>JAREIS010000075.1:2698868-5397737 GCA_030060385.1 Muscicapa striata striata | reverse complement strand
GGGCCTGCGGAACAAACCCGGGCAAGGAACGCATCGAGTTCTGGTGTCGGTCCCCGGGCGGAACCCGCCCGCTGCTTGGAGATCCCGACTCGTTACCCGCTCCTTAACCAGCCGCTCCGGGGCTGGCAGCGGCTCCGGGTGCGGTGACAGCGGTCACAGCCGAGGAGTGTCCCGGACCGCGGATCCGTGTGCGCCGGGCACCCCGAGCTGGGGGGACAGCAGCCCTCTGCAAGGAAACCACGCCAGAACTTGACACCCCCCCCAAAAAAAGGCCTACCAAAAATCCTGTTCAACTACTCTCAGAATCCCGAGGGATTCTGCTGCCGTAAGACTGCAACGCCTGGTTTGGTGGGGGAATTTTTGTTTGGCCTTTCAGAAGCCAAAGCAACAAGTTCGTGTTGGGTTAGGACTTGTTTTCTTCTTGATTTCAGGAAATGGTTGCTCAGGAAAGCAACATAAAAGAAAGTATAAAGCTTTGTATAAAACAACAAAAAGGAAGAAGAAGGTTACATTGATGCTGGATAAAGATTGTTTATCTTTGTATCAGTCCAAGACCGGCGGTTCTGCAAAGCCATAGTGAGAGCAGAAAGAAATTCACTAGGAAAGCAGTTTATATCAAGATCTTTGTTTCCTTTTTTTTTTTTTTTTTTTTTTTTTTGCATAAGCTTGTAATCTATTCGGGTAGCAATGGCTTAAGAAAAAAAAAAAGACCATGTTGAAGACAGAATTCGCTATTCCTTTAGTTTCAGGGTGGGCAAAAAACGTTATGGACAGAAGTAACTTTCAACCTTTTTTTTTTCTAAATGTTGCAACAGCAAACTGGGTAACAAAAGAAGACAAGTGCAGAGAAGTACATCCCGAGGTGTCTGGATACTTAAAAAAAACATTGTTGCTTCTGGAGCTTTTTCGTTTGGGTTGTTTTTTTTTTAAGGAAATGGGTAGTTAATGTGAAGACCATTCACTTTCCTCAGAAAACCCCAAATCTGAACAGAGCTATTACTTAACTTCAACTTTACTTTAAAAGAGTTAAATTATCTTTAGTTGAGATTTGCAGTAGCTACTCCATACCTCAACAACAAAAGGACACAGATCCTGGTTGATTTCAGAGCACTTAACTGGGTTATTGTCTGTTTTGGAGACATGGTCTAGTTTAGAGTGATGTTAAACCTCTTTGAAAATAGCTTCTTATTTTGCATGGCAATATATGCAATTCTATGTTCCTATTAGGCTGCTCCAGCAGCAATTGCAGTGACAAAATTCCAAGTTCAGGTTCAATCTAATGGCTGTGGTTTAAAAAACAGGGCTGTTTCCAAACAAGTGCTGGCAAAACTTTGGTTTGGGATTTTTTATTGCTGGGGGTTGCTGGCTTATATAAGTGACAGTAATGGTTTTCTTGCTTGCTATGGACAAAATACACAGAAAAATACTGACTCAACATAATTAAGAAACTGTCAAATATGTTGAAAATGCTAACAAGAAAGTACCCTTTGTCCTGAAGTGTAAAAGATAAAAAAGCTTCTTCAAGAAAAGCAAAAAGTGTTTTTGCTAGACTTTAGATGATTAACAGATTGAGTTTTGAGGGTTCTGTTGAGAAACTCAAAAGTGTTTTACTCTGACCCACAAGGAATTTCACTCTCCCAATTTCTCTGGACCTCCAGATGAGGAGCCTTTCATTGCCAGAGTCACAAGGTGTAATTGATGACGTTTTAGGTGTCAGCAGGTGCCAGGCTGGACACTGACCATAGCCCTTGTTTTGTCTCCCAGCTGTGCCCGGTGAGCAGCCATGGAGCGCTTCGGGGTGAAGTCGGCGCCGTCGCGGAACCGCTCCAAGACCGCGCTGTACGTGACCCCCCAGGACCGCGTGACCGAGTTCGGCAGCGAGCTGCACGAGGACGGGGGGAAGCTCTTCTGCACCTCCTGCAACGTGGTGCTGAACCACGTCCGCAAATCCGCCATCAACGACCACCTCAAGTCCAAAACACACACCAAGAGGAAGGCGGAGTTCGAGGAGCAGAACGTCAGGAAGAAGCAAAGGACTCTGACTGCCTCCCTGCAGTGCAACAGCACTGCCCAGACAGAGAAAAGCAGTGTGATCCAGGACTTTGTGAAAATGTGCCTGGAAGCCAATATCCCCCTGGAGAAGGCTGATCACCCCTCCGTGCGGGCCTTCCTGTCCCGCTACGTTAAGAACGGCAGCTCCATACCCAAGTCGGAGCAGCTAAGGAAAGCCTATCTGCCTGATGGCTATGACAATGAGAACCAGCTCATCAACACTGAAGACCGTTGAGAAGAGAACTGTTTTCATTTTTGTTGTGAAGTTTTACATATTGATGGTGTGGTTTATTTTTATATTCATGCATATATACAGTGTTACATATTGATTTTACAAGCTATTTTGTATTCTTGTAGAAATGACAATCTACTCCTGAACTTAGCAGTGTGCCGCATATTGTTGCTAACCCTGCTGTGGACTTCAGAGCTACATTGATGTAGAGCCCCTGAGGAATGTAGGGAGCATCCCTGGCATACACCTGATCTCTGCTCAGTCCAGCTGTAACTAAGGCTGAGAAAAAGGCACTTGAATGGAGGACCCCACTTCAGAGTGCATCTAAGAAGATAGTGTGGAAGGGATTGCTACTCCTGGCAGTGGATTGCTTTGTCCAGTATCCTGTCCCTGAGTGACCAAGAAGAGGTGCTGCACCTTCAAGATGCAAGAAGCTCTAGGATGGTTAGTTAAAATATCGCTGCTGTGTTGGGGGAGGACTACTGCAACTTTCTATTCAAGCTTGGTTTACGTTTTGAAACAGGAAACATTTTTCTTCTAGAACTCTCTCTTATGCTGTTTGGTGCAACTGTGGATGTATTCATTATCCAGCTTAACCAGCCAGTCTGTTGTACCTACCTCTGAACTCCACTATTCTCATAAGGCTGGGAGTTCTGCAGGTTTGCCATGTCTGCTTTTCTAAAATCACTGTTCCTTTGTCTTGGTTTCACATCCCCCCTTCCAATTCAGTGCCAATATTTGAAAGCTGAGTAGACAAGCTAGTAACTGAGTGTGGTTTGCAGTGCAGCTGCTGTCAAGTAAAACTTATGCTGGACCAAGTTCTTAGCAGAGAAGATTAATGCCTTTTTCCTACTAGCAGGACTAAGCTAAATCTATATTGGGGATGGCAGAGGCACTAAATTCAGGAGTTGGGAAGGTTTTTTCATTGAGCACAGGAGAAGAGGCTGCTCTGTCTTTCCCTGAAGGTCTTTTACACCTCTGGCCTTGTCATCAGCCTTTCAGTCAAGGGAGGTGAGGTGATTAAAATAGTTTTTAAAGCAGTTACTGCAAAGGCTCTTCAGTACTTGTAAACACAAGTAGGAAGGTACATACACTTTGAATTTATACTGGAATTACAGACCTGGGCAGTATTTCTTACTCTGTGCCATGGCCACATCTATTGGACTAGCAAAAAGCAAAATGGGAAATCGAAGAATTTCAATAATGTTACTCTCTCCCAAATCTAGTAAACTGTTACTAAGCTATTCCAAATGATGATGCCAAATAGTTCACCTGACACAAGTGTTCTGTAAAGATTTTGAATGAAATGAGGGAGTACTGTGCAAAGTGCTGGAATACAACTGACCTCTGCCTGCTCTAGGTCTCCTGGAGATGCTCTGGGTTCAGAGAAGTGCCAAGCATCTCATGGGAGCACAGGAATCCTCCCTCTCCATGGGTTCAATGGCATAAGGATGCTTTAACTCCCAAGGGTGGAGCCAGTTGTCCAGCTTCCTCTCCTCAGCAGAGTTTTACATCAGTTTATTTACAGCAATCCAAAGGAATTCCTGAAAAGAGACAAAATAACCAGATTATTTTGGGGTTGGGGCTATTTCCCCAGCTCTGTCTACAGCATTCTCCTTTGCTGGGCTGAGAGAGACTTACATAGTTAGTAAGAACTACTTTTTTGTGCAATTAGACTGCAGAAATTCACTTGTGTTCCACGTCTTGCTATGAAACCTGCTGGAATAAATGGACAAAGCTAAAAAGCAGAAGGTTTCTTACCCAAGTGCATCAGTCCAGGGGTGCTCAGCCCACTCTGGTCTGGGACTTCAGACAGAAATAACAGTAGCAACTTTTTAATCTAATCCTAGAGATCAAGATATGCCTTCCTAAATATAATTTTTTATTGCACAAGCTTGGGTTTAGCTTAAAATCCTTAACTGCCTTGGGCTAGAACTGTTTAATAAATCTTCTGAAGCCAAGTGAAAGGCAAACTGCCAATAGCCTTTTCTGTCCTGACAAGAATTGAAAGTATTTTCTCACAGCTGCTGTTTCCTTACAGTGAAACAACATCCTTGCTTTAATTTTTAATCTCTTTTGAAACTTCAGCAGCACTATCTTAGAATTGAAGCAAATGGAGGATAATGGGATATTGAGAAAACAAAAGCAGCTAGAGAAATGGGATGGTCAAAAGGCAGGAATTTGGGCTAGTTCACTCAGTTTTTGCTAACATGGGATTTTTCCATGGGATTTCCCTCAACAGTTTAGTATAGGATTAGATGCTGTATCTTCTTCCCTTGACTGACAGACATTTTGAAATGCTTCATGGGAACATTGGATAGGCTCTTGCATAACTGAAAAAAAAAATCAAGTTGCTTGCAAAGTTACAATTTTACATAAAAAAAAAAATTGCAAGTGTAAGAAACTCAATTTGCTGGACACTACTGTCTTAATAATAGGATATTTTCATTTAAAAATAATGCCACAATACTTTTGAAGTTTTTGAAAATCAAGACACTGGTCCATTGCAACAAACATTAATAATGGAGTAAATCTAAATAAAAATAAAGCACTTCCAGGTAATCTAGAAAGAATAAATAATTTTAGAATCATGAACATAACCCAAATCATCACAACATTTTTAGAGAAAATATGAGTAAGTGGCTGCATTCTGTCATGCAACAGAGTCCTGCAAACACTCAAATTCAGAACATAATTTTGCCACTGTGGCTGCAATTGGATAAAACATAACTTCAATTGCTGTTGATCTCAGGCAAGATTTACAGCAGAAGTTTTCTCATCTATTTAAACTTAAAGAATAACTAAATCCTAGTTTTGAGGCTGTGATGGAGTTATTTGAACAGTCACCATTGGGGTTAAATTTCTTGAGCAAGAATGTATTTCCTGTAAATAAGAAAACTCAGAAGTAAAGGGAAGATGGCAACAAAATTCTGCCAGGTGGTTTTAGGAATATATTTGAACTCTAAATGTAATTTTAAAAAATTAAAAGAAGAAATATTTTCTTTTCTGACCAATACTTAAACTAATTTAGCAAAATTAGCTAAAACTGCTCCCAAGTGTTTTTCTTGAAACAACACTTGCAAAAGTAAAATACAAAGAGGAGCATTCTCTGTTCTGTGACTCCTCATGTGGAAACACCATGATAGTTTTCAGCTTGCATGTTTTTGAAAAAAACATGAGTAAGCTTCAAAATTTTTAACTATTTTGAAGCCTGTAATTTGGCAGGTCCCAAGGGAAGGTGAAGCATTCAGCATAATGAAAGGGAAATCTGTTTTTCAACAGAGAGAGAAACTTGTTCTGCACAGTATGGGATATTCTCATGATAAAAAGGCTGGCTTTAGCCAGAGCCCCTTTTGGCAATTCTGTTGAACTGAAAAATCAGATGCTCCCTGTTAGGTTTTGCAGCATAATGAGCTGGTTTTCAGGAAAAGGGGGAAAAAAAAAAGCTGGAAGTTTGGCAAGGATAATTTCTATTTATATTTACATATAAAGAGAGGCAAGGCTTACTGTTGTTGCATTCACATTGTACTCACTGCTACTTACTCTGTGTAATTTGAGTGCTTGTTGTCTTTGTACAATTTTAAAGTCGTGTCTAACTTTCAAAGTATTTTTATTTTAACAAAGCTTCTCACTGTAATAGTGCTGTTAGAGTTTAGTCTCTTTTGGTCTAATGAAGATGCTTTATTTTTGTTTTGGTGGTAGGAATGTTTTGCTGATGGTGAGTGGCCACAGAAATGGTTTTATTTAAAATAACAGTCATGAACTTATGATTAGATACTAGAGTGAGGCTGAAAATACCTGGGTCCTGCAGTGCCACAAGACTTCCTGTAGGAACAGTAAGACCAGAGTAAGTGATATAAGTTTTTATATTAAAACAATACTGAAGAGAAATACTTTACATTGTAAAGTTTTCACTTGGTAATGAAAAAACAGTCTCTTTAAAAAAAGAAAAATAAAGGTATTCCTTTTTTATAGAATTTATGCATGATCTCTTATTTTACCAATCAAGTGGATTAAGAACATGTGGTAGTTCACAGTGATGTAAAATAAGACAGAATAAATGGACTGGGACAGGAAAAATTTAGAAGCTGCTGCTGTAGCTTAAGGTAATATCAGCTATTGAAGCAGTTGGTTGATTTATCTGTGCAAGGACACTGAAGTCTGTTTCAGGACTGGTTATACAAAACCTCTCCTTCCTGTCAGTTCCTGAGTTTCTTCATGGTGACAGAAATTCCCTAATTGTGCCTTCTGCTCCAAGCGAACACCAGGTGGAATGATTGTTGTGCATTTGGACACTGCAGTAAACGATTTGTAGGTACAGGATCCTGCAGCTATCCAAGGCCTCAGATCTTTTCAGGAAGGGCTTCTGCAATGTGGAAAAATCAAAAAAAAGGTCACAGTTTGATCCCTCTCCCTTGGGGACTTCATGAAAATTGAACAAATAACATCAACCCATCAAAAATTATCATCAAGTGTGGGTTTGACTGTTTTACACATTTCTTTTCCTGAATTCTGACCTGTCTTGACATCTCAGGATGGATCAGTGATAAATTCAGGCAAACTCTTGACTGATGAATTTATGAACCATTATTTTCTCATTTTCAGTCATTTGCAGGTCAGAGCACATTAAGATAAGTGCTTTATGCTGTGAAATGGAAAAGCAGAACAGAAATAAACATGCCCGTTGTAAAATTTCCTTGTGTGGACAATTCATGTATGAAACAGCAGAAGCACACTTGCAAAATCAATGTATCAGTCAGGATTTGTGTGATGCAGAACCAGGTGAAGCACATATTTAAAGTTTAGTAACTGGGCCATGCTAAATTCTGATGGTGCCATTTTACCTTTTTAACTGAATCAAGGCAGTTCAGTCCATATCCAGGATGCAGTAGGATCAAGTACACACAGCTGTCAGGCCACAGTGATATTGATAATTAGGTTTGACATTTGTTATTTGCACAGGCTGGAGGAGAGGCAGTTCTCTTTGTTTGTTTGTTTGTTTGTTTTTTGTTTTTTCCACCACTTTTTTTCCAAGGGGTTTGGAATTTGTGGCTCATGTGGTGGTAGAGGCCACCTCTTTCATATCCAAAAGCACATCTCAGGTAGAAGCAGAAAGTGCAGGATGAGAGTTGGAATACAGAGAGCTACTGCAGCTCAACTGAAGGTATTGTTCAGTAGTCCTGTTCAGAGCTGGAGAAAAGTATTTAGGGACTTAAGAGGTTCTTAGGAGGGGTTTGTGTATTGGTTTGCCTCAAGTGGTTTTTTAATCTGTCCTCCAGTGTACAAAACAGCTCAAATTCAGCACTGGATTTCAGTGCAGTAATTTGACACCTTCTCACCTTAAATCTTCTATAATTAGTTTTAAATTGCTTCCTCCCTTCCCTTATTTCTGAAGCCTGTCATTATCTCAAGACAAATCCAACACCTACAATACCCATGGATGCACCTAGGGAAGTGTTTCACAGTCAATAAACCCCGAGTGGAGCTTTAACCATCTCTGGACTGAATGAACTGAGCCCCTTGTGAGAGCACCCAAGCTCAGCCTACAATTCAGAACCTGGCTCAAGATGTGTGCTTTGGTTTAACAAGGCTCAGCTCATCTCCTAAAACTAAAATTGCAGAAGGAAAAGTGGGGAGATGTAAAGAATCTCATGTTGTGAAGGACTTGCATCAAAATGAAGGAGCTGATCCCTCCTTTAACAGGGAATTACAGGAGTCAAGCTGCAGGGGCCACCTTGGCTGGTGCAGCAGCAAATCCTGAGCTCTGTGATCACCAGTGACAAGGAGCTGCTGGGACTCTGGAACATTGCTGTACCTTTAAGACACCAAAGCCTCCTTCAGGCAGTGTTAAAAGGTAATTTTCAGCAGACTTCCTGGAGCCCACTCTCAGAACGCTGTGTCTCACTCTGTGGTTTCCTGCAAACAGGGAAAATGCAGCCCTGAAATAGAATGGTGGTCTTGTCAGAAGAAAAACAGGTGGGACAGAAAGAACATTGCATAGATTATGGTTGGGTTTTTCTTTTCACTTGCATTCAGTAAAGTAGCAACAGCCATGACAGAGGGGACTGAATCAGGTAAAGAAAGTTTCTATTTATAGCAATCCTCAGGTCTGAATTTCACCCCATATTTTGGAGCCTTTTCCTCCAAAATAACTGTATCCAACACAGAGAGCTGTGCTAGTTCTGTTTAAACTGATTTAGTTCTTTGAATACAATTGCACTGAATGAAGGTTTTTAAACACCTGATGTCTGTTAGGATGCAGCAAAGAAGTCACTGAGTTACTACAGACAATGCACATCAGTGCCCATGTGGTGGCATCTTTTTCTGCATCTCCCTTTCCTAATTATACAGTTTAGGATTAGGACTCCCATTCCTTATTTTGACAAATACTTATTTTATATTTATTTAGCATTTACTACCCCTTGAAACATGCTTTTAAAGCAAAACTAGACTCTTGCAGTGTCTCAAATCCATGGACTGAGTAAAAAAACAATCTAAATTACCATTTGGAGATAGAAAAGATCTCATTTGTATCTTAATGGCATCATAAAAACAGAATGGCTTAAGATGGTAATTAAGTCTCAACAAGAGAAAAACTTCCCTGAAAAACCATTTTTTCTCTCTGAGCTGGCTGTGGATGCAGCCACCAGGTGTCTTCAGTGCACAAAAATGCAATATGTGATACAAGTGTTTTGGCTCAAGTGGAGCCCTGCTGTGTGTGCAGTTACACTCAAGGAGTTTTCTTCCATAAATATTTTCCATTTAGGCTGGATTGGAATTTTTGTCAGGCTTTTCCAGTTCCTCACAAATATCAGTAGGATCCTCCTGATCATCACGCCCTCCATCCAAACACAAAATTTTAGACAGAAAAATGAAATCCAAACATATCATTTCAGAAAGTTGTTCCATTATTTTCTCCAAAATATTACTCAGAGGAAAAAATATCCAGGTAATTTAGACTTTGGTAAGCATTTCCATCATAAGCATAGGTGAAAATTGCTATATACAAACTTTCTGTTTGCCTTCAATTTGGTTCTAACTTTATGAAGAAACTTTGCTCAGGCACAAGTTTTTGGGAAGGTTCAGCTAAGTGCTTCAATGTCTTAGAAATATTTAGGGGGAGAATATCTTAAAGACATGCTGAGAAAGTAACACACAAAATCCAAATTACTTGTCCTTATGAAGATGATGAGAACAAGCAGCTGAAACAATCATCCCTTACAATGCAAATTGTTGTGTGAATAGTGAATTTTTTCAACTTCTTAACTGATTGATGCTGAATTAGAGTCATACAGAAGCACTGACAAAGTTTAAAATCCTGACTTGCATCGCTCCTCTCTGCTATCTTGCTTCTTGTAAAATCAAAACCTCACTTGCAGGAGCATCTTTCAAAAAACAAAAAACCTTGCAGCTTTGTTCATTGCTCTGTGAGGGGAGCTAGGAGCCAGAGAAGGGGAGATATTTTCTAAACACTCAGGATCACCTTCTCCTTCCAATGCCCAGAAAATAAAGGTTTCTCCAGTCATGCTGATAAAAAGGATATTCCTGTACATTCTTTGGGTAATGCTGGCTCAGAGCAATTATCAAGTTTACAATAAGATGTGGCCTCATAATGGAACCTGTCTGTAGCTATTACACATTACAGGTGGAGAACAGAAACCAAAGCAGTGCTCAGTGCACCCTGGAGATAGTGGGTCTCATTACTACAGCAGAGCCTCCTAATTTAATTGAAGAGGATGGTAATGATAATAACCGAGAAATATTCAGTAATTGGCTAGATAAGAACTCCAGCACCTGAGGACAAAGTACTTTTGAACCATGGCCAAAGGTTTTGGTAGCATTCAACCCTGAGCTTGAAATCTGAAAATCCTACAAGCTCTAGGTCCAGTCTGCAGTCAAATTATCCTTAATTTGACAGTGTATCTGCAGTTATTTAGCTTAACCACATTTAATCATCATCCCACTTTCAACTTTGAACGGCCACAGATTTTGAGTATGAGGCTCTGCTAATTTGGGCTGATGTGAGGACTGGACTGTGCCCAATAACCTACTGTGATAAAGCACTGCTAAAACGACACAAATTACTACAAATATCAAAATAATGTTTATAGGAGCATTACACAAAAAAAAGTCTTGCAAGTCAGTCTCTACAGAACCATGATGGAAATATTTTTTTTTTTAATGCGCTTCCATCTTACCCATTCTAAACTTGTTTGGAGTAACTTTTTGGCCAAAAGTAAGCTGGGAGTTGAAGCCAACCAATTCAAGCTTTGCAAAGCTATCCACAGACAAAACAATGAGAGTCCCAGAAAACTCTCCAGTGTATATCAGAAAAACTACATTAGTGTTTCTTTAAAATGGGGGGGAAAAAAAGTGAAAAGGACTAAAATTCAATTTCTAGTTGCAAAATTGCACTCCTCAAAAAATCCCAATGGCAATATAAATACATACAATTACTAAAATAAATTTTTCCATCGTTCCTTGAGAAGTCTTCTCTGAAGGTCAGGGAAGGTGTTCAATGAGTTGCAGAACTGTTGTTCTCATTACAAGGGATTGAAGAATTGGAGAATCCTCCTTGTCTGCTGCTGAAATATCTTCATATGTTGGAAGAGATGAGAAGTTCAGTACCCTGAGTAGTACAGCAGCAAAATATTTGATAGGTAAGTGAGAACAAGTGAAACAACTCTGCCTTCACATTTTGCATTGTATAAAGTGCCACTATATTTCCATCTGTGCACAGATCCAAACTTCCTCCAAATGCTTTTGTGGTGAACTCTGAGCATTTGGGTATTTTAACCAGGCTCTTTCTTCTTCTCTGAAGGTCAGAGGGACGTGGAAGACTCTGGTCCTCAAGCATGGCCAAAGTGATCCGTGCTGAGAATGCTGATCCTGGGAGAGGAAAGAAATTTTTAAGCCAACAGAAGGATATCTTAATTGTGCTACTTGTAAACTTGCAGTTTTATGTGAATGTTGATGGTGCAAAATGACCCTGATTCTGACCAATGACAACTGAAGACTACAAATTAAAAGTGAAACATGTGCATGGCTTGTAGAAGTGAGACTCTCTGTTGCATTGGTTATGTCAAAGATACGAGATCATTGTGAATCCATTGATATTTTGTTCCCTACTTCAGTTGTTGGGTTCATTTCTCTCTTGATGTTTTGCTTGTATGAGTAAGTTCCTGCCATTAACTGAGGGCAGGTTGCATTCACTTCAGTGTTTACCAGCTGAGAACTATGATCAATTTTCTTCATGCCTACTACCTGGCAGGTGAAGAGAAGTTATCAAGACTTCTTAAATCTGAGGATTGTCAGCATCTCTTGTCCTGCTTGCCTGGAAAGTACTTGTGTGCCTTTTAAGCCACTTTTCTTCATTGTTTCCAGAATTTCATCTGTAATGGAAAGTGCAGTGTTTACAAATGAGTTTAAATTGGTTCTAGAAGATAGCTCTAAGGCATCTATCAAACTGTAATGCAAAGTTTATAAACTCTGTGCTCCTACTCTTTCAGACAGGAATTTTAATGCAAAATAATCTCCCACTAAGCACAAATAAAGGTCACTATTTACAAACTGAAGTTCAGTATTTTGCTAGAATTCTGTATGAAGCTAAACTGTAGGAGAAAGTGAAATTTGTAGCACCTTCTCACAAAAGCCTAATAAATCAGGTGTGAAGAATAATCTTGACTTTGCATGATCATTTGTGGCGATTAAGCATTAGATCAGAAGGAACAAGTCCAAATCTTTAAAATAAAAGACATCACATTTCCCACCACACCCTTTGGGTTAACACCACCATTCTCTTCCATAAGAAAGAACTGGCTTGGCATCAATAATTAATTAAGATTTAATTAATCCACCTTTCACACTTGGAACAAAACTCCTGCAGAGCTGCTGGGGTCCCACACACTTCTACTTTCCAAACTAGCTTGGGGAGTTCTTAGTCTTGATAAATTTGCTTGCATTTTTGGTCTAGCTGTAATCAACATTTTGATTTATACCATGTTAAACCCGGTTTGGCACATTTGAATGTCCAAGGACAATGACCACCTGGATTATTTTCTTTAATTGTGACCAAGTAGAATAATCCTCCTGGTGAAAGCAGGTCTGGTACTAATGGGAAAACTCTATCCATTACTTCTCTGCCCTGTTTGCCCCCAGCCCAGGATGCCTCTATTCCATGGCTTTTCACCTAGGAAGAAAGAAAGCAAATATTGTCATAATACAGAATAACAGAATTGTCACAGCAACAGACAGCAGCAATACTGGTTTTTTTCAGCATTTTCCTACCTCTTCAGAAGGTGTTACCACATATGGTGGGTTAAACAGCAGTAGATCAACATTCCCATTTAATCTTGGGGATAATCCTTTGACCTGTAGGTAAAGTTGATGATTGTGTGGGGTTCCTTTTTGGGAACATGAAGAATGCAAATGTTTTGGAAAAATACAGTTACATGGTGCAGTTTTTTTGTGCCATTTTACATCCCATTTATTGTGGCCTAGCTACATCATCTTTTATAAACATATAAAAGTGTTAAAGAGATGAGAAGAATTAGCTTTTCTCCATATCAAATTTTGTAAGACGCTAAAGGTAACAGACACAAGGTCTAACTAAATCAGAAAAGGTTGAGAACCAAGAACTGCATAACTTTAGACAAAGGGCTATGATAATGTCAGGGCACTATAGAATTCCCTGTCCAGCACTTTCCAAACTATATCTATAGTTTGGTTGTTTTTTTTTTTAAATTAATACAATGAATTTTTAGAGCTTAATTTTGAATTTTAGAGCTTGAGTAGTTGGCTGGGGATTTTCTGGCAAGGGGTGATGTCCAGAGGTCCCTTCCAACCCTAACTATTGTGTGACTCCACAATCTCCAGTAAGTATTAAAAAATTACACAACCTATGAAGGAGATGCCATTGAAACCTCTCTTACCAAGTCAGTAATGACAGGCTGCAGGTGAACATTGTTAAGCAGAGCTGTCTCCTGGGTACAGTAAGCTGCCATGGGGTTGATATCTGTGCATCTGAAAGGGAAATAGTACAAAGTGTAAGTTATAGGCTACTGTACCTGGAAGTTTAACCCTATGAACCACAAGCTAGTTTACAGAATCACAGAACATTCTGAGTTAAAAGGGATCCACAAGAATTAAACTCAGCATACACAAGTGGAGGCTTAGCAATTTGTCTGAGAAATGGGAAAATGGATTTCTAGTCACATCACAATTCATTTGTTATAGAACCTGAAGAAAACAATTCAGGCTGCACCATAAACTCAGAAATGCTCAACAGGCACACTTTGCTCTGATGTATGTATCTATAGAATTGAGAAAATAATAGTTTTTTAAATGTGAAAATGAGAATTATGTATGAGAGCTAAGCATCCTGGGCTAAGCATCCTTTATTACTGCATGCAACAGTTTAGGTGCTGCTATACTTACATGTACAGTGCACTGGGGCCGAGGATGGAAGAAGCCAGAAATGTTGAAACCACACCAGATCCAGATCCTATTTCAAGACAGATCTCCACTCTAAAGAGAGAACACTCTGTATGACTTTTCTTTCTAACAGATACAGAATTGGTCAAGACAGTGTTATAGAGCATGCTGTCCTCCCAAAAATGTTAAAGTACAGAGTCCCAGAATATCCTGAGCAGGATGGGACTCATAAGGACCACCCAGTCCAACCACCACAGACACCCCAACAATTCCACCCTGTGCATCCCTGGGACTGTTGTGCAAAGACTTTCTGGGCTCTGTCAGCCTGGTGCTGTGCCCATTCCCTGGGGAGCCTGTGCCACCAGGGAGAAGAACCTTTCCCTGATATCCACCCTAACCCCTCCCGACACAGCTTCAGGCCCTTCCCTCAGGTCCCAGAGAGCAGGATCAGCGCTGCCCCCCTGCTGCCCCTCAGAGAAAGCTGCAGACAGCGGTGAGGTTCGCCCTTCTCCAGGCTGAAGAAACCAAGCGCCCTCAGCCCCTGCGGCTTCTCCTGCAGGCCCTTCCCCATCCCGCATCCCTCTGGCGTTCTCTCATGGCTCCAACACCAGCAATCCCTTCAGGCCTTCCCCATCCCGCAGCCCCTCTGGACACTCTCCCATGGCTCTAACACCAGCAGTGCCCTTCAGGCCTTTCCCCATTCCGCATCCCTCTGCCGCTCTCTCATGGCTCCAACACCAGCAATCCCCTCAGGCCTTTCCCCATCCCGCAGCTCCTCTGGACACTCTCCCATGGCTCTAACACCAGCAATCCCCTCAGGCCTTTTCCCATCCCGCAGCCCCTCTGCCGCTCTCTCATGGCTCTAACACCAGCAATTCCTCAGGCCTTTCCCCATCCCGCAGCTCCTCTGCCGCTCCCTCATGGCTCCAACACCAGCAAACCGCTCAGGCCCATCCCGCAGCCCCTCCGGGCTCTCTCCCATGGCTCTAACACCAGCAGCGCCCCTCAGCCCGGCCCTGCCGTACCCAGCCTCCCGCAGCCTGCCCGCGTCCCGCTCCAGCGCATCCAGCAGCAGGAAGGTGTCCTCGGCCGGCTCGTACACGTCCCGGAACGGGCCCCGCGGCCCCAGGTGCCCGTACCGCGGTGTGGGCAGCGCCATCCCGGCCCGCCCGGCCGCATCCGGGGGAAGGGGAGGGACCGGGGCAGGAACGGGGCGGGACGGAGCCGCCGCCCCTCAGCATCGCCCCGGAGTGTGGTGCGGTGCGGTCTCATCGCCTGGATCCATTGAACAGTTAATGTTTAACAGCATTAAAGTGTTTATGTTTTGAACCCCTCCGCCGCCCTGCCCCTGAGGGCCGGAGGCAGCGCGGGGCTGCTCCCGCTCCCGGTCTCGGTGCCGGCCTCACAGATGGTGTTTCCATCACGGACACGGCCGCAGGGAGTCAGCACGAACCCGAGGGAAAGAGGGGCTGAGGAGCTTCCTGAAACGCACGGGGAAACCCTTATGTTATATCCAAAAAAGCTCTATTTTACAGTAATAAAAAGACTACATTTCTGTGATTCTTAGCCAGCAACACCGGACACCATCCTTACGTACCAAGCATCTGAACTTACAGATTTGGTTTGGTTTGGAAGAGACCGTAAAGTTCATCCCATTCCAACGCTGGTTGCTCCAAGCCCCCTCTAACCTTGGACACTTCCAGGGATCCAGGGGCAGCCACAGCTTCTCTGGGCACCCTGTGCCAGAGCCTGCCCACCCTCACTCAATAAAATAATTTCTTCTAATATTCACTGTAAACCTACCCTCTCTCCACTTGAAGCCATTCCTCACTGTTCTGTCACTCCAGCCCCTATTAATAGTCTCTCTCCATCTTCCTTGCAGGCTCCCTTCGGGCACTGGAAGGCTGCAATTAGATCATCCTGAAGTCTTTTCCAGGCTGAACAATCCCAATTCTTTCAGCCTTTTCTCGGAGCTGCTCCATCCCTCTGATCATCCTGGTGCCTCCTCTGAACCCTCTGCAGCAGCTCCAGGTCCTTCCTGTGCCGGCATCCCAGAGCTGGAGGCAGTACTTAAACAGAAATGATCCTCTGCAAAATTAAGGATTGAAGAAAAATTTCAGGCCTCTGATCGCATTGATAATTTTCTTTACTCAACGAAACCCAAAGACTGATAAAAAGCAGAAGAGAGAGCTGAACAGATTCTAATTCCCATTAAATGTCTGTGTTGGATTATTAATGCCCGAAACACTCAAATTCTGAGTGAGGTGTCTGTCTAGGTCAGTGAAGTAAATAGGTGATGTTAACAAAATCAGTGCAATCAGACATCCAGAGATTAATATTCACAGATCCAAAAACAAGGTTTTAACTCAAGGCTTGTTTTTGTCCTGTCATGGAAATGAAATCACCCAGCTTTATCTTAAAATAGGCTTCTTGCTTTGCTATTTAAGAGAAGCAATTCTAGAAACTCAGAAGTTCAGAAAATTTCAGTTTCCAGAGTAAATTTATTCATGGACCTGATGTTGTACTAATATTACCTTTTAATTTAAAAGTTACATTCTCTTCAGGAGATAATACTGGCTTTTTTGGCTCCAAAGGAAGCATAGTAGATGCTCCTTCATTTTATCTGCCTTCCCAAAGATTTGCTGCTGTGCCAGAGAAACAAGTGCTTGTAAAACATACTAAGCTTGCATAAAATTCCATTCCTTTGGCCAAATGAAATCATGTTAAGGGACAGAATTTTGCACTGTGCCCATATTAGGAAAATTAATTCTTTGGGTATATTTTTTTAATCTCTCCAGGTGGTCAAGCTTTGGAGTGCAGTAGGAGAAATGACTTCACCTCCTTCAGCTGTACTGGTTATTATTTTTGGCTGTTTCATACTTCATGAAATCTGGTTAATTATTATTGGGTTTTTTTAATACTTCTAAGTCCTTGTGGGTGAATTTTATAAAACATTTATTTTTACTGCTTATATAACTACCTACCTAAAATGTTTTTATTGGTAGACAACTGTACTGTTTTTGCCAAAACAGATTCTATTTCAATTTGGGGAAATTGTTGGAAAGCTGATATTCCCATTTTTCAGTGATGCCTGTGCCATGTTACTAGATGGGCTTTATGGAGATGAAAAATTGATCTTGACAGGAATCATAACCATTTGTTTACACTAAGCTCTATGGCTTCGTCCCATCTGGAACTCAGTGCCATGCCTCTCATACAGAATCCTTAACCCATCATTTCCTGTCAGCCCTCAAAGATTTCCCCTGTAAAATTCTCAAGCACTTCACAGGTGCATCTCCTGGAAGAGACCTTGGCCTGTGCTGGACCTGGGAATTCTCCTGTTTTGCTGCATTTGAGGAAGTAGAACCACCAGGGTAACTTCAAAGACAGAACTGCTAAGAGAAGGCTGGAAGAAACCTCATAATTTCTTTCTTCAGTTGAGCAAGTATCTTCCTAAATGTAGAAAGTTTTCTTGCCATCAGTATTTCTAATTAAAAGATAACATTTCAGTGCTCTAATAATTAGAAACCTTGTAGATCCTGGCCTAAATACAGAGGACATAGGTTTTATACTCAGTCTTCTGGCAAGTATGTAAATTTAAGCAATTAATTTCACAGATTTGTTTGGTGGATTTGTAGGCAAAGAGAAGTTCTCTTCAGCCCTTGTTCTGCTTGACTAAATAAAACATGCTCTTAAAAGTTTCCTGTCACAAGACATTACTTTCATTTCTCTCACCACACTACTAGACTTTCTGCATATGAATTCAAGTCTGACTTCACCCTGTGACTGGCACAAAATATTACAGATAATGCCTTACTGATGCTTTGAAGAATTTACAAGATTCATTATCTCTTGTGCAACTTCCATGATGCATGCCAGGCTCATGGTTGCACTTGCTTTGCAGAAATGTTTTTTGCCCTTTTGTGATCAGCTTTTCTTAAGTTTTCCTCAATAATTTCCAAATAAATGACCATAAAGCAAGAATTCTGTAGCATTTCATTGATTTTAATAGTTCCCTTTTTGCATGGCTATTGCTCACATTCTGATAATTTCATTTTAAATTCATATCTCCTGATTTCTTGTTGTCATCACAGTGATGCCGAGGATCCTGATAAAAACAATAAGCACAATCAGCCCCAGGATTGAAAATTCAGGAGTCACCAGTAGTGACTGAATCTGTCACTATTCCTTTTCAGTATATGACTAACTTATATTCAGTTTCTTGTTCACTTCATGCTCCCGCTGCCAATTTCAGCTTAGTTCATACTTTTCCACATGACATCACATCTCAAGCTGCATGGGATCCTAAGCAGATTAATTTTTGGTGTTTAAAGATGGAGACAGACACTGCAGTAATGTAGCAAGGTGTCCTGCCTCTGCCACATGGCCAAAATCATCACTCAGCTGTTCTTTTTAATTGTTATTCCAGGTCAGTGATACAGAGGTCCTGCTGCTTTCCTTCTGGACCTCTTAAACACATGTCCAAATCTTTTTGCTCCAGGATTGAATATCTTCAATAGAAATATAGAACCATAAAATAGTTTGGGGTAGAAGGGAATTCAAAAATCATCTCATTCCAACCACCTGCTATTGTCAGTCCATTAGACCAGGTTACTCCAAGTTCTGTCCAATCTGGCCTTGAACACTTCAAATTTTAATAATTCTTATTTTACATTATATATTTTAGCTTCTAAAACATAGCTTTTTTAGTGACCAGTCTTTTACCCTATTTCTTTTTGACACTATCTCATGCTTGAGATGGTTATTTAACCAATAAGCTTTAAACCTATTCCTGCTGTCATTCATTCCTTTGCTTCCCTCTCTTACCTCAATCAAATGTTTTCATCCTATCTGACCTTGGCATCCTTGAATAACATGCTCATCACTTAACTAAGGCCAAAACAGTATCATCTTTTTTACTGCTTTCCTGCCTATTAAGTAAAGAACTGCTGCTGCTGTTGATGTGAAAGCCACTTGGATGTTACTAATTTCTAGTCTTTGCATAATTCACTTCTTTCTCCAAGTGTGGCATTTCCCAATGACCCTTTATTATCACACACCTGAGTTCCCTAACCTACCAAAAGCAAAACCTTGGGGTTTATCCTGCAATAAAACTCCCCATTCTCCACAGATACTATCAGATGAGTCAAATCTAGGTTTACACACAGTTCTATTGTATTTCTAAAGTGAACAGCTCAAATCTCTTTTTGCTTCCATGCTTCCCTCCTGACTGATGAAAATCCTTGCCCTCCCATTGCTGCAATACATCATGGCATGGCTGTGGGATTTTAGCCCTGCTAAGGAATGGTCCAGGGATGACATATTTGAGAGCAGGAATGCTGGATGCTGGTGTACAGCCCTTCCTGGAAAGGTCCCAGAGCACATGTTAAGCTTTAAAAACCAATTGCAAGCTCTTGAAGGAATTATTACATCACTCCAACATTGAAATGCAGCTGCCTCAGGGGAAAGGCAGGGAATTTTTAATAGTGCATAGAAATATTTCAGCACTTCAGGAGAGAAAGTGAATAATGCCATAATCAACTGAGCAGAAAGGGAATGTTTAGTAAGTAGTCATATATAGTTGTTTTAACTGGATTTAGGCCAGAAACCTGGGAAAAACCTGCTGCTAATGGCAAAAATGGAATTGGGGTTTTTAAGTCACCCATGACCAAGTCCTTTGGTTTTCATTTGCATTCTGAACCGCAGCACCTCAAGCAGCAGAGTTGTGGTGGAGCTTTCCTTTATAACTGCTTACCAACATTTCCTCCTTCAGTGGGCAGGAATGATGTCTGATTTCCCCAGGAACTCACAAGAAATTAAGTTCTGTACAGGCCTGTACAGAGAAGCAGAACACCACAGTCAGTTGGTGCAATTTAAATTAGTCATTGCCAGAGAAAATAATAATTAACACCAATTTTGTGTCATCATAGGCATCTGAATGGGTTTAAATGCACCACACCAGGTCATTACCTATTTTAATTTATTATTTTATTGACTTAATCAGAGTAGCTGCTCTAGTGTTCATGAACAGAAGATAGAAAACCTTGAAAACACAGTTATAATTGTCCTTAGACATTTCAGGATAAATTTATTGTAATTCTTCAGAAAATAAACCACCATCATGGAAAATCAGGTAAAATCTGTTTGAGATACCATAGGTGTACCTCACGTTAGAAAGGGAGGAAATAAAATTGGAAATATTACTGTACTTTTAAATATATTGATCTTGAGATATATAAGCATACATATACTTATAATGGCAATTTTAAAAATTGTAATTTATGAAATGTATGTTACCTGATGATGTGTATAAATATTTTTATATCATATTTTTTGTGTCCTGATTTTGTAAAAAATCTCATAAATGGGTGATGTAAAGCTGTTGAAGCCAGGAAAAGACTCAGACTTTTCTGAGGACTAGATTTGACTGGGAGATAAGAGAAGAACAAGAATAAAATGTGATTGAAGCTTTTAAAATAGTGAATGTTTAAAACTACATCATATGAAAGGAAGAAATTGAAGCTATGAGCGAATTCTGGGGAACTCAGAAAATTAAAGACAAGAAAGGTTTTTCCTATCTGTATTCCCCTGTCTGTATTTTTATGTGAAAACCAAATAAAGAGATATTTAAAAGAGTTTTTATTTGAAAAGAATCATTGAAATGTTCTTCATAATGACATTCTGAAATCATACATTGTTCAGTCAAAAACAGAATAGCAAAATTTGGCCCATAATGAGGGATTTTATAGCAGTACAGGACAGGAGCAAAGAGCCACCAACACAGTCTCAGTGCAAGGGACTATGAATGAAAGGCCATGTTTTCTATGGCTTTCCATAACTTTATATCAAGACTTTATATCAATTACTTTTCTTAGGGGTTTTTTTTAAAGGAAAAGTAAAAAAAAAAAGACACAAAAAAGCATGACTGAAAGAAGAAACTGAATATATTGTGGGAAGGAACCTGAAGATCAGCATATTATTGGCTGAGTTAGCCTAACCTACAATCAGAATGTGAGATTTGTGAAACTTTTTTATTTTTGGCTTGTAACGTTTTCATTGGACTACACCCAAACTGAGTCTTTGTCCAGTAACAACAACCTCCTTAAGTTGTCTGTTTTTCACACTCACACCTGTTAATATATTTTAAAGCAAATACTAAAAATATGTTACAAGTAGAGACATAAGTCAGGAAGAACGAATGAGGTGATTTGAATTAAACCTTTCAAGGTGCCTGGTGCTCCAAAGCCCTGCAGGTTGATCCATTCAGCTGGATCCAGGAAAATTGCTGTGATGGATCCTTGTCATTCCTTCTCCCTCACTTTGGTCTCTTAGTGTGGGAGTCAAGTTTGTAAGAAAAGTTGGAAAACATTTTGTGATGTGATGGTGAGTTGAGACAAAGCCCTGGAGATCTGCACCTGCTGCATGTAAACTGTGAAGTTTTTGTCCCTTCCAGCAGCAAATCCCCACCAAGAGGTATTTAATTACAAAGGCTGAGAAGATGAGCAGCATCTCACAGGGAGAAATTTCCTAGCAAGAAGAAACACAGAACAAACAAAGAAAACAAGAAAAATGCTCTTTGCTTTGAAAGATTTAAACATCTCATATTGTATAAGATGAATTGCATTTTCCCCCTTTTGCTGAGTCTGTAAAGATTGACATCAGTTGTCACCTGTAGTAGTGGTACTTTGGAATATGCCAGAAGATTTGAGGGATATTTGAGCTCCTTGGCACCTTTGGTGCCTAAACACAAGGGCAGCCAGCATCTAGGGGGTTTTTGGGACCAACTTCAGGAAAGGGAGTACTAAGGTGGAGTACTGCTTCTAAAGGGAGAAAATCTGTAGTATCCTCACTGTGCAAACAACAGCCTTTTAAAACATCACTTTGAAATGTAATACCCTGAGCAGATGTTCAGTCAAACAAATATTTAGGGAGAGATGTAAGTAAGCTCTAGGAGTTAGAATTTGGGAAGGGAAGAGAAACCTGCAAATAGATACACAAATAAGGTCACCCTTTAACAGATCCACAGCAATTACACATGGATGAAAAATGGTATAAATCCTTTCTGACAGTACATATGTTAAAGAAAGAAAAACTAATCAGTCACTGGGAGATGGACTGGTGGTCTGATTACTTCATGTAATTCTCACAAGTCAAATTAATTTTTTTTTAATATGCTAGATGTTACCATGAAACCTATCAAATAAAAATTCCTACAGCCATGTTTTTTTTCATTGACAGCTTAAAATAACAATAAAGACGTTGGCATGAAATAATTTCTTGAGATTAATGACCAGTTTGGGTTAATGATCCTTGGCTGTGCTGCTGACCTTCATCCCTTCCCAGCTAGCATTAATCTTCAGGAAATTTACTGTACCTTGATTGTTATTGCTCACACATGTACAAGCCTCAGGCACTGGGGCAAACATGTAAGTTGTACATTGCAACAAGAACTCTTACAGCGAAAACCAAAGCAAGAACAGCTTGGAAACTTGAAAAAATCAGAAAGGCAAAT
The DNA here is from genome assembly GCA_030060385.1 of Muscicapa striata striata. Lineage (NCBI taxonomy): Eukaryota > Metazoa > Chordata > Aves > Passeriformes > Muscicapidae > Muscicapa > Muscicapa striata. The sequence goes on along the minus strand of JAREIS010000075.1, from coordinate 5,375,508 downwards.
CATCTGATTTTGATCAAAGAACTAGTAACAGCCCTCACTGTGCACTGTTCTCTCTGTATGAGTCTTGGAGCAGTTATTGAGGAGTATTAGAGAATACTAGAAATGTAGCCTTTGGCTTTGACTGTCAGGGTCAGGCATTTCTGAAACTGCTATCAACTGTGAATTTAAATGCCAAAAGCAATATTTTGCCTTGATGCAATTCTTCCAAGTACCATCCATTCTCCTTTGGCTGGAAATGGTGCAAATCAGAACAATGCTTTTATGAAGGTATGAAATGAATGGGAAGGTTTTGGCTCAGCAAGCCTTTTTCCCTACCCACGGGTCACATAATTAATTCTTGCACTTAGCTACAGCTTGCAGAGGGAGATGATGAGGCAGAGGGTTTGCACAAGATCTTACAAAAAGCCATATGTAGAGTTATAATTCCAAAATGAGATGTTTCTAGTTAATACTGATGTTGGTGTTCTTTCCTGAAGACTTTTTTCTTCTCTGTGCTAAGGATGTGATGTTTATATACCTGATGATGGCGAACAAACCAGAGTTACCTTTTCCAGCACCAATAATTTCATCAGAGCTCCAGATACAGCAACAAATAGGAAGAAAAATAAGTGATATGATCCTCCTTTCTACAGTTGTTTGAACTGGCAATTCTGGGAAAAAAACAAATAGACAAACCCCCTGGCTGAAATCAGACATAAATACTTCACTGTATCAGAGGTCTTACTGTTAAATTTGAATCTAACTAAACTTCTTCCTTCTGAAAATGAGCAAACAAGAAGTTTGAGTAGGAAGACATCCTAGAATACTTTAGCCACGTCAGTTAATGCCTGTAGAATTTATTTAAGCAAAGACACTTTTCCTTGAAAATTAATGACTTTAAAGGCTTTGGCAGATCCATCTTCTTCCATTTTTTGTGACTTTCTTGTCCCAGTTCTTTACCAGCCTAGGCTCTGCATTGCCTCCCAGCAGCCTTCTGGCTAAGGGAAATTGTATGAAAACCTTGGCAGTGCTGTATTTTAACCAACTGTGCAGATAACCTGTGAAACTGTCAGGAATTTATTTCCCCCACAACAATTCATCACAATGTCTTCCCAGCATTCCCATGTCTGCCAATGTGAGAGGCAAAATACCTGAGGAGCAGGAATAAAACACCTCCTAAATGTTTTATTTCCAGAGAAATTTCTGACTCTGTGCAGATGTGGATGGAGCAAGTGAAAGAGGAGTTTTCCCAAGAGAATTAAAAGAACCAAAACACTTTTTAAGGACCTCATGAAGAATGTTGGGCATTTTTTTAATGACAATAAGTTGAGTCATCTTTCTTCCCACACTATATATAACTTTGTAAACCTTCCATCAGAACTATTTGCATGTAACATAAAACATTTTTGCATCCAAAAATCCAGTAAAGTCTCTACAAAGCAAACATTTTATAGATAGCTTCCCCTACTACATTTTCATAACACAAAAGTACAAACAATTTTGCCTTTTTCTAGTTCAAAGAGGATTTTACTGAGATAAAATGAGAAGTTCAGCAGTTGTTCAAAACTCTAGTTTTAGTGTAAACTTAGGATGTTGCCATGCAGGGGAGGAAGAAGGAAGGTTTTCTGGGATATTGAAAGAACTTTATATGAAAATAACAGAATTTTATTGTTTTGGTCAACCCATGACAAGAACTGTTTTGTTCTCCAAATCTCTTCTAGCATTTCACTAACGTGAGGTTTATCTAATTTTCAAATATTTGTTCTAGTATCACACTGACATTGGAGAAATAGCAGTGCAGGTAATAAACATTAATGATTTAACTATGAGTAAAAAATTATGGATGGCTCATCACTCCAGACTATTCCAGCTCTGTCTCAATATCCCATACTGAGGCAAGCATACTCAGATAATTAGTTATTGATTATCAACAGCCAGCTTGAAAAGATTCTGAGGAATGGAGAGCTGTTGGCAATGGGGACAAGAGCAGATGTCTGGCCATGAGCACAGACCAGGACAGGAGTGGGAGGATATTCCCACTGTGCTTTGTCTCACAGTACGTGTAAGGCATGGAAGGGAATGTTTTGTTTTCTGATGTCCCAAAATTACCAAACAGCATCCATCCAGGGCAGACACTCCAGCCTCCCCCTCCTGTGGTGGGACAGCAGGTCTGTCACTGCTGTGGCACAGGGAAGGAGAGCTTTGTGCTCCCTCTGGTTCACAGTCCACAAATTTGGGGGATACAGAGGGTGGGAACAGTGATGAGGCCAGGCTGCACACACTGCTGGCCTGATTCACAGCTACACTGAGCACCTGGCACAGCTGAGTCTGGGACAGGCCACCAGAGGGGTTTTCTCTGACCTGTTTTCTCGTGAGGAAATAGAGAAAATGCTGAAATCTACCATTACACCCACTTCCATCCACCTGAGGGATTTAGACTGGCTTTTCTCCCAAGGAAGGACCAAAAAGCCACTGTGGTCATTCCTGACATGTCCTTAAAGATATCCATGACACAGGCTCCAGAGTTTTCTAGGCACTCTATTGCACATTGATACTTCTCTTAAAATTTGGAAGGACTTTTCAAAATGCCTATCCCAAACAGCTCTGTCTTCAGTTCAAGCCCAGGACTCCTTGTTTCCACCAAAGAAATAAGATAATTCCTTGCAGTGGAAGATTGTTGTCATGGCTGTCACTTTGAGCACTGTGCTGTTTAACACCAGCTGGAAATTCAGCTCCAAATCAGCTCCTGCCTCCCTCCCTGCTCCCTTCAGTTAGAGAGGGACAAAGGCAGGGATTGAGGGTTGAGATAATTTACTGAAAGCAAACAGTAATGGGGTGAGGAAATGCACAGTAGCAGCAACAACCTGTTTGAATAAATCAAGATTAAACCAAATCACACCTGATTGTCTCTGTATGTGCCAGAACAAGAGGAAAACAATCAGTCTTTCTCTCTATTCACATCACATTTACTGTGAAGAAAAAGTTCCTTTCTTCGTGCAGGACCTTTTTTTTTTTTTTTTCAAAGGGTTTCTTTTTTCTCTCTAGCCCTGCCAACATTCTTTTCACATGAGGAAACTTGAACAGATTTAAGCCCTTGTTCAGAGCATGGTTTGTAGTACAAACATGCTACAGTTATCAACTCACAGTGCCCAAACATACGGGGGCAAAACTAGACTGAGCTCCTACAACTTAATTTTAGAAAGTGGTACAAAAAGTAAGTGTTCTAAAAGCAGATTACTGTTTTGTCATCTATTCATGAAAAGTGAAACTAGTGTTGTCTACCTGATTTAAGATATATACTCAATAATTAAAATGATCAATATAAATTGTACAAAATAAAATACTATTTACCTCAGCACGCTTTTGCTTTGTCTGTTCGGATTCCACAGGTTAGCTTTATAACACAGCCAAGGAGACAAGAGTTCTTATTGAAATTCCACCTGTCCCCACTGGTATGTACCCAAAACTGGGGCCAAGTCTAGCATGATGTCAAAATGAATTTGCTCACACAAGAACAGAATTAGCCTAACTGCAAGCACTTGATGTTATCCAGACACTCTTAGAAAAAGGAGAAAAGCTAAACTGGCCTGAATTTCTGCTAGGGAAAATATGCAAAAACGAGGTGCTAAAATTTCTGCTGAGTATTCTCTGAAAGTTATTATTTTTTTAGCCTTCTCATGTATAGTGGGACACTGGAAGCAAGGGATGACAGCAGCATGTACACATTTTGCATCCTAGTTGAACAATGGGATGAATTCCAAGCACTTGTGCACGTGGTTGGAGTGCAAATTCATGGATCAGCTCGTGGAAGCTGTATGTTGTGATATGACAGAATAAACCCACAATCATTCAGATGTGTTGCAGTGCCAGTCCCAAGGGGGTCTTCTGAGAGAACAAAAATCTCTTATTTGTTTGCATGTGGCCACTCATATTAGTTTTTAAGCTGAGTTTTTGTGGAGGCAGGTTTTTTTGCATAGCAAAATAGTCTGAAATAGGAACTGTTTGGAACAGAGTACTGGGTTAGATTTTTCAAGATTGTTTAGATTTATCCATAAAAGGAAAAGAGTAGGCTGTTAACAAATAAACTGGCAGAGAAGGAGATCTGAACCCATAATACACTGGGTTTTTTTTGGTGGCAATGGTTCCATTAGTTCCATTAGTGGAGAATTAGGTTACCAAGACAAAAAATATTGTCACCACTAAATGATTTAATGGATGATTTCTATTTCTCTCCATTAAATTGCTGAGTCATCCTTTTTAGTGACTATAAGGTTTGTTGAGGTCAGAGCTGCTTTCTGGTGTCATGTTGCAACTGAATTTATTCATGTAATTGTTAACAAAAAACTCATAAGCAGCTGTTTTTCCCCTGAAAGAGACATTTAAGTGAGGAAGGACATTCAATATTAATTTGGGCAGATTTAGCAAGAATACAGAACCAAGGGAAAAAAAAAAAAAAAAAAAGAGAGAAGGGAGAAGGTGGAAAAAAGGAGGGAAAAGTTCCAATATTCCCTGGCAGATAGATCTGTAATGACTAACTATCTGATGGTTGTAGTAGCATTTTGCTAAACAATGTTTATAGTCTCTGTAGTGTATAATTTGGCAGGACACAATTGTTCCTTGAGAACGGGGAGTTCAAATGCTTCAACATTGGATACATATTGCAATTAGAATTGCTGCTTTATTAATGAGTAGTTTGTGAGCTATGTGATCCTCCAGTCCAGCAAAATTGGAAATAGTCCCAAACAGTTATGCCTGAACTGAAATAAAACCTAGAAATTCCACATAAGTGCAGGGAAAAAAGCTGGGAAAGCATCTGCATGGGTGACAGAGTATAAACATGGAAATAAATGAGATTTTGAACTGAAGCTCAAAGAATAGTTTTAAAAACACAAGTAGTCTGAAATCTGCATAATTTCCTTTGCCAGACTATACATGAGATCATCCTTTAACATGTTTTAGGAGGGCACTGATGAGTTCAGAGGGAGCTGTGTGCAGCTTCAGCGTTCCTGACACAGTGGCACAGCACAGGCAGTAGAAGGTGCTCTTGTAACAGCAAACAGTGGTGCTCGATCTGACCAGAGAGAGCTCAGAATCCTCTGCCCCTCATGCATCCTGTGTTCCAAAAGCCACGGAGCCAAAGGATTGCACAACCTGATTGTTTTTAATCAAGTAAGACCAGCTTTAGCCACACTGAGGTGGATAGAGAGAGAATTCCTTCAGGGTATAGGGACTTAGCCCATTTGTTCCCTCTCTCTATAGCACCTGGCTTATCCCACACCCCTGGAAGTTCTGACAGCTCTGATGGTGCAGAATGTTTCTCTATTTAAAGAGATTAGAAAACGTAATTTCTACTAAATATGGTTTAACTACATAAGAAATAGGATAGGTGAGTGTGAAACAACTTTTGCTGCTTCACAGTGTCAGATATTGGGAATCCTATTCCTGCATTCCTCAGGAAAGGGAGCTGAGCTTTTTCCTGAGCAGCTGTTAATGGTGCACAGGAGAAAACTCAACAATGTTTCAGTTGTTTTAACATCCTGCCTGTTTTTATCTGAACATTGCACCTACAAGAGAGCTAGCACTTTCCAAGCCCTTTCAAATGGCCAGGTAAAACAGAGCATGAAATTGTGAAAAAGGATCTTGTGACTGGACAGTCATTGATGGTTCTGGTTCCTGTTGTTGGGACGTGAATCTCAGCACTCACAGAATGAGGTCTGTGGAAGGGAAACAGATAAGTAACACATGCTAACTTAGCTGGAACATTTGAAAAAAATGTTAACATTTTACTTTAGACATTAATGGATGAATTTCAGTTTGTCCTTTCAAGACTTAAAACAACTTACAGCTGTTCCTTGCTAGAGGAAGGCATATTTTAATTTTTACTGTGTATTTTCACTAACATCTTAGTATCAGTAAACTAACAGTACTAGAATTATTATTTAAATAAGTCCCTTCTATGCATTTTTATAGTTCATGGTGATTCCTTGTCTGAAGAAGAGTAAATGCTAGTGAGATTTTTCCTGAAATTTAAAGGAAGAAATTATCTTGGGTATCCTTTAAAGGAGTGTTTCCTGATTCATGACAAAATTAATAGCCAGACAAACCAAAAGGCACATGCTTTAAGTAGCCTCAACCATCACACATTCATTTATTAATTGATCACATAATAATGATTAATGTGTAAGAACTTGTTAATGTTTACAAGAAAAATGGAAACTGATGTTTTGAAGTCACAAGAACAAGTTTGTTTCCTTTTATGCCTTAAATGTGATTCTTCATTTACAGCCCAGTACAGTTGTGCTCATTAGCAATGACTGAAAACTGGTGCCAACAAATTTCCATTTAAAAAATCTAAATAAAAAGAAGAAAAGAAGCAATGTAGAATTACATGATCACATACCTAGTTGGTTGTTTCTGAAGCAAAACTTGGTGCATTGCAAGGCACAGAACTCCAGATTCAACAAGTATTTCCCTAAATGAACTGTCCTGTTCTTCTGCACAATATATAGAGATTATCCCTTGAATACTTTTGACCTTTAAGCTGGCACAGTAACCCACACATCCTCAAACTGTACCAGCAGACAGCCTGTTGCTTTGTTTGGCAGAACATCTGAACAGGGAATACAGGACAGGTAAAAATGATGAATTCACCCAGAGAATTATCCCTGTCTCCTAAAAGACAACTACACTTGTTACAAGCCAAGTCACTGCAATTATATCTTCCAGAAGTTGAAGTTATCATACAATGATAAAATCACAGGATGGTTTGGTCTGCAAAAGTCCTTAAATATAATCTGGTTCCAAACCCCTGCTGTGGGGGGGATGCCTTCCTCTAGATTGTGTTGCTGCTTAAGGTATCACAAATGTATGGAATTGATGCACTGCCCTGACATGGCACTGCCTCTGCTGCCTCAGAGACAGGACCAGCAGGGACCAGTGTGTCCCCACACTGTCAGCAGTTTCCACTGCCTTTTTCCCATGTGTATTCCTCACACAATTCACTCCTTAAATGGCTCTGACGTTCCCCCAGCACCTCCCTCCCCACGATCGTCACCGAGGCCAAAGAGCCAGGCTGGGTTTTCTTCTTAGATGGATTTTTGGCAAACAGGAGGACAGTTTTGAGCACAAATGTTATGAATTGCAGTTGCCAAGTCACAAGGCATTTTCCTGATCTTCTTACTCCTCTCAGCTCTGTCTGATACAGAGATTTGGGTGCAGCTACTTTGTGATGCTGCACTCCCTAGAGGTGCATTGCTCGCTGTCACCTCTGCCAGCTGACATTGGGTCCTGTGCTTCCACCATCCTCCTCCTATTTCTGGAAAATTTCTTTTCATCATCCAGGTGCCTGGAGGAACCAGTGTGGTTCTAATGCATCCTGTCCTAGCAGCAGACAGAGGAGTTTCAGGAAGATTCATTGGCCTTTTTGAGCCACACATGATGTTTTTTATGAGCAGATGCGACTGCCCCGATCAGAGGCAGACAGGAGCCAGGAGAACACAAGCACTGTGCAAACCCCACACACATTTATGTCCTGGGTCCTGATGTCCAGCACCCTTTTCAACCTCATATTCCACTTCCTTATAAACACAGCCTGCCAGCCATGCTCCACCAGGGAATCTGAGGCATTGATGCCATCATTAAGATATCTGAAATAACAGGCACGCTCCAGATTTGTGCTTGAAAGTCCCCTGATGTGTCCCAGAAATGCAGGTTTTCTGTCTCCCCTTTCTATTTTCCAAATTTGACTTTCAAATGAGCAGAGCAGTAGGAATTTATTTAATGCTGGATCTGGGTATGGCCAGTTCAGCAATTTGTAATTAGTTAGCTGATTTCACAGAATGCTGCATGTGGTGTGCACCAAGTGATTGCAAAATGAGTTATAAATTAATCCATTAAAAATTTGGAGCTTTGGCCCATGATAGATTTCCAAACAAAAGCCTTGGATGCTGAATGATATTTTGATTTTTAACACCTGTAAGAAATTGAGATTTGTTTCTCCACCACACTCCTGGCCTGAAGATTTATGTTGCTCATATTATGATTAGGCTTATCTGGGGTTTAAGGTTTAACTTCTGGTTAAACTTCCAGATGCAATTATTGTTTTAGGATTGGAAGTTGTACCTATTCTAGTGATGCTGTGCTGCTTCAGCAGATTTTTAATTCTCATGTATACATTTATTTTGTAGTTTACCTTGGCCTTACAAGAAACATTCTTCGTGAATCTCTTGAAATCCCAGCAGCCTTCACCTTTATAGGGCTTTTACATGCATTCTAATAGGAAAGAATTCCTGAAGGCTGTAAGAAGTCTGATAATTTTATTTCTGCTCTGGACATTTGGGTTGTGCAACTGTGCTGTAAGAGGCTCTTCCTTATTTTCCTATTCCTTTTTACCCAATTGGCTCAGTGAGCTTGCAGTAATTACCACATGTGACATCTGAATTTAGGACTCCCCTGGTACTCAGTAGAGAGTGAATTGATGTCACTACAACAATACAGTAGATTCTTTTGCTTGCAATATATTAAAAGATGCTTTTTATTTTAATATATTTTTGTTCTCCTCTTGCGTTCAAACTACTCCCAGCAATTAGAGGAGAACATTGTAAATTCGCTTCTGATTTATGGAGCTTGAAATCATTTTCTCCAGTGGAAATTATCCTTCTGGTTGTATGGTCAGCACATGTTAAACACTTACTCTGTAAAAGCACTGCTAAGCTCATTATACACAGAAGAAAACCCCCAAGAATTTTAGAGAAGCTAAAGTAACAATGTTAATTTAAAATAAATGGAGGGCTCAATCTGTTTTAAAATGGGTTACTTAAAAATATCTGCAGGTGGATGAGAGGCTGGATATGCTCTGGCTGTGTGCTCTGAGAGCCCAGAACCCCATTCTATGATTCCATTTTAATTACTGCATTTATTTAAAGTAGGGATTTTCTTCTTCATGACTAGGCATTCTTTTACTTTCTAACAAAATAGTACCTTTGCTTTCCCTCAATTTTATTTTAAAATGCTTTTTGGATTTGTCAACAGTTGATTGCTTATCTTGGAAAACAAGCTTCAAAAAACATCCAAAGCAAAATGGTTTTGTGCCACCCTTTAGAGTGAGGATACCAACAGAGTGACCTGTAGTCTCTAATTAATACACACAGTTTGCTATTTATTGAATTGTAGATTTAATTGGTAGTGCTGCAGGAATTCCAGGAGTAACAAGATTTAAATTCCTCCAAAAATATGTTGCCAAGTCGTCTTGCCTCAAATCTGCAAGAATGTTTTTGGTTATTCAGCCTTTAGAGTGCTTTATGTGCATATTTCTAAGTGGAGCTGATCTGGGTTTTGCTGAGGGAAAAGGTTCTCTCCAGACCTTGAGCAGGGCCAAGGCACATGTGTTGTGTGCAGATTGTGTACAGGAGGCAAGTTACAGTCTCCTGAAGCAAGGAGGGAACTGATGCTGCTGCTTCCAGGTGAGGTGTGAACGTGCCTCCTGTGTGGCTGTACAAAGAGGAGAGCAGGGTTTTTCCTAATTTATTCCATGGTTAAAGGGATTGTACTGGAGTGTCCAGTTCAGTAAAAAAGTGAAAACTCAGAAGCCAACATGGCTTGAGTTGCATTGAACATGAAGTTCTGTGATTTGTTTTCCAAAGTGAAAAAGCCCCAGAAGGTGTTCTGTGGAAATTCCAGCAGAATTGCAGCACAATATTCCTACCTGGATCACCTCTAGCAGGAACCAAGGAAACAGAGGAGTCAGCTTGTGGAGCTTGTGGAGCTGGACTTGTTGGCAGTGCTGGTGCCACCTCCCTTTCATCCAGGCACTAATGGCATCAGCATCAGTGGCTGTGATTTGTGCTGCTCTGCTGGCTGATTTCTGCAGTCCCACATGCACACCCAGTTCCTGGCAGTGACCTTTCTTCTAATTTTTTTGCCCTGTTCTTCTCTCTCTACTTCATCCCTTGTCCCTTGTTTTTGTCACCCTACCAAGACAAGGGATTGACAACCCCTGAATAGCAAATCATAAAATCACAATAGAATTTGCAGAATAGCACTTTCCAACATAAAGTGCCTTTACTTGTTCTGATTTTGAGTTCTGTCTTGTGGGAAAGACTGTACTTGCATTTGTGTTTTTTCAGTTATTCCTTTTCCTGTCTTTGGAGAGCTGCCTGCTCTTCTCATCATTCCAACACTGCTTTTCTCCCTGTTTCTCCCTGTACATTGCACTGCTTTCTCAGAGTACTGTGGTATCTCTGCACTGTGATGAGGTGGAGTGGGACACTTCATAACAAAGGACAAAGTTGTGTTGGCTTTTCTTGGCCAGGCTTGGTTTCAGGATTGGTGAGAGAAACAAATTTGAAACCAGGATGTATCTAGGTGGGTCTAGAATTCATCAACAGCTGAACAGGCAGGAATTTCTGCAAGTTCATATTTCACTTTTCTTATGAAAACGGCCAAAAAAATTCCAAAGTCCAAATCAACTAAGCTCCCTAAAGCAATTCCTGAATATTTATAAAAATCCTAAGACATCAAGTTGCAAAATTAAGCACCTGGTTTAGGAAGTGCCAGTCATAAGATTTTCTGGCCAACCTCAATGCCTCTGAATTATGATTCTGTTCTTCAAGAATTCTGACCCACGTCTCATTTGCATGTGAAACATTGCAGAGAAGTTCCATATTTCACTTATATGTGCAAAATAAGACCATTTGTTTTTGCAAATTAAGTGTTCATCTCACAGTGGTTGAAGAAAACTCTGCAGATGTAGGGACCTAGACCTTGCCTGCAGTTTATTAAATGTCTCCTGCTAAAGAGAGAGTTTATTCCCCGTCCCAGCTGAGCAGCTTTGCCTTGGGTTGCACAGAGGAACCTTCAGAAACTCATTTACCACATGCAAAAGCCATATTCCACTTATATGTGTGCAAGAAGAATGTTTGTTTTTGCAAATAAAGTGTTCATCTCACACTGGTTGAAGAAAACTCTGCAGATGTAGGGTCCTAACCATGTGCAAAAGCCTTTTTGCTGAACTGTGGCCCTGGCAAATGTTGCCTACAGAACCCCAGGATGGCTCAGGCTGGAAGGAGCATCTGGTGGCCTCATCCCAGGGCACAGGAGAGTGTCCAGATGGCTCAGGAGTATCTCTGGTGAGGGACACCCCACAGCTCTCTGGTCTCTGCTCAGGGCTGGGCAGCAGCTCTGCCTCCTGTGCAGGGGAATTGCTGGGCTCAGCCCCTGCCCGTGGCTCTGGGGCCATTGCTGGGCCCTGAGGCAGAGCCTGGGCCTGCTCTGCCCCTGCCTGCACACAGGGACACACAGGGACACACAGGGACACCCAGGGACACCCAGGACAGACAGGGACACCCAGGGCTGGGGTCCCCTGTGAGTACAATATCCCCCCCAGCACCACAGGGCTTCCTGGAGCCAGCTGTGACACAGGACCAGCCCTGGATCATCAACCTGCAGGGACATCCTGAGGGCTCCTGGGCTGGCTGCTGACTGTGATTGGCTCTGTGCAGTTTGTCCAAGCTGGGATCCTGATCTCTCCTGGCTGGAGCAGACCAGTAACGTTCTGCACTGCTTTACTGGCGCCTCCTCCAATTTGGAACTGTGCCCAGCTGTATCAAGTCCCCAGGACTTTTTGTTCAAACTGGCAGGAGTTTTGCCTTTTTTAACCATTAATCACTAAATTGTGCAAAGTGGAGAGTGGGAGACAGGGCATTGTATAGCCCCAGACATAATAAATAGTTTACCAAGGATATTGCGTGAAGTCACATGGAGAATTCTTTAGTTATTTATCTTTACTATGCACCAGCTGAGAGCAGACTGGAGAGCATTTGCTGACAAGATTTGTGAGCCATCAGGAAAACATTTTATAGACCTACCACAATCATCCAGATATTATGCTAAGAATAATAATGACAGCACTAACATAGTACCTGAAGAACTCCTTCTAGCCAGAGGATGCTTTTAGGTGCACAGATGGAAAAGATAACAAATTTGCCTCATCAGGAAAAATTTGAAAGCCAATTAAAATATTTTTCCTTTGCAAAGTCTGTGATTTGGCAGCTGATTTTATAAATGTTCTTTAACTCAAACAAAACTGTTTTCCATTAAAAAAAAACTTATTCTTTTACTCTCGAGTTGCGTAAGGCAAGCCTGAGACAGACATTTTATTGCTGAAGTCTGTTTAAATTTATCTTATGACTAATTGGGCTTTGATTAAAGTATAATAAAACATTAAGTGTCTGCAGGCCCAGTCCAAAAACTACTTTTCCTTTTTTTGCAAAAGATGATTTTTGAGGGTGTATGACTCAATATTTCAGTGCTCTTTAGTCTAAGGAACTCCTGGTACTGTAAGTACTTGCAAATGGCACTTACAAATTGTGGTTACTCGTAGTGTGTAGCAATTTGTGGTTACTTGCAGAAGAAAACCTCCACATAATTTACCCTATTGCTGTGCTATCTTTATAAAAAATTACCCTGGTTTGATTAGCTTGTATAAAACAGCAAATCCTTACTCTCAGGGTGGGAGCTGGGAGCTCCACGTCTCCAGGACTGTGAAGGATTTGAAATGTCTCTTGCTCTGAGCATCTGCCATAAAATCTCCTGACTAAGCCCCTAACTCCATGTTTATTGCCATTTATAGTCTGCTTGCAGTTGCCATAAGCTGAAGGGTGTCTATTCTGGTTTCCTACTGTTTTCATAAAGAAAGAAAGGGATGTAAATAATACAAATAAATATTTATTTCTTCCACCCCTCTCCTGCCCTCACTGAGATAAAACTGAAGTGTCCCTAATGGAGGAGCTGGCCCCAGGGTCAATTTGGGATAATGCTTGACCTCTCTTCTATTACTTTTGCATCTTTTATTAACATTCTGGTTTATTTTTCTGGCTTTCTCATGGGACTGATGTTGTGAGGCTATACATGACCCATTCAAATGCAGTTTTCCAGCTCTGCCCACTGCTGGTATCCATCTGCAGTGGGTTTTCAGATGTGCTGCTCTCCTAAAAGCTCAGCCACACAGGAAAAAATCTCTGCCCCATAACCTGCAACTGTGAAAGTGTGACTTTATTCCCTTGCTTCGAAAGAGCAAGTAAAACATTTAGATGCTGTATCAGAATTTTTCTTCCTCCATTCTCTGGAGTTTTTTGGGGTTTTTTTACCAGAAGGGAAAACAAAGTAAATACAAAATAAGTGCTGAAAGGCCTCCTACATTACTGACTCGTACTCTGAACAATAGCACAGAAAATATGGCATGATATAGTTTCATGCCTATGTAACAGCAGCTTTTATGGCATTTTGTTGAGTCCACAAGACACATTTGTCCATCTTCCAGCTCTGCAGGCTTCTGATCTTCTTGAAATTCAAGCTGCATTCCCCTCAACTTCTTCTTGTCACGATAACTTCCAGCAGCCAAACCCTGCCTTGTATTGCATTTATGCAAGCACACATTCCTCAGATTCTGTTTCTGGTTAATCTTTTTCATTCCTTGTCTTGCAGAGGCTGTCTGGAGAGACAGGATTATGGCCTTGGATTTGGGACATATTGATACGTGATGCAGAACAGAAATCCATTTACTCACAATGCAGAACAGCAGAACATATGGAAACATGATGCAGAGCAGAACTCATTGTTCCTTAATGGATGTGGCTTTGCAGTACTCACAAGGGGCATAAATAAGAATAAATACCTACTTCAGGAAGAAAAAAAAAAGTATTATGACTCTTAATATCAGCAGGAATATATGATTTTTACAGATCTGTTTGCCAGAGCACAAGTGCAGCTCTTGTTACATGTTAGAGTTTCAATCACTTGTAATTTAGAAGCTAAGGTGGGGTGGTCCAAGGAGTGGGATCACAATAACTAAGTTTGCTCATCTCATTATACTCTTCTATAATGCCAAATAACCTTTATTCTGTCGAGTTTTCCAGAGGACCTGTTAAAAACATGATGGTGATCATGCAGAAACTGCAAAATTCATGTTTCAAAGGTGGTTTTCCTGGAAGTGTTTCCTTCCAGGCAGCAGGCTGGTCTGTGTGATATTGGGATTTTTCTTGATCTGTAGGTTGTTGCTCCTCAACAGCCAGAGATTATTCTGGTCTGTGCACAGGAAGTTTCACTTGCTGGCTCACTGAAGGCAAGGGACATTGCACAGCATTTTGAATGTGTGTTTCCTGCATCCTCTGGCTACTGCAAATCCCAGAATCACAGAATGGGAAAAGACTTTTGAAAGGCATCTAGCCCAGCCTCCCTGCTGAAGGAGTCTGCCTTCACTGACTGCTGACTTTCACCAATGATGCCCTAAAACCTTGGGCCAGCATTTGCAGGAATATTTAACATGTGAAAGTGGATTCTGCAGCTTTTTGTCATTTTTCCTCAGGGTCACAGAGTAGTGTGTCAGGAAAATGGGGTGTGGGATGTGCTGGGTGTCACCTTGCTGACTTTGCCCTTCAGTTTGCAGCCCCACAGAAAATGTGACATCATCTTATTTGCTCAGCATCTGAAATCTCTTGATATGGCCAACATTTTTGTAGGCTTGGTTTACTTGTAGGAGTCATCCCTTGGAGGTGACATGTACTGAGGTATCACTGTGCAAAATTCGTGTAATCTCCCTTTCCCCTGGTTTGCAGCCTGACTTAATAATGGAGACAGGGAAGAGTCTGGTCAGGGCAGGTCTGTGAAAGCAAATTAATTTATGGGGGCATATCAAAGTGCTAAGGAAGGGGAAACAAAGCTGAATCAAGAAAGTGGAGGGAGAAGGAGCAGTCCTGGAAGCAGTGTGTGATTTTGGCCTTGCAAAAGTAGGAAAGTTGGCAATAGAAAAAAAGAGCTTTGAAGTGTGGAAAGCTGAGTGGCTCTAAATGGCTGAGTTCATAACAGAGAGGTCTCTGAGAGGCAGCAAACACAGAAGGTGTATACAAGAGAATAAAAAAATGAAGTAAAACCAGGGAGAGAACTAGGAAAAGGGAGCCACATGAACAGTAAAGAGAGAAATTAAGAGGCTCAGTGGGTGAAATTGAAAGTGATAAGGCAGCATGAGAGTCACCAGCTGAAAAGGACTGATGAGATAAAAAATTTGGTATATCCAAGCTGCACACTTAGGGTGTCATTTAAGTATTCTACTAGTTATCATAGTATTCTACTATTATCATATTGTTCTAAGAAAAGTTAGAAACATGGATTTTTTTCTTGGTATTTCTGAAGATTTTCTTTTGCCACTTAACCTTTGTCACTCTCCAATGACAAATGAAGCATCCTGCCACATAAATGCACACATTTATCATCAAACCCTCTTTTAAAGTCCCCTATGTTTCCCATATTGTAATGAGAGCTAGAATTTGAAGCAGGAGCCCACAGTACTGCTGGTATAAAACATAGCAGGGTGTGGCCAGAGATTTTTGGCTGTCCCTGAATCCATTGGAAGATTTAGTGTTGATGTCAATGGGAGGGGAAATGGGCCCAGGGTAGGAGCTACAGTAGTAAAAGCAATGCATTAAACTCCTTCAGCTGTATCTCTGCTTGCCAGTGGCCCTTTGGGCACTGCATGCAAATGAAGACAAAACAATACAAGAGATTAAAATGTCTCTGATTCCAGCAGATTTAGAGCAGACAAAGAGTGAAAATCAAAGTTTGCACTGGTGCAAGCTGGGTCATGGCAGGCCATCCCACACTCCCATGGAACCACCACAAGCTTAGGGTTTTGCTAGCATACAAAGCAGCACAAAAACGTGGATATTGATAAAGGAGAATATTTTTAGGCTTGCAAATCAGCCAGAGTCAGCCAAATTCTTGGCCCCAGCCATGTGCTACTGAGCAGTGTCAGATGCTCACATATACACAAATTGACATTTACAAAGCACGCTGTGCCTAGTGCCAAGTTCAAAAATAAATTGCCTCTTTTCATAGGTTCACCAGAGCCTCCTAAGTACACTAGAGCCTCCTAAGATTCATTTATTGTTTGCTACTGGAGGGATTGGAATGCTCCTGGGCAGAGAATGAAAATGCATTCAGGGTAGCAGAAGAGAAACTGCATAAAATGAAGTGCAATAACTGCAAAACTGCAGTTTCATGGAGTAAAGTTTTGGTTGTGCTGCATGTGGAGGATTAGGTTTGACTGTAATTAACAGCAGTGTGGGCTGCATAATTAACTCCATGTAAATGCTGATGGAAAGCAACTAAAATAAATACCAGCAGCTTTTACCTGGGAGTGTGGAAGAGGCTGGATCTGACCCCTGAGGGAAGCTTTCCAGGGAGGAATATGAACCTCTGTTGGGCTAGTGGGAGAAATCAGACAAGATTTAGGACACACAAGCCCCTTTGGGTGAGAAGGTTTTCACCTTTGTGCCTGTTTATTCCAGTTTTGTCAGTGAGTTTAATGTAAGGGGTGGTCTCACCCTGAAAACCTTGCTGTGCTTGCATCTGTAGTTCCCAGCAGCTTCACTAATGCTCCCAGGAGTATTTATCCTGTTTAAAACTGGCCTGTGCAGCTCCAAGCCCTGGTATGAAGTGCTGTGAGCACGATCTTGTCTTGGCTTTAGCAGTGCCAGTGCTGCCAGCTGTCGCTGGGGTGGCTGCTCTGGGTTTTAAGAAATTCAGAGATCTCCAAACTCTTCTCACTACCTCACAATAGTGATAGCTGAACCTCTCAGTCTTTAGAAAGTGCTTTGTTTTAAGGGCTTGTTATAAAGACAAATGGGAAATAAGAAGTGGAATGAGCTACTGTTCTCTCTCATTCATGGCTGTGGGGAAAGAAGTGCTTTGGGAACAGAGGGCAGAGCTGGGACAGCTCATGCAGGAATGGTACCCCCTCACCCACACTGCCCTCCAGCTCTGCTTCAAATACTCTGCTTTTAAATATTTGCCCCCTTTTGGGGCCAGAATTTTGAATTATCTTGTGGGAAAAAGAAGGGAATATATTGAGGGACATGTTTCCTCCCTTTGCCCTTCCAGTGTGAGGACTGGATGTTTTATAGACAGTTTGTTCAAAATGCAAAGAAGCTGAGAAATGCCTTGGGAGCAGGGTTGGAAAGGATGGGAACACCCTGGGGATCAGAGATGTGAACACCAAGTCCTGCCTATGGGTGCCTTAGTAACTGTAAGCAAATAGCTCCCAGTCCACTTCTGTCAGCAAGCTTTATATGTTTGGGGACAGACATGAAACTACAATTTGGTGTGAATGCCAGGTGTTGATGAAGAGCAGATCCCAGCTGGGACAGCCAGGACATTTCATCCAGGCTGTGCTGGAGGTGCAGGAGTGGGGCTGTGTGGGACTCTTGGCTGAGTTTATTGCTCCAGGCCAGCTCGAGCTGCTGCTTCCCTGTAACTTCAGCCCAAGTCATTTGATGTGCTTGGGCATGTGGCTCCAGCCTGCCCTCAGAAACACCTCTCTTAGCATGGTGACCTCAATTCCTCCCTTTCTATTCTCTCCTGTTAAAAATAAGGAGGAAAGAAACCCAGCTTTTATTGGCAGAGTGTTCTGCTTGTGCCACTTGTCCTCAGGGACTGCACCCACGCTGAGCTCCCAGCACTGGGGGTGGGAACATTTGCCCAGGCATCAGGATTGCAAGGTCTTGCAAGGATGCTGGGACATTTGCCCTTTATTTTGGGTCAGCCCAAGTGTCCTGGGTCAGGAGACAGGTCTCACTCCTTCTTCATCCTCCATGGAGAGAGGGAGAGATGATGGCTTTGGATGCTTCCCAGCTTTAGGTGTGCTCTTGCTTTGAATTGTTCTTTGGAGGCATGCACAGCATTTGTGGCATTAGCAGCTGTGACCTGCTCATAAGAGAAGCCCCAGTGGTTCTGCATTTCTGTCAGAACTCACACTGCAGGTGCAGCAGACATTCAGTGCCCTGAATGGGGCACAGGGTGTGACTCCTGGGGTGTCTGTGCAGGGCCAGGAGTTGGACTCAGTGATCCTTGTGGGTCCCTTCCAACTCAGGGTATTCTGTGATTCTCCAATTCCAAATTGCCTGGCTGCAGCCAATGATACAGTGAGGAGACACACACTGTTCTGCTGAAAGAAAAGTGTTTAACTTTACAGTATCCTAACAGAGTACAAGTTAATTCCCCTCAGATGCATGCTCAGCTGTCCTGCACTGACCACAAGGTGTCAGTCTCGCTACATGAAAAGCCAAGCACAGTCCTGCCCAGGTTCATGCAGTATTTTAAACTCTAATATCTCTGGTAACACAATCTCTTCATATACCACTGCTATTTGTCCTGCCACATAGCCATAAATCTTCCTTTTCTTTGCAGTGACTCACATAGGACAAAATATTTAAGATAAAAAACAATGTCAGGGAATGTAATTTACTTCTTGTTAAAAATAGTTTTTAATACTGAAGTGTCCTTGATCTTTATGCTCTGGCTCTGGTTTTGCTGTGCTAACACTTGCAGGGACACACACTGGCAGGTGGGATTAGTTGTACTCTTACAAACCATTTCCTTGAAGCACTTTGTGCAGAAAGCACTTTAGGCATTAAACAAGTCCTGGGTCACTTTCTCTCCATGTTTCCCTATTTGACTGATCCCTGTGCTACAGTTTAAATTTCCACATGCATTCCCTCAGACCTTTGCTCTGGCAATTAAATGGAGCAAGTCCAGGAGAGGCCATAAAGATGATCTGAGGGCTGGAGCATCTCTCCAATGAAGATCAGCTGAGACAGAGTTGGGATTGTTCAGCCTGTAGAGGAGAAAGCTCCAGGGAGATATTGGAGCACCTTCAGTGCCTGAAGGGGCTCCAGGAGAACTGGAGAGGGGTTTTGGATAAGACAGGACAAGGGGGAATGGCTCTAAACTTAAAGAGAGTAGGTTTAAGTTGAATATTAGGAAGGAATTGTTCCTGTGGGAGGATGGAAAGCCCTGGCACAGGGTGCCCAGAGCAGCTGTGGCTGCCCCTGGATCCCTAGAAGTGTCCAAGGCCAGGTTGAACAGGGCTTGGAGAAACCTTGGATAGTGGAATGTGTCCCATGGATGACAGAGAGTTGTGACTAAATGATCTCTCCATCCAACCTTTTTTTTTTTGTGTGTGTCATTGGTATCTAGGGAAATGCAAGTGCTCAGTTCAGGGTGCCCAACTTCATCAGCTGTGGGGCTAGATCCCAGTTTTGAAATCCTTCTTGCTGATTTGCTCCATGTGACATTTTCCTGGCCATGTGCCTGTGTAAGTTTTGCCTCTGGCCCATCCCCTGTCTCCTAAGAGACTCCTGGGTCTGCTCCTAAGCACTGTGACTTTTCCATGCACTGGGAAAAGCCTTTGTCCCTTAAGTGAAGCCATTCCCCCCTGCATCACTGGGCTATAGGAGGGTGGCTGAAGGCAGGACCTGGCTCCTAATGAGACAGAAATCTTTCAGAACATATCTATCACCCTGAATAAATGTATTGGGATTGTGGATCTTTTCAGGCTCATTCTTTATCTCAGCTAATCCTACCAAATCTATTTTCATTTTTGTAGATATATGATGTTAGGGGATATATTCAATTAAACCCTAGTTTGAATGCTGTAACTGTAGTTGAACAAATTTATGACAATTTGCATGTGTAGTTAACACATCCTACATAGCTTCTAAAAGAGTCTTATTTCTCAGCATATTAAAAATCTTCTGGGTTAATAAATGTTTTACTTTGTATCTGACATTCAATTTCAATTGGCAAAGACAGTGAAGTAGTGAGACAAAGCAGAAAGTTAAAAAAAAACCTGGAGAAAGAACAAACACAATCCTGAAAAAGAGAAATGTTTTGATTATTTTAGCATGATAATATTAGTGGAAAAAAAAAAGTCTGCCTGCCACTGAACACTCCTAATGTTTACAGGGAGGATGCTGCTGCCAATGTCGATGTGAGCCTGCTGGTGGAGAAATCCAAATACTGTCAGGCACCTGCAGATGGCAGTGCAGGACTGCGGATGGAGAGATGGCAGCTCAGGAGCTGGGTCTGGCCCAGTTCTGTAGCCAAACTTACTCACTTTGAGTCACTCTGATGAAACCCTGCTGTAATCCAGGCTTGCTGCTGGTGTTGCTCACTCTGCTGGGGGATTGCAGGTGATTTTCCCTCATTGGGACAGTTTTCCTGCCAAGTATAACAAATGATAAAAGGAAAAAAAGTGGTATACTTTAGTAAAGGATGTAAAAAGGAATTTACATATTATTCATTTGGGGTACCATTGATCTCTACAATCATATTTCTGACTATTTTCTTGTTTTCTGAGGGGGTAATAATCTGTTGTTTAACAGAGCATGTTGGGAGACTGAAAAGAAGACTAGGCAAGTATCTGCCCAGGTTTTGGCACACTTTTAGGTTTCCTCCTAAAAACCTTCTGATATGTGGCTTAGGGGTTCAGAAGCTAAATAGCTTCTTGTAAGAATGACTGAAAACAAATCTAGGCCTCGACCTTGCAGCCATGTGTTTCAGCAGTCTGACTTCAGACCCTGCACAGGATGATCACATGCAGAAAGTATTTATGGAACTGATGCCCATGATGGAACACAAAATCCAGAAGGCCCTGCTTCCAAATAATAAAATAAGATGCAAAACATTTTTGTTGCATAGGATAAACTAATTAGAGAACTGTAGTAAATTTGGTGTTTAATAGACCTGGATTTGTATTCTGTTTTTTTACAGACTTCCTCCTGTGACTTTGAGCAGGCAGTGAGGTGTAACAGGAAGCAAGGCTCTTGGAGAGAGTCCCTGCAGCCTGGAATACTGATCACTTGGAATCCTGATCATTTGGAATACTGATCACTTGGAATATTGATCATTTGGAAAACTGATTATTTGGAAAACTGATTATTTGGAATACTGATCATTTGGAATATTGATAATTTGAAAAACTGATTATTTGGAATACTGATAATTTGGAAAACTGATCATTTGGAATATTGATTATTTGGAATACTGATTATTTGGAATATTGATCATTTGGAATACTGATTATTTGGAATGCTGATTATTTGGAATATTGATCATTTGGAAAACTGATCATTTGGAAAACTGATTATTTGGAATACTGATAATTTGGAAGACTGATCATTTGGAATACTGATTATTTGGAAAACTGATCATTTGGAAAACTGATTATTTGGAAAACTGATTATTTGGAATATTGATCATTTGGAAAACTGATCATTTGGAAAATGGATTATTTAGAAAACTGATTATTTGGAATATTGATTATTTGGAATACTGATCATTTGGAATACTGATCATTTGGAAAACTGATCTTTTGTTTCTAACAGGACTGGCAAAGGGAGATAAATTCCCTTTCTGCCCAAGGATCTGTGTGTGACCTCTGGTGTTTTCCAAGGAGGGCGAGACCTCGTAGCTGCCACGTTTGACCCAAAAGTACAAAAAAGCTGCAGGGAGAGCCCCACAGGCCGTGTGGAAGGTTTTGTGCTCTGTGTGTGTCCCCTCAGCCAGTGCAGTGACATCACTGCTGTGGTGCTCTCCCTTTCCCAAAGTGCTGCCCGTGGGTGTTGGGAGGGCCAGGGAGGCTCCAGCCCCAGCCAAGCCTCTGGCGGTGCCTCCACCTACGGGAAACCAGCGTCTGTGCCTGGAACTGGTGCTTGGAGAAGCCTCACTGCTCTTGGACTGGGAGGTTTCTGTGAAGTCAGAGCCAGGATCGTGTGGTTTGGAAGAGGCTCCTTGGAGATTAGCAGCAGATCAGGAGATTTCTCAACTGCCTCTGACAGCCACGAGCAGGAGGGACAGCAGCCTGGGGTTTGGGACAGTCAGGATTATGTCCCTTGCTCTTCCACTTTCTCCTCTGTGACTCCAGGACATGGGACTGGAGCCCAGGTGAAGATCCAAGAGCCAGATCCTGGGAGGAGAGCAGAGGAAGAGGATAAAAGTTGTCACCAGGCCAGTTTCAGTGCAGATGTGACAGGGGTGGCTTCACCCCCAGACCTCAAAGGTGTTTCTTGATCTACCTCTGCACAGTTGAATTCCCTAGGGAGACAAGTTTCCCATATCCTTAGTATGGAAATAGGTTGAACTGTGTGCCTGTTTGGCTATTTTAATCTAAATCAGACACTAAGCTGGAGCTACACTCAGCACTGGGATTGCTCTGGAGGCTGTGTTAGGTCATGGGTGTGCTTTTAAACTCACCCTGACCTCTGTGTGAGATAATGGGGAGACTGAAATGGCTGGGTAGACACAGTGAAAATTCAAATATTAACACAGGCTACCACATCTCAACAAATGCCTGGGTGTGAAATGATCCAAACTTAAAGGTTGTGAGGGTGAAGTCCTCTGTTTATGCACAGAGCAGGTCCTGCAGTTTAACAAGATCTCCTCAGCCATGTGCCATCACTTTGTCCTTTGGGACCACTGGTGAGCAAGACCTGACCAGGGCCTGCATGTGGCCATTAATTCATGTACACAGATTTCTAAAGAACTACTGGATCCCTGGAGGTGTCCAAGGCCAGTTTGGATGGGGTTTGGAGCAGCCTGGGATAGTGGAAGATGTCCCTTCCCATGGCAGGGGACTGGAACTGGATGGTCTTTAAGGTCCCTTCCAACCCAAATCATTCTGTGATTGAATGAAATGGGTGTTTTGTTTTGATTTGGTTTGTTCTCTGTTTAAGAAACAGGTAATGAAATTGTGGTTGGCAAGATACTGGTGGTCTTTATGTAGGAAGGAGTTTGCAGTCAAAACATGCAGATGGAATTTGGAAAATAATCTTTGTATAAATTATGTAGTATCTGAAAGTAATAGGTGAACTACACTATTACTACAAGCAGATTGTCCAAGTGATAGAGCACACCAAGAAAAATATTTGTCTGGACTGACTGCAGAGGCCTTTGATTTTCTTGAACTCTACAAACTCACTATAATTATCAACTGGAACTAGAAAAAAGTTATTAATTAGTAAAAAGACTTCTTCTCCCCCCTCTGCCTGAAGCCTTTCTGCCTGAAAAGGTTTGAACTGATTAGTTTTCAAGTTCCATCCATCTCTTGGAAAATTTGGAGTATTCAAAACTCCATTAAAACACCTCATGTAATCTCTGCAAGGGCACATGTGTGTTTGAAAATGTCCTGTTGACTTTCCCCAAAATACTTTTCCTTTCTTTTGTCAGAAACTTGTTTAATTTTTAGTCCAAATTGTCACTGTGAACTTGTTTTGAGACTTTGATGGCCATAAATTACTGACCTTCTTCCATCTCATTATGATACTACAGCAGCTTTAAACACAGGACCTCTTTCAGCTGATTTCTGGAAGAAGCTGGTCTGATTTAACAAATTTTGGAGAAGAAATATAAAATACCTGACCTGCTTGACCTGAGGCTGGTAGATATGAGCTACATGTGGAGTCTGGCAGCCAAGAGGAGGAAACAGGCAGAGTGTGCTGGAACTTGTGTAAAAATTGTTCTGCTCAGTCATGACCTTCAGAACTGTAATTCAAACAAGGAACCTGTTGCATTAAGAACAGACAGCTCAGATCTTGATGTCTCCACCACCAATGCTCTTTTTACCCCATTTACTAAATTAAAAATAATGAAATGGCTTTCCAGTGGAGATAACTTTATTGAACTTACATCCTAAATCACTTTTAAATGAGAAGAAGAGATGATTATTTGCTTTTGGAGTACTCTGAAATATTTATGATGAATAAGATATGATCTGTAGCAATTCACAAAATTATAATGCTCAATCCAAGATCTGTCAAGAAGAGTTTAGAAGGTCCTAAATATCAGAGTGTTTTATGGCTCTAAGAAGCTTTCAGAGACACCTGACTGTCTGATGCAGATCAAGACACCTCCATTGGCATGCTTGTATTTTTCCACTGAGAATTTAATTATAATATAGCAAAATTCACTGTTGAACTATTTTCTGTGAATTCCACTAGTGTAACAACAATATATTCACTCCCACAATCATGCAGCATTTCACAATCTTAATTTCCTTTTTAAAGACTGGACATATCCTGCTAACTATCCTCAGGCAATTATAAGCAACAACAATAACTTCTGCAAGTACATAATTGTGTTAGGGTGGAAAATGATCTGCTACTTATACAACTTAACTAACACAAATAACCAAATAACAGCTGCTGTCCTCTTTGGCTCAGGTCATACAGTCTTAGTTCTGCATTTTTTTTGTCCTTTTCCAGCTGCTACTTTGGATGTTTGTGGTGCCTAAAAGTGTGAGCATCCTCAGAGAGGCACAGGCTGCTTTTTGGAAAAGTAAATGTTAAAGGTGAAAAGTGGCATATTTAATGCTACATGCTTTGGCTTTGAATTTCTTAGCTGTTCTGAGATATTCTGCATCTGAAATATCCTGTGAAATACCTCTTGTTTTTGTTCAGAGGGTGTTTTTCAACCAGGAGAACGAGAAATCTAATTTCATAGTGACACAGGAACAGTGGATTACAATTATCCAATGTTAACCAAGCACACTCTTGCTCCAGACCTTTACCACTTTCTTATTAAATTTTGTACAGGGTTTTAAATAGATTTTTCAGTTCACAGTAAAAAAATGGAATCTTCAAGAACATATTCCATTTGGAGCTGTAAATTCTAAACATGTCTGAGAACTTTATGAAGAGAAATCAAGTAAAAATGATAAAGAAATTCCAGGGTCACTGCAGGGATGCTACAGGAACCACACAGTGATGTATCTCTTTCTACTTAATCTGTTTCTCTCTTTCTTCCCCCTGCCTCTCTCTACCTCACATTTGCTGGTAAATAAAATCCATATTATTTACTTTTGGAGGCATCTTTAATAATCTGATTCTACCTGCTCTTGGCTTGGGACTGCAGTCAATGCTGAGTGGTTTAGCACAGTGAGAGTAGGCTTGTTTTTTCTGTTCTTTTTGTTTTGTTTTGTTTTGTTTTCTGGGGGTTTTTTTGGGGTTTTTGGTTTTTTTTTTTTGTTGTTGTTGTTATTTGGGGTTTTTTTGTTTTGGTTTGGTTTTTTGCCTAATTTTATATGGTACTTTTTCAGATAAATGGCCAGAAAAAATACTCCTGATAAGGAAGGAGGCATGAGACATTCAATCATGCCGACTTTCAGCTTTATTTTGGGTAAAAAAAGAGAGAGATTTGCTGACATCTTGCATTGCCATGTGACTGCTTTCAGTGCTTTCCATGACTTTTTTCCTGGAGCAGGTTTGTTTATGAGTGATGCATTTCCTAGCCAGGAATTTTAGCTGTGCTCTCTGCGAGATTCCGTCAGAGCAGCTCGAGCTCTCGAGAGCTCCTTGGCTGGAGTGCACCTCAGGCACATCTGGGGAAGATATCAGCTGCAGGCCCTCAACATTGCTCTATTTTTTTCACTCCAGGCCTGTTTGAAAACACCCATCAAGTTTGTTTTTACATGTATTTATGGAAATAGTCTAAATCCCCTACACCTCAGTTCAGTTTGCTGCAGATCATTTATGGGTTAGTTACACTCCTAGAGAATGAAAAACCAGCAAAGAGCCACAGCAAGGCCTGGAAATCTAATTATGAGCTGCTTACAGCTTCCAAGGGTGAAACCTTGCTCTCAGGTCCTTACTACAAACTGCTGAATTTTAGCAATAATTTATGTGGGTGTGGGTTTTTTTTTTTGGTGAAGAGCACACTTTGTCTGATCTGGATCTCAGCAGATCCAAGGACTGGACACCTAAGACATGAAAGCTGTGGTTTGATGGATTTTTTTGCTCAGAATTTCAGTCACTTCCCAATACTGGAGCGTGGTAGCATCACTCATGGCACAGCAGGGACCTCAGTTTGTGGGACAAAAGCAGCAGTGCCTTTCTCAACTTGGTGGTCATTTCACTCTGAGTTCAGCCCCTACCAAGATGAGGTATAGAAAGCTGTCATTTATAATCATTGAGTAAGCATTTAATAATTGAATAAGCCTTGGGTTATCCTCTGATGCCAGCAGGAAATAAACAAGCAAAACTTATCCATAACTGGCTCTCAGCAAAGAGTCAGCACCAAATTATAAAGTAAAGGCAGCCTTTGAGCAACCTTAAATTTCTTTCACACTTTACCATCACTTGCAGATCTCTAAGGCAGACAGTGAGAAGATCCATCTCCATAATTGATCTCCCAAAAATGTGTGAGCACATGACTCAGAGAGTGTTTTGTTTAGGAGGCCAACATTGTTTATGTAAACACTTCTCTCAGGTTTGACCCAGCATAATTGAATTAAAGGGTATCTTGCAGTTTGAAAATAATATAAGAATCAAGAGAAGTTCTGATTTAAAAAGTACCTTCTTCCTCCTTAATAAACTTTATTATTTCAGCCAGAAAATATAATTTTTAATCCATTAGAAGAAAGTATCCCCTTGCAAAATAAACATTTCCTAGATATGGTGGATGATGGTGATAGCAGAAGTAGTTTTGTTACAGATAAGAAGCAGGAAGCTGGATCTGTCTTTCAAGACATTTGAAACCATTCAAATAGATTTTTATATTGAGCCAGGAGAATTTGAGAGATAATGTAGAAGCCTCTTAAACTTGCTATGTATTTTACATCCACTTGGGGAAAAACCACTGTATTTCCAGCCCAAGGTGCTGAAAACTCCTCACTCAGCAGTATTACCTATTCCTTGTATTAAAAGAATTCAACTCACAGCTAATTTATCCCTGGAACAAGAGGAATAAGGATTGATAAGTTAAATTATTCCCTTGAAAGGACGCAGAGGTGACTCTGGGCACTATTAAATATCACTCTGCCCCTGCTTCATAAAATCCACTTTTAAATGGTGACCAGGTTTCTGACTGACATTCTCCACATGGAAGAGTTTCATGGGGGATGAAAGAAAAGGGACATCTGTCTTTGAAATTTGTTTCTCTCCCCCTGCATGCAAATCTAACCACCAGAAAGATTTCATCAAGAGAGAATTAAAACCAAGAAGAAATTGTCCACTCAATAAAATTAAAAACCTGTGATTGCCTTCAGGAAATCATAGAATTCCAGAATAAAGATAGAGCAAAGTGATGGGTGACTTCAGCAAACTGAACAGGCAAATAATGCATATGCCTTTAATTATGTACAAATATATTTGCATATGTAAGATTTATTTTAGTCTCTCAGCTGAAGTCTATTTTTTATTGAGAACAGATTGAAAATCATCACTTATTGCCATTAGTAGATGTAATTGTGCAGTGAGATGTTTCCCCAAATGAGCAGAGAAACCACAGAAGAAGCTGGATTTGTGTTGTTAAACATTATTTTTTACTCATTCCTGTTTTATCACACCACCTTTACACTGCTGCACTCCAAATCAAAGGCCAGAGCAGAAAGTTTGCCCCAAAAGCTAAATGGTGATTATCTTGGGTTTATGTTAAAGAAGAGTAAATAATCCTGAGTTTTAGAGGAAAAACCTGCAGCAAAATGTAAGTAGGAGACTTTTTCTACTGCAGGATATGAGTAACTTCTGTTCATCCAAATGGGAGATATTTATGAGCAAAGTTTTGGGATGTTTGCATAATTAATAGATGCAATTAGGCACTATTATAGAGAATAAATGAAAAAAACAAAAACAGGACACCAGGGAGTCCCAAGAAAAGATTAGGACAATATTTGTTTTTTCACAAAGGCAGTTACTGAAAATATCCTAAATGGGTGAGTTTTGGAACATGGTGGTTTAGTTATTCAATGTCAGGATTGTCAGACAGCTGAGCCTCTGGAAGAGGATAGAAAAGGATAGATAGATAGATAGATAGATAGATAGATAGATAGATAGATAGATAGATAGATAGATAGATAGATAGAAAAGAATGTATTTACTCTCATGTACAAAGAAAAGATACTCCTTTGGAGGCCAAGGATAATTTTACCAATTGTAAGATGAATACAAAAGAACAAAATAATATTCTTCTTTTACATTCAGCAATTTTTTGCAGGATGGTATCAGGAAGGGGCTGAGCTGTGCCAAATCCAGAAACTTTTCTGGCTCTAGAAGGCATTAGAGGTACACTACAAAACACTGAACAAAGTCTGCAAGGTGCCCTCTGGGTCTCACAGCTCACATTTGCACTATCTTAAATACTTTTGGCCCCTGTTTGTGCTGTGTAATGGAGTATAATGTCAGGATTGCATAAACTCCAATGTTTTCCTTGGAATTGGTGAGGATTTCACGAGGCCTATGGATTTGCTTTAAATACCCAAATATCTCTTCAGACTTGTGGCTGCAGGGAAATTCAGCATTAGTGTCTGAGCCCTTGAGCCCTGAGAGAAATTCCAGTCAGCTGAGGGCTTTTGTTTCAGGGTAGCACAATTTGGGATTTGGATTATTCCATAGGGATGCTCAGTAGCTGGCCACACCTGAGCTGTTTCTACTTCCCTTGTGTCCATAGCACAGCTCCACTCAGTTTCAGTGCTGAAAAAAAGAGAGGAAGGAAGGAAGGAAGGAAGGAAGGAAGGAAGGAAGGAAGGAAGGAAGGAAGGAAGGAAGGAAGGAAGGAAGGAAGGAAGGAAGGAAGGAAGGAAGGGAGGAAGGGAGGAAGGAAGGAAGGAAGGAAGGAAGGAAGGAAGGAAGGAAGGAAGGAAGGAAGGAAGGAAGGAAGGAAGGAAGGAAGGAAGGAAGGAAGGAAGGAAGGAAGGAAGGAAGGAAGGAAGGAAGGAAGGAAGGAAGGAAGGAAGGAAGGAAGGAAGGAAGGAAGGAAGGAAGGAAGGAAGGAAGGAAGGAAGGAAGGAAGGAAGGAAGGAAGGAAGGAAGGAAGGAAGGAAGGAAGGAAGGAAGGAAGGAAGGAGAAGAAAGATAAAGATAAAAAGACAATCCCTCCCCTTATCCACCAAGAAGAATGAATGCCTAACAAAAGTGTTATTCTCTGCTGAGCTGTAATACCTTATTTTAGCTTCTGATCCGAAATCCTTTGACGTCAATGAACTTTCTTTGACTTTAATGTGCTCTGGCTCAAGTTTGTCATGTGGATCTCAGACTTGCTGTCTGTGAATTACCATGAATCCCTGGATTGGTTTTCCAGAACAAACAAACAACTTCCCAAGGTAATTAGGCTGGTATTTCACCATGAGCCTGTTTCAATGCCCAGGTCCCCGAGAAGATATGTGGGGTGCTGGGTTAGAAGGGGGCAGGATGAAGTAATTTCTCAGCACTGTGCTATCCTGGGGGGGCTAACAGAATTTAGGTTAATGGAAAACATGCCTGCCTTGCACAGTATTTCCACCAGAAATATTGGAGTCTGAACAAAAACTTTTCCCTCTTCTGACAAACACATGTAGCTGCAGTAACGTGCTTTTTTTCCCTTTTGTGTGTACACCTACATAACAGAGTATATCCATGTCATTATAATGTGTTCATGCAGCAGCTCACATTATATAAATACATTAAAATGCAGATATATCTACCTTACAGATTCATAATAAATACCACCTATTTTTCCAGAATAATATTTACTTGAGCTCTGCACATTTGATCTTAAACATTTAAATAAAACCTTAACTGAGAATTTCTGTTTTCAATGCTTTTATCCATATGTTGTTTTTACTTTAAAGGAGCATTTTCTGACTCAGCAAAATAATGAAAATATTTTTAAAATTCCACTGCCACTCAATGAGAGATTTAGTTTTAATAAAGTTTATTTTCTGGAAATGGTAGTGGGTGAAAATGTTTGTATGCATATAAAGAGGATAAAGAATTCTTTTGTTAACCTACTAGGACTCATTTTATATGGTTGATGATCTGTATTATATTTAAATGTAGAACTACCTATTTTAAACCATTTACTGATTTTGTCAGATCCATGTCCCAAATGCTGCCATTTCACGTGGCCAGATCATATTATACTGCAATTTCTAAATGGTGCACACTTAAAGATTCTGCCAAAGTATGCAATTTAGTATACAGAAATTAATGGTTGAGGAAAAATATATGTAGCTGTTACCATATTGCATGTCATTTCTATGGATTTTATACTTGAATATTTTGGCAGAAGCAACTAGAGGGAGACCAAAATGACACCTATTGAGTAGGGATGAATTCCAAAGTGTCTGTGTTATTATTACATGTTATTTAAACTGAAATAGAGTAGGTTTAGATGGGATATTAGGAAGGAATTGTTCCCTGTGAGGGTGGGGAGGCCTTGGCACAGGATGCCCAGAGGAGCTGTGGAAGTGTCCAAGGCCAGGTTGGAGCAACCTGGGATAGTGGAAGATGTCCCTGCCCATGGCAGGGGTGAAATGAAATGAGCCTTGTTTTGAGGTTGTTCACAGCCCATTCAAATTGTATCTCTTATAATTCCATCCCCATTATGCCCATGTAGTTTTTATTTAGTCCCGTTAAAAGAGAGAACCAAAACACAGGAAAATAGTTTTATCCCTGAATTTGAGGCAAAAAAATCTGTGTGTAGTTCAGGGCAGAAACAGGATTTCTCCACATGCTGGGCATTGATAATTCCTTTTCCTATCCCTCCTTGTTGCACTCTGGTGAGAAAAACCATCCTGAAGGGCTGGAGGCCACTAAGGCTTGGCCATGAGCCACATTCCTCTTTCTATACATGTATGCATTTAATATGTATAATTTAAAAAAATGATTATGCTTTATTCAAACAGAAGTCAATCCATGTAGCCATGTAATAGGGAGATTAAAAAAAAAAAAAAAAAAAAAAAGCTGTGTTCTGAGGTTGGAAGGGAATAAGTGGTTGGTGTGTATAAAACAAAGGCTCATTTTGTCACTGCATGCTCTTGCACAAGTGCCAGGGACCATAATTGAAACCTCCCTGCCTGGGTGATGTAGCAATGCTGGTCTGAGCCTACTGTTCTGAGGTTTTCTCTTATAGAGGTCCATCACAGCAGCTCTGTTTCTGTGGCTTTTCTCCAGGGCAGCCTGGCTCCCAGCTGAGCTCTGTGCCCCAATGTCACCATCATTGCCAGGATGATCTCCTGGAATATTTATGGCCTGGCTCCAGTGCCCTTTGAGACACCCTAAACAGGACCAGGGTCTGGCTGCTGGACCCAGGACCAGAACTGAATCCTGTTGTTTTTATTACAGTTTCTAATCTTTTTCTTAATTTGCTTAACCACAAACACCTAACTCATGCTCAGAGCTAATAGAGGAATATATGTATTTATATATGTATATATGTGTATATGTGTGTGTGTGTATATATATATATTTATGTATATATATATATATATAAACCCCTGTGTATATAAGCCTGTGTCTGAAGTTATCATTCAAGTTTCAACATTGTGCTGGGTTTGGCTGGGGCAGAGTTAATTCTTTTACACTGGGAAATGAGAAGAAGCAAGTGTGATGTGGTGATGCAAGAAGGGAACAGACAGGGAAGCACCTGGTTTGCACAGGGGACATCTGTTTTTACTGGGTTTTACATGCTAGGGAGGGGAGGGAGGAATAATGCCACACAAGAAGACAAATAATTGGCAGTGTTTTATCTGGATTTGGAGGAAGGAAGAAAAACAGAGAGAAGCCTAAAGCATGAAAAATTTCTAAATATGAACACCTGAATTTTTGAGTAAAAATTTTGAACACCTAAATAACTGATTTTGAATAAATAAACAAAATGCAAGGGTTTTTTTTCTGTTGTTCCGAAGTGTCTGAAACATCTGGGGTTTTTTTGTTGTTTTATCTTGTTCCAAATGAAGTGGGCTGTTTTTAAAATCAGGTATCTTTATAATCTTTCAATTATAAAAAGAAGGATTTCAAATTAAAAAAAAAAAAGCATTTTCCATTAAATATTTAATTCAACTTTTTTGGATCTGTTGTCTTTAAAATGGGGTCAAAATTAGAAGCCAAGTAAAGGTGGGGCTTGGGGACTGTGACAGAAAGTAAGTGAAGTGAGAAATTTGGAAAGATTGGTGAAATTTTGCCCATCAAGACAACATTATTGAACACTGCAGTGTTACTTGGATGTGGCTGAGTATGAGCTTGTCTTTATGACCATAAATACACTTCATATGGCACAAAATTATTGCTCTTTTTACTCTCAGAGAACAATAAAAACTTACTGAAGAAACAATGGGAAATAAAGTGAGGACTAAATGGTTTCTTAAAGGGCAGCTGCAGAGCAACCTCCCACTTCCATGATGCTGCACTTCAGCAACTGAATTTAAAATAAAGCTGAGACATGGAGAAAGGGCACAAATTTCTAGATTTTGACCACCTGCCCAAAGTGAGAGGAGAAAGACTTGAATGGCAGAGTTAAAGGAGAAAAACTTAACCACAGGACCTGTTATTTCTGCTCCAAAATACACTTCCATGTACAGATTTATAATAGGGAACTCAAAGGACACAAGTGTCCACCTCTTGGATTCTTCGTGGAAACATTGTGGATTTTCAGCAGTAATCCTTCTATTAATATTTTACATAGAAGAATTCCAAAGTTCTATAGAGAACTTATCAAGTATGAAATATTGCATAACTGTGGGTTATGTAATCAATTCTTTTAAGTGACAGGGGATTCTTCAGGAATTTCACCTTAACTGCAAATTAAACCAAAGTGGAACAGCAGCCTTTACCCAGAAGTGAGAGAGACTCTTTTAAAATAGAGTTAAAATCTGCTTTTGGCTTCTACTGCCTGCCATTTTATTGACACCAGATTTTGTGCCCAGAGTCTCACCTCACTGGCACCCTGGTGGCCATTTCACCTGCCCAGTCTGATTTGTGTGACCATGTGTGCATGTATTTTATTCCCTTTCTAAAGAGGTTTTGTTTCCTTTCCAGATGCCCCCGTGCATTCAGCCATTGAGGCACAGAGCTTTGCTACCAGTGGCATTGGCACAGGTGTTAAAAATCTTGCTTTAAGAACTATGATCAGAAAAGAAGATTTCTCTGTATTTTAATGTGGGATCATTTTGCCTGGGACAAATTCAGTGGGTGCCTCTCTGAGGGCATTGCACATGCTTCTGTTGGGTTTGAATTTAGCCTAATTGGCACCAGCTTTTGGCAGCATCAGAGGACAGCACTTCTGGGAATCTAATTGCAGCAGCAGAATGTCAGAGCTCCCAAAAGTGGAGCAGCATCTTTTAGGAAAATAACATTAATAGCCCCAAATCTCCTGTTTATCCATATTATTTATCTGTGAGGAAGGAACAGCATTAGGTACAAGGATGTGTTTATCACTCATGACAAGTATCTGTCTATGGAACTGGACATTTACAGAAACATCTGGGACTAAGAAATTTCAGGGTAATTTCTAGGTCCTGCTGGAACAAGGGGCAGAATTCCCATGGGGTTTGGTGTGTCTGGAATGTTCTCAGGTGTTGTCAGGCTGTTTGTGATGGCTCTGGAAGCTGCTGACAGAGATGCTGTGTGGGATGTTCTGAGTGGGGAACCTTGGGACAGGAGAAGCTTTGGGATGAAAAACCTCATTAAACAGGGAGTTTCCCTTCTCTGCAGAGAGCGTGGGACTTGTCTGGAGTATCCTAGAAAGGAGCAAGCACTGCTTTCCTGTCCCAGCCCCACAGAATTTCAAACCCCTCTTTCTCTACTTTTTGCATGATTTAAGCAATGAAGTGATAGATAATCATTTGTATCCTTTCTGCTCTTGCCTGACTTTTCATTTGGGCAGTCACAAAGTCTCTCTGTGTTGACATGAACAGATTGTTTCTTTCTCTGCTCCTGTCCCTTTTGGTCTGCATTAAAAATGTGTCTTCCTGAAAATAGAAGCCTTTGCTTGCACATTGGCTGTGCTCTCTGTATTTTCAATTGCTCATCCTTTACCCCTGGCTTGGCCTATTGGAGATGCAATCAACAAACCACAGTTTTTCCAGTCATTTTTCTTGCAGAGCTAATCTGGGAATAGTTCTTTCCAAACAGAATGTCTGGGACCTGCTACTGGATTATTTCCTCTCTGTTTCATCACCTTGATAAATAAATAATAGCAAGGGTAGGGACACAAAGGCCCTGAGCAAAATTGACTTAAAAATTAGCTGTAGTATTCTCTGCTGAGAGGACCAATTATAAAAGAGATGCTGAATTTCTCTTCTCTGGAGGACAATTAAAACTGATTAATAAGTGCTTTTTTCTGTGTATTCCATACAGAACTACATTCAAAATTTGAAATAGAGGCTGCTGTTCCTCAGCAGTACCTGTCAATTTAGTACAAATTGTCTCATTGAATCCATTTTAGTCATCAGTTCTAAAATTGCAAAAAAGAATAATTTATGGGAGCACTGGCAGGAATCTGTGTTAGATGGAGACAAGGAGGATAATAAAGACTGTATCTATGGAAAAAAAATGGCCATTCTGGGAAAAATTGCCAGACTTGACTCATTCTAAACACAAAAGGTTGGAAAAGATATGAAAATTCAAGTATGGAAAACAAAGAGAGGAAATGACTTTGCAGGACAGTAGCCAGTGAATTATTTAGTTCTTTGTAGCACTGAAATACAAAGCAGCTTTAGTTATGGGACTTGGAGAAGACTGAGGCTTAATTTTCAGACATAACTACCTAAATCCATCAGATGTACTTCAGGCTTTAAACTCCTTTATTTTTAAGCTTTCTAATTTTTTTCCCCAGATATCTATAAATCTTTGGGTATTTAATCAAGACATATTATAACACTGTGAAATGTTATGTTCTGAATAATGTTTTGGTGTTTGCTTTCAAGTTCAGTCTGATATGTATTAATGGGCTGAAAAAAAGGCATTTTTGCATATGAGAAACAAGCAGATACACAGAAAAGCCTGGCTGAGTTTTTGGGGGTTTTTCCCCCAGTATTTCAAAGCCAGTGACAATATCCTGACTATTAATGGGATAGAAAAGAAAAAAATAAGAGTATTCTGGGACTCTTGTGTACCTCAAATAAAAATTCAGGGGAGAGGAAAAAAAAGACAGTTTGAAGATGAGGTCCCTGAAAACAAGCAAGATAGAAGCACTGGACTTGTGAAGGCCAATGTGATAACATTTTCTGGGCCAGGGTAATGTTTGGTGCTCACCATGGAGATAATTTAACAGGGAGGATTATCTGCTGCCTTCAGCTGGACACCTTGGGGCAGAAGCTCAGGGAGAAGGAACAAAACTGAATCCCAAGTAATGCCCCAGCTGGGAAAGTGCAAAAGAAATCAAGAGAGAGCAGTCAGGTCCTTGGCTCGTGGTTTAATTAGAATATTTTGCTGCTACTGGCAGCTCTGGTTGCTTTTCTCTGCATCCAGCAGTCTCTTAGAGCTGCAAAATTGCTCATGACATTATTCAACTTAATTTGGGCCCAGAGATAAAACCCCTCTGCTTCCTCCCTGCCATGTGCAGTGGGAATGATGACTGGGAGCAACAGGAGGGTGTTTTTCTCATGCTCTACCTAATATTTGCTTCACCTGTAATTTCAACTCATTCTTTTAGGATTTTACCTTTATTCTGTGTGATTTTTAGCTGATTGTGAGTTAAAGGGCAAATATCTACCCATCCCTCAAACCCCCTGCTTTATTTTCCAAAACCAGGGTCAGAGGATGTGACATTTTCATTTGTGTAAGTCAGGGTTTATCGACACTGCAGGTAATTATTAATTAGGTGTTTCCAATGCAAAATACAGAACAAACCTTCAATGCTGGAATTGACACCTAGAAAAGTATCATTATGAGTTTACAAAAACACAGAAGTAGTTCAGAGATTCTCTGGTTCATGACCAGGTTAGAATCTAGAAATAGGTGATAAGACTTGAATGGCATAAACATAAATATATTTCTATTCTGACTTGGTAACATAAATTGAAGTAACATCTATAGATATAGATTGGATATGGATATGGATATGGATGTAGATATAGATATGGATATGGATGTAGATATAGATATAGATATAGATATAGATATAGATATAGATATAGATATAGATATAGATATAGATATAAATATAGACATAGATATAGATATAGAGATATAGATATAGATATAGATATAGATATAGATATAGATATAGATATAGATATACATTAGATATAGATATTGAAACCATTTATGCCAGCATTAAATTCCTTCAGCAGGATCTTTACTGGTCCATTCAACTGGGTATTTTGGTAAAGGGACAAATTTGATAAATTTATAACTATGCAAGCTTGCCAGGCTCTGTATGAGCACCAGGAGGAAGTTGCAGTACTTAGCAAATGCAAACTGTATCTGTCAATTCCACTTTAGCTTTCCTTCAGCTCTTGAAAAATTTGCTAACAGGCTGCTGATTAATGTGATGTGCACTTAATTACAGAATGCCTATTTCTAATCCTTGCAATAATTTACAAGAGTGCTGTTGACAAGGAGACTGATTTATTCAATGCATATCCATTATACTGAAATACAACCCTAGGAAAAATATGTACATGACACAGAGAAGTACTGTGACAACAGCATATGGGATTGGAGAGCTGATTAATTGATTTGCTTAGATAATGAGGATACTAGTACAAATTTTTGATTTATAGGATTATTCAGAGTTTTTTGCCAAAAGGTATCAGGAATTAGCAATGCGAGAAATAACAATTCCAGGTGAAAAAGAGAAAATTCATAAGAAATTTGTTGTCTGGTTTACCTCATGGAATTCCTGACTTGTTAACTCACCTTTTGTAGTTGTTGTAATATTTAAGGTCTTGCATTACCCATGGCTCTCTTAGATGTTGCTTTACTGGATTATTTCCTCAGGGATATGGCAATCCAAAACAGGCAGTGAGGAGTGATTTTCTGTATAGAAAAATCTCTATTAAAAACACACCTCTTAAGTGTGGAGGGGTTTTTTTATTTTTATTTTCTCCCAAAATTTTCAGGATGGGTTGGATTTTATATGCACCAGTCCCAAGTGTCAACTCACCATCCTTGAGTGAAGACAAAAGAAAAAAAAAGATGTGTTTGGAAAAAGCCAAATGTATGATAGCATTGAATTCAATAATAGGATCTCACAGGTAGATAAAAAAATATATATAGATAAAATATATAGATAATACATATATATATAAAATATAATATATAATATATATAAATAAATATATATTATATAAATATATAAATATAAAATATTATAAATATATAAAATATATATTATATTATTATAATTATATATATTTATATTATATATGTATTTTATTATTATATATAATTATATATTATTATATTATATTATGCATATAATATAAATACAATCTATATAAAATATATAGATTTTAAATAAATAAATAAATAAATAAATAAATATATATATATATATTTATATATATATATATATGGGGGTTTGTTTGTTTTATTTTTGCCTGCCTTTTTATTCATAAACATGTCAATTCTTTGAAGGGATCATGGAGCTGGTGGGCAATGGTGGGCAGGTTTCTGAGGCATCTTGCAGGCTGCCAGTGGCCTCAAAAGGGAACATCCCTTCCTGGGAACAGAGGGCAGAGAGTGATGCAAATCAGAAATTTGCTGATCTACTACCTGGAAGCAAAATACCTGCCATGGAATGGAAAAGCTGTGTACAAATCCTTCTAATTTCTATTCCATTTCCCATAAACACTTTGAATTTCCTCTGTTTAAAGACATAAGTAATCCAGACTTCTGGGATATTTTGAGGTTTAGAGTGTTTTGGTTTTCTTTGAGGTTTAAGCACATCCATCACAAGGTTGTGGCTGAACCCTGGACCATTACCTGCCCCCCTTTCCCTAAAGGAGTCATCCAAAGGGAGACCTTTAAAGGTGCAGATGTCCTTTGAGATCCTGGCTCTCACCAGGGCTCTGTGATTGAAAATCTGCTTCTTGTGTCTGAAGGAAGGACCTGAGAAATGTCTGCTTGTGCAGCAATGCTTCGAGCTGAGCCAATGGCCTTGCACTGACATTTAGTGCCCTTTTAACACAGTATTTTAACCTTGATTTCTATGGCACTGGCTGCAGAACCTCTGCAGCTGAAAAGCTAAGGAGTTTCCTGGCTGTGAAGATAAACCCTGTGTATGACACACAATTTGGAAGTGAGAACATACCTGTGGCACATCTTGTTTGTTCAGTCTGACTTGAATCCAGTCCCGTTGACTCAACAATTTCTCAATGCTGTGATACCTTTGCCTTGCAGAAAATGAGGGGAATTTCTGTCTTGGCTGTGAGATGGGGATTTTCAGTGCCATTTTGCAGGTGAGGAGCTGAAGCACTGGAAGACCTGTTCAAGCATTTACAAAATGTACAGCCAGGTTAAAACTGGATTTAATTATCCCAGTCCAGTCCCTGAATTAAATTTCCCTTCTATGAGTTTGTGTGCTTAACAAAGAGAGCATTCTGCTGTTGGTATTTTTTGACTGAAGACAGATTTATTGGGATAAGTCGTAGGTTTTGGTTTCTATTATTTCAACACTTCATGTCAAATATAAATGGTACCTGCACAAATGCACTGTCCAATACAGCATTCAGACCCAGATAAGTATTTGTGGTCTCACCTGAGTGGGGCAGAGGGGCAGAATCTCCTTTTCCCTGCTGCCTACAGGGCTTTGGGTGCAGCACAGGGGGGATTCTGGGCTGGGGCTTCTCCAGCTCTCAGCCACCAGCACCCCCAAATCCTTCTCCCAGGGCTGCTCTGGATCTGTTCTTCCCCAACCTGGGGATTGCCCCAGTCCAGGTGCAGCATCTTTCACCCATGAAGACATCCTGCTGTGCTGAATGGATGTCTTTGTCCCCCTTTTACACACCTCTGGAGATAAAACCTGAGCTGACAACACCTGCTTTGTATGCTCAGCTTTGGGACTGCTATCAGCAGCTTGTTTCATTTGGAGGCACAATTACACCTATTTTTCCATTTCATGGACTTGCATGACCTTTTAACTGAAATTCCCTTTGAACTGGGATTCCTGTCCTCTCCAGTGCTGCTGGTCAGTCTCTGCCAAGGTGCTGGACAGGGTTTCTTGATTTTAGTCCCCTTAGTTTCTGTGTCTGGAACTAATGGTCATGAATTTGTCCAACCCTTCTTTGAACCTGCTGACAATAATTCAGTTTCCTGAGGCAGTAATTCCCAGAGGTTCACTGTGTGCTGTGTAAAGCAGGTTTAAAATT
This sequence comes from Muscicapa striata striata, assembly GCA_030060385.1. Classification (NCBI taxonomy): domain Eukaryota; kingdom Metazoa; phylum Chordata; class Aves; order Passeriformes; family Muscicapidae; genus Muscicapa; species Muscicapa striata. Next base: position 5,336,636 of record JAREIS010000075.1, on the reverse strand, counting down.
CTAGTTTGTTGGATTTGGTTTATAATCCTTGGATTTGTTCCTTTGTGTCTCTCTGCCTGGCAAGCTGGAGCAGCTCTTGAGGTGGAATGAGAATTTTTGATCTGATTGTTTAAATCTGAAAGGATGTAAAAGACAATAACTTTTCTCCTTTGCCTCCTGAGCTATGTCTCAAAACATCTGCTGTGCATTTTAATGTCTGATAAATGTGGAAAGAAGCAAAAATATATTTAAAAGAGGTGTCTTCCTGTTTGTAGCTTGATAATGAATATCATTCTGAAATCACAGCAGAAAAAGGGATTTTTATCTGAAAATCATTCAGACAGGTTGTGATGTGAACAAGACTTGATTTCATTGCATTCAGTTGTGGTGAGAAAATAGTAATATAATATAGAATAGTAATATTATATAGAATAGTAATATAATTTTAGAATAGGACAGTACAGAGAAAAGATCTTACACATTTTAAGTGTCTTCAAGCTATTTATGATTTTTCTTTTCCAGTGTCATAATTCACACACCATGACTTACATACATGCTACCAGTAACTCTGGAAATACTTTTTTAATGCTGCTTAGAGCCTTTTTACATTGCTTTAAGAGCTAAAGGTTAGAAACACACAAATTAATGTATCAAGTGAGGTGTTTAACTACAATGTGAGTATACTGTGTAAATAAAATCTCAGTGTAATTGACACAGTTTTGCCAGCTTCACATTTGGATGTCTAGGACAGCTATTTCAAAAAGATATTTAAATTTTCACTCCATTTTCCATGGTTACTGAAACTTAAAGCTAAAATACTATTAGCATTATCTAGGAAAACAGTTATTTAAAATTAATCACATGTAACAAGTTTTTTGGCAAATAACCAAGACATTTGATTTTTTTTTTTTTTAGGCATTTTTTAGTGTTAGTTTTTTTTGGTTGGTTGGTTGGTTGGTTGGTTGGTCGGTTTGGGGTTTTGGGGTTTTTGTGGGGGAGGTTGTCCAACTGAGTCTCTATTTTGGAAGACAATTAGAAGAATTTGGACTTTCTACCAGCAATCATCTGAATTCACTGACTCTTGCAGGAATTTAAGTAGAAAAATGTAAGGAAGCCAAACATTTTATTTACACAAGCTACATTTCAAAATAGGCAACCTTCATTTTCAGCAGTGCAAGCCACATTCTTCACTCAGTTTCATGTTTCTTAAAATAATTTGGGCTCTTGCCTTTGAGATTTTCACTGCCCTGTGCAGTGTCAGTCAAAATGATGCAGATTTTGGATGCTGTGGCTCTTGGAGGGAGGCTGGAGGTGCCCTGTTCCAAGGAACTTGTAGCAGCACAGCCTCAGGAATGAAGCAATCCTCCAGGCTCTGAGTGTGGGTGAAATGTGAGGAATTGCTCCTTGGAGCCCCTCCAGAGCCCCAGCCTGTGCCACTGGGATTTGTAATTTGGGAGGGCTGTGCATTCTAGAAGGGGCAGCACATCATGTGCAACGTGTGTTCTTTGTGTTTGAAGAATCTGGGGGGGTGCACAAGCATTTCCTGTGGATGAAATCGGTGTGATTTGGTTTCTAAAGAAATAAATTCCCCTGAATTTTATTCTGCTTTGCTTTGCTCTTTGTCTTCTGTTAAAGCCAGCAAGCTTAATGTGGGTGAAATAACCTGCTTGATAAATGAGGCAAAGTGCTACAAAAAAATACTCAAAACAAAATAAAACAAAAATCCAGCAAACTCTGCGGTCTGGGATATTTGAGGTAATGAAGAGCATTTATTGGTGGGTAAATCAGATATAGACCCACATTTCTGCATGAGAGAGCTTAATTCCTGTACTGTCACCTGCACTGTCTGTGGGTGGTTTCACAATATCCCAGTGGGGCACCTTTACAGAAAGGTTTGACAAGTGTGTCCAGAAAAGTAGTGAAACACCTCAAACAACATGATTTCTGCTTTCTTTGCCTCTAGATTTGAAGGGAGAGTATTTGGAGAGTGGCAGAAGCAGGGAGTCAGTGGGAAGGTGTGAGGAACAAGCTGGCGACTGTGCAGGAATTAAACCCCTGATGAGGGGCATTTTTCCTCTAAAATTTGCTCAGGAATGGGAATTTCTGCTGCAAGGTCTTGGGTTGCTGGCAAAAGGCATCATGAGAGGTTGGCTATAAACAGCCATGAGCCAAGGTGGGCTGTTGTCCCTCTTGTGTGTTAATCAGATTTTGTAGTCACACACACAATGCTTTCGGATGTTGTAACATGGTGAATATAAATATTGTGTGGCTGTGTCTAGAATGGAGTTTTTCCATTCAGCTCATGCTGAATACATGTCATGTTTACAGAAGTTTCCATGATTTATCATCCAAAAGACACAAAGAGCTCATGGAAAGGAAAATTGTGGCTAGGCATCAACCAATGACAAAAATTGCCACCTCTCTGTAGGATCAAGCACAGTAGTAAGGCAAAGCATAAAAATCAAAAGAAACTTCTCTAGTTTTATAAGTATTTATCCAATTGGCTTCTTTGTGTGCACCTCTCCCATGAAATCTTAGTCTTGCTATGGTGAGGACTCAGCAGCAAAGCAAAAGCAACTCCATATTTGGTTGGGAAGGAGAGGCTGTTCCGATGTTCCAGAAAAACAAGGTTCTCTGACCTTGCACATGATCTGATCTATTCCTTGGGAGGTGTGTGCTGTGACAGTGTACTACAGTATTAATTAACATGGAATGGAATAAAGGAATGCTTCCCAGTGCCCAGTGTGAACCTGCACAGGCACAGCTTTCAACCATTCCCACATTCCTGCCACAGGATCCCAGGGAGAAGAGCCCAGAGACTCCCTCTTCACTTCCCCACCTCAGGATCTTGAAGGGTTCTGCCTTTCTAATGGACCTACAGCCTGCTGTAGCATGGCTGCTTGACTCTGCAATTCTTTGTTTAAACTCATTCAAAACTGCCTCCCAATGGAATCTGGTGCACTGGGAATCATGCTGCTGATGGCATTATCTTTACCTCCAGTTTCACCTCATGCCAGAGCAAATCACTGGCCAAATGTCCTCATTCCCAGCAAAGAACCAGTAGGTTTTGTCATCCCCTTCCATCTGCACATCTGAGCTACAGCATGACTTCCCCAAAAAATTATTTCCTGCTGGCACTTCTCTGTGTTTCTCTGTTCTCCATCTCTCCTCCAGCCTGGTGACGCTTGAGAATATTTGTTCCAGCCCCAAGGTAAAGACAGCAAATTTTTTGAGTGCTAAGAAATCAGCCTTCACATTTCTCCTCCTGACAGAGAGTTTATATTATCCAATTGTCCTGGGGGTGTTTCATTTCAGTATCAGACAATGTTTACCTGATACATGTAATTACTTTTCCTGCATGTAAAAGCAAGAACTAAATTTAAACACAGGCTGTGTATCCATTTTCTGAAAGCTTTTTTTAATCAGCAGTTAATGAAACAATCTGTCACCAGCAAGCTGTGCTGCTGAAATTACACGAAAAGCAAAGGCACGAGTAAGTTTGTTTGTAGTCTTTCACCTAAGTTTGGAGCTGGTGATGATTTGTTGTTTTTTCTGCAGTTTAACCTTGTTTGGTCTAGCTGGAGATGTGGCACTGGTGATGTCAGTATTTGCCAAGAGCTATACTCTTACAGGAAACAGTAATGGACATAATTCAAGGTTTTGACAAGATTTCACACAGCATAGCAGGGCAATCCAGCACAAATTCATCATCATTCCATGCCCATTTTGGGTGATGTGCTCATAAAGTCACACATGTGGCCCATGTGTAGCTGAATGAAACTATTCAGTTGCTGCTTTGCCTGAAATGCTGGAATGCTGTGACAAATGTCTATTAAAATGCTTTGCTGCTAATGTGGATTGAGAGACATTAAAATATCTACACTGTGTGATACAGCATAGCTTGAGGTCACAAGAAATGAGAAAGCACAGGTTCAAGTATCATCATTTTCACAGTTTTTTTGTTCTCTGTGCTGTTGTGTGCCCTCCAAGCACTCTCACTGTCTGTTTTCTTCCTTTCAGGGACTTCCTTGGCAAATGGCCAGCAGAGGTGTACTGGTCCTAAAGAATAAATTTTTCTTATAATTCCCTCCCCACTTGGTCTTTACATTGTTTGGCACATGTGAGGCTGGTTTGGTGGTGGTGGCTTTGTGGATGCGTGTTTGGAGTATTTGTTTTTTCATTTTGTGTCAGCTGAACTGGAATTGCTGAGACAAATGGTCTTCCCATTTCAGATTGCTGGGTAATATCCTGTAGCTTCTGGCCTTCTAGCAGGAGAAATCATGAGGGAGTCACAAGCCTAAAATCCACCACAGAATGGCTTACATTGGGAGGGACCTTAAATTCATCCAGTTCCAACATCCTGTCAATGGCAGGGACACCTTCCACTGTCCCAGGGTGCTCCAAGCCCTGTCCAACCTGGCCTGGAGCATTTCCAGGGATGGAAAAGCCAAAGCTTCTCTGGGCACCCTGTGCAGCCCCTCATCACCCACAGGGAGGAATTTCTCCCAATATCCCATGTAATGGTCCCCTCTTTCAGTTTGAAGACACTGCCCTGTGTTCTGTCCCTCCAGGCTCTTGTAAATGTTGTGTCTCCATCTCTCATTGGGTACTGGAAGCCTCCTGTCTCCAGGTGAACAATCCCAGCTCTCCCAGCCTTTCCTCCCAGCAGAGCTGCTCCATCCCTCTGCTCATCCTGGTGTCTGCTCTAGGCTCTCTGCAGCAGCTCCAGCTCCTCCCTGTGCTGGGGCAGCTCTGCAGGTGGGGTCTCACCTGAGCAGGGCAGAGGAGCAGAATTCCCCCTTTCCTGCTGCCCACAGGGTTGGGATGCAGCCCAGGGGGGTTCTGGCTCCCAGAGCTCATGGCTGGGCCAGCTCCACATGACAAATAGCAATTCCAAAGGCTTCTCCACTTCATGCATTTCCTCTCAATATTATTTTCACTCCCTGCATGACAGTGCTGTAAGAAAGGGATTGCTGCAAATCAAAGCATATTTTATTTTCAATGGCAAATCCACTGCACTTGCATTAAGGCTGAGTTGCTGCAGCTTTGTGAGGATGACCTTGCAACCAGAACGTTTTGCTGACGGTGATTTTTTTAGGCAACCAAATTTGCTAAATGTACAAAATGCAGGCCAGTCACTCTTCAAAAGTCTTGACCTACTTTCCCCTTGAACCCATTCCAAAATAAAAATAATAAAAAATAACCATGGAGAGAGCAGATTACACAGCTCTATAATTTCACTGATGGGAATGTGAATGCCATTAAAGCAAAAGTGCTTCCTGCTGGCAGCCCAAGTCTGTATTTGTGTGGTTGTAACTCCTCAATACTCATTCAGATTTTGGGAGAGAGACAAGGCCAGGGGAAGGACACTTATGCTGACTTAAACATGGTCATTTCTACTCAGTGGGTCTTTTGATTGAATTTCTCTTGCTTTTTTCTGTGTAAAAATACACAGTATGGAATCTAGAGGTTTGGGGTTTTTAAGAAGAATCCACTTTTCATTTTCACATGGTTTAAGCTAAATTTGAAGAGCTTTTTTCTTATAAGAGTTTGCAATTCTAATTCATTATTGAGTCATTGTTGCTTGACTTATATATTTTCATGCAGATGTTTTCCTGAGTATTCTGATTTTTGATGCTTTAAAAAAAGAAAAAAGTAGTGACAGAATTCTTGTGAGCTTCTCCCTTTGTTCTGTCTTTTCCATGTTAAAGTACTTCCTTATCTTTGGGTAAGGGGGGAGAGGGAATGTGCTCTTGTGCTCAAAGTTGTGTTTAAAAGCAGATCTGGAGCCTTGTGTTTTTCAAGCCCCATGTGAGACAGAGACAGGATGACTGTGTCAGTTCTGAAAGTATTTAAGAACCCTGCTTTACTGGCAAAGGTATTAATGAGCTTTAAAAAGGGGCAAGGGAGTTGACAGGAAGAATTAATTCCTCCCAATCCTAAACAAAACTCCAGAAATACTGCATTTCCTTCCTCCCAGCATCATACAAATTGTACAGATTCAGTGTTCCACCCTTGCTTTAACCTCCCCCAGCTCCTCAGGAGAGCTGTTCTGTCATTTCCAGTAGGGAGATGATTTGCATGGACCAGTTCCTTTTCATGATTAGATGCAGGAAATCAGCATTATAATCTGATGCTTTTGTCCTGGAAGTTGTTAAACTGAGTCATCTGGCAAAATCTAATCCCATTTCTAACCATATACGGACATGTGTGGGACAGAAAACAAGGCTGTGTGTTTTTGACAAACTCAACAGCCAGATTCTTTCTAGGATTTTAATTCTGCAAAGCACTTAGGCACTGAAAAGTAATTGCACACACGCTGGCTCAGTAGGCTCTGTGTGAGCAAGGAATTGTCTTATAAGCATGATGATAAGAACAGGAGCTCAAAGGAGTTTAAATAATCATTTATGGAAGGAAGACATGTGCTGCAGTGTGGTAGTTCTGCCCCTGAATCTGTTTTCCACAGGTTGTATTCTCCTCCAGATCTCAGCCCCAAAGAATTCTCTATTCAGCACAAATTGTCAGTTTTGCCTTTTATTATCATAAATCCTGGTTATGAATGGAAGAAATGCCTCCTGCCAGCTTCAGAGGGATTCTGCTCAAAGCAAGCCCACACACTGCTGGACTTCCTTCTTCTTTCTCTTGTCTTGAATCATATAATCACAGAATGGTTTGGGTTGGAAAGAACCTTAAAGATCATCCAGTCCCACCTTCCATAATCCCATGCTGCTCAGAGCATCATCCACCCTGGATTTAAGCATTTCCAGGGCTGGGGCAGCCACAGCTTCTCTGGGCACCCTGTGCCAGGACCTCACCACCCTCAGAGGGAGGAATTTCCTGCTACCATCTCACCTAAATCTACTCTTCCATTTTTTAAACCATTCCTTCTTGTCCTCTCCCTTGCAAAAATTCCCTCTAATAGGTTTGAGTATTTGAATATTTGAATATTTGAATATTTGAATATTTGAATATTTGAATATTTGAATATTTGAATATTTGAAAAGTTCTGGCAGTCAGATGAAGCCTCAGGTGACTGGAAAAAGGAAAACATCTTTTTAAAGAGTGGAAGGAGGAGACCCCAAGAACTACTGAGCTGTCAGCCTCAGCTTTGTGCCTGGGAACACCATGGAGATCCTCCCCATAATAACAGCCTCAACTGGAGCATCTGCCATAGAAAAACTCTGGGTTATGGCCAAAATAATGTAGATTGGGAGAGCTCTATCAAGGCCAAAGCTCCTGCCTGCCCTGGGGCTCCCCCATCCCTTCCCTCCTGCAGCCACCTTTGTCCCCAGTCCAGAGCAGGCAGAGCACTGGCTCTGCTCCTGGGGTGCAGGGAAGCCAGGGCTGCTTAAACTGTCTGCATCCCAAGCCAAAAGTCAGCAAATGATGAAGTTCCAAGTGAGACCAAAGTCCCAGTGCCATCCTTGTCTCCTGTACAGCTTGATACAGCTCTGTGGTGTTGCTGGCATGCAGGGAAACCACCCTTCCCAGTTTGTAAGTTCTTTATTCCGACCCCAATGAGTCCTGACAGCTTGGGAAGGCATTGAGGCAAAACTAAACTAAGGTTTGGCACAAAGACATGGCTGAGCAGTCGGGTAGGAGTGGATGGGCTGTTATTTTTCATTGTTCCAAGATGTTTAAATGCAATTTATAGTAGAAAACCTGCTATGGTGAGCACCACGGTGTTAAATCTCAGACAAATCTCCCATTTGCTATGAACCAAAGCCAAACTATGGATGTCTGGCTGATCCTTTGGATCTAAGGCCCACAATTTGTTCTGTGGAGCCACATTTCAAACAGATGGATATTCTCTGGGGAAGGCAATAGCTGGTGCTCTGTAGGTATCAGATTGCTGCTGTCTTGATCTCTTAAATCCTTGTTTAACAGACAGAAGTCGGGTGAATTTTTGATCCCTGTGCTCAGCATGGAAGTTCTCATCCTGTTTTTGATATTCTGTTCATCTCCCAAAACATGGAGCAGCATGTGGCAGTGAATGTACAGAAAAGGATGTTCTGGCTTTCAATAAATTTTTCATTATCTTCTCTACAGTGCTTGGTTTCAGCATTTAAAGCCATGGCAAAATTGACATGATCTCATTTGTCTCCATCCTCTGTAATTAGTTTGGTATTTTTAAAACTCCACAGTGGCAAACTTGACCAGAGTGCAACAATTTGCACTTGGAGAGGGTACACTTGGAAATGTGCATCTCACATTTGGAGAGGAGATGGGAAGTAATTGCTGATGTGAAATAGTGTTTTAAAAACCCCAACTCACTGTGCTTATAGAATCTTGTAAGTGCTCAAATGCTTAGAACAGACACATATTTTCTATCATCCTTACAAGGTCCAACTTCCATTTGTCTCTCAGTGATGCCAGAAGTGTTTGGTCCATGTAAATAAAAGGTGATCTGTGGGGAATCTTTCCAGTGCTGGCCTGGCATGATCTTAACAACATTTTTCACACTGTAATAGGGTTTGCTGTTCAGATGCACAGAAGGGTACAAGTTGTATTTAAATAACAGCTAAAACAAACCCAGAAAGCCTCTCTTCCATGAATTACCCATGAGGAGATAACATTTTGCCAGTGATTGTTCTATTTAGATGCCCTATGTCTTTAAGAAAGAAGCTTAATAATTTTCAACTAGTGGGACAGAATTCCAGATTTTTCTCTTTTATTTAAAGGAAAGAATTCTCATGAGAACAAGTAGAATTCTACCTGTGAGACGCAATTCACATATTCTGCCTTCTAAATGTCACTTTCTTCTTGTAATGGATTTGGTAGGAAACTCTGCCCTTTCCTTTGAGTGACTCATGATGTAATGTCCTCACAGATTAGAAACATGATTTGAGCAGTGTACTCGTGGCATTCACTGAGGTTTTGCCCATTCTGTCACGTTTATCCTGGTGGAAACCTAACACTACATCACTTGTGCTAATATTAGTGTGTTTAGGTCATTAGTGCAGAAAATCTTGCTGAAATTCATGTGTGGATGTACTTTTCCTTCATGTTAACAATGTGCTTTTTCATGTCAGAACTTTGAATTCTTGCACCTGTAAATGTCATTGCCTAAAACTGAGCATGAGAAGCACTTTATTAATGCCTCATTTGTATCTGTCAGAGATGTCCAAATGACATACAAGTGCACATTTATTTTAATACAAAAAAGCTCTTACCTGGCTGATCTGGAATTCAATATTCATAATATTTGCAGAATTGGACAAGATTCCTAATAAGTTTGGTGGATAAAGGAGCTCTGCCATTGGACAGAAGTATGAATGTCCCATTTGTTTCTGCTTTGCATACTCTGTTTTTTATTTTAAGCCATAAAGAGACCATTTAAGTGGTATTTTATTTCAGAGGAGTGTTTCATATTTTGGGCTTCTGGTGCTCTGCCAATGTCAGAGAGGAAGGATGAAGTCACAGGCCTGATGCCTGTAGGAATGACAGTCTGCTTGGATGTGAAGTCATCATTTTCACATATGGATTCTGTTTGCTCATGCCAAGGGTATGGGGCATGTTGAGGAGATATGGCCACTGAGTGTTGGGAACAGCCAAATTTGGCTCATTTATGTGGCAATTTCCCTTAATCACTGTGAGATACTGAAACAGTTAATGGCTCAAACATTGTTAAAATCACTGAAGGACTTGGCACGTTGTAGAAAACGGGAAAGAAGCAACATAAATGATCAAAGGTCCTCAATGCTGCTCCACCTGAGACCTTCCACCAGGGTGAAACTGCCCCCCAGGAGATACCTGGGCATTCTCACAGATACCTGAACATCCATTGAATTCTGTTTTTCTGGGAACAGCCCTGCCACTGCCTTAAGGGAGAGCCATTACCCTGTAGGGTTAAAAGTGGATCTATGGCAATCCCAACCCCAAAGACTTCAAAGGAACAGACTTCAAACAAAATTTTGAACTGTTTCAATTGACATTCTCGTGGGGTTTGTTGGCTTTTTTTTTTTTTTCCTATTGTAGCAATATCCAAAGAAGGGAACTTTATCTTTCCTGTAATCTTTATCAAAGTGAAATTTCAGAGCTCGCTGGCACAACCCAGTTTTCCCAAATGTCTGATGCCACTTGAGAGGCTCTGGGGACTCACCTGCTCCAGCTGCCAGGTCAGAAGGGTCTCCTGGAGGTCTTGTCTCACATCTGCCACCCTCGTGGTAACATCTTAGATCCTCTGGACATCTCAAATGACACTCAATGCCTCTGTCAGGGGAGCTGAACTGAGCTAATTGTATGTGTTAATGATGTAAACCTCAATTAACATCTTCCTTAATAGCATATGGAATAATTCGAGTTTGGATTTGAGCTTGTGCAATAAAGTCATCTTCAAAATCCATATGCTGTATTTTTTTCCTTGATGTTTTAGTAGCTGATTTTTTAGCATGTGTAATTCAAAATATCTTCATTCATAAATTTCTCTTTTTTTACCTATTTGCCTATTTATCTTTTCAGATTTGCCACAACCCAGGTGTTATTTATGTGACTTATTTACAGTTCTGAAATGCATAAACTGCCAAAATTTTGATTGGCTCACTGGAGTACATTTATTTATATCTGTGTCAAATATTAACTTGGAATATATACACAAAATTGCACGTAAACAGCTGCTCTTTTCCAAGCAAATTTAGTATTTTTTCTGCATAAAATACTAAAAAAATATTCAAAGTGATGGACACCAAAAGATGAGACCAAAATGCATTTACTTACAGAGTCATCCAGTGGAAGCACTGACAGGAGAAAGACACTAATGAGGCTTAAATTTCCTACCTTTCCTGGATTAATGATTGAAGTTAATGTTTGACATGTTGTTAATTGTTCTGCTGTGGGGGGATAGCTTTGAACTCCTTCCTTAAAGCATAAAGAATTGTTATTCAGAAGTGTTAAACAGCTGCTGGGTGGATGCAAGCTTTTCTTGGGAATTATTTGGTAGATAGGATGGCTGAATTTCTCAATGGGTGTGTAACTGAAAAGAGAATTTGGAGAAATATTCCACCTCAATTTCTTAATATGAAAACATTAATATGACTAACATTATGAAGCATCTTCATGTTTAAAGTCATCCAGGGGAGATATTCTTTGAGTCTGAAATCACAAACATGTTGAGGCATTAATACTGACCTGAATCAACTCATACTTTCACTTAACTCCAGATTCCTGTTTTCAAAGCTGGAGGAGTTGAATCAGTGTAATGAGAAAAATTAATAATCCTTTGGAGAACACATTTTTCTGACTGCAGCAATGCAAATGTTGCCTGAAGCAAAAAAAAATTGCCTGAATCTTGTGCCTCAGACCTGTTGAATTCCTTTATTTGGGAAGTAAATGTATTAATGCATTTTTGGTGAAGACAAAATGGAGAAATTTTTATTTGCTTAAACAAGGGATGAAGCAAGAAGGAAATATTTCCTACAAAAGAAAATATTTGATCTGATACTATTTTCCCTCAATTTCTAGCCTCAGGACACTTTCACATCTTTCACTGATATAATTTTTCTTTTATATTAATACTAACTTTTTGGGGGGTGTCTTAAAGTTCTGGCAACAAATACAAACCACTCCATAAATGTTTGTCTGAAGTGCCTACCTTGTTACTTTGGAAGATGGAAAAAAGAAGATTCTAAAGCCTTACCTCGTGACTTTCTTTTTAAAAGTCATCTATTTCTTACAAGTCATTTCTCTTAACCTGGCAAGCCTTTTGAGCACTGCTTGTTACTTTGCTTGGCTCTATTTTTGGGTTGAATCACCTGCAAAGGTACCAGAAAAAAACAGATTTAATATAAAAGTGCAAGTGTGACAAAGTTTGTTGGCAAGGTTCACTCTACCACTTACAACGTAGTTAAGGCAGAGAGGAAAAAGCAAACTAAAATCTAAAATCAATCAATCCAAAGCCAAAGTCATCCCCAAAATTATCTGCCAGGAGGCTGTTGAGGGAAAAGGGAAAAGGAAAAAGGAAGATGCTCCAGTTCAGTCACAAAGTTCAGAATGAACCCCCTTGCCAAACTGAGCACTGGACTTGAAAAACGGTTTGGGCTTAAAGGTTTATCATCATTTAATTGGTATCTTAATTTAAAAAAAATAAAATAAATAAAAATAGAATTTGCCATAAGCTTGACAGTCACTTACAGGCCTGACTTGCTTAAGAATCTAAAGTGCTTGAGCTTCCAAGAGCAGCACTCACCTTTGTTTGAAAGCACCTTTGCTGCCTGTGCACTGACAGGGCTTTTGTGCAGGGTGTTCTCCAAAACTGGGAGCTGGAAGGCCAAATTCCCTGCCCATGGAAAGCTGCACTTTTCCATGGATTTCTACCTCATCTTCCAGTGTGAATCATCACCATTAGAAAAACAAAACAGCACTTGGTGAAAAAAATCAGAGGCATCAGTTGCTGTCTAATTTGGTGGTGTTCAAACCTGCTGGAGGCTGCAGTGTGTGCACAGCCCCTGGCTTGTGTTTGGCATTCTTACTGAAAATATACCATGTACTTGGAGTTATGAGGCACTGGAATGTGATCCCAGTCAGTATCCAGTTTCTCATCCAGCCAACCTGGCTTGGACAAGGAAATCATGAGGAAACGAGTCCCAAAGTGGGCTCAGCCAGCAGCTGTCCTCTCACTGATGGTGTGAGATGTGACATTGCCAGCACTTCTTTACTCTGTGCTCTGACTGAAAATAAACAAGCTCCCTCCTCCTGGTTTTTGTTCTTTTGTTTTTTGGTGTTTTTTTGTTTGTTTGTTTGTTTGTTTTTGTTTTTGTTTTTGTTTTTGTTTTTGTTTTTTTGTTTTTGTTTTGTTTTGTTTTTTTCTAGGCAGATCAGAAGAAAATGAAGCAGTGAGTGCTAAAAGCAGCACTTTGTATCAGATAAACATGCCCAGCAATTGAAGCCTTTCCAAACAGTGAAATGGACATAAGAGAACAATCTTCTCCAACCAACCCCTTTAACAGCAATGTGCTTCCTCCTTTATATCCCCTTTCTTCTCACCCTTTTTTCCAAGTTCTGTCACTCCTGGTACAGAGAGGATTGTTCTTGTCTTGCCTTCCTTTTCAGTCCTTCATTTATATCTTGACTCCCTTTTATTCCTTTGTTCTGGATCTCCCCATAGTTTCTTTTTACCCATTCATGGAGTGTGTCTCACCCTCAGCATCTGCCCATGCCCTCATCCAGACCTGGCTTCAAATGCTCCTTTTCCCTCTGGTGAGGGCAAAAAAACCCTAGGAACAGAAAACAGATAAATCTCTTCCTTTTTCCAATGGCATCCAATTTTTGGCTGTCCCCAGCCCCTTTCAAGTTGTCAGGGGGTGGTTTTGGGTCACACTCTTTGGCAGAATAACAAAATCACTGAACTGTGTAGGCTGGAAAAGACCTCTGGAGATTTTTTAATCCAGCCCCCTTGCCAAGGCAGGGTCACCTACAGCATTTTAGAAATTAAATTTCACCTAGTATTGCTTAAAAATGCCATTTTCCCGTGCCAAGCAAAAGGGATTTGAATTCCAAAGCAGATCTTCCAGGATCTGACCTTTCCTCAACACTCTGAGGAGCAGCCATAATAATGTGGGGAAGTTACCCAGTTTGGACCAGAGCTCCTCATGGGCTTCAAAAAAAGGGATTTGGAAGAAACATTGCCCATTTAACATGAGGCCCACAATGTTTCCTGAGTTAAAAAATGAAAAGTATTTTGGATATGCATCTGAATGAAGGTGGGAGGAAGATTGTGTTTCAAGTGAAGGGGTTTGTTTTTATTTCTTTATTTCTCTGTCTGTGTTATAGCCATTAAACTCTGATAAACTGATCTCATTTGCACTGATTTAGGTTCTTAGCTTAACCAGTTAAACAGATTTGGTTTTGGCAGCAGCCATTATAATTCCCAGAAAGAAGGATCTGAAGCAAAGCCCTATGTGTAATAATTTCAGCTGCTTTAAGAAAATCCAATCTCCTTTCTAATCTATAAACCAGATCCTTTGTGACTTATTTTTTTTAATACAACTGAAGTTCCCTTGCTTTGAAAAAAGGAGTAAATTACCTTTCTCACCTTGAAACAGAAACCAGCATGAAAAAGTGGGTCTGTTTGAGGCAAGCAAAGCCAAATTTCTATGCATGTACTCCATCTCTCTGTCAAACATGCAAAGATAAGACAGTGGAAGCCTCTTTTCAGCTCCAGGTCCATTTCCACCTCTGTCTCACATTTCCACAGCCTTTAAATGCAATTTTTTCCTCCTATTGTAGGCAAACTCCAGCTCTGTGCAGGAGGCTCACCTAAGGCCTGTCATGCTGCCTAAATTCTGCTTAAATCCATATTTTGGACAGGGAAATTTTCAATGCATCTTTTGTTTGCCCAGTGCATTTTGCTTTGATATTTTGTGCCTGAGACTGAGTATTGATCAAAGTGTATAGTGGGCTGAAATCTTGTGTTCCATTTGCAGTCTGCTACAGCCAAGTACATAAAAATGCAAATAATATTTTTATAGTATTCACAGTATTTTGGCCTATTTTTCCTGTAAAGTAGAATTTGGGGGGGGGGGGGAAGGAAAATAATGTAGCAGTTTCAACCCCAGTCCATGTAGATTATTAAAAATGCATTGCAAGTAATTTTGAAGATCTATATGATAATCTCATGATGGCCTTTTTGAACAGTTAAGATGGTCTCAAATAAAAATAAGTTTTTAAATTTAAATACCACCTTGTTTCTTGTGTAATTTAAGGTTAATTCTTTTCATATAAATTATTCCATTCTGATTTTGGCTGTAATTAAGCATTACACTAATGAGACTGCTCACACCAGATTTAATCAAGAGTACCAATATTTCAGGCTTAAAACTTAATGAGGCTTCCCATTTTCATCATCTACAGGATGACAATGTTAATTATCAATCATGTCCTTGCAAGTCAGCTGCTTGTGACAAGCCATGTTCATGAAGTGCTTTGAGATATTTTTATGGAACATTTTCATCTGTTCTACTTCAACCCCACTGTCTTGCACAGAAAACTTATGTGAACCCATTTTTAATGAGTTTTTAATGAAAAATACATGTACACATAGTAGAGGCCACTACTTGGCCCATTTAGCAATCAGAGGTTTTTGTTCTGGGCTGTGGAGTCACTGTGCTTTATTTATTCTTTTGGCCTCTGATATTTTTGCTGCTCCAGCCTATTTTTTATTTTTATTATATTTAAGTCTTCAATGCACTGGAATACAAACTCTGCAAATTCATCAGGTTATAGTGGATGGCCAGGGATGATTAATGTCATGTGTTAGCTTTGGAGAGGTTTGGGATGCAGATACAGTGCAGACTGTGGTGTTTTGTGGAATTTTAGTTTGAAGTGCAGCCTGTCTGTGTCCTCCACACATTGTTTGATGGTTGTCACTGATTAATCACATCTATTGCAGCTGTCACATTTTTCCTTTTATTTCCCTTTTTTAGTGCTATAGAACAAAAATACACTTGAACAAAAAGTTCATTCTGTCCTTTATGTGCTTTTGAAATGTAAAGATAATTGGCTGTGTTTGCTATCAGTACATTTGAAGTTGGACAAGTTTATTAATTAAGTTTATTCTGTAGGCTTCACTCAGTAAGGGCAAATTCTGCAACCCTCATTCCCTTATGAACCTTTATTTATTTTTATGGAGATATTGGTGCAGTTGAAGGAAATATATTTTCCAGAGCTATTAAATCCTTGATCTCCTATTGAAACCAGTGACATTATGGAGATCTTATCAAAATTAACAGGGACCTACTTTTGTGTGTTGAGCACAGGAACCCAATTCTAGACATATTTTTAAAACCCCATGAGCCCATGATATTGATCCTTTGGGATAATTATTACTGGAAGATAAAGATAAGGGACATTTTCAAACAAACTTTTTAAATCCAGTAAAGGGGTTTATGACTGCTGCCATTTTTTTCATATATCCAGTTTTCATCTTACATAAATTAATTAAAAAGAACTTTTCTGGAGTAAGATTAAGCACAGAACAAATTTTGTCTAGTGAATGTAATTAAGTCACAAAGTTTATTACCAGTTTGCAGAAGAAAAAAAAAGGATTTTTATGATTTGAGATATTCTTGTGATGTCTTCTAGGCAAAGGGGAGAAACACCTGAGTTGACCACCTTAATTTAATGTATAATTAATTGTTTGTCCAAGGTCTTGTGTTTCTGTATTGATCTGAAGGTGACCTGTTCATGCACAGACACCTTCTGGTCTTGAATCCCAGGATTCTTGTTGTCCAAAGAACATGAGACAAAAAAATGCATTGTGAACAGATTATTTTTCCCTTCCTTAAATTCTTCTCTGCATTCCTAGTCTGTTCCTTGAATAATATATTAAAATCTTTCTGAAATAGTCTGTTGTTCTCATAATCCCATTTTTATTTTGGGCCTCAGCACTGCTGAAGTTTCAGCACAGTCATCACAAGTAACATCAGCAGCATGTGGTAAGTATTGTTCTTAATTCAAGTAAAATCACATTTTTTAGATTTTTCCTTTAAGCATTTTAGGTATTTCTACTTTACAAACAAAAAAAAGGTGATGGATTATATTAGAATTGGACATGAAATGTCCTCCTCATGGAGTTTGGCTTTATGCTCTCTTAATTTAAACCCATCTTTTCAAAAGAATGATGAATGGTAGAGGCCATATTTGCTGATCTACCACAGATTTTTTTAACAACTTTGGCTTCAGTTGCAATTTGTGAAATTAAACTTCAATGGGTTTTTAGATTCAAAGGGGTATTGGAAAAGAAGAGATTATTTGTACTGGAAGAAGTTTACCCCTGGTTTCTGGGAAACTTCCCCTCACCATTGTACTCCAGCCCTGGATAAACCAATTTTTCTTTGCTTTCTTGTTTTATGAACCACCTCCCACACTTTCATGTTTGCCTGTGCTTTTCTACAAGTGGGGTTATAAAAACCCATCAGCTTTGTCTGGGTTAGGGGCTGCCTTAGGGGTCAACATTTTGGAGGGAAATATTTCTTAGAGGCCAACATCCAATTGTGGGCAGAGATGTCAATAATTTATAATTTCCTGTAGGATGCTCAGCATTTTAGTTGGTTATTGACTTGAACATATGGACCAGAACACATTCCACTTGACTGGAATATGCAAACACTTGGAAAATCTGGTTGCAATATTTTGATTTTGTATGCCTTGTCTGACAAACACTGGTGGCCCTTGATGTTCAACAACAACAACAACAACAACAACAACAACTGCCCACTTTTCTTAAAGTGTTCAGAAGGATATGCATAGAAGTTATTGAGGATTATTTCAAACTATCAATTGTAAGTACCAATGAGTGCTTTGATATTTGTGAAAGTATTTATTGCCACAAAGAAAAATGATGTATTTTGAAGCTGCTCTTAAAAATGGATCCAACTCTCCTCTCACCTTCACCATGAAAACCACATTTTCTCTCTGTGTAAGAAGTGTTTGTAACCAAGGTAAAAGACAAAGAACATCAATAGTCATAGCCTACAGTGTAAAAAGAGCAAATTATCTCTAAAGAAAGAGCCTAAATGATTTGATTTTTGGTTTGCTCTGTTGAAAATAATGCAGAGTTAGAAAAATTGGCTGCATTGACTAAGACTGGGACTACATTTATATTTGTTTATGAACATGGGAATGAAGAAAGGCCACTGTTTATTGCCATATTTTCACTGAATGCTGGATATTTAAAATGTTAGAAGATGTCAATGTTTAGCTAAGATCCCAAAGATTAGCAGGGAGAAATGGGGGTTATATTTTTCATGTTTCTGCACAGTGTAGCTGGAGTCAATTTCCAGTGGCCTGGCCTCATTCCTTTGGGATTTTTGATTTATTCCCAAACCCACTGCACAGCCTCTCAGTCTCTGAACTGTGCCAGACAGTTTTGACTCCTCCTTCTGAGCACCAATGCTAGTATTGGATAAGAACATTTTGCACTCTGCACAAAAGCACCTCCAAGTCCTAAAAGGCAGGAGATACTTTGATAACCAAAGTGAGGAAAACACAATAAAGCTTTAAATAGACCAGGAGCTGCTGGAAACCTTCTGTGTGTGTAAATTCTAAAGCCCCTTATACCTTACAGAAATGACAGCACACATGGGAATTGCTCTCTGTAAACTCAGGACTCTTGTTTATCCTTTAAATTCAACTGATGTGACCAAAGAAGGACTGGTGTTGCTGTTTCAGATTTTTTGGGACTGAACTATCTTTTGGCAAAGCTGAGATTTATTAGGACTCTTGGGTCTCATTTACTTGAGGACTTACTTAGTACATACCTTTGTTCTTTTCTTTCCCTCTGTGCTTCTTATTAAGCTGTCAACAGTTATCTCCAGGAGATATCCAAAGGCTGGGATTTTTTTTCCTTGTCAGTGTAATATTTCAGGGGAAAACAAAACTGTATCCTTGTTTATGTTTCTCTTTTGTTTTCCCATAATTAGCATTAATAATCCCTGCAATTTCAGAAAGGAAAGATGGGAGAAGTTATAAAAGTCTTGTTGTGACTCAATAACAAAATTGTTGGGGCTCAAATCAATGCACAGGCATCCTTAGGTGGGACTGGTTGGGGAATTCCACTGAAGGAGGGTTTTGGATGAAATGGGGATATCTCTTGACCAATTAATCAGAAAATCAGTTGATGTATAGTTTTGCATCTGGTATTGAGAAAGGTAGATTGCTGAGATATGGAGAGGAGGTAAAGATGAGGAAAAAAATTTAAAAGAGACCAAATAAATAAAAGAACATAAAGTGCAGGGAGAGCATTTTTACAACATAAAGTGAGGATGTACATAAAAAAAATATTATGTAAATGAATTATTTATCTTTCTCTTTCTCCCTCTCTAAACTGAGTAGTGCCAAGTGCATCTGAATATCAGTAGGATATATGATATATGAACATGATAGCCATGTTTAAACCCACCTCTTTCCACTGCTGTCATGTTCCACTGTCATGTGTCACAAACTATACTTTTACAAAGGATGTAGGACACAGGGGCATAAAGGAGCATATAAGGACATAAGTGGTTTTATATGACCTTTAATGACATAAATTGGTAGGCACTACATAGGGGGTGTCTTTGCTGCAGGGATTACTCCCCTGACACAAACACTGACATTCTGAGCAGCTGAGTCACTGAGGAAACGGGGCAGGTTTAGCCATTGACGTCGATGGGAGAGTGGAAAACGTTCGTGTTTTACGGGAATAGAACATCCCAAGGAGAGGGCTGGGGAGGAAATGCAGCCCCAGGAGCAGCACGTCCATCTCTGGCCTGGCTGGCCCAGCAGCTCAGGGCACACCAGAGATTTTAAATTTATTATTTATTATTTATTATTTATTATTTATTATTTATTATTTATTATTTATTTAATTCAGCCTGGGTTCTGTTACCTGCTGAGGATGGGATGTTCTGACATGCACCCTTCCCACTTCCTCTCTAATTCCAACAGGAAAATTAAGTCACTGGGAAGGAAGCAAAGACACCCACCCACAGCCTGCTTGTGAAAAACCTGTGAGACTGCACTTCTACCAGCTGAGAGCTTCATATTTCCCTGAAGGCATAAGCAGATTTTTTGGGGAGAAGATAGCAACACCCACAGCAGTGAATGGAATAACCAGCATGCTTTTAAAATATTAGTATTGATCCTTACAAATACTTATTCCCCTTTATATATCTCCAGCAAAAGGGAAAAGGTAGCAAAAGGCTTTTAACAAAGCCACTGGGAGTATTCAACAGCTCAGAGTTTTAGGCCCTGGTCTGCATTTGAACACATTAAGGATTAAGCTCAGATTTTTGGAGGAGGTAATTGGAAATGGTTGCATTTCTTTGGTCAGTCCTTTCCTAAAGCACCCCATTACCAGTCACAGGATGTGTAGGAACAATGTTCAGCTTCCCCAGCTGAAAACTGCCTGAGAGTTCTGTGCCAGCACTTGCAGCAGCAGCAGCAGCAGCAGTGTTCATGTGCTGAATTGCCACTGGATGAAAGATAGAGAAGAAAAAGTTTAGGTTGGCAAAATCCTGCCTTCAATATGCAAGTCAAGATAAAATATGTTTTCTACAAGAACAGTTAGGCAAAGAATAAAAGAGGAATCAGATACTCTGATTTATTTAATTACTCCAGACAATGGGCATCCTTTGTGTTTTTCTGTTTTCCAATAGCCTAATTCTAAAGCTTTCAAAACAATTGGAGAACTTTCAGGGATTTTATTTTTCATATAATAGTGGGAAAAATGACCAAAATATCTGAGTGTTTCTATAGACTAAAACACAGCCTGAAACTATTGAAAATACTTCTCAGAAGAAAACATTTCCCTTTTTTTCTTTTGCTTCATTTTATCTTTCGCAAAAGTTTAATTTTTTTTTTTTTTTTTTTAATCTCCCCCCATTCTCTATTGTGCAGCATCTAATTTTTTAATTAAGTCTCATAAAAACAGCTCTCTGTTCCTGATGTTTTTGCCCAAGTTTTTGGCAAATTTTTTCTCCTTTAACTGCTCCAAAATACAGCTCAGGTGCTGAGTGAAGAAGCCAAGGATGGAGTCCCAGTGGATTTTGAGCACCTCGATGTGGAACACACAATGCCCATTGAAAAATGAGATTGCAATTGTGTTTTCTTGGGACTGGTGGTTTTCAGGAGGGTTTCAGATCTTCTGTCATTTTGCAGGTGGGCTGTTCCCTTTTTGTCAGGCAGATGGGCTGTGCCCCTCTTTCCCTGCATGGAAATGATCCTGGCCCTGCAGCTCCAGGAGAGGATCTGGCAGCCCTGCCTGCCAAATTTTTACATCCAGGGATAGCAAGGTATCAAAAAAGGAAGGACCTTTATAGGCAGCAGAACAGGATTGAATTAAATCTATTTAGGTACTGCAGAACACAGGCAGTGATGCTGATACACACATGTTAAATGATTCATTGACTTCTTGCTGTGACCCCACTGACATTTGCAGCTCTGAAACAATGATTTCTCATACTGATATTCAGAATTAATTTTCCAGAGCAGCCCAGCCCATTTGTTGGCTTTAATGACACCAGTTCAGGAAAAGCTGAACTCTTTATTGTGCTCTGAGAGCCTCATTCAGTTCCTCATGGATGCAGTTCCTCTGCAGAAAAGACCACTTAAAAAAAAAAAAAAAATATTTTTTATATATAAAAATTTAAATAAAAATTTATCTATATTTATATATATAAATATAAATAAATTAAAATATATATATTAAAATATAAATAAATAAATATATATATAAATAAAAATAAATAAATAAATAAATATATTTTTTTCTTTAGTTTCACATTTTCCTCACTTTTTTTTCTGTTTGGTCTTGGCCTACAGGTTGTTCAAGTTCTTTTTAGAGGAAGAGAACAGCTTTATAGAACATGTGGATGAAGCAGCCTATGGTAAATCTTAGTTTTAATCTCATGGCAATGTGAATCCTCACAGGGGATGAAGACTCTTCATGTGTTGAATAAGGGACACCAATCATCCACAGGCTGAGACAATGTACTGAAGGAACAGAAGCTTTCCCATAATTAATTTTTAGTGGAATTAGAGCATTTCTGAGGGGAATTTTTAAAAAACCCACCCAAAACTACCTTGGCCTTGCAGTTGTTGATTCTTCCTGTAGGCCTTTTATATTGTACAGTTCTACAGCAGTGAGAATAAAATATTTATTTACAACCTAAAGACCCCTTGAAAAAATTGTTCTCAATTGAGATGGCCATGATAATTTTATTTCACTGCTCCATTCACTCCACTAGTATCTCATTAAAATGGCTCCTGCCTCACCACACTATTCAAACACACAGTGTTGTATTTTGTTCACAAAAGCAAAATCCTTCCTTCCCTACAGGGAAGAAGGAGTTTTTACCTGGTTTTCCTCAGCATGTTGGTGCTGTGGTTGGGTTTGTAAAAATGTACAGACTGGGATGTGGAGCTTTGTGCTGGATGCCAGGGGTGAGGGAGGGTGAACAGGGGCAGTGGTGACCATTTAAAGATGTTGGATTTTTGGGTGTTGCTGATGCCATTTGGGGGCTGCACCAAGCAGCAAAGGTGCTCACAGCTGGCACAGTTGCAGCTCTGTCTTGTGGTTACAGAAAGAAATTGTTGTCATTTGTTTTGGCCTCCTAAAATGAAAAAAAAAAATTAAAAAATTAATTACTTGTAGTTTAAGCATTCTGAGCTCTCCTGAGATTTCCAGAATTTGCTTTTTCATCTGGCTATTTTCCCCTTTAAAGCTCCTTTTCCCCAGATAGCATACACATTTTTCAACAGCTAATATTTTCCTTTGCATAGCTATATATACTCCCTCTCCCCACGTGCTAGAGAAACACATGCCCAGAGTGAAACCACACACACCATTTCACTCAAAATCCTCTCCATGTGCATCTGCTTCTCATTAGACTTTCCCTCTGCTGTATACACAGACTTTCCTTTAAGAAGTGTCATTACATTAGTTTGTGTTACAGGATTATTTTTCACTCAGCTGTGCACCACTGAGGTGACCAAACACTTCCTTTGGAATTTCATGTGGGGTTTTGAGGACAGAACTGGGCCATTACCTTTGTCAACAGCACACAGACTTGTGTATTCACACATCAACTAAAGTAGCATTTTTAACCCATGTTTTATGCAAATATTGGGGTTACATTTCCTAAATATAATGGATGTGTGATGTGGTTTGTACCTGTATTTTCTCAGCATGCAAAAATCTTCTCTGTGGGAATGCACATGTGAGGGAAAAAAATCCAGTGTCTGTCCAAGCTCTGCATCTGTCCCCAGGCTCCTCTTCACTGAAATTTATTTAAGCATCTGCACAACTGTGGTTGGGAAGCATTTCCTCACTCTTATCAGTTTTATAATCTTCTGAAATCCCAAATGATTTACCTATAATGCAAAACAAAGTTTCCTGCATAACAGCAATCAGAGGGTGTCCAAGGGACCAGCTGGACTAATAAAATAATAATTACTATATGGAGTAATACTGTAAATATCAAAATGGAGTTATAGGTTATCAATGTCACAATATTGATTGGAGCCTGCAGACCTTATTATAAAAAAGGGCATTTTATGTTTATACCTGTACATTTTCACATATAGGTATTTCTATAGGAAGTTGTGCTGCCTGAGCAAAGCAAAAAGAGTGAGAAAAGGCAAAAATCAGGTTTGATTTAAACATTCATTAAAAATGAAATATGACAAAGAGCAGTGTTATAATGCACAATGGTGCTTTGGGATTAAATTCAGTGATCATTTGACCATCAGCAAAATTCATCATTGCCTTGCTGCTTGTAAATAAAATGGGGAGAAAAGATATAAAACATCTTTAGAATGTTTTTCCTCAAGGTAATTCTTTAGGCTTTTTATTCATACTAATATTTTCCTTAAATTTACTGAATGTACACATCAGAGTTATTGGAGGGCTTCCCTCAGAATTGTCAATTGGCTAGGAAATAACAGACCTTATCAACACACCTGAATATTAAAAATAATGTTTAAAGTTCACTATGTCTTTCTTTAATAAAACATATATCTTACAATGATTGCAGTAAATTTGGGATGCATTTGCCAGTGGTTTTGAGGTGATTTTTAATCTCTGCCTTCTGCAGCAAGATGTTGCATATGAAGGTCAGCATATAAAAATTCAAAGCTGGATGTTTTTTCATTCATCTGAAGAATGAAAACTAAATGAAGTTTTTATAATTACTGGACAAAACAAAATGTTGAAGCTCAAAATTAAATATTAACCTTTGCTTAAAATTTTCCACAATCTACACTTTGAAACTCTACATGTGAAACAACAAGGTTTTTCCAAGCTAATTCTTAAGCTGGTTTGCATAATTTTAACATTTCTAATATCTAATATTTCAGTAGGTGGTGCCATAAATCCATGAACAGTTGTGTTATGGCAAAATTCAGTGTAGTAAAAAGTAATGACTTGTAATTTCAGGAGTGGCAATGTTCAATCCAAATTTATTGTGCTCATGAAAAAGCAAGTCCACAGAGTCAATTTTCAGAGTTTTGAGTGAGTTCTTGATATAAGGAAACTGCAGAATCTTGTAGGGAACTGGTCACTGGCCTGAAGTTTTATATAAATGTTTCAGAATTCTGCTGACTGTGCCTGGAAGTGCTCATTTGCTGAGTAAAGTCATGAGCCCTCAGCAGATTGAGCATTTCCTTTAAAAGGTGCTGACTCAGGAATCTAAAAGGCTTTGAACAAAGAACATTCCTCGTTGCAAAATATGTGCAGGGAAACCACACAGTATTTTACACATGGAAATAGAGGAAAATGGTAGGATGGCACTGTTGAGGAAGCAATAAAACTATATTTAAAAGGCAGGGAAATTCAACAGGGGAATGGGATAAACTTAGGGTTCTCAGAAACTGCAGAAAAAACAAGGTGAATGCAGGACAAATGGATTTTCTTGGACATACTGCCAAAAGCTTTGGAGTTGACTTAAGCAGGTCCACAAGTTTGCTGGGTGCTGGGTACCTTTGAAAATAGAACTTCAGATGCAAAACAAATGGTATTTCTGTGGCTTGACTAATCCTGGAACTTATTATCTTGAATTTTACTAAATCCAGCCACCTACATATATCCCTATATTTATGGGCAGGTGTATATATAGAAATATATATATGTGGATGGATGGATCCCCTCAGAGGTGTTATTTGGGCTGCAAAACATCCCTCTCATATTGTAAAAGCTGCTTCAGGCTCCTGCAGAGTCTGAGTCAGTGTCTGGAAGGGGTTTCTGAACACAGCATTTGAGGGCCAGCTCCCCAACAAGCACCACTTTGTAGGATTTGTGCATGTGGCATTAAATAAACATCAGTGAGAGCACAAAATGAAGGTGTTAAGGGATTTCTATTCATTGGCCTTTCAAACTGACCTTTGGGGTCTGTGAGGCAAATCTGGGCTTTTTGCTTTGACTTTCATTAGTTAACTGCAGGTTACAGTGAAGGTCCCAGCAGCTCAGTCCCCTGAGGAGGTGGGTGGAGAGTGTGCAATTATCTTTCCAGCTTCAGGATGGCAAAAACAGGTCCTCCTGCAGATTTGTTCTCATCTTCCTCAGAGGTTAAATCTGCTGGGAAAGATCTGAATCCCATTTTCATGAATGTTTTTGTAGGTCCTCTGGCCATGATAGGCACTCAAGCAGAGCTCCTGTGTGCTCCTGTGTATATTCTTGGGATGGAGAGGAGGTGAAATAATTTACATGGACTCTGGCAAATACATGTAAAAGCTGTGCAAGGCCAAGTATCCAGGTGCTGGCTGCCAGGGCAAAGGATGTAGCACATCAGAGACTTCCTTGAAGTCTCTTTATTTTTCTTTTGAAGCAATTGTTTCACTACAAAGTATCTATAAGCTTGATTTAAACAAAAAGCCAGTTTTGAAATTGATGAAAATGAACTGGGTTGTTTTGTTTTTTTTTTTTCAATCCAAAAGTACTAAAAGAGTTATTTCCTTAGAAAATTTGAAAACTCTGATGTTGGTCCAACTGAAAAGTATTTTCTTTCTGTTTGCTGAGATCTGCCAGAGAATCGAGTACACGTGTCAGAGCTTTGGATTTTTAAATAGTGGATACATGCCTGAAACAGAAACAAACATAGGAGCTAATAAGATCACACAAAAATAAAAATGGCAAAATAAAATAAAGTAAAAATTCAGCCACAGCCTGAGGCTGTTCCCTCTCCTCCTGTCCCTGTTCCCTGGAGCAGAGCCTGATCCCCCTGTCTGTCCCCTCCTGTCAGGGATTTGTGCAGAGCCACAGGGTCCCCCCTGAGCCTCCTTTTCTCCAGGCTGAGCCCCTTTCCAGCTCCCTCAGCCTCTCCTGGGGCTCCAGCCCTTTCCCAGCTCTGTTCCTTCCCTGGACATGCTCCAGCCCCTCCATGTCCTTCTTGCTGTGAATGCCCAGAGCTGGACACAGCACTCCAGGTGTGCTCTCAGCACATGGGGATGAGAGAAGAAGGTTCTGCAAGAGCCTCAGCAAGAATTCTTCCTGGTGGAGGATTAATGATGACTGAAGAGAAAGAAACCTCTAATGGCTTTGTCCTTGTGTTGCCATTTGCCTTTAAATCCATTCTCTTAGCCTGAAGGAGGAGGAACACCATCTCTGAAGTGTACTGAGGCTGGTCCTTGGTGTGGCTGTCACCAAATTTCTCTCTGCCAGTGCTCACTGAGGCTGTGCTGGTGTGATGCCAGCCTTTTGTCCTTCCTGTACTGTGACCTGCACATGGGCATTTCATTACATATGGTGAAAACAAGTGTTTTTCTATCCTAGCAGGCACAAAATCCACATTGTAGGAGTGCTAACAGTAAATTGCTTGGATTTGCCCAGGCATGTGCCTCTGACTCAGTCCAAACACTGACAGTGACAAAGCTGTAATCCCTTGCAGCCTTCACTTCTGAGCAGAGGAAATCCCACTCTTTTGACACTGAAATGTGATTCCATTGGACTCCAGAGCTGAGAGAGAAAATACACTTGGTTCCAAGGGTGTTCAGCTGGAAAAAGCCTGTACCTGTGTGCTGGTTTGGGAATTGGGAGAAGAGCTGCTCCTTTGCATGGAGAGTTCAGCTTGCTGCTCACATGGATGCTGCTTAGCAGCTCTTTAATAGATAGAAAAAGAAATCATTAAATAATTAAACAAATACAGTTTACAGTAATATATCTAAGTCTTCCTCTCCCAAAGGGAAAAAACCCCAAATCTTATATATTGTTTCCATGCTGCCACTGAAAGAAGAGTGGTAAATTTTATGTATTATATGTAAGGAACAAATCTCATTTTTAGGAATGTTGATGCAACCTGCTTGTGCAACTCTATTGTTATCCAAGTGTCTGGTACCTGTTTATGAAATCTTTCATTTTCTAGGCAAGCATACAAAGCAAAATTCAAATTTGTAATGATGAAAAGTGGATGATTGGTAACTTCTGAGCTCCAATAGCTGCTGAGAACACATATGATAGCTGAGGTTTCATCATAGCTTGAGATCAAAGTACTGCTGTCATTTTCTGCATATCTAAATTATGTGAACATCAGTTATTTAACCTTTTTTCTAACATGAAGAATTATTACACTAAAAATATCTAAATTTATTATATTTTGGGAACTGCCTCCAAGTCAGTTTTCACAGGGAGGCATAAATCATCTCAGGAAGGCCACAACATCTGATTTTGAATAAAACTCTTTTCTTTAATACTCTGAGTAGTTCTGCTTACAAATACCTGGGGTAATATGTTCATAGGTCACTATTTACTGATAATTCTATGACTGTGAGCTAGGATTTTAAAAGAAAGGTAAGCAACTTTGACTGTTCAATCAGAGTGGAAGTTAGGCAGCAGGATAACTTGTTCCCATTGGAAAGCTGAGTGATAATCCCCATGTTCAAATGCCTCTGAGTAACTATTTTCACATCCAGCTCTCTTTTATAATAGAAATTAATGTGTCAATATTCTTCCTGGCTCAGCAGGCTTCCTGGAAAATGTGGGTATACTGTCTCCTTTCAGTTTCTTGCCCATTGGGTTGTTGATCCAGGTGTTTTCCTTTATTCTCTTCCTTGTGTTTAATTTATGACAATTAGCTCTAAAAAGCGGGAAAGGGAGAAGAAAAAAAACCCAAAGGATGGGCAGCAAGAATTTTGCAAAGCTGGATTTTAACTGGGAACTCCAACAAGTGGTAGAGAAATAGGGTTGATTTTTCCAGCAGTCTGGAGGGGGCATGGCCATGACCTGGTGATTATTTTATACCATCTCATGTATATCAGTTTTGGGGATGGGGAGGTGGTCCCTGACAGGCTGTGTAATGTGGTAAGCAATTGTGTGAATTGTTCACCTCTTAAAAGAGAAAAATTAAAAAAAAATGTTTTTCATTTAAGAAGTTTGTTGCAGTTGGTACTGTAAAATTTTAAGCTCTCATAGTCCACATCTTAAGAAAGAAAAAAAAAACCAGAAAGGAAGATTTTCTGTAAATATAAATTGTGAGTGGTAGAATTAGTGAAGTCTCAGTGTGACTTCAGAAATCAGAAAAATTGAAATTTATGCACAGAACTCAGGAAATTATTTTTTTTCTGGTCCCAGAAATGTCAAGATTCATCTCATTTGACCTTGACTTTTTATCAAGTAGAGTCAACATCCTAACGAGGAATCCCACGTTCATTTAACTGTCAGAGGAGAACATGAGGATATTTTAGGATTTCCCTGACCTATTCTAGATATTTACTACAGCATGAGATGTGTAGTGGCCTATATTCCATTGACTGGGTGAAGTCAGAGTGAATCAAGCTTCCCCTTAAACCTGCTCAGCAGGGCATAGCACAGAGAGATTGAACTAAAAATAGAACAACATTATTTGCTGGATTTACTGATCTCATCTGGAAGCAAGAAATCTGGTGATGCTGCTGGTGACAGCCAAATATAATTGCATCAATATGAACTGGCCAAACCTTTGATTTTCTCCTGTGTCACCAACAAAATAAGAGTGACTTTTGAAAAGTTACATGCATGCTTGAGAGATCCAAGACCCCCATAATGAGTGAGATGGTGGCACTGAAGCAGAGTTCAGGGTGCCTGCAGAGGGTGCTCAGGGTCCTGAGCCATGCAGGACCAGGGAAACAGTAAAAAAGTGCTGTCATTTTGCATAACTGCCATGCCCATTGATTCTGGCTAAAGGGCAGCAGCTCTTAAGTTAAAACAAGTTTGGCCTCAGGGAAGAAAATCTGAGTATACCAATTTGTGCTGCAATATCCTTGCATGGATATTGGTTTTAAACATGTACATACACTCTGTTTTCAACAGAGTACTATGGCCACCCCTGTAATGCACTCATACATTGAGTTTGTTTCACCTCAGTTTATTAGTGAGCAGGGACATAGCAGAACAGAGGCAGGGGCATGAAAACACTACTGACCAAGCAGTATCTTGGTATTTGGTTGTTCTCTGTAAGTTGTTTTTATCACATATCATTTGACTCCTATTTTTTCCTTCAAAGTATGTGCCTTTTTTTAAAAGAACAGCAGTAAACTTGGTTTTTTTCCACTCATACTTTAAAGCTCTCTATGTTTAATGAGAAATGGTCATTAATTCTTCTCTGACTAACACTGTGGTCCCTTGACTTCCTGTAAAGTGCAAATAAAACCCTCAGGCCAAATTGTAAAGGACTGAATTTCATTGGAGGCATCATTTTAATGTTACTCAGGGCAAGGTTTGGTCTGTTGAAAGAGTAAACTTCTGATTTTTTGGTCTCTGCTTGACTGCCCTGGTTTCAAAGCCCTGACTTGTAGTTGTTGTGAGAGCTGAGTCACTCTCATGGCAGGGACTGAAGTCACACATAATTTTCTCAGTCCTTTAACCCTTTCCAAGGGAGGACACACTAACCTGGGATAGTTATGAAGCAGCAGTTACTGAGTATAATATTTCATTACCCACTATTATCTGTAGTACTGCTGATATCAGAGAAGGAGCTGAGGGAAAGCCACAGGATTTTTAATCTGTTTGCAACCAGCAAAGGTTTGCTGACCTTTGATGTTCCAGTAAAAGCACAGGGATCTTTCCATCTGAGCTGCCACCTACATGTTAAGCTAAGCTGTAAGTTGTAATTACCTTAAATTTACAAATTAAATAGTTCTTAAGTTGCTCTTCCCTTCTTAGAGCTGATATGTTTCCCTGACCAGCATGTGTACACAAGGAAAGAGACACGAAATAATATCTGTACACACTTGTAAAAAAATCAAAGCAAAACAAACCAAACTAAACCAACCCAAATAAATGGATAACGTACTTTAAATTAAGCATTAGGATGTAATCTTGACTCTGACGAAGTTTCATCAGATGGCAGGGCCTCTTAGCTCATGAACAGGTCATTGTGTAGACAGTGGCTTAGAGCACTTCTATCTTGTGTTCTTGGTTCTTTTCCAAAGGAAGTGGATGTTTACAGTCTGGCATGAAATGAGGATTATTGTCACTTTTAACCCTTTTCTCAATAATGTTGTTGCTTTATTGTATGAACAGAGAAGGTAAAATATAAATTGGAAAATTCTTGCTTATTGGCTCTTCTTTTTGTTTGTCACATCACTCCTGTTCCCTTCATCTTTCAGATCTCCCAACTCCTTTCTCAGCTGTCTCATGTCATCCTGTCAGCTTGGGACAAAATGAAAATTGTGGTGGGGTTGCAAGGTCTCACCCACACTCATCCATCCCTCTGGGCTGTGAGCATCTCCTCAGGGTGACACTTTCCATGGAGGGACAGCTCTGCTGCAAGCCCTGTGAAATTCAGTTCCCCAGTCCCTGCAGATTCCCACAGATTCCCACAGACTCCCACAGACTCACATGTTTCCTGCTTGCCCCTGAGTGTGAGCACACCCCAAAATTACACTGTTGCAACTGAAACCAGATTTTCTCTGCTATCTCCTGAGAAGGCTCCTACCCTAAAATAAACAACAAATCCCTTTCATGAGGGATTTTTGCTTTAATAAGGAAAAACAACCCAAGAGCTGATTCAGTCCTTGCTAATGCTGTTAAATTGAGAAAATAATGGACAAAACAACTTGTGAGTCTGGCAGAAGACAACATGACTGTGTCCTTGCAGGTGGCTGTGCCTGTCCCTGTCTAGCAGAAAACTCTGCTGACCATTTGTTTTCAGCATCCTTCTTGCAGGCTTTGGCTTGTTCTGTGGCTGGAGACTGAAATATTGTTTTTAACTGGTTTATTTGTTTCTGGAGCTTGCAGGCATCACATGAAGCAGATGAGCTACAGTGGAGTCATGGCCTCACAGCCCTCACCAGTGTTAGGGCTGATCATGTTGCAGATCCATCATAGGCCACTTTAAATCTTGGTGCTTCTCTTCTGCTCCTCAGACAGGAACAAAGATTTTAGGGGAAATGTTAGAGCCCTACAAGATGCAAAGTTAAATAAAACCAATTGCATTGCCTGTAAGAGATTGCTTGTTCCTAAATGCTTATATCTATGTATAAATAATTAAAACCATGCTAGATCATGTGCAGACTCCTCTACAGTCAGCTGGAAAACCTTGTAGTGAATATTAATGGGTAGAAACTGCTTTTTCAGTAAGCGTTGTTTTTTTTCTTTTACATTAATAAGACATTTCTGTAAATATTGACACAAAATAAAGGACATTATTAACATTTGGTTTTACCCACATAAATCTCTCTTACTGTTTTCCCCAGAATGGATAGCTCCTTAAATTGTTCCCGAGAACCAAATACACTTGACGTAAAAAATCATTAAGTGTGACGCAGAGGGTGCATTAACAGAAAACTCAAAAGGAGCATCTGGCACCCAACTTATGTCCCAAAATAATCAAAGGACTGGTGAGAGAGAGGCACTTTCTTGCCCCAAAGAGCAGCAATGACCAATGTGAAACCCCAGCTGTTGAAATATTTCAGTTTCATTTAACATGAGGACTTGTGCTTTAGAGGTAACTCAGTTTCAATTCACTCTGCATTTCCTAGGTATAAAGTAAAAGCAAAACTGAGCTCTTTGCTTCTCTTGAAAAATCCTAGGAAGGCAAATGGCAAAGTATAATAAAAAAGCTGAAGGAGGAGTCATTCTTACAGGCATGATTAAATAATTCAGCATCTAGGTTTGACTTGTGACAGTTTCAAAATATAATCTGTACAGGCTTGGAAGGGCATTCAGCAATTTTGATCACACTGAAATAAGGAATATCCCTTTTCTGCTCTTCCTTTATTTTCACTGGAACAGTGCAGAAGAGTGATGGAAGATTTTGCAATTTTTTTTTTTAATGATAATTGTTCCCACTCAGAGGTTCCCAGCTGATAGGAAATATTTATTAGCTATTGGGCATTTTGTGTGGAGACAAAGGAAAACCACCCAACTCACAAACCTCATGTATGGCCTTATATTTTAAGAATAAAGTGTTTTTATCTCTCCAGCAGATATCCATATTTCAGGACAGTGGCAGCCATAGGTATTGGAAGTGGGAGCATCTGCAGGTGAATGTATCACATCAGCCAGCAGTGCTATGGAAGCTTTGGTTTCTTCTTTGATCTCCTCTGCAGCACCCAGATGAATCCATGACCCCCCACAATCTGCAGACAGAGAGAACTGGCTTGAGAAATCTGCCTGATGAACAATAGTTTTGGCACCTCTGCTGAGAGAACTCACCATTTCCCTCCTCTCCATTAAAGAAACTTAGCAAGAGCTTAAAAAATATCTGAGCTCTCTTTTTCAGGTGGAGCCAGGCTCAGGAAGCCAAGCTTTAAGGAGAGGAAGGGATCCCTAAGTAACTCAGCAGAGTCTACTCTGCATTCAGCAGCCAAGCAGCTCAGGGATCACAAATGTGTGCTCATCCTTTGAACATCTGCAATGCCTGGGAACTTCACAGGGGTTGAGTTTGCAAGAATAGTTTGCATTTTTCTTGTCTAGCCTGATTGCTGATCAAACTGTGCTTTTGTCTGCTTTGCTGCTTCCAGCAATGAAAATTTTCCATGGATCCAAGAGGAAGATGAGCAGTCTCTGACTGTGACAGGATTGAGCCAGAGCTCAGGAAAATAAATGCAAAGGGCTTCATTAGCAGCAGCAGGCTTTACTTCAGACCCACTGTCTACTTCAATTATGCAGTGTGATTAGGAGAAAAATTGCTTCCTGGCCTCCCTTGTAGGTAAAATTTAAGCATGAGGCTTTAGTCTCCCATTTCACCATAGTCTGCATAGCTTCCATTACTTTTTATTATTGTTTTCCAAGCACTCCGATTCAGCTCTTCAAAACCCCTGCCTAAATAATAGTGTCCCTGAACCAGTGACTTCCAGGTTATACAGTGCACAAATCTTTATTTCATTAGAGCACATTTGCCAAGTGCTTTTTTGTTCTCATTCTGGAAATAAAAAAAAGGAAGAATATTTAAAATTATTCTGTTGTTCTACATAATTCAAAATTGGAAAAAATGTTTCTCACTAATTCATTTGCTGAATTTATATGAATTTTATATGAATTTATAGGAGGTTTAACCTGCCTGGTTAAGGAAGCCACACAGTAGTATTACATAACATTGCATGCGAGAATGTACAGGATTTTAAGTGAGGTCATTGCCAGTCAATTTACAGAAAAAAAAAACCTCTGGCAAAACTAAACAAATACAAGAAAAAAGTATTTGGGATGTGTACATGATCCTGCAAATCTTACATCTTAAAATAATCAGTTTATGGTTTTCTTTCCTGTTGCTCATTTGCCTATAGCCAGTTCTTTTTTCAAATACAGTCTTCTCATGGAAGTTGCACGTATGATCAACATGTCTTTTGATCAATTCCATTACAATAAAGCTGTGTATGAAAGGATTCCTAATTTCCCCTCCCTTTGCATCAATTTTAATAGCACTATAATAGTTTTTAAATAGCCATATGAGAGGAAATCTTATCTTTAGCTATGGGCCACCTGACATTTTCACTCTTTAGCTTTCAGTGAGGTCCATTGGGCTGTGGAAAAGACTGACCAATGTGAGAACAAATATTTCAAAGATGAGATGACAGTGATGGATTTGGATGTTTGTCCCTCTCCCACAGGCCCATTAACTGCTGCAATCAGTCTGTGTTTTTCTGAGCAGAAAGGAGACAGAGCAGTGGCTACAGGGATGAGATGGAGACAGACACAAGGATGTGCCTGAAGGTGGCAGGAGAGCTGAGGAAGGTGCACAAAGGGGTGTCTCCAAGGATTATTCTCTACTTTAGCCACCAGCTTGTCCTTGTCCCAGCCACCCTCATGACTGTCCAAGGCAAACAGGGATGATGTGGAGGAGGAAGATGGACAGGCAGAACTTTTTCCCACTTCAGCTCATATTTATTTTTTACTGATAGCTCTGGAAAAATAATTTCTGGCCCACATACAGCACGAACCACAGAGGTATCAGCTGTAACATGTCCCCAGTCAGGCCTGGTGCACTGATGACAGCTCCTTGGCACCACAGGAGACCCCACAGAAACTTGCATTGGCAGCTCATGGTTTGTGTTACTACCATCCTTGGTTTCCCATGGTTTGCAAGTCCTTTTAAAACTTCTCAGCAGAGTATTGCTGTGCTGTGATGCAGAATATCTCACGTATTAGTCTGGAAGGATTTAAGAGCTCAATCAGCCAGCACTATGTATAATTTGTAATTTCCCTAAAGTATGTGAATACCAATTAAACTTGTTTTTGTTAGTGGATTCAACTTCAAAGAGAATTCTGCCTGTTTCCTTCTGGACCATCTCACCATAGGTTTTACTCTCTCCCCATATTGGCATTGCTTCATACTCTTATGGAAAATTTTCTCCAAGGCAGTGTGGTTTGCTGCTTAGCACTACTATCAGATAAAGCATGGTAGCAAAAAAACTAAAACTAAAAATAAAAGTATAAAGATGCAAAGGAGTAAAATAGAGATCTAGCTTTGAAAATATTTGCCTTCCCATAGAGATATGAGTAAAATCAGACTTTTGTGTGCAGCTCACAGAAGTGACCCAAAAAATGGAGAGGATAAATATGGTGACCAAAGTAGTAGTGAAAGGATAGAAGTGTAAATAATTTTGAGAACAGACAATAAATCAAATCAATTTAGAGCATGTGTATTTCTTTCACTCTTAAGTACACTGAGTATATTATAAAAGTTAAAAAATCTCAGGCCTAATTCTTGTCAAAATGAGACCTTATTAAGCTATTTTAGTGGGATTAAAGATTCTTAAACTGGAAATGAACTATGGTTATGTCTATCTTCTACTTGACCTGAAGTGTAGGTAAGAGCTCAGGTATGTATGTGACTAAATACTGTGAAATGAAGGTTGCACATTTCAGATGGTAATTTTCAATAACATTGCAGAGAACTCAGTGCTACTTTGGCCTGAGGCCTCTGAAAAACCAGTCAGGAACAAATTTATAGTAAACTCATATATGTATTGGCAGCCTTGGTTTAATTTTAAAATGTCAGATGCTTCTCCAGAACAGGTGGCACTAAAAAAAAAAAAAAACTGGTTATGGAAAATAAATCCTGCTTAGCAGGAAAATATCCACTTTCACAGATTGGGAATAAAAACCATTGCACAGCTAATCTGTGAACTAGCGGTGCTTTTAATGTGTTTTCCTTAAAATTGCTTTGAGAAGTTCATGGCCAAACCTTCCCCTGTTACTGTTTGGTTTTAGGTTTCTTTTATTCCATAGTTCAGTGTAGTGAAGCTTAGCAAGTGAGATCTGAGCCATTAAAGAGTCTTTATGTATGATCTTGGCACATGGACCAGTGATGGGAACACTTGACTGCTGCTGTTACCCCATAAATCACAAAGGAGTTACTGTGGCTTCAGACTGGAACAAAATCAGCCAGGATTGGGTCTGCAGTCATGCAGCACTCACAACAAATTATTTACTTGTGGTTCCCATCACCCATCTCCCCTGGGCTTGTTCTTCCCACTGTTTTGTGTGAGCAGCATATGAACAATAAAGGACTGACCACTGAGTTTTATTCAATCCCTTCTCCAGCAACAATGGTTTATGCCTTTAAACTGAATAAGGTGAATCATGTCCTCAGATTTCATCATTGTTTTATTTTTAGTGGCAATTTCCCAACATGGCACTGTGTTTTTAAGGTCAGAGGAGTGTTGTGTCCCCAGCATGCCTCAGCTGATGGCACAGCCCCTCTGTTACTACGTTCTCCAGGCTGTGTAGCACAAAATGTACTTCAGAGAACACAGGTGAATAAAATAGAAAGAAGCACATGAATACAATAAATGAGAAAACCATTAACTATTTTTCCACTTTTTGGTACTGCTATGGAATATTTGAGTTGCACTTCCCTAGCAAGGCACAGCTGAGCCTGCCTTCATAGTGAAAAAAATGGCAAAAGCTTTACAAGAGTCCTTAGTGTATTAATTCCTGAAAAACTGGCCACATATTTCCCTGGCAAAACAGGCCTGTGGTATCTTTCCAACCCAGAATCCCTCATTCCCTTGGCATCTGGGGGACATTGCTGCTGGTACAAACAAGAAATTGTGGAATCAGAACTGATTTGGGCTTTTTTTCGCATCCCAACATTTCCCTTATGAATCAGAGGTGCCATTCAAAAGATGACTGGCCAGGAATTAAGAGATGGTAACTGCTACAATAATAGTTTCTCTGTCCCATCCCCACATTTCTCATTTGAATACTAATACTTTGAATACTCATTTGAATACTACTTAATACCAGAGCATGTGACTCACACAGAGCACCACAAATTAATTTGTGATATATGTAGTTACTTTTGCAGCTTGAAGTAGGAGGACTTCTGAATGTTTAGATATTTAAATCACTGTTCTCTCTTTCTTAACCTGGGAAAAAAATTCTTCATTCAGTTTTATTTACTTGTCACAGCAATTAGATCAGAGTTACAGGCAAAGCATATTCCTCATGCTTTATATCTTCCAGTTCCACACAGCTGGCAAGGAGTCTTGCTAATTGAAACAGAATCATGTAGGCAGTTTGGCACCTTCCTTTCCTTCCTTCCTTCCTTTCTCCATGTCCTCTGAGGGGGATATGACATCTGGGGTGTGGGCTCTGTGTCACTGCTGGCACCGTACAGGGTTTAACCTTTATCAGGTGCTGTGCTGGAGGCTAAGAACAATAAAAAACAGGAGCACTGGGGAACTGTGCATATAACAGACCTCAAAACACCCACCATGGGCAAAGCCCAGGAAATGCCTGACCTTAAGAATGTCCTTCTCAGTTTCACGTAAAGAAAGCAAGAAAAAAAATCGTTCTCTCTCAGGCATTAAAATCAAGATTATTAAATTTTAGAGTAGATGGAGTTCTTTCCTTGCATTCAGTTGCCTTTGTTGAGCAGTGATATATTCTGGTTCCTAGCAGCACACAACTGTTTATGCTGGTTACTAAAGGAATAAATTGTTCTGAGGATGCAGATGTCCAAGCAGTTAACATTGCAGCCTCCAGATATTGCCAAGGAAGTAGGAAAACCTGAGTTACCCTCCTACAGAACCACTTGGTTAAGCTATGTTTCTAACTTAAGTCATCCTTAGCTCTCTCCCTTACACAACATCCCTGGGTGATGTTGGTGGGTGCAGAGCCCTGTGCCCAGAGCTCACAGGTGGTGACAGAGATTCTGTGAGTCTAGAACGTGAGCAGAAGTGATGGTGCCTGTAGAGGCCTCCATTTTTATTTGCCCACTTTCAGCACCCTAAAACCAGCCAGATTTTAAATCTAGGTCTGCCTGAGCACCCAGAGCAGCACCTCTGCTGAAAATCACTGATGGTCACATAAAACCATGTGTAAAATTGCATCTTGTGAAGATCACCTCTCTATTCCAATGCTTTATTTATAGGCTTCTGGCCTCAATAACTATATATATATAGTTATTATATATAGTTATATATATATATATAAAAGTTACTAATATCTGCTATTTCTGCATCTTTTAAACTTTTCCAGTGAATAATTTTGTTGTTGTTTATAGAAATAGGCATGCTGTTAAGAGATTTCAGTTGACTTCAGAGGATTCACTGATTTCTTAGGAAGTTTGGGGGAATAACAGTTGATAGAAGATGCAATATATTGACATTATCTAGATTTTTCCCATGTTAATTCATCTGGCTAAAAATAACCATCAGCTGCTAATTAAAAAGCATCTGCTCTAATTTTTCTGATTTTTCTTTTTAAAACAAAAAATTTGCAAGGAGTTTGTGGAAACCTTAATATTTTTACTCTATACATTGCATATATATATATATATATAAACTCAAGGTATTTTAGTTGAAGTTTTGTCTGGTTCAAAATAATGGAAAGGCAGGAAATTTAAAGTTGAGTCTAAGATTAATATAAACAATCAAAAAGTTAATACAGGTTTGGGTCTCTGTGAAGTCTACGCACTGTTAGAAATGAGGTATGGAAGGAGATTTGATTATTTTCATTTTGATATCATCAGAACCAGAAATTGTCTTGGTGTAAAACTGGCAATGAAACAGGAAAATGGGATGCAAACATTAAAAATTCTAAAATTGAGACTCTTCAACAGGGATCAGGACTGGGAGAGAAAGCTGAGTGTCCTCAGTGCCCTCCCTGCTGTGGTGACCAGACCCTTGACAATCTGAACTCAGCAGCTCCAGAAATTCACCTGGAGAGCTGGAAATCTTTCCCAAGAGATCTTTGCTGGGTGTAGAGAGACAAATTCTTTTCTAATTTTAGCAAAAGATGCTAATTCTTGGCACTCTCCTCTTTTTTTTTTTAATAAGTCCATCACTTTAATAATAGGGAGTGTCTCCTTGAGCTCAGATCTAGCCTTCAGGTCTCCAGGCCCAGTGACAAGACAGATAAAAAGCTTGTCCTGCCTGAAAACTACTTTTTGGGGTAAAATTTAAAAGAAAATTCTGACTGAATTGGCTTGGGAGTTTCCCTGGCCTCACTAATAACAACCTGTGAGAGAGGGAAAAGTCTCCATGTCTGGGCCACTGAGCATCTTAATCCCCTGCTGGTGTTGATAGTTCATGACTTCCACAGAAATTTTTCTCTAAGTTCATGGATAGTTTCCTCCATTCCCATTTCAGATAATTGAGCTGTTTTGGTTGCAAATAACTTCACTGCTACTCCCAGGACCAAGTAATTGCTGAAGACAATGATTTACAAAGCTGCTTGTAAAGACTCAGTTGTGGTGCTGCCAGATGCCTGCTTAGACAGATTGTGCCTCCTTTCTGCAACAAGTTGGGAGGCATCCAGTGCTCCTGATTTATGTAGCCCTTCAATCTGGGCTGGGACAGCTGCAAACAGCTGTGTGCTTTATCACTTTTTGCCTGAATTTTCTGTGGATGTATCTCCCATGTCTGTAGGGAAGAGTAGGCCAGTAATTGTCATTTCAATGGCACTTTGTACATCTCAAAACTGGAAAAAGATCCTGTGAGAAAATGAAGGCTGCCTGTCATAGCAGCTGGTTTTGCTGGCTTGGATCAAAATTCTCATCCTCCCTTCTGTTTCTGC
This sequence comes from Muscicapa striata striata, assembly GCA_030060385.1. NCBI lineage: Eukaryota > Metazoa > Chordata > Aves > Passeriformes > Muscicapidae > Muscicapa > Muscicapa striata. The sequence goes on along the minus strand of JAREIS010000075.1, from coordinate 5,297,746 downwards.
TCTAGGCCAAGGTCTTCTTCAGCACTTGGGTCATCACTTATTGATGTGCAATTAAGGTTTAGATGAGATATTAGGAGGAAATTTTTTACTTTGATGTTGAGTTCTTGGCACATGGTGCCCAGAGAAGCTGTGGATGACCCAGGATCCCTGGAAGTGTCCAAGACCAGGTTGGACAGAGCTGGGATAGTGAAAATTGTCCCTGCTCATGGCTTTGGTTACAATGCCAGCTCACCCCACTGACTTCAGCTCAAAGCAGCCATTTTCTTGTCTTTTATTGCTTTGGAGGTAGAATTACTCCATCCAGACCACATGCTGAGGGAACTAATTTCCAAGGGCCTCTTTTTCTGTGAGCAGCTGAAATATGAAGATCCAAGGCTTCAAGCCAGGTTTTGATTTCTGTTGAGCTGGCATGAATGGAACCACTCCAGTTTTAACGAGCATAACTAGAGCTGGGGAGTACTTGGGCCTCCTCAGAGCAAATTTCTGAGAGTCATACTGGAAAACAAAGGTCTGTCACTAAGCTTCCTTTTACCTTCTGGGTTTGAATGGCTCAGTTTTTGAAAACTTGTAATTTTTGAAATCAGGAAAAAGAGTTTGTTTCTAGACTTTGCAAATATAAGGAAGATTTACTGCAGTGAAAAATAAAAAGCTTTATGGTATAACAGCTTCACTTGAAGTGCTCAGAGTAATGATGGACATGATAAATCACACTTTTTAGGGAAATAATATTACCTCATGGACTGAATTTAATTAAAAGCAGTAATACTGTTGCATATATTGTTTGAGGAAATGAGAAGGACACTGGCTAGCTTTCACCACCAATTCTTGTCATACCTTCTGACTCAGACAGCTAGTCTTGAGTTCATCATCACTAAGTAGCAGGCTCAGACTTGGGGTGTCCCATAAGGGATATCAGCCCATAACTTTATGGTATAATGTATGGGCTGTTGAGAAAGCTGACAGAATGGAGCTTGGATTTTTCATGGGTCATTTCCCCATAAGGGAAGGTTTTGGAGCTGTAACTGTTATTTCAGAACCTTTCTTCCTGGTCATGCTCCACACAGAGCTCATTTTTTTGGGAGGTCATGCATTGGTTGGCAGAGTATATCTTGGAGCAAATGCTGTTTCCAAAGTGGAGGTCATGATCTTGGAAGTGCAAGTGGAAATGGGGTCATGGGAAAAGCTGAGAATTGTTGGAATGTGGTGAAAGCAAAGTAATCTATAGATGTTTATGCTGACAGCAGCCACAAAATGGTTCCTTGAGGAATTCAGATGGAGTTATCACAGGAGTAATGACTGGCAAAGTCAAACTGACACAAATAGCTCAAGGTTTGGGCTTGCTGTCCTTATAAAAACTTTGGGTAGTTCAGCTCTCTTAAAGCTAAACCATGGGCTGTGATACCCTTTGAATCACTGAAATCAGGTTTTGTGGGGAAGTTTCCTTTAAATGCACAAGTAGAACCACTTCTTTCTGGCGAACAAGAAGCACCCTCTCCTGATAGTGAGAACATTTTCATGTCATGTGCCACAGTCATCAAAGATTTTCATCTTCATTTTGTAGTAAATATTTCCAAATATGCCTACATTTGCTTAATTTTTCAGCAAAGGGCTCTTCCTGCCTTGAGAGGTGGGACAACTAAAACTAGAGAGGTGTTGGTTTTCAGAACAGAAATTGTGGGTTTGCCTACTATGTACAAATCCTTAGACCAGCAGATTTTTTTTCAATGAGCAAATTTTTCACGCTAGAAATTTACAGCACTACAAGGCTGTGTCTGTGTTCCTGCAGAATGTAGGTGGCTGAGTTGTAAGATTGCCTTAAATAATTTGGGCTCAGTTTAATGTTCTCCTTCCCACATATGGCAGTTTGCTCATCCCACTGAGTAATAGGCTTCCTGTCCAATATAATTTCAATAGATATCATGATTGAACATTAATGACAAGAAATAAATTAATACATTGGAAAAGAATTTCAGATGCAGAGCACAATCCTGAAAACAAGCCCAAGCTTGTTGAGTGTGTGAATGTCCTTTTTCATTGCCTTTTGTGAGGTGAAATTATTGCATGATTCAGTGAAAGACACCGGTATTTGTCATTAAAATTGTAAAAAAATGTCTAATAAAAAGGCAGTCTTATAGAAAATAAAACTCAATCCTTAGTGTTGCTATTTTAAAAATGTCTTTGTTTTACTTTTGACAGTATTAGGCATCTAAGGTAAACCTCCCCTTTTCTCTTGTATTTCCATTTGACATAGTGATGTCCACAACAGACAAAAAGATCCCATATTTCCTCTGTAAAATATTTATAAAAATTCTGGAGTGCTGGACTGAAAAACCATCAGGAAGTCAAAAGTGCCTGCCTTAATCAAGTTACCTTGTGCTTTGTGGAACTGGCAAATACACACAGGGCACTGTGTAAACTGTAACCTTTTCTGCAGATTCAGCCATGCAAACCCAACAGGGAATTAAGCAACTGAAATCCAAATCTAACACCCACAAGCCCCAGGAAGTCACAGAAGTGAAGTAAGTATCAGAGTGATTTTCACAGATAACATTGCCCTTGCCAAGGCAGGGGCTGTATTTCAGCTTTAAGCTGGCCAGCATGTGCAGTGGTCTGGAAAACAAGTAATAACATAGTAATATAAGCAAAATGTAAATTCTGAACTCTGGTACCAGCCCTAAGAGGAAACTCAGCCAGTGCTGTCAAGAGTTGTCAGCAATGGGTTTCCATAAATGAGAATTTCTGGCCTGTGTCTGTGCCATCTTCCTATCTCACACTGCCCAAGCACTGAAATTTCACCAGCCCTTGCACTGAATGAAGACCAAGTAAAGCAGTCATTTCCATCAGTATAATAGTATGCCTGCATTAAAGACAGAACATTTTTGCCCTCTCTGCTCCTTTTCCATGCATCAGTCAGGAAGACAATGGAAGAAGAAGCTTCCATTCCTCAGGAAGATCAAACATTGCTCCAAAAAATGTCATATGTCAAACAGGCAGGATTTCCTCACCCTCACAAGGTCCCAGTGCTCATTCCAGAGCCTGCACTGTCTGTGGATATCTGTTCCTGCCTGGGCTATACCCTGATGTACCAAACCAAGGCAGGCTGTGCTCAGCAGGTGAAAGCCAGCAATGAAATTTGTATCTTAAACACAGCAGCACCGTGACTGCTCAGTGGGGATGACTGGAGAGGTGACACGTTCACGCTTGTGAAAAACACGGTCACGGCCTTGAGAGAATTAAAAGGTTTAATTAAAAAAACAATAAGAGACAAACATAAAGCAAAGGGTTAAAAGGGCCGGGTGCTTGGCATGCTGCCAGGAGCACACTGCTGCTTTGGGAACACCCCTTTAAATACATATTACAATCCATCCATTTGTTACATATTCATAGACCTTCATGCATAGTCAGCTGTTTTTGGGAACTGTTTAGCATGGCCACTCCTTGGGCCTGCCTTTTTAGAGCATGTGTGTTTCTTAGCTTGTGGTTTTATTTTTCCCTTTATTGTTTTTAATTTGGGTGGTGGTTTTAGCTGGTGAGTGTTGATAATTGTTGTGTCTGTCCCCATCACCTGTTCATGGGCTGTTATTCTGATTAGGCAGGTAGTTTAAGCATACTATCTCTAAAAAACCTTTGTCTAACTTTTACTATTAACAAAGACTATATCCATATAGAAATGCTATTTTAACATACATATAGCATTTATCCCAATACTTGCAAAGAGCCAACATGTCATACATTTATAATATCTCTTAAACCCAGCCACAAGTGGCCTGCAATAAACCAGCTCCAAACACAAAGGACCGGGCCTACCTGTGTGTAGCCAGGGCTCGGTGCTGGGCCCTGCTGGCTGGAGAGGGAAATGCCTTCGCAGAAATTCACAGGGGACACAAATCTGGGAGCAGTGGCCGATCCCCCCGAGAGCTGGGCTTCAGAGAGAGCTGGGCTGGCTGGAGAGATGGGCAGAGAGGAGCTGTCTGAAACTCAAGAGAGACCAAAGCAGAGAATAACCTCAGGCACCAGCACAGCCTGGGGGTGACCGGTACGAGCAGCTCTGGAGAAGGAACTGGGGGACACGGAGAAGGAACTGGGGCACACGGAGCTGTCCCTGAGCCAGCAGTGCCCTGGGGCAAGGAGGCCGAGGTGCCCGGGGAAGAGCATTCCCAGCGGGTCATGGAGGGATCCTGCCCCTCTGCCCAGCCCTGGGAGGCTGCTGTGGAGTGCTGTGTCCAGCTCTGCATCCTCAGCACAGCAGGGACGGGAGCTCCTGGAGCGGGGCCTGTGGAGGCCGGTGAGCCGAGGAAGGGCCTGAGGCGTGTCTGAGGGGAAAGGCTGAGGGAGCTGGGGCTGCTCAGCCTGGAGAGGAGCCCCAGCTGAGAGGGGCCTCAGCCCTGGGCGTCCCTGTCTGTCCCTGGGTCCCTGTGTGTCCTTGTGTGTCCCTGTCTGTCCCTGTGTGTCCCTGGGTGTCCCTGGGTGTCCCTGTGTGTCCCTGTGTGTCCCTGTGTGCAGGCAGGGGCAGAGCAGGCCCAGGCTCTGCCCCAGGGCCCAGCAATGGCCCCAGAGCCACGGGCAGGGGCTGAGCCCAGCAATTCCCCTGCACAGGAGGCAGAGCTGCTGCCCAGCCCTGAGCAGAGACCAGAGAGCTGTGGGGTGTCCCTCACCAGAGATACTCCTGAGCCATCTGGACAATCTCCTGTGCCCTGGGATGACCCTGCCTGAGCAGGGAGGTGGCACCAGTGACCCACTGTGGTCCCTTCCATCCTGGAATTCTGTGGCTCTGTGACTTCACCACGTGGAGAAGGAAGCCCTGCAGGCAGGTAAGAGGAGATCTCTCCACTTTGCTTCTTGGATCCAAGCCCACGTAACCATGATATGTATTCTCGGAAAAATCACATTTAAAGGGCAGAAAGTATCTGAATGCTTTTTTCTTCCTGAAATTTGTAGCCCCTTTTTTTATTTGTGAGTATCTTAAGGCTTATCTCTGTACTTTGCTGACTTTGACCTTTCAGTGAGTGATTACATAATTAGTCTTTGAACTTGTATATCACTTCACAGCTTCTCACTTTCCCACAAAGGCACTGGTACTCTGGTATTTCCACCTCTTCCTACTTTTGTATGCATATTTGTGCCTCCTCAATTCACAATGAATTCAGCCAACACAAACATACTTTATACCAGCTGATTAGGCTTTAGGTTGAGGCTGAGGAAGTACTTTGATGCAAAGTCCTGATTTCCATCATTTTTAAAATATTTTGTGGGAAAAAAAAATTATTTGTCGGTTTTCCAATTATGCTTTGTAAAAAAAGGAGAATAGCTTAAACTCCTAAGGTATTCCACTTAAAGCATGTTTCTTCTTGTTGAATAGAGTACAAAATAATTCACTCTTAATTGACTTCAGATTGGGTATCATGGCTAAGAACACTAACCTGGGTAATTTATACAGCCTTTTTTTGAAAATATTTCAGAAGAGGTTGTTGTGAATCTTTGTGAAAGAAGGCATATTATACACAGAAACTATTTCTTCATTTTTTTATGGAAAATACAAGGGTACCAGAACCATACTGAGACAGAGACTCAATATCCTGAGCATCTAGAAAGGTATAACACAGGTATCTGCAAAACAAATCATATACAAAGGGCCTGTGAGAAAATAACCTCCCCTCTTTTCTGCAACTCACATTTATCTCTTAGATCACCAACGTAGAGCTACAACCCTTCTCAAAAATGTTTGAGAGGTCATATGGCAACAGACAAAGAAAAAGAGAATTGGTTGAACAGTGTGTTATTCACAGGGTGCCCACATCAGGAAAGGTTTTAAAAATTGCTGTTCTGGAAAATTTTTACCATATGTACATAGTTGAAAGGGGCCACATGAAAAAGGGAAGTTTAAAAGGTTTTTTAAAAAATGTTTTCAGATCTTGCCTAATCATAGATTCTGCAGAACAGGGGTTGATGTTGTCTTGTCACTTTGCAGCTCTCCTGTCTGCATGCCCTAACAGGGCAACATCCTTCAGACATCACACAGAAGGGCTTGGGGGTTGATTTTGTCTTTGTGGAGGAGGGACAACATGGATGATTATTATGGCTTGTAAAGTACTACAGATATTGAAAACATACCAAAGGTGGATGCCATGATGATCACAGTTGGGACATTTTGCATCAGAAACTGTTTTTTATTAGTATTTCATCAATGTACCTTTGGAAAAATTTATTTAGGCCCAGCAGTGGCATGAGTGGGTAAAAAAAGGAAGTCACCTTGTGAAAGAAGGTGTGGGAATGGTTCAATCCTGTACATTTTTAGAAAAAAAAGTCTAAATTGCTTTAGCTATTTAATCTTTATGGGTCATTTTAAGAGAAACCTGGCTTCGTATTCATCTCAGAATTATTCCTATTTAAGAGAACAGGAATTGAAGATCATTAATAAAAGTGTATATGCACAATTAATAAGACAACAAGGTAAGTATTTTGTTCTGTTTCCTTCTTTTAATCAGGGTACATACCTGCCTGATAGAAACAGACCAATAAAGAATTACCAACAGAATTACTGAGTCTGAATAATAAATCCCAAAACTGCCTATTGCTTTATCTCTGGATTTTTAGGTCACTTCCTCATGCTTTTTCTCTTATTAAGAAGGGTATTTCCATTTATATGAATAAGCTATAAAACTCATGGCATGTACTGGACTTCTGTAGAAGCAAAAAATATTATATTGTATTTTCTAGCCTATACCAATGAAAATTCTTTGACACTGGTAGCTAAAGCCATAATTAAGGTATATGTGGCTTGCCTTTGTGCAAGAGAACAGTTTCTGATTTATGGTTTTTGGAGGGTTTGTTTTTTTTGGTTTTTTTTTGGTTGTAATTGCTCTGTTATAAATATGTTTACTTAAACAAACCAATGCATTTCCTGCCAAACTGGCAGATTCTGTATTTTATTACTATAATAGCCCACATTTCCAGACTAGGGGCCTCAAGTATTTTTTAAGGTATGCAACAATTTTTGATGTGCTGACCCAACTGATATTTTAATTTACACGGGTCTTCCCATCATTATATATCTTAAATAAAACTACTTAATTAAGTCTTAAAATATAAAATAAAGAATCTAATTTTAAGAATAAATACACTTGTCCTTCAAGAGGTCTCTCTCAGGAGCAGATTCATATCAGTGAGTACTTGTAGATTTAATTCCAAAATCATTGTGCGGCTGAAATGTAAGTAATGAGAATTTTCAAAGTACCTTTCATTCCAGTTAGCATCAGAATGAGTTTGTTTTTTTTTTTTTTTTTTTTTTTTTTTTTTTTTTTTTTTTTTTTTTTTAGTTTGGACTTTTGGGCCAAAAAGATGTCTCAAATTTTCCCTGTTGCTTCACTGATTTCACTGCCTATTACTGTGTTTCATTTGTGTCTTTGTAATTAAGTTATTTATTAATCCCTGTGTCAAACTCAGGAACAACTTGTGTTTGTGAGAAGTAAGGCAGGTCAAAGCTATCTGTGGAATGCCTGCAATGACTGTGTGTTATTTGCAGTATATGGTTTACTACTCCATATTTCCATACCCTGGGGGATCTCAAGCTACGTGGAAGCTCATTTGCCACCACAGCTGGTTTTTGTTTTGGTTTTTGTTTTTTTATTTTTACTACTATTTCCTGTTTACTGTGCTATATATAGAACATTTGATACATGAACATTTCCTGTTCTGTTAGCAATTCATATTAATTTAGCATTCCTTTATGAGCACTCATGCTGAAACCTGGGCTTCAGTTCAGCAAGGTATTTGAATGCATGTCCCAGTTTGGAAATCAAGTAACCTCACAGCTGAGCTACATTAATTAATCAAGACAGATAGAAAGCATAGAGGGAGTCAGAAATATGAGAATATCCTTTAAGTAAAAGAAAGATTAGGTTTTCATTGGAAGCTACTGCACCTCAGGACAATTTCTGCAGATTGTTGGCAGTTATTCAAAGTCTTTAAGAGCCAGCGAATTTTCAGTAATGGAATTTTACTTTGGAACACTTTACCTTAAATTAGCCATATCCCTATCAATAACAGTAAAGGATCTGCAGGCAGCACTCCAGACTCTTTGGCATATTTGAGAGCTACGTGCAATGCCTTCTTCTCACTTGCTGTTGCTCTCTTGTGGTTGTTCAGATTCTGCATTGACTCAAACAAGTGAGGCAGAACATCCTTATTTCATTAGCAGCAAATGGCCTGCAGGCAAAGCTCAAGGTGAAGCTTTCATGTATACAAAATGTGCATAAAGGTCTTCAAAAGCTCCTTATCTAAGTCCTACTTCTTGACCCTTTTTTGTTGATTAAATAATTAAAAAAAACCCCAAATGTATTTTTATGGATATATATGGACATTTATATTTTGTGGTGGATGTGGTATATGAAAATATTCCTGCAGAAAGCCCACACATTGATATAGCAGAGATCTATAGCATACATAGGTGTGTGTGTATCTATATAATTTTTGATTTCTAATGGGTTTGGATTCAATATATAGAATTCTCATTTGCAAGCAACATCCAGTGCTAACTTATAGAATCCATATATGTGGGATTATATAAGACTATATTACACTGCACAAAAGGATTTAAGATGCACTTTGGTAAAGTGAATACCTCATCAGAAAGCAACTTTCTGAGAAAAGTATTGTCCATTTAATCACTTTAGATAGCCTTGGGATGGAGAGAAATCAATATTGAAACTTCCATTAATGAAACACTAAGCCCGTGCTTAATTTTAAGCAAATAAATATGTCCCAAATGAACTTGTAGCTAGTTACAATGTACCTATAAGTTACAAACTACCTACAGTGATAATTTTTTTTTTGTGATTCTCTTAAAAGATATCATTAGCCCTCTACCAAGTTGCTTGACCTTCTTTTTTGACCTCTTATCCATATTAAAATACTGTTTTCTTTTTGACTCTAGAGCAGATCTAGTGGAAACATTGATCCAAATTTCTCCATATGTTTGCTCGCTCCCAGTGTTTAAAGAGCAAGATTTAAAATGAAAACCTGTGTTGTATTCAGCCATTTCAACTTCTCTGAAGATTTTTAAAGTTACTGAGCATGGTTTTGCTAGAAAGAAAGGATGAATTGCAGTGGGCCTAAATCTACTCTGCTTTGCGCTGGGGAAGATTAACCAGAGTGTTTTAAGAGTAGTTTAAAGCCACCCCTGCATGCATCATGGTTTCTGTGAAGGTGAAACTAGAGCCAGGTTAAAAAGATGTCTGTACTTTCCCAAATGGCTCATACAACCTTGAGGCTGCTCATTATTTCACCTTATGTGGCCTGTTAATATGAGCTTGTATTAACAGCAAGCAAACAGAAATCTCTCTTCTCCTCTCTGCTTTCTTCCTTATTACTGAAGTTGGGGTTTATTTTTAACCTTATATAAAAATAAATTGATCTTCCATATTAACAGATTGATCACCTGCAACAGAGGTGTGTGGTTGCCCATTCCCAAAAGCATGGGGGACTTCTGGACAAAGAGTCTTATGGATAAAGTCTTGTTCATGGTTCTTTCTCACATAAATCAGGGAGCCAGCCCACCCCTCCATATCAGAAGGTCACTGCCAAATAAAAAAGCAAGGAATCTCCTCTATGCTTGCTGGAAAGTATCCAGAAAGGCTGAAGGGAGTGATGAAATTAGCAGCCTGGTAACTGGGGCTGTTTCTCTCAATATTGCATTTTTAGGTTTCAATTAAATGCTTTTACTTTCTTCTCCCTCACGCTCGTTTTCTCTCCCTATTTAATTTGTTGCCTTCTCCCACAAGGGAAGCAATATCCACGTGTTACATTCTGGGGGCTGAGGTGACTTCTGTGGCAGTTCAGCCTCATTTCAACTTCAGATAGTTTTCTGTATTGGTGCTAATCATGATAAATTGGTACAGATGCCAAAATAATTTGTACTTAGTGCTATAACTCATCCCAAATTATATCTAGTCTTCTTTATGGATTTATACCTAGAAGGAATCACATTTCCACTGTTCCATCAAAATTATATAAATATGAGGATTTGGGGGCAAGAGGGAGAAAAGAATGATTTCTTTGTATTTTGTTTCCTTTGATAAAAGTACTAACAGGAGTATTTCCTCCTGCTCCCCTGTGGAGGATTCTGATTGAGTTGCAGTTTTGAAGTCTACCATGGACTGCAGACACGAATTTATGACTTGAATTCATCACTGGGAAAACTACTTTGACAGCAACTGTAAATGTCACCAGGTGTCATGAATAGATAGTTCTTAAGGCTGGAGCAACATGAGGTTGCTGAATGTTGGCTTTTAAATATTTTGAAATAATTTGACATTTATTTCTCATGTTAGTGCATCTCAATAAATATTTTCAAGTCAGCCACAAAGAGATAAGTGGATGAGCAAGATCTGAGGTCACATAAAATCAGTTATAACTAAGGAAAAGTGTTTTTTCCTAAAATGTGGAGTGTTTAATAAGTTTAGATCACATCAGTCATAAATCTCTGGAAGAAGCTTGCAAATGGTTATAGTGATGGTTTAGGTACATGTCCTAATTACAAATTAAGCTCCATGTTTTTCAACATCCACAAAAAATATTGATTTTATCAGTTTTGAAGTTCTATGTAAATCCACTAACATTAAGTCACAAGAAGATAAAAGCAATTTAATTTTGTAGCATTATTTATATGTTTTTAGAATAGTCTTGGGATTTTCAGGTTTGCTAATATAGCTTTGCTTATAATTAGCTCTTTAAGCAAGGAAAAAAGTACCAAAAAAAAATCCCACCACAAACCCAATGAAAAAAATTTCCAGCAAGTGAATAATTCATTAATATTGTATGTAGAAATTCCGTTTTCATCCTTTCACTACCAAAAGCAAAAAGTAATTGGACTGCTGCTGCCTGAACCTGCTGTTGGGGAATGACAGGGGTCTTAGAAGTTCCAGAAAATAACTCTGTAGCAAAGTACTTAATGAAATGCTAATTAAACACTTAACTGCTATGCAATCTGTACATTTTTACATGATTTCTCACTATCCCACGTATTTGCCAGAATCAAAGACAGAATCTAAGGCAAAACCAGAACTGATAACGTGTTTATTTACCATGTTACATCATTTTGGGGATGGTCATAAACCACTGGAACAAATTGTTCAGAAAAATTGAATTATCCATTGACTGAAGTCTTTGAATGCAGGCCAGATGCCATTCTGGGAAAAAACTGTCATGCAAAAAGAAGATATCAGGCTTAAATCAGGTAGTGCTTGGGGAATGTTTCTGAGTTGTGTTAAACAAGAGTTGGATGTGCTGAGCTCACAGTCTCCATGGATTTATTAATCTAAATCCCAGGATTAATTTACTCCCATCCAGACATCAACACTGCAGAATTCCATGCTGAAGATGGTTGTCCAGGATTCCTTTATAACTTGGTAAATGAATAAAAACCTCTAGGCCATGATTCATCTCACCCTAATGTAGTCATCTGAAACGATGCTTATTTTTCTCCACTGAGGAGTCTAGACAGGTTGTTTAGCCATAAATGGTATATTATATACATCTGAACTCAGGCAAACTGAAATGGAGCCATAAATCCAGATGTCTTGTCTGTACAGCACATATACTTTACACATACATTTTAGTGTATATATATACATGAATGTGTATATATGTATATGCAGTGTGTGTGTATGTGTATTTCTCCTGGTGTTTCCAGAAACGCAGGTAGTTTGCAGGCCAGTGGAATCTTCGTGATAACCTGTGGTCACCAAAAGTTCTGTAAAACTTTTTTTCATTTTCCCCGGACGCTAGATGGCAGCATTGCACTTCCTAAACACCTTAGTGGAAAATAGGGACAATGGGAGCACTCTGAAGATCTGAGGAGCAGAATGCTGTCAGTAATGAAAGTTCAGATAGCCTAAACAGTCATATAAATAAAATATTATGTTTATGAAGGGGTTGCCTGGAACAGAAGGTGCATTGTACTTTCTTCTTTCCTGCTTACATAACAGCTGAGAACAGCATTGCTCCTCTTTTATATTTACAATAATAATTTTCAGGATTAGGCCCCTCTTATGTCACTTTCTTAGCATTCAGGAGGAGCAGTGATTTTGCAAAGGGGGTGAATGAACCTTACCCCACTGACAGGAAGGATTTAAATCTTGCATGATTTTATCACAGCTGAGCAAGGCAGACTTGGTTGTCTCAATTGAGGTGTTAGTGGATGAGCTTCCACTTCATAGAGTTCTTGGTCCAGAAAAATGACTTTATTGAGCAAGTCAACCCTGAAAAAGAACCCAAGTTTTGCTGTGGGTCTGGCTTTCCTAATCTCCAAGTAGTGGGACTCAGGCAGTCATGGCACCACTGGTTTCCAAATTTTGAAGGAAAGCAGTGGTGCAAAAGGAGAACTTTAGCAAAAGAAAAATATTTTGGCACAGTTGGGAAAAGCAAAATGAGCTGGTTGATAGCTTTGGGGTGGGCAGCTCAGTGTAAGGGGATTCTCTAGCTGGAAACTGGTGTTAAGTGATAGTTTTAGACCCTGATCCCAGCCCCAGGCACTGGGAAGCTGCACATCTGCCTAAACTAACAAAAGGGAGAGTTCAAAAGGACCTGAGAGATGCCAAGAGCGTAGGAAATCAATGCAAGATCAAAGTCTCAGGATGGATAGAGGCTGAATTGGTTGCTTTGAAAGAGGACACAGTGGGGGAGTTGCTGTATGTATCCATCACATTTTACTGCAGCATTCTGGAGGGGATGCACTGTGACAAGAGACTGAGAGGTGAACCATCCCTGTCCTGCAGAGAACAGAAGTTCTTGCAGGAGTACAAGGAGGTTTGCCTGGGATGGAACAGCAACCAAGCTTATGAGTCTGATTTCCATGGGAATTGTGGTTCCTCTGAGTATTCAGTGGAAAAATGTGAGGGGATGTAACTCCTTCAGATTACAATGTAAGATGAACTGATTCCATACAGTCTTGGGAGCTTTTGTTTTGTGTGTGCAATGACTCAGTTTCTGCTGTAGGGTTTTTTCAAGGCTTGCTTGTCTTATGGCAGCACACGCAGCTAAATATAGACTTCAGCTGCAAGTAGTGGTCAAACTCATAAAACAGGAAAACTTACCTGAGTACAGGATATTTTTGTAAGAACAAGACTGTAAAATCAGTCCTAAATGTCAAATGTGTTCTAGAGCTCAATCATCCCCTGTAACTACTACAGAGACATTTACTTCATGTTACTAAAGTCAGACTCTCATCCTGTGACTGGAATGATGTTTCTGTACCCAGCTCTGGTATAAATTATTAGGAAATTAAACCTGTAGCCTGGCTGAAAATTTGATATTTTGTTTGTCACCGGGTTTAACATCAAATATTACTTGATCAGGTTTTTTTACAGTCATTGAAGTAAGTTAATAAGGCAAAACTGCATGTAAGTCTTGTGCAGATCTCACTTTTGGAATGGTTTAATCTCTGATGGCGTCAAGTGATCAAATTGGTCATACATTGTTTGGTCTGGCTTTATTTTAATTTTCCTTTTTCCCTTACCATGGAATATTTTGACATTTGTTGAAACTCCCCAACTTCCAACTTTCCATTTGGAAGTTAATTGAAGCAACATAGTTTATTTTCAGTAGAAACTTAATTTGTGTATGTCAGACTGATGTTTAAGGGCTGCTCTGATGCCTTCTAGGGCTTACCCTTCTGATAACCTCCTTTCTCATTCTTTATTTGAGCAAAACCATGCTGAAATCTCTGTAGTTTCTGGGATTCATGTCCTTCCTGTTGTAGGAATCATATAATAGAATTCCAGAATGGTTTGTGTTTTCTGATAGTAAAACTTAGCTAGCAAAATAGTGCAATTCAGTGATGTGAAGTCCAGGACTATTGGGTATTTGCTAACAGTAATAAAAGCCAGTTTTCCCAGCTGGACAAATTGAAGATGAACTGTCCTGGGGCCTCTGTAGGAGAACTCAGTGGACTTTCCAATGCTGAAACAGTTTCTCCAAGATTTCTAAGGCTTACCCAAATCCTGTGACTCTTTTGTTTCCCTATAAACACTACTTTCCATCTAGGATTTTATTTTTGGCAAAGGGAGAAAAGCTTCTCTGCCTTCCCCCACGATTCTTCTTTTCCTTTCAAGAAATCAATGGCATGACTCATTTCCCACCCTGTGACTTGTTCCCTTGGGCTAAAGCTCCAGGAGCCTGGCCACTGTGTCCTACAGCTTCCTCCCAGCTTGCTTGCTCAGGTTTCCTCCTCACAGGAGGTGGACGTGGTAAGCAGCTCTTTGTCACTGTGATAGGGGCAGGGATGAGATCAGAGCCTGAGCATGGGTGGGGGAATTTGTGAAACCCTCTGCCCCCACAGCTGGATCCTGGCATCGTGTTCACTCCCTTCTTCCTGCAGTAGTACAGAGCTCGTGTTCCTGTGGGCAATTCCTCTAATCCTATGCTGACACTCGGGTCACAAAAGTCCATTTTGTGTGCTCTTGATCATCACAGGAAGCAAGGTGGCTCCCAATGCCTTCCCTCTCTGATAGCATGATATCATCAGATACAGCTGTAACACAATTCAGAATTAAGCTAGGATGTACCATTGCTAATTTGTCAACTGTCAGCACCTTATCTTGTAATTTTGTTTACTTTGAGGGGTATGCCTTTGGGATGTATTTGCAACAGGGAGTCTTGACTGTTGTTTAATAAAAATCTTAGTGTAAAGTATGAGGAATTCCTTACCCTTAGCTAAGTTTCTGTGGGAAATACAAGAGATCTTTTTCAGTTTTTAAGAAAAAATTTGTTTGGTGTTGAGAAAATCTAGAGTGTGGTTCCACTGTTCTCCTCCCAGAACTCTGTTTTTCTCTAATTAAGAAAAACATTGTTTTTATTCTATAAAACATCTGTCACTATATCTTTTTAATCAGACATTAAAAAACAAAATTAAATGAGGTTGGAGTGTTCTTTCCTCTCTTCTCCACCCAACACATTTTCTGGCAAATAAGACTTCATGTGTGACTTCAATGTGACATTTATATTAAAATGATGGAATGATGTTGTATGGTACTGACCTCTGACTACTTTATGTGCACAGCTAGAGTGCCCTATTATTTAATTATTTTTTTAAACTATCGAGATTGCAATTTCAGCAAATAAAACCACACAATCATATTTCTCCTGGATCTTATGCCAAAAACCTGATTTTGGCACTGCAAATGTTTAACAGAATATGACTGATTTCACCACACTTCCAAACCTTTGGCTTTTGCTTTCCTGTTTCAGTAGGATGAGGCACTTAAATCCTGATCTCTGCATTTTACTTTAACCTATTTGTTCAACTTTTTTTCCCCTGGCTAGAAGGATGCTGTGAATTAAAATTTCAGTGCTAGCTGATATCTGGTTCATTGCGGATGTTTTGATTTTTTTTTTCCTTTTTTCCTGCTCTTCATCTTGCCCTGCCGGGGACGTTTCTCTCCATACATGTCTCTAATGCCTGCCCCTGACACACCAGAAGAGGGCACTTGGGATAAGCTCACTGCTAAAGCATATGGAACACGTTCTGGAAAAACATTAAGCCAGGGAAAATGCAGCTGTGGAGCACAAGCCCTACCTGAGGCCAATTGTGCTTTGTGTACATACTGTACAAACTGGGAGAGAGCACACAAGACAGGGATGGAGAGCTGGATTAGCACCTCCTTCAATCTCCAGGCAGATGTTCAGCTCCATGTACCCTGTCAGCTCTGTACCAGGTCATGACCAGTAATGGGATGGGGCCTTGCTGCAGCCAAAGGTGTTGAAAACAAATTTTAATTTTAAGTTTAATAGGAGCTGAAGCAAGGAGGTGGGACAAACAGTTTAGCCAAGTTTGACTTTTCAGTATAATCACTCAGGGAAGATTTCAAGCTCCACAGAAGTGTGGCCAGAAGGTTTGGATTGGGTGTTAGGAAGGAATTGTTCCCTGGGAGGGTGGGCAGGCCCTGGCACAGTGTGGAATTCCCAGATTTGCTGTGGCTGCCCCTGGATCCCTGACAGTGTCCAAGGCCAGGCTGGACACTGGGTCTTGGAGCAGCCTGGGACACTGAAAGGTGTCCCTGCCCAGGACAGGGGTGGAACTGGATGATCTTTAATGTCCCTCCCAAACCAAGCCATTCCATGATTCTGTGACATATATTGAGGATTGCTGCAACCCACTTACAGCTGCAAGGCTGCCAGACTGGTTCAGGAAGGTCAGTAAGGGAACAGGGACTCCTTCCAAGTCAAGCATGACTGCCATGATGTTTTAGAAAAGGGCAAGCAAAATATATGAAGGGTCTGGAGGGGAAGGATTGTGAGGAGCAGCTGAGGTCACTTGGCCTGTTCAGCTTGGAAGAGACTGAGGGGAGACCTCATTGTGACCTTCAGTATCCTCATGAGAGCCAGTGGAGGGGCAGCAGTGATCTCTGCTCTCTGGTGACAGTGACAGAAGCCAGGAAGTGGCTGGAGCTGTGCCAGGAGAGGTTTAGGCTGGCAGTCAGGAAAGGTTCTTCCCCCAGAGGGAGGTCAGGCACTGAACAGGCTCCCCAGGGGATGGGCACAGCACCAGCCTGACAGAGCTCAGAAAATGTCTGGGCAGTGCTCTCAGGCACAGGGTGTGACTCTTGGGGTGTCCTGTGCAGGGCCAGGAGCTGGACTCAATGACCCTGATGTGTCCCTTCCAACTCATCATGTTATGTGCTTCCATGAAAATAGAGCAAAATATCTGTGCAGACTAAGGAATGAAGGGATGGAGAGGACCTCTGTGAAAAAGAACTTGGAAGCAGGGTGAAAGATAATGTCAGAAAAAGTACATAATTTGACAAGTGACTTTTAGATAAAATGTTTCTTTTTGGAAAAAATACCTTTTTCCACTATCAAAAAAAGAGGAGACATTGTGGAATTTTTTTTTCCCTTCTAATGTTCCCTCAGTCCCTGTAACCCAGTGTTATGTCCAATTTGGCTATTTTACAAGCACAACTTAATTTACAAGAACAGCTTTGTATCTTCCTCCTGGGACTGAAAAGTTCACCTGAGGTTCTAACATTATCAGCTATAAAAATATTCCACAAGCAAAATTAATTGATAAAAACTAATTGATTGATACCAGGACCAGATAATGAGCCCAGGTAAGCATCACTGGGAGGGTTCTTTATTTCAAATATTTGCACTTTTGGCTCATAAAGAAATGCAAATATAGTTGGATATGCACATTCTATGTTGAAACATGTAGAGCAGGTATTTTTTGAACACTTAGGAAAAGGGCTAAAACATAAAATGTCTGAATATACATCAGTCACCAGATCTCCTGCAACCCTTGCTTGCAAGAGATTTAAGAAGCAGCACAGCTTTGCATGGCTTTGCAGGTTTGTTTTTTCTAATGTTTTGCAAAGTCCACGTCAACAATCATGCGGGTTTGCTTTCTTATAAAATCTTTATTGTGGTTTAGCTCCAGTTTCAGTACTGTTCTTGGACTGGAAGTGTGCACCAGCTCATCAGCCAGAATGCCTTTCTCTGGAACACATTTTTTCAATTTCAGAGCAGAAACAGCAGTAACCTTTTTTTCTTTTCTTTTTTTTTTTTTTTTTTTTTTTTTTTACAGGTCTGTCTTCATCTTTTGTTATCAGATTTTGTTGCACAGCCACATTCTAGAATGCACACTCAGTGATGTCAAAAGAGTTTTGCTTTAGACATGTTGTTACAAGCAAAAAATGATCAGATGTGTTGGAGTCCAAATAGTTCCCAGTTCATGCATCCTCAATCCATCAATACTGTGTGCTTTAAACAACTCATTTGGAAGGGAGCCCAGCATGCTGACTTTATCAGGAGTATTACGTGCATATTTAGACTCAGGCACATACAGTCCTTATGCACAGAAGAAAAATCCTCCTGCACAGCCAAGATCATCTTCTGTGTTACAGCAGCACTGTCTGGAGCAGCTGTGTTGGGAATCTGAATGTGTGCTGCTCGTGCATGGATATTTCCTGAAGGAGGACTCAAAGTGAACATGGCTGGAGGGGGGCATTTATATATGAACACTTTTTAGATGATCCAATATCCCTGTGTTCATTGGCTCATGGAATGGTTTGAGTTCAAAGGGACTTAAAGCTCCTCCAGTCCCACACCAGCCATGGGCACCTTCCCCTATCCCAGGGTGCTCCAAGCTCTGTCCAGCCTGGCCTTGGACACTGCCAGGGATCCAGGGGCAGCCACAGCTGCTCTGGGCACCTGTGCCAGGGCTTTTTGGGCTGTATGAATCACCTTCAAGCAAATTTGTGCATTGAGGATGTGAGAGAGTGTCCTCAGATAACAGTGATTTGAGGAGCTGAATTTTGACCTGAAGTGGGCATGATAATTCTTATTCCTAATGTTGAACTCAGTTAGGCCCTTTGTGAAGCAAATATAGCTTAGATTAAATTACTGTTAGGCTCTGTGCACCTGAAGACACCAATGGTATCTGTTTGTGTCACAATGCTTCCATCTTCTGAGAGTGAAAAAAACAAGGCAAGACACAAGTTTGTTTTCAGTTGTATGTTTGTTTGCTTTTTCCTCTGAATTGTGATTCACTTCTGGGATATTTGTGCTGTTTGCAACCAACTTGACTGCGGTTGTTCATGAGGAAACAATCAGGTAAAAATGTGCAATTTGAAAAGGAAGACAAAGGTTCCTCACAAGAAAACACTGCTTTTGATGATAGTGACCCTTCTGATGGCTAAATAGCATTTCCTTGGCTGATGGTAAATGGCAGTTTTCTGGTTTTGTGTACACAGAACAAAAATGTTTTATTTTCAGTGTTAAGGAGTAGCTGTTTAAAATCTAATAGTACGACATAAAATTTATATTTTTCAACCACTTTAGAGAGATTTATGATGGACCAAAGATCCCTGTATAAATCTTGTCTTCAATAGAGTGCAAACCTTTTCCTCACTTGAAGCCTGTGGACAGCAGTGTTAGAGCAATGCTGTATCCTGCATGCATTTGTGTTCAAAATTAGATAAGGGTTTTTATTCACCAAGATTGTTCTTTGAAGTGGTCCCAACACCATGAATTATCTCATTAAAAGTGCTTTACTGGGTTTTATATGGCAAACACTTGAAATTTCCTGTCATTCCAGATGAACATGCTGCTCTCTGCGACACTTGTGTCTGATGATCTCACAGCAGAGAGAATTTTGAAGAACTGAACCTAGATTTTGTTTCACTGCCAAGATATTGTATACTGAGCTTTTCAACAGAATTCCAAAAGAAAAAACACAGGATTTGAAAAGACTTTGTGGAAAATGTCATTGAACTGCCTACACAACATAGAATTCTTAAACTTAAACCTGATTGGTTTGGTTTTGTACTTTTTTCTGTTTACAGTTATACCTTTTTTCCTTTCAGAGTTCTTATAAAAGTACTGGTGAGTACTCTGATGAAATCTAGTCCCTGATATGATGGAGAAGGTTGCACTCAGAAGCAGGGAAGTTGCAGTCAGATAGTGCAGCCATTTGTTTAGTAATATTCCAGCAGAATTTCCAGCAAAATATTTTGAAATAATAGGGATTATGATCCAAAGCTGGCCAAGATTCAGAGTCTTGCATAACCAAGAGAGACTTTTTTTTTAAGGTTTTTTATTCTTTCCATTTTTTTGTCATGTACCAAAAAAAAGACATAATGGTTCCTCCCCTGTTCTGAAGCATCCTTCACTGGAAATGTCAGGAACTGTGTCTGCTCTCCAGTGATCTTGCATGAACTTTAAAATCCATTTTAGACATAAGAGTAAACTTTGAAAAGGGAAATTAGGATGACTTTTTCTTAACAGGAGCTCTGCCAGAGAAAGAGGGTATCCCTTGTGCAGTTTCTGTGCAGAAATTACCTCAGTTTTTCTAGAACAAATTCACTGTGTTCATTTACATCAAAAATCCTGTCATTTAAGAGAAAGTTTCTGTGTCTTTAGTGCAGCCCAGCTGAGGATGTTTATGATCTCTTAATCAGGGCAGGATGACCTGCAGTGCTTCTTGTCTGCACTCCACAGTGTCCCATAATATATCCACAAGTTCCAGCACCTGCATTATGGTCATTTTGGAGTCTTGAATAAAGCAATATCAAGCTGAGATACTGAGCATGCAGAGTGAAGGGCAGGAGGAAATCTCAGTAATTTTAATTTATAAGGAGTGACAGGATCTTATAGGATCACTTGAAATGCTGATGTATTTATGCCAAAAAAAGGCTCCCAGCTCTTCTATCAATATATTTTTGTAAGGATGACCTACTCAGCATGTTGTGATTAGCTCAAGACTTCTAGAATAAAGACTAAATCCACTAAAAATCACATTGGAGAGAAGGAGAAATCAAAATTTATGCCTGAAAAATAGCAAATAATGGGATTTGGATTCCAGCTCATTTTGTAGTGGATGTGTGCTGTTTTCTGTGTGATGTCCTTTTTTCAATAAAGGAAAGCCCCCTCCTTCTCCCTCTCTCTCCATAAAAGCACATATTTTTAATTTTTTTCTCTTTCCTTAGGATTTGATCTGATATTCAATTCTTGAGATGCTGACAGTGGAACACCCTGAAATCACAGCAAAAATAACATTTAATTTCACTTGAATCTGGGTAAAACAGAGCTATTGAACTTTCTTCCTTTTTTTTTTTTTTTTTTTTTATCATGGGAAACATAAATTAGTCCACTTGAATGAAATAAGTTATTGCTTTAAATCCACTTTATGCAACCTTGAGCCATTGCTGTTTTGAGCAGCAGCTAGGTGGGCAGATCTTGGAAAGATGTCTCCATCAGCTTTCCTCTTTTGCATCCCATGAGGCCTGAGGGGAGGAGGGCAGGGCAGAATCCCAGTTTTCTGGCAGTGTGAGGAGAAGGCACAGAGGAGATTTCTTGGTGGCCCTTGGAAAGATGGGAAAAGCAGCTGAGGGTCCTGCAAGGCAAAGCACAGCGAGGAGAAAGAGAGGGGAAGCCATCAACCCACTCATGTCCTGGGAAGGGCATGGAGATAATCAGGAACTGTTTGGGGGAGGACTTTGCTTTTGGGAGGAGAAATCACAACTGAAGGAGAGATGAAAAGGTTCATTTGTTGACACTGAGCTCTCCCTGCAGATCCATCTCAAATCAGAGCAGGATCTCTGTGTGGGTGGGAAAAAAGAATTTATAGTCAGTAAGGTTTTGTGCATTTTGGGTGGGAGGGGAAATGGCCAGCACTTTGTTCATGCTACTCAACTGAAGGTGAAATATTCTCCAGCATCTCATGGGCTGAGCTCCAGCACTGGATTGTCAATGTAATTGTGAGGAAAGCTTTGTGGTATTACCTAGATAGTTACTGTTAATTAGTATTAACTTTGAACATAGAATCACAGAATGGCCTGGTTTGGAAGGGACCTTAGGATCATTTAGCTCCAACCTCCTCATCTTAATATTCAACTTTTTCTTCCTTGGCTGTGTTATGCGTGGTGCCCACTACATGCACACCCAGTGTAAAACATGGAGAGGCAGGTAATGAAATATGGTGACCTTGAGCCTAAAATGAGATTAAGTCAGTAAATCTCACTCAATGGGTTCTATGCTGCTGTTAGTCTCTATTAGAGAAGGATTTTTTCAGAGCAGGTAAACTCACCGTGGGATCTCATAATCAAAACTAATTGCCTGATAACAAATATTTTTTTTTCCTTAATGGAAGTGCTTAAGTGCTGCAATGGATTTTCCTGAGAGACTGTAGGATTGTCACTGCTGGGGATCTCCAGAAAATTAATTGTAAAGTTTTATGGAAATGAGGAGGAGGAAGGAAGAAATGGATTGAAAATCTTTTTCATAAGAACATTTGAGAATATCCATAGATTTTTTTAACTCTATGATCTCTTAACTCTATGATTATTTCCCATTCTCTTTCCCACTCAAATGATTGTATCATGTCACCTATTTCCTAAATTCCTTTACCTTCCTTATTTTAAGTTTTTGCAGTAGATATCTTCAGAATCACTCTAAATTAACTATATTTACAGCTATTTTTTTTAATATCTCTAGGGAGCAGGAAAAACACTTAAAATTAATGTGACACAGCCTCTTGTCCCATGTGTGTTTCTCCTTGCTCATGTGGTTCACACATGGGACATCTTGGCAAAGGACCTTGTTACAAGCATTGGAGACTTCTACATTAAAAAGCTTTTTTGTATGCTATGTTCCCTAATTCGAATTTTAACCCACTCCTTAAATTTTAATGCTGTCTGTGTGAATAATGGACTGTTCTGTAAAGAAAAAAAATTGGTATCACAGAATGGTTTGGGTTAGAAGGCACCCTAAATGTCATCTTGTTCCAACACCCCTGCAGGGAACACCTGGGCAGGGACATCTTCCACTATCCCAAGGTGTTCCAAGCCCATCCAGCCTGGCCTTGGACCCTTCCAGGGATGTAGGGTTTAATTTCTGCAGGATCTACAAGAGACAATTATATTCAATATCATCTGTTTTAAGGGGTGTGTGAGCAATCAGGTCTTGAGTAGCAGCCCTGTGTGTGTATTTATTAACATTCCTCTCTTACTTGGGGCCAAGTAACTGTGCAAAGAGCTTTAAGATATGACAAGAGTATTTGAATCAGTATGGGCATCTTTGAAAACAAAAAAGAAATTTAAAAAATGGGAGGTGTAAAAGCCTAAACTGAAAAATAGCAGCTTTTCCCTGCACGTGTTTGTATTGTTAATGAAACATTGAAATGTGTCATATTACATTGTCCTGATGACACAACTTTTCCCCATAAGATCTACAAATGCAGATGCAATCTTTCTTTGCCAAAGGCTTCCCTTCTTGCCAAGTACATTGAACCATTCCCAACCTACTGGATGAAGCCAGCCATATGTAAATATAATTATTTTCTGATTAACTGAGGATCAAACAAAGTTGATAAACTTATCACATTTCAGTGTAAACCTAATGCATTTTCTCTATGAATCCTCCCAAATTCATCACTTCTGTCAAGGTGTTGCACACCTAATGTTACTTTGCTATGAAGTTGGGTATTGAATTGCACTTTATGCTGCCAAACAGGCAAAAATGGTGACATTTTACTCATAGAAGTGAATACCTAGGCAAATTGCTATTTTATGGTCATCATAAATACCCAGAATGAGTGTAGTCTAAGGTACACAACATAATCTTTTCACACCTCAGTGGCTTTACCTGGAAGTCCGTTTTTCACAAAATGAGAATTCCAGACAACTTGGAAAGCCAAAATTGTACTTCAAGCTAGTGATTTTGAAAGAATTAGATATTTAATGCACTGAAAAAAGGGCTAGAGGAAGGGGGGGCTCATTTGCTTTTGTTTTTCTGAAAATATGTTGAAAACCACACAATGTTGCTCAGTATTTCTAGAGCTGGTGCTTGAAAGGTATGAAACACAGTCCTGGTCAAAACTTGACCTTTTTTCCCCTTCCAAATTTGTGCTGGGATTGACCAAATAGACTTCTCCAGAATTAATCTAAAATTTGGAAAGAGAAATGCATCATTTTTCACATCAATGTGGAAACTTGAATGGCTGTAGGAAGCTTTGTATGCCACAGAAAAGTAAATTTGCTGGAAGAATGAAATATTTTGTTTGAAGTTAGAGGTCTTAAAGAATTCTGAAAAGGTGTGTTATGGATTGGGGAAATTAATTACAGAGACAAAGAACTCCTGGTGAAAGTTCATCCATAGGATTGGCAATGAATAGTCCTAATTCTGGTTTTGCCACATACACGAGTAACTTGTTTCAACAAAGGCACAAAAATATATGAATGCAAAACTGTGTATGAAGGATGGAGGAATTTTCAGGGCTGTGAGTGGAAAGGTTGCTCTGTCCTGAGAGTGAATCCAATTAAATTCTGTGCTGAGGCCAAGGAAACTGATTGGCATGTAGATTAAAGCCAAGCTCAAGTCTTCCCAGAGCATTTACTGACAGCCAAGAATTCAGAGAGTTGCAGGCAATGAATTGTCCAAGTTGTATTGGAGGACTTTCTTTAAGCTGCATCCAATGAAAAAGCTGAAAGTTATAGGAGAATAAGAAGGGGAGATTCATGGATTCATGTGGAGATCCTTTCCTGACACTAATTTCAAAAGCAACAACAAAAATGCAACCAAAAAATCTCATTCTTCATCATAAATCAATAAAAACCATCTTTCCATAACATTTTTATTATTCTGATAACAACAGTTTGACATTTTTGCTTTGGCTCAGTTAAGTTTTTCCTATCTGTTTCCTGCCAGGAGAAAAAAAGCTCCATAATTTCCATCTACTGGAAAGTGTTTCTTTGTGATTATTAATGAAAGTGCACACAGGATGATTTCATGTTCTCTATTCTGAATTTTGCTAGATAAAGCAGGATAACGATTCAGGTCATGAAAAGAAATTGTAGGTTTTAACATCAACAATAATAACATTAACAATAATAATAGTTTATTCTCCCTTTTTATTGTTAATTATTGTTTATTATTAAGTTATTGATTTTGAAAGGTGACAATTGATGCATGAGAATTTCTTAAAGTTATCTACAGTATTCAGCACAGGCAACAAGCCATTTAATAGTTCACCATAAAAATCCTGCTGGTGACCCACTGGTGAGGACAAATCTCCCACAACTGTCCCATCCTTTGCACCTTACACAAATCCAACCATGGCATTTTAGATCTTGTACTAATTGTGTAATGTCCTGGCAAGTTAATTTTAATGATTAAATATCTTTTTCTAAAGACTGGAAAATGGCCTTCAGCCTAATGTGTGTGACTGTGCAGGTTTATCTCTAATCTCACATGCCTGCTGTTTTCACGTGCTCCGAATACTTCTGCAAGGAAACAAGAAAATTGATATATTTCATAGTGATTGCCATCTATTTAAATCAGGTTTTGTTTAAATCTGATTAACTCTAGGTTTGTTTATTTATTTTATATGTCCAAGTCAGAGTTGGGGTCACTTTTCCTTCTCTTCAAAAACACTATAACCCACCAAACAATGAGGGAAAAAAAAGTTAATTTTAAACCATTTTTGTTGTGTTTTGCCATGGATGTTTGTACCAGTACAAGGGAAGGCTGGGACAGCATTTTCCACTCCTGCTGATGGTTTGAATTGATCAGATTCTTCTCTCAGGCACTGACAAGTCCACACATACACAAAAAAATTAAATGTTATGGGGAAAGAGCTCAGGGAAGCAGGGATGGGTCAGAAATTTCCCTGCATTGAAGCCGATCCATCATAAAACATAAACCAGGAAGAAAATGAGCTTTGTTGGGCCTGGTGCTTCAGAACAACTTGCAGACATGAATGATATTTTAGGTTCATTTGGAGGGTCCATGGAAGTTCTTGCATTATTTAACTTTGTTTACTCCAAATAACCATGTTGGTTCCTTTCTGTGTGTAACTTATACCACAGATATGTCATGGTGTTACTTTATGTGCCAACTGTGACTTCAGTGTTTGTGGGGTTTGGTTGTTTTTTGGTTGGTTGGTTTTTAGCGTTGTAAAATTTAATTAGCTGGAAAGTTGATTTTTAATGACTTGGATTTGAAAACCAGTTAATTCAAAACACCAAAGCAAAACCTGGGAGTTTGCAGAGTAGGCTGGGATTATTCTCTCTTGATTAAATGGATAAAGGAAGGTGGTCATGGTTTTGCAGATTATTTCAGAGGGAGTGGTAGGACTATGAGGCTCAGAATGGAGCCAGAGGTGATCAGGGTCAAAGTTCTTTCTGCAAACCATGAGTTTTGGGAAGAGAGCCTGGAAAATTAATAAAGAGAACATGGCCATTATCTCAACTCTGTGAGACTTGCAATATCTCCTGCAGTAAATGGGAAGGAACAATATTATTTGTTTTCTGGGCAAACACGAGTTACAGCCTCAATAAACCTGTGAGTTAGTTCAAAATGCCTTCACTTTTGAAGTGTTTGTTCTTGGTCTGATTTAAAAAGTGTCTTTTCTAGCAGTGTCATAAGGTGAGAGGAGTTCAAGCTGGCCAGATTTCCTTACCTCAAATGTCTATTTAATGGCTTGAATTTTGGCTTTTCAGTGTTACATAGGAAAGGTGCAGATGCAAACTTAGACAGCCCAAGGGGTTTAGGAAAATGGTTCCTGCACAGTGGGAGAAGAAGTGGCATTTCAATCAGGTTAGATGAACAGAACCACTGGCAGATGCACCTGTCTCACATCTCCTGTTTCCAGCTGTGCAGTCCAACTTCTTCCTACCTTGAGTGAGCCAGTTCTGTTCCCTGAATCAGCTGAAAAGCCAGGAGAAGGTATGGAGTAAGAGAAATTAATTCAGTATTTGGGCTCTTCTATGAGGCACAAGATGATGATGTGATGTAAGCACTTCCATCTCTCCTTCCCTATTTCTACAGGCTTTTCTATGGTTATTCTGTGTTTTTCAGTAAGGTGATTGTATGTTAAAACACACATAGGGGAGTTGATGTCCGAGTTATGTTTGCTTGAGTAAAAGCATATGCAGCAGGAAACTGATTCTCTTGGATGGCTATGGCTAAATTTTTTTTTTCCCCATGAGCTACATTGCTTTTGTCACCCTGGTTCACCAAATGATTTGGTGCCAGCTTTAGGATAGGGTGTCCTGTCAGGAAAAGACAGAACAGAAGACACCACTGTTTCTATGTGATGGTTTGACCTGGTGATTTTATTCATCTTTTCCCTTCTAAATGATTCAGTGATTCTTTTCTTGAATATAAGAGTAAAGTTTCCTTCAATTATCACCTTCTTCTCCTTATGTAGTCTGCCTTCAGGAGGGTAGTTTTGCACATGGAGAGAGCTGAGTGTAGGTCCTACACTCTTAACCTCAGCCCTGTAAACATCTGTCAGCTACTCCATCTAATTTCCTCTAGTAAAAATCAGGTTTTAGACATGGAGATGCCTTTAATTTTCCTTCTTTGTATGGAAGACATACTTCCAAGGGTTTTCTGTAATTCTGAAGTTTGGTAACTTCTTAAAAATGAAAGGTGATATTCTCAAGTAAAGCATATGCCTTCAGAAAAGGAACAGGAGAAGTATCTCCACTCCTCAGCTCCACACGTTCCCTTTCGTGCTGTTAAGCTCATACTAATAAGCAGTGATATTAAGCACAGCTTGAAATCACACCATACTTTTGTGCTATAGACTTGAAATTAAGGCTTGGGAGATTTTCCCCCTCTCTGCTCTTTTAGCCTTTCTGACTGTAAGAGGTATTTGAATATTTTTTTAACATGCAGATCACACACTGTGATTAGATACTGATCACTTCTCTTTGGGCCTCTCCAGTTGCTTTCACAGAGTGATTTCACACAAACCAACAATGGACAGGGATAATCTAAGAGTGTCTTTAGAGAAATATATTTCCATAAGAGCCTTGATAAACTGATACCCTGTCTTGTCAATGTTTCCATTACAATTTATTTATTACTAGAGGCTCAGATCTAAGGAAGAAATACTTTATTCTTACCTCTTGGAAGAAGTTGGCAAATCAATACAGAATTTTGATAGAAACATTATTTTAGAACTCAAGTTAGCAAAAATTATTAATTTTTTTCAGATTCCTAGAATTGGCAAAGAGACAGATTTTTCTCCATCTCTGGATTGAAACAAGGATTTTTTTCAAACAGTTCTGCTGTAAAAATATATAATTATGTGTGGGTAGAACTTGGCATGGATCTCTTCCCCTTTAGGGAATTGAAGAAAACAAGCCTTTTCAAATACCCTTAATAACATACAGGTAAATAATGAGTTCAGACCAAATAACTGCTAAATATGAGAAAAACAGCATATTTCTACTCCTACTGTAAGCCAGAAAAAGTTCTGTGATTACCCATATCCTGACAGTGATATTTTACACAGACTTCTCCACTGTTTTCAAGTGGGAGATCAGTGCCTAGGCTGATGGCAGGATGTGGACCTTATAAAGTATTTCCTGCTGAAAAGAGCACTTTGGATTATTGCATAGGCTAAAATATCATTTAACAAGCTGGATTATGAAAGGTGGACTCCTACACACGCAGGACTAAATGTAAACTGACATAAGAGTCCTGATCTAGCAGAAAAACACACCCTAATCAGGCATATCCCCAGGTCAGTAAGAAATCTCACTAAATTCCAGTGAGATCTTTATACAGACAGAGTTTGTGGCAATAGGGACTTGGCTCAAAAGGGCAGTACCTTAATAGCCAAGCCCCATTTGTTTATTTTCCTTTGGGCATCCCAACTATGAAGACAAGAAAGCTGGGGCTGTTCAGCCTGGAGGTGAGAAGGTTGTGTGGAGACCTCACAGCCCCTTCCAGAGTCTGATGGGCTACAGGGGAGCTGGAGAGGCTCTTCATCAGCAACTGCAGTGACAGGACAAGGGGGGGTGGCTTCAAACAAGAGAGGGAAATTTAGGTTACATGTGGAGATGAAATTCTTCCCTGTGAGGGGGAAGAAATCTGTGGTACAGGTTTCCCAGAGAAGCCAGGGCTGCCCCATCCTGGAAGTGTCCAAGGCCAGGTTCAATGGGGTTTTTAGCAACCTGGTCTAGCTCAGAGCAAAGATATTCAACTAGTCAACCTTTAAAAGGTGTCTACTAACTCAAATATTCTGTGATTCTATAATTCTATGCTCTTTGGAGCTCACAGAATACTGCATAGGCCTCACTGTAACACCACACATTAGTAATACCTTGTTATTAATTCCTAGTAGTAATTATTAATTCCTAGTTAGTAATTCATAGTAATAACCTTCAGTTTTAAAACTTTTCCATTTACTAAGCTACAAATATTTTTTAATTTCTCCATTCTGTTGTAGTGGCAGTAGAAGCTTTGTCTGGGTTTTTCTTTTTTCCCTGGCATGTGTGGAGATGTACTATATATTAATATTTGTACCCAGTCTGTGGGGAGAACAGGGGAAGGCTGATTTCCACCAGCTTTTCACTCTCTTTTCCTCCTTCAGGCATGTAGCAACAGCTTTTGGGAATCCTGAATTCCCTTTGGATGTTAAGGAAAGCCTGGTTTTTTTGCTTTGACTGCTGTCTCCTCAGTGTGGTCCCACACCATGTTTAGAGCCAGCAGGGTTCACACCATGTTCCTTTCAATGGTTTGTGGGAGTACTTGTGTCAAAGAGAACTCTCAGATTGGCCTAAATTCATTAGGAACATTATCCTCCCCAGTCATTATCAAATTAAGCTCTGTACTGCAGCTTTCAGAATTACTTTGTACATCTTCTTTGTAGACAAAGTGTCCTCTGACCCAGCATTTCACGTTTCATCACGCAAATTGGTTGAGTATCAGTAACCTTTTATTGTGTGAACACAAAGAACTCTGCCTGAGATAAATTGGGCCTAGTAAGGCCATAAAACTCCCATAATATTTGTGTACAAAGGAGATTTATACATTTCTTGAGTGTTTTGCCAAGAAAAACCCACGGCAAGGACAGGCAGGCTAAAGCAATAAGCAGGAAATGTATCATTAAAGTTATGGAAGAGGCTGTTCCCTGCACCAAGGGCAGAGGGACATGTTTGGGGCTGAACTGAGGGGCAGTCACAGTTCCCACCAAATAAGGACAACCAAATCTGCTTAGAAGAGCTGCTGTTGGTCACTTTGTGCATTTGGAATAAACTTTGGATTTGTGGGAAACTCTTTATAGAAGTAAGGGTTGTAGATTCCGAGAAAATAAACTATTTATTCCTTCCTTATCCTAACAGTGGCCAGCCCTCCTTCCCTGTGCACATGCCCTTTGTTCTTACACCAACACTAGCATGGAAAAACAGAGCAACCTGTGGTGGCAAAAAGGCAGAACAGCCTTTACAGAGAGATGGGGCAAGAATGAGCAGAGGATCAGGGCATGCATGGTGATGCTAACAGACCTGGCTGTATCTGGAGGATTTGCTTGCTCTGCATGATTGTCAGGGATCCTTCTTATGAAAAATAGCCAGCAAGGAGTTGGCTTCCTGCTCCAAAGGAAGAAAGAGATACTGCATTTCGTCCTTTTCATGAAGCTGCAAATGCTTTAGGACAGTGATGTAATGCTGGCTGTGTGGAGAATGTACCCCTGCCTGTGCACCCACAAACCAAACAGGCAAAGATTCAGAGGTGTGGATTCACCTTAGAGTTAAAAAATTGGTATTAAATTGAAGTTAGATGAGGAAACTGATGATCCTGTGCAGTGCATGTCCTGGATTTGGGAGCTGCTGAGGCACCTCTGTCTGCAGGAACTCTGTATCTTACCAGATGTGCTGTTTGCCTCTCCCAAAACATGCAGGCAGTTTCTTCCCCCATGATATGGGAGCAGCTCTGCTCCAGGTTTCACTAGCCCCAGGCTCCAGGAGTGGTTCCATCAAGAGAACATTTGCCATGTGCAAGAGGGGCTTGGACAATGCTCTCAGGCCCAGGGTGGGATCCCTGGGTGTCCTGTTTGGGGCCAGCAGCTGTATCAGATGATCCTTGTGGATCCCTTCCAGCTCAGGATATTCTGTGATTCTGTGTAAATATCCTCATCCCTCCTCCAGCTTCCTCCCCCTTCCTTCCTCTGCAGTGCCCTGGCAGAAGGCCCTGGCTCAGGTTGGAGAATCCAAGTGCTTTGTGGTTGTCACCATCTTTCCTTTCCAAGTAGGCCCTGGCACAGAGGGAGCCACGACACAGCACCAAAGGCTGAACCCAAAATGTGCAGCATTTATTCCCTCCTCTGCTGCTTTTCTAAACAAGATCTTCTAATGGATCAATGATATTCCTTTTTTAACCTACTACAATATTAGGTTACATTTTTCATAGACTATACTAGCAAACCATTTTTTAACATAAGTGTCCGTTATACCTGTGTGGATTTCTTTGTGCATAGCTATGTTTAACACAGGATTCCTTGTATTTGATATAATTTGTTTTTCTGTTCCATGTCTTTAAGATAAGCTCAAGTATTTCAGTATTAGTTAGCATTAGGCACAAAAATCTGATCAGGAATAAGCATACATTTCTCTGGAGATAAACTGATTTATTTTGAGGCTAGCTTTCTTGGGAAATAATATGGGCAAAGTCTTCAAGTCTCCAGTCCTGCAGCTGCTTTTACACAAATGCAATTGCTTGCAGGGCTAAGATTTCTTAGGCCTAAAAGCAATAAAAGCATTTATGTCAGTAACTCTATAAACACTACCCAAAAAGAAATTGATAATCATCTATAAATTTATGACACTTCACTGATGATCAAAAGCTAAGTAAACAACTTGTTAGGTGACATCTCACAGATTAATGATTGGTAATAAAAGGGAAAAAAAGTTTAGAAGTTTACAGCTCCTGGATGTTTTCCACATAATTTTCCTTCTCCACACGCTGAGTAGAGGCAGATTCACTGGTTTAATATCTGCTGGTGACACTGTGTTTAAATTAAAACTGTCTACATAATCTAGAGCAAAATGGCTGTTTTGTCAGGGAACCTTGCCTTGGGATGGCAACAAATCTGAAAGGTCTGTAGTGGAAACATCAAGAAAGGTTTGCTTTGTCTCATCATCAGTTGTAGCAAAGTGTTCCTGATTTGCAGGCAAATGTTATTAAATGTTGGATTAGTGGGCTTGGACTTGCTGTCATCTATTTTTTATATGAGTGCTGCAGTGTGGGTAGTGTGGAGTGTAGAAACAAAGGACATCTTCCCTGTCATTGCATAAAGTTTCTGGCTTACCATCTGATTTTACCAAAAGCTCTGTCTCCAGGCTAATAACTAATGTAAATGTTTGTCATTTTTCTGCAGCAAAAGCTGAAGGTGGATTATTTTTCCTTGCTAAGAATATTCTTTTTCATTTTTGGTTTAGGATGATAGGATATTGGTGACATTATTTACGAAAGCAGAAAATTAAACCTGGTGTAAAGATACCTGTTCTCATCACAGCTCTAGGCATTTTGGTTTTCTGAACTCTGACATGGGATTCTGCTTCATCTCTGAAAATGTTTCTAAGTAAATGAGAGACCAGCTTCAAATATAGTACTGTGAGCAATACACTACTTCCATATTTCTAGGGAAAAGTGGATAAGAACTTCTGGAGAAGTTACTGTTTATTATACATCATCCAGGGGGAAAAAAAAAAAAAAAAAAAGCACCAACAATACCAGATCTTATTTTATCCTCTAGCATTTTATACCCTGGGACCATATCCCTACAAATTGTATATTGGCATCATTCCCCTGGCTCTGGAGAGTGACAGCAGCTGAGATTCTGGCAGAGCTCTCCAATTGTACATTGTTTTTCCAGTGGCGGAGTTTT
This sequence comes from Muscicapa striata striata, assembly GCA_030060385.1. Lineage (NCBI taxonomy): Eukaryota > Metazoa > Chordata > Aves > Passeriformes > Muscicapidae > Muscicapa > Muscicapa striata. The sequence goes on along the minus strand of JAREIS010000075.1, from coordinate 5,265,576 downwards.
ATCGCTTCTGAGGAATCCCTTTGTACACAGAGCAGAGGGAATACTCTTCCCGAGGTGCACATAAACAAGAGGCACGGAGTGCCTGCTGCCAATCACTGTAAATAGTTACCTCAGGTTTATTTTCTCCCCAGATCTGCTGGTTGCTAGAAGAGGCGACGCTTTCTGGGCAGGAGAACAGACACTGTGTCGCCATCACCCTGAGTACGTGAGCAACAAAGAAACTTATTTTTAACAGCAAAACAATGTGCTAAATTTAGCTGCAAGCAGCAAGGGGATACAGATTTAGCCATATTAAACTGCTGCAGATGATCTCGAGATGACCACAGAACTCATCTTTTTGTTACCTTGAGCATAGTTATTCTGGCAATTTAAGGTTCATGAGAAAGTCACTGAAAAAAACCAGAAAATCCTCTTATTTTTTATGGTTCCTACTAATTCTAAACTTTAAAGCATGAACATAAGAGAAACCTGAACAAGATTGGTTTAATTAAACTGAATGCAATTTTAGTTGTCCAGCTTGATACCTCCCCAGGATTTAATAATGCTACTTTTGTGGTTGAGATGGTATTTCAAGTTCATTTATGATAAGACTGACTTCTTTTCCACCATGCCCCAGGCTTTTGATCATGTTCATATCTTGGCCCAAAGAAATTGGACTATGCCTTCTTTTGAGATAGATTCTAGAAAAATTAACCCCTTTTAGCCTGAATAAAAATATCTGACAAAAATATTGAGTAATCAACTATCCATTGTTTATGAAGGAAATTTTTTTGTTTCAGTTTGTTAACTCTGCTGGGATAAGGACAGTTGGAACAAGAGTCATCCTAGGAGGGAAAAACCAAAGGCCTCAAGGATTTGGCTTTGTTGTTATTTTTGTTACTGCTGTTGTATTGTAAATTCACAAAAAAGACTGGGAAATATTTTACTGAACAAAGGCTGGAAATTTGCAAGACTTCACAAAAAGTTTTAAAATACTTTAATCATCTTTAATACCACTTGAAAAGCTTTATAGATTTTTGAAATGCTAGTGGTATTATTAAGGTTTTTATGATGGTTTTGAGAAATATTTTTAAAACTATGAATCACAAAGTTTTTAGAACTCAAGTGTCATTTTGAATCAAATGTAATGTTTTCTTCACTTGATAGATGACTTGATTATATAAAATGAGGCTAAATTATAAATCCTCATTATCTTTACTGCAATTCTCAGCATTTCTCTTAATAGGAAAAACTATGGCTTTTATTTAAAATTTTAACTGAATTTTTCAGTAAAATGATTGAGCATTGTTATAAAGATAGTTTCATTACTATTTCGTCAAGTAAGGTTTCTACAATTGTCAAAGCATACCTAAAACTGGCAGCTGACAGGAAATGCTATAAGGAAGACAAAGGTTATGGGAGTATCCTTTTCATACACATCTGTGATTCTAGTTTTACTCTTTTTGTGTAGAACATATTACATAAATCATTTTTTCCTGTTTATAATAACGGAATATCCAAATGGAATTATATACAGCTTTTTTTTTTTTTTTAATTAGTGATGAGTTTAATACTCCTAGGACCACACTTGCAGAATTGAACCTTTGGTGGGTTCATTTTTCTATCCAATTAAATGCTGCCTTGTCTGAACTCATCATTGCATTCCAACACCTTTTCCCTTAGCCTCACATTCCTGACTGATAAGTAGTTGCATACAGTGTCTTTTCAAATATGTTGTTTGGCACTCCAGACTGTAAATTGATAGCATCCATCTATTAAAAGTGTTTTGGAATATTTTTCTCTGCCAAGGGTCTCAGTGAGTCGTGCACTGAATGATCAACTCTCCAACACTGAGACCTCCCCAGGTGAACTCTGAAGTATCAAACCTGGTCAGTTAATTTGAAGTTCCAGGAGAAGGTGCCCATTTCCCTTTGCCATTTACTGGTCCATGAAATTCCTGTCTGTGGAGCTCACCTGTCCTCTTGGTGGAGACTGAGATGAAGAGAGGGAAATAAATATGGGGAACCTGCCACTTACAGTTAAGATTCCATGATCTGTAGATATTAATTTTATTTTCTATTTATTGTTTAAGTGCTTTGTTAGAGCTTGCAGCACTAAAACATGTTGAGACCAGTGAATTGCACTTGTTTCTGACTGATGATGGGTAGAACACAAAGGCTTAATAGGGTTTCTTAAAACCTGGAATTTTAAATGAAGAATTAAGGACATAAGTCCAGAAGTGTAGAAAAGTCAATCCAAGTTCCCAAACCCAAAGAGGACAGTATTTTCTTGCTTAAACTACAGTCCTGTTGCTGTTCATGTGAAGTCATTTGAGGGAAATGGTCTTTGTCTTCAGTCCTACAAAACTGTTAACATTGGGCACTGTCTAACAATAGGATGCATAGACAGTGCTTATTTCTGGCCTTCAGGTCTCCACTCCCAGAGGACCCATCTTTGTTCCTTTTGGGAAGGAATTCAGTCATCAAAAAAAATTCTAATAATGAGAAGCTATTTGGAGAATATCCACCAGCTTGTTTAGTTTTCTTGTTAACAGATCAAAGAAAACTTATTTAATTTTTATATAACATTCATGTATGCATACTTCCTTTCTCAGCAAAAGCAGTAACTTTACCTTGCCATAGTTTCTATTTATTTTGTTTTATTTTAATACTATTGTGTTTAAGAGCCTGTTGTTCCAGCTGGGCTTTCTAAATCTGCTCTGGTTACCCAGTCTGTTCTCATATTAACATGAAAATGTTGCTAATATTGGCTTGTGTACCAACATCAATTTTGACATTTGAATGACCAATATAATTTTGATGGTCAGGTCTGTTTCAAACCTCCTTGTGATGAATGGATTTTTGCCTGAAATTGGAAATTTTTTTCAGTTATGTTCCTAAGTTCTATTGAAGTCCTTAAAACTGAAGTGATACACAAACTGTCCTTTTGTTTTTGTGGATACTTGAATTTAACAACATTAAAACTACAGTATCTATCTTAATATGTATATTTTCACTTACCCTGGCTAATTTAAAGACCTGGATACAGTTAGGAAGACCAATGTTTTGATTGAATTTGATTTATCCATCAGAGTTAACAAATTTGAATTAGAAGTTTTCTTCATAAACATGAAAAACCCACCTAGTAGCTGCTTTTCAGAATATTTTCTAAAGATTATGAAATTCAATTTGGGCATGTTCCTTTTCACTGCTCTGCTTTAAAGCCTGGGCTCTTCCTCACATTCTGCATCACTGATTTATATTCAAATATTTCTATATTATTTACATATGCTGTTCTGAAACTGTCTCAATGGAAAGCAATGCACCTATGAATAATGGAAACCAGGTATCCTGTTTATCACTGCACACAGTTCTCTACAAAGAACACAGAAATCTCAGGCCCCTTGTGATAAAAGCCTGAATCACAACAAAATGTAAAAGTGGAAATGCAAACTTCAAGTCAACATAGCATGACCAGATTATTTGAATATTATGCACCATTAATTTTTATTCAATATAATTGAATTGAGAAATTCCTAATGAGTTGGGATGTGCTGGAAATGCTGCCAAGATTATATTTCTTGTAGTATTGCTGTCCTTCCTGTGCTAGCACGTTAGAAATGAGCAGCCACTGGGAAATTATGAGAAACACTATTCTAATCCTAGGCCAAATCCTTCACCAAGATTGCTCATCCATGTAGTAAAAATAGTCAAATAAAACACACAAAACCACATCCTTCAGGTTATGGATGCTTGCACAATCTCATCTATATTGATGAAATTTTTTTGAGGTTCAGTTGTCACAAAGAAAAAGCCAAAATGTTGTGGGCAGAGAACACGTGATCAGTTGTTTAGGAGAGATCTGCCACTCATCATCAAGTTGTTGTCTGGCTGTCTCAGGGGTATAAGTAATTTCCAACTCTGTTGTACCATTGTGGAATAATTTGGTGAGTTCATACTGGCTGTGATAGTGCTCATTTCACTTTGGGTTTCTTCTGTCTGAAGCAGAAGAGTCTCCATGAACAACCTATTGAATTAGGGGAACAAAAAAAACTTGCAGAGATTGAAGTCTTACAGATCTGTGTAGCTCAAAGGTAAAGGATTGGAAAGAGGGAAAGCAGAGCAGAGCTCTTTATTGCTCACAGAGATATAGAAGCTCAAGGCAAAGGTGCTTTTTCTGAAAATCATTTGTGATGAACATCCAAGGGGTTGTTCCTAACCTGTTCTGTGTGGAGGCAATGGAAATGGTGCTTCTGGCTGGCAGATTCTGCTGAACTTGTGGATGTACTGAGCATGTGAATTTTCAGCAGCTCAGGATCCAGACCATAAAAAATCTGCCAGCCCAATGACTTAATCTGACCCTCTGGAAGTCAGTGGCAGTGTTTCCACAGGCTTTAGGAGGTGTTGTGGCAAAGCTCAGTGCTGAGCTTGCAGTGCTTTCCAGAGCACTGAAATGTGGAAAAGGGGATAATTTGCTCCCTGAATCACCAGTTCTGTTGCTAGGGAGCAGAAGTTCCTAATGGAGGGGGACAAAAGCATAGGAAAAATTTGAGTTTAACATAGCAACAAGATTGTTGTGAGGAATTTAAAGATTCAGTCTGACTGGGCCAAAACCCTGAGCTTACAATCCTTCCTTGTGCTGATACCCTCAGTGTTGCCATTGCTGGGAACACCTGTAACTCCCATTAGCCTGGGGGAGATTTGTGTGTGCTTAGCACTTCTCAGAACTTGGAGCCTGATGCTTACACACATCCCATGTGTTGGATTTGCAGAGTCAATAATCTGGAAAAAAAGAAATGTTAACTCTTGTTGTCCTTTAGGGGTTTGCTTAGACCAGACATACTGAAAGAGTGGCTTTTCCTGTAATATTTCATCACTTCAACTGTTATTGCCATTCAGCAGTAGGGAACTCCACAGCATATGAAAATGAAAACCAATCATTTAGAACTTGCTATTTAACCCTAGCTCAGATATGTTCTGCCTTTCTGTGGCTCAAAACCTCCAGGAGTAGATTGCTGCTCCTGGGCTGTGCTTAAATGCCACTAACGTTCATCCAAGAAATTATTTTTATTAGCATCTCTGTACTGCAAAACTGAAGATTTGACCTGAATATTGGTTCCTGTCTGTGTTAGTTCCTCCCCCTGAAAATTCCCCTGAAAATTCATCTTCATCTTCCTTTGCAAGTCAAGTATAGAGTTGTTTTTGTAGGCCTAAACAGCACTGGCTACAGAGGAATTGTAATATTTGTAGGCTATAATTCTTTGGAAGCATGTGGATAATCAAAATTAAACAGGTGAGAGAAGAAATTATTACTCCTGGTGGGAAGGAGAGCCCAGAGCATCAATGGCTTCTTCCCATCTTTACAAGAAGTTTATAAAAATTCCAAGATCCTCAAACTAATGCTGTAACCACTGGGCCATCCTGCTCTTGAGTGAGTGTGTGGGGCCATGACTTCAGCATATTTGAAGCACCATTATTCAAACACTTCTCTATTTTTCTAGTAAAAATCTCCACACACATTCTAATTCAGAAGAAAAAAATACCCAGTGCCCTGTTAATGAACATTGAGCCCATTATCAAAAATTAAAAGCCTACCCTCTCTAGAGAGTTTAAAGAACATAATATAACTTTGATTATATATCTTGTAATGCCAAATTTCCTTAGAGGAGCCATGGTTCTAATTTAACTTTATTGAAAAGCAAACTGCAGGAAAACCACAGAATTCCATGAACCCCAGGGATGCACCCCAGGTGGTTTTTGGCATATTTCATGAAACCTATTTCATTTCCAGAGCCTTGATATTGCCTCATCTCCTGTTCCACTATGAAATATTAGCATTTACAGCCTGTACATCCTGCAGAAATGCTGTGAGAACCTCATGGATGTGTTGGGAAACTTGCCTCCTTTCCCTGAAATTTGCTGGAGTCCCCACAAAGTAATAGAGTTGCTATCTCTGATGCAGGAAAGGTTAAATCTGTTCCTTTATATACTGGAGGCCTAGAAAACATTACATTCAAGGAAGCCAAATGTCAAATATGTGGAACTTATATACTTATATAGACTTCATATATCAAGGTAAACTTTAAGATGGGAGGGTCCCATTTATTTCTGTTCTTTCATATCTGGCTGATATTCTGGAACATGTGGATTTTATGGTTTGCATAATCCACAGAAGTCTTCCTGTGAGCACAGGGTAGAATGATACCTTTTAATTTGTTCATTTGAAAACTAACCACTGCTGAAGCAGAGTTAGAGGACTCAGCTTTTTTTCCATCTTGTGTAATCACATTTTTATTAACTTCAGTGAGCAGTCACTGCTGGCTTTGTGCCAGAGGAGCTTTCTCAGTTCATCCCAAATAGGAGATTTTTTTTTTTTCTTTAACAGGAGAAAGTAGTCTTTAAGCAAAAACAAAACCAAAAACAAACAAAAAAACAAAACAAAAAAACAAACAAAAAAAAAAAAAAAAAAACAAGAGCAAGGTCTTTGGGAGTAACCCCCTTATATCATTTGTATAAACCAAAGCACCCCAAGACTATTCATAGGAGAGTAACTGTTAGAGTTGAGTAATGTGGAACATATATTCCAGATTATTATCCATAAATTCAACTTTCCTAATTTCTCTTTTCAATATATATTTTAGGTTCTCTAGGGCAGAAGCTGTCTTTCACTTTATCTTCCCATAAGTTTCTCTGAGCAGTCTTTTAATATTAGTGTAGAAGAGCACATAAACTCACTAACATATATATTCCTAAACAATTCTTTTGTTCCAGTGCTCCCACAGTATTTGAGAGCAATTTGAAGCAGCATTTTCTATAACATTTAACAATTTAAAATGGCTTCTCTATCTTTTCCTCTTAGATCTTAAAAAAAAATCTTCTTTTTTGTGGACTGGCATCAGTTAGATAAAACTCCAATTTTTTTTAGGGATGAACTCCCCTGATATTATAGGAGACATTTGTTGCCTTATATTGTTGTTTGTTTTGCTATTTTTGTCTTATAATAAGATATCCTCAATTAAATTCATTGGCAATAAATAGGAATAATAATAAATGGTTTGTTTAGATGCTGCATTGACTCTTCTTAAAATGTCCACAGAAATGTCTGGGACCCTTTGGCTTGGATATTGCAACAGAGTACATGAGAAATAAGCTTTTAGGTTTGTATTAAAAATCTAAAGGGGTCGTCATGGGCAGAAACACTGAAGCATTTAAAAGCATTAAAAAAAGGAAGACATGTTGATACTTCTGAAGAAATTACAGAGGTGTACTAACCACTGATCCTTTCTTAAATCCACATTGCATTGCAAAAGCAGCAAGATAAAAAAGGCTTAAGCACAACATCACTTCATGAGGACTTGTTGCCAGCTCCAGCTGTTGAAGCTGGAAAAGGAGTGAATTACCTGGGATTTTTCTTTTCATGTGCAATTTGCATATCCTGACTAAACACAGGGAGAGAGAGTGAGGGGAACAACAAAGGGAACAATAAGGATTTTGTCTGAGGCCAGGTCAACACTTGCCCTAGATAATGGTTGATGCCTGAATTGCTTAGAATGGGTTCCCTCCCAGCACGGGCTGGTTTTCATCATGGTGATAAAGGAAAACATTTCACACAATAACCATTGAGCCCCTTGTTGTGACTTGAAAGCTGCACAACTGCTTTTTATTCCAGGAGAATACGGCTGAAAAATCATCTTAAGACCATGGCACTCCTTTGGTATTGTGTACATTACTTTCAGTAATGTGTATAATAACACATGAAGCCAGGGTGGGAAGACATTGCACCCCTTTTAGTACGAAACTTAAACCTGTGAATAAAACTTGTTTAGCATAACTACATAGAATTTCCTTGACTGGGTTTATTTTGGCTCCTCCACTGTCACAGATGTTCATTATTACGGAAAGAAAACACTGTAAACTCAGTAGAGACTTTAAAGGAGGAAAGGGGGAAATCTGAATAAAATCTGAAGGGTTTTTTTTGTTGTGTGTGACCTGATCATCAGCTCTAGAAAGCGTGTGAGCAACCTGCTGGGATCTGGTTTCCTCTGGGGAAAGCAGTGACGTAAATCCACTTACCCCTCATAGGAGCTGTGCAGATTATGGAGTGATTTGGCTGAGGGTCAAATGAAAGGGAACACAAGAACATGAAGGGAAAAAAAAAGCTTTCAAAGGTTGTTTTCAGGTTTGGAGGAGATAAGATGGGTTTTGTGGCTCTTTTATCACTTTCTCATGCCAGGGTACCTCAGATGTGCCTGCAGGAATTTGGCCCTTGCAGTTGCAGTCGCTGAATTCACACGGGAATTTCAGCTGACCTTGTCAGCTCTTGGAGCAGCGCCTTAGACAGTGCAGAGACCCTTCCTGGGCTTTGGGAGCTCTATTAATAGATCTGTGGCACCTAGCCCAGCTCCAGGGCTGGAGGTGTGAGCTTTTTCACTCTTCTAAGGTTTTGCTTGCATGTGTTAGCATCTTGCATCTCGAGATAAGGGAGGCAAAATCCCCAGCTCTCTAACAGCAGCTGGCTCTGCTTCTACCTCAGCAAGCTTTTTGCAGCTTCCACAGCATTTTTATGCTCAGGGCTTCTTCTCCAAGGTGTTCTAGTGTTGCTGGAATTTAAAAATCCCATTGTAAACCAGTTTTATGAATTCTCTCAGCTTTGCATGCGTGTACTTAACATGGATGTCTCACTAGGACTGCTCTGTTTTCAATCCATTGTGCATCATCAGGGCATTTTCTTGCTAAATGGCATTTTCAGTCTAAATAGACCTGTTATTCTTCAGAAATTAGAGAAATAGATTTTTCATTCAGTCCTGTAGCTGCATTGCTGAATGGTCTCTGTAGAAATAAGCTGCTGGTTTGGAAGTTCAGAGAAGAGAAATCCTGTCTCACATAGGTTTAAATGCATGCAAGAGACACAGAATCCCTTTATACTGTAGGAAAAGCAGCTCTTCTAGTTCAATTCCCATCTAATTTACCTATAGCTCATGGCTTAATGTCATTTAGCTTACTAACAGAGCAAGGAAAAATGCTTTAGCTGTAAAATGGGTCATAAGCACTTTATGTCCTCCAGGATTTTGAGAAAGGGAAAGAAAAATAAAATCATGTTGTGAAGGAAAGGCAACTATTTCCCAGAAAAACATGGAAACCTATTTCTATTAGTAATAATGCTTCCTTTGAAAACATACTTTCTTTTTTTTGGAAGGCAAACAGAATGAAGTCTGAAATCATAGCAAAGGTCATAAAAAGGATTCAGCCATAAAAGGACATATATGTATTAGCAAGTGACTTCTTCAAACAGCAGGGAAGTTTGAAATAATGCCTAGAAGTTCCTAGCATTAAGGAAACTTATTCCACAAATTCATTACTTGTTCCTTTCATTCTTTTGGCATACCTAAATTTACCTATTGATTTTTATTGCTGCAAATATCTTTGTTAAGGTTTAATTGAATTCTTTATCATGCTTTAGTTAGAGAAATCATGCAGATTTGCACTGTGGTATGGAGTTAGAAGTAAAAATTCTTTGTACTTGTGAAGTTCATGTCTAGCAGACCTTAGAAATTCTTTGGACTTGTCAGTGGAGAGAAAGAGAAGGTGAAATATTTGAGGGCAGAGGTTGTACAGCAACCAGGAGGATGAAAGAAAGAACAGAATAACTCTGCTCCTTGACAGAAGAGAATTGGCAGAATCCACAAATCACAAAATCATTTTTCATTCAAATGAAAAACAACATGGGGTGCTTGGTTGGTTTGTGATATAGCAATAGTTCTGGAAATAGTAAAATTTGCATTTATACATGCAGTGCCATAAATTTTAGATTTTTTTCATAATTATTATTTTGGGTTTGTATCATTTATATCAAAACAGATCTGTTCTTCTGGTGACCATCACAGTGGCTTCACCACAATAATCACAGTGAAAACAATTCTATAACTCCCTTCATGAGAATCAAGAAAAATGCAATAGAAGGAAAGGAAGGGTTCCAGAAATAAATTCCCTCGGGGTTTCTAGACAATTTGCACAATTTTGGGGCCTTATTGCTTTGCAAAAAAGAAAAAATAGGAAAATAAGCAGGTGGAATGAATTTAAGCTACTAAATCAAAGTGAATGTCCCACAACAGGTGGTCGACTTTTGAAAGCATTGAGAGCTGGAAGAAGAACAAAAGCTTCCATTTTCTCTTTAAAAGGTACCTTGGATTAGACATCCAGAAGAGACGTGGGAAGCCAAAGGAGTTCTCTCCAAAGAGGTTTAGAACTCATGTGTTAATACCACCTGTGAAATGTGTCTTAGAGAGTAAGCTCCTCCAGCAGTCTTGATTGTATTGGGCATTTTGTAAAGGTGCCAAAAAAACCCTTTCAAGTTATTTCTGTAATGTATTACACATCAATATCAACATGATGAAGGGAAAGAAGTTCACCAATCACAGAATCCCAGAATGGGTCAGGCTGGAAGGCACCACAGTGGGGCATCTGCTCAGGCAGGGTCATCCTAGGGCACAGCAGTGGGTCCAGATGTTCTGGAACATCCCCAGGGTGCCCCACAGCCTCTCTGCCCAGGGCATCAGCTCTGCCTCCTGTGCAGGGGAATTGCTGGGCTCAGCCCCTGCCCGTGGCTCTGGGGCCATTGCTGGGCCCTGGGGCAGAGCCTGGGCCTGCTCTGCCCCTGCCTGCACACAGGGACAGACAGGGACAGACAGGGACACAAAGGGACACTCAGGGACAGACAGGGACACTCAGGGACACTCAGGGCTGAGGCTCCTCTCAGCTGGGGCTCCTCTCCAGGCTGAACAGCCCCAGCTCCCTCAGCCTTTCCCAGGCCAGGGAGATGCTGCAGCCCTACAGCATCCAAGAGAGAATCATGTGCCAATGACAGGTCAGCCCATCCCATCTGAAGATAAATATCTGCTGTGGGAGATGAGTCACCTCTGGAGATGCTGCTCCCTTTCTCCTGCTGGAAAGGGGCCTGGATGGCTGCACATCCACAACATCTGGAGAGCAACACAAGGTGTGATGGACCCCTCCAGAGGGGGACACACAGAGGGCCAAGCAAGAGGCAGTTCAGACCAGCAGGATCATCCAGAGCAAGCAGCAAATCCCAGCTGAGCTGGAATTCTGTGGTGTGGGCCACAGCTCCCTGGGCCAGCTCCATAATAACAACAGCCACTGACCAGACAACACCTACCAGGTCCCCCTGGCTTTCCCACCAACTCAAGTACAAAACACTTTGCTGATTAAAATCCTTGAGAATATTCAGCTGTCTCACTTATCACTTGTCTTTCCATTTTCTCCACTGAAGTCTGACCATTTTAAACAGCTCTTAAGGATTTAAGACATTTTGAGAGCTGCTTTCTCAGTTTTTCTTAAAAATGAAAAAATATTTACAAGAATCACAACAGCAGATTGTGTGATTTCTGGACACAATTGCATGGATATAATTCATCTGAAGTTAGGGGAGAATTATTTACATTTATGCCATCTCGTATTTCAGGTTGATTCTCTGCCTTTCTGTCTGTTTTGTTGACTTTTTAAAATGCAGATATTTATTTACCTCACTGAAAAATCATACAATAATACTAAAAATTGTCTGTTTAAATGTCTGCATTTCTTCACTGAAAGCTGCATTTATTGTTGATGTATGCTTGGTATATGCAATAGCATATATTTCTTCTTGTTTGATATGTTATTCCAGGGAAACTCCATGTGTTGAAAAACATACAGAGACTCAAATATGTTATGTTCATCATTAGGATTAAATCCTAGGGGTGAAAAGATTACATTTTTTGCCTGTCAAGCTGTGGACACTAGTATGTCACAAGTATGGTCACAGTACCTGATTCATTTATTTGCAGAAAGCAAAAGACTGGAAAAAGTCAATTAAGACACAAAAGTACATGGAAGAGAAACCTGCAAAACAAGGTGTTACACTCATTTTCCTGGCTGTTTTTTCAATATATTTGAGACTGCACATCAGGGGAGTGCCCTTCTTTTTTGTTTTGTTTTGTTTTTCAATCTGTTTATAAAGATTGCTGTATTTTTGTGGTAGAGATGAAATCTTGGATTTCATCTTGTGAGTTTCTAGACTTCTGCAGGTATATACTGGAAATTCAATCTGCCTTTGTACTCAGGGATGAAAAAGATTTGGCAGCTTAGGAAAGCATAAAACATAGTTTTAAATTCTGGTTGACTGCAACAGGCTGAAGTAGCTAATGCAGTATTGCACAGCATAGTATTCCTGCTCATCCTTGTTTAGCTTTCCTCAGCTGTTAACAGCTCAGGGGAGCATAACAAATTAACCCTGTTGCTTGGACTGAGTTATCATTCTCTGCTTTTTGTTCAGTTCTTACTTGGTGTTATCATCCAAATTCTTACAGGCTGCCCAGGAAAGTGGTAGAGTTACTGTGTATTACAATTTCTGTCTCATTTATTAAATGGTACCCTGGCCAGTGCATATGTGAAACACAATACATGAAAACAATTAGAAAGGAATTGTACTCTAATAAAAACATGATTTCTATTGTCTTTCTTTCTTTCTTTCTTTCTTTCTTTCTTTCTTTCTTTCTTTCTTTCTTTCTTTCTTTCTTTCTTTCTTTCTTTCTTTCTTTCTTACTGTTGTGACATATTTAAACTGTGTGCTCAGAGATCTTCCACCTAGAGGCACATAGGAGATGTGAAATAGGGGGTTCTCATTGTGCTCTCATCACCCACTGCTATCCTTCCAAGCAATTCCCTGAAGGAATCACATTCCCTGTGAGTGTTTCAATGCTGTTAGCAATAATTTATTTAAACCCCTGGCAACCTGTGGTTTCTATGTGGCTTGTGAGCAGTTTGAAGTGTGGCTCTCCCTGCAGGACTGTGTGACTGGAAGACCCATCCAAAACTCTACTGTGCACAAGGCACCTTTGGGAAGCAGTCTGGGTTCCTGGCTGTGGATCAGCAGGTGTGGCTGAAGGGGACAGTGACAAATGGCCTCAGGTATCTGCTGCATCACCAGCAGAGTTCCAGTGCTGGAACTTGTCGGGTTTCCTGCAGAGAGCCACACTCACAGCAATTTCTCCTCAGTTCTTTAAAGCAATATGCATTTATTGTAGATCCTGCCCCAGTTTGGAGAGTCCTTCTGGGCTCTTGGCTCGTAGGGGTTTCATGTTTTAAGTCTCAGATTGTGATAAAAATCAGAATTATCTGAGTCAGAAAATGTTTCACCAGAATTGCTGAGAAGCTGGACTTCCTGACAATTGTGTGACCAGGCCCAGGTCAGTGCCTTGTGATCAGTGCAGTGTTAGGCAACACACAGCTGTTAGTCCAAGGAAATGATGTTCCAATCACTATTTGGGATATAATCATCTATACCACTTTATATTTAGCTTAAAAAACAAAACAAAAACAAAAACAAACAAGCCAACCAAAAAACCTGACCACTTTTAGAGTGTGGGAACTACTTTTAACATTACATTTACTTTTAGTATGATTTGAATTAATAGCATTGGCTTCTCTGCCTTTTTGGAAGCAATTCCTGTATGAAAGAAATCTCTTTCGCTTGTCAGGGAGAAAATTTTGAGAAAATATTGTGACAACTGGAAATATAATTGCTTTCATTTTGTACCATTCTACAGAGTTTTTTCCAGAACTGAATAGACTTGGCTGTGATAGGGACTGTAGAGGGAATGACAACTTTGTTTCCATAATGCTGGAAGGAGTCAGATGTTCAAAGTTCATTAAAATCTTTTCTTCTCTTTGGAGCTTCACTGGTTTGTAGTGTGCAAGCAGGATTTTGTTCTTATGCTCTGGAGGACTCCTCTTCTTTCTGTTTTACCCTATACTGCTGAATGTGTCATCACACTGCAACCAGGTGTCTTTGGGGTGAAAGCTCTTGTGTCAGAATAGTCTGGATCAGGCTGGGAAGGACAAGCTTTAAGCAGCTATCCCTGGAGCACAACCTGGAGAACTTGTTCTTCTTCCTGCCTGTCATGGCCCAGCTGTAAAGTTTGCTAGATCATAAGAGAAAAGGAAGGCAGGGAAAAGGTGGCTCATTTTTGACAGAGAGCAATTAAATTCACAACTTGGCAGTGGCCAGCTTATCTCATTTTTAATGGGAAGGGCACAGAGCCTGAGTGACACTTAAATGTCCTTGAAACACTATGTGACATTGTCCCTGTGCTAAATCTTGCACAAATTCCAAAGTGATAATTCAGTGATCATTGTGAGTCACCAAACCCAGGGAATCTCCATCCTGGCTCTTGAATGTCTCCTTGGTGCTGTTCCTGGAGGAACAGGAGGACAGAGTTGGGAGGGAAAGTGCAGCTCCCAGGACTTTCTGAGCTGAGGAAAGCAGTGCTGCTGCTGGCAGCCCAGCAGCAGGAGCAGATTTGGAAACTGTGCTAGTTTGTTCCGCTCATTATGCCCAGTTCTTTCCAGTCAGCTGCTTATCCATTAGCTTAGGAAGTACAAGAATCACCTAGAGCTATCCCAGCTTCTTTTACTGCACATTTACAACATCCATCTTCCTCTTGCTTTTGTGGCTCTCCTTCCATTTGTCATCTTTCTCAGTTAAGGAGAGATTATTTGCCAGCCACTCTGCCAGAGAGAGTGTTCCAGGCAGGGAGGAGTAGCTGCACTGCCCACATAGTCCCAGACCTCTCCAAGGAGTAAGTGTGTTAAAAGTAATGATGTGCAATAAACTGGAGGTGCAATAAAAACCTTGTGCAGATGTTACTGCATAGAAGCAAAAAGTGTAACAAAAAATGTGGAAACCCCTAAATAGCTACTGGAACTTCACAGGTCTTCAATATTTTTCTGCAGACACCACTAAGGTGCAGTGACACCTCGTGCATCACATTAATTTCATTGCTTGCCAAATGAACCAAATCTTTCAGGGAGCTCCTGTGCCATACCCTGAAATCCTTTTTCTCTGAATTTCTTTTTCTCATCATTCATTTAACTTGAATAGAAGAAGAAAAACTCTTCTTCTCCCTGAGGTGACAATCTCAGGCCTGTACTACAGAAAGCACCTATTATATTCCCAAGTGTGCCTTTATTTCATTAATAAATGAGACTTAAGCATATGTTTAAGCAGATATTTTGTAGTGATGGGCTTATGAACTAATGATTAATATTATTGACTAATATTCAGGGTGTGCTCAAAGGCTGTTGTGATCTGAGGACCAGTAAGTTGAAGGTGAACCAGGATGCACAGAAAAGCCTGAATCTGTTGGAAATAAGAAGTAGGGGAGAGGATGTGGGAAGTGGCTGGTACTTTGGGATAGCCTCACCTTGCCATGTGTTGTGCTTACAATTCAGAGCTGCCATAAATTATCACTGCTGCCTTGTTTTATTAAACATTGAGGATCTGAAATGTCCTTTGCTCACTCTGTGCTAACCCTTTAGTCATCCTCCCATATATTTGGAGAATAAAAATCCCTGCAGCTGGAACATGTAGTATTGGCTGTGGTTTTTTGTCCAGCAAAGGCTGGAGGAACACAGAGTTCAAATGAATACATGTTTTGTTAAATTTCTGGCAGCTTTGCATGAACAGACTAGAAAGAATGAGAGGCTGTGTAAGTCAGAGTAACAAAATGTGTGTTTCTGGTGATGTACAGTGGTTCTGAAAGTGGGTAAGTGTCCTAGAGAGAGAAAAAAGCTGTGTTTGGGGTGTTTCCTTTCCCTTTGTTGGTTGATATTCTGCTTCCCTTGGTGTGTGTTTCAGTTGACAGTAGGATCCAGTTTAGGAATACACTTTGTCAGTGAAATAATGATGATTAGCAATAGAAATGCTGTCAATGTCTTATAAAAAGTATTCCTTGATAGTATTTTTTTCTGTGATTTTTCTGGGAGTACAACAAAGGATTGAAAAAGGAGCGTGGCCTTAATGTCAATGTAACGGTAAAAGCCTAGTCAGTGATCCTAAACTCCTTTAATTTAAAATATTACCATGATCTGATTATTTCTTGCAACACTCAAGTTAATTTTATACTTCAGCACCATATTGTCTTCCACTAGCATATAATTTACCAGTCATATATTTCATGATGATGTGAGCATGTATCTAACCAACAAAGGTTCTGGCCAACAATAACATCTTTTTTTTTTTTTTTTTTTAAGTAGGAGGAAAAATATTTTTAAAACACCTTTAGATAAGCCAAAAGGACAACAGAAGTTTGACTTTTTACAGGGAAGAAATATGCAGTAGGGGAAAATGGTTTCTTCTCAGTATGTCCTTTCTGAATACCAACCCATAAATTGATATTTCTTTCTCTGAAGTAGTGGATGGTGCTTTTGAGTTGGAAGGGACTGTAAAGCTCATCCAGTCCCATTTCTGCCATGGGCAGAGACAAATTCCACTACCCCAGCTTGCTCCAGCCTGGCCTTGGACACTTCCAAGGATGGGGCATCCTCAGTTTCTCTGGGCAGTCTGTTTTTCCCACATGACAAAATTGTATATCTTGGTCTCCTTGTGGCTCAATTCCCATTTATAAAAGGGGGGGCAAGGTAGTTCTTTTCCTATCCTCTGCCACCACACCAGACTGACCTTTCTCTGTACAATAACCAGCAAAACTGTAAAGTCTGGTTTGAGGCCTCCAGTTTTGCTAAAAACAGGGGTAATAATTAAAATTGCTGATAATAAAATTGCTGTTGTTGACTCTTGACTTTTTTGGAGTCAACATTGCGTTAGTCATTTTGTCTCTGGCTATTTGTCACTGCTTTAAAGCAATACTTTTCTGTTTGCTGCAACATTCTGAAATGCAGAGAGTTTCACGTTTCAATCCCATGAACACTCCTTGGAGGCTACAAAGCACATACTGGTCCTTATTCTCTCATTTGCTGCCAAAATGTAATCATCTGTTGTTTTTCAGTGTGCTGGTGGCAGTTTAGAGTCAAAAAGGAGAATCTGATACCCCCAAGAACAAATTCACTGTAAGGAATTCACCTACTGCCCAAAAAAAGCTGTAAATGTGTCTTATATCTAGAATTTTGGTATCATCTTAAGGGACAAACTGTGATTTGCCTTAATCAACAAAACCTAAACCAGTGAATGCAATATTTTCCTTTCACTGGGGACTCTTGAGGGTGATCTAGTGGAAAAGAAGGTCACACATTCCCCCTGGAGTGAAGGAGGTAAATGTGATGCTGACTTGTGAAGTGTGGCAGGAATTTCACAACAGGGCTGTAAGAATGCTTAAAACTGCTCTGTCAGTGTGACTTTGTGGTGAAAACACCCAGCAAATTCAGGACATCTTTGCTGCATTGGAATGACATTTGTTTACAGCTCAAGAATACCTCTTGGGTTCTCTCAGTGCAAAGCAAAATTAAATTTTAGAAGAAATGTGATTCAGGAGGTTTTCTGTTAACTCTGTCTCATGTGCTTTTTCATTTCCTCCTTGTTTCTTTCCCATCACTGTCACCAGATGTTTGTGTGAAGCATTATTTTTTCAACTCTGGGTGATTAAAACTGGAATTTAGGTATCAAATAGAAAGCCAAGTGGTTTCAGTGCTTTGTATAGTCCATAAGTCAAATAGAAAACTGTAACTATTTATACAATGACAGGGAGAAATTTTCATTTGATCTATTCCAAAGTAGATTGTGTGAAAGATTCATGTTGATTTCAGTGCCTGTCTTTAGGTCATTGAAAAAATAATCAACACAAGGGATAAACTCTGATCACTTGCACTTCTCTTAAATGTTCTCTTAGCAAAGTGCAGCCTTCTTCAAGAGCTTTTATACAAAAAAAACTGAAGCATTTTGGCACAGAGTCTGCTATGAACATGAACACCCCCAAAATATTTTTTTTCCCAAATTCTGTGCTTTCTGATGCAGTTGCATGGACAGTTGCTCATGCACCTTGCTGCATGAATGAGTATCTTACAAGTCCATGTTATTGTTGCATTTCAAAAAAGTAATACCACTCAATAAGCAATTTATCATCATAGTTCAAAACACTGTTTTATCTGTGCACAGCATCTGAGAAAACACACTTAAAATGCTTTGTACTCGTGAAGGAATACATCTGGAACCCCTTCTGGCTGCATTATACTCTGCATTGTTTCCATCTTATTTTCTTGATGTGTGAGCCCTTGACAGAGGAAGTTGTGGAGAGTGCCACTACTTGTCTGGAAAAGAAAAAAGAAAAAAAGAAAAAAAAAAGAAAAAGAAAAAGAAAAAGAAAAAGAAAAAGAAAAAGAAAAAGAAAAAGAAAAAGAAAAAGAAAAGAAAGAGAAAAAGAAAGAGAAAAAAGAATCACAAAACACCCCCAAAAAAAAAAAAAAACAAAAAAAGCCTGCACAATCTCAGCAATTATTTAAGTTGAAATTACAGCCTGCACTCCCAAACTCAGTACCACTTGGCAGCTGCAATTTGATGAGGTGCTGTAATTAATGAGTTAGCACTTGTTGGGTAGGCCATGGAAATCAAGAGCTGTGTGCTCGTCTTCTGCCTGTTGCATGTGCTGGATTTCATTTGCATCTGAAGAAAGAAGAGCTGCTCACCTGGTTATTTATCAAGCCTTGGCCTTTTTAAACCAGGGTTCTGGTCCCATAAGGAGAGGGAATGCTCAATTTTCCTACCACTGCCTGGCTGTGTGCAAAGCTCAGCTACAAAGTCCTGCTTTCCATGGAATGCTGAAGCCCTGCATTTGTTTAAAATCTGGCCTTGTGCTCAGGGATGTTTATACTGAAATCAAACATAGAAGATGGCACCAGTCCTGTCCCAAAGAGCTCCCTAAAATCAAAAGCAAAACAGTGTAAAATAAAACCAGTGGTTGTTTCTGGCTCTAAATTTTAACCAGAGCAGGTCTAGTAGTTATAAAACATTGTCCTATATATAGTGTAATACAATCTGAGTTAGACTGTTCTTTATCAGTGGTGTCAACTAGGACTAGAAAAACTTTTTTTTTACTAAAGTATTCAACAGATTTTTGTGTGTGTATATACACAGAGAAAGATCTATCAAATTAGGCACATATGACACCCATACATGCATTGTGCATGTCAGGAATTCAGATATTAATAAAACAATGAGTTCCCATTGCAGCTGGTAAAGGCTGATCATGTTCCCACTAAACTGTTAATATTAGTAGGTCATATGTTCACTGGACTAATCTGGGTTGTATTGTCACCACCCAGCTGGGAGTCCCCAAACTTTTGAGCTCTTCAGCAGAAATCGTGTGTAAGGCTTTTCATCTGCTCTTTGAATTTATGGGTGCTGAGGGACTGGAGCTTTTTGCACTTGCCCAGATTACCTCAGGTACTTTTGGAAGCAAGTCTGCTTGGAAAAAATTATCAGGTTAGGTTAAAGATAGAAGTGAGTGAAACATGAAAAGTCACTGCATTTCACATTTACAAATGTAGAAGTGAACCTTGGAAAATACAGGTTTGCTTTCCCATTGACCCCAAATCTTCACTAATCTGACTCTACTACTGTGGTTGTGGTTAGTGGTACAGAGAGTTGCAATTTAGGTGCATCACACTGTTGCTTTTACACTGGATTTGGGCACTCCTTTTTCTTCCCTGATGCACTTTATTTTTGAGATGCTGATCATGCATAATTTTGAAATATAAAGTGGAAGAATAGGAGAGAGACATCCTTGTTCCTTTGGATCAACTCCTATGCTCATAACTTGTCACTAGAAGACGTCTTTCTCCAAAAACCAGATGTGAGACCTTTAGAAGATTCACAGTTTATTTCTATCCAAAAATGGAAAGGAAAAAAAAAATCCCTTTCAATATTTCAGTAGTGAAGAGGGAAAGGGAAGGTACAGTCAGTGGAGACAGAGAAGCTTCTTCAAAAGTAGAGGTAATACAGGAATTTATTTTATTGTCTAGTTACCATAAAATGAGCTTAGAGACAAGATTTTTTAAAACACTTTAACCACTCTAAAACTCTCTCTATTCTTAATGGAGAATGTTATTAATGGAATGTTTTTGCAGTACACATATTATATAGATTATCTATTAAAGGCAATGCCTCAGTGCATGGATGTGGGTAGAGAGGGTACACACTCGATTGTGCAAAGCACCAAGCTTGAGGGGAAGAGAAACTTCTCTGTTAAAACTCTTAGAAACCAATGTGGTTTGCAGATTTTGCTCACCAAGCTTTGAATGTGAAATTGGCAAAAACTGTAGCCAGAGAAAGCCCACTCCCTTCAAATACAAAGGTGAGGAGGCATTTAAGCTAAGAAAATTCATGGAAAAAGAGAAAAATAAGTCAAGGTAGGATTAAGACCTGTGCTCCTGCAGAATGCTTGGCTGCTGAGAGGAACAGGTACAGTAAATATCTGCCTTACACAGCACAAAATGGAGCACTGCTTGCTGAAACATGCAGCCTCTGGGGCTGGACCTCCCTTTTCTGGATGACAGAGAGCTTGCACAAGCAAGACACATTCCCCAAGGAACTGGAAAGGTGCCAAGGAGCCACAGTTTGGGGAGGATTTTGCTGGTTGTGGCCAAGAGATGAGATTGGGAAGGAGGGTGGGCTCACACACATTTCTGTGGAGTGGGGAGCCAGGAAATGCTGGGTTTAGTGAACCACTGCATCTGAGCAGAGTGTGTTGACTTTTTAATCCACTCAGACTGAGGTTTCGTTTGGTGTTTTGTAAACGGGGACAGCAAACTCCCCACTGCTCAAGGAGTAAAGCCTGACAAGTGGTGTCCTGTGCACTCCACTCTACTTGTGTTACAAAGAAAGCAGAGATTCAGGTGGCTTTTCCAGGTCATATCCCATGTAACTATTTACTAAGTATTTAATTTATTAATTGATAAAAGTAATAACTTGCTTCCAAGAGTATTCCCAAATATGCATCATTGCTGCAAAAATTGTCATTTGGAATTGCCTCCCAGTTGCTTCAGGAATCTTGGCCATTTAAATCACAATTATCATTTGAATCAGCATATAATTCAAAAGGAAAGAAATGAAGGAGAAGGAGAAGGAGAAGGAGAAGGAGAAGGAGAAGGAGAAGGAGAAGGAGAAGGAGAAGGAGAAGGGAAGGAGAAGGAGAAGGAGAAGGAGAAGGAGAAGGAGAAGGAGAAGGAGAAGGAGGAAGGAGGAAGGAAGGAAGGGAGGAAGGAAGGAAGGAAGGAAGGAAGGAAGGAAGGAAGGAAGGAAGGAAGGAAGGAAGGAAGGAAGGAAGGAAGGAAGGAAGGAAGGAAGGAAGGAAGGAAGGAAGGAAGGAAGGAAGGAAGGAAGGAAGGAAGGAAGGAAGGAAGGAAGGAAGGAAGGAAGGAAGGAAGGAAGGAAGGAAGGAAGGAAGGAAAGGTGCTAAAACACTTTTAAATTCAACATCATTTCATAGTTGAGATGCAAAAGGAAAATTTGGGATAGCCTTTATACCCATGAAAGGGAGCAATTATTTTGCAATGAAATAATTGTAACCAGAAAAAGAAAAGCCAGGCACGTCTTAAGAGTTCTAAGTAAACACTTCTGAGTCATCCAAAATAGTTCTCACATAAATAATTAGACAGCTGTTAAAATAGGTTCAATTATTGTTCACATTTAATAAATTCATTGGTTCAAAAGCCAAACCAATAAATCATTTTAAAAATAGAGTCAAAAAGGCTGTTGTAACATAATTTTTTGTTTCTCTTCTAGATAAAAATGGCTTTCACAAAATAAATATTTTGTTGAGAAAAGAGTAAAAAGATTGTAGGGAAAGTGTCCAAAATTATCTATATGCCTGGGACAGAAATAGAAAACGTATAGATAAATATAATATTATTTCTGCCCCTAGGAGTCAAAAATGGAATATAGTTTCATCCTTGTTAATTCTATAACCTCAGTGTGAGTATATTAATTAAGTTTTAGTGTTAATTTGGAAAGCAAGTTAAATAAAGCATGGTGATAATTTTGCTAAGCACAGGCATTTTATCCACATCAATTTTCTCAGTACCTTGCCAGTAGCATAAAGAATTGTGGAATCACTATTTTATTTTGAAATCTGAACTGAGACCAGATAGGAATTAAATTTAGCTGTGCTCGTTGGCTAAATGAATAATATCTGTCAAGTAGATTCCCAATATGAATTAGATAATAATCTCTGCAATAATTATCTGCAATTACTCCATTACCTTAGGGAACTAGAAAGATAAAAGCCTGTGAAAGCATAAATTGTGTGCTACAGATTGTTGTAGACCATCCCCTGTTGATTTACACTGCACACACCAAGAACTAGTTCCAGCTTGAGCACTCACTCACAGCTCTGGGCTACAGGCATTTGGACAGGAAGCCAGTCCTGGCTCCTGTGGCTGGATATCCTGGGGGAGATCAGATTTCCTCTGGGAATGGGGCTGTGTCACCCCTGGCTGTTCTGGTGGCTGGGCATGCCAGGCATGGGACATATTGGAATTGTCTGTTTGGGAGAGAGAAAATGGACTTCAGACGTGTAGCCCCCTTTGCCCTGGGCTCTGAGCAGGGCTGGGACATGGATGCTCCTCTCTGGATAGCCACCAGTTATGGGATGCTGGAAGTCGATCCCATGACCAGCTGCCTTACCATCGTGGATGTCCCATCCCTGGAAGTGTTCAGGGACAGGCTGGGTGGGGCTTGGATCAACCTGCTCTAGGGGGAAGTGGCCCATGTCAGAGGGGCTGAAAGATCTTTAAGGTCTTTTTGCATCCAAACCATTCTGAGATTCCCTGACTCTGTGCTTCCCAAGACTCATGTTTAGGATTATACCTGAAATCCATTTCTTCTCAGTGCTGAAGGCATGCAGAGCTCAGGAGGGGCAAACCTTAGAAGCAGCGCCTCCTCCTGCACACCATCTCCTCAACCTCCATCCAGCACAGATCACTGACACAGCTTTATAAAAACAATTACCAGAAATAGGGGAAGGCTTCTCTTTGGGTGAGAACCCTACTTTGAGTGCTTTTGCCTATTATATCCTCAGTAAAAACATCTTGCCCATTTTAGCAATCAACCTCAGATACCATTCTATGTCTCTCTCAAAACCTATCACTTCCTTTCTATTTCTAAAAGCAGAAAGTAGCACAAAATGCACACCAACTATTAAAGGATGGGAAATTACTTGTTATATGACAAAAAGATGCATTACCACAGTCCTTTTGGTTAATTAAATATTCAGTGTTTGACTTCAACCAACACCAGAGATAAGTGTACCAAACCAAAATGACAGCTCTGCATGTGATAAAATTGGAATTCGCTGTGTTTGGGACAAGTCTTGTCTTTTTAGTTAATGACCAAGCTATCATATCTATCAAACGGACATCAAAATAATTAGAAATGTAAATGGAATTAAAAAAGCAGTAGATTAAGAGGACACAGATAAAGGTGAGGAGGTAGTGTCTGTGAAATAACAGCACTTTGCCAGATGTTTCCGTGCCAAACCAGATGGAGGCTGCAGTATTATTTATCATTTTTCAGCAGAAGTTTAAGTTGGAAGATGTATTACTGCAATCATAAAGACACTTGTGAGCCATTTATAAAAAATAATTGGTTTGATTGCCAACAGTAATTATTATGGAGAGTGTGGCCATCAGCTGCCCAGGACTTTTCCAGATGTGCTCAGAGCATGGCCCGTGGTGGTTAATTAATCCAAGGTAAACTTGTCCACACCTTCCCCTCTGATACTCACATTTCAACACAGAAAGGTGAAGGTATCCTTATCTAATGTTATGAGAGATGCCCACATTAAAACCAGAGGGATTAATTAGAATCACTTTTCAGTGTGGGGCTTGTCCTGTGAGAGAACTGTGTCACCTGTGGATTTATTTGTCTGCATCCCATTTGTACAACTGCGAGAGTTTTATATTTTCTCAGAGGTCAGTGACAATTACTGTGTATACTTGCTCCACAAAATCATGTATGGGAGGTAACAAAGTGCAGGAGAGCCTTAATTAGCACTGAATTAGTGCTTCTTCCTACATTTTGACCCCACTAACCTGACCTGAGGCCCCTGTGTGTATCATGCAGCTGCCCAGCTGGGCCAGCTTTTCTCTTATGACCAGTTTCTCCCTTTCCTGGAACTCCTCTTAAAATTTCCACAGAGGGGAATACTTTTCCTCTTAGAAGCTCTGGCTACATTCTATCTCTAGGTCTGTTTTGTTGGCTGGTGCTGGGGTTTGTGCTTCAGCCATACTCCCTTGCTCAGCTACATCTTTTGTATTTCTGGCTTGAATTTTTTAGGCTGTCAAGGCAGAAGTGTCCAGAGAATATTGCTAAATATTGTGTCAGGGCTGGATTAGATGCAGGCACAGCTCTGTGTAAGTGTTCATGCCCAACAACAGTGGCTCAGACACCTGAGGGTTTTTGTGGCATTTCTGGCTCGACTTTGTCCATTTGAAGCCATTCCCCCTTATCCTGTTACTCCAAACCCTTGTAAATAGTCCCTTCATCTTTCTTGTTTCTCATATAAATAGAATATTTTCACTTAAAGCAGGGAAGATTTACTCTGTTTTCTCCTGGAACCATTTATAGATGCAAACAAAGGGGAGATACTGTGGAACAAATTAGGAGCAGGCTCTTCTGTGAGCTCAGTGTCAAGAGATAAGCTACACAAATTAAAGAGGCTCACCCTTTGACAGGTAGGAAAAGTATGAAAGCAGTGTAATCTGAAAGCCATGGCAAAAAATAATAACTGCAGATCCCTGCAAAAGTCCTGAAAAAGTTGCTATCAGCCACTGCTGCTTCCAGAAAGAAAAGAAAGGAAATGTACATGTGTAAGGTTCTTTTGTTCTTTTCCAGGAGTGTGTTTTTTTCTTATCTTGTGGCTACAGCTTTCTCTAAGATAAAATAATTCCAAACATAAGGTTAGTATTCTGACATCACAAACTGCATCATGAGAGCTATCTTCAAAGTCTGTCTAGGGGATTTGGCTCTGAAAATTTAATTAGTAAAATCTGCTAATTTTCTTTAAAGCAGCTATGTTTTTGAAAAGGATTTAAGAATAGCTTTGATTTTGCCTAAAATAATTGGTATTTGCAGACAATTATTTTTCTTAACTTTATTTAAAGATAAATATAATAGCTTCATAGCCCTAGTTTTCTAATTTGAGGTCCTCTGAACTGTGTATTGAAAAATAATGGAAATACTGTCTTTTTTTTTCTCTACCCTATAATAATTTTGATCATTTCTAAGCAACATAATCTCCCTGCATGAAAAATATTCTCACAACAATACTTTACTGCAGAATTTGCTGAAATATGAAGACACAACAGGAGCCATGTAGGCACAGAGCCTCCTGGTAGCAGGCAATTCATTTTCAGATTGAGCCTTTTGTCTCTTGCCCTGAGTTTTGTGTGGAACCACTTGTGATGTTGGACCCCAGGAGACTCATATTCCTTCCAGACACTTTGGGGAAACTGTGGTTAGACATTCAAACCATGCTGTTGACGGGTTGGTGAAAGATAATAAGTCTCATTTTGTCTGCAAATGTTACAAGTTCTTCCTTGCCAATCCTTTCTGTCTTTGATCTTTTAAGGCAACTTTGGCTTAATAAAGAGGCCAGTTAAAATGGTCTTTTAGCAGAAAATCTCTTTTGAAAAAGTAAGATTTCATGCGAGACATATCTGCAGAAAATACTGATCTGAAAATATTGTTTCATGGTTTACAGGAGCTGAGCTGAGTGTCATAGATTTGTGACATTTTTGTGGGTCAATTATTTTGTGTGGGCTTTGTTTGGTGATACCTTACCCAGAGAAAACTTCTATTAACCTTATATAAAGCTGACACACCTGCTTCCCTGCAAACACTCCACAAACAGACCATGGTAAAATAAGAAAGGTTTTAGCTATCAATTTTTAGTAGTGAAAGAAACCTTAAATTTATTTTCTTTGCAAATCAGTCCCCAAGGCAAATTTCCCTGGGCTAGGTTATCCCAGTGGAAAGTGTGAGCTGCAGAACTGCAGCCTTCCAGATGTCTGAAAGTTTGCTGTTCTGTTGTACTTAAACACTTTTAATTCTCAAAAGGTCTCAGTCAGTGAAACATGGACATATCAAAGGGGCTTTGCCAGCACTGTCATGTTAAAAACCTTTCCAAAGGACTCCAGTGAGGGCCCAGGTGCCACTCACACCCACAATGAGCTTTTGATGTCATCAGAGGTTTCCATTTCCGTAGGAATCTCTGTAGATCATGAGGCTGCCAGCAAGGCTTCAGTCTGGGTAGCAAATGATGAATGGGAAGCTGCTGCTTCCACGTTTTCTGCTGCTTGAGACACATTTTAAGGCAAAATGACAGCTCCAGAATCACACTCTGTTCCTCGCGCTTCTCGGCGAAAAACAAGATTAAAAAAGAACCTGTCTCAGTCCCTGGCCAGACATGGAAATTTCTGTTCAAAAGAGCAGCTTCTGCTGTTCTGGGGGCCAAATTCCAGGTACCAGCAGGCTGAGTGGGTGGGGATGTCTGAAGGATGCTGCACCCAGACATCAGGAAGCAGAAGTGCTGTTGCAATATTGTTCCTGATGCTTTGTGAGCTGAGACTCCCATTTCAAGGTCAGTGCCAGGAGGAAACTTGTGACCCACTGTCAGTGAGATCCCCAAAAAACTAAAGGCAAAGTTCCCCTCACCTGTCTCCCTAGTAGGTATTTATTGGTTTCAAAGTACCTGGATAAAATGCTTGGAAATTTCAGAGGGATGTGAAGACACTCATGCAAAATGTTTCTCTTTTCTTACTTTTCATCTCTTTCCCAGAGTCATCTGAGGCTATGGAGATCATGTACAGTTATAAGAGGAATTCCTGGAAATATGTTTTATTATTGCTTGGTCAAATTGCATCTTGCAGGGCAATAATAGATATAATAATTATTCTGCACAGAGTTTTATAAAGGCACTGCTGGGGGATCACAATCTTGAGCTCCCTTGGGCTTGATGAAGCAGGGAGTTCCTCTCTGAAAAGATAGAAACCCAGTTTTAGTGCATGTGGCCAGCTTAAGCTTTTGCCATGAGAAGGGTGCTGTGATTATAGCAAAAACACTGTAGGAGAAATTATTTTGGGAAGACTAATCTTGCTAAAAGAGCAAAGAGACTCAAGGAAGAAAACAGAGTGGTTATGACTGCAATTACAGGGGCAACCAATAGCTATTTTCCAGAATCACAAAAACCATATATTTCCAAGATTCTGGATGCTCAATGGCATCAAACAAACCTGGGTTCTGTATGTCAGTGTCATGTAAATGAGTCCCTCTCCACAACTCTGAAGTACCAGGGAAGAAAGTGAATAAAAGTAGTTGCATTTGGGACATCCTGGATGGATATTGGAAAATAGAAATCTGTTCAGAAGTAGCAGTTAGTCACTAGCTATAATTAATGAGCTTGAAATGAGTAAGGCTGGGCACTCTCCTACACCTCCAGACTGATTTAGAAGGCAGAATGAGGCTATATTATTTTTTCATGTCAGAAAAGTTGCAGACTTGGATAACGAAAAGTCAGAGCAGCTCTGGTCTTACAGCTCAGCTGTTTCTTGAAGCTCTGCTTTTATTTTCTGATTTGCTGTTAATTCCACTGAAATTTGACCCAGAGGAATTTTGTGCTACTATTTCAGTAACATAAAGATCTTGAGTGGATTGCAAAATTGTTCTAGGATATTGCCTCTTTTCAACAATGCTTCTTCCCTATAACAACTTAAAAGCAAACAAAATGAAGAGATAAATCTATGAAACATAAAGCTGGGAGTGCCCCATGGAATGAAATTATATGACAAGACCTCAATTCTCTGTGCCAGCCATTGGACGAGAGAATGCCAAGTGAAGAATGAATGGTGGAAAATTGGCTTTTAAATAATTGCAAAGGAAAACAGAGATTGCAAGAGACTATCATTAAAATGTGGGCTTTTAAAAATCAAAAGCTGGTTGCAATTTTGACAATTCTAAGTTGGGAGGTGACTGCAGACAAAATTACACTTTTCATCTGCTCTGGAAATAGGAGTTAATAACTCTTAGGCATTTCTTGCCTGTGGGACTCCAAAAACAAACTAATGTGCCCAGATGAGACAGTGATGGGTGGTTCATGAACACTGGTGCCAGTGTGAACCAACTCAGAGCAGAGTGGTAACAGAACCTGTAAGTTATATAAAATTGTTTGTAGATGAAGGACACCATGGAGGAAGTTAGAATGAGAACAGAGGAACCTGGTGAGATCTATTTAATTGGATTTGGGGATAAATGATTTCTGAAGAAGTAGAGAGTCTAAAATTCCATCTATTGCCAGTTTGGGGAAGAGAGAGAGCTCTGGGCAGTACCATGAGCTATAGATCCCCAGAAATAAAAAGCAAGACACTTAATTTCTTCTGGGTGTTCTGGGGGAGAAAAGACACAGCTGTGCCACCTTTTGCTGTGTGGCAGGCACTGCTGTCACTGCCCTCAGGGGTGGTGTGAATTCCAGGGATACAAGACCTTCAGCTGACAATGACAGATCACCCTGGTCTATGTGGCATCAGAGCTAGAGCACTGTTCCTGCCCTTGCATTCTTGTGATTACAGCCTCTCTGAGTTCTGAATAAGCCATGTTTGACTTCTAATCACTATGGGCTTTGTTGAAATAGCTGTGCTTTGTGACTACATATTTTGTTTTCTTTCTGAGTCTTTGGCTTGGAAGGCTTGATAACAGGAGTAGCATATAAAGAATGCTGTGGAAAATGTGGAATGAAAGCAGCTTTACCTTGTTCTTGTATGAACTGGAACTGATGAGTCAGTAAAAGATCTTCATATTCCTCTCATTCTGTTCAGAAAAACGTTCTCAGTTAAAAACCCCAGAGATTTTGCCCAGACTCTGATTTCAAATCTTGCCCAATGCAGACCTGTTCACTCAGTGAACAAAACTTTTGTTTAGTCTCAGAATAAAAGCTCATCTTTAGTTAGTGCATGTTTCAAAGGAAAGGATCCAGGCACAGCAAATATCATGCATGCACTCAGTGAGTTCATGAGGAACAGATGTCATTTGCAGAAACAAGGAGAGGCACTTATGTTTTGAATTATTTAAGCATAGGAGAGCAAAGAAGATAAAAAGAAAGTATTTTTGCTGTGTTAGTCCAAATTGTATATTCTCATAGTCATTCAAAATCCTGCCAGGAAAGATTAATAACAGCTATTGTTGGAAGACCCCAAGCAAGATTAGAGTGCTCCTGTGCTGGGCTGTTTGAGGAGATCAGGTGAGAACGAGTTCCACAGAAATCTGTGATTCCAAAGCACATGATGGAATGATTATTCACACTAGGGATTGTTTACAGGGAGTTGTATCCACTGTATAGTTCTCTGCTTTTCTGAAGGTGGCATCTCAGGAAATATCTCATGTCCAGTGTCTCTGTTCAAGGCAGAAATGGTCCTTCCATGCTCAAGATGTCCCATGCAGTGGGACACTGGAGCTGTGCAAGGACTCTGTACAGCCACAGAGATGATAAAGGGACTGGAGCATCTTTCCTGTGGAGACAGGCTGAGAAAATTTGGGCTGTTCAGCCTGGAGATGAGAAGGTTGTGTGGAGATCTCACAGCACCTTCCAGTGTCTGAAGGGGCTACAGAGAAGCTGGAGAGAGACTCTGCATCAGGAACTGGAGTGATGGGACAAGAGGGAATGGCTTCAAAGTGAGAGTGGGTTTAAATTAGATATTGGGAAGAAATTCTTGGTGGTGAGGGTGGGCAGGCCCTGGCACAGGTGCCCAGAGCAGCTGTGGCTGCCCCTGGATCCCTGGAAGTGTCCAAGGCCAGGCTGGACAGGACTTGGAGCAGCCTGGGACAGTGGAAGGTGTCCCCCCTGCCCATGTGTCCCTGTCCCAGTGCTCCACTGTAAGGAACTGCAAAAACTTTTTTTTTTTTAGATAGATGATTAGGGAGGAAATTAAGTCAAGTGAGACAAATATTGGATCTGAGAACTGTATATTGGTAATAAAAAAACAAAAACCCAAAGTAAAAAGGAATTACCCTGCTAAAGGGGGATAGAGGGAGAGAGAGTGGAGACAGAGGAGACAAAGATGGTGTTAGCAACAGTCAAACCCTTCCCCTGTGCCTCTGACAGCCACTGCTGAGGAAAAACAAAACTAAATTGGCTCCTCACACCATGGCAGGGGCAGCACTGGATCATCTTGAAGGTCCCTTCCAACCCAAACCATTCCACCATTCTGTGATTAACAGCACTGACTGCAAAACAGATCAGGATAAAATTTTAAGGCCAAAATAAATCACTCTTCAAACCCCTCTGCCTGTCACAGCAAACATGACTTTACAACAACTTCTCACTTTTCCTTTGCCTTTCACCTTCAATATTTTCATGGAAAGTGTTTAAGACCATAATTAATTCTGAAAAGCAGACAAATACAATGAGCATACATCTGATCCTATAAAAATCAAATGGGATATTCCCCTCTTGGTAAAAATCCCCTTTTGTAAAAATCCTGATAGTTCTTAACAGGGATTAGGTTTAAGTAGGAAGGTTTTTAGTATTGGAAACCAGATTATTTTTGTGGTCTTTTTATGCTATGATTTTTATTCCCAAAATACACATTATGTTAAAAATAACAGTTTTTATAATGATCTAGAAACTTGTTAAACTCACTAGAGTTAGGAAGGCAAGAAATGAAATTAATATATTAAATAATTATGCTTCTCCAAGATGAAACTTGGAAACCCCAACTAAATGTAAAAACATCAGTTACTGCACAACTATGCCTAACATAGTTCTAGTGACTGCAAAGTAAATTTTGCCACATCTTATAATTTAAGATATTGAAACTCTGGGAGTGTAAACTGTTCACATCACTGTATTCAAAAAGGGGTTATTTATATCTTTAGTTTCATGTTCAAGGAATGTGCAGAGTTAAAAGTCAAATTGAGATTCTGGAGAATCATAAATGAAATTACAGGTGAGAGGTGCAAAGGAAGAGTCCATTTCAGAAGCACAGTACATCCTCCTCTGTAAATCATCATTAATGAAATATTTTGTAGATTCATTGTTCAACCCTTGCCTAAATTAAAAGAAATCTCATTATCATGGAAGCAGCTAATGCATATTTTGGGCTGAGATAAAAGCAGCAATTAGTTTATGTATTTAGAATTAAATCTATTGAACTATTTTGTGCCTGTTTTCATGAATTCTTTAGCCAGTTCTATTTAGGTATTAATAAAATCAAGGATAACTTGTACAAGTACAGCAAACACCTTACCAAAATCCACCTCTTTGTGTTAGCCCACTCAGTATCCAGTCACCAAGGAAAAGTAGCTCTGCAGCACTTTAGGAAGCAAATTTGTACAAGGAAGTCAAAATGGAGATGTGGGAAAAGAAAACTGATTTTTTCTCCCCCCAGTGAGAGTTTGTCATAAAATGTTAATGTTCTTCACTAAACTAACTCCTAACAGTTGGCATTTTTAAAAGCAGAGCTGGGAATGTTTTTCCTGTGTGAAAAAGCCCAAAGGGATACTTTGAGTTTTTGTCCTGATTTGATATCAGGACAAAGTGTTTCAATAATGGAATTTCCTGTGTGAGAAAACCCTGGGTATCTGTCAGCTCTTTTTAGAAAATCTGAAGAATTTCACAAAATAATACATGGAAGCAAATATTGGTGAAGAAAATCCAGCTGTGCTGCTTGCACCAGCAGGAAGCTCAGCCTGAGGGCTCCAAACTCCCTTATGCTGCAGACTAGACAGAGAAGAACACATTTTTAATGCAGTGTTCAAACTCAGGAGCCAGAATAGAATTTTTTCAAGACACTGAGTAATGTCTTAGAGGATATTTCCAGTAGACCCTTGGATTT
The DNA here is from genome assembly GCA_030060385.1 of Muscicapa striata striata. Taxonomy (NCBI): domain Eukaryota; kingdom Metazoa; phylum Chordata; class Aves; order Passeriformes; family Muscicapidae; genus Muscicapa; species Muscicapa striata. The sequence continues at coordinate 5,233,933 of JAREIS010000075.1, read as the reverse complement.
AATCTGCACTGTTTCTTAAATTCCCTGTCTTTGCACAGCTTTCACTTCCAGCACTTCTCTGAAACATTCATTGGTTAATAACTTGCTATCTAATTGTTTGCATTTTTTTTTATTATTTTCAAAATCTTGTGTGTCTTTGGAGAACTTCTGAACTGTGAAATAATATCATTGTGACCTTATAATACTAATTTGATAGCATTCTGACTGGAAATGAATCATAGTACTGAGTAATAAAGACTTGCAACGCATTTTAAATATTAATTTGCAATTCACTTGAATTTAATCAGAGGAAAAGCTGAAGAATTCCAGAAGAAGACTTGTAAAGTTTAATATCTCTTATCCATGTTTTCATAACAACAAGATGTCATAAAATCATAGAACAGTTTGGGTTAGAAGGGTCTTAAATATTATCTCATTCCAACCCTCTGAAATGAGGGGTTGCTGTGTCACTTGATTTTACTTCATTTCAACCAGTAAAAAATTGGATTTGACAATATTTCTATTCACTGCCTATGAAGCACTGAGTTAAATGGAAAGAATATTTTGCAGTTTTAGCCTAAAAATTCCCTCACCAGGCTTGTTTGCTAGAGAAATGTTCCCTGATTTCTCTGCACTGCACAGCTGATTTTACAGACCAGTGACTTTTGTGTACTAGGGAGTGGTTTGAGAAAAGATGGCCAAATAAAATAAAGGCAATGGCAGTGCAGAATGGCTTCTGTGGTTAAGTGTGCAAAGGAAAACTGAGAGCAAGAGTAAAGTGTAGTGACTGCACCCTTTTGCAATGGAAAACAAGAGCTGATATAAATATTTGTCTTTTTTCTTGGAATCAGGGCTTTGTTAATTTATTTTTTTGTTAGGGTGCAATAAGTACCCTAATAAGTTCTGCTGGCTCATCATTGATAAACAAAGCCTTTTAATAGTACTGATGGCACTTAATGATAGATTATTTTTGGGCAGTGTAAAAAGCCTGGGCCACTTGCATTAAAACCAACCAGCTCCTGTGTTATCTGTTTTCTTCAATATCTGACTTTAATTGCAGTTATGGACTCCAAACTGATCCTGTGCTCACCTGTGAAAACCCTTTCCCCTCCCTTCAGAGATTTTCTGCCTACCATGAAATAGGTGGAGGGAAAAACTAGATGTGCTCACTGAAAATTCATGGCCTGTAGAGCAAAAAGGGCCATTCCATAGCCTGGAAATTTTCAAGGATATTCAGTGGGGTTGTATTGAACCATTTGTGACACCACATCTTCAGGGGCTCCATCCTGAAGAGAGGGAGACACTGATTGTCATCAGCACATGGAGACACAAATATGAGCTATCCAGGGAGTGAATGCAGCTGCTTTTTGGGTGACTGTTCTTCCCATGTCCAAATCAGGTCCATATGTGCATCAAGTTGTTCTGGTCCATGCTGGGTTTTTAACCCCATTCTTACTTATCCTTAATATTCTTGCTGGTTTGTCCACTGACTCTGCTCAAGCACTTCCATTTATGCTTCTGCAGCATGGAAGGTTCTGCTGAGTTCAGCTTTCCCTTATAACCCTCAGGGAAATCCCTACTGTACCCATCATTTCGGTGAGGGAGGTGGTGTATAAAATGGAAACATTTCAAATAGCCAAGTTAGAAATAGTCTGATGGTGATCTGAGCAGGATGTTAATGTAGGGAAAATATGATATCATATCTCACTTTAGGTAAGTTTGCAGTGGAAGATGAGGTGACTTGAATGTTTGTGACTACTGTGAATTACTGTTAAATTCTCCTCTTAGCATTTGGCAGAATGGACTGGAGGATTAAGGTCAGGTAGTAAGAGATATTTTGCTGGTTTTGCTCTGGACTATACTGACATTTTACAACGAGAATTGAGATAGAGCTTCAAAATGTTCAATGCAAACCATAAAACCTTTTGATACCTCTGCACTTCATAAAATATTGAACTAGAAGCATTACTATGCCATAAAGAGTTTTAAATGAGTGGGGCTTAGAGTTTTCTCAAAGATTATGCTTTCCTTTGTGACTGGTCAAATTCCTTCAGGAAATTAGATGAATTAAAAGTGGCATCTAAAATAGTTTTAGCCCCCTTTTTTATGTTTGCAAAACAGCCCTGAAATAACAACTTATCATATACACCTCTTTCCTGTGCATGAGGTCATCTTATTTGCAAAAGCCAGGTTAGATTTTAATAAATGCTTTCTTCTGTTAATAAATAACATATGTTCTTTATGTATGTGCTCAGTATGTGAAAGGAATTTTCACCTCCTTTTTGATACAAAGTCAGAAGTATCTGGTAGAAAATTTAAGTCAGTAAATTCAGATTTTTTTAAGGAGCATATGAGAGCTCTTTGGCTTCTTAAAATATTATAAGTTTGATATCTAGCACTTATATAAGTTTAATACTTTTAGTTGCTACGTGGAGATTCATATTTTAAAAAAATTATTAATATAGTAAAATTAATGCATTTATTATATGGCCATAGTCTGTGTTAATATTTATCATTACCATTGCAAAGGGAAGTATCTGAACAGCAGGAAAACACCAGCAGCAGGGATGCCTGTTTGGATGGCTGCATTAAGGTACAGCTGGAGACAGTGGAATCACCACAAAATCCAAAGAAATCATTATCTTGACCCCAGGATTTGGTTGATATCCATTGTCCTCACTTCTTGTGAGAGGTGCCAGCCAGTCATGGAAAGCAAACCACACCAATCTGGTTCAGCATGTCAACATTTCCAAGCTTCTTTTTTTTCTTTCTGGAAAGTTTGTGGTTTCACAGAGCTTTTAGGATATTGAATTCCTCTTTACTGTGTTTTAATTTCATGAGGGTGCCTGGTCTTTAAAAAAAAAACAAAAACATATATATTAAAATGTGCCTTGAGGTCAGCAGGAAGCACGAAAGCATATTATAACCTTAATATTAAATGAATGATTTGTTTTCTAGAATCTGAGCAGTGCTCTGGTTTTCACCTGAAACATTTTAATTTGAATCCCATGAGGAGAATTGGAGTTGCCCATCATTTAAACTAATGCAATTATTATTGATATTTGAACTTAAATATTGAACAAGTATTAGTATCCCATTCCTTCTAGCTAGGAAAATCTGATTATTTGCACACAGTTGCTGCATTTTAAGGTGTGATCTCAGTAACTTTCAGAGTTTTTCCAATAAGAGTTTAACTGAAAGAGAGAGATGAATTCTACAGTTGATAAGCATTGAATTTTATTTCCATAAGTGTTGCTGAAAAAAAAATTGTACATTCTTTTTTGGAAGACTCAATCCTCAACTGCAGTGACCCTGATCCCTTGAATTCAGAATTTTCATGTTCAGGGAGGAAAACTTTGCCACAAATCTCAGTGGTTTGAGAAGAGAGTTCCAGGATTTCAGTACTTTATCTATTTGTCTCTTTGAAGACATATCTTTGGTTTTGTTTTCTGTTTTTAAAAAGCTTACACTATTAACAGAAATCAACTGTTTTTGAGAATTATATGCTAAGAATTAAAGAAGGATATAGAAAATCCAGTGGTTCTAAGTGAGAAAATGTGCTTGTAGAAAAATATGTGCTTGAATTATTCTTTACATTGAATTAGCTAAATATGATCCCAATCTTCTGTGTCACACGGCTCCTTTCTGCTGACTTGTGCAATAACAGAGCAGTGAATGCTACAAGCCCAACATTTATGTCAAAAATCCTTTGCATAATCTTCCAAAAAGCAGGTGTTCTCCAAATCAGATGTTTGAGAAATAAAATAATTGCACAAGCTGAAGACAGGTAACAGTGCATTAAAGTAAAGTTTTGCATCAGCTCAACTCAGCAGTGCAGGGAATTCCTGCTTAAACCTTCAGGAATGAAAAATTATGTTCTCTCCTTTATTAGGACAAGACTTGCAGGTCTCAAACCTCACTGTGATGGATGGGAGGACCTACCACAGTATGAAATACATTTTAATTGCAAACATATTTTCTCTCACTAGTCCCTGCTTCATGTGCATGTATAAAATGTGAAAACCATAAGAATGAAAAAGTAAGGATTTTCCACCTGGTAATATTAATGTTTTCTTCCTCCTTTTTATGGCCTGTAATTTTTCAAACAATTGCACTTACTGATGAAACTTTTAAAGTTTAAATATTGACTAACTTTCCCATTAGAAGAAGAGACTTCAGGAAGAAGTCAGCTCCCTTTTAGGTCAAGCTATAATGTTCAAAAATATGACTTGGTGTGTAGTGCTTGAAGACATAAAAGCACTTGAACATCATAATCAAGGCATGTGTCTCATGATAAGGAATTTTTCATGGGTCACATAGCCAGGAAGCTGCTCTGGCATTTGGGTATTTTGTAGTCCTGATGCAAGAGCTCTGCTCTCTGTGAATGCCTCAACTAGATTCTCCTACATCCCAAACCAGTGACCTCATCTCCAGGCTAGAGTGTGTGAGCAAACTTTCCCTCTCAGCTCTCCCAACAAAAACCTGGTGGAAGCAGATATGTCTCTGAAAAATGTTGTTTTGGCTTGGATGGAGCAGCATATTTCAATGAAATTTCATTTAGCTGAGAATGTTCCGACCCGCTCTAATTACAGGCCTGTGTTTTAAGCTGGTTATGGCTTTGCCAAACATTAATGGGTTGGGCTGAAACTTTCCATGATTGTTCTCTGCCTTAGGCTGACTCTTTTGAAGGCAAAGGTTTAACCATTTTGTAGTCCAGAAAAACTGGGGCTGTTCCACCAGTGTGCAAGGTTCACTGTCATACCTCTGGGGTTTGGAGGAGGACCTTCAAATTTGACAGGGAGAAGACATGATGCACTAAAATATCTTTTGCAATTCTCAAGGAAATTCTTTTGAATTTAGCCTTCAACAGTGCTCATCTGTAAGGCAGCTGAATTTGCAGAACACTTAGCTGATAACTTTGTTCAGCTCCCCAGCCCTGATCAAACTCAGTCTCCACAGAGCTGCCTCATGGGCTGGAGTGGAAAGGATGAAACTTCTCCCCCTTGTCCTGGGAGGTCAGGGAAATGAGGACTTCCATCACTCCCCTTTGCTGAATGGTATAGGAAGAAATTTCTCTTCAGAATTCCGAAAATAGAAATTCAATTGAAAGTGAGCTGTCATGGCTCATGGACAGGCAGTTCTCCAGAGTCATTGTTTTATCAGTAGAGCACTGTCTCAGAGAAAGAGGCTTTTTCTTCCTTCTCCAGTTTCTGCTGTGACCACAACTCAGTGTCATGTGGTGGATTGAGTCATCCCTGCCTGTACTATAAGTATCAAAAAAGTGAGATTGCAGCACACTTTGTACAACAAGATTTTAATCTTTTGCCCTCTTCACCCCTTCCCTTAAGATTATGAAAGAATTTTAATGAGGAAATGTTTGACATTTAAAATTACTCAGCCTAAGATGAGAAGAAAAAAGTTACTGATGTGTCTTCAATATTTATTATAACAACTGACTTTTGTTCATGAGCACAGGATCAGGAAGCTGCATTTAGTAAAATGTTTAACTAACATTTTCAACATTACCATGAACAATGTAATTCATTCACAGAAAGTGAAAGAACATTCAGATCTCCCTGGGGCACTGCTTTACCAAAATAAAGGGTAATCTACTCCTTCTGTAGGTTTTACTTTCCTCTGTCATCCTCCAGTAAGGACTTCCAGGAATCCACTTATCAAAGGCAGCTCTGAAATCCTGACAGGTGAGCCCCCAGTCCCTCATTTCCCAGAACTCCAATAAAATATTTTTGAGGTAATGACTCATAAAATGCCTTACACCAGTCTCAGCAATGAACTATTTTTTTCACTTGCTGTGGTCATTCATTTCAGCTTCACAAAACATCTTTTTTTTTTTGCACTTTGCACAGGGCTGCCTGGTCCAGTTACATGAGGAAGCTCCAGGCAGGAAAAATCCCTGCTGGCAGCAGGCCACAGTGCTGGGGAAGGCTATTTGTGGTTCTGTCTGCACCAGGATTTTGCCAGGCTGGCCTTTTACATGAGGAGAACCAGGAAAGGCTGGCTTGGTGATGGAGACTGAAGCTGATCAGCTGCAGCCTCATTCTTGTGAGGATGAAGGACCAGCTTGGGGTCAGGCATGAAATTAAATTCATTTAATTGGGTCATGGAGTCACAGAATCATAGAGTGGTCTGGATTGAGAGGAACCTTAAAGATTCTTTAGTTCCACCCCCTGCCATGGGCAGGGACACCTGCCACTATCCCAGGTTGCTCCAAGCCCAGTGTCCAGCCTGGCCTTGGACACTGCCAGAGATCCAGGGGCAGCCACAGCTGCTCTGGGCACCCTGTGCCAGGGCCTTACTACCCTGAAACTAGAGAAAATCTGATATTTTCCATGCATTTTTTCTCACTGAGCATCTAGCATCTCTGGCATTGTCTTTTTATGTGTGAAAATTTCAATTTTAAAATTTTTTCTGCTCTCCAGTGGAAAAATTGAAAAACAGCTGAATATTTTGGATTGACTGCTTGGACTGGAAGTAGTTCAGTCTGACATCAATCTGCATCACCTGCTGTACTATAGCTAAGAATAAAATCTCTACTATTTCCCCCTTAGGAGTGTACAAAATAGTAGAGACTATTCCATCTATTCCATCCTCTCTTTTTTTTTTTTTTTTTTTTTTCCATGTGAATTTTAACACCTTTTCATGGCAGCATTTCTCCTCTGGATTCTGGAAGCTGCTAACTATCAGGATTTCAACAACTGCCCTCTGTCTAGGCTTTCACTGTGCTTATCTTGCCCAGCTCTGATTCACGTGTGTTCTCACACCTTAGCACAATTTTCACAGTGAAGCTGTGCCAAGATCACACATCTGTGTTGAACCAAGCAGCACATTGCACTGCAGGCTGCTAAAAGTCTAGGTATAACTCACCCAAAGTACAGTTCCCATAAAAAATGTGGTCCTGTAAGGGGTTTCTGTGTTAAAATTGTCAAGAAAGTTTCAGGCCCAAAAAAAAAAAAAAATTTATTCATCTGTTCTGATTTGGTATGAAAAGCTGACTGCCCCATGCAAGAATGAGAATTTAGATTTTCATTTACCTCTTTTTAAGACAGTATGAAATATCTGTGACTTGTTGTCTTTTAAGGATTTACGAATCATGCACTCTGAATAATAAAAGGTGCAGATTTATTACTCTATCCCACAACTGAAACATGTTTTCATGTTGATTTATCTCATTAGAAAGGTGCCCCTGGATCACTAATCCTGAGTGAGGTGGAAAACATGCTGACACAGGACATGGAAAAGGCTAAAGTGCTGAATTCCTTCTTCATACCAGTTTTTACTACCAAGATTGGAATTCATCAATCCCAGGCCTTAAAGACCAGGGGATAATTTGTAGGAAGGAAAATCTACCTCTGGTAGAAGATGGCCAGGTCAGGGAACACTTAAGGAAGCTGGACAAATGTAAATCCATGGGCCCTGACAGGATGTACCCAGTACCAGGGGACCTCACTGATGTCATTATGAGGCTGCTCTTGGCCATCTTTGAATGCTTGTGGTGACTGGAGGAGCTGGAGTAGAGCCAGTGTCACTCCTGTCTTCACTGGGGGCAAGGAGGACCCAGGGAACCACAGGCTGGTGAGCATCATCTCAGTCCCTGGAAGGGTGGTGGAGTAATTCCTCCTGGAAACCATCAGCAGGCACAGGGAGGACAGGAAAGACACGAATGGTCAGCATGAATTCACCACGGGGATGTCATGCTTGACAAACTGATAATCTTTCATGATGCAATGCCTGGCTTGCTGTTTTCTCCTCCCTTCTGCCCTCTGCTTCCACTTCCTTCCATGCATAGATATTGTTCATACTCAGTGTATCCCCTGAATCACTTTTTCTCCTACCCTGTCTCCCAATTAGCTCCATTCTTCCAAAGCCAAATAATTACTTTGTACCATATTCTTCATTTTTCCCCACAGCATTGGAATATGCAATCCAAGCTATTCCTTGGCTCTTGTTTAACAAGTGGAGACTTCTTAGTCATTCCAATTTGTTCCTACTAATCATGCCTTTTAACAGTCTTTTCACAATAAATCCAGCAAAAAATAATAAAAGCTGCTTTAATCTTTGTACTCCACAGAGTATCCCCCTATTCTATGGCCATTGCAAGGCTGAGGGAGCTGGTGGGGCTCAGCCTGGAGAAAAGGAAGCTCAGGGAGCCCCTTCTCCCTCTCCACAACTCCCTGACAGGAGGGTGCAGCCAGGGAAGTGTCATACCACTTCAAAAAGATGCAGTAGATGCAGTTCCACACTGAACTTGTGGAACAAACATTCATCTTTTTTTTTTTTTTTTTTTTTTTTTTTTTTTATGGTCAAAATATTTGAGAGAATTTCTGTTTACATTAAACACAGAGAAAAGTGGGATGAAAGGGGCGGGGAATGAGCTTGTGCTATTCCACTGCAGTAATGATTCTCAAAATGATGTAATCCTTTACAAGGTGGAAATTCCCTTCTTTTTTACAGGACAGCTCCTTCTGAAAATCTGGTGTTAACTTTAGTGATGGGTACTTATTTCCAATCCTTTGCTGGTCCTAAGTGGAATCACAATATTGCATAACTTCCACTTATGTGGTTCAGCAAAGATAACCCCATTATTTCCTTTATTAAAAGTGAAGTTATTAACAGGAACAAGAAAAACTTTTAAGACAATGACAGGAACAGCAGATTAATCCATCAGGTTTCTACAAATGTAACCTTCCCAAATGAAAGTGTGGATTGGTGAGGGTGATGTGATGTAACTTCATACACTGACCTTTAGGTCAGTGTTGGTTTACAATGGACAAATATCTGATCCCCACTGTTTTTGCTGATTCTCTTCTTTTTCCATGCTTATTTTCTTTCTCTTTTTGTAAATCCTTGCTAGCTTGTTAATCTAGTCCAAACTTTTTGGTAAGAGAACATGAACTGTACTAATTGTGAGGAAAACATATGCATCCTCCTTGCTGCACTCTTAAACTTTGCAATTCTCAGATATGTCATGGAAAACCCTGATTTAAGTTGGGATGTAAGAAAGTTACATGGCTCATGACAGCTTTTTGAGCAGGGGTTAATTTTTTCCATTTTCAATATTTCATAGCCCAATTTTGCCTTTGTAGGACTGGAAAAGGTTGGATCTGGAGCTGATAGGGTGATAAGGGCCTGGGCTGAAATGTGAAGCTGTATTTTGAGCCGAGCCTCCTCCTAAGGCAGCTCTTTGCCCCCTGCTATTATCTCATATTGTACCAAGACCACAAGTTACTATGAAGTAGCAATTGTGGCTTCCAGAGCATCAATCATGGATTTACCACACACTTAGCACAAAACTGCACATTGGATTTTGTGGTGATCCAGTGAGTACATCACCCTGCCAGGCCGTGCAGAAAATCAGCACTGTGTCCCAGAAGCAGAGAACTCCTTTTTGTGGAAAAAAGTCTGGGGAGTTCCACACTCCTGCAGGATGGTTCCTTTCTCTTTTTGCATCATTCTCCACTTCACCTACCCAAGAACTTCCTGGAGGTGAGGTCCATCATCCACACTTCTCACCAGGCCCTTTCATACAACCCACTGAGCCAGTTTGCTGTCAGTGCAACATGTCTGAATGTTAACATTTTTCTCTAATATGAAACAGTTGTTCTAACAAAAATTTACGTATTTGCCTACAGCTAGAAAAATCAAATATTTTTAATTTTATAGCACAGCAGTAGAGATGTTCTCTAAAAGGCTGGGGATCAAGATCCAAACTCTCCTGGGCCAAAATCTGAGTTTATCTGATAGGATATGTTTGGTCTCAGTTGAAGTTCTAGCTCATACCTCAGGAAACTCAGAGGATTTCATGGAAACAGCTGGGGATTGATGTAGGGTCTTTTAGGGGATTCCAGCAGCTACTTGAGGTCACTGGTGGTTAAATTCACACCTATAAACATTTATAAACACCACACTGGCACGAGGATGTGGGGATTATCTGCTGTCACCTTATCTTCTAACCATTATGACAAATAACAACAAAATTATTTGGTTACCATCACTGTATCTCATTTTTACAGATATATTGTCCCAAATTCTGGCTACAGATAGTGCAGCCAAGGGGATTTTGTGTCTGTTTTGGAGAGAAGGTTTAGATCCACTGTGTAAAAGTAAACTGATAGCTTCAATTATTAAATGCAAGTGCTTGGCCAGGTTTTAGTGAAGGAGGCCATTAAAGTTTCTGAGAGATTTTTTATTTTGGTTACCAATTCCTGTTTCCAAGAGCCAGTGTCTGAATCCTGTTAAAGCAGGACTTTCCATCATTTTCCATTAAAGAAAAAAAATCTGGATTGGGAAGTATTACCACTGCATCAGGCTTCTGCCAAAGCCTCTGCTTGGACTGCACAGCTGCCTTTAAGATGTTTGAAAAGCCAGGCCTTCCCTGGTATATCTGAAATTGCTCCCTTTTCAAAAAAGGCTCGTTTTCCTTTTGGAAAGGCAGCAGGACAACTGCTAACTAAGAAAGGCTAGGCTCTAGGATCAGCTCTAGTAAATTATTTGAATACCTTTAATGGGGTTTTAGTGGGATTTAAGGTTCTGATGTCCAATACCAAAATGCCACTTCCTCCACTCCAAGATCACAGTTTTGAGCCCTGCCCTCCTTCTTGGGCTCCAAGGTGGCTCTTCCCTCCCCACAGGTTTGGGCCGTGGGACAAAAAGGGGACAGGAGGGGAGGGGGGACAGAGTTGGGAAGTGTTATGTCTGTCCTTTATTGTAGCACCAGTCTCCCACCCTTAGAACCCCCTTGGGAGACTCCAATTGATGTCAGCACCAAAAATATGAACATTAAACCACATCCCCACCATATTAAGAGACAGCAAAGGTGAATAGAGCCATTTTTGAAACCTCACTGAGAAATTAAACCTGGATAATTGCTTGGTAGCCCAAGAGAAAGCTGTGGACTGAAACAAATGGATAATGTTGAATAAGGGCAGCAACAGAAGCCACTCAGCTCTGCTCAAGTTTTTCTATTATATTTTGCAAAGAGACTTTAGACAAATGCCTTTTTTCTAAGCACATAGAGTGAGTATAACAGTATGAGAGATCTCAGAGGAGCCCCACAGATCTGACTGCAAACTGAATTATTTTTTCTTTTTTATTTTCCAGAGTCTCTTAGTTTGCCCAGCTAAACACAAAACATTTTTTATAGCTGATGGATTTGTTTCAGCTGGCATTTTGCTGATAACTCAGAGATCCCAGCATGATTACTCTCTAAAATATTGAAATATAGTGCTGATGGGATATGAGAAAATAGGTTATGCATCTAAAACACCTCAGGCAATAAAAAAAAGAAAATTATTAAAATTACACATTTATAATTTCGCCTCTCGTCATCCACCCTTACTGACTTGAGTTTTTCAGGATTTTTTCCTGGACTGTGGTTTGTTCTTTTTTCATTTGTGGTACAGCAGAAAAGACACTGATGGTGTCTGTACCCACACAGAGCCAAACCCTCAGCTGCAGGTGAGGCCTCCAATGCAGCCTAATGCTGCCTTTTCTTAAATTATATATTTGCAATATATATAATCTGCTCTTTTATTCCTGCATTTATCTTTCTTAATGCTTCCCTTGTGATACCAAGATGATCACTCTCACAATGCTCTTAATGCAACCTAAATTAGGCTTTCATTTTATATTATGGCTACTAAGAGAAATGATTTGCCATTGCAGAGTGTGAGATGGCTGGGAAACATTTTTGGGATTTGTAGATACTTAGAATCTTTGAAGAATTACTCATCTTAAATGAGGAATTAAAGCCTATTTTTTCCCCCCTAAAGCATGATCCTTTACTGTGTAGAACAGATGTCCTAAAGATTGTTTTTTTATTAATATTACTCACTTTTAGCTAAACTTCACTGTCAGGTTAAAGAAACCTTTGAGTTTCCTGTGTGAGCTGTATGTAAACTTGGCTAGTCAGGAAATCTTCACACCCTCAAAGTACAGCATGTGTTGCTAAAAGATCCCCATTAAAATCTTCAGTTTATTAAAGTGAAAAAGGGTAGGAAACTTTCACACCTCAAAAGTTATGATATCATTTAATTTCAAAACAACTCCATCAAGATCTTGTATTTCTTAGTGTGAAACTGTCCATGTGTCATTGCCATCTCAGTGCTAATAATTCAATTGTAATTTTATTGTTTAGGTAATTCCCCTCCTGTTTTAATTCAGTAAATTAAATTCACTCTGCTGGGGATCCTCTCTGTTGAGAGGGACAGAAGTATCACATCTTTGAAAACAATTTAGAATTGTATATTTGAGATTAATGTGAAAAAATAAACTTTTTGGGGAATTCCAAGGTGAAATATTTTGCCAAGGAGGATGATTCTTTCCTTTTGAATATATCTCCCCATGGTTTTTTAGCATCTTGATGGATTTAGGGGTAATTTGGTGTGTCTAACAGCAACATGAAGACATAAAATTCAGAGTTAATTTGAGAGTTAGTGCTTTGATTGACAAACTTGCTAAAGATGCTGCTTGGAAAATATCTTCCAGTGTTCAGCTTTACTCCTTCACTTCCTAAAGGGGTAGAACTGAAATAAGTTCATCAAGTTAAAACAAAAATGTGAGTGTTTTAATGACAATAATACAAATCTGTGCCTTCCTAGGAATAAGTACTTATTTCCAGTGTATAACTTTGAGAAAATGAAATACAAAATTAGGTATTAGGTAAAGGAAAAAAAGGACATTTTTTTAGTGCTGTTGATGGCTTTGACAGGACTTTGCTCTGGGTTTCTTCAACTTATTTCAACTCATTTATTGCCAGGTGGATCTCAGAGCCACTCTTTGAAAATATCTTGTGCCTTGCAGCTATTTGATCCTGTAATTGTGCATGTAAGTTTGGATCCAGTGCTGATGCTGGGAATATTTTACTGCACACTGAAGAGCACTTTGTGGCTATGTTTAGATAGCAAGGTTTGTGTTCAGGAAATGTTCAGGGATTCCAGGGGGCCATCAGAGCAGGAATATTATTGTATTTTTGTAATGAAGGAGAGAAACATACCAGAGACTAGTGAAACAAGTGGGATATCCATAGGTAATAATCATCACTAATAAAGGAACATCTCTGGAATAAAACTCATAAAGTAAAATGCTGTCAGTTTTAATTTACTTTCAGCAGCTAGAAGACAGAGATGAAAGTGCACAACTCCCATGATGAGGTTTAGCAAACAAAATCGAGTTTTTTAATTCTAGAACACCCACATCTTTATATGATCAGTGTCATATATTTTTTTCTCTCTTGCAATGCTTCAGAGAGTCCACCTACTCTGGATGAAAAAATCACTGAACACAGTTATATTGTGTACTGAGAAACAGATTGAAACAGAACTCAGTTCATTTTGTCACCATGGATGTCAAGATGAATTTGCATCTCAGGACTTGTGGGGAAAAAAATCTTCACACTTGCACTTCAGTTGACAAATACTGGAATATGTTTTAAAAGTCTGGCTTATGTAACATTCAGAGATCTCACCTACCAGAATAACTGATTTATTCTGATGATGATACAGTTCTTTATGAATTTTCTTTTGAAATTATTTATCTGGAGCACCAGGGCATTAATATTTAATATACATTTCTCTAGAATTAAATTTTACAGAGAATGTGTGAAACAATCTGTGGGAAAGGCAGAGGAACTCAGATTGTCTGAGGATTTTTAAGCTGCCACAGAGCTTCAGCTTAAGACTCTTGTTACTCTACTGAGTGTTCCCTTCTGGGATGCAGCAGGACTGTCTTACACTTTTCTTGTTGCAAGTTTTTATTTAAATTCCTGAAGGCTGCAGTAACAAATCCTTCATTCTCACCCAATTTATGCATCTTCTGTTCTACCCTTATTTGTACACTGCTCTCATCACTGTGATACCTAAGTCTTTCCCAAATGATTTTTCAGTACTTATCACCTATCCTCTTAAAGGGAGGATATGTGTGCAGCAAAGTGATTATTTTGTTTTAATTATGTTTGACTACTCTCCCCTAATCCTTCTCTGAACACTGAAGATATTCTACCTAAAGCAAATCTATTTTTCAAAGAAATTAATCTAAAATATGATGTATTTTTAGTTTGGTTTTGTAATCTTTCTTTCTCAATACAGTTTGCACTTCACAGGCTTTGAGGAAATTTCAGAACATACCTTTGATGCATATGGAACATGCCTCCTTCCACCAGACTGTTTCTGATGTTTTAAATTACACTACACTTAGCTATTCAGGAAGGTATTTTGGCATTGTGTTGGCTGGTTCCCGTTTAAAATAAAACATTGTGGTTCAGGACTTGCATTATCCATCTTAGGAGCATAAATATTAAAATCAAATAAACTTTTGCTTTTGTAAACAATATTTTATGAGCAAATGTATAAAAATACCCTCTGAGATTACTGACACTGCTTTATTTGAGGGTGGAACATGGGTCTTTTATTAGAAGAGCTAATGTAGAATGTAGATCAATACAGGTGGCTAGATAATATTTCTAAGCCTTTTTTCCAGAAATATGCAATATTCCATAACTTCCCAACTAATTTCCAGCCTCCTTGTCAATACCTTGCCTTAGGTAAAGCACTGCTTTGGCATTGCTCAGTGCTTGAGAGCTTTTCTGCCTTGGCTTTGCTCTAAGGAAGCTCTGGTTTGAATGATTCTACTCCTTTCATTGTTCTCTGGCTGTTTTTCCCTTGCTGTTTCTGCCTCTCCCTCCTCACCATCTCCCAAAAGCCTCCCCCAGCAGGTGTAGCTTGACCATCCTTGAATTTCTCCTTGTCTTTATTGAGTATTACCACACTGGTCCAGCCTTTTCCATTTCTCCATCTGTCTTGATTGTCAACTGCAGATGACTTGTTGCATATTTCTGAATCCCTGAATTGATTCCTCTCACATCCTTCTACTCTTGTCCCTTGTCCCCCATCCCCACACACTCCCAGGTTTTGAAAATCTGGAGTGAGTGTGTTACACTCTGTGATCTCTGGTAATTTATAGCAGAATCTAATCCCTTCCCTCTCTGTGGTTCCTGGCTGTACCCTAATAATAACTTATTAAATGCTTTAGACAGCCAAGCAATCTGTTTTGGCCATCTCAGATCTGTGTTTCAGTGCTTGAAGCCCATGTGGTTTTGTTTTCCCCTGTCACATGTGTGTCCATTTGTTTGTCTTGTTCTGTTTCCTGAGCTCTGCCATTCTCACTCTTTCCCCAATACTGAAAGCCTTTCCAACTTTTGTAATTCTCCAGGTGGTGTGGTGTGCACAGCTCAGAACTGGGGTCCCTTTCCAGGGTTGTTCCCTCTGTGGTGACAAATACAGGACTGGATTCCCTGGCTGTTGTCAGGTTTTCTAGTCAGGAGATCACCCCACAAAGTCACTGCAGAGTTTTCCCCTTAGGAGGGTAACTGTGACTTTGCAAGGCATGTCCTACAATGGAAAGTTTACTGGGATAGGAATTTACTTTACACAGGAATGTGATTTTTAAAAAATTGTTTTTAAAAGAAATACTTGGACCAGCAGACAGGCTATGGTAGGTGGAATGGTATCACTAAAATGTGCTGATATTGGAGATTGAGCTCAAGTGCTGCTTCCTCCTGTGAGGCAGAACTGGTTTTCTAAATTTTAACCCATAAAGTTACTTGTTGTACCATTCCACACTGGCAATGTTAAACACTTCTAGAGAAATTAGCTATTTTTCCAAGGTATTGATATTTTTAGAGAGAGGGACTTAATTGACCAGCTTTGTGCCTTCAGCCATTCTGAGAAATAATTTCTGAAGTTAAGTGGCATTCCAGCCTTTCTGCTAACCATCCTGTGTATTTAAAGCAAGACATTATTTGCAGAAATTCTACTTGTAAAATGGAGCAGTTTTTAAAATGTGACTGCTTGAAGAAGCCCTGCAGGCTCCTCAGGAGGATTGTCAGGTTAGCACAACGTGGTGGAGAGAGCCCAGGCCAGGGAGGTTATTCCAACTCCTCAAAAAAGGGGAGAATTCTTGATGGGGAGAGTCATTACCTAAGGAATGCAATGACAAAACAGCACAGTATTCCAGGGTAGTACTGGACATTTTGCAGGATCATAAAAATCTTGGCTTCCATTCACGAGGGCCTTTAAGCAGCTGAATGATCCAACTACTTTCAAATGCTTAGCAGAACAAGTGCTTTCTTAGTGTTACATTAGGGTTTGGAAATCTAGCAAGCAAAACTACGTGAAGTTCATTAAAATGAAAAAGAAAGTATTAAGTTTCTTTTTATTTGGGTAGAGAGCTATGTTCCTCTGTAAATGAGAGGATGATCAGGGACTTTAAAACTGTGCAAATATGTCCTGGCTTCATAGAAAGTCATTATTGTAATTCATAGTTCTAATACATAGTTTTAATAAAGTTTTAATACATAGTTTTTAATACGGAGTCCTCTCAGGAAAGATGTGGAGATTACTGGATTATAAAAATTAGTTGATTGTTGTTTTGATTTTTTTAAAAAATAATTGAGTGGAAAATAATTTTTGTTCTCATTCACATTGAAAAAGATTCATGTGTTTGTTCCAGTTACACTATTTTGCATCTTTTAAAGGCTGAGATGGATTATTCATGTTGCTCTCAGCAAATCTCTGTACAGTAGTAGAATCACTTGGAAAAGCTGATCTTGATTTTAAACGCTCATTGCTCTAATGTGGCCATTAGCTGGTCCTGCAAGTCCTTGAGGTACAGCACAACTGAGGCCTTTTTTGGACAATTACTCCAAATTTTTTAGGCAGGCTTTGATAACAGTTTGGCTGGACTAGCCTGCCAATCAATTATGGACAACTCCTCCATTTAACATAAAGCCTAGAGAAATAAATGTGTGGTGGGGTTTTTATTCCTATTTAGGGTGTTAGAAAAGAAGGATGGATTTCATGATGACCAACCAGAGGACAAGAATACAGGCCTGCACATGCCCTGTTCCTTCCTGATTCAATTTTTAAGGGCTCGCTCTAAAAATCTTGGATTTGTTGCTGTCAGTTTCTCCAAAGTGGGGGAAGGGTGAGCAAGGTATGAACTTAAGGTATTTACATTTGAACACTAAGCAATTTCTGAAGAATGAGGTAGGAACTAGTTATTGCAAGAACTGTTATTCAGTTTAATTGATCCCAGCTGGGCTGGAAGAGATTCCAGCCAAAAGCTTGGGGCTGCTTGCCAGGAGCCTGTCACATTTGATAGCTCACACTGCTCTGCACTTGGCTGAGAGGGGTCAGGCACACAGCACACACTGAGCTCCCCTCCACTGCATCCAGGCTCGCTCAGAAATGCAGGGATGCTGCCAGCTGACTGCAAACCTCTCTCCTTTCAGCCTGCTTTGAAGAGGCCCCTGGGTTCCTGGAAGTGAGGGAGCCCAGCTCTGGGAAGGCAGGGGAAGGTGTTCTGCACAAGGAGCTGCTGCAGGATCCTGCTCCCACCAGGGCCTCCCTGGTGCCCCTGACCAGGCTGCAGGACCATTCCCTGCTCCTGGGAAAGGTACTCAGGGTGTGCAACACTCCTCATCATCGCTGCCTTAAAGCATCCCTGTGCCACAAGTGCCACCTGCTTTTCAGGGCACCTCCCCCTCGGGTTTCTGTAGCTCTCTTAAAGATTAATAATGTCTGTGCAGCATAATTTAGCACAAACCATCACAGCAAATATCCCATGTTCATCACAGGAGCAGGCACCTTAAATCTGATTATTTTCCTGCTGCTTTCCTTCCTTGATAACTACCTGAATTATAGGATAAGCCAATAATTTAAAGGAATAGTAAACATGTAGTTAAAGACAAGTGATTTGCTATTGAACTACACCTTTCCTTGTAAATGTGGTGAGTATAACTATTTATGTTGTTTGAAAGAGCTAAGCAGGCACCTCTTTTCCCCACAGAGATCCCTTGGGTTTCCTGTGTTCGTTCTCTCTTTTTTTTTTTCTCTTTTCTGTCCATAACCACCATGGGAGAACTCTCAGCCTGTCCAGAAAAGCATTTCCACTTTACCTAAGTAATTAAATACTCCTTGGACCAGAGGACTGGAACCTCTACAAAGGGCTTATTTTTTCCCCTTCTTCTTTATTCTTTGTTTCCCTGGTACCCAGTGAATACTTAATTACAAGCTGGAAAAGTCCAACTGGAGAGATGAAATCAGGGAAGATCCTCTAGGTCAGGGGAATTGGCTTCCAAACAGCATTGTCCCAATGGAGTGAAACAAAATTATCCTTCCACAGCTGAAGATCTGGCTCATTTAATCCAAAGCACTGCCCTTCTCCTTTTCATAATAAAGACATTCAAGGAACACTTCCTTGGCAAAAATCAAACTGCTATGACCCTAATTACTAAACTTCAAAATCAATGTTGCACAGGTTCATTGTTACTGAATTTAGCAAGTAAGATGTGGAGATAAAGTGTATGAAGTGAGGGGTTTACCCATCCAGGGGATCAAGGAATGGAGCATGGAGGTTCAGAAAAGAGCTCTAGGGATGTGAATCATCCAGATCACTGTCTGGATGCAATCAAAACATGCTACTAGTGCAACTTAGTGCCCATTAAATTCAAAGATAAGCTATCAATCTCCTTCCTGCTCACGTGAACATAACTATGTAGCATCTTTGTCATTTTTAGATGGCTTTCTTATCAGAGAGGCAGCTGCAGGGAATGCATGGTCTTCTCTTGTATTTCTATTTAACAGCATCTTCCTAGGTAGAGGGAAAGTATTTTAAATCTGGTCTGGACAGAGACAAAAATCAGGAACAGATTTCTTGGCCACTTGATTGTATAAGCAGAGACAAACATGCTGAGGGAAACACTCTGAGGGCAAAGTTCAGCACTGGGTATTCAAATAGTTATTTTGGCAGTCAGGTACTAGAAATGGATATTTAGATGCCAGGTGTGTGTGTTTATACTTGAACTGAGCTCCACCTTTTTAGAGTACAGCACCTCTTCTCATTTGGTCAGATGTAAAAACTGTTTACAACAGAGGCAAATCTGACCTAAGTCTTGGATTCTAATGGAGAGATGTGGGTGGCTGGGCAGAATCAGGCAGAGATGCATCATTGAGTATTTTGTGTTCACTCATACATTGCAAAGGTTGAAATTCTGCCTAATTTAGCCCAGTTCAAGCTTTTAATAACCTTGATCACTGAGCATTTGCCCATTTCTTGACTGAGAGAGCATGACAGTCAGTGTGGATCCAGCTGAGGCACATGAGCAGAAGTCTGTGATGTTGTAGGACATTTCTCCTGGTGTTTCTGTTAGGAATTCAGCTGCCTGATATCTGCTGGAAATAGCAGAGCTCACAGTTGCTTTAGGCTACACCAGTCCCACCTTCCCTCAGGCACCAGGTGAAAAATTCAATGTACTTGACCCCAATCCTGTTTAACTTGAGCAGTCCTCTTGTGGCTTTTCTGCCTTGGCTCATAGTCTTGATTGTGGCAGGAGGACTGCAAGTGGTTTTCATTCTTTGGTCTTGTTCAGTGGTCACTGTTAGTCACCAACAGGGTGCAAATGGAGCAGCCCATCATGCCTGTGATGCAGTATCAGTCTATATTGCATTAAACACAGTGATGTGGTCCATTAAAGTGACCTTGTGCATTATAGTCTGACCCTCTGTTTTACATAGAGAGCATCACTGTTGTCAATAATGCATTAATTCTCATTTTCTCCTTCCCTGAGCCCCAGGACAATATTTTAAAATACTGTAGAGGGATTGTTGAGGTGTTGTTCTCCAGTTTAGTGTTCCCATTGAAACACCCCACATGCTGTTCTGGCCAAAAGAAGCAGACAGGGTTTTCTCCACTGCTTCTATTTACTTCATGACTTCTGGTTTCCCTTTTTTCCCCATTACAAATTTTGTTTGGCTTTTTTTTCTTTCTTTCCTGTCATTCGATTTCTAACTTTTCCAATGACCCCTGAAAGATACTGAATTTCAATCATTTCAACCTTTAAATCATAGGTTTAAAGTGCACCTTAATTGTAGATATCTCTACTTACTTTCTTTTTATTTTCTATTTTTTTTTGAAGGATTTTTATTGATATTGGACAACTTCAGTCTTGAATCTTGGGTTACATTGGTTTTTTGTATATTCCAATGTTTTTATTTCAAGCTCTCTATTTTAAAGTTAATTGCACATTTCATCAGAAGTCTACATACATCCTTAGCAATCAGGAGCATTTTCCAAATATTTTTTTTTTTCATGTTTTTGACCAAGAAGGGAAAACTGACATTTATTTGTAGCAGCACTAGGTTGTAGTACAGTAAGACTAAAAGCAAAGCACTGCCAAGTCTTCCAGCTGGAATTTCCCCCTTCAGCTGTACTGATCCTCCTTTCTGTTCCTTTGGATAATTAGTGATGTTCCTGAGTGCTTCTTTTATCAGGGATAATCTCTGTACGTCAGCCTTGCAGCTTTCCATGTGGTCCAGGACATGTTTGCCTCAAACATAAACAAATCCTGCAGTACACTTTGTCCACCCCAAATGGCAGCACTTTCTGGATGGGTACAGCCCCACTGCAGACCAGCACTGCCAGGACAGGACTTTCCTCAATCTTTTTTAACCCCATCTCTTGATGACTTAGTTATTGTTCAATATTTGTGTTGTCAATTCAAAGTTCTCATAATACAAGCACATATTTCAGATTTTTGCATGATTTGTCTTATCCAAAAAGCAAAAATAGATTTATGCTGCTTAAGTGCAGACTGTAGGAGATATTTCAGCTGCTGGTGACCCAACAGCTCAGGAAAAGTTCTGCAGCTCTGATGGGGCATTAGTGAGAAAAGTATACAGAGACTATCAGGATAAAAAGGGGCAAAGTCTTTTATTAGTTTTAGTATTGCATCAATGTCATGCTTGGTCAGAGTTTAGTTATGTCCATAAATATTGAATAAAATAATAAAGTTCAGGGATATCTGAATCATGTGTGACTCAGTTTTGTCTTTACTCACACTTGAATTGGGAATTTAATGGTAAAGATATAAAATCTATTTGCACTTCATGCCTCACATTTTTCATGCAATTGTTTGTTACTATCTTCACATCATCTTAAAGAAAAATTTGCAATGTAATATTGTCCTGCAATATAACAATGCCTAGAGTTTGCCAAGAGTCCTGAAGCTTCCACCTACTCAACTTCCTCTAATGTGACTTTTATCTAACTTTTAGCTCTAGTTCCTAATGTCTCTTTTGTCTAAAAAAAAATCCAACCTCACAAACAAAAAACCCACAAACAAACCACATCCAGCTAGTTTCTATATACTAAAACCCAAACAAATAAATAAGAAAACAACAACAACAAAAAAAACCACCCTCAACATGTCCTTGGTAAGAGACACTCCTAGTGAAAGAGCACAGGGATGACAAGGAGGGAGAATGCTGAAATTAAAAAGACTTGCAGGCAGGAACAAAGGTAGAAGTATTTGCTTTGAACCTGGGAGCCTCCCAAGCCTGTCCCAGGTGTGGGCCACATGAGCTGGGGAAGGAATGTGGCTCTGAGGGGTGATGACAGCTCCCAGTCTGCTCTGCCTCAGTCCCAACATGCATCAGTGCATTTCCAAAGGATTGGTCTTTTTCTCACTTTCTCTATCCCTTGGTAAATTATTTAAATAATTTAAGTAAAAATTGAAACCATTATTCTGAACAGAAGCACAGAAAATCTCTGAAGGAAGATGTTTTCTGTGAAGACAGGCTGAGAGAGTTGGGATTATTCACCCTGGAGAAGAGAAGGCTCAGCAGAAATCTTATAGGATTTTCCAATACCTGAAAGGACCTGAGAGGGAATTTTTAGGGTAGGATGAGGGGTAAACTCTGCTTCACCATTCAGGCCCTAACCTTAGAGCCAGGCTGAGAAGATAAATGTTAAGACCTATGTAAAAGGTTGTGTGTTCCATCCATTTTCATCCGGCAAGGAATCTGGCTGGTTTTATTAAAAGAGAATAGTAAACAACATAATTTAATTCTGATATCCTACTCAACTTTTAAGATACCACCCAATCATCAAGGGGGCCTGAATCCTCCTGGCTCAGAATCTTTATGTGTTTAAAAAAAAAAAACAATGTGGTATAGAAATAACATAATCCTTTAGGTTGGAGAAAACCTTTAAGACCATTGAGTCCAACTGTAAACTCCGTAAAACAACTCCATTAATAATTTGTTCAACTTACTGTGAATACCACTAAATAATAGAAGCAGGACTGTAGGATACAGTGGGAAAGATGAAGAAACAGGAAAGAGAGCAAATGCTGGCTTGGATTTTGTTGTGGATTTTATTTCAGAGAGTCCAGTTATTGCACAGAAATTAAGAGCTATGACCTCAAATGGTTGACAAAACCATATTTCAAAATTGCTGATAAATGTTCAAATTTTTGCAGTTTTAGAAGGAAACAAACAAACCAAACAACCCTCCCAAAACTGGGGCTCAGTCAAACACCTGCAGAGTCCCAAGAGAGGGCTGGCTGTGCAGCTGGCTGAAGGGAAGGTTATTTGTAACCCCCTGGTCCTTCTCATATCCATTAACCAGGTCACTAGGGGACTTTTTGTTGTCCCCAGAGCAGGCTTGTGCTGGGACAATAAATCTGACGTAGATAATGTGAGGTTCTGAAATCACTTTGGCAGGTTTTAAATTTCTTTATGATTTTACAAGTCCCTGCAGCCAAGCAGAGTGGGACAAAGTTGAGGTCTGTGCAATTGTCAGTATTGAGTCCTTGCCTTAGATACCAGGGCTGCAGGCAATCATCTGCTCCTCAGATGTTTTTATTTATTATTTTTGTGCTACAAGAGCTAATCTGCAGTAATAACAAAGATTTATTATAAATGCAATAAACTGCTTTTAAAACTCCAAGTGACTGTGGAGTGGCTTTGGTTCAATGAACCAGTGGAGGTTCCTGGACTTGGAGCATCTCTTGTGAAGGCAGAAGCTCCTGAATTCAGGATTACACTAAAGCAAAAAGAAAAGCAAGAAACAAACAGATGCAGGAGAAGATCTCAGGCAGGGTGGTCCCCAGCCTTGTTGGTCCCAGTGTTTCTGTTTTGCTGAGGCGAGCAAGTGAGGCAATGTGAGACCCCAGATGTGGGACCTTCACTTTGGCCACCAGCCAGGAGAAAGCAGAGAGGAAAAACAATTTCTGGGATGAGATAGGAGAGGGGGGAAGAGGTAAAAAGGAGCAACACTCAGCTGAGCCAGCCAGCAGTGTAGGTCTTTGCCTTTCTGCTTTTATTGTGCCTTTGAAATACACAATATTGCTGCACTTTTGAGGAAAGCCATGGAAATCACCCCATTTCTCAATTCTTATAGTAGAGCCTGAGCCTTCTGTTCCTTTTGACCCTCAAGGCACAGAAATCAGGTCCATCATTGAAATCCCTCCTCTGTCCTTTCCTACTCTGTCTTTACCTATATGACCATGGTTGTGTGGCTTCTGGCAGCAAAAAGCCACAAGAAATTGGGACATTTCCACAGTCCTCTCATCTGAAACTGTTGTGAGTAATCTGACTGGATCTGTATTTCTTTTTAGATAACAAAACCAGAGCAACTGGGAAAGAAAATGTTGTTTGATCTTAAAATTCATAATGTGAACATTGCCTTAAAATATTTAGGGTGGAGTTTTCATAAAATACTTTCCTACTTGTTGAGAAGTGCAGATTAAACAAAGCACATCTTGACTTTTAATTTTAAAACCCCAAACAATTTCAACATTAAACTCAAACCTCAGACTATACTGAAGTAAAAATTTTTATCCATCTTCTCTCCTCCATCCTTTCTTTTCATAACCTGGAATTATTCAGAATTCCCATTCTATATTGGACAACTTTTTCATGTGCTCAAAAAAAAAAAAAAATTAAACAGAGTCTTTTTGTTTAAGAAAGGGAGAATAACTGCCTGTCTAAAAGTATCATTATAGATTTTGTCTTTCCCAAAGCACCCACCTCCTCCATTAGGAAGATTAAATTCATTTTAATGTAGTGCCAGCTGGGTGGGATTGCTGCCTCTCATCAGAGAACCATTGTAAACAGATAACCTCCTTTGTTTATATTATTCTCATGTAGAAGGCTGGTTTCTGTCTCTGGACCTGCTAAATCTTTGGGGATATTTCAGCTCTTTCATCTTTTCCCTGAGCTTGTTTTAGAATGGCATTCAGTGTGACTGTGGATGTGGTAGGATTTGCTGCACAAGTGATAAGGTTATCAAATTTTGAGTCCTTCTCTATGCAATAGTTTTATTTCCCCTTGTTAAATCAAATCAAGTTGCCTTTAGGGTTTTTTTCCTGCTCTCTTTCCCCCCTCTGTGACAGTAGCCAAAACAAAGAGTTCTTGAAATCTTTACAGATATGAACAGGACCTTAAAAACTGGTACCAAAAAATCATGACACCATGTCCTATGAGATTAATGCCAGCTTCTTAGTAGTGGGCCTTCCAGAAAATCCCATTATCCCAGGTGCTAAAGGCAATGGTTCCACTCCCTTCATTCACTCATCAGACAGGATTGGATTTAAGTACACCTCAGCCTTATAATAATATATGCATTCTATATAGTTTTGCAATTCTTTTCAGTTAGTTTCAATTAGTTTTGCAATTCAGTTTGTTATGGAAGAGAATTTCTTATCTCTTCATGAATTTTCAACCTTTATCTGTGGTGGGTTTATAACTAATTGGCTCTTTTCCTGTTACAATCATATTTTTCCACTGAAATCCTTTCTAATTGGATTGAATCTTAGCAAGAAAGGCCAAATTATTTATATGTTTCCATAGAAAATGTGCTCTAGTCAGCAAATCTTGTGGTTGCACACAGATGCCATTACTGAAATAGATAATCCTCTACAGATGCATTAATTTCATAATCTAGAAATGCTCTCTGAAGTAAATAAAGACCAGCTAGATGACACAGCTTATGAGGGCAGCAGTAAATAAATAATTGCTAATGCACGTCTGCGATTGCAAAAATTTTAAAAACCAGCATCTCCCACTCAGTCAAAATTTGTAGCACTACTTTTCCCACAGAATTTCTCAGTAACCATGTTTATAAACTCGATTATTTTACAGAAATAGGTGATCAAAGCTTAGAAGAAGCTGTACCAAGTCCTGTTGTTTGCTTGACACTGGGAGCAGCCGGCATCCAGCCTGGTGTCCTGAGCTTGTGCTGCCAAGGGAAAAAATACCACATGCACCCTTGTAAAACTTGTGCTGCTTTCTTTGGCACTCCCCCTCTCAGGGCCCGTGTCCATGTGGTAGTTGTGCTTTGTTTTTTCTAATTACTAGCAGCTGAGAGAGTTAGTGTCCAAGATCTTAAAACAGCTCCAACAGGTGTTCCGAGGCCAAAGTTTCTGTGCAACACAGGTGTAAAATGAGATGTTTGCTGCACCTGACCCATTACTGATCAAATGGAACAAGCACTGGACAAGAAAATACAAGCCTGTTTTCATAAATAGCTGCATTGTCCAAGGCACTGTGCTGAAAGAGGCGTGAAAGAGTGCTCACTTTCCTTTAACAACTCTGTTCTCTGTCTTTTCCAAAGGCTCTCAACAAATGGGTTGAAATCTCTTATCTGTCATGGGCATTTCCAACATGCTGGAAGTGTTTCAATGCTCTGGAGAACATGTGTACCTTTCCTGAAATGCATCCTTTTGTTGGCTCTTCAGATATTCCTGGGATCATGGGCATGGGCAGCTTTAACTGAGATTCCTGAAAACTACTTATGAACCTTTTCCCCTTGGAAAATGTTACATTAACAGCACTTGTTATGCAATGTTTGGAAACAACTGAAATGTTTATAACAGATGATAAGGAATAGAAAATACTCTGCACTTCTACTGCAATCAAAAACACCTGTGTGAAGTTGAGGCTTATTTCTTTTATACTTTGCTATGAGCAATGTCTTGTACAATCAGGTTTTATTTTCACTTTATTTCATATAAGTTATTCATAAAATCCCACAGGTAAATTTTACTATCTGCAGTTAAATCCAGTCTGTTGGGTCTTAGTTCATCCAAAGGGTGTTTCAGGCCACATGTGAGCAGTATTTTCACAACTGGGTGTTTTGTTTGGATGGATTGACCTTGATATTATTCTTTGAGCCCTAAATGTTTATTGTCTTCATAGTGGAAACCTTTATCTTGCTCTCTGCATCAATTGCTGTCATGGTGCCTGCTCTGGACCTGAGACTGGAGTCCCTCTCCCCTCAGAGTCAGATGCAAGGGACTGGGTTTGGTTTGTTCCTTTTCAAAGAATCACTGGTGATTTGGGACAAAAGTATGGAGAATGTTGCAGAAAGAATCAGTACAAAAATAAGGTAGAGAGTCTTTGAGTGATGGGAAAGGATTGGCTTTTGCATGTTTATATGTGTTTGTGCACATGGTCACATTCATAGCTGTGGGGTTTGGAGCTGTCACCACTTGCTGAGCCTGGAAATGGAGATGTGGCATCAATTAGACTAAATTTCAGCAAGAAAGAGTAAATTCACTGAAAATGATATGATGGGACCTGCCCTTTTATATCAGCCTCCTGACTTAAGCTGCAGGTGCTCTGTACTTGGCAGTTTCTGTAGGGCCTGGAGGATTTTTGGGAGCTCTCTGCCATATGGCTGACCCAGGACCTGGGATTTTGTCTAGCAGGGGGATGCCCAGTCCCTGGCTGAGTACAGTTTACTGCTAACACAAACCTTCCTGCAGTGGCTATTAAATTCATCAAAGTATTATTATTGCTAATCCAGAATATCTACATATGAATCACTGTCAAGTTTCTCTCAGCAAAGCACCAGTGATGGATGGCACCAGAGGAACGGGCAGGAACTGATGCTCAGGAGTTCCCCCTGCACAGGAGGCAGAACTGCTGCCCTGGGCACTGCCTGAACCCTGAACAGAGACCAGAGAGGCTGTGCAGCTCTTAAATTAGTGCTAATATAGCCAAAAACAATGAGAGAAGCCTCAATGCAAAGGAGAGACCCAGAAGAACAAAAAATATTGGCCTGTAGACAGAATTTCGAGTGTTCTGGCAAAGATGAACACAGAAATGACTCTACAGGGAATGAAAAAAAACAGGGAACATTTGGAAGAGAAAGCACAATAAATGGGGAAAATTGGCAATGAAGAGCAATCTTAAATTAACTGCAACCTTGTGTTAAGTCTTCTGTTTTGTTGATTCTCACTTCAGATTTATGTGACACCTGATACTTTTCTTAATTTCTCAATAAAGCATAGTCTTGCATTAAAATAATGGGAAAAAAAGTTTGTTATTAAGAAAAAGAAATATATATCTAGGCATCTGAACTGTGTATATGTATATTTTTATCATAGTGTAATGACTGCTACTTACTGCAAACTATTAAACAGAAAACCCTGTGCTCTGCTTTATAATGTACAAAACTCCCAAGTGACTAAAAATATGCAAATAGACTTAAGAAATAATCAAGCAGCTAATAAGAAGTAATTTTTTTTAAGATTTGTGTAGTGTGTATTTTGAATAACAGAAATAAGAAAGGCAGAAAGTGCTGGCCTCAAGGTCTGTGGCTTTCTTTTCACTTTTGAATTAAAATTTAGTGAGCAGTGGGAAGTACTGGTCCTATTTAGGGTTTCCTCACACATTTTTGTCTCATAAAAGGAAAGCTAGTGAACACTTGCCTCAGAAGTGGCATTAGTAAACTCTTCCCTTTTCCTCAGCTTGTAGGAAATCAGAATTTTGCCAGATCTCTGTTTAAGACACTTAAAACCTTTCATACCTTCCTGAAATTAGGTTGTGGGGATGGTTCCTCCATACATGAACACACATGACTGACCTTGAGTGCAGTCATTTCTCACAGATCAGGTTGCAGTTTTGTCCTAAGTCCCTTCTGCTCACAGAACTTGCAGAAAGCTGATGTACCTCACTGTCATCCTCCTTTATTGTGTCAGACTTTCTGCCTTTCCCTGAAAATTTGACCTCCTTGTCATGACACCAACTGCTTTCTAGATTTAACAATCTCTGAGTTCTCTGCTAGTTTATCTTCCTGGTGCACTGGCCCTCTAACAGGTGGTGGGAAAAAGCTAATAATGGTTCACTAGATTACATCCTTTACCATGGGCACTGTTTTGAGCAGGTTTTGGAAATCTGTTTTATCAGAGGTGTTTAATGATAATGTCAGCAGTGAAAGTTCTGTGATCATCTGCTAGATTCTAAATCCTGAAGAATTTCTGTTTGATTCCAGGCCATCTGGGATTCTTCTGTTGCTGTGAAACATTTGTTTCAGTTGTGCTACTAAAAACCCTGCAGTACCTTCAAGCCTCTAATTTTTGTTATTGATCTCTCAGCAGATAAAAGAGTCCTGCAAGCCCATGTCTGACTTCTCTTTGGTGTACTGAAATTATGTGGGGGTAAAATGACCTTTTTTCCCCTTTCTTTAATGAAACAAGCCTATTGGCAAGCACATGGAATTAATGCTTTCACATAAGACATGTTTTCTATGGAGACCTGCCATGTTTGTTTCATATGAAGAGAATCACACTATTTCATTTTATTCAATCAAATGCAGGAAATGTCTGATCATCCCTCCTAAGCTTTCCTCCCACAGCAGTGATTAATCACTCTGTTTGAAAAGCTTGTCTTTTTGAAGTTAGAAGGAAAGCATTGATAGCTGATTAAATTCTAGCTCTTCAAATGCTACATACACACAAATATAGCATTTACACACACAAATAATGACATAGGTTTTAGATAGACTTGCCTGTAATTTATGCTAAAATATCTGAATACTTGGAGACTTTGTGAGTTTACTTTGTGAGTTTGGAGGTATTTCAATCACAATTATAGAAGACCCACATATTTTGAGTTGATTAATCTATGAAATCATAGATCCCAGAACAAAATCCTGCAGGAATTCCACTGATAGCTGGCCTTCAGTAAGGGTGAAAAAAATGTTCCAAACTTTTCCCAAATGCTGAGACCCACAGATCTCTGTTAAAACTTAGTGGATTTTCCAAGATTTAGATGTTCCTATAACTCCTAGCAGAATTTGCTTGGTGACTCCCTATGCACCTATAGTTTGTAACCTGGCTTTTCTAGTAGAAGTCACTTTTTGCTCTATTATTCTTCTCACTTACAAGAGAGCACTGAGATTTTCAGTCCTGTAGACTGTGAGCTGCAGTTATCTTGGATTCTGAGATAAAGGCTAACACAGAAAAGATTATGCCTCAAGTGCTCCCTATGCAAGGGAATGTCCCCCTCCATCAGAAAAATTGAATTTCAAGTTACTGAATTAAAATGGTGTCAGGAATTTGCTGGTTCTTTTTGAAAGTTCAGGGGTGGTAGCTGAAGTATCTAACACCCACTTAACAGCCTACACTGGAATAATAAAAGCCCTCAGAAACAAACTACCAAATTCACTGATTATTGTACTGACTTTTGCATTCTGTGGCTCAGATTTTTTTTGCAGCATTTCATCTGCTGGGCAGCTGAAGATTGTGCACCACCAGGACGTTCCTCCACACAACTTACAAATGTTTATGTAGATAGCCTGAAATGTTATGTAAATAAATTTAACTCCACAGCCTTATCATGATTTATAAAACCTACTCTGGGATTTGGAAGCCTGTTTTGCAGCTTTGTGTGAGTGCACAGAGGAACATGAAATGGGACTGGAATGGAGCCTGGTTTGTGTGAGTAGAGAGGCACCAGTAAAGTGAGAGGGAGCCAAGCTATCCAGTCACAAACCCTGTTTCTTGCATCACCCCATCTCTTTTCTTGGTGGTCCAAAACAGGAACATGGCAGAGGGGCTGTTTTCCCTCCAAGCATCCTCAAATTCCACAGTCTAAAAGGAAAAAGCAAAGCCAACACTTAGGAGCATTATCCTGCTACTCAGCTGTGAACATGTTAACTGTCCTGTATCCCCAGGATGAGGTAAATTTAAACACTTTACCTCATCAGCTAAAAAACCAGGCTGGAATTCACAGAAATATTCACAGGAATATTCACAGGAGCATTCCTTAAGAATGGTTTGACTAAAAATTCTATCACAAGTCATTCTGGTGTGACCTCGCTGTGATCTCAATGACAGCCAAGATTTAGCCAGCACATATCTTGTTGGATTTCCCTCTGGAAAGCTCACACTGGGACTTGATGCTCTTACCATTTGAATGCTGATTTTTTTTTTTTCCCCCTGCCTCCTTATCAAATTGCATGGAGTAGTTCTTGGATTTTGCAGTGGTTGTGAGAAAATAAATGTAATCAAAGGGCCAGATCTGTTAGGAACTGGCAGAGCTCCATGACCTTGCTAAGGTTGTGCTGCCCAAGCACTCATAAAGGTCAGATGGTTACAGACTCGTGAGAGCAACATGACATTTAGGGCTTTGGCCACATTCCAGATTGGTGTGGTCAGTCTTGCTTTTCATCAGAATTCAGGGCTTATTAGCTTATATCTCCTTGCCCTTTGTAAATATGCAAAATAATCTTTTTAAATGTGGCCTACTTAAGAAACCAGAACAGCTGGCTTGCCAAAATGTGTCTGTGCTTTCTCTTACAGCACCATGGCTTTGTATGGAGTCCTCCCTCAGTGATTCTGCACATCTACAGCTTTTATGGTATGCTGTGCTTGTGGGTGCAAACCTCACAAGCAGGTGAGGAAAATGATATCCCCAGCTCAGATTCACAGCCTCAGTTCTGAGACTGCAGATGAAGATTTTGTCCAGACAGAAATAGGGAGGAGTTAGGATGTTGTGACTTATTCTATAGGACAGCAACAACTCTCTTATGGGCCTCATTTTCTTCAAGATGAGAACAAAATAATTTTAGATTAAATTTGGCTTATTAGAACTGTCAGAGTGCCTCACTCTTCCACAATTTCATTCATCTTCCTGAGGAAAGAAGCCTTTGGATCCAGCAGCTGACAGGAAATAACAACAAATGATGATTATTTGTATAATCTAGAAGTACTTTCTCTTCCTTTCATTTGGGAGCACTTGCACTCTCTCTCTGTGTCCCTGAGTTCAGCTGAACAGCAGCCAAACTGCATCACTCAGTTATTTCATTAGTCTTTTAGAAAGGGCAGGACAAGCAAGTGAGCAAGGCTGAAGTAAGAAGGGCTTCATTTCAGGGGTGGAAAAGGGGTTTCTCTGTGCTCTGAGATTGAGTTGGGAAACTTGAATTTTTAAGAAACACAAGAAAAAATATTTAATATTCCTGATTGCAGGATGAGCAGGAGAAAAAGAAGAAGAAAAATGTGGGTAGAATTCTTTAAGTTCATTAATACCTTTGGAGGAAAGTTTGCTGTAAAATGTCATCTCTGACTTGTTGCAGGACAGTGAAACTGTAACAGAGGTTATGGGTCCTAAAAACATCAAATGCTGAAGAAAAAGTGTAAATGGGAAATCAAATTTTTATATCAGTTCATTGGGCATTCTTTTCATAGACTCATAGTGTCACAGGATGGTTTGGGTTGGAAGGGACCTTAAAGTTCATCTCCATTCAATGCATGCCATGGGCAGGGACACCTCCCTCCATCCCAGGTTACTCCAAGCTCCATCCAGCCTGGCCTTGGGCACTTCCAGGGATCCAGGGGCAGCCACAGCTGCTCTGGGCACCCTGTGCCAGGGCATCCCCACCCTCATAGGAAGTAATTTCTTCACAATATCTAATCTAGACCTGCCCACTTTCTGTTTAAAACCATTTCCCCTTGTCCTGTCACTCCTAACCCTTGTGAATAGTCCCTCTCCACCTTTTTTGTAGGCTCCCTTCAGGTATGGGAAGGCTGCTGGAGGACACCCTGAAGCCTTCTCAGGCTGAATGATCCCAATTTTCTCAGCCTTTCCATTCATCTGTATGTTGTAGTTTGGCAAGAAAGGCAGGAAGAGACAACTCAGCAGAAGATTTTCCATAGGAATATTAGTGTTTGATGTCATTGGGAGCACTTTTGCTCCAATATTTCTGATGCAATAGTAGGTTTTCAGCACCTAAAGCATTCTCCATTTGGAGTTCAAGAAAAGCTGATTTCTGTGATCTTTATTCTGGAAAGACACTCAAAGTTTAAGTAAAAGGTAAGTTTAAGTAATATAAGGCAATAGTAAGGGAGCAAAGCATTTGCACTATTTACATTATAAATCAGTCCTTGGTACTTCACTATCCAAAGAAAATTTGTGGAGGACATCATGTGGGAAGTGCAAAGCAGTTTTTGCTGGTCTACAGTTCATTAAAATAAAATTAAAAACAACTTGCCATTAGTGGGTTCATCTGATGCTGTCACTGTGTGCTGGTCCCCAGCTTCCAGGTAGATTTTACAATAAAGCATGTTTCTTTTTGGGGGTTTTCCATTTGAGTTTTGGAAAATTATTTATCTATACACTTTCTCAACAATGTGCTTTGTCCTCACCTATCATTCAAGTCCTCTGTGCTGCCAGGAGGCTTTCCCAGTCACCCTTTGGCCAGAGTGTTTCACTACAGATGAGTTTTGGCACAGAAATGACATTCACACTTTTTCTTTGCAGTCTGGCAGGACTGTGAGTGGCAGCCATGACCTCACTGCTGCCATCATCACTGTGCAGAAAACATAATTATGGTGTAGTTCTCTGAGGATCCCTGTATTTTGTGTGGTGGTACCTTCATGCAGACAGCAGGCATTTCAGGGAGGATTGGTTTTATTCCCCATCCATTCCTCCTCCGTTTGGCTGGTTATCTGTTACCTGCCTGCCAGGTGCCTCTGCTGAGAGGAAAAGCAAATCCCCCCTGTGCCTGGCCATGGCTGCAACCTGCAGAGGGAATGTTTCAGCTGCTTGTTTATCAGAGGCTTGGAGTTGAGCTGGAAATGAGAGTTAAGTCGATTTGCCTGTTAGCATCCAGCTCTGTTTAATATCAAAGACAGCTGTAATGCTCACACAAGGCAGAGCCCGAGCTGATCTGCTGTCTCTGTGCAGAAAAAGGCCAGAGAAAGCTTTCATTTTAATGGAAATGTGGTTCTGCAACACATAAACAAAGTTTACTCAGAAACCCTGAACAACAACCATGCTGTAAGTTGTCTCTTTGTTTTGTTTTTGTTTCAGGGTTCCTGGTGTCCTTTCCAGTGGAGGGGTTGTTAATGTCTGGTGCTGTGAGCCAAGAAAAGAAGGAACAAGCCTGAAAAACCCCACATCCTCTTGTAGGACCAGATCCTTCCTTTGGATGTGGTTCCAGCTGAGTGCACCAGATACTGGAGCTAAGCACAGAGCTTGACCTGCTGATTTTGCAAGCCCCAGCTTAAGTTTCATGTGAGTTTTTATCCAGTGAAGCAAACAACTGTCTCTCCTGTGAGATAAATGCCCTCCTCTGAGATGACCCCAGGCGATGTTTGGCTGCTCTCTGTTCTCCGGCTTCTCACAAACCCCTCTCCCTCTGACCACTGGGTGGCAGTAAAAGACTGCGAATGACTTTCTGTAATTAAATATACACGAGTTCCTCTCAGGCTCTTTGGGTGATCCTCACTTAAGGTGGTCAAGGCAAATTTGAGCGTACGACTGACACAAACATCAGGAGTGTAGAATAATTAACAAAAGCAGCTCAGATCACTAAGTTTTTCCTGAATCACGTCACTATTCTATTTGAATTAATTTGTACTATCAGGAAACTAAATAAATTAAAGAAAAATAGATTATCTTTTTTTTTTCCTTGTTCAAGCAAAACCACTATTCCCAACATAATCACGAGGTACAAAGCTGTTATATTTCACTGTATTCCTATTTCTTGTGCATTAGCCAATATGTGACTGGAGGTCCCAGTCCTGAAAGGTCATCTGTAGGAAAATGCCCTTAGAAATGTATGAGAATTCAGGGGGTTCCACACCATTAAAAAAAAATAAATCCATTTTAAGACTCTTCCTCCTTCCACTAATGGGGCAAAATTCTGCCCTGGATTCTTTGGCAGAATGGACCCAAAAATGTGATCATCTCACCTGAGACATGAGATGAAAAGTCATTGACAGCTGAAAAAGAGTTTAATTGAAAGGAATGGTTAATTCTGTGTATGCACATAATAGCTCCTGTATTTATATGTCACATTTATTACATGTTGAATTTTATTCCAATTTTCAATATGTTGAAGGTGTAACAGCATTGGAAGAAACCTGAAGAGTCTTGGACACTTGTCAGGAAACAAGTGGCTCCTGGGAGCTGGGCAGATATCACAAATATTTGGGGTTATGTAATAGGCATGTTAATTGTATAGCACTGCAAAAATAATCTCCTGTCAAAAAAAATGAGTTTCAGTCAGTTTGGTTCTACCTCTTTAGGCTGCAGAGTTCTCTGACCACTAAAATAAGTTAAGTAGTCAAATCACTGTGGTTTGCTGCTGAATTATGCTGCCATGGTCAGGAGGGCTGCCTTTGCTCAAACTCTACTGAGACTTTAGGACAAATTTGAAAAATTAAACCATGTAAATGCTTGCTTTAAAATAACCTATTTTGATGGTAATTTCTTAGAATTTAAAAAAAAAAAAAAATCTGCAGCAAAGTCTTGGGCCATACAAATAAAATACACATTGTACTCCTGGTCAGAGTAAAAGTAAAACAGAACAAAACAAGATTCCTGCCAGAGGTTTTCTTTTGCAAATACAAAACTGAATACTGAATTCCCCCTGTAGGTGTTCTTTATCCAGGGATCCACCTGGTAAAAGTCACAGCTATTTGAGACTTACCTTGCTGCACAATTGTGGTGTGGAGAAAGGAGCAAGGGTTTATCTGAATTGAATCTGTGTTCAAAAATCTCTTAATATTGTAGTTTGTAGGTGTGCACAACCTGTGCATCTAAATTAGGGGGAATAACAGCTGAGCACTGCTGAGTTTCTATTTTTCCCTGCCACTAGAGGCCCTTTTGTGCTGCAGACACATCACAGTTCCTGCCCCTACTCTGTGCTGGTGGAAGAGAGCTGCAAAGTTTCCACCATTGTCATCAATGGTCATTGTCATTAGCAGGTCTGGAGGTCAAAGACAAAATTTCTGGGCAGCTAAAGTCAAGAATTAGCATTATTTTCCCTATATTGTCAAATTAAACAGAACATTTTGCTTTTCTCTAAAGCTGAAGTCCTCAACCTGTACCTTCTTAAGTGTCCTGGTGAACCAAATAACTTCTTTTAATTACAAGAATTTCAGTTATATTGAAATAGTGATGCCAAATTTTTTTTAAGATGATTTTATTTCTGCAATGAAACAAAAGACTCTTAACTGTTCTGTTGTCATTTCTAGTGGTTGGAACATGAAATACTTTTCTGTTTTTACAGGATCTGGTACAGAGAGTGTTCTGTGTGTAACGTGCTCTTAAATAGTTCAGATCAAAGCCTATAAACAATGTCTTTCAGCATTAATGAGAACAGATAAGCTGGAGCCACTCTGCTCTTACAAACTTGATTTTACTAGATGTAAACAGATCACATCCCAAATTAGATTTATGCAGTGGCAGAGAACCAGCACATATATTGAATTTGGAGACCAGAAATTCAATTTTTTTTAAAAAAATAGGTACTTCAGGCAAATGTTTCTTCATATAAATAAGACATGATTCATTTCAGAGTTGCTCAAAAGGAAACTAATCATTTATTATTTTTGTACATTGCCTTACCATTTTAACTACAATGACTTCAGGGAGGAGTGAAGTGAAATAAAGGAAGGGTCAAACATCTCAGAATTGTATTTTTTGGAGAAATTTGAATAGGAATCTCACCTAGGAGCTTCAGGATGATTATCAGGAGGGTGTTTGCTGGACCTGGTCCAGTTCCTGCCAAGCTGGAATGGAGAATCCTGTAAATTATATCTGATTTTTTTTTTTTTTTTTTTTCAGGAAGAACCCCTTGTTTCCAGAGAAGGAATCACCTCAAGCTGTTTTAGACCTCCAGGAACAAAGACTTTCATTCTACATTTTAGACTGAGGTAAAATGTAGCAAAAAATGAGTCAGCAGTAAGAGGTGGTTTTTCACAGTCCATCACTGGACTACCCTCACATGAGCTGTGGTGGCTTTTTCACCACTAGCATTTTCTATCAAAGTCTAATATTTTATAAATAACAATAATTAATTTGGGAATGTCCTCTGATCTGTGCTGTCTCAGTTACTACAGTGGTCACTTCTGGCCTTATGATTTATGCTTGTATTTGCTTCAGCATTTATTTCAAATGTTTAATATTTGCAATTTGGATGTTTTCTTTCATAAAATTAAACCTCTTGTGTTGGTGGCACATGTCATGTTTCCCAAAAGCAAATGGCATGGAAAAAACTGCTGCCTGTGGCTGGTTTGAGACTAAACAAAAAAAAAAAAAATTAATTAAATCTAAGGGATTAGTGAATGTAAAAAGGAATGAGAACAAACATACAAGTAATTTAGGAGATCAAAATACAGTCAGCTAACTTCAGGACAATAAAATATGGCTTGAGTTTTAAAAGTGCATGTTAAACAAAACAACAAAATAGCTCTTAGAGCTTCCCCCTGTACAATTAAACATCTTAAATGACACCATCAGATTTGGGGAATACTGATCTGTGACTCAAAATTACTTCAAATAACACTTTGTTTTTTAATAGAAGTAGTGATTGAAATGCAGTCTGGTAGAAATTTAAACATGAGTATATAAATAAATGTACATACCCATGAAAAAAGCACTTTAGAACAAAGAAAATCTATTTCCTAGGAAGCAATCTGATAATTTCCAAGATAAACCCTCTTTGAAGTGTGGCTCTGCCCCTGAGTGCTCCCTGCCAGTGGTGCTGGTCCAAAGTGACCTCCTGGGAGGGTTTGAGGCAGAAAATGCCCACCAGCCTCAGACTGGAACTGTAGGATGGGAAAGGACAGGGAGAAGAGATTTTCTGCCTGCCTGGGCTCTGCCTCTCACTCCAGAGCACTCCAGGCCTTTCTGAGCCATTTCTCAACCCCTCCCACCCTTTCAGGGAAGAACATTTCTGGCAGTGGTGTGGGTCAAGCTTTAAAGCTCTCTCCAGGGCTTCAGCATCCTGCCTTAATGGAACTGATTAGGGACTGTAGTTAAAACTTCTCTGTTTGCTGAGGAGGTGTGGAGTGATAGGGACATAGGGAAGCTGTGTTTTCCAGCTTCTCTTGCTTATATGCTATCTTCTCCATCATTTACTTTCAATTAAAAGATTAGTGGTAGTTTACTTCAACCACTGTGGTATGAAGCTCCTGCTTCTCTAATTGCAGTTGAGGAGGGAGGAAGGATAAAGAAATAATCTTGTAGGCTTGGAGTAGGAAAGAAGGAAGAGATGTCTTCTTTGCCCTGAACTCTGCCATGGCCACTGACATTTTCTATTAAATGTGTCAAGAATTAGATGCAAATTATTATTTGTATCTCTGTATCTCTGTATCTTTGTATCTTTGTATCTCTGCTGGAGTATTTTGCATTTTAAGGATTTAATTGAAGCTCATTTGTTGCCAATGTATATAATTATTTATTTCAGCTGAAATAACCCTCTTCAAGTGAATATTTGGCCAGTAATACAAGCTTGTCTCTGAGGGCAAATCCTCTGAATGAGCTGCAAATCATAACACCCAGGCAAGTAGTACCACACAGAAGGGTTATTTTCTTGGACTTTTTTTGAAAAAAACACTTTTTAATCCTCTTATTCTTTTCTTTGCAGAATAATGGGGCTTTTTTATAATTACAGAATGGCCCTTTCATTATGGGTTCCATGGTTGTTCCTGGAAAAGGATGTCATGCCTGCAAGTCACCCAGGTCAGTTTATGTGTAATGATGGTAATGTCTGTTTAAAGTCTGATTTGGTCAATTCAGCCTTGCCATGCCACCTGAAATTGGGCTCTTGGAACTGTTTCCACAGCCTTATCCCCAACAATGGGGCTGCTGCTTCTCTCTGAGGAGGTGTTTTGCTGAGATCTGAAGGGATCCAGTGCTCAGCTGTACTCTTTTGTCACTCCTGCAGGTGGAGAGACAATGGGAAAGGTTTTCACTGAATTTCTCCAAGTGCTGGGTAGGAAGCCTGGTCACATTAGGTAAATTTAACATATCAGTTGAAGCTCTAATTTTCTCAATGGCAGGCAATTGAAGCGTTCCTTTCAGGGTTTGGCATTAAGATGCTAAACCCACTGACTTCCTTTGTTATTCAAACAAATGTATCTGCCCTCAGGCTGCTTGCCTTGGTTTTGTGAGAAGCTGAGCCACTGAATTCTTTGTGGTGACACAGGTGGCATTCAGGTACCTGAACACCAGAGTGACTTCAGACCATGTTAAATTTATTGAAAAGATTATTTATGGGAGAAAACCAACCAAATAACCAAACCACAGAGCAACATCACCAAACTGCCTCAGCTCAGTGTAACTGAGCATGTCACAGAGGAGAAGGGCTCAGAGCTATGTGGGAACCACACAGGAGCCATCAGGAAATAAATTAATGATGCTGCATTTAAAAGTGTTTTTTTTCTTAGAGTGTACTTATAGATCAACTTATCAGGCTGGAAAATAATAAAAGAAGAAGGCAAGATGACAGCCAGAGCTGGTCAGCTGTGGGGGGGTTCACAGAAGACCTTAAATGCACATTTTAGCTGACACTTCTCATTTTGGACCCTTGTCTTTGTACACTAACTGCTCTGGGAAGTCATTCACACTCATTTAAAGGCTGAAAAGAACATCTGCATGTTTCCAGATTTAACAGCAATCCATATTATCTCATTCAAAGTGTCCTTTTCAGCAAAGATTAGCAATTGCCTTGCTGCACTTAAAATTAAATTTGTTTGAATAGTGTTTGATTCTACAGCAGTGGTATCATGAAACTCTAGATTGTGGCCTGAACAGCTCATTTCATTTCTTCTTTCTTCTTCTAAAAGCATAAAAGCCTATATTATTTTAAATATCCTCTAGTTATTATTGTACTTCTGTTTTGTTGTACAACTGAGAGTCTGCTAGACTTTCTCCCTTTAAGCCAGTAAACCTGAGTCCTCTTTATTCCTATGAACTAAAATTATATTAATCAGCTTCAACTCACAACTTCCATATGAAAATTCATTCATAAAGTGTTGCCATTAATTTCATAAATGAACTAGCCCAAGTCTCCCCCACTTTTCCCACAAAGATGGAGCTGGGAGAAACAACCAGTGCTAAAATTCTCCATAAAGATATGGAAATTATAATAAAATTCTAATTGCTGAATGGAATTAATGTAACACCCTGAAGGCAAGTTTGCTTTCAACTTCAGTGGGGTAAATACTCATAAAAATCAATGTTAGGAAAAAGTAGATAGGGTTAAGGGTTGGTAATAGCACTCTTCCCCCCAAAATCAGCTGTTGTCTCACCCTGCTGCAGCTGAAATACTGTTCTAAACTGTAGGTGCTAAGCCCAATGCAGGCTCAGAGAAAGGTTCCCTCCAATACAATTTATTTATTCAGGGTGTAATTCAGATTAGCATATTTAAACCAGACTAAAATTAATAATAATGAAAGTAAAAATCTTAGTCCATTCCTTCATCTTTCTTCACTAACATTGCAGCACTTTTGATCATCACACACTTTCTCATTAAAAAAACCAAAGCAGATTGCTAAAGTGTTTCTGTTAGTTTTGTGCCAGTAATCACTGTGGAGTTTTATCTTTATTAGTAAATAGAGTGATACCACTTAGTCATACTCCCATACTGCTTTGTAGTCTGGAAATATGAAACTTTAAACATGGGTAGAGCAGCATTAACCTTGCAAACTCATCTGGGCAAGTGTTGCACCCAGCTCTGTTTATTCTAAAAATACATTTTTCTTCAAAGGGATTAAAATTCCTTGAGTGCCATCCTCCCCTGCCAAAGCAAACCCCTCAAAAGAGATGCCAAGAAATTGGGTATTTCTTACTGATATCCTCTCACAGTACATCTTCTTTGACAATGGCAGGAATTTTTGCCTTTCTCAGATGAAGAAGCAGAGCCCCCTGAACTGCTCCTGCTCACTCTCACAAACCCTGCCTTAAAACCCCAAACCCAGCAGTGCATTCTGAGCCCTGACATGGTCCCAGGCTGAGTGCAGGGTGTTTATCTGGGGTTGAAGCATGAAGTCATGTGAGAGATGGATCTGCTCCTTGCTCATCCTTTAAACATCAGTTTATTGACTGAAAGATGAGGTAGAAGATGGAATTTACCCTCCAGACAATGTTTAGGTCTTGAGAGTATATGATAGCCTGTCACAAATTTGCAGCCACTTGCTGCTGTTTGTATCTGCTAAAGGTCTGGATTGCAGCTCTGCTGAAAGGTGGAATACTGAGGAAATCCACAGCTGTGTTTTAAATATATTTCCTTAACTTGTACTCTATGAACTGTCATATCAGGACATAAACAGAGCACTAAGTAAGACTGCCAAAAAAAAATTTTAAAAATAAAAATTGCTGCTTTTTGTTAATCACTCACAGGATGATTGCCAACAACAGAAATCATAATCATAGGAGAGAACTTCAGGTCTCATTTTGTAAATTGATAGTGACCTTTTTTTCTTTTTAGGCTTTTTTTTTTTCCTATGGGTTTGAAGCACAAGTTTCCACCCCTCTGTGGTAGTGTTTGCCATACAATGGAAAGGAAAAAAGGAGAAGAAACTCCATTTTTTCTGAGAGAGGACTTGGAATTCTCTGGCCTGTCCACATCATTTGCCTTGCAAATGATTGATGTCACTGTGGTTTCATGCAGTGACATCTCATTTATGGAGGAAAATGGTTTCAGTCTAAAAGAACACTGCCCAAAACGATCAGGGTATAAATAAGACCATGTTTGTCATCAAGTTTACTGGGAAAAGGTCACATTATGCAAACATTTACTGTAAATCTGTAGACAGCAGGGTGGGTTTGGATTCACAGTTAGAAAGCTCAACAAGGCTTGGGAAAGCCAAGGTGGGGAGCCACCCTTAGGGTGCACAAGTGAGGGGTGGAACAGAATAGAATTCCTCCTGATCAGGTAAGTTCATGTAAAAGCAAGATTTCTTGACAAAAAAGAGTAATGTGCTCTCGTTTTTTTCAGCAGTGTTATGAGGATTGACTAAAAAAAACTGGTGTGGTTTGGGGTGGATTTTTTTGCACCAGTGACAAGATGATTGCCTTGAGATTCTTGGTAGTTTTTATGAGAACTTGTAATTCCAGGTGACCTGTCACTGTGCAAAACTGCAGAGAAAAA
Source organism: Muscicapa striata striata (assembly GCA_030060385.1). Lineage (NCBI taxonomy): Eukaryota > Metazoa > Chordata > Aves > Passeriformes > Muscicapidae > Muscicapa > Muscicapa striata. Next base: position 5,192,926 of record JAREIS010000075.1, on the reverse strand, counting down.
AACTGAACCTGCACTCAGAATAGATGGATAGATTGCCTGTATAAAATGGTATTAATTCTGTCACTCTTGAAACTCTTCTCTCACCCAAGTACCTCTGAATTTATCAAATTCTGTGTAACTGTGGTGAGTAGAACAAGGTGCAAATTGCCTTCACCAGTATTTATAAATTTGCCCCTTAATAGATTTTCGTAGTAAATTGAGGATTTGGCTCATTGGAAATCCTGAGACCAGGGAATATCCAGCTCATTAGAGACACTCAGCTCTTATAAGACCAGAGTGCTCTTACACACAGCTCAGAAGTCACTGCCAAATTCAGTTTAAAACATAAAGAATATATTAGTTCTCAAAACATTAATGCTCCCAGTGGTTTTAGAAATATCTGGGAAATACAGTCTTCAGGCTGTTTACCCTGTAAAAAAGGGGATTAAGGCCAGAAAAACTGAATCTGGGAAGCACATTTGATGCAAAATCCACTCGAATTAATTACGATGTACCTCATCTTCAGTAGCTGTGCTATCAGCACTAAGGCAGAGTGAGATTCAACTGCTTAATCTGTATAACACAGGAAAAAAAGTTAATTGTTGCACAAGTTCAACCCTCACATTATGAAATTACAGAAATCCACAGTGACTGTTCAATGGCCACCACTATTCCAGTTCTGTTTGTGCTTGCTACCAGAGTTTCTTGTGATTCTTTTAAACGACTGCATGGCACTTTAGGTCACCCTTTCTAGGAACTGTTTTCTAAGGATTCAGCTGGAATGCAAACTTCTTCTGCTGCAGAATGCCAACCCCAAAACCAGTGGGAAATCAGGAACCCAGTATAGACTCCCTGGGAGACACTCCAGCGATATTTCCTATGTAACAAATCTTTGCTCTTGATCTCATGTGTTCAGGTTTTACTGTGAAAATTCACTTTTACTTTAAAAAGTCAAGCTCTTTTCCTAGATAATTTTCACACAGATTTCACAGAATATTCTGAATAAGAAAGGACCCACAATGATTATCAAATGCAACTTTTTAATGGATGTCCCATAAGAGGATGGAACCATGACCTTGGTGTTATTAGCACCAATTCCTGCTGGTGTCCACCCTGAGCATCCCCTGGCCCAGCCTGAGGCTGTTCCCTCTCCTCCTGTCCCTTCCTCTCCTGTCAGGGATTTGTGCAGAGCCACAGGGTCCCCCCTGAGCCTCCTTTTCTCCAGGCTGAGCCCCTTTCCAGCTCCCTCAGCCTCTCCTGGGGCTCCAGCCCCTTCCCAGCTCTGTTCCTTCCCTGGACATGCTCCAGCCCCTCCATGTCCTTCTTGCTGGGAGTGCCCAGAGCTGGACACAGCACTCCAGGTGTGGCCTCAGCAGTGGGTGACAATCACTTCCTCATCAATCCTTCTATAGTAATCTCTTGATATGCATCAGAAAACTCTTCTTGAAATAAACCCATGTGACTGAATACATTCTATTCACTGGTTTAGATCATTTGCCTGAGCTGTAAATTTGATTTTTACGTAAAATACACTCTAACTGCCCTGAAGTCCCTCAGAAGGAGATTAAATCCACCCTAACTGTAAATCCTCTTGTGGATTTTGCTCAGACCCTATAATACACATGATTGTCCATTATTTTATATACTGTATGATCATTATAAATTACTAGAAGAGACCCATCTTTAAGAACATTTGAAATAAATGGAAAGGTTATTTTCAAACTTGGTGGCAGGCATTCAAAATCTGCTTGTAAATGAGGGTATTTTTAAAATCAAATACAAAGAATCCCTTTAAGTATATGTTTTCTTACCTTGAGGCTCAGACTGAAGTTTTTGTGTATGATTTGTTGATACAAAGGTTAGATCTGGCTTCAAAAATGGCAAAGTATCTTTACGTAAAGTCCAAATACGTCAGTGTCCACACAGTGCAGCTTTCTAAGGCCCTGCAGAACCCAAATCAAAATGTTTATTTAAACCTGTTCCCTCCTTCCAGAAAGCCAAAAAAAGAAATACAACAAAATTCAAACTGCAACACCTCAGTTGGATCCTTTTTCCATGACGGTCGGTCCAAATAAAAAAGCTGTTTCCAACACATTTTTTACAAGAAAACAGAACTCTCAGCTTATCTTGCTACAGGATGTATTTCCATGGAAAATTGCAGCCTGTAAATTTAGGGTTATATGTGTGCTCTCTGTTTGGCTGTGTGTTTGTAAAGCTTCACCTGATGTGTGCAACTCTTGGGTTATGACCCAATGGTCACCATGCCATGGTGCAGGTTGTTTTAGAGAATCCCAGAAGGAACTGAGTTGGAAGGGACCTTAAGGATCATCCCATCCCACCCCTGCCATGGGCAGGGACACCTTCCACTATCCCAGCTTGCTCCAAACCCCATCCAGCCTGGCCTTGGACACCCTCAGGGATCCAGGGGCAGCCACAGCTGCTCTGGGCACCCTGTGCCAGGGCCTGCCCACCCTCACAGGGAATAATTTTTTGTCTTTAAGAAAAATTGCCCATGTGATGAAAAACTTTCACAACTGCCCTTTTTAAAGCTAAAGGAGAAAAGCTTGCCTAGGAAATTAAAATTTTTTCTTAAAATGCATCCTTTATATTTATACTTTCTGAGTGATTGTAGGATCTGTGACAATGCCACACTTCTTTCCACAAATGGCAAAGGACTTTTTTTAATTTTTAGGGAAAGAATCATAATTATGTAATCCCCCTTAAAGAAATAGAAAATTGAGTAACAAAAATATACAGTTATAATTCAATTAGTGTTATTCTATCTAAAAATTATATAAGATGTTTTGAAATAATAAAATTGAACATCACCCTATATTCATTTATGTCAAAAAAAGTAACAAATAGAACCCATCAAATTCCATCTCAGAGCTCTGCTGGGAGGGATGTCCCTTCTTCAGAAGTCTGCTGCAGTCCAGAACTGTTCACATAATATGACTCAACTTTTGAGGGTAATAACAACCTGGTTTTATCTGTCTTAAAAAAAACGACCTCTTCAGGAGCAGAGGGGGGGTTTGGGTTTCTTCTGAAGGGAATTTTTATATTGATTGTGGATGCTGATTCTCATTACTTCTGAAGATAATACTCCAAATTCTAGATCTAGATCTCATAGATCTAATAGTGCTGAACAATTCTGCTTTCAGTTGGACCTGGTTTTGTCCCTTATTTTCAAGGAGTGCAAAATATTTCTGCTTTTAGGTTTTTGCTAATCATTCCAGAGCTGATTTATGCAAATAACTTATATCTCTTTTTCCCTGGCTTTCTTGGCTGCCTCTGTTCTGCTACTGGTTTTAATTCAGGGTGTAAACTCTTCAGTTCAGGTCCTGCTTTCTTGAGGGTCAGTAGAGTTCCCAGTGAAGTAATTCACTGATAAACAGGAGTAAATTTCTAATTTGGGACCTTGGATTCTTTAAATAGCTAATATATACTCCTAGATACAACATCCTGAAACACTGGGTTTCTGAGCAGGAATTCTTTTTGTTCCTTGCATTTGTTTGTTTGTTTGGATAAACTCCTAAAGTGGGCACTGTGCCATTGTTGTCCAAATCAGCTCCTCTGACCTCAGACAGATGAGATTTGTGGTTTTCCCAAGCTCAGCTAAACCTGTTCAATAACTGCTGCCACAAGCTGCTACCCCAGTGGGCTCTGGGAATGCAGGGATTGATCACATCTTCTGGTGGGACAGCAAAAGCCAAAAATGACAGTGGCTCCATCCCCTGAGGAAATTCAAGTCTGGATCCCTCTGACACCCAATACTCCTCTACTTATACAAAATAATTTCACACTTATACGTGAAAGTCAACACACTTCTGCCCATCATGGCATTTATCCTGCATTTTTCCAAAATGTGATTATTGACCAAAGCAGGCTGTCCTCACTTTGGATCTTTTGAGTCTCTGTGCCTTAAGTCCTGAAGTATGTGGAGTTTATTTTACTGAAAAGAATACTTATGGTGTATAGTGAAAGCATTTGGCTTCTGATTGCTGGCTCTGGTTCCACCAGTTCAATCTGAGGTGGTTAAGGGTTATTTATAGCTCTTAGACATTCTTTAGGGATGAACACATCTGCTGAAAAAACAAATAGCCGTGCTGCTCGTGGGTAATTTATAGCAATTTTTAAGTTAGAAGAAACCTGTGATCTCATACTACAGGCTGAAAACCTGTCCATTCATTACTGCACAGCAATGGAATTTGGTTGGGACACTGACACACACTGAGGAAACTGAGATCCTCAGCATCCAGGTACCCCTGAGCTGGGAGAGGCTCAGTTACGTGTCCTAAGGAATTACATAACTTTTCCTCCTCTCATCCTTTACTAGCACAGGCACAAACACAGGAAGAAAGATTATTTTTTTTTCAGTATAATCTACTTGTTCTTTATTTTTAATTTAAAAAATTAATCCCACCGGTGTTGGAATACATAATTTGACAGAAAGCAGAAACTCAGGGTTTATTTTCATCAAGATGTTTAAAAATCATATATTTAAATCAGAAGTTGTTTTTCTATATACCACACTTCATTGTCTGTAATTTAAGTGCACATTTACATCACTCTGCACAACGAAATTCAGCCTGGGTGTGATGTCACTACGAGACAGAGAACCCATCACCTCTCCTGTGAAGTTGTGTCACTGCTGAGATGTTTTCTGGCCTCAGAATCACTGCTACTAATTTTAAATAGACCTTTTCTCCCATGAAACTGAGTCCTGCCAGTGTAGGTTATAGAGGATGGCAGTGCACCTCTGTGAGCAGCCTGTCTGGCTCTAAATATGAACTGCTGTGCCCTGCAAGAGCCATAGATTTGCAGGGGAGGGAAAGGAAATATCTTTATGACCTCATGCTACCCATTTATACTCTGAGTCATGAAAATGATTGCTTCTATAAAAGTTATCTTTTCTAGCAGAGGAATATGTGGGCAAATGCTCCCTCTGACAATCAGTGTGCTTTGGATCTGACTCAAAAAACACATATTATCCAAACTTAACTTTCCTTCACTTCTACTGAATGATTTGCCCCCAAAAGAAAACATCTGACGCTCCATAAAACTGCAGGTGATGGCAAAATTCCTGTCAAGCACTGGAGGTCCAGTGTGCTTCTCAGGTTAATTGTAAATTACTCTGGAACCTGCTATGCAAAAATGAGATTTTGTTCCACCTGTGGCCCACCAGTGAATATGGAACAAGAGTCTATTGTCAGTAGACCAGATTTATTGCACAGTATCCCTTCCATCAATGGAAAAGTTTAGGGGATCTATAAATAATAAAAAAAATTTGACAACACTCCACTCTGTCCAAACATTCAACTTCTAAATTAGTTGCCTTTCTGTTTGTCAGTTGTAGTTAGAGAACAACTTACAGTAGACTATAAATTATCTTCTGTAAGTGTTAAAGGATTTACTGATGGCAAATGAAGAGTGATGGAAGGGCAGAATGAAGGACAGATGTATTTCACAAAGCTGTGGCTCAGTTCATGCACACGTTAAGTTTTCTGTTCGATGGAAATGAAGTTACATTTGGGATGGGGTGATTCAGAACAGATCTCACTCTGATGTGACAGAAGGACTGAAGTCCCTGATCAAGGAAGTAGGAATTGCTCCCAGGTCCTGGAGTTTAAAATAGAAGAAAATGTATCTTGCTATAGCAGTTAAAACAGAAAACTCCACCAGTTCATCCAGTTAAATCCACTTTTGCTCAAGCACTCTGCAGGCTAATGCAATTCAGACCCTGTGTCATTCCATTTCTCAATCATTTCATTTCACTTAACCACATTTTGCTAGTCACTATTTGTTTTTGCAACCATAGTGATGAAATATATTTATTGGCGACATAAGCAGGTGCCTGGCTTTGTCAAATTTTAATAATTCAGAACATCTCCTATTCATAATACTAATAATTGAAATTTGAACAATTTTTGTTCTGGTACCAAATCACAAACCTCTAAATTTGGGATTGGCTAAGAAGACATGAGACTATTTATCCACAGTTCAATACTTCTGCCAGTATCTTGCTAATAATTTTGTCTGATTTTTAAGTTAATGTCATTTGGTAACTGTAGTTCATATTTCCATTGAATTTGTATTCTCTTCTGTAAGACAACTATAAGTGTAATCTGTTATGATATTGCTATGAGAGTGACATCAGATACTTATTGCACTGATTGATACTTAGAATATATTTGTTGGCTAATTTTTCAGCTGGCATTTTCCTTCAGTGCTGTTGGAAATATCATTATAACCAAAGAACTCTCAGGTTCAGAGAAAGTTGCTTTCATTAAAAATCCAATTACCCCCTATCTTTTATTACAGGAGACATCAAATCTTATTTGGCTTTTATTTTTGGGTTTCAAATAGTTTTTCATCATTCTTTGACTATATTTTTTTATAAGAAATTCCCTTCACTTTTTTTACAACTAATCACAGACTCAAGAAAATTCACTAAATTTTATATTTGTCTCAGGTATTTCAGTATTGTAAAATGTTGTATAAAATATACTCTTAAAAACCCTGATAAGGAACTTTAATGCTTTTAAACTGTGTTGCAGAGGAGAGAACATTTTATCCTCTGTTCTTCATACAACTTAATCACTTTTTAATCATAACAGCGTCCCATCCCATGGCTACAAATGTCTTGAACTACCTCAAGGGTAAATTTCCACATGGTCAAACCTCAGAATATTTAAAATCAATACCATTAAAATGATAGAAATTTATCCAGAAATAGACACTGAATTACCAGAAGGAAGTCTGTACTAAAAAGGAAGAAGCTTTGCTGACATATTTATATATTGATACAATTTTAATATATTATCAGTCTCAAAATTCCACCATACTAAGAACACATTTGAGAAGAGATATGTGCTTGAACTTGATCACCTCAATATTAACATGAGTGATTATTATATTTTATGGCTGAATACTCAGCCATAGAAATGACACAGTGGAAATCAAAATGGCAATAATTTGTAGGACTGTCTGATATGTGAGTGGCAAAGGAAAGATTTTTACCAGGTGGGAAGAAGTGAGAGGTAGTCTCTAGCTTTTGTCTAAATATTTTTGCAGTGGGTACCCACAGCTGTCACTCTTAATTCTGGTCCTTCACCTTCCTCCCTCCAGCTATTTGCTGCTGTTTTATTTATCCTTTCCCAAGGAGATATTGAAATGGAGCTTGACTTGGAACAGAAACTGATTATAATTTCAGCTTGGTTTCAATTTTTGGCAGCTGAACTTGAAGACTTCTGGAAACCTTGAAAAATATATATGCAAGGGAGGCTACTAAATCCATTATTCAATTGGGAAACATCCCCTTTTCCCAACCACACAAAGTGGAATAGTGATTAACATGGACAAAACCACCAGTGATGTCAATTTTGTTCACTGCATCGAAGTTGATGATGAGACAATAACTCAAATTTATGGTCTGAACTCTTGCTCCCCTCTGTTTCCCATAAGTAGATGTATTAAAAGGCTTATTAGAGGACATAGAATTTAAAACAGGAATGATATGTGTCCATGGAATTGACCAAAGCATATTGAAGGAACTCCATTTGTTATTAAAATTTAATTGGAAAGATAAGATGCCAACAAAATGACTGGAAAAATATAATTTTCTTTCTCCCCACAAATATTATTAAATACTTGCAGCATAGCAGTCCACGTGGTAGATTCCTAAAGGATAATTTCCTTTCTCTGCTGCTCTATACCTCCTTCCATTCCAAGTACTGCATGTTTCTTTTATTTATTTTTCCTTTTATACCATAAAACTTCCCTGTCACTCACTATATTTTGTTAGGATACAAAACAGCCCACTCAGCAATTGTTTTGCATTCACACCTTGCATTTGAAAAGAGGGAAAAAAAGCTGCAGCACAAAGTGCAGCTGAGGACAGGCCATATAATCTGTCTTACTTGTGTTTCACTCTATGGAAAATATCTGGCACTATTAATGAAGTCAACTGCACTTCATTCTAAGCAAAGATGGCAGAGCTCAAGTGCTTTTAAGGGAGAGAGAAATGAAACTGCACAGATTTTAATTGTGAGCACAGGAAGATGTCAAAAAAGATTTTTTTTTCCTCTAGTTTTTAAAAATGTTCAGCCTGGAAAATATAATAGACACGTGATTTCCTGTCTCAGGGAGTGCCACCCTTAAGGCTTATATGTCCCTGGATCATAAAGGTGCCATTGTAAGAATACTTCAGTTCAGACCTCAAAACTGAGGAGATTGGCATCACCCCTCTGTACTTTATATCTAAAACACCTCCCCTTTTTCTAAAGCAAAGTCTTACACATTTTTTTCATTTTCTCCTGAGCAGTTACCAAGAAATCATTGATTAGATTGATCTAAAGGAGTACTAGTGATGTTTTTATAGACAGGTTCCAACTGGCTGTTACCTGTTTCCTGAAACCACTGACCTTTGCAGGTGAAATACTAAGTGTACAAATGATGCAAGTTGATGGGGGGTTCAGGACACTGAGTATTGATGTAGAACACTGACCATTGCCACCTCTGATTCTCAGAACCTCTGAGGAGCCACTGGAGAGCCTTAATTAGTGCCTAAGTGACAGAGCCAGGTCCCCCTGGTAGAGAAGCCCAGAACTTCTCTGTTTCCCTTACCCATATAATTCTCCTATAATTTTTAATGGGAATTCTTCTCATAGAACTCTGTGTTTCATCCTTGAGCAAAGAATGTTCTGTAACTGCCTTCTTTATGTTTGGAGCACCTTCCATCCATCCTGCTATGAGTTGCAGCATTTGGCATTGTTTAAAATGATACCAATCTATTTTTGTGATCCTTGGCAAGGCCAGCTGTTCTCTATCACACAGAGAGGAGTAGAAATTCAAATTGTTATTCTGTCATTGACCTGCAGCTTAGTTTTAGTGGTGCTTCATTCACCTCATCAGTTTACTTGCTCTTAATTTGCTCAAACCATCAAGAAAGGATATCCCTTATTATTAATCTCATAGGTGAGATTTATGGCAAAGTGTTACTATCACAGCCATGGACATAAAGGTTAAATTTGTCTTCTATGGATATTTAGTTTGCTTCATCCATTTTACCAGCAGCTTTTATTTTTTCCCAGTACTTTTTGTTCCTCACATTTTATATAATTCATTCAGTATTGACAATGAAACTCATATTGCAGTAACCAGTAGAATCTCCAGAATTAAAAATTAAATACTACATTAAAATACATACAAATAATAAATTGAAATAGGGAAGGAAAAGAGGCTTGAAACAGAGGCTGGATTTGAAATAATGTATTCTTATGTCAGCCTTAGGAGATCTGCCCTGCACTTTAAATGCCAGATTTGTTTTATGCATTGGGACCAAGTATTCTGAAAACTTAAGTAAAATAACAGCTTCATTTACAGATCAGAATTCATCAAGTCCCACTCTTGTGCTTGGTCTCTTTCCCACTGGCATCTCTTGGCCTATGTGGATTTAAGTGAGGCGGTGCAAAATTGGAGCTTGCCTAGGAAACCAGATCTCACTCAGCCATGCTTTAATAATGTTGATGTTTTAAAAAGTGGTATTTTTTAAATGTTGAACAATGGTTTAGAGAATAATAATCTTTGTTAATATTTTCTTTTTCAGCAATGTGTTAAGAATCACTGCAAGGAAGAAAGGCAGTTTGGTTAATGGATGAGGATGGAATTGTAGTTTCCTCTCTTCTGCAGTGGCAAATATGAGGTGAGTGGTAACTATTGAAAACAGAGAGAATGTTAATGGGAATAAAAATACAAAAAGCACAGGAGGCACAGAAGTAACACATCTCCTGGAATTTCCAGACTTACCAGGCAGCTGATCTTCTTGTGTGTGCAGTGATCATTGGTTTTTATCACTCAAACTTGAGAGAGTAAAGGAAAGCATTGAGTGTTTGCAAATATTATTATTTACAGTAGCTGATGTGCATATGCAACAAGAAGGTAATGACCTGCTACTGGGTTTTACTGGATTAAAAGATTGGCAAATAGTTCTATGTTTGCAGAAAAATCTTTATCAGCTGAGGAAAAAAAAAAATGCATTTTCTTCTCGTGAAAAATTACAGTGCAAATAGCTATAAGGCACTTTGGAATTCCACAGCACTGTGCTTGTTCAGACTTGGGAATGGCAGTCAGACATGGATTAGCAGGTTAGAAATGTGTATTATGTTAATTCATATAAAGCACGGGGGGGAATGCTGTGTTATATTTGCTGTAATACAGTTTTCTTGTCAAATTCATCACTATTAGAGCTGCTCTGATATTTCAAACAAAATCATTTAAAGACATCTTCCCTCCCATGGCCCCCCCTCCCTTTCCTACCATAAAATCCTATAGGATGAGGAAAAAAATAATAGCCTGTCAAAATGTTCAAGAAATAGTGTGGGGAAAGGGCCCTGACATGCAGGCAGCCATTCCGAGTAGATGTTTTGCCCAAACATGGGATCCTTCATGGCAGAAAGAGAGGTCACACAGCCTTCCTCAGGCATGGAGCTCTCTCTGCAACACTAGATTTATGGCTTTGTTGTCTGTTCCTCTAACAAGATAATTCCTGTCAATATAGAAGTTTGTGGGTGAAGCAAGATCACAGATTAAATGTTCTGCTCTTGTGCTAGGGAGGAGCTGATCCTGAGCACGTGTGTTCTCTGCAACTGGTGTGCATGTACATCCTGCTCCAGGCAAACCCTGGTCAGTGGCAAGGGCAGTGCCCTCTGTGTTGGGTAAACACATACATAAACACTCAAAAACAACAATCTCATGGTGCAAAACTCCATACAGCAACAAGAAATCCTAGCGGTTCCCTTTCAGGGAGGTTGCTGCCAAAACTGAGAACCATGGAATAATAGAAACATGGAATATCCTGAGTGGGAAGGAACCCACGGGGATCATTGAATCCAGCCCCTGGCCCTGCACAGACATCCCAACCATCCCACCCTGTGCATCCCTGGGAGGGTTGTCCAAACACTTCTTGAGCCATGTCACGTCGGTGCTGTGCCCATTCCCTAGGGAGCCCGTCCCAGTGCTCAACCACCCTGTCAGTGAGGAAACTTCTCCTAAAATCACAGCTAGTGATTCCCAGCCTTCTCATTCCTCTGGGTCTCTCTGCAAGGTATCTCTGCCTTGAAGGGAGTCAACATTTCCAAATTTAGAAACCTCTTCCCTCCTGTAATTGCAGAGTTCATTCCTCTTGAAGCTGTTACTCCAGATAACTTTCACTGTGCCACTGAAGGGGTTTCTAGCCCCTAATCTCCTTTGTTAAGGGCTGATTCCCCTCCACTGTAAAGGGTGCAATTGAAAACACAAAATAGATCATTTGCATCACAAATGAGCCCAGGCTTTACCGAAATAGCTGTGAACTGCCCAGCACAGGTTGAAACGCAGAAAATTGGTCTCTCACGGGTCATTTAAAGGGTAAAATGAGTTGGGAGGCTGGATCTCACTTGGTTTCACGGGGCTGGATTGGAGCTGGTGTCCAGGTGAGAGGCCAGCACGACCTGGAGAGCGGCTGCTCCTTCCCAGCGGGACAATGGGCAGGACAGCATCCTCTGCCAGGACGGCCAGGGCTAGAGCAGCACAGCCCGCTGCATCCCTGGCTGGATCTCTGCACCTCTGCCAGCTCTCGAGGAGGCACTCAGACCTCATAATATCAAAACTCCTTCTCAGGAGGGCATGAATCACACCAGCCTTTCCAAGCCTTTCTCATATGCAAAAACAAAACAAAAACAAAAACAAAAAACACCCAAAAAAAACCCCAACAACAGAAAGCTGTTTTTAAGGTTAAAACATTTTTTTAAAGTTAAAACAAAAGCCAACAAATTTTTTATATATATCTATATCTATATCTATATATATATATATATCTATATATATGCATGTCTTTATGTACCTGTATTATTCATCTTCTGAAGCTTTTTTGCATGTGTGCTTGTTTTGGCTGAGGTAATTTTCTTCCCAGTGGCTGGCATGGGGCTGCATTTTGGATTTGTGCTGAGCACAGCATTGATGATATAGAAATGTTTTTGTTATTGCTGAGCGGGCTTACACAGAGCCAGGTCCTTTCCTGCTTTTTGTGCTGTCACACTGGGGAGGAGGTTGTACTTTGGCAACAGGTAAAAGGTGTTGAATAGATGTTTTCTGCTCCTAGAATAAAATACCTAGACTAACTTCTGTGAGGAGGTTCTGGAGTTCATGATCTGTAACCCCATCTTTAAGGTTATGTTAAAGCTGATCTTGTCAAATTAATCCTTTAAAAAGAAAAACATAAAGAATACATTTTTCAAGTTTCAGTCAAATGTCTTTATCTTTACTTGCAGTTTATATTCATGTTGTTAACTTTTGCTTCCTGGGAATCTTAGCTACTCAGGACATGCAATACATTCACTGATTTTAGAATTCTGTGAGAGGATTATTCATGTCCTTATTACTACTAAAAATTTCTGCAGAATTTGGATTGTCTGCTGCCTTTTAATTGCATCCTTATATGTAGCAAGTTTTTGTTTCAGCATTTATCAATAAGAGAAAAACATTTGGCTGGTTTGAGTAAATGGTGTACTTGAAAAGAAAATACCTGGGACTTAAGAACTGCCTCTCGTCCTTGTGACTTGGCTGCAAATAGGACACTTGGAAATGAAGCATCCTGGTTGAATGGGGTGGTTTCAAAGCATGCCTTGGCCACTTTCTCCTCCCAGTGCAGTGACATCAAAGAAATCCCATTTCTCCTGGAGAGTTTGTGTTCTCCAGGGACTCTGTGGCCTGAAATAGGATGCACACTCAGATGATAGTTTATAGCAGTGAGTGATGAAAACATTTTACATAACTTAAAACCAAATTGAATTGCAGAAGGATAGAGACAAGTGATGCAGAGGAGGAGGAGAGGGTGGGGGAAAGAAAACAGAGTAAACAGAAATGAAAACTTATGTAAGAGCTCAATACTGGGTGAGCCTGAAGTGTCAGATCTTCTGTCTCAGCTGGTACTCAGTTGTTAAAAAGGAATCCATGTAAACCAGGCATGCTGAGACTATTTAAAGTAAGGGAAAGTTCCCTGTTTTTATTCTTCTCCCTGCACTTTGACTGGGAGGTGAGAAGAGTGGTGTTAACAGGGCTGTGTTCATGCTGCAGTCCATTCTCAGAGGCTTCTGATAAAAGCATTAAAACACACTGCTGAGCTCAAGCACTGCTTTCATACATTAGAAGCTTTGCCTCAGCTACCTGAAGACCCTGGTGGAGCAGGTGAATACCCCTGAAGGAGCTGTGGGTATGGATTGGGTAGAAGCTGCTGTTTCAATTTGTCTTGATTTCTCTAGGTCCAAATGAATTTTTTTTTGGCAATAAATTTCATTTTCCCTGGTTGTTTTGCCTGTGATGGTAATGGGTAATATCCCTGCCCTAATCTCAGCCCAAGAACTTTGTCCAGTTTATGGTCTCCCTTTTCATGGGTGAGGAAGGGCACGGTGGGAGAGCACCTCAAAGGAGGCACAGGGTCTGGAAGGACAGTTCCAAATACTTCTTGGGGTGGTGTAAAAATGCAGAATTATAAAACTGGGAATCCTGTTTCCAGCCAGGAGAGGTTTAATTTTTGTATTAGCCTCAAGAGCTCATGGCCAGGACCTGGAGTTTATTCTATACCACCCCAAATAATTCCTGGGAACAGAGAAAAGGGTCCTTGGGAAGGACCCAAAGGGCATTGTTGGGGTTTTTGGAAAGTTGCTGTGGAGACAGAGGGAGTTAAAGAGCTGAATCCCAAGGCATTATCCAGATGGTAACAGTATATTCTTTCACAGCTGACTTGGAAGTTTAGAAAGCACCTCTCACTGAAAGTAAGTAGAATAGAACTTGAAAAAATATTTTGATGCCTTTCTTGCATGATTTTAATGACAAGTAAGCTACTATACACCCAAAACTGATTAAAATGTGAACTAAGCTTCTAAAAATTTCAGAATGTTTCCTTTCATTCAGACACATATCTTTCCATATTTGTTTTAAGAAGCTTCTTCCTGGCTCCCTTAAGAGGCTCTTTAATATCAGCAAAAGAGCAAATCGTGTCTTGATGGGCAGAGGTGTTCCATTAGAGGCACTGCTGTTATGGGATGAACACCATTAAGTTCAAGGGTAATGATAATAGGATGAGGCAAAGAACAGGGAAAACTGGCAGAAAATGGAATATATCAGGCCCCACAATGGCATGCAAACAAAAGGAACAAATAAATCCTGCCTAGTTCTTTATCTTGTCTGGCCTTGTTTTCTTTGCCAAGTTACAAGGTCTCTGTACCTAATTGTGGATTAAGGTCTTCCCCTTCCCCAGGAAAGAACAGGGCTGTGCAGCCCTTGGGTCACATCACTTCTGTATTTGCCTCTTGTTGTTTCACCCTCCCCACCCTTGAATATCTGAGGGCTGGGAACTCCACTTTGTGTCTGTGCTAAAAACAAACCTTGGGAGTGATATAATATGATCAATTCCACAGGAAAAACACCACAACACATGAAAAACACCCCAGAACCCACCCCCCCAAAAAACAAAACAAAACCCATCCAAACCAGCTGGATTTCATGCATGATCAGATAAAGAATGCTTGGATGCAGCATCAAAACCTTGATGTCAACCAATTTTATGCAGTTCCTTAGCTAAGAATTGCATTTGGAGAAAGTAGAGGGTGAACAGGGTTTATAAGACATCCAGAAATTTAAAAAGTTCTTTGAAAATCAAGCAAACAATAGATGAGGAAAATACCACTGATGCCTGAATAAAATCAGCAATTCTAAGGTGTAAATAAGGCCTGAATAAGGTTGGCAATTATAAGGCATAACACAATAATATAACATAAAATATTAAAAACCCCTTTTGCCTTACTGCATACAATTCAGCTAACCTCTTTTCATCTATTTTAAAAGAAAATAAAAATTGTTTTAACTCTGCTGATGTGAAGTGTTAAAACACTTCAAAACCATGTTTGTGTATGAAAATTGTCATTCCAGTCCTGTCCTAATCAGTGGGATTGAAAACCATCTCAGAAAAATAGTTTTTGTGATATTGCCAGGCCCTCTTTGCAGACAATCAATAGGTTTATATTCTAGAGTTAGGATAAGATTCAGATAAGAGCCCATTTTCAGTTATTTGTTCTAACAGAAGTGATAGGTTTTGCAGTTTGCCAGTTGCTGAAATGCTTTGTATCAAGATCAAAAAGAAATGTTTCCTTTGTGTGAGGGGGAAGTATTTCTGTGTGAATATTTGGGGCTTTTTCTTATGTAAAATGATACTTTTTAAAAATGGCATTTCTAGAACTCTCTTCTGAATGAACCAGTATCTGTTGTATTTTTTAAATGTTTTTAAAGTGCAAGACAAGCCAGGCTGTTATGCTGGCTCTGTGTTTGCTCTCTGTTTATAAACAGTATTGAGGATTATCCATCATCTGCCCTGGACTTCAGAATGATGACATCTGGACTTCATCCTCACCATGCTGCAGCACTGTCACTTCAAACAAACTCAGAAAATGCTAAAAAAAGAGCACAACTTACAGCCATTCCACAAACATAATATCTGTGTGCAAACAAAAGGCTAAAAGACTCATTTGGCTGGAAATAATTAAAGTTTTGGGGTTTCTCTTTTTTGTCTTGGTTTGGGTTTTTCCCCCCCTCTTCCCTTTTCCTGGCTTTAACTTATTGAACTTTTTAGTTAAGGCAGCCTGAAGGCATGAAATTACAGATGGTGCTCACTCATCCTAAAATTGAAAACTTCCTCTTTCCAAAGGTAATTGTTTCCAGTTGATACTTGCCACTTGAAGAGGATAAGTCAATCATTTCTAGAATGAAAACAGCTCTTATAATCCTGAGAAGGGAAACTCCCTGAAAAGTTCTGTGTCCTCAGAAAAGAGATTGCATCTTCTTTCCTTCACCTATAACCTAATTTTAGGTGTCAAACCCAGACACAAAAACTTTGGCAGAAACAGGTAAAAGTAGCAAGAGTTCCTTGATATTTATAGTCTATGAATGCAAAAATATAAGTGGGAAAAGCAGATAGTATATTTGAAAATATTAAATATTTCAAAACTTTCTCACAAAGGCTGGTCTCAGAGATCTAGAGCCTGTAGCCTTTTTGAAATTTGGAGCATTTTGAACAGCAGATCATGGAACAACTGCAAGAATATGCCATTTACAGTGTGCTTGATTATGTTTCTAACCCACATTGAAAAAAAATAATCTCAGTTAATGGTATCTATTTAAATAAGCATTTTTACAGTCAGAAATACAAGTTGGGTTCTTTCTATGACACTTGATAAGCTTCTTGAGGGCATGCTGGCTAATAAGGATGTTCTAATTATTTAGCAGCTCCAGACTGGGAGTAGGAATCTTTGGTTTTTGTCTTTACTGCTCAGCACAGATGCAAGCCCAGACCTTTGAGGGAAATGAACTGTGCCTTTTCTCACTGGGTTTAATAAATATATGCAGACAGTAAAAGCCTGCTGAGATTTAGGAATCCTGCATTTATTTCAGCTCTGAAAAATATCTCCTTTAGGGTTACAAATTCCTTTTCCTCTGAACATTCTCCTTTTCAGTTTCTTCTCATTGCCTTTTTCTCCCAACTCTTCTTTCCTTATCCCGGGCTTGTATTGTCCCTGTTTGCCCTCTTGGAAACAAACAAACAAAGAAAAAATTTATGGCTTCTATTTATGTCTTTCAAACACAAATTTGACAGCTTTTATTTGTGTTTTTGAGCTGTTTCTGAGCTGTTTCTGTCTTCTGACAAGCAGAAAAGCTGCCCTAAGTGCATCCTTGCAAGTGATACAAGCAGCTTTGCATGCAAGCTCTCAGAACAGTTTCTGTGACTGAGATTTGAACATCAAGACCTAAATCTGGTGCTAAATTTGAATCATCCCAGTGAGCTGGACTCAATCAATAGCTGCCTTTGCTTTATTCAGGAACAAACACACTCCAGGTTCTTCCTGTTCCTGTCACAATAAGGCTATTCCCTCCTGTCTGCACCTTGATTTACTTTAGCTGAATCTGATAAGGGTTGCATTTTAGGACATGTGAAATTAGCAGCAGCCACCTAAAATTTGTATTCTCTCAGGGAAACCAGGTGTCCCATTTATGACTCAATTTTTTTTCAAGGGGAGCAAGAAGGAATGAAACCCAAAGTACAGTTTTGTAAAATTATTGTAAAATGTTCCAGGGAAGGCAAAAGAGCTGTATTTCTAATAAAAGAGACTGAGGAAAAAGATAAAAAAAGGAAATAATAGAAAATGAACTTCAGAATCTGCTCCAGTAATGGGAGAGAAGGACTCCACACACAAAACCCCCAGGGTCTATGAACCTGGGGCTCCTGAGGCAGGATGTGTCTCAATGCCCGATTTAATAAAACTCAACCAGAAAACTCCTTCTGCTTTTCAGTACTCCTGTTTTGGCATTGAAGAAGGGTTAGCAGGCTGGAAAGCTTGTCCATGTTTTTTTTCTCCCGCTGTGCCAGCTGCTCTAGGAAAAGTTGTTATCTCCTGCAAATTGTTTCTCCTCAGAAAAACAAAACAAAAAAGAGTATATTTATGCTGTTTGTTTTGGTTGGGGTTTTTTTTCACTTTCAGGATTGATTTGCACAAGTAAAAACCTCATTTCTGTTTTAACAGAACTCTAAGGGATATAAAACCACTTGTAAATCCCTCTTCTTTCTGAAAAAGGAGTTAAGGGATAACAAAGTTAAAGAGGCCACCTTAAAAAGAAAATAAAAGATAAAGCACAGCATGTGCCTAAGTATTTTGCTGACTATGATGAAATTAGGAATATTCTCAAGTGAAAAGGGGCCAAAACATCCTTGTTCTCCCTGCTGAAAGGCTCAGGAGGGATGGGGGTGCCAAGGGAAGGCTTTTAAACAAAGCTGTGTTAAGTGAGTAGTTCCAGTTTCCAGGCATAGTCTGTTTATGAGAGAGGGAGGCTGGCCCATGATAAACACACTGCAGAGGAACTCTTTGGAATTATTTCATGCTTCCATTGCAAACTTAGTGAAAAATATCAATTAAGCCCACAAATGTTAAGGAATTACACATAGCTGTAGTATATCTTCACAATATAATTAAAATAGTTCTTTTAAATAAGGTTTCTTGATGCTTAAACTAAAAGCATAATGTTTAACATAATTTAAGTTCAAAGCTGAAGACAAAAACCTGAAAGTTTTACCTTTTATGCCTCCAGTTCTCTCCATCCCCCCCAGGGAGGAGGGAATGGTTTTACTGGGAGAACTAAATTGGAGAATACCCTTCCCAAACCACAACATGACCCTCTAAAAAAGTGGTGTCTGCAATTTTGCTTTTACTGTGTCTGTAGTTAAAGACAAAATGAGCAGAACTGCATTAACTGTGCAGGGAGTATTTGTTCTTTGTGCAAATTGGTGGTTGCAAAAGCATACAGGTAGTAGGAAGGTAACAGGATCAAGCAATATACAGAAAATTTGCAGAGAGATTAAAAATCAAACACTCCAATTTAAAAAGTTGTAGTAATGAGAACCTTGGCACTCAGCACCCTGTGAAAGGCAGGTCCTTCTCATCACGCTTTTTTCTCCTAAATTTGCTAATGAAAAAGAATGCTTAGAGAGAAGCAAAACAGCAATTATACCTCTCTTTTTCTTTGTTTCTTTTTAAGTTCCAAGATGCCTCCAGAAACAGATTATTTGGTAAGACACAGAAGTTAAACTTTTTGAAAATGTAGCTCTATTTAGTCATTGTTCTTATGCTGAGAAAAAGAAAGTGTATTTTAATAGGTGGCAATAGAAGCCAGTCTGGTAGCTTGAAAAAGCAGCCCAGGTCAAGGCAGTGAGGGTGGTGAGTGTAGAGGAGAGAAGGTGATCTCATTAATAAAACAAAACCTGGAGTGTCTTTACAGAAGGATGGATTATGTTGACAATTAAGTGAAGGATGCACTTGAAAGGCAAAGGTGCCGCTGGGATATTTGACCGTGGTGCTCTGAGACAAAGCTTGATTAAAAAACGGAGAGAGCAGTCAATCCTCCATAAATGCAGGATTGTGTCCTGCTGTTCCCCACACAATGGCTCCTTTATGGGCTGCCTCCTGCTCTCTATGCTGAGCCCCAGCTCTGATAGGACAGGTATGACTTGGACCCTTGAAGATTTTTAATGTTGGGTTGCTGTTTTCTTTTTTTTTCTTTTTTTTTTTTTTTTTTTTTTTTTAACACACTTCAGATCTCCTGAGAAACACAAAGGCTTAGCTTGTTCTGAATCCAGGATTTTAAAATTTCCCTCAAGTATAAAGAGGAAAAATTAGTACTTTACTACCTGAAATACAAATAAAGCATCCTTTGACTACAATTATTGAGCCCTGGAAAAATATTATTTTAAGCTGAGTAATCTGATGCTATTTCCATGCTAAACAGCACTCAAACCCTATGATAGTAATGTGGAAATTCACTGGCTGAAGCAGGGGGTGTGTTAGGGGGAATTACTGCTCATGATAAAAGCAAAGGAATGCAGTTAAGCAGCAAAAAAGGAAAACATGAAATTAATGCATTTCCCTTGTTTTAACACCTGTTTACTGTGGAAAAAGAAAATCCACTTCTGGATTAGGAAAAGGCTCCATCACATCCACGAACTTTTCCCAGGATATATTTTTATATTTTGCCTGAACTCTTCTGCTATGAAAGAGCTGCTGAAAAATACTACAATATTTCTGTTTCCAACGTACAGAAGTTTTATTGTTTCTATGAAATCATTGCTTAGGTCTCTGCCAGACACTTGAGCTGAACACCTGATGCCTGCAGTTGCAGTGTCTCTCCCTGCAGAGATCTGGCAGAGATCCCTCATCAGCTGAAGCCCCCAGAGTTCCACACTGATGCAAGAGGAGCATCTTTGCCTTTGGAGTGGGAGTTCTGCTTGCTGTGCTATGAAAATTGCCCTTTCCATGCGTTTTGTTGAGTCAGCTCAAAGCACAAAGTGCTTGTTAGTTTTCCCATCCAGTGTTGGACCTCACTCAACAAATGATGAATTATGGGTGTGTTGTGTTTCTCTCCTTTTTCACCTTTACCACTTGCTAATTTTGGAACTTGCAGTTTATAATTACAGTGCTATGCCAGGGTTCTTGGCTTGGGAGAGTGTTTTAAAGGGAAGCTTAATAGCTGCATTTTGGTTGAATACACCTAGAAGAGCTGAGTCTGACCTACATTAAAAGCTTAGAGAACTTTTCATTCTGCAGATGAATAGAGGGCCCTAACACTGAGGGGGAACTACATACCAATTTCTCTAAACCACTGGGATCCACAAAACAGAAATGGAAGGGGTTTTGTGGGACCTCTCAGTGCTTGTTTCAGGATGTTATGTGGCAGTGCACTTTGTCAGGGTTTGAGTCAGTGCCTGCTGCTGTAAACTGGACTAAGCAGACAATTTGATTTGCCCTAAAACATCTCCTGAATGCCAGCAGATTAAAGGCCACTTCTATATTACATGTTTAATTTGTTGTTAAGTAGTATAGGTAAAAGAACAGCTGATTAAATTATTTGCAAGATTTTTCTGATGCTGCATCAGAGAGTTTTGTATTTTAAGCAGAAGACATCCCTGACACCTTGGTTCACAGTGCATCTGCATCTATTATACTTTTGTCATGAAGAGGGGGAGCTTTTGATAAAGGGGAAGAATACTAGAGAAGAATTTCTTTTCCTGAGGCTGCACCTACAATCAAAGGAGAATATCAGCTATTGCAAAACCCTGAGCATGGGGAATTTTACTTCAGAGGAAGTCTGTGATCAGGGTTCTTCTCTCTTTTTCTTGGGTTATTAAATATTCTCTCAGAGTAAACCATCAGTCTGACAATTTTGCACTGAGTGATACTTAGGTCTGGGAAAGGATAAACTCATTTTGCCAAAACTGCCTGTGGATTAGGCTGTTGCAAATCCCACTGCTAGGTACATGGCCTACTGCAAAAAAACACTATAATTCAATTATATTGGTGAATGCAATATTATTTGTGAAATAAAACTGCCTTATTAGGATATTTAGCCATCTTGGATCTTTAGAGAATCATTAAACAAAGTAATTCCCTATTATCTCAGTTAAAAGGAATTATTGAAAGAACAGAATTATCAGAAAGGTCTGAAAGGAAATGGTAATCTGTAAGGACCAGAATGAAGGCTGAGGGAGAGGTGGGTGCCCCTAGTCATGCTGAGGGGGTATGAGTGTCACTGAGGAAATATGAGTGTCACTGAGGCAATACGAGTGTCACTGAGGGAAGGGCAGGTACCCCTGGTGTCACTGAGGGAGCAACAAGGCACTGAAGTGTTCTAAGTAAAATTTAGTTCATGTATGTTGTGAGTTAGGGTTTGTTAGTTTTCTAAGTTAACTGTTATAATCTTGTAGCTCCAGGGGAAGAGTTCGTTGTTTTTGAGGGTTTGTTGAAGCGTTGAAGTAAGGTAATTAATGTAAAGGAAAGGTTTAAAGGGGCCCCGGATGTGGTGCGGGCTGTTCTAGAGGGGCCTGGTAACACCTGGGGGTGAAGTCTGCCTAGTGACAGGAGAGCCACGAGCTGTGTCACGTGGAAGGAACCATCCAATCACTCGACGCCCTGGCAGAAAGCCCTGGAGACGGACCAATCACCACGAGGACCCAAATCCCACCAATTCTGGGCCGAGGGGAGGGTTATAAGAGGGAGTGTCGGGCTGTTGCTGGGAGTTCTCCTGCGGAGCGCGTTTGGAATGGATTACCCGGTGTGTCAGGGGCGGTGGTACACTTTATTGTTTTCTGGCTTGCTGAGAGGGGACTTGGGCTTATCTCGGGTCCTCCGCGGCGCCCCGCGCGCCCCGCTAATCTCAGGCGCAGGGGCGGGAACTCAGTCGCGAAGTGTCCGCCATGCGGACGGGCCGGCCCCGCTCCCCTCACGACGCGCCGGGGCTTCAGGCGGCGGCTCGGCCCCCTTCCCCTCACGGAGCGCTGGGGCTTGAGGCGGCAGCTCGGCTCCCTCCCCTCACGGAGCGCTGGGGCCTCAGGCGCAGCTGGGACCCGCTATCCCCGTCGCAGCGGACATTTCATGAGACAGCCCCTCGGGTGAGGCATGGCGGCCGTCAGAGGATGATGCAGTTCGTGAGGAGAAAAGATGAGGTATGTCAGAGGGGACACTAAGAACGTGATTGGGGAGGATTGCTTGCCTCACCTGTGGGGCACGGAATTAACATTTTGAAGTAAAATTGAGGTGTTTGGGAACAAAAGCTGTGGTAATGGTTAAAGGACATTGAAGACGCGCCTTTTTTATCGCCGTTCGGTACGGCAGGCGGCGCGGCCTCGCGCCTCGCCCATCTCAGGGGCAGGGGCGGGACCTCAGTCGCGAGGCGTCGCCATGAGGGCGGGTCGGCGCCGTCCGCCCTCACACAGCGGCGTGGATTCAGGCGGGTGCTATTAATGTTAATTAAAAATTTAAAGGGGCGCCAGGGGCCTCGGGTTGCTGAGGGGGCGGGAGGGTCGCTGGAGGGTGGTGTGGGCGCTGCATGTTGCTGCGGGGCAGCAGAGGTCGTTTGGGACACGCAGGTGTCTCTGGTATCCCTGAGGATCTGTGAGGGTCACTGAAGGAGTGGTGTGTACGCTCCGTGTTGTTGAGGGGATGCAAAGGTGTTTGTGGGGCCGCGGGGCCGCAGGTGTTTTCGCTATCGCTGAGGATCCGTGCGCGTCTCTGAGAGGCACGGGGTACCGTGCCTGTAACTAAGGCGGGGGCAGACAGTGCGCCGCTGAGGGGGCGTGACGATCACTGCCGGGGGGATGCGGCCTTGCCGTGCGTGTCGCTCACGGGGAGGCGGGCACGCCCTGCAGGACAGGGAAGGGGCGGGCGGGTTCCCGTCCGCGGTCACGCCTCCCGCTCTCGGCCTGGCACAGGGCGGGTTCCCGTCCGGCGGCCCCACCTCCCGCTCCGGTGCGGCGGCGCGGCCCCGCACCGCTGAGCCTCGCGGCGCGGCTTTAAATCCTCTGTTTAAGTGTGTGGGGCAGAGAACAAATATTTTTGCAATAAAATCGTAGGTGATGTATAGGACACAGCTAGGAAACTTGTTGGGGGCGAAAAGAGAGGCAGTCTTTTGGGACGGTCCCAAGTTCCTTCTTAGAAAACCTGAGATAACATACAAGAAAAAAATTAGTGCTTTTTTTGACAAGTGAATTTGCAGTAATTTAGAGAGGAAAAATGAGCATGTTTGAGGGAGAATCTGTTGTAACACAGCAGTCAAAGGCAGCATGTTTCACTGAAAATCTGGGATAACTTCAAAGGGAAAGAGGTGTTGTTTTTAGCTGAAAACCTGGGATATTTTAGAAAGGTGTTGTGGGACAATGGGAGTTGCAGGCAAAATGTATTAGATGGGTCTACACGCAGAGAGAGATTGTAACACCATTGCAAAAAGTATTAACATGCAAGACCTACTGCTAATAGTTCTCCCTAAGAGAAATGGGAAGGGAAAAGGAAAAGGGATAAACACAAAATCAAAATAATCACAACAAAATTGATGAAAAACAATTCTTCAAACAAATCACAATCATGTCAGTTAAAATAACTTTCAAACAATCAAAACAAATCAATAAAATAACTTTCAAACAATTAAAATTAAAACCGATCAATATTGATCATAATACGTTCTTTTATAATTAATATTGTTATTTTTCCAAAACCATTTTCAATCAAAACTTAATATTACTAAAACTAATCATACCAATCATAACAAGCAACAAACAATTCTAATTAGTTTGCTGTTAGAAGCCTAACTCTTCCTGCTCGTGTAGTCTTTCAATAAATTTAGGGGTATCTTAAACAACTAAAACCACAAACAATTTAAATCAATGTTGCAATTTGATAAACTGAGGTAAAAGAAAGATTAACATACCCTGACATCTTCCGGTTCCTCCCAGAATTCCTATCCCTCTGTCCCCTGACCTTCCCTAGTGACCTTGGAGCACCTTAGGAGCTCCTGTATTCTGTTCCCTAAGCCCCTGTGTCCCTACCCCATTGGCTGGCAGCCAAAACCACTCCCCATTCCCCGTCCCCTTGAAGACCTGATTCCCAGAGAGTCTCTGCCTCTTTCCAGCCATGTCACCGGCACGGAATAAACTAAGCTGAAAGAGCCTCTTTGTATCCCTTTTTCATCCATGCTAAAGATACTTTGTCTGATCTTAGGTTAATTAGGAAAGGACACAGTAGCTTTTAGCAGTTGGCGCCTGTCTGTTTGGGCTGTTTTGAACCCCAATTAGCCTAAAGTTCGCAGTTTTAGGACTTTAACAGAGGCCAGTCGGGTGATACAACTTCCTCCGTGCTTGCAGCTGTTTTTTAACGGCTTTAAACACAGGAGGGTGAAGCGGATAACTTCTTTGCATCTTCGGAGCGGCCGCTTCTGGATCGGAACTTTTGCAGAGTTACAGCGAAAACTGCGCTCCGTTTGGTAAGGTAACATATCCCTTCGGGGAGTGGGAACCCCAAAGTTAGCCCCGAGGTACAGGGGAGGGGTGGTTTTTTAAACGGATAGCCCGAAACTCGTGGGGGGTTTGTACCCGCGGGTGGGGAAGCGGCAGCAGCTCAGGCTTGCAGTGGGCGACACGTGGCCGGTGTTGCGCAATCCGGCCCCAGTACACGCGTTCTGCCGGCGCTGCCTGGCGGGGGTTACGCTGTGACTGTAAGCACAGGCGCTGGTGTGTTCTCTGCAGAGGGATCCCCGGGACCCTCTGTGTAGTCACAGCTAAGCCACGTGGTGAAAAACAAAGGCCCAGCACCCCCATACTAACGCACCTGGGTTTTGCAACCAGCTGTTATTTTGTAACTTTTCTGCGAAAGACAGGGAATTGTGCTTTTTGTGTTTTATAACATCGGAATGGGGGGGAATATTTCAGCACACCAAAAGAGTATTGTTACCCAGCTTAAAGAAATGCTAGATGTACAAGATATTGTATTTTCTAAGAAACAGATTGGAAAGTTTGTTATTTGGTTGTCTCGAGAAATTACAGAATTTGATAAGCAAAATATCAAATCGGTTTTATTTTGGGACAGTGTTGGAGATTTACTAACTTCTAAAATACAGAAAGGTGATACCAATGCTGCGTTATTTTTGCCTATATTTTTAAATATTCACAAACACTTATCACAATTAGAGAACACAGATAAACCACAAGAAAATTCTTTAAACTCCTCTTTACCTAATTCGGAACCTCCTGTCCCTGAATTAAAAGAGAAATCAGAATTACCTCAAGAAACTACTAAAACCAATGATCCTCCAAAATACACTGAATTAGAATCCCGAGGACAACCTGATACAAACGTTCTGTATCCATGTCTCTCACAACTTCCATCTGAGCACACTAATTTGGAATCTCAGCTTTCCTCGGTGCAAAGGGAAAAACCTATACTAAATCCTAACTGTAACGTGCCTTTTTCTCCCAATAATCCTTTCCTGCATCCAATTCCCGTTTCTGCTCAATATTTTCCAGGTTTTAATCAATTTTATCAAACTTCTATTTCCAGGCCGCATTGTAACTCTTTCACTAACACCGGGGGGGAGGAGAGCTCCGGGAGTGCAGAGCCTGAGGGTGGGGGAGGGGAAGCACGTGTCTCAGCTACACAGACACAGCCGGCACAGGCACAGAACCTATTAACCCCTAACTTACCGATTAACCCTGAATCTAATATGATTTATTATGCAACACCAGTAGAATATGTGGGGAAAAAGAATGGTAAAACAACATATCAACCATTATCATACCAAGATAAAAAAGAAATTTGTAAGGTACAAAGGGAATTTGGGAGGCAAAGTGAAATATTTAAGGGAATTATGAGAGCAACTTTTACATCAAATGAATTGGTTCCGCATGATGTAAAGGACCTTTTCAGGTGTTTGCTTACCCCAGCTGAATATGAATTATGGTTTAATATTTGGAAACGTTCTTTGGGCAGTCTTTTAACAGAAATTCACAAAAATCCTGAACATGCTAAGGATGCTGATGATAATGAAATTACATTACAGCATTTATGTGGGGAGGGTGACATACATAGCCCTGAAAAGCAAACTCGGTTATTGTCTAAATTTATTGTAGATAAAGTTTGTGAGATAGCTGAACAGGCCTTTATTAAATTGCCAACAGTTGAAGTAACTACTAGTTATGTTAATATTAAACAATATCCTTCTGAGAATTTTTTAAGCTTCATAGATCGGTTAAAGACGCAGGTGGAGCGTCAGGTGCATAATCCAGCCATGCAGGCAGAACTGATCAAAGAATTAGCAGAGAAGAACGCCAACCAAGCCTGCCGGAGGGTCATCCTAAGCCTGCCACTGTATCCAGAACCAACCCTAGCACAGATGATAGAAGCCTGCACTCGCAAAGCAGAGCTACTCAGTGCTCCTGAGAGGACTCCGAGTCCAGCACCTCCTAAGCCTCCAGCACCTGAACCACCAAAGATGAAGAAGCAGCAGTTATCATCGGAGCAGCTGAAGAAAATCACCTGTTTCCAGTGCCAGCAGCAAGGACATTTTGCTAGGGACTGTCCTCAAAGCATGAAACAGAAAAAGATCAACAAACAAAAAAACTAGAACTGAGGCGCAGGCCTGCTATAAACACCATAGAGCGCCAGGATATAAGTTCTGCAGGCTATACTGTAGCAAAAGCCTCTCTCTTAAAAGCAAAGGGGGAGGGTGGCATGGACAATGTGGGTGTAATGGACAATGTAAATGTTGAATGTTCTCTTAACAAAGACAGGCAGTTCTGTGGCCGTATTAGACTACAGACTACCAAAGGTTTTCATTTCAGATCTGCTGAGTGGACGGTTATTACAGTGGATATCTCGAGCTCCCTAATTGATATGTCGATTTGCCACATGGAGAGTGAGTATTTTGTTGTGGGAGACACTGCACACACACCTGTAGAAATTGAAATAGCTCCTATGACCATGAAGGGAAAAATATCTGGTGTTATCATAATAGCTCATTGTTCACAAGCACCTTTCTATTTAAGTGAGGGACAAATTCTAGCCCAAGCTCTTCCTATTCCAGCAAATATCACAGCAAAAGATAAATCACCAGAGGTTTACTGGGCAGAGACAGTGAAGGAGAACAAGCCTTCTCTGGCATGCAACATGACACATGGTTCAGACCATCTACATGTGAAGGGTGTTTTGGATACAGGCTCAGATGTAACCATAATACCTGAAAATATGTGACCTTCACATTGGGAACTGCAACCTGTAGCTGGGCAAATTCAAGGTATTGTGGGGGTTACATTGGCACAAATATCAAAACGCATTGTACAAATTGAGGGACCGGACGGCAGATTGGCCAGTGTACGTCCATTTGTAATAGATTACAAGTGTCCCTTGTGGGGAAGAGATGCCATGTCACAATGGGGAGTTAAAATGATAATTCCAAAAACTCCTAAGGATTTTTAGAAGCGGCCACTGTGCAGTGCCGGGTCCGGAAGCTAACATGGCTAAGTGACACACCTGTCTGGACAACACAGTGGCCGCTAAGGAAAGAAAAGTTACAGGCACTTGAAAAACTTGTAGAGGAACAATTGGCCAAAAACCATATCGAAGAAACAACAAGTCCCTGGAATTCCCAATTTTTGTAATAAAAAAACAGGGACGGACAAATGGAGATTATTACATGATCTTAGAGAAATTAATAAAGTAATTCAGGACATGGGATCTCCTCAACCTGGGATGCCTTCTCCAACTATGTTACCTAGAGATTGGCAATTGGCAGTAATAGATATCAAAGATTGTTTTTTCCAAATACCACTTCACCCTGAAGATGCTCCTAGGTTTGCATTCTCAGTGCCATCATTGAACAGAGAGGCTCCAATGAAGAGATACCACTGGAAAGTGCTTCCACAAGGCATGAAGTGTAGTCCTGCTATCTGTCAGTGGTATGTAGCTTCATTGTTGTCTCCTGTCTGTGCACAGAGAAGAGATGCCATAATACTACACTACATGGATGATGTGTTGGTGTGTGCTCCTGACAATTCCATACTTCAACACACGCTTGACCTAGTAGTTAAAGTTTTAACCTCTGCTGGATTTCAATTACAGGATGACAAGGTTCAAAGGATGCCACCTTGGAAGTATCTGGGACTAGAGATCACTGCCAGGACCATAGTTCCACAGAAATTAGAAATTAATTGTAATCCTAAAACTCTTGCAGATCTCCATTCCCTGTGTGGGTCACTGAATTGGGTAAGACCTTGGTTAGGCCTCACTAATGAGGACTTACAACCTCTTTTCAATTTATTGAAAGGGGATAGAGAGCTGGTTTCTCCTAGGGAACTGACACCAGAGGCAAAGGCTGCAATTGGAAAGGTACAGAAAGCTCTGTCTGAAAGGCAAGCTCACCGCTATCAACCTGAACTGCCTTTCAAATTCATTGTTTTGGGGAAATTGCCACACTTACATGGTTTAATATTTCAGTGGATAGAGGGGCAGAGAGACTCACTCTTAATCATAGAATAGGTCTTCCTCTCCCACCAAAGATCCAAAACTATTACACAGCCACAGGAACTTATGGCTCAGTTGATTCAAAAAGCAAGGATGAGGCTGAGTGAATTGTCTGGATGCGATTTCACATGCATACACCTGCCAATTAAACTTTCTGGGAGGGAAGAATTCTCCTGAAAGGCTAACAAAAGATATGTTTGAGCATTTGTTGCAGAGCAATGCCAGCCTCAGATATCTCTGGACAGCTACATGGACAGATATCTGTTCACAGCCCAGCTCATAAGTTGTTCAATGAGGAATTCCACCTCATACCTCGTGAGAAGAGGAGCAGAACACCACTCAAGGCACTCACAGTGTTCACAGATGCATCAGGGAACTCCCACAAGTCGGTGATGGCTTGGAGAAATCCACAGACACAGCATTGGGAAGCTGATGTTGAATTTGTGGAGGGGTCACTCCAGATTGCAGAACTGGCTGCTGTGGTAAGAGCCTTTGAGAAATTCTCAGAACCTCTAAATCTGGTAACAGACTCTTCGTATGTCGCTGGGGTGGTGTCCAGAGCGGAGCAGGCAGTGCTCAAAGACATTGATAATGAGCAGCTCTTTAGGCTGTTATCAAAACTAATCTATTTGGTTTCTCACAGAGAACATCCCTTCTATGTGATGCATGTGAGGTCGCATACAGATTTGCCAGGTGAGATTGCAGAAGGAAACCAAATGGCAGACACCTTGGCAGCTCCAGCAGAAAAGGCATGCCTTCCTGACATCTTCCAACAGGCAAAGCTGAGCCATCAGCAATACCACCAGAATGTACCAGGTTTGGTCCGTCAATTCCAGATAACACGGAGTCAGGCCAGGGCCATCGTCGCCACCTGTCCCAGCTGTCAGCTCCAGGCCATGCCATCGCTGGGTATGGGGGTTAATCCCAGGGGCCTAGGCAGCTGTGAAGTGTGGCAGACAGACGTCACACACATTCCTAGTTTTGGACGCCTAAAATATGTTCATGTGAGCATAGACACATATTCAGGTGGAGTTTATGCATCAGCTCATGCAGGGGAAAAGGAAGTACATGCAAAACAACACCTAGTACAAGCCTTCTCAGTTTTGGGGATCCCTAGAGAAATAAAAACAGATAATGGCCCAGCTTATACTTCCAAGGAGTTCCTGGAATTCATCCAGCAGTGGGGAGTGAACCATAAGACAGGCATTCCACACTCCCCTACAGGCCAAGCTGTGATTGAACGCACACATCAGACACTAAAACAGGTTCTAGCTAGACAAAGCAGTTCTACTGTGTGGATGTCTCCCCAGCAAAAGCTCTGTAAAGCATTTTTTACAATCAATTTCTTAAACTGTTCATTTGAAAATATGAGTCCTCCTGTGGTTTGTCATTTTAACAGCAGTAAACAGTTTAAATTGTATCAACATCCACCAGTTTTGATTAGGGACCCAGAAACATGGGAAACCAAAGGTCCCTATGAACTCGTAACCTGGGGAAGGGGTTATGCATGTGTTTCAACTCCCTCAGGACCTAGATGGATTCCTCAGAAATGGGTAAAGCCTTTTGTCCCCAAAACTCCAGCTACAGCCGAAGGAGATGAGAAGCAAGTAACCTTTGCTTCCAAAAGAAGACGCCGCAGAGGAAAAGGAAACAAAAACTTCATAAAGGAATACCCTCAAGCAGACAAGGACTCATAACATGTTTTAAAATGTTTGTTTTTCTTTTTAGAAAAAAGCTACCCTCGAGTTAACCCTGTGAAGAACCCCATCCAAGTTGTCTTCTTGTTAGCTTTGAACAGTTTCGCAGCTGCGTGGATCGTCCCTCAGCCACGTCAGAACATCTGGGTAACCCTGGCACAGACACTCAAACAGGAAAACATATGTCTGTCCACTGCAGCAGCAACAGATCCTATGTCCACCTGCGTGGTAGGAGTCCCACTTAAAGTTAGTGAGTATTTAGGCAGCTTTGACATACACTTGCCTAATAAATCACCTGAACCATTCACTATTTCAGCTAGGCACTCAGCACAGATCATAGGTAATCCTGTAAAAAACTTGCTGCCAAAATTACCCAAGGCAGACCAGGAACCCCAAGAGTTAGAACTGCTTGGTTCCTACCCAGCAACATACTGCATTCATTTCAAAGATTATCCAACACTCACTGACACAAAAGGCTTTCATCTCATCCGACAATTTCGTAAGGAATTTATGGCCATAAAGTGGTGTACTTACACAAACCATATTCCAGCTAAAGATCCAGTTCATACAAGTCCCAAAATTCTACCAAAGGGATTGTTTTTAATTTGTGGGGACCGGGCGTGGGCAGGGATTCCTTCTCATCTTCTGGGGGGACCATGTACTATAGGGCGGTTGTCCTTGTTAGCACCCAACAAAACCTTAATTAGTGATTGGACACACAAAAGCAAATCTGGTGATAAAATACAAAAAAGAAGTGCAGATAATCTGGACCCAAATTGTGATGCAGAAATTTTCCACTGGGCAAAATCGAAAAGAATTGCTGTGTCTGTATTTCTCCCATGGGTTGCAGCAGCAAAAGCTCTGGGTGAATTAGGTCACCTGGAGTGTTGGGTAGTTAAACAAGCAAATTTAACTTCAACTGCCATCAGCTCCCTCCTAGAAGATGAAGAAGTAACCAGGCAGGCAACACTACAAAACTGTGCTGCAATAGACTTTCTCCTATTACTACATGGACATGAATGCCAGGAATTTGAAGGGCTTTGCTGCATGAATCTGACTTCAAAGGCTCCTAATGTCCACGCTGCTCTGCGAGATATGAAGCACCTGATTGGACAAGTGAAACAAGAATCAGAAGACTGGATTAATGAACTGTTTAAGGGCTGGGGGTTTTCTGGGTGGTGGATACTTCCATAGTCAAAACTATTATGTTGCTTGTTGTTATTCTTTTCCTTGTAGCTATGGCATTTGGGATCATACGTCATTTAATATTTAAGGCCATTAATGGAATCATTTCTTCTACCTCAGGGGACAATCATATAGAATTGACAAATATAAAACAGTCTAACTCTCCCACTTATCTTAAATGGTGGTCAAAATAAAATTCGGACTAGAATTAGTTTAAAGTCATCCCCCTACTTAAAAAACAAAAAACGGGGAGATGTTGCAATTTGATAAACTGAGGTAAAAGAAAGATTAACATACCCTGACATCTTCCGGTTCCTCCCAGAATTCCTATCCCTCTGTCCCCTGACCTTCCCTAGTGACCTTGGAGCACCTTAGGAGCTCCTGTATTCTGTTCCCTAAGCCCCTGTGTCCCTATCCCATTGGCTGGCAGCCAAAACCACTCCCCATTCCCCGTCCCCTTGAAGACCTGATTCCCAGAGAGTCTCTGCCTCTTTCCAGCCATATCATCGCCACAGAATAAACTAAGCTGAAAGAGCCTCTTTGTATCCCTTTTTCATCCATGCTAAAGATACTTTGTCTGATCTTAGGTTAATTAGGAAAAGGACACAGTAGCTTTTAGCAAATCAATATTTAAAAGAGAATGCAACATAATTAAAATAAACAATCTTAATAACTAAAACCAATTTTTATCAATATTCATAATGCAATACAACAAAGATCAGCAATTTTTAAAACAAGCAATTTTCAAATTATAATTCAAAATGTAACAAAACTAAAATATGCAAAATCATGTTTTATCCCTTTTAAATCATACATTTAGCCTTGTGTTAATAACCTTAGGGATGTCAGCAGTGACTGATTTGTGCACATAGTGCAGAGGATTGCTGATCTGTAAAAGATAATGAAAGGTAAAAATTATACCTTGTATTTTTAGTAAAGCTACAGACATAAAGATTTAAATGATTTTTAGTGCTCACTACCAAATATGCATTATTGCAAACAGTTCTAAAGCAAGCACACTTATTGCCTATATGCCCCATCAGTGTTTCAGAAATCTCTTGGGTAAATTTCAAAGTTACAGATGTCATGATTCAGCCCTTAATGCAATGATAGGGAATGTTGAATATACTGAAGCATTACATATAATCAGTACAAAGGCTGTGTTTTTGTGTTTGTGCTAGAGTCATAGGTAAAATTTACCAAATTTCACCAGGATTTGAACTCTTTTTCAGAAAAATCATGGGCATTTTCCCAAATTATTGTCCAGATTTCAATAGGGGAAGTACCTTCTTCACCATATCTTATGATTGAGGTAACAGCTGTTTGCATCCAAAGCTGTGCCTGGATACAGCAAAAAGCTAAAGAAATGTTAGCTAATTTATTAATTGATATTTCTGAATCATTACTATTCAAAATTCCCAATCATGTTCCCACACCACTGGTTATTTTTCTTTTTGTTATTTTTTAAAATGATTTTGCTTTTGCAGCCAGACTGTTCTACCCTTAGAACAAGTGAACAAGTTGGCTGAAATACTGAGTCATTGTTTTGCATTGGCAATTTGACTTGTTTTAAAAGGCCATGCCGAACTAAACAGTATTTGCTGTTGGCCAGCTTTCCAAATTACTTAAGGTCCAATTTGAAGAATTTTGAGGCGCAGACTAACCGGTGGTTTGGGTAATAGGTGTTATTATTAACACTATCTTGCCGACTACGACAAAAATGTCAGGGTCCGTCCAATTTACAGGGGCCTGAAAGGTTCTTTTTTAGGGATCTCAGAGTGCAAAATACACACAGGGGACAAAAACCAGTTTATTTTTGCAGAAATGCACTTTATTGGTGCCAAACCCAAAATGTGATAGGAGGGGAGAGAAAGGGGGGTAATAGCTACCAAACAGTTGGACGAATCCTCATGGAGCCTGCCAATAGATGTCCGGTACCGTCGGGGAGATCTAGGGGGTCTTTGGTCGAGAAAGTCACTTGACAGTCCTTTTCAAAGTGAGTGGCTTCTGGCCAAAAGGTGGGAAGATGTATGGACTATTGTATGTGGAGACCAGTGCTCTGTTGAGGCAGGGAATGGGACATGATCGCTGGCAAACTGCTCCAGAGGGCCACCCAAAACAGTCCTTGTCATGGGACAAACACGATGTACCCTCATGCCTGAACAGCCCATTGTTCTTCCACCTGTGGGAGGCTTCGTTGAGTAAACACAGTTCCACATCCCATGACTGGTTACAATGAGAACCCATTCTGGTCACCTGCAAACAGTCATTTGGCAGGCATCCACCTCGGCTAGGCCAGAAACACAGCTCTGCAGCTTTAGTGGTGAGGGTCCCTGAGTGTCAGCCTCTCATGATGTTGGTGAGGCAGATCAGAGAAACTTCGGACTCTTACAGGCTCCTAGGTGGCACACACAGTACCTAGAGCTCCTGAGGCCTGAGTGTGTTGTCATCCATTGGCAGAAACTGTGGAGCGACATAGTCGAGGCGCGTCACAGCCTTTGTCTGTCCCTGTACCAGCCCTGAAGCGCCTCAGGGTGTTGAGACCCTTGTGCCCTCCCCTCAGTGCAGTGCGCTGATGCTTTTGTCTCCCACTGAGCAGTAGGGATTGCTCTCTTGAGCCTTTTGGCTGCACAGAGCGTGCTCCCTCTCCTGGGACAGTCTTCCCCTCCCTTTTCCCAGCCCTGTCTTCCCGTTAGTTGGTGTGAGTGAGCGAGTGCGTTTGTGCTTTAGCCTCCCTTTAGAAATAGAACAGGCGTAGCTTAGGCTTCCCAGGAGGGAAAGAGGAGCTCTGTGCAGCCACAAGCAGGTCCCCAAAATGCTTGTGTGGAGAAAGCGTCCGGCCTTGCCCCTGCATTCTGAGAAGGGTACAAAGCCGATTAACGGTAGCGTGGGCAGCGTGACCCGCCTGTAGCCAGGGCCTGGGTCTGGGCGTATGGTGCCCTTTGTGCTGGTGAACTGGCAGCGTGCGGGCCCTTTACTCGGGGCACGTGTCAGGAACTTGCTTGTCCCTTTGTCCCCAGGAGCAGCCCCAGGTCCCTGTAAGCAGGGCTGGGGAAGCTGCTTTAGCCAGGCGACAGGAACGACTGCTCCCCGGCCCTTGGCAGGGTGCAGTTTAAAGAAGTGCTGGTGCCACCTGGCTGTGGGCCTCGTTGCGGAGGCTGGAGGGGCTCCTGCAGACGGCTGCGTTGCCGTGCTGCGCTGCGGCTGGGCTCCGGCCGGCCCGAAAGCGGGGCGCAGGCCGGAGCCTGTGCTCCGTGGTGCTTGTTGGGGGGTGCCGGGCTGTAGGGGCGGCCCCGTACGTGGGGTTGTGTGCGCCCCCTGGTCTCGGCGGGCGGTTGGAGGGACCCCCTGTAATCAGGCGGGTATCCCTGGCCCCGGCCTTTCAGAGGCGTGGGGCCGGGTGTGGTGGGGCCGGGCGTGTGCCCTCCCTGTCGTCGGGGCTGGGCTCTCGGCCCCTCGGGCCGCTCAGGCCCTTGGGCTTTAGGCCGTGAGTTGGACTGCCTGAGTGTAGAATATGGTTCCTGTTGCCGTGGGGCAAGGGCGAGCTCTGTGGCCCCCTGGGTGTAGACCGGCCTGTAAGCAGGCTGCGTGTCTGGGAGCCTTTGTGCTCCCTTCAGCTGGCAGCCTGCGTTGGGCGCCCTCCCCGTTAGTGGGGAGTGGGCCAGAATTGGAGAGAAGGAGCCTCCGTAGGCCTTGGGACCAGGGCCGCCCTGTATGTTGAGGCCGGTGCTCTGGAGTCCCGGGCACTTTGCAGTGCAGGCAGAGGCTTGAGCCCCCTGTAAGCAGGGCTGCAGCCTCTTGTGCGCTGCTTTGCAAGCCCAGCTTCTTTTGCCCAGAGGGCCCGGCTCCCAGCATGGCGTGGGACTTGGCGGATGTCGAGGTGGTGAGTCAAGCTGGAGTTGGAGGGTTTTGGGTGTCTGTGGGGGGTTCTGTGGGTGGTGGCGTGAGGATCTCGATGCGGGGCTGTTTGGTGGCGGTTCCTTTTGAGAGGTGGACCTTCATTGGCAGGAGTTTGTCATCATCCATTGGCGGCTCCGTGGGATAACGATGTTAGTGTGTATGAGTATTTTGATTTTTACATTTTTCTTTTGTAACTTCTCTTTTTTTGTAATTTCGTAAATTTTAAGAGCAACTGTAGTGGCGTTATGTGGAAAGTGGCAGGTTTTTTGGGTTTACTTTTGTGTTTTTCGTTTGCGTCCTGCAGCTTGTTGGCAATTTCAGCATTTTAGCAGATCAAGACAATCAAATTATGTGACTTTTTT
Organism: Muscicapa striata striata; assembly: GCA_030060385.1. Lineage (NCBI taxonomy): Eukaryota > Metazoa > Chordata > Aves > Passeriformes > Muscicapidae > Muscicapa > Muscicapa striata. The sequence continues at coordinate 5,157,388 of JAREIS010000075.1, read as the reverse complement.
TTTGTCTCTGCCGTTAATAATCTAGGATCACACTGGGCTTTTCTGTCATCTTGTCCAAATTTGGTCGAAAGCCTTTAGGGGCAAGTGATAAAATGTCATTCCTGTGCAGATATCTGCAGGTTTTTTCAAGTTCTGGTTTTACCTTTGGAGAGTAAAAATTCTGTTTCTGAATGCCGTGCAGGGATGTTTCGTGTAGTTCAGACCAAGTGTAAACTAAAAGTTGTCATCTTTTATTTTCTTTCATTCTTTATCAAGATAGCAGTTTCTTTTCTCACATAAGGATGTTTGCGTAGTATCACTGTGTACCCCTTTTCCTGTGTCAGTAATGTCTTTTATCTTGTCGGATAAAATTCCTGTATTTATTCTGTGCAGAAGAGTTTCTTCTTTCTTCCTTTGTGTTTAGTTTCCTGTTCCTGTTATATACAGTTTAATTAGAATTCATTAGATGCTTTTCTAGAAGGCCTGTGTCTGATAGGTGCAGGTTTGGGTTGCCGAGTTCTGACCCAGGGACTGTGGTGACCTCTCCCTGTCTCGCTTGGTAGGTGCCTTGGCTACCAAATAGATTTGAAGATGAGTACTATAGACAGCTCAAAAGGTTGTGCAGTGAGGTTTAGGGCTTGATCAAAATCAATCTGTTTAAAGGAGGGCGGAAGTGTGCTGTGCTTCCCTGTTTGTCTCCGTCCCTTTTCAGATGAATTTCCTTTCTTTTTGGAGCAGGATTGAGAGGGTACTGCACTTCGTGCAGACTTTCTGTTTTTTAGCACAAAAGTTTTCTTTTAACATTTCAAATCTGTATCTATTAACTCAGAAGTAAGGTTAGCTGAGTTCCATAAGGAATGCAAGTCTTAGTGTGTAGATTAAAAGAGCCAAACCTAAATGCATATTTCTTTAATCAGCTTTGGCATGATTTATTCAGTTTTCTGCACATAGTGTCAGTTCTGGATTATTTAAAGATGTGGTGTTTTATATCTATCAGTGCATGGAAACTTTTTCCATTATACACTTATAGCAGATCATAGTGGAGACAGAAAATGCCTTTTTTACCATTCCATGTGCAAGGGACTTTGAAGATGTCACTTAGGATGGTTATCGGTCTTCCTTCCCGTGATCTTGTATCTAGAGTTGAGTTCCCAGTCCCTCAACTTTTTTTGATTTACAGTTGCCCTACAGGCCGTACTGGGCAAATGAATTATTAGAGATCTTTAGTGTTCATTTAGGTCTCAGTGGGATTTAATAACAACTGCTCATTAGTTTTTTGGTGGTTAAGGATCTGTTTGGGAAACTCCTAAAACTTGGAGATACTTACTTTCGTCATGTGTGTAGTCAGAGGTAGCAGAGCAGGTATTAATAAAAGCCTCTTAAAACAGTGGACACAGAGGCATAATTGAAGCAGCAATCATTTGCATATGCTTAGTTTCTGTTTTGAACATGGAATGTGTAGGGGAATGATTTTTGGGTTTAGCACGGAAAGAATTACTTTATTGCTTCAGAAAATTACGTTAGCTTCTGAAATTTCTTTTTTTTTTTCACAAGGTGTCTGTGAATGTAACCAAGGGGGCAAAAATCTTCAGAGCAAATGGTCCTGTATAATGAAAAATGAGTGTTCCCAAGTTTAAGTCCATCCCAGAACACAGTCAGACTGATTTTATGAAAACCACATCTTCACCCCTGAGGCCACTTAGGAGCGTGTGACCCAAGTAATAAAATGAAATATCTACTGTTGGCTATCTCTGCTGATATTTTGGTTTGTAGTTGGTGTTTGTGCTATATGGCAAACTAAGTGAGGAGTGGCAGTACTAATATAATCAATCCTGTTCTAACATCACGTGATGTTTGCTTGGAATTTATTTGAAGAGGTGTGGGTTGCAGCCAGCTGGTAAAATTGTTTTGGTAGATCCAGTGAAATTTCATGTGGCACCAAAAATGAGGAAAGAGGAGAAAGCTGAACACTACCTTCAGCATCCTGGCATCCTGCATCCCTTTGGACTTAGGTATAGGCTCAGGCCTGCTCAAGTTTGCGTTCAGCTGCCAGAGTCCCCCTTCAGGCTATTTTTTTCACATTAAAACCAGCTTTCACACTGCTAATACGGTAGTTGCAAGGGTAAAGTTGGAGAGATGCTCCTTAGCAGAGGTCTAATAGGTAGAGACTCTCCCAAAATGAGGGAAATTTCATGCACTGCCAAAGCCGTATTTGCTGGAGTGTCTTTGTGCTCCTAGCTTGGCACAGAGCAGCCTCCCTGCAGGGTGCCAGGACTGGAGCCTTTCCCTCGCTTGCCTGTGCAGTGCAAACAAGAGCACAGTGTTTTCTTCACTCACCGCTGGTCCCCACGGGGAGGGGTAAACACAGAATGTGCCAGAGCTGCTGAATTCCACATAAAAGAGCGGGAAAAGAATGGGATGCTCCAGGGGAAGCAGGAGCTGGTAATGGGATGGCCCAAAACAGCCCAGATAAAGTTTGCTGAGGTGGAGTCACGTAGCGAGATTGAAGGGTAGGAGTACCCCACCTCTGATTCCGTCCACGAGAGGACGTTTTTTGCACTGATAGGCTGGTAAAGCCTATTAACACTTTAAGTAAGGCTCAGGATTTTTTTTCACTTTTAAGCCTTCTAAATTTTGTGATGAGAATCTTATATAGAGTCAGCTATCTTAATTCATTAATTGATTAATCATTCTGAGTACTGTGTGGGTCTGACATTGCAGTTCAGAAATTAAGTCAGTTCTGGTTTGCATCTAGAAAATTTGCATGCTCTGGGCTTCTGTTCCCTTTTTTATTTAAATCATAAATCAGGCATATGACAGAAGAACTGTCGTTCTGACCTGCATGAACCTTTTAAAGTGGACTCTGTTCTGGTTTATGGTATTTGGTCACATTTTTGCCAGAGTATCTTATGTGCAGTTGACGCCTATTAAAAATACTAGTCTTACAGTAGAAAGGGAAGCAGAGATATCAAAACTGATTAGTTTCACTTCGGTATCTTGGATTTCCTGGAGTGCTGTTGAAAGTGGTCGAAAAATGGTGAATGGGTCTGCCCATCTCTGTTCTTCCTCATTTCAGTGGCTCCAAGAGAAGAGTTGTTTAGGCAGGAAAAGAAGAAAATATTTTGGTGTCTGAATTTTCCAGGAGGGTTTTCAAAAATATTTAAATTATTTTTTTGAGTAACGTAGTTACAGAATCATCTCCTTTATAAGGAGCTTCATTTGTATTTTTTAAAGATTTTTTTCAAGTTATTCTCTTCTTCTCTCCCTTTAATAACAAAGGTTTGGATAACTTGATTGTCTGGAATCATGAATTATAAATTTGATTTGTCAGACTGATGCTTTCCAAGGATCTGTGTAAACTTTCTTGTCTAGTATTTCAGTGGGGTTCACAGGGATTTCCATGACCAAAAATACCATTATTATTTGATCTTTTATCCTGGATATCTGCAGAGCCTCCTGCCATGGAATGAGATCAGAATTTCCCCTTTTATCACTTGTGGACACATTCCTGCCAAATAAATGCTCCTTGATCTGTGTAAGTGCCCAGGGCCAACACAGCAATGCAAGGTGCCTCTCTTTTTTATTGCAAACACCTCATCAGATGTTCCAGCAGCTGTCCTGAAATGCCCTGACCATGCAGATAACAGTTTTATCAGAGGGCTGACATGGTTCCATCTGCTTTTCTCAGGCTGATTTACAGAACTGGAATTGCTTCTATACTTCCATTTCTCCTCTCAGTTACCACCAGACATATTAATGAAATGCACATATCTGGGCAATTTCCCCTCCATTATTCCAGGGCATTGAAAAAGGAGGAAAACAAAGTTTTTTCTCTTGTATGTCCTATTCTGTGACTGTCCTAAGAGTTATGATGGCCAAATACTGTTAAATATTGCTGAACACTGGGCAATGAGAATTTTGAATTTTGTATAGGAAAAAAAAATAGGTTGGCCAAGAAAATCCAGCTGTAAAAAACTAGATAAATTACCTGGCAAATTGAGAATTCTCTCTGTCATGTGGTTTTCATGTTCTTTTAAATCTGTACTGGCGTGTGAATGCAATCTTTGACTAAAAAATACCCTCAGTCTGCATCAGGGGATTCAGGCTGAACTTGAGAGAGTTGACAAGCATCAGGAAGGGCTGCCCAGGGAATTGGTGGAGTCACATCCCTGGAAGGGTGTAAGAAACCACTGTGGCACTCAGTGTTCTTGTTTAGTTGATGTGGTGGTGTCTGTTCAATGGCTGGACTCAATGATCTTGAAGGTGTTTTTCTATCTTTATGATTCTGTGGTAGGTGATCTTCCTGCTCACAGTGCTCCTTAGTGTTAATTAATGTCTCTTACGAAATACTGCTGATTTTTTAAATAAAAAGATACCACTTATTCTCTGAAGACTTAAGGTCTACTAAAGTATACTCAGCCCCTTCCTTGCAAAAAGTGTCTTTGGCAGTGGCTGATGTCATCAACCCATGCATTTGCAATAAACAGTCTTGACAAATATAAACTGTGCTGTGGCCAAAGTGTCCTCTATTGGTTTTTGTGAGTAGGTGCATTGCAGATTAATTCTATGTATTTTCATAATTCCTAAAGTAAAGTTACTGGGGGTTTTATAGGAAAGAGAGAAAATCTTAGCCTGTGACTTCTGTGAAAATCACTAGATATACCTTCCTGGATGCAAATTACCTTCCATTTTAAGATGATAATTTCTCTGTCTCTTAACTAAGTGTCTGCAAAAAAAAAAAGGTAATGAAATAAAGCATTTACATGGAAAGTCTTAAACCACACTATATTAAAAGGATATTGCATGTATTTTGAGGTATTTGGGGTGATGCTAATAAATTCCAGCTCCATTTGCCGCAGGACATTGATGCAAAAACAAAAATATTTATTTGGGCTGAAAAAAAATTATAAAAGATAACTATAAATTTTAATTTATTATTTTTGTTTTGAATCCGTAAGGCAAAAAATACAATCAATGAGAGTCATTAACAGCCCTGTAAATACACAATGGCCAACTAGATGGTTGGAAGTTGTGTTCAAATAGATTCAGAAGATGAGAAATTATGACAGTTGAAAATTTCACAGTTGAATTCAGCCAGTATATCTTGAAAGAGCCTTTGCTTTTGATAAGAAGCACAACATTAAAGATCTGCTTCAAGCATTTTAGAGGGGATTTTTAAAATGTTATGAAATTAAAAACAGATATGCAATACTTCTTTCAGCTGCTCAGTTCTTGTGTAAAATAGTGGCATCAGTGCTGAAGAGTAATTTTTATTTAAGGACTACTAAAAAAAAGTGGGGGAGGGGTGTCCTTTACAAGGCTAACCCTTCTGGTGAGTTAACATGAATCCCAATTTGAGGGAGACATTTCTCTCCATACCAGAGCAAATAATAAAAATCTGGATTTACTTTGATTTGTAGCACCTATCTCAGGCATGTGCTACTAAAATCCCTGCCTAGATTGATACTTTCTCTTTGGAGCTGTACATTCCTCCTATATATTACACATAATTTTGATGTACCTTCAGGAAGCTGTTACATAATTGGAGACCCTGCATGCTTGGGGGCATCCTTAAAAGTCAGGAACTGAGCCCTTAGATTGAGCATGCTGCACACATATCCACCCTATGTCAGAGCAGAGACCCTGTCCTCCAAAGGGAGCAGCTGCCTGCTGGGCAGGACCAGGATCAGAGGCTGTAAGGAATTCAGCTCCAGGCAGCAGCCTGGAGCCTGGATGTTCAGTGGATATAGTTTCTCCTAGCCATTTCAGCTCACAAATGAAAGAAGCATTGCAGTGTCACTTCATGTCACAAGAAATCAGGATTTATTTGCATACCTCCCCCTTGCAATGAAACTAAGCTGTCTAAAACATTTCTTTGGATTTTTCCCCCTGACTGTGCAGGTGTTGAATGGCTTCCCAAGTATTTTACATTTATTCAGTTAGTCAGATGGATTGTTTTGTTGGTTTGCTTTCAGTCTTGTATTGTAGCTGGCTGTTTTTCTCAGAATCTGGCTCCTAGCATCTTTCACTCCAGGCTGGTAGTGCTGTTGTTTTAGCCAGGTGCTGGCTGATGATGCCAACAGAAGTATCTCAGGGATAGCACTATGCTTTTCAGAAGCGTGCTCTTAATTCCAACTTCTGAGAATGTTCCCTGGAGGCTTTGGCATCTCTGCTTGCTCTATGAATTTGTTGGCCTGTATACAAATTCTCCCATTCTTTCATCAATGTGATCTGAGAAATAGCATTTTCATTATCCTCCCCTCTCTTATCTGTGTATAATGACTTGGGTAGTTTTCCCCAGTCTGTTTACAGAACACATGAACGTGGCATTGCTGTGGTGTGATGACTTTTATAGGTTTCCAGCTGCTAGAGTTTTTGAGGTAAATTGTCAGTAAAAATTACTGGTTTTCTGTGTTTGAGCTTTGATGTTTTTATTTTTCATGTAACAGTATATTCCTACCTAAGCATTACCTTTTCAGACTCTTAACATTTCAAGTATGATATCTAAGTGGACAAATACATTTTTCTAAGTTAGGACATCAAAGTCTCTTTTAATGAAATAGCTTGGTCTGGGAGTTAATCTCTCCTGTAAATACTGAAACAAATTATGACCTACTTTTTTTAGAGTAGCTAATGAGCTTTTGGCCTTTCATATTGTATTATCTGCCTATCTCTTTACAATATGGGGTGAACTTCCCAAACACTGATTTGATTTTTTTTCTGTAAAGCAGAAAGCAGTTTTGTCTTCTTGACTACTTTAAAACAAAAATTACTGAAAGGAAAAAAATCTATGCAACCTCAAGCCAATTTAATTTGTTTTCTTATGTTCTCTGAAAACCAATATAAGCCATTTATTGAGACACATAAGATCTCTTCTGTTATGTTAAGACATTCTTTAAATGATGCCTAAAAGATTTTTAGCTTTTACATATTTAATTTTAATCATACATGTAGCTTCTAGTACTTTTCCTAAACTTTCCCCCTACATTTTAGCACATTGCAGTGCTTTTTAATTCTTCTCTTGCTATAAAATAATTCATATATGGAAGAGCAGCTTAAGAACACATCTAAACACTGATGTCACAAATATAATATTTGATTTCCTCACAGGCATTTCCAATCACACAAATGGAATTGCATCACAATACCCAATAACTTTATGGTTGAATAAAGAAACCCAACACCCTAGTTTTACATTATTCTTCCTTCTTTCAAACTGCATTAGTCCCATTTATTACTTCATCCCTACTAAGCAGATCAAACTGAACTTCATATTCTGTAGCAAATTGATTTCTAGGTTATACTAGCTTAGTTGACATAACGTATTTTGTTTAGTCTGGCTACAAAAGATGAAGAGCAAACAAAAATAAAAAATCATTAGACATTGTCCTGGTTCCAGGCAGGACAGTGTTAATTTTTGCAGTAGCTGAGAGGGGCCATGGCTAGAACCTCGAGGTTATTCTACACCAACTCACTCTGTAATGTGTCCATCAGTAAAAATCTTCTTCTAGGTCATCAAATTCTGTTCTTTCAGATTCCAACTGCTTACAGTATTTTCAAAAATTTTTTAACAAAGATTAAGCGAGATTTACTATTGCATTGGGCTTCTCAATCTTACAGACTTAAGCCTTTAACAATACTTTCTGTACAAGAAACTTTTATCACAGACTTGAAAGAGGCTATGCTAGATTCTAAATGCACATTCTAAGCACAAGATTAATTTAATTTTTACTTTATTATTTTTACATTAAAACTAATACAGGTCATGTGGTTCAGAACGAAAACAGTAAGGAATTGTATATGTATGGAAATAAATAATCAGTGTTCACATTAAATTTCTGGAGTCACATATTTTTTCTAAAAATCAAAGATTATTTCCCTTAAATGTAATTTCAGATACCGTTTCTTCACAGTATATCTGCTATCTTACTATTTATCAATTTTTATAATCTTCAGCAGTATGAGAATACAATGTTTTGCCTACAAATGCTACAATTTTGTTGATGAAAGCTCAGGTGTTTAATTAACTTGAGCAGATATTTCAAGCAATTTTTGCTTTGTAAGAATTTTACAAATTACTTGGTTCAGAAGGACAAAGAGTCTTCAAATGATCTGTGATAATGTTGTCTTAGATGTACACTTGCATGGACATTTTTTTGGCTAGGAATGATTTGATTGAAGCAGCTTATGGCATTGCTCCCCTTGACAATAATGATCTGTGAAATTTCAATTTTAAAAGAATCAGTCAGATGTTAATAGATAACCTTCCTGCTTCTTCATATCATATGTGTATATGTGTTTTAGTATTGAAAAGTCAGCAATATCTAGCAAGCAGACTGAGACCTTGGACTGTAGCCTTCCTTTCCTTGTTTTTCTCCCAGATTTTTTTTTTTTTCTGTCCAGCTTTACATTCACCAAATACAGACATTTAAAGCAGGGAACTGTCTCTTTACTGGTTACCCTTTGAATTCACATCTTCTAATGTTGTTGAATAAGTGATTGTGCCAGGTTGATTGGAGGTTGCAACAGGGGTGGGTTTTATGTGAGGATGCCAGAAGCTTCTCCCACATCCACCACAAGTGGGACCCATATTGGAGCAATTTGGGAAGAACTGCAGCCTATGGGATGGGCTCACACTGGAGAAGTTCACTGAGGAACTTCACACAGGAGCAGAGGAGGAGTGTGAGGAGTCCTTGCCCCAAGGAAGAAGGAGTGGCAGAGACAAATGCAGTGAAATGACTGCAACTCCTTATGTTGCTTAGTGTGAGGGTTGAGAAAATCAGAGGTGAAGTTGAGCCCTGGAAAAAGGGAATGGTTTGGAGAAGGTGTTCTTTATTATTTGGTTTTATTTCTTATTACCCTACTCTGATATGACTTGCAAAATATTAAACTAATTTTCCTAAGTGGCAAACCAGAGGTTGTAGTGAGTTGGGGCACTGATGGAAGAGTGTTTGTCAGTCTGTTCAGAAATGTCACTTAAGGAATTTAAGAAACAGATTTGGCCATGGCAGTTGAGAACAGCTTGAGTTCTGTGGCTGTGAATTTGCTGTGTGGTGCTAGGAAAAATACATAACAAAGGGCCTGCACAAAGTCACTGATGTCTTCCATATCTCTGTTTATGGAACTTGGGCTCTGGTATGCATTAAGCTATTTTAGCATTTGTGCTAGGACCATGAGAAGCCTCTTATGCTGTTGAGAACTTTTAAAATATCAGATGGCTCAAATGCATAGTTATGTTCAATGGTTTTAAAAAATTATAAATTTGTCTATGCCCATCTGATGTATTGAATTGTGTTAATAATGATCTCAGGTAATTTTTGTCTCAGATGGGAATTGTGATGATAAATGATGTGATAGGAAAACCATAGAAAAGCCCATGAAAAAATTAATATAGTTTGGATAATGTGCAGTTTATAACGTATTGATCCATGCAGTGAGAAAATAACACCCACCCCTAACAAGAAAACCCCAAACCCCAGCACTGAATAGGTCCACAATCTGTGAAAATCATCCATCTCAAGGACTGAATTAATTGGGAGCAGTATGTTGGTGACAGTATTTAATCCATGGTGTGAAACACCGTAAAGCATAAAGCACTTAAACATACACTGTAATTCTGGAATTTTCTGGCTCTCAAATTTTCAGAGGTAATTATGAATTTTAATATAGTTTTTGTGTATTTATAAAAATGAGATAGTTATGTTCTAATTATATTCAATTAAATGTTTGGGAATGAGAGGAAATTACTTGTAGTGACAAAACACATATTGCAGTTCTCAAAAGACATAATACAACATTTTCTTAATTCAGTGGATCTCATCTAATGTTCTGGCAAGACTTTCCAAATAGATTTATAGTCAAGAAAAGGAGATGAGGTATCAAAATACTCTGAATCATTCCTAAACCTTCATGAATCAGTATTCTTTGCTTCAAAACAATGAAACATCATTTCAGAAGATACAATAGTGTAGCTCTTTTTGAGTTTTGTTTTAAACCATTGCTCACTTAGCAAGCACATTTTCATCTACCAGGATGCTATTAGGTAGAATTTTATATAACAAGACAACAAGCACTCATACCTGTTTACTTTGTGCAAAAATATATTAATATATGGGGTAATACATCTGAAGAACATAATTACTTTCACTTATTGCTTGCTTTTCATTCTAAGATGTGCTTGTTTTTTAGATTTTTTTCTAAAGCCTTAATCAAAGAACTGAATTTCTTTAATCAGTTTGCTCTCCTTATATAATATTTATATTATATTATATTTATTATATTAATTTATAATTTAGTTTTTTACATCGTTACACTGTGAGGAAGACAAAATTTAGAAAATAATCTTTGCAGAATAATATTATATTTCATCCATTGTCCTGCTTCTGTGTAAAGAACCAACCAGTCTTTAAGTTATGATTTAAATAGAAGTTCTCTTGCTCTTTTATAATTTAAAGACTGATTTTATTTATGTGAAGAGATATTCCATAAGTATATATTCAGGGTGTCACTCTGATTCTTGGATGTGTCGTATCGTCCAAGAGGGAAAAAGGGACAAAATGAGGATCCACTAATGTATAAGTCCCTCAAAATCCCCTGAATGAGGATGGTGAAGAGATAAAGTCTGTGTGGCCAGTCCTGGTCCTCTGCTGGAGCTGGAGGTGCACTTGAACATAGAAAAGAAATTTGAATATAAATTTAACCATATCCGAGAAAGCTTGATGCAGGTCCAAGGTTGATGTACTGCCTGTCAACACCTGTCTAGGAAACATTGTCTGTGTCAGTAGCATGTCATGACTGCTACAACCTCTGTGACAGTGTGGGTATTTTTGGTGATGTGGTTTTTTCCTAAGCAGTTTTGAGACACAGGCATAGCCTACAGAAGTGTCTCCATTTCAGCCCTGTCAAATGCAAGTAAATCTTCTCAGTTTCCTGATACTGTTAAATGTACTTTTTTTTTTTTTCTTGCAACAGTTAAGAATTCTTTTAATGTGGGATTATTTTAAATTTGTTACATACATTTTGGATAATATAACTGTTATTTGTTCTGTATTTCCTGTGCTTCATGAGATGTTGTTCTCATATGCTAATTAATTGCTTCTTTACATGGCAGTGCATTTTTCAAAAATTATGAGGAATGTTGTAGATATTTTGTATACAAATTAAATATTTGTACAGTTTTGGCTTAAATAATTATTATTCTTTCTGTTAGTATTTTTTAATTAAATACTGCTGTCTGTCAATGCATTAAAATTGATTAATTACATTTTTTACTTTTCTAATTTACAGCAGTTCAGGTATAAAGACAGAATTTCAATGTCTCTTTTTTCCTACCCTTGAATCTACTTGGAGATTAATCTCTTAAATAATGCTAAGTTATCAATCAGTCATGCTGCTAAATGTCAAAGGGAAAGGAAAACACTGTGCTGTGACTGAACTCTTGTTCTAAAGAAAAAGTTCTATTTCTATAAGAGAATGAAAAAAAGTCTTAATTTTTTTATTATATTTACTTGAAATATGATAGACAGCTAAATTCCATATTGTATTGTTGAAAAAGCCTATTTTTAAAAAATGAGGTGATTTTGATTGTGCTCATAGTCTGCCAAAGAGGAAAACAATCTGCTACCTAATGAGAGGAGGCCATTAAAATAGGAGACTACTAAGCGTGATGACTCAAAAAGGCTGTCAGGGAGATAACAGATGAAGAGGCAGAAGTGTGTAAGGCCAGAGGATAAAATATTTCAAGGTTTCTTTGGCTGCACCACAGTCAAAGATGTTGAAAACTTTCATGCCTGCCTTCCACTCCCTCTCGTCATGCTGGTGTGTGCCTGATTAATGCAGCTAATACAGTGTCTAATGTTTAAAATAAATGTTCCCAGGCACTTGCACTTCCTGTTGTCCAGGACCTAGTGGAAACATTAACTGAATTCCACATAGAACCAGGAAGGAAGCATTTGAAAAGTAAAATGCATTCTTGGTACCACTGAGAAAATACTGCTGCCCATATTTCTTCTTCCCCTCCCTCTATCTACTGTGTTTTGTTACTGCTAAAACCTCTCTGAAAATAAGTTCAAAATAACAGGAAATACTTTCAAGTGTGGAAAGCTTAGATAATTTTATGATCCCTCTGGACCATATACTTCAGAAACTACATCTTCACTGATATTTGCTAATTCCAAACTTTTTGAATGTTAGGAACAGTAATTATCATGTCATTTGGAGTCATCAAATTAATTGCTCTGATTGATGTTAGAAGCACAGCCCCACCATCCTCTCTACCCCCCTTTTCCCAGACAGCCTCCAAGTTCTCAAGCACACACAGGCAGACAGATTCTGCCAATACCCCCCTGGACTCTGTCTGCCTGGCACACCTGCCCAGATCTTGGCTCCTCGCCTGCTTCACAGTCCCTGACTCACCAGCTGGTCCAGCTCCAGGCTTGCTGGCAAATTTATCTCCCAAGAACTCCACATTCTCAAGTCCTCTGCAGCACATGAACCTCCTGCTGACCCACTACCCTGGTCCAGACCTAAGGGTCCCTTACCTGCCCATGTCCAGCCTAAAGTTTGAGAGGAAGCTCTCCAGACACAAGCCCACACAGAAGTGCACACTCAATTGGTTTGGGTTAGAGACAAACACTTGTCAGCCCCCAGCAGCTGGCAGCAGGCTCACAGGCTGTGCCCCATGCTCTTGTGCCAGCAGCCCATGCAGAAACCCTCTCCCAGCTCACTCACAGAAGTCCTTTCTGTAGCAGGATTTGGGAGCACACACCCATTCCAGACCCTGCAGCTGGACATTAAAGACCCCAGCTGATTTCAGTGGCTGCTGCTAAGACCCCAATTGCTGCCCTGGCTGACACCACAGGCCAGGGGTGCCAGACCCCAGTCTGTCTCCAGTACCTGACACCCAGTCCACTCAGGGTCCCCTGGATGTGCATACAGGGCACACATACACATGAGATGGAGATTGAGATCATGCAGTGAGAGAGTTGAGAAAAAAAATAATGAGATTATGGGACAGACTGGAGATCAGGCACAGACAAGTGAAGCTGTCCTCTTTAATAATTTTTTCTGTGAACTCCCCCTCCTTGATTCCCTTCTGCTTGCACATTGATTCATCAGACATAGTTCCCTTGCCCTCCCCACCTGCAGAACCCCCTTCTTTGCCTCCTTACCAGTTTAAAAGACTCAGGTTTCTGTACTTCCTCAAGACTGCACTTTCTTGGTTGCCCATCAATAAGTGTGAATGAACAGCTACATTTCTGCTTACTGTCTTCATTAGGCTAATTGTTCAGGTTTTATATCTCTGTTTGTCTCTCTCCTTAACCATCCCAATTTTGCAAAGTCATTAGTCAGACAATTATACCGAAGAAAAACAAAACCTTCTCACCTCCACACCAATTAGTGTGATTGCATTTATTCTTAACATAACTTCCCATATCAATTGTCACTCAGGATTGCCTCTCTAAGTTCTTGTTTATGCCTCTTTTGACCAGATATTTGTAAAAGAGTAGATATCATTCTTTCACATACCCTTGAAGATTGTTTGTGTAATTAGTAAAATTATTTTACATATGAATTTTCATTCACTGCAAGCTTTTATAGCAATGGGTTAGTGACAGCTAAACAGCTCTTCTTTTGGACCTAAAGACATGGTTTGTTCAATGCAGAATAAACATTAACCTGAAATACTGAATTTGCAAGAATTTTGGGTGTATATCTATACATATAATTAATTTGAAATGTTGTCAGTGTTACATTGATTATGGGAATACAGGTCACTCCAGCCTGTATTTTCCATTTTGCCATGGGATAAGTCTAGAATTAGTTTTGTAGAATTACTCCATATTTATGGAAGTTTTCTGAAATCAGTCTGTGCCCAGTATTTTTGACAATAGTCAGTGAAAACTGTAACCTTTACAAATTTGTACTTTATTTACAAAGCAAAGAAACTTTAATGCCTTAAAAGTAGTTGCATTGTAGGCTACAAGACTAATGGATGCAAAAGCGCTGTGGAAGACTATTCAGCATCTGTATTGTGGGGTACAAAACTGAAAGATAACCCTCAGCGAGAAGATAAAAAGATCTCTTAGCCTAGTAATTCTAGATTTAATTTCAGCTTTTGAAGAATGTCAGAAAAAGTGCCACAGTGAAAATACTGAGTGACAATTTAATCATGGATATCCAAAGAATCTCTAAAGAATTTTTTTTTTGTGTGTGTGCAGTTCAAGAAAGTATTTGCCATGAGAAAAGTCTTTATCTTGCTGAGGTAACAAGAGGGACTTGGGATAATAGTAAATCACAAATTTAGTTAACGAAAATGGAACAAAATACATCCCCAAGAAAGAACACTCCCCCAAAAAACAACCAAACAACTAAAAATCCAAAGAAACAGACATCAAGAAACAGAAAACCAGAAGTTAAAAAAAAGTTTTAGAGATTTTAGAAGTAAGACACATAATGATATACTCCCTGTTCCTCAGAAGTCACAGATAAAATCATAATTTCCTTTATTCAGCCTTTCATCTCCTCTCAATTGAATCTAGCCTGCCTTTTTGTCCTGTTCAAAGGGTAGACAAAGTATATAGAAAGAACAGACACCTCCCAGCTTGCTGTGAAGTCTTCCTGCTTTGTACACAGTGCACATCTTAGTCCATTCCCATGTTCTGTGTTAGCCTGGGGTGCATTTTTCTGTCCATCTCTTCTCTTGTGGATGCCTTTGCCTGACACAAAAGCATGATATGATGGCTGCTGTGTAAAACATACTCAGGAATTCCCTGATTGTATCCAAACAGCTCTGCTTACTTGCTAAGTGTGTTCTGTGTGCTTTTTTTCTTTTATTGACTCTATGATGCTGGAAAATGGAAGCAGAATTCTTTTCCAGAGCAAGATACCAAGAGTATTTGGATAGTAATCTAATTTTCTGTGTCTAAGTGAAAACTAAGACTAAATTCATTGGCCCCAACTACCCCACAGCCTGATGTTTCAGACCTTGAATTACAGCTTGGAGCAGGTAATTTTCTTATTGGAGTCTTGGACATATGTTATATCTGGAGTTTCATGATCATCTACTTGACAGAAAAGGAAGTTAGTTTGTTTTTCAGTGGGCAAATATTGTCTTTACAGCTAAGGATTCTTTGGTTTCATTTGACTAATTAACATAATGAAAGAGGCAAGAAATAGAATTTGTGGGATAAATGATGATTAAGTAACACATTGGTAAAATTCTTTGGTGTTATATCCAAACTCAATTTTTCTCAGTGGATTCCTGTTTGTCTAAAGGAAATGAAGTCTAGAGAGATAAGGTTTTTTTCAATGCTCTTCAGTGAATAATTTAATTTTATCAGGCTTTCATACTGCCACTTACAACGTCACCTGAAAAAATACCTTCTCCTTTCAGAAAGCTTGGAAAGGCTTAGGTGGGTGGTGGCTTCAATGCAATGTTCATCAGTTAATAAAAACAAAGGAAGAAAAGAAGATGGTATCTGCTTTAGCTAGTAAAATCCCCACATATTGTGCTAATATTTTAGAAACAATATTTTGTTGAAAGAGCTTTCTCAATTATTTTCTGTCTGTGTACAGCAACAGCTAATAAGTTTTGTCTAATGTTTCATTACTCTGATATGAGATAAGGGGAAAAAAGCCTGTATGCAATTTTTATCTTAAAAGTTGTTTACCTTGACTTTAAAAAGGCTTTGGACATAGTGGATCTGTGTTGGGAAGTAACAGTCTGGAGGGGAGTAAAACAGAATGGATGAAAAAGTCAGGTTAATGGACTGAAGTTAGTGGCTGGTGCATTGCCTGGAGGTCAGTAAAAACTGGAGGACATCTGGAGTGTCTCCTTGGAGTTGGCCTGCTTCTATGCTCTATCAGTGGCCTGTAGGAAGAAGCAAAAGGTACCCTGGTACATTTTCCAAGTCTAAGGGTGACAACAAATGAGGCTGACAAACGAGTTGATAAGCCTGGAGGCAAGGCTGCTGTACAGAATTCCCTGACAGGCTTGAGAAATGGGCCAACAGAGACACTATAAAGTTGAACAAGAGCAACACAGGCCCTCACAGTCACTTTTTTGTATGTTTATATAGACAAGAAAAGGTGCTCAGTAGTACAGAACCAGGCTCTTGTGGGCAGGAGGTTAGAGCTGGAGAGACCACCCAAAGTGTACCTCATCAGCCTGGATTATCTAGAGATCTGGGTTCTAGGAAGTTAGTGTTTTTAGGCATATGTGTGTGCATGACTTCTTGAGCTTAATACATGAATTATAGGACATCCATTGTCAGCAATAGTTTAGAAGATTATTTCTGAGGGATTTTTTTATACAGTGATAAATTTCACCTACATTATCACCTTCCCTTCTCTGTTATGTTCACCACAACAAATCTTGATATGTGTGAGAATTTATATCTCTACTCTTGCACTGTTATATTTTCTTTATATGTCATCTTATTTTTCCTCTGTTGCCCATTGATGTAAATTAAAGTATGAGGAAGAATTTTTTGATATAATTTTAAATAGGAGCCTGTCAGTAGGGGTATTTTAATTAAGTAGGGGTATTTTATGACCAGGTATTTTTGTCCTTTATCTTAAGAAAGGCCAACTCTTCTCCTTAATGATGAAAAAAACATGATTGATTTCTGATGAGAGAAAAAAAATTATGCATGACTTTTAGTGCAAAGAGTTTTTTCCTTTGAACTAGAAACTTCTTTAATATAGATGAGAGCTGTTCTACTGAAGCTTTAAGATAATAACTTTAATTAGGGCTCATTTGAATTTTTAGTGCCTACAGTTTGAATAAGGATGTAAATGAAAAGAATATTTTTCATACTTTTTAAGGGTGCAAGTATGTATGTGACATAAAAGGAAGATACTTTCTTTATTTAAGGACATTTTTTCTTTCTTTTTTTGAAAAGTGATTTAGATTAGTTTGAAAGGATTAAAATGTGTTGTTTTAAGATGGTTAAAGGTATATTTTTCATACTAGCCCTATAAAGCAACATGCCTTCAAAAATTTAAACAAGAAGAAAAAGTTATGCAATACTCAATATTAGTGATGTGGTCCTTAAAACTGATCATAGAATTGGAATAGAAAATGTACAGTTCTGTTTAAGATTCAAGTAAGTGGGTTCTTCACTATAAAAGAATTCTGTAAGCCTCTGGCATCTTGTCTGTTTCTTTCCTTGAAAAAACAATGATGCAAATTGGTGAATAATGGTGTGCAATGGCTTGTGTTTAGTGGGAAAAAAAAAATCAAGTAATTTAAAATTAAATTTATTAAGTTTACCAAGTACTGAATTAATCAGCACAACGTTTCCAGAATGTAATGTCTGGAAGCCTTGAAACTTGTTCTGCTTTTTCATGATTGGCGTATGTCAATGTATTAGTGAATTAGTACTTCAAAGCCTTGCTCACCCTTGTGTTCTGAGTCCATTCTCCCTCTCCTTTTCTTCCTTCCCATCTTTTACACTCCTCTCCCTTTCAAGTGTGAATTCACACATAGTCCTGTATCAGCTCTTGCAGTTGTGTAGCCATCTCATGAGATCAGCTGGGTGTTCCACCAATTGGTCTGATGGAAATGAATATTTCTTTCCAGGATTGTCAGAGCTTCAGAGGGAGTATGACTGTGAAGTTTTAGTGTGGCTTACCTCATCCATGGGCACTTTTCCTGGAATAATTAAGTAGGGCAAATGTAATCTTAGAAACAAGGAGTTTCACCACATAGTTATCAGCATGACACAAGAAATGCAGGGCTGGTTAAAGAAAGAAAAGAGCAATGGAAGAGCTATTGAAGTTTTTGTTTTGTTGTTTTGTTTTTTTTCTCCAAGCCAGATGTTTTTGTCTGTCAGAAAAACAAATGAAATTCACATACACACAAAGGGAAGTGATATTAGATATGCTAGCACAGACTGTAACATATTATTTACTCTGGGTAAGCATCAGATGTAGATCTTGATATGGATCTCATTAAAGCAATGTAATTTATTTATACAGTCTCATGATGCAAAAATTTGGCTTTATTTGGGAAGATATTATCAGTTTACATCAGTGTGTGTTTATTAGAGGAATACAGTTCAAGACTGAGGATGCTAATTAATGCTGATGCAAGTAAAGTAACTGTTGTTGACTGCAAAGATGCAATTTTACATCATCTTTGTGAACAACTCCTGCTCCTGCTGAAAAACTCTTTTATCTCAAAATAGGATATTAAAAAAACAAAGAAACAACAACAAAAAAAATCTGATTAACTAACCCTGTCGCAAACCAATTTAATTAAATTATAATCCTCTTTATTTCTAATCTAATTCTGTTATGATCTCCCACTTCATTTCTGATGATATTAAGTTCATCTTTTTCTTTTTCTTTTTCTTTTTCTTTTTCTTTTTTTTTCTTTTCTTTTTCTTTTTCTTTTTCTTTTTCTTTTTCTTTTTCTGGTCCATTTCTCCGTACTACTTCCATTTTCTTTTTATAAATACAGAGGATTTTTTATGTTGACTGTTGCATTGCTGGAAAAGTGTCCCAACTGGTTTAATTAGTGTCCAGTAAATTGTAATAAAATTTAGCTTTCAATTAGACATCAGGGTTAAACACTGTCCTCTTGAGTGTGAAGAATAAAAATTCAATATTTTAATATCTTTATTAAAATATTCTCTCAGGTTACAGAAGCAGACAAAATCGTGCTATCAAAGGTGGTGAATTTGCCAAATCTGCCTTTGTAACTAACTCTAAAAGGCTGGGAATATTTTCAATGCATTAGGGAATAAAATGAGAGGTGGAGATACTATAATAGAAAACTGCATAATCTGGCATTATCAGAAATGGAAATAATCCTATGAGGTTTTTTTTGAAAGACCCCTTTATATATTAAATTTGCTTTCAGTGTATTTTTAAAAATGCTATTACAATAATTGTTTATTCTGCTCACATCTGCTCTTTAAAACACATTCATTAGGCAAATATTTCATGGTCATTAAAGAAGAAATGTCGTATTCACTGTCTCGTTCCAAAAAACATGACTGTTATATTAGGATGTTCTTCCTCTGGAGCTAGTATCGTGCAGGCA
The DNA here is from genome assembly GCA_030060385.1 of Muscicapa striata striata. NCBI lineage: Eukaryota > Metazoa > Chordata > Aves > Passeriformes > Muscicapidae > Muscicapa > Muscicapa striata. The sequence goes on along the minus strand of JAREIS010000075.1, from coordinate 5,138,358 downwards.
AAAGATGATTGTAGCACCCAAAAAACCTGCAAACCAACCTAAAAAAACCCCCAATCAACGGATCAACCAACCAACCATCCAACCAACAAAAAACTAATAGACCCAAAAAGCTTAGAGGTGCATCAGGTTGCATTCATTGCAAACTGCTACTATATAATTGGATTTTGCGCCTCTTCCAGTACTCAGTGTGTTTATTTCTTTCTATACTTTTTTTTTCTTCATTCTAATATTGTATCCCAGAGCTGTGCTCCTTCCTTCCTTCCTTCCTTCCTTCCTTCCTTCCTTCCTTCCTTCCTTCCTTCCTTCCTTCCTTCCTTCCTTCCTTCCTTCCTTCCTTCCTTCCTTCCTTCCTTCCTTCCTTCCTTCCTTCCTTCCTTCCTTCCTTCCTTCCTTCCTTCCTTCCTTCCTTCCTTCCTTCCTTCCTTCCTTCCTTCCTTCCTTCCTTCCTTCCTTCCTTCCTTCCTTCCTTCCTTCCTTCCTTCCTTCCTTCCTTCCTTCCTCCCTCCCTCCCTCCCTCCCTTTCTCTCTTTCATTGGTTTGTTTGGTGTCATGCTTTTCTCCCCAGGCAGTTGTATTGACATAACAAATAAAAATCTTCACATGTGATACTTAGAAAATAAGATTATAGTAGAAAATGGAGTGGAGTTTGGTTCATAGTTTTCAAAATCTAGTAGCTATGGACATCCAGTTTCTCCAGGCATTAATGACCATCTAGTCTTTGTTTCTTTGGGAAAACTAATGCAATCATAGGATATGAAAGTGTAGGACTTGTAAAATATTCCTTCTTTGAGTACAATTATAATATGTGCTGAGTTACCCTAGACAGAGAAAAATTACTGTTGAATAAAACTTTCATTTCTGTTTTGTGATAAACATAGCAGTATTTTTATCTTCTGAAATGAAAGAGAGGTTGAGAGGGTGTTGTTATAGCTAGACTTTAAATAATATTTAGTTAGTAATATATTTTGACTCCATAGTCACAAATTAGATTTCAACCAATACAGAGTGTATAAAGAACTATGAGAAGTAATTTTCATTTTATGCTTATATAGGTTTCTCTTTCACTTTTTTTTTTTTTTTTTTTTTTCCAAGGGGGATATTTAGCCTTTCTTATAATTGTCTGTAGAAACATAAAACAAAATCATTAAGTCCTTCATAAGAAAGAATGGTGGAAGTAAAATATTATGCTGTAGCCATAAATCATGTATTACTTGATTTTTTGTAATTTAGAGGACTATGTCTCAGAAAGAGCTTTTCATATGACATATTTTGTAATGAAAAATAGTTTTTAGAATTTTTTGTCATGAAGTTTTAGGAAAAAAAAGACATTTTAAATTGTTTTAATACTTTTCATAACTTTGTTTCACACACTATTGTGAGATATAGAAAGATTGACTAAAAACGTTAACATTTTTCAGATTTGTGACAATACCACTTAAAACTAGAATAATATTACATTCTACTGATGTTATTACCATGTACCATTATTATATGTATACCAAGATCTGAATGCTTTTTCTGCCATCAGTGGGTACCATATCCTGCAACAGGTCAATCTAAGAACACCTCTTGCTGATCTTTTTAGCTGGATGTGATTTCATACTTGTTTTAAGAGTAGAAAGTGTAAGTTATAGATAAATCTTTTGGCTCTTCCCAGTTTTCAGATTTTTAAATCTTGGATCTTGTCAGTGAGGTTAGGTACAAAAATTATAAATTCCTGTGCCATAGCAGAATCTGGAATACTATTACAGCTTTTGTTCTTCTTCTTCACCTAACCTTTTTGCTCTTTGAATATGTTATCCATTTTATTTTTGCACTACAGAAATATTTACTATCAGAGAAAAATTCTGCCTTCAAGTACATGTAGAAAGTCTCATTCACATCAAAGGATGTTCTTCTCTATCTCTGTGGTAACCTCCAGGTCCTCATTCTGGAGAAAGAAAATAGTGAAATGTATTTGTTTAAAACAGGGCAAATAGATATCCTGAGTATCAACTCTGAGCAAGCTTTTAAAATATCAGTGCAAAAATGCTGTAATGTATTACAATTTTGCAAATCCTAACAGAAAGTTTTAATCATTTCACATTTAATGGCAGCATATATAAGATTTAGAGTAAAAAAAATTCTTCCTATATCAAAATAAAATTAGTATCTGTACCACAAATTCTACCTGCAACTGAGACCTTATCCATGCTTTGAAAATGACTACTGACAGAATTGAGTATTCCTTTATCTGCAGTATAATGGTGGCTCACTTTCTCCTCTTTCTGTGACTGCAATATATAGTAATATATACTGTGCAAGATGTAGTGATATATACAAACTATATGAAGTTATTCTGTGAAATGGGATTATTTTGATAGAGAGACAGCTGGAAGAAACAGGAGGCATAAGTAAGCAGAGGAGAATATTATGAGTATATAGGATTTCTCCATGAGTTTCTGTTATTTCATTGTCTGAATTAGACTGGATTGATTAGCAACAATAAATACACCAAGACTACTTTTAGCCTTCTGCTACCTCCAACTCTGTTGACAAACCTAAATAAAACAAGGTGAGAGACCATTCTCTAGCTTTAAGGCCAAACTTTACCACTGATCCTTGGATTTTCTCTTGATTATTTGGTAAGACAGCTGCCTTAAGGTATTTGAATATAATTTTTGTTTGTATTCTTTTCCTTTTTCAGAATGCCTAAAAAAGGGTGAAAATGGAATCACAGGCTTCTTTCATACCAAGAAATGGACAGCAAATATTGAAATCCCTGATGTGTGTCATTTGAGCAAATGTAGTTCAGAGCAAGTGATGTAGAAGTCTGGCAATTCAGAAGTAAATTTGAGTTGTATTGACCAGACAGGTTTAAAGTACATGGAAAGTTGCAGTTATTTGTGCAGTCTTTTGTATATTATGGCTCACTTGATGACTCAAATGACATAGATTGAGGTCTAAGCTTGTAAAAGTAGAGTTTGTACTTCCTGACCCCATCCAATCCTTGCAGAGCTTTTGTTGGTTTTCTTGTTATTAAGCTTCTATTAGCTTTATCTCAGAGAATAAAAGTTCTATTCAGAGGTCATGAGAAACAAAACAACCAAAAGCTATTACAGATTTTTAAGGATGTTTATAAGCTCTCTGTGAAACTGCAAGAACTTGGTACTTATGTACATTCTTGTTTACAGCAGTTCTGTGCCCACATAAAAAATTCTTATGTGTATAGATTTTCTACAACAAGTTTATTCAATCAGGTCTGACTCACTGAATTTAAAGCATGCAATATCTTTTTTCCCGCTGGTCTGAATGAAAATGAACAGAGATATTACTTTCAAAAATATGAACTGTCCCCTCCACCCTTGTTAGAAAACAAAGTATAATTTAATATTCTTTTCATGGTAACTTTATCTCAGTCATATAACCTTGTTTTTAAAAAATTATTTTTATCCCTACATATTTTTTGTAGGGTTTCTAATTCTTGCAATGCTTTAAAAGTAAGGTAAAAATACATTTATTAGAAAATATTATGAAATCCATTAAAATATTTGACTGAGCCATGTAAAATTATTCTGCCAAAAAGAAGGTAACTCTCTAAGGAAAAGCATAGCAATTTTTTATACATTAGTAGTAAAAATTCTTCTCTAATCTAATTCTACCTAATCTTATTCTTTTGAAATCTATTACTCTGAAGATTTCCCCATCAATATGTTTATATATCCTTCCTAACAGTCTACAGCATTACGAATGTATAAAGCTTCCAAAATCAAAAGAGTTCTGGGAAAATTACTATTCAGAAACTGAAATAGGATGCATATGGAAATGTAAAAGGATAGAGGGTATGCAAAAATGAAGCTTCATTTTTAAAAGGAAAGAATGTTAACCTCCCCAAAAGGAGATAAAAATGGATTTAAAGTTCCAATCTCTTCTGCAAATCCTTGATTTTCCCTATATAAATATGAAGGATAAAAACACATTACAGCTTTATAATCATGGTTAAATCACAGGACACAGTAAACTGTTCACTGATCTATATTAATTTTTAAATTAATATTTTTGTTATGAAGTTAATTGAATCAAAACTTAATGTACAATAGAACTTAGTGTCTGAATACTAACTTTCTACCAGTCTTTAATCTGTCTTTATGTACATGTTCATTAAAAACTTCTAAGGAAATGATTGTGAACTGATACTACAGGGACCATCACTGGCTGGTTGTGCATATCAGAATCATTTAAGGAGAAAGGACCCCATATCTGAGAGCTCTAAAATCAGGAAGATAATTATTCACTTCTAAGAATGAAGGTTTTTCATCCAAGAAAGTACAATGGTCTTTTTCTTTTTTACAGGTCCCTTTTTTGTTTGTTTCTATTTTTTCACTGGATATATTTTGGACATTTTTTAGGGTTTCTTGACTTATGTGAGCACAGTTCATGTGTTCATGTGTAAGGCCATGTGCATGGAAGTAACCAGCTTATTACTTTTTGTGACATCCATGCTTTTTCTCTGCATTATGTACAGAGTCAATTGTAACTAACCTTTGGTCTATGACAATAAATAAAGTTATTACTTAAGAAGACAAGTGTTTCACTCTGGTTATTTTGAGAATCTGTTTCCAGTGTTTTGAATTATGTTTTCATCTGCTGGTATCATCTCCCCTACATTAGAAGAGTTCATTAAAAACCAGACCAAACAAAACAAAAAAAACCACCAAAATTACCAAAAAATTCCAACAAAACAACAAAAGCCCCAAACAAAACAAACCAAAAAAACCCCACAAAAAATGCAAAAAATACCCCAAGCCAAAACAAAACAAAAACCAAACCCAAACCCGAACCCAAGCCCAAACTCAAACCAGACCTTTCTATCTATTTTAATCCTCTAACCAATGTATAGATGGTAAAAAGGCACACAGTTGAAGACTGAAGTACATACTCAGTTTTTCTGGGTGTTAGGAAACTGTTTAGACCTAATAACATTTTGGAGAGAAGTGTACACTCTGTCCCACTGTCTTAAAATCATGTTGGTCTCTCTGGTTTACTTTTTCTCGTAAGAGCCTGTGAAAGTCCTGTTAAATTGATGTTTGTTTCACAGTGTCCTCTTGAAAGGTTTAAACTAGCTTTACTTCTCGACTGGGATCAGTCCTGTCATAAAAGTCCACTATCTTTTGTTTCATATATGTATTGCACATATTTTTTTATTTCTGATAGGAAAATTTAGCCATAGAAGAAACATTTCCTCTCCTCAGGAACATGGTAGAAGCACTTTTTCTGTCAAATTATATTTTCATATGGATTTTTCTTTTCTGAGCAGCTTGACATGAGAAGATTAGGGTATGAAATCTGCTTTATATCCCATCTCTGAGAAATGTCATTGCTTCTACATGCCAGAAATATTTCCAATATTGCAGTTGCTGTAAAAGTATGACAAAAATCCAGAAATTACATCTGTTTGTGACCAACCTGATTTTTTTCTGTTGTTGTGACTTACATATTTTATGTATACATACATACATATCTCCGTATAAAATCAGCCACAATAATGTTAAGCTTAAAAGAGACCAACAACCCCAATATATGATGAAGTACAGAGTGCTGCAAACTAGTAGAATATACCAACAAAACTAGAAGATAGACTGAGGAAAGGACTACTGATGGAGTTTGCTCATGTAAGCTCCACCAACAAAACCAGAACAGAATTTGTCATGCCTTTTTTTTCTGAAACAATCTCTGTATTCAAAGTGTTAAATCCTCCCTTCTCTGTCTCATTTCACTTACTTGAAACTGTACTTTCCCACCCCCAACTCCTAGCATATTTTCTTCTATTTCCCCTCATACTCTACCTCATTCTACCATCACAGATCTTTACCAGTGATCAATATCCTCTCCCAAGGTATATCTTTTCCCTCCTAAGGCATTCATCACTCAGCTTTAATCTTCTCCCTCTGGTGGGGTTTCTATCCACACATCTATTCAATAGGCCTGTGGAGAGCACCAGCATTTCTTATTTCCTGCATCTCCTTTAGTCAGCAGCGCTGTGTAGGCAGAACGCGGGTGACGAGAGGGACAGCACCACGCTGATGTGTTGTGATGTGCCACTGAGCAAGCTGTTATCACCTTGTCCTTTCCTTTATGTTTCAGCTGGCCCAAGCAGAGCAACATCCATCAAGGCCAGAGACAAAAGATAAAGCATCAGCTCAAAGATCTGTCAGGGACCTGGCCTGCTCAGGGGTTAGATAGCCTAGGAATGCCTTGCTAGCGTTCTGTCTCTAGATGGCACAGTATGCACCACGTAACAAGGCTGTGCTGTAAACATCTGTGTAATAACCCATTGTGTAAAATGAACAAATCTCAGCTATGCATCATATTTTAAGACATCTCAATTGCAATGTCCTTTCTTAGCTGCATTCATCTCTTGACAGAGACTTTTGACATTTTAAAATGGTTCGTGAGACATTCAAAGCTCATTAGGTATATAGAGAACTCTTAGCCACTGGATCCCTCCAAGGACTTCCAAATTTCTCAAAATTGCAGAAGAAATTAGATACAAGGCATTGTCAGTATCCACTGATAATTTTTATATAAGGGTTTGTGAAACTCCACTATATACTTTCTTAAACATATTTCTTCTATACCTTTAGTCACATAATTGTGTTTCAAGAAATGACATGTGCAAAGTCCAAAATCTCTCATCAGGCATTCACTAGCCAGTACATATTACCTTAGCATACACATACATACATAAATGTTTCCTTTCAACTTCAAAATAATAATAATTGGTAGTTGCTCTTAAAAAAAAAAATTCTAAACAGGCTAAAAGGAGAGAGGGAAAACACCTTTTAGCCTTTTATTTCTTAAAGTCACTGTTCCTGTGAATCTTGTTACTTGGTTTACTGTTAGGCTTGTCACCATTTATTTTGATTAAGAAGTGTTATTCAGCCTTTTTAAATGAGAAGAAATAAATCCTCCTGTCTTCATCTCTTTCTACCCCACTGTGAGGGGAATGGTGTTGCAACTTTCATTATATGGAGAGAGAAGTACATCTTTAACAGAGTAGGGAATCTCTGCAGAGATACACTATACAGCTTTCGCTCTATTTTACTCTCCCTTTGGTAAATCTAATTTTAGATGTGAAGCTTCAGATCAAGAAATAATCATATGGTGAAACATGGACTGTATAAATGCACAATATTTGTCACAAAAGTTTATTTGGTTTTTGTACTTAATTTTTTCCCCCTACTGGTCAGATACAAGAGACAGAATAAAGAACAACACGAGTTGAAATGTAAGAGAAGTGTTGACTGAAAATAGTTGATGCTGTTCATTAAGTTGCATTATATAGTTTTCATTTTATTTTCTCCCTTTTTTTCGCCCTTATTTTCCTTTACCTTTTTCTCGATTTTTTTCCCACTTTAAACTGTTGCAATAAACTGATACATTTCAAATATGTTTGTCTATTAGGGAAGTTCTTTTTCACTAGACTATGATTTATATAGTTATAGTCAGCTTGAAGTGTACCTAAAATAAAATAGTAGTCTTTCAGAGGTGACTTAGAAAATGGATGGTTCTACAGTATTGTGCACTTATATTTTTTACACATGGAAGCCTCAAAGAAAGAAATTGGGAAATAGCTTGAGGAAACAATCCAGAGGATGATACATACAGACAGAAAGCTAACATGTGAAAATGGGAGTTCGTAGCTATCAGTGATGTATTCAGCATGCCATCAATCTTAGATATTTATGTAACCATTTTGCCCAGAGCATCTCTTATGACGTTGAGCACCACTCAGTGTCTTATAACAAGCTTAGAATCTTTTGTATAGGGGTGGGGGAACTAAACACATTATCTACTTTTGTTCAGCTCCATTGTTCATGTAGTCCTTACAGTAATGTTAAAAAGACCCAAATAGTGCCATGGCCAGATGGTGCCTGTGTGTTATGGGCTTAACAGTAACACTTTTTGTGTTAGACTAATATGATTACACTGACACTGTACAATTACTTCAAGAAATCATGTGGAATTAATAATCAGGCAAAAAAAAATTAATATTAATTCCAGATTCAGAAGACATAACATCGAAACCTGAATGAGGTAGATGTCACAATGTTTTTTTTTTTTTTTAATTAGCATCTTCATGATGTTACACTAAAAGTGAATACTTGCTTTAATCAGGAAACAGAAATGGTTTCTGAGATGATTGAGAACACATTTTCTTTCTGTGGCTACTGATATTTGTGTTTTCCCTTGTAAAAAATGTGTTTGTACTTTCTAATATATGATTAAAGATAACTATCATGTAGATTCTGAATTTTTACACTTCACTCAAAATCTCAAAGATGTTTCAAACAATAAATTTATTTTAGTTGAGCAATATAGAGATTTTTGAAAACATGATAGTTATCTAGATCCCAGTGAAAATGATTTTATGTTCTTTTCTTCAGATTTTCTTCATTTTTCATCTACAGAAAAAGATACTTATTCAGAACATTCCTCAGAACCTGTTAGTGATGAAAATAAAAAGCATGTGGCCTTGAAGAGTACTGTGATTTCTAGTCTTAAAAATGGGTCATCATATTTAATATACTTAATATTTACGTATGTTAACAGTACTCATTTTGTACCTGTGTCCAAGTATGTCTGTGGGTATGTGTTTACCACAGTTTCTGAGCTAAAAGTTCAATTTTTATTCCCCCTCCTCTTTTCATTTCTCTATTTTGGTCTCAGATAGTGAAATACTTTTCTTGAACTGTCTTGTTTAATAAACAGCTATATATCTTTTTCATTCACCTGAAAAAATAGGAAATATTTTAGCAGGTCTACCTTTAATAAATCCACTTTTACTATCCTGACATTTTTTAATATATACATTGAACTTGTAACTTGTTAGAGTTTCTATATGTACTTATGGCACTTCATTTTTGAGTTTTTTTTAAGGTTGGTTTATCTTTTTTTCCTGTTTGGCTTATTGGTTTGCTGTTTTGTTTTGGGGTTTTTCATTTGTTTATTGGTGGGTTTTTCTATAAAACTACTATCTTTTTTTTCTCTGTTTTCAATGTATCTGGTTGTTATGAAAACAGCTAGATGTCCCCATGACAGCCTACAGCACAGTTATATTAGGCACTGCTGTTTTGCTCTTTAGTCTATGAGTATGATCTAGCTCTGAATTTTGATCTAATTATGAAATAGATCCTGCTTTGAGTAGAGAGTAAGACCAGGTAACCTCTAGAGGCAGCTTTCAACCTAAAGCATTTTGTAATTCTAGGTCACTTATTTAGTGATGTGCTATTCTTTCTCTTTTTTCCCCTCATTTTATTCTTTCTCCTCTTCCTTTCCTTATTCCTCTTCTTCTTTCTTGTGATCTTTTTGTACAATCTCAGTCTCTAAAGTAAGGTAAATGTATCTTGTTATCTTTGTTTTTCAAAGAAATTGAGACCTTAGAGATTTAGCTGTTATGTGTCTTAAAAAGCCCCTGAAATTAGTCATTATGGTTTGATAACTTTACTGATTTAATTTACACTTTTAGTGCAAAAGTACAGTAGTTTGCATAATTTAGCTTAAAAATAAAAAGCCATAATTAGAACAGTCTAGGCTGGAAGGGAAATTCAAATTCTCATTAATACTTTTGGATCAAAACTGAATTTACACAGCCAGCTCAAGTAATTCTGCACTATGGTTTCTACTTCTTAAGTAAACAAGCTTTTAGGCATTTTATGTCTGATTTTGCTTGTGTAAAATGAAGATGATACAATTCCAGGTTCATAGTGGTATGGGCCTGTTGGTATTTTTCTTAAAAATAGAGAATTATTTTGAGGTTGTTCTTAATATCAAATAAGGGAAAAATAATAATTTATGTTCAATTATTGGTTAGAGTGTTACAAATTTTGTAAAACAAATTATGGAAATGATTACAGGAAGAAAACCTAAATATTTACACTTTCAAAGGAGTCTATAAAATATTTCAAGATTAAAAATTTTGAAGGGAATTTCCTTCAAAAGTACCATTTTGAGAGTGAGATTGAAGATGCACAGGAGAAATGACTTATGATACACAAGGCGTTCTAGAAACAGGATCTGTAGGTCATGTAAATTTAGTGTGATAGCACTAAAGTCCACAATGCTACTGACATAATAGCAGCTTAGAATTATTAATTTATAGCAACAGACTGTAGGTGTGAAAAAAACCTTAATCTACAATCAGAACTGTCAGTAGGCTGATGGAAAAAAGAACTTAGTTGGTGTATTTAGTCAGCTATGATACTTTTCTTTTGGTATTCTTATCTCCAAGCAACTGGAAAAGGTCATGCAGTTCTTTATTAGTTCACTTGAACAGAATTCTGGTCCAGATGCACCCAGAACACTTTTTTTGAACTATCATCTTTTTACTTGCAACTATTCTTCTAGAAAAAATTGCTATTCGTAATAAAATTCTTCATATGCTTCTAGGTGAAAATTTGTTTTTCCTTACTTTTCCTCTACCATTTTAACCTTTGATAGATTCTGTTATCTTAAACTCTACAAAATGTCTTTGCTGAATATGTAGATATGATTATAAAAGAGAAAATCAGAGGAAGAATTAAATTCCTTGTTCAAATACTAGAAAGATTTTGTTTGTCCAATGCTGCCTTTCTATACTCTATATTAATTTGTTTTCCTTCCTTTTCTACTTGTGTTTTAGCTGCTATTCTATTTCCTGTGCAATTTATTGTCTCTTTTCTATGTTTTATTTGTCACCATTACTTAAAGTGTACGTACATAAATATCTCAGTTCGCACCACTGTTGTGCATGGGGAGTAGATATCCTGATAACTCCACTTAACTCTTATTGGAAGCTTTGAGTAGCCATGAAGAGCGAAAAGTAGATTTTTTCAAGATGAAATTGAACAGAAAAATGTCGTGCAGAAGCTGATAGATAATTAATTCATGGTATCAGACTAAAGATATTACAGTGTCTGAATATAAATGTGTTGTGCACAAGCGTCCTCAGTACCATGCACTTTGCTCCACAAACCTGCTCCAATTTGGCCACACTTTTACAGAAGCAGACTTAGCCTTAGCCTCTTGAGAACTAGTATTCAATGAAAAATAGCTCTGCCAACCCATCACCAGTTTAACTAACTTTTGTCAATTAAATCATGACTATGAGGATGGAGGAAAACTGAGGATTTGAAGAGGTGTGATAAAAAGATGCCCTGGGTTCTGCCCAGGGAAATATTCCCTTTGAACGTTGTTATTTATATTCTAGTTTCCTGATTAGTTCTCCATGCTGCCTTCTCTAGAAATGGGAGAGATTGTTTGTTGTTTCTTTCATTCAAATACAGCACACATCTGAGGTGTACTTCCGTTCTTTAGTTTTTTTAATTGGCTTTCTTAGGTGCTGTTGTGGTTGGTCCTGCTCCAGCTATCAATCATCCCAAGTATCTATAGAATCAAACTGCTGCTAGTGACATATCTATGTGTGTGCTTTTACAAAAACTCTACATGAGAAAATTCAAGCAAAAGTGTCTGGGCAGGCAGGTTTAAGATGACAGAAATCTTTAATAATGGTGACTGGTAGAAAATCTTCAAGACCTTCTATTTATTTAATAATGAAACATAACGGTTGTGTACCATATTTTAAAGAAATTATTAATTTGCCTATTCTATTAGGAATTGAGGGCATCAATTAAAAGCTCCGTGCTGTCTGTGCACTAAGTGAAGGAGGTGTTTTTTAATTTCTATTTCAGCTCTGAGTGCAATATTGATGTATGTGTCTTCATTTCTCAATGAACAAATAGAAATGTATGGGCAATTGAATCAAATTTCTAAAGAGGTTTCACTTTGTAGAGTTCAAATATTAGTATGAATTGGTTTTTATATTTACTGTAGTAACCATCCAGCAATGAATTATTTGCTGCTAATAATTATTCGTAATTCTTGCTTGCATAGTGTATCCATTTATCAAACAATAATCAGCAGAAGTTGTTTTCCTTCTTCTCTTTACTGTGCAAACTCAGGCTTATCAGGTTACCACTTGTTTTTCTAGAAATGTAATCTTCATCTAATTTCTTTCTTCTTGAGTAACAGAACATTTTTCTGTAGTTACAGTTAAATAGGAAGGAAGGAAGAAAGGAAGGAAAGGAAGGAAGGAAGGAAGGAAGGAAGGAAGGAAGGAAGGAAGGAAGGAAGGAAGGAAGGAAGGAAGGAAGGAAGGAAGGAAGGAAGGAAGGAAGGAAGGAAGGAAAGAAAGAAAGAAAGAAAGAAAGAAAGAAAGAAAGAAAGAAAGAAAGAAAGAAAGAAAGAAAGAAAGAAAGAAAGAAAGAAAGAAAGAAAGAAAGAGAGAAAGAGAGAAAGAAAGAAAGAAAAAGAAAGAAAGAAAGAAAGCCCATCTGTAAGGTTATGAGAACAAAAAGCAAAGTGAATGGGAGCAATGGCACTGGTTTGTCAGATGGCTGAGGAACATGCAGACAGCACCACCCATGACAAGCCTGACTCCACTGCTTTCCTGATAAACCTATGCTCCAGCACAGGGTATCTTTAGGATACAAACAGCAGTTGGTGACTAAAAATTTGGTTTAGTGTGATAGAAAGGTCAGCACATAAACTCAGATATTTTTGTCTTTTAACTTCTTTGAATGAACAACCCTGAGGGATGAAAATCAGCTTGTTTAATGTCTGGATGGGAACAGCTTGTTCTGACTGAGGTTGCAATTCCAGACAAAATTAAGATTTTTCTTCATTCAAAATGTATTTGAAAGCATTTGCTTTATTTGAACTAAGAATAAATCTGTTACAGCAGAGCAACATCCCAATGCATGCAAAGACTCACAGGAGGAATTATTGTAGAAACTGAGTTGAAGACCCCTGATTCATAAAACATAAGGTTTTTCTAGTGCAAGCCCCATTTAGGTCAGGGTAGCATGTCTGCTATTACCATCACGAGCAGAGGCTATCTGCTAGGGGGAGATGACAAAGCTACATGTTGTTTTGTGGAGTGCACAGTTGCCCTTAAGCATATGGTCTTCTGCCAGTGTTTGAGGAAGCTCTGCTGGACAGATAATTAGAAACTTGGTGATAAAATCTCAGCTCTTCAGGCAAAATAATCATAAGAGTGGTGAATTAACGTAAGCAGCAGAATATCAAGAAATATTTAATCTTGTAACCTGCTCTGCTTTAAAGTGAATGGTAACAGTGAAGTAATATACTCTTTGCCAAGGAAGACTGTAGTACTACATTTCTCCTGACAGAGACAGGGAGTACTGTGCATCCCTCGTTTGAATAAAAGTGGTTCTCCACTTACTGGGATAATAACGCTTATGAAAGTTGGAATCAGCAGTGCTAAGTAGCAAGAGATGTGCCAAGTTTGCTCATGATGCATGGTTTGTAAAATATTTGTGTTTGTTTATGAGATTGACTTCAGAGTCTTAAATCTTAGGCACATATGTTTCTTTCTCGTCTTCTTAAAGAAAAGGAGAATAAGAGATAATAAATGTGTAATTCCTTAATTAGTGCTAATGAGTAAATAAGTGTTCCCGTCATCAATACTGTAATCTTGCTCTAAAGCTCTGTGTGTACCACTTATAACTGAGGTTACTGTTGCTTTCCAATGAAAAGTGTCTTCAATTTCTTACTATGTCATAAGAAGGAAGAAAATGTTGCCACAATGTCTGATTATGTGAATTATCTACTCTTTGCTGAAGAACATAAATAAGCAATTTGCGAAATATTTGCCATTGCAGATTTACTTCTTGCAACTCTATGCAAATGGTATTCAAAACACACCACTTGCAATAAGCTGACCGCCACTGCATCTCTGGTTGCAGTTTACACCTTTTGTCTGAGCATATTCTAGTTTAAATGAAAAATCCATGTGCATGTTTTGGTTACACCTGGACTTGTATATAAGGAACTTGGGTGTTTCCATGCCATTGGTAAAACTGCTCCCTCGAATTCCTTGAAAGCAAAGAGAAGGAAAATCAGTTTCTCTTAGAAAGCATGGCTGGGAAAAGTTAAATTTTTAAAGATGGATGTGGCAGTTGGTACTATGAAAAAAAACTTAATGGAATAATATGAAAGTGAACCGAGAATTATAGGGGAGAATATGTCCTTGCTGCTTTACATACGCATCTCCTCACCCAGTAAGAGGTAGTTAACTGCTGAGCAATAGGGAGGACAGCAACTCTCTGTGACTGGAGCTATGATAATAAATGCAAAGGAAAACACTTAAGAAAGATGTCAAGTGTTTACTATGCTTTGAATAAATAAGCCCAGTTTTAAATAGCTGCTTGCTAAGTGAATTTTTCCCATTTTATGACTTAAGCAAATTGCTGGCATAGAGACAAGAAATACTGAATTTAATTACATGGTTTAAGGAATAGGTTTTGTATCTTTCATACTGGAGTGTTTCAAGGGCTGGATGTGATACGTTGGCTCAGTTCCTATAGAGAAAATGTAAAAAACCTGGAACACAGAAAAAACTAGCATAAGGATTATAACTTGGAGTCACACAAAATACTATTTTCAAAAATTATTGTTATAGGGTAAATATTTAGGAAATCACAGGGCAAAATTAACTCATATGCTGCTTCTGCTCATGTTAAATTAAATGAAACAGTTCAACGTAAGTGATCTTTATAGATTCCAAAATGAGCACTGATATCTCTCTATTGGAATATTTTATATTGTTTACTTCTAGGATGAAAGTTTCTCCTTAAATTTCATTAAATGCTCTCTAATTTCAGAGGTTCCTAGTATAGTCCCTCTTACAGTGCATTTTCCTGCGTGTTTGCATGTGTAATCTGAGTAAAGTGATATTTAAACTAAAATTTAAAATGTAAACATTCAATCCCATGAATGCAAAGGTAGCATAACTGCATAAAAAATGTAGCAAGGTCTATAGATATATTCTTCACTAACTCTCAGTGCCTGGGAAGGTGATGGAGAAATTTCCAGGCACACAATGATCAAAGTCATAAGGAGTCTCATCTTGGATCACTGGTGAGAAGTCATTCTTGCCTGGCTCAATACACCTCTATGGCAAAGTGACTGTAGATTGGTAGATGAAAGGAGAGCAGTGGGTATTGTCTACCTAGACTTCAGCAAAGTTTTCTATTCTGTCTCCTATGAAGGCCTTACAGAGAAGTTAATAAGTATGAGCTGGATGATTAGGCTTGTCAGCAGGGCTCTGAGTAGTGGTGATCACTGTAACAAAGTCTAGTTGAACCCCATAAGCCAATATTGGATCAAACCCTATAAAAATTCTCCATCAATGATATGGATGACAAAGAGGAGTGCACGCTCAGCACCACCTGGACTTCTGTGTCAAGTTCTGAGCTCCCCAGTATGGAGTCACAGGAGAAGGAAATCCAGCAAATAAGATGATTTGCTTGCACAAGCTATCTTTTAAAGGAAAAGAGTTGGTGTTTCAGGGAATGAAGATGAGACCCAGGCCAGGCAGTTTCATGAAAGACTGAGAGAAGGGTCTGGAAGAAGGAGACAGAGTTATTAGCTGAGAATAAGCTGAATTCTTACTCAGCTTATCCACTCAGCTATCAAAATCAGTGGCAGGAAATGAACAATTAAGAATTAGAAATACAAAATGAACCAGGCACACAGAATGTGTCTCTGGGAAGTAACTGCTCAGCAGTTTAGGCAGTGCAGCTACTCTCTCTTGTCAATGAGTGGCCCCATGGGGGCAGAGGCTGCCAGCACCTCTGGTGCTCAGAGATTCAGCTTTGCTGTCCTCTACTCCTCTTCTCTGGAGCCTTACAGACACTGCCTCTTGTGTCTTCTTGGAAGCTGGCCTCGAGTCCTGCCTTTGTAAATCTTTGCCATCCTACTCCATTGCTGCACGATGGGTGCTCAAGGGGTAAGAGCCCTGGTGAGTAGCTTTGAGCAGGAAGCAATCAGCAGCACTGCCAAACTGCACAGGTGGCACCAGGCTGAACCCATCACATTTATAAAGAGCTGCACTTGGCAGGAGCAGGTGCTGTGCTGGCAGGGACTCTGTGTCAGATTTAATTTACTGGATGATCTGGCTCAGCAAACATTCAGTATAGATGCTTGCTCCTGCCTAATGTTAAGTAGCTGAGTAAACACGATAGAAGATCTCCACAAGTGTTAAATAGATGTTGAAAAACACAAGGTCTTGAAATTTACTAGTGCACAAGAAGTTTTTTTACTTATTTGACTACTAATATGCCTAATTTGTATGTTATATAAAAACACTATTGCTTCCAGATTACCCAGGAGCTTGAAAATGTCTCGAAGTTCTTTGTATACATTCCCCAGAAGTCATTTGTAGAGAAAATTTTAAGTGTGAGCTTCAAAGCCAAGAGTTTGAACAAGGTCTCCAAAATTTCCGTGTTACTAACTTTCCAGATTTCTCTTCCTCAAAAGCAAAATTTGCTCCAAGTGTCCTAAAAGTTTTTTTTTTAATGTTGTCTTATTTTTCATATTAGTAAATATATCATCCTTCCTTCAGGAAGGATATTTTGCATTTTTAGTGAAATTGACATTGACATGAGAACTTAAGGGTCAAATACCATTATTAAAACATACCAACACTTTGAAGGGAATTTGAGGATGGTGAAGGGGATACAAAATTACAACAGTTCTGGGTTTAAATAGCAAATTTTGACAGCCTTCTCCTTAATTTCATCTTCTGACACTTATTTGTCATTTTTAAAAATTGAAATTCATGCATGAGTCACCTCTGATTTTAAAAATCATAGTTTTGTAATTTAGCTGCTCTTGTGTAAGAAGAGTATTCCTACCAGTGTAGGAGACTTTCACTATTATAAATTGGGATGTAACAATCCATGTTTGTCCAAAAATTGCAATGAAGATATTTAAAATTTATCATAATGCTAATAAAATAGACATTCTTAGACTCTGTGTTACAATCAAAATAGCAATTTTTCTTGTATCTGGCTTTTGTAATACTTGTTAATGGGACAGCCCTTGAACAGTTGAAGTAGATTTTTGGCAGTTCATGTGTGAATGTGTGGACACATTCTCTTCCAATCTCCTCTTGAACAGCAGTGATAGCAATAGGAATAACAAAATTTCAAGCACTTATTTTTGATTTTTTGCTACTTTTTAATTCCTTGAAAAGGATCTTTAGAGTGATACAGTTTAATGTCATGAATATTTTTCAATAACAATGTATGATTAGTTATCTATCATCTGCTATGGATGATTAGAAAATTCAGTGTTGTGATTATTAAGGTAAACAATTGGATGACATTTTTTTCCAGTGTCAATATGACACTTCATGAAGAGAAGGTTGAGAATCAGGTTGCTATATCATGCTGATATTCTTTGAAATATAATAAATTTGAGTTAAGTTAGTTTAAATTTTAGTGTATTTTTGTTAAGATAGATCCTTGGTTCATCATCCTTAACATTACTGTAACTTTTACCTGTAGTAAACCATGTTTGGTCCTACGTAGTGGATGCACTATAGACCCACTTAACAATTAAGATACTCTCAGTCAAGTATAATTGCCATAAATTTTTAAATTGGCAAAATTGTTTTGTTTTACTGCTGTTCCCTTTGTAGTCATGTTTCTGGTGGTCTGTAATAAATGGCTGTTGACATTTCAGTAATCAAGTTATCAGCTTTTTCTATTTGTATGGAATGATTAGCACAGAAAAAAGCTATTTTTTAGATGCATTAGTACTTTTACCAGCAGCATTAACAAGTAAAAAAGCTCTAAGTCATTAAAAAAGTCAGTAATTTCATTTACTCTCCAAGTCCATGTAATTTTCAGTCATAATTAGGGCTTTGAGTTTTTTCACCATTACATAAGGTACAGATATCTGCTTTGTCAGGAGTTTTTGGTTAACTTTTTTATTTAACAATCAAAAACCCTGGCAGGGGGTGGGGGGGGGGGGGGTGGGAATTGAATTTCTGAGTGTGGAGTGGTCAAGTCTCTGGTCTGAATAAGACAGAGGGGGTGAGCACCCACCACTGGAGTGCTCTGCATTTTGAACCAGATATAGAAGGTTGATCAGAAGCAGATCCTTCAGAGGCAGGATGTTGCTTTTAATCATGCTGATTGTCCTCTTTTACACAATTCAGTTGTAAAACTGCCCACCCAGCCCCTCCCCTGGAAAGATCACACTCACACCAGACATCAGGACATTCACATTCACATATAGACATGAGAGTATTCATCCCTTCTGATGGGGCATAACTGCTGGGTACAATTATGCTGACATGAGAGGCAGCTGCTGTGTCTTAGGAGGGGCCATGCACCATCAAAGACCCCCAAAGTGCTCACAGACTCATTCCCTTCTACCAAAGGTCTGCACATGATCCACAGTGTTGCAACAGATCCAGAGTCTTTTGCAAAAGACAGTGTAAAAAAAAACCTCCAGGGAACATGCTTGGGTGCATCCATATATATATATATATATATATTTATATATATATATATATGTGTGTATATATATATATGTATGTATGTATGTATGTATGTATGTTTAAATGTATGTGTGTGTGTATATATATATATGTATGTATGTATGCATATGTGTGTGTATGGATATGGATATAGATATGGATATGGATATGGATGTATATTAACCCACTGAATTATGTGTTTTGGGGGCTTTCCCCCACCCATGATGGATCAGAGCTGTGACCACCACTTTGACCAACACCTTGTTGCTGGGTCCACGAGTGGTGATATCTTTCTACTCTTATCCTTTCTCTCTCTTCCTTTCTTTCTCTTAAGCATTTTCTAAAGTGTTATTTTTAGCCTTTCATATTTCTGTATTAACATAGATAACAACCAAAACAGCTACACATCTCTTTTACATTGCAACCAAATTGTTCTAAAATAAAATTACTGTGCTTACAAATTCATGAGAGAATTATAGAACAGGGATTTCTGCCACTCAACAACAAAACTTGGTTTTAATTTTTTTTTTTTTTTTTAAGGACAAAACAAATGTAATGCATTTTTCAGTTATATGAAAACATGCTACTTTTTAGTTTAAACTGCAAACCATTGGTATCAGCACAGGCTGGGGGATGAGCAGGTTGAGAGCAGCCTTGCCAAGAAAAAAACTTGGGATGCTGGTGGATGAGGGGCTAGATATCACCCAGCAAAATGTGCTTGCAAGCCCAGAATGCCCAGAAAACCAAACGTGTCTGGGGCTGCATCCAAAGCAGCGTGGACAGCAGGGAGAGGGAGGGGATTCTACCCCTCTGCTCTGCTCTGGTGAGACTCCACCTGGAGTGCTCCATCCAGCTGTGGGATACCCAACATAAGAAGGATGTGGACCTGTTTGAGCAAGTTCTGATAAGGATCTTGGAGAGGATCAGAGGGCTGGAGCACCTCTGCTCTGATGACAGGCTGAGAGGGTTTGGACTGTTCAGCAAAACATCATGCAGTGGAACTGATGGGGATTATTTACAGTAACAATATTATTTATGTGCTTGGAAAAATGAAACAAAACCCCAAACTTCTGGTCTCATGTTCAAATAGTTTCTTGTTGTGCTCCTTATATGTATTATAGAACTCTGCAGTTCCAGTACTTTGTTGTTCTTCTTTCCTTTTTCACATATTTCACTTTTACAGCATGCTGTACAGAAATTGTAGCTTGTTAGAATCATGTTATACAAGAACAACACAAGGAGGTTATTTGTAAAACACCTGAAAAACGGAAGATCTTGCCTTGACTAGACAAACACTTGCAAACACTGCTAGAAGGATTTTTTTTAGAATATAGTTCTGTCCTTGTTTAGGCTGGAATAGTGTCAATTTTCCTCCTAGATGGTTTAGTGTTGTCTTTTGAATTCAGTTGAGACTGATGTTGATAACTCACTGAATGTTTTGGTTGTTGCTAAGTGATGCTTACCCTAAGTAAAGGACTTTTCAATGTTGCATGCTCTACAAGTAAGGAAATGCACAAGAAGCTGAAAGGGAATATAACAAGGGCAACCGGTCCAAATTGGCAAAAGGGATATTCCATACCACAGAATGCCATGCCCAACTTACAAACTGGGGGGAGTTGGCCAGCAGGTGCCAACTGCTGCTGAGAAACAGGCTGAGCATCAGTCCACTGTCTGGGGGACATAAGCAATTCCTCATTTCTCCTGGATTTTATTTCTGTCCCCCTCTCTTGTTTTCATTATTCTTATTTTATTCTTGTTCTATTTTATTTTGTTTCAATTATTAAACTTTCCTTATCTCAACTTGTGAGTTTTGCTTCCTCTTTTTTTTTTTTTTTTTTTTTTTCTCCTCCTTGTTGTGTCAGAGGGGTGAGTGAGAAGCTGCATGGTCCTAAGTTGCCAGCTGGGGTTAAATCACAAGGGGTTCTCTCTTTATCACACAGCTTAAGAGTCTTAGGGAAACTGACTTGAAGCAAATTGTCAATACTCTGCAGATATTCTTACATATGACTACACAAGCTTCACAGACGTTATGAGAAATTGAATTATTTCAATGTGATCAGAGGAATAAATAATCATATAGAGCAGAATCTTGGAGTTAGATGATGGTATGTTTGGTCATATTTCATTCAAAATTCAACTCTTGATACTTGATAATTCATATATTACTGCTACATGTTATTAAGGCTTGATGAATTTGCTATTAGGCTGAATAGAAAGTGATCCTTGTTTGTATTAGATCACTACTGTAACAGATTCAGTCAATTTTGAGAGGGAACAGAGAGGGGTGATAACAGAACAAAGCTCTTTTTTGTTTTGAACTTAACAGCTTCTCTGAAATCTTTCACCTCTACTGCTTCCATGGGCTGCTTCTGCCCTCCAAAAAGAAAGATGTTATAGTATGTGTAAAATGAAGAGATGCATCCTTTCTCTACTCCTTCCTCTTGTACAGTGGAAACTAGAGGGAGAAGCTCTCTTGACTTTCTGAAATGGAAATGTGCTGTTATGTGGGGGCACTGAGTAGCATCTCCGTCAGGGCTCTCAGGTGCACTCGGAGGAAATCAGCTGGAAAGACAAAGTTGCAAAGTTTCTATCACACTGAAAAAGTTGTCTTCCAAGGCTTTCCAAAGAATATAACATTATTTAATCTCACATGTTATTCATTACTGTAGATTACCTATGATTTGCTTCTTATAGGTTAATCAGGACTTCCTTGTTATCTGTATATCTGAATATTTTCAGGGGTGGAAACAATAAATTAATCTCTATGTTTTCCAAACTTGTTTCAAACTAATAAGAAGCTTCCAGACAGTCATGATATATAAATAGAGATGTATGCATCTGCCTCTCTGAAAAATAAAGGTAAAAATTATTTTCAGTCAAAGAAACAAAGTAAATCTTATGATCCTAATTAATGGCAACTTCAAGCTGTAAGTGTTGAATTGTCAGAATGTAGCCATGGGGTTTTGGTATAAGTTTCATTGAAAATTCAAAATGAAATTTTTTTTTTTTACTTCAGTTTTAAAAGGTACTTTTACCTTCTTTTTGAAGCATTTCCCAGTTGCAGCATCCTTAAAAAATATTCTCACAAAATATCATTATCTAAAAAATTCCCACTTCTTGCCTGTTCCTGCGGTTTTTCTAAAAATAAAAGCAGTCAGAGAAAGAGTTTATAAAAAGGAAAGTTACAAATTTATGCTGTGAAATTCTTAAAAAATTAATTTATTTTCTTTCTTGAGCAACATATATATTAAAAATACAGCTGTTTTATCAGATGTGACTGGTGAAGGACAACTCAAAGTTGTGCCTAACCAGTAACTCAGAAGGGAAGAACTTTCCCTTAAATGATTTCTCACTCATATTTCTTTCTACCATACAGTAGTCTACCAAATTTTTCATAAGACGGTCTTAATAAAGGCCAAAGGAAAAGTTTAAGAAAAGTGGGGAATCTGCATCTTAAATAAAAGAGATTTCTAGCTAATCCTGCAACATATTAGTGATAAATACCAGGAAAAACTAGGACATACAATGTTGATTTTGTTTAAATAGGGCTTTTTATCCCTCACTGTAAAGATTATTTTCTATTGAAATGTGAGGATCCAAGAAACTACAAAGTCAGTCCTTTATTCCTTTTTTATTAAATTCAGAAACATGGTGAAAAAAGTTGCAGAAGAATATCCAGATGACCTGGTAGGAGCATGCTATTGTCAAGGGGGAGCAGCTTTTTTATAAGCATTAGAAAGTCTGACATGCATGCCTTCAGTGAACATTCAATTTGGGTAAAAGTATCTGAAAGCTACTATTTTATATTCTTCTTTCCTTTATATTTTCTGTTTTCACATGACCTCTATGATTACCCAAGATTAATATCTTATGTCTTTACCAGAGGATAGTGAGCTCTTAAGGGAACCAGACATGGACTGGTATAAACTAATGCCCAGGCTGTTTGTGTTTTATACAAAAGACAAAACTGTGTCAACGTTCTCTGTTTACCAAATATAGAGCTGCTAAATACTTACAAAGCAGAACGAGTTGTAATTAAATCCATTTACCAAAATTAGGCTTATATAAAGTCATGGGTTTGTTTTGAGTTGTGCTATTGACATTACTTTTTATATAGGTGTATGTGTAATTTACTTTCCAATTAGCTGCTATTTTTAAAAAGCAATCACTTATGCTAAGAGAGGAAACCCTTGTTTTTATTAAATCCTTCTGTCAGTAAAGGTGACTTTCTGAATATAAAGTACAGAGTAATTTCATTGCCTTTAATAACTGTTCTCATGGAAAATAATTACATTAACACAGCAAATCCAAAAAAAGTATCCTAATTGTTGAAAAAGGAAAATAACACATTATTAACCATGTAACACAGGCATAGAAGAGCAAATAAAACACTAATTTGAGAAGCCTAGATTTTATTCTTGGTTTGGGTATATTTTTCTCATTATCTTTTTTTCAGTGCTTATTTGTGAAAAATTTAATTTCTTGGTATGACGCAACAATCATTACTTAGAGGAATTTTACAACATTTTTGGTGAGAACTTTTAGATACTAGTTCTGTTGGTTGCCTCTTTCTCATGCTAGATTAGTTTTAAAAAGTCTTAATAAATGTCCTCTGTAGCTAAATGTTAGTGCTTTCTACATTAGAAAATAATTGCTTTATTTCTTTATCTTGATGCATACGTTTAACATCTGGAACATTCTCGTTTCATGTAGAGTTGTATGTGTTTTGTTTCTGTGCAAAAGCCTGATGCTATCAGAGTTCATTCAATTAGTGAACTGCAAATCTCTTTTATGCTGCTGCTTATCTATATTTTTGAAGGTTGCTTTCTGATAATGAGAAACAGCTTGTTTGACACTATTTGATGTGAACTGTAAATGGTCTGTTGGAAAAAGCCAAGATTTTTCTCCCTCATCTCCAGCAACAGGTGGAGTACTTGGAGTTCATTAGATTCTGAACTCAACTGTTTAGCTGTGTTTCTTACTTGCACTTTAAACCACAGTAATTTAACAAAGAAAGAGTGAAGAGATTTTCAAACAAACAAAAATAATATTTATCCAATGTATTTTTGGTGGGGATGGGACTCAACCTTTGATATACCCCTTTTTAACCCTGTTTTACTTCTTTTTTTTCAAATTTAGTTTTCCTTTTTGAATCTGACATCTATGGGACCTATATCTGCTTTTCTCTGCATGACTATATATCATACTGCATTACAAAAATGAAAAAATTAAATAGCTGTATGTCTCTTCAATTTCCCAAATCCAGAGTAATTTCTTTTCATGTTGTAATACTTCTTTTCCCACAGCAAATAATTTGCTTTCATATCAATAAAAGTAGGACAAGAAAAGAAAGAATGAAGCAAGAATAGAAATTAAATTTAGCATAACTTAAGATGTGTATGGCGATATTAATATTACATCATGACTCTTCAGATTTAGTGCACTAAATTATTCGCTTGAAATATATAATTGCAGTTTTAATTTCAAGAAATATCCACTGCCAGTTATATTCAGTGCCAAGAATACGATTAGTGTCAGATAATACGTTCTTACATTGAACATGTGGTTTGCAACTCACAGCGTGACACTTCAATAGATCAACTTACTACTTGTAGCTGTTGCACAAATTCTGTATCACTTTAAGCAAGCATTGCAACCTTCCCATGGCTTACTTTTCCAATAAAGTATTTTGAAGTGGTAGGGATTATATAAAACTGCCACGTCTATACTATCCACAAAAGCTGTAGGAATCTAGTCTGTAACAAAAATGAATCCACCTGAGTTGTCCCCAAACACTAGAGAGTTAAAAGATGTTTCAAAATCTGGTAAATTACACCTTAGCCCTGCACTTCCTGAGTACCTCTCAGCCCTGGTTTAAGTATACCTAAACAAGAGGAAGGTACACAGAGAAATGAGCACTGTCAAAAAGAAAATTTGGAATCAATATCAGCCTCAGGTAGAAATACTGAACTTAGGACATGATAATTTCCTTTTTCCTGTTTCTGTTTATGTAAATACATTCATACATATGCATATACACATGTTTATAGACACATAAGATGTGTTTAGAATACAAGGATACTTTCAGGAACCTACACCAGTATTGCTCATTATGATCAGATAAATGGCAACTATTATGAAGATTGTAGTAATGTTTAGTAAAATTCTTTAGTCTCCTATACTGTTGTGACAGCTACAGCTCTATTTTAAGTTTCTTTGTGGATTTTCTTGTAGTGCTTTCTGTCACTAAATATATAAGCTGTGTATTCACAGGTTGGTTTGTCCCCATTGAATTCACATTCCTGGACCATTACTTTTATTTTTAATAGAAGTATGAAGATTTGCCTGGATGCCTCTTTTCAGGGGAAAAGAGAAATTGAAGGCATTCTATTTCCACATGGAGTTAATAGACCAAATCTTAAAGGGCAAAGAGATTTCTTTGAAAATATGCTTTGTCGTACCAGGCCCTTTTCTCTGGCCTTTTAGAGAAACCCTACCTCCATAGAATATTAATTGTTAAAATACCACCAAAAGGGCAAAAGTTCTTTGTAGGCATTGCTTTTTGTGAGTTTAAAATTTTATGTAATGAACATAAAAAATTTTGTCATAAAGAAACTTGTTTTGTTTGCAAGGCTATATGATTATTGTTCCAGTGAAGATGCTCAGAAAGCTCTTGGAGATATATTATCTTATTCCTGAAAAATTTGTTTTCATTTTATTTAAAGTGTGTGTCCAACCATGTGCACAGATTTCTGTATGTTCATCATCAACTAGGGCATACAAAAACAAAGAATTGTTTGTGTCCCCCATCCAAATAATTTTGATCAAATGGGCAAATCAGATACACATTTTGGCTATCTCAATTTAAATTATTTTTCTGTGAATTTACTTTGGATAAGCCTGTTTCTAAATTCATCCAAATATGAGAACTGAAGTGCAAATCTGTAATTCTACTTTGCACCATATCTGTGAACATGACTTATAACAGAAGCAGCCAAAGAACCAAGTGTTAGTGTTTCAGTGAAATAGTTTTTAAATTCCTATGAACCAAATGGGAAAAGCAAGCCTACATCAACTTTCCCAGTTCTTCAGTGTTGAAATTACAATGCCTTTCATGTCAAGTCTTCATTGCCCTACTTTGCTTCATACAGTGACATTCCAGTCCCAAACAATATTTAATATCTTTTTCAAAAAACAAAACAAAACAAAACAAAACAAAACAAAAAAAAAAAAAAAAAAAAAAACCAACAGAAAATAGCTACAATTCCTAGATCTTAGAATGCTTTTAGGAAACATAAGGTTGTTTTGGACTATACTGGATAATGTTAATTATTGACAAGGGCTGCATCATTTTTCTCTTTGATATATGAAAACACAGTTTTAATAGAAGTTCTAAAGAGATTTTTCCTATCCCTTTCACTATTTCCTATCCCTTCTTATCCCTTTCACTGTTATTTGCCTTGAAACAGCTGTTTACCAAAGTGACTTCTCTATGAGAATTACATCTTTCCTATCAATGAGATTTTTTCCTTCCTGACTGAAAGCCAGATGTGCTTATAAAAATCTCTTTTAAAATTACAGTTAACTGCCAGAAGCCATGAAATAACTGACAACCCTTCCAGCAAAAATGTTACAATGTATTTCTCTTCTAATTTGAAGAACGAATTATGTATAATTCTCTCTATTTTGCATGTAGCCTAAGAAAGAATAAGTGATTCTGTATGAGTGTTTCCTGTCACACTGATGCACCTAGGGGCTAAATTCACCAGCTTAGTGGAAGTTGCAGACTGATGGCCTGCTTAATTGCTCATACTAAATAGCCAGGTTTGTAGTACAGATGTAAAATATTTCCATCAGAGAAATATATACAGATGCCTTAGAAGAGTTTGTAAACACTAACAATCAATTATTGAAAGCCTTCAGCTGATATGGAGGTGCTATATCTACTTGAGGTGAGAGAATAGGGTTGAGCAGCTTCTATATGACATGCACAAAAGGCTGCATAGGGGACCTTGTCTGTGTTTATGAGAACCTGAAGTGTTGCTCATTGAGTACTTTGCATCTTAGCACTTCATTTTTCAAAGTTGTTTGGAGTCAAAGAGGAGGCAATAATCTGCTGTTAATAATCCGGAAAAATATCAAAGGGGAAGCTAGAGAAAGTTAAGTTTCCCTTTGAGACCACAGACATAAGAATTCCCAAACTCATAGATTTATAACCTTTCATTTCTTCTCTTAATTATTTGCTCATTATGCTTGTCCAAATCTTTGAAAAAATCTGTTATTTTTGCTAAGTATATTACATAATTATATTTTCTTGTTTGGTTCAAATGTAGAAGACAGCTATTTTTCCACTTCACTAAAGAAGCCATGTCTAATGAAGTCTGCTGGTGTATGCATACATTGCACAGGCTTTTAGCAGACTTAAGAATGCCCGTGAAGTCCAGCATTCCTCAGCACCCAGATAACACAATGACAACCTGGTTTTTGTATTGCTCACTGCAGATACAGGTGGTGGATTGATCCTGGCTGGACATCTCACAATGACCTTCAGCATGGGATGTAGGAGAGAGAATCTCTGCTCTGGCATCTTCAGCACCTCCTCCTTCTTCACTGACCTTTGTATTTGTTGTTTCTCTCACATATCCTCACTACTCTTTTTCTGCAATTCCTGGTGCATGGGTCTTTCCTTCTCTCTTCATTTTCCCATTAACTGTGTTATCCTGGAGATGCCACCACTGTTGCCAACGATCTCAGCCTTGGCCAATAGTGAATCTGTCTTGGATTGGCTGGCATTGGATCTATCGGACATGGGAGAAGCTTCTGGCAGTTTCTCAGAGAGGCCATCTTGTAGCTATCCCTGCTACTAAAACCTTGCCATACAACCCAATAAAAATTAAAATATTTTCAAGAAAATTTTAGACAATTATTAGGCTGCACATGCAACTGGGATGATATGGGATAACTGCACATAATTCGTGTCATCCTGTGAAAGAAACAATTTAATCATCAGTGTGTTTGAACAGTGCACTTGAAAAGTGATTGTTGCAGAAGGAAAAAAGAAATCTCAGTATCTTTGCCCAAGTTAAAAGTTTTGTGAATGTTCCTATGTAAAATAATTTCTTCCATACCTATTATTTTATATAAGACACATTTGCTGGCAATTTATTTTCTTTCCACAAGTAAAAACGCAGAGCACTTTCTGTTTTGTCACCTAAACTTCAAGTACTCTCTGGTATTATCCACTCTGTACTTTCAAAATAATCTGTGTTTGCTAGGCACAGATATATATTTTCTCGAGAGATTATTATTTTGAGAGAAAACTTCTTTTCAGGGTAATATAAGATAACTTTTGATCCAAGATTTTGATTTGTGTGAAGTGGCTTTGGTGATCAACAGGGTTTAAATTGTCCCCTTTTTTTTTTGTTTGTTTGTTTGTTTTATTCTTGTAACTAGTTAAGAATGCTGAGAATTTCTGAAATTACTTATAATGCATTTCCTAGCACATTTCTCTTCTATTCAGTCTGCTTTCTAGATATACATAGAAGCAAAACTCACTAGTGCTTAGTCTTTACTGGCAATTTCTGCCATTTTAATATCCCAGAATAACTATTAATTTGAATTGGAATTTGTTTTGCTTTGTTATGATTTGTAATGATGTAGTTATGAGTGGAATTCCAGATGTTTGTGCTTCTTCTGGTTCCTCATATGCAAACCAAACAGAACTAGAGAAAGGAAAAATAGTTGTGCTTACTTCTTACCTCAGTTATTAATACAGAGACAGCTTGCAAAGTATGTTTAGTAGTTTTGAGTTTTGTTTTGCCAAACAATTTCAGCACAGAACTGATTATCATGTCTAATGTCATAAGAACTAGCACAAATCTTGCAGTCTTGCAAAGGTATTTTGCATTATCTCATACAAATTATTTTTGTTGGCAGCTCATTAATTTATTTCAATATGATTAATTGCTAAATGTATTAACACTCCAGTTAGATCACTGTTGTTAATGTGGAGATTTAGTTGCATACTTTTCTTAATGATATTGCAATATATAGAGTCTAAAAATGACTGAAAATTCCAATTTTCTGTTAATTTGATTGTGGTGTATTTAGGGATTGTCATGTGACAAGTATGGTCAAGCAAAATAATTCAATTTGTTCTTATGTATACAGTTTTGTTTCTAAGCTAGGAAGGCTCAAAATCTATTAAAGATCAGAAAAAAAAAAAAAAAAAGTGTCTGCTTCGTGAGTTAGCTCTGTGGGTCATCAATACCTCTGCTGAAATATTTCTTTTCTTATGGGTAGAAACATGAGCATTCAATGGCAGCTTTGAGTCTATTTCTCTCTGTGTGTCCTGAAGTGTGTGTAATCAACCACAGATGCACTGTCTCAAGCTTCTCAGAATTATAGCTTGGCTAAAAATAATCACTTTTTCTAGAGCTGTTTAACTACTGTTCAAATCAAAGAATAATATTTCAAAATAGTTTTATTTACTTCTGTTCAGTTCCTAAGGACAGTACTCATTTAATTTGTCTACTTTGTTTATAGATATTAGCTATAGAAAGCATTAATGAATAACTTTCTCAAGGTGACAGTGAAGTGCTTGTTTTCGACACCTGTTGAAAAAATACTTACTCAGAAGCTAAAAAAAATTATCTCAGTTGAAAAAAAAGCCCAAAACAATAAGTAAATATAATTTACTACCTTACAAGAATTCCCTTTGAAATATTCACAGCTTTCAATGTATTTAGTACATAAGTATTAATTTGTTGTTAAGCACATCTTATGACCTGCATTTGAATAGATAACAATTTCAGATGTTGGAGATTTGCCTCCTACCCACCCACAGACACCTAGAGTGCAAGTACAGGTTCTTCTTGTTCTGGGGTGTATTTCATGCTCACATGTACCCTCCCTCAGGGTGCTCCTGATGTTGGTAAATTGCCACTCCCGTGCACAAAGAAGTGCCACTCAGAAGAATTTTACTGATGTTATTGAGTTGAGGGGAACGGACTCTAGTACCCTCTAATGTCTAATATCCTCATGATGAGCCCCACCTTTGGTGCTTCTACTGACACTTCTTCTTTGGTGATATAAAATCTCAGCACACTAATAAATCAGGTTGTTTCTGGCAATGCAAATATTGCATCAATGAAAAAGAGAGCAAGGTTTGAATTTCTAAACTTTTCTGTTCATCCAAGGGGAAAAAGTTTTCCTTATGTAACCCTTTTACTGATGACCTATTTTAGTTCCATGTTTCCTTCTCTAAAATGTCTGTCTTTCAAGAATTTGTTCTACAGAGACAGGTTGCTTTTCATTAGATGATCTGATGATGTTTCTATGAAAGCACTTCTACTAGAAATACTTTTTTGCTTACAGTTCCAGGGAAAGCTGGCGCAAAATACCCTGACTTCATTCTAAATCTGATTTCATGCTCTCCAGTTCCTATTCATTGTTTTTCTTATTAACTTTAGATAAGATAAAAACACAAGCTGGAGGCACAGTATTTTCCCTGAGATTCTTCCCTATGGATGTAATTTACTAAGTTTAATAAAAGCCGAGTGTGAGAAAAAATGATCGTATGTCTTTCTGTTATCAGGTCATCAGAAGTTTCTTGAAATTTAGCTTTTCCCCACTGTATAATCCAGGTACTTTTTTTCAAAATTTCTCTTCTCTCTCTGTGATGCAGAATGGGTTTGAACAGAGCAGGGGAACTGCAGAGATGGACCTGAAAGTTTCCCTTAAGGGATGTTGACATCAGGTGGTAAGACTAAGTGTGTCCCAGTGTTACCAAGAAACAGCTTACTTGCTTGTGCAGGAGGTTGATGCATGTATTTCACAGAGAAGGGACAATTTTACTGCTCTACACAGGGTGCTGTGGGAAAATTGGCACTGTGAATTCACTCTGTGTGATCATCAAGGCAGGTCTCTGTTGTGCAGTATTGCTCTCCTCCAAAGGAGCAGTCTCTCTGGAACACATACAGCCAATTTCAGCAACCTCTTTGTACTTCTGTTCGTTTTTGCCTTGTTCATACTGACAAATTTTTCCTAAGCCTTCTCCCACTGACAGTCTGGAGGCATGATTAGAAAGATCTTGCTTAGGCTCATGAGTTGGACTAGTGTAGCTCAAAGACCATCCAGTTGCTCATTTTCTCATCCTCAAAAGTAAACCTAGGCCATTTCAAACAGAGCATGCAAAAAGTACCTTCATGAAAGAGTATTTGAAAATTCAGAAAAAAAATCCCAAAACATCATTTGATGCCATATGTTGCTTACTATCTAGATAAAAGTTTCTATTTGTGTTAATCTCACAATATCTATGTGGCTACCTATCTCTAAAAAAACCCTGCTGTTATGTGTGTGTCCCTCTTTATCAAGACTATCTTCCAGAAAGTAATGGAGACTCATGAGGAGCCTTTTTGCAGTAAAGATTTTCTATTTCAGAGCCTCAGGTAGTCTCAACACAATTGTACTGAATACAGGAACAACAAAAGGGTTTTTGTTTGCTTGTCTTCCTTTTGGAGAGTACCAGTTGTTCTTTTCCAACATGGTCTTTTTTGTGTCTGTCAGTATCTTAACAAAATATACACTTTCTTTAGGAGGATTTTTTGTTCAAAAGGTGCAAAATTCTAGTGAGTAATTTGTTTATTTATACCAAGCACTTAGTTTAATGCTGCTTCTATAGTCAAATATGATGAAAAGATCAGTTTTGCATGTTCCTTATTTTATTAAATAGCTATTTATATCTTCCTTCTTTTTTAATTTTTTTTGTTTGTTTTTGTTTTTTTTTTTTTTTTTTTTTTTTTTTTTTTTTTTTTTTTTTTGTTTGTTTTATTATTCTTGCAGGAATTATTTTGCTGGCTATTAGCTGAACATTTTCGTGCTGGCAGCCAAAACTTAGTTGATTATGGGAAGAGAGAAATGGAGAAAACCTTCTGAAGAAGTCTTCAGCAACCAAATTGCAAACAGTTTTCATGAACTGAACAAATTTCAAATTAGAAATAGGCTTTTAGACTCAATATTTCTTTTGGGAACCTGACACTAAAACTCCCATGTCTGTTATTAAACCAAATTTACCAATGCCCGTTCACTCCAATCTTGCCTCCAAGTGCTTCATACTGTTTCCTATGTCCTGATAAGGAGTAATCATACCTCTTTTAAAAAGGTCTGGTCATCTCCATGTGACAACTGTGGCTGTGTTGAGGTAGTCTGATGCCAGTGACCTGTACCAATAGCATGACCACAACACAGCTCTGCAGCTTCTAGTACTGTGCAAGCGTACACAGAAGAATCTACGATCAGAGTTTCTGTCATTTTCAGCTCTCAGCATCTCTGATCCCTGACTGCAAGCCCATTGCTGACTGCTGGCTCCCTGTTTCATGGCAGCACAAGAATCCACACAAACTTTTCTTACTCCCATGTGTTCAATGGCTTCATTTACTCTCATGCCTCATCAAAAGAAGTCAGAGCAAATAAGAAGGAAGAAGGGGTCAGTGAGAAAGGTTTATTTGGCCTCATTGCCAGTTTATGCCAGGTTAAATTGACCATGAAACTATGACAGTAAGACTGAAATCAGCTGAGACAGTAAGCAGGCCTGATAGCAATCTATTGCTTTCTTTTTTTTTCATTGTGTAGTAGTGGTGAGGGTAGGGCATTGTAACCTCCTAAGCAAGAAATATGTGTTTGTTATTCTCCTTTGTTTTTTCCAGGTGGAAAAATGAGATATTAAGTATTTTATTTGTATTTGATTTTACCTGAAAGCTCACTGTTTTCTTCTGCTTAGCCAGAAGTGAAAATAAATAGCACACAGTCTTGCCATCTTTTAAGCCATTTTTAAAAATTTTCAATTGCTAGGGATTTCAAGCCCAGATGAGCCTAAAATCAGCAAAATTTAATCTGGATGTGGTAAATAGGATTGATAAAATGATTTGGAAAAAAAATCTGGCTTATTTTATGGTTATAGGTAGTTGTTTTTCTCTTTTGTTTGTGTTTTCATTTAAAAAAAAATCAAAAAGTAAGGCATTCTAGTCTGACCTGTGTAAAAGCTGACTTAAATGTTTTTTGTATTTTTTTTTTTCAGCCTATGAGTTCTGAAAAATAGTAAAATATAGAGTAAGGAGAAGAAAGTGAAGAGGGTCTGAGCACTACTTATGTAATAGCTCTATTGTACTCTGTGCAAGACGCTGGCACTGTTTTTTCCTTGCCTTAGATTTTTTACCAGTGTATGTTTTAAGGTTGCTTCAAGAATCATTGGCAAAGGTATCAGCAAAACCAAGTTTAACATAAAAATGAAAGCATGACAAAATTTACTGGCAAGGTTCATTCTATTACTTACTAGATGATTAAGGAGCACCAAGTAAAGCAAAGAAAGATCTGAAATCAGTCAGTCCAAAGTGAAATAAACCCCAGACTATCTATGTGGAGGTTGGGAGGATGGAGAGGGAAGAGAAAAGGATAGGAAAAGGTAAGGAGAAAACAGAAGACCCTCCTGTTGACTCACAAGGTTCAGAGTAAAGTGTTGTGCTAAACTGAGCTTGGACTTGACGAAAAGTTTATGCCTAAAGACCCAATAGCACTTAGCTTAAACTTAACAGCACTTAGACAAAACAGTAATTAAGTGATAACTGAAGCTAAACAGTTTAGCAAAAGAGTCATATAGAATTTACCACTGTAGTAACCCATTTACAGGCCTGACTTAGTGAAAGTGTGAAGAACCTAGGAGAACCACGCTGGTGGCACATTTGCTCTAACATATTCACACTCACATGCACATGTACAGAAGGAGTCTCCACAGGACACACACCTGTGAAAAAGCTCCCCTTGAATTCAGTGTAGTTCTCACTCATCACAAAGATGCCTTTGCAGCTTTTCAGTGGGTGAAGGGTGGAGCCTTAAGGAGTTGGCAGTATCAGCCCAAGATCCATCGAGGTCATTTGGTGATTCTGTGAGTACAGCCAGCTTGAGAGTTTGCTGGCTCTGAGAGCCCCCACTCAGAGGGAGAATGCTTTGGAGCTTACTGTGGTTCAGGAGAGCTCCAAGGTTTCACATTGTACCACTATTTGCAGGATTGTTAGAGAATGTGCTTTAGTCACAGTAATTTTTAATCCTGGTCACAATCCAAGTCACTAACTTTCTCTGAAGGTTTGATAATAAAAGTATTATTCCACTTGATTTGTTATTCAGGCAAGAAAAAATGATGCTGTTCATTAAAAGGCTGTTCATTAAAAAAGAGGAGCTTGTTAGATAGCCCCAGTATCTGGGAGCAGACAATGTTTCTGCTAAGATCAAGAGAAGCTTAGCCCAGGTGCTGCTCATCAAGGCTGAGCCTAACGAGCATCTCTCAGATCAGAGTGTGGCCTGAGTTGGTGATTGCTGGTGGTAGTGGTAAAATGCACCACCACAAGCTGCCTACCCGTTATCTCAGTGCATTAAGAATTTTTGCATCGGTTATTCATTCAGGATTGCCATTCCAAAGAGACGCAGTTCTAAAGTTCTGAATCTCACAACTTATGAAATGTGAAAAACCATAATTAGGAAAACTTCATGTGGAAAAAGAATCAATTAGAATCACAGAATATGCCAAGTTGGAAGAGATCCATCAGGATCATTGAGTCCAACTCTTGGTGCTGTGCAGGACACCCCAGGAGTCACATCATGTGCCTGAGAGCATTGTCCAAATGCTTTTTGAATTCTGTCAGGCTGATGCTGTGATCACTTCTCTGAGGAGCCTATTCCAGTGCCTAAACACCCTCTGAGTGAGAAATCTTTTCCTGATATCTAACCTAAATCTCCTCTGACTCAGCTTCTAGCTCTTTCCTCATGTCCTGTCACTGATCACAAGAGAGGAGCACATGTCCCTCTGCTTTTCCTTGTGAGGCTGTTGAAGACACCTCACTGTCTGACAAAGAACTAAAATAACAATTCCTTATCAAGTACCTGAGACATTGCTGCCGCAGCAGACAAGCGTGAAATACAATAGTTGTTTTGATTTTGCTAGGGAAATAAAATACATTTTATAATTATGACTACAGCTAAACTTGCCACTACCGTGAAAAGGCTTATTTGTTTCAATCTCCTATCAATGGCTAATGTAAGATATTATAATGGCTAATGTAAGACTATTTTTTGCTTCATGTTGAAAAGAAGATTGAATTACAGAACTGAAAAGCACATTGTGAGAGGTTTTTAAGCTTACTGTAAAATACTCTTTCTCAACTGAAAAACTAAACCAAAAGGACTTTCTAGAGCATCTCTCGCCTTTTTTTTCGTAAGATAAAAGACCTTGAGGACTTTGTGTTGGTATTTTCCATTAAGATGACAATCGATATAATTTGCTTGTTTAGCAAGACACAAGGCAAGACAGAAGATTGCTATTTCCTGTAGCACACAAGAGCATCAGTAAGATTGTGATAATTGCTATGAGATAAAGTGAGTCTAGTGGATTGTGTAAATTGGATGGAAAACAGAGGGGGAATTGACAGCACAGCATCCACATTAATAAATACAGGACAATCAGGGAACTATTTTACCCCTGGTAATGCTCTGCCTTTTATGCAAAAGACACCACCGCTCCAAAATGAGACATTATATCCTGGAAACTCGCCAAAATCATACTCCCAAAGGCAGTTCAAGAAAAGGATGAAGTTTTATCGTTTGCGTAAATGCATGTTGTTTTCCTTTTTTTGTTTTGATTTTTATAGTAAATCTTTACCTGTAAACCAACCAAAGACAAAAGTCTAGGTTGCTTTAGCCAAGTCTGCAGGCCCTGACACAATATGCCTATCTAACACAAGCCCTGATAAACCCTTTTCAACCTGTTTAATGGGAGTGCCTCTCCCAATGGGTTTTAATAATGTTAACCTTGAGAGATACTGGCCATATAACCATCATAGCCCAGCAACTCCCAGACAGAAACATCAAACTTATATTGACAATTTTAAAGTTGATAAACCTGATCTCCAGGAACTTAAAATCTTATGTTCAGTAACTATGAGTACCTGTTACTTCTTCCATCACATGGAAGAACACAGTCCTCGTTTAAAAATTTTTTCAAAGATTGTGCTGCATGAATTTATCTGACCATTCTATTTCTATTCATAAACAGTTGCAAAATTTTAAAAAATTGGCTGACCAAATCACTACAAATACCCCTACCTGGTTAGACAGCTTGTTTGAAGGCTGGAGCCTTACCTCTTGGCTAAAGGAACTCTGTAAAATAGGTTTGCTTATTTTAGTGATAATAATTGTAGTTGTAGTATCTTGTATACTCCAGTAGTTTAGTTTGTGAAGGAGAAGGGGGAAATGTAAGGAAGGATTAATCTGGAAAATCTTACAAGTATAAAAGCTTAGATTCTGAGAATATAGAAACCATAAGCGAGGTTGAAATGAAAGCCGTCTTTGAGATACCAAACCTCAGTTACTAAATAACCAAAAGACAATGGATGGCCGGCAGAAGGTAATCCTCTTTTGATTGAACAATGCCTGGTGCTGGAAGAGCAGCTCCAAAGGTCACAGAAGACCCTCCTAGAGTCCAAAGGGTAGTTTTTAGAGTTTAAAGTGTAACACAGTATGGTAATAGAATGATTCCTATAGGCTGTAGGAAATGCTATAGAATTTGGATCTTGTGTTAGATTGGTTACTGGAAATTAGAATATGCAACATAGTAGAAGATTTATTGTATAGTAAATGGGAAATCGCTCTCTTCCCTGACTCTCTCTTGTTCTTGTCTTCTCCTCTCTCCCTCTTCCTGTTCCTCTCCCTCCTACCCTCTTACCCTCTTCTCTTCGCTCTTCTCTTCCGTCTTCTTCTTCCTTCTATACTCTCCTCTCCCTCTCCCTCTCTTTCACCATCCCCCTTCCCCCCCCACTCTCTTTCTGTCCTGCTTCGAGCCCTGGCTGGCGGCTCCTGGCAGGACTCTTTTCACCCACGCCCTAATAATAAACCGCAACTTAGTAACTAGCTTATACAGAGTGCCTGAGTTTGACCTGGACATCGTTCACGAAGCATTTAGGGCCATACTCACAGATGAAAGTTTCCCATTGCATGTAGCACCAGATTCATAGAAAATTTGGGGTTAAAGGGACTTTTAAAGATATTGGTGAGGATACCTCCTAATGTGTCATGGAGGCATAGTATGCATTTCCAGGCTCTATTAAGGTTCTTGAGGGTAGCACATGCTAACTTGCTAAACAAAACAGTTCCTTTTCAGAAATATCAAAATTGCTCTTCAATCCAGGAGAGCTCCATAGCAACATTTTAACTTTCCTTTACTTATACAGATTATACTTATATAGATTTCCATGCATATGCACAATCATTTTAGTGTGATTCCTTTCTTTCTTTTGAATCTCTTTGGACATATGTTCCTTATACATCAGAACCTGGTAAACTTATTTTTTGTTGTCTATGTGCTTTTATGGGGAAATATTGTTAAACTGTTAGACTCATATTTGCAGGTATTTTGACTGTATTTATTTTTTTTCTCCACTGTAAGGATAACTGTGGGAAGGGATGGGAGGTGGTTCAGCTTTATTTGGTGTTTTTCTACTTTTTTTCTCCTTTTTATTGGGAAAAAGAAAACCACCCGTGTGTAGTCTGAAATTAATAGGACTAAATCCTATTGTATTATCCATCTTTCAGCCTCTTCATATGTTGTTTCATTCACCACAGTTACGGAAACTTTATCATTATAATATGTTGCTATTTCAAAATGTTGATACATTGTGAGATAGAAGTAGAAAAACCAATGAGACATGATAATTTTAAATAAAATCAGAAGAGCCTTTTATTTTTAACAGAAATAAAATTATTTTGTTTGCCACAACTTGCCAAAAGCAAAGTAACTGCGAGCTGAGATGACACATTAAAACTGTGACATTGCAGAGTAATTGCGTGTGACTTTTTAATGATAAAGAATTTTCCTCTTTGCTCTATGCCCATTTTTTCTCTAGCCTGTTCTGTTGACCTAATGTTGCATAAGTCTCACCACTCAAGAAACTGATTTTGTCACTACAGCCTCACATGTTGTTCTGGGAAGCACAATTCTAAACTTACTGATTTTTTACTATTAGTGGTAGGTCACATTCAAGAACATTAGAGTTTTGAAGTAGTTTGATCTTCTTGAAGTATAAAGAGAATAAAGTAGAAAATAAGGTATACCTTGTTTGGGTTTTTTTATTGGTAGTGATAGGTTTTTTTGTTGTTTTTTTTAATTTTAAATAATGTCACTTATTACAATACCTCATTAGCAATCTGTGTTCTCACCTGCCACTGTATGTTCTCTCCACAGCATGGAGCATTTAAAAATGAAAGCTGGAACTACTGAAATAGCTGGTAGAAAGTTAGAAGGTATGATTTTTTAGAGGGTGGAGAGAAACCTAAAAATTTTGTGTTGAAAGAAATCTGAGAAGAACATCAAATCCATTTCTCTGCTCTGAAGCTGTAAAAATACACCTAATATTTCAATGGAAAGGTTTTCTCATTTATTGTAATTTTTTTCTTTTCTAAAGTTAAAATATCTTTTCCATATCATCTAATTTCAACTACTCTCATGTCTAAGCTTATGTGATCTCATTGATGATTGCAGGTACAACACTTCTACTTTCTCTACTTTGTAGCAAATTAATTTGAAGACTGTTCTGCCTTCTCTTTCTCATGAAATCTTTTTCCAAAACTGCTTATGATTGTATCCCCCTGCTTTCTCCTGGATGTAATATATATATTCTTATCAAAATGTAATGAATGCCTCAAAATGGACACAGACATATAACTGAGAACTTGTATTTCATGAGCAAAGTGAAAGAATTGCTTCCTAAGTATATCAATGAGATAATTAATATTGGACAATGTTTTGCAAAATCATTCCATTATAATAATGGTTGTCATTTAGCAGTGATTTCTTATCTTTATTCTACATTTACACATTTAATTTTTAACTTCCCCTGTTTCCAAGATCTTGATTTTATACACAGTTTATGGTTCTGCTTGCAGGCTTCTTCTGTTTTGGCTATCCTTGCCCCAGTAGTGCAAAGCAGCATGAAGAACAGAATCAGACAAGGTTTGACTTTGGGATGACCTCCCTCTCCACCAGAATCCCTACTCCTACCTACAGTCTCCCTTTGTTATTCTGTTTCAATAGAAAAATGTAATGGCAATGTAACACAGAGCTAACACTTTGTGAAAATCTCTTTGAAGCAATTTTCCACAGAGTTTTGTTTGTCTGCTTGCTTTTAGAACAAATGTTGAAATGCATTATTATTATTTACCACTACAAATTTTCACTCTAGGATTTCACCAAGTGAGAAGCCTTACAGCAGGTACTGGAACCAGGAGACTGATTCTGATTTAATCACCATCCCTTACAAAATTATGACTCGCTCTGCAGCCGTACACCTAGCTCTGTAACACAAGTGGGAGAGCAACATAGACTGAAGCAAACAACCAAGGTTTAGTAATTGCTTAAACTGGCCCTGACAGAAATCTGGGCAGCTAAGCCCAAGTGTAATAACTCTGTGCTCGTCTTCATTGATCTTGGATTGAAGAAACTTTTCTGAAACCACTCAGTTTTCAAGATCTTCTCTATTCTACTGGTTACTCTCTAGAGTGATCTGGTACATACCAGGAAAAAACAAGTTCTGCTTTGTTTTTATTATTTTACTGCATAGTATTTAATTTAAAAAAACAGCATAGTTTGTTGTTTAGAAACTCACTTCAATGGCTCACTGGAGCCACAAGAACAGCTTTCCATTACCACATGAAAGGGGGGAAAAAAGTAATTCTCCATACAATCTTCTTTTAGTTACTATTAGAAAAGGGGCTAGGTAGATATTTGATGATGTGTAAGGCTCTATATAGAAAAAAATATAGAAGTCTTGTTGAATGATCTCTTAAGAGCGAATGATTAGGGTTAAATTAGTGTCAAAATTATGTGGATATATTTATGTCAATCCCCACTAGAGTGAAAAAGGGGCAAGAACCTCCCTTGCCATTCAGGACACACTCTTTAGAAGTTTTCTTGTAATATTGGCAAGGATGCTTACAAGGATTCTCTACATTCAGAAAATTATTACATCAGTGGTTAGTACATATGAAAAATATTTATAATAAAAAACAATAATCTCTGACTGTTTACTCAGAATAAGTGGGAAATACTGTTTCAAAATTACCTTTGTATCATAGAAAAGACAGAAGTCTTTGAACCATTGCTACCAAAAATATCTTAATTTCAAGCAATTGGGGTAAAATTCTAATTAGAGTTTGGGGAAGGCGCCTAAGAACTTGTCTAGAGACCAATATTTACTGGTGGTGAACTATGCTAAAAGAAGACTCTGAAAGTAGAGGTTAATGTCATGCAGACTTTTTTTTTTTTTTTTTTTTTTTAACTGGTGTGTGTGATGGGTGAGTTAGTTTTTTTCTTGTTGGTTTTTTTTTGTGGAAATATTTTACTGAAGGCTGATATAAAGATGGAGAATAAATAACATCACAAATGCCCATTAAAGAAGAGTACTGGAGTAGGCATTGCCACCTGTTGACTGAAGTGTAGAACAGCAAGAAAGGCAATTTCAACCAGAAAAAAAAAAAAAAAAAAAAAAAAAAAAACAACAAAAAAAAAACCCAAAAAAACGGTACTAGGCAGTAGAAAGAGATACAAATATTTAGTTTTAGATGCACAGGATGTTCTGATTTGGAAGGGAGCCAAAGGGATCACCAAGTCCAACTCTTAAGCAAATGGCCTGTACAAGATTAGACTCCAGAAGCTTATTGGGATTAGCACCACACTCTATCCAACTGAGCTACTCAAACGATGTGTACTGTAAAGGATTGTTTGCTGTTTATCTGTGACTTTAGGAGGAATGCAGCTCAAATTTTGAGGCTGGCCAAGCAGAGGGATATTATTTATTGGTGTGATTTTTTCGCTGTTTCATCTATTGGGTTTTCTTAGTTGTAGACCAGATATACCAGAGGATTGTTTCTATGATAATGGAAGCTGTTCACTCTAGGCTGTTTGATCCAAATTGCTAAATGTCATCAGAACAGTGATGGACAGTACATGGTTATGACCTGATGACAGCCTAGCAAACTGTACTGAATATGTTGTTAATGTCCTTGTAGCAGACAGGTATTAAGGTCCTAAGAGTTCAGAATCACACTGTTTGATACATCAGCCAAAAAAAGAAATGGAGTTATGAATTTGTGGACTGAAGTAAAATGATTTTATATCTTGGATTCTCTTTTGAATCCTACTGTTTAAAAAACAATTAAACATAAAAAGACCCAAAATCCAGAAAGCAAACAAATGACAGTAAAATCCATTTCTGTGATATTTTTATACTGTAGAGGTGGTGTTGTGATAAATCAGATAATAATTATTTGCTTTTTTTTTTTTTTTTTACACTGCTTTATTTTTTTCTATAAACTGATAAGAAATTTCATTGTGTCCTTACATTTGCTTCTGTACTCATTGCTGCTAAAGAGAGATAGTATTATTTTTATTCAATCAACATTTATTGTAAAAACTACTGAAATTATTTTCATTTGAATACCCCTATTCTAGTTTAAAGTATAATATTTTATGGTTGTAAAATAAAAACCTGCTGACTAAAATCTTTCTATTGCTTATCTGCAGTTGTAAGTCATTGACACTGGACACAACAGATTTTCAAGAGTGTATTCAGTTTATGTGGAAGGATGTTGAGGTGGGGGGGCTACAGGGATGGCTCCTGTGGGAAGACACCATAAGCTTGCCCCATGTCCAATACAGAATTACCCTGGATCAGGTTTTCTGGTAGGACTTGTGGTCCTGCAGGGGACCCGTGATGGAGCAGCCTGTTCCTGAAGGACTGCACCCTGGGGAAGGGCATGGAGCAGTTTCTGAAGAACTGCAGCCCATGAGGAGGGACTCATGCTGAAGATGCTGATGGAGCACTGTCTCCTCCCTGAGGAGCCCTGCACTGGGACAGGGGAAGACCATGGAGAGTCCTCCTATCCTCCTACTGAGGAGAAAACAGTGCCACAATTCCCTTTTCCCATTCCTCCTGTGCTGCTGGAGTGGATGAGGCAGAGAATTCAGGAGAGAAGTTGATCCTAGAAAGAATTGGTTTTATTTCTCATTGTCCTATGCTGATTTGACTAGCAATAAATCAAATTAATTTCTCCAAATCAAGTCTGATTTGCCTGTGACAGTAACTGGTGACTGACCTCTCACTGTCCTTATCACAATCCATTAACCTGTTGTTGGATTTTCTCTCCCCTATCACTGAGGGGCAGGGTGATTGAGCAGCTTTGGTTGACACCATCTGTCCAGCCAGGGTGAACCTACCAAAATTATCTCATTAAAATCAGTGCAGGAGAAATGGGAAGAGGTTTTTTTTTCGTATGTGATAGATTTATGTGGATTCTTTCCTGCAGTAATTATTTGGCCCATGTAAGATGAAAAGGTAATTTACTGAGTAGAAATAAAACTCTGCTAATTTTATACCTACTTTGACAATGTTGAAAGTGAAACACAGCCTAAAGAAGTACAAGCCAAGTGGAGAATTTGAATAGACATGGACAAAAAGAAAGAGCAGATGCAAAAAACATGCATTAAAGAGAGCGTGCCTTTAGAAAATATGCATTCTAAATTAATTCTGTAATAATATGAAAATTTATTCCCTGGCCTTGTCGAAATCATTCTAGAAAAATATTTTTCAAAATATAAAGTCTATTTTTTCCTCTCAAATATGTCCAGAGCTCCTTAAAGTCTTGAAAATGTGAATACTTTTGGTTTTCAAACAAGACAAAATAACTTTCCTGTTTTATTGTTAGTAACAAA
Organism: Muscicapa striata striata; assembly: GCA_030060385.1. Lineage (NCBI taxonomy): Eukaryota > Metazoa > Chordata > Aves > Passeriformes > Muscicapidae > Muscicapa > Muscicapa striata. Next base: position 5,096,179 of record JAREIS010000075.1, on the reverse strand, counting down.
TTTGTTGGATCTGGGAAAGGACCTATCTTTCCTGGTTTAAATTTATGCCAAATATTGGATATCATCCTGACTGCCCAACATACCTTCCTTTACCAGTGCTATATGCTAAGTAATGTGGAAATCACTTCCATTTTGTAAGGAAGAATAAAAGTAAAAACATATGAAAGTGCTGCAGTTAAAGTCTTGCCAACATTTAAGATTTTTTCTTACACAAGGCATGGCCTCTAAGACCTTAGAGAAGAAATTTCTAAATGTCAATATATTTAAAGGGCAAAAGTACTAACTACAAAGAGCCTGTAATAACCAAACCCACTTCATTCAAGAAAGAGAGGACAAAAGCCTTTTTAATAAATGTTTGCTTATTGTAGTAATTCTGTAGGTTTTTTGTTTATTTTTAAATTTAGACCTAAATATAACATATGATTGGACATTGCTAACAAAAGTAATGGAAAAGCTTTAAATTAATATATTCACAATCATAATGAAAGTGTATAATAAATTGCTAAACCATCATAATGCATCATTTCTTAACAAGACTCCCCAGACTTAGTTGTGCCCTTAATAATAAAATATTACCTTCTAAAAATATCCTCAAGGAGCTGCTGATGTCATTGCAAAGCCTCTCTTAATGATTTTTGGGCAGATTTTGGAATCCAGAGGGGTCCCAGATGACTGGAACTTGGTCAATGTTGTCCTGATTTTCAAGAAGAGCGAGAAGGATGACCCCAGAAACTACAGATCAGTCAGTCTCACTTCAGTGCCCTGTGAAATCAAGGAAAAGGCTATTCTGGGAGGTTTTGAAAAACACCTGGAGGACAACTTAGTCACTGGTCACAACAAACATGGCTTCATGAGAGGAAAGTCCTGATTTTCAAACCTAATATTTTCCTACTTTAGGATAACTCACCTAGTTGATCTAGGGAAGCCAGCTGATGTAATATTTTTGGATTTAAGAAAAGATTTTTATACTGTCTCTCACAGGATCCTTCTGGACGAAATGTCCAGCACACAGCTGGATGACAGTGTTAAGTGGTGTCTAAACAGCTGGCTCATTGGTCAGGTACAAAGGGTTACAGTGAATGGGGTGACATCAGACTGGTGACCTGTCACTAGTGGGGTTCCAGAGGGCTCCATCCTTGGTCCTGTGCTCTTCAACACCTAAAGGCTTATATGAAGGACTTGAGAGAATACTCAATTTGCCAATTATACTAAATTGGGGAATCTGGCAACTTCCCCAGGGCACAGAGTCCCTGAAGAGAGACCTCAACATATTGGAGAGATGAGCAATTGCCAACAGTATGAAGTTTAAGAACAAGAAGTCCTGGATTCTGCACCTGGGACAGGGCAATCTTGGGTGGAAGGACAGATGGGGGAATGAGAGGCTAGAGAGCAGTACTTTGGAAAGATACTTGGGGATTCTGGTTGATGGCAAATTGAATCTGACTCAGCAGTGCCCTGGCAACCAGGAGGGCCAACTCTGTCCTAGGTGAATCAGAAACAGCATCACAGCCAGGCAAGGGAGGGGATTGTCCTGCTCTGGTCTGAGCTGGGGCAGCCTCACCTTGAATATTGTGTGCAGTTCTGGGCACTGCAACACAAGAAAGACATTAAACCATTTGAGACAGTCCAGATGAGGGCAACAAAAATGGTGAAGGGTCTAGAGGGGAAGCCAGATGAGGAATAGTTGAGGTCACTTGTTCTGTTTAGCCTCAAGGACACTGAGGGGAGACCTCATTGCAGTCTCCAACAGCCTCACAAGGGAAGCAGCAGGGCAGGTACCAATCTCTTCCATCTCCTGACCACTGACAGGACTGGAAAAAATGGCAGAAAGCTGAGTCAAGGGAGGTTTAGGTTAGATACTAGGAAAAGGTTCTTCTTCTAAAGGATGGCTGAGCACTGGAACAGGCTCACCAGGGAAACCATTACAAGCACCAAGCCTGTCTGTGTTCCAGAAGTGTTAGGACAGTGATCTCAGGCACATGGTGTGACTCATGGGAATCCTGCAGTGCAGGGCCAGGAGTTGGACTCAGTGATCCTAATGGGTTTCTTCCAACCCAGTATATTCCATGATTCTGAATCTATGATGTAAGTATTATAAGACTAGTAGCTTTTAAGTGAATTATTAAAAAAAAAAAAAAAAAAAAAAAAAAAAAAAATAATGTTTTGTGGGAATCTTATTTAACATTTTGCTTCTAATTAATTTTTTTTTTTTTTTAAGTGGATATCATCTAAACACTTTTTGCCAGGTATAGATCAGCATTTTTGCACCATTTAGGGTGACAAGCTGTTTCAGTGCTTCTGGTTTTACCATATCCTTTCCTTAGTTTCTGGTCAAAAGACATATAGGGGAAGTTGGGGGGTTTTGTTTGATTTGTTGGTTTGGTTTGGTTTTTGCATTAACCCTATACTTCTCTTTGGTGGAGAATAGCCTTGAAAAGGGATGTGTTTTTTTTTCCCAATGCATTATAGATTACAGTATCAGGAGTCTCTAAAAACCTCATGTGGAGAACCATGTGGATGGCATTGACAGTTCTAGCATGTTATTGGATTGCCAGCTGCTCTTTGTGTCTTTCTTGCTGGCATGTTGTTTTACTCCCAGCAGGAGAGGACTTGAAGCAAGAAGCAAAGAAGTGTTTCAACCATGGTTTTTGAATTCATTCTAATTGGATTTTTTGTTCCTCAATTTAAATTTTTTTACTAGCTCACTTCTGGCTTAGCACTATAGCTGCAATAGTCTTCTGATTATTTTCATCCTGCTGGTATTATGCTGGTTTTTTTAATGCCTTCTGTCAAGTTAGGTTTAATAAGAAGATCTCATGTTAGGGTAAAAATGGGCCTTGATAAGATACTTGTGATTTCACTGACTTTAAAACTTCTATATAGAATATGATTTTGTGAGTTTTATTCATAGGCAAATATGGTTTATAATTTTCTTCTTTCTTGTCATTTTTATTGCAGATAAATTTGAGATTTTATGGCCAAAAAAAATTATTACTTTAACCAAGCCAAATCTTGGAAACTACAAAATTGGGAATTTTCATTCTGATGTAGAATTTCAAATGGGAATTGTTCATTTTTATATATTTTATATGCTTTTTAATTTATTAATTTATTAGATGTGCTAATTTGAAAAAAATGCAATTAAAAGGAGACATCATCACTGTGTCCCCAAAAATGACTTTTACCAGTATTCATTTATGTTATCAGCTTATAACAGAGGGTAGATTTACAGAGGCTAATAATACTGTGCCACAACAAGAAAGGAAAAAAACCCACAAAATTATTATAAAAATATCTGAATCTACTCCACACAATAAAAGTGCTCATTTTGGAAAGAGGCAAGAATTTCAAGAAGTTCTGGTATAAGGCTCTCACTATAATTAGAAAAAGACCAAGCATCATTATACATGAGGGATAAAAACCCTCTTGTTAGCTTTTTATAAGTGAATGTATTCCAGTAGCTACATATCAATGTTCTTTAATTTCCAGAAGCACAGGATAGATCAGAAGGAAAAAAAAAAAAAAAAAGGGATTAAAACATAATAACTTGCTACCAGTGACAAAAATACATCTCCTCTTGATATTTGAGGCATTGTGAAAATTTGAGTCTGGCAGTTTTGGCTTACAGATTTAGATTTGAACTTCTGAATCCCAGAGAAGAGTTGTTCAGATCCCCATATTTCAAGCATTGGAACAGGCTGCCCAGGGAAGTGGTGGAACTTGGATCCCTGGAGGAATTTAAAAAATGTGTGGACCTGTGATTTGGGACATGGTTTAGTGGTGGACTTGGAAGTCTGAGTTTACAGTTGGACTTAATAACATTGTAGTTCTTTGCAACCCAAACATTTCTACTATTCTGTGATTATTCTATGTATTCTGGCAGTACTTAGCTGAATGCCAGATTTTTTTTGTTACTGAATGAGATAGCTCAGGCTGAGTCAGAGATCATGTCTTGGGTGCCAAAGCACACTGTGTCATGCTGCTGCAGGGGGATGGATGACACCTGCACAGCTGAGCCCCTTACCTCTGTTGGACCTGTTGGGGTGGGCCCAGAGGGGGTCACAAAGATGATCAGTGGGCTGGAGCACCTGTCCTACAAACAGAAACTGAGAAAGATGGGGTTCTTCACTGTGGGGAACAGGAGGCTCTGGGGATGCCTCACTGCAGCCTTCACTAAACATGAAAAAGAAGTAGAGTGACCTCTTATATAGTAATAGGATAAGGCAGAATGATTTTAAACTAAAAGAAGAGACATGTAGAATAGATGTCAGGAAGAAATTCTTTACTGAGAGAGTGCTGAGGCATTGGAAAAGGTTGTCCAGAGAAGTGGATGCCTGTCTCTGGTGCTGACCAGGCTCCATTGTCTCTATATTTGTGTTTTTAATTTCTTTTCCATGCAGTTTTCATCCTTCTTGAGCTTTTGTTTTTCATGCTTTAAAAAAATACTTTGATCTCTATGCTAAGAAATATATTAACTTCGAAAATCAACTTTCTCTCATCAGTATCTTTTAGGGGGTTTCAATTTTGCTCCTGAAAAGTAATTTGATATATCTAAAGTATTTAATTTGTTTTCTAGTACTTCAGATTGGCTTGGTTTCATTATGGCTTGCCTTCCTTTAGCAAATGGAAGTAGATGACTGCAAGAGCATTATTTACTGTCAATTATAAAGTCTGAGTGGCATTACTGGGTAACCCACACAGCTAGTGAAGTCCCTAAAGTAGGAGAAAATTATATTAAAACTGGCATCTGCTTGTACTGAATCTTTTCTGTTCTACCCTTCACATTAAAAATACAAAAGCATAGATGAATCCGATGAATTAAAAATAAGCTGCTCATTTGGAGTCCGAATGCAAATCCAATAGGTAATAAATTTCAAGAACAATTAGATTAAATTCCTCTTAAAACCTTAAGAAAATATTTCATGTTTATGTTTATATGGCATCTTAACTCTAGCTGCTGTCAGATTATTCCACAAAGTACCTTCTTCAAGAGAAAATAAAACAAAAAATAAGTTGTTTGCTTATAGAAAGGCTGCTTACTTTTCTATTTGTTTTCCCCCTTATTGTTTTAGTTGTGTCTGAAATATTACCATAATGACTGGTTTGTCATCAGCAATCAAACCTTATGTATAAATATTTTTTTTTTTTTCTGCTAAAGGAAGGAAAAAGACCATTTGATACTTCAGGCATATTTTCTAGATTTGGATCAACTCCCAGTAACAAATTTCAGAAAACTATAAAATGGAAATACCATTTTCTCTAAAAAACTCCCTAAAAATCCAAACATGCCTCCTTCAAAAAAACCCTAAGCAACCCTTCCCACTCCCCAAAAAGCTCCCACCAACCAAAACCCAAACCCAAACCCTACACCAACCACCTCCCAAAAGCAGAGTCTTGTTTTCTGAAGTCAAACAGTGGCAGTTCCACTTGCCTGTTTTATACTCTCTTATCCTTGTATTCAAGGAAGTGCCATGAAGCTGGCATGTTAGAGAGATGCCATCAGAAGGGTTATAAAGGCAGCTTGCCAACCCATGGTCTATGGTTGGTTGAGGTTTATACTTCATCAAGGAAAATGTACGGCTCTGAATACACCTGATCTGTCCACAGCCAGTAGGAGAAAACTGTGCCTCATAATTTAAGGGACAGTCCCATCAGCAACACTGGTCCTAGCACTGGGTCATTGACATGGCAGTGATCAGATGACAAATCAGATATTCTATTCATATTTCTGGGGCTTAAGCACATGATAGATAATAGGTCATCCTTTCATCATGGAATGATAATATCATAGTAGAATATACTAAGAATAACAGCTATTGAAAATTAGACTGTGCTTGAAGGAATAGTATTTACAATTAGCCAAAGCTGCTTTAGGATGCTTTAGTTAGCTTTTGAGTATAAAGCTGCATAAAGACTAAACTTTAATTTCTGTGTTACTGAACTAAAAATTCAGAAGCTATTTTTAAAACAAGAAGAATCCTATGTGTTTATCGGATTACTCCTGTATTATGGCATCTGAAGCTACAAAATAGACTTTCAAAAGCTGAATGTAATCTGGGATCAGATTTATACTATAAGGACATTTGCATCACAGTCCACCTTTTCTCCTTGAAATTTTATTATGTCAACATGAGGAACTTGCTCTGGACTGGAAGCAAAGGTTAAACTTTCTGTTATCTTATCTATATCTACTTTTACCTTTTTTTATGAAGGTCAACTGTTTTATTAAAAGATTCATGGAAGTGAGAAATGTGCCATCATTTCAGATAATAAATGTAGGTAACATCTGCAAAAAAAAAAGCAAACATGCTGAGATTTTGTCACTGAGGCTGAGATTTTTTTCACTGATTTCCTGGTCTTGAAGACTTTGCATGTGTACTAGAACTTTGCATATTTTTGGCTGGGTATTTTCTCCTAATATATTCTAGAGTGTCAAATAAGATGGAAATACACAGTATTTAGAGATACTGCAATTATGCATTTGCCAGTTAACACCTGAGAAGAGCTCTTCTTGATTGTATTTATAAAATCCAGAAGTTATTTTTTGCACACTAAAATTAATGCTTTCAAGGTCATATTCCCTTTGACTGGCAAAAGTCAAAAGATAAACAAAGACAGACCCAAAGAAAAATTCTAACTGAATCAACAGCAAAGTTGAATTCAAGCAAACACAAAGCTGTGGTTCAATAAAAAATCTGTAAATATTTTATTAATTTGGAACCATAACTTTAGAATGGAAAAAACTGAAACTTTAACTTTTGTGTTTGATAGATGAGATCTTAGGGATTTCTTAAAATATAAGGCAGAGGAAGGAAGCAGTCCTTTGTACTAAATGAAGCAGACATATAAATGTAGAGCACAATTGCTGCATTAAAATACTGAGTAAGGAATGAAAATTGCACTGAAACTCATAAGTCAAGAAATAGAAAACATTATATATTGTTTATCTCTGGAGATTTTTTTAATTAAGAGTGATTTAAAAACTCTATTATTCAAAAAAGAAGCTGTGCAAAATCACTATGGGCTCCATAACCCCAGAAAGTTTAGAAGATTATAATGGCCCCTTCTGGCTTTAAAATCTGTACTGGAAAAAAAAAAAAAAAAAAGGAAAATAATTTTTTAATCTGCAAGACTCCCTTATTGCCATTTATCTGTATAAAATATTCCAAATGGATTCACTGAAGCTAAAAATTTAGATTAACATTATAAAAGAACTTCAGCATTAATATGAATTGCAGAAACATCAAGAATTATACTGAAAGTTAATAACAATAAGAAAATGTTAAATTTTAAAAACTTATTTATGTCTTGAACTTTAACTCTGGGAGCTCAGGATAAGAATAAATTTAGACAGCCATATATATTTATTCATTGCCTTGAAGAGCAGCCAAAGAACAAGGACTAGTGAGCTGCAAGGATATATATATGCATATATATGGAGAGAAAAAAGAGAAATAATCATTTCAGTATGTAACAAAATTCTTAAAATATATCTTTGCCTTGCCTTGCCTTGCCTTGCCTTGCCTTGCCTTGCCTTTCTCTTCCCCTTCCTCTTTGCCTTCTGTCTCCTTTTTTTTTTTTAATGAAGAGAGCCAGACACAATGTCAGCTCCTAGCTGTGATTTATCCTTGAAACTTTTCCAGCCAATTCATATTTTATGTGATGTTCCATTCATCACATAACAAATGCAGCAATCGTTGCCTAACCCCGACTCCAGTGATTTTAGTCAAACTGATTAGAGTCAAACAATAAATCAGTCTTATAGGATGAAATATTTAATTAGCCCACTTCCTTAATAAATTCTGTAAACCTCTGAAGTTCCACTATCATGATAGAATATTTAAAGCCTTAAAAAGGGATGAAGATGATATTTTGAAAGATGCTGAAATGCTGTACATATGTTTCAGTCAGTCATTCATACTAATTTTTCCCAAGCAAGCCATAATAAATAAATAAATAAAAATTAAACATTAAATGTGAAAGCAGTTCAGATTTGGTAATTTTTTACCTGAAAGAGCCATCAATGAAAACATCTAAAAGCTTATGATGATGCTGCAGCACTCCAAGTGAGCCAGAACCTTGACATATGTCTACATTTTTGAGGGGGAAGGTTTGAAACAGAGAACAACGGCTTCTAGGAAAGATGGAAGAAAAATAAAATTATTGCAAACCACACCCATTCCCTGCATAGCATACACTCTCAGTACGAGGATCTTCACATCACTCTTACTCTCATTCCACCAAATTTTATTGGTCTTCTGAGTTATAATAAACTTTAGAAAACCCCTGTGGACAAAGCCTTCTGACAGAAGTCACCTAGAGGTTTTGATAACACTGCACTGGAGGGTAGGCTGGGCAGTACAGGGAGGCAGCCTTCTTCTCCCCAGTTTTTTTGGGACACAGCCTGGTAAACAGGTTGCATAAAATAAGACTGGTAGGATTTATTTGTCTCATTGATATTTCTTATTTTCATCCCTTGGTTCTGTAATATTGATGGATTAATCATATCAGCATCTTTTTTTTTATTGTTCTGCTCAGTTTGCAGATGGGCAGCTTTGCTCTCAGAAGCAGTGGCCTTGTGGGCTGAAACAAAGAATTGATTTATCTGGGTATTGACAGCTTAAAGTGCAGGTAATATTTTGAAAAATTAATTTTCTTCACACGTGCACATAAAATGTTGGTTTAGGCCATAGTCTGGCATTATAAAGTGTAACATTAAAGAATGTCAATATATATGTTTTTTTGCCTTAAAATAACAGGACCAAACACTTTCTCCTATATGTTTTGTGGAAAACCACTCTGGAAATCCTTAGCCTCTTGAGCAGAAGTTATTGCCATTTTTGTCCTGCTTCATCTCAGAAGTGGCAAGGGAGTGCCATGCCTCCTTTGCACTTCTCTACTGAGAAATCCAACCTGTACATAGCTGGAGTAGGAAACAACAGTGCTTTTTGAGAAGGCAGCAGGCATGAGAGTCAGAACACTAGAGTGTCTCTGATAAAGTCAGGCAGAATGAGGGAGCAGATCTGGGCTGGGGATCAGCCACGAGTAAGATTGAGGATCTTCCTCTGTGCCATGGAGCTGACAGGCCATGACAAGCTGAGTCTGGGATCCCCTTGATGGTTCCTCTGATTGCAAGAAACGAGCAAGAAATCAGCACTACCCGTGCCATGTGCTATAAATATAGTGCTGATGAAATGGTAAGGGAAATGTGCCTTCTCTGCAGTGACTCTTGGGTCTGCCTCTCTGTGCAAAAACTTTTAGCTGGATGACGGCACAACCCTTCCCTTAGGCTGAAAAAAAGAGCTGAACCACTTTCACAGAGGAATGAAGTGGTGGTTGGGTTCTTTGGTGCCAAAATACCACAATCAAATATTGTGTGTGAAGCCTGACTTTGTAGGCACAATACCAGAAAGGATCCCCTTGCAGGACTGGTAAGCAGAGTGACACCTGATTTAAAACCCCTCCTAGGGCATTAGGACTGATATGCTTGTCAAGGATTGCACATTTTACTTTTGGGTACTCAACAGCTGACACATAAAACTTCTCAGCCTTTTTTTTTCAGTAGTGGGAAGGAAAACAGAGGTTTCTTTTTCTTGAAACATTCAGAATACATTTTATATATTGGTTATAATTTATGAAATTACTCTGTTCATTGATGTTGGGAGTGACATTGTTGGATGTTTAGTATTCACTAAAGTAGCAACATAGGTTGTAGATCTATATACAGCTTTTAGAGCAGTGTGCAAGATATGCTGATGTGTTCTTTCATACTTCAAATCTTTGTATCCAGAATATCAAGCAAGCAGGACTCCCTAAATCTGTATGCATTCAGTGCCAAAGAGGAAATAACAAAAATCAAATATATTTTAAAAGAAACTTTAAGACTAACTAGAAATTTTAAGTGAAAAAATAAGATGTATACAAATAGGATAAATATTTTTTTACTTTTTGGTAAATATATATATTTTTTATTCAATGAGATAGTCATTAAAAGAGAGCAACACAAAAAAAACCACACCTACGGCTGTGTTTATTTTAAAATTAGTATATATATATTAGTTCAAGTATTAATTTCTTTGAAATTGATAAATGTATCCTTTTTTAAACAAAGTTATTTATGATTTTTGTCATAATTTAAAACAGATTCTTTCATTTTATCAGAAAAAATGTTATTAATATTTTCATTTATTTTAGACTTCTTTGAATCATTTTTATTTTTTTTTTTATTTTTAAGTGATAATGACAGAGCTATATTTTAACAAAGTAGGCAATGCTTTGAAAAGATTATTTTTGGGATGACTATGCTTAGTGATATAAAAGGAGCATATGCTTATTAAAATTGCTCATGCTTAGTCTCAAAGTTAGTAGCTCCCATATAGGATGGGAAGAGTATCAGTAGCAAGCAGATTCACATTTCTGGGAACTGTGATTGCTGAAGTGAATGGAAAGAGGATGTGAAGACAGCTGACTAGAAACATATTAACACATTGGGCTTTGATGACAAACCTCATCCCCATATTAAGCTTTTATTGACTGAATAATAACTTAGCAAGTGTTTAAATATGGTGGTTAACTGGTCTAAGATACTTGCATTTCATGATAATGTATTAATGTAAATGAGACTCTAGGCAGTTGTTTTTGAGTTTATATTGTTCTGATTTAGATAAAACACTTCTTCGTAGCTGTGATGCTGTAACAGTGTAGAAGGGGTGGTGATGGTAGTGTAGAAGTTCTAGAACAAGATATTCCAGTTTTATTGTGGAAGAACTCAACTTCCAAACTTTCCCCAAGATGGGGGCAGTAGATTTTCACATGAGTTTGGTCGTGATGTTCTTGATCAAGGTGATTCTCTGAGTGAAGGAGATCTGATAAAAATCACAGCAAGCTTTAGCTTTGCAGGAATGTTTCTGTTTCTATAATAAAAAAATAAAATACTCTTTGCTTCTTGGTTCTGCTTAGTATTCCCATAAATGTGGCAGTGTTTTATAAGCATCTCAGCTCTTTCTTATTTGATCTTACTGTGAGCCATCTCAGGAGGCTAAATAGCAAAAGAAAAACAAAATGAAAAAGTGAGTAATTTTCTGTTATGCCTGTTTTTTTTTACAGCAATCAAATGTGCACCAGTGCAAGAAAGAGGAAAAGACCATATCTTTCCCACAGTAATTCTAATGTGATTGTTCAGTCAAACATAACTAAAGTAATAAACAATAAATGGAATATAAATGGAAATAAATAAATAAAGTGTTTTGGTGCCCAACTGCTTAAACTGGTTTTGAGCTAGAGTGATTGATGAGTTTCTGAAAGGAAACTGTTGAACATTTAACAACAAGAAAAAATATTTATGTTACCCATTTTGTTTGCCTAGAGAATAAATTACTGCACTATTTTTAGGTCAGTATTAAAAAAAGTATAACTCTTAGTATGAATTCCCAGTAGAGCAATAGGAAATATAGTATAAAAAAAAATCTACGAGAGATTATTTGGGTGAAGAGCACAAAAATCAATATTAAAAACTTTTTCAACTGAAAATTAAAGTAAAACCTAATATTGCTATTTCATTTTCTTTCACAAGAGTAGCAAGATGAAATGGTTGTATTTCTTAATTTTTTTAATTATTATTTTCCCTTTCAGTGAAATCAAGCTAATTACTATTGGAAGAAGGCACATCAAGTTTCTCTGTTTCACTTGTTTGATGTTTTTCCATTATAGGAACTTACAATAGGTTTTATCTTAATGAGTTTCCTATATGTCTGGGCTTTAAAGCTGTAATTTTAAAAAATATCATCATAGGAAGAAATTATTACATTAACTGGCTATTGAACTTAAACTGGTCTTGCTTTAGGTCTTCTCATAAAACAAATTGAACATTTAGAATTGTGTATTAGTGCTTACTCCTTTTAAGTGAGTCATTGACCGAAAAGGACTCTGCCCTGTATCAGATGAAATTACATTGGCATTGAATTTGCACACACATTGACTGCAACTATTCTGTGATTCTGTGAAAATGTTCCATTCAGTGATGAAGACTCACTGGCTTTTATGTACTATTCCAGCAGACTGATGTGTGTTTTCAGAATTCCCTGTATTTTATGCACAGAACACAGGAGTTTACAAGTTAAGACTAAATCTTAAATCAAACAAACAAACATATTTTAAAAATAGTACAAGTAAGTTTTGTTACTGGAAGCGTTGTCAAATAATTACCAAAAACCTTTTTTGACACCTTTTAGAGTGGTGAAGACTGAAAGTGAGTGGTTAATACATTTTAAACATTTATATTTCTTAATATATATAGTTATCTGCACTTTGCTTTCCCATAGTATGCCAGCTGATGTTTAATTTCATTTCAATTTGATGGTAAATATAAAAGATCATTTATTCAATCCTAGGTTACCTATACTCAGGCATACTTTTGGGAAGAATCAGGGGATAAATAATTTAAAAATTGCACAAGTTTCTGCACTAAATTCACTTTAAAGGGATAGATTTTTCATCTGTCAAAGTTGACAGTGACTAAAGTTCCCCAGGATTTTACCTAAGAGATAGCTTTTCTTCCTACTTAACATCTTCTCTGCCTTTACAAATAAATATACACAAGAAGAGGCTGAAAACGGTATTGGATAAGTAAGTATTTCTTATCATGGCTACTTTTTCCTAGCAGATGCTTTTAAGGAGGAATTTTGTAGCCAATACATGAAACACTCTTTGGATTAACAACAATAATCATGGAGGTCTCTCAATAAAGACTGTGCTTGCCTAAAGAAAGATTACCACCTATTATGATATCAACTGGAATGAAAAAAAGAGATGCTGTAAGAGAAGATTCAGATGCATTCCTTTCTTTACACAAAATACTATCTAATTTATTCATGTTCTACTCTGGAATGAGAAGCATAGTTTTCCTGGTTTCCAGCAATCAAAGGATGAAATTACACATATTTAATTAGAGGCAGATCTGTAGACTAAAAAATTTCTGCATTATATCAGTATGTCCAAGAGAATTGTGAGAAATTTTTGAGTCTTGTACATGAAATCTAGGAAATCCACTGTATCCAAGAATTTGGTGCTGCACCAAAATTCGGGAGCTTTTCATCTGAAATTATTTATATATGCTTACTTGATTTACTTCTACTACCTAGAAGTAGCAAAGGATTGATATATTCCTCAGTATGGTACCTGAGACAGTAGAAGTCATTATATTCCATTGTTATGGGCATTAAAATATAATGTCAAAGAAATTATAAGCAGCAAGCTAATATATTTGTTTATCCCTCCTTACTGCAAAGAAAAATCCCAGCCAGAACAAGTGTTTGCAGACCAGTAGCACATGGCATGGCTGCCATGTGCAGCACCTTCCCTGGACCACAGCAATACTTAACAATCCCCTGGAGGCACCTTCCCATTGACATAGATTTACAGGGCTTTTCTTCTTTATCTCCCCACAATATTTTTGACAGACTCAGCTCCTTTTATCTTTTAAAGCCTTTTACTGTGCCTTTGTTCAAGAATAACTACTCATTCTGTTAGAGCACTTCAGTTTGGGGAGAATTTCACTTCATATAATTTATAAATGCAATAAATTCACACAAATAAAGATCTTAGAGCCTATAAATGTTAGAGCTTCATTAAGCTGCATTCTGTAATAAACAGAAAATGCCAAGCTTCCTGTGACATTTCTAAAGCCTATCAAAGGATTTGAAAATTAAATGAAAGGTTAGATAAAGTTTTGTTTCATAAGTTCTATTTTCTTCTCTTTTCATGTATTCATAATACTCAATGGCACATACAATCCAAAGATTTAATATTTTGTTTTGTGTTTTGTTTCTCTGGACAGAACAGTATATGAACAGGTATATGCAAAAGTTTTGCCAAATCATTTTCTAGACTTATGTTTTGTAGAATATACTGGCTATCATTTATTAAACATTATATCTTTTTGTCTGTCTATACATACCTAAACCTGTTCCCACCATCTGTGAGTCCTACCTGATTCCAGATTCTTTTTTAGCCACTCACATGAGTTCTGGCTGGGACAGGCACATGTTTTTCATCTGGCTTTTCTTGCTTACCAAGGTAAGTTTTTATCTCTAATATTCCTACATTGCATATTTCAGTGCTTAATAAAGTAAAACAGTATTGAAATAAAATGGATTTCTATAGTTGTTCAGATATGGATTTGCACTGTTCCTAGCTATGGAGCTATTGTTTAACTACATCCTCACTTAAGACTTTAATTTGATTTTTCCTCTTTAATTGTAGACAAACCCTCAGTATAAGAACAGTTAATGAAATCAGTAACTATATTTGATAGAAGGTGGTGTTGAAAGCATTTCATGCCAGTTCTGCACATTATTCTAAATCTATACTTCTTACAGAATACTACACACAACGCAAAATAACCAGCAAATACCCTAGCTTTTACTGTAGATGAGGTCTGTGGTTCCTAGTTTTTAGTAGTTAAAATATTTTAGTTAGAAAAATGCTACTTTTTAAAATGTTTAGGAGAAAATTTCTGCTTAAAATAATGATTTATAGGAATGGTAGAGAAATCATATACACTGAATATATACATATATATATTACATATGTGTGTATGTATACCTCCCTATATAAAGCACAACATATATTATTTTTTAAACTAGAATTAAAACTGTTAACATCTTGTTTATATGTATTCTTACTATATGAAGCCATTATACTCTTTGCTTTTCCAAGATAAGGACAAAATATGCGTATCACCCAAATTTGCAAAAATGTGCAAACCTTACATAACGAAACTTTTCTACATGATTTCTGGCTGAGATTTAATTCAAATTGTTACTGAGATTTGTGGTCAGGTCACGTATGGAACAGCAAAGGACAGTTAATAATTCACAGTAAAACTGTCTGGAAGTTTAAAGGCTCCTTGAACTCAAATTTTTTTTTTTTTTTTTTTTTTTTTTTTAATTTACCATACTGCTAAGTAAGGTAGACAATGAATTTGATGGGGAGAAAAGAAAAGAGAAAGTAAAGAACGCCTTACATCTTAGAGGCAGGCTGTCATTCAGAGTAGTGTATCATTCTCATTTTAGGTATTAGTCTTGACAGGAGTTTCCCTTCTATCTCATTAGAGACAGGGCAAACCTGCTGAGATGCAAGATTTTTCATCTTATAATTATGTCCTACAGGGAAGGAATGAAAAAGATCTCATCAAAATTAAGATCCCCTGAAAATGAGTTCTGGGAAACTGGTCTCCTGTTCTCAACAGTCAGTGCTAGGAGCAATGACATGTTACAGTATTTGCTTTTCTATAAACGAAAGGCCTCCTGCATTCCCTGTGTGAGAAAGCTCCACCTATCCTAAAGCTTCAGACTTCCCAGTTATCAGCCTACAGCCTATAGCCAACCTTTTCTGCCTGCACATCTGTCTTCCCTTTCCTCTCCCTCTCCCCATTTTTTGTCCGTTCTTTCATCTACCTTTTTAAGTGCAACTTAAGTCTGTTCTTGGTAGACACATAATATTTACCCCAATTAAAATTAAATACATTGGCACCAGAGCTTTCTTGGCCATTTCCTAGACACTAGAACAATACTGGCATATACCCAGAAATTTTATTTTCATTGATGTGTAAGGTCAGGGCTTGGACTGAGTGCTTGTCATAGACTTGGCTTACACAACTAAAAGAAAAACAAGAATTTTAACTGATCTTAAAATGTGTGAACTTTTTGTAACACTAAAAGATTGTCTAGGGGTGGCAGAACAAATAAGGGACACTTTAACATATGTATATATATGTGTATATAAAACCTCCCTATATATGTTTTACATAAATATTTATATGCACACACGTATCTATATATCTGTATCCTTTACATAAAACTTATTTATATATTCTATATGTACTAAATACACATATATATCTTTTACATAAAACATACATATATGTTTTAGGGCTCCTTGGTAGAATGAGGACTGACCACGTGGTTGCAGTTACAATTAGAGCTTTAATACTAAATAAATATTTTAACAGTGAGCACAGCTTATTTTTTATTTACAGCAACAGTGAGTGTAGCTTACTGTTGCACAGAACGTTTGGCAATTATCATAGCTTTCAATTAAGAAGAATTTCTAGTTAACTGGACTTTTAATCACTTGGATCCTCTACAGATAAGGTCAAAATTCTTAAGAATAAGCCTGCAATTATGAAACAGTAATTGCAAAATTAGATTCAAAATATTCTTAACAAGAGTCACCATTTGGTTCTTGGAGATTTTTTTTTGGTGGAAGTGAACTTTGTGTACTAAGATGATTTGCTGATAGGAAACCAGGACAATTTCCTTGAAAAATTGTGTTTTATAACAGGACAGCATGGAATTTTGGGAGCTTGTCATAGTAAAAGCTCCCAGTAAATTATCATGTTTTCACATGATCATGTCCTCACATGATCAGATCCTCACATTCACATTCTCTGACCTTCCCATACACACACAACTGAGTTCACACAAAAGTGAGTATTTCTGTCATTACTACTCCTGGTGTTCCATAAGTGGTGATACATGAGGAGATTCTGGATTGCTCTACAATTTTTGCATGTCATTTTTTGTTCTGTTTCTTCTGTGCTAAATTTGTATCTGAACTATTTGAATACATCTCTTTTATAGAGCTGTTTTATGATGTGTCTTCTATCTTCAGAATATTTTTCTTGTGACAAATCAGTGGTAAAATTATAAAGATTGTTTCCAGAAAAATAAGTGTTTGTGTCAATGAATCATAGCAGCTTCAAATTTATTCTGGGTTATGTGCACGTTCTGAAATCATTCCATTATTTATATGCATTTTTCTCCCTGATGTATTAGGATACATTTTTTTCCACTTTCATTTGTACTTTGTTTTTTATACTAAGATGCTGGAGATTAGATATTTTTTTAGATGTTTTAAAGGAAACATTGTGATTTACAAGAGTAATTTGAAAAAAATATTAGTATATATTTTTTATCATCTTAGCTATTCTTTTTCAAGAACTTTGAGGTGTCCTACACCTTATACTTGGACTCTGCTCCTGCAATGTGAACTGCTCATGCACAATTCTATGTCAACACCCAGGGACCTGTACAGGATTGAGTAATGATTATTTGTGTTGAGTTTGTTTGTTAATAAGCAAAATGTAAGATTTTTTTTTGCAAATTTATTGCTCCTGTGTAATTTTGCATATATCAGAATTGACTTTTTATTGACAGAACTTTGTATTCTGGTAACAACCTCTTGAGCAATTCATTTACAACCCTCTTAGTAAACTAAATCCAAATTTCTAAGCATTCAAATTCATGATATAATTGTCCATTTATGTATGATTCAGGAATAATAGAATTTTCTAGGATCAAATTTATACTTAACATTATTTGATTTATGCTTGTTGAAATTTCTTACTTTCATTTTTAGATTTTTCTAAAATTTCAGTGTTTATAATTAAGAGACAATAATATAAAATACATATTAATATAAAACCAAGATGAAATAACTTTTTGGTTTAATCAAAAAAATTGCACTGTCTTGCAAAACATTTCTTATTCATGTTTTTTCAAGTATATAAATCATAACTTTTGGCTGCAATATAGTATTTGCTTGCTTTTTTCCTATTGAAGTCCCAATGTAGTAAGAAAGTGTGTCCCTGTGCAAGCCAAGTAGCTCTTTTAGTAATGCATTTAATAAGAAAATATGATAGTTCTGCATTCTGTTTTGGTTGTACTCTAATATGTACTTCTCTGATGAGCAAAGATCCTTGGTCGGAAAGCATATCTTGAACTAAATTATCTCTCAAATGTGACTGGGATGATTATCTTGGGCATTGATTGCCACAGGAAAGGTTATTTTCTTAGTTTCTTCATGTAAATGCAATCGTGCTACTCAAAGTTGCTTGTTCTCTAAATCAGGAGCACCGCTTCAGTATCAGGGAAATTTTTGTTTGTTTGTTTGTTTGTTTGTTTGTTTGTATGTTTGTTTGATTGTTTTGTTACAGCAAAATAATTGCCAAAAGTAAAGTTCAGAAAGTTGTAATTTACTCTAAAATTGCCAAAATAACACCACCCCACCCTTCCAATGCCTTCTCTGTTCATTCAATTTCACCCATTTTCACTGGGGAATACTTGAAATGACTCAAGTCGTGAAGCTTATAGTGAGAGAGCAGCTGAATCCTATTAGAAAACTGACAAGCTGTTTGTCCAGACAGGCTGCCTGTCAAAGCAAGTTTGTCCAATCACTGACATTTGGGCCAGGGAATGTGATGGAAGGTGATTGATGCATGCTCTCCACATTCCCTTCTCATTCTGCCCTGTGAGTCAACAGCTTGTCAGTGTGGGAAAATAAGCATGCTATAGAGTAAGATGTTAGTCCCACAGATAAGGAGGAAGAATTTGGCTGTCACCTACGGCAAATTTAGTGCTTAGGTAGGAGAATGAGATAATCACAGCTGGAAGAATTTGCCTCATATACAAGGATGAAGCAGACCCTTCCAAGAGAAGACTTTAAACTGATTTTATATTAGCAGTTACCATCGTTTTCAGCAACAAATTCCTTAAGGTAATTTACATCTCCAGGTATGAAGGAAATGAACTATATAATGCTGAATTAGAAAGGTTTTAAAGAAAATTGTGTGAACAGCTATATTGACTTCAACACCAGGATTTATATTTTAAAAAAACCTTTTATCCAGATAGTTTGTTAGCAAAGACAGTCCTCCTAAAGGACAAGAGATAAACACGAATAATGAGAAGAACTGGAGGGCGAAGCAGCATAGTGTGCATTTTCTTTGCATTTTTTAAAAAAATCATGTGAAATATAAATAAGTAGCATTGCTACTTTTACCTTTTTGGCAGATCCAAATATATTTCAAATATTCATTATACATAAATTACTGTAAAGAAGTCATTACTTTGCAGTGCTAAGAATGGTGTCAAAAAAGCTTCTTTAATTGCCAAAAATCAAACAGTGACAGTCAGAAGGATGTACAGAAATATTAATCTTTAATCTCCTACGTAAATAGTTTGACTGTCCTCATAGATTGTTTGACTGACTGTTGTATAGAATATATATTACCTGTATTTAAATACACTTATTCACCATTTGAATAGCTTAGGCAATCATATTTTTTAAAAATCACTCTTCTTTGTCAGAGGAATATGAAAAATCTAAAATTCATTGTAATTAATGCATGAATTTCTTCTATCTTCCTCATCATGTAAATTTTTACTTTAGAGCAAAATCTGATTAATTTTCTTTGTTGTCCTGGTATGGATGTACAAATTAACATTTGCATAGCAATCATTTCCCAGATGACTTATCAAGTGTGAGAATGAAGATAAAGCACTAAAAATACTTGATCATTTTAGCATCCCAGGTAGATTTAGAATCAGCCTGCTGAACTGCTTCTCCAGTCCATTGACCACTGAACAATGTAATTTTAAATATTCCACCTGGAAATGATAATTTAGTTTGATATCTCTCAGCTCCTCCTTAGAAGAAAAAGGTGAATTCATTTCGTATTTTTTCAAAGACAAAAATTGAAGATGGGTATAAAAACGGATGACTCTTGGACCTGTCTTCCCTCTCATGGAAAATAGTTTTCCCATTTTTTTTTTTTTTTTTCCAACAAGTCTCTATAATAGTATGTAACTTTCTGGAAGCAGGATTAAAAACTAAAAATTTTAAAATCCCACTACTGTTTCCAAAACAAAAAAGTGTGTTAGGCACATAGAACAATGCAGAAAAATTTGGGGAAAAAAAAAGAGAAAATTACAATAATGTAAAAAAACATATATGGTTAGTACAGAATTAATATTATACTATCGAATAAAGAAACATCATAAATCAAAATTTCTGTAATGATACATAACATTATTTGAAGGAAACGTTTCTTTGAAGATAAGAAAATTGAACCTAAGAACCTACTCCTGAGGGAATATGTATATATTATTTTTGCAACCTGCCAAAGCAGTTAATTCTATTCTCTTTGTGCCTTTCTTTTCATTACTGCAGTGTGTTTCTGAGGAGCTATGCAGAGTAACATATAATAGAAAACTTTTTTGGAACAAAATTGAGAATTATTGCAGCAGTCCATTAACAAGGATTTATTAGTTCAAACTGTTGCCTATCCAACCTGTTAACTGACAAGAGGAAGCATTCTTTTCTTGCCCAAGTGGAAAAAAAAATGCTCTGCTTAATAATTCACTTTCTTCAGTGCTGCATGTTAAATTTGCCTGAGTAATTGACCACAGTTCCACAGACTTTGTTTAGATGTCAGCCTCATGTGAGATAGAATAACAAACTGTGGAGCAACTTAGGAAGACCTTTATTTCTGGAAAGAAACTTGCATCGATGTTTTCATTAAGGTTTGACAAATGGCATTTAAATCAAGGATTTAAAATCCCAATAAAATGCATAATACAGTTTTTTTGTAGTTTTGGATGGTGTGCCATTTAAGGAAGAGTAAGTAAAGGATACGACTGCAGCTTGATTTTCATACAGCTACTGAGGGGGAAAATAAGTCCATTAGTTTTTTGGAATTGAAAAAAAATAATGAAGAACTTGAAGAATATACTGAGCTGGAAGGGACCCATGATGATCATTGAGTCTGCCTCCTAACTCCATGCAGAGCAACCTACATAT
This sequence comes from Muscicapa striata striata, assembly GCA_030060385.1. Classification (NCBI taxonomy): domain Eukaryota; kingdom Metazoa; phylum Chordata; class Aves; order Passeriformes; family Muscicapidae; genus Muscicapa; species Muscicapa striata. The sequence goes on along the minus strand of JAREIS010000075.1, from coordinate 5,075,539 downwards.
TAAACCATGTGTCTAAGAGGATTGCCCAAATGCTTCTTGAAAACTGACAGGCTTGAGGCCATGACCTGTTTCCCAGGGAGCAGTTCCACTGCTTGATAATACTCTCAGTAAGGACCTTTTTCCTAAAACCCAATCTGAAATCCCCTGATTCATCTTTAACACTCCTTTATGTCCTACTATCAGACACCAGAGAAAGTGATTGGCACCTCCATCTCTGCTCCCTATCATGAGGAAATCGTAGACAGCAACAAGTTCATGACTCAGCCCCTTTTCTGAACAAATTCATTCCCTCTACTCCTTTAACCATATTTCTTGCCCACCTTGGGACACACTGCAACATTTTTTATATCCTGCTTATATTATGTGGAGCTCAACACTGAACACTTGTTCTAAGTGTGGTTGTGTGTTTTGAGCAGCAGCAAAACTGATGAACTGAAAGGGAATACCAAAGACACAACATTAAAAGTGTTCACAGGGTTAATATTTTTTGTTTTATGGAAGTTAAAAATATTTTTTAAATTCTTAGAATTTTATTTTGGTCAGTACTTGCAATTATCCTCCCCCATGTGTTTGTAATTGGTAATCTTTTATCTTTTAAATATATCAGCTTTATAGTCTTCCTTCTCTTTGAAAAAGTGACAAAAGTCACTGAAAGTGGCTTACTTTCTCCTGGTACTGGGACTATAAAATGTTTCACATTAAAACTCAATATTTTTTCCTTTCTTTTTAAGCAGAAAGCCTCTTTTTTTTTCTTCCTTTTAACTTTATCTGATTTCCATAATGCATTTTGCATCTTGAATTCCATTTATTGCCAGCTGGCAAAGACGCTGGAAATTCAAAGTCTGCTTTTCATATTTGTGGTAGAATGAATTCTCAAACTAGTCCTTCAGTCTTTGCTGCTCTTGAACAAAACTGTGGATCATAGGGTAAATGATGACAATGTTACCTGGTGTGTTTCTGGAATTCTGGCAAAGGATGCCTCTTCTTGCCAAAGCCTCTTTGACTAAATCCAGATACTGCAGATACTTCCCTCTTGAGAGGAACAGAAAACCACAGGGAGAACTGGGAAACTGACTGATTCTGCCCACATCTCCTTAGTGGTTCATTTATTTTCTCCTCCAGTACCAATTTAATTACCCCTCTAATGCCTTTGCATTGTTCCATGTTTGATTTTTTTGGGATATATGATTCTCTTCATGACTTCCCATTTTATGTAGTTCCTGCAATATCCTCCCCGGATTCTGAGCTCAGGACTGTGAGAGCATTACCATGCATCAGCCTGATGTGAGGTGTTTTGGCTGGGAAAGGTGTTCCAGCACTGGGTTATGACATCACAGCCCCAAGTGTAGCCTTTCCCGTTTTCCCCATGTACAAAAGAGACTGTCTGCAGTACATGGAACATCTTTCACCCTGGTGGAGCAGCACCTGTGATCAGGGCTGTAGCAAACAAAACTTTTAGAGGAAAGGGTCAATGTATAATTAGGATTGCAGCATTTTTTTTTTAATCATTGCTTTATATTACAACCATTTTCATAGAAAAAGTAGAGACTTAAAGTCTACCATTGTTTCCCATTTTATTTTGTCAAATAAAATGGAATTCTGGTTATATAAGAAATAGAATATCATACTGGATATTCATTCTGCATAAGAAGAGTTTCCCACCAAAATTCTGATCATATTTTTTTCTTCATATCACATAGGTTATGACACTAGCTTATTCTTAAAAAAATAAAACAAATTGGAACATCAAAAATTTTAGCAGGATAACGACACCGCTTCCTCCTTCACCTACTTCCTCTTCTTCTTCTTCTTCCTCTTCTTCTTCTTCTTCTTCTTCTTCTTTTCTTCTTCTTCTTCTTCTTCTTCTTCCTCTTTGATAAGAACAAGACTTATTTAAAATATTGTCTCAAAAAAATCCAAAATAAATTTAGGTATTTCAAAACAATAAAGCAATTTTCAGATTTAAGTTCAGATATTCTATGTGCCTTTAAAGTATTAATTTTCTGAGAATTTTTAATAATGGTAATAGTAAAGTTCATTTATGGTTATAGTAGCATTAAAAAATGTGTTTACTTTTGCAATATTTGATGGCAATGAAGGATTTTTTCCTTCATTAAAAATCCTGGATGCCTTTGTAATGCTTCCAGTACAGCAAAACTGTGATTAGGCTGACAATGTTTCTTCTCTTACCTCATTCCTGTTTCCAGTGAATCATTTTTGTCTCAACCCACGATTTCTGCCTTTTGCATCTGCCACTAGAAGAGGGAACAGAAAGAGTTTTGGTTTTCTTTTTATTGGGAGTACTATATTTGGCAATACTGTTCCTAAATCATTACATACATATGAACGTGTTGATAAATAGTTCTGCCACTTGGATCTCTTTTACATAAACCCACTTTTGCACAAAACAAATTTATCTGAATTCATCTTGAACAAGATGCCTCAGTCCCATCCATCACCTCTTGATACCTCTAGGGTAACGTGGACTGGATGAATTTCGTACTGAAACTGCTGTTTAGGACAGCAAGTTATTTGAAGTAAATGCCAGCCAGGTAGAGGAGAGAGTTGAGTTGAGCATGCACCATTTCATTTTTCTGACCAAATGATTTGGCAAAACTTATATCAGCTGCCCAACTTAGAGTAGCTCTATGGTTGCTGTATCTTTGCTCCTCTTCCTGCAAGGCAGCAGGAGTTGGCAAACACAGAAACACATATTTGTCTCAAAAGGCCACCTAGAATTTATTTTCAGCTCAAGATACACTTATGAATAGCTATTTTTCATTCATTTTTTTCATCATAAAATTACTAATCTGTAAAATCTGAATGGAAGTGCAAATATGCACAAAGTTGATATGTTTTTGTTGAGCCAGGAGCTAGAAGAGCATCATTTTGACCAATGCAATATAATAAATGAAGGTTTTAATTATTTTACTAGAATTATTTTGTTCTGTAGAAAAGGCTGTAGTTTTGATTATCTGTAAATTAACTCATGTGGGTTCTCACTACATATATGTAAATAATCCATAAGAGTAATATCTTGGAAAGCTTTTTAACTATAAAATAAACCCCCTAGTAACTCAAATAGAAAGTGAATTAATATAGATTATGCAATTAATTTCTTGGGTACAATCTTATTTTATAATTTAAAAGCTTTCTAGTCATACTACTGATGCATAACATTTCTATAATTAATGTAACACTCACAACCATGTCTAATTAGTAGGCTTTCAAAATAATTTGTCACATAAGCAAAAAAATCCCCCAATATTTAACAGCAAGGTCAGATTCTCTAATGGTGTATTTTTCCAATGTCAACATAAACAGTGTTAAAAGTCATAGTATGTATTTTTGCTTGAAATTGAAGAGTACCAGTATTCCTTTCTTTCTTCCTTTGATGAACATTTAAAGACAAAATTGCTACCAAAAGCATGATTTTCTGTTCTTTTAACAATCTTAATGATGCTTAAACCATTCTGGAAGGATAAATGTGTGACTACAGCAGAACCTAAGCTCTGATATTATCTCTGTTAAGACTGGGATGACTGAAGACCTCCTTTTTCAAAGCTAAAGGAAAAGCTGATTTTTCAGTGTGGTAGTTCCTCCTCAGTAAGTAATTCCCAGAAACATACATTATCATTCTAGCCCTTAACCCTCTCCCCCAGTGAGACAATCAAGCTTCCTCTCTCCATCAGGCTGGGAAAGAGAAAAGTATATACCTGTATATAATAGGAATGTGCTTGGAGTGACAGTGCTGTGTGCACAACAAGAACCGAGAATCTGCCAAAAGGCCCTTGACTATAAATTGTTTATTGGGATTGTCTGGACAGTTTTTTGTGATTTATTGGTGTAAAACTCATTAGTTGATGTCTGATCTTATGTAGACTTCAATACCTGGAGCACAGAGAATGTGAGTGTTGTCCAACTAATCCTGGAGTATTACTTAACAGGAGAGGCTAAGGTATAGACTGCAGGCAATGGTGGGGAGGAAGGGGAAATTATTAGCTCTCAAACTTGGCAGTAATGGTTACATTCCACTATTATTTATTAGTTCTGATAGACTGAGAGAGATTTCTTTCCCTTGGATAAGAGGTTTGAAATATCTTGTTTCCTGGTCTATCACCTAATTTAAATGTTATCCATCTTCTGTGAATCGACACAATGAGGAAAGACCAGTGACCAATTCTTTTCCTCTCTGAATTCAGCTGTATCCAGACTCTCAATATTGATGCCTCCTACACCAGCATGGAGTCCCTCCCACAAGAGAGAATCTTTTGTTAGCACCTCTAATGTGGTTCCCTTCTCACAAGATGCAGTTCTTCCACAATTGCTCCAGTATGTATCTTTTCCAAGGGGTGCAGTGGCATTCAGGAACTTCCTAAGTATTTCAGGAACTATCTAAATAGTTTTGCACATATCTTCAGACCTTAAACTACTGTTGTTATCCTCCACCTGCTTGAAAGAAGATGGTATCTTTTGGGAAGATACACAAAGTGTTTGTGCAATGGAATTTGATTATACAGTTGTTGACATATTTGCACATATATACTTTTTTGCACATGTGATGTGGGGAAGGATAGACTTCAGCAAAGAAATCCTTTTGTCATTTGAAGAGACCAAAGGAGCATCCTTCTTCTCTACATTCTATAAAAGAGAGCTTTTGGTTAGTGCAAATTTGAAGGCATCATAGTGTTTGGTGGCAGGGATCATATTCTGATTTGCTTACAAAACTAATGCTTATCTCATATAAGAATATCATGCTAATAATAAATTTATTTCAGAACATAACAATGTTTTGGTAGGGCAGTATGTCAGTAGATAATTAGAGTAGATAAGATTTTTCAGTTCTTGACAAGGAAGGGAAAGAATTTGAAGGCAAAACCAGTCCATTGCCACAATTTAACCTTCTAGACACTATGTAACAAAAGAAATCTGTAGGTTTTACCTTTGTCCATATTATTGGTGTCCTCATCCTTCTTGGCTGTGATTGTGACATGCTCTGCTGTAAACTCTTATCAGAGGAAGTGCACAAGAGGAAACCCATTGTGTATTTTCTAGGGAAAAAACTTTCCACACTTTGTTAACAAACTTTGAGATGTTGATCCAGAACACTCTGCCCTTGCAACTGCCAACATACTAATGTTTTTAATTTCATAGAAAATAACACTAAAAACAAGAAAAAATGAAGCCTCTGTACCACTAATCAACATTATATACAGGAAAAAGGGGTACTTAGATGCAACGCAGGGCCAGTCTCCTGGTGAACCTGATAACCATTTCTTCTGCAAAATGAGTATGTAACTAGGAAGAGGGGAGTTATTATTTGTTTTTTATATTTTGCAGGGTTGTTTTTGTTTGTTTTAAGATTATATTAGTAGCAAAAGAGAACTTGCTTTATCTGAAAAAAAATTCCAAACAGCATGGCCACCTACCATTTTCACTATACAAAACAATTCCTGTATTGCAGAACTACTTTTTTCTATTTTTCTCATGAGGGCAGTCTGTAAAACTGAAATACTATGTGTTTACAGTCTCCTAATATTAAAATGTCTGAAGAGAAAATGTGATAGTACCGGGTATTTCATTATAAGAAACATAAGCTTTCCTGCTGTGTCATATAGAAGATTTTTTATTGTTATTTTGTTTCATTTAGCTGTCTTTTTAAACTTTGCCATGAATTTCCCTTTAATAATATAAGTATGCCAAATCTAAAGGAAAAAATCACAATCAATAATCAAACATAGTTTTAGAAAATACGCATATGTATTTTTATTTGCAAAAGTAGTACATTTTTCATAATTTTTACAAAGTATTTTTGCTAAATTTTGTTGCAAACTTACCTTTTTCATTTTTTTTTTCCAAAAAGAAATTTGAAAAGGAAAAGTATACATAAATGTACTTTAAAAATGTTGAGGTTTATCATTAGCAGACTTACAGTGATTGACTCATGGTTTTATTCATTGCCAATGCAAAGTATATGCAATGTTAGCTGCCTGGCATGGTTGTTTCAGCTGACATTGCTTAACTGAGGAGTACTGGTTAACCTGTAGATATTAGGTCATATGTGATTGTGTAAATGTATCTTGCTGTGTTAGAATGTATTTTGTTTTTGTTTTTTTATGGGTGACAAATATAATTGAGGGGTTTTGCCAGATGTCTATGAAAAGAGGGCAGAAGTAACTTCACATAAGTATTTGTTATTTGTTTCACGATATCAATACCTTCCCAGTTCCCAGATTAAGATTCCTATATAAGCTCATCCTTATATGATTGACTTCTAGTGACTTTAGTACATTAAAAAAGATGGTTTTCAAATCTCAAACCATGAAGCAGCACTACTGCTACTAAGAAATAGTTGCACTTAGGCCACACTTGAAATATAACATTCCTCATCTCAGCAACATTTTTCACTTCACTGGGAAGATAAATGGAACACAATCCATGCATATGGAAAAGAATCATATTTGTTTAGTCATAGCAAAAACAATTTACTTCTCAGTGGGCTTTATAAACTTTGCAGAATCTTGAACTTAGTTGTAACTCCCTTTAAAACAGAGTAATGTAAGACACGTAGGAAAAAGACAACTAATAAAAAGAAACATTTATCAGTAAAAAAAAAAAAAAAAAAAACCAGAAGCAGAATACATAACTATGCATGTTTCTACACACTGTCTAAACTGGACCATGAATGCCATGTGAAAAGACTGTGAAATTAATGTGCTCCCACAGCAGGAAGCAAATTTCAGAGAAAATGCTGAAGGTAAAATCTTGTCAGAATTCTCCTTGACTTAAACAGGTCAGCATTTTACATCCATCATATGCTCAGACTGTACTTTGAAACACTTTTCAGATGCTGTGCTAAAGATATGCTTAGGTTACCAAGTTTCAGTTGGGGAGGATTTCAATCATAATTCCTGACCTTTTTCCTCTTCAAACCAGAATAACTTCTGTAATTGGTTTAGTCTTTTACATTACACTGACTACATTTTTCCTGTTCATTTGTGACAGATTGAAAAATTTGTTCTCACTTCATGTCTTTCTTCTGCTCCAGGAGAATAAAATACAAAGTGTAATAGCACTAACTACTCTTCGACAAAATGCACATAAGGAAGTGAAGAAGTTACAAAAAGCCAAAACTGGTGGAAACCAATGGTCAGTCTCTGTGTTATGTTGAGGTTATATTGCTGCATGCTCCTACAGATATTTTTTCCTGGCTCATAAGTAGCAAATTGGTCTTAAAATTTCTAACTGCAGTGAGACCTTAGACAGCTATTGCACAATTTACTGAAGACAGGTCAATCTTTTGTATGTCATATAAATGAGCTTATTGATGTCAGATTTGTATCTCTCAAAGGTGGCTTTCTAAGAGATGATCTTGCTTTCAGTGCACAAGAACAGGATGGAAAGAGAGGAGGAACAAGTGACTTGCAGTTCAGTGATGTAATTTCAAGATGTAGTCTTGTGTGTGTTCATTGCTGCATCCAGAAAGAAGCTTGGAAGAAATTATATGAATAGACTTGAAATAAAGGAAAATAAATTTTCACTAAAGTATATACTTCTGCCTAATTTAAGAAACTGCTGTCAGCTCTTGTAGAAGAACAAACATCTAGTCCTTCTAACACCCCATTGAGCTGTAGGTGTAGTTATAGTCCTGCTCTCCAGCTGTTGTGCTTTCAGCTGTGTTCTAACCATAATTCTTCAGGCTGATCTATTAGCTGACTTTGGCAGGCATACATTTCATTTGCATAATTAAAATCAATCAGAGGAGTAACATTTCAAAATAAACAATGCATTTTCCTTTTCATATCAGTATAAATCAGGCTTAATGTAACTAAGGTCAGTAGAGTTGTAGCTGCAAAAGGATTGATGTCCATGAAAGCATGGTCAGGTTCTTATTTTGTCGACTGGATGGTAAATTTTATGATGAGGGATCATCTCTGGATTTGATTCATTTAGTGAGTAGCACAAAATTGATCTTAACTTATATACTTTATCTTCAGATTTAATTGAAGAACTGTAAGGTGATTCATAAATAGTTCCTTTAATCATAATTATTAAAATATCCGAGGTAAATTTGGGTAAAATTTTAAGCTTGGAAGAGATCTAGTGCATTTCTTCTTCAAAGGAGAAAGTCTGAAATTCATTCATCTAAGTAATGAGTATCATGATACTTCTTGTGATAGAAATTCTAACTTCTTTTTCCACTGGAAAAATAACCCCAGCTCTAGCTGATATTTTATGCTGTACCTCCAAGAGCAATGATTTAAAAGCAGAATTCTCTGTCTAAATTCCTGTCATGAGCATTTTGTGTTTCGTGTAATGCATGTCCTAATATTTATTCAAAAGTACTTTTCAATACAGAAGTATTAAGAAATGAAGTATATGATATTCAGACATTTTGGCTCATTTGGATTTATTCAGTGAACATTTTGTTACTCTTTTTATTTATTGGAAGCTGATTATTCCTCTTATTATGGAAGCACATAAGGGTGATCTTGCTAAAATAAAATACTGGAAAAAATCAACCTCTGTGACACTGAGCTGTATATTATAATTAAGGAAATTTGCATTTATGAGTCTAATTTGTCTTGAAAAAAAAGTGGGTTTGTTTTGCTTTGTTTTGTTTGTTTGGTTTTTGTTTTTTTTTGTTTTTTTTTTTTTTTTTTTGGTTGTTGTTTTTTTCTATTTTTAATTGGAAAGGAAGAAATAAAGTATCTTTCCTGGTAGGTTTTGTCCATTTAACAAACATCAATAACCTCTAAACTGGTAATTATACTGGAAAATCTGTGTCCATAGTGTACACTTCCTCACATGAAAGAGATTCCACCCCTCTTTCAACTAAATTATCTGGCCAATTTGATGGTGCATGCTACTTTACTAATTGCAAGGCATTAAGTAATGCTTTGGGGAGTCAAAAAACCATTGTAAATTATTTAACAGGGGATATTACTGGGACATCAATTAAAGTTAATCCAGCAAGCTGAAGGGCAATTTAAAAATGGTCTAATTGACACTCACCCTGCAGTGTCACAGTTTTTCAGTTTTGACTAACTATCCATTTATTACTCAACAAAGTGCAGAAGAGGCTTAGTAATTCAAAATGTAATTAGTTTTCACAGAGAACAAAGGAGGAGGAAGAATTGGGTTTAGCATACACATGCTAATGAGCTGTCCTCCGTGTGTGCAGATGCACAGCTTAGCATGGACTCATGCCAGAAAGCTCACAGCCCTTGCATTAATATGTTAATAAATATTTATGTTTTTATACATTAGACCATATTCCAAGGTAAATACAATTTATTCTGTTTATGATAGAGATGTACTCATCCTGCTGAAAATAAAAAGTTTGAAAAGCTGTGCCTAAAAATTAAAGAATAGTTGTTTCCAAACAACTTGTCATGGAACTGTTTGGACTCTGAATTTTTCTTCTATTTTTTACTAGAATGCTAGTAATCTTGCTCCAGATAATACAGTTCTTCAAGGTATGTGTTATTCTGGGATTTCATTTGATGTTCTCATTTAAATTTGAAGATAATGAAGCTTTTTGAAGACAAAATTATGTAAAAAGAAAAACTTTTTTTTTTCTTCCCAGTAATCCCTGGAATGCAGTCATTTATAATATCTGGAATATTACATGTACACAGCACATACATTTTCAGTCCTTTAAGGCCAAGAAGTGAGTGGAATGATTCCTGAGTAAAACTTTATGTATTTGATGATTTAGTCTTTCAACTCTTGAGAATGATTTTTCTTGAGAATTTTCTAGTCTACATAGGTTTTGGCCTTTTTTTATGGCTCAGGTATGTACATTAGAGGACAGTTTAGGTTTTTTGGTTTTCACTGTAATAGTCCAAAGAACTGTTAATCACTAATTTCTTTATCTATACTTAAACAGCTTGGGGCTGCATTTCTGCTCAGCATGTGACAAAACCTGGTCAAACAGTTGCAACTTGAATTTTGTTTCTGGAAAAGTACTTCAACTTCTTACTCTAACAAGATTAAGAAGGGTTTGTTTTCGATCATGTAATGAGGAATGGCATAATCAGCTGAATTAACAAAAAAAAAATAGAATAATAAAATAATTTATATTGGAAAAGATCCATTAGATCATCAGTTCCAAGAGTAAAGCCAGGACTGCCACGTCCACCCCTATAAAATATCCCTATATGCCACATCTATGCATCTCTTTATTTCCTACCTGATGGGTGGTGACTCCCTCAAGATTGTTCTAGTGCTTGTTAGCCCTTTTGGAGAAGAAATTTTTTTTGTAATATCCAATCTACAACTTCCCTGGCACAGCCTGAGACCATTTTCTCTCATTCTACCACTTCTTACCTGGGAGAAAACACACTCTCACCTCTTTACAATCTCATTTTAGGCAATTGTAGAAAACAATAAGGTCTTCCTTGAACCTCCTTTCCTCCTTAGGCTAAACCATCCTAACCCCCTCAGCCACTTCTCATAGTACTTGTGTTCCAGACTTTTTCCCAGTTTTGTCATCCTTCTCTGGACATGCTTCAGTACCTCAATACTTTTCTTGCAGCATGGGGCCCAAAAGTCAACACAGGATCTGAGGTGTGGCCTTATTATTGCTGAGTACAGGTGGAAAATTTCTTCTAGCCCTGCTGGCCACACTATTTCTCATACAAGCCAGGATGTCCTTGGTCTCCTTGATGCACTGGGCACACACTGGCTCATGTTCAGCCACTGTCAAACAGCATGCCCAGGCTCTTTTCTTCTGGACAGCTTCCAGACTCCTGCCCCAGCCTGTGGCACTGCCTGGGCTTGTTGTGACCCAAGGGCACCACCTGGGACTTAGCTTTGTTGAACCTCACACAACTGGCCTCAGCCCATCCATCCAGCCTGTCCAGCAGATAATGCTCCTGTCCAGTTTGTGTAATCTGAAAACTGACCAAGGATGACTCAGTCTGATCATCCAAATCATTGGTAAAAATGATCCAAAAAATTGTTATCTTTGCTTTTCTTGCACATCTGGCAAAAAAACCTCTTAAAATACCTACTTGTAGAGATTGATGCTGGTATTCTTTTAAAGTCAAGTTTCAGGAACATTATTCTTCCATTTCTTTTTTTTTCCTTTAAATTACTGTTTTTAATTCTTCCTTTACTGTTTTTTTACCTTACAAGCATAGTCACAAATTGAAATGAATGTCTAAAAATGACATTGTCATACTTATTTCAAAATTATGTTTTCAGGTGATAAAGGATAAACAAATTACAATAAATATTAGACAAACCTTTTTCTCCATGTGCATTTGCTCCATTGACAGGCTCATTCCTTTGAAAATTCCTTGAGCAGGTTCTGTTCAGAGGTTTCTTTATGCAGCTCAAATACAATTCTTCAGTCTATAAATGGCAGTTTGCCATTTGCTGACGAGCAGAGCTTTATTTTTGCACTTTGAACCTGAAAGGTCAAATGACATAGAGAGAAGAAAATTAAAAATGTCCTGGCCAGGAGGAGCAGATTTCAGGAGTACTGTTTGTTTTTTTTTTAATGTGAGAACTAGAAAAAGATGTTTATAGAACCAGAGGCAGCAGCAAAAGTGACTTGAAAAATGGAGGAGACAAAATGAGTTATGGGATGTCAACAGTGCTGGATGTACATTGTTTTTGAGTGGCTACCTGACATGAGTTATTTATGAATGAAATATTGACAGGTAAAGTTCATGAAGAAATAGATCTCAGAAATAAAATCACATCCAGGAGAGACGATAGAAGTCAGAAAAGGTTTCTAACACAATAGGAAGATGAGTTATTTGTCCAATCTCTGCTCTTAAAATTTACTGAGAGTCTAGAGAGCAAACTCTTAAGAAAGGGTGATATGTTGAAGAATGTGGCCACATGAATAAGTCAGGAAGAGAAAAGAGGCAAATCAAAAGGAAAAACGTTACAAGAGAAGAAGAAAGAGAGACTTCCTAAAGAGTGGGGAAAACTCGTCAAGCAGAAAGCAGAGTGCTATGGGGCAGGAATAAATTACTTAAGCCCATGAGAAGATGCTGACAGTAAGAGCAGGGTGTGAAAGAAGAGGGAAAAAACCAGGAGGTTTCCAAAAAGTCAATTCAGATTCTTCTCAGACCTGAGAATGAATATTGGAGGGTCTTACACCAGCTGAGAAATGCCCCTGTAATCAATGATTCTTCTTTCAAGAATAATCACTTAGGTTTTACTGGCAAATCTGAGAAGTACGAAGTGTTGGCCACCCCAATGAACTACAGAAAATATAGAATTCAGACTGTAAATATACATGTTAAATGGGCTATAATTCATGCTCATATGGGGTATAAGTCTTGTTCAAAAGTAATGAAAGAGAAAACATGAACACAGCATAAGGTATTTCACAGAAGGGACTGAAATATTAGTTCAGTAAACAGGATAACAGAGCATACTGATTAAATAAATGACTGAAAGAAAACAAAAAAACAAATAACCCCCCCCCCCCAAAGAAGCCATAATTTAATAATCCAAGTCTGATGCATGTCAAATTATATTGAGGAAGAAGTTAAAAATGTTACAGCAAGGTTATATAAAGATTCTATTTAAAAGCTTCAGAGTCAGACCAGTATATGAACAGAGATCCTTTGATATTGTCAGGCTTTTCTAGGAAGAAAAAATGAGACAAAACTGACTAATGTAAAAAACATATAACTCAATTTATTGCTCTTTAATATAAAAATTGGAGATTTTTTTCTGTCATGTAATAAAAAGGGCTTGCTATTTTAGACTTTCTTTTAGTAGGCATATTGTAAAAAAAATTTTAAAACCCTCCAAGTTTTAGAAAATTAGTGGAAGATCATGATCTCTTTAAATTAAATATAGGGACAGACAAAAGTGGACCTATCACATAAGCTGTCTTCAATTTATAAACTCTGCATTTTCCATTTGATTCTGATGTCCTGGAATCAAAGATCATATATGAATAGGATAAAAAGTATCAGAAATATTTCTTCTGAATGATATGTCTTTTTTTTTTTTTTTTTTTTTTTTGAAATGGAACCTTGCAACTATGCATACTTCAGATCTGAAATATTCTTTATCCAAAAGGATGATGCTTGTCATGAAAAAATTAAATATGGGCAACCATTCAAAGTTGAAGTAATGAACTACTCTCTGGGGGGGAAAAAACTATATACAATAGCTCTAAAAAAATATTTATATTAGCTGCTTCTTGACACACATCATGAACCCCTAAATCTAGATATATTAAATTATTATATTCTATCAACAACGTTAAGTTAAATTATGAACATATAGTAAACTCTTATGAATGGCTATTTTAGTTTGTAGCTGTCTTAAGGTTTTGGATTCAGCATTTAAGAAAATAGAAAAATATGGAAAGGAAATAATAAATGAGGTATTTCTACTTCCTTCAAGAATAAGGACTGTGTATCATAAGGTCAATCAGTTAAAAATCTCATCGAGAGTGAAAATGAGTAAGTGAGATTTTGAAAGAGGGAAACAGAGAGATAGGAGGAAGAAAGAAAGAAAGAGCAGGAAGAAAATAGAAAAAAAGAGAAAGGAAGAAAGAAAACAGGAAAATGAAAATAAGAAAGGTGCTCAGTAGAGGAAAAGTTTTAAGATGGGTACAATTGCATTTCATTCTACTAACCACTGACATTGTGCTCCATTTATCATCTTTTGACATGTTCCTGAAAACCTATTCAGAGGGAAACTGCTTCATAAATCTGCTATCCCCTGCCTGTGATGCTTAATGTGTTACATGGAAATTAAGAAAAATAATAAATCAGCAACTCAAGTCCTGTCTTACAATAAAGTGGTGATTTCTGAGCTTTCAGTGAAGAAGTGACTGTATTTACCTTAAGGAAAGGATCCAGGTTGGTGAATGCTGGCTTACCTTGCAGTAGTTTTCAGTCAGCAGTGTGCAGAACAGGACTGCTAAGCACCGAAATACTAGCCATTATCACTGCTTACATACAACTCTGAGGCATCTATATTTAATATAATCTGTATAATTCATTATTCTCTCTGTTGGTGTTTAGATTCCATGCAGGAGGTTATGCAGAACCCTGTCTAAAGGAGATGAATGTGGGACCTAACGTTTTTTTCTCTTGTTGACCAGAGCATTAGGTTTGTGTGACAGGTCTTTGGGAGAGGAGGCTACAGAGGTGGCTGATGTGAGAAGCTACCAGGAGCTTTCCTTACATCCAGCAGAGCCCGTGCCAGCAGGCTCCAACATGGACACACCACTGACCAAGGTGGCTGGTGGTGACACCTTTGGTATAACATAATTAGGAGGGCAGGAAAAAAATGTGCAACTCTAAGAGCAGCAGGGAAGTGAGAATGTCTGAGAGAAACAGCTCTACAGACATGTCACTGTCTAAGGGGTCTCCTGAGCCTGAGATCCCCTCAGCAGGACATGTAGGTGGTTTAAAGTCAGGTTTGTCCAGCCGGTTGCCGAAGAAGATTCAGGAGGCTGTTTTCTGAGGTTTCCAAGGTTGTTTATTGTTTCTTATCTAAGAAATTCTTTCTCTAGCTAACAGTGGTCTGTTCAGCTAGAGATACAGGGCGCACTGCCTGCTCTGGGGCAGGACTTACCTTTCATACTATAAATAACGTACCTAATATTTACAATTACTTTCCAATACATGACAATTTTATTACACTGTCCAACTCTGTCTCACACCAATGCAAGAATGCCAGGCTGGCACTGAACATGGATGGCATGAAGAAGAAGAGAGAAAAGACATACCACGCCCAAAATACTCCATTTTACCTACAAACCCCCTAATATAAACATTCCTAAAAATTCACTTTTCTACCTTCTAACAATCTAGTTTACACTCTACTTATTTTTTGTGGCTTGTAATTCTTCCTGCAATGTTGGCAAATTTCTCCAGGAGCTTAAATCCAGTCCCCAGGAGTCCTGGGCACCATGACAGGGCCTCTGAGACTGCTGCCAGGGGGGTCTCGAGGCATCCAGGGAAGCCAGGGAACACCCTGGACTCCCACACAGACACCAAGGGCAGTAAAGAAGGAGGGGAAGAGGTGCTCCAGGTGTGGAAACTCCAGAGTTTCCTTTGCAGTCCGTGGTGCAGAGCAAGGTGAGGCAGCTGTGCCCCTGCAGCCCAGGAGTGACCATGGTGGAGCAGAGATCCATCTGCAGCCCAAGGAGGACCATGGTGGAGCAGAGATCCATCTGCAGCACAGGCAGGACCATGGTGAGCAGAGATCCACCTGCAGCCCAGGGAGGGCCATGGTGGAGCAGAGATCCACCTGCAGCCCAGACAGGGCCATGGTGAGCAGAGATCCATCTGCAGCCCAGGAGTGACCATGGTGGAGCAGAGATCCATCTGCAGCCCAAGGAGGACCATGGTGGAGCAGAGATCCACCTGCAGCCCAGGAGGGACCATGGTGGAGCAGAGATCCATCTGCAGCACAGGCAGGACCATGGTGAGCAGAGATCCACCTGCAGCCCAGGGAGGGCCATGGTGGAGCAGAGATCCACCTGCAGCCCAGACAGGGCCATGGTGAGCAGAGATCCATCTGCAGCCCAGGGGGGACCATGGTGGAGCAGAGATCCATCTGCAGCCCAGGGGGACCATGGTGGAGCAGAGATCCACCTGCAGCCCAGACAGGGCCATGGTGAGCAGAGATCCATCTGCAGCCCAGGGGGACCATGGTGAGCAGAGATCCATCTGCAGCCCAGGGGGGACCATGGTGAGCAGAGATCCATCTGCAGCCCAGGGGGGACCATGGTGAGCAGAGATCCACCTGCAGCCCAAGGAGGACCATGGTGGAGCAGAGATCCATCTGCAGCCCAGGGAGGACCATGGTGGAGCAGAGATCCATCTGCAGCCCAAGGAGGACCATGGTGGAGCAGAGATCCATCTGCAGCCCAAGGAGGACCATGGTGAGCAGAGATCCATCTGCAGCCCAGGGAGGATCATGGTGGAGCAGAGATCCATCTGCAGCCCAAGGAGGACCATGGTGAGCAGAGATCCATCTGCAGCCCAGGCAGGATCATGGTGGAGCAGAGATCCATCTGCAGCCCAAGGAGGACCATGGTGAGCAGAGATCCATCTGCAGCCCAAGGAGGACCATGGTGAGCAGAGATCCATCTGCAGCCCAAGGAGGACCATGGTGAGCAGAGATCCATCTGCAGCCCAAGGGGGACCATGGTGAGCAGAGATCCATCTGCAGCCCAAGGAGGACCATGGTGAGCAGAGATCCACCTGCAGCCCAAGGGGGACCATGGTGAGCAGAGATCCATCTGCAGCCCAAGGGGGACCATGGTGAGCAGAGATCCATCTGCAGCCCAAGGAGGACCATGGTGGAGCAGAGATCCACCTGCAGCCCAGACAGGAGCCCAGGCCAGGGCAGATGGATGAATGATCCTTAAAGAGTCTGCAACACTGTGGGAAGCCCACACTGCAGCAGGGTTGTGTTTGATTTTAAGGTTTTGCTATTTGTGTTGTGGAATTTGGGGGCTGGGGAGCAGAGGGCAAAGACTTTACCTTTGATGTTTCCTTTGCTCTCACGCTTACGCATTAATGGCATCAGATTGTGCAATAGTTAGAACTAAGGATTATCTTCACTGTGAAGGGCTTTTGTGCCCTTTCATTTGATTGGCTCATGCAGAAGTCACCAAGAGGCTGCAGTGAATCACTCTGACTCATTATCTTGAAGTAATAGGTTAGACTTTTTCGGAATTTCATCTGGCTGCAAATGTGATTTAAAAAATTTTGCATTGTCTTCAAAACATGAATTCACAGAAGGATAAAACCAGAATAAAAATCCTTTTTCTTGATGCAGCTAATATTCTACAAATTTAATATTTGGGGGCTTCTGCGTTGTTTTGTTTGGAATTGTTGTTGTTGTTGGTTTTGATTTTTTTTTTTTTTTTTAATTTGAAGGAAAGATTTTTCTACAGAGAAGTACTACTATAAAAACAAAGAACCAAAGCATGAAACTGACACTTCTCTGTTCTATTTTTACTGCTCTTACAAGACTTGTTATGTAGTATTTGGCATAAGAGATCCATCGTGGTTTAATTTTCCATCTGTGAAAAGGAAATTATATGCTATAACATTGTTTGCTATAAAAGTGTACTTTGTTGTTAATGTTTTTTGCAGAAATGATTAATTGCAAGTAACCTAGCAGTTATAAAAGTTAAAACTCCAGTCTGGAGGATCTCTGGAAGTAATCCTCTGTGTAAGTGTCTGTCTGTGTGATTTTTAGAGTTTTTTAATAAATTAGATATGAAAGCTTAACATCCACATCCATTTGTTAATTTAACAAATTAAAATATCTGGCCCTAAAGAGATCATATTAATGTGTAAATGCAGCAGGTAGAATTGGAATTGAAACCCTAGCTTTTTTTTCTCCTTTGAACTACAGACCCAAGACAATGAGGAGAGACTTTAATATGAGCCACTACTCCAAGTAATATACTGAGTGTTAACTTCAATCCTTGAATGCAATATATATAATTAAGCAAACCAAAATTATTAATTTATATTGTTTTCATTCATTCATAATTTCATGACACATATAAACACTCACCTTTAAAGGAGACTAAATTTTTTGTACCAGTTATGCATTATACAAACTGCAATGTATTTGAAGTATATTTAACTTGTGTTATACTCAAAACATATTTAAGCTATGGTGTACTTAATGTAGGATACTTCTTCTTAGATCCAATTCAGAATAAATTTTTTCCTTGAGGTTTGAGAACTAAAAATAACATTTCTAAATCTATAATAACTGGTGCTGCTTACTTTGCAACTTTCATTAACTAACTTATTTTTTATTAATCTAACTTATTTTGAAAGATGTTTTACTGGAGTCCTATAGAAGGAAATTGCACAGCTGTCGAATTCCCAAATATAAGAGACTAACACTGATAGCTAGATAGCTGTGGAGACAACCAAGAATTGTTGCCAATAACTGACTAACACACCAGTTTCCAGGCCAAGTGCATAATTTACTAATAACTTATGAGTTTTTGTAGATCCTCTGATTTTCTTTCAACTACGTGGATTTATGAATCTTGGGTGTTATCTTTCCCTTAAGAGCAGGATGTCACACACAGGTTAAATATACTATGCATTGCATATGGAAGCATTGCATTTATTGTTATTCAATTTCCAACTTCTTTTTTTTCATGCTGAGACTATCAAAGTGAAAGAACATTACTCATAGTAGTCTCAAAGTGCTTTCAAATATCAGCACTAGAACACTGACAGGGTGTACTTGAAGATTTTTAAACACCCTAATTTTTAAGCACTTAAGTTTGCTTGCTTAGATGACAATCAGTAGTATTGAGAGGCAGTTTGATAGCAAATTGTTTTTCCTGCTGGAAATGTTACAAACTCCATGGGTGGTCTCATGTCCCTTTCAGATCAAAGTGGTGCAAATGGTATAGGAGAAAATTTATGTTAATGCTTGCAGTAACCAAAGTGACAGAAGCAGCAAATAACTAAAATAAATTTATAGAGGAGAAAAGTAGAACAAAATTAGGCAGAAATCCTGTCTGTCCCAATGGAACTATGGGACTTGGCTCTATTTTATATAAATGGATATCTGGAAAAAATGAGAGAGGTTTTACTGCAAATGATTCTCACTGGAAGACTGAACACATACTCAGATAATGAGATTTTCTTACATGAAGCTGCAGTAGATGAGTCTATCATAAAGTCTTCATATGAACAAATGGAGAAAGCAGATAGCATAAGAGCTGTTTAATGCAAAGATAGACTTACATTTTTGGTGAGGAAATAATACTACAGAGAAGTTACAAGGCCACATATTTATTTCAGAAAAGAAACACGGTATATAAAAAAAAATCAGAGGACATAAGAAAATCATGTAATGTAGATGTCATATATGATCCTTTAAAATATCTTAAGATACTAAATATCTTAATTTCTTACCTGTAATTTAGGGATCCTGCATACCTGCAGGAACAGAGTGATCAAATATTTCTGTGGAACAAGTTTGAATAAAAAAAACACATCCCCAAGAGACTGACTGGTCAACACCCTCAACAACATGCTGTCAGCAGTGTATGTTATATGCTTTCAAGAGTACTCTCTGTTTCTCATACTTAACATTTCCTTCTGCACCTGTAAGCCTTCTTGAATAAATGCTTAGCTGAGCCTGACCGATACCTACAAACCTTCTGTTTTGTTAAATCACCATTTCCCTCAAAAATCTTTCCTTCAAAGTTCCTTAGATGCACATAATGAGGCGTATTGAAAAATATGTATTGATCAAAATATGATATGTAGCCCAATAAGGGCTAAAATTTCCCCCCAGTATTTTCTACACAGAAATAACCTGACCGCCGACACTCCTGCCACAGCAGTGTGAGTTTTATTCTGAATCAGGATAGATAGTTGCAATAAAACATGCCACAGTTTTGTGATATGTGCAAACATGCCAAAGAGACAACCTCCAGGCAATCAAATACATTCTCTCTTCTGGAATGTCAGGTAACATCCTGTGTTGTCTCACAAATGGAAAATCAGAGTAGTAAGTCACCGTGTCATCTAGGTCTCTGAACAGGAGGTTATAAAGAAAGGTGTGAAGAGATAGCAAATAAAACAGAAATTACCCTTTCCCATTGTTTTCCACAGACTTCAGATTCTGATCCACAGCAGATTTAGTATGGAAGGTGAATTTACAATATCTCTAGCCCATATAAACCAGACCTTTAAGTATTTTTATTTGCAATTACTTAAGTGACACCCTGTAGCTGAGTATTTTGTAATGCAGCAATTCCAGAAATAGTATTTACTGTCATGCAAATTGATAGGCTATTTCCAAGGCTTTTATGAGAGAATAATACCTCTAAAGCACACAGGAGAAAAAAGCATTGCTACCAGGTCAGGCTGATGACTACATTGCATTCAGTTTTGGACAATGTGCTGCAGTACTGATATTAAATCTTGCTGTGGAGGAAGAGATAAGTCTATATTTGTTATGTCTGAAGAAATACTTACCTAATATATTAATATAAAGAAATTTTTCAAATAAAAAAGACTGAGAATTGATTCAGGCTTTTCATTTTCCATGAGTTGAGTAGTTATTTTAATGTAAATGGAGGAAAAAAAAAAAAAGCAATTTTTTTTGATTGGGTTTGTTTTGGATTTTTGATCAGAAAGCATCTATGTTTGCAGATTATACTTCGACCTTGAATTGTTTCATATGGAGTTCATAGTTTTCTTCTTGAAGCCCATTCTATCACATAAAAAGCAAATTTTTTGCTAGCTTTGTAACTGAGCTCATCCACAATATGTCTGCACTCATAAAAAACCAAGAAATAGTGTTTAATGCTCTACATTGTATGTCTTTTTCCAGGAGCATCCTAAACATACAGGATGTCACTTCTAATCCCTGTTACTAACTTTAGACCCCTAAATACAACTAATTTTCTGAGAAAGAATTTTTGAAAATTTATCTTGCATTTTGAAGCAAAAGAAACTTTTCTGCAGTAAAATCGGTACAGTAATTTAAAGTCTTCCCTATCAATTAGCATTCAGAAATCTATTCATTTGTATCACTTCTTGAGATACACACTAATCCTTGCTATTCTAAAGTGTTAAATTGGTGATAATTCCTTAATTGAGAATAACGGTTAAATAGGAACAATATGTGAAAATATTTGAAAAGGTGGAAAAAGGTCCAAGGACAAGGCAAAAAAAATTATATAATTATGTTCAAGCCCAATGCATTTTTCCTAAATAATCTACTGCTTGGTCAAATCTGATGAGCTAGTTCTGTGTCTGAGCTCCATTTTTGCAATGTCTCTGCAGCTAAGGAAAATAAAAATTTGTCTAAAAGGAACAAATTTTGTTTCTTAGTGATGAGAAAGAAATAAATTGAAATAAACAGCTTTTGAAGGCTTTGGCATCCATAGTTCACTCACATGCCCACAACTTTCATTTCAAATTAACTTTTTACAGTGCTAGGTGGCCATGCTGGCTGCATATTACTCTTCAGGAAGTGATTTGAAAACTAAATTAATTCAAATTCCAAGTGGAATGAAACAAGAATGGTTACTTCTGTTTGATAGGATAGATTAAGGAAAGAAGAACATATTTGTCTTTCATTTCTTTGTGAACTGATATGCAAGGAGAATAAAGTCCTATCTAAAAGGATTTGGATTGGTTTCATGTGTTCTGAGGTTCATTGATTTAATTCTGTTTCCCACTATTTTTGAATGTATCTAGGTGAAATAAACAAGAGAATTTCAGAGTATTAAAAAAAAAAGAAGGTTTTTTCTTCTTTCTTTCTGTTGTTGTTGGTTTTGCTGAGAAAAACAATCCCAACAAGGACTGAAACACATTTTTATAAGCAAGAAGTTCCCTAACCCTTTTAAACAAGAAATAGCATTCACAAACAGGACACAGGACACAGTGCTCCCAGCACAACCCAATGTTTCTGTTCTGCCTCAGGTTGCAGGGAAGTCCTACAGGCTACCCTAGAAGTTGTGAAAGTATTCTCTTACCTCTTAATATTTGGTTTCAAAAAGGAAGGCAAAGACACAGAGGTGAACTATTCTGCAGACTAGGACCACAAGATCAAGAGAACAGTGCTGAAGTAAATTAAAGGAATATAAAAATTGGAATATCATTTTCAAGAACTTGGAGAATTCTTTCTTTTGGTCTGATTTTTTAGTAACTACTTTTACTAGACATAGAATAACAATAACTGACCTTTGCAAGTGCATATGCTAATGTCTGGCATTTCTGAAAGAGTGTAGAATAATTCTGAATTTATTTTGTCTGGCTAATTCAGTGCTAGACAAGTCTACTGTCCACAGGATAATATTCCAGCTATTTTCAAATAATGCTGACACATTTTGAAACATCCTCAAGAAACTGGAACTGTAAATACCCTTCCACTACTTTTAAGCACAGAGATTAGTTTGGGAATAAATCATAATCCCTTCCTGTTTACTTATTTCAAAAAGTGAAGGGGAGAATTTTTGTGTTTTCGATCAACTCCTTGATCGAACGATGAGAAAGAAAGGGAGTTCTAAAACAGCTTAGAAAACAGATTGTCTTCCCTTTTGTTTATAGTTTCTTATAATCAAAAATAGCAGTAATGCATCCTCAACCTGGATAATACCAGGTCAGGGACCTTAGTCGTCTTAGGTTAATTTGCATTATGATCCATATGTACTACAAAAACCTTTTTTAATTTTTTTTAATTTAATCTGCTGTTGTTTTTATATATATTTTTTTTTAAGATTATAAAGAAAACTGTTTTTCTTAAATAATATTCAGCTATTTCCCTGGAGATATAAAGTGCATAAGGCAAAACTGGAAGGAAAAGAAATACTGTTTTCTCATAGTTATTAAATTTATTGTGATGTTTTGGTATGTTATGATCATATCTCAGAGATGTCTAATTAAGGGCCTTCTCTCCCTCCCTCCTACCAAGTCTACAAAAAGTATAGATCATTTGAATTTTTCCTCTGGGTAAAATAGTGCCATCGATCTTGAAACAAGATTTTCATAATCTTTTCAGTTTAAACATTAGCATACTCTTTTTAGGGAGTCTTTCTACTCTGGCACAGGAAGAAAAGAAATACTGAATTTGCCTAAGTAAGGCCAGTTTGTTACCCAGACTGAGTGAGAAATTAGCAGTTGAACAGCAGAGAGAAGGAACACTCACTTCTGCCTTCTCTGCTTAGTTTGGAAAGATTTGAGCTCATCTATGTCAAGGAAGAAATCCTCTGTGTTTATGTTATCTCCTAAAGGACTCTTTTGGTTGGCACATCAGGTCCATTGTTCTATCTAACTGGAAATTCACCACATTCCAGGGAGGAGTTAAAGAACACATTTCTCAAAGTACCATCCATACATTAAAAAATTACGGAAAGGTTTTGATCTTTTTCATAACCAACTCCTATTTTGAAACCACCTTGTTGCCCTGATGAGGTGAACCAGGCAGGTTAAACTGGGCTCAGAATTGGAACTAGTCCATTGCCAAGAGTTAATAGAGAGTTTTAGAAAGGCAATTCAGAAACTGAGACAAGTGAAAATGTCATCAGTCATTTCTGCCCCAGAAAAAGTCAAAGCAGAATATTCAGTTGTGAGAGAAAGCCATGAAGTTAATAGATCTAATTTCCATCTGTTTTCCAACACTGCTCTGATTAGTGCTGTTGTCTGTGCTGCATACAACTTTATTCTGACTTTGGATTGCTGTATTAAACCACTTTGTCATATGGGAGGACTGGAGCAAAAAAACACATTCATACAAGCTGCTTTTAAAATTTTAATTAAATTAAGCTACCAATGCCATAAGAAATAGTGTTTTACTTATTATTCCTTAGTTTCAGTAGCAAAATATGGTTATAAATGAATCAAAAAGAGGTGCACTGAGAAAAACCTTATGGCAGATATGTAGCAGTGTTGGTGAAACATGGTGTCATTAAAGGTGGAAGAATTTCTGCTCTATAGTCTTCCTATGTTCACATTTTGTAGAATCTGGTATTTTATACTTCATTGCTTGCTCTCTCCCATTTTTAGAACATGAATTTATTTGCATATACTTTTTAAGCTTTATTTGCCCTGAATACTGCTTTATCAGTCTCTAAATGTTCAGAAGTGTTTTGTGCTGGGCCTCTGGTGTCCCTGTGGTGTCACCTTTGTGCCTGTACTCAATGTCTCTGCTGTCAGTCCATGCTGGTGCTCCCTGCTATGCCTGCAGTGGGTGTGATCCAGCACCTTGGAAATGTCTCATTCTGCACACTTGACACTTGTGCCTTCCTAGTTATTCTTCCTTCAAAGTCCATCTGCAATGCATGTAATTTTTTAGAGATGAACATGTTCTACTCTCAAAGAAGACAAATCACTTCTTGCCTTAGCTGGCCTATGATCCAGCCATCGACCTGGCCAAATATTTAGCTAAAATATTTTGTACATTATGACCAAGCATATCAAACTGTTTTATTGTTAACTACGGCTAGTAAAAGTCTCTGTGAATGAGTGGTTGAGGACAAATATTCTTTCATTTGATTTTTTTTTTTCCCAACAGATGATTTTTCACACTAAGTGCATCCTGATGCCTGTTTGCTATGTTTTAACTTCTAATTAATTTTTTCCCCAGATCTATGCTTGCTGTCAGAGTAAGACATGCATTTCCTGAGTATGTATGATATGTAAATTAACTTTCTGATACTGTGAACAAGTTTTTTGAGTTCAGTGAAGCATTGCAATAGACACATGACTAATGCATTTTCAAGGAAAAGCAATTGCTGAAACTGTTGTTCTATTCTATTCTTCTCTTGTATGGAAAGATTGAAATTTTTCTGAATTCTGCTGAGTTGCATGTTTATTTGCACATTTAGCTAGATGAAGATAGTGACAATATGGAGGTGTTGCTGTATAGCTTGTCACAGTTTCATGAAATGAGAAAAAATAGTGCAAGAACTTCTATTTCATTTTTAAAATTTTCTTATTTTTTAAAAGGTAATGGTTAATTGCTCTAAAATAAAAATAAATCTTTCTATTCTGGCACTAGTGAGATTCAGAGATCAAATGAGCAATTCATGCAAATTGCACACAGGTACAAGAAAATAGCTGTACTTATTCTTAGATTTTAGCAGCATATCTGCCTGCTTAGAGATAAGGGAAGAAGAAGTCAAAGTTGTTGACTGCTTTTGCATGAGATTATTCCTGTAGCTGAACCAGAACCCCTACATTTTAGTGCTCTCTTTCATCAATCTTTCTTCTTAACTTTAACCTTAATCTTCTTAACCTAGCTTTATTATCTGCCTACCAAAGTTCTGCATGTATGAAAGAAACAGAAATAATTGTAATTTCTAGACAGACTTCAAAAAATATTTCTTTCTATTTTAATAGATAAATGCTCTTTTCACCATGATCTTAAAAACTGAAATTAAATGTGATACTCTGCAAAAAAGGATTGAATTCTAAGATGCTAGTGTAGTTACTGAGCAACGTGTTGAGAACACAATCACATACCTAAAACTGTCTGGTTCACCACTTCATTTGTTATGAAAATTATTTTTCTGTTGTAGATGAAATATTTGAAGAAAAACTTGCCCTGGGATATAAATTTTGCACCTTCACAGTTCTATTCTGACTCTTTTTCAGGTTTGGGGAGATATGAGGTCAGATCTTGTTTCATATTTCAGCTTTCAAACATTCTTTTTCTTCCTCTAAGCTTTAGCAGAAAAATGTTTCCCTAGTTCTGTCTTCACAGCAAGTCAAAAAAACAGGACCAGATTTCTCCTTCTGCTTTTGAGTTTTTCCACAGCATGCTTCCAGATTATTGCAATATATCATCACTTTCGATAGAAATAAGTTCAAGTTTGAGTCATATGTTCTTTCAACAGGACATTAAAAATTTGCTAATGGAACATGCTGGGAGAAAGTTTTTGTTAGTGACTATGCATATTTCATTGCTAACCTTTTTCACTCTGCTGCTTTAAAAAAAAAAAAAAAAAAGTGAAGTAAATATTTTTCTTTCAAGTGCTGTATTTAAAAGAAATAATTTTTGCAGAGCCATGCATTTCAAAATTGCTAGGATAAGTCAGGTTAAGCAATATGATTAATTCTAGTGTTGTATAAAACTTTGTAGCAGAATTAATCAAATTCATGAAAATGTCCTTCGTTGGTTTGTATTTTCTGATAGAAAGGAAGAGTAAGCATTGAACATTTCAAATAGATCTTGTTTATTGAAGCCGAAGCTGCATAATCCAACAGGTTTTTCCTTTCTATTCATATTGTTATTTTAAAAGTTGGTGGTTTTGATTTCTAATTACAAGAAAATGCAAGTACTGGAGTCACTATACATTATATGTTTTTATATCTATATTTGAGATTTACATAGACATATAATGTAAGGATCTTCACCTTTTAAAAATAGTTTTATACTTGTTTGAGCTGCTGGTAAAACCTAGAACTCTTAATACCGTTATATAAAATATTCCATTCCAAACCTTGTCAAACACTGATGACATCTTTTTCTTCTTTCTTAGGGAATCAATGCCTATTAACATCTTGTAGGTGTGAATCAATGTCTATTAACTTCTCATATGTGTGGTCCTCACCCCACCCCAACCTCCTCCTCCTTGGACCTGCTCTGTGATCTCAGGAGCTCCTGACGAGGCTTGACTGAATGAGCTGAACTCTGAAGTGCCCCTTTACCACACCAGTTTTGTGGTGAAGCATCCCCTGCCCATATCAGGAGCTCTTGCAAGGTAAAGGTGGAAACAGCTCTGACCATGCCAGGAATATCAGCTACCTGACCAAAGTGGAGAATGAAAGGTTAGCAATTATACTTGTTAGCCCTGTCAAGTTATTCCCCTGAATCATAGCCTAAGTGAAACGGCGCCATCATTATGAAACTGCCCTACACACACATACTCCTTGAGGTGCAAGCCTTGCCTGGTGAGAAATGTTTGATGTGAGTATTCCATTCAACCCAAAGGGAAATTTTGATAGGTACCTTTACACATACAAATAGAGATTTATCGTGCTGACTGGGTGCATGCATGTGGATTGATAATGGGACGAATGTCATTGTTACAATTCTAGCAAATCCTATTGAATAATTTTATAAATGTTAAATTATTTAATGATTAAGTGCTGCTAACCCCTTTTGCAGACTTCTCTTATTTTATCTGTATCCTTTACTACCTTACCCTTTTGCATCTCCATCATCCCTGTAAATCATCCTAAATGGATTCTATTTCATTTTCCTGTGTGTGCTTTGTCTATGAAATAAGTGAGTGAAATTTGCCACTGAACTATGTTAAGTTGCACTTTCACCAATTTGTATTAAAACCTACTTTTTTCCAATATATTTGATAGTGATTCTTTAAGCTTCCAAACCACTGATTCATGATAGACTGCAAAGATTCTTTTGAGAAGGGATAGGGGCTGCTAATGCATTAGGAGGCAACTAGGTAACAGTTGTAAAATTCCTCAAGGGAATTAGGGCATGCTGCCCTGCAGAGGTGGCTCAGTCAGTATCCCAGCTGAAGTGCCTCCACACACCAATGCCCACTTCATAGGTAGGAAACAGGAGGAGCTGGACATTATGACCTAATTTGTGTTGTTGACACATGGTGGAACAAAATGCACAACTGGAGCATTGAATTTGCTGAAAAAGTGGCACAGAAAACTGTGAGGTGTTCAGGAAAATCTTGGAGGTAGTCAAGAACAATTTTTTATTCTGACCAAAAGAGAAGTGTTACGAAGCCTGTTGCTCTCCAACACGGAATAACTAATTAGGGATGTCAAGATTGGTGGCAGCCTGGGCTGCAGTTGTGATATCCTGGTGGAATCCAGGGTCTTGAGGGACATGGGCTGTGTGAAGAGTAGAGTCAGTATGCTGAACTCTAGGAAAGCAAACTTTCTGTTGTTTAAGGCAGCAATGGATGAGACCCCCTGGGAAACAGTCCTCCAGGACAATGAAGCTGAACATAGCTGTCAGCTCTTTAAGGACATTTTTCTTAGAGCACAGGAGTTCTCGATTCCCACATGTATTAACTGGGACAAGGAAAGCCCAAGAACAGCATGGCTCAATGAAGACCCTCTGGTCAAAGTAAAGAATAAGAAAAAAAATGTGCAGACTGAGGAACCAGGAATGCATCCCTGGGGAAGAATATAGGAGCACTATTCAGCTGTGTGGGGATTTGGTTAGGAAAGATAAAGCACAGTTGGAGAAGAGAAGTCTCCAAGGAGAGCTTATCATGATTTTCATGATATAAAAAGGATCTTATAAAAAGATGCAGAACGATTTCATATAAAGAAAAAATTCTTTACAGTGAGGGTAATGAGGCACTAGAACAGGTTTCCCAGAGATGCTGTAGATGCCCTTTCCCTGGAAATGTTCAAGGCCTGGTTGGATAGGGCATTGGGAAACCTGGTCTGCTAGAAGGTGCCCCTGTCCATGTCAGGGGTGCTGTAACTAGATGGTCTTTAAGGTCCATTCCAACTCAAACTACTTTTTGATTCTATAATTAATTTGTCCTCATACATTTTTATCAGTCAATTCAGCCAGTTTCAGGGGAAGAAGAGCAGAGAGGAAGAAGAGCTGAGAAAGGTTTGTGTTATATGTCTTTTGAGAAAGGTTATTGTGCTTTAAGAGATTCATGGTATCACAAGAAAAATTTTTGTGTCCTTATGCCTGTAAGTCTAACACCTCAGGTCAAACATGTACATAAAAATAAATATCTTTGTGGTCCTTTTAAATCTGTGGTAAAAGCCCAAGTTGATTTTTACGTGGTTTAGAGCTTTGTAATGGAAATTATATAACAGAGTTGCTGTCACCTTGACCTGTTTTCTAAATCTCCTGTGGAAATCTGTAAAATTATACATACTCCTACACAAAACTTAATAGCATAAGGTAGGCAGAGAACATTATTGTGTTTCATTTCAAAAAGACTTCTTGAGGACATTTGAAAAAAATTAACTGTTTGAAACATTTGAGTATTTTTTTCTGTGATTCATTCACTTGTTTTACCATCCACTAAATAACCATTTATATTCAGAAAGTATAAAAATCCTGATATGATAAATTGGTTAAAATTTCTTTTTTTCAGGTGGTGATAAGTGATATAATTGATAAAATTTATATGAGAGAGAGAGAAAAGTGAAGGTCTGTTATGAGAAAGGAAGAAATGGAGCATTATTAAGAATTTCTTCTATATTATTAAAATAGGTAAGTAGAAAAACATGTAGGCATAAAACATATATTCTGACATTTGTCATAAATTATTGTTACTGTAAAATATTAAGGTGGGCCGCTAAGCTAAAAAATTGCAACTGCCATTTAGAAAAAAAAAAAAAATATATATATATATATTTCTTAAGCATATCTCACAAAAAACATATATATTTGTATGAAGTATCTGCATCATACTTTCTCAGTTTTCAGCAGATATATACGTCATGGCTCAGCAGCTGCTCATGGCTTGGGCTGACTTTTTAATGGCAGGTACAAAATGTACTGGGTTCAACATCTTTGTAATGATGAGGAAGAGGGGAATTCTTTTTGTAGGGCAATGGCTGAGCTGCTAAATTACTTATTCAATGAGAAGGTGAGAGAAATTGGTTCTTGGGGTTTAAAAAAATATTTATGAAGCAATGTGAAAATCTTCTGAACAAAAAAACAAAATACAAAACAAAACAAAACCCAAACAAACAAAAACCCCTCAAAAAACCCCAAAACCAAACCAAAGCAAACAAAAAAAAAAAATAAATCTCACCAACAATTTTTTCCCCCAGCAGGTGAAAAAAAAAAAAAAAAAAGGCTCATTGTGGGCTTATATTTCTGGCAAGCTGGTAAGCTGTTACATTGTCCACATAGTCTTTGATGTCTAAAATTAACCTGTTGCCAGTACTCTTTCATATGAATTTTTTTATATGTGTTATCCACTGCTCTTCTTCCTTTAGGTGCTCAGGGGTACTGGAGGATTTTAAAATTTATGTCCACCTCTAAGTCCTAGATCAGGTGTGCAACCCCACAAAACTAGCAACTGCAAATAAAGTCAATTTTGATTAATCAGTGAAGAAAGTAAATTTCTAAGTGCCTGCAATATACATAGCTTGGAGTTAAGATATTTAGAATTAGGAGAGAGTAGAAAAGACCACACTGCCTGGAACATTTGATTGTTCTTTATCTGTCACTGACTATTTTCACCATTTTCAGTCACTGCCAAATTTTAAAAATCATTATTAAATGAAGAATCTTCTTGGTAGAATCAGTCACTAAAGTATTAAATTTATTTCCATTAAAGATCCTAAAAAATAATGGAGGAAAGGGAAAGATTTCTGAAGACTTTGTGGAGTCTCATTCCCCTGTTATGCAACTTAAAACATCTGCAAATATACAGTAAGGCAGAAGGCTTTGTCGTATTCCTGTTATTCCTCAATTCCATTTTCTCCCTGACTTGAAGATTGAGACCAGTATTGGACTTCATAATACAGGAAAATCAGATGCCAAAACATTAAAATTAATAGAGTAGGACAGCCTTATAAGAAGTAATGTATACTTTTTGTTTTTTGTGGAATATCTCATGCTACACGACTGCAAATGTCTCTGTAGCATCAGCATTTCCACAATGCTGAAACTTATCTTCTTCCTTTATATCCTTTATCAGATTTTAGGCACCCATTGATTTTTATGCATTTGTGCTAGGAAAGTCAAACCAAACCAGACAGATGGATTACATGTTTATAAGCTTTCATCCATTTACACAAAAAAGTTTAAATTTCAGTTTCTCATCTCCTTCTATTAATAAAGAGTTATTTCCTCAAGCACACAAAATTTTACCTACAAACTGTATTTTAGAAATTTTTACCCTGAGGTGAAATATAAATAGAAATGAATGTTTAAGTGTTAAATTCCTTGAAATAAAAGTGTTTAGAGCTGTATTTGCATGGCAGATACTTCAAGAAAAATCCTTGAATGAACTGAAAAATATTATTTTTTCCAGACAGTGATTAATTTTCAGGTAGCAGCTCTTTATGGCCTGATTTACTCAGCTTGGTTACACCTTCATGATATATACCAGTAATGCATCTCTCCTCCCATACATGGTTTTCTCTGATATAGGCTCAGTCAATGCTGCATTTTAGGAGAAGTAATGCAGAAAGGTTGCCATGTTTTTAAGCAAGAAAACATCTGGAGTTTAAATCTTCATCAAGAGGAACCAAAAATATTGCCTTAGAAGAGTTAGCTTGTGAATAAGAAGAGGAGAGATTGAAGGTAATTGTATTTTTTTAATTGTAAAATAAAAAGTTTGTAAAGGAGGGCATATTTTAAATGTATATTTTACTAAGCAAATAGGTTCTTTCTTTATTAAATTAAACAAATATATTACTTTTCACTAGGCCTAGTGTTTGCCTATTTTAAAAAGACATTTAAATAGCTAAGATACGTTTTCCAGTGCCAGTTAACAAGACAAAGTAATGTACTTTTTCCTTTTTCTTGGATGGCATCTCTAATCAGTTTATGAATAATCCTGTGAAATCATGGGAGGCCCAATATATGGTCAAGGAAATATCTTCAAGGAAATTCAATTTTTATGAGCATATACCAAAACAGGAAGTGGGCACTGGCAAAATAAATTCTGTTGAAAGGGCATGTAATTTTAAAAATTACTATTTTATTTATGGCTAAATTCCTCTTTACCATTGTTAGGCTTTAATATGTGACATTAACTACAGAAATTTTTGTTTTCTCCATGAAAAAAAAAACTATATATTTTTTCTTATAAGGCTCTGTTAAGTCATTCAGGATTTCAAACTTTATTACGTTGATTAATTTGGGGATAACCACCCTTATAAGATTGAATAGTTATTAGAGGAACAGGACAGTAAGAGAAATTTTCTAACTATTTTAAACCCTTTGAAACATTAGCTCTTATGTTCCAGAAATGTAAAGTAAGAACAAGGTGTATGCATGGCTTAAATCCTAACTTTATACATCCCTGAACTTCTGTTATGGTATCTGTAAAATTCAAATATAAACTAAAAACTTATAAATTGTGTGTATGTAGTATGAGATGAATTAGGAAGATGTTACTTTTATGACAGAAAAAAACCCAAAGCCAAACAAGTCTGATTTACAAAATACTAAAATACTTAGAATCAATAGATTTGCATTTATACTAATTCAAAATTGAAGTTTTTTCAATTTCTCTTCCATAATAAAATTCTACGTCAAAAAAGTCATAAAAGTGGAATTTGTTTCAGCTGAGATGGAATTCAGGAGAGAAAAGTTCTTCTGATAAACTCTCGTTGTAAGTAGTTGTTTAAGCTAACCTAGCATTTAAAGGTTAATGTTTAGCTAGGTAACCTAGATAAAGATTACAGGAAAGCAGGACTAAAAAGTAATATAGGCTATTAAAGTATTATAAAAACCAGCAGGTAGCATTAAAAAAGCATTATAGAAAAACCAGCAGGCAGCATTAAAAAAAGTATAGTAGATAATTGGCTTTCCTTCAGTAGTAATAGTACAATAGACAAATTTATTTCTCAACAGAAATGAAATGCAAGTATGACTGGTAGTGTCAGGCTGTGAATAGGAATGACATCAATCATTTAAAATTCAGTATTCTTGTGTTTATGCTTATTTGTAGTCCTTTATTCATGTGAAGACAGACAAGATGAAATACTATGTTTTAAATTAAAGAATATCAATCTGTTCTACCTTATATTTGTGAGTCATTTTCAGTTTAATGTTCTTCAGCTATCAAAATTGTTCAATTGCAACATATATTCTAAAAATGTGGGATTTATTTTTAAATAATTTTTTAAAACTAATCTACAGATTTGCTTGGCCATGGAGTGGCTGAGTTCCTTCGTTTGGCTATGTTACTGTGCTGGTTTAAAGTCCAGCAGGAAAATTAAACCCATTTGTGTTACCTACCCTGTTTCACTTTTGGCCCCTCGTTCTCCTGCTGAAATCTCACCCTTTCCTGTTTGTGGGGGGATATGGAATTAAACAGTGGTAGAAACTCCACCCACCCCTTTTCTCTCTGACCACAATAGTTACCTTCATATTTCTACTGATGCCTGTACTTATCCCTTTTCTGTAAGAGAGAAACAGGTTTCTTGCTGTGTTCCATTAAAAAAAGAAAAATAAAATAAAATCTTGTGCGTGACATACATAATTTCTGTTATTCCAGCAGTTTTGAGAATGGAAGACAGAGGCAGGTTGTGCCTTTGGTTTAACACAAATGCAGCTAGGTCACCCATTCCTGTGGTGACCCTGGCCCTGTCCCTTAAAGGCTGCTGCTTGCTTTCTTGTGCACTGGTGATAGCAGAACAGGGTTATGAATGTAAAATTAGGGTGACTACACATATGCCCAGATGATCCCAAGGGATCCTCCTTTGCAAGTTTCTCTGTATCAGAGATATTAACATGTAAGCAATATGCTTATTTGTATCAGGTTTACACTCATGCGTTGCTTGAAGTGCTCTGTCCTGAAGAGAAATCTCTGTTCTCTGCTGCTGAGAGGGAGAGTAATTGCTCTGGAAGATATTGCAAAAATATCTTTTGTTGCCTTTATCCCAAATGTCCAAACGCTACAAGCCTAGTTTATTGGCTAGCGTTGCATTCCCTGGTAAATAAACCCTGCAATTATTACAACCATAAGACTTCTCTGAGAGACTTTTTCTTTGCTGACAGATCATATTCAGGAAAACTTTTTTATTTTCTAAAAATTGGGGGTGAAGGGTGGGGTGGTGACTTTTCAAACTTAGAAGTAAAAGAAAATATAAAGGTGAAAACTCCAGAACTTCAGCTGAAGCTTCGTAAGCAACGTTTAGATTTGTCAGAATGCAGAATTGGCTATTTTCTCTGTTTCAATGAACAGCTCTTTTTTTAATACATTATTAAAGGGTATGAGCTATCAAGTTTTGTATATTTTTATTCATTTACCTGTATGAAAATCTATTACATTTAGAAGACTTTTCTAACCTCTACTCCATAATTTATAGGATTCTCTTTGTCTGTGCAGTTGGCTTAACTTGATTTTGGAAAGTTTTCTTAAATGCTGTTTGTACAAATGAATTTTATCTTACTGTTTAGCATACTCCCCTGACCATTCTCTCCCAAATCAAGAGCTTGCATTGATTTAAGCAGTGAGCAGACATGTAATACTTTAACTCCTCACAAAGAGAACAGTTTGCAAGCTGAACTTTAATTCATTCTATATGGCAGGAGCCACACAGCTCACATTTCAGCAATGCAGAACTTACACTTCCCATTTCTACTCTCTATATTTCTACATGACTTGCTGCTTTATATTTTACCTCAGTTAAAAGGTATAAATACCTTTATATTTTTTTTCCTCAGAATTTCTTTTTCAAGCAGTCTCTCTAGAAGTTACTCTATTGTTACCTATGGCTTTGGCAGCTGTACATTTTGCCCTACCCGATCTGTCTCCTCCCAGATGCTCACTTATACACACTTCTGGGTTTAGGTATTTTTTAAAAAGAAAAACAAAATTAAATATCTTTGCCAATTTTTCCAATGATGATCCTGGCCCCATCTGCCCCTGTCATCTCACCAGATGCCCAACCCTGTCCTGTTTCTTATTTTTTGAGCTGTCTCTGATGATAAACTAAGAACTCCATTTTGTAATGGATACCCATTTTGCAGAATTTTAGTTATCTGATTACTATTTTGGTATCAACATAAATAGGCAAAAACAAAGAGAACTTGTTCTTTCTGTCAATGATTCAGCATCATGGGGGAAATTATGGTTAAAATACCTGAAACAAGAGAGAAGAAAAGAGTGCTTTTCCTAAAATACTGATTGCTGCCTGATGTCAGCTCATTTCTTACCTGGCTTGCATGTGTTCAGTGAGTAGGAAACCTGGCTTCACAATCCAGCACTCCAAGCCTTTCATTTATAATCATCCAGCTACTCAAAGTCATATAAAGTAAAAACTAATCCTGGAAGACTGAGTTCTTAGTCTTATTTTGTAGGCTTTAGAACATGTTGTGGTCTGCAATATTCTGTTTAGACAGCTCCTCAACTCCAAAAATGAAAGAACACTTTGTAGAAGATTTTTTTATAAAGTGCAATATTTATAGATGAGGTACACTCATAAAAAAAAACCTCCCTCAAAAAACTCATTGATTAAATTTACCACAGTACTTACTAACCTTCAGGATTGATATTGTATAATAATATCAAACCAGTATAGAATTTCTGCATAAAACAGGTGACAAGACAAGATGCAATGGATAATTGTGATTAATAAGAATCAGAAATTTACCAAATTCTAAACTAATTTAGGTTTTTGATTGCTTTTTTTTTTAAATGTGTCTTGTATTAAGGATAATAGAAGTTGTTTATCAAGTGAAACTGTAAAAAAAAAGCCAAATAGATCTCATTTGTTGATTTTATAAAAAAAAACTTTATAAGAAATACAGTAATGATAAATTACTGTAATTTATTGTAATATAATACTGTAATGATAAATTACAGTGATAATAAATGGTAATTTCATTACCAAAATGCAATAAGTACACCAAAGAATGTAGAGTTATTGAATATCCTGGCTTGGAAGGGACCCAGTATCAAAATCTAATTTCTGGCTGTGCACAGGACAGCCCAGGAACCACACCCTGTGCCTGAGAGCATTGCTCAAACACTTCTGGAACTCTGCCAGGCTTGGTGCTGTGACCACTTCCCTGGGCAGCCTGTTCCAGTGCCCAACCACCCTCTGGGTGAAAAACCTTTTTCTAATATCCAACCTAAACATCTCCTGACACAACTTCAGGCCATCCCTTGAGTCCTGTCACTGGTCACCACAGAGAGGAGATCAGTGCCTGCCCTTCTCTTGTAGTCATGAGGAAACTGTGACTGCAATGAGGTCTGTCCTCAGTCTCCTCCAGGATGAGCAGATCAAGGGACCTCAGCCACTCATACAGCTCATCCTGGGTTGCCCCATCCCACATGTAGCATCCAGCACTTTGCTAAACTTTATACACAGGGTGACTGCCAGGCCTCTGCTTTATCTAGGTCTCTCTGCAGAACCTCTCTGCCATTGAGAAAGTGAACTGCTCCTCCCAATTTAGTATCAAAGGCAAGCCTAGTATACTGAGTACAATACAGTACATTGTAGGACTAGTAGTACTAACTCATGAACTATTTGTAAATATTTAAGAAAAACACAAAATAAGCCTTTTCTTTTAATGTCCTAATCTGAGCATAGGTATGTCTTAAAAACCCAAATCTTTCCCTGAAACTAGTTTCTTAGAATGGCAAAGGAAGGGAGGAGCTGTGAAGCTGTGAAGACAGAGATCATCTAGATGCAGTCAAGCTGGTTCCTTCTTCTTCTTCTAGTGCAATAACGTTTCAAAAGTTGAGAGCAGAAATTACCTTTATTTCAGACTAGGGACATGATTAGCTAATTAGATATGTTTTTAGACACATTTTAATTTTTTTTTTCTTTTTCTTAGGAATATTAAAATTTCACTTTAGTAATCATTTTGGGAAATATTTGGAAGGGTGTTGATTGTTATTTAAAATACCTTTGTGCCTCAAAAAAGGTAAAACCTTAATTTTACTCCCTTTCTCATTCAGCAGGAAATACTCCTAGTAAAGCTTCTGTTGCTCCTCTGCCTGGCACACTTTACTAAATTCAGGGAATCGCACTATCAATCAAAGACTGGAAAGATTGATAGCAGCACAAAAGACTGTTATGATGTAAAAGTGAAAATAAAATGCATTTTATTTTTATATATAAGAGAGATTTTGTGAGAACAATGGCATTTCACACGCTAGTTTTCTGTCTCTATCAGATTATCACAGTAGACAACATTTGGCATATCTTTGTTTTTTGTGTTGTTAAATCTCCTGAGAATAGCAATAAAGAAAGTTGCTGTAATGGCTATTTACATTAATATATGGGTACTGGATTTCTGCCAAGCAAGCTTTTTCTCTTATATGTCTAACTACAAAAGGGTTTTTTTGTTATTGTTTTCTCAGTCTTTCCAGCATCCATTCTAGAATACTAATCCTTCTTATTATCTGCCGAATATTGAATGTCTTACACATATTTGACAAACAAATAAGATTTAAAATCATCAGTGTAATGATGCAAGCAGTTTTCTCCCTTATGAAGGCTAGAGGCATTGTGTCTTGATGGCACTACTAGATAGAAATATTATTTGATGTCAGAAATCTTAAAAATTTATTAAAAATATTACTTACCACCATTAATATTTGTTAACAACTTTTATTGTCTTAAAGACCACACTTTGCTGCAACAATAACAAATTAGATGTCATTATATATTAGAATTTTCTCTTGAGTCTGAGGTCTTTGGTAAAAATTCATAACAACACTCCTTAAGACATTAATAAACAGATCAGAATCAGTATTTCACAGAGTAGCAACTGACGGTCTCTATCTATATTATTTCTCCCCAGCCCAGAAATTGAACTTCTGAGCAATTTTCAGCTACCAGGCCAGGGCCAGCTGTGTCAGGTTTAGTCCTGAGCATGATGTTGGTGCCAAGTTCTCACATATGATAACCTGCCAATCAATTCCCACAGCAGCAGTGGAGGGTATTCTGAAAGAATAGGGCTGCAATCCAGGCTGTCATGAGAGGTTAAGACAAATAGATTTGGAGAAATAAGCATGTCATAAAAGAGGTGGGAAACAAGGCAGAGGATATTGCCTGGAATTTTAATGTTCACTGAGCAAAAGTAGTTCTATCTGCTGTGCTGGTGATGAGCTTACAATATATCAGAGTCCCAATGATTTGGCAGTGATATTTTGATGCCAATATTCATTAAAATACACCCTTATGAAAAATTTCCTATTTTGTACATAAAATGAATGTGCTACAGATTGCATGCAGCATGGTAATATAGAAGTAGAATGTCTTTTGTGTTAGTCTCCTGATAAAATGCACTTGCCTGGCTCAGCTAAAACAAAGAATGATACCATGTTCATGAAATACAGACCTACAAAATAGCATATTATCTTACTTTTACAAACACTTTTTCTTCCTCGTAGTTTTGGTATGACTATTTAATTCACTAGTTTAGGTAGTGAAATTACTGCCTGCTATCCAAAACAAATTTTTCAACTACTTTATGTGAGATTCACATATAGTACTGTTAATTTATGATTCTGTTCTGGGAGTTACATAAACCTCTGTATGTAGCAGCAAAACAAATTTAGAAAAAGGGTCATCTGGAGGAAGTGGACTGGTATGGACTGAAATAGAAAGGGTACCAACTTCATTGGCAATGCTTGTCACTTACAGCTTGGGAGAAACTTACAGAAAAATCAAAATGGTCTGATGGCTGATCATTCTCATTGTTAAAAAGTTCTTCTGTGTCCAATCTTGGAATCTCTCCAGGAGTGAATTGTCATTTGTTATTTGTAACAGACATCAGAATATTATAGAGTTTGCAATCCTAGATAGCAAATTATTCACTAAATTATTTAAGAAATACAGATTTTTTTTCTCAGTGATAAGAAGTTCAGACAGGATTATGACTAGTAATTGATTTATTTGAATGTTAATTTCCAGTTATTTTAAAATGATTGGTCCACCATACTTCAATGATAATCCAAGGAGTATCCACATACTGTGAATATTGAATTAATTCATAGACTAACAATAAACAAATTTAACTTCTGTCCTAGAACTGCACGACTGTAGATCAGCCTGAGATAATTAATGCAGTGTTACTTCTGCAACTGACCTGGCAACCAATTTACTTAGAAATTCTTCTCGTGCATAGAATTCTCTATGTTTAAAGAGTAGAAATTTCACTTTTTATGTAACAGTTGAATTTGCCTTATGAATGTTAATACAAGTCTCCAAAATTATCACAAAATCCCTCTAATGCTTCACGTCAACTATCTTTATCTTTACACCCTCTTATGCTGTCTTTTGAAAGAAATATTTTAAACTATGTTTTTTGGTTCCCAAATCTTTAGGCCATCTCTTTTTAGAGAGAGATGATATCTGAGAGGAACAGAGAGGTATAAGCTAGAAACACATGAGAGAAAACTATAGACAAATTATAGAAATTGCTTTTTTTCAGGAAGAGAAGGACAGTGTGAAATTACTCTTCTGAGAATGGCACTCCCTGCTTTATACAGAGGAAAATGAATGTATTTCACTTTCAGTGATGAAAGGTTATTTAACAGCAAATCTTATTCTTGGATATCATCATAAACCCTGAATCTATGGTGTATGTTCAATTTGAGAACTACAACTAATGTTGATAATGTTTTCTATTAAAAAAATAAAATCTGTTCTCTCAATATGCTTAAAATCTTTAACCAAAAGAAAAACCTCAGGAATGACAGTGGTGACATTTATTTGACCTGCATTTTCATATTACACTTAATTACAGGTTCAAATTTTTAAAATCCATATCACCAGATAGTCACATAGAGCAGCAGCACCAGTCAGCAACTGGGCCCTATTGCCACACTACAATGTAAATTCTCTTCAATATTCCTATCTGTTTATTATATAAGTTGCTTTGCTTACTACAAAAAGAAATTGAATGGATTTATGATTGTATTTTCTAACAAGTATTTCATCTGACTTGAGATAGAATAAAGGAAACTTTACCAGCAACAACTGGTGTTTATGAATAATTTGAAGCACTACAGAATATTCTAGGGGGTTTGCTCACTGTGATTTATGCTATTTACCCAAAAGGAGCAATAGGTTATAATTAAAAATTGAAATAATGCTTTAGAAACTATGTGCTCAGCACATAGGTGGATAGCACACGATATTGATATTTCAGTCAGTCCATATAGTCTAATCACTGCTGTGGGAAAACAAAGAGAAATACCATACCTTCATTTAAGTTCTAGTCCTTGACCACACGCAGGCTCAACAGAAACATAATGAATGCTACATAAGCCTTTTTCAATCTTTTGCTTTTCTTACATTGATGTCAAAGATAGTTTTCATTAATTTATCTAATTTTTCAAAGTTTACTAGTAACCATGAATTAGCATACTGAGCTTTGATGCTTTTCAACACGGTGGGTTACATTATTAGACCTAGAAGTCTGAGTAAAATAGGAAATAATAAGAATTTTGCTTGTTGGGTAGAGTAATCCAGAAGCATAACACTTTAGAGTGTTAAATTTTATATTCTTCAGCTATAAGTAAGCACAAAAGCTATTTAAGTCACTTCTCAAAGAAACTTTGTAATATCTTGGGGCCTATACTGACTTGTGTTATACCATTTTCTATCGAAAGATAAATAGCAAGAGAGTTGATAAGAGCTACTACTGTTGTGGTCCTGATCCCAAATGTGCTTCCCTCATATCGAGACACAGATCTAGGATGTTCCAGTGTTTTGGGTTTTGATATTCTTATTTTACCATGTTTTGTTAGGGAAAAAGAAAAGAAGTAGCAGTAATTATTTGTTGCATTCCAATAACCAATAATTTATTTCATATGAAAATCTGTACTATTGTTTAAGATCAGTTGATGGGACTTCAGTCATGTACCGTAAATTGTACTCTTTTCTTTTCTTGATCAACACTTGCAACCTCTGTAGAGAGTGATTTCAGTTGCTTAGTTATATTTTATAATTTTTAAGATTACATATCACAAATACTATTTTATTTTTAATAATTATTTTTAGTAGTTCTTGAAATATCAATGTTATTAAACAATGCAGGGTTTTTAGTTCAAATTTTGCATTTCAGTTGGCACAGAAATGAAAAATGCTATGCTGCTGAAGGTGTAATTTGCCTAGATGAACCACTTATAATTTTTGGCAACAAAAGCAAACAAGATCTATCTTGTCTGCTTGTCCACTCATCCAAAAAAAAAAAAAAAAGAAATCTTATAAATATATTAGCTTTACTTTAAATATGGGAGTAAAGTTTTGTTTTGCCTTTTTTTTTTTTTCTGCACTATGTGCATATAAAAAGAAAAGCTGAAAATAGTCTCATTTTTCCTTAAAGTCTTTGGTAAAGATAATTTACGTTTATTAAATGATTGTATGAATAACAAAACAATGAAAAGTGTGATTTTCTTCTTAAAGGTTTACTACTCAGGCAATGATTTATGGACACCATGATTCCTTTTCTGATGCTGGCATTTTATACCATGTCAGTGTTTCAAACATAACCTTCATCTTTTTCCTGCAAGTGCTGTGGAAGTGGAAAAGTTAATGGGTGACAGAGGTTTGAATTTCAAAAATGTTAGTTTTTCACCAGTAGGCAATTGAAAGTCTAGAATAGAGCTTGTTATAAATAAAGTTTAACCCCTTCATATGATAATACTACTGAGGTGACAAATTGAAGAGTGTACTGGTAAGGTCTTCTCAAGAACGAAGAAAGGGAAGCTTTTTAAAAGTGATATATTCTTTTGGCTTCCATCCACCAACATTTGTTTGTGGGATTTTTGGTTTTTTTTTTAAAGGAAAAACATTAGCTAAGTATTCAAAAAGGAGGAGGAAATCAACTCCAGAGAACATTTAATCTGGGAAATTTTGATAAATATAATTTTTCTTTTAATTAACAGTATTATAATTTGCATTCTGCAAAGATTTTATTTTGGTAGGTGGGTTTTTTGACCCTTTTATAATTACTGTTTTTCCTTTTGACTTCTTTTCCAGATTTCAAAAGCTCAGGTAGGATAGTGTAGTAGTTTTAGTTCACCAATTTGCCAATTTGAGATTTGGTTCACCAATTTGAGAAGAGAATTTCCTGCCTGCCATTGCTGAGGCAAATAGCTGGGTTTTGATAAATTTCTTTAGAATACAAATTATCTTAACTTTTGCAGGTAGTTGCCTGTTTTCACTTTGTCAGAGCATGTAGTGTTCATCTGTCCTCTCACCTATGCATAGCACAAAGAAAAAGAGCACACAGGGAAAGTAGTCAACATATTATTGGAGAAACAAATTATGAGATACATTAAAATATTCTTTTTTAAATAGTTCTGATAAGATTAGAAAGATGCTAGCTCTCAAAGGAGCCTCAAAAAGTTATTATGAATCCTTTTTATACCCCAAATTACTTCAAATGATCTTAAATCATCAGTAAAATAGAGACTCATTAAAAGTGAATGAAACTTGGCAGGTCTATGATCATTTTTCTAGCTTCTTGACAGTATTTTTAATATGTCCAATCATAATCCATTATGTAAAACATATATTTTATTCTTCTGGAGCAAATTCACCCAGGTGTTCTAGAAGGAAAGAGGCGTAAATGAAGTCTTCCTATTACTGAAGACAGATATGTGCTGAGTACAGAAAAGCCTGAAATTGAGTGAGAGTGGAAGTGTGTTTCCCTAGTGAACAAGCTGAAGCTGCAGTAGATGCTTCATGTCTAGATGCTCTCCTGAAGCTACCTTATGAAAAGGATCTGTCAGCTATACCAAGTTTCCTTGTGTATAGCTGGTGGCTTTGAAGGGCTCACCTAACAGGTACAAACAAGTACAAGAATTTATTTTCCTTTGTCTTGTATATTACAAATTGGATTTGATTCTCCATATACAAAAGGAGAGAGAGTTTGGGATTCTTGTTGCTGCACCTCTAAAAAGAGTGCAAGAAAACTGTCCACTGATATAATAGAAAATAATTGTGTTGTTTGTCATTAACTTGCAATGGCAAAAAAGTCCCTTTGTATGTGTAACTTGTCATTCAATACAAAGTGACATAGAAAGGAAGAATAAGTCTTGACTCCACTTGCCAGATTAATCCTTGTGTAAGGTCTTTGAGTGTTTTTTATATATTCATAAACCACAGTTCCATGCTTTTGAAAAAGGATCAGTAAGCCATTTGGCTGATTATGTGTTGAACATCACCATTGTCTTTGATAGGGCAGAAAGGACAGAAAGGCTGCATTTTAAATGCCCACAGGAAATCATCAGGAGCTGCAGTCTTTACAGAGACAGAGTAAATTTGAAAGACTGACTTTCATACATTATTTGTGTTCTAATTCCTTCACTCAAATACTTAAAATCCATTTAAGCAGCAAAACCTTAAAAGTGAACAAATCTCCTGAAAAAATACTTATGTTATACTGGGAATTACAAGATCTGATGAGACCATTTCTTTGGAGTTTTTCAAAAGTCCTCTGTGTTTTCCTCAGGTCAGTTACAGTATGAATTTTGCTTGGAGCAATCCCTTATACCCTACATAAATCTGGATAATGCACTTCACTCAGTAAGTCAAATCTTAATTTCAATTCGAGGCAAAAAGAAAGCGTTTAACTTCTGTATGCAAACAAAGAAACAAGAATCTTATCTGTTGAAAGGAAGTCAGTTTTTGCATGGTGGGTGTAGAATTTCCTGTTATGGTTTTTGACTTGACATATTTGGTCCAGTGCCCATAAGTCATCAACAAGTTGAGGATTGTGTGAGTGCAACTCTGTGTGCAGGTACATATGTGTGTGTGCATTTGTTCCAGTTTGTGGCTGCATCCACAACACAGTTTATGTCATATGAGGAAGTGGAAAATCCATCAGTACCAGTATTTGCTACCTTATAGCAGGACAGAAATGTGAGAACCTGCAGTAGTTGCAGTGCTGTACTGGGTGTTTTATACTGG
Organism: Muscicapa striata striata; assembly: GCA_030060385.1. Taxonomy (NCBI): domain Eukaryota; kingdom Metazoa; phylum Chordata; class Aves; order Passeriformes; family Muscicapidae; genus Muscicapa; species Muscicapa striata. The sequence continues at coordinate 5,032,496 of JAREIS010000075.1, read as the reverse complement.
AGGCTTTCAAGGGTCCTGTGGGAGATTAACATGAAGTGTCCTTTCTTTTCATTAAATGCGAGTGACTGAAAGAACATCAGCACAAGCCTGTTCTTCCACTTGACTAATGCACCAATCATCAGGCACTGGAGTTCAAACCAAGACTTATTTCAAAAAAGCCCCAAAAGAAACAGCAGCATCTTATTGATTTTGAAAAAATGTCGCACAATAATTTTATGGAGGAGGGGACAAACTTCATATCTCTGATTGGTTTGAGGAAACTTACTAACAACCCTGATTTTTCATAATTTGATGGGATTTTGTGTATTCTATATTTTTTTCAGAAAAATTCTGCAACAAGCAATAATATAAATCATTATTTTTCCAAACAAGCAAGGGGTATTTGAGTCCTACAACCTAAAAGTTGAAACCTACTCTGAATTTTATCATGTTCTTACTACTTAATAAACTTTTCCATAAAACTTAATGTAGGAAATGGAGACAAAAATGTGCTTTTCTAATATTACATATAAAAGACTGTCAGCAAATTGTTTGCATTAATGTCCTGATGAATAATCCCAGCCAGTGTAACATTTGCTTTTATTATAGATATAGAGGAAGTTATAAAATACTGTTGCACATACACTAATATGTGTTTATAAATAAACAGCTTGCCAAAACCAAAGAATATTTAAAACCCTGAACAGTAAATTAAATTGTAGAACATATAGTTAGGTTGATGAATCCCTGCAAGACAATTCCCTTAATTTATTATCTAATATTTAAACTAATAAAGCACAAGCACATGTTTATCTCCATAAATTATATGAACATCTGTTTTGCACTGAATGACCTTGTATAATATTTGCTACAGTTTTGACTGATAACCAGTACATATTTTAAGACAGCAAGGACAAACAAAGTGCATGGAAGAGGTTCATGATGACAGTGTAATTTATAAACCTGCTGCATGAGTGATGCAGAGTACATGCATGCTGATGGCACAGTAATAACTGCTTATAGGAAATGTTTAACAAATCATTGTGCTTTCCATAGCTTCATGCAAGTTGATTGGAAAAGCATTGACATTGCAGACAGGCTGCTTAGGGAGGAATAAATTGAATATGGCATTCAAAATCAGCCCAACTCAGTAGCGAGTGAAAGTGATAATGTTCTGCAGGTTATTCACTTGTCTGCACAGAGAAACTTGGCACATCATACAGAGATCTTGATAAAGTAATCTAGTCAGGACTGATATTAAAGGATATTCTATCTATACACTACCATGAGTTATGACAGTAGATAAAGGATTGATCTAATTAATTTCTTGTTGCTATTTGTCCTTGTCTGATTTTAAGAACACATTGGCTTTGTTTTTGCTGTCAACTCTTCCATATTCTGATTCTGTTTCATCATCACTCCAGAACTGTCTAAAAGAAATATTTACCATGTTCCTCTTAAGCTTATTCTAAGAAAAATGGGTGAAATTTTTGACAGCATTGACATGGATGATAAACCCATGTTTTTCAAAATCCAGATTGTTGTCCTACCTGTGTATGTTGCCATCAGCACGTCAGCAGTGTTTTTTCTTTGCAAGTAGGGTGAGTACACTATGGAAATAGATCCAAGATTTATTTAACCAAAAATCTTTCGTTCATTTCTTCTAGTTTTCTTTTTTAGGAAAAACAATAAAACAAACAATACAGCAAAACATTCTGTGTTTCAGGTTGCTTTGGTGCTAAAACTGAACCTTGTACTTATTAAGCTGAAATGAAATCAGAAGGTGTTGCTTACTGAAAATATGGTTTAGGGAAATTCATACTGAGGTCTGTAAATGCATATTTGTCTATACACAAGTATGAAGCTTTTTGGACACCAAGATAAATATGGAGCTCAGTCTTGTCTGCAGTTTTCATCATGTCTTGCAGTAAAGCATATGTGCCTGGGGTAAAGAACTGAGTCAAGATGCTACTTTACCTCATATTTTATTTCAGTAACCTATCTATTGAATTTGTGTTTGGGGAAAAACCCAGAAGTTTTCAGCACTAATAAATGTGATTTTTTTTTCATTTACATTTTTGTATTGTGCTGTTTTACTATTTAGCAACTGTTCACACTCATTATTAGAAATTTCTTGGTGTTTTTGTTCACACCTGAGAGAGGCCAAAAGCTACTGAGTTGAGTGAAATTCCAATGTCCAGCAAATCCTTTAGGAAAACATCCCATGGACCCACGTTGTCTTTTTCCCATCAAAATGAGCAAAGGATTATTCTCAAACACCACATACAAACCTTTATATAGCTGGGGAAACCCAGCTTTTGCAATCCTTTTCTATAAACTGGTGGGACTCATGATGGATTAGACAGTGGTTACATATGTGCAAAACCTTTGAATTACAGATGACCAAAAATTGACTTGGAGCAGAAAAAGAGAATAGGTTGAAGGAAAGAGAGTTAGTACTGGAGAAAAAAAATATCAAAAAAGATAGCTTTTATTTTTGTATCTCTCATTGAAACAGTAACCCGCTTTTAGAACCTAGAACTAGTAATGAGTTGCTTGTTACAGTGTTTTGTAACTGGCACCTGTCTTTGGTTATGTTCTGCTGTGAATAACTGCCAAATACACATTGTTGATACTTTAAAGTAAAATATTGATGAGTGCCTTAGAGTAAGTTTTAAGGCAGGCTTCATAGTGGTCTTCTTCTCCAAGAAATATTACACTACTTTCAAAAAGTCTTTGCAGTAACTGTTCATGTGGTCTCTAAAAGGAGAGGGAAAGCATTTACATAAACATCAACAAATAATTTCTGATACCCTTTACTTTATGATCATTATGTCTGCTTCAGAAAATCTTCTCTAAAGGGAGATGGCAAAGCCATCTGCATGTTTGTGGAAACATTGACCATATTTATATATGTGATGAAAGCACCATAATCCAGAATGCTGACATCAGGCTCTCAACACAATAAAAATAGGCACTAAAGGCATTGGAAATCATGTGACATTTAAGCAAATACACCACCATAGTTTCAATTCCAAACTCTATCAAAATGTTTAATGTTGAATAGAAAAAGCAGTATAAACATCGTTTTCATATAGCAAACTTTTAGTTGTAACAGAGAAAAGCGATATCTAGCAACTTGTCTTGAAGAATTTCAAAGTTGTTTTCCATTTTACTTCCTCCCATTTCCCTTTCTTCCCATGAATAAAAGAAGAAAGTTGCTTGCTAATTAAAACTGTTCTCATCATCATAGGAATGACTGGAGAAGAGGAAAAATGATGAAATAGTATTAATGTTCATTTAAGGTAAGTTTCTAAGATATTCTCAGTAGTAGAAGATAAAATGACTCATATATTTTCAAACAATGTCACATCACTGATGTCCTATTTGTTCCCTTAATTATGTTTTTCTTGTGTTTTATCCCTTCTCATGTTTTATTCAAGTGTTATCTTTTTTTTCTACTTTCATCCTGAGGTACACTTAACAACTATTATTTCTCAGCCATAGATCTGTATGTATTTATACAGATATGTATAAATACGTCTATGTATGTATGTATATGAAATTATTGATAATAAATTATGTATGCTTTACTAGACTATGCATATTAGTTATTTGTGTATCTGTACATATCAATTTACACTACAGTTCTTAAAACTATGTAGGCTCTATAGAAATTAAAATTTTCTAGAGGGCAACAGAACAAGTGCCCAGCACTGCAATGAACATATATTATTACAGTGAGCAATTAACCTCCTTCCACTGTTGTTGGTCTGGAGGCTATATTTCCCATGCTGCCAAGACTCTTCACTAAAAATCTCTTGCAGCTACTATTTTACCATATGCTAGGGTAATTAAGCATATGATAACTGCTAGCTTTTCAGATGCTATCATATGGCTGATAAAATTTTATTGTTTAAGAAAATAAATAAATCTGCAATATACTGGTAGGTGTTTCTTCCATAGCTGCATGGGGTTTCTTCTCTTTAAAAAAAAAAAAAAAAAAAAATTGGAGAATTTGGGAACTTTGATTAAACCATTAGATGTAAAAATAAAAAAAAAAACACAAAATAAGACACTGAAAACTGTCATATAATGAGTTAAAATGATGTGTCATTTTCCTCTTCCTGTCCTCCTAATCAGCAGTACCAAATTAGTTTATTGTATTTTAAAGAAAAATAGCCACTCGTTGAAAGAGTGGAAAAAAATTTTGCCATATAGAAAGTAAATTAATTTTCCATTTTTTACATGTCAATTATTTTGGTATCCTTTGGAAATGTAATTAGATTTAACAGAGAAAAAATGAATGAACAAAAGCCTGTTTCTTGCTGTATAAATTTACTACAAGCATCACCAAAACTGCTTTTTTTCCTATAGTTGGTTGTTCTGCTTTTCCAATATTATGCTTAACAGAGTTTGTATAAAATGATCATAGTTGGAAACATTAAGTTTAGTAAATATAAATGAAATTTTCGGTAGATGCTGAAATATTGATGTTTTAGTACTTCTAGCTCAAACAACACTGGTAAGAGAGGTCTCTTTCATCATGTCTTTCTCCAAATGCAGTTTATTACGAACTTTTCAGCTTTATTGTTCTTATTATTATTTTCAGAGGTACATTGTTTGTAAAGTAAAATACTGAGTATTTTTGTGTTTATTCTGTTGTTTTGTTGAGGTTTTCTTTTTTAAAGAGAACTCCTGAAGATTTTGTCCTGGGTGAACTGCTTTAATACAGGATTATCCTACTGCTTTTCAATTAAACACATAAAAAAATCCGTAAGCAGAGACATTTTGAAGACTTCCTTACAAGAGTGGCTAAAGCTACACAAAGAAGGCTCTAATTTCAAGGAAAAAAAAAATGAAGGAAAAAAAAAAGATTGTTAATAGGTTATTGTGAATGAAAGCTTCAGAAATTATGATGAATTTACAATCTGTAAAAAAGCCTTATGAAAAATGAATGAAGTAGGGCCTGCTTGAGCCTAAGAACATAGCTTAGCCAAATGTTTGGCTTTTTTCTTCTAAAGAATATTTAGAATATCCTGCTTTGGGATTAACCACTACTGAAGGTTTTGCCATCTGAAGGGAATAAATAAAAAATACATTGACACCTAACCTGAAAGAGTAATTTTAAAGATTTTTTTTTGTCACCTTCAAAGTCTGGGTCTTTAAATAAACAACCTCTTGAATTTTCAGTTTCGATCAAAGAATGTTAATTTTACTTTCTAATACAGAATGACTGATTTTAATTGGTGGCTTTTCAGTCAATATTTCCTTTATTCTAAGGCTGTTTGACAGCATACCAATGAAAATCTCACAAGAACCTGTAAGTTCATCCCCGCCAAGATAACAAATAAGAAAGAAAGAGAAAAAGAGGAAAAGAGAGAAAGAGAATTTTTTTTTTTTTTTTTTTTTGTGTGGTGGGTGTGGGTTCCTAAACTTCACCTATTTTATAAACCATTAAGTGAAAAATACTAGTTTAAATGTACCTGCATAATTTCTTTCTGTTCTACAGGGAGTGTTGATATTCAATCTCTTTTCCTCTCTAGAAAACTTTGTGAAAATAAATAGAGGAGTATGAAACATTTCCAGTGGATACAGTGGAAAAAGAGCTTCTTTTATGCTGCTAACAAGGACAGATTAAAATACATATACATGAAAAACTATAGATTAATTTTATAGGAAACTAAATTAAATAGTCACATTAACTCTTTGGTCTCAAGGACAACACTGAGGTTCCCTTCCTATGACTTCACCCTGTCACAGCCAGAGGATTCACTGATGTGGAAAAACAGAATATTAAACATTGTATACAAAAAAAATTTAGTTTCCATCCTAACTCTGAAGACTTTATGAAACAGTGAAAGCTCTTTCCTGATACATTAACAAATCTATTTACTCTCATTGTAAAATTTATCATGATAGGATAATATTATATATGAAACTTTAAAAATACCATTAAAAGGTTAGACATACATTATAGTAGTTCCTTTTTATTTCTCAAAAAAAAAAATAACAAAAGAAAAAAAAACCTCAGCAATCACTTTCCTTTTCCCTACTCATTTTCCCCATCATACTCAACTCACATTCAATCACCACATTCACTTTCCTCTATATCAGTTTGGAGGAAAAAATCCAACACGTATCAAACAAACAAATTATTGGACACAAAGGATGGCAAGATTTGGATTCCATTGAAATTAAGGCACTGAATGCAGTTAATATAGGCTGCAGACATGCAAATTATTCAGTATGGGAAGCTACTCATCTGCACAGGCTGTAGGTCCTTTAAAGTACACCCTACCTTGGGAATCACCTTGACCAGCTTTCTTTCAGTATTACAACAACAAAAATAACATGAACAGTTACCTATAGAAACTTTTATTTAGCTGCTGATCCTTCTCTCTTGGTCATACTCTCCTGAAACATATAGCAGAACCCATGGTAATCCTCAATTTTAATTTTTGTCTTTAATCCTCTCTTAACGAGGAAATGTGCCCAGGCAACGGCAATGGAAATGATTTGCAGTCAAAATCTAGTAGTTTCTAACTGAGGTGATTTGCTGAGTTCAGCCATACTCTTAACATTCTCCTAGCTTTCTTTATATCTTTCTTTATATCTTTCCTTATGCATTTCAAACTGCAACTCTCAACCTGTGATTAACCCCTGTGAAGACCATATCCCTAGTTTTGTGGATGGTAAACTAACACTAAACACTGGACTTTGCAGCAAACAGCTACAGACTGGTTGTCTCTAAGTTCCAAAATCTATACTCTAATGCTAAATTAAAAAACATAAAGGAAAAAATCCAGAAGCAAAGAGCCTGAGGAGCTCCTGGTGTCCATGAGATTGGGTGGTACTCATGGTGTGCTTTGTGTGCCCAGTGCAGGTGGATGGTGCTGTTGAACTTTTCAGAGGAGCCAAGCTGGGACAAAGCAGCTGCCTGCTGACTTTCCAAAATGGACCATGCAGTGGAGTGTGGGAAACAGAAAGACAGAAACTTCCACAGATGCTGAAGGCTTGATTTGGAGCCTTGGAAAAAGCTTGGATTGATGTAAAAATAGAAGTACACAGACATTAGGCAGAAAAATTATAGGCTTATGTTTCTATAGTTGTAAGTAAAAATATGTTTTAAGTAAGTAAGAAACTTACTTAATATTTAGGGATAATATTTAGGGGTAGCTACAACACAGCCCAGCTGGAACAAGGATTTCGGTCCTCAGCAGAGCTTCCGACTGAAATCCATTTTGCATCTTCTGAAATGCAAAGAACCTAAGTAAGGTGCAAATAGAATTATGAATATATAGAAGATCAATTATGTAAATACTTCCACTTTATTTAAGCATGTTTGTGTTTCAGCATATGGCATTGTTGAAATGCATGTTTGACTATGCTCTGTAATGGATATACTCCTCTGTAAACATTTTTCCTCCTCTTTTTTTTCCGGATGCTGAATACCTGATATTTTCAGTCTTTCAGGGAATTTGTTTTATTCACTGAACTCTGTAGTGAGTGATTGCCATTGGCTCACAAATATCTTATGTTTTCAATTATGAGAGAAATACTTTTTGCTCCTGGAGGTTTATTAGTTTTCGGCTTCATAGTTTAATTTATTAGCTTCACCTCACTAACCCTGCAGCTAGCAAGGATTATGACTTATTCTTAATATCAAATAGCATGCATTTAGTCTCATTTCCCTAAACTTATTTATAAGGAATAGATATAATTAAATTCCACATAAATACTGAGATTTAGAGCTAGACCAAAAGACACTTCATTATCACAAACCTACCAAAATAAACTAAAAATGCATCCAAATAGCATATTACTGGTTTGACTTAATGTAAGATCTATAACATGAAAACTCCTATTTGCAGATAAAGAATATCATGTCATAGCTGGGGTTGTTAAAAAGTATAATTAATATGTGGAAGAGAGCTAGCATATGAGCTGGAAAGATCGTGAAGGATCAATAGCAAATAATCCATGTTTTTAGAGATTTGCATTGGACACCAGACTATCTTATCTTAAAATAAATTTGATTTGTCAGTTCTTTGCAAAGCATTCAAGTGTATTCCAGCCTAAGTACAAGTATTTTTTCACTTCCCCCCCATTAATAAATCTTAGGTTTCTCCATTCTTACACTACTTGTCATGTATTTTACAAAAATCCCACTAAAACCACAACAAAATCCTTTTAAGATACATGGATGGAAATTAAATTCATGTTCATCTGTAGCCAAATAAAAATTATTTTAGTGTGTTCTAAATGAATATGGCATTTTTCTTATACAATCCATAATGTGTGTTTACAGTTTACTTATACTTCTCTTTTTGTAGTTTACATTCATTTGTTTTCATAACATTGAGAGCAGGCTCAGTGTGAATCAGCAGAGCCTTTCACCTGAAGGGATAGTATTCTTTCACATTCTTTCCTAATATTGGGATATGCTAGGGGTCTCTTAAGTAAAATTGAAGTATTGTGATATGGTTTCATATGATATATGATAAATGATATTTTTTTTACTGGATATCTTTATAGGTTTTTGCATTCTTTAAAATTTCATTTTGGTTTGTTGGGGACATTTTATTATTTATTTTGCTTTTGAATTTTGTTTAATTTAAAGAGAAGAAACCAGAAGGAATGAAGTTCCATCCCACAACTACAACTCCCACAAAAAAAAATTTGTTAGTCAAAGGAAGCCTTTGGTATTTTGCAAGTTGTCATTCTCTTTTAGAATTAACTTCTAGAAATAATTCCTGTCACAAAGAATCATTTTAGATTGCAAAATCCTGATGCATTTTATCAATTTTTTTAATGCCTTGGTCCATTTTTGATTATCCTAATCTCCCTTAAATTGAAAATCTACATATGCCCACTAATACTATCTACTAACACAGAGTCAACTACATGTCAGAATGATAGTTATTAAAATAGTTATTAAAATTCAAGGGAAATACCCATCTATTTTACATGCATTGAAGCACATTATTATCAAGCTTCATGATTCATTCACCATTACAGTACTAAACTATTACAGGGAATGTGCAGTTTGTGATTAAAAATGACAGACAGAGCAGCATATATCATTGCATATTGACTTATTGTGATTCCAAGATAGACGTGCAGAGGATTTCAGTCTGTTTATAATAAAGGATTTCTTTCTCCCATGTTAGAGTCATTGGAAAGTAGAAGACAAGGAAGGTCAGCTTGACATTGGCAATTGCTGTACGTGGAAGTTTGCTGAAATAAAATACATTATAATGCTGTGATTAAATAGAAACTCTTGATTTAGAAACCCTTTACAAGGGGTGAGGGGAGTGATGATTGCAGACTTTACTGAGGAAATCTCTGTATGATATGTTTGCTATTTACTACAGTAATCCAGTTAAAAAAAAAAAAAAAAAAAAAAAGTAGAATTTCAACATTAATAGAAAGTTTAATAAAGAGAAGAAACAGTCAAAGATATCTGAAATGCACTCTGTGACTCGTAACTAGGAAACAAGACTATTTGCAAGTGTCTTTATAACTTTTCAAGCTTTTCAAACTGGAAGAAATCACTTTCTAGTAGGAAGGGGAAAAAAATCTCCTACTCTTAACTGAAGTACTGCAAGGAGCACCAATGTATACCACAATTCTATCAACTAGAATGAAAATGTTTAGCTATCTCTTCGCAAGAGGGATTATATATGTCAAGAGAATCTTATTTTTTCAGATTCTACTGGATCAGTAGTTCTGTGTTTACTTTCTGACTGGTAGGTATTTGATCAAATTATTTTACTGTTGATCTACTTCAAATATTTATGTGAAAGTTTCAGCAAAACTGTTTCCTTTGTCAATAGTGTTTTGAGAGTTTTTTCAAGTTACTATGAAAAAAAAAAAAAATAGATGTACTGGGGCTAGTGGTTTTAGGAAGAAATTGCCCAGAAGTTTGTGACTTCTGAAGTCAAGATACCAATAACTATTCAGGATGAAAGTCTTGCTGAATGGTTGCTCAAGCTATAGAAAAAGGAACAAATGGAAAATAAAAGCACAACCTGCTATGAGTGATATTGGTTGGATGTTGCCTACAGAGCACAAACCTCACCAAACATACTTCAAAAGGCAGATGTAGAACTGCAGTCTTTCAAAATACTACTAATATACCCAAGCGTCTTACAGGGTAAATTAATTACTTCAGATATTCATTATTTAAGGGTCTATTTTCTCTTTTACTGCTTCACTGCTCTGATCCTTTTTTTTTTTTTTACCCCCTCATGTGACTAAGTTGAAGGAAACAAAGCAAAGACATCTACCTCTAACCACATTCAAGACTCGAACATGCCTTCTGCAGATCTGGGTTTTGTAGACCATCCCTTTATCAGCTCTTTACATCTCTGATGATGTGTTCTTTTTCCAATAATGGTAATAATGCTCAAATGTGGGGTTTTTTTCCTTCAGCCGATTTTGATAAAATTTCTATTTATATGTTTTCACAGAAACAGCAAACATTGGTTTGCATCCAGACACAGTTAAAGTGTGAAATTAATTTCTAATGGAAAAATTTTCTTTTTTCAGTAAAGATTTGGGGGTTTTAGGTGTGAAAAGCATTTATCTTATCCATTTTATATGGAACAAACAGATGGATTAGAATAAAATAGTTTTCTATAGACAAAGCTATTTTTCATGCTAAGCAACTTTGAGAGACTGAAATGTTAAAGTTTAATGGCTCAAAACAATCAGCCATTTGCAGATGCAGCAGGCAGCCTTGCTGGGGCCAGGTGTGTATATCCCAACAGGGAGAAGATGAGATGAGAAGATGAGATGAGAAGATGAGATGGGTGTGTGGTGGCAAAATCTCTGATCTGCATGAGACACAGGGAATGAGCACCCATCACAAGGAGGCTCTGTGTTTTGAGCCACATAAAGGAGAAGTCTGATAAAAAGCAGATCCTGAAAGGTAGGATTGTGTTTTTGAAGTGCCAATGTCCTCCCCTGCCCCTTCCCTGGGGAAGATCACGTTCACAGGGGGCATACTCATGCACACATAGGCATGAGGGTATTCATTCCTTTGGATGGGACATAACTCCCACAGCTATGCTGACAGGAGAGGCAGTTGTCATGTCTTAGAAGGGTCATAGACCATCAGAGTCTCAAAATGCCCCAGACCCATTCCACCAGATGACTGCCCGAGGATCCATAGTATTGCAACAGAACCACAATGTTACAAAGGCAGCATAAAATTCCCTCCTGGCCAGGAGAGTTACCTGGGCATTCCACCTACAGCTAAATGTCTATTAACCCATTGAACTTTGTTTTTAGCTGGCTTAACCCCACTCCCGATGGACAAAGACTGTGACCATCACTTCAACCAATGGATATCAATCAAGTCTCTTTGCTGGATCTACAGTTGATTATATTTTTCCACTCCTGTCCCTCCTTTGCCTTTCTTTCTTTTCCTTATACATTTTCGTGAGTGTTATTTTTATACTTTTGCAATTCTATATAACTGTAGATAGCAAAAACAACCAAAATGGATGCATTCCTCTTTTCCATATTGTTCTATAAATATATTTACAAACACCAATCATTCATTCTAATGGGACCTATTAACAAGAACTTAAGTTCAGAGGAAGGTCATAACAGCAGCTATATATACTAATTTAAAGATTTTTACTAGACTATTATTTTATCATCCACTGAAAGCTTAGAACATTTTTTGTGAAAAATTAAGCAATTATATTTAAAACAAACTATCCATCAATTAATCCACCACCCTTTTTTTCTCTAGAAGAACATATATTCAGAATGTCTTAGTGACATTTTCTTTTATTTGTCTGAGATTGTATTCTAAATAAAAATAAAACTGCAAATCTTCAATTTTGATTGCTAGGTGAGGGAAGAAAAGAAGAATTAATTCTCAACATTTAAAAAATTATAAATTATAACATCTCTCCTTATTTGCTAAAAGTATTAATGATACAAGTCAAAAAGTGGGGTATATCTCAGTGAAATAGAACAAACTTTACATACTTAACATTTTCTTCCTCATTAGTTGAGAACTTTCATTGAAAGTATTGAATTTGCATTGATTTTCATATCTTGTCTTGCAGTAATACACAGGATATTAAGTGGCTAATTTCCTCCTCACTGTTAAGAGGACAGACTACTCTTGATATTACACGACTCAGTCAACTTTCAGGCATAAGCAGAACAAACATAAATAATAATGTAAGTAATGTAGTTTACTTATCTAGGATCAAGTGATGGTATTTGCTTGAAATTTTATTTCTTTTCTCTTTCTTGTAAACTCTGTGCCATATTAATGGAAATAATACAGATCTTATTACACACATCCACCACCATATACGTGCTTTGTAAAGACTATGTTGTAGGGGTTTCTTCTCCTTGCAAGGAATATATCTTGTTTTTCAAGATGTATAATTATGACAACAAAAGAGAGGCTTCCCCAGATAACTTCTCTGCTCTCACTTGAATTGCTGAGAACTTTCCTTTGGTTGTCTATGTGATACTAATCATGACTTGTGTGTTAAAATTACAATTTGCTTGCTAAAAATATAAAGGTGTTGAGTTTGGGCTCCTAGAGTGGCTATTATGTATAACAGAATCTAAAATATGATACTGTTTTCTGAAATTAGACTATAAACATCATGGGGAGTAACTGAATCAAAACCACTAGTTGACCTCTACTTCTAGAGTAATACATTTTATAGTGAGTTTAAGTATAAAATTAGTTAATGATTTTGCTCTTCCACAGGAGTTCTAATGAAAGTATCTGGAAAACTTTTGAGAAAGATATTACCTAGGCTTCTTTATTTGAAATCACCTACAATTTAATGGTTTTCATGCCTCTCATATGGCAGACCTGAAAATGACAACTTTCTCTAAGGACAATGTTAATTCAATATGACAGCACTATCCAGAAGCAAACTAAGCTGACATAGTGATTATCAGCTGAAAGATCAGAGGGTCAGCTTGTTGACAGTCTTGTTCCAGCAGACAAGGAAAGGAATAAGCATGAAAATGCTCCAAATCTGCTATAATCATCAGTCTGAGGTGCAAAAAGGACTAAGAATTGGCTGGACATGGAGGCATCAGTAATTTGCATTGTCAGTGTGGAGCAGAGTTGTCAAGACAAACTTGGCATTAACAACATCCAGAAACAGCCTGGACCATTGCCTCCACAGAGCTGTAACTCTGGTGGCAGGCAGCATAACCCCAGGCAAGTCTGCCTGCTCTGCTCCTGGGAGGAAGGTTTTGATCCATAGCCAGACAGGACTGAGTCATCCAGAGAAATGTGAAGATTTCAATCTATTGCAAGATGTCAGTGTGTAGCTTGGGCTCGTACTTCTGGCTCTCAACAAAACTGTTTGCAGAAATGTTAAATTTTACACAAGAATGTTAAGAATATTGTTGGGATTGGTCAGAAAAAAATTCCAGAAAATAAATATATAATAGGTATTAAACATAAAATTCTTGTTTAACTTTGATTCATTGATTAATTGCATATTATTAGCTATATGACATTTAATGTCATTTAATAGGTTAAGTAAAAATGCAGTGGTATTCAATGTGATTATGCTATTCCATAGTTACAAATCAAAGGCATGTTTATTAAGAAAAAATATGGGACTCCACTATCTTTCCAGCATTTTTCTTTACAATATTTGTCCTTAAAGGTAAGGTAAATGTTCTTATTAGGAAAGAAAAAAGAAGACATTATGCTGTTTTTTTATCTTGAAAATGATGCCACCAGCATCCTGATATTTTCCAAATTTTATGAATGATTCTTGTTATCACTGAACAATAACTAGGAGTAAGTAGTTTGGGAAGACTTTAATAATTTTGTTGATGTGCACATTTATATTGTGTGGCAGATTATATCTGAGACTTCTAACTTATCATCAGTTGTATTGATTATACCCATATTGTACAGAGAAGCCTTGATGCAATCTTAAAATTAATAGACTAAAAGACTAATAAATAGCCCTGGAAGTCTAAAATTTGAATACTCCTTGAAAAACAGCTAAAAATTTCTGTAAATATAACTTTTATGAACATTTAGCTGATCTTAAAGGAAAACTTATTTACCAAGACAAAGATACTTATTACATTCTTTTTTATACACTGTGAAAAAAAATTAAACTCTAGGAAGTATTCTAGCTATAAGAAGGTAACAGCAGAAAAACAACCAGTGGATAATATTGAATGTTGATATTGGTGCAGGACATAAAGATTAAAAAACTAAAGACATGTATTGGAAAACATTATATATAGAAATATAATTTTTTATGCAGGTGAATTTTATTTCTGCTTTTTAATGAAAGTTTTATTACTAATCAAAACAAGTGCTTTTTTCTTTCTTTTTTAATACAGTAAGCTTGCATTCACATGATAAGAAACTATTTCTTTTGCATTAGATAGTGAAACCAGTTATCCCTCTATTTGTTAAGAAAACATGAGATCTAGAAGAATTTTAACTTTATCACAAAGGAGCAGGAACTAGAAGTTGAAAATAAGAATAGAGACAACAAAAAATATTCTAGTTAGCAAGTACCATGAAATTTAAAAATGCCTTACCAATAAGAGACAAAGAGACTGAAACAGCCCAATAGGGAGAAAAAATATTGTCTCATTCATTCTCTAATAGTAAGGGAAGAGTGAAAATAACCCACATCTATTCAGGGCTAGATTTGTTGAGGACAGTGAAATGACCCAAAAAATTCTATGCACACAATTTTTACTCTCATTCTGTTATTTCTTGCACCTGTTACATCATTCCCTATCCCTACAATCATTCATGGACTTATGCTTTCCCTCCCTCTTTCATCCTAATCCCTCAGCAATTCCAAACAGAATATATTCAGGGACTTCATAATCTGCTATGCATGCAAATGCAGTAATGTTGTGATTGTGTTGCTAAGAGTGGTAGCACTTTTCTGAGCTGTCTATGGACCAACTCTTTGTAGCAAGTTTAGTGTCTACATGCCATCTCAGGATTTCTTAGCTATGCCTTATAATTACTGCACAGGACAGAATTTTACTGAATTATGAATTTTTACTTGTTCAGGGTAAATTCTGGAAAAGTTTTTTAGAAGATGTTTAGACTTGTTAAGAGGTTTGCATATAGTTCAACACAGTGAGTATTGAAGAGAGTGAACAGATGTTTGACAACTTTCATTGCACCTGAAAAGAATTTCCAT
Organism: Muscicapa striata striata; assembly: GCA_030060385.1. Taxonomy (NCBI): domain Eukaryota; kingdom Metazoa; phylum Chordata; class Aves; order Passeriformes; family Muscicapidae; genus Muscicapa; species Muscicapa striata. The sequence goes on along the minus strand of JAREIS010000075.1, from coordinate 5,017,317 downwards.
TACCATGTTGCTTGGTTTCATTAGATGGATTAAAGAAAATATAAAAATAAGGTAAGCTACATTCTGTAAGACATTGAAGCATTGTATCCATCTAGTAAGGTAGAACAGTTGATTTATGTTGGGGCTTACTATCAGAAACAAATGTATTAGTAATTAAAACTTGGTTTTAATTTTAATGCTGAGCACATCCCCAGGAAATAACTGAGCATTTGCAGGCAGAGAGAAGAGAACTGATTTTGTTGTGGAGAGAAAAAAAAGAGCAGTTAACAACAAGAAAAAAATTAATTATTAGAGCTTAGAAATCACAATTTATCACTGTTCTTAGGAGCTAGTAATAATAATCACAGATAGCTGAGTATGACCTCAGAACTAAGATGATTCCAGCAATATCAAAGAGTTCACAAAGTATTTAGAGGAAGAGCATGAGCATCAGAGATTTTTTGTATGCCCATCAAACTGCTTACTTTGGAAGGCTCTAGGACTGTCACATCTTACAGAACAGAAGGGCTACAGGACTACTTATATAATTTTGTTTACCTTCCAAATCCAGGGAACTCTAAGTCTTTGTATCAATGTTCTTAGTCAGATAAAATCTCATGGATTTTAAGTGCTGCCTTATTCTGCTCAGGCCTTTTCACTCGGGCTGTGCAATTTGCTGAATTCTCTTCAGCCTCTCAGGACTTGAAGACTATTCTTTTATAGCTCAGGTCATCAAGTAAAATACCTTTTCCCTAGTATTTGTCATGAACTTGTGCAATGAAACTCTGTTCCAGAAGGATAACAAACTTGCTTTCTTGGAAAATATGAATGTCATAGTACTTCACACATAGTTTTATTTCTATGGATAAATTAATCAGTTTAAAATAAATGTAAATTTATTTCCTGTTTGAATTTTCCTGGTTTTATCTTCCAGCCACAGTCTTGGTTCTGTCTTATTCTCCAGGGAGCTCTTAATCTGTTATGGAAGTGACTATAAGTTGTGATGTTTCATGATGTTTCTTCTTCTTTTTCATCTCCTTCGTCTTCATCTTCTTCTTCATCTTCTTCTTCTTCTTCTTCTTCTTCTTCTTCTTCTTCTTCTTCTTCTTCTTCTTCTTCTTCTTCTTCTTCTTCTTCTTCTTCTTCTTCTTCTTCTTCTTCTTCTTCATAAACTAAATCCACTGAGCACGAATGAATAGAAAAAGAAGTACTCCTAAAGCAGATATTCAAGCTGGTATATTTCAAGTTTGATGTTAGTGATAATCTAAACCTGCTTCTTCTAACGGGAAATTTCAAACTGCCTTATCAGTTCCACTTATAATTTTACAGAGGGCAAAGTACAATTGATGTCCTCTAGAAATCACTTTTCCATACATGATCACAAGTGAATTGGCTTAATACTGAAATTTAACACTGGGAATTTAATTTCCTGACTTTCAGGTATTTAATTTCCGAAACAATTATGTCTGCTTATTCACTAATTTTGTATATGCCTATTCATTCTAGCACCAAAGAATAAATTTTATAAAAACACAAAACTATTAAAAAACTATGAATCCAGGAGTAGCTATATATATATATAGTGTTCATTTGAATGGTTACTAATAAAATGAGGAGAGGACCAGAATACTTATCATAGACTCAGCGATGATGCAATACAATGTTTTTATAATGGAAGTTACTGAATGCCTGAGGTGTATTTAAATAACTTACAGTGATAAAAAAAGGCATTTTGCAGACGTGGTGCAATCATTGCATTAATAATGGTAGGGAAGGAATTGCATCATGTGGTCAGATTAATGCCTTACAGTATTTCTAGAGGTAAGTCAGAAATGTTTAGGCACCCTAAAATTATAACTCCAAACCTCCATTTCCTACCAGAGAGTACTATATGTATGTCAGCATCAGCACTAATTTGGTCCCTTGTTCTGCAATTATTTATGGATATATTTCACTCCTTTGATCTATAAAAGTAAATGTCCTCGAAGGTAATTATTGTGTGTCAAAATTATGACAAAAACTTCAGTATATTCTTCATCCATGTCATTAAGTCATCATTAAGTAATGATTACTCCTGATCTCAAACTGAATGTTGTTTCCACTTTATTTTGTTTCATTTTGTTTTGAGTTTTTGTATTTGCATCTATGCAAGAATCCAGGTCTTCATATTCAGGTTTATAATTACAAATCATGACTCTTGCACAACTACTGCACACAACAGAAAATGAGACAAAACTTATACAAAAAGAAAATGGTATTTCTTACTGTTATGAGACACAAAATGAATGAGTCAATTGAGTAGATCTTAGAAAAGCTTAAAATTATACCTAGAGGCAGAGAGCAGGCTATCTATGTACGGCAGCTAATTCACTTGGCTCATTTTACATTTTTGCATTGCTCTGGGGAGAATATGTCTTTCAGAATGGTCTTGCAGTTATTTAATTGGGACAGGCAAATTCCAGCTTCTTGAAATGGGAACTGATTATGGTATTATCTCAGTGGATATTGATATGCCTCAACCCCAGCCAGCAACTAAACCTCACACAGTCAGTTGCTCACTCCCCATCATTGACATGAGGGAAAGAATTGGAAAAGTAAAAATGGGAAAATTCATGGCTTGAGATAAAGATGGCTTAAGAGGTAAAGCAGAACCCACACCCAACCAAAGTAAAACAAGGAATTCATTTAACACTTAACCTGGGCTGGCAGGTGTTCAGCCATCCCCAGGACAGCACGGATCCACCATGTATAAGGTTTATTTGAGAAGACAAATGCTGTCACTTTAAAAATCCCCTCTTCCTTTTCCCTCCTCCAGCTTTATATACTGAGCATGATACCATATGGCATAGAATATCCCTCAGGTCAGTTGGAGTCAGCTGTCCTGGCTGTGTCTCCTCCTAACTCCTTGTGCACCCCCAGCCTCCTCGCTGGTGGAGTGAGGTGAGAAACAGAAATAGTCTTTACTCTGTGTAAGCTCTGCCCAGCAGTAACTGAACCATCAGTGCATTATCAACATTAGCCTCATCCTGAAACGTAAATACAAGACTCTATCTGCTACTGAAAACAAAATTGACTCAATGTGAGCAGGATGGGTACAGGTGCAATTTTACAGTAACACTGGAAACAACTCGGCAGTTTCAAGTCCCTGTTCTTTGTTGTAAAATTGAGTAGCTATAAATACTGCTAATTTTGAAGAGAATATTTCAAACTATAATCTTGGCAGGTCCTTATGGTTTTCATTTGCATAAAGTTTATGTTTAGTTCTATTAAGTCAATTTTTTTTCATGTGACTGTCAATTAGCAAGCATTGGTTTAAGTTTATAATAGACTAATACAGACCTAGTTTTGCATTATGTCTAATGCAAGAATTTCTGCTTAGAACTGCATGATTTGCCAAGTAATCTTGCAAAGACAAGTTAGACTTCATGACGATGGACTACTCCCTTATTTATGGCTTTAGGGTTTTGAGCATGTTTTATTTCAAAGTGCTATGAGAAAGGAATATTCAACCCCCTCACAGCCCTTCATAGCATGTCAGAATTCAGCATAAGAATAACTAACATGCATTATCAGGTAGGTGCTTCAAATCTGTTATTCTGGGCAGTGGTGTCCCTCAATTTTCTGCAGTACTCCAGCCCTTTTTGCCATAGAAAAACACTTCCCAGGAGATTGTATGGAATGTTGTTCTTCACTGACACATTCTCCATGTGAAAGGGGCAATTATCCTAATAGAATTATCCTGACCAGTATTTTTCAATTACATTTAGTAAATAAGTTAGTATATTTTTTCTGGTCTTTGCTGTTTGCTTTTATTTTTCTTTGGCTGCTCATATTAGCTCTCATGGAACAGGGCTTTTTGCAATCCCCGTTTTAAAATATAGTGCAGTTTTTCTTCATTGCATCTTGTTCTGGTTTGTGGCTGCAGTGAAACCTGTATTTCTTAAGCGGGCTTTGGAAGAAACCTTCCTTAAACTGCCTGGCTTATGGATTTCTTTTTGCTGTCATCAATGCAGGAGGCAGCAGGCTATTAAGTTTTGCTCTGGCTTGTGCCCTCTGATTGATATGATTGTGTTTGGTTTAAAATTCCATCCTGTCAAGTCTTGTAATGCTTGTTGCTGCCAGACAGTTCCTTGTGTAGAGTCAAAAAAAATTATTTGGAGTAAAACTATAAAGCTGAAATCCTGTTGAGATCAATGTGGATCCCAATTTCAATGACCCTAAGAATTTTAATCTGGTAATTTATATGTTCAGTGATATTTCAAGATTTTTCCCTTATTCATATTCTATTTAATTATTCTTTTTAATTTGTATTCATTTGGATTTTAAATCTTTTTTCTGTGTAGCTGTGAAATTATTTACTGTGAAGTCTATTTATACATGATTGCTTATACATAATTTATATAACTAAACCTCCAGGGATATAAAAGTTACTGGAGGTCCTTGTTGAAGTGCAGTAGGTCTTCCTCCTTAGGGGTCATTTATGTGAATTATTTGTACTTTGGTAAAATTTCCTTTAATTAGTGTATACAGGACTTGAAAAAATGTATTCTTTATTTAAAGGAAAAAAACGACATCTCATAGCTACTAGCATAAGCAATTTTCTGGATCAGAGAATGGAAGTAGCACCTAAATTCCAATTCTCTTGACAGTTATTGACAGACTAGGTAGAAGAATCTGTTAATCCCATCAGTAATTCTTAGATGCAGAGAAGTATTTTTGTGGAAACCCCTAGAAATATTAGAAGTATATCATACATCATATCTAGTTTCTCCTTCTTCTTCAAAGAAATGTTGGTCTCCCTAAAGGTAAAATAGTTGAAGGATGCTTGGAGAAATAATTGAGTTGCTAAAAATCCTTCATTAGTGGAAGGACTATAACTCCTGTTCTATTTCTAAAGGTCAGAGCAAATGTTAAGAGCTCTAAACCCTCTCATTTTGGAAGAAAAATCTTCCAGATTCCACAATGAAAAGTCCTAGAATGGCCACGAGAAAAGTGCAGATGCACTAATGGCACCACTTTTGAAATTGTTCATAGGCATATCCAAAAGACAGATACAACTGAAGACTTTTTAAATTTTCAGTGTCCAAGACCTTTGGAAGAAGGAAGAAGACAGCATGGCATCTCAAATCAGATGACTACTTCTTCACATTCTTCATATTATGACTTGTGATCGCCTCTTAAAATTCTCAGTGCTAGGTTTGTGTAGAAATAATTTCCAGAAGACTTGCAAAGCATATAATAAATAATTTGCCTCACTTTGTACTGCTAACAACCTCACGGCATTGAATTGCATATCCGATTGGAAAACAAAAACAAAATAAAAACTTCACAAAATAAAACATAAAACCCCTTGCTTTCTGCTTTTGTTCCAACCAAAATGAATTTTAGAATGTAGGCCATATGCAGCTGAATATTCCAATTTAGAGTCTGAAGTAATCTCTCCTGATGAATAGCAAATAATTCTAGCTAGTCTGTAAAAAAAATGCAGGATCAGATCAAGTTTTAAGAATATCATATGCATATAAAATGTAATAGACCTGTGTGTGTGTATACATATATATATATATATATATATATATATATATATACACATATATATATATATACACATATAAAAGAGCAAAACATGATAGTTTTAGAAAGACAAGCTGCATTAAGGAGCCTCTGCTGAATAACTTATAAATCAAAGACATGGAAGACAGACTCAGTCACAAAAATATTAAAAAAAAAGCCAACCAGAGTGAGGTGATATAAGATCGTATGAAGCCACAGTGCAATCCCATGAGCTGTTGACTGGATTTCAGAGCTTTTCTTCTCTAGTTAGATTAGCAATACCATGAACACACAGATTATGCCATTTCAATATCCATAGACTTTTCAGGGTTCTTTTTATACACTATGAGGTTTTGTGAAGTCATTGAATTAGATTGTACAAATGAAATATAAGACCTTTCAGACCTCTGACTCATAGCAGATTTTAGTGTTACTAGTGCTAAGCCTGCTTTTCTATCCCTTTAAAATTGCATGGTCAAACACAAAAAAGGAGAAAGGAAGAGATTTTTAAGCTGCATAATTTGGTGATGCCAGGCTCATTATAAAAGAAGAATTTCTTGGAGAAATAGAGAACATACACTAGAAAGATCCATTATGCAACAGTCTGGACACTGAGAGGAACTGGGTGTAAGAAAATAATTCTAAAATAAGCTAGGCAGCAATTTCTTTTTTTCATGTTTCAGTTTGCCATACCAATTTTTATAGCTTAAGTCTGCTAAAGGGCATTCTGCAAGGAAGATAATTATGATTTTGATGTGTTAATGAATGCTTTTATTGTTTTGATCTTTTTGAGTAGATAGTCATAAATAAAAAATTCCTTCCCTCTTCTCTGTTTCTGCAAGAGTATTTTTTAGGCAAAGATAAGATAATTTGTTGTCTTAATAAAATTTCTTTGGGACTATTACCCTGCATCTCATGGTAATGAGCTCATGGTCTGTTAATAGAGTCGGACAGTCTCAGCCAAACAGTTGCTTAAGGGTGTTCCTGAAGCAGAGGATATTGTACTGTCTGAAACACCAAGAAGAGACTGCAAAGTCTCTATCTACTCTTTTTCCTTTTTTATTCAAGGGCTTATAATGCAGCATACTTACAAAATATTTACTATACTCACTTGTAAAATTAATGACAATGAAAGGGATTTGAACCTTCCTTAATTCTCACCTCCTTCTCCTTTCCATACTGTCAACACAATCTTCATTCTTCAGTGGAAATGTGCATAAAGCCGTGCCTGCCATTGGAACAGGCCTGCAGTGGTTTTACTTGCAGTAATGAGTTTGGCACCTATGAGATACTGTGCTTGGTGAAATGAACTGGGATAAGTCCTTGCTGCTTAAGAAAATCTATTCCTCTATCAGTGCCTATTTTCTAATGTGAAGGAAAACTCAGTCTTCAGATCTACATTAATGCTATGTATCAATCTGTGTTAATGCTAATGTATCAGTCCTTTAAATCAAGTGGAGAGAGAGAGATTTTTGTATACCATCTCCCTGTTTTACCTAACAGTCTGTTATGAAGGCATAATGGCTTGGAAATACAAGAGTATTCTTTGAATTAAAGTGGGTTGTGAAGAAGTCTGAATTACAAATGTAAAAGAGCTCTTACAGATATTCATTGCTGTGCAGAGAGTGTTGAGAATCATAGTCCACTTTACCATGCTTGGATTTTTGTTGTAGTGTAGTTTTGTTTATTTTCCTACCACCACAACAAAGTACCGCTCTCTGGTTTGTGGTTTGGTTTTTTTTGTTTGTTTGTTTTTTGTTTTTTTGGGGTAGGGGGTATGAAAAGCTGCATATTTGTCTGTAGTAAAGGTATCTTTTAAAAAAACACACATTACTCTGATTTTTTGTTGGAATGGAAGTAATGTAGCAGGAGAAAATGGAACATAAAAATATGTAGCTATATGAAAACACCTGCTTTATGTTATTTTGTCCAGTGAAAAAGAAATTCAACAATGTTTAAAAGTAATGGAGATCAAATGTGCTTTCTCAAAAATAGACATCCAAAGCAGATAGTGACTGAAAAACCAAAAATAACCAAAAAACCCACAAATAAACCAAAAAAAATAAAAACAAACTAAAAAAAACCCAAAAGAAATCCAAACAAAATAATTGTGCTTTGGAGCAGATATGAAATTTGAGAAAAAAAAAAAAAAAACAGCTGAAAATGTGAATAAAGTTCTTTGCAATAGTTTGAGATGCAGCATTCCTATGTCTGATATGGGAGACAAAGTTGTATCCAAGGTTGAAGTGTAACTGATTTGTTTTACATCTGCCTTTGCTGTTCATTCATTGTTATTAACAGGAGTCTTCAATGGCATTTTTCGTTGACCAATATTTAGCAGAAAACTAATTGGATTTGAAAGCACAGAGGAAAGAATTTTTCTATTCAGGGCAGAATTCTACATTGCAGTGAGGGTAGTAAAAGTAATCCATTCAGCCTGGAATTTGTCTGTACCCATCAGTTAATAAATAACCCATCAGTTGCTCTTACAGTACCATAGAGGTCTCTTTAACAGTTACTTTTGTTAAGATGTGCATTCACTTTTAACAAAAAAAAATCATCAAGCTACGTCAGGGACACTGGGGGAAATTAATTGCAGCAACAAGCAATCAAGATCAGATTATACACACACACACACACACATATATACACATACACACACACACACATATATATTTATATATGTGTAAATGTTTAAGGACAAAACAACTTTTTCCATTCTCAGTAAAGCACACTCAACATCCTCAACATCTTTAACAGGATCTGGATATCTGCAGGTGACTGCTGTAGCAATCAAGTTGTAATTTTCTTGCCCACTATGAGCTGTCTACATTAAAGTCTGGTTTACAGGCACTGTTAGCCTAAAAATTATTTTATTCTTTACTGCAAAATGGTGCAAAAAAGGTGGTGTGCTCTGCCCTCCCGGCATATAGAAACTCAGAACACTAGGTGTAGCTGAATGATATCAAGGAAGAAAGGTGTTCAGCTCCTCTAAGGCAAAGAATAGAACTGAACATCAAGGAAAGCTCTGAATGGAGCTGGTGAATGAACAGAAAAAATCCCTGTTCTTTTAGAAGGAAATGGTGATTGCTGCAACATGTTACAAAAGCATGATTTGAGATTGTGTAGCAGAGTATGGCTGTGCAAGCAAGCAGACACATAGAAAAGGCTATCCCATGGCCATTTTTAAAAAGTGGCAATGTCAAATCCTCAAACAGAATATCTGGGATATTTTATGTGGAAAATATATGATGCCTGTAACCTTTGTGAATTCAACAGATGAATTCCAAAAAGAAACATTTTGAGTTTAGGTGATGAATTAATAACATTTATATATAGGGTTTTGAGAATTAACAATTTCACTGGAGATGACAAACAAAAAAATCATTGTCAAAACATTTAATCAGAGGCTGCAGTATATGTCTTGAAGGCTTTTAGTTTGTGGGGATTTTTTGACACCAGTCTTCCACTGTTCCTAAGAAGGGCTCATTATCTGAAAGAAAAGTCTTTCCAGGTTTTTAAAGTTGCCATATTTTTGCTCCTGCTCAAAAAAGAAAGACTCAAGGATTCTTTAACATAAGACAAATATTCTTTTCAATTGTGCTCCAAAGCACCCTTGAACTAAATTCTAAACATCGTTTTCTGTCAGATTTAGCATAGGTTAAAATTGTCAATAAAGATACTACTTCAGGTTAGCAACAAAAATAGCTTGTAATGTCAATTAGGGTAGCTCAACAATAAATGCTGCTTTAATAATCTTTCATAGTCTCAAAGTCTCAAACAGAGGAGAAGACAATTTGACTGTTGACAGTATATGACTGAAATTTTAGTTCAAGTGCAGATTATTTTTTGTTTCACTTTTAAGTCTATATTGAGAAATTTATTACTATTAATGTGATTTTCACTATCACTATTTAAAGTCATAATTACTAATAGGATTTTCTATTTATTGTGAATTTTGGTGAAACAAAATTTCTATATACTTTTTGTATAAGTGCAACAATCTTTCTAATAATAACAGAAGTTATGTATTTTTGAGTCCAACTATTAAAACACCTTTTATTTGCGAGCAAATAGGAATTTAAATTTGCCCAGAAAAATCTGTAGAGTATTATTCTATTGTATTATGCTTTTCAGAAATTTCTAAATCCATTTTCAACTGAAAATTAGGTAATAATATTTAAGCATGAGAATCATGACATGGTCCAAGAAAGGAACATCAAAAACTCAGAAAAATGTTTATACTTCAAATATTTCCTTGATTGAATAACACACTTTTCCAAAAGTAAATGTAAAAAGTCATAATAATAAAAATAATTATTTTTCTTGCTCTGAGATTGGAGTGAAATAAATGAACAAAGCATGGCGTATTCATTTGGTAGATTTTACAGTTGGAAGACCAGAACTTTATTTTAAGGTCTGAGCACCTTTTATCTCAACCATCATAAATATTAAATTGTTCCTTCAGTGCTTCAAGTATGCCTATGCAAAGATGAGATGTAAACTAGTAGCAAGTCCCAGATTAAAGTGCATTGTCTGGAAGTAGAATGGTTGCAACTGTTAATAGCAATATAAAATTGAATCCTCATCTGTATGCCCCATTGCCATTAAAAAACCATCAAAGGAATATATTTGTTCCACAGATGATTGCTCCTTTTGAGAAATTAATAGTCTAAGGTACAGTGCATGCTTTTATTAAGCAATGTATTTTCCTCTAAGAACTGAAAAACTGTTAAGATCTTCCCACTGCCTTTAAATGTGAAATCATTTGTAGAATTTTTTTAAGCATAAAGATGAATAGAAGTACTTGAATCAAGACACATTATATTGATTCTAAATATCTCTTTTTCAGCATGCCTATTGCAATAAATAAATTAACACCTGTACATTCCTCACTGAACAGCTCAAAAAAGATGAAGGTGGGAAATATATTAACCTTCCAGACTTTGAGAACCTCTCTCCCATCTGTCATGATCAACCAAAGTTTATCAAGAGTGGCCTTGCAATGACATCAGCCAGCACCTATAAGACTTCTGAGTGGATCCCATCAGGGGTCATAGATTATTCTTGTGTCCCATTCACCTATGTCCTTCCTGAATTGAACCTCTTCCATAAGGATATGTCTTCCTTTCAGCCCCTCCTCTGCCTCATTTGATTGGTGGCATATAGGGAACACCCACTATAATGTCACTATAACTTACATGTGTTCTTTGTAACTCTAACTAGATGTCCTCCTAAAATAAATCAAATACTACTCAGGGTTTGGTTTTTTTGTACTCAGCATTGTTCATGTGTTCCAAGGACTGATTGATATACGTGGTTTAGTAGAAAAATACAGTGATCAAATTTGAAGTCAAATTAATGTACCTTCCTGTTATTATTTAGATTTGCATTTTTATATGAGAAAGAAAGATTCTTTCTTACTCAGATTATTATCTAAGCTTTAATAAATATTGGCTCAGTGTGCAATATGGGATGGGTTTCTTCATAGGGACATATGCAGTAGACACAATGCCTCTGACTTTATTAATATCTTTTTAAAGAAATCAAATTAATGTGGATGTATTCAAATGTCTAGTATGAATATGAGGTCTGACTTGAAATCTTATCTGAAAGCTACTGAATTTCTTTGCAGGGTAATCTCCAGGCCTCTGGATTTTCTCATTAAAATGTATGTCCCTCACTGGTGTATTACTCGAAAATGATGCTTCTCTGTTGGGTCTATTTCCAGATTATTGCTGTTCAATCTCCAATTCTTCTGTTTTTCATCAGTGTTGAATCACAGTTGGGTTTGCAAATCTAACTTCTGAAACAGCACCTGTCCCTTTCAAATGAAATGGCTTAGAATGCTCATACTTAGTCTTTAGTGTATTCTTTGACAAAGAGATTTTCATGAGGTTTTTTTGACTGTAGTGGTGGCAATGTAAATAGATCTTGGAGCAAGGGTCAAGAAGGGAGCACAGGAAAATAGAAGGTAATTACTATTTGTTTGGATGCAGGCACAGGATAAAATAAGGCTGTCAATCTTACAGAGATGTACCAGATTCAAAGGCGTGTAGATCAGTAGTTCTCTGTGATTAGAGATTATTCCTCATGCTGCTTGCACAACTGTAGTAATGCACAGCACCCCACTGGCCTAGAATCTACTTTTAGGAACGCCTAAACCTAACTGATAAAGAAAATAAATGAAGACAAGAGTGTGTTTTGTCCAACCTGATTTTGGCATTTATTGCTATTCTGTCAGAACCACTCTGACTTTTGAAAGACATTGGCTGGCTTTGTAATGGATACATTCTCTCATTATCCCTCACTGTAAAGTAACAATGATTCCAGTTTTTACTTCTCTGCCATTAAGGACTTACAGAAATTATTGCAGTAACATTACTAGAAGTCAGAGATGTATGGAAGAAATACACTCAGGTTTTTGTTTTTTTTTAATACACCATGCTTCTCCTTTCCTCCAAGTCTGTCTCAGCCTTTGCAGACACAGAGCTGAGTCTGCTACATCTGCAGGATGTTTCCTCATGCCCACCCACAGAATCACTTAATATACTATTTCCCTATGCAATATTCATGTTTCTGTCAATGGGGGTCCTGCAGATGGACAATGAGAGGGGAATAATCAAGAGGCCCTTAATGAAGATCAGAGTAAAATATGCAATTACCTACTGAGTTAATCAAAATTTTCCACCTGCACTCTCAGGGGTATTTTTGTCAGAAAAAATGCCAAGACTTTGGTTGTACAGTTTTTTAATGTCAGAAAGTTTCAAATCTGGATGTCACACGTAGAGTTAATATGATATCCCACATGCTATTTAGCTTTGGCCCAAGAGCAGTTCAGTGACCTGCTGAAGGAAGGTAAATTAATATCCTACGTGTCCCAGGCTCTCCATACATCATAAACTGAAATAAATTGAGAAGCATCTCCAACAGATGATTCAGGTCTCAGAACTTTGTAGGTCTCCATTGATGTAAAGTAAACCTTAACTTGCTAAATTCAGCCTTTGAATGCATTTCAAAGTAACACTGAGAAACCACAGTGGATCACAATTATTTTCCATTGTTGGAGCAAATTTAATGTGCCATGGAAGTTGGAGGGACTGTATGGGATATTTATAGCATAGTTTGTCTGGTTTGATTGTATTTTTTCCAAAGAAGAGAAGGCTAAAATATACTGAAAGGCATAATGATAATTACTGAATTATTTAAAATTAATATGTAATGGCACTGGGTTAAACAGGGTGCACTAATCTGTTTCTTGGTTAGATATTAAAAATTTACATAAAATACAACATTTCAGAAGTAACAGATGAAAAATAAAGATTAAATTATACTCTATAGAGTCAGATGTATTTTCCTTAAAAAGATTTTTCTTCTCTTCCACTTTTAAATTTGGAAATTTGTCAAAATCATAATTTTCACAAAATCAGTATTTATGGTTGTAAATATGTTAATTGCACAATTTCTAATTATCTCTGTTTGTTTTCACCTCATTAGCTGCCAGCAGACTGCTTTGCTGCTCAAGGGGAAAGAGAACTTTGACCAAATGAAATGAAGGCTGGAGCAATTCCATAATTGAGTGTTTGTGCTCACATATAAATCTATTTGTTCTGGCTTTATTTACTTGCTTTCCTTTAAAGTATCTCAGTTAAACAAAAATATCTTCCTTTTTAATTAATGGCAGTCAAAACAGAGATTTAAATTGTAAAATAAATCTTTGGTATTAGTTTCAGGCTGCAGAAATACATTTTAATTTACTGAGCTGAATGGAAAACTTATGTAATTCTAGTCCTGAGGAATTTACTGTATGTAGTCCTAGATCCTAGATGCATCTTGCAAACAGAATGCTGTCATGTGGATTATTATGAATCCATTATGAGCATTCCAATTAATAAAGTGAGGCATTTCAGACTTCTTTCTAGATTTTACTTTAGTAATCTGAACAAGAGAAATAATGGTTCAAATTTTATTCTTAAACATATTTCAGATTTTAAAAATCAATTTGTGATTAACATATGGATTTGGGATAAAATGAGATCTACTCAAAGACATGCCAACTTTATATCTAGCAGGCTCGAAAAAGACAGGAGAAGGTTCTTGACCTGTATAAAGTTCAAGCTTAGGATACAACTGCTGTGCTGTAGGAGTAGAATAGACAGTAAAGCTGCAGTAAATACAACAAAAATAACCTGCAAAAATCGAGAAACTAGGAGGGTTTCCAATTTGGCTGATAGAAGAAAGATTCTGAAAAATCTAACTAGTGTAACTAAAAGGCATTTCTTTGAATCCATGAAAAATATAGTGTTTAAAATATTTATGTTATAATTCTTCATTAGCTGACATGAAAAACTAGGTCAAACTTTTTGTAAATTGAGGAATCAGAACTAATAATACCAGAAATATAAAAAATATCACAAGAATAAGACAGATACAGACCTATTAGAGAGGAAAAAAATGAGCGGGGAATAATTGCAATGATAAAGTTAATGGAAGCTGAAATAAAATCTAATATGGCTTATTGCAAAATAATTTTACTTGACTAATATGCTATACTTTTTGACAATAAAATTGATTGTTCTTAGATAAGCAATAAAAACTATTTTCTCTGAAACAGGAAAATACTCATGATCTATAATAGTCACAGAAAAAGCTTGAATTGCAGGATTATGTGTTCTCTCACCTGTTTATTTCCAAGATGGTACATTAAAATAATCTCAGGAAATATTATTAAAATGCTTAGAGTAAGGAATGACTCATCATAAAAAAGCAACAGATAAGAAAAATTTTGTTTCCTCTGTATAACAGAACAAAAGTAGAAAAAAGCTATAATTTCTCTCTATAAATGCACATGAAAGCTAAATTCCAGAAAGGAAGAAGAGATATTTAAATAAGTAGATCATTTCTTCATAAGAAAATATACATATGAACCATCTTGCAGTTATTTAAGACAGGGATTAGGAGATACATAACTCACCTGGTGTGGTGGAAAGTGTGTCTGCCCATGGCCCACAGTTTGAAGCTAGGTGATCTGTAAGGCCACTCCCATCCCAAAGCATTCTATGATTCTATGGCAAAGGTAAAATTTTCATGATCATCTCACCAAAAGAGAGATTTGCATTACCTCTGAAGGCATTAAATTATTTTCAGTTTCTATCCTTGTTGTGGTTCTATTTATTTTAAACAGAAACTTAATGTCTAAGTCAATAGTTTGTTTCCAAACCAATTTCTATGGGTTTTAGGTACTTCTTTCAAACTTTGTTATTAGAAAGCAGTGCTATCCAAACACTTAAAATAACCCTCTTACTATCAATACTTGAAATTTTGGTCCTTTACTTTTTTTTTTTATATGCTTTAAATGATAATTTCAATTTAAAAAATCGAATCCAAAACATAAGTAGAAAAGTTGTAATAATTTTTCTTGATGAAACTGTATATAATTGTACTTCTGTAAACCACAAAACATGTCTTTCTTGCTAATGTTTAACTTTTTTAGTAAAGGATCCTCTTTAACCTCTGCTGAACATTAAAAGCAATTTTTAAATTAAATTTAAAAATTTAAAAGCATATTATGATGGAGAGATAACTTTGATAGTCACACATACCACACCTTGTATGTGTTTTTAAAAATGAGGAAGATAATAAAACTTCAGTTGCAGAATCACAAAATGGTTGAGGTTCAAGGGGACCTTTGGACGTCACTTTGTCCAATCTCCCTTCTCTAGTAAGGAGTCCTAGAAATGATTGCCCAGGACCATGTCCAGGTAGACTTTGAATATCTTCAAGGATGGAAAACACACAACTGTTGTGGGCAATCTATGCCAGTGTTCAGTCGCCCTCATTATAAAAAACTTCTGGATGCTTAGAGGAAGCCTCCTATGTTTCATTATCTGCCTGTTATCCTCACACTGGGCTCTAACTGAAATAGCCTGACTCCATCTTCTGCATTTCCTGCCTTCAGGGACTTATAAACACTAATTAGATCTCCCCCAAGCCTTCTCTTCTCCATGCAGAGCCTTTCCCACTCTCTCTGCCTTTCCTCAGGACAGCAATGCTCCTGTCCTGTCACCATCCTAGTGGCACTTTGCTGGACTCTCTCTGGTAAATCCATGTCTGTCCTGTTCTGGGGAGGCCAGAACTGGGCACATACAGATGTGGTCTCATCAGTGCTAAACAGAGGTGAAGGTTCACCTCTCTTGACCTGCTGAAAATGCTTTGTCTAATACATGTCAGGAAAACATTAGCCCTTTTTTTTGGCTCAAGGGTACATTGCTGGCTTACTTCAGCTTGGTGTCCAGTTGCAGGAGTTTGGACATCCCCTTGCTGATCTGGGTGAGGTTCCTCTCAGATCATTTCTTCAAGGACACTTTGGATAGAAGCAAGGTCCTCTGCCATATCAGCCACGTCTGCCAGCTTTGTGCCATCTGCAAACTGAGGATGAACTCTCCACTCCAAACTTTTTTGAAGATGTTGGTTCCTGGCCTTCAACTAGACTTAATATCTCTGATCACCACCCTCTGAACCAAATCATTAAGGCACGTTTTAAGCCACCAAACTGCTTTCTCATTCAGCCTATAATTCATCAACTTCTCTATGAAGATCTTAGGGGAAACTTAGGTGAAACTTCAGTCAAATTTAAATTTGTTGGCTGAGCTTGATTAAACAAGGCTATGATTTGGTACATTTGCAGATTGTTGTGTGAATGAACAAAACTTACAAAATTTCTATTTCTCTATATTTGAAGTATGTCTTTTAATTGAACAATGTTTTTAGATGATTTCAGCTAGTTTGAATTATCATTGCATAAAACATGGAAATATATTCTCCTGGGACTACACAGCACATGTTGAATCTTGTCTTAGTCATATAGATGCAGTTAAGGAAGTTGGGAATTAATCCCCTAGGCATGTTAATGTGTTTTTTTGACAACTGTTATTAACTCTAACAAGGTATTTAAATTGCAGATATTTTTCTGACTGAATATTCAAAAAGTACTTGACAGCCACTCACCAGTGTCCCAGATGTGTTTCCCTACAAGTGTATCCTCTGGTTTTAGCTTTTAGCTTAGATAGGTTATTCTGCCTTTGGAGCCTTGGTGTCACAGATCACAAAATGACAGAATCATTAGGGTTTTAAAGGACCTCTGGAACACCTCCTAGAACAGGTTACACTGGAATGAGTCCAGGTGAGTTTTGAATGTCTCCAGAGAGGGAGGTTCCAGGACCTCCTAAACAGTCTTTTCCATACAAAGCCTCATTAACTTCCTTCTTCTGGTCAGGTGGCCCAAAGCAAAAGCCCACAATCATCACCCATATTATCCTTACTTTATACCCATAAATTCTCTATTCATTTGTCTGCTGCTGGGTAGAGCTTGAGACATTCCAGATGCTCCATCACATAAAGAGCAAATCCATCACCTCACCTCTCTCACCTGTTTTCCCTAAAAAGGGCAGAGCCATTCATGATGATATTCCAGTCATGTGAGCTATCACATCATGTCTCTGTAACTGCAATGAGATTTCACATAGATTTTTAATTCTTCTAGTTTATTCCTCCTACTGCATACATCTGTGTACTCTTTACAGTAACCATTTGTTTTCCTCATCCTAAATTCAGCATTTGTATCAGGAAAATCTTCTTATTTGTCCTTTTTTTTATTTCATAGATTTGTATTGAATACCTCAGCATAGAACTCTTTGGAACTCTTTTGGTAATGTATGTTGAAAATTTGCACACTACACATAAATATATATTCTTATTTTCTTACTACTTCATTTAATCCACAAAATAACCTTCTTAGGCTTTAAGTGTCCTTAATTGGAAAGCTTATTATAAGTTACTTTAAAAAGTAAATAGTCATGAATCTATCTTTACATTCCTAAGTGAAGCTCATGTAGAGTGCTGCTTTGTTGGCGAGAACCCTTGGATAATAAATCCTTTATTATCTTATGTTGGATAATAATCCTTTAAAACACCTGTATAGACAGTGCCTGATTAAGTAATACATCTGTATGACTATTTATTTATTCTTGTTTGTTGCCTTTCTAAATATATTTTCATCAAATTGGCTTGTTACTAAATTTTTAACCCCAAGTTAGTGGTGCTTGAATTCTTCCTGAACCTATTTTTGATGGCCATTAACATCCATATAA
This sequence comes from Muscicapa striata striata, assembly GCA_030060385.1. Lineage (NCBI taxonomy): Eukaryota > Metazoa > Chordata > Aves > Passeriformes > Muscicapidae > Muscicapa > Muscicapa striata. The sequence goes on along the minus strand of JAREIS010000075.1, from coordinate 4,999,636 downwards.
TTTTTAATTTTTCCAGCAGCAATTAATTTTAGGAATAGTTGTGCAATGGTCTGTATTAGAACTTGTAGTTTGGAAAATTTCAGATTTATGCTTCTTTGGAATTTGTTGCTGAATAGTAGCTGGCTTTTTTCTTTGTTTTGTTTGTTTTGCCTTTGGAAGGGCTTGAGGGGGTCTCAGCTGTTTGCTTTTGTATAATCCTTCCTACTTAATCAGTCTCTGATACTTAAAAAAAATTCCAGTCTTCTGAATCTTGCTAGACAGGTATCCTGTTTTTTACTTCTCACAGGAATTGAGGGTCTGTGAGGGTCTGTCAGGTCTGTGCTAGGTTTGCCAGGTCACCCTTTTCAGGAATTTATGCAGATAAATCACATAAGTGGGAATAAATTCCTGGTAGATGTGTGTGTCTGTGTGTGTGTGTGTGTGTGTGTGTGTGTGTCTATAATTACAGAAGAGATAATGAGTTTGCAGACTGAGATGTCCCTTGATAATTTGTTCATCATAAGTGAAGAGAACAAGAGAGAATTGAGGAGGGCAACAGGAAAAGATGGGACTCTTTTTGGGCATCAGAAATGATTTACTGATTATATAGTGAGAGCTCTCCACTACAGCACTCAACCAATAATAAATATGTGAAAGAAATACATGGACCTAATATTCACTCTACTATTGAAATCATTTTAATTAGGACCAAGCACTGAAGTCCACCTTTATAGATTATTTCTAATTGCATGTTAGGAAGATACTTTGGAGAATACCATTTCCATTTATTCAAAATGTAGTGGCATGTTTATACCTAGGTAATGGTAATCCAAGCTCAGTAAGCAGAGAAACAAACAAGCAAAAATATTCCATATACTAAAGAACTGTTTTAAGTGCAAAGATATAAAGGTGATGCAAAAAAGGTTGATTGCTACAGGTTTTCTCTTTTCTTCTTAAAACAGAAACATCCCTTTATGATCTTTTTTTGGCTTCTCTGTCTCCTTTTAGAAACCCAAAGACAGGTGTGTTATTTGGGTTTCCCTAATATTTAGGGAATTTTGCTTTTGTCCCAGAAAGATTGATTTTTTAATATAAAATTTCCTTTCATATTTTTGTCTGTGTCCTGATATGGAAAATTATAATGCAAGATATGAAATATTATTTATAAATTGTTATTATTAATTAAGTTATATTTTTCATGAGAAGAAACTATTTTTATTTTTTTCTTATTGTGGGAATGATATAAATAATAATAATAATAATTATTATTATTATTATACCACACAAGCTATATGGCTATTGTGTGTAGTCTCACAGATCTTGTTTAAGTTAATTTAACCAATGATATTGGGAAAAAAAATTGTATGGTGCACACTGTAAACCTTGCCTAACTTCACAATTTTGCTTAAGCTTGATGCTCTTGTATATACTAGAAGAATACTGTTTCTGCTACTGATCTTTTAGAAAGAATAAAGAAGAGCTGACATGTCAATGCCACTTGAAATTCCTTTAAAATACATCTTAAACTAGAATCTCACACTGTCATACATGAGAACTTAGGGACCAAGCAAAACTGTGTTGCAGCTCACTATATATAAAACCAGAAATTTTCCTTTAAATAAATTTAATATGTACAGAGTGATAGAATTATCAATAAAAGCAAATATATAGAAATTAGATATTGAATTTTCAGTTACTTGATTTCACATTTGTTGTGATTTAAGCCCAGCTCGCAATGAAGCACCAACGGCTCACTCATCCCAACTCCAGTGGAATGAGGAGGAGAATCAAAAAGTTGAGATAAGAACAGTTTAATAATGGAAAAAAAACTAAATATTAAATAATAAAATTTTACTATTGTCATTTTTACGGGAAAAAAAGAAAAAAAATAAATAAATTATGCACCATACAATTGCTCACCACCTGCTGATCAATGTCAGACCCCATGCCTGAAGCCTGGTCATTCCCTTTTCTAAGTAATTCCAGTTTATTACTGGGCATAACATTCTGTGGTGTAGAATATCTCTTTGGCCAGCTCGTGTCACCTGTTCAAGCTGTGCTCTCTCAGACCTTTTTTGTTTGCCCTCTCCCTGGCAGAGAATGAGACACAAAAAAGGTCCTTGCCTTCAGGTAAACGCTACCTAGGAACAAGCAAAACATGAGTGTGTTATCTACATTATTCTCATACTGAATTCAACACACAGCTGTACCAGCTAACCCAGCCAAAATCAGGACAACGTTGCTGCTTGTGACCGAATAAACACAGAAAGTTCGTAGAATCAAATCGAAATGAAGCTAAAATCTGCAATGGTGAAGTTCAGGATATTATGCAGTTGACCTGTAAAGCTCCTTGGTTTCAGGTAGATGTAATATTTGTATAAGTCCGAGGCACTACTGAGATCACAACTTGTATATGAAATGCTAGAGTTGCTCACGTACACAAACTTCTTCTATTTAGAATGAGACAATTTGATGATAGCAATGTTTATTGGCCTTAATGACTAAAATAAAAAGGAGTCCAAAATCTCAAATGAATGCTCATTAACTTGCACCAGGCAGTGTTAGTGATGTGATTAAATGTAATGTGTTCATTGCATCATGGCAACAGTTTCTAGCTTTTTCTGAAATTAAAACAAGAGAACTGCAAGAAATGAGGTTGAAATGAAAGTGTGATATTTCCTGAATCAAATCTCTATCATCTTCTCAGCAGGATATCCATTTGATTGGAACTCAACTTTTCCTATCTGTCTCTTCAAATCCCATCTTGGAAATACCTTCAGACTTGATCCCTAAAACAACATGGATAAGGGACTGGAAATTAAGTGATACTATGAAAGAGGAGGGTGGTTTTACTACTCTTGTAAAACTATTACTGGCCACAAGTTCCGATTCCTCTTTAGGAGTATTCATTATTGAGCTGATCTCCAAACAGATGAAATCCATTTGCTGACAAATTTGCTGGACCAGTTAGACTCTTAAGACTTTTGTGACAGTTGACTTTGCAGCAACATTCCTGACAAACCAAAACATGGTCCTCTCTGACCAGGCTACTGGCCTTCTGTGATGGAGTGACTGCATTGGGGACCATGGAAGGGCCATGGATGTCATCTGTATGGATGTCTGTAAGACCTTTGACACAGTTCCCCACAACATCCTTCTCTCCAAATTAGAGAGAGAGGGATTATATGTGTGGATGGCTCAGTGAATTCAGTGAATTGGTTGGACAGTTGTACCCAGAGGGTAGTGGTGAATGGTTCAATGTCCCAACGGGCACCAGTGACAAGTGATGTCCCTCAGGGGTCTGTGTTGGACCAGTGCTGGTTAGTGTTCTCATCAATGACGGAGATAAGGGATCAAGTGCACCCTCAGCAAGTTTGCACATGACACCATGACAAGTGGTGGAGCTGAGACCTTGAAGGAAGGGGTGCCAGAGGGACCTGGCCAAGCTCAAAAAGTGCACACAAGGGAACTTAATGAGCGTTTTTTTATTTCTTATGGAAATGACCAGCATACAGAAATTATGGCACTTCAGGTAACCAACTCCACATTTTGTATTGTTTTCTTTGTGATAATCCTTGTCCCTCTCTTGATTTTTTAGAAGAAGTCAGAGAGACCAAGAAAAGGCTTTTGTGCAATAGCTAAAATATTTTTTCCACTAAAGCTCTGGACAAAACTTTCCTGCTCTTCAGGTTGTTACAATGTAAAAATTGGTGATAATGTCTGCCTAAATGAAGAATATTCACAGAGCTGTCTTCTATTTCCTTCCTGGGTTTTAAGAGCATGGACCAAACATATCCACCAAAGAGATCCTGTGGGTCAGGAACAGCATAATTATTTCTCATTTTTTGTTCAGCTTATGGAACTGCCAATTAGTAGAGTGTGTCAAACAGGTCTATCAGTGGTCATTCCCTGCATACCCAAAGAGTCTTAAACTTGAAGAAGACATCCTGATGGACCACATCAGTTCCTTAACTATTCTGCTGGTGAATGCTTGCACATATACTCTTCTCTTACTCCCACAAACTACAGAAGTAAGGGAAATGTGATAGGCCATGCAATTTTTCACCATAAAAAGAGTAAATTTTTAATACAATATTGTTTGAACTTTTTAGAAAAATATATTTACTGACTAGAAGTAATGACAATATAAAAGCAATGCATCATACATATAAAAATGTCATTGAACTATATCTGTAATGCAGCTTTTAAGTTCTACTTTGTGTTGTTTCTATTCCCAAATCAGTTTAATATGCTATTCTTAAATGATAAGTTTCCTGTGAACAAGATAAAAATAATTTGGGAGTTTGTGTTGTTGTAGTGACTCAGAAGTTGCATCTCCAGGTTTGAAGCAATCAGGTCAGGGTTATAGAATTCTATAAACCAACAAAAAACTCCTTCATTTTTCTATAAAATGGTTTTTCAAAACTAAAAATTCAGAGAAAAAAAGAAGAATGGTTTCAAAACTAATGTGTCTGTGAGGGCACACCAAAGTTATTTTTGTGATCTTCTTCATGTCCTTTGCTAAAGTTCAAATAACCCCCAAGAGTTCTGTCTTCACAATGTTTTTGGTATCTGGAGATTAATCTTCTACATAAATCTCAAAGACACAGAAATTCACAATCTACATCAGTTTCTGTAAAACTCCTCAGTAGACATTTAATGAATAATCAAATAATTTTGCATAGTATATAACATTGCAACATTATAAACTGTTGATAAGACCTTCTAAGCAGTAAATGTTTGGAGGTTTACTATATTTCCTTTGATTATCTGCTTAATTTCATTTCCAATATACCAGTTAGAATTCTATAATTCTAATCTTTACAATTTTGGCAACTGGAATTCTCCCAACCTTGAGAAAAAAATTCAGACTTTCACAGATTTTCTGCTTATCTAAATGGTCTGGAGTCTTCTCACAGCTAATAGAAGTCATTGGGGTAAGGATGATTAATCCTCAGTTACTTATATGCAGTAGTGTCCACACTTGGGAAGAAGATGGTATATTTATTTTAACTAGGATATAAAAATAACTAGTCTTGGACTTTTCTTGAGTAAATTTCTTTATTTTCTTCTTAATTAGGTATGCCATTGTCTTTTTTTTTTCAGATTGCCTGGAAGTTGGTTGTGTGTTCCTCTCTGAAGGAGAAACTCTCTATGTAAAAGGTTTCCTTAGTAAGTACACCCAGCAATTCAAGTACCAAGACAGAATTCTTGCATCGTACACATTCCCAGACCAAAAGTCACATAAGGGTCACTGTTTGCATCCAGTTTCCCAAAATTACAGCTGATACAAAAGTGTAAGGCTTGCAAACTTATTTACTCTAACGAAAATTGCTTTGAGTATTGAGGTGAGGAGACAAACAGCGACTATCAGACCTATTTTGAGAACCCAGCATAGTACCCTGTCTCCCTTGCATGCATAAAGAGAAGAAATTTGATTTTAAATCTGTTTCTTTTTACTGCTTTTAAGCAAATATGGCCTCCCTACTTACATCATACTAAATAGTAATGAGAAAGCAACATCTTTGATAACAATGAGAAAAATAGCATTAAAACTGTAGATGATTTTACTATTTGAAATAATTTATCTGGGTTTACCTTTTATATTTTTCTTGTTTGGTTTGGTTTCTGTGAGGTTTTTGATTGTTTTTTATTCTTTTTGTAGTGAAACAAGAAAAGACTCTTTAAGATCATATGTGTCATTATGAAAGTTCCGTATTGATTACCTGAGTATCAGCTGAAAAGGTGAATGACTAGTGAAAATCTTTTTTGAGCAAATGCAAAAGCCTGCAATATAATCACTCTAAACAGGAGGAAGGGTGCTTTAATCATCCAACAGAGAAAAATGTATGAAGATTAGTTTCCTAATAGTAAGTAAATGTGGAAACACTGAAAAATGTATGCTTTAACAGATGTTTTAAGAGTAGGTGAGGGGTCAAACAATGCATAAAGAGGTTCCCCTCACTGTCTGGCTTTAATTTTCCTCATTGTTACGATGAGGTTATAAATGGATTAAGTGAAAACCAAGAGAAAATATACTTGCTCCTAGAATCTTTGAAGGTAGTACATTTTAAATAACATCAAATCACTCTGGAAGTCTTGAAACCCTTCTTGTTGTTCCTTCTTATTTTGTTTTTTTTTTTTTCCCCAAAGGCTGATAATGGAATGGAAATGTTTTTCAGTTATGTGGAAGGCAATATCATTGAAATCTGATTCCAGGGAACTACAAGTTAAAAAATACAACAGAGATGGTTAACATGTGTCTAGACCTGCTCAGTCCACAAGCCAAAAAGTTATGTCATTAGCTCATCTATAATCAGTGTGAGATATTCAATAGAGAGGGCAGGAAAACTGAGATATTCCATTTATTCCAAGGAAACCAAGGTCAGTTTCTGAAGTTAAGGCTGATTTATGCTACAGTATAGATTTCTTCCTGATGAAAATTTGAACGAACAGAGAATCAGGTTTTTCTGCACTCCCACCTATGCTTTTCTCCTATTACATGAAAAAGAAAAGCATTCCAAGAGTTAAATTTTTTTGTGAGACAAGAACTGTGTTTAATTTAGGGCTCTGTTCAACAGAAAATGTGTCCCACTTGTCAGTCATTGAAATGCCCTATTAGCTATGGCAACAAAGTTCTTGTGTACATTCAGGGAATTTCTATCCTTCCTGTTTCCCACTGCGTTTTTTAAAAATAATTGTTCCCACTGGGAGATAGTCTGTTGAACTCATTCTCTTTGGGCTGTACTAACTTTATGACCTATACATGGAGCTGCATAGCTGGAGAAAGGGCAGATGTAGACATAACAATGCAAAGAAATTAAGAACTGTGGGAGAAGATAGGATGAGTACATTTCCTTCAACAATTTGAGCATATCCAAGAAAATACTGCTTTTGTTAGCTTCTATGCTATGATACCTTTGTGACAAGAAGAACAGATCTATGGCACAGTATATCATGTACTATTATAGCTTTGCTTAATAATTGTAGTTGGTTTCCACTAAGTATCAAATTTTTTTCATTGTTTAATTCAGAAACATTGATTCAACTGAAGTCTCGTCCTCAGAAAAAAATTTCTAATGACGATTTCATTATGACATAACAAAATAACACAGCAGCCAGCATCAGATTTGATGTCACTCAAAACAGTAAATTAAAGTTGAAACTCTGCATTTCTCCAGTTTCTAATTCAGCTGTTTAACTAACTGAAAGTGAAAAGATTCTTAAATCTGTGTTGCAACAGATTGTTTTGTGGGATCAAAATTATATGAATGTTTTAAACCAATTCAGCATTATAGTCTTTGCATTCATATTAAATAAAGTATAATCAGCATAAATGGATGATAATGAAATGTATTAGCTGCAGAAATATGGGCAGCTGTATTCTACATAGCAATGCTAAAATTTGTGTTTTGTTATCTTCTTGATTCTGATACTGGGACATCAATAATACATGCACAAGCAGATTTACCTTTACTTTGCAGATATATTAAATCTAGCTGTTTCTCTCTCTCTCTGTCTTCTCTAGTAGCCTGATAAATAAGAAAGTGATATATATTTAATATGGGGCACCATATTAAGTGTAAGCATTACCAGCCTGGAATGTGATGTCATCTTCAGTTGTGTGACTATAATTTTGCATTTTTTTCTATCAACAGATATCAAATATTCAGAGGACAATTAATCAGTATTCCTGAACTCTTATTTGTATTAATTATAATTAATGTTGAAAAGTGATATGGACTTAGATTTAATTAAGCCATATGCTAAGATCTCCACCTCACAAATAAAATTGAATTGAGCAAAGGTTAGGGTCTTGCTAAATTTTTAACTGTTGTTATAAGTATCATTAAAATCTTTTACTGTATGTTTGACTTTCTCAAGAAGGGGCAAGGGCTTTGTGAATCCCTACAAAGACAGAAGCTGATTAAACTCTTGTGGAAATAAAAAACTGAAATAAAAAGGAAACACCACTTGGTAAAGTGCCTATTGCACCTCACTTGCCTAAATGCATTTTATCTTCTCTTCCATATTTCAAAGTTTTCAGAAGAGCTGTTGTCTTAATTGTCCTTTTGCTGATCTAAAATGGACTCATACCTTATCTTTTCTATATAGGAATATATTTTCAGTGAACGAAGGAGGGAACCAGAAAAGCTGTAATCCTGAAGAACTGCAGTGGGTTATTTTGTTGCAGGCTGAGCTTGTCCAAAGCACAGATGAGCAAAAGGCAGAAGCCTGAAGTGTCTTGACAATAACATAAAGAGAAACAGGCTGAGAAGAAAAGGTCATTGGAAGAGAAAGGAGAGAGTATTTTATCAGCTGATTTAAGAGCTAATCCTCTCTCACATACCAAGGCTAAATAAATGTTCCTGCTACCTCAGTGTTTAGGAATGATGGCCTTCCCTGTGCTCGTTACCTCTCCATGCTGTGGCCTTGTGCATTAAGTTAACCTTTCTTCTTAATGCTCCTATATTAAGTTGTGAAAATTTCTGAGCTCTTTATCATTCAAACAGCAAGGAAATTTTTTTTCTATGAATTTAAAACAAAATTTTTGTGTCACAATTACAACTGCTAAAAAGATTATATTGGTATCTTTTTCAAATTATTAAAATAAATCTGCAAACTAGAAATATTCCTTCCTTGGATATATAAAACAAAAAGACACACTTTAAACCCAGAAACAGAGTAACTAAGATCAGTGAAACTGCCTCAGTAATTCAGTTGGAAATATTTTAATTGAAAAGGCAAACATGTTTTATTTCTAAACATGCTGAATTAACTTTTTTTTTTTTTTAATTATCATGTCTTACTATTTTTTCAATATACTAGAGTATATCATAGAATCTTTGTGTGAAGCTATGAGTCAATCTCTCTGATAATGTCTCAATCTCATGTGAGAAGCTAGGCATAAAACAGTTTTCATAGTTAGGAGTGAAGGCAGGTGAGCTTATTATAGAGGAGTTGAATTTGAAATGCATGAAAGCATTTTACTTTTACATACAGATGGTTAGCAAGCTTGATTTGTCTCCACACTTTGAGTTGCACAAGGTTTTGACCAATCTAAAGGAAACAAGACCTTTAAAACTGTACTCCAGCATCAAAGGAAGGAAAGTACTGAATTCAGAATGATGCTGGGGTTCCTGTTTTGAGTTGGAGTTTTTATGCCTTAAAATTTTCTGTTCAAAATCTATTTTCTGTTCCAATTTTAGTGAGCTTTTATTCTTTTGGAAGGAGTGCTGGAAATTAGAATTCTTGGATGTAATTCTTTATTTGGTTTATTTGGCAACGTCTTGGTAGCTGGGGGTGCTGCAGGGTGGCTTCTCTAGGAGGACCACATAAGTTTCCCCCAGGTCAGAAAAGACCAGTTCCAGCCAGGTCCAAGAATTACCCCCCACTGGCCAAAGAGGAGCCCATTAAAAAAGCTGGTAGTGCCTTTGTGATAACATATTAAGGAAAGCATAACAGAAAAAGATGCTGTACAACAGCTGAGATAGAGGAGTGAGAAAATGTGAGAGGAACAGCCCTGGAGACACCAAGGCCAGAGGAGAAGGAACACGGGGAGGTGCTCCAGACACAGAGCAGAGATTCCCCTGCAGTTTGTGGTGCAGACCATGGTGATGCTGGCTGTGCCCATGCAGCCCATGGAGACCCATGGCAAAGTAAATATCCACACTCCATGGAGTGTACTGCTCCCCCATGCAGGACTGCAGGCTGAGACAGGTGCCTGGCAGGAACTGTGAGTTGTGGAGAGGAACCCACAGAGGAAGAAGTTTTCTGGCAGTAGCTGTAGTCCCATATGGGGGTAGTATCCTCCTGAAGGACTGTACTTCCTTGAAAGGCACCCACTCTGAGGCACCTCATGAAGGGCTGTCTCCCATGGAGGGATCCCATGCGGGAGCAAGGGAAGAGCATGAGGAAGAAGGAGTGAATAGATGGAGAATTATGAACTAACCACAAGTACCTTTCCTTCTCCACATGGGTTGGAAGGGATAGCAGGGGTCAAGAAGGTCAAACAATTAGGAAGAAAATCAAACTGAGAGGAAGGGAAGGATGAGGGAAATTTGGGTTTAGTTTTTTTCTTGATTCTAAGTTTTCAAAGTATCCTACTCTTTTACAAGCAATTGACAACAAATTAGGTTTTTCTTCCTCAAATCAAGTCTGTTTTGCTCATGCTGTTAATTAGTAAGTAATCTTTCTGTCCTTATATTGATCCATAGGAGTTTCATTTTATTTTCTCCCATTGTCCTGTTGATGAATGGAGCTACAGGGCAGCTTGGTGCTCCTGCTAGCCAGCCAAGGTCTTAATAATAATTTTATGAATAATATAATACAGTTAGGGGCCTTGGACTACAGAGTAAAAACAATTTGTCTCTTTCTACAGAAAAAATATTTTTATTTCTGTAAGATGTTGCAAACTTGTAAGTTTATTTACACAGCCTAGGATTTAAGTAAATTAAATAAAAATATTTAACAGGAAAATATAATAAATGTATAATAATATGCACTGACTAGATCTATGGTTGCACGGTTTTCCTGTTTATATTAACACATTGCAAAGGGAAAGAAGTTAATGGGAAAACAATAGTCAGTGTTTAATACCATTCACTCCTATGACCACAGTGCAATAAAAAGGTGACTTCAGATAGTAAAGATCATGCTCATTGATTACTGCACTGATTATCTGGTTTTTGTTGTTTTGTTGTTTTTTGTTAATATACTAATTATGTGAAGACTGAGTCTAAAATGTATGAATAGTAATGTTCAAGCTTATATTTCCATATCCAAGAATGGTTTGTCAGCAGAAAATCCACATATTAAGACCAGCTACAGAGTTTTGAAAATGCTGCATTTGAGTGAGTTCTAGACTTAAACTATTGTAGTATTATTTACATCAAGACAATCATAAGAAACACATAGTTATTCTCTGCAGCAAGCAGGGAAAAATATGTATTGATCCTGCCAAATATTCAACACATATATATTTGCTTTAGGAATAGAGAGCTTAAGAAATTAATATTAACCTATGCCCATGAATTTCTTTCATTTGCCATTCACTCCCACACCCACCCTCCCCAACCCCCCCTCCCCCCCAGATATGAAGCTCTGAGTGTGAAAGAATATTTCTGAAATTGTAAGATGGTGGTGAAGGAATCTGGAAACAAGAAAGTCAAGGCTTCTCTAAATAGCTTTACTTTGGAATATCAGTACAATGTACATCTACATCACAAAAATAATTTCCTAGAACGCACATTTTCCACAGATAAAGCACTATGGTAATTCAAATGAGAATTAAAAACCATTCTGAAGAGATATCCAATTTGGTTAAAAGAAAACTGGACTTGTTAATAATTTCTTTCAGCAATAATAACTCACTGATTGCTATTTACTAAACCTAGGGTGTTCTGTCTCCCTTTAACTACTTAAATTCATCTTTTCCCAAATAGATGTTATGATGGTTTATGCATCTTCTAATATAAATCACTGTAAATGTAAACTGGAACCTATGGTAGTATGAAAAATTGTGAGTAGTTGCCTGTATTTCTCATTTCCTCTCTTGTGAACCAAGATTTGGAATTTCTCTAATTTTGGGCTTCATCTATATATGTGCCCTAATTTGCTGCTTGTTTCCTTAGTCTCCAACCTATTTTATATCACAGTATGACTTTTTACTTCAAACACATATTGATGGAAAAAACCAAGGATGAAAGACACTTGCCCTTGTAGAACTTAATGAGATTTGGATAAGCCTGTATCTCAAGACTATAATTTGGATGGCATTGCATTCCTTTGGGGTGCCAACTGTAAGTTCAGCTTAGTGCCACCTGCAGAACTCCTGGGGGTGCACTCAGTTTTCTTGTCCATGGCATCAACAAAGATGACAATTGCAATACCAATTATTGAGGACCAGCCCTTCACTGGTCTCCACCTGTATAACAAACTGTTGACCATAACTATTTGAGTGCTCACAAAGTTCAGCAAAGCCTAGTCTAAGGTCCCACATCACAAGCACTGATATGAAGAATGGATTCAGCACTGGATGAAGAATGGATTCAGAGCAGCCCCAGGAGCAGGGCCTTTTGGATGAGAAACTTGGCATGAGTTTGCAGCCCAGAAAGCCAATGTGTCCTGGGCTGGTGAAAAGCAGTGGAGATAGCAGAGGAAAGGAGGGGATTCCATCCCTCTACTCTGCTCTGCTGAGACCCCATCTGGAGTAATCTGTCTATCTCTATTGTCTTCCAATAGAAGAAGGATGTGGACCTGTTGGAACCAGTCCAGAGGAGGGCCACAACAATGATCAGAGGTTGGAGCACCTCTCTGATGAGGAGAGGTTGAGCTGGAGGTTGTTCAGCCTGGAGAAGAAAAGGTTACAGGAAGACCTTACAGCAGCATTTCAGTACCTGAAGGGGGCCTACAACAAAGCTGGAGAGGGACCCTTTACAAGGGTATGTAGTGACAGGAAAAGGAGGACCAGCTTCAAACTGAAAGAGGCCCAATCTAGGTTAGCTATTAGGAAGATATTTTCAAGTGTGAGAGTGGTGAGACTAAGTGATCCTTAAGGTCTCTTCAAAAGAAAAAAATGCTATGATTTTAGGATGTAGGACATGGTACAATGGTTTCAAAATTTCATTAGTTTCCAAATCCCATTTGAGCATATCAAAGCAGGAAGCTCATGTATGATAATTTCCGTGTGCTCTCTTTTCATCTTCAGCCGTGCATTCAGGCACCCAGAAGGAGCTTACAGCCTCATCAGTGCTATGAGGTTGATTCTTAACTGGAGAGTATATCCTCATGTGTGTTTCTGTTACACCTGATTTCTGATAGCTTTGTTTAATTATTGAGAGACAGGCTGTGAAAGTGCTGCTCACTTAGACCAATTCTGTGAAACTTTCTCTTCTCCTTGGATATCAAGTCAAACAAGTTATTTCAAACCACACATATTGTGTCTATCCTCTTCAAATTCAAACATTTGTTTCAAAAGTGAGACAGCAAGAGTCTCTGTCCCATCTAGGAGCAATTTGTTATACTCTGAACTGCTGAAATCTGCAGTTTCCCTTAAGGGAATAAAATAATGTTGTCTTAAAGTGACAAATTTGTTTTTATTTATTTAAAGATCAATATGGACAGTGCCCCCAGGGATATAAGAGAGTATCATGATTATATTTCTATCTGTGCAGGAAGATAATGTGGGGTTTTTTTCCATCAGTGCTTCAGTGGGTTGGACTCCCTTCTAAGACAGCTGTCAAAATAGTTTAAACTTTAAAAAAGAGAAGGATAGAGTAAAAGGTTTTTAGTCTATTTATAATGATGTTTCTTAAAGGTAAGTAGTTCCATTGCTCTTATAACTTCACTAGCACAACACTGTAAGCAAGATAAACACTGCAGGAAGAGGGGATATCCTTTATTTTACCAACTGATACAGATGTATGCAAGTGTTTTGTGTTGGCAAGTTCTTGAGAAAGGGCTAATGTACCCTCAAAATATCTCAATAATCAGTAATCCCTTCTACCCCTCATTAAGCAACAGAAAAATGTGAATTGCTGGTTGTCATACAGACATTTACCAGGATAAAATTGATCTTACCTGGCAATTGCATACGTTAAACTGAACATCTACATGTTAACAAGATTTCATGCTTAAGATAAAGAAAGTAATGGAAACATGCAGTTAAAGCCAGAATATTTTTTGACAAGCAGTTTTTCCACCTCTAAACAGTTAAGACCACTTTAAAAGATGAGCCTGAGGAAATCCATAAATATGGTGGTTTCATGGCATCAAGCAGAGATACCCAGTAGTATTTCCCTACTCTCACCTAACAGCTTAATGTTTCAGGAACGATAATTTTCTACTTGTCTGTCTCCCATGACAGTTAACAACCATATCACCTCTCCTCTGCTTTCACATCATCGTCCTCAACCATAGATAATAGCCCTCTCATCTTTCAAATTAGTCTAATTTTCCTAATCTACTTAAATTTAGAGTTATTCTCAACACCAAGGGTGCATTTCTATTTGAGAAATAGATGCATATCTGGTTTTTTCTAAATTTTTCCTTGTGACCAGGAAATAGTATGCTATATTTTGTCTATGCACTATTTAAAACCATCATTTCAGGCACATTTGAATTATTTAATATCTGCTTAGTTTAATAATCTTCAGTTGTTTTTCTGACGAAGTGTTAGCAGAAATCATTTAAATAGTTTAAATAGTTTAAATAGTAAAGAAAACTGTTTTGTTCACTGTCACTGAGACTGATATTAGCAACTGTGCTGATTGTGTAAAAAACACAAATATAAAATAAAATTACCAATTAACACTTGGAAAAAAGTAGATAAAGCAGACAAATGAAGAAGCTATGGGTAGGGAAAGTACATGGGAGAAAAGTACTGGTTTTCCCAGAGTTTCAGAGGTTGTGATAGCCCCAGGAATAATTAGAAAAGATGAAAGAGATTTATTAGCTGACCAAATAAATAAATAGTTTCAATAGCTTATATCTTTGGATGAAGCATGAGCAATCTCCTTAAGAGTATGATACGTTAAGCTTTTGCTTCATATTTTGAGATATACAGGGAATAAATTCATTAAAAACATCTGGAAACTTACCTAGAATTATTTCCAATCAATTAAGAAAATTATTATCTTGAATAACTTACTGTATTTTTGACTTTTCAAAGGCAAGGTTGGAGCCAAATACAATGTGTGAGTTTTATCATAGAAAATATTAGACATAAGAGGTACCACAATGTATGTGAGTTTTCTGGATTTTGTTTTTAAAACAGGGAGGGGTTTTTTGTAAGATTAAGAAGTATGGAAGAAAAATAAAGAGAAACTGAATTTTAATTCTATTGCACAACTTTAGTTATTGAAAGGCACTGTTCATCAAATGGTTTCTTATGAATATATAATTAATGAGAAAATATTTATCTGAGTCACATCATTGTATATATGAGTCATAACATCATATCCTATTAGAAGCCATCTATAAAATGTGCTAACTCATCAGAATCCTGGCAAAACTTACTTTCCTGTCAAATTTTGATATTAATTTAGGTAACTAATCTGTTTAGAAACATAAGGAAATGATAAGTTTTAAATCAACAGGTATAATGGTATTAAAATATGCACTGCAATTCTGAATGTGCACCAGGATTATTGTTTTATTATGCAAATTAATTTATAACCTTCTTTGTTATCTTGAGATGTACTTGGAGGTTGATTTAAAAGCTGATATTAAAATGAAATATATTTGGTGAAACATATCAAGGACATCTAGCTGAAAGTTATACTATTTTAGTACAATTGGTGGCAATCTTCCTGATGTTTCAATACTAATATCATCAATTTTCAAACTAACTATCTAAGGAAAATTTAATATGGGTTATTGTTATGCAGGGTTGTATGTTGAGGAAGTTATTATTCTGCTGGTTTCACAGTCCACACTGCGAAGGGAAATATTTTTTCATTTCCTCATTGAAGACATTAGCCTTATACATATTCATTCTTCTTCTGATCTTTAAATACATACTGCTAGCAAGTTTGGTGTGAAGACAAGGTCATTTAAGTTTTTAAGACTTATTGTTCACACTTGGTGAATCTTCTAATTTATAGAGTGCTGTCTATGAGCTAAGGATGTCTTATAATGTGCTAAGTGCAAAGAACCTTAATCACATGGAAATGCATGATAATGACCAATATCTTCAAGTCTTCCAATATATACAATCTCCTGTTGAATAAGGAACAATAAGAGCAAAAAATCTTGAATACAATATTGCCTGCAAAAGTGAAAATACTCTTCCTGCACCCTGATAACTTCACTATATAGGTGTGGTGTCAGTTAGTAAATGGTGTAAATATTTTGAAAATGAGAGTATAATTAATAATTTTGTGACTTGACTGGATTCTTTTTTAACTGAATATTTGTGTGATTTTTTTTTCTTTTTGTTTTTTTTTTTTTTAAGCTGGAACATCTCTGGATCTGGGTCTTAGATTGAATGGATTCAAAGCTAGTGGCATCTAATAACAGTAATAATATGAATGGCTCCAAATAATCAATCTCTTTTTATTTATGTCAGCAAGAACTTTTATACCTATTTGAATATGAGCACATTTAAACACAGAGTTTGCCATCAAAATGACAAATTTGGAGAATGCTTTTCTTGAGCTGATTGTTTTTAAAATGGGCTGACAGGCAACTGTGGCATAAATACTAATACATTAGTGCAGAATGAAAATATTAGCTCAGATTGTCCTCCTCTTGAAGATATGGATTACTGTAATGTTTAAATTGATTTGCAACAGGCCAATTTACTTGAAGAATTCTAAACTTAAATCAAACCTGATTTTTTTTCAGTAAAAAGAACACAGTGTTGAGATTTTGCTTATATTCATATATATGTGTATATATATAGCATATATATACATGCAAAAGGAGAAATAAAAAACATCTTAAAAAATTAGGACATATTTTTCTAAAGTAACTGCTTTTTAACTCATTTCTTTATACACTAAATCTTTGCCATCCTCACTAAAAGACAATTTGTTCTTTTATTTTCACTCCATCTGGCCCTGTTAAAACCTTCATGAAAGACTGAAGTATGGTGGCATATACATATACATATACATATACATATACATATACATATACATATACATATACATATACATATACATATACATGCACATGTACATATACATATACACATAAACTATTTTGGAGAATAATTGAATGCAGACATGAAATTTTTGCAAGAACTGCAACACACAGGCTTAAAAGTCCATTCAGGGAGCCCAGTTAGCTACTAGATTGTTTAAACAGGATAAGAAATATAATCTCAACAAAGCCAAAAACTATTTATTTAAATAATTATTCTTCCAAATGATGTTCTTCTGATAAACAGTTTTCTTAGTATCTCCAATATAACACCATTTTGTTATCTAATAAAAAGTAATCAAAAATAATCTTCCATTTTTATAGAACATAATTTATATGAATCGCTATTTGCCATTTCTGATTGAAAGAGTAGAGTATATTTCTGTGCCAAAAGGTAGATATTTTAGCTTTGCCAATAATGAAAGAATGATAGAATCATAGATGAAGCTGAACTGGAAGAGATCCATCAGGATTCTTGAGTCCCATTTCTGTCCTTGTGCCAGACATCCCAAGAATTGCACCATGTGCCTGTCTAAATGTTTATTGGACTCATAGTTTTACCAAAAGTAATGAAAAACCTTAAAATATAATAAAATAAATAAACAAAGCACTGATATTTTCTCATCAAATAGATTGAAAACATACCTTCTTTAACATTCATTCAATATTAATTCATTTTATATTAATATTTTAAATTTTTTAAGCAAATGTCCATTCATATGAAGATCACTCCCATAACAAAGTCCAGGTCAAGAGTGTTAAATTACTGTTAACACAATATATATTAATTTAATTACAATCAGCTTTAGAAGACTACAATAAAGTTGTTTCAACAAAGTTTATCAGATGTATTGTTCTAAAAAAAAATTGTGGGTTTTGATTTTTTTTTTTTTTTAATTAAGGAAAGTACCATTTCGGTGTAATAGAACATTGCAACTGTTGTACTGAATACAGTATATGAGAATTTTAGCTAGGTCATTACTAGTAGCAAATAAAACTCATTCTTCCCTCTTTTTCAGTTCTCCATCCTGCTTTCTTTGCTCTAATGATAATTGAGTTTTGACTGCACTGGTCGATTTTGTTAACTTTTTTTCACACTTTTTTTTTCTTTTGCACTTCTAATAACCTTCCTTGCACTTCTTCAAACTTCAATGCTTGTCACTGATGACCAGTAAAAACTTCTTAGACCATTATCCAGGTAAACCTCAGGAGCTCAAAAATGCCTTTCAAAAGGGACTCTTGTGGATTTTTTTGAGATTAAATTATTCAGCCAATAGTTAAAACTATCTGCACCTGAGAACTAAAAGGAGTAAAGATAACCAAAAGTTGTTCACTCAGTAAAAGACATCTTGCATTAACATCCACATTTAGAAGTAATATCTGTTGATCATGTTTGAAGAAGCTTGTAAAGTTTTTCATCAAAGCTCACAGCTATAAATGGCCACATTCTGGACATTCACACATTATTTCATTTCCATAAATTTCATTCACAGACCTGGAGCAGAACATGGATTTAAATGAATGCCTAATTGTTAGGATAAGTACCTTTGGAAACCAATTCAAGTAACTAGATGAATTTGTAAGACATGGTTAAGGCAAAATACAATTTAAAGACATCGTAGTTTTTGTTAGAAATACTTGTGTGTCTTGAGACACATATTGGTACAGCAAAATCTCGTGCATAGTATCTATCACCTGAACAGCAGGTGCCTCTCTTTTCATCTTAATTGTGTCATTGCATTATTAATCCAGCTTCCTGGAGCTGAGTGTGCCTTGAAATTCTGAAACCATGAGGGAGCTGGCACTTAAAAGATCCTAAGAGGCAATAAACTACTATTATAATGTAATTTAAAAAGAATATTTACCATTATATGCAGTTTTACACTTTAAAAGTTTTTTCTTGTTTGTATAGACAAGGTATAATTTCTTTTAAATTCCCAAAAGACAGCATGGTATTGAATATTTTTTTACTGTTGTCTCTAATTCTTTTTCTGTTGTATATCATGCATTAAATGAGATACAAATCTTTATGATTTTAATACTTCAATAGACTTCTCATTTTATACTTCAACCTGCAATAGTAGACATATCTTGGCGATACATATTAATTGCAGCACTTGTGTGAGAGGCAAGTTAAGATCTAAATCACATGGAAAGTACCATTAACAAAGATTTAAAAAAATATTTGGCATTTTGTACTATATAAAATATGCAAAACTCAGGGTTTTTTTCAGAGGCTCAATTTTATACTTTTTATGGATTAATATGGTGTAAGGGAAATTTCAAGTTGCACTGAGAAAGGCTCATTTTCTCCAAGGCTAGGTATTTTAACCAATAGTTTTAAGCCCATATATGTATTCATTATCATAACTGGTACAATTAATTCACAGTGCTTTTGCATAATATTTCTATCTCCAATATTAGGTCTGTTAAATATATTAACATTAATATAAAGTAAAACAGCCCTACTTCATTTATCCGTTGCTCGCTTTATTTCCTAAATACCTTAAAATAACATTCAGCATAGCAATTGTCATACGTTCTTTCAAATTATTCTGAGATATCTTGGAGTAAAATATTTGAAGAAAATAGATGAGTTGTTTTTTTTTTTCTTTCAAGCTTTAAACTGTTTTTGCAGGAAGGATACAAGTTTTGAACGCTGAGAGGTGCAGGAATTTTGCCAAAACAGGAGGGAGAAAAGGAAGGAGAGTTTTCTTGGAGGTACTTAATCTGCATATAGATAAGCTTCTTTACTTTGCAAATCATAAATATCAATCATTCATGTTCATCAGTGTCTCATACATATTCATTAGAACAAACCGTTATGCGTGATTAAAGCTGTTACAAAATTACAATACTGTGTTTTGTTTTTATCTCAGGCCTCTGTGTACTGAAAACTCTGCTGGCTGTTTCCATCTTATAATCTGACAACACTTTCTGCTATCTACAAAGAACCAAAACTCCATATGAGCTTGCATGAATTTGTACTCTGAATCCAAACTACTTGGGACTTTTTAAGTAGTTATAAAGGGATCCTGAAGGTTTTCTATTTTTTGAGCAAAGATTCCAGCAGTGTTCAAAGGCAAGTTCTAAGCTTTTATGGATTAACTAGAACTAATTGTATTTAACATAGTTATTTGCATCCAGGTACTGGGAGAAATGTTGCTACATGAGAAAATGCAAGGTTATTTTCCCACTTTCCCTAAATGTGTTTTGTGTCTTTGTAGCTGTCTTTATAATTTCTGAGCTTGCATTTGTGCCTGAGTCTCTGTGAGACTGTGGGCAAGAAAAACCCCAGCCCCTCTCTTGCCTGATCATTTATTTCCTAGGACTTTGATTTGTCATTTTATTTCTCCAGACAGTTCTGTAGAATGTGAAGCTTTGCTGATTTTACCAGAAGTACAGCTGGGAAAGACAGGCCTAGAAAATACATGGACAAGTCTCTGAAGCATTAAGAATATATTGCCCATCTCTGTTTGGTCTTGGAAATTTAAAAAGCATTTGTTTAGTACCCAGGCATTTTCTGTAAGACTGCTTCTTCAAAAGATCATGGTGATTTGGTTGTCAGCTGAAAAAAGTAAGAACTTCAAATTTTGGCCTGGAGGTGAATGTTTTACACAGGCTGTCTGCTCTAGATATTCTCAAACATAAAATTGACAATCCCCATTAAATTAGAAGTGAAAAGTAGTTTTTTGTTATTTCACTTGAGTGAAGAATGAAGAATACATTTAGTGACTAGTATTTCCTTGACAAAACACTTCCAACTTTTTGCCATTATAGTTCCATTATAATGACCATTTGTCATCTAAAAATTCCAACAATTTTCCTAGTGAGTTAGTGAGACTAAAAAGTATGTATTGCACTAAATTGAATCCCAGATCATAGAATTTTATTTCTTTAATATTCCAGCATTAATTGGAATAAAATTATCTTTCTCTGTATTTCTAACCTATAAAACTGGAACATAGATGGGAAAAAATAAACATATAAAAAATTGACAAGTAATATGGATGGAAAATACAGGTATTTTCTATGGCAATCTGATCAAGGTAGAATCCTGTGATAACAGTCCATCACCTGTTCAACATTTAAGCATACCTGGCCATCACTTGAATTTTCTACTCTGCCAAAGGAATCACAGTCAGGACTCAGCAAGCCTTACAATTTAGAAGTTTGTTCTGAATCTAATCTAAATTTCCTTAGTTATAATATAAAGCCATTGTTCCTTGGACCCTCAGTTGAGCACATGAAGAGCAGCTTATGATCTAGAACTTGATTCACTCTGTCTAGACTTAAAATGCTAGTCTCACAAGATTTTCTTTGTTGTCTCCTATAGATGAATTATGATTTTGGTTACCTTATTCTAGGCCTTCTTGGAAAATTCATACCTCAAACTGGTCACAGAACTCCAGTTAACTTTTTATTTAAAAAAAAAAAAACAAACAAAACTGAAAGATTTTAAAATTACTGCCAATTTTAAAAATAAAGAGTATCTTATTTGTCTTTCTCAAAACATTGTGGTAATACTGTTTCATACTCAACTTTAACTCCACTATGACATGAAGTCAATTTTTGACAACCTGGTGTCATTCATCCTCAATCCTTAAATTTAAATAAATATTTTTATTACATGTAGCACACTGAATCTTATTGTAATTATACTTTTTATGTTATTCTTCCAATGTATGGATATCTCTCCGAACACTAGTCCTGTCTGTCACTAAGCCTACATGGATTCACTGTCCTCTGCAGATTCAATATAAATACCACTAATGACATTTTGAATCATATCAGATTTAGAATATGAGATATTCTAAATTCTTCTGTATCCTCACAGCTTTTCTGGGAAAAAATTACAAAATAATTTAAAATATATTTTTAAAATATACTAGTAAGTAGTAACTTCAAATAATCCATGTGCTTCTAATATGCTTATGCAATCATGACAGATACATTTTCAAAAATGTTACTTTGGAGACTATATATTAATAGATAAGTCACTATGCATGATATCATTGTACTGCTCTATCTGCAGTCTTTCATTCTCTTATGAAAAGCAAAAAGGTTCTTTGAAATGATTTATCCTTAACACTTCTCTTTATTGCCTGCTAGGTGTCTCTAAATTATTTCTTTCACTCTGGAGAAAACTATCTTTAAGATTCTGCATTTACAGCTTTCCACCTTTTAAGTTTAAACACTGTATCTCTGCTTTTCCAAAGCAGATGATTCTTCAGCTCTCTTCATGATTTTCTCAAAGATAACAGTAGGTGACTTTAAGCTTAACTCAGCTGCTTCATCTCCCTAAGTATTCTAAGTTAAATTTCACAGAGTCTGCCAGACACCAAAAATTGCATTTGGATAATTTCTAACCTTTTGCTTTAGCCTAGTCTAGTTTCTTCTATGTTAAATTAGGACATTAATTGTGTCTGCCCACATTACCATAATGGCATTTGCTTACAACGAAACAAAATGGAATGCAACATTTTAGCCTTTTTGACTAAATAACATAAGATTCGTGTGTATATCCCTATTGGCACAATGTTATAACTTAATGTTTATTTTATCTCTGTTACTTGTGGGGGAAGCAACATGTTGCCAGCTGGTACAGCTATATTTGTCCACAGTAGATTTAAAGTAAATTAGAAAAAAAGGTCTTAATTTGATAGCAGAATCTGTAACTTGGAAGACATGCCACTAGCTGTTCAATATTTCTATTTAGAAGCCTTACTCTTTCATAAATAAATTAGCCCACTACAGCAGGTGAGGGAAATTTAAAGGTGTTTTAAGCACAGTTGCATCAGGGCATCCTCTCTGGAGGAGTAATTTTTGTCTTCTGTCCACCAAATCCTTTTCAATTTCCCTTCAGTTAAACCCAGTAAAATCTTTCTGTTCAGAGACAGTTAACAAGTCTACATAGTTGCTTCTTAACTTCTGTCTGGTTGCACCAAAATGGCTCAGAAAGCATGAAATATTGTTTCTATACACTTCAGACCTTGAAAGGGACATCCACAGAATCCATCCATATTACCAAGACATTTTCTGTTTGCAGCAGTCAGCATATAGAGTTCTTTCTGCACATAAATAAGTTCCATCTCTTTGGGCTCCAATGACTAGGCTCAGTCCAGAAGTGAAATGCGTAACTGTGAAAATCTCTGAAATTGGGGAAGGAAGCATTGATCTTACAGTCCTTTAGGTAGAGAGGAAAAAAAAAAGGAAAAAAAAAGAAAATATAAGACATTTAAAAGCTTAGCTCCTGTCTTTTCTCAAGACATTCAAAGCCATATCTATTTTTGTCAGAAAATTTTTGAGGAGCTGTGGTATAGATTACTTTTAGTGAGGCACTTCTTTAATGTTAATTCTCTTTAAAGATTCATGGGAAGAAATAGATAGCCCTCTGGGTAGTTCTGTATGGAAAAATACTTGGATTCCTGACTATGCTTTCATAGGTCAATGATTTATTCCAGCTTTGTTTTGTTTTTCCTGAATGATTTCAATTCATATGCCAGGATTAATCTAGAATAACATATTATAATCTGGTATTAAATCCAGATTCCTTGCAGAAGCATACTCTAGCTTTTAATTTGAAGCAGTAAAATTTGAATAAAGATTTAATTAAAGCTTATGATGGAATTAATAAAGAGAAGTTCTGACAGTATTAGAGAGTAATGAGTATTTAAGTAAAATTAAAAAGTAAAAGTGAAACAATGGGGTCATTAAAATGGTGGAGTAGATGGTGATAGATGAAGAAAAGCAGAGAGGATAAAGGAGACATGGTTAAATATGGACAAATATTGGCAGAATGGGACTATGGCCACCAAATGTTTTGCAGCTCAGCATCAGGAAATTATGTGATTAAGCAAGAATCAATTAATTAGGGATGTATAATCCATGCAATTAATTGTATAAACACACAATTAATTAAGTGTGAAAATCATGTAGGTACAGAGTCAATTAGATTGTGAAACTCATTATAAGTAAAATACACAGGTAATGGAGTGAAATTAAACAGGCAAAGTTAAAGGATTAAAAATTAGCTGAGTGAATTAAATCAATAAATGGACAATCAACAGAAGCAGTGAATCAGTTAAGCAGCATGAAATGTAATTGCAATATTAAAAGGGTCATCAATGAATCAATAAATTCATTCTCCAGAGAGTGATGTGATCAGTAAAAGAAAAACAGTCTAGTCATTATCAGTGGGCAGTCCACAACGCATGAGAACAGCTAACTGGACAAGGTTTAGTGGGTGTTCTGGGTAGAAGCAGATTCCAGAAATATACCTTTCCTACTGTATTTGTCACTACAATATGCCAGTGTGCTCTGTGTGAGGAATCACCTTTTATGTATGGAAAAAAAAGCCTTCTAAGAGGAAGAGCTTTAAGTAAAGCCCTAGTAACAGCAACAGCTCTTTGCAAATCTAATGGCATGCTACATACAAAATTTTTTTTTTGCAATAAATATATTGCAATATATATATATATATATATATATATATGCAAAAAAAATTTCATAGTAAAATTATAATATGCCTACTCTATGACAATTCTGTGACAATTCTATGACAATTCAGCAGAAAGTAATAATTCATCTCAAGGTTGTTTCAGGAATATTTGCTTTAGATTTTCAATCTTTTGTATTACAAATCAAATTTTTCTATTTCCACTATATATGTAGTCATCCAAATATCTTCTATGGTTGTTTGTGGAGAGGAAAAATTATTGTAATATATTTTACATAAGCTACTAATACTGTGGTCACTTTTATTTATTTACAACTTTTATAAGTTTGTTTAAATATTAGTAACTTTTTACAAGGCTGGTCATGTCAACAAATAAATTATATATTTAGATGAACTATTCTGCATTTTAGTTTTGAGTAAAATAAATGCATGATTTTGAAATAAACTAAGTGAAATGTGCTTCTTATGGTAGAGATAAGCATTAGAGATTCCAAATGGACTGGAAAGGGTTGTGTAAATTAATTCATATAACTCTTCCAGTTAATTTAATTGCCTGACTTTCAAAAGTCATGTCACTCTCACTTTGTTCAAAACTTGTCAGTGGCATTGATTTGTGTGAAGATCTTGTAATGAACATTAATTTCATATTCTAATTTCTGTTCTTCATTTGCACTTGAAACCTAATTTTGGAGTTGAACTTCATTTGGAGAAGGTGAAGTACTTCCATATTAAAATGTACTGTGGTACACAAAATTGCAAATCTTGGAAATACCATTAACCACGAATTAAATCCTGGAGTGCGTGCCAAAAGTTCAAGCCTAGAAATAGTGAAAAACGCTGCAATATTATTCAAAACATTGAATTGCCAACCTAAGGATTTCAAATGTATAATTAAAGTGAAAGATATCACAGCATCATTAATGTGTGGAAATGTAGAGCAAAAGCATTCAGTCTAACTTGCCTTGCTATGACACCACAAGCTGCTGGTGTTCAAAAGAACATGTACAACCTTCCAGGTTTTGCATAGGATCAGTACAGAACCAACATTCCCATTATGCTCCTCACTGACTGGAGGAAGACAATTCACAGCTGTTAATTAACAAAGAAAAAGCACACATACTGCCTCTGAAATGCAAGGGTGATATCAGAAAAACCAAGCAGGAACAGACCTACTAGGAAAATTTGATAAGTTTTCTGTTTAGGAGAATTTCATCATAAAACACCTTTTTGTTTTGTCTAAAATACAGTTAAACCTTCTCAGCTTTAAACATTTCCCTGGATATAGGAACAAACTTTGTGTGTCTCTTTTTGCTGCTCAGATCTTCAGGGGAAGATCTGGATTCCTTGCCCTGCAGCAGTCTACCCATCAGATCTGCTCCCAAACTTCTAAATAAAGAAATGTTTAAGCTTCTTTGCCCATAAGGTAACTCAGGGGATAACAACTTTGGAAAAATTTATAGGAAAGGGGAGTCTTAGAGGTAGAAAGTGGTGAATCATGAGCATCGATATATCACATAATTTCATATTTTTACAATTACAAATCAGATAGGCCAAAGAAAAATACAATTTAGACCTTTTCCTGATATCAAGCCCCCAGTGCTTTCTCTAATGTCAAGACAAGCATATTCAAAGAACCTGTCTTGTGATTTCCTAAATGGGAACTTCCTGGTTTGAGACCTCAAACAGCACTGGTGTTCTGCATTTAAAATTTATATTTTTCTAAGCTTTTCAGAAATTTTTGTTGTATCACGATCATATTGTATAATTATTTATTTAAATAGCAATAAGAATTTCCAAGGATATGACTGAATTGAAAACTGTCCTATATATACAACTATGAAAAAATATGTATATGTATACCAATGGAAAACCTTTGGGTTATAACAAAGTCTTTCAAAAGTGCTATAAACTTATATTACTAACTTAGCTATGACAATAGTTTGATGTTTTATTATAAGCTGCGGGGACAGAATCTAATTTTTTGACATTTAAGGGTCTACACCTGCTTCTAATGACAGAATTAGTGATTTGCAGGAACTTCTCAGAGGATTACTGTCGTATCAGTAGGAGTTTGGGATATTGCATTCTAAATATCGTTCCAAAATATTATTAAGTATGATGCACAAACAGCTTGAAAATTACTTGCAATATATTTCATTATACTTGAAACAAGGATTGAGGTATCAAAAAAGAAAAATAATTAGGTAGAAAACCCTTGAATCCCCCTAGGGTTCTCATATCACTCACCTTTGATGGCAGAACATCTTGCACATTAAGTGCTACGGAAACAATTCCTACATTTTAAACTAATTGTAATATACTGTTCTTTTTCACATTTCCTAATAGCAAAGAAAAAGTTATGGGGCAGAAAACAAACAAAACAAACAAAAAATTCAGCATCATACTTTATTTGGCATTTATAATTCAGTAGATATATTCCTTCAGTTCTGAGAAAATAATGTTTTAAAAACAATTGGAGTTCATAATTTCATTCTGTCAGTTCCCAGCTCCTGGAATCTTTCTCCACTCAGTGATGAGGCTAAACAAGCACTTTTGTTCATCTTGGTGCAATATTCTTTTCATACCATATTCTGAATAATTTTCACAATATAAAAGGTCAGCAAAAGTAAAAATTGTTCCAGACTGAAAATGCCATTTAGATATGCACTTAATGACACCTGTTTAAGAGAGCAAAGCAAAACAGAGCATAGAGAGACATGGGACTTAAAAGATTTAAAAGAAAGGTTGATTTCTATGGGTTCACTCACCTCCAGTACATGTGAATACATACAACTGTGTGGAGCTAAGTATGTAGAAACTGAAAATTTCCCCTTGCAAAGAAAGATACCATGCCACCAAGCAGGAATTTGATCACCAATGGGGAGATTCTCAGTTGTTATAAGCTGTACTAACTCTCTGAGCAGATTTTCTATTGATGTAAGCCAGCACTTTCAATAGAACACTTTGACAGTCAATATGGAGTTTATCCTCCATATTTTATTCTTTGAATAAAGATATTGTGATGTTTGTATGTTACACTCCATAAACTTATGTCTCAGTTTTTATTTGCAATGTATAACTGTTTGAGCTTTAAAAAATTAAAAAAGTTTTTGAATAACCTGAGACAAACCTATGTGTAATTTAAAAAAATTTTTTTTTTTCCCCTTATGTTAATCAAATAGAAAGAGTACACTGATAGGCTTAATTATTTAATTTAGGTTTGGTTTTTTAAGTTTGTTTTTTTTTACATTTGCATTCTGGTATCAAGATATTTGAAGATGAAGATGTTGGATGAGCTGTTATATTTAGGATTGAGAGGAAACTTTGCCAGTTGGAGATGCTAAATAGGCTTGACTAATGATATACCATTTATTCATTTAATACAGCTTTGTTTTGTACTATAAACAAATTTTCTCTAAAGTATATATTTGCGAAAACCTTAATATCATCTTCAAAAAGGGCATGAAAGGAGATCCAGGGAACTAAAGGTGATGTCTGAGCCAAAAAAAAAAAAAAAAAATTGAATGCTTCCTCCTAAAATCTGTATATTTGTACCCAGAGGAAGAGCAAATTATTAGGAACAATCAGCAGCTTGTGTCAAACTAACCCGACAGCTCTACAATGAGATGACTGCTCCTGAGAGTGGAGAGTAGCAGATGTTGTTTGCCCTGACTTGATCTCCCATTCTATCTTTACAACCAGTCAAATACAGTTTGGGAAGGTTGGCTGCCAAAGGCAGTAAAAATGTGCTAAATTATTGGGCTCCAATTCCTAAAGTCAATGAATGGTATAAAGTCAAACTTCTGGCAAGTTGTAAGCTGTGTTCCTCAGGAATCAATACTATTCAGTGTCTCTAGTAATGACACAGCTGGAGAGAGACAGTGCATCCTAAAGAATTTTTAAGGTTGACACCAAACTATATATGGATTGTGAATGGGAGAAAGAGCAATCGACATTCTATAGGGCAGGGCTGCTGCAGAGCAACCTTGACCCATGTGAAGCAGACTGATAGAAACCACACCCTGAAGTTCAGCAAAGACTGATGGAAACTTCTGCTTCTGGTTTGAAATAACCACATGTAGGCTGAGCCCTGGCTGGAGACAGAGTAACTCTACATGACTCAGAAATACCTTTGCAGAACTTGATAGTCATGGTAAATGACTAACAAGGTGAATGCCAGCAGCACCCAGAGTGCTATCCTTTCTTACTTTAGAGATCCCAATACAAGAAAAGATGCTTTCACACTACTGAGTCTAGTGGAGGACCACTGTGACAACTGGAACTGGGATACTTTTTAAACAAGGAGAAGCAGAGATAACTAATTTTAATTCATGAGGTTGGTGCAATCTGGGAGTGGAGCAGAGACTCAGAATGGAAGTGAAGCCTACATCTTCAGAGATAAATAAAATAACCTGAAAAGCTCCTGAGCAACTTAAACTATTTGGCTCTCTTTTTCCAAGGTGGTTAAACCTTAAAGGTCCCTTCTAAATTAATTAAATCTATGATTCTGTGATGTCCAGGACTTCTTTACATAAAATTTGGATCCTACACAGAGCAAAGACACTGAAGTATTATTTTACAGAGTGGGACAAATGAAAGAACAAATGGACTATTTCTGAATGAATAGGTCCTGCTAAAAACGTAACTCTGCTATTTGTTATGTAATGACTCCATTGAGTTACTTTCCTTTTTTTCTGAATGCTTACTTGAAAGTTAATAATCTGTGCAGTATTTTCAAACACTAGGCAGGTATTATTTTTATGTTTGAAATATTTGTTTTTAAAACTCAAACTGTAAAAAAAGAACATGACTCACATATCTATTGCTATAACTATCCCTGCAGTTTGAGTGCAACACTAAAAATATTAAAAGTCTTGATTTGCAAGTTATTTGCAAAAACCTACACAGTTGTGGTTTGCCAGACTATAGTGTTTTCCTTCTCTTTTTCCTTCCTCAAATATTATATAATGCCATTTTAATAGTTCTGAAAAGATTGTTAGCAGAATATTCTTTGCAATCACCTTTGAAGCTATTCCTCCACATAAATGACCATGTGCAATCACAGGAAAAAACAAACATAAAATAATACTGTGTATTTGGGAAGAGAAATCGTTAAGTCTACTGAGGTTCAAATCTACACAAATACATAGAAGGCACAGTAAGATTCAATATAAATGGTGATATTCACCCTTCACCTATTGTACAATTCTATTCCCTTGTTTTCACCCTCAATGAGCAGATGTTGAAAAGAAAGAGTTTGTCTGCCTTTTCCACACCTTCGTTTTTTCTAAACTCATGCATGGTCAGTTTTCTTCCACCTTGTTTGCTTGCAATCCATTTCTGAAGACTTCAAAAGGGTGTTTCAGTTTCTTTTTACACTGCACAGTTAGGCTGTGACCTACATCTATACCATGAAGAACAACAAGGGAGACTGCTTGCTAGTGAATTTCACTTCCACCTGCTTCCAGTTAATGAGGATTCACCCATGAATTCTTAGATTCTCACAAGTAATCACTTAATTTGAAATTGAGGCTTATTCAATTCCCTGTGCTGAATGAAAATTCACTTTTTTTTTTTTTTTTTTTTTTTAATCCATATTACACAATGTTATTTAACCAAATCCATTTTTCACTCCTGAGAATAGTTTTATAATAAGACTGAAGTGTAGTTATGGGCTTATCTCAATTATGAGAAAAATGCCTTTTACAGTGTAATTATTTCACATTTAAAGTCCAACCATTTGGATTATGTCTCAAAGTGCTCAAGGCCTATTTTTTTTTTTTAAGTGTTCAACTAGACTATAGACTGCATTAATTCTGGATCATCTGTTATTGATTCGTGAGAGGCAATAGCAGAGCAAATCATTACAGAAAATACAGGAGCTTAGTCATAATACTAGGATATGCAAACAACAGTGTCAAATATCAACATTTATCCTAAAACCCTGTAGTAGTCACTGTTCAAAGTCAACTTTTTATGACTGCAAAGAAACAAGTAGAGTTTGAACAACAAGCTTTAGAAGCTGGAGCTAATATTTTGTGTTAGGCAATGTAACTGAGAAAAAGCCTAATGGTGTATTAAAGTAGGATACGAATGGATACTTTTACTCTGCATAAAACTGACTGATATGGAATGATGTGACAATCCACAAAGTGGGGATTCACAGTATGATCAAATGCTGACTTACCTCAATTTTATAGGCAATATTTTTATGCAAAAGAAATCAAAACACCTCTGCATTGTCCAGTATGCACTTCTTTGCTTAAAAGTTTATTTCATTGCAAATAGACACATAGTTACAATGGTTACATCTGTTCCATACACTCTTCTATAATTGTCCGTGACTTTTACAGACTTCAGTATTATTTGTCAGATGGAGCTATTTAAACTCTAGTTCAATGACTGGAGAAGAAAATTACTGAAATAAAAATCGAGTACTTGGGGACCAAAGAAGAAAATGAGTCCCAGAGGAAAAAGAATATTAATATACTTTAAAAATCTTACTTATTTTGAAGAAGCAAAATTTAATAATTTATTTTTCTTCATAATCAAGAAAAATTATGGAAGAAAAACCTTTCTGAAAATATATATGGATCTTAATTGGAGATAACTATTTTGTTGACACTTACTGTGAAATTCTTGTTAAGAGAGATTAGTTTGATGGAAAAGCATTTATAAAGCATAGTAAAGCACTGTTCTTTCCATTTGAAATAGGTGCTAGAGATCATGGGAGATCACTTGAAAACTTCAAGAACATGTTAGTTGATTGTGGCAGGATTGGTAAGTGAATAGCTGTATGGCTGATAAGAAGAGGAACTGGAAGGACAGTGAAGATATATAAAAACTTTTATGCTCTCTCCATCTGCACTTCTGTGTGCAGCCTAATGTATGCATACATTTCAGAACTATGGAAACAAGCACTATATTTTACAGCACATGTGCACATGGGCCATATACAAATGTATAAACAGAGTTGAAAGTCTAAAAATTTTATTCTCAGAATAAAATACTCTAAGCTACAGCATAACATTACCGTAGCATAAATCATCTTCTAAAAAGAATCAGCTGTACAAGTCACAAAAATACTGTCCCAGTCTGAGAGCATTTGCTCAGACTATTGAAGTATCAGTGAGTCCCTGGATAATTACAAGTAGATAAAAGCCATTATCCTAACCAAATTCTTGCTGTCAGTCACTCAGGGAAAATAAACATTTGTAATTTTATGTTTGCTTAAAGATGAATAAAAGGGAATTCATAGCTTCCTGAGCATTAATGAAGTGCCTTAATGATCCTGAAAAGGACTTGTTCTGCAATAGATGACACTGCCCTCCATAATGACAAATATGTGGGTATAAAGAGCTGGAATATGCTGGAAATGTTTGTTATGGATCCAACAGAGGCAGTGTGCGTTGCACTGCTTTGTATGTGGTGGGATAGGGTATCATTCCTCCTAGATATCCCACTTATCTTAGAAGGCTCTGAGCATTAACACAGACAGAACTATATAAATCAGTAGTCTGAGGCTGAAGGATTTGCACATACATTGTGAGAGGAAAAAAACCATGCCTGTTCAACCTCAGTGAAGTCCAGGAAAAATCTGATCCTCCCAACCATTTAACTCTAAATAATTATTCTTTCTCTTAGTAACCAGCATACATGTTAAATTATCATCCAAGATTTTGGAAAATAAAAATTCCAGAAATAAACCTACTTGAGAAGCAACATGTCTTACCAGTGCTTGCTATTTCAGCCCTTGTACTTAGAACTAAAATTAGGAGAGAAAATAAGGTTGTGAGAAAATAGGTATGCAAGGATTTGAAATACTGTCAGGAAAGACACTGAGTCTCTCAAATACAGTAACTTTCTGCATTACAATGAAAATTATTCTGTTTCTTTCTTCTTTTATTCACTTTCACCTTTCTTCTTCTTCCTACCAGGAAAGAAAAAGGAAATCTTCATTAAATGTAGAAAAATATGTATGTGATATAGACTATTTCTCCTATTAAGTCTCAAATAAATTCAGAAGAAGTTATCTAGTATTGTGAATTCCTTTGGGAAAATTACAAAAGGGAAACTTTCATGACATCTCACCTAACATCTTTTCCATTTATTCAAGTTCAAATGGTGTTAAGAAACTTTAAGAGATATAAAATTCACATTTTATTCATTATTTGATAATTGTTAGTTTCATTCTTTCTGATAAACAGCTATGTGAAAGTACAAAAAAAATATTCAAAACAGTTTTAAACCCTCAATCCCTCTTTTCCTTGGTAACTATTAGATTTTGTAGCTAAAATTGTCATTCTGCTTTCTTTTATCCTGGCGCACTTCTAATAACTAATTTTGTCATTCAACACATTTAAAATTTTATTTCTATCCTGAATAGTTTAGGAATACTACAGTCATGCTTAACTGGATGAATCACTTAATTTGGATTCTGTCCTCCATCTGTTAGGTTTTTAGACAAAATCACAGATGTATTTCCTGTGGAAAAAAGATCAGTTTTTAATTATATCTAAGCTTTCAATTTATCCAGTTATGTAGACATGTTTTAGCAGAAAGAGATTAAAAGTCTAAATAGAAATATTACATATGTACACAGAAAAGAATAATAGTAATTTTGAACTGATATTGCCATGACTTGTTTTTTCTGTCTGTAATTTCTTATTTGTTTATTAGATGGCCAAAGATATTTTTTTTCCTGCATTAGTTGAACCTGTGGCAATAGAATCCAAAGGATTAAGATTCCAATATGAGCATCTAGTGAGAACAGTCTAAATTGTGTAAATAAGGCTGTGGTATCATAAGCATAATGATCACCAAAGAATAGAGAAATGAGACTGAGAAACCATTTAAATAAATATTTTATTTGAGTCACAGTGGTTGAAATGAGAATGAACTAGTCAGAGAATGAACTAGTTAATAAAAGGGCATTAGAATCCATCTTTTTTTCATATGTTGGATCAGCATCCAGAGCTGCATATGAGAAAAAGTTTGCTTTTGATTATGAAATGATCCATATTTAAATAATTAATTTAAATGGAAAAAAAAAATCTGTGCAAGCTATTAGACAGAAAGTAAAATTTACTTTCAGTTTTACATGAACTCAATATATTTATATAAAGATAACATTAGAATATGGTTGCTAATGAACTATGTAAAAAAAAATGACAAATGACTCTCTTACAGAAAACCGATATATACCAAACATTAATGCAGAAGAAAATAATGCTGGTTTTATTTTTATAGCGTGTGTATTTTTAATATATTTTATTTAATCACTGGATACAGAAAACCAGGAGGTTGTAGACAGGAATGTATGCTCTGTCCTGTTCTCTATATTATATTCTCTGAGCTTTATTTATTTATTTTTTTTTTAACTCAGTGAAGGAAATAGTTGTGCACAAGATTCCACTAATGACTATAAAATTTTCAGAATAGTCTAACAAGACTGCACTGAGGATGGTATTGCATATTGGTAGTTGCTGTGTTTGATGGACTTAGAAGTAAGAGATAAGCAGCCATACAAAAGTTAATTGTTTTTTATGCCACTTTGGTCACTCTTTGACCTAGGAGGAAGAAATAAGCATTTCCCATTGTTACATTTTTTTAACAGAATGACTTCTTGAGGGGTAGAAAAAAAAAGTGAGGCAGAAAATTCTGAAAACAGTTTAAATATCTCAAGGGACTTTGAAATAATAGAAAGCTAGAGAAAGGAAAGAGCCTTTTGACCTTACAGAAATAAATTGATTCTGAACTCTGGTTTTAGTGTTTTTCTATGGTGAAAATTTGGGGAAAAAAAAAGATACCTCATTTTACATTAAATGTTACTGTCTTCCTACCATTTCTGATTCTGAAAATTTTGACAAATGTTTTCGGGTTCTGCAGCTTTTATTTTACATTCTAAATGAGATTGTGTCTCAAACCATAGTCTACCAGTCAAAGGGCACTACAATTGCCATACTGTTATTGAGTTGTATTCTACAGCAGATACTGTACTCAAATTCTGACATTTTTTGTGTAATGTCCTTGTTCTCTGTGCTTTTTATTTTTCCAAGTTTTAAGGCAAAAAAAGGAATAAAGGCACAAGATGAAATAAGTGGAGGCTTGTGATCCAGATTCAAATTCAAATTCATGACTGAGCCCAAACTCTTTAATTATTGCACTGTCTATCAGCTGCCTCTCAGTTTTGTTGTATGCAATGAAAAAAATGGTTGTCCAATGCAGAAAACCTAATTTGGCTCCATATTTGAATTTCACTTGTTCAGCAGCATAGAAACAGTGTGCCTGAGACTCTTGTATTTGTAAAATCAAGCTGATATTCAGGAACAGGAACAATAACCAAAAATAAAAATAAAAATAAAAATGGCACAACCCAAATTCAAAAAGCAGTGATCAAGTTTTGACCTAGTTTGAATTTCTTGGAGTAAAGTGATAGATCAAAGACCATATTGTTCTTTGAAAGTTGATTAAACCCTAGCTGTTCATGCACAAAAATACATGGAGAAAGAGAATTCTATGGTTTTTGCAAGAGATGCAAAGGTATTTCAGGCTTCAAAAGTGTATTTATCTAAATGGCAATCTGCTCTAAGCCTTCCTTCCTTCCTTCCTTCCTTCCTTCCTTCCTTCCTTCCTTCCTTCCTTCCTTCCTTCCTTCCTTCCTTCCTTCCTTCCTTCCTTCCTTCCTTCCTTCCTTCCTTCCTTCCTTCCTTCCTTCCTTCCTTCCTTCCTTCCTTCCCTCCCTCCTTCCTTCCTTCCTTCCTTCCTTCCTTCCTTCCTTCCTTCCTTCCTTCCTTCCTTCCTTCCTTCCTTCCTTCCTTCCTTCCTTCCTTCCTTCCTTCCTTCCTTCCTTCCTTCCTTCCCCTTCCTTCCTTCCTTCCTTCCTTCCTTCCTTCCTTCCTTCCTTCCTTCCTTCCTTCCTTCCTTCCTTCCTTCCTTCCTTCCTTCCTTCCTTCCTTCCTTCCTTCCCCCTTCCTTCCTTCCTTCCTTCCTTCCTTCCTTCCTTTCCTTCCTTCCTTCCTTCCTTCCTTCCTTCCTTCCTTCCTTCCTTCCTTCCTTCCTTCCTTCCTTCCTTCCTTCCTTCCTTCCTTCCTTCCTTCCTTCCTTCCTTCCTTCCTTCCTTCCTTCCTTCCTTCCTTCCTTCCTTCCTTCCTCCCTCCTCCCTCCCTTCCATAAATATTTTTATTTTCTTAGTAATTTATTCCCACTGACTTATTCCCTATCAAAATCAGCAACAATGTAAAAAAAAAAGTTAGGAATCTATTTATGAGTTCCAGCAAAACAGCAAATGGGAAATTCAGAAACTCATCCCCATAAGAGAGCTCATAAATTTAAACAACATAGTCTGATAATGGTTCAATCAACTCATTTCATAAGCATGTCACAGATTTAGAACAAATTGTACTGTACTACTGCTCAAAGAACAGCCAAGAAATTTACCTGTCTTTTAACAATGCATTTATGTTAATTTCTGGGTGTCCTCCCATAGACAAATTTTTCCTTCAATTTTTTTATGTGGAAGATGAAAAGAAAAAAAATTCTCTGTGAAAGACAGAAAGGAAGATGTGATGAATATTTCCCTACATTCAATTTTTAAAAGCTCTGGTTTTTAAAATCATATTAAGAACCTTGCTTGAACAGTCTCATGTTTAATTATTCACTCATATTCCTAGACCAAATATGATATCATTCCTCTCAAGGAAGAGCAATGGTGCTGGAAAATTGCTTTGATTCCTTTTTTCAATCAACACTACCAGTGTTCACTTACTAGTCTGAAACCTGGTCATAGCATCATTATTTTGTTTTGGCTTTTTCTTTTTTTGTTTCTTTATTCTTTACATGGAATGCATGATCAGATAGTATTCTAACCATCATCTGTTGCTGCTGGGCTATTCTGATCTCCTTCCAATTCAACATTTTATAAAGATGTCTAATACACAGTTTCCACTTTTGAACACATTCACTTTTTTGTATTTTGAAGAGAAGAATATTTAAAATAAATGAAGTTATTTTCTCATGAGTAAAAGCTTGTTGAGGAAGACCAAATTTTTAAAATATCTTACCTTTAATGTTCCATTTTTTGAAGTAATACACTCTTCTATCAGGGCCAATGTATTACAGTTCTATCTAAAACTAGAAAAACTTCACCTCTCATGAAGTTTATGATTTATGATAAAAATACATCATAATAATGGTAAGAAATATTTATTAAATTAGCTATGGTAGTTTAATTATCAATTTCCCCCTTTGCAAATATTTTGTAATTTATTATTTATTTGTGGGATTTTTTCCAATAATTTTCATTTTAGTATTTCCATCATTTGTTATACTGGCTTCAAGTTTCCATTTATTTCAACATTATTTATCTGTCTTTTTAAAAGATGAAAGTATTATCATTCCTTAATTTCTTTACGAAAACTTTCTGAAGAACAGTAAAGATCATCTAAGATCAATATTTTCAATTTTTTAAAAAGAAACTAATTGAGTTTGTCCATTCTGCATTTGAAATCAGAGAAAGATGAAGTCAGAAGAAACTCTGGCCTGCTTAAAAAGCTTTAATTCTCTACTGTATTGACTGGGAAAAGACTGAGAGCTCTGAGAGAAATTCAGAGAAAATAATTTTATTTCAAGACAGTACGTTTTCAAGTGATTTATAATAGTCAAGTGTAAAAAGACTCCCTGGACTTAGTTTAGATTTTATTTTCTGTTTACCAAAAGATTGAACGAGTCTTTGCTAATCCTTAAAGCAGAAAACTCAGTTTAAGAATCCAAATGAAATGCTTCATCCATAATAACATAGAAAACTAAGTGTGTGTGTATATATATTCCTAGAACTTTAATATAGCTGAATGGCTAAGGAAAACATTTTCTCTTCTCTTGCCTCTTCCCCAATTTTTCAAATTACTTTTTATCTTTAACAATTGTACAGATGACCAAATTGTTGCATGGAATTATGGGCAGGGATGAGGAAGGATTTTATTGAAGCTATTCACAAATTGTAGCTTCTCAGATCCAAAGAGAAGCAAATGAATACTCTGACATTAAATTTTGTATTTAGTTTTTGAAAATTAATTTCTGTAATACCAAAACCAAAATGTGACTGTGTTCTGTCATTGTCCATTTTTACAGCAATCTGGAGTATTAATTTTTCACTTGTTTTTTGCAAAATAAAACAAGTCTCCACTTAGTTGAGGAGACTATCAATCCATTGCCATTTATTTTTCAAAATTCAAAATATTTCTTAAGTATTGCAATGAGAAACAGAAAAAAAGTATAACAAATCTTCACAATAACTGTATGAAGAATTTAAAGCATTCTACCCACGTAAAAAGTATGAAAGATAGCATTATTTGCTTCTGTATGGCAATATCAAATATGTTTGTTCTGTGTTCTTCTTCTAGGTTCTTTCCATTAGCTTCAATAAAGAGTTTCTAATTTCCACTGTATCTCCACTAGCTTTAATTATTCTGTGTTTTACATTTATATACTTACAAAGGTGACTACAGTTTTAGGAGTTCTTTACATTCTTGTGTAGATTTTCCTACAAGAAAGGCACATCAAATGAAAAATGAAGAAATGAGAAGCTATAAAGCAAAAATCTGTTTGCAACATGTAAAGTTATGCTCTGAGAAATCTGAGAATTTATTTTTAGAATTGTTTTTATATCTTTAATGTTGTATTTATTTGTAATGAGAGGATATGAGCCATGCAACTTAGTGGTTTATATTCAAAAAACCCTAATAGATTCGTAATGGATTTCCTTTTTATTTGATTGTTTTCTGCTTTATCGATGTTAGTATGGCTATGTTTAAGAGACTTTCTATTAGACAGAGACTGGCCTCAAACAGATTTTATATCCAGGTATGGCACATTAAGAGAAACTTTTCATGATGCATTTCCATATTTTCACATGAATGAAGCCATCAAGCACATGTTAAATAGTATGTACTTCCCTCAGTCTTGAACAACATTCTGCTTAACACAGTCTCTGCAGGCCATATTCTCCCAGGCCTGCATGAATGGAAATTTGATAGACCAACTGATTTGGGGTTTTTTGTATTTTACCTGGTCCTAGCTGTTTTTTGTACTATTCATGCTGGGGGAAAGAAAGTGGTCATCTCAGAATAGTCCAAATCAAGGAATGTTCTCCCTGTTTCATTCCTGGACAGTCTTCCTTTGCGAGTGCCATACTACCTTTCTTATAGGATGGGTTTTTTTGTACCTGGTATCTCTTTAAAAAAGAAATTGCATCCTGAGAATGAAAGGACTGCAATTACTCTGTTTGTTTAACTTATTGCCTTTTCCTACTGGAGACCTGTGTGCTGTATGCTGCTACTTGCAGTCATTAGGTCATAGTAGTAGATTTTGTCTCATTCCAAGGGGATCGCCACTTCATCCCAGCTTGGAAATGAATCTTGGCAATGCATGCTTATATTTTTCTTTTGTGTTTTGTAGTTATGGAAAGGATAAGGATATCAAGTTAATAAGCCCACAAGTTAATTTTGACTTTTATGTTAAGATTTAAATCTGATGTGATTTTCATATGAATACTAGTTGATGACATTTTGGCCTTTGTTGTCAGTCATTTCCAGCCTAATCTTGCCGATACAATAAGTATTTTTTTACAGTGATGAATTATTTCAGACCTTTAATTTCACATATATTTTGGTGTAGGTATAAATTCCCACTTTTTTTTTTTTTTTTTTTTCCCCATGGAAAAGGAAGGTTTTTCTTTATTGTATTATACCTAACATTAATGGTTCCATTCATCAGCATTACCATTAATCACTCCTCCCCCTAGTAACAGTGATGGCATTCTCCAAAACAAATATTTTAATTGAAAAGGAGAATGAGAAAAAATTCAGATTTTATTTATGACACTACTTACTTTGGTGATCAATATCATTAGTGATATCTGACTGCCAAAGTAAATCAAGAAGCAGAAGTGTTTTGGCCTTCTTTGTTCTATTAATTCAGATTGATATAGCCTATTCACACTATACCTACGAATTTCTCAACAGAATCTGTGTAAGAAAGCTCTATCAAAAAGATTTCTTATAGTAACATCTCATACTAACTCATCCTCATCTTCTAGGAAAAAAAACTTTCACAGCTGAGTCACTTTCATTGTCAGGTAAAGGATATCTGGAGCCCTGGAAAATATAGCAGATTTTTTTTTTTTTATACTACAGGAAGCTAAATGGTCCTTGAACTTTTTCTCTGTAGGCAAGTAAGTCAAATTTGACAATAAATAACTCTAACGTACTGTACATTTAAATGTAAAAGTGTCCCTGTTTTCTCTTCTCGTTGACATAGTATGGAAAAAGTCCCAGAATGCATATTGATTGAGGAAATCTGCTATGAAATCTCTTTTGTAAAAATGAAAACTTTTGTGTTAAAGGCCAGTATAGTATATTACTATATAATGCTTTGACTACTGATCCTGCTGTGAATTTAAGAGTGAAAAATTTTTCTTTGCCTAGCTGAGCTGGAAGTAAACTTCAGTCATATTTCTACCTATTAGGACAGACACTGAAGTTATGAGAAAAAGTTTACAAGTTTACAAATGACTTTTGATTAAGACCAAAGAGAAAAAGAGTGTAGAAATAGGAGTGTCTATTTCTTGTGTACTTCATTATCAAGCACTAAACACTCCATTATAAAATATCAATAACTGGCATATGACATTATATAATATGAATAAAAGAAATAAAAATTTCTTTCTGACTTTTTCTTTATGTCCTTTTTTTTTTAGATCTATGTCTGTTTATGTTGTTATTTCTAAATCTATGCAAGATGCTTCCGTCATTTTTTCTCAATCCTTAGTTTTGTATGATTTGTACATGACTTTGAATCATTCACAATACAAGCATTTTTAACTCAGTGAAATATAAGTCACTTGAGAATGTAAAGCTCAAAATATTTTTGAGTTCCTTCACAATAATTGGTATACATTGATTTGGTTGGATATTTTGAAGTATCTTCATTAACTTCAGCAAAAGAGAATCATAGAACCATTAGGTTGAAAAAGACCATGAGATCATTGAGTTCAACCACGAGCCATGGTACTGTGTCACTAAGTTCCAGTCTTTTCCTAAGCACCTC
The DNA here is from genome assembly GCA_030060385.1 of Muscicapa striata striata. Taxonomy (NCBI): domain Eukaryota; kingdom Metazoa; phylum Chordata; class Aves; order Passeriformes; family Muscicapidae; genus Muscicapa; species Muscicapa striata. Next base: position 4,959,447 of record JAREIS010000075.1, on the reverse strand, counting down.
CAGGGGTGGTGACTCCACTAGGTCCCTGACCTGCATCTGAGAGGTTCCATAACGAACAGTGTGGGATAAATGTTAAATAAAAGGAAACAATCTATCATACTTACACTGTATGCAGTAGTTTATTTCAATCAGAACAGAATTATGGTGAGAAGATAGTGTGAAAAGTAGTAAGCTGGTTACTCATAACTCCTCATAGCTATTTCACATCAGTTATCAGTGGGTGAATCAATTGCTTCCCAAGAAACTTATACCTGTATTTTTACATTTTATCTCTGACCATAGACCTGGCGTGAATGGCATGGACAGGACAGAACTCAACTTCATGTATACATATATGCTACATAATGACATGTTGTCTAATGTAGTCTGTTCAGTATACACTGACAGACGAGTAAATATTTTCAGGTTTATTCTTTCTGTTCAAGCCTTGGTCAAATCTTTGTCCTGCACTTGCCTTTTAGCTATGTTTCTATTTCCTCAATGTTTTGCCATAACTTTTCCCTTTGGCAGCTATTTCCAGGTTAGTTTACTACATAAGCCTATGCCTGAAATGCTTATGTCATCTTAGGTTGCAACAAACATAGCGGCACATTGCCCCAAGAATGCGTACTCTCTGCTGATGCTATGGAAAGACAACAAACCAAACAGGATTTGACATCTTTGCCTCAGCCATAAATTTTCCTCTTGACTCTGGTGGACGTGCCTGTTGCATTAATTCTTCCTGTTCACATCAGCTGTCTATAGACAGGCAGGCAGTTTCTCTGAGGGCAAAATGTCAGATGCTTAGGTGTTCTACAGATCATATTTTTACTCCTCTTCAACTCACGTTTTTCTTCATGACTGCTTTCCAGTAACTAGTAAATGGGTAGAGACAGTGACCTACCTCTAACACAGATTTGATCTTAATTACCTCCATTCTGTCTCCCTCTGCTTAGGCCAGCCCAAACCTCTCTTGATCAGCAAATAGTTCCAATTTCATACCTCTTGTTCAATATCCAGTCAATACATTTTTTTATGTGTAACATAAAATACCTCTTTACCTTCTGCTATGCATGTTGCATCATCTCCATAAAATCCTGGGCTGGATTGGCATTGGTTCTTTTTTCTAGTGCTGCAAATTAACAACTTTTCAACTTTTTTTTTTTTTTTTTTCTAAGAGCAACTTCTAGGCCAGTATAGCAAAAAATATCATAGACACAGTTAATTTCTGAGGCTATCACATTGTTTACGGTTGCTGTAGTGTGATACATGGCAATTTGGTAATTAACATCACACCAGGCATTTAACATTCTCAAGTGCAATGGAGGTGGAGAGCTTTGGACTTGACTGACAGCGTAAGAGAAAATTTATATACCAAAGTAACAAAATTTCGTATATTTTTTAATATAAGCTGAATATATCAGCTTATCAGAATATATCAGAAAAATAAAAAAAAATATTCACAATGCTAGGAAGAGATGTGAAACATAGACCTGATGAAGTACAAAACACTTCTTATTGGATAATAATTTACTGGTTTTGGCTAACATGATAAACAACTGGCTACTGCCATGGCTATAAAATATCAGAAATAATTTAAGCTAAACTGAAACTACCATTTTAAGATTTTTGTTCTAATTTCTGTAATTTCTGCTGCTTGATGATAGGGAAAAGAGGAAAAAAAAACCTAGTAACTAGTTTTCTAAATCTGTCCATATTTACAATGTCATCTATCAAAACTGAACTGAAAACCTCTAGTGTATAAGAATTTTTCTCCTGGGAGAGTACTGAATACAAATTAATAATAACAATAACAATAATAATTTTTTTAAAGCATAATATTTTCTGCAAGGGTGATGCAATACATCTTTGACTCAATGTTTTTACTTGCTTTTTTTCTCTTGTTCTCTTGCTTAGTCCAGTTTACAAAAGGTGTTATTTGAAACATATTTTAATAAAAATTTATTTAAAATTATCAACTGAAATTACAGTTTTAAGTTGATAAAAATAGCTAAACTCAAACTTTTAATACTCTAATATTCATTGGAAACTATTAACCCATTGTGCCTTCTAAGGACTTTAAAATGCTTCAGAAATAGGTAGGTTCATGGCAGGTATCAACACAATCCTAGCCAATACTGACTAGAATAGTGCTCCCCAAAGGTCACAGAATATTTCAGAGGTAACAAAAACAACCTTAAAAAAGAAAAATCCCCTTTGAGTTGGAGATAAAACAACTGTGGTTTTTTTCACATGAAATCCAGTGAACTGAACATCTTAAATGCCACTGGCACAATACATTCAAATACTTCTTGAGGTAGTCTAAAATCTGTTTTCAAAGAGCATGGTAGTTGCATGTCTCATAAAAGCAAAATATATTTCTGTAAGAGATTATCTTTGAACTGACAGAAACATCCTCCAAACCTAAAACCATTGAATTAGCTCTAGGAAATCTTGAAGAATAAAGGAAACAAAAAAAGAAGTTAGCATTGATCTCATTCCAGGCTATATATGGTTCAGCTGAGGGAAAGAATTGCAGCACAAAATCTGCCATCAGTGCCTTAAGTGATCTGAGTGTGCCTAACTCCTAAGCAATTGCCTTTCTGTTTTTTGTAACTTCCATTTAAGCTTCCTTTTCAATAAAAAAAGCCAGAGCAATAATAGGGAAATGGAAAAGACTGACATCAGAGATCTTCCCCAGTGGCTGCAGATATAAATTTGTCTGGGAGGAATATCAAAGATCATTATGGATACTACAAGGTAATCATCTATCCTTGCTAACCTGTAGCAGCAATGTCAGCCTACAGATCTGAAACATTACATTTAACTTTAGAATGTTTGAAAATAGACGTTTATTAAAATGTTAACTGTTTTTACATATATACCTTGTTGCTTTGTGTTGAGATTAATCTGAGATGCAATACTGGCAATCTATACACTACACTTGAACTTTTCACTAAATATAATGTTTTTTTCAAAAATTATTTATATGCATAAATTCTGAAATTGTATAATCTAAACCTGTGTTAACTCTTCTAGAAATCCACTATTGTTGTTTCCAAGCAAGCACACAGCACCTAGAAACAAAAATGAAAAAAAGATCAAATATATCTTTTCCCATGCACTTCTATGTATTTAAATATCTGACTCTGCACAGACTTTCAGAGGTTAAAAATGTATTATGCAAATCCATGCACTTTTCATACTTGGATAAATATCAATTGCAACAGTGTGAATTCAGCTTCAAGCTCAGGAAATTACTGGCTATTTCTGAAGTAAAGAAGCCTGTACTAATAAAAGAATTATCCTCTGTGTTCTCTGTTTATATTGTTATTTTCCTAAGCATTTTCCTCTACCAACTGCTGTTGGAGACACTGAAGTGGGATGGATGGGGCTCTGTCTGGCCTATTTGCTGAGTACCACAATCTATAACAAAGCTATTGTTCTCTTCTGAACACTACTAACAGCATGCCACCTTTCTGTGAATGATAACTTACCTTTGTCTTCTAAGAGGGTAAAAAACTCCAAAACGCACAGGAGAATATAGAATAAAATTCTCAAAAGATAACTAAGGAACTCACAGTTGTTGTAAACAAGTTCAGTACTTCATATAATATTCCTGATACCTTATTCTTCCCAAGGGAAAAATACAGAATTAGTCTAGGCAAAGACAGTATTAATTAAATAAGAATCATTAAGAGCAGCAATTGGCTATAGGTATTATATGACTGATTAAATTACAGAGAGGAATAAAATAACATTAAGCAATTTGTAGTGAAATATATATTCTTTGTGATGTTATTTGTTGAGTATATGGATGAACATATCAAGACCCAGTTTTTATCTCAAAAATGTTTCAGAATAACACAGTTTCACTGTCAGATTAAAAAAAAAAAAAAAAAAGAAGCAGCTTTATTGCAGTTGTAGAGTACTCTGCTTAGAGCAGTTCCATTATGTGAAGCTAGTTAAAGCTGGTGTGGAATGGCTTGCTCTGAGAACCCGGCTACCTGAAATGTCAAGTGATCACAGGGAAAAAAAATAGTATAGAGGTCAGTCTTCCACTCCCCAGAAAGCTTTCCCCAAACACTTGGGGAAAAGAATAAGTTACTGTTGAAAAGAAAAATAAGAATTGGTAAAGAAATATATAACTTTCTTGGTTGATCTTGGCCTTAATGTGGGGGAAAAAAAACAAACAACAAAAGAAATAAAAAACTTCAAAGCAAAGCAGTTTTCAACTTAAACTGATTTTATAAAGTTCAACTGCTTCAAAAGTTAAAATTCAATGACATAGGCATAAAATCACTCCATTAGTTAGCCTTAACAGTAACCTTGTATCATGTCTATTATCCAGGATGGTTTTTTTTTTTTTAAGTTTCCAAGATGTTGTTTTCCTTTCAATATTACTCAGATGGCTTGAGAGGTTTAAATATCTTCAGTATTCCCTTCTCACGGTAAATGAAGATAAGACCTACACCACCTTGAAACAAACTTGACAGCTCTTGCAGGAAGAGCTCCCTGCTGGTAGCTACAGGACCTCTCTACAGGCTTCGGTCCTACATGTAACCTTTGTTGTCCAGAACTGGAGGGTAATTCTGTTTAGAAACATTAATTTTTTTTTTTTTTTTTTTTTTTTTTTTTTTTTTTGTTAGTTAGGATTAGTATAATAATTATGTTGATGTTTCTAAACTCATAGACAGCAAAACTATGTCACTAGGCATCCAAGGTGGAGATGCAGCTTGCATTGGTGAGGTGCGGGAGCTCTGCATAAAGGCAGTGATGACGGTCTGGTTTTGTTTTATTATATCCTTTCTTCTGTGTGAAAAAAGTTTTAGTGAATAAGTTCTTATAAGGCCCTGGATTTCTTTTGGTGTGAAATCTGATGACAATGGTATCTCTGTTTTAAGTATACACAGAGAAAGGAACACAAACCTTAATGTTCTAGCTACAAATATATAGATTTTCCATATGTGTGTTTTATTTATGGAATGTTTTATTAAATGTATTACATTTATAAAATATTTTAGAATTTAATTTGGCATGAAAATGGATGTTCTGGGTGATTGGTCTAAGCATTGCATAATTTATCTATTCAATAAATTTGTTTTCATAAAAATATTTTAATGGCATTAATTAATTGTCCAGGACATGCTTCTTCCTGACTGCATAAACTATTTAGTCAATTTTACTTCACTGTTTTAGAATCAAATTATTATTGCTATATATTATTACATTTTAATTATATATTTATTTACTGAGCTAAAATAAATCCATAAAATAGCATAGATATTCCAAATTTGGAACAATCACATATTTATTTTTTTCTTTTTATTAAGAAGTGGCTTACTGCAATCATTTTAGGTAGCAGAGCAGCTGTTACATATTTTAGGCTCTGTCACTTTACCCACAATTTATTTGCTTATGTCAAATTAAATTTAATACACAAATTTCCATGTTTCTATTTAAGAAAAAAAAAATAAAGTGTTTGAATTATGTCAACAGTGGCTTTCTAAAATACAGGAAAACTGGCAACAACATTGAAGAAAATAAATTGGTTTGAGCAGAAGCCCAGTTAAGCCTGAAATCTTACCTCAAAGACAGTTGCATGGACTGTCTGTCTCAGCACTGGAAGCCTTAGTAGCTATGGAATGAATCTGAAATATTTTTATTGCTGAAAGCAGTGATCTTATACCAGTTCTTCCAAACAGTATGAGACTTTGAGTTTATATTAAAAAAAAATTGTTTCTAGTTAAGTGTTTTGCTTTGGAGTAATTTCCTGTTTAAGACCCACATAAGAAGTGTCTGAAAGTAACTGAACAAGAACTGGTTTTATAGTCATATGTTATTGTTGTTTAACATTCTCTTACAATCACAGAATGGAAAATCAGTTCCCAGATGACTCTGGAACCAGAAAACAGTAATTTGAGATCCAATGTTCTTTAGCCATAACAATAATTTTCCTCTCGAGAATAATTTCCCGTTAAGTATAAATCTTACGCATTGTTCTGTCATGAGTAAATATTTGTGTTTATATTTTTATCTTGAAATGGGATTTTCCACTAATAATTTGTGAATCAGAGATTCATGACAGTGTCTGTGACCTTTACTAGTCATCATATCCTTAAACTCCGTTAAGCAAATGTAGCTGGAAAGTAATCAATTTTTTTCAACATATTCTCCCACTACCATATTCCATGGTCTTATTATAGCATCTTACTGTCTGTGCTTTACCACTATGCTGCCACTCTTAATCAGTTTTTTAAATGCAACTACTATGGAAAATATGATTATCGTTATTTTTAATTTTGTTTTTGACTTTTCAAATATATGTATGATATTTGAAATGTATGTGCAAATATATAGTAATGTGCACCACTAGTACATCAGTAGTATCTTTATTTTCATTTGAAGTGCAAACACACAGCACTTTCTGAAGACATTTTTCTTGTAATTTCTTTGCTCTGACACTGTTCAGATTTCATTGAATTGCACTCAAATATTCACTGAATCAGATTAATTTTTTAATGTTAGAGCTGGAGAACCAAGTATTTTGAAAAAAAAATCATGTTATGAAAGATACTCTTTGTTTCCAAAAGGAGTGTCATTCAACATTTCTTGAAGTAGACTGAATATATATATAACTCACAGTTAATTTTCAAGAAATATATATCAGCAGTAAGATAACTTTTAATTTAGTTTCCATACCTTTCCACTATTCAAAGAAGAAAATGCTTTTTTACAAATTAAAATTTTCAAAGGAATTTGAATCACACTTGTTCCTAGGAAAGAAACTATAATTGCCACTTATTTCAGTATTTTAAAATGGCCATCACTTTTAGTAATTATGACAGGTCAGACATCAAATATTGCATTTTATAAAAGTATTCATGTTTTAATTAACTATTATAATGATTTTTTTTTTTTAGTGAAATAGGACTCAAGACTTTCAGAATGAGCTTTTGGTAATAGTCAGTATTTCCAGGGAAAGAGTGGTCATGTTGGCTGTTACAGTTCTTTAGCTGTTCATTTAAAAAATCCATTATTGCCTATTTCTGCTCAAAGTGTACAGCTTTTTTATATAGTAGATGTTAGAGAATATAAAATTTTTATTTTTTATACTCATCTTTTTTTCGAACACATAAAAGGAATTACTTTTCTTGATTGCCTTTTAAAATGTTATCATACTAATTTTCTAGAACCAAAATCTGTTTTCCTTTGTGTGCAGCTGTGATTTTTCTGAAGCACTTCTTATTTTTATTTACAAGAATTGGTTTCATCCAACCTTTCTTAATAGTATTATTTTATAAGAAATGTAAACAATAATACATGTTTGGAGTGACTTTCCAGGGTAAATGGTCTGGGATGCTGGTGGGAGAGGGGCCAGACTTCTGTCATAAACTGGGGATGGGACACGTGTCACATCTTGCATGTCAGCTGCCCCCAGAACAAGGACTTGGCTCTTATATAATTTACCCCTTGTGATGCTATTGCAAGTGTTGTGGTTTTCTTCTTCTAGTAACCCTAGCCACACCTTGCTTTCTTTATGTTCTACCAGAACTCTGAGATGGAGAATCCAGAACCTATGTAATATAAATACACATACCCTGTACACCTATTTTTATGTAAGTATCTAAAAGAGGCTTCACCAAGAGGAAGGATACAGGCTCCTCTTGGTGGTGTCAGCCAATAGAGCAAGAGGAAACAGAAAGAAACTGATGCACAGGAAGTTCCACCTGAACACAAGGAAGAACTTCTTTACTGTGTGGATGCCCAACAGATTTCCCAGAGGGGCTGTGGAGTCTCCCTCACTGGAGATGCCTCACTCAAGCACCATCTGGATGCAATTCTGCACCATGTGCTCAAGGAAGACCCTGCTTGAGCAGGGAGGTTGGACCAGATGACCCACTGACATGAATTCAAGAGGACAGATCTCTAAGTATAACACTAGTTTTAATAAAAATAGACAAGAACTGTCTGTGCAATTTTATCTCCTACATACTTTTGCTCCTTTCTATTGTAGTTTTGAATTAGAAGCCACATCCTCCACTGGTTTTCCAGTTCTGGTGCATAATCTTTGCTTTGTATCAGTACCCAGGGATCATAACTGGGACAATTCAGATATCATGGTTTAAGAGTCTAAAGATTTGAAACTTTCCAGTCATCTGAAAGTTTATTGTGAAATTTGATGCTTTCTCCAAGTTGTGAAAATGTATTTCCTCCTAAGTTGTGTATGCGACTGTGTGTATGTCCTCAACTGATATAAAAGCAGAGCTTGTTTGTCTAAACTGTGATTTTTTGTTTCTGGAAATGATGAATGTAATAGCCAGTATTGGATCATTGTCCTAGGTCATATTATCAGAAAAAGATGCTATGAGAATTAGAAAAAATGATGGAAATATCTGTTCTGGGGATGTTACTGTGAGCAAACACTGCCTGTGAGGCCTGAGGTGTATTTCTCCCTTATGTACCCTGTTTATGACTCATTACAAAAAGGAGACAGTTAGCATTTTGCATTAGCCTCAAACTGGGTACTACTTAAAAAAAAAATATATATAGCACCTTCTAATCACAGTTAATTCACTTAAAAACATATCATGGCACGGAATCAAATACCTATCAAATTGAGTCTAAAATGATCATTAGTTGAAGGAGAATATTTCTAAATAACTTCATGATTAGAACAAGTACAAATGCATGGGGATGAGGAGAAATATGGAATAATAGGAAAGAGAATAAATTCTTTTTTTCACCTTAATTAAAGCTTAACAAAGTAAAGCCAAAGTGTGTCCAGAGTTCAGAATTCTCATGGGAATCTAAACATTTTACAGAAAAAGATTTGCAGTCTCAGGCTAAATGAATGGCATAATTAGCCACAAGACAACATACTATGAAATGTCACTGCAGAAAAAGATTTTTTTCAAGATTCTGAGGGTGAAGTATTTTTGAAACAGCACATTAATATTTATTTCTTTTCCTCAAATCTTCTTTTGTTTATGCTGTTGTTTTGTTGCTTGCTGTTTCAAAAATGTGGATTTAACATGGTAGTAATACTGCATCTTTTTGAAGAATATTTCTTTTCTACCAAAAAACTCATTTTCTACTCAGAATTCTCAGAAAATTAGAAAACTAATTTTCTACTAATTGGACCTAAGTGGTGATTCCTCTGTGTAGTTTTGTACAGTTCTTCAGAAAGTGGGATGATCTACTCCATAAAAGGCAATTACATATGGCTTTACATTAGTTAACAAAACACTTTTCCTCAGTTTACACTTAAAGAACGAAGGGAAATACTAAGTAAATCAAATATTTTTTACTAAAACTTTTAAGTGATCATATTTGATTTAATTGGAAGGAAACACTGACCTTTTCACCACTGGGCACATTTCAGAAGACAGTTTTCTGGTTCAGCCTTTTTTCTGAGTATGAGAAAAATACAGTATTATTATGTTTTTTCCAGATCTGCTGGAGTAGCTTCTTGTGTTCTCTTAGATAATTTTCCACCTGCATTTTAACACTAAATGTTTTGGTTTATTTTTTATCTAAGTTAATAAAAGGCAGTGTAAAGGCAAACTCTTCCCTACTTTGAGGATTATTTTTTGTGAGAATAGCACATATGTTGATCATGTTACTTATTTTTCATTCTTTGTCTAAATTTATGTTATTAAAGAGTGTGTTATTACCACATTGACAAATAATTCCTTTTGAGAGGAAAAGAAAATTGACATATAAGCTTAGATTTCTTAACATAAACGATTGTCTTTTGCAGAGCAATTTGAGAATTTTCCTGTGCTGAATAAGGATGTTCTAGGGGTGTATTTTCTGGAAGAGGAAGTTTTCACCTGTGGGTTCTTTGAAAACTACCTCTTAGTCAATTGGAATCAGGGAACAGGAAGAAAAATAAAAGCAGAAGAAAAAACATAAGGAATTGTGTTAACTCATTTTTAAACTCACATTCAGGTATGAGTCATGGATTGTATAAATTACTACAGATATATTGTTATGATGAAATTCAGACTCTGTACCATCAAAATAGACATCCTTAATCCTGAGTTTTTCCTTTTACCTAGCTTTCCTACTCTTTATTAATTTTTTTTTTTCAGCATATTCTGCAAAAATATTCTTAGGGTTTTGTTACAGATTGATTTTTCCAGCTCTTAAAAATATTTGCATTCTCATCTGCAGGAATCCAATAATAGCAAGAAAGAAATATTCAGTTTTAAACTCTACAAATGTACCTGCAAGTATGAAACTATAACTGAGCATCTTTACTTCTTTGTACAATGACTAACACATTAATTATCAGGTTGATCTTGAATAAAACTATTAAAATTTTATCTCTTCCTTATATCTTTTCTTTAAACACACACACACACACACACACACAAAGCATTTTAAAAAATCCCCAACAATTAAATTTCGAGTAGCAGAAGAAAATTTTATAAGAAAAATCCCAAATTTTCATTACTCTTGCTTAGGTTGTGATATTAATATTGAATCCTAATCCCTCATTTGTTTTTTGTGCTTTTTAAGGATATTTAATTTTTTAACCTTCAGTATAACTTGTGTTATAAGATTTATTACATATGTATTTATGATATATACTACAGATTACAGAAATTAATTTAGAGTGAGTTGGACTATTTATTGCAACTGCAATTTAAGAGAATCTATGCAAACCCACACAGCCTCTGAAGTCCTGTCTTGCATTTCTAAATAGAACAGATTTTCTTTTCTATTCTCATTTCTCTTTACTCTTTGCTCCAAAGAACCTTGGCCAGAACACCATGCTGAAGCTGGCTCTGATTTTCAGTACTTCTGTTTCTTTCTATTCATACTTGCATGCTGTTAGGAGAAAAAGATCCAAAGGATGAAAAGTCTATGAATATTCCACAGTTAAAAGGTTCCCAAGAAATATTAGATCATCGCTGACATACAGTGATTTTCTGTTTTACTAATCTATTTTAACTTCCTAAAATATGCATAATACTTTGTGAATCTTAACCAATTATTCTTTTTAATTCATCTGGATTTTGATTCCACTTTCTAGTCACTGTGACTTTCTGTCAGACACAAATAATTAAATAAACTAGAAAGTTCCATGTAAGAATGGTTCTTTATTGATGGGTCATGAGCAGTGCCTTTAATACTACAAAGCACCACAGAAGGTTTGATGAAACTTTTGTGAGTTTGGGGAAAGGAGGAGAGGGGAAAAAGGTGAATATCAAACATATTCTGTGTATTTTAAAAAATATATCTGTTAAACATGAATAATCTTGAAATAATGAAAATATATTTCCACTCCTCCTTGCAATTCTGTATAATGAAGCAGCTTTCAAGCTTATTTTGGGTGCAGCTTACGATCAGAGAAAATGAGAAGCAGAAACAAGCAAGAATGTTTATTATAGTTACTAAGGTCTCCTTAGAGAACCCCATCTGATAATTGAAATGTAGCTGGTTCGACTCATCTGGCAGATGGAAGGATCAGCTGGTTCTTTTGAACAGTGTTCAACATGATAGTAGAAGTATTGTTTTTCAAGTTTTCTGTTTTCTATTTTTTTTTCTTTTCTTCTTTTTTTTTTTTCCTTCATCATCTTGTGTATTCTTTCTTTTTTATTTTAATATTTATTTTAATCTTTAATGTCACCACAGCCAAGTGAAATGTTCTTTAATATTAATCTTTGTCCAGGAAGAACCAAACGCCTGAACAGCAACAACAAGAACAAAAAAAAAGAGTATTTGATGTATTATTTATATTTCATTCAAAAATGTGAGGCTGAGATACATTACTTACTGAACAGTACTGATCTGTGACAGACTGTTCTATTCAATAACACTCAAGCAACTAGTTAGAAATAAAAGATGGAGCATAAAGATCAATGCAGAGATTTCCTCTCCTAGTCTCCCACATAAATGTTAATAGAGATAATTAACATGCTCTGAACAAATGCCAGTTGGCTGAATTTTGCAAAAAGGTTTTAAAATATTGAATGTATAAAACCTAAGGCATCAGCATATACATAAAGAATGATATAAATTTCAAATAAGTTCAATTTTTTTAGTTGGTCATTTTGAGTATATATGTAGTATTTTAAGAAAAGAACACAGTTTCCTAATGAATAGATTGACTTAGGTTTTTTTCCCCATTAAAATTGTAAGCCTTCATTTCAGGAGTAAATGTCAGTGAATCATCTCTTGAAAACTATTGTTCTTCCATGTGACCTAGTGCATTTCTGCCTGGTTTTACTTTCTTTTTTGTTTGTTTGTTTTGTTTTGTTTTGTTTTGTTTTGTTTTGTTTTGTTTTTGTTTGCTTGCTTGCTTGCTTGCTTTAGATTTTGCTTTATTAGTTGCTTGCCTCAGTTTGAGTGAGTGGAAAAAGTAAATACAATAATGCCCAGAGGAAAATTATCCATTAAACAAAAAAAGGGCACATGTGACTTCCTTGAACAAATTAAACATACTTGGAAAGAATTTTCAAAACTTTCTATGAAAGAGGTTCCTCAGGTTGCAGGGAGAAGAGAAACAAGCTACTGTAGTGTTAGAAAATATGAGCATTTACATATCATATTGAGAATTTTGCTCTATAACCAATAGTAGAATGGAGAGAATACAAAAGAATAAATGGAAAAAAAGTTTTTACTTGCCTTATTTTCAGTCACACAGTTCATGAATTTTATCCTCCAAGAGGGAAGACAGAATGCATAAGCAAAAAAAACCCAAAAAAATCCACAAAAAAACATAAGACGTGATCATTTGCCACACTTATTTTTTCTCCTTTAGATTTAAATATGAAATGCAAGAAGATACAAGAGCAAAGTAGACTTAAACTGCCAAATGGGATATTACAGCTGATTACTTAGAGAAACACTGATAACACAGGAAATACATTAGGCCAGATGTAAACATTTACTGGCAGATGAAATTGTTGAGCGCCCTAGCAAGCAAACTGAAAACACCAGAGGAAGAGATCCATACACCGAATGGGTATTCTCCTTTTCCTAAGAGAAAAGGAAAACTGAATGGTGAATCTCATCTACGGAGCATAACTGACTAAAATTTCTGAAGAAATTGACTTCTGAGACTAAAGGAAAAAAATTAAGGTGACCTTAAACACAAATATCTCCTGATTATATGTAATAACTCACTCTTACAAGCTTTTCTTCTGCCCATACGCAATCCAGCATGGATATAACATATTTTGCTTTATTCCTAATATGCCATTTTTACTGCCCTTCAGGTCAGGCAAAAATGCTCCCAAATATATGAAACCACAATGTTGAAGAAATAGAATGAAGGCTGACTGAAATACTTACTCTTATTATCTCATAATTAATTTTTATATGAATCGTCATCCCTCATCCCTAAAAATCAAAACAACAAAAAAGTGGCCAATATGACCTTTTTTTGGTACTATCTAGTTTAATGAAAATAAAATAATTTTCAAAAGAAAAATTTTGTAGGATACCATCCCACAAAGGGAACAACACTATTCTGCTAGGAACTAGAACATGTCTGTGGTAGCAAGCTAAGTTAGTACTGCTAAACTACCACCCCAGAGGGAGATTCCTGGTCTTCCATACCCAGTGGTACACAGCAATTCTTGCTCTCATTCCTCAGCTGACAGCTGTATCTGCCTGGGGGAGACAACTATGATCTCATTGCAAAGCTTGTGGTCTGGACTTACATGTGGTGGTCACACTTCAGGAAGAGATTTTTTAGTTTTGGTTTTGTTTTTTTGTCCAGTTCACAATGTCTGAAACAGTGCACGGCCCTATCAAGGGTAATGTTTTAAGCCCTTAAAGCTTAGGAGCTTTACATATCTTCCCTGACATTATAAGGCATAAAGGTGCATGGCATGAAAAGCACAACATATGTGAAAATTCTGAAGGATGGAATGACTTCATATGTAGGCTGCCATACGTTGTGGGATTGTGTTCAAAGTATCTGTTGGGATTTCTCCATAAACAGAACTCTTCCCAGAATTATTCCTGCATGAACTGGAACTCCAAGAAAAGGAGTCTGAGCACAGACTCAGCCACCTGAGGTACAAATGGGCTGGGAACCTGAAAATGAAATTGGAAATTAATTTATTTTTTTATTTTAGAAGTACACATTAACAAGTAGCTCAGCTACTACATATTTATAAGATTTAATATGATTCTAGTAACCAGCAGTTCTTCAGAGTCTAGAGCCTGCTGAAACTATTCTGAAACTGATAAAGATGGAAGGTTCTTTAGAATTCCCAACTGCAAATTTATCTTACTAAAAAACAGAGATGACAAAAATAAAGCATATTAAATCAATGTGTATTTCCTACACAGATGCTACAGAGAAAGGTTTAAATGGAAAGATAAAGAAAATGGGACTAGTCAATTATTTCTAATGACTGTGATAATTATTCTATACTGGGTAAGAGAAGAAAAGCTTTAAACTAAATTTCTACAGATTGGTATGAAAATGTAATGGAAATTAGATTAAAATATTAACACCTTCTAAAGTTGAAAATAAATTTAGGCATTTCTCTGTGTGAAGATAAAAGAACTTAGACCTCAAAGAAGTCCCATATCCCTTGACTCCAGATTTTCATTATTTTAATCCTTGTTCAACACTCTCCTAACCCGGACTCCTTTGGAAAACAAAGTCTATACTTTAGCATGGAGATTTCTGAAGTAAAAAGAATCCTGAATATCTAGAATTGTCTCATTTTTGAATGTTATGAGTACCACAATATCTGATCCCATACCTGAGTGCTCGCATGATCTAGACATTTTGCCTTATATATTGCTCAATCTCTTACATAGGCACAGAGGACTGAGAAGATATTATGTTCTCACAAATTAACACATTCAGTATTTTAAGGGACTTTGAGAAATTTTCAGATGTCTGGAAAATTTCAAGCATTTAGACTTTAAAACATGAAATCAGCATTGCCTCTGTAACAATCAGTATGTCCAGATGTACAGAAATTAATGTGCACCAGCACTGGAGAGCCAGTGGAGAAAGAGACTTCTAATTCAAAACTACAATTAAAAAAAAAAAAATGTACAGATGTTTGGTGTTTCATTTTATACAAGCTGCATGGCCACTTTCCATAGGTCACCACAGCAAGATTGTGATAATGGCATTTGAATTGCTGCTGCTTTTTTATGAGTATTTCTTATGAATATTTATCAACTTGCAGTCAAGTTGATTGATTGATGGATTGATTGAATGATTGAAATCACTTTCTGTTACCACTCAGCAGGGATTAGGGCAGGATATCCTGGCTTGAATAGGGATAGACATCCTCTTGGGCTTGATATGGGGCATTCAAAGTGTTTTCCTGATGTAGTGTTCCCACATTTCAGGATAAGAAAGTGCTTCCTTGGCCAGATGTCAAATTAGACTCTCACCAATTTAAAGTTTAGTGCTTGCTTTTTTTCTAGATATAGAAGAAGATATGCTCTTTCATACCTTCCAGTAACTAGAATAGGATGAAGTCATGACCTGGTTTGCTGTTAAGGAAGAAATAGCTTTGTAACGTGCACTTCCCTTCAATACACAAATTAACGTATTCACTGTGTGTATTCATGTAAGAGGTCCTGAAACCCTCAGTCAGTCAGTTTCTGCATCTCCATTGCCCATCATGAAATGCCTAGAAGCTTTCACTCATTTTATGGGCAGGAGCATAGGTATGGGTAGTAAGCTGGAAATGAAAGGTAAAGAAAGAATTTTAATTAATTACACTAGAACTGGGCATTGGAAGGAGACAGAAAATCAAGAGCAGCTGGTGCAAGATTCTGGTTCCTATCTGTAAAAAAGCATTAAATATTTGCACCTGAGAATCCTCTCTATTAACACTAATCAATGTAGGAAGTAAAAAAATGTAGGAAGTAAAAGGAAGAATTTTTCAACTGTAAATTTCTCAAGTATAAATTAAGCATCCTTTTACCATCTTTCTTAAAATTGCCCCATGAACCTTGAACAAAAAGCTTGAGGGCCCCATTCTTTACTGATTAGATAGCCTCCCTAGAGGGTACAACTACAGATCCATATCTGTTCAGACAAAGAAACAACTACAGTTAGCATTTACAACATTCTGAATGAGTGCTTTTATCCTCGAAGGAGACCTCTCACCATGATATTTTGAAAGAAAGCTGGACTGTCTACCTCTTGCTAAAGGAAATAAAGATTCCAGAATCCAAATGAGGTTTCTAAATCCTCAGTGACATACCACATCCTCAAACACATAACAAAGTGAGGTGCTTCTATCATCAAGAAAAGAAAAAATTCATTTAAGCCAAATCCTTCCCCACAGAGGTTGTGCACAGCAGACTATGTGTTGTGATGTATTTTAATATCTGCAGCTGTTTCTAAGACACATACAGCAGTCACAGGTTGTATTGGGAATATTAAGAAATAATTAAAAACAAGCAAGCAAATAAAAACAAAGCTGCAAGAATGACAATAAAACTCTTTGGCAGAGATTGCAGAGGAGAAAAGTCATACTAATATTATCTAAACTAGGGAGTCAGGTGTCTGCTTTGGGAATATGGATTTCATAACTGAAGTCAGAATTGTCACTATTTTGCTTGTTAAGGTGAATTAAACCTATTTTTTTAAATTAAACCATAAGTTTCATATTGATTTTGCTTCTATGTACTTAGAGTATTTTAAATGGCTTAATGGGTTTTGAGTTACTTAGACCTTACAATATGTTGGTACATTCTTTCAGAAACTTTGGATCTCAGTTTCTAGAAAGCATTGGAAAACCTTCAGTAAATGGAATAAATAAAGGAAGTCAGGAGGCTTAAATGTGTACCTAAAATTAAGATTCTAAATCTGTAGTATGCTGCCCTGTATTAGGGCAATTAAACAGCTTGATTTTTATAGTACTGGAACCTCAGAATTCTTTTGGATAACAACAGAATGATCCTATGTTTTCTTCTGGGCAAAAGTAAAGTTCTGCAAATAATTGCACCATGTCTTTGCTGTAAATGGTACTATACTGCCTGTTGAGAAGCATATGTTCAACACAGCACAGAGTTCTATTAATGCAGAACCAATGTCAAAGATTTGGCTGCTCCTCAGAATTAGCTGACAGCATGGTCTGAGCTGTGCATTTCATAAAGTCTCTTCACCCTCTAAGGAATTTGTGATTTGAAGTGATTTGAGAGAGAGAGCTACTGCAAATCTCAATATCAATCTTCCAAAAAATAAGGCAAAAACCCGTGATTGCACACATCTGGTAAAATACCTTTTTTTAAATGAAGTGGCACAGAAAGATATGAAATGTTGACATTTAAGTTGACTTGCAAGCTCAAAGTTTTTGGCATCAGCCACTGTCAGCTGGAATTATTTCTATTGCTGTCGCTGTCTGCACCTAGGTGTATCTTTCCATTTTGCAGGTATCATCTTTTCTATTTATTTTCTTTAATTGCCTCTTGTGGGACATGGCAGTCACAGTTTTTCCTACTGTAAACAATTTTTGGAAAATGCATAAATATTAGATAAACATATAGAAGGCAGATTTTTTCTGGGTGTTTGTCACATTTTTTTCCTTTATACTCTACAGTTTCAGAGTCCAAGCTCTTCATTTCCCAGATAAGCACCTGATGTTTTTCACAAAGGCAAGCTACATGTCTCCAGCTCCCTAATGAGGGACTTTAGCTCATATCACAGTTTAGAAATATTCACTGATAGTAAACTGTAGGCTAAAGAATAATGCAAACCTTTTGCATTCCCTTGCTGTGGATCATTTGGAACAGTTATAATGTAAGAATTTTGATCTTACTTTTTTATTTACCCTGATGTATTAAAAAACTAGCATAAATGGGATCTAAAGGCATTTTTATGCCAGTTTTTCTACCAGGAAAACAAACGATTCTTCATTACTGTCTCTAAAATATTGACCTAGTGAAAACCTTTGTCTAGTCAGTTCTTTAAGGGCAAACAAGATATTCTGTTGTGATAGTGCTTGGATCTTAAGTGAAGCTAAAAACAACTCTTTTGGTTAGGAAGAAACCCTTTTGGTCAAAAAATACTTTCTAAAGACTTCTTGAGAGAAATTCAGTGTATCTACTTGATTTGATAAAATAAGGAGTTTCCCTACATCATGGTTTAACTCCAATGGGCAATTCAATACCATACAGACATGCTGTCATCCAGTGGTGGAAAGGGAAGTAGAATCTGAGAAATGTAAAATACAGGGCTTGAGATAAGAATATTTTAATAATTGAAATGAAGTACTACTCCTATTACTAAAACCAGTTCTAATTAAAGTTGATATTACAAAAAGAGGTAGAGAAATAAAACTCAAGTTAAAAAAACAAACAAACAAAAAAAAAAACAAACAAACAAACCAAAACCATCATGCAAGTGATGCACAATATCATTGCTTACCACACACGGACTGACACCCAGCCTGTCCCTGAGCAGAAATCAGTGGCTCTTGGTCATCTGTCCCATTTTGTACACTGAGCATGACATTCAGTAATGTGGAATACTCCTCTGGCCAATTTGGATCAGCTATCCTGGCCATGCTCTATCTTGGCTTCTTGTGCACTTCTTCACTGACAGCATGTGGCACTGAAAAAACCTTGATGTAGTGTGAGCACAACTTAGTAACAACCATAACATCAGTATGTTATCAGCATTATTCTCACACTGAATCCAAAACAAAGCACAAGTTACAAAGAAGAAAATTAACTGCATTTCAGTCAAAATCAAATGTTCTGCTTGGTTTTTTGTTGTGATGTGAATGGTTGAAATGTGTTATAGCCTTTCTCTAACCTGCATTTATCCCAAACATTCTGGCTGGTCTGAAAATAATAAAGAAGGATACTCACTTTAGACAGGATTATCTTGCCAACCCATATAGCTGTAGCAGCATGTCATCCTAGGAAGAGTCATGAGGCATGGAACAATGCTGTGAAAGAATAAGCTCAATGCCTGTGGCTTAAGCAGAATGTCTTCCTCTTGTGACATTATTTGGATGTCAACCAATATAGTCAGTCGGATCTTATATGGCAAAAACCTGTGCTATAAGGCGTTATCCCTATAGGATATGATGGAGATTTTTTTGATTGTATTTTTTAAGAACTAATAAGCTGAACTATATTTATCCCAGAGGATATTATTTACATCAGAACTGGTTCCCAGCTTCAGAAACAGTCAGGCGCTTTGTAAGTGCCACAAGACCCTTAGGTTCTGCCTTCCAGGAGGCAGGAGGAGGAGTGGGCTGCTCTGAGTGACTCAGAGGGATTTTGTTAGGGCAGACATTCCTTCACCATTCCTTCCAGTGTGATAGAAGCAGTAGTAACCTCTCTCTCTCTGGGGAGGCTTATTAGCAGATACAGAATAGGCCATTTGACTCTTTGCACAGTGCTTCTTCCTTAACACAGATTTTCCCTTCTGTGGGGAAAAGACAGATGGGAAGATTGCTATGGGTTTATGTCAGCTCATAATGCAACACTTGGATCATTGCAACTCAGGCTGCAAGAAAAGCACTTGAAATTCAGAAATACTGGACATTATACTCTTTACATTGGCTGAATAAGCCTCTGGGTGCAAGCACAATATGAACTCTCTATTGACATCATTCTGTAAGATATTTTTTTATTGGAATACATGAATTACTTGAGTACCTAAAAGGGGATGCAAATATAGACTAAATGGAGACTGCAGAAGCAAACATCAAACTGCATTTCCAGTCCCTGTGTTTAACTACAAAACTAATTTTTTTCAATCAGCTTTTTTGGGGGGCTGATTCTGGTTTTTTGCTTGTGGTTTTTGCTTTTTGTTTGTTTGTTTGTTTGTTTTTTAACTTGGTACAGATGTATACTTAAAAAAAGTAGGCCACAACACCTAAGAGACAAGTGGAATGAAAACCAACAAATTCCATTCTTTTTATTTCAAAAATTATCTGACCATAAATTTATTTGAAAAATTTATTTGACAAAAAATTTCTTTGAAAAGTTATTAGCTAACTGTTGCAGCTGTTCATTTTATTTTTACAATGAGCTTTGGGGAAAGAATTAAAATGTAATGGGACCTGTTAAGTAACAAAGATACATTGAACTATATGTGTACATTAAAATATCATAAGACCCTAAATACAATTCCTTGTAAAATCTGGATTCAGCATGCAACCACATATCTATAGACACAAGATGAAAACTAAACAGAAAGCACGGAGGAATTGGAAGGCAATGTGTCTGGTCTTCAGCCCAGAAACTAATCACAATTGAATATACAATTTTGCAAATATATTCTAAAATCTTGGGTAAGTCTGAGAAAATTAAAACAGTAATATTTGATTTTTACAAGACTCATCATCAGACCCAACATGCAATCTATTCTAACTACAATTTTATGACCAAAAAAAATACTTCTTTCTTGCCTATTATTGGAAAATGAAATTTAAAAAAATAAAAACAAAAACAAACCCCAAAACAAAATAAAAAAAACCAAAACAACCACAAACCCTCCTCCAGCCCAAAACCCCAAACAAACAAACAGAGGAAACTAGATGAGATTCTGTTTGTTTAGTTTGACTAGCATATGTGCCAACCACTGACAAAGGGCAGCAAGGAAATGATAATGATATGTTTGTACTGAAGGCTTCCTCTGTTTGGATCTGGATGGCATCAAAGTAAAATATCTGACAGCTTCCCTTGGCTTGTCAGACCATAATAGCAGCTTACAGAAACAAAACCCTGCTTGCAAAGAGACTTGGAATCACATCAGAGAAAGCTGCTGTGCAAAACAGAGATGAAGAAAACCTGGAAAAGGTGGGAGACTCCACAATATTTTAATGCAGTGTTTGAATTTCAAGCTTCATTACTAGTATCTCTGAAGCCAAAATAGTTCAGCCTCTGAGGAGCTCTATCAACTCATTTTTAAAAACGTTTTCTGATTGATATGAAGGAAGCTTATTTCGTATTCATGGAAAGCCTTTTAACAAACACAAAAGAAAACAAATAAAGAGAACAAGCACAAGTTCAAGCACTGTCATAGGCCCTAACACTGACCACAGTCAAGAGCCATTGCCTATTTTCCACTGTTGTTCACACATTATTCTTTTTGGTCAAATCATCTCCTCTGATCAATTATTAAAACATTAGTTTATTATTAAACAATAGTTAATCAAATATTAAGTACCTGGACATTTTTGAGCCCATTGTTATCAACTGAATTGCATACAAATCTAAATATCATTGAATCTTCTTACCTAATAGAAATGGCTACTGCCAAGTATGCATTAGGGAACAGCTCTTGGTGGCACAGATTCCCAAATTGCAACAACCACAGGGTCAGTGAAGACAGACAGCTCAGCTGTGAAAGTTGAAAAAGCCTTGTTTGCACAGCCCTATCCCAAACCAAATAAATGCTGCCTTACAAATCCCATCATCTTGCTACTACTCCAAGCTTTCACTTTTGCAGCTATCACAGGAAATCTCAGAAATCCCTGCTGTCTTGATGCAGACATAGCCTCAAAAACATAGCAGGAGGGGGAAAGACAGGTCCTGAGCAACATATAACTACAGAGGAAAACAAATGCACAGATTTACCTCCAGAAATAAATGGGAAGTTAGTACAGTCTCTGAAAAGTGAGAATGTAAAGCTCTATGTAATAATTAAGAATTATGTAAGATTAAATTTAAAGAAAAGCATCAAGGCATTATGAAATGGTGTTCCTAAGATGCAATGTTATACTGAGTTTTATATCTGCAAATAAATGCTGTTTTTTATACTACCACCATGAGAAAAAAACACAAAATATATTGGTTTTATTTATCAAGGAAACATCAAGTCTCTTGATCTTACCTACCATCACTCAGGATTCAAAAACAAAATAATTTCTACAAAAATTTTGTGATGACTATAAGACTAAATTTTAGAAAATAATCATGTTAGCTTTTTACCTAAGAAAGCTGAAATTACAAATTGACAAAATCACTTGGTGTGAGGAGCAGTGTCTCTCACAAATATTTATCAGATTGGTAATTTTGTGACAATGAATGCTGCTATGCCTTCTTTTCCATTTGATATAATTTCCTGACAGTGGATTTTGTGACCCCAGAGCTCTCAGTAAAGGCTTCACCTTGATATTCATACATTCAATCTAAAAAACTATAACTGATTTTAATATTACAGGATGTATTTGCAGGATTGCCAACTGGAAAAATAAGTAATTTGGAGAGATATGTTGATGGATTTTTGCTTGGTTTTGGTTGTTTTGTTTTTTTTCCCCCACAGATGATTTAATTTTGCTAATGAGTTTATGGATTTTAGCTTTTTGAATTTTTTCTATGTGCACAAATGGACAAGATGGTTTATTGCAAAAAAAATCTAGAGTAGATTTCGACTTTTTTTTCCCACTTTTTCTCAGAGTGAGCAGGAAGAAAAAAAGTTTTACAGTCTTCTTTATGTGACAACAAAAATGAGTTTCAAAATTTATCTATGTAATTTCTTTCCTACCATATTAAATATTTGCTGTCAGCATTGATAAAGATACAGTATATATTTTTCTTTGGATAAACATTCCATAATAAAAACATAACAAGATGGGGGTTTTTGTTATTACAATTCATTTTTATACAAGTGACTTATCAGTAATGACCTTAACTCTGGATAATTTATTAGAAAATAAACAAATAGATGGAATAAATGACTTGTGGAAAAGACTTGGGCTCTCAACCCTCCCAGATGGTCATTAATCCCCCAGAAATGCTACAAACCCTGATCACTAAGATGTAATTATTGTCATAATTAATACAGTGTCTAAATGCTGAACTGCATTTTCTTTTTGTTTAATTAACCTTTTGGAAATATTTTACTAATGAAAAAGGGCAGTATCTGTTCACCATGGAGATGTCACATTATTTTTTTTTATTCACAGCAGACACAAATAAATTATGGAAAGCTCTTTGTGTGTTTGTACACTTCACAATTCTGAGAGCTGTTGACGATTGGAAATGAAGGGCAAGGGCATGATTAGAAAGACTCATTATGCACTGGTTCAATACTTTGGTGCTATTCTTCATGAATGTGCTTAGCACTCAGACAGAGCAGACTATGAATTCTCAGCAGGGCAGGCAAAATTGAATTTTGCTGTTCTGCCACAGAAAAGCTAAAGGGCAGAGGAAAAGGGCAAAGCTAAGATGATTGATCTGGAAAAAGATCCTTGGAGACCCAGGCTTCCTTTTCCTGTTTCTACTTGGGAATGCATTTCTAGGGAAGCTGTCACGGACATTGCCAGAGATTGCCATACGTATGAGCGGGGAATACTCCTACTGGTTTGGCTGCCTGACTACACACAGTGGGTGCTCCTGACATGCCAGGACATTTGATTCCTCAATGGCAACACCAGGAGCAAGGCTGGTTTTCTCCAGAGTTCTTAAGAAAACTGAGATATACAGTCAAAAAGAATGGTCATAAACATTAATTTCCTATCAGCATTGACAACATGATGTAGTGCTAGTCATTTGGAACATAAACCTGATCTTGCAATTACTAAACCTGATTAAGGACTGTAGACATTCATCTTCAATTAGGGATTTCCTGATTCCCCAATTAGCAAGATTTTGAAAATTTGATGATTATATCTGACTCATAACCAATTAAGTTGTATTTCACAATGGATGTCCAAAGACACTTCTTTTCTAAATTCCTACTAAAACTTGTTATTCTTAAGGAATATGGTACAAAATATTTATATTTTTAAATTGGGAGTGTTTTTTTCTATATATCTATAGGTTTTCTCAAGCCCTCAGATGAATAACTAGATTGCATTTTGAGCATCATCTGCCTCTCAAATACACATATCTAGATAGAAATATGATGACATAGACTGTTCCAATTTTAACAGTTATTACATACTAAGTAAAATACTCCCCCTTTTTGTTTAAAAATCAATCAATCAACCACAGCTTGAGACATAAATTCTCAGCTATTGATTATTTCCGTTAGGAAAATCAAGGAAAGATCAAGGAAAGTTTTTCCAAGCAGTTACCAAATTGTTAGAAATAAAGTTTTTGTTTTAAAAAGCATTGATAAACAGTTTAGTTTATGCTTATCATCTTCCTTTCATTTAGGACTATAAATTCAACCAAAAATTGTGGAAATGTTGCTTTGTCAGATATGTATTTACCTTGGAACAAGGGACAAAGTATTCAGCCAGGTTAATGGAAGACAAGGAAGAAAGATAATTTAATGTTTAGTTAAAACTTTATCTAATTTATCATGCAATTTTGGTCTTAGTCTCCTTGTTTGCTAAATAATTTATTAAATACAGTCCCTTTGCTTGCACCTATTAGACAGAAACTTGATAACGCATAACAAGCACACTGGAACATACGTTATTGTCACTAACACCTATACACTTCACAACAGTCTGAAATAAATTACTTATCCTACCATTAGATGTTGTGAGGTAGAAATTAATCCCCTTACAATGAGCAAAAGTTGGTCTATAACTGGTTGAGAAAACTTTTCTCTTTTCTTGTTTTTGTTTTTTTTTTTCCTTGTGAAAGAAAATGAGAGTTTCTTGAAATTACTCTCCTGTAAATTTGCATTTTGTCTGTAGACAACGGACAAGTTTTTATTGTCTTGCATCCACATTTTAAAAAAGCAAAAAAAGTCAAGCAAAAATTAATCAGGTCTCAGCTTTATCCCTACAGCTATTGAAGTTGAAGGACCCTAAAGTAATATGCAATTTAATCTGTAGAAAAAGAATAGTGGAGAAAAGTTCAAATTAATTCATTAAACTAAAACAGTTACATCTCCATTTAATTGTATTTAATTGTTGTAAGGTTTAGTTTCTATAAAACTCTATCTTCACTTTTTCATAATCACTGAACTTAAACTTCAGCACTGAAAGGCATGTATGGGAGGTCTCTGCCTCAGGCTACGTATTTTGGGTGAATTTTAAGCTAAAATAGCATATTTCCTTAAAAAAACATGCTAAAAAAGTCCATTATAAAACTCTACCATTTCCTTTCCTTTGAACAAACAGAATTCACCAGGGCTGAGACGGTGTTCTCTGTCTAGTATGATTATTGTGTCATTTCACATGGGAATTAAAAGGTTAGACTAAGCTTACAGGGGTCAGAAGAAACACAAGAGCAAAGAATGATTGTAAAAAATGGATTTTTCATATATTAAGTTGAAACTGCATAGCACTTAGCTTCTGTAGCAAAAGGAGCGAAGGCAGAAGTTTGTCTGCCAAATAAAAATCAAGACTACAAACACAGAGCTTCTGCCTTCTGCTTAACCTGCAGTTCCCCCTGCCGATGTCCTGCTGAGGAGGAGGAAGTGGTATGGAAATAAGTGGATAGCCTGGAGGGAAAGAGGGAAAGTGGGAGAGTGCAAGGTCAAGAAACAAAAAGCAGATGTTATGATGTTGGAAAATAGGACCCTTGAGGAACAGAAGACAAGAGGTTAGGTAAGAGCTATGAAATTGGAATAAAAACTACTTTATCTCCACACTGTGCCATAGCATGCTTTTTCTCTCTAGTGCTGGGGGTAGAGGGGCAGGAAAGAACAAACCCATTCCATGCAAGAGGAAACTAAAACACATTAATTGTAAAATGGAATATTTTGTTAGCCACTGATCCCTTTTTCCTTATGCTAGTTAACACCATAGTTTTGCTCTTGTGTTTATTGTTGTCTGAATGCAGATCCCAGCCTTTAGACTGACAGCTCTGAGGCACCCTCTCCCAAGAGTCCAGCATTATGGAGAACATTTCAGACATCGATTACCAAATGTATAAACAAGACTGGGAAATTTCTAAGGAAACAATAGAGTAATGAGTTTGACAGAAAAACCACATGGCAGGAATAAAGAAGGAAAATCTGTGTGTAGCTTGGTGAATTAAGTAATTTATATACATATATGTATAGTGACCACTCTTTTTTGTGGATTTTGTTTTCTTGAAAGTGGTTATTGTAGTCTCTTCATTTTGATGTATGACCAAATCTTATCTGGGATACTTCAGAAGTAATTTTGGAACACCAGGACACATTTGGTTCTAGAGTAAAACGTAGGGGGAAAATTTTTATATACATATTTAGACATATATTTCCAGAAAGAAATTGTGTGCAAAAAAAATACTAAAATTGCTGCATATTTCTTCAATATCTTCTTGTAGATTTACTAAGAAGGCTAGAGAAATGCTCTGTCTCAACAATATCCATCTTCAGGAAGAAAGGAACTTGGCTTTGTGCCCTTATATCCACACATTACAAACCCTCTGGAAATTATTTCAATAATACACTGAATTGGATTAATTTCTGTGTTAAATTAGAATGCTTCAAAGTTCACTATAAAACTGCAGTGCAGTTAATAAATCCTTACCAAGACAGCTCCAGTGATACCAAAGCCTACACATAAGCAGGGATAAACAGAAACAAGCTCCACTTCAGGAAAGCCATTGCAATTCAATTTTAAACCATTATAGCAAACTCTCTGCTTCTGCCCTCTGGTTGGAATTTCAGAATAAAAAATACAAAAGTGCTCTTCAGAGAGCTGACAGAACAAGTCAATGCAATTAATAACAATATTTTGTTGATTATTCTACCTTACTTTCTCTCAGTGGTACTCAACTTGAAAAGCAGAGGAACCTGTCTGTGATGAAGGCTGATGGTTTAGTTTTTGTGTTTGGTTGTTTTTTTTTTTATTTCACATATACTGAGAAAATTCAGATTTACCCTTGCTTCTCAATTTGAGTCAAACAAAATCCACAGGTAATGGAGATTTGCCACCTACACTCTTGTGAACAAAAATGTCCTATATTTAAAGCAATCAAGTGATAAATTTAACTGCATACAGCTTTGTTTGTATATGTTATAACTGATTTTTACTGTAGTCTTCCCTACAATTCAGCATTTTTATTAA
Organism: Muscicapa striata striata; assembly: GCA_030060385.1. NCBI lineage: Eukaryota > Metazoa > Chordata > Aves > Passeriformes > Muscicapidae > Muscicapa > Muscicapa striata. The sequence continues at coordinate 4,932,595 of JAREIS010000075.1, read as the reverse complement.
AGAATTCTTTCCAACATTTTTACCTCCTCTTTTTCCTGCCTCTTTCTCATATGGGTTTATAGAGCTGTCACTGAAGGGTACTTAGCAAATCTTACAGCCCCAAATAAAGCTATGTTTTAAAATAATGATGATGATGCTAACACATTACATCATCACTATTTTATTTCTTTTTAGTGCAGTCTCATGCTATTGTTAGGATGAAAAGAAACTACTTTTATGACAGGATATTTGTCTTACTATTCCATTTGCTGCAGCATGTCAAGAAAACCTTTAAAATATTGCACAGTGAATGACTGCTGTATTATTTCACCAAATCTGTGATACTACAGAAATTCCCACTGCTAAATACTAGCTTGCATCTTTGCACACATTTTTGCATCTTTTATATGTTTTTTCTAAAAGGATGTTATACATTTCAAATGTTAATATCACAAGATTGAAATAGACATTGATTTGCTTCACTGTTAATGACCAAGGAGTTAATTTAACATCTGAGAAGTATAAAATAGATTCTTCTTAATTTCAGATAATGCCAGGCTGGGAACCAGATGGATTCATCTCCATCTAAACCCACATATCTAAACCAGTAACCTGTATCTCAACTTGCTACCTAGGCTTCTCCGACAGAGCGAAGAGGTGTTTATTGTACACTGTTTAACATGTTCTGAGATAGATGACTTAGGAGACATATCTGTCAGCACCCTTTCCTATTTGTTTTTTTTTCCCCCTTCTTTAGAACAGGCCTTCAGGTGCAGAAAGAAATTTTAATACATCAAGGTTTGAGGAAAGTTCTCTAGTTTAAAACAAAAGCTGAATTTGCCCTGAAATATTAAAATTGTTTAATGTTTGACATAATTAAATACTTAATTTCTGATTTTTTTTTTTTTACTGTGTTTCTATACATTATATTTTGAAGGCAAGTATTTTGGTTTTTTGGTATTTTTAGTTATACATGTTCTGATTACGGAAATAATACATATTTTATTTAATTTTTCCTCTTTGATGTTCCCAGGCAACCTAATGTGTTGAAGCCTAAAAAAAAAGGTTTATTCTATGGCTGAACAAAGATAGAAAAACTGCTTGAAGAGGTTTCTGCTATTTTCTACTGCATCCCAAGCCTTCATGCTAATTTAGCAGCAGCCTGAAATATTTTGTTTTCTTATTCATTAGGTTGCTAAGGAATTGGAGGTAAAGAGAAGGTTGGGCACCTTGCTCCTGACAAGTGAACCACCAAGGGGATGAGGAATATAAGTGTTAAGATGACTAGAAATTTGCTCAGTTATTGTCACAATGTCAGAAGATTTGATATGTTGCCTCAAATGTTTCGATCCCACCAATCAGTGATATCAATAAATCATTTACTGCTACAGAGAAGTGTCAGGAAAATTTGGAACAATTCTCAGTAATTTCTTTGCAACTCTAGGCAGGAGCACTGCCTATCTGTCACAAGCCTAATGAGCTCTGGGCTGTAATAGCTGGAACTTGGATAGGGCATATTACAAAACAGTGTGGATTTGTGAGAAAGAAGAACAGCCATAGAGTCTTCCTGGCTACCAGAGGCAATCCCATGTTTATGGGTGAGGCACAGTTCAGCACATGCAACTGAACTCATCTTGGTTTTTGACAGGTTTTGTCTGTGTATTTGCTTGCTGCTCTTGTAATTGTAAATGTACTACAAATGAACTGAAGATTTTTTTTCTGCACTACAAAAGCAAGGGGGAAAATATTTGAAACGGAAGGTTCCATGTTTGTTGACAATTAGATAGAAAAAAAATCTATCAACTGCCATGTCTTCTGGAAATGAAAAAATGCTAGAAATATGCTAACTGCTGAATTTTTCTTTGAAGCATTTGTGACGGCAAGTATCTCATGTTAAATGGATGAATATTTTTTATTCTTACATTTATTGCTTTTCAGTAGTGCTATTTAGAAAGCACTCCTGAGTGCATTTTTCTTTCTGTAAATACTTCATTCCTGTGAGTCAAAATACTACTCTTCACATGTGCCAAGGATATCTATTGTATGCATTACATAGAAAAAAATTGTTAGTTGACATACACCACCTCCATAGAGATGTTTGTAACTTCATAAAGTCCCCTAAACAAAACAAAGTACTTATGCGACAAATTAATTGTTAAAGTTACACTGCAGATTGTTATGGACACCCTCATAATGGTCATCAAGCTGAGATTCTGAATGAGCCCAAGACAAATTAAAATCACTAATATTGCCAGGGCCAGCTTTGGGCACTGGAAGTAGAGGCATTTGCCCAGGCAGTAAAACTGGAATGGACAGGAAAATATCTGTATTTTAATTATCTTCTTTAAGAAGATCCTTAATTACGTTCTTCCTACAGCTATGCTACATGTCTGGAAAGACACATTGGTTGGCTAATACAAGATCAGGGTGTATGGGCTAGGAGTGCAGAAGCAGGAAAGGAGAAAAGAGGCAGTAAGAACGACATGAATTTCTGTTGTCACATTTCAGCCCTACTTCTTCTCCCTGTGTCTTCTTTTACAGCCAGACTTGACACCCCACACTTAGAAGTAGCAAAATTAATTTTTTTCTTATGTTCCTGCAGGGTCTCGAGCTGCTTCCTAAACCAGTTATGTTGGCAGAACAGAAAGCAATTCAATTGCCATTATAAGAAACCTATTTATATGACCTTTATAAATGTCCACTGTATTTTTCCACTTCTCTAGATGAATAAATGTTGTAAAAGAAAGTTCGATGTGATGAAAAATTAATATTTTAAGACTTTTGAATTTCTCCTGATAGTTCTTTTAGCATCAAATTTGACAATATCTTTTGAGAAGTACATCTGGTCTTAATTAAAGACTTCAATTACAGCTAATCCATCATATACTCTGAAAAACTCTTCCAGTCTTAATTATAAACACTGTTAATAATTTAAAACTCATATATCATTAAAGTTCAAGCTTCAGGTTTCAGCTATCTGATAATTTCATTCCTCTTGCTATTAATATATAAACCCTCCAGTGTGACCCCTCTGTGTAGGGATCTATAGACTGATTAACTCGCATCCATCTTAACTTTATCCTCCAAAATTTAAATAAGAGTCTTCTCTTTAACATGGGTCAGGTAAGAACCATCCACTTCCCTGAAGTAATATTCAGGCTAATTTTTGATGTATCAGCTTATATCCCAGGAGGAACAGTTTCATTAATAGAGCATGTTATCTAGTCCAGTTAGCTAAGCTTGTTACAGCTGGCTTGGGTACCTGTGTGCAGAGGTGCACAGTGTTATATAGACATAATCGGTCTCTCTGGCAGCATTATAAGTTAAAGGAAATAAAAAGCTAACAAAGATACTCAGAATAACAGATGGAAATGATACATTAAAAGAATCTTACAGGCCAAAATATATTAGTGGGGAAAATGGCAATAAAAGTGGAAACTTCCCCAAATTTAATAATGATCTTTGAATGATCCAGGTGAAATCTAATTGAATTTAATGCACACCCTGTGCTCCAGGTTGTAAGAGTCACTGTGCTGTCTATAATCCAGCCTAAGTCACTGGTATATGTACTGGTATATTGTTATGATGTTAATATTTCTGCACCATCTTTCTGGCATGACTCAAAGAAGCCCGGTGACAATCTACTTAACATTCAGCAAAACAAATGTTAAAATTGACTGGTAACTCTAAGAATTTGATAATGTAATTTTTACGATAACATAGAAAAGTATTTGCAACAATGAGCTCATACTTCAAAGGTTTGATAGTCTAGATTTTCAACATTTTTACTGCCTGACACTCAAAATTTTCAGGCTCCTTTGGATGATTAAAAATATTTAGCATTCTAGACCTCTCCTCCTAACAGAGCAAAACATCAGAATGAAGAGTGGAAGGATTCAACCAAGTTACAAAATTGTTTACCTTAAAGTAATCTCCAAAGATGTGTTCTTTACTACTTCCTATCTTCAGATATATTATTGGCTATGCCAGGTGATCTAAACTAAGGGAGATTTTCTAGCTGAAAACTAATAATTATTTTGTCCGATAAGATCTTTGCAAAACCAGTCCCCTTACCTGGTTCATCATAGCTATCTAATCCTTGGAAAAGGGGGAGATGGGAATAGTCAACCAGGTATGACAAGAGTTGCAGGTCACCTCCTCAATGTTAAAAATCTTATAGAAACACACTATTCCATTAAATAGAACTTCATAGTAATTTAATTAAATCTTATAGGACTGTGCAAAGTAAGGTACCCACTGAGGTGGATGAATGCGGCCTTTATTGACATAAAATCACTTAGGATGTGTAGGCAGAATGAGTTAAGTATAATTTGAACTCAGGGTGCTGTGCTGCAAACTGAGATACCCTATTTTAACCTGAGACCTTGCCTGTTTCCCTGTGATAATGACTGAACTAATACATGCTCCTTTGTCTAACATTCCTTATAATACACTACTCTTTGTTCAAGTAAATACAGTGTTTGAATTCTTTATGACGTAAATCATCTTAATATCTGTCTTAAATATTGTTTAAATTATAAAAAACAAACCCAGGAGAAACTATTAATCACTGCTGCCAACCTGAGCATACCCATATGGGTTGTAATCTGTAGCTTTCCTGTTTTGCAATGCTTCTAAAGATACTAAATATAAGCCTCTACAGTAGTATAATGAATAGAACTGAAAAAAATATGCTTTGTTAAGATTTGGAGTTGTCCCTTTTCACTATAATGTATAATTTAGTATCTCCTTAATCATATAATTTGGAGACAATGGTATAGATCATAAGAGTTTTTGTTTTCAGTCTTGTGATTTAATTGCTGCCTCTGTAGGTTCTGCTCGTCCGGTAAGAACATTTTTCATATATATTCTTCGTGGGCTGGACAATATATTTAAAAATATCTTTGGGCTAATTCTAATTTATGGTTGCTAGAGAGTAAGAATACTATATTAATAACTGCTGGTGAAAGGACCCCAGTGATGGGATACTGGGATTTAGGCCCAAATGCAAAGCTTATGAAGTCAGGAGAAAGGCATGCACATCATTGATGGGGCTTATATTAGGATTGCAAAACTACAGCTGAAATGAATGAAAAAAAAAAGGGATTTTTTACCAATATTTGTTACTTTGACACCAAAATCAATGGAGAGGTATGCTTCCATGCATTGATCCTTCGCATGTGACCTCTGCCTGCAGTCCAAGGTTAGAACCCTATTTACAGCAATATTATATAAACCTTAAATAACTCAGAAGGTTATAACCTTAAGTTTTTCTCTGGTCCAAATTCTAGCATATATTTGACCATGCATATGTCTGGTGAATGTACCCCACTGAGGTTCAAAACTTAATGCCTTGTAAACTTAAGGGTTGAGTTTTTATGTTGGTTTGTTTTTCTGGGTTTTCTTTGGCAGTGGAGAGTTAAATGTCAAGAATTTCATAGATTGTCAAGACATTGGGTCAACGAAACGGAGACTTCTTTCTTCTTGCAATCTTTTGGGTTTTGTGTTATGATTAATTTACCTACATACTGTGCTTAATATGTCAGTCTCTAGCAGGTTGAAAAACACAGTCAGCAAGCCTTGAATACTTAAATGCTTCCATAAATACAACATTTGCAACATTAATCTTCTTTCTCTGCCTGCTGATGAGTTTTCATAGTGAAACATTTGCTTCAATGTAGAGGTACACAGATGTTATTCCAATGAATTTGATACCCTAAGAATCTGGCTTTGTGCTGTTCTGACCAACTGCTGAGAACCCTCTTGAGATCCCACCACTGTACACAGCATCATCATCCCTGATGGTTTTAAACCACTTCCACTGAAGATTGTTTGATTAAAATGCTAATAAAGTACAAATAGTCCCATTTGCTTCATATGTGGTATCTGAGGTACTCACAAATGGATTTAAAATTACCCCTGTATGCAGCTGACATTTTTAAGGGGCAGTTTAACGACTACTTAAGCTGGCCTAAAACTGTGCTGCCCCGCTGAGCCTGCAGGACCAATTCTGTAGCAGAGACTACCTACTGCTTGGGCACAAAGGGGCTGACAGGACCACACAGCTGGGACAGAGGAGAGCAGCACCACAGCTTTTGGCAGCCGCTCTATCCTCTTTCTGACAGTGACACCAGGCACTTTTCAGCCCCTTCAGTCATACAGTGATGGAGAACTGCACTAATGAGAGTCTCTGCAATATGAAAGTGTCACTGCCTTCTATACTTTGTTTGCACAGTGTGATAAACATGTTAATTTTCAGTTTTAATAAAACCAGGATATTCTTGCCTGTTTTTTTTTTTTTTTTTTTTTTGTTGCTGTCGCTTTTACATTACCTAAATGTAAAAATAAACTTAAATAAAATAGCAATATATTACAAAAATAGTATCACAACATGCTCTTTTCTGTATGCTGTACTCTCCAGTTCCCCTGAAATCACTTGATCCTCAAAAGACAGAAACTTAGATATTAATTATTTATATACTTTATCTTTCACCACCTTTATTTGTCACATGTTCATCAGTAACACCAGATTTCTCCCTCCAGAACTAGCAGTCTCACAATGTGGGTTTGTATTTGCTCGTGTCAGGTGGGGTTATATAAAGAGGAAATGGACATGGATATTTCAAAAAGAAGACACAATTTGGAGGAATGTTCCTTTCTCTGAGAATGTGGTATACTTTGTGGTATACTTTGTTCCATTACCTGTTTATTGTAAAACATGTGAGCTATTCCTGGCTGGCAGAGGGTCTAACTTCTTCCCTCTAATACAATTATTTTTGTGTGTGCAAGTTTCTATGTGTAATTACATTATTGATAGGTAATATGATTTCACAAGATGCCTCTAGTTTGAAACAAAAACATCCTGTTTGCTGACACAGACAAGAGATTAGGTCATTTGAGAGCTGAGAGATTGTGGTTATCATCCTTAAAGGGGAAAAAAAAATCACCCACGTTTTCTTTGTGAAAGGTGGAAATAAGAAACTGTGCTTGAGAGTTTCAAAAATTCACAGTGAATTAAGTCTTCTAATAGATTTAGATTCAGAAAAGTCTGTCTTTCCATCTATAGTAAGGTTGAGTAATGAAATAAACACCAAGCCCTGCCAATATGGAAAGACTTCTGAGTGATCAAGAACTCTCACCCAAACTTGTGATGCCTCTGAAATAAAACTTCTACTTTAAACTTAGGAATTTATGTACTTGTCCTACTTGAGGAGTTAGATAGAAGTTTCAAGAGTCCGCCACCACAGGAACTTAGTTATCTCCACTCAGATACTTCCTAAATACCTGGCTTTTTTTTGTGAATGTTGGTTAATGTCTCATATTTGACAGCAGCACCTCATTCATGAACTTCTGAATTATTATTCTATTTGACACTGGCAAGTACTTTCTTGCAGACCAGCAGACTCTTCTACTCTTCGCTTCCATCTGTTAGCACTTGGCCTGTACTCAAGGAAAATAGCACTACTAGCATTTTCAAGATCATTCAGATGGCTGATCTTGGTATCAGTGCAGAATGCTATCCTCGAAGCAGTACACCACAGCATATCACCAACAATGACCCATGATTTCTTGCACTAAGAAATTGATGCGAAGTCACTTTCCCACAACTCAAAACTTATTTCTTTGTTACATTACCTTTTTCTTGCTGATAGCCCATAAGCCTTGCTTTTCAGCTAGTCCTAGTTACAAAGAATATTTGAAAATGTAATAATATAATGCAATTTGTTGCCAGATTGTGTCTCTCTCTACAAATAAAAATGTAAATGGTAACTTTTAATAGTTACTTCACAATTAATAGTTGTTCTGAAAGTGACTGTGATTTTAGTGACCACTCTTTAATTATCTTAATCCTTGAAGTTTACTTCACTTAATTGTTTACACTTTTGTGTCAAAAAAAAAAAAAAAAAAAAAAAACCACTAATTTTAACTACTATTGGTTTTCTGTTTTGGTCTGAACTTAGTTTTTATTGGGTTTTTCAGTTAGGTTTTTTTGTGTTATTTTGTTATTGTTTTTGTTTTTTGTTTGTTTGTTTTTGATGGCTTGTATTTGAAGCAAAGTAACTTGAAAATGAAAGAAACTAAGTAGTCTAAACAGTTTGAAATCATACATGGTTAAAGACACTCCTGCTTTATAATTTGCTTAGCAAAAGAATGAGCCTGAGCTACTCTGCCAGTAGCATCTTTGTTAATGTGAAAAAACCGCCACAGAAAAAGTGGAACACCATACAAATGCCTTCACAAATAATACTTTTTCCAAATGGTACCATTTGTGAATATATGGGGCCAGTCAGTAAATCATGCTCATGTTTCTCTACAAATATCACACTGCAATTGAACACTGTATATGTAATGATCTCAGCACAGGTCCCAGGGAGTGAGGAAAGCTCTTGGGAGAGCTTTACTCTTGCTTTTAACCTAAGTCCTACACATACTCTGCTCATTCTGAATTGCCTGGCAATTTATGGGAAAAGTCATTCTCTGAGACTTCAATATGTTCCAGAATTGGCCAGCCTTGGGAAAAAAATGTAATGGGTACAATGAGAATAGGAGGAAAGACTTGGGAGGTTTTCATTTGTAGTGTATTCCACTCAGTTTCTATAGCCTTAAAGGGGAATGTGGCCTTTATTGTTGCTTTACATTTCCTTTTGCTCTCCTCCTGGAATAACTTCCCTGGTAGCATAAAAAGGCACAACTGCAAAAGATTCAAGGTCAGATTCAAGATGTGCTGATCTTTGTTCATTATGCAAATTACTTCTGATGGGAAGATACGATCAGACAATAATCAGTATTTTTCCCTTTTAAGCCAAGTCTATAGGGCACATCTGAGAGAATAGGACAGTTCCAGGCACACTTCATCACTAATGTAAATGTGCATAATTTAATAATTTAATCCTTCTAAGGTGCACTCTGCAGCACAAAGAAACAGAATCAGTATCCATAATGTATGGCCTTTATATATTCATATATTCATTTCAAGATAACTACACATTGAGTAGCTTAAGCAATACTTAAATATGACACTGTATTTTCTAGCTATAGGGGCAAATAAAAAACAGAAGAATATAGGCTATGCCTTGGAAAAAGTTGTGCTTATTGAGATGATAAACCCACATCCTCTGAAGTATAAACTCAGTAGGTGGTAACACCCAAAATCTCACACCCTTTTGTTTCCTGCAATCGACTACTGAAGAACAGCTCGGTCACAAACACCAAGTCACTAAATCAGGCTCTGAAAATCATCACCGTCAACCCAAACTGATTCAAACCCGAGAAAGGTACTGTACCTCCCGGATTTTGTGGGCAGACCACAGCACCGAGAGTAGACCAGTATTTTCTGCTGGCCCTTCAGAGCACCACTGACCGTGATCGAGATGAGCGGTAGAGGATTTTACTCCGCGTGAATATTTGTATTTTATTTCAGAAGAGTTAAAGCTAAAACTGACTGAGAGCCATTTTAACGCATCGCATAAAACGAAGTGCCAGCGCAGGAACGCAGATATAAAGAAGTGTGACGGCCACAAACAAAAGCGGCTGTGCACATCCCCGTGGTCCCTGAGACACGGGCACTGCTAGCTACTTGCGCCGCTCTCACAAAGTTGTCACCCACAGGAGCGGCGGCCCCGGACGCCCTGCCCGGCCCTGCCCAGCCCAGCCCCGAGGAGCCCGCCGGCCTCCGCGCCGCGATCGTCCCCGACGGGAGCTGAGGGGCCGGTCCGCGGCGGGGCGGTGGCTGTCGGCCGGCTAGGGGGTGACCCACTCGGCAGCTTTTCTTCCACGAGCCCCCTCGTACCTCCTCAGCTCCCCGCTCCCCGCACCGGGACCCGCTGCACCGGGTCCCCGCGGTCTCTGGCCTCCCCGCCGCCTGCGCCCGCTGCCAGGCGCGGCCCCCGCTCCGGGCCCAGCCCTGCCCCGGGCGCTGCCGCCGAGCCCCGCTCGGCTCCGCCGGCAGCCCAGGCGCGGGGGCGGCGGTGGCAGCCGCGGCCGGGAGCGGGGCTGGGCTGGGCGCCAGGAGCAGCGGGGCATCGCCCGCCGCCGCAGGAAAGAGCCGCTGGGAGCCACGGCGGCACCGGCAGCCCGCTCGGCGCGGAGCATCGGCACATCCCCGTTCCGCCGGGGGCGGCTCTGCCGATCCCCCCGCCGCCTCCCCGCCTCTCTCCCTCCCTCCTTCCCTCCCTCCTTCCTTCCCTCCCCGCCCCTCCGGAGCGACATCCCTGCGAGTTTGCCTGGCTGCCCGCGCCCGTCGCTGGGCGCTCGCCACCGCATCTCCCTCTCCATCAACTCCTGGGAGCCGCCGGCCGAGGGCAGGGAGCAGAAGTTGCGGCCAGCTCGGGTGAAAAAGTAGCGGCAGAGTGGAAGAGGCCGGATCCGAGCGCAGCCCGGCCCAGCCGAGCGGGGCCGGCGCGGCAGCCGCCACCCGCAGCCCCCAGCCGGGGCTGGCCCCGCGCCCTGGGCCGCGCCCGCCGGGGCAGAACGACGCGGACCCGCCGCGGTAAGACGGGGCTGGGCTCGGGGCGGCGGCCCCGCCGTGCTCGCCGAAACTTGTCCAAGTTGTGCGGCCCCGGCGCGGGCAGGGGCGCGGCGGCGACGGGCGCCCTCTGGCGGGCTCGGTGCGGGCGGCGCGGCGGGGCCCGCGCCTCGGTCCCGTCCGCCGGTCCGGTCCCGTCAGCCGGTCCCGTCCCGGCTACCGGCTCGGTCCCATCTGCCGGCCCGGTCCCATCCGCCGGCCCGGTCCCGTCCGCCGGCCCTGTCCCATCCGCCGGCCCGGTCCCGTCCTCCGGCTCGGTCCCGGCTGCCGGCTCGGTCCCGGCTGCCGGCTCGGTCCCGGCTGCCGGCTTTCCTGCTTCCCGCCGGCCTTTTTGCCCGCAAAGCCGCTCGCGGGGTATGAATACGCGCGTGCTTTTATCTTAATTCGAGCTGAATTGAATTTCAGTGGCGTGTGTCAGATTTATTTCCATGAGTATCTCCTGGTAGCGTAACTGGAAAATATTCCCCGAGACTTCATGTTCACGCTGGAAATGAGAGCTTGAGTAGCCAGTCTGAATTGCTCTTTTGCCAAGGGTAAATTTTATGTAACTTTGAAAATGCTCCTTTTTTTATTTTGTGATTTCCTTAAAAAAAAAGGTAAATTAATTCATCTTTCCTGTAAACTTAGTAGCACTTTCTTAACCAAAGTACTTCAAATATGTTCTGTCATCTACACAGCCTCAGAGAACTTTTTTTTTTTTCTGTTTCCACAGGAAGAGCCTACATGCGAAGTGAAAGGAAACCTGAAACTTCTCTTCTTACAAGAAAGTATTGGCTTTCTGCCTCTTTCACATGTTTTCCTTTTGCATCATAATGGAAGGAGCAGGATTTTTTTAATCATCGAGGCCAAATTTGGGTATCTCTAGCTGAAGAAAAGATTAAAAAAGACTGAAAATATGTCAACATGACTCTTAATTCAGATGCATCTTTCACAGAGAGGAATTGTAGTTAAAAGCACTGCAGTTTCATTAAGAGGATTTAATGGAGGATCTATATTGATTTTTTTTTTTTTTTTTCCTTCCCACCCATCTATGAATTCCAAAAGAGAAAGATGGAAAGAGTGTGTAAGGAGATTGAGAAAAGGCAAAGACTAAAGACATCAACTTCAGTTTTGGAGTCTATTTTCCAAGTGTTGTATATTCCCTATTTTATCAAATCTAACACATTATTTTGAATAAATTATATCATTTTGTGATCAGTGTAGTTTTTGTCAGCTCGAAAAGTGGAATTTGGGCTGATTGAAAGTTTTAAGCTTTTTGAAAAAGCAAACATATGACTCCAATTCCCTTTTCAGATCATGCTTTTCAGGTTACCTAGAGATAGTGTTTTAGTCTGTTACTGTGCAGTCGACCTGTGCTTTATATGTATATCTTAGAGATTTTACTTTTTTCCCTGATTTTAGTGTTTATGCTTGTAGTGTTGTATTTGACAAAAGTGTGAACAGACAAGGCACCTGAGATTTAACTTTTCAAGGGCCTTGTCATTTTAATGTTGTATCTCAGATTACAAGTAGCCTGAACCTTTGTTGTAATGCACAGTATACAGTACGTCTTTTCTCATAAAAATATGCCTTAAGATTTTTTTTTAACAAACTGGATGAAAGTTTAATATTTGAATACTGTTTTGTGAAGAAATGTATGTCTGGGGAAGAAGAGCTGCCTAATGGATCATGGCTCTGATGTTCATGGGGCATGCTCTATTTTTAGCATTAATGGTGTTTGATGTCTTCACTTTTGAAGAATCTGTAAGCAATTACTCTGATTGGGTGACTTTTATAGAAAATGTAGATCAATATGAAAAACAGCAACTTGAAAGTCTTAGTGCTGAGCAGCAGCTGAAAAGAACAGTTCTTCATCCAAGCTTGTATTTTGACGCTCATGATGTTCAGGCACTGAGGCAGAAGGCTCGTACAAGCCATTTGCATCTCTTCAGAGCCATCAGAAGTGCTGTGATGGTTATGATGTCCAATCCTTTATACTACCTCCCTCCACCCAAGCACATTGATTTTGCAGCCAAGTGGAATGAGATTTATGGTAACAACCTGCCACCTCTAGCATTCTACTGTTTGCTGTGCCCCGAAGATAAAGCTGCATTTGATTTTGCCCTAGAATATATGGATAGAATGGCTGGTTACAAAAACTGGTTGGTTGAGAATGCACCTGGAGATGAAGTGCCACTTGGTCACTCCCTAACAGGATTTGCCACTGCTTTTGACTTCTTGTATAATTCACTGGAAAATGAGAGAAGGCAGAAATACCTGGAAAAGATACAGTCTGTAAGCGAGGAAATGTATGAGTACTCCAAGGTTCGTTCCTGGGGAAAGCAGCTTCTCCATAATCACCAGGCAACCAATATGCTTGCTTTGCTTATTGGGGCTTTAGTTGCCGGAGTGGACAAAGGATCTCAGGCAAATATTTGGAAACACACTGTTGTTGATGTGATGGAGAAAACAATGTTTCTCCTCAATCATATTGTAGATGGGTCTCTGGATGAGGGAGTAGCTTACGGGAGTTACACTGCCAAGTCAGTCACCCAGTATGTTTTCCTGGCCCAGCGCCACTTTGGTATTAACAACTTGGAGAATAACTGGCTGAAAATGCACTTTTGGTTTTACTATGCCACCCTATTGCCAGGCTTCCAGAGGACTGTGGGTGTTGCAGATTCTAATTACAACTGGTTTTATGGTCCTGAGAGCCAACTGGTTTTCTTGGATAAGTTCATAATGAAGAATGGAGCTGGTAACTGGCTGGCACAGCAAATCAGAAAACACAGACCCAAGGATGGGCCAATGGTGCCATCCACTGCACAGAGGTGGAGCACATTACATACTGAATTTATATGGTATGCTGCTGAAATCACTCCTCAGCCACCTCCTGACTATGGTACTGCTAAAATGCATGTGTTTCCTAACTGGGGAGTTGTTACTTATGGGGCTGGATTACCAAACAGTCAGATGAACACCTTTGTATCCTTCAAGTCCGGGAAACTGGGTGGACGTGCTGTCTATGATATTGTTCACTTTCAACCCTATAGATGGATTGATGGGTGGAGAAGTTTCAATCCGGGGCATGAACATCCTGATCAGAACTCCTTCACTTTTGCTCCCAATGGACAGGTGTTTGTGTCTGAGGCTCTTTATGGACCTAAACTCAGCCACCTAAACAATGTCTTGGTGTTTGCTCCATCTCCTACAAGCCAGTGCAACCAGCCTTGGGAAGGACAGCTTGGTGAGTGCGCCCAGTGGCTGAAGTGGATTGGTGATGAGGTTGGAGACTCAACTGGAGAAATTATAACAGCCTCTCAGGCTGGTGACATGATGTTTGTGAGTGGTGAGGCAGTATCTGCTTACACAACAGCAATGAAACTGAAAAGTGTGTATCGTGTTTTGCTGCTCTTAAATTCTCAGACATTGTTAGTAGTTGACCATATCGAGAAGGAGGAAGATTCTCCTGTTAATTCAGTCAGTGCCTTTTTTCATAATCTTGACATTGATTTTAAATACATACCCTATAAGTTTAAGAACAAGTACAATGGAGCTATGATGGATGTGTGGGATGCCCACTACAAGATGTTTTGGTTTGATCATCATGGGAGTAGTCCTGTTGCTAGGATACAGGAGGCTGAACAAGCTGCTGAATTCAAAAAGCGATGGACTCAGTTTGTAAATGTTACCTTTCCAATGAAAAACACACTTACAAGGATTGTTTACCTTTTCTATGGGCCGTATGTCAATGTTTCTAACTGTAGACTCATGGATAATGCAAAATCTGGATTTCAGATTTCTCTCAGTGTCAACAACACTGAAAATACCATCTCTGTTGTGACTGAGTATCAGAATTTAAAAGCAAGGTTTGATTACTTGGGATTTGGTGGTTTTGCTAAAGTAGTTCATGAAAATAAAGTGACCAAGTTTGGCCACGGTACTGAATCTGTGAAAAAAGATATGAAAAATAATAGGGTAGTTTTCCCATTTGGATTCAAAGTGAACATAGTTGCAGGGCTAATTTTGGGTGTCAGTTTGGTCATACTGGCTTTTCAGTGGCGGTTTTACATATCCTTCGGTAAAATGTTGCGTTGGATCCTGATACTGGTTGTCACACTGTGGTTAATTGAATTGGTGGATGTGTGGAGCATGTGTACTCAGCCCATCTGTGCAAAGTGGAGCAGTGACATGACAAGGCCAGAACGTGATAAAGGCAATAAAGCCAAACAATTAGAAGGAAACCCCGTTGTTTTGCCAGATGTTATCATTACTTCGCTTCCCACTTCTGGTGCAGAAATTTTAAAACAGCTGTTTTACAATACCAGTGACTTTTTATACATCAGGATACCTACACCCTATCTTGAAATTCCTGAGACTGAATTTGAAATTGACTCCTTTGTAGATCCATGTGAATGGAAGGTTTCTGATACCCAGAATGGTAATTTTCGTCTTATCCAAGGGTGGCTCCAATCTCTAGTTCGAGACACGAAGTTGCATTTACAAAACATTCATTTATATGAAGCTAGCAGAAGTAAAATTGCTCAACATGCTGCACTAAGCAAAGACAAAAAGAAAAGGTCCAAAAAGAGAGAATCCCTGTCAGAACAAAGAAGCAGGGCAAGAGGGAGTCAAGAAAAAGATGCTGAATATATTAGGGAACTGAGAAGACATCTCATCTATTATCCTAATGCACGACCTGTGCTTAGTTTAAGCAGTGGGAGCTGGACATTAAAGCTTCCCTTCTTTCAGGAAATCTTAGGACCATCTATGAGAGCGTTATATGTAGTGAGGGACCCACGGGCATGGGTCTATTCAATGTTGTACAAAAATAAGCCAAGCCTTTACTCCTTGAAAAATATTCCACAACGCTTGGCTGCAATGTTTAAAGGGGAGAATGGTAAAGAAAAATGTCGTTTAAATGAAGGCTATGCCTCTGAGTTTGAATCACTAAGGAAAGAAATTTCAAATTCTAATTCAAATGCTATTTCTGTGTTGTCTTATTTATGGCTAGCACACACAGCAGCAGCAATGAGAATAAACAGGGACTTGCTGCCAACAAATTATCAGCTGGTCAAGTTTGAAGATATTGTGAGCTTTCCTCAGAAGACAGCTGAAACAATTTTTGCCTTTCTTGGTATTCCTCTTCCTCCTGCTAGCTTAAACCAAATATTATTTGCCACCTCCACCAGTCTTTTCTATCTTCCTTATGAAGGGGAAATTTCACCAAGTAGCATTCATGCCTGGAAACAAAATATGCCCCATGAAGAGATTAGACAGATTGAAGATATCTGTTGTTCACTGATGGACCACTTAGGATACCCAAAGTTTATAGAATAAATGCTGCTGGTCAGCAGAAATTTGCACTAATGGTCTCTGACTCCCAATTTGTGGATAAATATTAGATAAGTTTGTTTATTCTTGTAAAATGTGTACAGTCTGCTACTTTCAGAGAGATTATTTTAAGAAAAATGTAACTATTCTTGAAACTGTGGAAGGGGTTTTTTGTTTGTTTTGATTTGTTTTGCTTTAAAAAGATATTGTAACTACTTTTGCGGCCTTTCAAGAAAAGCTGTGTGAACCTTTGCAGAAGCACCAGCTGGGGCCTCTATAGCTCAGGGGATTAGTAATAGAACAGAGAGCTTTTCACCTCCAGCTCACCAGTTTGATTTCAGCCCAAATGGTTAATTCCAGAAAGTATTTACCATTTGAAGATTGTATAATGGTTTATATGAAATTATACTTGTCAAACTGGTCCTGTTCCCAATGGTGATTATTGGCCCCCTTGGACAGGTTTACTGATGCATTCTGTCATTGTATCACTTGTCGCTATAGTGGTACAAAAGAAATATAAGCTGAGATTTAGGACTGTTCAGCATCCTCTTAGTGGGAGGAAGCAGAACATTTGAGTAAATCTAGTTTCTTATTTACAAGTTGAGCAGACAGGTCCAGGACTGGAAGGGACTCGGGTATTAAATCTCATTCTAGGATATAGTTCCTGCATCTCAGAAATGCGGTACTCAAATTGGGGTTTGATGTTTGACATAAGAGAAGTCTTAATTCTCCATTCCTGACAAAGTGGTACGCTTTGTGAGCCTGAAGTAAATTACCTGGAGAAAAAGAAATGGGATGAAATCTAAGAAATTAGCAAGATCCATCAAATGAGCAGTTGAATTTGTGTAGCTTTGACCAGTCTCAACATAACCTAATTTTGAAGGTTGTTAACATACTGACTTCTTGAACTGTTTTATTCTATACCTCTTGTCTTTGAGGTTGTGCAAGGATTTTCTCTTTTTGAGTGAGACTCTTCCATCTTCTTTGTTGTAACTCATTTCTCTGCTGATTTTTGTGCATAATTTCCTTGGGACCAGTGCAGCTATGTGATGCCATTGGCAATGACTTATTGGTGATGTCTGCATAAAATGCAATCTGAGATTTAGAAGACCTCAAATAAATCTCTAGCCCTGTGTTGCTGTGGGATGTTTTGCTTGTCTGTATAATGCATTTCTGAAGGACAGCCACTGCTAACCTCAGGTCTTCTGTCAGCGAGGGGAGAGATCTGAAAATCACCTGACCCTCAGCCACCTCACATTTGAGTGATGTTTCTCTGCAGTAAACAATTTCTAAAGTTGTCTTATTTTTATCGTAATTGATGTTTCTTTAACATGATGCTGTGATTTCTGTTTGAAAACAGATAGGCCTGTTAGGGTAGTTGCATCTTTGTCACAGCTTATTATTTGTCACAGTCTTTGTCTGTGCATGCCCATTTAGAAAAAAATTCCCATTTCCCAATTTAACTTGCTCAGCATTCTCTGGAAATGCATGCATACTGTAAATGTCTGCAGATGTGTATATCAGATCACTAAGAGACATCTATTTCCTTTACCATCTGTTTTTTATTACAAGTGGAATTGTGTTGAAATATGCTTCAATTGGTTTGTGGGAACTGGAATCAGAGCTTATTATATTGAAATATGCGTGTAATTGTTATTTATTTGGGTGGTGTTGGGCAATGTTAAAAGTGCAGTGAGTTTCTTCAAAGAGATTACAGATATTCTTGCCGAATTTTAATATAAAGGAGTTGTTCTTTTTTTTTCCAATCTTACCATTATGTCCCTGTCTTACCCAGCTGTTTTATCCCTCCCATATGTACATTTCACATCCTTGAGATATCTCATTACAACCTAGATAAAAGTACCCCTTTCTCAGACAGTCATTAGTATGGCAACAAAGGCCTCTGTAATGATAAAGGTATAGATAATTTGTGGTCTCACTCACAGTAAATTATCTGTCATTTACTAGCAGTAGCTGTGTTTTCCCCATCAAACCTGTATTTCAGCCTTCATTAGGTGGAGTGTCATGTAATAGGAAATATTAAACAAGTTAATATACATGGGCATTTTAGTGAAACTTTGTTTCCAAGAATCATTCTCTCAAATTGACTTCTCCCTGGAGCCATTTTGATTGTATGTTAAAAGAAAGTATTGATGTCTGTGCAGTTTGTACTTGACAGAATAAATTTCAGCATTTACTTCCTATTTACAGTCTAGAATCAGAACAAATAAAAAGAGTTTTCTCTGTCAGATGTTTTAGAGCAGCTGAAGGTAAGATTTTGTGGATATACAGAGCTATTCTTAAAATTCTCTTCTATTACTAGAATTCAGAAGAATGGTCACTACACAGACATAGACATTACCCTCCCCTTTTTCCATATAGTAATGTTTAAGACTATCAATAAACTTTGAGAATTGTTCGAATTTTTTCAAAAGCATGTCTGTTTAGGTACATTGTATTGAAAAGTGTTTTGATACTTTTATTTACACTTTCATAAATATGCTCATGAAAGCTAGTTTCAGTTCTTTATCTTCTTAACTTTTCTTTCTTTTTCTCCCTCTGTTAAATGTTGATAATTATTTGTACTATATTTTAGTTTGAGATGTCAGTTACAACACAGCTAAGATTCTGATGTCTTTTTTTAAAAAGGCAGGCTTTATTTAAATGCTAATTTCTAAATCATATTTGGAAACATAAGAAAAATAAGTATTTAAGTTATTTATTTTTTAAGTAAGTGACATTGGCCTTGGGAAGATGCACATAGGTCTTGGAATTCAGAGTTCTATCAAATAGGATAAATCTATAGTCTTAGAGCACATCTATTGCTCCCAGTAGGCTTTTCCAAGTGCAGCACCTGTGGAGATGATCCTCAGTATCATGGTCAGATTGGTTCCTTCCCTCTTTTTGCACACAGCTGGCATTCAGTCCTAATCAGATTTATGTTTGAAAAGTTAATTTGTCAGATCCGAGTTTAATTTCTGTACAAGATCCTCAATTATGTAAAATATATGGCACGACTCATTTGGCAGTGTGATACAATTCTGTTAGTGCTAGAATGTAATTCAATCAAAAATTGCTTTTCATATTTTATGAAGTTTTCGTAAACTGATTTGTAAAGCCTCAGTCTGGATCAGAATTCTTTTAAAACTGTAAAAATGGTTTCCTTTGCTGTTGAAACATAATGGTATAACTCGTCGCAAACTCCTGTCCATCCTACAGTCAATTACTAGTATTAAAGACACTATTTATTTGATGAACGTAAGCTTACATTAACTGGAATATAATACTGCATTTCCTGAAGTGCACAGTTCAAGATAAAGGATGAAAACCTGTTATCAATATTTCTGTAAGTTACAAAAATTATCCCTTTTGCAAGTGGCCCATATGTCAGGTTCCATATGTTAGAATATTTTGTAATTAGAAGCTGTGATACTTGTTTAGGGGACTTCGTAATTTATCCAAATTATTTCTTTTTATTTACATACAAATTTTCTTCAAGAGGATAAGTACTGGATCTTAACAGTTCTGTGGTCAGGGCAACATAAACTTTCATTCCTTCTTCTGTACTCCTTTTTATTTTTGGTTCAGACTAAAACTTGATTTGCTTAAATCTCAGGATGAATGGGCTGTTTTCCAAGTGAAGAGCCTGTCTGGAGACTTACAGTCTCAAATACCGTATCTCAGTGTGAAATACGGACTATGAATTATGGATCAAATCTGTAAATTGTGAGCTGTTCAGAATTGAACCATAAGTGGAACGATGCCTTGGGGACCTCAGGGAATGTTGTGCCATTGATTTCAACAGAACAAAATACTGTAATCTACTAAAATTATTATCAACTAGTTAGCCTGACTATTCCAAAACAGAAGAAGTGACTGAAAATAAATACCTTAAATTATCATTAAAGATTATTCTTCTTGATATTTGGTGACAAAAAGAACTGTATTTAAAAAATATAAATGGCTCTGTAACTCTAATCAAAACTACCTGTAGGTTGCCTGATAAATTTATAAGCCTCTAAAAGGAGGTGTAGAAACAGATACTAAAAATAATCTACAGACCACAATTTTCAAATTTCAGAACTTTGATTTTCTTTAGTGAGGAGACATTTGCTGGTATGTGATCAACTCTATTCTCATAAGGGATGTGAATGGATAATCTCATGTTGTCTCTGAAAACACTTCATAATGAGGAAGTGCTGTTTCAGGTTGCTAAAATGATGCTGTTTTAAATTCAACTACATCTTTTCGAGCAGGCAATGTGCTGAGAGTTATATGTGATGGAGGAGAACAAAGACAGTCTGATCTCATTCACACAGAATAATTTCTGAAAGCTTCTTCATTTATGGTGGTATAAATTTAACACTTTGTTTACTGCCTTTACTGAGAAAGGTATTGTGGAGTTTTAAGAACATGGCCTGAATTAATCTATGTTGCATTAGGTAATTTAACTTTCACACCTAAATGAGAAGTCTTGTCACCCTAGAACCAATGGAAAATGAGTGTTACCCTCAAAGGTAAATCAGACATTTCTGCTATCTTTTTAAATACTCAAAATCCAGGAGTGGTGAAACCCTTAATTTAGATGCCCACTAACAGGCCAAGATGAGTAGGATGAATTTGGATTTTAATGTGTATGGTCTTACCTTTAATTAGATATCTGTGTCTGAGCATTGCCAGTGTATACACTGTCCAAACAAAATTTTCTGAAACATTCTGCATAAAATAAAACTGTTGTTAGTAAAACAGTACACTTGTGTTATCCTCTTTTATCTTCTATATTATTTCACCGCTTCAAGATATCACAAAACTTTGTGATGCAGTCAAGTGTATGTATTTAAAATTTTAAAAACCTTCTGTCTTGGTTTGATTTGGGTTTGCTAATTTTAATATATGCAATTTCTTTTAGAGATAGGATTTAGGAGCAAAGACAAGGCAGGCCTAAAACTTAAAAGGGTATAAGAAGAAATTTATTAATAACACAGAAAAAAAAAAAGAAATTCAGAATAAGAATTTCCAGATCATTCCCTCCTCCCCCCCCTCACTTTCTACATTTCTCAAAAACAACATACAGAGAACACTTTAGTCAGTTTTCCACTTAAAGAATCATTTCAGTTCACTCTAGAGAGAAAAGCTCCTTTTCTTGGTTTAGGCATAGGGGGTGTCTTTACTTTCACAATTCGCATCCGCCCGGGGAAAAATCTGCAAATTGTGAACTTCTTCCCATCTTTACAGTCTTTCTAGATCTGATCATGCTACACACATGGAGTATTACTTTTAAGGGCAAGCTGTTCAAAGACAAAATTCTCATCTGTTTTTCCATTAAATGTCTCTGTCCATCTTTCCAGTCTCTAAAACAGAGACCTCCATTCTCTCAGGGCAAAAGATATTTTTCTTCAAGCACTTTAACCCCCCCTCCCCCCAAGTAGTTTTTCACAGTTTAAAGGAATTTCAGTGTATTCCAGTTCTACCATAGCCCACAAAACCCGAGCTGGGGCCGGGCTGGTTGTTACCTGCCTGCTGGCCGGAAGACAAAAGAGAACGGATTAACTTTACCAATGTGATTCATGAAAGACAACTTTTTAATTGATTACCCGGGCTGTCAAACACCAAATCAGCCCTCTGATTGGTACCTGCAGCCCACAGAGGAAGCTTCCAGAGAGGAAACAGCCCTCATCTCAGGCTCCTCTCAGGCAACCTCCCCCCAGTGCAAAACCAGCACACCTGCTATTCTTGTTTGTTTTGAATATGGAAACCATTGTTGTCTTTCAGAAAGTACTGGTAGCAAGACCTGATTCTGACTGCCCTTGAAAGCACAGTAGGTACATTTGGTATTAAGTGAAAGACCACAAAATAGCTGTATTCCTAGAACAGAAAAAGTGATTTTTCACCCTGTTTTTTTGGAAACTGGACAGCTGGTGCAATCCATAAAAGTCTCTTAGTCTATAAACACAATTTGCAAACTGTGTATTTAGAATAGTCCTCTTCTAGTTCCTGAACTACTCACAGGAGTTTCTTCAGACACAGATATTTGGCACAGAAACCATTCTTTTTCACATGATATTTAACTGTGAAGCAGATGATTTTTTTTTTTTTATTTGGGGTTGTTGTTGTCTGGTAAGTAGGTAAGCAAGTTGCAGCAGCTGTGAATGTTCCCGTGTGCTTATTTTTCTTTTTAAAGACTCATAATCAAGTAGAATAAATGAAGCCCTCTGAATGTCTTTTGCTGAATGTGGACAGGCACAGGCAGTTTCGACCAGATCCAGAGGCACAGGTAGTTCAGCTTCATTATTGCTGCAAAGGTGACCCACAGGAGGTGCAGCTGAGCTGCATCTAGTCTTCTGGAGCTGAGTTTTGCAGGTTTCACTGGGTTTTTTTGTTCATTTAATCTCGCAGATTATGTTTGGGATATAATTTACAGGAGCAAGAAACTGATTCTGTCTTTCCTGTGAAATTCAACTTTCAGTTATGAAGAAAAGGTTTACATGTTTTTAAGTCTTTTTCACATGATATTTAACTGTAAAGCAGATAATTTTTTTTTTGTTTATGGTTGTTGTTGTCTGGTTTTTTTGTTTGTTTTTTTTTCTGGAAAGTGCTGGCCCAGTGCCTTCTCTGAATGATTTTGCAGTGGGCACTGCGTGCTTATGCTTTGTAGCACATCTTAGGTCATGTCACTACTCGTACAAGTAATTTTTATTTTAACCTTCTGAATCTTTAACCCAAATTTGCCTTTTAAGAAAGTTACGTGGAAACTGCCTGTTACAATAGGAATAAAAATGTGTTTTCTAAAAAACAGGTAGCGGTTTATTGCAAGTTCTTAAACAATATCTGTCTCCCGCTATTTTCTGAAAGGTTATTCAAAGCGAATATGCTAAGTACAAAGCTGAGAGAAAACAAATACCAGGAGCATGATAAAAGGTAGGCTGCCAGAGATAATAAATGCACACTTGTATCTGTGAAAGACATTAATATTTTCACTCTTAATTGATTTTCTAAGAGACTAGTCGCTTATATTTTCTTTGGATTTTTTTAACCTTTTTCTGTTTCCACCCTACAGTTTACTGAAAAATAGACCATTTTCCTATGTTTTCTGGATTTTCATTTGAAATGTTGATTTTGTTGCATTTTTTGAACCTTTTGTTATTGAAGTCTGTTCTCTTTATAAATTGCATCCTACAGCTGCCACTTGATTTCAAGAAACATAATCTCAGAGGTAGTGAGGGATATAGGTACACAGAAATGAACTGAGAAGCAGGAGAAATAAAATGTTACATTGCTGAAGAAAACAGACTTTAAAATGTGTGTTGGAGTATTAAGATCCTAATGAGCGAACAAATCATGTCAGAACAATAGACTTTACTATTCATTTTAACTGATCAGTCTGTTTCAAATATATGAGTACTGATGGAAAGTGAAGTTAGAAAGAAGTTTTGTTTGTGTATATATATTGATTTTTTTCCTTCAAAACACTGCTATTCTTTTGTATTCCTAAAATGTGTTCATTTACAATAAAATAGCTGTTAACCAATGCAGCTCTATAACAAAATTGTTGATACCAAAGGATGTTTTTCAATAATAGCTTTACCTGCTGAGTATAGATTCAATATTGATGGTTTCTCAACTGCAAGCATCCTTTGGTGACACATTTGAAAGAAAAGTTTACTTCTGTAAAAATGAATTGTTTCATGCTAAAAAAAAAGGTACCACATTGTTGCTAATCAAAATGAGGTGACATGAGAAGCTGCATACTACAGACAGAATACTATCAGTCATGATTAAACCTGTCACATAATCAGATCTTTTAAAATATGAATGTAGCTCTCATCTATTCCTCAGCCTAATTACTAACCTTCATTATCCTCTTATTTGCAGGCCTGGCTAAGATGAATTTCCTTCTATTTGCTGAAATAAAAGAGTGAGCCTACATGAAGATGCCCTGACTTTGTTGATATGCTAGTGTTTTTTGAAGTTTCTGTCACTTGAATGTGTGTCTGTATTTCTCAATCACTCTAGGGTACATTTGCAAATCCTGTGTAATGAATGATCCTGTTGATTTCATCATGCAGGAATTTACCTATTTGTAGTCTATCCTTTTCTGACAATAGCCATGTCTTAGCACCCTTAACACCTGAAGTGAATAGAATGATTAGTAAAGAGCCAGTCTAGACAATAGACAAAGATTTCTGGGTTTCATGGTTCACATCTTGTTTGGAGTGTTTGCCAGCAATCTGCTTCATCTGCATTTAGCTCAGCTGGCTCTGCTTAGCAACAGACTCATAGCACCCTTTGAAGAATTTCCCTTGAGAAATTTATAAGTTGAAGGTATAGTTTTAAACAGCTAAATGTGTTTATTATTCTTTTAGGGCCTCTTAAGTTAATGTAGGTGAAATTTTATTTCTGATTTAAAGGTGCAAGGGAAATGAAAGGGAAAAAAAATATTTCCTCGACAGGTTATTAACAATATAATTAAAAAAAAATATTCCGATGTTTTTAAAGTTTAGAAAAAATCTGCAGTGTCAGTTTGGCAAAACTGCTATTGATTGTGTTGTTAAATTATTCCTCTTTGTGCTCTATAATGGGTCCTGCCAGACAGATACACATATGACCAATTTGTTGCATTTCTGAAACAGGATCAGATAGAAACACAATCGACTTTTAACTGAAAGCAGCTGCGACAGCCTCATTGAAAAGTGGTCTCAGATATTTAGATACCTTGTAGTTTCTTTTGTGACTTAGTGACTTTTATTTCATGTTTTCAATGGTTTTCAACTTAACCAGTTCCCTGGACGAGCTGCTCCAATGCTTAACAATCCCTTTGGTAAAGAAAGGCTTCTTCGTAACCTTATCTGACAAAACTTGAGGCCACCTACTCTTGTTCTATCACTTGTTATTTGGGAGAAGCAACTGAATCCCAACTCACTGCTTCCTTTGAGATAAGTGTAGAGAATAAGTTCCCCCCCTCAGCCTTCTCTTCTCCAGCCTAAACACCCCCAGCTCCCTCAGCCACTCTTCATCAGATTTACATTCCAGACTCTACATCAGCTTCATTGCTCTTCTTTGGATGCACTTCAGCACCTCAGTGTCTTTCTTGTAGTGGGGGGCTTCTCAGCCTGTTGTCTAAAATCAAGTGTATTCTAGTGTAGTATGTGTATTTGTGCATGCATATGATCAGGTTCCTAAAACCCTGCTAATTTTGGGAAAGAGTCAAAATGCTGTAAAAAAGCAATGTCTGTATGGTGTTGAATTAGGTCTTCACAGAAAATGTATGCAGTGAAATGCAGAGAAATTTGAAGGCTCTCTGCAAATGCACTGAACTTGTTCTGAATTCAGAACTTAAAACAGGCTCTGATATTTGAGGCTTACTGGGAGATGTTTAGCTTGTGGCTTGCTCTCATTGCAAATCAAGCACTTATTTTTTCTTAGTGGGGTATTTTATCTGAAAGTATTCTGACATTGACCATCATATGTTCATCTTCTTTTTTCATGCTGTGTAGTTTACCTATAAGACATCTATTTATCTATTTTAGAAAGATATATTTGTTTACCAAGAGTGAATTTGATGAGCTGTTTCATTAGTTTTTCCTTCTGTTGGTTTAAAAATAGAAATCATACTTTCAGGCATTTTGTGAAGGAATCCATCAGAATTTCTGAAAGTCAGAAATTAGAGAACGTAGTCAGAATATGACTGTGGTTGCAAACTCCACAAACATTTCAAAGTGTAATGTTAAAAAGAAGCATAAGAATTAACTTTATTTTCTCAACTGCAACTTTAGGGATACAATTGTATCATCTACGTGGAAAGTATGCCCTTTTTTTTTTTTTTAATTAAAAAAATACTGCCTTAATCAAAACAAATGCATACAGTTCACGGTTTTAATTTTTGTATTATAAATAGCTTGTAGCTGGAATTCTGTGGTGGACCAAATCTGCAATATCTCTTATATCCTTTGTGAGTTCAACTGCCACAAATGTTACTTAACAGGTCTCTTGCTCCAAGGCAAAATCTGTTCATAGCACTTAAAACATGGGCAAACACATCAAGAAAAAATAATTTAAACATCTTTTATCATATTATAGTCTTGTAGATCTTATTTACAAGTGAAGATTGAATATTCTGCTTTCATTTTGATATAAAATGCACTCATCAAAGTAAGCTCTTTTGTAAATTTGTGTATCAGTTCCCCTCCAGAATTTGCAGAAACAGATTTCTAATATGGCTCTTCTTTTCACCTTTCAGTAAAGTGCAATTTTGATTAATTGGTTAGTGAATGTGGAATTTAAATAAATAAGTGTTGAACTATTTTAAATGTTTTTGCATGCGGCCTGATTACATCTGATTACATCTCTTTTGACTTTAAGTTACAAGTGTACCTCTCCAAAAACAAATTCTCAAAAGTGGTACCTCAAATCTATCTCATTGACCATTCAGTTCTTACTGTAAAATGATTATAAAAGTTGCCTAAGGTCTTTACCCAGGAGATTAATAAATAAAAAATAGTTGCTTTTCGCATCAAACTGAGAGCTCTTCTTGAACCACGGATATCAAGGCATAGCATGACTTCTCATCCTGCTGTTAAGTGATTGTCTTTTCAGGATGAAGTTACGCGATGTTCTTTGATGCCCTGATACCAACACAAAAGCGGTGTCAAGAACAAAAAATAGTAGTTCTAATTAATGTGAAGTAATATTTCTTGCCTGAATGATATAGAATAATATTTTGCTGGGGTCTATATTTCTAACTGAAGTCAGTATCTTCTGGCACTAGGAAAACATGATGATATGCTAGCTCATACAGAGGAAGTAGTCAATACAGGATAGCCTGTAGCCTAGAGTTCTTCATTTGTTGCCTTTTAGTATTGCCAAAAATGTACTGTAAGTAAGATATTTTTATTGTGCTCACAGGGCATACTGCAAGATGTGGAAAGAATGATCTATTTCTTCATTGGAAGGCTTAGCAGATTTTTTTTTTTTGTACTATGTCTTTCATTGCTGCCAGAGCAGCAGAGCTAAAGGACATAGCTGGAGGAGAAGATATATGCCAGTATGTCTCTGCAATGTGATGCCCCTCAGAAGTGTGACCTTGGCTGTGCAGCCACAAATGAAAACTAAAAGCCTATTGCTTCTCCTAACTCATGGATAAAATCTTGGAATTCTCTTACTCTTGAGCAACCTACAGACTCAGAAAGAATAAGTCACTTAAAAAATAACCCTTGAAAGTACTTTTAATATCATGAGATAATCACACAACTTCTGTGACCTTGACTAATGCTCTTAAGAGATTGAAAATGCCCAGATGGGGGTGTATAGTAATGTAAAATAAAAAATAATTTCCTGGAATGTAAGAAACACAATATTTTAGATTATCAGGCTCTAAGTGTATGACACAGCACAACTCAGGATTAGACAAGTAAATTGACAGCACAGATTTCTGGACAGCTTCTAGTGCTGGTTCTGATCGATCGTTGTGGCTGGAGTCAGCACAAAGGCTGGACACTGATTAAGACACTGATCAAAACAAATGCTGTTATGTGGCCTCATTCAGGTGTCTTAAGAGGGTAGAGGCTTCACTCCCTTAATTGACCATGTCGGTCAAAGATGCTGTTGTAGGTCCTTAATGCATTTGTTCTGAGTGAAATCTGCCAAGGTATGTGCAAGGCATGGCATGTACAAGGCCACGTTCAGGAGCCAGGCTGGCAGTGGGGATGAGAGGAGGGAAGCATGTAGTGCAGATGAAAAGGCAGTGGCAGCCTTGAGATGAACAACAGGAAGGAAAAAGGGTGAGATATGAATAATTTGTAGAGCTCTGAAGATTCCAGACATTTGCAAGGAGGAAAAAGTTTGGCATGTTAAGAAGTGCCTATTGTAATTCTTGTAATGATACTACTTCTCTAAGTTAGCCGCTGTGCCATGTGCTATCCTTTCAGATTTCTGCAAAGGAGAATAGCACAACTGGTTCTGTAAAGAAGCCTCATTTAATTTTATAATTAAGCACATTTTACAAAAGTGACAATTACTAGTGTCATATGGTTTTTGTTTAATGACAGATTAAATCTCAGAATTTAATATCTTGAGGGTTAGTTTTGGTTTTAATTTATTTTTTTAATCACAGATTTCCATTAGGAATAGATTCATAAAAAATGTACCTCCATGAACTACTAAAAGTAATATGCAACAATGAGGGATATGAGAGCTTTGCTATTTCCAAGCATTTCAAATGCAATACTTTAAAACTGAGATGCCATTGGCAAAATCTCTTGGTCTCCTGCCTCAGTACTATGCAATTTGATTGTAGCAAAATAATTTTAGGTAACAAAATCCTACTATGTCTAATCATGTGTATTCTTTGTTTTCAGTTTTATCATTTGTCTTATATTCATTGGTTTTATTTATTTTCTGTGAATAAACACTGAATAGTTATATTTATGTATCCTCAAAAGACAATGTAAATTAGCATAGTACCACTGAAGATAATGAAGCTGAGCAGGGCTGTAACAGCTGAGGTTAGATATCCTTCTTTGTGCAAAATAAATGTCATGTGGGACAGGAACTTAATCTTGATGAGAGAGTGCCATAACGTTTTGGGATGTGAGCCAGAAGACAGCCAGTGTAAAACTCAGCCTGTGCAATGCATAATATTCCCTCCATATCCCCTCTGCTCCTTTCCTTCTGTAGCTGAAAAAGGAGCACTGTCCACAGCCCCATTACAACTGGGAAAATAGATCTCTTTAAAGATTTAACCTCTTGTTTTTCTGCACGTTGGCTTCTGTTCATTTAGATAAATAAATAAAACCTCCCATTACTGTTGTGTAATCAGCCTGCAATCAGAAACACAAAAGGAAAATACTGACTGGCACTTGAACTACATGTTACTTTGTTCTCTTACAGGCAGTATGGAAGTCCCTGCTCTGTTAATAAATACATAAAGAAGAGTATTGAATCGTTATCTAAAAACTGTGCAAGAGGTAGCTGTGTACCTATTTCTGTGCTCTGGGTACCTGAATGCTGAGAAACCTATTGATTGCAAAATAGATCGCAGAGGTTTAAAAGATTGAAAGATAGGCCAAGTGGTTGGTAAGCTTTAGATTTATATTTACAGCTGTCTTTGAAGACCTGACTGAAATCATAATGATAAAGGATTTTTGCTTATCATGCCTGCTGTGGTTTTGTGAGAGATCAAGTATCTTAGGCTGTGTCCATACCTGTGTGCTGAACTCCTGGCAGCATGTTCCTCTCCTGATTTCTATCCACTTGCTAACAGTGGAGGTATTTTGTTTTACAGAGCAGTATAAGAAAGGATAATACCTGTTCTTTTTCTAAATGTTGAAATCAAGAAACACCAGCAGTTTCAACTCAGTTGATTTAAAAATAATAATCTTGAATTTGAAACCCAAGTGAAATTGAAATAAATGCTTAAATCAGACAATATCAAAGTTGATTATCATTCCATATGTTAGAAAGAAAGGTTAGGTAGTTTG
Organism: Muscicapa striata striata; assembly: GCA_030060385.1. Lineage (NCBI taxonomy): Eukaryota > Metazoa > Chordata > Aves > Passeriformes > Muscicapidae > Muscicapa > Muscicapa striata. The sequence continues at coordinate 4,903,303 of JAREIS010000075.1, read as the reverse complement.
ACAAGTAGTTGCAATTTGCTGTTTTGTAATTTGTTCATTTCCTTTTTTCTTAAAAATCCACTGCAGCCCATGGCTGCTGTTTCTGCTGCATGAACACAAAGCGCTGCTTGTGTTTCAGTACAAGCCAGCTGAACAGAACATCTAGTTAAGATCAACAATGAGATTAGGTCTTATTTAGAAAACATCATAGAAACCAGCCAAGTAAGCCAAATACACAAAAATTATGTGAACAAAAAATCCTGACCTGAACTCTCAGTGATCTTTCAAGCAAGATAAGAAAATGAATTAATTAGCCTAACCTTTGGGTGGAATTGCACAAAACTGCATGTCTCTTGCCTATGTGGAAAAAAATTGACTCCTTAGTGAGGGCTGAGATGTTCTGAAGGAGGCATGTTTCGTATATTTTCTGGAATCTGTAGACACATCAGCTTTGCTGATTTCCTATCACAGGCTTACTTTATGATAGTGGCACCTGAAAAATAGGATTCTGAATTGCATCATACAAAGTAAGATTTCCTTACTCTTGACAATTTTTCTGTAGCAGATGTTTGAGAAATTACAATGCCACAAAATTACAGGTGTTCTGCTGTTCTGCCTGAATTTGATATTGACTTTTTATGACTCGGTCCCCAGAGACTCAATGAATGGGTGGTTTTTAAAGTCAGTAGGGTTTCTCTCTGGCTCTTAAAGCTAATGTATGTCTGTTTTAATGTGCATGAGCTAGCTTATAGCTCTCTTGCCTCCAGCCTTCTGTAGCTAACATTAGGTCATCAGCAATAGGGGTGAGTATGAGAAAATTACTTTTGAGATCCCTACAGTTATAAATTCTATCCCATTTGATAAACAGAGCCAAGATTACAGGTCCAAGGGACATGTATCTTAGTCTGTTTTTCCCCAAGCACATACCTTAACATAGATGAATTAGGACATGACATTTTGGAGCCCCACAGCTACCACATTTCCCCTGGAAATCCTCCTCCAAACTAATAGTTTGCAGAAGGGAGAAAAAAGAAAATGGGAAGAAAACAGAGAAGGCAAGAAGAAATGTCTGATTTTCTATTGGTGACTTGTCCTTCAAGAATGAAGTGATCTCATCGGGACATGAGTAAGAAAGAAATAAGATTTCAGCTATTGTAGAGATATGAGTATATTTAAGCACCTAATGTGACTTGGTGCAGACAAAATAAGTTTCCCATAGAATACAAAGGAAGGAAGAGTGAATTTAAGATTAAAAGGAAATAAAAAAGGCTATACTTGACTGGATTCAACTCAGGGTTTCTAGTAGTTACTGTATATGAACACTTAGGTAAGAGTACAAACAGTGTAAAAATAGGATTCTTCTTCTGATCCCTTTCTCTGCCTCAGGACTGAGCTAGATGCATTTAGCAAATTTAAATAGATTTCTTTTCCATTAGGTTTTTCAGTCCTCCCCAGAGTCCATGTAAAATTTAGAATCTATTATGTCCTCTGGCAAGGAGTTCAACAAGGCTGTTATTCCTTAAGTGCCATCTTTTAGCATTTTTTTTTCACCCTGGATCCTGTCATTTCTTTTCTAAGCCAAAAAGTCCTTAGTTATTCTATGCTTGAAAGCATTCCACTCCTGTAATCATCTTCACTTCCTTTATCTCATTTTTTATTTGTTAGGGGGCCAAGAGCTGCTCATAGTGTTGAAGATAGGAACAGACACAAATTTAGATACTAACTTATGACGCCATGTTGGTGGTGTAAATATATTTTAATTAGTTACCTTTTTCTGCAGCTGTAACCAGCTGTTTTGTACTCTGATTCTTTTTTGTACTCTGATTCTCAGAGAGAGAGATTTTGAAGTTTGCATTTGAAGCAGAGAAATGTTATAAATAAATTACGATCATATTAACTGAGTGTTTACAAGTCATAGCAAAAATCTTCAGACACTGCTCTACAAAGCAAAGCCTCTGTTTACAAAGAAGAGTCCAAATAAATACTCCAATAAAATTTTGTCAACATCAAATTTGCTTGAAAACTTGCTACTAGCTTTCAACTTTGTCACAAAGAAGAATAAGTGAATTTTCAAGACAAAATAGGGAATGAATAGCTTGTAAACTGATACAAATACTAACAAAGCAGCAGCAGCTTCTCTGTTCTGACCATTAAGGCAACTTGGCTTCAAAGCCATCTGTGTACTTCTGAAATTTTTGCACTGCTTTTTAATCTGCACAAGATATTGCTTGCTAAATCTGAAAGTAGAATCACCTCTGGATTTTGTATGACATTGCATAAAACAAACAGGGAAAAAAAAGGGTACGAGGAGATCTAATTAACTCTTTAAATATTCAAGAGCTCTTACCTAGCTTCAGGAATATATGAAATGCTGTGTACTGCAGAGGTTTGCACTCCCTGTCTCTGTTTCTCTCTTTATAGAAAGGTTTATCACACGTATGCAGGTAAAATATACTTTAGGTTAAGATTCCTTGTCTATGCAAATACGAATATGCTTTGAGAAGGAACATTTTCAGCTTAGAATGCTGTTCGGGAGCTCTTAGTGTTGTTTCCTTTGTAATCATCTGGTGTAATCATCCTATAACAAGAAGAAAATAAATCAGTCTTGTTTCTGAACACATAACTGTATGTCTGACGGTAGAAAGAAGGAGATTATATGAAGAAGAGGATATATTCCCTAAAAATTGTTTTGTCATTGGGTAGACTTTGGTGAACACCTGAAAAGATTCACTTTTTAAAGTTACCTATGTACAGCTTTTCCTCAGTTGTTTGGCTTAGATGTTTAAGTCCCATTTCCAAATAAGTGGTTCAATGGATACACTTGATTCTGTTAAATAATTGGATTAGACATCTAGTCCACATTCCTGGCTGTGTATAGATAAGTCACATGTACTCATAATGTGTCATGAGAATTACAGGAAGGAAGGGGATGCAGAAATCTCTGACCTGTACAATGCCATTAAAGACAGATCCTTGAGTAATCTGAGTTATTCACATTGTTTGAAGTTCTTGGCTCTCTGATATACAGCTGACAAGATATAAAAAAATGAGATCCTATGTTTTTTAATCACATCAAACCCCTGTATCGCAAACTGACTAAGTTCTTTAGATCACAAGAAGAATGCACAGTTGCCAAATTTACAAATCATCCATCCATGTGATTACAGCAGTCTATATGCATTTGACAACCTTCAGCCTTAAAAGAGCCTACTGGATTCAAAAAAGCTGAAGGATCTGTCTGTGACATGGCTGTCAAAGTGGGATAGTGGCTAGGGTTCATGGTCTGACTGATCATCACATAAGCATTTTCATCCCATCTGAGTTGTTAAGATGTTAACATAGCAAACACATTGCTTTTAAGGTTGCTGTACCAATGGTTTTGACCACAGTGACAAATCACATCTGCTGCTTAACTGCATGTGTGAAGATAGTGCTGAGTTCCAGCTCAACAGGGAATGATAGATTGTTTCAAGTCTCTACACATCACTTTTCAGATTGCACACAGAGATAAAGAGGACCTTAACCTCTTCAATGTAAGGGGTGAAGCAGCAAAGAAATTGCTAATTACAGCTAATTACAGAAGACAGAACTTCTTAGCTGCTGCTAGCACTATTGGGGAAGTCTTCAGTCAGGGCTGAGGGAAAAATACTGAAAAATGCAGCAGCAAATGTGAGATTAGAAGAAAGAGGTAGGAAAGGGTATTACTTGGGTAGCAGTCTCTTGGAAAACTCCATAAATGTGTCTCTTGTTCCCCCACCTAAGTTGGGAGTTAAAGATGCCAGGTTTCTACTGTGAAATTGCAATGAATGGAGGATGCATGCATATATCAGAAGGTGGTATATTTGTGTTAATATGGACCTTGCAGCAGGAAAGTTCAGGATAAAATTCATTACCATAAGTATCTCTTCCAAAATATATTAGAAAGTCTATTTTCAGAGTGCAAAACAGCAATAAAAAGCCATTTCCCAAGCAATTTCCCCTGTGTAGTAGGAATTTATGATTTTGTCTGTTTGGGATACTGAAGGAACAGCTCATGTCTCCAGAGATGATTGAAGCATTGGAATTTATTTTGAAGTAATGAGCTTGGAAGAAAAGGATGGAGAGAGACAGTTCTGTCATAGTTGAAGGTCTTGTGGAAGGAGGGGAGGATGCTGAGAGCTGAAGAAAAAGTGAGACTGCCAGAAAAGGCAAGGGCAGCATCCTGTCTGACCTTTCCTTCATGATCAGTGGGACACCTTCTCAGAGTGCTGTATTCTTATTTTTATTTTTTTAGATCTCCCTCCACCATCCAGTGCCCTCTTGCCTCCCCTGCTGTTCTCTGTAGCAATTTATAATCCCAGAGAGAGAACCGAAGAACAGCAAGGAGATACTATTTGTTGCATTGTGGGATTCAGTGTCATCCACACTGAAGTAAGTGTAAAGAGCATCATGAGTTCTTCTGGATGTGTCTTACATACTTTGATCTCTGTAATTCTCAACATCTTGTTTATAGAAACACTGTTTTTTTCCCCAAGTTATTCTTGTTATACTTTAATTATAAGCTCTTTAAATATGTAGGTTAAGGTCGCTAGCTCATTTTCATTGGCAATGTTAGATGGTAAAATAAGAATTTTAGGTGGCCTACCAATGTCCAATTACAGTAATTTGTTTAGTAAGCTGAAATGCAACATTAGGAAAAAAAGTCTATTAATTTTTTTTTTCTTTATGCTGATATTTGTGAAATGTGAATGACGATCTTATAGTTGAGAACTGCTTTCTTCAGTCTTCTGTATTGTCTTATGCTTCATTTTGTGACTGTCCCAATCATATTAATTTCAGAAAATTAGAATTCTTAAGAAGTTCCATACATTATTTTTATCTATGAAATGGTTGCCATCCTAAATTGGGTAAAAATTAAAAAAAAAAACACTAATATCTTGCTCAGGGCCAAATTACTGGTTTTTTTTAAACTTATCTAGTGTCAAAGTAGCCTTAAAAGAAGCCAGTGATTACTTACAGTACTCAAGCATGCCCTCTTTACCTGGTGATTTCAGAGTGATGATCAGAACAACTAGTGCATCACTCCTTTATGGATTGATTGATTGGTGGTTGAAACAAGATTTAACAAAAACTAACTACAGAAATAATCCTCTTGCAAAATGTATTTAACCATTCTTGAATATGCAAGTGCATGATCACTTTCTAACTTACTAATACTGGAAAGATAGAGTTAAATTTTGGAGTTGCTATTAAAAGCCCTTCTGGAAAATATGATCTAAAGTAATTAAAGAAAACAAAGATTATTAAGGTAGCATTCTTAATTTCTGAGCTGAAGCTCTTTAAGCGAAGTCTGTGTAAACAGCACACATTATGTACAGAGGACCAACCCCAGCAGTGTGATTTGAATAACTGAATAACTAAACCTATGTTTCTCACCTGGCCGTTTTTTTGCTTTAAAATATCTCTTCTCCCATTTACAAGGACAGAAGTGACTAAATGGTTACCACCGCCCTGTGATATATTTGTGTGAAAGGCATCAATTTTCAGTGTCAGAGGGTCATGCCATGACTTGACCCAAAGACCTGGTGTTAAATTATTTTTATCTGCTTTCTTCCTAGGAGCATGAATTCAACTAGCAGAGAAGTTTGGATCTCTCTGGCTCTACGTGCAACATCAGGATGACTTGGATAGGAGGCAAAAACACTGCTGGGAAAGCTTTTGGATATGTTCTTAAGAGGCAAAATAAATGCCTGCTTATCAGCTATGTTTAGTTGAGTTGGGATTATAATTGTTCAAGTTTTCATTCCCAAATGCTTTTATAATGGGAGCAGTGTTTGCAGTGTGTTTAGTCTTCCTGGGGTTCACTGTGTGCAGTAATCTAGCTTTATGAAGGATTTGCATTTTGTATTTTTTCATCATATTTTTTTTTATGGGAAACAAAAAGCTCCCCAAGTAAGTCCATCAGGCAAGGCTATGAACTTTTAAAAGGAAAGAATAGCTGTTATAAGGATTTGGAAATTGAGTGTAGCAAGGTTGGCAAGAAAAGTCAGAAAACTACTTATGCTCTTAAAGGGTAACTAATGTTTTAGTAGTAGATAACATGCAGAAAATAACATATAAAAGTTCACAGGATGCTTTTATTTCCCAGTGAAAAACATAGAAGAAGAAAAAAAATAAAAGAAAGAGGCCAAAAGTATGAAAAATGTGTGACCTCTTGACACAAGCCAAGATTTTTGTAGAGGTTTTGTATTTTGGATAACAGATGTTTGTCGGACGAGCAAATGCCTTTTGTATCTAGATACAAATGCCAATTTTATGGTGGAAAATTTAGTGGGTTATGTATAGTAGTGGTTGTTGATATCAGTTTTTAAAAATAAATTGATTAGTTCTGAAAATTATGGTTAATACTGTTATAGGAATATACTGGGAAATCATTCACTGGATTTGGAATGGATCTACATGTGAAACAAACTGAAATCTGACTTTAAAACTTTTTTAGCTGGATTCCTGTATCTCCTTGCCTATCTCTCTATACAATCATAAGAACATACAGTATTAAAGAAAGAGGGAGAGTCTAGAGTTTAAAGAAAATTCCCCATGGTCATAAACTAACCTCTAACATTGGAAAAATAGGCAAAAATATTACTCGAGGAAAAACTATTCTGTAAATAACTAAGACATAGTGCTGCATCTTTTGCTGAAACTGTTACTGCCTATAACTGCTGCAGAAACTGCACTAGATGAGCAGAACACTTACAGGTTTCATCTTTGCTGCAATGTTTTTTGTTTGTTTTTTTTAATTTTTGAGACATTTTTTATTTCCCACTTTTGATATTTCCCACAATTAATTTCTATCTAACCGAAGCATGAGCTTTTAATGTTGCATTTGCTAAGGAATTGAATATTTCCTTTCAAACAAATAGAAAAATAAATCATCTATCGCTGATATTCAGATATTCAACATTAACTAAGTTTTAGTTTATCCAAATTTATCCAAGGTCCAAGTCATTTTTAAACCCTCTATTAGTCAATCAAGTCCACCTTAAAATTCAGATCATCTATTTTGCAGGTTTCTCTTGGTGCTATTTGTCAGAGGTTTTAAAGTGACTTGAAAATTTGTACACCATGGTAAGTCTTAGTTATCAATTGCCATTTTTTCTTTTTCTGTGCCTTTTTTTCCCTCTACAGTCATTCTCTCCTGTTTCAACCATACTTCCTTCTTCTTGATATGATTCATCATGACTATTTTTAAAACATGTGGTGATCGCAGTGCGTCATGAAGATGAGATGCTTTACCCACATCTGACATTATGAAATGTTTTGAGAAAAGCTCCTGTTCTTCCTCTGCATCAGTAAATCTAACATATACTTCCAAAAACACTTACATCTTCTCAGATCTCAGTGCTTCTAGGACCTTTGGAGCCAAAGTGCTGTGCAGATTTACACCAACTGTAGAAGTAAAATAAATCTTTTTATTGTAAAATGTATTAATCTATTGATGAGAAAATCCAAAGAATGGATCTTACCCATTTTTCCCCCTAAACTGAGTATATCTTACATTGTATATTTCCAGCAACTTATTTTGAACCTATGTACACTTTCAAAGGACTATAATTTATAAACTGTTTTCTTACTTTTCTACTTTTTGTAATGGATGAGGGTGTAGAAATATTGAGGATATATAGGAAATTTGGCTACTTGCTGGCTGGGGAGAAATTCATATTAGCTACTGTCTACTTCATCTCCTCTTATTGTTTGGAGTGGAAATTACCTCTCCAATAGCTATAGTGCCATGGAAAATGTAATCTACTTTTTTAATAGCTTGTAGATCAAATAGCTCAACTCTGGGAAATGGGTTCCAATAAAAGCTCCATTTTGTTATGCTGGGCAGCAAATCCATATTAGAGAAGCTATCATCATTATTCATTGATATTTTCCTAACTTAAAGTTTCCTTCAAGTAGTGTTAACATTTGATGATGGAAAATGAAGGCCAATAAGCTGTACAGGGAACGTGCTTTGTAAAATGAATTGGCCTCTTGGGAATAGAAGAGCTACAACTTCAGTGATAACAATTATATTTTTATGGCCCAAGACAGAAATAAACTGTTGAAATGGGAAATTAATGTAAAAGCTTAGTAGGAAAATTATCAAAAGCTTAGAATCAGAGCATGTAAAAATCATTTTAATATATCAAAGAATCTGTTTATGAACAATCAGTTACAGAGAAGCTGAGAGTTATAAACAAGGTTATATTTTCTCATTCTCCTAACATCAAATACCGGCTAAAAAATCTTTTTAATAAAAATGTGCATTATGTGGGTTTTACTTCCTTTCTTCTCAGGTTCAACTTTCCTTGTTGCTTAAGGTAATAATTGAACAAAGAGCAATTCATGAGTCGAAGACACTTCAGTTTCTAGTTTAATGATGGAGAGACAATCATAAAGGCATATTATTTGGACACTATAAGCTTCAGAATAATTTATGCTATATTAGATGTGATACCTCTGTTGTTAGTCTGCAGAAGTTTTCTAAGCAAAAAACAAAAATCAGCCTAAGAGTGAGTTCCTAAAAAATCCTTAAAGAACATCTGCAAATCTGTACTGTGGTAATACTCAGATATTTAAATAACTCTCTTCTGATCAGTTCTGGCTCGTGTCACCTTTTTTTTTTCCCCTCCATTTGTTATTCTGTTGTTCATTTAAATTACAAATGAGTCTATGATGGCTGGCAGCAGCTAACAGTTGTGTATACAGGAACGCAATATGCTTCATAACCTTTATTAAGAAAGACTTCCATAAAATCCAAAACTGCATTAAAAATTCCCAGCTAACTTACTGCCCATAGGAATTAAATTAATCCTTTTTTGGTTTATTTAATCTGATTAAAATTTTCATGCTCGAGTATGTGCACGCATATTTCCATGTGCAGTGTGTGCATATGCCACATGCAGGATAGAAAACCCATGTTAAGCAATTTTAAGCTTCTAGGTACTGAGAGGCAAACCTTTGATTTCCATAAATGCATAGCAGGTACCATTCACTTGTGTATATCTGACTTTGTAGATGTGTTGGAAAAACTCTCATATGTATTAGAATGGACAGAAAAATATTAATTTTTGTGTCAGAAGGCTCCCATCTCAACTCAGGGTGACACTACTGTACTCCATTTTGTATGAGAACATTAAACCATTGTATGAGAACATTAAACCAAATAAATATACAAACAATGTCTCATCCTACTTAAAATATTTAGAAGTGTGAATGATAGGATTAAAAGATGTGTCTTCCCAAGGTCTGGGAAAATATTTGTGTCAAAGTGAGAAGCTGAAGACAGACATATCAATAGCTCCCTACACTTCAGCATTGCAACAGCATATGAAAAGTAAAGAAACAATTTTCAGGAAAGCAAGTTCATACAAAATTTTAAGGTTATAATTTCTGGACAGTGCCTGAGGAAAGATTAGCACTTTTAAACAAGATGTACTTGAGTCAGCAAAATGAGTAAGGAACTGCCGGGAGCCAATTCTTGCTTGTTGTCCATTTGGACACGTAATAGGTGATGGGAAGTGTTGAGATGGGGAGCTCATTTCAAAACTCAAATCTTAGAACTTCACAGGGACTCTCTTGAAATTCCGAGCTTGAGATGTTGCTTCATTAATAGATATCTACATAGAATCTCTGAAAATTAGACAGTTTTCAAAAATGTTGAGGTAGTTTCTTTGGTTTCTATTCAGTGTGCAGCTGCAGTCTCTAATTCACACTTTCAGACTAGGAGTGATTCTCTTCACAACATAAAGTGACTAAATGCTCAAATCCCTTCATACACATAAGGGTCAGGGAAATTTAGTGTTTACTTTTAATGCTAAAAATGTTCCCTTTCTCTTCTTAAAGGAAAGATGTAAGAGTAAGTTAAAGTTATATATCCCTTTCTTTAGTAATTTTTCTGTCTCTTACAGAGTCCTGAACTGGTTGCTAGAGAGTTTTTTTTTTTTTTTACCAGTAGGGAGGCTGTGGGTAGTTTAGGGAGGTGGTGTAAGAGATTTCTCTTTAATATTGTTAGCTGACAACTCAGTTTATTTGAGAGAATAAAGAAACATGGTGTTAATTTTGCAGTAAAACAGGAACTGCTGCTGAAGATTTCCAGTTGAGCAGTGGTCAACCCACTATGCCAGAAGGCAGTTCTTGATTTTTAAACTGCCAGATTAATGTTAGTTTTGTGGGAAATTTTTCGTTTATATAGTTTCTTATTTTGCATGTAGTTCACAGAAAAAAAAAAAGAAAAAGAGAGAAAAAAGAGAGCTATAAAGAGATACAGTAGAATACCTGATCAATAGGTGGAAAATAGTAATCCCCCAAACATCAATATATTCAGCATTATGTTTTTAATAGGAAGCTATTATTATTGATTTATTTTTAAAATCACTATCCATTAAAATGTTTTGCCTTTGTATAATGCTTTTTTTTTTTGTCAATATGTTTCAGCAAGCTCTTTCTATCTGATCTGTGCAGCAGTTGATGATAACACAGATCAAAGTATACCAGATGTTTCACAGTGCACAGTTTAATGAAATGTGACTTACTTAATTTTTAGCAATTTAAGCTTCCAGCAAAGTGTCATCCAGAGGTGCTTGTGTCAGACATTCAGGTGGAATACTGAGCACATCTGAATGAGATCTTTGGAAGAAGGATTGGGGCCACCCTCCCTCATGAGGAATGTGAAGGTCTGGCTCACATAGCCCCATGTACACCAGGCCACTGAAGTGGAATGAAAATATTTGATTTTGAGATGTGTGGTCATTTAAGCCTTTTGTCTCTTACGTAAAGGCTAAGTGATCAAATTCCACTACATTTCATTGGGCCAGCTCCAACACCATCTCTCGTTCTGAAAAGTGCCCAGTGTTATCATAGTCACTCTGATTACCTCCTGTGACTTTAAGAGGAAAGTGTGAGAGCAGATATTTTTGTTCTTTTGTTGTGTTAAGCCATGAGACAAAATCTTTAGTACTAATTATTTATCTCAGTGGAAGTTATCCTGGCCTTGTACTAACGCTGTCTGCCAACCCTCCCACAGAGCTGCAGTGGAGGACTTAGTCTATTATTTAAGGGATGAGAGGAGATGTGTTTCTTTTTGTCTTGCCTTATTTTGTCTTTGATGGTTTTATTTTGCTGTGCATTTGCTATGCTAGTTCAGGAACCCTCTAGAAACAATACAATTCTTCACTTCAAGTCACTCCTTAAACACAGAAGTTATCCTTGTTGTGGCAATGTGGGTTTGCTCTTGCATGTGAGTGTACTGTTAATCAACAGGCTGTTCATTTTTATTTGCTTCACAACCAGCCTAATCAGTTCATTATTGAGCTTAACTAAAGTGTTCTATTCCACTCTGCAAGAAAAATGCTTCTGAAGCAAGCAGATGGGCACTTGACTGCCTTTGCTCTCAATGTGTATTGTGTGCTGCACTTTAGATGGATGGCTGGCAGTGATCCCAGCCTCTTCCCTTCCTGAGATCCTGTATTGCTGCATTTCACATTCATGGCTACTGAGGTTTCACATGTTCATTAAATAATGCAAGACTGAGGATGACACATATATGCATTCAGACATAGAACCTTAAGAAAAAAAAAAAAAAAAAAGGGTTCTTACAGCAGTTTAACTTTCAATACTATTGAGCAAATGGAGACAGAAAGCAGAACTTACTGGAGAAAAATATAAGGGTAAATTGAATATTTTTATTAGTTTTTCTCTGCTTTCTAGGTCAGCATCTCATACAGAAGACTAAATCATTATGACAGGTAAACTCATTTTGTCTAATTGTTTGAAATAGCATGGTAACACCTACATTGCTACAATAAACTTGCTTTGATGATTGAACTAGATATATTTTTCTCACTTCAATATTAGCCTCTACAAATTTTCCCTCCATCATCCAATAGAATTTCAGTATTCTTTCCTCACTCATGAATAAACAAAAGAAAGCAACTCTATGAATCTCTTCATACACATACATCTACCCTTGCAGGAAAAATCTAAACAACAAAATATTATCATTACTTTATAAAAAAATTTTATGCAGGTCAAAAGACCAGTGATCACCACCTGTGGACTCAAGTTCAGCATTCTTACATTGTTGCTCTGGTGTTTGATGCGCTTGCATTCATTAATGAGGAGTAGCTGTAAAAAAAAGGTTTGTTTTATTTCAGCATCAGCAAGTTACTTTTTTGACAAACAGTGTTAAAAATGCTTTAGCATTGATACAGTTTACTGATTTAGCAGTAATGCAGTTTTTGTTCATCAAGGAGATTCAGAGTCTCAGTTTTCATCTTGGTGAACTTGGAGGTCTTTTCCAAGGTAAATGGTGCTCTGATTCTATATAAGCAAATGCTACAAACAAGAGAAAAAGAGATGATGTCCTCTGTCTATTGCTTCAGAAGGTTTGTCATTGAAAGCTGGTTCATATATAGTGTAAGAAAGAATTGGCAGATAAATATATTATTAAGCAGTAAAGAAGTTTATGATGGTGTAAGGTGTATCACTTAAGCTGGTAATTCTTTCAGATTCACAGTAATGATTTAGGTAAAAGAGTAAAAGTAATAAAAAATAGGACTTAGCAAAACCGCTGTATTATACATACTATAACATGAAAAAGCTCACTATTCTTTGTCTGTTTAGAAAGGCAAATCCTTTTAGAAACATGTCAGTTTCCTAATTTTCAAGATATTAGGAAAGAATATTCTGAAAAACTCAAAATGAAACTATCAGAACATTTCGGAGTGAAATGTTTGATTCTTTGGTAGAGATTTCTTAGAATTATTTTAATATTATGCAATATAAGATAAAATGGTTTCATAGCCTTGTGCTTCTGTCAGATTTTGAGTGTTCCCTCCATATTTTTTTATAATGGAAAACCTTTTACTACAAGTAAGAAATACAGCAGCTGCAGGCAAATGCTTTCAGTCAAACCGAGATGTGTGTTTTTGTGTAGTCCATCATCCTGACCTGAAAAAAGTATTTGAATGTGAATGCGAATTCTTCTTCAGAGAAACTCTGATTATTGCTCTATAGATCAACTTCATCATCTTTCATCCTTCAAGATCCAATCCAGAGGTCCTAGAATTCAACAGGAGTATTTATTCAGGCTTCCATTGGCTTTGGATCAGGAGCAGAAAAGGAGTTCCATGTCTCATTATTCAGTGAGAACTAGTGGAGTGTGTTTCAAAAGTGAAGCAGATATTGATTTGCTGGGTGAAACTATTACATGGTCTTTTAAATATTTGGACTAAGCCCTGGAATTGTTGTACAAGGTTCTGGCTTAATATGCAAGTCACGTTGGCTAACCAAGTATGAACCTAAAAATCCACTGAAATTTTTTAGCCTACAAATTCTCCTTAATATTTTTTCATGCCTAGCTAATCAATAAATATTGTGCTGGTGTTTTGGGGGTTTTTTGTCTTGGTTTTTTTTGTTGTTGTTGTTGTTGTTGTTTTCTTTTTTGCGTTTTTGTTTTGTTTTGGGTTTTTTTTTTTTTGTTTTTGTGATAGGTTCTACTAGGTGTTAATGTGAAAACTTCTAAGTGTGTACCCAGAGAAAGCACAGTTTCAGAATCAGTCTGAAGTGGCTTGACCCCTTGACTTAAGGCTTCTCCACAGTGTGAGAATGCAATTTTTCAAGACTTAGAGTGAGAAGTGGAAGCTAGTCTGGATGGACCTGGGTTTTTCTTGATACCGGGAGGGGAGAGAAATGGCAGAGCTGCCTAGAAAACAAAGACAAAATTGGAGAATTATGGTTTTGGTGCTTCTGCTGCCCTGTGAAAGAGAGAAGTGGATAAGGATGATGTCTCAGCTGAGTCTGCTGGCTTGAGAGGGGCTGGAAGTAGGTACCCTGGACACAGCCCAACCCCTACCTCAGCCTCAGCAGTGGCAGCAGCAGACCTCTTCATGTCTAAGGTTTGCTGCCAATACAGACTGTGTTTGTACCATTGTTGTTTTCCCATCTGTTTTCTGAAGCAGCCACCCACTTTGTCTGTGCCTAAAGTTTATTCTGTTCTTCCAAAACTAATTCTTTCTCGTTTTGTTTTGCTTTGAGAGATATTCAACATTCATTTATCTTCTTGCAAACTCAGTTGAAAAGACACATGGTTTTTAAAGACTTTAAAAATACTTTCTGGGGATTGATTGTGACATTTCAACTGTTCCTCTATACAAACATTGTAATTACATTTCTGGCTGTAAGAAAAATGATAAAAAAAATCAGTGTGGTTCAGAGGTCTTGAAGTCCATCAGAGATTTCAGAGAGCTTTAGCTCTAGAAAATCTGGGAAGGTTTGCAAAAAAAATTAACAAAACAAACATTTTGCAAAGAATCAGTAACAACTTAATCCACATTAATTAGGACAGCAACATTATAAGTGCAATTAAGTAGTGGTGCTAAGGGGTGAAAGCTTCTTAACATTTTGTTCAGATTGTGTCAAATAATGATGTACTTAAATAATGTTTATTTTGACTCATTAAATATTTTATTCATTATACAAAATTCCATCTACGAAGCATGGAAGATAAAAAGGACTTAACATTAAACTAACACAAAATTTACAAAGGATTGAATTTTCTTATACTTTTCTTATTAGAATAATTTCTAAATAATTCATATATCTTTGAAATAATTGTTTTTATTTATGTTCATATTACTGTACATGAAAAAGTTCTAGCATAATAAAATATTTTCTAGGACTTTAATTTCTTTCAGTGGTATATGATCAATTTCCAGAAAAATCTTGTCTTTTCTATAGAAACAAAACGCCTGAAGTCACAACGGGTAATCTTCCTTCATAAAAAATAATAAAATTGCCATGAAAACAAAACCTTTATGTAACCAGGATATTTTGACAATTCTGATTGTTTCAGATGTTCAAAATTATGAATGCAAGCAGGTGTCCGGTAAGTATAGCAAAATTATTTTTTCCTCCACTCGTTGCATAGGAAAGAATTAGAAAAATAAGAGCTAGGGAGATTGATTTTTGCTGTCTGTGATGCAGTAATTCATTAAAATTGAAATCTGACATTTGTTGACTTAAGATTAGCAGCAGTCAGGAACAGGGAGAAAACAACGCATTATACAATTCTCTTTCTGACTTATGTTCCTAATCCCTGTAAAATGTCAGATTGAAGGTGAGAAAGGGCAAATCTCCTGTGCAAGAATGTAGAGAGACAAACTCTTGCCATGTGACCAGCTCTTGCCATGAATACTTGCCAAACATCATTTTTGCTGGCAGTGGAGCAGTGGTGTTGCTTTCATGCTGGTAAATCCGAACACATCAAATGAATTCTGGTGACATTTACTGCTCAGGTCTCAGCTTTTCTTCTTCAAGTCTCATGTGTAATGCTCTTCCTGATTCCCTGATTGTGAGGCAACACACAGTGCAGATGCACTGAAGTGTGCTATTTGGGCAACTTCTTTCAGGCTGACTCCCTCAAGAATAGCTGCCATACAGCTTGTGCTTAATTCCTTTGTTGTGAAATACAGCACACACTGTACGTGGCCGGGAGAAACAAAAACAAAATTAGATAAATAAAAAAACCCATGTCATACAACCCTTTGCACCCCTGTCCCCACCAATTTTTTTGCTTCAGACAAACAGCCTAATGAGAATTGAACTGCATTGGAAATATGAACCTGCATTGACATCAGCTAAGTGCTGTCACAAAATTGATGCAGGTTATGCAGTTCTTATGATCTGCTGGATATTAATGTCTTTTGAAGGCAGGATAGAGCACTTCATTCAGCAAGTCTGTACTTTACTTAGTCCTATCTTTCTATTTGCTCAATGTGAAAAAAAATCCTTTACTGCATTTTTTTCTTTCAAAACCACCTGCAAAAACATTGTGCTTTTGAATTTCTTTTGCTTGTTTACTTCTTCCTTTTTTCTCTTAGTGTGATTTGGATAGACAACATATTTTCAGCAGCATTATGTGTTTACATGTTAGTGGGTGTTTGTGAAAAGGCTGATTTGTTTAATGCTCTTCTAAATGTCTTTTCTCCTTTCTGTTGTGAGAACTCTTAATTTTTGCCAGAAGAGAAGGAGAGTACTTTACAAACCCAGCTTTTCTTCAAGTTATATCCTAGGTTTCTGCTAAGAAATCTATTCCAAGAAAGGCAAATTCTTTCCACAGAAAATCACCTTACCAATACCACAGTTATTCATCAGAAAATGTTTGGATGGAAACACTTCATCCAGTCTCATTTCCTTCTGCATTAACAGCTATCTTCAATGCACAGATCTTTGAATGCCTTCCAGTTGTATCCTTCAAAGATTAGAGATGTACCCCTGCCTAACAGTTGCCTCATTTGCAATTGCCTGATCAGCCCTCAGCCCTCAAGCAGAAGTTCAGTGTTTCATAACCTTAATTTCTTATAGCCAACTTAAAGTCTGGGAAAACCAAAGACATTCTATTGCAGCAGAAATGATGTAGCAACCATTATTTGTATACTTTTTATATTTTTCATGATCCTATTAGTTTATTAAAAAAAAAAAAAAAAACAAACAGCAATGAGGGAACATTTTGTTCTTGCCTTTTTTCTCTTTCTCACAAAATTTCTTTCACTGTTCTATTTTTAAGATTTTCATGCATTAATTTTATTTAATGCAAATTGAATATTTACATATTTTTAAAAATATACCTAACAGAATCTACATAGCTCTAATTCTTTGCTGCAGCTATCTATCATGCAATTATACATACACTCTTCACTGTGCATTCTTCAATAGGGAGATGGTACAAAATTATAAGATATGAATGACTTTGAATGATGTTTTTATTAGTGACTAGCGTGGTATTCATTGTGGTAATTAAATATTATTTTTAAATACTGTGTTCATGGTGTAAGGTGGTTACTGGCATCTAAGAATGTAAGAATAATAGAGATCAAAATGAGAAGCAGGACTTAAGCTTCAGCAAGAAATTGATGTGTGTTTGATGAAAATGTTTTTATTTCTAAATTTAGAGATTTTAAATCACCTGTTTTCTAAAAACAGCTCTAACAAATACAGCAAAAGGGAAGCGTAGAAACTACTGGTACTAAAACCAAATGCACTAAGTTAGATCTGTGGCTCAGTAATCAGCACTGAAGTCTTTCAGCAATATGCAGAAAATTACAGACTCTGCATAGCTTTGTCTCATTCAGACAGGATGGGCATGTTAAAACACAAATTATTAGGCTTTTCTATTCCTGGCTACTTTTACTTTTTGAGATACCCATTTCTGCCTCAGTTCTCATGTGGTAAGTTTAGTTTCCTGATGAAGGTCCCTGGTAAATTTCTTTACATACATCATGACTGAATGAGTCAGTGAGACTGCATAACCCTGAAAAAGAGAGGATAGAATCATGCAGGAAGATACAGATGTTTGATCTCATTTTTCATGCACACAGAGCGAGGAAGAAGCATTACACTGAGCCGAACTGTTGGGACACCATTTTGAACCCAAATTAACTTGTTCTATTGCGTGGTGTGGTGTACTAGTTTGAGGATTTTAGTGCTTTAATGTGCTATGTGACTGTCATCCCATGTAGAGGTGGAGCAGAAAAGGTGTGTGACCATGCATACATTTTCTGAAGTGTCTCTGCAGTGTTAGCAGGCCTTCTACTAATTGATACCTTTGCTCTTAGTGGCAAGGAGAGTGATTAATCTTTGCACTGAGTTGCTATGGCACACCCCCTCTAAATTTCACACACTTTGAGAATCAGTCCTTCTAAAAAATAACATTACTCAGGGATCATTCATTTGTGCTTCATTTGGCACAAAAGTTTATCAAGAGTTCTGGACTTTAGCTAAGTCTTGACCTCAAGAGACATGAGAATGGCAGGAGAACTAACTATTGCCATATGAAATACCATGGCTTGTACAGCCAGCAAGTAAAAAAAAAAAAAAAAATCCTATCTTAATGACTGACAGAGAAGAAATATGAAGTCTTGTACAGGATAAGAAGGGGTTGGCACCATCTGCTACTCTGTGGAGTAGGATTATAAAATATGTCAGTCATGCCATCGATGAGAAAAGCAGAGAAAATGCTGCATGTCACGGCATCTGTTATCACAGGTAGAACTTTCAGGGAAGAAAAAAAATGCCTGATATAGAGCAGAGAATCTGCTGCTGGTGGTTATGTGACTCTTAGCACTCCTGAATGTTCAAGCTCTAGATTCCAGAGACAGCCTCCATCCTGATGGAGGAGGAAGCATACAGAGAAATGCAAGGGAGATCAAATATTTATCTTAGTCTTTGTCAATAGAGAAAACATTAAATATTTCTACTCTAAGAATTTCTTTTTCCGTATAATGTCATATCCATCCTATTTCTAAACTAATGTCTCTGTGTCAAGAGTTTGAAAGCTCCTTAACTTAAAAGTTATACAAATGTTGAAGAAGTTATTAATTCTGGATCTACTTAGAGAGGAAAATGCTTGACATGACACAACACGACATGATCCATGACATTTAGGTTCTCAAGAGAAATGCATTCAGCACAGCAGCAGGGCTGTTGGTAGCATGCTTTTGACCAAAGATAGTCTGGCCAAGGTCAAAGGACACAAGGACAGATCTTCCAATGACCAACAGCTGCTTGTGCAGAGAACAAGGCAGATTAAAGGTGCTGGGGTGCTCAGTACAAAGGAGCAGTCCTCTTAGTGACCTTAGTGACCTAGAAAAGGGTTATCTATTTTATTCTTCTTCAATAAGGCCTGGATCAGTGATGCTGGACTGTTGAGTTAATACTGGAAAACTGAAAGTGGAGATAATAATAACAATATCAATCTGGTTTCCTACTGCGGTTTAGTTTGCATTCTTTGAGGGATGCAATTTAGAGTACTTACGTAGGATGCTTTGTGCATATCTTGTCATCTTGTTTTCTAGCCTCCTACTGTGTAGATATCTTTATAAGAAACTGTGCGATTAAATTTTTGAGTTTCCAGAAATATCATTTTACTGATCACTTGTAAGAATGTGGCTTCTCTTTTTCCCCTCAGTTCTTAGTGAATGATAGATATTCATGAGAAGTCAAAGGAATGATATCGTCCTCATGTTTGATTGTGGCAGAGATGCTGGTTCATATTGTAATCTTCATAGGTTTATGAATGCTAAAAGAAAAAAAGGACAAACCTTTAACTGTTTTTTTTTTCCTGTTGAACATTTTCATTTTATCTTCTTTCACAAGTATAGCGTATTCAAACCAGAGATTATTTTCCAGAGAAATACCAATTCCTGATGTTATTTACATAACATCTATAGTTTTTATAGATTTAGTTCCATGTGAACCCATGTTAAGAGCACTGCTGATCAGATCCTGACTCTGTATTGCCATTTACATTGATGTCATGTATCTGAGCTCAGAAACACTGCGGTCCATTTTTAATTAATGCAAATCAGCAACAGACCCACAATCATTTGACTCACTGAACAGGAGGTAACGTGTTTTGAAATAAGGTTAGAGATTTGATTGCCTTTCTCTTGACCCTGCCTTTGCCTTTTTAAATATTTGGTTTTATTTTGCAAATCTATATATATTGCTCTTTACAATTCTGATTCTGTCTGCTATTTCTTTAAAAGCAGTTTCTACAGTAAACCACACAGAATTTTGACATAGATTCATATAAGCCGATTCGAGAAAAAAAATACCATTTCCACATCAATGTAGATTTTTTATTGATCTTAGAACAATAATACATAAGACCTAAGAGATATTTTGACATATAAATAGGAAAGAAACTCCTGTTCCCATTCCTAAGGGGACAAAAGGTGAAATAATACAATAACTACCAAAAATAACAAAAGCAACCAAGCAAACAAAATGAAATACATTTTGAATTTTAAAAAATGTATTTATATGCACATATATTACGCATACATCTATTATATATAATATATCTATATATGGGGGAAAAAAAGCTGTAAAATTTGCAAGGAGAATCTGGCAAATTTACAACTATTCATTCACAAATTGCCAGGAAATTTCTGACTGTACTCTGTGTTTTTCTTGAAAGGGAAAGTATTCTGCCTTTCAGGTCCCAAAAGTACAGCTGGTCAAAAAAAGCTTTCTTTTCACTAGAAAATGAATCATAATTTATATGGCATTCACTAGGAGGACATAAATATGGAAAGCTAAGTTATCACTTCTTTGAAAAATCTTTAATTTGAAAACCATATTTTTTTCAGTGACTTGTATCTCAGTAGGAAAGAATATCACATTGAAAAAAAGAATCTCTTTCTAACAGATTTAATTGGACAGTATTAGATTTCAAAAAGCATTTTGTTAATTTTATTCAGCACTGATATCCTTAGATTGTATTGCTTAGATATACAGATATTTAGAGAAAAAAAAAAGGCACAAATTATTATATTAGAATTCACCTTTTAGGAAATATGTTTAGAGAGCATTTGCAAAATTAAATCTAGGGGAATAGGAATTCTGCAATAAATACTGAAGTTCATTGTAAAGAATATTAGTTTTGGATGACTTAGTCACTTTTTCCAGTGAACTATAATAATAAATTATATTAATTTTTCTATTTGGGAGATAGAAAATACAAGTGACAATGGAAAATTCAGGGTGGGGAAAAAAGAGTTGAAAACAAAAACCAAATAATTTATTGCCTATATTTTATATTAAAGATTTGACAATTATGATGGTGTTGGTGATCATGTGGATAAACATGGTGATCCCCTAGCAGCATTCTCTAATCCATTGAACAAATATTAGAACCTGTTTGACAGAAGAAAATCATTCTAAATAATTATCTACAAGCACAAAGAGCAAATTTTTCTTGACATTTGGAGTCTGAACATTGATTTTGACTTGACCATGATTGTTGAAGACACCTCCACACTTCTTGTATGTCTGCAGAGAGGAGACAGGACTGATAGATCCTGCAAGAAAGATGGAGAATGACTGTTTACAAGGCCAGGCAGTGACAGGACAAGGGGGAACAGATTCATACTGAAAGAGAGCAGGTTTAGGTTAGGTAGTAGGAAGAAATTATTTGCTATGAGTGTGACAAGGCATGGGAATGGAAGAGGTTGCCCACAGAAGTTGTGGATGCCCCATTCCTGGAACTATTCCAGGTTGGATAGGGCTCTGAGCAACCTGGTCTAGTGGAATATGTCTCTGCCTTTAGCAGGCATTGAAATTAGATAATCTTTAAAGGTCCCTTCCAACCCAAGCCATTCCATGATTCTATGTGTAATTCTCAAAAGCATCTTTCAGAAGCCTTTGCAGAATTAATTTTATTCTGCATATTGTTGATTTTGTTTGGTTTTCTATTGTATTTTCCATACCAGGGCAGTGAACAATAAAAACTGAAAGAACAGATATGGTCTTTCCTGTGCTGTCTGTGATCAGCTGGGGGAAAGGCTTAATACATAGTTACTTGTGCTAAATTAACTCATTATAAAAACATTTTTTTATATATATCATCTAAGATATATTAAATAAACAGAGAGAGACATTGTACAGTATTAGGATGGTAAATAAAGAAAATGCATATGAATGTGTACATGCACATATATACACACATTTATTTATAGTATGCAGCCACATAAACTCGGGTCTTCTTGTTCTCAGTACTAAATATATTTCCAGTAATAGACAATTGTTGCCACCAATTTATTTCCTATATGAAATTGTTAGATGCTTATTCAAAGAAAGGAAAACCACATTGCAGCAAATTACCTTGCTCAAAGTCATGCAGTAAATTTGTGATTGATTAGTGTTCCCTTTCATAGTCAGACCACTGATATGTCCTTTATGTAGCAATGCTTCCTCCCCAGGAATAATAAGGAAAATATCTGCAGTTCTGAAAGACAGTGTTTAAAAATGGAATTGTTTATGGTTTTTGTTAATGCATGCCACCTATTTTAATTTTTATTCTTTATGAAGAGTGAGCTGAAATGATTATTTAAGTGAATAACTGACCGAAGTGTTTTTCTGTATGTTGCTGGTATGAGGAAAGGGGGAGGAGGGAATAATCTGGAAATCTCATTCTGAATTATTTTGTGTTGTTAATAAATTTCTTGTACCCTTTTAAGCTTTAAGCCTGCTTTGTCTTTACTCCTAAATTCGATCCCCAAAAGAAATTAAATAGATTAAAATTGGCAACCCCAGTCACACCGTGACAGAAGAAAAGGCTGGAAACCATGTAAAAAAGTTTCAAGTAGTAAGCTGAAAAACTAAATAGAGATGTCAGCCATCTGGAAGTAGGGATTTAAAGTTCATGTAAGCAGCAAAGGAGAGTGACAAGGTCTGTTACCATGGAGATCACTTAAACAGCCCTCATTTGAAAACTTCATTATTTTATACGGGACAATTTAACTTCAGATATAATATAAAGAATAATTTATATCTTGTATACTTTTTCTATTAGTGTATGCCTTCCTTTGAATACTCTTGATACTTTTTCTATCAGTGTATGCCGTCCTTTGAATACTCTTGATAGATCTTAATAAATTACCTTTATTTTACCTAGCTATTACAGACAGGAATTCCTTTAACACTACTGCAGTTTGTTTTAGAAAGTCTTAACAAAGTATTTAAAAAATTATTATTTTCTAGTTTTTTGGTTTTTTTTCCTGGAAATTATATTTCTCAGCTACCAGGAATATTTATAATGATGCTATGAGAAGGTCTTCTCTATTGATTTATTGGTAAGTTTTATGTCATACTGTGGCATCATAGGGTAACTCATCACCTGGGTAAATTACACCATTTTTTAGTGAATGGCTGCAGACTCAAATTTGAGAAGGAATCAACTGTTACTCTGCTGTTGCAGTGGGGTTTGTCAAAGTCCACAAGTGTATTGAAATATTCTTGTATTGCAGAGCTCTTAGTGGAAAGGGACTTAATTTTTTAAGATTTTGTCTAAATATTTGGTGACCTTTCTGCTTTAAAGTAAGGGTTTTTTCAGAAATTTTTGATTAAAATATTAAAAATAAGACTTTAGACAAATTTGTATATATGATGCCAAATACCCAAATGATGCCTGCCCCCAGATTAATACTGTTTGATATCTTACTGTATACTTAGAGTATAAAAAAAGAATTAGTTATTTTGTAAGATAGTTAAAAAGGGCTTAAATTATTGTGGCTTTATCTTTCCATAAACTGAACTATTTGCATAGAGTATTTAGGAAAACAAGACAACCTCGCAGGGTATTTATTACCCCACTATTTTCCTTAATAAAAGATGTGGGAAGATTTGGAGTAGGCAGTTATGGTCTGTAGGGCACCATAATCTCAGCTGTGTAAAGTATTGTCTTCTCCCTATTCTTCACAGTTTATGTTTCCAGGAATAAGATGAAATTCTCACAACTGTCATTTCTTTCTGCCTTTGTAGATAATTTAATTTACGTATAAAAACAATATTGTTTGAATTATTTATTTAATATTAAAAAAAAAGTGAACTAATTAAGTAAATTAAAGGTTTATATTAATTTCACTGGGTAGATTCTTAAGCCAGAAACAAAACAGATGCCTAACAGAGACTTCCTAAGAAATTATTAATTGCCAAGTATCAAGTAATAAACTCATTCTCCACATCTTAGTCAGAATCTTTACTAGGTCACATGGATGGTCATATTCAGATATTCTTATTTGGAGACGTGGGTGGCACTTCACAAGTGGCTCCAAAGAAGAATTCCTGGGATGTAGCTCTATGCACTGTGTACCAGTTATCTGATGCACACAAAACCGCCTGGCATTGATAAACTGACAGATGCTAAGCTACTGATATTACTTCCTATGAAAGCCCAAATCAGTGCTAGAAAGCCTGGAAGTTGTCCCATTTCTCATGATGCAGGGTTTAGTTGCTTCCTGAGCACACTTCAGAGATTAGAGAAGCTGCTCACAGCTGCTTTGAATCTTTACTGGTAGGACAAGGTCCACCTTGAATCGTAAAGGTATGCTCTGAGGAGAATGAGCATCTACTATCAGCAAGATTTGTGGTTATAGCTTTGCACTGACAAGTGACTCCCTTCAAATTCCCAACATGCCTGTGAGTAAGTTTGTATACCGTTCTTTTTGGCCCAGATTAAATGGGTGGTTGTTTGTTTTGTTTTTTTTGTTTTTTGAGAACTGAAATATTTTCTATAAAAAGAGATAGTGGAGGGATTGTGCACTTCAGCTGAGATACTCAGTGTGCAGCCTTGGAAAGTAAAGCATCACGTCCAGCAAGTTCACAGCAGCACTTAGGTACCTCTATGTGTATATTCTGTTGTAGAAATTTACCAAAACTTCCATTTTTGTGGAAGCCCATTGCCAGATACATGCCTCATACACAACAGAAATCAAAAGCATCATCCCAAAACTAGAGTTTGACTTTTTCCTAGGGACTTCTGCAACCTCTAGTTGAAGATGCAGCAGTCTTCTTGCAGTTGGAGGCTATGGGTAGATAACAAGACTCAAGGGGAAATGAACACATATATTTTCCTTTTTCTGCCTATGGTGTGGAGGTGATTGTTTAGAACTGCCTCTGATTACCAGGAAACAAAAAGAAGCTCGAAGTGGAAATCAGGTTTATGGTCTGAAATAAACAAATTGTTTACAATGTGCAGTATAGCAAGCTGATTGTGATTTTTATATTGATTCACTCAAAGCTTTTTATGGTTAATAAGCTGAGAATGACAAGTACAAGGAATGTTATTCATATAATTAATAGTGATTTAGAGAGTATTTATCCATAATTACATTAGTGTTAAATCCTCCCAAGCACTATTGAATAAAGATCTGAAGGCTGTGTTTGAGCAAAATTGTATTGACTTAAACCCCAGTTGTATCTCTTTGTCCAAGGCCAGTGTTAGTTTTTCACTGTTTTATAGTTGTATTACTGATTTTTTTCTGTTACTCTCTGCATAACATTGCACGATTACTATGTCTATACAAAACAAAAAACTAAAAAACTATGTAAAACTAAATCTGTATAAATTAGGGCAGATTCTGGAACACAAAGTCCATAAAAAGGACTTATGTCTTCACTGTGTCTGAGAATATAATGAGAAGTGATTTCCCCACTCTCTAAAAGAGTACATCTAAGGCACAACTAAACTTAATTTGGATAAAATAGTGTTCAGGCTCACTAAATACTCACCCAAAATAGATGAATGCTTAAAACAGGGAATTATCTTGGCACTGTGAAGGAACTACATGGTCTCGAATGAACTCTCAGTCATAAGTTGAGAAAGATCTCTTTTTTTCAGTACTCTTCTGGTAATATGGAGGATCATATAGGTCTCCTACCTAACAGGGCTAACAAATACTATTGTAAAATGCTAAATTGTCAAGTATTAAGACCATGACAATTTAGGACTAGGACTTTGTACGGTCTCAAAAATGCACTAGGAAAATGTTCAACACATTTTGTGATCTCTACAAGAACAAGAATGTCCTGAAGGTCTTTGCTGCTTGTGTACAATGACACCTTTACATTTTATCCTATGCAGTTTAAAGGACTATACACATGAATGTTTCCAGTAGGCAGTTTTGAATGCTTACATTATAGTGAATGGGGAAGAATAATTTCATTTTAGATACGTGTGTATATATTTATTGATTGATTTACTTACTCAATGACTTACTTGAATACTATCTAATCCTATTGTGATGTGAAAAATGTTTTTTTCCCCCAAAGATTTTCTGTATATAATGATATATAACCTATTCTGTATATAAGAATATATAATCTATCTTCAGTCATTGGAATTCCACTTTCCATGCTAAATTTTATCACAGCGACTTCCATAAGTTACAGTGTAAAGAAACAAGCATGGAACTCCTGAGAGGATGACATTTCTTTACAGAATATACTAACTTTAATCAGAAATAAACATCCATGCTTACTAAAAGGTAATGTTCTAAGGGTGAGGGAGAAGCAGTTAAGACATAAGCAAATCCCAAGTTTTTAAAACTGGAAAATAGCACTAAAACTTGTTAACTGTTGCCTATAGAATAAGGTTTTTTATGCACTGCTCTTCAGTGATACCAGAATTTGTTTTCCCTTTTTGTTTCACTTGGACTAGTTAGGATGTCTGGAAAAAAAAAAAAACAAAATAAAAAAGTAAGGAATTGAAAATATTCTCAATCATTTCTGTGGATGTGAGGGTTAATTAAGCACATGTAGTAGCTGTGTCTAAGAACATTTTATAGAGATATTGCGTAATCAAACTATCACATTTTTAAAATTAGACAGTTTGTGGATAAAATTACATTTGTTCTATTTCCTAAAGAAGGCCAGAGGACCTAATAAAACAGATCTCTTTAAATCTAATATGGATAATTAGCTACTGTCATATCAGTCTGGTACCTCTTTGCATACTTGTTTAAAGCTAATCATTTGACCCAAGCTGTATACTGCTTGGCATTGAAAACACAAAGGAAACATAATCTCTATATAAAGAAACGAATCAAAATGCTTGTACTTTGGAAAAACTGTGGTGGTTTTTTTTGTATTGCCTGCTCTATCATAAATGTGAAAGATGTGGTTTATAGAAGAGAAAGTATTGAAACCAACAATATACAAAAAAAAAAAAAAAAATCAGACATGCAAAACAACCTCCCATCATAGGCAGGAAAGCATTAATGACACACAAAAGAAAGCACATATATAGAAAGGGGTTTTGAAACCAATGTGTTGAGTTGTACCAGATTTTCTATAAAATATAAAAAACAAAAATAAATCACTATTCTTTAAAGGGACAAAATATGCACACATAGTTATTGGTGAGGTACTATTTTGTCTTTAACTGTATTCTCTTTATCTCTCTGTGTTTCCTACTTTGGGAACCTCAAGTGACATCATGCAGGCAAAATCAGCAATGAATAATGTACTTTTTATGCAGTTCTTTCCTTTGAAGAATCCAATGTTGAAATATTAATTAGTTTTCTGTGTAAGTCCTAGATAGCTTTTCCTTAGCAAAGCCTTTACAGAACAAGGGTAAAGAAGATTTATCCCCCACCATCCTAAAACTCTAATAGAACAGGCAGTAAATGGCATGAACATATTTTGAACTAACTAAAAATAATTCTTTTTTTAAAAAGCATATGATTAAGTCCAACTAGAATTTTTGTCTGCAAATATTCGCCAATCTCTGTGCCTGCTATGCAGGGCAAAGTTTCATTTCTGGACTAATTTCTACTACGATATTTAGAATTAAAAAAACTTTGCTTGCAGGGTTAGCTTTTTTTGTGAGTTACATACCACTCTAATACTAAATATTCCTATGACTTCTGATATTTTACTGTGACACATACAGTGAAAAATACTACAAAAAATAATTAAACTTTTATATTAACTGTTATTAAAATATCACCTGTCAATATTTTGAAATTTCATTTACATCAGACTTAGAAATGTACCTATATGCACACCCTTTCCTAATGATTTGGACAGAAATTGAAAACTATGCAAGCATTATTCAGGGACCATGGAGGTTCTTATAAATATGAGTTAAACATTTTGTTTGTTGATGGACATATCCTTTTAAAAATTGTTATTGTTGAATCTGGATGGATCAGATTCTGAAAAGTCAAAGTCTCAATGAAGGCAGGAAAAAATACATAATTATAATTTCCTGTATATTTCTTGATCTTTAATATGCAGTCAACAGGAAAAACTAAGGTAATAGTCTTCATAGTTCATGAATGGTTTTTAAAATTATTATTATTTATTAACTGAATTAAGTCTGACAAATTTCTAGATGGTATTGAATTCATCATATACTTCAAATTGCTTAATTGTTATTGAGTCTTTTTTCATGAATTTGCAGTCTTGATTCTAAACTGTTGGATGCTTTTCATCAGGTGTTATCTAAATCAATCAAAATTGTATAAACAAATAAAAATGCTGTACTGTGAGAAGTTTTCTTTTAAAACAGGCTTTTTTAAAATCCTTAAGGACCTTCAGAAAAGCTATATTTTCAGCATCAGAAGATGTGTAGCTTTTTTAAGTTGCCAGAGCCTCTTTTACATGAAGCTGGCTTTTTTAGACATGTATTTAAATGTCTATGAATATTACATTTTATGCAGATTTCATTGCCCTTATTTTATTTTACTTAAGCAGGAAAACATTGCCATACTTATCTGACATGTTTTGGTTTAACTGCACACTTATGCAAGCATTTGCAAAGGCAGACAAGCAGTGGTCCTAATTGAACACTAAGAATATGATGCACTTTGAAAACATGAGTACGTGTACTTGTCGGGTTGCTGAAACAGAGAAATGTCATCTCCGTAATTTGCAGTTACTGCCATTCAATACCACACTCTTTAAGCACAATTCTACTTTTGTGTCTCAATTTAGTCAGATGTCTAAAAATAAAATGGAGGGATAGGGAAAGGAAAAGGAAAAGGAAAGGGAAAAGGAAAAAAAGGAAAAGGGGAAAAAAATTGTGTCTATATGGCAATGGTTTCCTGCTATCCCAAGTAAGATTAAGAGCAGTTACTAAGATATAGACATGACAGACATCAAGAAGTTTGGTTTCTTAAAAATGGATAGGAAGATATAGAACTGTAATCAAACTCTTCAATAAATTATTATATATCCTATACAGTGCTAGATTTGGCACAATTTGCAGAGGGAGGAAATTAATTACTTTCTAGCAAGCGAAGGCCTCCAGGCTTTTTATTGTTCTGGGGAAAGGTAGTAATGTAGAGCTTGATGCAAAAACAATTAAGTGCTTAAAGAGATTCAGTCTTTAAGCCAAAAGATTCTGTTACTTGAAATATAAATGGTGAGAAACAAGCCACAGCAGAAACCACTTTATTCTTGCCAATACCCAGTTAGACCTTTGGAATAACTTGTTTTCAGTTTGGCTTCTGGTCAGTTACAGAGGATGCACTTTGAATACTTTTTGTTTCTTTACAATTGCCTTTTGTAAATAAATTTTTTTGGTTTGTTTTTCTCCGACGGGATTTCATGTGGTGAGGAAAGAAGTTATTAGCTCTTCTTTCTAAAATGATTGCCTATTTAAAGCCATTTAGAAGCTACAGGCATTTTGTTTAAATTCTATGCAGTGTATTCATATTAACTTTGGCAAAGTTAAAGAAGTATTTGAGAACTAGGAAATGGTTGGGGGCCAGTGCATTAAAAAAAAATCTTTTCATGGTTTCTCTGTACTAATTTAACTATTATTTAAAATGTCTTCTGGCAGCATTTGTAACATTAATTGTCTAATGATTTTCTCATATTTAAACCGTGGTAATTAAATTGTGCAGAGAGTATTTCTTATTCTTGCTGCAATAAAATGTTTTCACTTTATTGAAGCTGAACTGCAATTTGGCCTTTATGTTGTGAGGGAAAGAAAGCCACAGGACTGCTGGGAGCAAATGGATCAATTAAACAATGTTCTTTTGTAATGAGGGTTACATCATTCTGCCAGTGATAAAAATCTGTAACTGAAGCTGTCACTAATAATATATGGCATCTTCTTAGCCCCACGATGCTAACCTATCAGGAGGCAACTATAAGATTTAACTTTCTATTGATCCTTGCATGTTCTGTTTCAGAAGTCAGTAAAAAATGAAAAATCAGCTCATTATAAAATACTAACCTTATGATCAGAGGCTACCAGAGGCTGAGAACAGCAATACAATCATTGGGATGAAAACTTAATTTTGTGGCTTGGGGCATCAACCACCACTCTAGGAAGCCTGTTTCAGTGTTTGACTCCCCTCCAAAAGTAGTAAAGAACCATTCCCATGCATCCTACCACTGGATCCCAGGGAGATCTCAGCACCTTCCTCCCCAATTCCTCTCCTCAAGAAGCTGCAGAGAGCAATGAGGTCTCCCCTGAGCCTCTTTTTCTCCAAAATAGACAAGCCTAAAGTCCCTAACCACTCCTCACAGTTCCTAACTTCCAGCCCTTTCACTTGCTTTATTGCTTTCCATTGGATGCATTCAAGGACTGTCACATCCTTCTTAAATTGTGCACCTCAGAAGCGCACACAGTGCTAAAGGAGAGGCTGTAAAAATCCTGAATACAGGGGGATAATCACACCTCTTGACTGGTCAAGCAAAAAGAAAAAAAAGGTCAAGCAAATCGGAACAAGCAAAAAAGAGCAAAACCAGAAATTAATTTGCTATTTCTTATGCAGTGCCAGGCAGGTGTTCTTTGTGGAAAGAAAGTCCTCAGCACACTTACTGTTTACTTGGAAAGACAAACTGGAATATAAAACCTGGGGACTTCTATGCAAGTTTTTGTTCTGTCCAATCTCTACAAAGACATTTATGTCCTTACCTACCCACTGGTTTGGTTTTAAAGATGATTTTGCTGAGCAAAAAAGGCTGCACTCAGGATTCCAAATACATTTGTGAAGTGCAGTTATTTTGGATTTGAGGAAAGGACATTTAATGTGTTTGCTCAGCAAAGCAATCAAAACCAAAACCAAAACCAACAGTGCAAATCTGCTATTGCATGCCATCATGGTTTAACCCTAGCTGGCAAATAAGCATCTCTAAGCTGCCCACTTACCAGATCTGTCATCCCCTGACTGGAGGATGTAAATGTAAACATAAAGAAAATGTAAAACATCATAGGTTGAAAAAAACCCAGTTTAATAAAGAAAACAAAATAAAATACATTACTGCTACTAATAATAGCTGTAGTGAAAAAGGAGAGAAGGAGAGAGGCATAAAACCCCAGAAAAACAGATGAAACACAACACAATTGCTCACCACCCACTGACCAACACCCAGTCCATCCCTGAACAGCAATAGCAGCTCCCAGCTAACTCCTCCCAGTTTATTGAGGGAGCATGACATTCTGTGGTGTGGAATATTCCTTTGGCCAGCACAGACCAGCTGTCCTGGCTCTGCTCTGCTTTCCTTCAAGTTCACCTGCTCACTTGCAAAGCATGAGACAGTGAAAAATGCTTTATTTAGAGAAAGCATCACTGAGCAACCACAAAAACCTGTGTGTCATCATCATGATTCTCTAAATAAATAACACAGCACTTTAGCAGCTACTGGAAAGAAAATTAACTTAATCTGAGGTAAAATCAGGACACATACCTTCCCAGAATACCTCAGGATTGCCTCAAGGGCAGATTTGATCCTTTAAAAGTATTGCAAGGCTGAGTCCTCCTATGGCTTCTGTACAAGTCTGCACAAGGAAGGGGATCTCTGTTCACAGACCTGCATTCTCAGAGATGGATGAATGTTACAGCTGACGGGTGCATGAAACAAAGTGTGGGGAATGAGGTAATCTTATCTCTACACAGAGAGGACAGAGGAATTTATTTTCTTGCTGGCTAAATGCTATCATATTAATTACTGACAATACATTTATTCCTTAATATTTCTGTTGTTCAGGTCCATATTATGCAGACATTATGCAAAACCCACAAAATAAACCTGGAGATCATAGGCTGGTAATTCCAATTCAACCTAGTCACTATTTCCTCATTTTATTTCAGATGCCAAACATAATTTCACTCATTCAAAAGCAGAAATTAATCCTTTAAATTAGATTCTTCAGTGCTTTTTTCTTCCTTTTTATGTTTTCTGTCAAGCTGACATTAAGAAATGTTACAGATAGTTAACCCTAAATTTTATATAACAAATTTTGCATGCAACATTCAAATCATGTTTATAGTCAGAGAAAGAGTACCTTATGTATAGATAGTCACAAGTATTTATTGCTAATACAACTGATATCTTAAGAGTCTCAGTATTGTTAGTCTAAATCTGTTTCTTATAGGAAAAGAAAGAATGATCATGTGGTTTAAAAATTACAGTTATATATTATATAATTAAGTTATATGAACCTACCCTATTTTTTGCAGTTATGTTCACCCCTCCTCTGCTCCTCTGGGTGGCTTCACTCTGGTGCTGGTGATGAATGCCAATGTTAGCAGCTAATTGCCAGCATGCAAGTCCTTTGCCAGGAGGAATATGATATTTATGTTGATGGTTTCTTATTCCTCACTCTGAGATCTACTTTATATAATTTTTATATGTTTATTAACATACATTTATACATTTTTTTGCTTCCTTCTTTGTTCCACAGCTTCTCATTACATCCAAATTTACTATATAGGGTACCCATTACATATTAGAGACCATTTCTTTGAACTCTTTGTTAAACCTAAAATCAGCTTTATCAAGCTCCAGTTTTCCATGTCTTTGAGTATTTTGCAGAGGTTTGCAGCTGTGAGTTCTCCAGTGCCAGAAATTCAAAGCTGAGTGGTTATTATAATTTATAATGGAACACAAGTTGGAGCACAATGAAATTCGTATTAAAAATGGAGGAATGTAAGAGAAAAATAGGAAGGAAGGAAGGAAGGAAGGAAGGAAGGAAGGAAGGAAGGAAGGAAGGAAGGAAGGAAGGAAGGAAGGAAGGAAGGAAGGAAGGAAGGAAGGAAGGAAGGAAGGAAGGAAGGAAGGAAGGAAGGAAGGAAGGGAAGGAAGGAAGGAAGGAAGGAAGGAGGAAGGAAGGAAGGAAGGAAGGAGGGAAGGAAGGAAGGAAGGAAGGAAGGAAGGAAGGAAGGAAGGAAGGAAGGAAGGAAGGAAGGAAGGAAGGAAGGAAGGAAGGAAGGAAGGAAGGAAGGAAGGAAGGAAGGAAGGAAGGAAGGAAGGAAGGAAGGAAGGAAGGAAGGAAGGAAGGAAGGAAGGAAGGAAGGAAGGAAGGAAGGAAGGAAGGAAGGAAGGAAGGAAGGAAGGAAGGAAGGAAGGAAGGAAGGAAGGAAGGGACTCGATGTTCAAACTAAACGCAAGCATTTTTAAGGCTTGAAGGAATATTTTCCAGTGTGCATCCCTTCAGATTTCTCTTTTGTAAGATTACAGATCCCATTGGTGAGCAGACATCTCTGAGAATTTTGGAAGAGCTGTCAGTACCATCAGTATTTCTTTTAGTTGGCTGAATAAGTCTTACAAAGCATCAGTGAATCAGGCTTTTAAAATGTTATATGCTGTGATTTGTCTCTGAAATATCAGTTTTTATAATTTTGAGAGGTATTCTTGCCCACAAGAGAAGAAACTGCCATAAAGCTTTTCCTTCCTATTACGATTTTAAGTAGAAAATATTTTGCTATGTACATGTAACACATTTGAAGAAAAGTTATCCTTGGGACTTCCAATCTTTATCATTTCCATATTATTATCACTTCAAGGGGTTCAATCATAACAATATCTTAATATGGGATTCTTGTTTGTTTTAAAATATTTGCTCATCATTCTTTGAGATAGCTAACTCACACTTATGAATTAAACAAGGCTGGACTAGGTCATATTTTGAGTAGAAAATATCTGCAATTTTCCCTGAGAGGGAAAAAATCCTTGAAGAGCTTTAAAAAGTGGGATCATGATAGAGCATTGATGAAAATTTGCATTATACTTGTAAGAAAATTAAATATCATTTATTTCACAATGCACTACAGAATATAGAATTAATTAACTTATGAAACAAGAGTAATATATAATTTAATAGAATACCTTGTATTTTACTATTTGTATTTGTAATTATTGTTTTATTTCCTGTATGGCAAGCACGTGAGCTAAAATTTCTCCCGTGCTTATTGGCATGAAAGTACATCCTTATATCCCTTTTTTAGTTGTCTTTGCTTGAGGCTGTGCCTGCAACTTACAAAGACTATCAAAGGAAAATGGTGACTGAGATTCAAACTGCACTGAGCTGGAGGGATACAGCATTCTTTTAAAGTTTACTTTAGAACTTTAAGTCAAGAAATTTTTTAAAAAATCGGTCAGTTTCAGTCATCTCTAATACATGAAACAGCATTTGAGTTTCGCTAGTGAGTTTATGTTTAGATTTCTACAAGATTTGCAAAAAGTCTCTCTAAGAGGAGAGGAACAAAGAGCCTTTAAAGTGCAATAGCAACCTGGAATGATTCTAATGTTAAATTGGAATATAACATTTTTCTTTGTCACTTTTTATCAAAAAAGTAGTATTTTGGGATGCAAAATTTTTCGCTTGCTGTATAGTTTCTCAGAGAGAGAATCCATAAAGTTTAATAAAGTACTAATTTGGTCATTATAAGGATTACTTGAAACTTAAAAATATTAATTTCTTCCATGATTGGAGAAAAATAGTGAAAACAGATTTTTTTTGTGTTTGATTATGGAATAAAACACTAGGGGTTTGCTATAGTTATATTTGGTTAAGGACAAATGCTCTTAATTCCATCACAATTTAATAATTTGAATTTCCTCTATCACTTTGTGGTATATAGTGCAGGAGCATCTCTCCATATTTCCTTTTTGGACATCCAGCTTTGTTACCTACCAGTAAGGGTGGTAGAATTTCCCAGCTATGTAGTAGGTCTCATATTTTTCTTTGGCATTACATGCTGCAATAAGAAGAAAAACTTGACTCATATCTATGCACATTTTCATAGGTTGCAAGTTCTTCTATTCAGTGCCCTCCAAATCTCATTCAGGAGTCAGATTGTATCACATTTCCTTTTCTTTACACATCCATCTGAGCCCACAAAAAGGAAAGGAAATGTGAGGGAAAAGTTTGTTTGAGATCATTTAAAATAATCTTCTTCCAAAAACATTTCTATAAATTTCCATCACATTGCACTACTTGATTAAATAGATAACACTTGAATTTAGGTGAAATTATAGTAGTTTAATTTGTTTAGTTTCTGATTAATGATAAGAAATTTGGCACACTGTTTTGAGTCACAGCACTTTTCTTAAAAGAAACAACTATGCTATTGATACATATCATTTCATATATAAGGGGAAAAATAATCTGTATTAAAAAATGTTGTATAATGACTCTTCCCAGCTTTACTATGTTACTGAAATTTGAAGAGTGTGTGTAATATTTTATTTTTTTGTCTTAGAAAATAATTTTGTGAAGCTGAGATTTTGTGTTCTGCTAGTGCAAAAAGCCTTCTGAGAACTGATATGTTGATTTAAAATAAAATTTTTATGGCACTCACAAGTAAGCTGAAATACTTTCATCAACCTTTGTGTTATTTTTTAGAAGCAGGTGTTCCAAAAAACATAACTAGAATCCACATTAAATGCCTTGCTTCTTGAACCCAGTCAACACAAAAATGAATTATCCCTGCCAATCTACTGATTTCTTGCCTTTGAGAAAATGCGTTTTCCAAAAACAGCCTCTGTGCCACTATCCTAAAGGAATAATGAAGTGTTAGAAAAGAACTAGAGCATTTTCTTTCAAGAATTCCACAAAGAAAACTTTCTCCAAAGTGAAACCCACATATCATATTGTGCCTTTACCTCTTCCATGTATGAGATGTAAAGGAAAAAATAAAAATGCCACTTGTCTCAGTAGAGGACATCGTTCTTTAAGTGCTGAGAGCTGGCTGGAAGCAAAGGCAAGTGCATATAATTCTTTTGGGATGTCAGCAAAACTTTGACAATGGTAAGCATTTATGAAAGAAAATGAATTAGTTTTTACTCGAATGGCAGAATGCAAAGAGATTTCTTATTTTCATACATACCTAATTATATGAAAATAAAAATAAATAAAAATTCAAGCTGAAATCTTGTCCTCATGTGTATTAGAGGGTCGGGAGAAAAGGTGACATATTGCCCTGTTGGTATCCTGAATAACCCCTGAACACTTCCTATTGCAGTATCCTTGCCATGGGTTGCACTTGACTCATATACCTTAGAGATATGAAATATTTTGCGTCACAGTTCAGTTGATGCATTTCTACCCTAATAATAAATCCGGGCTAATGAATTGAACATTCTATTATATATTACTGCCTATATCCCACTTAGGACCCTTATTTTTTTTCAAGCTCAGGTGTAGCCATCACAGCAAAGAATTCAGCCCATGAAATTCAAATTTTTGGTGTTTTCTAATTGCAATTTTCTTAGTTCAGTGTGAACATCTGCCATTAAAAAATGTGCTAAATAAGGCATAGCCCCATAACTTACTATTCAGGCCCATGGGCTGCCTCTTGTTTAGAGTTACTGTTCAGATCCAGTGATGCCACATATGGCTTTCCAATATAAATAATGTGAAATATATCAACTACTACCCAAACCTATAAAGATAATTAATGTATAGTTTTTAGCATGTCTGACTAGACATACTTCTGTATCATTTGTAACAAGGTTTGTCAGTAATTAATTCAACTTTTGCTTCTCTTCATTTAAACAGTTAACATTTCTAAGTGGGCAGAGGAGTAAATAAACAATCATACAGCTTTAAGCAATTATAAAAGTTGCTTAACTGGTGTAATTACAGCATGAATTTCTTTGCCTGTTTGTCATATTGTGTTTGACTTCAGTCAAACAAAACTTATGCTATTCAGTGGCATAAGTTCAGTGAAAGACCCTTAAGATATTAACCCAGGAAGTGCAGAGTAGACTCCAGCTTCTGCAGGATTTTCAGCTCTGTCGTGGGCTCTAGATGATTTAGTGGGTGACCTTGTTAACACTGGAGAAAAATCTTCCCAGAAAGAACTAGGTGACCTTCTTCTCACCTGGGAAATGAACTATACAGGCACTCAGAGACAGCTGCAGCTTTCTCCCAAGTTTCAGCCATTACAGGCAGCATTTTCTTGGGCACTATGATCCCAGGAATCTATGATAAAGGATACAACATAGAGACTTAAGTTTCAGAGTGCCCTGTATAATCAGAAAGGCCTAAACATCCATTAAGTCCTTTAACATTGCTTAATTACTTAGGGAATATAATCCCTCACCTTGGCTAGAAGAAAGCTCATAAGAGCCTTGAGAATTTGCATTTCTCACTTTTTTTTTTTTTTTTTTAAAGTTTATAATGTTTTGTTTTTCATGCTGACATTTATGACTCTAACACTTCCTTTTTGTTTGGTTTTTATGCTTGTAAAAAGTAAAGAATCATCCTGCTGAAAGATACTCAGTTGGAAAAAAGTAGTTTTCCTTTTCTGAAAGCAGCAGAATTTAACAAATTTGGTTTAAATAAAACCTACCGTACAGCAAAGCTGGAGTCCCACCACTACACTGGAAACAAGATCTGCTTTTCCTCATAGTTTTCTTTTTTTCCTTATTTTTCTTCTCTCTCTTTTTTTTTTTTTTTTTTTTATTATTTACTTTTCATGCTGTATGTATAATGAGGTCTTTAGAAATTGAATGGTATTTTGAATATATTGAAACTTCATGCATTTAATTCTCTGGATTTTGCCTCAGTTCTTGTCAAAATCATGCTTTGAGCATCTAATAAGTCTCTCTACCTTATGTGCCATATGTGCTTGTGTATTGGCTTTTAATTTACAGCAAGGTATCCTGCTAATGAAATATCTTTTTACATTGTTTCTTTTTCCTTAATAATCCACACAAGTATTGCTACAGTGCTTGTCAAAAATAATAATAAAAAAAAAACGCTCCTAATTCTAGTACTAAATTTGCTGCAAGAATATGAACCCAGAAGAAGGAATTGAAAACTTGCTTATGCATGTAGTTGTTATGTCCCCTGAATACAAGAGTATCTTAAGTTGATTGGCAATAAAAACTTAAATTAAGGGAATTTAATTTTTTATTTGTTTTTATCTTTATATATTATTTCACTGTTTCATTTCATCTGTATACTGCTTCACAACTTTTTTCTTCCCTATTGTGCCTTTATAATGTTGCCCTATAAAACATCCATTTTTTCCCCTTTTTATCTCCCTTATTTCTTTTTTTTTAATTAGTGAAAACTCAACTTCAACAAACTTTTTTCAAGGTTACCCTGATGTGAAGGAAAGTGGTCTAATTTTCCTGGCAGAAAGGCGAATTATTCAAAGCTTCAGAGACCTTGTTACTCTGTCTATACAAATGTTGAACCTGTAGAAGATTCTTAATCCAAGAAGTACCTTAGAAATTGTCACTTCTGTTGTTCTTGTGATTGAACTCTTGGGAAGAGGTTACCTCCAAGCAATATAAATATGCATTTTTAATAATACTTATAAAAAGAGATCTGGAGGAACCAAGAATAAGCCAAAAAAAAGGTAGGTTGTTCCATTCTATAGCTTTGAATGATCCCATTATATTTCAGTTATTGCACTTGAGACATTTAATTCAAGGCAGTGATTACAGAGTGATCAAGTGCCTCCTTTTAATTAAGGCTTCAATAAGAGTTCCATTAGTAGCCTGCTTTTATGTCTTCTTTCTTCCTCCCTCCCCCCTTTTTCTTTTTACCTCTAGGTATTATTTTTATCTCTCTTTTTTTTTTTTTTTTTTTTTTTTTTTTCCAGATGAACTTTTAAAGTTAATTAAAAGTATCCTGAAAGTATGAATAAAATTGATCCAGTTATTCTCCAGAGGGTAATTCAGAATTTCTCTTTTTAAATGGGTTCCAGGCAGGTAGTTCTTTTGTACTATAAGCACTACTGTTAATCACTTTTCTGTAGGAGAAGGAAAAGTTACAATGCATGTTTATCCTCAATTCCCCCAGAAATCTATCCTTTGTTTAGTATACAGCCATACAAAAAATGGGTTTTTTACGTGGTTTGGCTCATGTGAAATGTGCTCCCTGAGCAGCAAGAGTGGGAGGGAACCAAGACACCCAGAATGAGGGTTAAAGTGCTTGTCCAAATTCTCTAGTTGCTGTCCCACAGATGTCACACAGACTTTTATTGCCCTGATATGTAAACTCATGCTATGTTAAATGCTTAAACTGACAACTCGTCATCTCTAGTTCAGGTAAGGATTCAGAAGCTGGAGCCAGTTCATACTGAATATGTCATGGATTAACATGGCTGAAGCAAAGTGCAGAGGTAAATCCTGAGGCTTACTGACAGGCTAGTTAAGAAAACTGGAAACTGAGGACAAGATTTATCTCACATTTTGTCAAATAACTCTCTCATGACATATTTTTATCTCTCCAACATAATTAGTTACTTCATTTACTGCACTTCTTCTTTCGAGATCATGATATTATTTTGTAGAGTGTAAGGGGAAAATTAAGAGGATAAAGAACAAGTTTAAAATGCATAAAGCAGATCTATTTGGGGGTTCTTTCCTGCAGAGGTATGAACTGCATGGGAGAGAGATTGATCCGTTGGGCAACTTTGTAAACTGCTTTCAAAAGCAATTACTTTCAAAAAGCATTCTCTGCTGCAGAATGGATATGTTCTTAAATTATTGGTTTAGAAAACCTTTCCTGTCACATTTATGCTTGAAGATTCACATTTATTTGCTGGTGTCTTTTTTGGCTTTCTAAACAGTTGAGTTTGTTTGGTGTTTTTTTCTTGGTGGTTTTGTTGTTTTTTGTTTCTCTCACATGAAGTGACTACGATCGAGTTTACTACAGAAAACTACAGAAATATTAGGAGTTTGAGAATAATTCAAAAGACCTTCCCCAAGCTTTATAGCAGTTTTAGGAGAATCAGAAGCTCTAATGCCTTATTCAGAAGCACTATAGCTGTATAAAAATATTCACATTTAATAGTGGTTTTTTCTTCAAGTCTCAAATGTTTTTGGTATTATGGTCCTTTTATAGCATTTGTATTATGGTCATGTATTTATTTGCTTGACATTCTTGGAATTTTAAAGAGAACAGGGTAACACAAGATAAAGTCATTGATTTCTCTAATCTGCTAAACTTGTTGCCATTTTGAAGCAAAGAGCTTCATGTATATTTGATTGCTGAAGCTGAGCAGCAGGACACTGCATGGGATGTGGGAGCTCGCATTTCACTCCCACGTTGTCAAGTGATCCCTTGTGCCAAGCTGATGGCCCAGAAAAAGCCTACTCTCTTAACTGCATAAACAGCAATTGGCTGTTTGTAAGGGGATATGCAAAACACTGTTTGCTTTTTATTGACATTTCTCCTCCTGCAGCACATTTCAAGAAAGGTCATTCCTTCTGTTCCTTCTGTTTCTTCTATTGATGATTCAAATTACACTTGGTGTTTTGAATAGAAATACAATGCCATTAACACCCTATGGTGCTAACCTTTATTTTAATGAAATATTAATTCCTAAAAACTAGCAAGCTGCTCAGGGGGGTGGTGTGGGAATAGGTGGGCTGGCATGTATAAATTGGGTTGGTTGAAGCTAAAGGGACAGGAATGGAGTGGCTGAATGTGGCAGCCTACAACCAGTCCTACTGTTCTGGTTTATGTACTGTTCTATTTAGGTAGTTTTAAATATTAAGTGATTCTTAGGAAGCCTTTTGACAGACAATTTAATCATTCTCTCTCACATTAATTGTCTTTAAATATTAAGTTTTCTTTGAGATTAAGATCTTCAGGACATGAACCGAGCCTTCATGTATTCCCTCACAGAGGCCAGGGGAGTTCTGCATATGTTTAAGTCTGAGCACTTTCATAAAATGAAAATTAATTAAAAATTATATTTAATCTTACCTAACTCTTTCCATTAGTCTGGAAATTTGGGGTTATAAAGATAAAACCATTCTATTGTTAATTATTTTATTGGGGAAAAAAAAATTGCCCTATTTCTTCTACTCTTGCAGATGATGTTGAATAGCCTGTCACTATAATTTATCAAAATTTTCATCAATTAATGTGCAGTCAGATATAGGTGGGGAAGTGGTAGGCAAGTAGAGATCTAAAAGTGTGTGAGACAAAGAACACTTGTGAAGCTAAAATGGAAGGAAATAATAACAATAGTTTTGGGGAGATAACTGCCTCCACAAAAGCAAAACTGACTCTGTACAGAAAAGTGTACAAACTTGTTCATTCTTTGTCCTCTTGAAAGGTAAAATCCTTTAGCATCTTATGTTTTGGCTCCCTGGCATATTTTGTACTTGAGCTATGGTAGAGGCAAGCATTACTTTGTACTTGAACTATGCAGTGCTGTAGGTGTTGAGAAAAACTGCAGCCTAATACCTTCAAAAGAATATAATCAACACTTGGAAAAGAAAAGGGTATAATCAACACCTTTTTGCTCTTATGATGGATCTTCATAGAATTGGGATTATAAAATGTCATTGCCTATGGTACTACAGGACTCAAATCATTACTGATGAGCAAAATCTTTTTAAGAGAAGGTTAAATTTTCTGTAGTCTCTTGCCTACATATAGGATATCACCAACTTCTCAAATCTGTATTGGGAATAGTCAGAATAGGGTTCAAAGTTGCTTGGCTATGCACATTGAAATTTTATTCTTTGAAAAGATTTGTCTAATCCACACAATAAGTATACTTTGAAATTAAGAATATTGCAATTTGCTGTATAGAAACTGTATAATTGTATACAGCAATTTGCTGTATAAATTATAAAGACACCTGCTACTTTATATCCTGTGTTATATTTTGCTTTTTTTTCAGGTGGGTGTTTGGAATAGGAAAAAAAAAAATCAATTAATTTTTCATATCTGTAAATATTATCAAATATAACATATATCTTTTTGGTACATTAAAGCAGACTAAATATATTTGGTCAGCTATTAGTAATCTATTGTATTTATTTAAAAGCTCAAAAATAATGAAACAAAATCATTCTTTTTAGAGTAGAAAAGTCTAAACCATTGTTTCTTCAAGTCAAAAATGTTTAGATAGAAGCAATGAGGGAGCAAATTCAGTTGTATCAGGATTTGACCAGCACTGCAGGTGTATCAGGCTTAGTCTCCTATTTGGAAGATGTGCAAAATTGCTCGGGTGAAGACTTAGGTATTTTTGTGGGTTTGTCAAACTGTGTTAGTGCTTTTGATGTTTTTCATAGGTTTGAAAAGCATTTATAATGTGCAAACTGTTAAGTGTTGCCTTTCTGTTAGCTGAGTTGGAACCAGTACAAATGATTTCCAGCACATCCACCCTGCCAGGAAAATATGTCTATAGAAAACAGAAAGCAATATAAAAAATATTCTTCAATTAACAGCTGCCAGAGGAGAGAAACTTGATCTTCAATATCAGCTTTTCCCTTAATGTTTCATGTACATTGTTTTTTAGCACAATCATGTAAAGAGATGGTTTAGAACATTTCTAACTAAAGGTCTTCTAGGAGGAGTGATAATTGCAGGTCTTGGAGCTGCAATACACTATACATCTTTCTACTCCTCCACAATCTATTTTAAGAAACATCATAAGGATCCTTAAGCTCTCTGTATGTATCATTTTTGTTCTCCCACATGCATTCAAAGTTGTGTTGGGCCTTTGACATAAATTAGACAAGTGTCTTTTATTCTGGTTTTGTGGCTATGTCTTCTTTAAACTTGACCTGTGTCTACTTTCCCTGCATATATCTGGTTATGAATTATATTTGCTTCCCTGAAGAGACTTTAAGTAAAGTGCTTTTTCTTTCATTTTCAATCTCTTTTCTAATAGTTTGTTTCTTTTACAGGCAAATAAAATCTGATGTTACTATCTTTTGAATACCAGCAGTGAAAACCCACCTATTTTCTTGAAAAGGAAACAATTTTAGCATGTTTTTCTCTTTGGGATTAAAAACAACTCTCTGCAAACCTTTTCCAAATTTGAATGTATATAAATATATTTTTATTTTTGAACTGAAAATTTTATTTTAAAATTATTCTTCCAGTAAGAAAATTAAATGTTACATTAAAAATAAGAACAAAAGGCTAGATGAATGGTCCTGCTAAGTTCTCCTCAGTATAGAGAGATTGCAAATGCATGGTATTTAGCCCTTAATTTTATGAAGGCCCTCTCTCAGGAAACAAAAAAAAAAGTGTAAAACCAAACAACAAGTCGTTGTTTCATACTACTTCTATTTTTTTTTCATTGAACTAAAAGGAAAAAAAAAAAGAATATGGTTTAGGATGAGAAATTTGTACAAGAGTCCCAGCCCATTGCTGAAACACAGCTTTTCCTGTGGGTTGGAACACAATAGTGAAGGAACAGTATTTTGCTCTCTGGATAAGAAAAGAAGGTGATAATAAATATATGGAGTTTGTGGGTTGAGTTCTTAATACCAAAAAATTCTACTCAGAAGTGCACTACAAAGTGCTATGTCCTAGTCACAGCTTTAGTCACTCCTCAGTGACCACATGTTTTGTGTGGTGGCACACCCATCTAATATTAGAGGTAGTTTTCCCATATTGCAAGCTAGCAGTCAATACTTTAACTTTCACACTATTTATTAAAATATTTTACATGATAGCCTGCATTCGGTGTCTTATCAAAGATTTACTTCTCTGAAGATGAGATGTCAATATTTGAAATGAAATTTACAAGAAAGACAAGGATTTCCAACTTAAATATTTCTAATGATTTTTCTTTGCTGTATATACCTCTTCACTTCCTCCTATCCTCTCCACCACAGCAACATATAGCTATAAAGCCATCAGTAGAAAGCCACTGAATATAAAAGCAAAATTAATAATTGATGTGTTAGAAACATTTTGAAAGAATTATTGACTCCACAGGTTTAATTTGTGATATAAGAAATTGCTATATATCTCTGGAGAGTTCTGGAAGGAAATCCTAAAAATGTCTATAAATGCAAGCCACTGTCTCAGCATAATGTCAGCATGCTGCAGGATATGCAGATACAGTGTGCAGTTCTACAGGATTAAAAACTTTAGGTTTCTTACATTTAGGTATTTTTCTAAATCACCTTTACCTGAAATACAAACATATTAACTGTATATACTAGGTTAAATATTGATAAACTTTTCTTAGAAGAAGATCCAGTTAGTTTCTGCAAAGATGCATTACCATCTTATCTTTCTTTTTT
Source organism: Muscicapa striata striata (assembly GCA_030060385.1). Classification (NCBI taxonomy): domain Eukaryota; kingdom Metazoa; phylum Chordata; class Aves; order Passeriformes; family Muscicapidae; genus Muscicapa; species Muscicapa striata. Next base: position 4,859,749 of record JAREIS010000075.1, on the reverse strand, counting down.
ATCCAGAAAAAGTAGGATAAAGGATGCCCTGGTAGCTAATGATAAGAGATAATATCTTGGGAAGGAAGTTCACTTTAAAGCTTATAAAACCAACAGTAAGCAATAAAACTTGAACTCTAACTCTGCTTTTTCAAGCTCAACTGAAAATAAATTAAGGGCTCAATTTAAAAGCATTAACCAAACAAGAAAAAAGGTAAAATATCATGGACACACACTGCTGTTTAAACAGTTCCTATTTATCACTGTTTTCCAGGAGTTTTCCTGTTTGCTTACTGCTAGCAATTGTTTCATATGACAACCATTATACTGATATTTAAAAAAAAAAAAAAGTGTTCTTAATTTTATTTCATTCCACAGGATGGTATAAACTAGAGAGATAATGTTGGTAGTGATCTCTCTCCCAAACTGAGGCAAAAATAGATAAGCACACAAGATTTCTGGAAATGTCTTTCAGCAAAAAAAACCCTGGAAGACAGTGTGAAAGAGCTTTTCATTAATATTGCATCTGTCAAGTAGCATTTAAATGTCAGGAATAAGTTCTCTATGAGGTTCTTCTACAGCCTTTCATACTGTCATTACAAAGAGATCATAATTCAAAATCAACAGCATAATGTACATACCCAGTACTTTAACAACACAGCTATTTGGGTTCAGTCATATCCATGATGTAAGAATAACAACAGTACAACAGAAAAGGGAAGGTTCTTTATAGATTCTCTATTTCACTAGCAAATATTTGAGATTAGCCCAGCTGGTCAGAGCATAGTGCTAATCATGCCAAGACTGTGGGTTTGATTCCTGTATGAGCCATTCACTTAAGACTTGGACTTGATAACCCCTGTAAGGCTCCTTCCCACTCAGACTATTTCATGTGATTTGTTCATGCAGATTTCCTGACATCTTAAAAACTAATAACAGTAATTGCACATGTGTTGAATGCATATTGCAATTATTACTCATGCCTACGTGTTTTCCAATCAGGATTTTTTCAAAGAAAATTACTTCCCACTTTTGTCTTTTCTTGTCAAAATATGTGACACTATTATGAAGAACAAAAGCAAATTAAGAACCTACACAGATGAATATGCAGTTGCAAACTGTTTGAAGATATCGGTGGAATTGAGGTAGAATGAATATGAGAACATTTTGTGCCTGAGTGACAAACAAGATAGTAGGTTTGAGTAGCAAAACTGTGTCTTAGATGATTATTTTTTGCTTTGAAGAGACCTTATTGCACCTGAAAAACACTAGTGCATCTATACTACAAGCTTAATTCAGCATGAATTTGGTCCTATTAACATTTCAATTAAATCTTGGTACACTTATTCATTTCTGCTAACTCAGTGGTGAAATTAAAAAATTAGTGATTTTTTTTCAGACATGTGAAATAACAGTTTACTTACACCACTTTTTTGCTGTTATTGCACATCATCTGGACATGCAGATACAAGTAAGATTACACAAATATCAGTGAAAATTCCTATTTTAACTGCGAACTCCCAGGGGACTTTTTCTTCTGAAAGTATCTTTGTGAAGCCCCTAGTGCAGTAAGGCCTGACTACCATTTGATCTAAACATTTTTATGATAAAAAAGAATTATGAACATAATATAAAAAATGAGGTATGCCACTATATTGATGAATTTTGTATAGCGGTCTCTGTCGCTTTTTATAGTGACAATGATTTGCAACCTTTGCTCCCTTCTTGTTATTCTTTGTTCTCTTTTAGCTTCACATCAGTTTTCTCCATCACCTGTAGATCTAAATTGGCATTCCTTAAGGGATATGTGCCTATCCCGCACTGTTCTTCACTTGTCTTATACTAAAACAAAAGGCTATGTTGGCATTGTTTTGGTTACTGATTTATTTCAAAACACAAGAAGCCTCTGGGAAATTCTGTCAGTGGACAGATGTTAATCATTGCCTTGCAATGCAGCTGTATGAGATCTGATAGAAACTAGCATAAAGTAAAGGAACTTATCACAAAATCTGTTCAAATCATGAGACTGCTCAAACAAGGAAGGTCTCTTAAGCAGTGTCTCAACAGGAAGCAGTGTTGAAGGTTGATGCCTGGGCACTTTTCCTCAGCTCCTGGTGTAATATTTCATTGCAAGAGAGAGCAGGAGAGAGATATTTCCACCCATACTAAGCTTGATTGGAAGACAGCATGACAGGAGTGTTCCTGACTCTGGTTAAATTTAGCAGCACATTATGTATAAAGGTAGAGATAATAATGGAAGTATTCATCATGCTCTTTCAATATCCAAATTTTTTTGCCTCCTGGATGATCTTGGCATTACATCTGATCCCATGCTTGTAGAAATCAATAGGAACCTTTTTATTGACTTCAAGGGTGCAGGAGTAGGCTTGTGGTAGGAGAAGTGGCTTGAGTAGTTAAGAAAAATAGCTTTGTATATCCCCAGCAGAATGAACTCTGCTTTGGAATGGAGTTTCAGTGCCTAGTGACTGGATTACATTATTTAAAATGTGGCTTTTGCCAGAAACATTTAATTTAATCTATAACAAGAAGCAGAATTACACTTTCCTAAAGTCGAGCAGACTGTTTATAATTTTTACCTTGTTTGATTTTTTTTTCTCGCTCAGTTTTCATAGACTTGGCAAGACCTCAAGGTTTTTTTTTCAGTTTTTGCTTTAGCATCCCAAAAGACCATGTTCTTTCCTGGTTCAGGGCTCAATCATTCATTGATTTCCACTGCTAACCACTATGTGTAATTTTTTGACCTCATTCTCTGCAAACCTCTTCTGTCTCACCATGATATAATCCTGAAACTTTTGTCTAATTAGACCAAGCTGCAGGATCAAGCTACTCAGTGGGAGGATTGCATGGGATGAATACAATGTTCACTGTGAAATTAATTGCAGCAATGACATAATTGCCACAAAATCCCCATCACTGAGAATTAGCATCATCACTGTTCTCTGTTGTTTGGGTACCTGAATAAAACTGAAGGTAAAATGTTGTTCTTTACTCTCACTGTTCTAGTTTGGGATTTTGGGTTTTTTTTTGTTTTTTGTTTTTTTTTTTTTTTGTTTGCTTGCTTTTTTTTTTTTTTTTTTTTTAATTTATTTATGTGAGAGTAGAATGTTACCAACATGGCAATTAGCACCTCAATAGCAAACTCAATTCAAGATTCTGAACTCTGTGGCAAATCTGATCTCACCTGGCTGCACACTGATATGGCATCTGAGTCCCAGACCTGTGGTAGCTGGATCAGAATATTTCAACACTCAAGGCCATTGCTGTCCTGAGTTACTATGCAGCCTAAACCTGTTTTGGTGATTGAGGCTCAGGGGATGCTTTGGGACAGAGCCCTGAAGTTATTACCAGGCTGTACTGACCCTGACCCATTCGCCCCTGGCACCTCCCCCTACAGATCTCCATGGCTCCAGGAACTTAACTTCAAATTAGTCTGGCGGCCTTAATCCCTTCCTGAGCTAGGCTCTAGGTATGCCTTCTTCCTGGCCCATCTCCCAAGTGTGTTCCTTGGGCCTTGTCTCCCTGAAGGGATTCTTGATCTTCCCCTGCATATGTCTGGGGCTGTTGATGGTCACTGTCATCAGTGCCCTGCTTGGGTTCTGCAGGCTGGCACATGGGTGTCACCTCTGGGCTGTCCTCCCTCGTGGAGTAACCCCATTGCTGCTAACACCTTAAATGTGCACCACTCTCAGAACCATCGATTTGGATCCCTTCTTCAGGTCTATTTGTATAGGAAAAAATCCTTGAATAAAATTAAATGCAGTGCCGAGAGCAAGGACTCAGCAATAGTTCATTCCAAGTGATAGCTCTAACTCCAGAGTTTGCAACATACTTCCCACTTGTCCTCTTATTTCTTGCTTTCTTTTCCTCCCAATGACTTAATTCTATTTATATATTTCCAAAGCTTTGACTGAAAATACTTCTAAGTAAATGAGCTGTAGTTTCCTGCTTAAGGCACCTGCTTTAAAGACCATCTTCACATTCCTTTAGTCTGGGAAAAGACTTCTAGTCCTTGAACTGTTTTTATTTGTTATTTTATAGGTGATAAGCACCACTTCTGTTTCTATACAGAGAATTTTCTTTTTTCCTAAGGAAAATATGCTTAATATAGACAGAAGGTTAAGAGCTGCATATCCCAAGTAGAAGAGAACATTAGCCACTTCATCAGCCTCAGGAAGGATTAAGAGCCAGTGTTTCCTCCTGGCCTGCTTCAGGCAGATTCAGGTAGAACATGTCTGACTTTAGACTGAACTCTCCTTCTTCTGATTGATTTTTTGGCCTTGTCATGTTGGGAAGCTTAAGAGATTTGGTGGAGGATTCTTGGAGCTAAATCGGGGCTCTGGTTTCCGTGTTTAATGTCAGATCCAGACTTTGATATAAATGTGATTTTGTTATCGTTCTGAATCTCCTGTATCCTAGAAAGGTTTTAAAACTGAAATTTCAATGTACATGATCTGTGACAAAAGGGAAAACGACCTTACCAATACGGCAATCAGAGTTTTAAAACATGGACGTCTTAAAAGCAGCAAGCACCTAAAAAAAGCTAAAGACTTTGAGAAAATCATATAACATAAGTTATATGCTTAGCCCCAAAAAGACTAGCAAAGTCCAGTTTTCCTAATTGTCAAAGAAGCATTTGTGCAGCATATTGATGTTTAGAATAAAGCTTTTCTGTTTCTCATGGACTTGGAACTATCTGTGGAACAAACCTGGGCACTGAGAAGTGTTCATTTTTGTCTTGATTACATGTGTTTCAATATCTTAAAATTATAAGAAGTACTAACATCCTGTAGAAATAGAAAGCTTCAATGTTAAAATAAAGAGTAATGAAGCACTGAAAACTTTGGCAGGATGTAAAATTTGAAGCCTTTCTTTGTGCTAATAAATACTTCAATTGGACAAAGTGGAATTGTTCTAAAGAAAAAGATAATTCAATGAGTAGAAATAATAACAATTTCCAAAGGAGTTATTAAAAAAGAAAGTAAATCAGCTTTTAGACTGACAAGACACTCTTTAGGTAAGAAATAATAATAACAATTAACTAATTTATTAATTCCTGTTTAGATGGGAAAGAAAATGGGATGGCTCCTACAGCATTTACTATAACTTAATCCATGTATCTGGTCTCCCCGCTGAACCTTAAGAGTATAGGTAGCTTTAGGTCAGCTACCTATTTTTGGGAAAGGTAGGAATTTTATTTTCAAAACATTTGTTTTTCAGCCTGATGTAAAATGCAGGAAATGTAGGTAGCAGAAATCTTTTTCCTCTCCAACTTTCCTACTCAGATCAAACACTAGCTCACATAACTCTGTATATCTCAAATTCTTTTTAACCTTAGCCATGTATCCACTCAGGAAATGTCAGTGATTTTATCAAAGACCCTGGTGAAGGACTGTGCCAAACACCTTGTGAGGGAACAAATCAATTTATTTAAACTAGAGCCAAAGTAACATTCAGAATTGAAGATACATTATGTTAGAGACTTACTTATGGTAGATTTTAATTTTAAAAATTATTTTCAAACACTTTGTTGCTATTCATAGTGCACCTAAGTTTACACATCTCTAAAATGGATTAATGGTCACTCTCCTTAAGAGCACTGTGTTTGTTGCCTACAAAAATAATTATTAAAACTTTTTGTGTTGCATAGCTATGAAATATTAAGTAAATCTATTGTTGGAGGAAATTATCCACCTCAGTGGATACAGTGGATAATTTCATTATTTAACTTTCCACTGAAGGAAAATAAGAACTTAAAAAAACAAACAAATCCCCACCAAACAAAAACTCCAACAATTCTGTAACATTTATCTCAGACACTCATTTATGCTTCCCACTGAGAAAATGACATTTCCATGGGGCCTTTATCTAAAGCTTATGAAACCTCAAAAATAACTTAAACCTTCAGTTACCTGAGGGAAAAAAATTTCACCTAAGTTCTTAGGAATACGCTTGAACTGGGTTTGTTTATTTTTTATTCTTAAAAGCAGAAATCTATATAAATCTTGCTGAATAAAAAATTATATTCTGAATTTCTCTATTTGGAGGATTAATTGAAAGGTACAGAGTTGTGTATACTGTTTAATGATGCATTTCTCAAAGAGCATAACATCTTCATCTGCTATTGATACCTAAATTAAGGCTGAACATTATTGAGTACCTTAAGATACTCCACTCATGACAGAAATTATTGTACTGCTGTTATGAGCTTTTATAATGACAATTAAATGTTTTTGTTTTCTGTCATGAACTTTTAAAATTTTTGTAAGAAACAGCTGTGATGTAGTCTTGATGTGGAGTTTTGTTTTATTGGTGTCTATTTTTCTTTTTTCTGCTTGGAATATTTATTTTCCTTAGTCTTCATGTGAGCCTGGTCCTCATCCTGCATAGACTCCTCCATGTACAGTCCTTGTATGCTCTTGTATTTATGTTGACTTTGGAAATATCACAGCCAGTGTACAAAGACTTCTGCAATACTGTGCTGTGTGGGACATGTACTGATCAGATGGGCCAGACAGAGAAATTTCTTCACAGGCAAAGAGAGGCATAGCCAGAGGGGGCACACACCAATGTCAAATCCCAATTGCAAAGCCACATTGGAGCTGTCAGAGCAGGAGTCAGTCTTGGGTAGTGTTGTATTTATCTAAGAGAGGGTTTCAAAATGGAGACTACGTCAATCATCAGTTTCAAGATCTTTAGAGAAGAAATTATAAATTGCCACCTTTTCACCCTTAAGGAATATGAAAGCTTTTCTGTTCAGCCATCAGAACAGACTGACTTTTACTTAAAAACCTTTTGCTTGCTAGTATAAGCTAAATTAACAGAAGAATACCTGAAAGATGTTTTAAGCTAACTTATAGTTTTGCAATAAAGCATTAAGCACACTCTCTTACCTCAAGCAGAGCACCTTTTAGTAGGAATCATGAAGGTGTAATGGTATTCAAAAAGGGAAGTCAAGTACTCCTGCAGTCAGAGGCTAAAAAGACAATGCAAAGTTGTTAGGTACAATAACTCTGCATCTAGTAAAGACTGATCTCAGCACCACCTAGAGAAATAAGTCCTCCAATTATCATATAGCAAAGTACTGAAATTAATACCAGAATGTACTGCTACAGAAAAGCCAATGACAGTATACTTTCAATATTTTTTTTTTTTTAAGAAATAGCTTTTTTTAAACAAAGAGCTAGAAAACCTTAAAAAGCTGAATACTGAGCATCTTTTTACTGCATGGGCATGGGACAAAGCATGTGTTTTCTGATGTGATCTGAAAAAAAAAAAAAAATTAGAATTTAAGGAAAAAAATATGTTTTGGGAGCACTAGAATTACTGAAGTCACATTTATGGTGCAACAGTGTTGTACACTAGATTCTTCTGCCTCTAGATAATAGAATATTTTGGATAGGAGGAGACTTCAGTAAGTTGTCTGGGTCTTTCTTTATCTGCTAAAATACCCTAAATTCTTCTTGCATCCCCTAAAACACAAGTGTGATATCTTGCTCTCTGTTTTCTGCAGTTCTATATTCATAACAAAATATTTTCTTTATCCCTTCTAACACTGCACTATTAATGGGACAGATCTTCATTCCACGTTTCTATCCACTATTCTCCTTGCAACTTAAAGCTACTGCTATATCCTGTGCCTTTGTCTGGCCTGTTGGCTGCTTTCTGCTTGTTGCAACTGCTGGTCAGAATTGGGTACAGATTATTAGATTTGCAGGTTGTGAGCAATTCAAGTAGCCTGGCTTATTGGCTTCTTTTGCTGGCTTTACTAAATACTTGTCTGCCAATTGTAAATGACTTTTTAAGGTCTGTGATCTCCACCCTTTTGACCAATTCTGATATTGTCTATAAGTTTAAAAATTATTTAGGGTTTGGGGGATCAATGTATTAAAAGTCAAATTGCTAGTACTTTGTTTTCATTAAGAAACCAAGCTAAAGGCCATTGTATTTGCTTAATTATTACATATACATCCATAGAGGAATCTAGGAGTAGTTTTTTTCTTTACTTCCTGAGTCTGCAGTATATGTATTTTCCACTGATTAATATTTTTTTCTGTAGAACTTTTATGTGTATGTATGTGTATTTTTTTACATATATATGTATGTAAATATTTGTGTTTGCTTGGCTACTGATATCTAACAAAACTATATTAGCTGAGTTATGCAGCAAATTGTTAACCTTAAATAATTCTTAGCATAGGGATCTCAAAGAAAGGTGAATGTATCCAAGAAACTTGGGTGAATCTAGGAAGAAATTCTGTGAATAGCAACCATAAACCACCTCTGGGCTCAGTACTTGAAGTAGTCAGGTTAGAGATTATTTTTCTCCTTGGTTTTCCATTTTGCTGGTGAGTTGGAGAAAAGGAGTAATGCAAAACCTCAACTCTCGATTCATGTTTTATAAGATGACCCAGTCTCTACTTGGTGGTCTAATCTCCCCTCTTTTGTTCATATCATACCAAAGTTCCTGTGCATATACCTTTAGATGCTTACAGCTATTTTTTAATCAATGTGAGATTTGTCTTTTATTGAAATATGCTTAATCAGGAGTTCTGTTTGTATTAGAACGAGCAAATCTTGTTGCAATCTAAGCATGAATGTCAAAGTCCACATAGTGTAGATAAAAAATTGTTTGTACTCCTGCAGTCACCTCATTCCATGTGCAAAAACAATCAAGTATTTGAACATAAATGCTTAAGAATAAAGAAATTAAAGGCATTAAATATATTATTATTATTATTAGCAGTGATGTAACTGGAAGCAAGGAGATAAACTATTCATGTGAATAAATGATGTGACATTTTCTTTATACTGTAACTTCCCATCTGTAGATAAACAAAGCTGTTTTATGTTTTTAACATTTTTTCCAATATGTGGACTCTCAACTATAGAAAATATTTGTGCCTTCTGAGCACATTTTCAGAGTAAAATTATCACAAATATATTAAAACAAAAACAATTTTGAGGTGTGACAAGACCAATCTGTTTTAGGAAACTGAAAGTTACCTTAGTCTTTTCCAGACACAAATGCAAAAACCTTAAATGCAGAAGGATGTTGGAAAAGATACAGTCTGGATGACTAGTAGAGAAAAGAAAATAAGATGCCTTTACACATCTTTCCTCTACTCTCAGATGGGTAAAGTACCTTTGGAGAAAGAAAACTATGATATATTGATATATTATTATGTTGCTGTGGGGCAGGGGGAAATATCTCCTTTGTTCTTCTGGCTGTGGATCCTGAAGCTGTTCCTGTGCCCAAGTCAGTGTTATAAAAAATAGATTAATTCAAAGATGTGCTTGGTGTCTGTCTTATTTTAATTCTATTAGTAAGGAAATTCCAGTCAACTGGAACCAGAACAAAGTTTTGTTCTGTTCAGTCTCTACCAGCCAGAGTCCAGATTAGTGACTGGGAAATTTTTGACTGTGCTGGTAGGGGACAACACATCTCACAGCAATGTCCTGTGGGGAAAGTAATGGGCTGTAAATCTTTCCTGATATCCATGCTGTCTGCTTGATATTTCACATAATTAATCAGAGTAAAAGAAGGAATGATGGTCAGACTTCACAGGAATTATTTTTTTTTATCTTAGAGCTGCTGTAATCACATTGAAATAAATATGCTAATTCCTTATTTTCTCTCTTCCTCCCCACCCCTACCCCCTTCTCCTGCCATCCCCCTCAATTTTTGATACATGAAGAATTCAGACTTCTGCGTGCTTCCCAGTCTAAAAAAGGTGGTCAAACTCTTTCCTGACTGACCTACAATCTCTTGTTATATAAGTGGTCCATGAACAGGTCCATAGGAATGAAAAAGAATGCTTATACTTGTAATAATCACTTTCTGGTGTTAAACTTCTATCATATTTAGAATTTGCTGCCAAAACAGCATTCAGAAATATGCAGAAATTCGACTTTTTAAGAACTTTGTGTAAAGGAACCAAGAACATATGAACACATTTCCTCTCTGTGTTAGCCTTTGGGATTAAAAATTATCTTACAGCTCTAAATCTGGATAAAGCATTTCCCAAGTTAGTAATTTCCCAATTCTCTGCTACCTCCCTGATATCACTTTTCCTTTGTAGAGCCATACAAAGAAGGTCTGTATCACTAATCTGTCCTTTTGCATATGGGAATCTATCTCAACTATTTACTGCTGGTGTGAGATGTTTGTACAAGGACTCTTCTTGGCTTAAGATGAGATTTTTAGCCATAAGCTTGACATCCTCTGATCTCTGTTGGGGACAGTTGCTCAGTTGTTTGGTTCATGCTGTTTGGGAACCATATAACTAGGAAATTTATAGCAAAAATTACCCTTGTAAATTGAATTCCATACTTACTTTCTTCTGCATTTATACAGTAACTTAAGTTCTGTTGCTCTTGGCTCAAACTCTATATCATCCTGGAGAGGATCCAGGTTTCAAAATCATAGATCATCCTGAATGATGATCATAAATGCAATAAAGGCCAAACATTTGAGTAAGATAAGGGCTCATTTTGGTTTCTTAGTATATAAATCTCTCCAAAAGCTTTTTATAGAATGATCTACTACCTCTTCTAACATAAAGACAACTTAGAGATATTGCAATGTGGAAATAACTTAAATTCAATTAGTGTTATTAAAAATGTAAATTTTGAAATATTTACATATCCATTTAACTTGAAAAATTATTACAGTTAATTTTAGATCACTTGAATACTGGTTAAATACATTCTATAAAAATACAAACTCCGAATATCTCTTTAAAATTGATTTTTAGGATACGGTTGTATAAATTGTATTAATTTTACTGTAAAGATTCAACTTTTTATCTTGTAGAAGCATTTTGAAATTTTAAATATGCAGAATCCAATGCTGGGAGTTTCTTTGGGTTTGTTTTCTTTAGAGTGAGAAGGGAAGATAAAGAAAACTGGAACAACATTAAATTTAAATTTGCTGGATATTATGTTATTTAGATATTATTCATAAAACACCTGGTATAATAATTAATTTTTTTCAGTACATAAATTCTTCTGCAGGAGAGCAAAGGCTGATGCTTTTGATCTCAGTCAATATATTGCTCAGTCTACAGAAAAATCTGCATATATAACTTGACTCTTTTCCTTGAAGTTACTTCAGTTTCCACCAGGAAAAGGTTGAAACTGTTAAATATCTTAGCTGATCTTCTGATCCACTTCTGAACTAAGCTTCAAGAAAGCTGTATTCAATGTTTTTGCATCAATGCTTAGAAAGGAATAAGCTACTTTGGATGCCACCGTACTTGTCCTGTCTTTTCTCAGGAGTGGCAGGAAGCACAGAGGGGAGCAGTGAGAATTCACAGTCAGCCATCATCTGTGTCACTGCACGCTGTGGTGCAGCTCTCGCAGACGGCAGAGTTTTATCCAGTGGAAAACTGCGTTCTGGTATTTCCATGCCCGATAATTGACTGTTACCTCAGAACAGATTCAACTACCTAAGGTGAAAGTTCCCAGCAGCAGGGTGAGATTTGGTACCAGCTGCTTGCAGCAGCAGGTCCCCACTGCCTGTACACAGCTAATTGGCTTTTAAGGGACATTGCAGCACGGCAGGGTTGCAGTGTTGGCATAGGGTGTCCAGAAATTGCTCACAAAGTGCTGGTTAGTGCTGCTCTGGGACCACCCCCTTCATGCTGGCACAGTGGCAGTGCAGTCTCAAGCTCCTTGCAGGTGGTAAAAGGCAGAGTTTAAGGTTGGTGATAGAGTTGCATGCAGTGTGGTAGAAGGTAGTTTTAGTTTGATTGTTCAGTGCAGGTGTAAGGAGTAGTGGGGAAAAGTGGAAGAACTTATTTGGGGCTTTTGTGTCAAATGAAGGAACACCATCATGCTCAGTGCTGAACAGCCATGTGGGCTGAACATAACCTGCATTTTTGACTGAGCACTCAGCTGCTTCTGCTGCTAGGTTGGTGAAATATATCATAGATCTCTTGAACACATGCCTAGCCTGCTCCATGGTTGGATCTACAAGGAGGAAATTCAGCTAACAAACTGCAGGGAGAAAATCCTGCACTTTAAAGTTCCTGGTCTTGGATTCCCAGGAAGAATTTACTTTAAGCAAAGCTTTCTCTTTTGCCTCTTTATGAAAACAAAATTTCCATGCAAGGTGTTACCACAATAATTATTTTTTAATTAGCAATAAACCTAGGAAGAATTTTAATTAGCTTAAAATATTTTGAAGTAACAGAGGTTCTGTTATTTGTGGGGTTTTTGTCTTTTTTTAATTATTATTATTTGTTATTGTTTTGGGGATTTTTTGGGGTTTTGTGTATGTGTGTGATTTTGTAGTTTGTTGTTGTTGGGGTGGGATTTCTTATTGGTTGGGTTTTCTGTTTGGGTTTTTTGTTTGGATTTGGTTTCTTTTGTTTATTTTTTTGAAAACCATACTACTAAACTTTTTTCTCTTTGGTTTTAAACACTCTAAGTCTTATTGAAACAACTTATTTTATTATCCTGCTAGTTTAAGTGATGATTTTTTGCCATTCCAGTGGCAGAGGTAATATACAGAATTCATATACAGAATATACAGAATATACAGAATTCATCCATCCAGCTCATCCACCTATCTGTCTCTTCTCAAATATAATTGCATTTGAAAACTAGTTTTTCCCACCTAATAACTTATAGTGCTACATATTAATTACCTTTTTTGTGAAGCAATTTATCCTGAAGTCCCTTGCTGACCAATCTTTCCTTAGCTTTGGTTCATGCCCCTTGTTTTTCAGCCCATTTTTCTGTCAAGTATTTTCAGGGCACCTGCTTTCTGTATGCCCTTCAAAATTGTGTCTCTTAATCATTGTTCTCTGCTAATCACTTCTACCCTAATTAATAAACATCTTACTTAATCTCCTTTCAAAGCTCTCTTTCCCCATGTTACTATCTCAATTGTTCCCTGTCTTCAAGTTTGTTCTTATCATCTGATTTATCAGATTGTGTCAGATATTCTGAATAATCATCTGCAGTAAGATCCACATAGTCTATATTAAAAACTCAAGCTCCAGGACCAAATATCACAAATTTGTAGCCAAAACCTGTGTCCTTTCATCAGTTCAATGTAGATAGCAGGTGACATCCTAATATTAATGTTCATATTAAATTGTGGTCAGTATTTTCTAACAAAATTAAACACAGAAGAGAACAAATATACAGACAGACACTTCTAGCATATTGTAAAGTAGCAAGCTTTACTTGGTAAGTGCATGGGAATTAGATGAAATCGATGTACTAAGAGCTAATTGCTAGCCTGATGTACTAGGTCTCTGTAGGATAGAGTTAATTTTCTTATGACAACTCCCAAGGTGCTGTATTTTAGATTTTTGACCAAAACAGTGCTGATTATGAACAGTGCCTGCAAAGCATGAGTGCCTTCTACCTGTTCAGTAAATTTTTAGATGACACTAAAGAGAGTGTTGTTTTGCTGGAGGGTAGGAATGCTCTGCAGAGGGATCTGGACAGGCTGGATGGATGGCTGAGGTCAGTGGTGTGGGGTTCAACAAAGCAAAGTGCCAGGTCCTGTCCGAAGTCACAACATCTTCAGGCAGTGCCACAGGCTGGGGCAGAGTGGGTGGGAAGAGGCCCAGAGGAAAAGAACCTGGGCATGCTGATTGACAGCTGGCTATACAGGAGCCAGCAGCATGCCAAGGTGACCAAGAAGGCCAAAGTCAGCCTGGCTTATATCAGAAATAATGGGGCAGCTGGACTGGGGAAGAGATTGCTCTCCTGTACTCAGGACTGGTGAGGCCACCACTCAAATCTTGTGTGCAGTTCTGGGCCCCTCACTACAAGAAGGACATTGAGATGCTGAAGTACGTCCAAGGAAGGGCAGTGGAGCTGGTGAAGGGTCTGGAGAGTGAGACATATGAGAAACAGCTGAGGGAGATAAGGGTGTTTAGCCTGGAGAAGAGGAGTCTCAGGGGAGACCTTGTTGCTTTCTCCAGCTACCTCAAAGGAGGTTGTGGCCAGGTGAAGGTTGTTCCCAGGGTCTTCCAAACAACCAGTGACGGGACAAGAAGAAATGGCCTCAAGACAGGAAAGGTTCCGTTCGGACATTAAGAAGAATTTCTTCACTGAAAGGGCTGTCAAGCATAGGAATGGGCTATCTGAAGAAGTTTTGGAGTCATCGTCCATGGAAATGTTCCAGAAATGACTGGTGATGTCTTTTAGTGCTATGGTGTTCAGTCAAAGGCTGGACTCAATGATCTTGGAGGTCTTTTCCAATTTTAATGATTTTATATGATTCTATTTCTCAGCCTGTCCCTGTCACAGTGAATAGGCTGGGGGAGGACAAACCAGTAAATGACCTGAAACAACTGCAAAGGTATTCTGTACCCTATAATATCATGCTCAAAAATAAAAGTGAAAAAAGGACGGTTCTGCTCAGGTAATGGCTGGGCATCAGTCTGTCCTTGGGAAGCAGTAAGTGATTGCATTTGTGTGCTGATTTTGGCTGTGATGGAGTTATTATCTCCACAATGGCCAGTATCGGGCTATGCTTTCGATTTGTGCTGGAAACAGTGTTTACAACACAAGGATATTTTTCCTATTGCTGAGTAGTGCTCACTCAAAGTTAAGGCCTTTTCTGGCCCTCATGCAGCCCAGTGGGTGCTCTGAGGGTGCATGATAAGTTGGGAGGCAGCACAGGAGGGACAGATGACCTCAAAGGATCAACTTTACACATCTGAATTATATTCCTCCAGTATGTCTCCGAGATTCAGAGTTGTCTTGAAGTTTTCCAGTGAAATCTGGTGCTCTTCCTTCATTAGATCGTTCCTTCTATTTTTCTTTCAAAGAATAAATCTTAATGAAATTAAATGCAGAATACCATCTCCTTATTTTACATTTACTTTTACGACTTTAAGTATCTATTTTCCCAAGCCTTTCATTAAATGTGCATGGTTACGTATTCTAAAATGTACAGCAATGCTCTAATGGCTCTTGTTCTATTTTATTCATTTAAATAAGCCATATGTACCTGAATAGTCATTATACCATAATAAATTACTTTCATTACTTTACACATTGTAATTAATCAACTCTATTCAAGTATAATATTCCAATATAAGCAAAAATGTTTTTTGCTCAATGTCTCTTTGTAATTGGCATATTCCATGAATTGCATTAATATGTCCACCATTATTCAAAGATTAGGCCCTAGAACTTCTCCCTGCACAATCTTGTGTTTTTTTCTTGCAAAAATTTTAACACTGTGATTGCATGTTGATATTCCAACAATGTTGTTATGAAGACAGGAAGTAGATGTCTTTTATACATAGTCACCCCAGGACTGCTGAAATTTTCTATTCCTTTTTTTTTTTTTTTTTTTTTTCCCCCTCCTTCAATTTCTATTTTTTCTGGCAGGATATGGAAAATTAATACTATTGACTTGTTTTTCCTGAAGCCTAGAACATTATAGATTTATAACTGAGGAGAATACTAGATGATTTCTGCATTAAGTAACAACATTTTTTCACCACAGGAGAATCACTTATCAGTTGGAAAGAGAAAGTACTGAGAGCCAAAACAACTCTTTTAAAACTTAAATTCCTCAAAAGCAAAAGGATATTATTACAATATTGGATGTGAAGAGAAAAAGGTAATTCAATGGTGGGGCAAAAGACAGAAAACATAGTTTAAAAAAAATCAAATGTATGATGTGTCATTCTAATTGGAAGGAAAACACTGGAAATGAGCAGATGGTACCATTAACTAAATCAATTATGGGACCACTGATATAATAAGGATTATGCTGTCATGAATCATCTCACTAGTACTTACAGACCACACTTTTGATAATGAGTGTTAATGATTTATCAAAAACACTTACAATTTTTAAGATTTTATTTTAAGTCAAGGAAGAATAAAATTTGATTCAGTTCTGAATAACTGAAAGATAAGGTTTTTGCATTTGCTGTTTTTTCCAAACATGAGGTGTAAACACACATCATTTGTGAAACAGCTAGCATTCTTCTGATATTCAATGCCAATAAACAGACACCAACAAAAGGAGAGTATGCACTTAAGCCAATATTTTCAGTAATATGCGAGAAAAGTCTCATAAAAGTTTACTTATTCCCTCTCTTAATGAAATTTTGACCTGCTGAACATATCATAACATATCATCATATCAACATATCATCATTTTGACCTGTGACATATCATAATTCTAGATTAACTATAAGAAGAGTGAAGGATGATGGAAGAATATGGTCTATTTTAGTGAGTTTATCAAGGAGAGTCTTCACTGAGAAGGAAGAGGGAGAGCAAACCTGAGCATGGAGAAAGGTCATGTTTGTCAAAACAGGTACTTCTTTAGATGGAAAAGTTAAAATTAACAATGTTTCATGCATTCCTAAATGGATGAAAATTGGTTGTAGTACAATGTGGAAAAGTTTTAGACAAGTTTTCACTTGTTTTTAGTGGAAAGCAGAGGGAAAAAATGGCACAATTTTATAGTATATTCTTTACACTGAAACCTACATTGTAACTTTCTTCAGGCACTAAGGAAATGTAGGCATCATCTAGACTAAAAGAAATTACTGGAAACACCAATTGGTTGTATTTAGTTTGCAGCAACTATGTGTTATCTGGAAATGTGTCCCTTTAACATAAAAAAATTATAAAGAGCAGCACCCATTCCATCTTTTTTCTGTTTTCTTTGTGTTGCCCTTCAAAGACCAGCTTTTCTCACAATCTACTCAGCAAAACAAAGTACAAGACTATAAGATGCAAAAGTTTGCTCCTTCTAAACTTAATAAAAAATGCCATTCAACAAAATAATTTAAGAGGAGACTGGGAATATAGTTAAATAAAAAGAATATTGACAATAAATAATAATAATATATAAATTAATAAAAACAAATACATAAGTTATAAAGCAGTAGGGTTTCTAATTGACAAAATGCATAACTGAATACAATGAAAAAAGAGCACCAAATACTATACTGCATTGTGGAAATGAAACTTGAACTTTTGTTAGACAGCATTGGGGTAGCAATAGTGAATAAATTATTCTGTTTCACGACACTGTTACAAATCCCTCCTTTCTATTTCTTTTCTTCTCTTACTGAAAAACCCAAGGTACAGGTTTCTTGCTCTCCTTCAGTTACTGTAATCCCTGGCTGATTGTTTGTTCAGCTTACAAGCAAGAAAATAAACATTATCAGAGAGACAGAAAAAGTCACTTTTGACAACGGCAATGGAATTCAATAGTGTCATGTCTTGTGTGTCATACACTACCATTTCTGTGTGGTTTTTCTATTATTCCTTTAATAGAATGGTGTGGGAAATAAAGAAAATTCTCCTAGGGCAAGGAACACAAGCAGTACTTTGTTTAGTAGTCTAGAACATTGTATTACTCACTGCTTTCTTGCATGTTCTGAAATTATAAACCCCATTTTGCCATGCTAAAATAATTCCTGAGGAATGACTGGAGGAGCTCATTTGCTGGATTTTTTCAGATTCTTGACCAAGCTGAAGAAGAACAAATCTGGAAGAAAAGAGATGTGCCAAATAGAAAATGTGAAACAGATGCGTATATTATAATAGTTGCATTCCCAGTATTATCACATCCAAATGTATAGATATTACCCCTGCATTGTCATCAGTCATGATGCCAGAAATGAGAGTTTGATCTCAAGCACTGAGGTGATGACTTTCTTACTGATATCTTCACTCTGGAGGCAAAGTAACTTTGAAGGTCAAGCATCTCTGAAGGTCACAGGTGTTGTAGTTCTAAAGCATAAATTTGATATCTCAGGCACATAAATAACTTAAAATGTTGGAGTGGTATTAAGAAACTGAATTTAATCATTAGATAAATATCTCCTGGTTATGACTGGCTTGTCAATTAACTGTCAGTGTGTAACTTCAGTTTTTAATGCCTCGTTTAAGAGTTGCAGCTTCAAAACTAACATTAGAAAAACACTGCAAAAATTGGAAGACTGTTCCTGAGACATATATCTTGTTATTCCTAACTGTATTTGGAGCTTTGAACTGAGATGCATTTGCAGATCTACCATCACTCTACATAAGTGGAATTTATGTCAGAAAAGGTGATATAGCCAGATACCTAGATTCTCTGCACAATAATAGCAAAGAGGCAGAAAGTTCCAAGTTTCTGTAGGTTTGGTTTTTTTGTTTTGTTTTGTTATTTTTTTTTTTTTTTATTCAGTATACTTTTGTATTAGATATACTAGTGTAAGAGATCTTTACACATTTTCTTCATAAAAAAAGACTGTTCATAACCCCAAATTCTTCCATAAGGAAAAAAAACCCCACAAGTGATGAACTATTACATTTTTAGAAGATGAAGCAGCAGAATTTTTACCTTTATCATATCCACTCATGTGAATAAACTGAGAAAATGTTTAGAAGTAGTAAGAGACAGTAACTCAGTTTCTTAATGTTTCTCAGAAATTCTGTAGATACTGGAAGTAAGTGTTAAAATATTTGAGATTTTATATGCCTAAACTATACTCTTGAGAATAAACCCTTAACTTGATTTGTAGTTCTGATAGAGTTTAAAAAAAAATCTGAAGACTCCATATTGTGCATTGTAGTGGAGTTATATCATGAAATTTCAACAATAAATAGTAAAATGGGATTATGTTTTTTAGTTTTGTGTGGAAACATTGCACAGTAATTTAACCTACAACAAATTAATGATGGTATTTACCTCAGAGTATACTTTAAATATAAAAATTACTTCTTCTTGTGGTGTCATAACACTTTATCAGTCCAAAGACTCCAGTAATTTTAGCCTTTTTGCAGACAGCACAGTATTGTACATAAAAAATTCATGGTACACATATTCCTTGAAAAGCACAACAGAAGCAAACATATCCATCTCTCTGTGCAGTTGTAATGGTTGAGATGTGGAAAAGTAATTCATCCCTCTGAAAATATTAGCAAGTAATTTTAGAAAAAGAAATGTCAGCTACACCATATGTCCTGTAAATGTCATCTGTAAAATAAAGTATTTTTTTATACCAGAAGTTGTAGCCTAAATTGCTTACCTGACTTTTTGAGGAAACTGAAAATATCTGTAATGTGATTAATTATCTTAAAACCCATAAAATCTTATTTTGTTTTATTTTTTATTTAAAAGTACTACTCTGCAATGGGAAAAGAACTTGTACTATTTTGAGGCTGTGTACCTGTCTCATGCACAAAAAAACATATAAATAATATATAAAGGATGAATGTGTGAATTAAAAGCCCCTCTTAATTGTTGCTATATCATTTTTTCAAAAACCAAACCTCTCAAATCATCTCAAGCGCCTTCAAAGTCCTTCTTCCTGAAAATCCTGACTATTGCATCAAGCCCCACAACATGTTTTGGGTTTTTTTTAAGATATTATAAATCAAGTCTTGTTTGGGATGTCAAGCAATGAGAAGAAGAAGTATTTGCCTAAAGATAATGTCTGTGTTTAGAAACATGTATTGCCATGTTGTTGTTAAATTTAGTCAATTGGTTGCAGACTACTTAGCTTAGTTTCAAATTTTATTTTATGGCATATATCAGAACAGGTATTAACTGTGTCACAGGAGTTCAAATGAGTGGATGATCTGATCTGCTATGGCATATACCATATTAGTTCTCTTCAAAACCTTTCATCCAAGACTTGTGATACATGATGGGTGTTAACAAGCTGTCATTGGTACAACAATGTTATCTTTCAAATAGGGAATTTCATAACACTTGGATAAATATTATATCATATTGTCTCTAGATGATACAACTTTCCAGTGGAGTTCTTGTGTCCTTAGGGCCACGAAGGCTTCATTCCCTATGTCTCCATATACAAGAGGAAAAAAGTGTCCAACTTTTGCATAGTCAGGATGGTCTTTAGAATTAACTGGGGACTGCAAAGTTTTTCTGTTATATGAGGTGACTTGCCACAAACAAAGACATTCTGAAGCAAAGGAAAATGTGATGGTATCTAAGAATGAAAGTATTGCAATTCAAACTGATGTTCATGTTTATAACTCAACTTTTGCAATGTTTGCAAACTGGTCTATTCCAAATTTCAGAATAAAATTTGTGAATAATTGTGCCTAGGTTCAAGTGAAACAAATATTTTCTGTGGAGATAAAAAAAATCCACCACCACCATCAACAACAACAAACAAAGAAACAAAATGTCCAAAGTAATTCAGTTTCAAAAATATATTTTTTTTTTCAGGAGAACTCATTTTATATTGTTAATGGAAAGAAAATAAATCAATATAACTCTGTCTACAGCAAGTCTTTTTTTTTCCCAACAGAAAGCAGTTTGTACACAAAAATGAGATTAAAAATACTTGCAATTTCCACTGCTTAATTTTCTGAAGCTTAAACGAATTCTGGTCTTAGAAACAACTTCTTTTTTGCAGGTCATTGCTCTGGGTAGGCCATTTTTTCTTGTTTTTGGTGGTCAAAATTGCCTTGGAAGTTCATATAACTCATGATAGCCTATGAGATGATCTTCTCCAGTCTACCATATTGTTTTACTGGGAGAATATTGAGTAGACAGTCTGTGATTCTGCATCTCTGCTGCCAAATAATATTATTTTAAAGAGGAAAAAAAAAAAAAAGACAAAGAGAAGGAAAATATCTAGAATGGTGAACATGATATGGCAAAAAACCTCAGAGGAACAAATTTCAAACTGTCTCTTTTGCAAGGGGAAAGATCATGACTGCGTAAAAGAACACGTTTACAAACAAAGAGAATTTGGGATACACAAGAAAACAATAGTTCATCTGTTGATGCTCCAAACACTTGTTGCAGTTTTCAAGCTTTTGTAATTGACTCTAAAGTTATGTTTAATGTTAGTTTAAGAGCTCTCAAAATCATACCTTTACTTTTCTTCCATTTTCCAGGTTTTTTTCAATAATGTATTAAAAGTATTTGTAAGCTTTAAAATATTAGATTTGTGCCCTTTTGGCTACAAAAGTCTTGATATCTCTTGATTGATCTCAAAAGTTCATAGCAGGAGTTCAAATTATATCCATAACCGTATATTCATACTATTCAGTCAGAGAATTAACCATATGATTACAGAGATTCAGATTTTCATTGATTTTCTTTGTCTCACTCTGACTGCACAACTTCTGTTGGAAAAAACAGGAAGGAACAATTTTTTTTTTTTTTTTAATTTTAGAAAATATAGATAATGTGAATAGCAGAAGAAAGAGATGCTGAAGAAATACTCATCTAGGAAGGGATTTTCAGTAGCTGTCAGATGTATAAAGATCTCAGGCTAGAATTGAAAGAGAAGAATAAACCTGAGTTATCTATCTGGCAGAATGAAGCTGCCAGGGGGGAGATTGGACACTTAAGTCAGGCTAGGCTAGGCAGAATTTGAGAAGCACTGGGGGAATATATGCAGGGCCAGCATGAAGTGGAAGTTAAAATTTGGCATAAAGATGTCAGACACTGAGTCAGACAACAATTTTAATAGGACAATCAGATCAATAAAAAATGAATTGTCCGAGAGACAGTATATGAGTTTATAAATGAATGGTAAATAGAGCAGAAAGGCAAGACCAGTTATGCAAGAGGTAGGCATGAGATGAAAGAGGATCTAATCAATTTTGCAATGGCTGATTTAATGCATTGTAGGTACCAACACTACAGCATATCCTTGTTTTTAACACTACACAACAAAAAACAATACATCACACAATGTAATGCTATCTCTTTTGCCATTTAATTATTTTATTTTCTTATATATATTATTTTCAATTGCTATGTGAGGCTAAAAAATTGATATGTCTTACATTAGTTTTGGACACCAGCAATGGGAGGAGGGAAGGTTTTCAATTCAGCTTTTAATTTTGGCTTTTTTTCCTACTGCCTGGGAAAATGAGTTGTTCCCAAAGCCCAAATGACACCCATCATGTGAATTTATATACTACAAGACAGAAAAACTAGAAGTGAAAAGGACAATTAGTTATAAAAAGCTTTTGTTCTCATAAGAAAAGCCCTTGATTGGGTTATGTGTGGTCTATTTTGCATTAAATTCTGTACTGTGTGCTATCAAAACATCTCCGAATATGAGCTGATCTTTGAAGACAAAACAGTGGAAACCGAAGTCCAGGTGCACTCTGAAATCAATGTTGATTTTTCAAAGCCTTTAATTTCCTTTCTTTAATTATTTTCTTTCACAGTGAATATTGCTTCCTTTCAGGACACATGATAATGAAAATGACTTATTTGTTTTCATCCAGTGATCATGATTGCCACTAGTAGAATTATCTTTGAAAACATCACACTTTTATCCTCCTGCTTTCATCTTTTTGGAGGCATTAATCTTCAGTCTAGGGAGAAAAGCAATATCTCAAGTCAGATCTACTCTTTCACACTATTCAGCTAGCACAGCTATTTTGGAAAAATCTGCTAAATAAATTTTCAATGTGTCCTCAAGTGTAGTTAATAATAAATACAGAGTTATGACAGTAAGCAGCAGCATAATCAAACCTTTCTTTTTATTTTTCAAAACTAGCTGACAGCACTTTATATTTTTTTGTGCTTAGGATTATGATCTTGACAAAAGCAAGGGCTGGAGAATTCTTCAGAAATAAATTACTGGGAAAAAAATATTTACTGTGACTTTGAAGTTCAGTGCCTTAAAAGCATCTAATCACATATATAAGGAACATTCCTGGCGTACAGAATGTGTGTGAACACACAAAAGGTTCATAAATAAATTTAAAGTTCCCTCATGATCACTGTGATTTGATTTTGCTGTGGTATGAGTATCAGTATTATAGCTATGATGGAAAGACCATGTTTTAGACCTAGTTATCTATAGCAGCCTGGCCCTGTGTAAACATGAGACCGCCTTAACGCAGTTTCATTTATTTCTCTGGAAAGGTCCATTTACATAACTGAGTCACTAATGTCAGAAAACATTTTTCACCTAGAGCCAACTGCAATGCAAAGCAACTTGTTTCTAGCTGGCAGTCACTCTAAGGTCATGAAGTTTAATTGTGAATTTGGAAAGAGAATACTTTACTTGGACTCTTAAATTCAGAATGTTGAGAACTAATTTTATAGAGTTTTCAACATATAGCATATATCGAAAACTGTCACCTGTACATAAAGTAATTTTTTTATTTGAACCTAGATTTAGCTTCAAGCCCAAAGTAAACCAGATAATTCAAGGTTTGTCAGTGACAAGCTGTATTCATTATTTTTGTGATGAAATATAAAAAGACATGGGGGATAAACTAACTACCTGACCTTACAATGCAACTGGAGAGGTATTCTCAAAATGTAAACAAAATTAACAGAAACTTATGGATATTTTTGCCCTAAGGAAACCAGAAACTTGATATGTAACTGGAAGCTTGTGAGTTCTGGTCAGTGACAGGGCAGCTGCATATATAAAGACTTCAGGACAGCAATTAAATATATCCCCAAATAATAAGTCTTGATCCTCTCCAGGATTGTAGTGACCTAGCTCTGTAAGGGTTGCCACTACAGGGACAGAGTACTCTGGAAGAAGCAGAGAGGCTAAAAATAAGCTTTCCTTTTATATTGTTACCTCTAGGTAAACACTGTGATAGGCAAAGAACATGACAACATCTTGTTAGTGAGAATCCAAAATTCCCTACTTAAATAATTCTTTGGTAGATTCCCACATCATAGATGGATGGTGCAATGGTTCAAATAAAACATGATTCAGTCATATCTAGTCTGTATTTTGGCAAAACAACTCTTATCTTTTGCCTTTTCATGTGCATGAAATTAGATGATTTTTAAGGTCACTTTCAACCCAAACCATTCTATGATGCATGATTCTGTGCTTCTACGGATCTGGCCTCTGAAGAAACACTTTAATGTTTAGTTTAAAGAAAATTGATTTCAATTTGTAGTAAGTTTTGTCCAATGTTCTTATATTTATTCATATATTTCTACAAATTTTATTACACATATTTGAATACAAGCTTCTGGGGTTGATACAGGTCCTTCATACAAAGTCATTTTTGCAATTTCCTTTTTCCAGCAATTTTTAGTTTCCAGTTTTCTCCAAGCAATCCTAAAGCAAATAAAAACTTCAACTCAGAATGAAAACTTCTCAAATTGGAAGCACATGTTTCCTTTCTTTTTTCCATACATATAAACTTAAACTATGTATGGTGGGGAAAAGAGAAAACAAAACGTTAGAGTATTAAGGTTTAGATTTTCAATATTAACATTCTGCAAAAGTAGGTTAATACCATTTTATCTCATTTCACTGAGGTTATCTCTTCTAAGATTTTCTTTATAATTTCTTTTTGGAAATTTTTTTCATTCCTTTCTGATTTAGATACCTCTCCTAATTCTTATTCTTCTCTATACATGTCTTTCTCTGTTTAGAAGAAACGGGGTTGACAGCTGTTCAGCAAATCTCGACCCTCTTTCAGTATTTTAAAATTGTCTAGACATTATCCTTTCCTTGGAACAACAAACAAAAAAGATCTGAAAACAGCTTCTGTGTGAAAAATCTTCAGCATAGACCTGTTTAGATCACATCTTTAGATGTTCATTACAAACAAACATAAAAGCTCCCTATGTAAAATTTCTGAGACTGAGGAAATAGTTCTAGATAAAGCACTCTTCCCACTACCCTTCTCACAATTTTTCACTTAAGGTTTGCAAGTGCTCTGGGTAGGACATTTATGTTTTTGAGATTGTATCATAAGAATAGTACAATAAAAGAACAATAACTAGCATGTACAGCATTTAATGTGAAAGGCTAATGGACAGTCTCTTCCACAGTGTTCCTAATGCTCCCATACACATATTTAAAGCAAAATTGATGTTGTGCAGCTCATTATTGATATTCTTTGCTTTATTGAGCAGAACTCATAACGGGGTGATGGTTTGAATAGAACAGATGGTTTGAATTGCACTTAAGCAAAATATGGCACTCTTTTTGGTATTGAGGACCAAGTACTTAAAATAATTTTAGAAATTTTTGCATTTTTTTCTGAAGAGGGATTTTTATTACATGCATAGATACATAAGTACTAGTACATTGTCATCTTGCATAAGGAAGGATTTCAAGCAGAAGGAACTACTCTCTCATTTAATCTTTTTCTCTCAGTATCATCAGCTATTTAAAAAGAACTAATATATTGTCGTACCCAGAAATGTTAAAAACAAAAGCAATCTTTTATGTCCATTCTTTTAGAACAAATTTTAATGCACTTCATGGCACTGATTTCTTATTTACAGTATTAGTATTTTTTCATGCCATTAGCAAAAGGATTTCTTTGCACTCTGTCATCCTTTTTCTGAAAAACAACAGTAAAATATCTTCTGTGTCACCCTTATCTAAATGGTAGCAAATAATTCTTTTGTCTTTTCTTTTGTCTTTTCTTTTGAGTGAAGAGAAAGGGAAAAAGTTGAAACCTTTCAGGATTATTTTGTGTTGTTGTTGTTTAGAAGAAGCCAATATGTAATAGGATAGACAGGTGGGTGGTTTGTAAGGTCACTTAACCCTGATCTCTTTTACCATGATGTCTAACCCTAGAGACCCATTACAAACAGGTTTTTCTCAAGTCTTGACAGAGGTGCTTTTCCTGTGAGGTTTCAGCTTTACTTTTAGTGCATCCACAATAACAAAGACACATATCAAGGGAAATAAGAATTTCTGCAGAAAACCTTAATTTTTGATCATGTCACCTGGCGTTTGTTTGTATGGTACAATATGCTATTTCTTCCAGTGGCTGATTCAGATTTAAAAGGCTACCAGCCTCCTTTGCTTTTCTTTAGCCAGTTTCTTTCTTTAAAAGCTACAATCCTGTTGATCCAGTTATATGTGGAGAGTATCCAATTTGTTCCAAGCTTTTAATGACTGGAATTAGAAATTTGAATCCTGTCTTGTAAATACTAGTGGTAGCAAAGGATCATATACCAGTCATTTGTTCTGCTGCCAATGATTATGACTACTGAGTGATTATTGTGTGACAAAATTTGTATCAGATGGACTTAATTTCACATTGGTCTAGTTTAATCAAAATATATATATATTGCCTATGAAATTTGGGTTCATGAAGACATCCCCTGAAGTAAAGAAAGGTTGAAACAAGTTAGATGGTGATATGAAACAATTATATACTATTTGAAAATGTTCAAATTTATAAATCTTTACTTATAAACTACAGAAAAAAACCCAAATAAGTAGTAAATGGAGAGGCAAAGGAAGATAATCCATTCTTCTGCAACTGGCAACTAGGAACATCCACAGTCTCACGTTTTTACAATCTGTCTTGACACTGAAGATAGTCATATAAAGATACCCCAATAAAAGAAGACTTACCAATGAACTCTGCTAACGGGTGTTTGGAGAGTGGGCTTTGTCTTCCCAACACCCTGTTGTATGTGATGTGGCCCTGCTTTTCTGGGGGTAGCTGAACACCTGCCACTGGGAAGTGGTGAATTCTTTGATTTGCTTTGCTTGTGCATGTGACTTTTATTTTCCTTAATTAACTGTCTTTGTCTAAACTCGTGAGTTTTTTCACATTTAGCCTCCTGATTCTCTCCTTCATCTTGCTGGTGATCAAATCTCGGCAGATATTACAAACTGGGTAACAGCATTAATCAGACTGATTTTATGATGGCATCATTTTTACAGAAAGGAGAATGTTGGATTTTTAATTAAAAAAAAAAAAAAAACTTTGTTTCATTCTCAGTGGAAATTGTATTAGGACACTTTAGAAATTAAGCACACCAAGGCAATTATTTTATAAAACCTCTTAAATGGCCCAGACAATCTTATTCTAGTGTCAGTCATTTACTTGATTCAGCATTCCCTTAACGATTAAATGTCTTTCTAATTTAAATGAACTTAGGCTTCATCTACAAAAATAGAACCTTTGCTATAACCAGTATTTTAATCTAAAGTCTAATTTGTTTATCTGAATAATTTTCTCTATGCATAATGTACATTGTTACACTTAGTGAAATAGCAAGAACATTTAAAATGTTCTAAATACTAGTTCTAAAATACTAAAACTATTTAATCTAATTTTACATTGTTTGTATCACTAAGTTTCTATTCAATTCAATTTAAGGCCTGTGAGAAAATGTCTCTAGAGTTTTTGCATGTGTGCAAAATACTGTGTGGCAGATATCCTCATTTCAAAGTATAGTCACCCTATCCAGAGTGTGGATAATAATTGGGTCTTACTGATAGATTTGAATTTTAATTACTGTGTTGAGATGAGAGACTAGCCTGCATACTACTGCTTCAGCTACTGATAGGATCTGTCTCTTGCATTTTAAAAATGAAAATTTCAGAGGAGAGAGTACCTTCATAGTAAACCACCTGTTACAAACAGATTCATAAAGGTTTACTTTTCCTGCTTTCCTTTATGCAATAGATTGTACTATTTCTTTACAATTTCCTTATACAACACATATTTTCAAATTTTTTTTAAGCAGCAAATAGTAAAATGCATCCTTTGGCTGGAAATGCTACATGCCATAGATAATCTGCTTTTTTCTCTAGTCCAATAGGGTGGCCTATTCCTTGCTGTGCCCAAGAATTTATACATTGTATTTGGGAAAACTATGATAGTTAAGTTTGAACACCCTGGGGCTTGTTCATGCTCCAAAAGCAATGATTTTGTCCTGCATCATTGCTATTGGAGTTAAAAGATTCATCTCTCTGAAAACCCAGAAGACTGAAAAAGGAATTTAAAAATGGTTCTTTAGAATACAAAATTAATTTCTTTTCCTGGACATCCGTTTAAAAAATTATTTTTACAAGAGCATTTTTAAAATGCACAAATCAATATATAATTCGATAAAATACTAAATATAAATATAATTTAAATTTTAGTTATATAATAAAACTAATAAAGCAAGTAGTATGAAGCATAATTCTAATAACTACTGTTTTAAATCTTCATCATAAAAGATATACTCCAGCTCTGAAACCATTGTTTGTTTTTTTTTAATTTTTTCACCTTCTTTTGGTTTGTATTGAATATAACCTTCACACATTAAAAATGTAATAGATTACTATTTCTGCCAAGACTGTTAGATTTGATTTGTGTATTTGATACAAATTAGCATGCATATATTTAGATGTTCATACATCTTTCCCTCATTAACTCCAGGGCAAAGAAAAAAGAGGATATTTTTAGGTAGATTATTGCTTTGCTCTAGTTTACTAGTGACTATGGAGCTTATGATGCTAAGATGAAGGTGGGGACAACAAACATTGGGAAAAATGGCTGAGGGCATAAAAAGGATTGCTTCTTTTGGATTAGCATGTTTCAAATTACTTTGTGTATGAAGCTATTGCACAAGCTAAGGACATTTCTGTCCAGAAAAGTGCACTGTCTGCTAGAGATCTACTGAGGGAGGAGAGAAACACTTTTTTCCCTAATCAACAGCATGACTTGCAGTGTTCAGACTTTTTTGTAAACAAAACCCAAAAAAACCAATGCTGCCCTTTGCATAGCTGTTAGCAAGGTCTGACTGCATCGATTACCTCAGTCTTCCAGTGAAAGACCAAAAGTTTCTGTAGATGGAAATAACTTAATCACTTTGCTGGTTCATCAGCTGGTTAATTCTAGGTCTAGCATCTCAAATTTTAACAAGCTAGCACCACTGTGATTTCCCCAGTCTTTATCAATATGTAATCCCTACTTACTAAACCAGCAAATTCAGTCAGGCTCAAAGTGGCCATTTTCCCTAAAAACATCACTTCAGTCTGTCACTGAGCAACAAGGGAGCTAGAAAGATTCTTCAGAATGAATGCTATTTTTGTCACTTTTCAGGAATATTGATAGAAGTTGAAAGTAGACTACTACATTTTCAAATTTCTTATTTATTATTCTGGCAGATTTATTCCAGGATCTAGTCATTTTCAAAAAATACAGGATTTAAAACTGGTATTTATTACAAAGAAACAGTAGAATTAAATATTTCTGAGGCATCTGAATGACTTTAGAATAAGCAGAAAGCATTCTTTTGACTCCATTCCAGTTAAACACTCAGGCTTGTAGAAGGCTAATAGCTTGTATATTAATTAATAACTTTATACTAACATGTTTGCCACTCAACTGCGATGCGTATAAATACCTAAAGCACTCTAAGGCTAAGGAGTTGGTTATTGCATTCCGTGGAGCTGCCAGTGGTCTAATGAGTTCCACAATCCCTGCCAGCTGGTTGTTGCACACTGTTGGGCTGTCCTGACACTCACAATGTAGCCCCAGCTAAAGCTCACAACTGCTAAGTCACAGTATTTTATGAAAATTGCCTGCAGTTATGTGTCCATGCATGTCATGTCCCTAGGGAAGCACTCTTGCCCAGATAATGCATGTTCTTATTCCAGGGCAGAAAGGAAACGCTCACAGTACAGTGCTGAAGCAACTTTTCATTTGAGATAAATTAACATAAATTTTTAAAGTCCAGAGAAAGAGAGAGCTCTATTCATGTTGTGGAGAAAAGAGAAAAAAATCCGACATGCAAGCAGACATTAGTGTGAACAAGTGGCATAACTGAAGAGGGAGCAGTTGAGTTTTCCATGGACTGACAAGTCTAAGGGCAACTGAATCAGAGATAACTGGAATAATTTCACCAAAAGATAAAAATATTAAAAGGAAATAATAAGGTCAATTAATAATAATTAATTATAATAATATAATAATATAATATAACATAATAATATGATTATTAATTAATTAATCAATTAATAATTAATAATAAGGTCAATTAACTGTTCTGATGGGTTCCCATGCCTGATCAATTTGTGTGAAAAAAATGACCATTTTTAAAAATTCCTTCATGGAGATAATATTATTAAAAGAAATGAACACAAATTAAGCAAGCAGTTAGACATTTTTTTAAGGCCTTCTTCTCCACCAAGATAATACAGTAATTGTTTGGACAACCTGTAAGTAAATCCCAAAATCCTTTCTGAATCTCTTAAAAACCTTTCTTCCTAGACAAAAAGCCCTCTTTTTTTTTTTTTCTTTCAAAGCCACACATTACAGGCTTCTTTGTCAGTCATGAAAGTAACTGTAGACCTTTAATGTTTTACTGAAGGAAATATAATGCTATTTGATCCTTCCTTAGCTGATTGGTTCCTTGGTTTGAAAATGTCCCTTTTTGACCTTAGAATTTTGAACAGAGTTAGGACTCTCATTCCCGCATTAGTATATGCTTGCAGTATTTTTTATTAATGTTAGTATAATTGTTCAGGAAAGCTGGATTTTTGTCTGACTCTGCCACAAGATAACCTAAATCTGCTAAGTATATATGGAATCATTCCAGCCAGCTTTTCATATAAGTGCTGGATAATTTCCTATACCAAGGGCATATTAATTCTAAGTGGGGACTATGAAAATCAATGCTAATGAGCCTCCCAGTGACCATAAATCTTCTCTTATGTAAGTAAACAGAACTCAGTTAAATATTAACTTTTGTATACCTTGATGTATAAAAGGGATTTACCAGACCATATTTAGGGGAACTAACATTGTGCTTTGAGCCAGTAAGGGCCTGGGCCAATCTGTACCAGATTTGTGCTTCTCCATTCCTCTTCCTTCATGTCTGCATAAAACACTATCCTTTGCTCCCATAGCAACAGCCATTGTTTGGGATCATATCTCTGTGTATCCAAAAGGCACCTTGTTTTGCACAGGCCTTATAGAGAAACCAGTAGGAAAATATATATTTTTTAAATATTCTAAATGCTATTGACACAGAAGAATGAAACAAAGCTGCTGGGACTGTAAGCAAAGGATTCTGTGCCAGGCAGACAGGGTTTGTGTTTTCCATCTTGATCCAAATCTAGCAGAAACACACTGAAGCAAAAATCAGAGAAAGAAGCAGCATTTTTGCAGCTGTAAATGTGTCAGTGCTAACTGAGGAGTTACTACAATTTTTGTAAAACTGAAATTGATAATGAGAAGGAACACCAGTGTTTGAAATAACAGACAACTTTTTATTATTTGTCCATACTTTCTTATCCTCTATCTTACTTGAAGTACTATTGTCCATCTTGGCACTTGCCTGCATTACTGAAGTCTCAAAAATAGTCTGTATATAGTCATGCAATTGACTGAATGCAGTCACAATTTGAAGCAGCAGGAAATGGGGGTGAACCATAAAAATGCAGAAAGAATATTTATTTTTTAAATTTCCTTTTCTCTGTGACGAGAGAATTTGAAAAGTTTAGTGGCTTTTAAAATTATTATTATTTTTCTCTCTCATATGTAATTTCTTGGGTTCTCCACTCAAGACAGGCAAAGGTACTTTTGTCTTGCACATAATGGAGACTAGAAATTTTGATAAACAGGGACCATTATTGACAGATGGTCATGCATATTTTCATTTTCAGTATTGTGCCAAAATTCATGGGCCCAGCAATAATCAGCAGGCAAATTTAAGCTGTTTAATTTTTTTTTTTAAAACAGAATAAAGAAAGCAAAATATATGACATA
Source organism: Muscicapa striata striata (assembly GCA_030060385.1). Classification (NCBI taxonomy): domain Eukaryota; kingdom Metazoa; phylum Chordata; class Aves; order Passeriformes; family Muscicapidae; genus Muscicapa; species Muscicapa striata. The sequence goes on along the minus strand of JAREIS010000075.1, from coordinate 4,828,312 downwards.
TAATTAATTTTTCCAGCATTTCCTCAAAATTTGCTGTGTATTATCACTATCCTTGATTGCTTAGAAGTTTAAAAAAATTTATCCCTTATATAAAATATTCAGAACACTATCTAGTTATTAGTATTTATTGCAGAATCTGTTTAGTTTTTGCAGATGATTAGTGGGCCCTCAGAAGTAATTTCTAAAATTGTTGTGTCATTATAGGTTCTAACTTCATTGAGGACCCATGGCCCTGCAGCATGAAATTCAATTCAGACTGCTAGATTTGAAGCTCCAGTGTACAAAAAAACTTTTAGCCAATTTAATAGGATTAAATTCTAGATCAAAATGAATGAGATACACCAATATTAAGCCAATTTAAGAGCATCTGCACAAGGGATTTCACTGGTTTAAATCAATTTAAGAATTGATTTAGCTAAATTGTTACAATTTCTTTCTGTACACAGGGGACAAGTTACGTGAGCTTTATTTTGGGAAGAGTTAATCACTCACCTACAATACCAGGTATTTCAAATATTATTGATGGAAAACAGGTAGGTGCCTTCCATTATAAATATTAAGGCTAATGTGGACTATCTGGGGGGGGGTGGGATGAGTGACAGATAGAGGGAAACTTGATAACTATATATAATAATTATATATTTCTATCTATGTATATTTAGAATAAAGGTAAGATACACAGATTTGAAATTACAGGGTCTGAGAAAGCTGCGAGATTCAAGAAATGATTATGAAGTTGTTATAATGCAATTGATGTTGAACAGTAAAGGTCTTTACAGTAAAAAGCTATCATACAAATTGAGTTTTGGATTTTTTATCTTTGACTTGCCAAAATACAGATTTTCACAGGTATGTTAAAGTACAGCTCAAACCTCTGTTAATAATGAAAATAATTCAGTATCTGTTCAGCAGCTGTTTAGTCCTTGTATTTCTGCTAGGAATACTAAGCAGAATGTCTAATAGTGACACTTTTGACAATGACTACTCAGCCTGTAGACAGCTATTCCCTTGGAGCTAAGTGCTCCTTCCTTTGGTAACATCAAATTGCAAATGAGTATTCTGTCATTATGGATGAGATCTACACTGATATTTCTGTTACAGTTCAACCAGATCTTGTAAGGGTGGATTGACTGATGTCAGTCCCCGTTGCTGCATGCCTAAAAGTCATGGAAAGCCATGGAAAACTGAAACACCCATTTCCATGTGTTTATATATACGTGCCCCTATACAGTATACTTCATTACTTACAGGCCCCTCAATTTGATTAAGTTTTTTGTTTCCTTCTTAACAGAACTGTTGCAAAACTGTCACTGTGCAAAATAATTTTTCATCGCCCTTGTTTTCACATTCATTTTCAACACTGAGCTGTATTTAAGGAACCATGAAAAATTAAGACCTGAATATTTCAAAAGCTGTCATGAAAGTGAAGATAGATGCCTGAAATATAAAGACTTGTAACAGAATATTAAAGAATTCCCTAGAAGCCCTTAACTCCTTAGAAATCCTTAACTATAATCCAACAGTTATAGAAACGAATTTGAACACAATCTATTCTTAATAAGATAAAGGAAGCAACAGTTCCCTTAAAGGTCTAAACACAAATAACTATTTTATCAATTAAACTTCCTTTTTAAAAGTGCTATTTCAAGTGTATAGGATGCAGGTGCCCAGGTGCTGCAGGGTCACCCCTATGAAACACTGGTTTCAGCTGGCTCCAAAATGGACATGTCTCAGAGGACAGCTGAGCCCCTCAGCCAGAGTGGTGATCTGGGGAAAGATATTTAAGAAAACCATGAAACAATGAGAGGTGTGAGGAAAAAATGCGAGAAATAGCCCTGCAAAAGCTAAGGTGAGGGAAGAAAGAGGGCAAGGAAGAAGGAGGACTGCTCTGAGTGCTGTAGCAGAGGTTGCCCTGCAGCCCCTGGAGAGACCACACTGGAACAGGTTTATCCTGAAAGACTGCAATTTGTGGACAGAATCCATGCTGGAGAAGTGAGAGGAGGAATAGCAGCAGAGAGAAGCTGTTATGGAACAATCACAACTCCACAGTTCCTCATGAGCCTGTCAGACAGGGGATCAGAGAAAAGTCAGGCACGGAGTAGTGAAGCTGAGTATGAGAAGTGCAGAGAATCTGTTCTAGGGTTTGTTCTTGTTTCTCACTGTATAAATGTTTTAATCGGCAATAAATTTCATTGATTTTTGCCAAGCTGAATCTGTTTTGACAGTAAGTGCTAAATAATCTCCCTGTCTTCATCTTTGCTTCATTTTAACTGACTGTCCTATTGAGGTGGATGAGTGAGAGAGCAGCCGGACCTGCATCAGCCAGGCAAGTTTGCCCAACACATCAGGGTGAATTATAGTAACATGGAATGTGCCATGTTACACATAAAACACAGAACTCTGGTAACATTTTCAACATAGATTCTAGAATTTCACAGTGGTTATGAAGAAAACAACAGTACTTTAACATGTTCCATCTTGGTTTGGTTTATAACGGTTGTCAAAATAGGAAAGAAAAAGTGACTGGTCTTCATACTTACCAATGCAGTTAGAAAAAGGAAGAACATGCTTTTAACTTATATAAAATAGTTGACAATCTATGATGATCAGAGTGTAAAGTGCTGATCACATGCTGTCACTGTTGTTTGCAACAGTAATTTTAAGAAAAGATCATTAAGGAAAAGAGACAATTAGGTTCTGAAAAAAAACCACCACAGATGGTTACAAAAGTTTTTTCTAGCAGGTGTCTAGGTTGGAAATGAACCCCCAATAAATGGTTGCTTCTTTTGGTGACAATAAATCTGACTCAATTTGTGCATTTACCTTACCTTATGATTAGGTATAAAACTACCTGATACTTTATTCAGTACAATGGCATTCAACTAACAAGTTAAAAAAATAACACAATAAAATTATTTTTCAATTTCTCTTTTTTCAGATAAATCCTGTCACTACATTGCAACTTTAGCAACTTTGTGGAAAAAATGTAGTTTTCCACTTAAATAATCATTTCAGTTCACTCTAGAGAAAAGTTCCTTTTTTGGTTTAGGTATAGGGGTGTCTTCACTTTCACAATCTGCATCCACCCAGGGAAAATTTGCAAACTGTGTAACTTCTTCCCATCTTCACACTCTTTCCAGAGCTGTGTTATGGGCTATGCCACACACATGGGGTATTACTTTTAAGGGCAAGCTGTTCAAAGACAAAATTTTCTTCATCTCTTTTTCCATTAAATGTCTCTGTCCTTCTTTCCAGTCTTCAGAACAGAGAGGCCCACTCCCTCGGGGCAAAGAATCTTTTTCCTTAAGCACTTCAACCCCCCCCCAGGTAGTTTTCTACAGTTTAAAGGAATTTCAGTTTAGTCCAGTCCCCTCACAGCCCACAAAAAAGGTTTTTCATCCAACTTATCAGTGGCATCTCTTCAATCTCTTCCCATCTGAAAACCTAGCTTTCATTTCACTGACTTCAGTATACTTTCTGCTTTATTCCTCTCATTCAGGGGAGCTCCAGAGAGCTGCAGTCTTATCTGAGCATTAGAAGGGTTAAAACTGCACCCAGAAGGTGAAGGAGCTGGTCCAGGCCATGCTGGGAAAACGTGCCAGGGCTTTTCGGCTGCACGGGCTGTGTGGAGGAGGAGATGAAATTGCAAAGTCCAGCAAGCAAATGCGGGAGAGAGGCTCGGCTGGAACAGAGCCAGCGGCATTTTCCCCAAGCTGTGTGGGCAGCTGGAGGCTTCTTCTTCATCCCCTCACCGCTTCTAAGATGGCGGCAGGGCCCCAGCTGAGCTGTGGCCACACTGGAGGAAACTCGGATCCCAGCAAAGGTTTCCCTTTCCCCTGGCCATCAGGGCCCTGAGCTGAAAAAAGGAGGAGTGGGGGGCTTCGGTGGGCTTCCCCCACCTCTGCCCAGCCAGGCGGCATTGGGAGGAGGGCCGAGCCGGGCCAGGCCAGGCCAGGCCAGGCCAGCTGTTACCTGCTTTCTCAAGGGAACTGAAAAGACACAGGCCAACTTCACCGGTGTAATTTATGAAAGCAAAATATTTTTTAATTGGTTACTCAGGCTGTCAATTATTAAGTCAGCCCTCCGATTGGTCCCCGCGGCCCACAGGGGAAGCTCTCACAGCAGAAACAGCCCTCCTGTGTTTTCTGTGCCCCGTGCTCCTCCTCTCAGGGGACCCCCCTCCATACAAAACCCGCACAATGTGCTGAGGAAAACTACTACTGAGTCTCATTACTGTCCAACTTTTACATATTACACTGATAAGTTTCACTTAATTTCCTTTCTCTGTCTTCAAGGTTAGCCAAATGTTCAATATTAAATGCTGCTCACACACTTCATTGATTTTATCTTACAAATTTTTATCTGATTTCTTAAACACATTCCAGCTTGTTTTACCTAGGTCATTAAGGAAATATTAAATGCAATCAGTCTCAAGATACTCATTATGACTTTCACAGGTACTCTCATCACAGTTCATTATTTTTTCTTGCAATAGGACTATTACCATTTCAACTTTAGGCAATTGAAAAATTAATGAAAAAATATAAGACCCATCTGTATGTCAAATAAAGGTTTTTCCATATAATATTCCGTCAAGTGGCCCAACATCTAAAGATTTATTATATTTACATCAGTACTTTATTGGCTATGTTATCCATGGTAGATGTGAAAAAATCTCACGTATTTTTTGTCCTGTCATTTTCTATAGATTTTTAAATTTCTTTTCCCTCATTATTTTCATATTTCTTCAGCATAAGTTCTTGAGTTTTGACACTGTTGAGATTCATTCTTTCCGATCTTCACAGAATGTTGCATTTCCTTTCCTCGAATGTTATACTTTTAGAAACTGACATGGCTCATGTTTTATAAATGTTCTTTGACAACTTTGTGGTTTTAATTGCCTAGTTCTTTCAATATAAACATGTACCCACTTTCACAACTTCTTTTCCAGTATGAACCTCTACTTGTGTGTATTAACTTTTAATTTTTCTGTAGGACCTATGGGGGCATCACTGTTATTAGAAAAGAATGAGAGAAAACTACAGCTGTTTTGAGCAATGCCTTGATTGCCTTTAATATTTTCCTTATCAAAATTTTGCCTTTTTCCCCTCATGTGTTAATTCATTTTTGCTTAATTCATATGGTTGAGTAAATTGATCCTATTTGTTTTTAAATCCTTTATAACACTGAATATAGGTTGTCTTTTGGGAACTATTACTGACCACTAAGATAAGCTTTCTTTTCTTAGTCTTCTTTTTTTTCTTCTTCATATTATTTAAAGTTTTAATACATCTTCTGAGACACTTATTGACCATTCAGGTTTCAAGTGTTTTACTGTAAAAAGTACTTATTCTAGATAAATTTTGCATCTTTCAAAAAAAAAAAAATCCAAATCCCAGCATTACAGTACAGCTCCCTTGATTAATTTCTTTGACTTCTAGGAATTGTCTGCCTTAAATTAAAGAAAAAAAAAAATTCCTGACAAAATTGATGTATGCCACTTTATTTCCTTTTCACCCAAAGGAACATTATTTTCTTGGTAATGAATTTTTGTAATGTTGATATTTCTCTAAGCCAAGGAAAAACAGCTTCCAGTCTTCTTAGTTCATTGATATTCTTTGAAGAATTCTGATGGATGCCATATTCCAAAGTTATCTAAGCCTCACCATAATTAAACTAAAATAATAAAAGGTTCTAACGTTACTTATCAAGAACATAAGAACTATCATAATTAAACCCAATATTTCTGAAATTTTCTGTTTTCAATGAATGATGGAACCAAGCACATAATTTTTCAGAGTGTGGAATTGTTTTGTTATGATACCCAGATATAACAGTGCATGTATGCGTGCCATCAACCTGGAATGAGCACCAGTGTAGTGGCACTGGGATACTTGGTGTATCCATCCAGTGTTCCCTAACAGAGGGGCAGCATCCCTTCCACCCCAGCCCTCCTAAGTAGAAGCACACCAACTTTTATTTTATACCAGGAGAAACAGGTCTGAATAATTGGCCTGCTCCAGCAGCATGGAGCAAGCAGCAAAGCTGCTTGATAGGGACCCGTGTTGTCTCACTCACAGGATTTTCACACTTTCTCTCCTTGATGCTTGACCCCCTTTTTACCACCCACATACCTTACCTTCTCTGCTCCAACATTCTCCTAGGTAAATAATTTCTCTGTAATTACTTTTTCCCTATCAGCTCCATTTTGCCACGCCTATACCCAGTTTTTCATGGTTCTGATACTGTTACATAGGTGAATTGCCTTTTATATTGCCCATATAGAATTAGTAGTGGGTTTTCAATGATCCCCTCCAGTTGCATGTGAGGCTTGGCTCCTGTAACCACCCACGAGAATGCCACCATCTGCTTGGCACTATCCCTACCTCTTGTCCAGTGCTCACACTGTTGGGTGCCATGGCATGCCACTTGTTCTGCCAAGTCCAGAGGTTTTTGTGTCACACTCCATTAGTATAGCAACAGACCAGTGACCTGTTCATTTCCTGCAGCCTTAACAGTGGTTAGGACGGCTCTTTCCATAAAATCATGAAGTTCCATAAACTTCAGAAAAGTATTTCTGAACCTTTTCCTAATGTATTGGTGGAGGTTGTCAATAGTGTTACTTCCTTTAAATTTCACATGTGATCCAGCAGGCTAATCTCATCTAGCCCAAGAATGAGTAAAGCACGGCTAGATAGCAAAGAAAAAGAATTATCTTGTATTTTTTTCGAGTGGATTCCTTTTCCTGAGTGTCCTACATTATGAATTTCCTATCTGTAATGCTGCATTTATCACATTTCATTTTAGCAGACTGTGGAGAAAGACTCATCTACTGTTTTACATTCATGCACTTGAATGCTGGAATATTCACACTTAGCACTTAGATAAGAGTGACTTTGACTTGAAAAATAGACCCTTCAAAACGCATAAGCATTTGGAAATCATTGTTCTGAGACTTTCTGATAAGTTTTTAATTCTATTTGAAATATTTTTAAAACTACAGGCACAATCTAGGAGAACTCAATTATTTAGTACACCCTTGTACAATTTAATACATTTTATTACAATTTCAGTATTCCTTCAAACAAAGTATTTTATAATGTTAGGGCTCTGAGCATAAAAGATATTATGTATTTGTAATTTTGTTTGATATCAAGAGTTTTCATACAGAGGGAACCCCATGATATTATGCAGAAAAAAAATGTATCATATAATTATGAGAGCCTATAAACAGTAAATGACTAATGAACTGTTGCAGATATAATGCGTAAACCAAAAAAAATAAGCAGGATATGACAGTGGTCCCTTGAGTTCCCCTTGAAGAGAATGTCTTTGGCATGTTTAATCTGAGGAATCAAATTTTTTACAATCTTTTACTCTTGTTGAAATTAGTTACATATTTCACCATACGTTACAAGCTTAAAATGTTAGAAAAATTAGAGAACAGAATTTAAAAATATATATAAAAATCTGAAATTATTTGGAACTTCTTCTGTTCTGGGAGTCCTCTCCCCAGAGATTGCCATATGCTAAGAGTTCAGATGACAAATCAATGAACCTGAGCAATGAGTCTAGGATGTCATGGATAACTTGACAGTGAGTTGGTTTGAATTGAACTTGACTTCACATGCACTAAAAGTCCTGATAAGAGATTTTAGGAGAAAGAATCTCATTGAAATGGATGAACAGTAAAAAAGTATTGGATTTGCTATGTCTGACTTGCAATATGAAGACCTCTCTTTGACTTCAAAATTATTGACTTTTAATGAATAAAAAAATTGCTCATTTAGTCCTAGAGTTCTTTGAATCATTTTCTGTCTCAAGATTTTTCAGCAAAAAATTGATTTCATTTTTAATTTGCTTCACACTTTAGCTCAGTGATTCATATTAATATGTTCTGAATTGCTTTGACAAGAGTAAGGTTTATAGCTGTATGTCGACTTTTATGTGTACCTGGAGAACTGTCTATCCTGTCTCAAACCAGGACAAAACAAATTCATCAGTAATACATTAATACATCATCATTAATATTTCCTTACTATTTTTCTCAGGAGTTGTTTGGAATGTGTTTTCCAGTAATTAAGCAAAGTTAATCCTGATTTACATAGCCATGCCAAGGAAAGCATGGCCCGCAGCTGCACGCCACAGACCTAATACTTTCTTTTATGCCTGTAACCTTAAAACAAATTTACCTTTTTTTGTTTTGCTGTATATGAGCTCCATTATTAAGATCCTAATGAAATGTACACAAATAATGGCAAATTATTCAGCAACTAAATTGAGTTTACGGATTTCCATGAGCGTAATAAGACTGTTAGAAAAACATTTATGCTGAAAAAAACATTACAAACCACATGTGTAATTAAGTTTAGGGAAAAGGGGTGCACCAGAAAGAACCCTTAAATACTTAGAAGAACAATCACTCTTGTGAAAATTTAATTTAAAGGATTTTTTAAAAGTACATTTTTAGAGTAAGATTTTAGTTTTCCCACAAGGACAATTGTAATTACTTAATAAATAATGTAAACTCCCCTGGGATGTTAAAAGATATTTCACTTTAACTTTTCTGATTGTTTTATAAGGATTAATTGCAAATTCCATTAAAAAAAATATAACGACATAAATAATTTTTAAAATGTTTAAATTAAAGTAGTTGGTTTGTAGAAGAGTTTCCAATTTTGTAAGCTGAGCATATTCTTTTTTCATCTGTCTTTATTTTGGTTGTGATGAGGAGCAAAATTGAAATATTATATGGGTTAGCAAAATAGAATATTCAAATCTATTCCATTTCAATTCAATATAATTTCTGTTTGGAACACTTTATGATAAAAATAAAGGTAAATTTTGATGGAAAATCTGTTTCAAGCTGAGAAGCCACTTCTGAGGTTATGTAACCTCCTAACTCCTCTATTTCTCTTTAAACTACTGCAACAGAAATCTGTACTCTCACCATACAAGAAATATATGAATACAAAAACTTGAGAAGTATTTCAATGCTGCAAAGCTGAAATCCCAGATTTCCAAGTGACTTGTTTGTCTGCAGGTTGTTTTGAAAGTCAGTGAGACTTAAATTTACAGTAGCTGGAGATTATGTGTAAAAACAAGGAAGGTAGAGATGGTGGTTCTGTCTATCACTATTAATTCCTATTCCTTTCTGTCAGGACAAGGATTTCAGAAGTGGAAGCAAACACCACTAACTAGATGGTTATTTTCATTTTAGGTATCTAAGAGTTGTAAAATCAGTTTTTTAAAAAAGTGTCATATATTTAAGTTTCACTCAAACATTTAATCTTCTTTGACTTATCTAAGTTTAGTGGAAAATTGTAAATTTAGCTCAAGTTCAGCCCATAGCTGTCCATTGTATTCACACTGCAGGCTTCTTGTCTGTGAATACAGTTACTTGCTTAGGTTACTTCTACATAGATTATTCCAGGCATCACAAAAAATTCATCTGATCATCTGTTGGACTCCACTGTGATTTGTGTTATGCTAATTTATCTTGTAAATTTTGCCTCCAGAATTTTTTCTCCCACCAAATACTGTACTGCAACTGTGAATTTTATCAATGTGACACACTCATGGCTTCAAGAATTAAGCCAAGCAAGAATGTATTACGTGATCTAAAATGATTTTTTTGAAGACAACGTCTCTAAAATGTTGGCATGCTATTTCAGTACCACAGTTATTTCCCTTTCAGAACACCTTTCCTTGAAAAAGCCAGAGAGAAAAAATTTCTTCTATTATTCATCCTTTTATCAAACGTATTTGGAATACATTGACTGGATTTTTAGCTGTCCTTCATCACAGTCATATTTTTTTTCTCTGATAAAGATTCTTAAAAAAAATTTCTTGACTAGAAAAGTTCAAACACGTTATTGTACGATTTCTGTAACACGTATTCTGAAATGAGCCACCTGGGAGCGTCTTTGAAGCTGAGGCTTTGATGTGTCATTCATTTTCTTTCATGTTTAGCTGAAATTGCTGGAAAGTTGCTGCATTTTGTCCTTATTCTACTTTCCTGTGAATTCATTTGATGTCTGTAGAATCTGGTGTTATCACTGAACTGGTAGAATAAAGTGAACAAAATAAACTCTGACTATTTTCAGGTCAAGAAAAACATCAAATTGTTTTAAGTTATTTCAGTCATTAGTAATGATTGGTATTGCACAGTAACTGGATAACAAGGATATTGACTTTCTTTCATTTTATTTTGAATTCAAACTTCTCAGAGACATTGTTAGACTTTTTCATTGAAATGTCAGTATTGCAATAAAAGGTGGCTTCTTATCTTTTCTTCTTGACCAATATACTCATGTGGGAAACAGGCATCCAAAAAAAAATCAAATCAGTTCATACTCCACTGTAAGAGACAGATGGTCAGCTGCAGTTACTGAAAAAAACCCAAAAAACTCAAAAAAACCCCAAACAAACCAGAAATTGATTTAATGAAAATTTTTGATATTTCATCATTTATTTCCACTTGATATTAATAATGAAAATCATTAATTCAAATAATTAATAATAATAATTCTTATAAATAATTCTAATCAGAGAGATGTGAGAGACCCACTGCTTGGGAGACTCCAGCTGGATAGTGGAAGGCACAGGTTCAAGACACTGATACATATTTTACATAAACCAAGGACTTTTCAAACTAGCCCATGTACGTCCCACTTTCTACATCAGTGCTACAACTGATGATTTCTTAGTGTTGTTGTTCTGGTCCTCATCTTTTTGTTTTTACTGTTAATTTCACTCTAGGTCTGATGAAGATCTGATGGCTTTCATTGCCAATTTTCTTCTAGAAGAAAACAGTGTTTTTCTCAAGTTCTTCAGTGCCTCTGCTATTGGCACTGTAAATACATCCAAGCACCAAGTCTAAGGAATTAATAACCTACAGTAAGTGAGTATAATATAAATTCTAGGTACAGCTATTGGCCTCAGGGTGACATTTATGAATTTATGACTTTATTAATAAACATTATTAAGGGTGTGTTCAAGCTGACAAACAATTTAAATGACAGCAGAATTTTCTCCACTATTTCAAGATAGCACAGAAATGTCAGATTTAACAGGCCAGGATATTTCATCCTTATGAGAAGCAGCTGAAGAGTTGTTTAGCCTGGAGAAAAGGAGGCTCAGGAGGGACCTTATTGCTCTCTACAACTACCTGAAAGGAGTTGTAGTGAGGTGGGAGGGGTAGTTTCTTCCCTCCAGTAACTAGTGACATATCAATAGGAAATGCCCTCAACTTATACCAGGGAATATTTAGATTTGATATTAGGAAAAAAATCGTCTTGGAAAGGCTGTCAAGTATTAGAACAGGCAGCCCTGGAGAGGGGTGGAGTCACCATCTCTGGAGGTGGTAAAAAGATGTGTAGATGTGGCACTTTGGGACATGGTTTAATAGTGAACTTGACAGTGTTGAGTTAATGGTTTTCTTCAACAATCTTAGAGTTTTTTCCCAACTTAAATGATTACACATTTATATAATCCTGAGGGATATGCATCTCAATCCAGACATAGAGTATTTTTTTCCCTTTTCTCAAAACACATCTGATTACACAGATTCAAATGTACATTGATACTTGGCTTTAACTAATCCACGCTATCAAATACAGTCAGGGTTACCACAACCCATCTCAGGTGCTATAAATCACTTTTGATCATTGACCACCTGATCTCAGAGATAAGGTTCTAACAGTAAACAACTGTTCCACTGGTCTTTTCTCCCCTTGTTACTTTTTACAATACTTTGCACAATGGATGCTAAATCTCTTATCAGCTAAAATGGCAGTAAGAATTAATTCTGCGTGCAGATAGGAATTTGGAATTTGCTGTTCTTCTGTGTCCCATCTTCTGTAATGATAATATTTTTTGAACCACACTTTTTTTCTCTTCATAAGATGTTCATGTACTATATACAATCGAGTTAGCAAAGACAATCCATGCAGTCTCAAAACTGTTTCCAGGCAGGATTTTTTTTTAAAATAATATATGATATGTATGCATATGTTTCCAAAGGTAAAGGCAAATATGTACATATTTACCTTTCCAAACAAATATATGTGGATACATCATATTCTGAATCAGTATTTTCATGATGATCTTTCTTTATACTTTATTCATGTACACAAAACCCATCAACCTTTTCTGAAGGTGTGAGAAAAACTGGCATTAAATGATCCTTTGTGAACCTGACAATAATCATTTGTACAAGGATTTTGAGTTCAATTTACATTATTAGCATTTAAACTATCTTAGAATTATCTCACTCTAGTTTGTTTTCTTTGTGTAAGATGCTTCACTCTGTAATTAGTATACAGAAAACAGAACTTTTTTTGATTATTCAGATAAGAATGGAGTTCTTAGAGTTGCACTGTAAAGAAGGTGCCTTATTGTAGTGGGGGACATCTTAAATTTTCCTTCATTTTTCATTTTATGAAGAAGTTCTAGCATAGAAAGTGTGTTATTTAAACAACAATTTTATAGTGCCTGAGGTATGACTTTGATTTTCATTCAAGAACCAGTTGCAAATCTATTGGCATCCCCGTTACATTTAGAATGGGCCAGCTTTGAAGTCAGTTGGAGGGAATTCCCTGGCACAAAAGAAGCATGTATTCCATCAGAGAGTAGAGCGAAGAAAGGAGGTCTTTGTAGGAGACTTTCACTCTGTAGAATGAAACCGAGAATAAAAGCCCCTGCTTTTATCAAATTTCTAGAGATGTTGAGATGTAATTTAAATGCACTCCATAATACAGTGCTGTTTTAATACTATAGAGCATAAAGGGACTGTAAGTTGGAATTATGTACTGAGATCTCTCATCCTCTTCTGTTATTCTACTAAACCTTCTTCTAGCATTATTTACATCAATACAATTACATAAATAAGATTCCTTTCAATTTAATAGTCTGGCATTTTATGCTTACAATGTGTAGTAAAATTTATTGATTGTATTTCATTTATTCATTAAAACCTCAGAACTATAATAATATTTTTCTTTCTTTCTATTTTTTTTTCCCAAGTGTTCTAAGCATTGCATTAAGCTGAGTAAAAATCTATGTTTATGAACAGGTCAATGTAACTTTTGCCAAGGTATCATTTTAAACATCTATTTAAGAAGATTCCTTCTTAAAAGAAAGTTCTTGACCTTTGATGTCTACTATATCCATCTTTATTCTTCAAAACTTTGAGATGAAGGATAGAATTTGGTCAGTTTCCTGACATTTAAAAGTTGCTGATGCCTAGTAACATTAAGAGGAAAAATGTCCAGCACTACTTTTTCACTCTAACTTTAAATATGAAGTAGATTAAGAATATTTAATAATTTTCAATTTTTTAAAAAATTTCAAGCTATTGTATCAAAATAAGATTTTGGTAGTTTCTGAGTTTCTAGGATTAAAGAATAATTATTTTACTTTCATGAAGATGAGTTTTGTGCTATTAGAGAATGATCTATTACTATGTAGCATCATTAAAACATGGTAGGTTCCATAATCATGTTAACTGGTAGATTCTCAATGTATATATCTTGTCTACAGTGCCACAATACAGTTCATTTCTGTTCAAAAAACTTTCTTAACTAACCAACTAACTGGCAAGTTATAGGCTCTTCAGGGATTTTTGCTGGAGCCTATAGATGAGCTAGGAATTGAGCTAGAAAGAAAAAAAAATCCTTGAACACATTGTTTCTTAGCCCATTGACTACCTAGCCCTTTTTCCCTGTGCAAACTCAAATACTGTACAAGAAAATGTGGGGAAAACAACTTATGTCAATTGTTTCTTGTGAAGATTGTTATCATCTCCACTTGGTTGTCTTTAACAAGAATGGTAACTTCCTATATTAAAATATAAAATATTATATATAAATATAGAATAAATATATAAATATATATATTTAAATATTAAATTTATATATCAAATATTAAATTTATATAATATTTATATATAAATATTAAATATTAAATATTTACCTAACAAATAGGTAAAATCACGTTTGTCTAAAAGTTTGCTACTTAGGTCATGAAAACCTTGAAGCAAAAGACTGGGTATGTAAAACTACATAGCTTGTGGAAATGTGATTGTTGTTTGAGGTTGAGATATTTTTACTGAGCAGGCACTGAAAAGGCTAACTGGATTTTTTATGTAAATAGGTAGGAACAGGTTTAGCTAAAGCAGCTGAAGGACGTTATGTGTGTTGTGTGTGTGTGTTGTGTGTGTGTCTGCATTTTCTGGGGAAGGAGTAGGTTTATTATGTAAAGAGCAAAGAAGTGCTTCCCTTTGTTTTATCTATACAAGGCCATCAAGCTCTAGTAGCCACATTGAAGTGCTCTGTCCAATTCTGGGTTCCTCACAACAAGAGAGTCATGGAACCCCTGAAGCAGATCCACTAGAGAGTGACAAAAATGATTAAGGCACTGGAGCATCTCTCTTATGGGAAAAGCTGAGAGAGTTGGGCCTGTTCAGCTTTGAGAAGAGATGACTGAGAGTGGACTTATAAGTCTCTGTAAGTGTCTGAAGGGAGGGTGCCAAAAGGATGGATCCAGGCTCTTCTAGGTGGTGCCAAGCAATGGAACAAGAGAGAATGGACAGAAACTGATGTAAAGAAAGTTACACCTAAGTATAGGGGAAAGCTTCTTTACTGTGTGGTGACTGTGCACTGGAACAGGCTGCCAAGAGAGGCTATGAAGTCTCCCTCACTGGAGATATTCAAGAACCATCTGAATGCAATCTGTGCCACATGGTCTGGGATGACCCTGCTTGAGCAGACAGGTTGGCCAAGACAACCCACTGTGGTGTGATTCTTTGGTTCTGTGAAATATTGTTACGGTATGAGGATACCTTGAGTTGGTCCATTAAGATACAGTGAGAGGACTTTAAATTGACACAATCAACACTCCCATGAGGTGTGATAAGTCACATATGGATGCTGGGGTTTTTTTCCCCTTTCTTTTTAATAACTGAGAATTCTGTATGTCAGCCAGAGTACTACTTAAAGTCACTGTCATACACACAAAGTCTATAGCTTCAGTACAATTTGCAGAAGCGGAAATGGCTGCTGTCAGCTTCAGAACAGATGAGGAACAAAATCTGTCATGAACCTAGAGAGCTTAATATATCACTAAAGACAGTTAATTTAACAGCCATGACCTATGTAGGCTACAGAATTAATAGCAAGTCTGTTCAGCAATGATGTTCTCCCTGCTGTGCCAATGGGAGTGGAAGTCAATATTCTGATTTCAGCAGCACTTTGTGTACAGCCTGTTCTGGTTCTGCTTCCCCATCACATATATCTCCTTTCCTGTCATGGTAGCCAGCCACCATTCTTCATAACTGATAGTGTGTTTATTTTGATTAGAGGAGTATTCTAACTCTGTGGTGTGAATTGACTGAAAAGGATTGTGATATTAAAACATTAAATAGAACTCTGATTGATTAAAATTGCTTTTATTGTTGAGCCCTTGTATTCCATTTAGAAAGTACTAGATTTCCTCCTGACATCCTATGTCCTTTCATGTGAAGTAAAATAAAGAAAACAATTGGGACAGGGCTTTTGTCACAGGTGTATGGTGATTGTGTAATGGTAAGGCTACTCTTGAAAAATTTCTAGGTTTATTTTCTAAACTCTTCTTGAGGTATTTTTCTGTCAAGAGATCTCTTTGTAATACTGCTGAAATGAATTTCCCAAATATACAGCTGGATGAAACAGCAAGACAAACAAATATAATACAAATATAACTCAGCAGATTTCTATCCAGACTATCTTAAATAACAGTTTTCTTTGGAGAGAGTGAAACTGTCAAATTCTGGAAGTAGTTTTATCTGTGTTGATTGATACAGAATCATTTTCACATATTTAAAATTATGGAAATATTAATAGGTTTTTAAACTACTGAGCAATTAACAATATTTCTAAAGTATTGTCTATTGCAGATGTGGTTTGATATTTTTTTTGAAAATAGTGACATTTTATAAATTGTCAGGAATTTTTGTAATTTTGAGCAGAATTTTATGTTCCAAACCAGTAAAATTTGCTATTTGAAAACAGTAACTGTAACAAGACTATTTGAAATACATAAATAATGATTTGACTTATTACTGTATGCAAGAGAAAATACAACTCTAGCTTACATATTAAGTAGAATCAAGATGATGAAATGTCTTTTAATGCATGTCTTTGCTAAACACATGCAAATTTGTATTTAAGCAGACTTATCTCAGAACCAGTCACATATTGATTGAAATTTGGCATCTTTCTTTCTTTCTTTTTCTTTCTTTCTTTCTTTCTTTCTTTCTTTCTTTCTTTCTTTCTTTCTTAGCTCTATAGCACTATAGCTCTAGCTCTAGCTCTAGCTCTAGCTCTAGTTCTATCTAGCTCTAGCTCTATCTAGCTCTAGCTTTATCATCTATCTCTATAATCCCTTTTCTCTCTTCCTTTCTCTCCTCCTTTCTTCCTTTTACCTTGGTTGAATAAAATAAGTCAGTTTTCCTTTTCTGTTTAAACTTCCATGTTGGATATTAGTCTTACAGAATTACATGGCTTCCCTGGAAACTTGGTCCACCAACAGGAACTCCATATGCAGTGCTGGTATCCCATATAAGCACAACTATATTTTTGAATGAGTGTTGTCTCAGGGTTGAAAATAAGCCAAGTTAGATATTTAGGGAGAAGGTTAGGTGAGCTGGTGTAACTGACACATGATAAATAACAAATACTGAGATTTCAGGCATAAAAACCCTCTGTAAAAATAAACATCTCAAATGGAAACAACAGCAGCTAAGCCTAAGATGAGAACAACTGATCTTTGTTTAACTAGAAATATGTCAGTAAGGCCATTGAAAGAGAAAAAGGAGACTTTGGACACTTGTGGACTAGTAGAAGTATTATGAAGGGGAAAATGGCTGATTTGCTGTATTCCTTCTCAAGGAACACTAAAGTTTTATTTATTGCCTGTGAAACACAGTGAGATTAACTAAGGATAGAGGAAGAAAGGGTAAGGAGAGAGAAATATTGTAAAGCAGTAAAGAAATCTTGAGGAGATTTCTGAACACCAGGATTGACAGTAAAACAGGGAGGGATACTTCTGCAGAAAATGTCCTCCCATTGGTAGCAATTGTCCTATGTTTGCCTGTGCATGGGCATGTTCAGCACATTTTCTAGGCTGCAATATGGTTTGTGACTTCCCTGAGGGCTCAGACAATGCTCACGATGGCAGCAGGTAAGGGCAGCAACACTGGCAGTGTGGGGCTGCTCAAAGCCTTTCAGCTCCCTCAAGTATTTGAGACTTTAGTGTTTAAAAGAAGCCCTTTAACCTTTAGGAACTGAGAAGTTAGGGAGGACTTTGAAGATTACACTTTGCAATACAGTCCTTGGTGAATCAGTAATCTTTGTTTTGTTCTTGTCTTTGGAAGTCAATGTATGCTTCTGTCAAGCATACAAGATCAGCATGAAAACTATGTGCCAAAAACCCATTTAATTCTACCTAAGCTTTTATCATTCAAAATTTTGTAAGCAGGGGAAGCATAGTCTAGTAACCTCTTGGGTGTATGGTGTGATTTTTGAGGTGTTCTGTGCAGGGCCAGGAGTTGTACTCAATGATTCCAAAGGGTGCCTTCTAACTCTGCATATTCTATGATTGTACCAACATGAAGAAATACACCTTGCCATGGCCACATACTGATAGGAATGAAAATATCAGAGGAAAATATCCCATTAGGATGATGACCTATTAGGTCATCACCTGTTAGGGTCATACTTCTAAACTAAAGTAATTCTGTTATTGTGACCCTTGTATACCATCACTTCTTCTGTTCTTTGCTCTTCAGTACAGCTGTATACATAAATACTTCAGTGCAGAATTGGCTGTTTTCTGTATTGCACTTTGTACTTGGTGGAATAGTTTGTTCTTGAACTTTCAAGTCTTGCTCTCATGTTCTTATAAACCTTGAATAACATTTATGAGATATGCACCCCCCCTCCTATGTTCTTTTTCTTTTGAAAATTTATGACTAAACAGTCAATGTACTACAGTGAATGAAAGTGTAGGTGAGTTTCCAACAAACTTGCACAAACAGAAATGCCATTGGAATGTGGTCAACTTTCTTAAACTGTACCTTAGTTAAGTTGAAGATTATTTTAACAGCTTCTCTTCCACCCCCAGTCCTTAAAATTGTATAAGAGGAAGGTCATGAGAAGAATGATCAACTTGCCCAGGAGAATATTTGGTAACTTTGAGCCTGTGATGCAGAAAAGTGAACATTATTATTCTTGCTTTTTTTGCAGAAGTTTTAGGTATGTAACAATAGGCTACTGATCATTGATGTTTTACTTCTGAACTGTTCCTTTTTAATCCCATTTGGCTGTTATTATGAATGAAATGTTTGAAATTGCAGCGCAATGTAAATGTAAACATTTCTATGTAATTCAACAGTGAGATTACAAGACATTTAATTAATACTTGTTAGCATATCTGTAGAGCAAATGAAAGGGATTGAATTTTTTTATAACCAGCTGCACTTCCGATGTGTCTATAAAAATTTCCTCAATCCCTTAGCACAGGCTTTTTGAATACTTTTATTATGCATTAAAACAATTTCCTTTTTTCTTTCTTTTTGTAAGAGGCAATCTCTGAAAGAAAGAAAGCATCTCGAGGCAGAGCAGTAGGAAGATATTCAACAGTATTTATCTATGTTTTTTTATGATATATAATAACATTAAGATTGCCAAAATATTGGTGAGCCTGACCAAAAGTATACACAGTTAGAAAAGCCGAATTACACTGGAAGAGAGGAAAAAATGAAGATTTGACAACTGTAGCTGACATACCCAGCAGTAATTTTATTATTTTCCAAGAGGGAAAGATAAAGGTCCATCAACAGGTATTACTAAAGGAAAAGAATTTAATTTAAACAACTTCAAAATTTGAGTTTCTTCTGATTAGAAGTGAAAATAAGCAGAAGGTAGACCCTGGTACTGACATGGCCACTATAAGGTTTGTGCTTTCTTGGAACAGCTCTTGTGATGGCCCAGCCTGCATTACAGCAGTTTAGGAGCCCTGGGCTGCTTTTCCCTAAACAGCATGCTATCCTCACCTGTGTTATAACAAAAATGAAGTTCCTCAGTACTGAGCCCAGTGGTGAGGTAATACAGATATTCAGGCAGCATTCACCTGCTTCAAGAATGATTCAGAGTATGAATTTACTATGTAAAGAGATCTAGAATTTTGATTAATTAGGTTGTTTTTAGAGTTACTTGGTTGACCAGAGATAAAATGGATTAAAAATGCAAGAAGAAAATGAAGAGTTAGAGAAAATGCTTAAAAGATGGAGATCCATCTGCTGTTTTTTTTTTTTTTTTTCCACAAGTACAGAATATAAAGTCAACCTTACTGTAAGAATATTTGTGGAAGCCTATCCTACTTTTCTGCAGGGTGAGTGTTCACAAAAAAAGCTTTCTGTGATAACATATATGATATTGCAAATAATAACTGCATTTTTAATTTCTCCAAATAATTTTAATCTCTTGTAATACATCTATTTAAAACTATCTTGACCTTATTTCAAAATTATGTCAATATAGTTTCTAATATGCCAGCAATAAGTAACTGAAAGCAAACTCAGAATAAAAAAAATGATCTGTACTTTAGTGACAGTTTTCAGAAATACATTTTATTTTTGTTGTTTTGGGAACCAAAATTAGCTTAAATCTTAACATCTTCTCAATCCATTCCTTTCCTTGTGAACAATCCTCCCAAGACTCTTTTTGTTTTGGGCTTTCCAGCAGCAGACTTTTCTCCATGTTCAGTTTGGATGTGTTTTTTTCTAGCAATGCAACATGAATCTTTACAAAGTTTTATCCCTTTTCCTGTCTCTTGTCCCAAGGGCAAGAAGTATCCTCCTCCTTTTTTCCTACCTTTTCTATTCTCTTTCCCAATTAATATTTTTAACACATTAGAAACCAAGGCATTTGTTAGTAAAATATGAAAGTTGAAGAATAATTTGGACCCCCAAGTAAATAGGAGGAATAGATGAAAGAACAAGACAACTCCGGATTAAAACATCTATTGTTGCTTGTCACGTCTTTAAGTTTAAAAGATTTATAAACTCCCTTTAACATCCCTAAGATCTGTCTTGGTTCAGTTGTCTAAGCACAGCCATCTGGTGCCATTTGAGGCAATTTGTGGTTACCCAGGTTAAATACACAGAGATAGAAGAGAAGTCATAAAACTACATGACCTCTTCCTGAAGAAGAGTCAACAGGATAGATTCATAGATCATCAGTATGACAACCAGTGAAAGGTCATACAGCTGAGCCTAGGCAGTTTTTCAGATTACCCTAAATTAGTGGTTGATTAACAGAGTAACTTTCCAGGCTCCATATTCAGTGTTGACTCTATTTTAATGGATTAGAATTCCAAGATAGGTATATCTTGCACATTTATCTGAATGTAGGTGTCAATCTGTTGTTGGATCTCATCCTAGGTGATGATTACACATTGCTTTCAGAGACATGGTAAAACTGAGAGGCTGCCCCAGTTGACAGAATACTGCAGATGGTAGATGAAAAGATGAAAAGTACTTGGAGCTCAGACTTCAAATTAGTGTAGCATGAAGAGGCTATCGAGGACACCACCTAGAATTCAAAGGAACGAATAGGCAGAGAAAAAATGAACAAAATGAGAATAGACTATTCTGTCTTTAGAAAAGGTCAGTATGTAGTCTAAGTGAAAGGAAAAAAAGAAGCTGGTTTTATTAAAATTATATATCAATACGTATATGTAGTTAAAGTATCATAAAAGATCATAGTTAAGCATATCATAAAGGCATATGATATAGTGCACAGGAGATACATACCTGCATAAACCCCTGTGTATACATACAATGCATTATATGTAGAGGAATACAAAATTCAAAGCACCTAAAATGCCCAAAATAAGATTACTTCTGCTTGTGTGACTTATTTTGCCATGATAATGAAGAAACCATCCCTTCCTGTTGTGGTCTTTCTTTTAATCATTTAAAGCACTCCCTCTAAATGTCACTGCACTATGTGTTGAGCTTCTGAATTTCTGAAAAGCTGAAAAATTCTGTAAGCTGTAGGGTCTCTTTCTTTGCCTCTCACACTCATCTATGTGTACCATAAGAATGGGAAGTAAATGGGAAGACTTCAGAACTCCAAATATTCAACATTATAAATATTACATAACATATTATAAATATTGTAACAATATACAATATAAATAATATTGTAAATATATATATGACAATAAATTTCCATTTACCTATTATAGAATTTCTCCTAAAAAAGTAGTATTTCTGGACTTAAATAGAACCATACCATGCTGACGAAGACTGAGTATAAATAACCAGAACATTTAAATTTCCATCAATTTTTTATACCTGGAGTGGTCCTGAGGAGTTTCTATGACATATATATTAGAATAAAACTTTCATTTATAATGAACAAAAAAGTTTTCTTTTTTCCAAGCTCTTCCCTCATAGCATGCAACAGGAGAGAAGTCTTTTGAACATTCAGAATTTATCTTTATTTACCATTAAAAACACTAAGTGAGAAGTAACCTTTAAAATAGGCAGGAACCAAGTTATTAGACTTCTTACAGATTAAAAAATGACATTTTGAGTTACCCCTCAAAATTAACCACAAAGCACCTTAGACTCTGAAAAACTTTCATAATAAAATGAGAAACATTCCAAAGAAGTAAACAATAAGACTCTCCAACTCTAGATATAAGCAAAATGCAAAGGTCTACAATTTCAGTTTTGTTGTAGCAAAGTCTGTACTCCACTTGAACTTTATATATGATGAGCATTTCTAATCTTTCTGTTACAGATGTCAGTCAGTCTTTTGCTTATCTCTTTCAATTTCTACACGGCTTATGGCAATACAGAACTGTTCTGGTATATTGTGAAAAAGATCTTCTTAGATGTTCATTTGTGAATGATTCATGTCTGAAAATTAAATTTTTTAGAACAGACTGGGCCAGAAACTGATAACTTTATTTCTTTTTTAAAATGCTCTTTCTGTTCTTTTCAGATCATAATTGCAATTTAGATTGTAATTTAAAAATAAAATATATGCCAGTTGAACTTTAAGAATTGATACATAACAAGAGCCTTTTTGAAAATGAGTTCCTTCAAGGGAGTATTTAGACAAGAGAGAGATCTTAAGAGGCATTTACTTAACTATAATACTTTACATTTGTACGTGTATGTTGACTAGGAAGACTTGAGGTATATGCAATTATTTTTAACCTACAAAATGTGTGAAATGTTTGGTTAATGAATGTTTCCCTAGGCTTTTAAAAATTATAAAAATCATATCAAATTGTCTTTTACTGTAGGGCTAGCAAATTCTGTAAGAAATTAACCATCCATAGAAACCCAGCAGGGTCTCTGAGAGAAGAGATTAGTCGGGAAAACCAATGGAAATTAGAGATGTGCCTTTTTTTGCTTCAGCTGAGGAAGATAAGAAACAGTGAAAGCTTGTTTCTTACTGAAACAAGATAGGGAGGAAGATAATTGGTAAATGATGAATACTGGAGAATTAACGATGTCTGAGTCTTTCTTTGATAATAGATGACACATTTGTAGGGGGTGTGAAGAGAAAAACAACTTTTGTGTAAGTGGATGCCTTAAGTTGAATCAAAATCTCCTTAATTTAGTGATGTTATGTCAGTGCATAACATACAAGACAGAAAGACATTTTGGAAACTGCCTTGGACAGTGTGAATAATATTCTTGTTAATAGCACTTAGAATATATATTTTTAAATCCTAATAGTTTTGTTGAAAGGTTTGATAGCTCGTTCAAGAGTTTAGAACTTTGTTTGTAATGACTGAATAAATGAAAGCAATATCCTTTAGACTGGGGTAAATATTGTGGTCCTGCACCCAGTTACAAGCAGCAATGACTTCTCAGTAAACTATTATGTTTTCTGAAGGGCAAGGTGGAAATGCTAATATGATCTGGGTAAGAGAGGAGCACATGATAGACTTTCCTTTTTACTTTTCACAGCAATCTCAGTCTAGCTGCTCTGGGACAGAGGTGAATTGCAGTAAGATTGTGGTGATGTTAACAAGGTGTGAACAGATGGAAAGGTTCTGTCAGTGGATGAATTGATGTCACGTATACAAGTAGTAGTAAAGGACACAATTATATCAAATGTAGATGAGGACTACATTTTATCTTCAAATAAGTCTTCTTATTAGGTAAAGGAAAATTAGAGAGTGTATACTTGCTTAGTGTGATTCCAAAGGTATGCTTTGCAATCGTACTGAAAATTTCTTGTTTCTTTCTGTATTTTCTTAAAAAGGGAAATCTGGACAAACCTTTGCTTTTCCTTTTTGCTTAAAAGTTACTGTCTCTCAATGCAAATCTTAACCTTTTGCTGTGGTTCAAATATATAGTGGAAAAAACCAAGATGTTATTTTGAGGAACCATTTTATGTGGGAAATTTCTTCCTCCACATCTATGTCAAGAATCACCAATATTTCTGTAAGAGGAATTTTAAAGATCCTTTGAATTTACAAAAAGCATATTTTTTTCACAGATTACTACTGTGCTTCTGGTATAAAGGGCAATCAAATGGTTAATATTCTAAAAAGAGGTAAAAGCAAATGCCTTCCACTGGAACTAAATATGTATATTTCTTAGGATATACATAATCCAGACCTCCAAAGGAGAGAGATAAAATTGCTTTCTCCTCTAAATGGAGGAGATTTTGCCTTTTAATGTTTCTACATACATGATTTATGAAATGTTACATCATCTTGAGAAAATTCTCAGTCAGACTCCCTGTGGAAGAGTGTTATATCTTTTAACAGTTTTATTTTTATTTTCTTTGAAAACCTGCCATGAAGCTGGTTCAGACAGTATCATCCAATTAATTGAATTGCATGTTTTATACTATGGACAAATGGATATCAGCTAGGAAAAATCAGGTGGGTTTTTTCCTACTATTGTTATTTATTAGGCTATACATAATGTTTTGGGATAAATCTTTTCTTTTTCAAAAGTTAGGTTTAGAAAAAATGGCCTGCAAAGTTTAATCTTGAAGTATGAGTTTGGAATCTTCTGAGTACATAATTTTTTCTGTAAAAAAAAAAAAAAAGAAAGAGAAAATTTTAATCAACAGCAATCTCTTGCTAAAAAAACCACAACAAAACCACATGATATTTTTCTTCTTTTTAGGATAATGGAGAGATTTACTGCCAAGGTAAGAACAGTCAGTGATGTTTCAACAATGCAAAGTTTGAGAAGAGATTTGTAGAACTAGTTCTGTGAAATCTGTCTCGAAATTACATTAATTTCCAGACAGAAATGTGTTGGAGGATCTTCTAAGTATAATGATTGTTTAACTCATTGGAAGATGTGACTGAAATCCAAGTGGATCCCAAGTAAACCTGAAAAAAAATGCAGGATAGTTGTTTTAATGTTCATTTGTAAAGTCCTGCATGCAAACGACGTAAAAATTGCTGCTTCCTGCCTTGTCATCCCTGCCTCCTTGGAAGACAACATCTTGGACTATACAGCATCTAATTCAAGGAAGAGAAATGCAAACATCAGTTTAGGGTGTGGGAGGCCCTGTAGGTTCTGGAGTGGAATTTCTGAATGGAACCAAGTTGGGCTGTGAAATTCAGGCATGGTTCTCAGCGTCACTTGAGTGGCATGGCCCTACCCCACATGAGTTCTCTGTGGAAAAACAACCTGTATACTCTCATGTGCTGGTCAAGATGGTAATGAGATCATAAGAGGGATGGCAAATAGAGAGCTGATGAAGTGCACCTTGGGCATTTCACTTTGAGGAGAGAGGTAGCCTGTTACTACTACATGGAAACAGCAAGCAGATAATGGTTGTGGTTCCATTATGCCATTAAATAGTCTCATAAATAAGTGAAAAGAGGTTATTGTAGCTGGGAATAAACAAAATAATCTAAAGGCTTGACTTAACAAATAATGCATTAGAAAATCACTTTAAGCTGTTGACTGTCACTTTAAAATACTTCGTATGGCAAAGTCAACTACCTCCAGGAAGAGCTTTCATGCACGTGGCCCAACATTTTCATTTAGCATTTTCTCATATGCAGTGATATTCACAGAAACTGAAATTGAATTCAACAATTTTGCTTGTTCAGTGATTATGAGAAAGAAAATACGCTCCAGTATAAACAATCTCATATACACAACACTGGAATAAAAAACCCCTAAACAATTTTGAAATTGATTGATTTGCTGTGTAGACTTGATCTTTATTTGAAGGTGAGAATTTTCAGTAATCCTGCAGCAAACTAGAGAGCTAACAAGAGTACTGAGATGCATTGTGTGCTCTCAGAGAAATTCATCCAGATCTTATCCAGATTCAATCTAAATCTTTCTACAGATGCCAGTGGGCTCAAGAGGAGTGCTATCTTTTAGGGGGAGGTAGATCAAAGAGCCATTCTTCGGGTATCTAAAGTTTCTAGGCCATTTAGATCATATTTTCACCTAAGAGTTAAAAAAAAGGTTTGTTGTTGTTTTTTTTTTTCCTTCCCATGAATTAAATTAGATCTGTACTAAAGGTGGCAGAAAATAGATTATATATGTGATGGAGAAGCAGAGATAAAAAGAACCCTTTTCTTCTTTATCTTTCTTCTTGTCATTAAATCACTGCAGTCAAGCATGGAGATGCCAAAGTGAATGTAAGTTAAACTTCATGGGTGGCAGGCGACCTGATAAACACCTTTCTTTTATAGCACCACCTGTGGAGCTCCTTCAGATGTGAGTTTGTCTGGTATTGCTTTAACTTCTCCATATAGTACTGGAAAAGGAGTGAGAAAAGAGGACATATGAGATTCAGAGTTTAAAATAAGCTGAAAAAAGTAGTTTGACTATTTCTGTTATGGATGTAGTTTGACACATTGACAAAAGTGTTTAGCTGGTGAAATGTTAAGAGACAGAGGAAACCAGGAATCAGGAGAAGGAAAATATTGTGTGTATGTTTTTATGTGAAAATTTAAATTTATAATACATACATTATATTATAATATAATAGAATAAATCCAATCTTACATCAAAATCTGAAAGATGTCTAAGTCACCATTAATTAAAAATAATCACATTCTTAGAAGGACACATCCTTAGAAGGTTAAGGATATCTGTAGGCAATAGGAAAAAATCTTTTTGCACCTTTAGTAAAACAAGGTTTTAGTTTTTCATGCAGTCAAGCCTCTGAGTATCTCTTTCCATCTAAGTGGTGTGACTGAACGATTAGATTCTGGTCATGGCTCTTTCCTCCAGAGTTCTCAATCTGATCCTTCCAGCAAGCTTATTTGGTTGAGATCTCTTGGCATATAAAGTAAGGCTGTGTAGTGAGAAAATAATTTTCATGTGAGAATGGTCAGGTGGAAATGTTATACATTAATTTATATTTTTTTAAAATTTATGTAAGATCTGTACATCAACTGAAGAAGTGCCATTTAGTTATCACTTCCTTGACACAGTTTCCTAGTGTGCATTTTTGCAAAAGTAGGAGGAAGTTGCTGTTTTCCATGAAGTTTCAATTAAAGATAAATTTCAGAGCTAAGTTGTTGATGTTTGAGCTGAGACTCCTGAAAGAAGGGTTTTCCTGTGTCATTGACCTACAGTGGAGCAAATCAAAGACACAGACTCTATAAATAAACAAGCTAAATGTCTCCATGCCATTACTTTATCTTCCATCAAAAAACTGCCTCTCAAAGGCCAAAATATCAGATACTGCTTGACAAAAGGACAATAGAATATACTCCACAGCTTTTTGCCAGAGCTTAAAAAATATGAAAGCCTCAGAGGTAAATAAAAAAGCTTTCTGGAGTAAAATGTCAAAGGCAGAACAGAAGAGCATGTACTTGATTCTATGTAATGATAACCACAAGCAGACCAGCCATCAGACAGATGTAGCTTGCTATTTTTATTGAGGTCATTAGAAACACTGGACTTTGAAAAGAGTTTATGATAAAAAACCTCATGACTTTGAGGTTTTATTTTCTTCTTCTCTTGTGTCTAATTTTATTGATTTAGAAAGGCAGAGAAAAATATCTTTTCCTCTGATCTTGTGATAATATCATCTAATTGCATCTATTTTCCCAAGTTTTAAAGTGAGTAGACCCATCTGAATCTTAGCCTTTATTTGCAATAATTTATTCAAAATTATATTCCACATGCAATTTCTTTTACTGATAGCTTTAGTGGAACAGTGCAGAGTTACTCTTAGATCTTATGAACTGCCTATCATTCATGACTTGTGTCAGGAGAGCTTTTATAAAAAAGCTAAATCTTTCCTTCTGAATAGCCACATTAGCTAAGTACTAACACATGGCTAGGACTTAGTTTAACCAGATTCACTTTGGCAGGGAAGGATGAAAATTTAAAAAATAATAAATGATTGAGAAGGTAATTTTAGAATTGACAGTTTGGCAAACTGAGATCATTCTGCTATGACAGTGGGTTTTGCCAGTTCTGATTTCAGAGATATCTGAAGAGTTCAGTTTTTAAAGTCTTGAATCTCGGCCAGCTAAGTGCCACAGATGGGGTGATGAGGCATCTCAGGTTCCATCTACTGAGCTAGACAGCTGCCAGGCTGGTTGCTCTGTGACCAAGAGTTTTACACAGAGTATTCTGAGTTGGATTCAGGATTACAATTGAAAATAATGTGTGAGAACAAAACAAAAAAACCAAAAAAACAAACAAAAAAAGAAGGGCTGATGATAGCTTGGAAATGGAAAAACGTGAACATTTTGTATAAGAACAACTTCTCTGACCATGGCTCTACTTTGGAAAGAAAAGACCTGTTGTTGAAATTATGTAGAACCAATCTATGTCTTTACAGGAAATGTGAAGAGTAATTTTGAACACATGGCAACCCTTGGGTAAATCAAACAAATTACAGCAACTTGTTTTTCCTTTGATAATTCTTGACTGTAATTTTGGTGAAGTTATTATCTTTTCTGTGGTATTACTCTGATTCTATAAAATCTTACTTCATATGGAATAGCATACAGGTTTTCTCCATCAGACTCTATTAAGGAAGAAGTTTAGGATTCTGCACAGAAAGCAAAGCTGAAGATCTCTCAGGGAAAAAAATAGAAAAGAAGATGAAGGCATGGTGGTCACCTGTAAGATTACTAGATTTGCTAAGGAATCTTAATGTTTACCCCAAAAGTACATTCTTGCCACCATCATAAAGTAACTTAATTAGAACATGGCTCTTACTTTAGCAAAGGTAAAGTGTCCTTTTATTTTTTTTAATGATGAAATTAATTTAAAATGCATTTCCATCTCTTAATAAAATATCTCATTTTTTAAACTGAAGTAAATTTCCTTTTACAACTCCATCTGGCAAATAGCTGCTTAAATATAAAGTTAAAACGTACCAAGTTAAAAAGTCTTGGTACATTTCCAGTTTGCTGGAAGTAAACTGGAAAAATTAAAACAGAATAGTTTTTATGGCCCTTTGTAGATAAAATTTCAAGCCTACAAGAAGCAGCTCAGAAATTTTTGACCTGGGATTTCCTTTGGTTATCATAACAAAGACTGCTGTGAAATATTTCAGTATGAAATTAACAGAACCAAATGTTTTTCTTGTTAAAAGAAAAAGTCTGTGTAGTATGCATAAGTTCAGAGATTGGTGCACAAACACAAAAAATTGTTTTCTTACTATAGACAGTAGATAATAATTACCTTTTATTTTCCAAATTAGATATCTTATGTATTCAGATGTGAAAGTTTTGCATATATAAATTTTATCTTGATCTTTTCAAGACCAAAGGCTTCTGAATTTTTCAGATTTTTTTTCAAATTCATATAATCATAGAACTGCACTGTTGGAAAGAAACTCAAAAGCTTATTAGTCCACCTTCTAGTTTGAATAAAATTAATTTTTAATAAAACTGTTAATGTCAATAATTCCTATTTGCCTGGGCAATGTTAGAAAATTTGAGCCTGAAACATTTTCTGTAAATGCACTAATACTACCTGTGGAAGCTAGAATCTACAATTTTTATTCTTTTTTAATTTTTTTTTTTTTTTTTTTTTTTGTCTTTGAAAGTCTGTTTTTCTTGAACTGTAGGTTTTTTAGAGGTTCTCAGAAAGTGAAGGTAGAACATGCCTGTGCAAAACAACAGAGCGTGCTGCTCATTGAGCCAGCTCTAAAATCAAAAACTGTGTTGGTTTTCCAGCAGCTGCAAAAATTCAGGTTGTGATAAGCTACATGTTGCATAAAGTTTTGAACTTATCTAGTATCTCTTCAGGTCAAAACATTGAAATTCAAGCTCTACTGTGTCTTTTGTTCAGGTTACTGAAACCTTTAATGTAGGCTTTAATTCCTCTAGTCCTTGTCCTTAAATTAGCTTTTCTCTTGTTTCAACACAGACAAATTAGTGTCTCAGAAGGGTGCTGCACTTATATTAGTGCACTTGAGTGGGTGTAGCTTAACCTGTTTCAAGTACCCTGCATTCTTCTCTCTTTTCGAACCAGACACTGAAATTTTTTACATGTTTAATTTTACAGCAGGATTTGTCAGCCTCAGCACTTCTCAACTCCCACTTTACAACTTGTCAAATGATTACTGAGGCATTAAAATTAAAAAAAAAAATACATCCCTCAAGCTTTATTTTTGGTTATTAAAAGGAGGCTGAAAATTAGCTTATGTCAATAAAAAGAAAATAAAATGCTAATAAATTAACATGCAAAAAGGAAAAAAGAGAAAAATAAGAGTACTGAACACTTCATTAGTTTGCTAAAGCAACTCAGTACCACATATAGAATTGCAATTTTTAGAAGGCAAAACAATAGCTTTTGTGACAACAGTCATTCAAACTGCTCTGGGACTTAAGCAAATTATGACTTTAGGAATACAAAGTTAAATTACTATGAAAGAGCGTGCTTGATCCTTTTTATTTTTCTCTGTAATGCAAAACAGTAAGACCTAGACACCTTTCTGTTAAAACAAAAAAAGTAACTGTTTTAGTGGGGTTTTTTGAGATTTGTGAGAGTAAGATCATTAATTCTGGTGAGCCTTTCCGACTTTAGAACAAGAAGGAATATGTAATAATCAAGATATATTAATAACAAAATATCCTCTCCATCCATATGAAGTAAATAAGCTCAAAACTCAGAAGACTGCAATCTAAGATTTTAATACTAATTTTCACTACAACATAGAGTTGTCTTTTCATAGAGAAATCTCTTTTAAGCAACAAATGAATGAGGAGAAAAAGACTATTTCTCTCTTTTGCTCTTTTTAAATATTCCAGTTGAACCTCTCAGGCCCATGACCCAATATTTTCAGTGCTGACAAACTGACCTCAGCTTACATTGCTTGAGCTTAGAGTTGAAAATTACCTGCTAAAGAGAGTGTCCAAGGTCCTGAGTTATAAAACCATTGACATCTTTTATTTTGGTATCTGCTTTTATGTCCAGAATTCATGTTTTTCAAGTGTCTTTTTTTCCTCCTCTTTTTATCTGGTAGGACAAAGAAAATGGTGTAAGTGGTACTTAAAAGATGAGTGAACATAATAACAAGAATGATTCATGTAGGTCACAAAAATTGAAAATGAAAGTACTTTAAAATAATGTGATCAAAATAATTTGCCATAGAAATTTTATGGCTGATTTGCTACTGAAAGAAAGTTCACAAAAACAGCGACTGCAAATGCTTCTCTTACTGTCTATAGGAAGTACACAAAATTTTACTTTTCCCCATATAGACTTATTTTCTAAGGATCCTATCATCCTCACCGTGAATAATCCCATTTTCTCTGAGAACTGAAATGCTTATGCCAGATCTCACTGCAACAGCTGCTGGATGTCAACTCTGAAGTTTACTCTGGGTCAGTCAGCAGGCACTGTTGGATCTGCTTGACTGATCAGGCAGGTCTGTGACAGGCTAGAATAATGTTGTTTGCAAGGTTTTAACCTCAATGAAATAGAAGTATTTGAAAGCATAAACATGATGTAAAAATAGAAGCAGCACAGTTGGGAGGCTTTTCAGTGAATTTCTCTTGTGTCTGATGATAGATTCTTGTTCTACTAAATGTCAACAGGACCCTCATCAGCAACCACGAAAACCTCAAAGAAGAAAACCTCAAAATGGACTATCTGGTGTCCTGGAAGGTACAATCTCCAATCACATTTCTCAGTCTTCCAGGTTCCATGACCTGTGTCCTATCTATACTATTGTTTGAACTCACAGAGTATTCTTTCTCTCACTGATGACAAGAACACAGTTTCTATTTTCCTCCTCTCTTCAGCTGCCTAGCTTCAGACATTGCATCAGAAAACAGTGTCTTTGAAATCTGTCTTCTGTATGTCAAATTAATATTAAATTATATGCTTTAATAATATTTATAAATCAATTTAAAGTAAGATAAATCTATGCCTTTACCATCCCTGTCTTCCTTAAGGTTCATATAATATTTTTAAATGATTGAGTGTTGGGGCAAACAGAATTTAGAATGGACAGAGACATGTCCAAAGAAAGTTATGGCCACACTTTTGAGAAATTTGAGAAACACAATTTGAGAAACCTACATTAAATGTAAGCATTTAGTAAATGCATTCAGTAGAATACAGAGCACTTATATGCATACATATATGGGAAGTAACACCATAAACACATATGTTTGTTAGCAAGTAGACTAGCAAGTTTATCGAGACAGGAAGAAATTTATATTGAGTCTGCAGGCCCTAGGGGAAAAAGCCATCTTTTGAAATTGTCTAGTCTATAATCTCATGCTATAGCAGAAAAAGCTGGACAGACATTATGGAACCGTCTTATCAAGTGGTTGCCAAGGTAACAATGAATGGATGTGCAAGAACAGGACAACTCATCACTTTCCTGGGATGTGTGGAGCACACAGAGGGACTATCACTGCTAAGAGGTCACAGTCTAAGGTAGCCTGCTGTTTACAGTGGAGTGAGCATGTAATTATATAAACCCATTTATTGTGGATCCTCAGCTGGAGTAAATCTAACACAAAAATGTCCAGCTATTTGAATTTTTAATGTTACCTTTAATCTGCAAAATAAATAAATAAACATACAAATAAGTAAAAAAAAAATAAATAGCTCCAAAACACTTTATGCATATTCATTTTCTTGAAATTAAAAAGTAGTGCTTTGAAAGCTCAAAATATGAATTATGGTTATTTATTCTTGCACAATACACATTAAAAATTCTATAAATTTCTGTGCCTTATTTGATTCCCAATCTGTAAATTTTGAGAAATTAATTCCGATCTTTTTCATTTGAAGTATATCAAAATGATTAGTATTTTAATCTATCTTAAATCCCTGTTTTGAGATACAAGCACTAATCATGGTTATATGGTAAAAATATATCCTTTTTATTTTAGAAATATTGTGTAAGATTTATGAGTAAGTGCAATAATGAAAATTTATCAAGACTTTTGAACTGTTATTCACATATTTTTAAAATATTTCTGCCACTGTATTGCTACTCAAATAATAAATTAAGATATAATACACAACTTAGATGAACACATTAATGAATTTGAATCCATCTTGAAACCTCAAACTCTTTCTGGTTTTTCACATTTTTTCTTATGTCTCTAAATTTCTTTCCATTAAACAAAAAAATAGAAAATCTGAAAGTAGTTGCTTAGAAAGCAGGTATCTGGCATGATGTGTACATGTTTAAAATTTCACAATATTGAAAAAAAAAGGCAAAAGCTTTTTAAACACACTTGAAATCAAGTCTGGTTTATGCTAGGAAGGTTGCATTTGCACATCGCTATATACAAGATAAGTACTGCTAAAGAAATGGGCTTTTTTCTCCTGAACTCTTTCACTTTGCCTCACATGATTTTCTTCTCAGAGTTGGCTTTCACTGGAACAGCTCAAGGAGCAGACAGCACAAACTCAGGTCTCACTGAAAAAGGTTAAGTAGGGCTGCTCTTTAATATTTTGGCAACACCTATAAAGTAAATGTTAAGTCCAGATACCTTCTGCTATGCAAGCAAAAATTATCCTTTCACTGTGGGAGTACCACATTGCTTCAGGGCCTCCTTTCTTAGTGTGTACATCTTTGTCTGTGGCTCGCTGTGCCTGAGCTGAGCAGAGGTGCTGGCCTGGACCTGTACCATACTCAAAAAAACGGAGCCAGACATGGTCTGCAATATGCTTATGTCTCTTTATTTGCCTTTTAACAGCCTGGGCTCAATGCCTTTCAGAAAGGCAGGTAAAATGTGATTACAGTCAATTTTTGAAAGGAGATGTAGTTAGGCTTTTCATCAGAATAATAGGAAGTGTGAGGACTGAGAGTCAGAGAGTTTACATTGAATGGTACCAGTGCATCACCTAAGATGGGCTTACATTGTGCTAGTCAAACTGCTTTCTAGAAACTCACTTGGCATTTATCTCACACTGATTTACTGCTTGGAAGTGCTAGGTCTTGAAAGGATAAACTAAGAACTGAGAAAATATTGGTATGTATAATTTCTTTATGAATTGCTATAGCAGCTTAATTTAATTCTCAAGATCGATATGATGATATGTAGAAAGAGCTGCCCATATATAAGACTCTGAAAAGTGACTCCACAGCTTTGTTCCTATGGAAATAGCCTGTCATAACATAAATCATTTGTGGAATGATTCGTCAAACAGCTTTGGTGCAGCAGTAAAGGCATAAAAGTAAACCAGTCAACATCATGCTTGCCAAAGTGGTGATAGGAAAATTTTGGTGGAATTAGACTTTGGTAACATATGCTAATATTTTTATTGCAAGACAAAACTGGACATTTTTCATGGTTGTTATTGACCAAACACCTAAATAATTTGGATGCTAATGCAATGAATTATCCCAATTCTCTACATAAAAATAAAATAGGCACAAATTAATGTGTTATGTCAGTATAAGAATCTACATTTTATTAGCAGTTTGTCACACTTTGTGTTTCTTCTTTCTCATTATATATAATTACTTCTTAGGTTAATGAGACCTTCATTCCTACTAAACCTTTCAAGATCTTAGTGAATGCACACATGATTGCACAAAACCTGTTACTCCAGTGGCTTCAGTACTAGAAATACTGAACACTGCTAATAATACTAAACAATGTACACCACCAACCCTTCCAGCCTGAGCAATCAACCAGTACATGGAGCTTTTTCATTAATTGCCAGAATATGAATCATTAACTCTAAGATTCCAATGTATCATAAACGTAAATTTGTTTAATAATCTTGCCTTTCTTCTAGTATGTTGGAAACAAGAAGGGACGGCATTTTAAAATTCCCAAATTTGCCTTTTCTGCAACTATCTTGGCCAATGGAAAATATGCTGTTTGGCTTTCCCCCAGGTCCATGCAGGACACACCATGCCCCGCCCCCCTGTTGGACTGCTGGTTCACTCACACAGCTGCAGCTGCTGAAACCATGGGGATCCACATTTGCCTTTGCTTTTCCAGCTCACAGTTTTGCTCTGATGGCTTAGCTTTTCACTAACCTTTCCAAGTAGCAAGTTGCCGTGCATGGTGGTACCCATTGTTCGAACATTTAATTACAACTTAAGAGAGATTTATTTCCTCCTTTTGTTTAACTTGAACGAAGGGTGGTGAGCAAGCTTCCACCAAGATATTACTGTGGAAGGAGCAAATTGAGTCTCACACAGTGAAATACCTGAAAAAAAAAAAAGCCTCCCAAGATGTATTTGAAGGCTAGTGATATGAAAAACAATGAAATCCACACACATTTGGTTTCTAATTGCATCTCCAAATTATATTTGTGTCTGCATACATGAATATTTGGTAGACACATGGATAAAATTATGTAACAGGAGATATTGGAGACTGAGGTTTCTAAATTGCTTATTACCTAAGGTTTCCAATTTGCAGATCCACTTTTTTAGCCAAGCCATTGAAGCGTGCAAGAAATCTTTACCTTGTTGGATTAGAATGCAAAACAAGGCAGTGTTTTTCAGGACTATGCCTGCTCGGTTTCTTTTAAGCTAGCTAAAATCCTCTATTTGTTTGAGAGATAGGGGGTATGACCTTAGTACTTTGTTATTGATGATGAGAGGAAAAATGTGACATTGGCTCTAGCATTTGGAGTAAAAAGCAAGGATTGATGTGTAGAGAAAATGTTGTTTGAAGTCAGATTCCATATGTGAATGAGGCAGACACTACATTCTGTCTTTTACATGTCATTACCCTAAAAGGTCCTCATGTCTTAAGCGGGAATTCTGTGGAAAGATAGGATTTGGGAGGCTAACATTACATTTATACACTTGTGTTCATCTCACAAAATGCAAAGAAGACTGAAACGGTAATAATCCAATCTAGATGTAATTATTGGAGAAAAGAAGTGATTATGTAATCCAGAAAACATACCTGGATAACATTAATAATGCTTTCTAATTAACATACTTCAATTTATATATTTTTGTATATTTTCTATTAACATGCTATTGATTATTAATTCTATGAGAATACAGTAATTATTTTCTATTATTTGCATATAGTTTCTTTGATGCTAGTCACCTCGAATATTAAAAGTCATAGGGTGAGTAATCAACATGTAGTTCTTCCATGAGAGATGCCTCATCCCCATAAATCCCACTCGTCTGCCCTTTAGGCTCTGCTTCTGCATGATGGCCTTGGCCTTTTGTGGTGGTCTGGAGGCCAGACACCCCTAGGCTTGGGAGGTACACCCTATGATCAGCACCCCAAGAGAAGAGAGGAAAGTTGAGTGCTGTGGCTTAAAATGTTAATGCTTCCCATTCCTCCTTACAGCCATAAACCAAAAACCCAGCCATCAGGTTCTTCCATTGGTTTCTAGATATGCCCATCTGAAGCATGCAAGCCCCTACCATGCACAGAAATTTATTTAAGTCCCTTATTTATTATCTTTCCACACCCTGCCTCACAATGTGTACAATCAAGATCTTACCTGGAATGGTTAAGTGGTAGAGGAGGAATAAGCCCCCAGCTGAGCAGATATATCCTGGTGTTTATATGGAATTCCAAGGTTGTAAAATTCAGTACAAGGTAACTGAGGGTACCAAAGCTTTTGACAAGACCTCTTACCTGCCCTCCTCTAACTCTTCTGTTTATTTGA
This sequence comes from Muscicapa striata striata, assembly GCA_030060385.1. Classification (NCBI taxonomy): domain Eukaryota; kingdom Metazoa; phylum Chordata; class Aves; order Passeriformes; family Muscicapidae; genus Muscicapa; species Muscicapa striata. Next base: position 4,792,203 of record JAREIS010000075.1, on the reverse strand, counting down.
AGAGAAAAATTTAGTTGGAACTTTTTGAGATAGCTTTTTTGTAGCTAGGACCTGAAAAGAGTCTTCATGTTTCAAAATATGATCAAGGTCCATTTTCACTGTCACTCATGCAGATGTTTACTAGATAAAGCATTTTATTTTAGACAACAATCCTGAAAGTTCAAGTTCAGTAAATGTTGAGAGCAAACTTGGTAAGGTTTTTGATTTTCATTTTGTATGGATGAGCAGCCCTTGGAGGTGGCTATCTCAGATACCTGAGACTTGGAGTCTCAGGACTAAGATAAATTTTACTTGGGAGCAGCCCCAAAGCTGTAAAATGTCTCTCTCTGCCACCAAACAAAATAGGCAGAATCCTTAATTTCAATATTAAGCAGCAGCAAAACATCATACAACATGTCTTCTTGCAATGGCATCCAATCCCTTCAGAGCTACACCTATTTTTATCTTTGTCCCACTCAAACTTCTTCTCTAGGATTTTTCTTGCAAATGGAAGTTGTTTTTCAGGCAGTAATAGCTTAAAGATCAGGGGTCACTTAAGTGACTACCTGTGATTTTATAAAGTTATTGTTCTGGTTTCAGCTGGAACAGAGTTATTTGTAGCTGGTATGGTGCTGTGTTTGGGATTCAGTATCAGAATATTGCTTTGGTTGTCTCTAAGTAGCACTTGCTCTAAATCCAGGACTTTTCAGGGTCTCATGCTCTCTCTGCCAGTGACCAGGTCCACAAGAAGCTGGGAGGAGGCACAGCTGGGACAGATGAGCTGAACTGGCCAAAGGGATATTCCTTCCCAAATGACATAATGCCCACTATGCAAACTAGGAGAGATATTCAGATGGGGCCAATTCCTGCTGGGAGACAGGCTGCACATTAGTCAATGGACTGTGAGCAATTCTGTTGTGCTTCTCTTACTTCTCTTGTGTTCTATCACATTCTCTCCCTCTCCTTATCATTAAAATTATTAACACTATTGTAATATTTTATTAATATAAATAATAATTATATTATGATATTGTTCTTCTGTTATTAAATTTCTCTTATCTCCACCCACAAGGTTTGCCTTTTCTTTTTGATTTTCCTCCCCAAGGGAGGGGGAGGTGAGATGGGAGGCAGTGAGCAAGTGGCTGCACGGTACTTAGTTGCCAACTGGGGTTAAACCACACCAGTTATTTTGTAGCCTATGGTTTTAAATTTGAAATTTAGAGGAGGAAGGTGCCTGAAACATTGATTTGGACTAGGTTTTATGCATAGCAATACTGCTTCAAGCTTTGCCTTTTGGTTTTTTGTTTGTTTGTGTGCAAATATTTCTATTATTTTAATTATCTTGATAAGAATACAGTAGTGTCCAGTAGCTTAAGTAAAACTGACAGCCTGCATTAGGGAAGACTGAAATTATTTCCCTGGTCTTCCACTGATCCCTTCCTGCTACTCCTTGATTATCAACAGATCTTCTGGGTTATATCCTTGTCTCTGTGAATGACCAGAATAGTAATGTCCTCTTCTTCAAGACTTTTGTCACCTGCCTTCTCTGCCCTGCCCTGTTGCCTACATATAGTGATTCTTGCACAGCCTGAAGGACATTTTGACCAGCCCTTGAATTAATTTGTGCACTTGCAATACAGGAACTTGAACAGGATGGTTTTAAGATTAGCTGTAGTACTGCTTTTAGAAAAAAAGCCCTGAGTAGTTTCCCCATTGCAAAATAGATGCCCTCAGCTCCATAGCAGCAATGTGTTTACTTTTCATGTCAAGGGGATCTATGAGCATAAAAGTCTCCATGTATGAGATGCTCAGGAAATATAATAATGGGGAATACATGCACCTTTATAAAAAGTAATATCAATGCATTATTTATAAAGCAACAGTGCACTGAAGAATCAGATGTAGAAGCAAAGTGAACAGCAACAAAAGTCCTCTGTTGCTCCTGCTTTTTATTTCTTGGAAAAACAATACCACTGAAGCTATGATGATTTGTGCTGTCTATAACAGCAACTGAATTCTAGAAATATTTAGCAAGTGCAAGCTGCAAGTGCTTAGCCATAACTATAAATACCACCAAAGTAAACAGAAAGCTCAAGTGTTATTTAATGGGATGTCTCCAGACAGACAGCTTTCATAGCTGAATAACTTGGTTCCCCTGTTATTGAATTCCTGCCCCAGAAATATTACACCAATAAAACTGCTATGCTGAGTTTTGCCCAGAACAAAAAGATCATTACATATTGGAATGAAATTCACTCTCCAACCCTTGGAAATATTTTGTTTCTTAAATGAGAGAGTATCATGTTGAAATGACTCTATAAAAGCAGTGTGATTTTGGTTTAGGTGAACAACAATGTGGCTGAGTTTTTATGAATATGTTTTGATAGTAAAAGAAGCATTCAATGACTTAACAGTTTTTAAAGAAAAGTGGTCTTTTTTTTTTTTTTTTGCATTAAAAGAGTGGATATTTTAAAGAAAAATAATTTCATTTTAATTAAAATTATTTATATTGATTCCATATAATTTTCATAGCTTATTTCAATATTACATTGATGCACAAATATTTTGACTTTATAAAAAAATATTTACATTGTGATTTCTGCCACGTTATCTCTTTTAGAATGAAAGAAAAAACAAAATGTCAAATATTGTACAGATTAATAGTTTCCTCCCAAAAATGTCTCTGTCTTTTACTCATACACTGAGTGTAGAAGCTAAGATTTAACATCACCAAATAATCTATATAATATAGCCTTCAGAGTTTGAGAATATAATTGCTTATGGGTAAAAATAATTTCATAATGGTCATTGGTAATTTTTGCTAAACAAATGGTTCATTCATAAGATTAGAAAAAAAATCTGCACTTTTTATACAAATGCATTCAAACGAACAATATGCAGCACTAATAATGTTAAAACTGGTATTTATTCAGCCAGCTATCAATTAAGTTCACAATTAATTTTGTCAAGACACTTCAAAATGGTCCCTGAATACCCATATAGAAGCAAGACAAACATCTCTGTTTGCATGTGATGCAAATTAAGTAATAATATTTTTTAAATTTTCATTTTTTCATTAAAATTGAAGCTAAAATATTATTTTGCTTACAGTGTGGTATCAGTTTTCCTGTTCCAGATAACTGGTAATTCTGGGCAATGGTAATGAAATCACATCAGGCCTCTCATGAATGAGAGTAGTTGAAGCTTGAATGGTTCCACATCAGAAAACAAAACAAAACAAAACAGAACAAAAAAAAAAAAAAAAAAAAAAAAAAAAAAGAAAGAAAGCAAATGTGCCTCTTGACAAGCAGAAGGTCACAGGATCCTCTGTAGCGGGAGAGAATATGTGCACTGGAGGAATGGGACTCTGTCTATACACTTCTTGTACTACTTTCTGTGCAAAAATAAATAAATGAATAAGTAATAAAGATGTTCTCTATATGTAGATTAGAGAGAAAAACCTAGAGATTAGAGAGTAAAAGCTAAGCATTCAAAGACTCTCTCTTTTTAGCCTGTGATTTAAGTAAAAGCTCAAAAAAAGCCTGAATTAGTGCAGCACTAAATTACAGGCCACCAGAAAAAAAAAAAAAAAAAAAAAAAAAAACAAACAAAAAAAAAAAAAACAAAAACAACCAGACATGAAGGAATTAGTTCAGAATGGTAATTCAAAGTAGAAGCAGATAAAGTGCTATATAATAAACTCTTTCCAAATCGTAAAAGGAATAATTTTTAAAAAAAATGCTTGAAATGCTACCAGATAGCCAGGATGAAACCAAAGAGGTCAGGGTAAGAAATCAGTGATTTGGAGGTCAGGCTATAAACAGGATATGTCATGTCTATTACTATCCAGGCAGACACAAAACTATTAGAAAAGTTTTGAGTGGGCATGAGATTTAGAATTGTGTGAGATTCAGGAATTGTGTTTCTTACATGAACTACATTATTTGTAGCTGTTGACTGATTAGAAAAGCCATATATTTTGTCTGTGTGATTTTCTTTCTGTTATATAGTATAAAATCTACAAATTGATGTTTTGAAAGAACTCTGTGCTTAAAGCATGGGCTCCCTCTGTCTGTATACTTAAAACTTGCATTAAACAGAGTATTTTAAATAAAAAAAAGGATTATTCCTCTACCTTCTTCCTCGTACATTTTCAACATGAAAATATATGCATTTTATTATATTTCTTTTAAATATGAAAAGCCTGAAGTTTTAAAACTGAAGATCATATGCAGCTTTACAGTCTCTCAAGTCTTCTACATAAAATATGGTATTATCTTAGATTATTGAGCCTGATCATTTGTTAACGACCTTAGGTTTTGTATTGTGAAATGCAGAGAAATGGAATATGTGCCAACATTTCTGGACTTAATGTGTTCCTTAGTGCAGGAAAAAAATAATGATTTAACAACTTGGTCATCTTTTCCTCTTTTGTGTGCACAATCATCACATCTAATGTTCTTATTTTTCCTTTTTGTTTTTTCCTCAGTGACTTGAAAAATTAGATGAACTATCTTTGATTTTCCTTTGGATGAAACATATTCTTCTTGAGCAGTAGGGCATCTCTCACAGCATATCCTGATACTGGCAATTATAAAGAAAAAAATAATAAAATTATTTATTTTATTTTCTGTTTCTGTTCCTTAATTGGTACACTGTGTCCTTCCCTACTGTGCAACATGCTGTGCAAGATGTGTGAATATTGACCCCTTATACAGAGTTGGTGTGCCATTGCAGTTCTGTGTGCTCCTTTAGAAGAATAATGAAGTTGTCCTTGCTTAGCGTAGATGTCTCAAAATATGTGTTTAAAAGATGGGGAAGAGTTTCTGTGAACAAGATCTCTTCATGGATTTTAGTTAGGCTATTTTTTCCTTTCCAAGTGGAAAAAGCCCACCAAAGAGCCTCCCAAAACAAAACTTCATAAAAAAAAAAAAAAAAAAAAAAAAAAAAAAAATTTATAAAAGAGAAACGAATAAAAAAGTCCAAAGCTCTACAATTCTGGGTATTTATAATAATTTCAAGAGAAATTAGTTAATTTTGAAAAAGACCTGAAAAGAGAAAAAGTGCTGAGTTCTGATGGGCAGTGACCCATTTATAAATAATGCTGTCTGAAAAAGATAGATGCTACATGCTCATAGGGAACCAAAGGATGTGAAGACAAGGAAAAAAAAATAGATGGCAGGTAAATTGGTAGAAGAAGCAAAAAGTCACTCCACAGCCAAATGCAGCTTTGGAGTGTAACAATGCCTGGAACTGTTTAAGAGAGATATATAATACAAAGGTGGCAGTCAGATACATCTCTGAAGCTTGTGGAACTATACATTTATCCAAAATAAAATCAGCAAGTGCAAGGGACTTGTTAGATAAGGACTTTGTCTCTCTGCAAAAGGAAATCATCCCAGACTAAAATCAGCTGCTCCCAGGAGCTGATACATTAAAAGGATGTGGCAATTCTTGTTATGTATTCCCTGCTCTTGTACACGTACATTTAAATGATACCTGCTTGCTGTATTTCACTAATTTGGTTAATATTGCAATGAGAAAAATGGTTTGTTCTGTCCTCCCCTGAAGTTCTGTGAGGTTGGTTCAGCCCTCCTTAGCCCCTCCCCTCCGGTGCAATCCCATTGGCTGCAGCTCGGTTTCCCCTCCCCTGACCTGGGCTTTGAAATTCCCCGCCATTCCATATTCTCTCTCTTTTCCCTGGACCCTGTTCACAGATAAGCCTCGGATTATCCAAGAAAAAGAGCCTCCTTTCATCTTTTGCTTTGTTCATGCCGAATCCCCTCCATCTCTGACCCAGAGCTAGCCAGAAGAATGGTCGGAGAGTGGGGGGATCTCGACACCTGTTCCTGAATAAAGCAAAAGTATGGTTCTTGCAAAGGGAAACTTAGATCTATGGTTATTTATCCAAGTGGATTATTTAGCAAGTTTTCAACTGGCTGATTAGTATTCTGGTGCCGTTTATACCTGAAGATTCACAGGGTTTCCAATACCCCAACAATCTTCAATCCCTGAAATAACTGTTATAACAAAGAAGGGAATATTCTTCTAAAATGTCTCCTTATTGTCTTTCTCTTTTTTTTTTTTTTTTTTTTTTTTTTGAGAATTTCAATGAACCAAATAATAAATAACAGACTGTTTGTTTAATATCTTTTCTGGATCAGGACTAATCAAGACAGAGGTAAATGAGGGACTGCATCTTGTGTATAGTCATACCTTCCTTGCTTCCCTGGAGGCTCCTGGGTGCCAACATGGTTACCATGCAGAGGTGTTTTTCTGTATGTAAAAGCTGCAGGGAATATTATCTTGGACTGGTACTCTACTCACCCTCTGAATATTTAAATAATCATCCACATTTATTTGTACACATCAATGAATTAAATAATAATATGTGATCCTTAGTTATTAGATGCAGGCAAACTGATTCCCTGAAAATCTGTAAATTAGTTCTTTTCTATTTGCTCTGTTGATTTCTAGTAGATCAACTTGATAATTTGTACAAGGGTTTTCCTTTTTCCTGGCAGTTTTCTACTGTCATAGGAATCAACAGCCTCTAAGCCTGGACTGATGTGAAGCCTTGGCTCCGTGAATGGCAAGCTAAGATTGCTTTGTTCTTGCTTTTGTTTTTTTCTCTTGCAGAAGATGTGTCAGTGGAATTTCCCAATAGCCTAACTCTTCAGTGAAGAAACATATTTAGGAAGGAAAGTGTGTGATCCTGAGGTGTGTTTTTGACCATGCCCAGAGCTGAAGACTTGGTGTAAGTGTTTTGCTGCTATGAGGGTTGCTGGCATGTGTCCCTGCAGACCAACTGCTCATGCTTTCATTGTTGCATACAGTTTCATCAGCTTTTTGATAAAAAAAGCCCTGATATTTTTAGTTGATAAAGGAGGGTTGGCAGCCTAGACTTATATTCTCTGTTTAGATATTAGTCCAACTTTGCTAGAGAATTTATAATACAGTGTTCTCAAAACTATTTCCAATGTTAATCATTTGCATGTCACTCTGCCCAAACAATTTTTATTTTGATAGATTCTATCAACCCTGAAATTTAAACATGATTTACTTCACCATCAAACAAATTGTTGCTGCAAGTGAGCTATTACATTTATATTTCTGTTACCTGAGACACTGATAGAGACCTAGGTGGTTATGGATATATGATTTTATTACTTTATCCAATGAGTGATACCTAAGTTGTGAAACTAAATAATACAATACATAGGAAAAAAACCAATAAGAATTAAAACCAATTACAACTGATTGACTAAAAGTAGATTTGGTTAAATTTAGTAGTGACAATTAAACAGACAGTATGTACCTGTCTTGTATGATACAAGCACTATCAAATACTTTACCCTTAAATTACGTTTAAAACTGTCCCCTGCTATTAATTTTAGGTGTTTAGGAAAAAAAAAAATCACCAGTCTATGCATGTTTACTCAGTGGATGAATGAAACATTGCAATTGAATGGGATGTGCAGGTGTATTAATTGGGTTTAAATCTTTGCTGTATGGACTCTTTGAACAAAACCAGCCAAATGCAGAATACTGCCAATGAAATCTTTGTCTTTAAATTAAGCAAAATCAAATGGTGGGGGAAATGATGGCTGATAAAGGAGAATACCCAATTATTCTTGCCCTTGGATTTGTCCTGGCTGCCACTCAGTTAATCTAGAATCTACCGTTCATTGATCTACTTTTTATGTCTTTTTGAAGTAATCTTAAAAAACCATGAGCATAATTCTTCACAGATGACAGGAAAGATATGACAGTGGTGAATATGTCTCCATTTCTTTCCCTACTGACACTGGTTTTCATATTTGAAGCAGGTGTATAATTTCAGAACAGCCTTATGGAAACACAACATAGTCCATGCAGCACGATTTCATTAACTCCAATAGATTTATGCAGAAGGTGGATTCTAATATAGACCCTTTTCTTATTTTTTTCAGCTAATAGCAACTAGTATTTTTGTATGAGGAATGTATGCAAAAGTGTTATCCAAGGAGATAAAAAATAAGACTGTGTACTTGGAGTGTAATGAAAGAGAAATTTGTAATGAAATTATCTTGATTTTTGTTGCACTGAATGTCAGGGTGTCCTTTACTGGGAAAAGGGGGGAGAAGTGCTTCCTTGCTTACAGTAGCTGTCTAATCATGGTCTAAATAAGGTGAAAGAGACAGAGAAACCTCTTCAGTGGGCATGCATATTTATCTCAGTATGACTTGACAAAACAATCAGTCCTGATGCTGCAGAAGTATTTTGTGAGTTATCTATTCCTACATCACAAATACTACAGGTTCCTTATTTTTCCAGTTGCAAGTTCCATGTGATTTTTTAATGTAAAAAAAATTTACTTGCAACTTCAGAAGTTTTCAGCAGATGAAATGTCTTGAATCAGAGCATAAGATTTAATCTAGGAATTTAAGCCTCTGTTTTAAACATGCTGTATATATGAGATCAGAGTTCAATATATATGATAGGGAACTATATATATGTGTGTATATATATGTGTATATACGTACTATTTATATATGACAGTGCAACTTAATCATAATTGTTAAATTAGAAAAACGTTAGGTTTTCTGGTAGTTGTCAAAATTAAAGGCCAAGAAAAAAAATAACTACTATAGTACAGAGTTTTTACAACTTTCTCGATGCTAGTATTTCATCTGCATTCTGCAACTGATCATATATTATATACAAGCTTTATTCTGCAGAATCAATAGTTAAACACAGAAGTGGTTATAGTGGTTTATAGTCACATACAAGTGTATATACACAGATGCTCTTTGCGAGTGAGTTAGCTTTGACATAGATAAACACACAAATAAGGGACAAATTATAGGTTGCAGCATTAATTGCAGCCTGTCCATGTGTAGAAACCATATGGTGATTTATGTCACATTTATGCTCATTATTCTCAAAAGGCTCAATAAAATCTACAGTATTTACCAGCAGAGTATAAACGCTGCACATGGCTGCAGAAAAATAGCTGTCTACAGTGGTTTTTTACCTGATTTGTCCCTAGGGTTTGCTTAAAGGTATTTGCAGAATATTAAAATAACCTCCCTAGATCACAGGAGTATGGGTATAAATGAGAATTATTTTGATTGATTAACTAATTACCACAAAGTACTGTAGTTTATAGTTTGCATATTGAGGCATATTATTAGGTGATGGAAAGAATTAAACACCTTTAAATACATCAAGAGGAAGAAGTGTGCACAGTTAGATAAAAATATTTTTTAAGTCTGATTTTTTTAGTTTGCCACGTATGTTTTGTAGTTTGGAAAGACAAGGATGTTTATTTATTTATTTATTTATTTTTTTATTTATTTATTTATTACAGTGTCTACCACTTTTGCTTTCATTGTATTCCTTCTGACTTTTCTGGGTTTTTTTCTGCTTGACTTGCTTCATTTTTTAATTAGTGTCAGTGGCAGGGCAGTGCCCTGATAGCTGGTGCAATCCATGGGCTTCACTTACTTTTTCATGAATGCATGGATAGAGAGCTACTGCTGCAACTTCCCACAGCTCTATGGCAGCTTTGTGTTAAGTCTTTTCCTTGAGCCAAGTCTCAGCTCTCCTGGTGAAGGTGACTATTTCAGCAATAATATCTGCAATGCAAAGCAAATGTGGGAGTCACTAATTTTATTTTTGTCTTCATTATGGTATAGATCAAAACTGGGGAAAAGTGACTAGATCAGATGATATTCACTCCAGTTCTCCTTTTAACAAACAAAGACTTCTTAAACTTGTGAGATATTTGGAAGTATCAAATAGCTTTTTAATCCTTTCAATACATTCTATGCATTTGGGGACTAGAAGGCACTTGATATACCAAGAAATAAATGACTGATAAAGAAGCTTGTTGCAGCTGAAAATTTGGCTCCTTGATATCCATGGAGAGGGCAATTTTGTAGTAATATTTTTTGTTATGGATTTTAAAGTCATAAATATCTTAATATAATATGGCAAATCTTGCTTTGAACAGCTACTGGAAATTAAATTCCAAAACTTTTGATATCAATACACTGAAGACCACCTATCCTTAGAAATAAAATTAAAATTAAGGGGAGACCCTGAAGATAATTTAACCCTCAGACAAGCACAGAAAATGCAACTGGCCTGGAAACCCAATAGAGATAGATAAGTATGATTTTATTTCTGTTATGTACACGTAAATAGCTGATATTTTAAGTGTAGCTGCATACAATTTTCAGAAAAATCTAAGACTTTTCAAACTACTTAAAACTGAAGATGGTGAGTAAATATCTAAAAATGCTGTCTTCTTTTAAAGCCAAATATTTTCATTTATTTAATGAAATCACGCTAAGCAGAGTTATTTTAAATGAAACATGTTGAATAAATTATATATTTTTATTGTTACTTGGTCTCTAAATTTGAGACCTGTAAGTTTACTGTAGTTAAAATACTTTCATGTGATGGTGAACTAACACATAATTTTTTTTCCTCTAATCTTTACTTGCACTTGTGTTATGTAAAATCAATTAAGGAAAAAAGAAATAACATAATCCTTCTATAGTCTGTCTCAAACACACATTAAGATCAAATACAATACTTCAGAAAAACATTTATTTCCAATTTGACAAGGTCAGGTTGCAGAAACTCTTCATGGATAAAGTAATATGAAAAGGACGTTTTACTTACAGGAATATATTTGTCACTTCAAACATAAGAGAAAGAAATAAAACTTAAGACTTCATCTCAGTATGCTTTTACAATAGGAAAACTAAATGAAGGTACCTGATAAGGCCTAGGGAACCAGATGAATTATTTTGCAGAACGAATCCTGCTCCATCGGCTGCAAGAAAAGGGGAATATTACCCAGTTTAAGACCCGCACTAATACATTTTCCTACTAACTAGCTCTTTGGCACCACCCAGTGCCTATCCCTGAATATGCATTTCTTTATGATGCACAGCACTAAGTGTGAAAGGTCAGCCAGAGCCATAATGGCACATTAGCCAAGGAGCTGAGCAAATTACTTGTGGTCAGGAATATTGCTATAATTTAAGTCTTATAGTGGCTGCATGGAATATAGTTTGGATTTGAAACATATGTTAGCTAGCCTGAATTCCCTGAGCAGTAGCATCATGTTGTTTATGCCCCACAAGCCTCATTTATTTAGCTTGTCTTGCATCCTCATGAAAACAGGTCATGTGGACATCCTGTTGCTCCAAAAGTGTCTAAGACCTGTTCAACACACAAACATCTAACCCTTAAAGAATTCCTTGCTTTTTAAATGGAAAGGTTTTTGGTTTTGGTTTGTTTTTTTTTAATATATTTTAGATAGCTTTACAGCATAGGTGGGCAGCATACTCATTCAGTGATCAGTGGCAGTATGTCAGAATGGTTTTGAGTTGTTTCGTTTTCAAACTGCTGGCACAAAACAAAGCAAGAGCTGAAAATCCTCTGTTTTATCCAGAAGCTCAGTCCTAAAATCATATTTCTTTGTAAAAGTATTTATTTATAAGAAATTTTGGAAAAAAAAAAAAAAGGTGAAGTTTGTCATTGCACTGTTCTGCACTGATGCTTGGAGAAGCCCCTGCACATCATTATCACCAGTGACAGGAGGGTAAGTGCTTTTCAGTAGCCAATGTTTTGATTCATCATGATTATTCCTTCTTTAAAAATACTTAGGGTAAAATATTAGACTTGGTGCAGCTCATGCCTATTGTACAGTAAACTTCTACTACCTTATCTTCAATGGACCACTTGTACTTTGAGAGTAAAAAAGCATTTATATTAATTCCAAAATTATCCTGAGTTGGGGTTTTTTTCACCCACTTTGTGTATTTTTACATCTCTACCAGACTTTGGAGATTTTGTCAGAAAACAATGCAGATGTTTCTGTGGAAAAATAGCAAGTTTTTCCATTCTTTCCTAAAGCTGATTTTAATAAGAGAATTAATGCAGATCAACACCCCACTGAGCAATACTTTATTCACTAAGCGTCTAGTAAGTTTTCTGCTAAGTTGCTGAATTGGGAATAACAAGAACTCAATCTCCATAAATTGACCTTTTAGCTTCAGCTGAGCAGCTCTCTACTGAATAATAATGGTAAATAAATAAACCTAAACAAAATGACAACAGGCATAAGCCAGAGTACAGGAAGGCTTGGCAGTTTCATGAAGCAAAATGTAAGCTGAAGCCAATGGTGAGAGCATTGCAGGGGGAACTGGTGTCCTCACCAGCAAGGGTGCAGTCTGGCAGGACTCAGGAGAGGAGGCAAGCTTGGGTAACAGTCCTGTGGTACCCATGTGAATCCACACTGACAAAAGAGGTCCAAGTCAAAGCCTGTAAATCATATCAGCAAGGTCAGAATCAACAAGGGGACAAATGACACAGTAATACCCATGGAACAGCACAGAGAAGGGACAAGGCTGATGGCTGCAGAGCCTCTTGGTGTATTAAAGACCTCAACAAAAGCCAAACTTGACTTTTAGCGAACCAATTTAATATTCAGGTTTTCTAGTCATACATGAAAAAATGAGAGATATGAAGAGAAGTGCAAATATTTGTTTTGGCACAGCATGTCCCACTTATGCTGATTATATATAAAGAAATCAAAAAGGATAGTTTCCCAGAAATGTCAGTTCTTGTGCAACTTCTTTTTTGCACAAAGAGCAGGTGGTGCAACATATGTGCATGATGTGTGAGTCCTATCTCCTTCTCCTTTACAGAATCTCCAAGGCTACATTTCCTATCTCCTAGTCTGTTCCCAAGTGTGTCCTACAAAATAAGAAAAGGTACTTAATGGTGTTAGATGATCTGGTGTTGACAACATGACATCAGGAAACTTAACCTGTTCCTCTACCCTCCCTGATTTATGAATTCTTTATTCATTTGAAAAAAGCAATAATTTCCTGATCCTTAGAAGACCCCACCACTTTGAAAGACTTAGTATCCATGGCCATTCCAGTCAGATCCTTTTTATTCATCCAATAAGCTTTGGTATTCTCACAGGCAATGCCACTCTAGAGATGTAAATGAAACTCCAGCTAACAAACCAGGGCCCTAATTTTCAATTTCAGGATAGTGTTTCTTCCAGAAAATGTTGGCAAATAAAAAGGTGTTGTATCACTAGCCTCCTTTTTCAACTTTAAGTTTTACTTTAAATCAATGCTCATGTATGTCTAGCAGGCTAGTTACATCAGCAGCTTTTGGAATGACAATTTTTTTTATTATCTCTTAGTGCTTTTATTGCTGGAAAAATCAATGAAATTTTAATAAGATTCAATATATATTTGATGTATCAATCTTATTGATATAAGAATTAATTATGTTTGATTCAGAAAGTTCTTTTGAAGAAAATCTGGCCATAAATGAACTAGATAAATGGTTAATTTCCATAAATTATAAAATTCACTATTAATATACTGGTTTGGATGAAATTTTTCCTGGAGTTAACCCCATTTCAAGTTAGAACTGTCTCTAACGTATCATATAGAGTTTGTCATCTACTAAGGAATCTGGATCCACTGAGGCCATCCCTTATTTTTAACAATGAGAGTGGATCCCACAGGGTGTTTTATTCCAGTTACTACCTGCTACAGACAGATGTAACTCTTCTCCCCACTTGGAGATGTAAAAGTCTGCCTGTGTACTTACTGCAATACTAGGTCTGAAAGACATATAAATAAGACAAATGTTTCTAAGTGTAAATGCAGGAATAGACAAATGTGGTTTCACTATTACCTTTAGGCAGCAAGTGATGTGGGCTTTTTATGTCTTCTACAGATAGGTTTGCATTCCAAATACATGTTAAAAAAAAAGACAGAAATATCACGTAGACACTAATTTTGAAGGATAGAAAAAAAAATCACAAATATTCAGCTGCAAGTTTACCAAGCATTTCTGTGGACATTTACCAAGGTACGTTTTCCTTTCATAACTAATCTAACTTTGACATGTTGCCCAGTCTTCTTTCCTCCTCTTCCCCTGTATCATCTATCTTTTTGCAACTTCCCAGAAGGATGAGTTGGTTCAGCTCACTGATGACAGAAAGTACACTTCTCAGCATGTGGGAGGGAAGAGAGGATTAATTTTCTATCAAGCGAATGTGTCAGCCAACTCATCCTGTGGGCTCAAGCTTGCAAGGGAAAAGCTAGAAGTGTGTACATGGTAAACAGGACCTTTCAGCTGCTGAATTCAGCTGCACTGAAAGACTGTCCTTGTCACTCTGCTGTTAAAGAGTACAAGAACATGGGCAAGATTACTTGGAAAATCTTCAACAGAAATCACATGGCAAGCAGTTTATTCGTGTGTGAAAGGTTTTATATTTGCACCAGTCTCATTTAGAGGTGGGCAGCTCCCTGAGTAGACATCAGCCTAGCTTTGTGTGCCCTCCTCTGCTCTGGTAATGACTTAAGAGCTGTGGCTTCCTACCTGCGGTGGGTTGGCTGAAGTTCAGACCCCCCTCTAGACACTGTCTCACTCCCACTTCTCAACAGGTCAGGGGGAGAAAACGAGATGAAAAATATGGCTGAGGATAAAAACAGGGAAATCACTAGCTAATTACCTTCACATGCAAAACAGACTCAGTTTCGGGGTACAAAAATCAAAACATTACTCTTCCCTATTCCTTTTCCTTTCCAGCTCAGCTTAACATATCTATTCCTAGCTTCTCTACCTGTCGTACTTTGACTGGTGTGGCAAGATGGATAAGTGGGTTGTGGTCACTCTATACCAGCTTCTTCTTCTTCTCACCTCTACTCCACAGTGGATCCTGTTCCATGGACTGCAGTCCTTCAGGGGAAACCCCCTCCAGCATGGATTTCTCTACAAGCTCAAATGTAGATGTCTGCTCCTTTGTAGTGTCTGCACCAGCTGCAGGGGAAGATGCAGACGCGTTTTGGCATTTCTTAAGTATGATTTCCCAGGGGCATCACCACCTTGGCTGAGGGGCTCAGTGTCTTGTAGATCCAGCGGAGCTGTTTCCAGCATGGAGGGCAGCTCCTGGTCCCAAGTTGCTCTTCTGTCTGTGAAGGTACTAAATCTTCTTAGGGAGTATTGGTTTATAAATCTTCATAACAGTGTTCTTAACCTATGAGATCATTGTGGATCATCACTGACAGAGATGCTGTGAATTACCCAGGTCTGGTTTCACTGTTCTAGAGATTAATCGTTATTCAAATGTCTCTATTCCTACTCAGACAAACTAGCCTTTTACCAGTCCTACATACTTTTTCTGAGGTAGCTTTTTCTTTAGCCATTCTTTTACAATACAGACTTCTTAGTGAAGACATTATTAATTTTGTTATTCTTTGCTTTCATGGTTTAGTTATATGGAATATGATAGGGCTCATGAGTAAGTATAAAAGTATTTTCATGGCTGTGCTGAGCCAGACTAAAGATCACTCTAGCACTAGTCTTATATACTGTTGGACAGTATATGAGGAACAAACACTTAAAGCCTAAGAATAAATTTACTACTTTGTAAGACCATTCCAGAAATCAGAAGAAAAGAACCTTTTAGAGTTTTAGCTCCTATTGCATCTTTATTAACAGCCAATTACTTCAATTTGTTTAAAATATTTATATGTTTTCCTTTAGAAATTTAGATACTACATGTTTAGTAGGCGTTTACTACAGATAGTGTTTGCATTATTGCACAAAATTAAAAAGTCTTCTGGCTCTTCTCATTCATCTTCAGATTAAAAAACTATTGATTTCTTGACCTGCAAACTCTGATCTTAGGTAACTAGTGAACACATTAAAGCATGGAGGCTTCAGTAAAAAAGGGGGAAAAAAGAGAAAGAAAAGCAAAAAAGAAAAAATAAATAAAGAAAAGAGAAAATAGAGTGTGTTAATATCTGCGTCATCTCTCTGTTCTGCATGAGTGCTCCATTTTACAAGTTAAATTTCCTGACCTCAACTTTGTTAAACTAGAATCTTATTGCTAAGACCCTGATAAGATTGTGTGATCCAACCATTTATTAGCTTGTTACTCAAACTGGGTTTAAGATCCTGTCTTAACCTTTCGGTGATTTCTTCTCTAAAACCAAAAAGGGGGAGATCTTAGTTTGGAAGTTGGAAAAAAAAAATGAAGACCCTTAATCTTCAGATGAGTCTAACTTTTTCCTGTAAATTGTAAATAAGAAAGAGACTAAGAGACAAAACAAGTGAATGAGAGAATGAAACAGCCATTTCTTTGAGACAGCAGCTATTATTTCTTTGTAGCTAAATTTGATTTTTTTTTCTCATATAGCTAACATAGCTAATATTAGGGCTCTTGATCTTTTTTCCTTTCTGAACAGAGGGTGATGCTTATATGCAGAATGAAGATGAAGTGTTTCAATTTTATTGTGAGACATACCAGGCAAGGTCAACTCAAAATAAAGGAACAAAATTAAATTCTTCAGATTACATAAAGGCACAATGGAAACATGTTTTTTAATTTGGATTCTGAGTAATTCAGAGTTTGAAAAATAACTTTTATAGATCTACTGTAAAAAATCCCTTAAACTGCTTAAAGTGGTTCCTGTGCTTCTGAAGTACAAAACTTCTGGACCATTTAGCCTGTGGCATGGTCTTACCGTGTCTCTCAAAGCTGTGGTTAAAGAACTGTAAGTTTTCATGCTGGAAAGAGTTGTAAATCAGAGACTGATTTAAAGCTAAACCCTTCTAAGGGTAGTCTGGCTTAATTTATATGGCTTTGGAAGTGTTCCCTCTTAGGCCAAGAGAAGAGTACAATTGCTCATGCTGGTCATTTTGGCATATAGTGTGTACTGTGCTATAAAAATCATCTGCCTAAAGAAGCTCGTAACATTTCCAAGCTTATTTCCTGTATAAAATTAACAAAATACTTTTAAACATAATAAACCACTCTTTGTGTTTCCCACTGATATCTGAAATCTACAGCAGTATTTATAGCACAGTGTATTTCTGTGAGAATTAATCTTCATGGCTCATATAATAGGTAGTATCATATTAATAGCAGGTTCTTCACATCAAAATTATTTTTTCTAGGCTTAACTGAAAGTATTGAACATTCTGGGAGACAGAAACAAGGATGCAATAAAAGCAGATACTAATGAACATAAATCCCAGGTTGGACATTTTTTCCCTGTAATTTGCATCAGAACTGAATCTAACTGCTTCTTCATGTTTTATGGAAGAGAAAACGTGCTGACATGAATGGGAATGCAATCTGCTTGACTTGTAGATCCATGAAATGGTTGTCTGCCTTCTGTGACTGTGAATTTCACCACTGGCCTCTGATGGAAGGCCAGTGTGAGAGGTACTCTTCCATCAGTCTTCCCATCAGTTTTTTTTTCAGATACTAATGCTATTCACTTTCATGCAAGGTGGCTAAAGTGACCTTTTTTACTGTTTGTGTAATGATTTTGCCATTTCTTCTATGGAACTTCAGATGTAATTAAGAAGCATAAATTCAACTCTTGAACCACTCTTGCAAAAGCCACAAATAAGAAATAAATAAAGATAAAATGCATCCTTTATTCTAGAAAATTGGCATAGAAGCACTTGATTTAAAATAAGGTGTTTGCATTAGTTCTGTCTATGTACCATACTGCCTGCTGTTATGGTGATCTGATATAATTAGTAACAAAACTAATAACTTCCAGCTGTCATGAAACTGGATAATTTTTCATAGGCCTTTTGATACTAAATGCATAATGGATTAAGTCTGACTATGCTTCTTTGTGATACAATATTTTTTAATAGTAGATATAGTATTTAGTTGTTTTATTTATTAGGCTTTTTACAAGTAAGAGGCACTGATTTTATATTCCTTGCAGTTATTTGCCACATATCAGACAAAAAATAATTTTACATGCCTTTCTTTACATCAGCAAGGAAGGTACTAGCCTAAACCAAAGATTTTTTATTGGAATGTGAAAGAGAGATAGGAAATGAGGAGGAAAAAGCTGGACCTTATCTAGTTTGTATTGCAAGCCATGTGTAAGTATTGCCAGAATTTTAAAGAAATCACTAAATCAGAATATAAGCTTAGGAGTTTTCCCCTTCCCAAATGTCAAATCATTAAATGAGAAATCATCCCTTAATTCTGATCCTCCAATGTATTGTAATCCTTTCAAGACATTAAATATTGCTGAATTAATGGTGGTTAGTGCAAAGTTTTGCTACAAAAGCACGTTTTGTTAAACAGTAGTAATAAAGAATTTCCACTTGGAATACAGATGCAGGTAACTGAAAAGCCAGTATGTGCCTTCAAACAGATGAAGGACAATATACTATTCTAAAATTTGCTTTTCTTGTTTCTCAAAGTATTCTACAGCCATCCCCATACTGTTGTACATTATAGTTCAATTATTCATGATTGCAGGAGTGTCCAGTGTTTTACATAGGAATATATTGTCCTTTTTCCTATTTCTAGAGTCTTCCAAAAATAGAGTCTACAAAAAATACAAAGAAAAACTTTTTTTGTAAAAGCAAAGCTTGCTTTTGCTATTCCCTTTGTATTTACCATTGGTTCAGTTTACCATTCTTGCTCCACTATTCTTTCATCATTTGACTTCTAGCCTGCAGACTCAATTTTCTATTGCTGTCTCTCACTTTTTCCTTTCCTCTGAGCACTAATAATTTGTAGTCAAAATTAGGAATTAACAAATTTACAGTGTATTTATTTCAGTTTTCCTGAGCATGTAATTAATTTGATTTGACATTTAGCCAAACATTTATTTTCCATGCATTCTATCCCAATATTATTTGCAGCCTTTTTTTTCCAAAATTAAACCTAAAACTTATCTTGCCCCCCAAATTATTGTATTTTTATCAGTCAGATTCAAGTGACAAATATTACAATGCAAAGATATTTTCAACATTTTCTGACTAATCAAGAGTCAATATAAAGTAAAAATAACAAATATAATTACTTTTCTAAAAAATTCACTAGAAAAAATAAAACACAAAAAAAAAAAATGTACTCTTGGATTTAAGTATTGTATTGGGTTTTTGTGGCTAGATTTTGATAACATTGGGGATGGCAGATGTGGCTTCTGTGAAAAGACACCAGAAGCTGCCCCAAATTGGGCAGAGTCAATTCCAGCTGGTTCCTAGAAAGATGCCCTGCTGGCTGAAGCTGAGTCTCTCAGCAGCATTGGGAGCATCTCTGTGATAATATATTTAAGATAGGGTAAAAAAACTGTATCAAAACATCTGGGAGAGAGGAGTGAGACTATGTGAGAGAAACAGCAATGACACCAGGGGCCATGAAGAAGGAGGGGGAGCAGGTGCAGAGATTCCCTTGCAGAGTGGGGTGCAGGCTGTGGTAAGGCTGCCCCCTTGCAGCCCAAGGAGAGCCAAGGTGAAGCAGATATCCACCTGCAGCACCTGCAGGATCCTACACTGGATCAGCTTGTTCCTGTAGGATTTTGCCCCACAGAAAGGACCCATTCTGGAGCAGTTCTTGAAGAACTGCAGCCTGAGTGTGATGAGGAAGAAGAGTCATAGACACAGTGTTAGGAGCTGACTGCAACCCCCATGCCCCATCCCCCAGCTCTGCTCAGGAAGTAGAAGAGTCAGAGTGAAGCTGAGCTTGGAAGGAAGGGAGATGTGGGGAAAAGGTGCTTTTAATTTAGTTTTAATTCTCACCACCCTATTTTGTTGCAATTACTTGAAATAAAATACATTTCTAATGTAATTGTAATTGCCATGATGGCAATTGGTAAGTTGTCTCTCTGTCCTTATCTTCTCGCACAAACTTTTAATGATACTTTTTCCTCTTGCCCTTTTGATGGAGGGTGATTGGTAAAACATCTGTGTTTTACCCTCTGGGCACCTGGCATCCAGCCAAGGTGAATCTGCCTATGTGTGAAAATAGATATAAGCAATGCCTCCAACTTTAAGGGCCCTTAGGAAATTTAATTGAACTCTCAATCTCTCTCTCTTTCCCTCAAATTGCCAGGTGAAAACACTTCTAGGAGAAACTGCTTAATAGAATTTTCATTGTAAGAAAATAAATTAAAATGTAAAATATTGTAAATTTTCTTATCTTTCTGGCACAGAGAAATAAAAGAAGGTATTATTTAAAAAGGTTGTTTTCCTACAGTATCTAAGCCAGGTATCTAAATTTAGATTAGATGAAGACTGATTTTCAAGGTGGTCATTAATGTACAAAGCTGGAACTGAAAGTTCCTGATAGTACTTACTTCACGAAAAGAATCAGTAGAATTTGAGAATTAAATGTTAACACGATATTGGAAAAAGTATTTTTAAAACTTTGTGGCCTAGTGTATATATTTTAGGTTTGCAGATAAATTTTATTCAGTTCCATGAATGATCTGCAACTTTTTTTTTCCCTAATCTGATTGTTTCTTTTAAAAGTCCTGCAGGCAGTGTTCAATACTAAGACAATGCTAGGATTTAACATTATCTGATATCTGTGACAGCACAGTCATTAAGCTGTTTTCAACATATCACAAGAATTGTTATACAGTATGGTCATAATTATGTGGAAAAGATGATTCATACCCTGAGACATAAGAATATTTACTTACAGGGATAAAAGTCACACAAAAAACTACAACAGCATATAAACACCCCACCCAAAAATTCCTAGTAAATCCACAATTTTTAAAATTACAATAATGTGTTTACTCCTAAGTTTTCTTCTAAAAGTTGTTGCAAATAACTTTCTGCATTTTTAGGTATTTCTTGAATGACTCCTCATAAATTCCTACAAATCTAAAAAGAATTACTGTGCTTCTCAAGTATAGTGTCATCCTACATTTGTCAATTATAGAAAAGTACATTTTTGAGGAAATATGATGGAAGGAAAAAAGCCTCCCTGAAATATCTACTGTAACCTGTTGTAGCAGTCTTGGGCAAGATGGGCAGAATGGTAGCTAGAGGGAAATGCAAGCAGCAGCTCTGCAAGAGTACATCCGAATAAAAGACTTGTCTTAGTGTGTCACATCATTAATTTGTCTATCTTCAACCTTTGCAATAGGAAATACAAAGCTGGAAGATGTTTCATGCCAGGTCCTTTCTCTGGCTCATTCCCATCATATTATTATCAACAAATGTTACAGAAATATTAGGGGAGACATCCTGAGAACATGAAAAATTATAAATTATTATAATTATGTGGTTTGTTGAAAACTCTAATGAAATTATTTTTTTTTAATTATTTAAAAGTTCTTTTATCTATAGGTTCAGAAACTGCTTTTAACAAAGTAGAACAAGACTCTTCCTTTTGTGGCATGTATCTTGTCAAAAGCCAGCTGAACAATATAATATATACTATTATAATGTATAATATTATAATATATATAATATATAATATATAATATATAATATATAATATATAATATATAATATATAATATATAATATATAATATATAATATAATGTGTGGCACAGTAAGATTGTCAAGCAGCTGAAAAGGAACTGGACAGAAATTGAAATAAACATTCCCAGTCCATATTTCACTCATTCAATTTCAGACTCTCAGACTGATCCTGTAACACACATTAGCAGATCACAGTTTTCTCAGATATATTTTTTCCTGACTGTGGTTTGTTCATGAATTACTGATGTGGCATCTTTCCTTCTGAGCTGTGATTGTTACATTAAAACAGGCAATACTTTTTCATATGCATGCCTAAGTAGTATTCATATTTAATTTCCATTGCATTTTGCCAGTATAATAAACATCTGTGATGCTTACAGAAAATGAATTCTGAAAATCTTAAGGTATATTTGAGTCAATGGAAAGATGATTTTTGAAGGAAGGAACAGTGATTTAGCAATGGTTCTAAGGGAGAAGATATGCAGTAAGGGTTTCTCAGAAGAAGGATATATTTTGGAAGTTTTTACTCCATGGAATAAACAAAAATGTCAGAGTTAAAAGTCAGTATAAATTATTGGCCAAAGCAGATGCAGATCCAAACATATAACCTAGTGGGAACAGAAAAATAGGACTATTTATTTTTTAAAATATGTTTATTGGCTTACTTAAGTATGCCATTTACTATAGTTCTGTTGTTGCCTTCCTCCACAGTTACTAGCAGTTTTTCAAATTAATGTTATCTGTGAAATTTTCCAAGCAAATATGTTGGATAAGCCTTCAGCTCCTACTGAGCACAGAGCAACTAATGTGACATTGCCTGGAGGTAAAAGCATTGTTGTGCACGCTTTTGGATATGGTTCTGCTTTCTTTGTTTAATCCAAGGTCATTATTTTCAAACCACAGGATGTTCTCATGAAGATCAAATGTTTTCCCAAGAAGGAATAATGACAGCATGGTACACTCCAACCTTGACAATTGGAAATTAGAAAGTTCAATTTCATATAAACCACTGATCAAAGGAGAGAAATGTTGTCAAAGGAGGAAATTGTTAATTTTATTTAAAATACTGAGCCATTTACACAGGGGAGCAGATAATTGTTTGATACATTTCAGAACTAGGGAAAAACTATTTGTTTCTTTGGTATCAAAAAGGTTTCATTTTTCTGTTGCTGTTTGCTTTTCTTTAGTTTACATGCCACCTCCTTGGTTGCTTTGCAACATTTTGCTCTTGCGAACTAAAAATGCCAGTTAAACATTAGCATATTGAATACTTCGATTTTTAACTTTTCATCTAATTATGAAGTGGAAGAGATTATTTTTTAGTACCCCTTTGTCATTAAATTTCTTCCAATAGCTTCAAAGAATATACTCTTTTGTGACAAATAATGGAATGCAGGAAGGCAATTTCTGTCAGATGGCTACTCTTCCTCCCTGTATAGATCTAGTTTTTTGAAATAGTGATTTTCATCACTCTGGAATCTTATTTGAACCATTCTGAAATGGCAATTATTGTGAAGGGTATTAGGATCTTTTGTTCCCTGACATTAATGCTGTTACCTTTATGGACTCTCTTGTCTAACCTGAAAGAGTTTGGTTTTAGGTATGCAATTAAATATATTACTGTAATTGAATAATTATATATTTGATAGTTTTTAAAATTGTACCAAATCCTATTATAAACCACCAAGTGCATGAGAAATTCTCCTAAATGTTTTTCTTTTTAATAGTTATTGAAATGAACCCATGCTGGCAGGGGTTAAATTGGCATATTCCTAGGGGTGAGGTGGTACTACTAATATCTTGGATCATAAACGTTAAATTACATGAGATAAATTAACAACAAAATCGATTGATGCATTAATTACCAATACCGTGAATTCTTAATTAAGTGATGGGGAGTTAAATGTCTGCATTTGTACTCTAGCAAACAATTTACATTACAAAAGAAGAACTAATGTATACATAGACATAAATAACTCTGAGGAGAAAAAACATGGAGCTACGTCTTCTTATTTTAAAATAATGAAAAATTTAAACCCTCTGTAGGTATTTCTTCAATAGATAAGAAACTCTACTGTAAGAAACTGTAATCTATTAATAAGTTCCTATAAGAAGAAAATAAGAATTGGTGCAAGAACTAACATAGCTGTCAGATCAAATGTTGTCTCTCTGAGTCCAAAAGAGGACAAATTCCACACCTTCTTACAACTTTTTTTCCAGATTCCAGTATTTTCAGAATTCCATCTGATTTCCATATTTTGCCAGATGAATTATCTCTTTCCTCTATCTTATAGGAAAACTTAAAATAAAATTAACATGAGCTATATATGTGCCCTTGAGCAGTAGTTTCCGAGTCACACCTTTTCCCTAAATTGCTGGGAAGGGACCTATGAAGTAACAGTGTTCCTAAAATATCAATTAATCCAGAACTAATCAAACAATGTACAGTTTCTAATTAGCATTAGAAAAAGGAGATGGAGAATAGAGAAATCAAATTATCTGGAGGCACAGTGTATAGGACTCTATATCTATATATAGTTATATAGGTATATTCGTATATAGATACGTAGATATATAGATATATAGATATATAGATATATAGATATATAGATATACATTCATATAGATATACATGTAAGTTATGAAAACAGGTATTTGGCAGGTCCTTGCTTCTAGACTGCTTTTGAGGAACAGAAACCATGAATGAACTGGAGGAAAAAAAAAAGGAAAAAAACATGAAAATGCAATAGCAGAAAAAAGGAAGAGTTTGAGAGGTAGAGAAGTAAAAGGGTGAGGAAAAGATCTTTGCATTAGAGAAAGGAGGAATAACTGTGAAGGAAATTATTTAAGAGAAATAAAAGTTAACGTGAGGAAGTTTTATTAAAAAATATATGTCTTATAAGTAGCATAACAATAAACCAATTAAAAAAACCTCAGTGACACTGAAAAATGGAGTAGTTAACTGGATACGGTCATGGAGGAGATGCATTATTTTCAGATGAGATCTGAAGATACATTAGCATTTACTAAGAGCAAAGGAAGCTCTGAGGAAGCTCTGCATTTCTTTTTAAACAATTGTAAGACCTGGGACTAGCACTGGCTGGAGCACATCCATGCACATCCATGCACATCCAGCACATCCACATCTTTTGCCATGCTGGCTTCAGGCTGGCTGCTGTACTGGAGTTATCCACCCTGGCTGCCTGATGCCTGTGCTGCCTAAGGAGCCAATGGATGGAAAGGAAGTTCAGGAGATTCGGCAGGTCATGCCTCAAATCAAACTGAGTATTGAGTTTGTTATTAATTATTTTTTCCTTTAACACATTACTTTCTTTTTCCTTATGTCTTCCCTTTGTATTTTAAATCCCAGGTTCATTAAAAATATTGGCTGGCACAATACACAGTTTAACAGCAACTGAGAATTTAATCAAGAAAATCTCTTAATTCATTCCTCTTAGCTATACCTGATTATACACTATAATATTTTTGGGACAGATTTCCAAAGGTGTTTGTGCATTTGATTTCCATTCAAATAAGTAAATCTATAAAATTTAAACATCAAAATATTTTTCAAAATCTGTTCTTTGTTCATTATATATGACTTCAATTCACCTCCCATCCTCCATAACACTGGCTGTCCCTGCCCCATAGAAAATCTACATTTAAAGGTAATTAGGAACACAAACAAAAAAAAAAATTGATTCACGTATGTTGAGTTCCTGAGAAGCAAAAAACCTAGGTCCAATAAGATGGTCATAAAACCAAGAAGGAATTTTCTGTTTCCTTCACACAGGAATATCAATATTCATTATATGTTTGCATAAACAGTAAAATTCCTTAATATATTTTCTTTACTCATTCATGTATGTTTCTATTTATCTTTCTTCATCTCACTCACAGGGATTCACAGTAGGAAAAAAGTGACCTTGGTGTTACAAACACACAGCAGAGGAGGCCTTGTGTTTTCATGTTTGGCTGTCTGAGAGATGAAAGATGAGCTAGCATGAAAAAACTTTTAATATTTCCTTGTGGTGACAAGAATTTTTTTTCTGAGTTCTGAGGTGTAACTCCAGCCATGAGACAGTTTGATGCAGAGCTTCTGAACAGTCCAATTTTGGCTTGACAGTATCTAGATTTATACTACTTCTACTTGATTTTTAAGTAAATTATTAAAAATGTTTTAGAAAAGGAAAGGAAAGGAAAGGAAAGGAAAGGAAAGGAAAGGAAAGGAAAGGAAAGGAAAGGAAAGGAAAGGAAAGGAAAGGAAAGGAAAGGAAAGGAAAGGAAAGGAAAGGAAAGGAAAGGAAAGGAAAGGAAAGGAAAGGCTATTACCATATTAGAATGTAAATATATCAAAATATCCTCAAAAACTTCTACACCTTTTGAATTCCCTGCTGTGTTCCTGAAGGCAGTGGCACAATTTATTAGGGGTTTTTAATCTAGTTTAAATTCAGAATACTCATTTAAAATTTGTAATTATCATCTTGACTGTCGTGACTTTGGTATCTTTGGAACAAAGAGTCCCATTCACATCAAAAGGGATGAAATGCCATTTTTTCCCCTTTTTTCTCCACCCCCTGCCCTTTTCTGTTGTTTGGTTTAAGTTCAACAGTGAATGATTCTGAAATTTTTCAAGCATATAAAGTCATTATAAACAGTGACCAAAAGAAAGGTCATTCATTGTGGTTCCTGCTCATTTTTATTCATACAGTTGTAAGAAAAGCAGTTGGAGACCTGCTGAGAACTATAAAACTGTAAAAGGGCACACCTTGAGGCATTATGAATCTAATGAGTAAAGCAAGCAGTCACCACCATTTTGGAGTGTTGCAGCTCTAGCAGGATCTTAGTATGTGCTTGTTAATCAAATTAATTCTGAGACAACATCTTATTGGGTGAAAAATGGTGGGGAACTGTCATGATGTTAAAACACCATAATAGTGGGGTTTCTCTATAAAGCTGAGGCCCCTGCAGTAAGGACTGCACCCTCTGCCTTTTTCTCTCCTGTGCCTTCCTCCACTCTTTCCACCAAGCCACAGCGTTTTGCATGAGTACAGTAACAGATGTGATCAATACTTCAGGTAAAACAAAATCTAAGTGTGCTCATGAGGCAGAAGACCAAAGGACTGAAGGTGGCATCTGTTCAGTCCTGTGCCTAATACAGCTTTTCACTGCACTGCCTAGGAATGAACTAGAGCTAAGCTGTGCTGCCAAAGATATCTTTTGCTTATTTGTTTTGCTTTGATGAATATGAAATGGAATCAAGACAAGTTAGAGTTTGATGCAGGAATGTGAGATGCAAATATATCTGCTACTGAGTTGCCTCCAAACAAGCCTTCTTCCATTTAAGAGTGGCCTAATTCCACTCATGACTAAAATCTTTGCTATAGAGTTGAGAATCTTTCTGTTTGTATCAAGACATGTTAAAAATCAATTTGTATTTAGTAATGAATGAAATACCAAGAATTACAAACAAGCCATTTCAAACACTTTTATTCCATTTTCTGATGCTTCTAGACTTTGAGGAAAAAAAAATCACAAAAAGCCAATGAATTCAAAGACAGAAATGATGAAAAACAAACCAAATCATTTTTCATTCTGCTACTATTTGGAACTCTAGGTTTATTATGACTACAAAAAAAGTGACTAATCCAGATAACAGGGTACAGTCATACCATAATCATAAGAGTTTTGCAGCTGTTAAGGTAACCAATACTATGTAGACAAATATGGGCTTTATTTACAATTTCCTCAATAATTTTCTTCTTACTTGTTCTGTTGGATAAGTTTATTTTCCTTTCACTTTAAAACATGGATATAATGTATTAAAAGGATACTTAGACTATCTTGAAATAATATCTAATATTTGTTTTCCTCTTCTTTTATTCATGGCTTCCCATATCAAGCAAATATGCCAGTTATGTGACAGTATGAACAATATTAAATGCTGCTTAGGCAGGTGAAGTGAAGCAGCAGTAACAATATGAACCTTTTCTGACTAGATGACTCAGAGTCTATTCCATTCCTCACTATAAGATAATGGATCTCTGTTCTTATTTTTCAATGTCTATAAAATAATTTTTTTCTTTTACTAAACACACATGAAAGCAATCAGATACCACCTTCAACTATGTCTTTTGAAGAATTTCTCTGCTTGGAAGAAGTTTGCAGTCTCAAAAGTTAAATGTCAGATTGACATAAAGCATTTGACTTCTTCACTTTATGGCACCCACTTAGTGCAATAAGTTGAACTGAGTCTAACTCACTATAACATTGCCTGAGAATTAGGAATCTAAGGACAGTATTACTCAGTTCAGGACTCCCTTTTATCCCATTATGCACAAATGAGTCCTTCATTTATTTCCTTTCTCTCTTGAGTTATTATGTACCCAGATTTCTCACTTTCTCTGGAAAATTTCTAATTATCTCATTAAGCATTTCATGAAGTAAAACAGAACAAGGTATTTGGTGGTGTGCTGATTTAATTTATAGACAATATCTCCATGTACATTTCAGGGTTATTCAACTTAGCATTGGGAAATTAAATAAACCACTGCAGATGTGAGAAAGTCAGGAAAGAAATGCTGTATAATCCACAAAGTGGGATACTCACCTGAGTATGAAGGAAAATTTATTTATTTTATCTAATAACCTTTTCATCATTGTATAGTGCATACATCAGAAGCTGTAAACAATTGTTTGCATAATATTTTTCATTTGGATTGAAAATATCACTCTTTCCAGAATCTGACATCTAAGGAAAAGGGAAGAGAATTATCTATATAAACATGAGAAGAAAAAATTGAAAAAAATTTCCATGTATTCCAAGTGAACACACTCTTTTCTGAACTCTGGAGCTGAAAGAGGGGGCCTATTTTGAAGAACCTAAATGAATAGGCATATTCAAAAAATGCACATCAGTGTCATCCCAGGAAATGAAAAAGAAAAACCTAGCAGGATGTAATCATAAGGCACATATCAGTGCTGTCAAAAGGAACTGCCTACAATGTCACAAGGGAAGATGGTGAAGGCTGATGATCAGTGATGAGACAGAAAAGCTGGTAGCTAAAATGAGAAAAACGCAGCAAGAGAAAAGTCAGACAGAAAAAGAGAGATGCTTAATGAAAGTATGAAATGTAAAGGATGAACATTTTGGCAAGTCAGAGAGCTGAAGTAAAGCATCAGGGAAAAGGAAGTGAAAGTGATTAAATGGATCATTTAACAAAGAAACCAAGGAAAAGTGCAGGATGCTGAGGGAAGCAGAGAGATTGAGGCTGAAATTGGAAAGGAAAGCTGAAATGTAGTAAGATGATTGGCAGTGATAGGACATGTTAGTAGCTGTAAAGAAAAGAGGAGACTTGCTCTTTTTCCTTCTGAAAATGAATGGAGAATTGAGAGGGTTTGCAGGGAATGATGAGGGGAGTGTCACAGTACCAACAACCTGGTCTGGTCTACAGAGAGTAGGTGCAGTAGGTTTCCATAAATCAGAAGATTGTATGTGAGTAAAAGTGTTGTGAATGGCTGTATTTTTGTTCCATTTTATTTTATTATATTTTATTCTAAGGGTGGAGGAAATGTCCCAGAGAATGGAAAAGGATAACAATAGAAATAGAAATTTGCCATGGAAATGACAAAACAACCCATGACTGCTGAAGGTTTTGAGGAGGATGTATAAGTGTGATAGGAATAACAGGCATGCAGGTTGGCACTTGTTAAGGACTATATCAGAGAGCTGATTGAAAAAAAAATGGGTGTGGGAATCTGGATTTGTACTAGTTTGAAAAAGAGAGCAACAAAGTAAACCGGAAAAAAACCCATAAGTTCTTGAGTCTGTAGAAATACAAAGGCAGTGGTTATAGTACTGCAGTGTGAGAAGTTTACATAATATATTTATTCTGAACATGGATGTGAATAATGTGAGAGATGTACAAAAATACTGTAGAATAGGTAGACATTGTTGCAGCATCTGTGAGCCATCAAAGCTTTCATGGAAAACAAAACGTTGGCAGTTTATTTTTTTCTGCGCTTCTGAAACGGAATTTTTCTGGATCTCACCCAGTCTGATCACAGAAGCAAAAGAAATTGGTAATCCAACAATTGAGAATGCATTAAAGTTTTCTGAAGGCATATCAAACTTGCAAAATTGGTTGAAATGCAAAATGAGGTTGCCTTAGTTGTATGACAGTTGAATGAGGTTTCTGGATTCTAAAGCTGTTCTAATGTTCTGACATGATTGTCAAGGCTAAAAACCTTCTAGTCTATGTGATTCTTTGCACTGTAGAGGTACTGGAGCAGCATACATCATTGGATAGGCTTTCAGATTAAATCCTTTAATGAAATCTAAAAGCTTTCCATCTCAGTTTGATCTAGTTCACACATTTCACATGTGCTCAGTAATTCACAGTGCGCCAACATTTCACCCTGTAACTGAAGGACGGAAGTTTCCACAAAAAAGTTACATTCAAATACTGGAAGTACAAAGCTCATATTTTTAACTGAACAGCCAGGATTACAGATTGTTATCACTTTTCAGAAAGCTAGGCACAATATTAAAAATAACCAGAGCTATATGAAATTGTCCCTGATCTGATGTGCTGTAGCAGGTGGATCAGATAAACTCTAGAGGTCCTTTCCTGCCAAATGTGCTTCTGTGGTTCTCAGGTGTTGCTGTGAAAGAGCACTTTGATTTGTGTGTGCAGAATAACCTGGTAACCCTTGAGTAAATCTTAATGAAACATGATATTCAGAGGAAAACTCTAGTTGATACATGTTAGTTGATATAATTCATATTCTGGTCTTCAGTTTTCTGTGAAGAGTCAAGTTCTTTTTTTGTATCAAAGATGCCATCATTATGTTTACCCAGAATAAAACTCCCTGTATGGCAAATCATTGTGTTGTTCTATTGAATAAGTGCTGGACTCTGGATTTAAATGTCATCTGGAGATAATATATTGCTACTACAATAAAACAGCACTTTATCTTGAAATCTTAATTTTATAAAGTATATACTTGGATACATCACTGTAGGATCACAACACTGTTTTCTGCAGACATTTCTGTCATCTATAAGTAGAGGACTATTGCATCACACTGCTTATTCTGGTTGTCTCTTATTCCCATCAGAGAATGGCGAAAGGACAAAAACCATCTCTCAAGGTGTTGCAGAGCTGTAGTACAGGCAATGAGCTCCATCTTGTGGAATAAAGAGAAGTCTACAGCACATTCATTTTTCCCTTCAGAGAAATGATTGTGAAAGGCATAGTTTAATAAATTTTCTGTTTAAAGATTTCCTTGTTGATGTTTTGAACAGGTAGGGAAAAATTAATTATGACTTACATCACTTTAATAAGAAATATTAGAGTTAAAATTGTTGGAAGATAGAGCCATAGGACATAATGTTTTGGTGAACATTTTTTTAAATAAAGGACATGACAGAATTACTGTCAATTGGGATAGTAATATTTTTAAATATGCACATAAATATTGTATTTCAGAACTCAGGCTTTTAGGTCCTTTAATAATTCAATTTATCCATTTGCTGAAAGAAAGGAAAATGTAACCTTCCAGTTATGCTGTAGATGCATTGCACAATATTTATGAAATAAATTAATGTATCCTCAGATGAGCATAAAGACACTCCTACAATAAGATCTGTTCAATTAAACTTTTCTGTTGAAGAATGATAATGTTAGTAATAATGGCAGCTGAGGGAGAAAAATAAAGTCATTATGTGTTTATGGCACACACTGTTGAACATAAAAAGTGGTTTTGAGATTGAAGAAGATCCTCTTTGACTTTAAAAGAAATATATCACTGAAAGGCATTCAATATTATATTCTAAGTGCAGAATTTTTGCATATAAAATCACTCATGCATGCACATAAAGGACAGGAAAATCTAGACTGTATATTTTCTGTAGTTGTAAAGATGAGATCATCTGACATTGGGTTTTCTCAATTGGGCTAATCTGACATAAAAGAGTGGGGGAGGGTCTGTAATATTTTTTTTTTTTTTTTTAATTAGTCCAGTAATATCTACTCATCAAAACTGCACAAAAGCATTTAGAGGGTGTTTATAAAATGTCAAGCATACAACTCTTCTTTGAGTCCTAGTGATTCACAAAATCTGTCTCTTTCCAGATAAATGCCATTCCAAACTTGGCTTTAAAAATTATGTGCCAATTAAACATTTGAAAAGCCTTCTCCTGTGATTTTAACTTTAATTTTAATGGCTCCATTGAGACTTTCTAGGAATTTCAGTGAAACAAATGTTCCCAAAACTCTTAGCTACGTTCCAGCTTTGTCCTTGTTTATTTTACATTTCTAAAATAAAGACTTGTCCTGCAGGTCACTGAGGCTCAGCACTTTTCATAAAATCATATAATCATTAAGGCTGGAAAAGATCTCCAGATAATCGGACCACCATACCCATTGAAACATTACAAAGTTCCACATCCACTGATTTATTTTTTTAACTCTTAGACACAGGGATGGCAGCTCTGCCGCTTCCCTGGGAGCCTCTTCCAATGCTTTACCCCTTTTTCAGTGAAGAAATTCTTCTTAATACCCAACCTAAAACCTCTCCTGGTTCAGCTTGATGCCATTTCCCTTTGTCCTACCAGTAGCTCCCTAAGAAAGAAGCTGACCATCACCTCACTACAACCTCCTGTCAAGCAGTCATACAGAGCAACAAGGCCTCTCTCCCCTGAGTCTCCTTTCTCTAGTCTGAACAACCCCTTCTTCCTCAGCCACTCCTTATAGGCATTACATTCCAGAACCTTCCCCAGCCTTGTTGGTTTTCTCTGCAACTGTGTGAATCTGTGCCAAAGAACACAGATGTAACTTCCCAGAGTGTGTGACAATAGAACAGAATAGAATAGAATAGAATAGAATAGAATAGAATAGAATAGAATAGAATAGAATAGAATAGAATAGAATAGAATAGAATAGAATAGAATAACATCCTAAGCCAAAAACTTGTAACTCCTTTTCTCCTCCTCTCTCTTTCCTTTATCTATGTGAGATAAGTGAAGATTGCCCACAGTTTTGTAATTTTTGATAGCAGTGGGGAAATTATTTTTTTCCACTTTGCTTTGCATATACTCCTTAAGTGAATAAAGACTAACAAGATAATAATAGTGATAATAACAACAACAACCATTATCATTAAAGTAAACAATGAAAATTTGTACCACAAAAAAGTTTCCCTTCAGGGACATTATTTATTTCATTCTTGCTGTGTAAATGCAAACTGTTCTCAACATCTTTGGAACAATGTACTTTTAAAACTCTTCCTTATGCATGTATTGCAACTGATGCCTTTTTTTAATTTTTGCCAAATTACCTCATGATATTCTGTCTGTGATCTTAAAACTGCAAAGTGTCTCGAAGAGATTGAAGCCTTAAGGAGTAGATGAAACTTATGAGAAAACTGTACTAGTCTCCCTAAGTAAGTAGAAAATCTTTTATGGAGCTGGAGGGGATTTGACTTTACAAAGAACAAGTTTTTCTAAATGCAAGGGATTTAACAATAAGTATATATGCTAAATCAAGTATAGACTGACTTTAATTTCTCTATATTGCCTCCATTAGACAATTTTACCAAAATTTTTGCAAAGTTTTATGATTGTTTTCCACATTCTTTAATCTTTTTCCCAGATAATGGGATTATAATATCTCTGAGATTTTTTTTTCCTTTCTTTTTTTTAAGACGTAATTGTCCTTTAAAAACCCAGAGTAATTCTAGATTAATTGTGATGGAATGTTTTTATTTTTGACAGATTTATTATGTTATGCAGTTTCTCAGTCGATGTTCTTTGGTGCAGGGCCAATACAATGCTTTAGATCTTTTATAGCTGATCAATGTCTAAAATAATTTTTTATTTATCTAGATGTATTGACAGAAGGTCAGTGCAATAATTAACTAAAGGATTAATAGTAGAAATTAGAGGAAATTCGAGGAAAGACTTTCTCCCAAAACCCACAGTCAAATAAAGTTATGATCAATGGAACTAATGCAGTGCCTCTAATAATCTGGAGAATCTCTGAGGTGCCTGATATCTCTCTCTCATGTTTGTGATTCAGGAAGCTCCAAAGTTACAGGTAGAAACAAAACATTTTTCTCTAGCCAAAAAAAAAAAAATTCCATGAACTTCTGCCTTCATCTTGACGCAGACTCTGGTATATATATACTCTGGTATATACTACTTGAT
Source organism: Muscicapa striata striata (assembly GCA_030060385.1). NCBI lineage: Eukaryota > Metazoa > Chordata > Aves > Passeriformes > Muscicapidae > Muscicapa > Muscicapa striata. Next base: position 4,758,712 of record JAREIS010000075.1, on the reverse strand, counting down.
ATTCTATAAGTTTAAATCCTTAGTATTATTCTTGCTTTTCTGATGTTGTACATTCTAGCAGGAATACAGAAAGTGACCCTGAGAACCTGTTACAGAGTTAATTTTTAACAGTAGCTGAGGGAGCATGGACATGAGCATGTCTAAGAGTTTATTCTATTCCACAGAGGGCAGGGATAAGGGACATTTCAAAAAATTAAAAATATATGGATACAACAGCTGTGTGAGAAGACATGTGTCTTCTTTTGAGATTGGAATAAGAAAGTGGATGGACCAGACCTTAGGTTTGTGTCACAAATTTATTTATTATTATCCAGAAGTCCTTGGGCCACATAGTTTAAATTTTTTTGAAGCTTTATCAAAGGTTAATGTTTTAGGTGCTAAATTCAATAATTCATCTTACATTAAAATGTGTACCTAGATTTTTTTTTCCTTAAATTTATCTGGAATAAAAAGGAAAGCAGCCTCTCTAGAATGTAGGATCAATGCACTTGAAATGCTAAGCCAATGTTTAGAGCAGGACATGATAAAATATAATCTGTGCAGCACCCATTTGATTCTAGCTGTGCTGCCTGCATGAATGCTGCAGGTGCCTGACAAATGTGGCACAGCTGACACCAGCCAGTGCACAGTTATGTGATTGGATTCTCTTGAGGGCTCTTTTGCAAGCTTAGTTTGCTTGAAATGAAGCAGGTGAGTTAATCCTTTCCATCCCAGAGCTCTCTACCAGCAATGGTGCTGATAAAGACTTCAGGCCTTATCAGGCTCAAGTAGGATTCTCTCTTCCACTTTTAAATTAAGCATGTTTAACACTTTGTTAAGCACATGGTTTTGCAAGCTAAGCAGAATATGATCATCTCTAACATTTAAAATAATCTTAAATTCTTAGAGTTTTCCTCCCTGGCCTCCTCCAAAGATCTTGAGTTGGAAATTGCCTCTAGAACAAAACAGGACAGTGCAGGTTCGCATTCCGAGGAGCACAGTATCTTCATCACCTTGAAGCTGGGAAACTTCCAATCTGAAATCACAGCTTCATCTGGAAAAACTATGCAAAATGTATCCCAAGTAGCCAATTCTTTTAAAATGGATTTGTGTTATTGTTTCGTTGTTAATAAAAGAAAGAAGAAGAAAAAGAATGAGAGCGCTATCCTACAGACAGCAGATGGATTACATTGAATATTACTTGCTGAATCAGATAGTTTGACAGGTACAAGTGTCATTTCATCCCTAAACATAACAGTCATCTCCAGGGAAGGTGGAAACACAGACTTCAGAGAAGGATGGAAAACACTTTTTTAAAAATAAAAATCTTTTGGGGCTTTAAAACTGCTCAGAACTGAGACACTTATTAGGTGCCTCACTTCATATGAAAACATCAATTCCTGTGGTTCAAAATCAACTTTTAAGAAGTATTTCATATCACAATTTCTTGGAACAAATTGTGTTTTCAATACTGTATATTGCATGCTGTGTGCTGTGTGTGATTTCCAGAGGTATTTTGGTTATAATGTACTTAAAGTCAGTAGGGATTTTATGCAAGCAAGAGAGAAAAATTTGACATTATATGATATTCTAATGTATTAAGGCTGTAATGAAATTTATATGTCCTCTAATAAAGATACAGATTCATTTGTCATGATTCCAAGTAAAAGCACCTTCTGGATGAAAAATCTGTTTTGAAATATGCAACAGATGGTGATAGGATGAAATTCACCACAAAAACATTATTTTCTCTATAATTAGTTGTACAAATGAGTCATATTTGGTTTTCAATAAATACATCAGCAGCTGTAACTCCATATATATCATAGTTTTATATTCCATTTATACAGGCGTTATTTGAACCAGAAATTTCTTGATAATTTTATTTAAAATAACTAAGAATTCAAAAGCATAAAAAAAAGAAATTCAACCAATTGTTTTTCTAAAGTAAATAAAATATTATTCTTTTTGGATAGACTATTTATTTTTCTTAATCAAAACTATTCATTTGTAGACAAGCTCTAGTTTCAATTCTCATAGTGTCGTCCTTTACTTTTGATGATGATGATGATGACGATGATGATGATGATGATGATGATGACTACATTAATTAAACCACACTGAAATAAAATTAAAATGAACTGGAAATCAAATGCAAATATCAAGAATTTTTCAAAAATATCAGTATATTAAGCACCAAGATCTGGAGTATAAAAAAAGGTGTTTTAACATAACGGAACGTGTACAAATACATGTATCAATAGAAAGAAATGTACATACATCTATGTATGTATGCAAAACCACACATGCACAAATGTGACATAGACTTTTAAAAATGTGGATATTTTAAAATATCTATTGCTGTATGCCTATTTGACTGAATTGTGCAAATTGTTTCCCTGTAAATTTCAATATAAAATGGAGCTGATATATAATCTGATTAATGACTGTTTTCATATATTCATAGAAAGATTCAGTTTTGGTGGGAGGTCTTGAGGCCATCCTGTTGTAGAACTGGTTCAAAGCAGGAGCAGGTTGACCAGGGCTGTGTCTAACCAAGTTTTTAAAACCCCTGATGAAAGAGACTCCACAGCCTCAGTGAGTCCTGCTGGTGTTTAACAATCTCCCACAGAGTTAAAGACAATTAATTGAAAACAGATTGATATAAAGGTCTTAGGAACTCTGAGAGATTCCACAGGGGGGAGGGGGCCTGTTTGTTTTTCACATAATTGGAAAAATTGAAAAACACATTCATCTTGAAATTAAGAGGAATTGCTGAGAAATTACCCATGCAAACAAAATCAATTCTCATTTAGAACTGTGATGTAAATTATTATAACATGCTGGGATCATCATCACAAACTGAAATGAATACAGAAACTATTATTAAACACTAAAAATGCTAAACTGATTATAAATCAGCAGCAATATAATGCACCTTTGTAATCAGTATTGAAGGAGAAACTCTAAAGAATGAGTAAAATAAGTTGGAAGACAAGTACTATCATCATTATCACTTTTTTTTTTAATTAGATGATTTATGTTTTAGCCATTAACTGCTCATTGCAGAAAATTAGATACACAGATGTTCTTCTTAGTAATGTGTAGTGTCAAAACAAAAATAATTCTTTTCTTTAATTGTTAAATTGTTGTAGTTTGTTTTTACATATCCACAAGATAGCCTAATTAGAGAAACAGCTCATCTTTATTTTTGTTAACAAGTTCTCAGAAATTCTATGCAGGTGGGGATTGCATTCATGTGTTTGGAACAAGCACCTGGCAGACTGACTAATAAAGGTCTTGTATGATTTTTCCAATTATACCATTTAAATAATTCTAACACATCCTTTAGTACAAGTAATTTTAAAGTTGCCACTGTTAAGAAGAATACATTTTCCCATAACTACTTCTCAGAGCCCACCTGGCCCTGGAAAATGCTCAGACTTTTAAAGGGACATTGCTGATCCTCTAAAGAGCAATACTTGAATATTTTGTCTGATCAACAGATTATTCCAGGGACATCTAATAGTCAAGACACCACAAAATGTTAGTGATCAAACAGACAACATCTAACAGAACCCAGCAATTTGGAAATTAGGCTGTCACCAAGGTTGGTGGGAGATAAAGGTTCAGTATTTTCCCAGAGTTTAAATTAGTATCATTTCCTAGTTAAGAAAATATTTCAATTAAATTCAGCTTGACCATGTTTTCTACCCAGGTTATTTGGTTAAGCACTGAGCAGCTACATGACAAGAGTCTAGCCTGAGTGAAAATATCTAGAAAGTATTTAAGAACTCTAAATCCTAATCGAAAAATGTTTGCATATGATAAGTTTAAAGCTATGGCTGATAAAATAATTTGTCTAAATCCTAGTTTTCCATACTCTCTCATTGTCTTGTTGCTACTTAAACTATGTTAAGCCTATTTCTATTTGACTTTGACTTCTAGTCTGATTTTTAAAATAAACCTCAAATTCCACATTCTCAAAATCTTAGAAACAATAATCTTCTGCTAAGAACTGTGGTGGCAGACAACCTTTGTGTTCTAACTAAATATTACAAGGAATTCTATCTGGTAATGCACAGGACAGAAGCTCTCAAAAATAGGCTGCTTATCTTAAAACTGACAGAAACCGTTCAAAAAATTGATGCAAAACTCTTTGCATGGATTTAAAGGTTTAAATTATCATGATAATCTATCTTTTACATAGATCTCTTTTTTTAGTCCTCTGATAGTTAGATATTTACCAAGTAGAAAAACTCATTCCTAATAGTCCCAAAATTCATTTTTTCATTGCCCTGAAGGAAGTCGTTGGCAATACCATCTGGGCTGCTCCAGGTAATATTGTTCTCCTTTGATTCTGATGCATAATTGTGATGTAGCAAAATATAAGAATCAGAACAGATGGAAGAAAGAAAAAGGAGAACAGCCTCATAGCTTACTTGTTAGCTTATTCACCAACTAAAGGAAATACTTGAGTTCTGAGAAGTGTTTTTGTGATCAACTCTCCGTGAGTGGTGATCATGTATATCCTATTTTACAGAACAAAGGAAATGTTAATTTTCCTCATCACCACCTTTTCCTTTATAACAGGAAGTTCTTAGCCTTGAAAATCTCAGCCTAATAGTTCCCTTTGAGTGACTGAACAGACGACTTCTCTTCCCACTGGAATGATGATTACTATTCTCTTCCTTGGTTACTGGTTCAGGTTTTTTATTTTTCCCCACAAATACTCTGTGCAATCATCATAGTGTTTTTGTTAGATATGAAATCCATTCAAGAGTTTTCAAGGGTATAAGGGACCATTAGACTGCTGTACTTGACCAAAGAAACGTGGCTTTTCGAAGTAGTAATTCAAGAACAATCTCCCTTTCCTTTCTTCCCAGGATAAGTATTTGTGGGTTTAAGACAAACTTCAAGAAGGAAGGTCAAGTACATGAAAGACTGCAAGGATACAGATGGAGAGAAGCAGTCTTGTTTCATTAGATAATGATTAGCTGCTTGTCCTTCTAATAAGGCTCATTGTTATGTCTTAAAACATTTTAAATGAAATGCCAATGAGCATTTAAAATATCGGTGCACTTCATTGCACTGTCAGCAAAATTGCTTTGAGATTACTTACTGGCATTTTTATGCAAAGCACATCATAATAATTTCATTAGTGTTGGATTTTAATCTGTCACATTGGATGTACCTTCACTATTGAAGTTGATTTTGGAGTAGCATCATCTGTTGATGGACTGCCACTATCTTTCAAACTTCTATATTTCTATTAAACATTTTAATTTTTAGGCACTTATGATTTTCTTTCTGATTTTTTGAATTTTGTTCTGAATCAGTTAAAAAAGGTTTGACTTTTACACAAGTAAATCTAACACAGTACTGTGCAGTTGTTGAATCCAATTGGCAAAACCTTGCTTCAATGCATTGAAAATCTTGATATACAATTAAACTACTGGCCTGGGAAGCTCCAAGTGGAATGGAAACTCCATTCAAGTCTTGTGGATATTCCAGCAGTGACTTAAGTTGGTCTCAGGATTTCTAACATGTCTTGCAGCTGATTTCTTTTAGAAAAAGGTAAGGAGGTTTAGCAATTCTGTACTTAGGGGCTTACGGGATGCTCTTGAGGGACTATGTGGGTTTATGCCCTCAATTAATCATGCCATCTAGCCAGAGCAGTAGGCACAAGTTTCAGTTAATTTACATATTCTGGTCTGAAATATATGATGGGTGTGCATGGGAAATAGGCCCATGAAATCAAATTATTAGTCATTTCAGATTTTCAAACTACGTGCAACATATCCAATGAATGTGGCATTTTTTCTTATTTAAAATATTGTTTCCAGCCTATTGAAAGAGTTGGAAATTAGTATCACCCGATGAATTGCTGTTCATCACCTCATTGTGCTTGTTAAAGTATGACATAAGGCTGCAAAGAATCTGGGAAAAGTGACCTTATTTCCAGTTTTCCCTATTATATTTGTCTATTATTCTCTAATAGTTTCACAATTTGTGTGTGTTTAAATATAGTAGAAGTTTTTCCTTCACTACTCCCTCTGGGAGTTTATTCCATAGTCTGACTCTTCTAATAGTTAGCAATCTCCTAATTTCCAGTCTAAATTTATTTATTACCAATTGACAACATTGTCCTTTACTTTAAGAAGTCTTCTCCTCCTGGGCATTTTACTACCCTGCTCATTTCTGGAATATTTATTGAGGGCAATCATGTCTGTTCCCGTTATTTGTTTGAGTATTTGCTTTTTTAAGTGTGCCGTAAATCACAGTATTGCTGCTGCTCCTGGATTAGATTGCTGAACCTCTTAAAACAGGAGGAGGGCTATTTAAACCAGTTAAAAATCTTTCCTTCAATACTTGGAGAATGATCCTGTAGGGAAATATCTATTTGTATGCAGTGCATTGAGCCTGAATGTGATGCTACTCTTTTTATGAATTTTAATATAAGCAGCACTTGCTTTGTATCTAAAGAATGACACCTGTCATGTTGCAACAATATCTGAAATGGAAAGCTTTTTGCAGCAATCAACCTACTTCAGTGGCTACCTTTGCTGGCACAGAAGTAGGGCAGGGAGGGAGAGGGAAAAAAGATAAAGGGTACTATTTAGCTGGTGTTAAACCATTCATTATGATGATCTGCTTCAGTGCATTTTCGTAGCTTATAATTGTTTAAACTCTTTTTTGAGTGAGTGTTTTCCCACCAGAAACCTGCAGTTCATAGCTCTCTGTACAAAGAGACACCTGTTTGATCTATGTCTAATGAAATCTTACCTAAACCTTTAAAGCAAACTATTGATTGAACAATTATAGTTCATTTATATTTAACTATTATCTGTTCCCCCATTCAGGCCTCTGTTTCTTTATCTGACATTCTATAGACCCTCATTATAACTCTATTTATAAGCACTGACACATTTAGACTGTAAATCAATTTTCCATTTTCATTATATTGGAGAAATTGCTCTTCAATAAGATTTCCTCCCTCAAAGGACAGGTCCATTGTAGCACTTACATTTAATTGACCCACCAGGCTTGCTACTGAAGTCCTTTCCAAAGCTGCCCAGGTGAAGTAATCTGCAGTATTCTTATTGCTGACAAAGCTATTTCTGTCAAAAAATTAATGTTGAACTTTCTCACCTACAAAATAAAGGAGGATTAAGCTGGTTTGTGGGGTACTGAAATAATTTCCTGGTTTAAGAACATTTTGAACTTGTACAATCTAGCTGATATTTTTTTCTTTCAGGTCTATGAAATGACTGGGACTAGCCACCTCCCCACAATTTAAGGGCATTTATATTGATAATTAATTAATGAATTTGTTTAAATATGTTCATGAACATGTTAAGAGCACTACCTGGAAGAATTTGCAATCTCATTAAACTCTTCAAAGAACACCGAGCTATCTTCTCAATCTAAAAATTTCATAACTATATCCAAGATGTGTCATGAAACAATCCCTCATTCCTATCCCAAGGCTTTCATAGAAACCTCCCAGGAACTGCTTCTCAGACTTACGGGGAGAAAACATAGAAGGAACATTTTATTATATTTTAGGGACCTGAAATCCATTATTACAAAAAGATCTTTGGCAAATCAAAAAATACTTCAATGATTTTCTGAACAGTGGGATCTTTTCACAGTCATCTGGTCAGTCGGGTCGGTGTGCACCAGACCTGGAATGCTCTCTTCAGCAAAGCCTTAAAGAAGCATCAGAATCTGCTTATGCTATTTTCAGTACACAACTAAGCTTAACAACTTTCCTTTTATTATTGGTTATGTGAAAATAAAAACCAAATTAAACCCTACCTACACTTCTGATAATTTTGATTCTTGAACAAATTCTGAACATAGATGTAAAAAATACATCTTTCATGTGTTTCCTAAGTATAACATTGTCTTATGAAGGAAGAAAATGTTTTACTATAAATTATTTATGTATTTTTACAACTTTTTGAGATCAGGGTGTTCCTTGCAAGTGTTAATCCTTACTTGGATCAGTGTTATTTACCATCTTTGAAACAGCAGTACTTTAATTAGCACATCACAAGGTTTCTTCATTTCCAATGAGAATAAGTCTGACTTTCTTGTTAGTTCTTCCTGAGTTGAATCTTGGAAGCTTGGTATCTGTTTGACTGTGCTCTGTTGCATTAATGATGGCATGAAAGGTATGAATAAATATTAACATGTTTGGATCTAAGAATTTCAGCTTCAGATCATTAATTTCAAAGTCCTATAAACTATCTGTAGTCACTACTGAGATTTTAAATTATATTATCACTACATCCTCTGCAAAGCATGCAGAGTGAGAGTTCTCAGGTGGTCTTAAGTGAATGGAAGTGGAATAATTAAATAAATACAGTCAAGTCTCTGTGGGAGTATGAATGCAGCATGTCTCAAATAAATTTTAATACTTGCAAACTTTTGGGCTTAAAATATTAAATGTCAGTGAATGATACATTTTTCATACCTACTGGAAACTAGTACTTGGGAGTTTCTATGAGATTCATTTGGATTGCAACAAAACTGCGGTCATAACCTTGAAATTCAGTTTGCTTTCTCTGAAATTTTCTAAATGAAGTACCAGTTTCCATTTGTCACTATGGGCTTCCTCAAATCAACAGTTAGGTTCAATACAATATTTAGGTTTCTTAAATTTCAAAATCGGAAAATTAATGTGGCATCATCCCTTTGGACTGTGGGATGCTTCTGTTAGTAGAGATTTCAAAATTAAGAAGATATGTAAAGATGTCTGATGCTTAAAAAAGGAGAAAAAACTTCTACACATAAGTTAAATTATACTGAAGAGAAAAAAAATATATTAACCTGGTTTTGTTTGTTGGTATCTGATGTTTCTTCCTTGTGTTTTTTCTAATTTTCTTTTTTTGAAATAAAGTTCTGAAAACTAGAACAGTCATTTCCACTTAAATAGATATGCTTGCAAATTTGGAACATTTAAACTACAATGAGTGCTGAAATAGAGAATCTCTTTTCTTCCGTATGTACAGGGTAGAGTAGTTGTACTGTAGATTAACCAATACAAACTTCCTGTTGCCATGAAAAAAGCAGTATGTTTTTTATCATTTTGTCAATATTAGATTAAAATTTCTGAAGCTTATGAAAATTTTATCAAGAAATTTATTAAAACGGAAATTTGTGAAACTCTAACCATGAGATAACTGTTATAAATGGTAATTTCATGTTGCAGTGAATTTAAAGAGTTAATTTCAGAAGAGATTACCCATGTGTCATGTGTGTCTATTAAGAGTTACTGCCTTCTGAAATGAGAAGGAATGTTAAGATAGATGTGAAGTAGATTTTGTATGGGCATAAATAACAAGAGCAAACTTCTTCAATTGTTTTTTCAGCTGAACCCCAGATTGCTTTCACAGACATGTATTAAATGTAGGAGAGGTCTTAGGAATAAGAAAAAAAAACCTCAGCACCAACAAAGAAGCTACCAGCAGACTACAGGATACAGGCACATGGTTTTTGCTAAATTCTTTCCTAAATCCTAAATCTTAGCTCCTGAAACCCTGTCTCCTTATTATTTTTTCTAGCTTCCATGTAGCATGTGAATTATTATTTTTATACACCAATAATATACAATGCCAGGCTCAAACAAAACCAAACAAAAACAACAACCAAAACCAAACCAAAACAAAATTTTTTCACATAGCCTTAGAACCTGCTGTAGATAATAAAAAGTTGACACTGCGTAAGGAATACAGAGTTCTAACTTCTACAGTTCTAAAAGGAAAATGCATTGAGATAATGTAATCTCTCGAACTGTATTTGAATAATGACAGAATGTTGGAGAGTAGTGTTATTATCCTTTCATATTCTTTTCTCAACATCTGTTTGTATACAGTTTCAGGAACAGAACACAGAATTTGACCTTGATGTGGTGTGCTCTTTATTAAGTCTAAAAATTCACTTTTTTCTTCCTTCTGTTCTTTATGCTGTTCTACTGACTAAAGATGAGGAATGCGGAAAAAGAAGAAAAACAAAAAGTTAGTTGAAAAACATGAGTGCAAGACAGCATTAAAGATTAGGCAAATAATTCTGAGTATGTGAATAGGGGCAAGGATTAAGATAAAGTGATGGTAAAAATAGTAAGAAGACTGCTAGTCACAGAAAAAATATTTCGAAATTCATTGATATAAGGATTTATTGTTGTTTATTCTATTCTTCTAACATTCTCCTACTCATTAGATTATAGATGCCTAATACTTTCCTTCATTTTTACAAGGGGGTATGACTGTAGCAAGACATCAGTTACAAAGATATGGCTTTTCATATCCTTTAATAGTGTTGATATTTCAGTCATTTGTTTTTCTGTATTTGATGAAGGTTATCATTTCATATACTGAATAGACTAGGATAACTGGACATTCATAATTTTCTGACACTTTCCTTATGCCCCTGAACTCAAAGGACAACAAATAATTCCACCTTCCGTGAAAAACTGAGGACAAATATTTCAACTCCTCTTTTTTCAGGTAGTAGCCTTCAACCTGGGATAAATTTCAGTGCTACTACTTATTTAAGAACTGACATCTATTCTCAGTCATGTGTATCCATTACACTCTAAAATCTGAACAAAAGTAAAGTCTATCTCTATATTGTTTGAATTTATTCTTAAAAAAAAAAGAAACAAACTACACTTATGCTTCCAGATCTAGTTCATTGTGTGAAGAGGAAGAAAGTAAATTACAGATATGTTAAATGGATTTGACATTAATTAGGTAGAGAATGTCAAAGGGTGAAGCCTATAAAAAGACATAATTTAAATAAGACCTTGGCTATATCTGCCCAGTTCTATCACATTAAATTATTGGCCTGGGATCACTAACAAAGCACAGATGATTATTATGGAGAAGGCTTACTCTAAAGAGGTGGACAGTATCCACCTTCTAATAATTTAGGGAAGACAGATGCATAGATAAAGTGCTAACAGCTTCTAATCCATGGTTGGTACATCTCAGGTAGGCCCCCAGAAGATGACAGTGATTTAGTTATCAACAGACAAATGACTTAGCATAGGGAACTTTGTATTTTCTGTCATGCATTCTCACTGTTACAACGGGACAGAAGGGATTGGAAGAGAGGGTCCTGTTAAACTGGATCAACACTCTTCTGAGTCAACTTCCAGCTCCATCTTGAAACTCAGTCCCCTGCCTGGACTCACTCCCTGGAGGAGGGCACAAAGAGCTGGTTGCATATACATGAAAAAACCAGCACAAAAAATCTAGTTTTATGTAAGAGGCATGCACCAGGTTAACTATAAAGGGAAGTGGATTGGGACTCCCTACTCTCTTTTTCCTCTTTCACTTTCTTGGTCTCAATGCCCCAGCTGCAGACCATCCATGTGGCAGGACCAATACGGCACCTTAAGGACTCGTGATATTTTTTGTTCTCTCTCTCTCTCTTCTGTCTGTATTTCTCTCCCCATTTCCTTTGCCTGTGCAAAGCACAACCATCATATTCTACTCCCTGTTCTGTACTGAAGCCTGTTGCAGGAATGGGGGAAATGTAGATGTGTGTTGTGGCTTTTTAGCCAATGCCTGTTGGGGAGTTTATTGTGAGAGTTAAGAACTTATAGAAGTGTACTATAAAAAATTAAGGGCTTTTCAGCCATCATTCTTGTGAAACTGTATTGTAAGAATTTGAGGGATTGTTAGCTAATACCTCTTGAGTATAACAAGTAGACTGGCTGCCAGAATTAAGGTGACAGTATAATAAAATATAAGAGCTCTCCAAGACACATCTGGTGTCTTTGCTCAACCTGATGAGAATTTGAGCAAACATCACACTTCCTACCAATGGATTGTGGCACTTAAGACATGAGAAAGTCAAGAGATCGGCCTTGGGTTATGCCTCTGGTGGCTTACACAGAATTTTTAGTATAGACAGCAAAAAACAGTGAACACAGTAGCTCTTCTTGGGGAAAGAACACCCATGAATATGTTCATCACTGCCAAGACTGAACTCCCTTTGCCATCCAGGGGTTGGACATTTCAGGCAGGTGGAACATTTTGTCCTCTGCCCTTGAGACCATGTGCTGATCACAGCTGGATTGGACACCTTGGATGATATGTGCAGCCTATGCAGACCTATGTGTGTGCATATATGAGACAAAATAGGAACTTTTATCTAACTCTTGTACTCATCCTACTTAGAAAATAAATCCTAGATGTCATGTTACTGGGTTCCATCATACTTAACTTTGCCTCTGATTGATTACAAAATCATGTCAGCACAAAGAAATCTTATTTACTTCTTATCAGTTATTGTACCTTGGAAATATATTCACAAGTCCTTATTGCTCCTTTTTTATGATGTCTGTTTGGTCCTTACAACAGCTAATCAGTTACAGAGGGAAAATGCAATTCACAGGAAATATCTATGGGTGGGAGGAAGATTAGCTGATTTCCAGTGTGGTAAGAGTAATTAGTAGGAAAAAATGGAAAGTAAAGGGTACAGTTGGAACAGCTGTGGGTGGCAGAAGAGGGCTGTGAGGAGACAGGAATATTTTAAATAAACTGTAGTGTCTTCTAAAATTTTTGTGGAGGCAAGAAGACAGCTCTTATTCCTCCTACTGAGGAAGAAAAGAGGGGTAAGGAATGTGTCCTGGATAACTTTAGAGAGGTTTCTGCTGCTGCTAATTAAAAATGCAAGGATTGTAATGACAAAACTGTAATCCTCTCCCATTATCTGCCTTAACATCTTTCCATGCTCTGCAGAGAGTGATGGTCACTGAAGCTTGAGAAGGAACTCAGATTTCCTGAGGAAGTATGGCAAGAGCTTATTTAATCTCTTTTGTACAGTTTTCTTGGGATTCTCATTAAAGTTAGCCTAGTAAATAGGTGACTTTGTTTTTCAAAATTTGTGTCCCCTCTCATGAAACCCTCCCCTCTTAATCTTGAAATTGCTAAACTGGTATTAGTAAACCATGATTTCAGAAAAAAAAAAAAAAAGCCATTTTTAGTATATCCATCTTATTACTCAATCCTGAGTAAAAGTCAGAGTTGGAAGACAGCAACTCAGCAATACTGGTGACCTGTGTATACTGAGGAACCACAGACACCCACATGTTCATGACCTCTTTGGCCTGCACTGACTCTGATCAGGTGTCTGCACTAAAAGCAGTGAGCTTACTCATGTTTAACTTACTAATCATGTTAGTTGACTAGTCATGTCAACATGCTGGTCTTTGTTAACATGCTAGTCTAAGCGATATATTATGTCTGTTAGCTCATGATTAAACTACATGTTCACAAAAATTGAGTATTAAGGATGCCCAAATGAAAGTGTTTCAAGAGAGGATTACACCCAGCAGCCCTCTAAAATAGTTCCCTTTCACATAAAAGGGAGCAGTCCTGGAATAATGCAATTTTCTCCTTCCCATCCTACCCTAAGTTTACTGTCTTTCATATTAGCAAACACAAATTTAACAGAAGATTTTAATTTAGCCTGGAAATAGTGTAATGGACAATAGCTAAAACTTGAGAAAAAGCCCAAGGAAGTGCACCTCAGATTAATATTTTTCTTATATTTCAGAGAGTTTTATTATCCAATCATATTAACCTGCAGTATCTCAAAGCTCAGGCTTTAATTTCTTTGGAACTTCAACCATCTTCCAAGATTTTTAAAAAAAACTTTCTCTAAGGCTCATTACAGATGAGAGAAATATTTCCTTGTGCTTTCTTCAGACATTATTCAGGAATCCAAATGGTGTTTTTGACATTCTGTATTAATATTATCTTTTTGGTCATCTCTGAAATTACAGCATGACATTCATTCTAATTCTCATAGAAAAAAAAAATTGTTATTGCTGAGGTAAATGAATTACTTGGTTTAGAAAAAACGAGCAGTAGTTATGTTCAGAAGTTTATATCAGATTGCAAGTTTTTTTCTGTATGCAAAATAAAGAATAATGTGCATAACCTGATTTTCTCTAAAACCACAAATATTAACCTGTGACTTTTAAATTAAACTTTACTTAATGCCATTCTTCTCAGGAAGCCCTAATTCTTCCAATGCATTGAAACAGGGTTTCTTTAAAGCAGTTTTTTTTTTTTTTTTTTTAAGTAAACTAGTCTCAATATAAGGATAATACAGCAATTTTGCACTTCTAAAGGGCTTTTTCATTTCAGGCATTCAAAGCACCTGAAAAGTACTAAGGACAACATTTTTAAAAGGAAATTATATTAGCTTTCTGATGCGCTTGTTAAACTCTGGAAAATTCTCACAAACTTCAGTCAAACTAGACCAGTGCTGAGTGTCTTGGGATACCCTTCCCCCACACTATCCACACACTTAAGTTATTTTACATAGCTGATGATGTTAGGAAATAAATACTCATTATTTATACTTCACACTGAAGCAAGAGCCATGTAAACAGCAAAGAGCTATGGTGACCCTGTTTAGAGGTCTGGGCTTGAATTTCAGAATATGTGGTTTGTTGCTTTGGTTTTTTTTAATAAAGATTTGGTAAAGGGTAAAGCTGTGCAGAAATTTGCTTCATGGGAAGGAAATAATTTTAAATTATTGTTCCTTAATACAGAAAAAAGCTTGTAACAAAATTCAAAAGAGAAATTTTGGAAGTTTTGAAAAGTTCAATTCCTAGTTTCTCCTTTTATGACTCTTTAGCTCTTTGCCCATGGGCTTCTGCAGAGACAGGTGAAATAAATAATTTTTCACTTTCTCCAGCAGCTGCTGACAGAAATTACCACAGTTCCTCAGTGGCTCAGATTTGTTCAGTACAGGTAAAGAGTAGTGCTATCAGCAGTATTTCCATGTCACCTTCTTACACTCTCTCACAGGCACATAGACATTTATGCACCTTGCTGCAGAGGGTGCTGCAGAATCCTGACATGGAATATGGTCTTGCAGCCCTTATCAAGGATAGAAGAGCAGGTCCAGAGAGAGTTGCCCCAGCATGACTATCCAAGGGATGTCTGAGGGCAAGTCAGGAGGGCAAGGATCACAAAAGGTTGGTGGTGTCTCATGTATCCCCATGGCACAGCCCATGCCAGGGCCAGGGTTAAGGGGAAGAGCTCCAGCACAGCCCCCATGGGAGGAGGAGACCCATGGAGGCTGATTCCAGACCTTCTCCAAAGTCACTGCCACGTGGCAGGAGAAGTGGCCCTGACCTCCCTCCCCAGGCCCAGAAGGGGAAGGAAGAGGAATGGGGTAGGATGGACACTGCAGTGTCCACACTAGGGCCCTAGTGATCTTATAAATATTTGTACATGATAGCTAGCATAAATCACTGCTTTTCTCTCTGTAACATGGAGGAAGAAGTCTTGGTTGCAACTTGTTCATTTTCCTGCAACAGGGTTGAGTTCCACCCAACACCTTTATCTGAATATGATCTCAGTTGCTCAATAACATGGTAGTACAAATGACTGTTAAATCTTTGTATCGCTGTACAAACTAAAATGTTACTTCAGCAAAAATCAAATTGTTAGTGTTTTGTATTATTTTCTCTTCCCAGTAATGTGGACGACAGTGATTGATTCTCAGCTCCAGGCATCAGAAGAGAATCTGTTTTATAGATTACTGATTGGAGCTCTCTGCTCAATTGCATATGTGTAGAAGGCTTAATGGGTGTAGTTAAATAATTTGCTAAACTACATGAGGTACAGCTCTTGATCATATTCATTTGAACTTCATATTCATATATCATACATCACACCATTCACATTCATATCATATTCATTTGGATTTTTTGGCCATTATCTGCTTTTTTCCTATAGTTCTAAAAACTAGATTTGGATATATAGACTGTTCATATGAGTGAAACAGTAGTCACAATCCTAATTCCCCTGAAGTATTTTCTAGTTTATTATCCAAAATTAGTTCATTGCAGATGCTACATCTGGTGAATATTGCCTTGGTGATTCCCAAGAATGCTGGCTAATGTTTTGATAAGTTGAGTTACAGGGGAAAATATGACAGAATAATCAGCAGACAGAGATTTCTTCTGCATGTGTGAATAAAACATTTGCCTGTTGATGTCAGGTATATCATGAATTGTCAAGGAGAAAGATGGCTGTTTAATATGAAAGATGGAGCTCAGGAAAATTCATTATTGTGTTAAAATTAGAGGATGAATTTTTTTCACAACCAGAGCCAACAAAGCAATATTAGGAATTGTCAGGGTTTGACACTGGCCAAATGCCAGGTACCCACAAAAGCTTACTCACCTTGCCCTGCAGTACCTGGGTAGAGGAGAAAAAAGGGTTCATGAAGATAAAGACTGGGAGAAAACACACCAAGGGCAAAACAGGCTCATCTTAGAGACATAAAGTGAGTTTATTAGTGACAAAATCAGAAAAGGATAATGAGAATTAAAAATGAGCGCTTAAAGAACATGTTTTTTTCCCTTATCCCTCCCTCCTTCCCACTGACAGTGCATGGAGACAGGGCATGGGGGTTTGGTCAGTTCATCACTGAGATTTTCTTCCCCTGCTCTGGGAGAGGAGTCCTTCCCCTGTGAGACCATGAGGTCTCCCATTGGATACAGTTCTCCATGAACTTCTCTGGTGTGGGTTCCACTCTCACAAGCAGCAGCCAAACAGCACCTGCTGCATCATGATCCCCTCCTAGGGCACACACTCCTCCCAAAACTGCTGCAGCGTGGGTCTGTCTTCCCACGGGGTGCAGTCCTCCAAGGACAGGCTGCTCCAGCCTGGAACCAGGGACCCCTCTCTCCCCAGGGTGTCCTCACTGGATCCCCACCTTCTCCAGGCATCCACCTGCTCCAGCATGGGCACATTCCATGGGCTGTGGGTGGATCTCTGCATCCCCCTGGATCCCCATGGGCTGTGGGTGGATCTCTGCATCCCCATGGATCCCATGGGCTGTGGGTGGATCTCTGCATCCCCCATGGATCCCCATGGGCTGTGGGTGGATCTCTGCATCCCCATTGATCCCCATGGGCTGTGGGTGGATCTCTGCATCCCCATGGATCCCATGGGCTGTGGGTGGATCTCCCATCCCCCCTGGATCCCATGGGCTGTGGGTGGATCTCTGCATCCCTATGGATCCCCATGGGCTGTGGTTGGATCTCCCATCCCCCCTGGACCCCCATGGGTGCAGGGGCACAGCTGCCTCACCATGATCTCCCCACAGCCTGCAGAGGAATCTCAGCTCTGGATCCTGGGGCACCTCCTGCCCCTCCTTCTGCACTGACCTTCGTGTCTCCATGTTGTTTCCCTCACATATTCTCATTGCCTCCTCTTCTCTGGCTAGAATTAAAACTGCACCACTACTTTTGCTTTGCTTTCTTCTTAAATATTTTATTGTGGGGGTGTTACCAGCCTCTCTCATTGGCCCAGCCCTGGCCAGCAGCGTGTCCATCCTCAGAGCCATCCAGCAGCTTCTCACAGAAACCACCTCTGTGGCCCCCACCACCAAAAACCAGACTGTGCAAAACCAACACAGGAATGTTATAGGAAATATGAAATATTGGAAGTTGAAGATGCTATGGATTTTTATGAGTTGTAGATTTATCAGGAGCTGGTTTTCATGATTAACATTTTGAAGATAATATCTGATGTATCTTCCCAAATAATATCAACATTTTGAAAATGTGACATTGAGAGGTGATAGAAATAATTTGATTGGAAGTCTTTTACTATGTTATATGAGAATTAATCTTTATGGGATAGTGGCAATTATATTTTTTGCAATTGGAAAAAAAATTAAAATAAAATAACCAAACTATTTTCTTTTCTTGATTTTCCTTACTCAGTTAAAAAAAAAAAAAAAAAAATATATATATATATATATACATATATATATATAAGAAATGAGTACAGGTTATGCAGGCTCTTATCCCCATTTTCATTCTTTCTCTTTTCCTATAATTTTACATTCTAACATTCTGAAACTTTTATGATTACAGAAAATTTTGCATGGCAGAAGGAAAATGTGTTAATAATATAAATAGTCTTTCAAAATCATATCTTTAGTAGTATCTTTTGATGTAGCCTAAATTATTTGGTACACATAAAGGAACTGGTCATAACACAAGCATGTGTTCTCTCTCGCACTCTCTCTGTGTGCTTATAATGAATATTTCATTGCTGAACATTTTTTTTCCAAATCAGTCCAAATATTTGATATGCTCACATGAATATATATTATGTCTATTTTTTTCCTTTTTTGTTCCTATTATTTCCTACAGTGAAAAGGCTTAGCATAATTTGACGCCCCAGGGTATGTTCCATATTCATTTTAAACCAGGTTATCACTAAAGTCAGAAAGACACCTTTTGTCAGTGAGGTTTGTTTGCAGTAAGCTGCAATCAAATGTAGAACATGTGCAACCACTGATGTCCACAAATGACAGTTCTGTTCTTTCAGCATAAAAGAACTATCTACAATAAAATTAAGTAGTGCCTTTGAGGAGTCAGAACTATCTTAAAAGTCTAGTTCAAAGGAGCAAATTCACACCTGTTTCTACCTTGACAAACTAAGGATAAATGAATCACCCCTTTATGCTTCATGTAGTGCAATTGTTTAATAACACATATATTCAAACAGAGAGTCATAAACAAACTGTCTCCTTGGAAGTCATTTCACAGTCAATGTTTCTCTCCAAAAGAAGAAAAAAAAAAAAAAAAAAAAGCATGACAAATGTTAGTCGTATTTTAAAATTAATTCAGGGAAGTTGTTCAGTTATTTTGATGATATGAACCTGTGTAGAAAAGGATATAAAACAAAGAACAGCAGACACTTGTCACTTGTCACTAGAATAAATAGCACCACTCCTGGATTGCAGTTTCAGCAGTGCCCTGTGTTGATTTGTTCCCTGATACAAGAAACTAGAGCAGCAGGACAGGTTTAAATGCTAGCAAGGTTCTGCCCTGTTACCTTCTCAGCAAGAGTCGTTCGGCCAGAGCAGACCTGCAGGTCACAGCACAAGTGCTCCTGCTCTCCCTTGCAGTCCCTGGAAGAAGCAAGGACTCGCATCCCTTTGCTTGTCCCCCTCTCTGGTCTGCTGAAGGGGTCGCAGCGCTGGGATAACCAGCCTGTCAGCTCTGCAATCCGTGTGCCGCTAGATGTCCCTGCACACCAAACTTTAGGAAGGTCTGCCCCGAGCACCCCGGCACCTTTAGAGGCAGAGTAGCAGCCACAGGGCAAGCGAGGATAGTCATAAAATTTGATTGAGCAGAACTTGACCAGTATTTTTTTTTAGGTAACAATTGTAGCAACTAGAAAAAGCTCCGAAGATTATCCACCCTGCACCAGACATTATTATTCATTGACACAAATGTAAGGTCTGTGGCATGGTATTGACAGTGAGCATCATTTAATTTAAGTAATGTCTTCCCTCACAAGGGTAAAAACGATGTGTTGAAATCAGCCTGTTATGCCTGATCACTCAATAAACTTGAAATGCCCTTGGTGCTCTGTATGGAAGGGCAGATTTGAAGGAGCAACCATTGCAAAAATTTCAGAAAACAGATATAATGTTAGTTTAATTAAAACAAACTTTTGCATATAAAGATTTGGATACAATAAAATAAGTATTTTTAAAGGACTGGAACATGAAATATATATCAAAAAATATCTTTTATAAATTACACTCATTTGGATCCAAAGATTCTCCTTGATAAATAGGATTTTTAATGGTTAGAAATACATGAAATGTTTGCAAAATCATTTGTACAGTAGCATGCTGCAGGGTTATTTGACTTTGAGCAGCACTGGAAAGCTGATGTGCAGCAATTATTTTGCTGTCTCCCTGAGGAATTAAACTTGGCAAGAAAATCTTAACGTATAACCAGACATATTAGATGCCTGCTTGTTGTGGGTATAATTTTGTTCGTTTTCTTCAAGAAAGCATTTAGGTTTGGCTCATTCCTTTCATAACAGTAGAATATTGCTTTGAATAATGTGCTTCCTGTAGATTCCTGCTGCAGAAACCCAGCTTCAGGAAAAAAAGGTGAGTCACATCCACTGGTAATTTAAAAATACTGCTGTTTTCACCAAGACTTCAAAGTTTGAATCATATTTCATACATGGAGAAGATAGCTGAAGAGTAAAATAACCATCATTAGGTTCATAACAATGGAAGGAAGTTTTGGTTTTTTTACAGCACTATATCAGTACTCCTTCTTGGTTATCTTATGGTGGGCTTTTTCAGTTCATTCAGTTATTGCAACTCCTTACTTGTGCCTGTTGGATTAGGGAAGCAGGAAATGATAATGTTTTTCCCCCTATTGTGGGCAATGATGTTGTATGTAGCAAGGACTCTTCCCTAAAAATCTAATCTGCAGAGGATTCAGAAGCATCTGGATGCAGAATATCTTTCCCCTCATTCCTTCCCTATTTTATTTAAAAGGTGACAATATTTAGGTTTACTCTGTGAAATCTTTCCTTTCTGTTATAAAATCTTGGGTGTTTGGATGCTGGATGCTGAGTGTTAATTGGTTTGGTTGGCTGGGGTTTTGGGGGTATTTTCTTCTTCTTTTTTTTTTTTTTTTATAAGTATTCATCAGAAATACTTTCCCTTTTCCCTTCAGGGCTGGGAAGATTTCACTGAAACATTTTTAAGCCTGAATTACAAAAATGCAAAGCTAACTCACAGAATAAAGTTATGGAGAAACACTGGGAAGTTTCACTATATACTTGTCCTGGTCTTAAATTCTTCCTTAGGCAAACACTATCAGCAGTTGGTAAAGAGTGAATATAAGGTTAAAGAAACCTTGAAGAGGTCTTGTTCTTGCTATATAATGCAAGACATCTCACTTTTTTGTTTGTTTGTTTGTTTGCTTTTTGTTTTTTTGTTTAGAGCATTCTTTTTGCACAGACCTCATCTATCTGAAAGATTTGTGGTTGCAAGCAACCGTCATTATTTTCTTGCTTTCCTTCTTGCTGTAGTTGGAACATCTACGGATTGTGCACACAGAAGCTTAGTGTTACACTTAGTTTCAAAGTATGGAGATACATCTACTATTTTGCAGTGAGAAAGCAGACCAAGGTATTGATTGCTCTGAAGAAAAACTCCACAAAGAATGTGTGAGAGACAGAGGTTGGCCACAGGAGAGAGGTTTTAAAGTAATTATTTTCCACTAATAAATTCCCTGTTTGGCTATAGAAGGAATTAATAGCTTTGTTTTAGGGAGGAACACATGACACACGGATTTCTGTGTAACAACCTACTGCACTGTTGCTAGACTGCCAAGCTGTCTGCTCAGTTTTGTTATAAAGAAAGTTATACACAAGTAACAACAGTGTTATATTTATAGCTAATCCACAGCACACTGTTTTTGTGAGGCTTTATTCTAGTCACTGCATCCTGTGTGAGCAGCAGGAATTGCAGAGATCAAATGGGCCCATGACTCTGCATTGGGATCCCCACTGATATAATCCAAGCAGTCAAATATGTGACAGCATATGAGGCAGGAGATCCTAAGAGTGTAAACTCGCTGCTTCTTCCTTATCCTTTTTCACAAACAGCAGAAATCATATCTCAGGAATAAGTACAGATTTGTACAATACTATATTTGTCAGACAATTTTTCATAATGTTCCCAAAGAACCTAGTGGATAGCAAATTTTACTATTACTTCTGTCAATTATTTACATTTTTTCTAAGGGATATTTTTGATTGGTTTTAATGTTCTATTAGATAAAGAGGGAATTGTACTGGAGGTGTACTGTAGAAATATAAGCCAAGAGGGTTGGAAGCAAAATATTCTTGGCTTTAAAATGGTCTTTAGGCTGACCTCTATGTTTGAGATAATCTAAGCCAAGACTCAGAAGTAGAAAGAATTTAGGTAAAACCTTCATGGAATTACATTAAGTATCAATTTTTTGCTGCTGTCAGGTAGTCATTTTTGAAGGGAGCACAAAAACCACCCAGCCAATTACAGGAGAACCAAGCAGACCAACAAGTAAAAGTATATAGATGAAACTTAAGAATTAATTTTGTGTTAGAAAGGCATAATTATCTACCCCAAATCTGTCTAGTAACTAGGCACTAACATTGCTAATTTTGTGGAAGTTCCTGAAAATGTACAATATCAAAATGACGAAGACATAAATTTCCCATCTCATACAGAAAATGTCACTTCCCGCAGCACAGCAGAAGGTGATTGATGATTACTTGCTAAATAGAAGTATTCCCACATCCTGAATCTTTAGAGTCTCTTCCTATGAGTTCTACAATTACTCTAGGACACAACCACATCAACTTCCCCATAGAAGAGAAAGATACTTCTTGGCCTGATTTAAAAATAGGTGTTTAATTAGGAAGTTAAAAGATTTCACAAACAATGCTCTTATCTCTTAATATCCATTCTGGCTACAAGGGAACAAGAAAGTCTAAAATAGCTTTATCTGAGGTTACAGGTCACCAAAGCAGTGACTGTAACAGTAGGAATGGAATCTTTAGACTCTCATGATACTTTAAAATGAAATTCTCTACAGTGACATACTGCTATAAAAGAAAGGCTTCAGTAAAGGCAGAGAGCAGAAACACAAACATACTCAAACAGGAATAGGACGGGAAAAAGAAAAAAACTTCTTTTCTCTACAAACACTTTGTTATACAGAGTGACTCATATTTGGATTTTTTTTTTTAAGAAGCATAAAAATGGGGAATTTAAGTTGCTAACATTGAATAGTTCAGCTTACCTTGAAGTCTGACCTTGTAGCCTCCCAGAGCTTCAGCAGCTCTCGAGGTTGTGACTAGTTCCTCATGAGTTGTACCAGCAAATGCAATCATACCTACTTTTCATTTTCTTATTATTATTTTGGTATTGACCCTTACAACAGGATAGAAGCAAGCACACTGAATTTTAAGGCAGATTGCACTATAGATGACTGTGTCAGCAGTAAGTCATAAACTTTTAAAAGATTTTTGCACATTGAGCATTCACAGGGAACTCATCTGGGGAATGGACATCTAAAAAGAGGAATTTTTTTTTCTCTAACCTTTTTTGACAGGAAGTGATGGTAAAAGTATCACAAAAAGGTATTACAAAAGAGGTCCATGACAGATAATTACTTATAAAAATAAAGACGTGAGAAGCCAGGAAATTCAGAATGCCCAAATTTTGGAGCTCCAGGGAGTTTTACTTCCCTGAACTGGAAACCTGTGTGGATATCATTTCAAGAAAAGCCACTCAAGTCTCTAGACTTTCCTTGTCAAAGAATATGAAACCCTTGGATTCCTGGCAGCAAAGGGAAATACCAAAGCTTTAGGGTTTTCCGGGGTCAGCATTCCCTGGAGGAATTCAAAGTGTCTCCAAACTACTCACTTCAAACACAGTCAGAGACCTTTGTTAATCCTCCTCCCACATGCTTACATATGCATCTGAAGAATCACAACATATTGCTGTTTTGCCTTACTAAGAGCTCAGGGAGAGAGAAGTTGTTTGAGCTTGGGTTAAGGGGCAAGGAGAAATGTCTCTTGACTGTCAGCTATCCTCCTGCACCCCAAGTACATGTGCTTTGTACTGTCCAAAGAGCCAATGTATTAGGTGTCTTTGGGGGTCACTCTTTAACTACCTCAGTTTCTACTAATCTAGCTCATGTGCTTTCAATTCTCCTCTCAGTCTGCTTTGTAGACCAATAAAAATGTGAATTAACACTATTCGTCTAATTTATTATTGTTTTATCTGCAAAAAGAATTTAGGACACTTCTATGTCTCTATCTTTGATTGTGGCAAAATTATTTTCCTTAAATGCTCTGTGGCTAAATAAGAAGCATTTTAATGAATATTTACAGAAGTTCTTCTCTAAGAGATTTTTTCAGTCAGATTGTCTTCCTTCTTTTTTCATGGGTTATTCTACTGTATCCTCACAGTGACAGGAAAATAATGATCTATTACACCGGCATGTAATCAGCATGGTGTTTCTCCAGCAATACATTAGACCAAATCATGAACATAGCAGTATTACAGCAGTATCATTTTGACAATGATTTAACCTAACAGATCATCAGTGCTACTGTACATCACTTCAGAGATAGAGCATGTTAATGCCTTGTCAGATTGATGTTGCTGAAGCAAAAAGCATTAGCATAATGCAGGGGTGATGTAAGTATGATAGGTAAGCTTTCCACTGCTGCTGTAATATTAAGTATTAGCATAATGCAGGGGTGATGTAAGTATGCAAGGTCTATCTTTGCTCTTAATCATTTTTCCAATTAATTTATCGGCGGAAAGTCCATATATATTCACTTTACATGTGAAGGTCAGATTGTGCTACTCTGGTGCTTATAACTAATTTAATTGGGACAATCAAGTCTGCTATTTGCACTGCTTAGGTGAATGAAAGTTTTGTTGCTGACTAGAAACAAGATAAAATTTTAGATGAGAAGCACTGTCCTGCTAATTATAAGGAACTTTGATGCTGAAAGACTACCATAATACATAGACTGGAAATTTAGGCAGGTGCCTTCAGCTCCTGGAGGTTACCTGTATGATTCCTGTTTACGCCTGGATGCAAAGTAAACTGAGTGATTTTGTGCATATCACTTCTCATTGAGAAGTCTATCTTTCCTGAAGAACCTGTTTTCTCTTTTATTGATTAAAACACTTGTGTTGTTAATTGTTTATCACTAGTATTAATAAAATATGTAGCACACTGGAATGGCAATCTGGTTTCTAAAGCCTTCTAAACAGTCTTTGATTAATCTTTATTAAAGATTTATTAAAATGATCTAGAATATGAAAAAGAATTCTAGTTTCCACAGGTTTTTTTGTTGTTGTTTTTGTTTGTTTTGTTTGTTGCTTTTTTTAGTTGTTGCTGTCTACAGTAGAAAATTATTATTAATCAACAGCAGGAACAAAGAAAGGTAATGATACCAGATTTTTTTAACAGCCAGAGCAACATAAGTTTCTATTTCTCCCACAGCTGGATTCCTGAAAAATGACGGCCTTCATCTCCTCATTATTGTGGGGTGAAAGCTGGGGACACATGGCCAGGCAGAAAGATTCTGAATTTATTCCTAGCTTGAATACACTGTCGCTGGATCTTTGCTCTCCTCCCTGTTCTGGGAAATCCATGGTCCGTGTCTTTTCTCCCATTTGGTGGATGAGACCAACTGGGCTCTGAGACTGCTACTTTGCTTGAAATGTAAGACAGAAATACAAAGTGAAAATATGGAGGGTTTGAATAAAGCTATTAACAAAAACTATCCCTCAATTTTATTAGAATATGATAAGGATGGCTGGATTATTTCCAGTGCATAGATAATTGTTTTCAAGGCATTCAAACCTGCATTAAAACATTCGCACTGTTTGCACCACAGTTCACCACATCCCACAATAATTGCAGAAAATTTGTTTCTTTGTAAACCATTTATGCACAAGATTTACTCACTAAAATTTATGAAAGAGCTTAAGCAACCTAAACTGCACAAGGTGCAAGGCCACTTTGTCTATACTACATTTTTTGCCAAGAGAAGTTAGACCAGATGATCCTGAATTTCCCTTCCCACCTGGTATTCCATGATTGAACAGATTGTGGAAAGGAATTGCAGGGTAAAGGCAGTGAGGGCAGAAGTGCCTGATATATGTGATTTATAACAGGTTTCTGTGACTCAACACATGAGTTTGTTATGTGATAAGTATTACACATACAGCCCAGTGTATTCTCCCTTCCAGAGCTACTCAGCAACTAAATTTCAGAGCAACTTTTCATCAGGCTGGCTCCAGGCCTGCACTGGAAATCAGTTCTTAGGAATCCTTTAACATTCCAAGTCACTGAGCAGGACAATTCTCAGCCTTCCCATGAAACACCATAAGTGATTTAATGTTTTAATAATAAGAGGTTTTGTTGTGTTTAAGCAGTCTGTGAGTGTTGTGTCACCTACCTCACTACCCTCGAAAGATTTAACAAGACTCCCCTGTCTGGTCCATAACCAATCAGGCCTGTTGTAATTTGACCTGCTAAATGATTATGCTCTGCATTCTGGAATAGTTTCAGTCAAGCAAGCTTCAGGATTTACCATTTTACCTCTTTCTCACACAGTCTTCTCTCCAAATTCACCTGAAGGAAAATTCACTTCTGTTGATATGCTCTTTTTGTGTTTCTTATTAACAGAAAGTGAGATAACTGTTCCAACATCAGCTTTACCATATTTACCCTAGAAATTATTTTGTCTGTTACATTAAACTCACATTTTCCCACATATGCAATTAGAGAATGTTTGATTCATTTACATTCTGTTCAAAAATCTAATTCACTTGAGCTTCTTGAAATTCTAACTTCAATAAATATTCTTCCTCTAATAGCTTCCTCATGCTACAGGGAAAATATATGTGCATATATATGAGGGGGTTTGGTTGGGGTGGAGTTGGTTTTCTTCATGGTGTCCAGTGTTGAGGTTTGTGCTGAAAACAGGGTTGATAATATAGAGATGCTTCTGTTATTCTGAGCAGGGCATAAACAGAGCCAAGGCCTTCTCTATTTTTTATGGCCAGGCTGGCGAGGACACTGAGTGCATGGCAGGTTGGGATGGACACAGCTGGGACAGGTCACCCAAACTGACCATGGGGTTATTCCACCCCACATGGCATCACACTCAGGATATAAAGCAAGGAGAAAGAGGAGAAAGGGGGGATGTTTGGAGTGATGACATCTGTCTTCTCAAATAGCTACTAAACATGGTGGGGCCCTGCTCTCCTGGAGGTGGCTGGACATCTGCCTGACTATGGGAAGCAGTGTTTTACTTCACTAGCATACATGGACATTTTTTTTTCCCCTATTAAACTGCCATTATCCCAGCCTATGAGTTTTCCAGCTTTTAGCCTTCATCTTCTCCCTGTGATCCCACTAGAGGCAGAGTAAGCAAGAGGCTGTGTAGGGCTTGGCTCTCGCTGGGGTTAAATCACCAGAACACATTATATATATAAAAATATTTATATGCATATTACCAGAGATGAGGAGACAAAGAGCAGTGGAAGGTCAAATAGATAATCCTTTTCTCTCTGTTCTACCTTGTAGTGTTAAGCAGCTTGCACAGGATCCATATCCATTCCTCTCCTTTTATGACTTTACCTCATCTTGTCTGAAAGAACCTCATTGCATCTGAAATTCCTCTTGTCTGCTCATATCAAGAACAGAGAATGCTTTGATATGCAAGAATTTCAGAATGCCTCTGGATTTCACTTAGCATTTCCAGACACATTTTAGGTAGAACAAGGAAGAAGCAGTAAGCAGACTGTTCAGAGATATCAGTTAAGGTGATTCCTAATCATACTTAACTGCTGAAAACAGTACAACTGCTCTCATTTCAAATAGAAACAGCCCTATAGAGCTCTGCAGGAACAGGTATCTTCCACACTTTTCATTTATTAATGATGTTTCTCTGTGTCTGTGTTGAATGATAAAGCTCACATTGACTAGAAAGGCTGCTGTGATGCAAAGTAGTTACAGGGTATGCTAAAGAACCTTTAAGGTTAAAGAACCTTTCTCATATGCCTAATATTTTAGCTACCATTTTTGTGTCATCTGTCATTTTCAGCCAATCTGCTGTAGCAAACTGACTCAATAATAGAGTGCATCTTAATTTGTCAAAAGCAATTAAAATTATTCACTACACTTGAACATGCATGCATCCTTGCACAGCTGAAGAATATCCTGGAGGTGAGAAGATTATATTGTCCCTTCAATTATGATTTTGAGTTATGTGTAATCATTCTTTGTAGTGTGTTCAAAGAAATTTACAGACCTTTTACAAATTTAAACTCCAGGCCCCTTGAACTTCTGCCAAACTTTACTGATGTTCTGCATCTGATGGCATCAGACAAATGAACAGTAAAATTGCAATAGGTCAATTATGGAGCTCTACGAGGTGTGGGAGTCCTGTTTCCTGTTTTACTTCCTTTGTTTGTGATGGAATAGTGGGTTTTATCTGGATGTGTCTTTTAACCCTGCTCATCCACCACTGTAAGTATTGGAAGTCCATTGATATTCCCTATAGTCTGGAGCCTACAGTCACTGACCCTCTTATATCTGCTGCTGATAGCAGAAAGTGAGGAACTAGTTAGTCAACAAAATTCTGATCCAGCTAATTATTGATCAAAAGCTATTCCAATACCTGAGATATATCTCAGAATATGTGTCATTACTCTGTAATTTAATTGGAGAAGTCCTCTAAAATATAGAAAACTGGATTATTTTCAACTCTTTTAGCCCCAGTTACCACAGAAGTGGATTCATGAATGACCAGAGAGGAGACACTGATCTTTTTGGGTTCTCTCTCAGGTTGCTTCTTCTCATTTGCTTATCAAATAGAATTTGTATTATCCGGTTCTCTGATTTTTGGGTCAACTCATTCAGTAATAACAGCTCTTTAGTAGATGTTGACTAGATAAAATACCTACATTATTTTCCTCATGAAACTGGTGAACAGTTATAGATATAACTGACAGAACAGGCACAAGTAATGTTTATTTTACCACCATAATTAAAGCAACTGAAGAAAACTGATAACTGTCATGCACATAATGTAAACTTACCCCCAGACCTACCATCCCCTGACTGCAATCTGACTCTTGCATACAAACTTGTCTATTCAAAAATGTAGAAGGGAAAAGGAATTGCTTAGCTCCTTTCAGTGGCCAGGACTTTTGCTGTTTACATGTACTTTCATAAAGTCTACAAAACATCTGTATTATATAATGCAGACTGCAAAATGTTTCTTGGTAACCCATAATGAACATTAAATTTTTAATAAACCCCCAAAGCTTCAATTATAATGTGTCATAGGAAGAGAAAAGGAGAGAATAATCAGCTGTATTCTGCATTCTACTGTTACAAGGCATTTCTTTAATGATTAAAATATTTCCAAGTTCTTTTCTCCAACTATTTTAATTGGTACTCTATCAAAATCTCTTTCAAATGTTTTCTATGCTAAAATTATGTAAGTTCCAGCTTGGATGGATAAGAAGGACTATTTTCAAGTATTGTCTCTTTTTTAAGAAGTGTTATTCCACTCTATATCCTAGAGGAATTCACAGAACTACAAATCAACAACGCATCTGTGTTTACAGTTTCAATTCTTATCTTTTAGACAAGAAGTGTTTCAACATCTGCTTAAAATTGTAAAATTTATTTCTGTTCTACTCATAGTCATAGAAGGTAATTATAATCATGTTCATCATCTTATTCACATCTGTTTTGTCGGTATGTGTTTGTATTAGAAAAAATAAAATTTTTGACTACTCTGAATGGCTTTGCATATTTTTGGTATTTTATGTTCACTAGTAATTTAATTCTACATTTAGCTATTCATTGAAAACTGATGGTTTCTTTTCACTTCTGTAAATGTATTTTAGTAAAAAATAAATTATCATTATTTTAATTAGGGCATGTCTCAGTGGCAGGGAATATCCATCTTTCTACTGTTTTGATGTCTTCTTTAGAATGAGTTATACAATTGTCAAAAAATCAAGGTTGAAGACAACTGGGTTTTTTTGTTGTTGGTAACAGCAATTTAACAAAAATGCATCCTTACATCCCAGTAGTATGGTTTAAACAAAGCCATTGGTCTTGATTAACTAGAGAAATAAGTCCCTCAATGCACATAAATTGGTTTTCTGAAGAGGTAGACATAATATTACAAGAGCAAGCAAAGTAATTTCAGAAAAGAAATCAAAAATAAAATAAACATATTTGGGTTTAAATGCATTCTTTATCCAAATAGGAGCTGCCTGTACCAAAATTTGGTAAAAAATGATACCAAAAATTGGTAAAGTTCATTTATTTCTTCTCTTTCATCTCAAAAGAAAAAATAATTTTTAACATCTGATGCTGGTCAAAGCACAAACTATTTTCAACATTTTAATTTTTCCTTTTTTTTCCCCTTGATTAAAGATTTTTAGCTTTCTGTCACTCTTTTCATATAATATATTTAACCAATACTGTTTTGCAAGTATAAATTATGAAAAAGGTGAAGAAAAATAATGTTTTATTAATGATATTTGTGAGAAATAGTTAGGGTTTAATGATTTCCATGCAATTTAAAGCACCTTATTCACTTGCCATGTTTTTCTTTTGAACATCTACATATTCAAATTTCCATAAATCAATAAAGTGTATCAATAAAAAGTGCACTTATAGAATTTGAGATTGTCTTCTCTTTATAGACAGAAACTACAGGACAGAAAGAAGTGGTGGAACACAGAAGTTAAACACATCTAAAAGAATGTCTTTCTCTGTTATTCACATAATCTTTTTTGATTAAGGCTGTACTGACAGCAGTTTCCTTGCCATGTCTCAAAATATTACATCTTAATTTCACGTTTTTGTTACATTAGTTCCCTAAGTATTGACAAACATGCTCTCTGAACTGGTCACATTGACAAATGTTCATTTTCTTGAATGGTGGCCCCCTTGTTGAGTAGAAATCATGCTTATCTATCTATCTATCAGAGGGACATTTTTTTCACACTTAAGATGCTACTAAACTTGACTCTGGGCAGCTATATTCTCAAGTGATTCCAAAGAATAAATTGTAAGCAGTTAGCCTTTTTCTCCAAAGCTGCTATCTATCAATATTCTTTATGTCTCTATCCAGTCTATTGCCTTATTTAAAAGGTAGGCTGCTGAAGAGATCAGTTAGGAGACTTGACTATAGAGTATTTAGCACCTTGTAGGCACCAGCTGTCTTTTTTCACATAATCTGACCTAACAGCTTGATTTTGAATGTGAAATCAATTTCTTCCAAAGGCCAAATAAAATTTGAAATATTGCACATAAAATAATATAATTGCATTTACCAAGAGCAGTGTAATTTGAAAATCTAAATGAAGAATTTTATACCCAAATAAAAGTGAAGATATTTTATACCTAACCTTCAGCATATTTATTGATTTGTGAACATCTTCTACTATGATTAACATTTTGTTGGTTAATAAAAACATTATCTGTTTCAAATAGGAAATCACTATTGAAGAGATTAGCAGAATATTCCAGTCACATAAGTAAACCATTTGGTCTCATCCAATAAGTTATATATTTGGCATAGATAATGCTCTTTAGGGTCTATGCAGGAGTATGGTTGGCCTGAATATTTAATTCCCTTGTAACTTCATTGAGCAAAAGCTCCATCAAGAAAAAGATAAATTCTTCTTCCAGCCACTGTACAGAGTGTTTTTACTGTGCCACACATGGACTCATTAATTAATGACATATTTTAAAGTCTCCTTTAGTCCTCTGCCATGACAGTTATACTGTTGAGTTATGGTTTTCAGGTACCAGGGGAAGGCAAGTGGAGGCTGCTGCCAGGAAGTGAGTCTACAGAGCCTTGAAAATTAGTGAAGCTTCCCTTACGTAGGCACATCATCTGGAAAAGCTAAGTTGTTAATAATTTATCAATTGTGAAGTGGAATGAAAGCATATTTATTATCCCTAATATGATTTTGTCATTTTTCCCCTAAATATTTGCACAGTGCTCTACACCTACAACAGGATTGTTAGGAGATTGACTTTGTGTCATCACTGCTTTGTCTATGTACACAGTCAGTCACTGGAAAGTTGGTTCAGTTCATGTGTTCAGTCAGATAAGCCTGTCTTTGCTGCCTCTGATGCTTCTACAGGATGGTGAAATCATAAACCTATCATTTGAGATGAGGACTTGAGAAATATAGTTCCATTGCCTTTCCAATACTTCAGCTCCAAGTGATCCCATTAATTTCTTTGGACTAAAACACACAGCACATCTTAAAGTAGTTTTATTTGATTGGGTAGCCTCTTGAGCAGGATGCTCTGGAATAGATATAGGTCAGATACTTCAGTTAAATTAGCAAAGCTCCATTACACTATTGCACTAGTCAGATACATTGAAGCCACTGATGATTTATGAACTCTAATGAACCATTCCTTTAATAAATGTTCTGCTGTGATACTTCAGGTCTGATCCATGAAGGAATTCCCTTCTTCAGAAATGGATTTAGGAAGTGCAACTAATGAAATTTATATTTCTTGTATATATGCAAATCTTATGGCTTTAAGACAACAGAGTATCATAATTTATGTCTCTGTTCTGTAATGTTGTTAACAGTAGACAGGACTTGCAACAAATCTTAGAACTGATCATGGACTTAGATGTAGAAAGCCAAATATAACTGTTGCAGCTCTCTGGACATCACCAAACACATAGCCAAAGATCTGCCTCTAGAAATGGAGCTGTTATTAATATATTGTTCTCTCTCCCTGTTCTAGCTATGCAGAGAAATAGTTCATAACAGCACAAGTTCGTGCTGTACTGTATGCAAGGATTTTCACAGAGGCAATTTTTGAAGTATGCAGCAAATCATACTCCTCCCCACTTCCCACCTCATCATAGGTGGAAACATATAATTTTAATTCTATAATATATCATTAATCTTAAAAAAAACTCCATCAAATTTCTTCTGATTTAGGTCTGTTACCTAGTTCCACACAGATTTTCTTAACAGTGTTTTTCATTTTATTTGCACTTGGGGGATAGACAACCTTCAAAAAACTTCCAAAAAAAATTGATTATTTCAGCATACATCAAAGAGAGATGATTCAAAGATGCTTTTTGGGATTCTTTCTGTAGAAGAGTCTGCCAGGGGGATGTCAAGTATCACGTAGTACTGGTGGTATTGTAGTTAGTGTTGGCAGCACTCAGTTACATCAGTTGTGATGAAAATCACAAAGGGAAAGTGGAAGTTATTTTACCATCCCTGCTGAGCTCAAGTTTGAGGTTCCCTGCTTATTGTTTCTCTCTCCCACTTGATTATCCTTCCAGTACCTGAAGGGAACTTACAGGAAAGATGTGGCAAGACTATTTACAATGGCATGTAATAACAGGACTGAGGGAGGGAAGTGGGAATGGGCTCAAATTGAAAGAAATTAGATTTAGATTAGATATTAGGAAAAAATTTCTTTATTATAAGGGTGGTGAGGAACTGGAATGCTTTGCCCAAGGAAACTATGGGTACCCATCCCTGGAAGTTTTTAAGACTGGACTGGATGGAGTTTTGAGTGACCTGGTCTAATTGAAGGTGTCCCTGCTCAGAATAGGGGTGTTGAAACTAAATAACATTCAAGGTCCCTTCCAACCCAAACCATTGTATGAGTCCATGAGTGTCCCAATATCTGACTCAATCACCCTGGTGAGCAGGCTTAGGTGCACAAGAATCTGGGAGGGGACCTGACCAAGACAGCTGATATGAGATGACCAGTGGGGAAAGCTTTACTCTACAATGTGCACAACAGTAAAAGCTGTGACAAAAGGAGGAGAAAAGGAGGAATGTTCATGGCTGTGGTGTTTGTCTTTTCAAGTAATCATTAAGCATGATGCAGCCCTTCTTTCCTGGAAGTGCTGATATCTGCCTGCCAATAACAAAAAAAAACACAAATTCCTTGCTTCACTTTTCTTTTGTGTGAAGTTTTTGTTTTAGCTGTTAAAATACCTTTATATCAATGCATGAGTTTTCAGTTTTTGCTCTTCTGACTCTGTCTCTCATCCCACTGAAGAGGGAATCGCCCAGCAGCTGGTTAGGCTTAGTTACTGGTTACAATCAGTCCACATGTGAGAACATTTATTTATTTATTTATTTATTTATTTATTTATTCTTTTGCAGAAGATACTCAATAAAACTTTATTTAATTGGGTGTTTTTTTTCTTTCCAACTTCAAGTAATGAAAATAGCTTCTAATACTGCACCACTACAAAATTCTGCTGTAAGCATTCAGACAGATGCTGCATAGAACACACTGAGAGGTTCAGCCATTTTCAGGTATTGATTCACACTATTGACAACACACTACACTACAGAAACAGCAGAGCAAGCACTGTCAGCAGATCAGCTGAAGTTTTACAATGTTCTGTTACTTCTGGTAATGCTGTTTCATACAACAAGCTTTATGAGAAATCTGCAAGTAAAGCCTTTGACTTGTTAATAATGGATAAAGTGATTTGTACTGACAGTGTTCCTGAATGTGATTGATGTAGGCACAGGAAGAAGTGGTCCTCTATAATAATTTTAAACAGACTTAATTACTTTAAGCATAATATGGTGTTTTATTTAGATACTACAGTGGATATCAAAGGCCAAGAAAAATTTTCTCAGTCTGCTTGTGTCCCATTACTGTTATGTCAAGTTCCAAAAAAATTATATTTATTGATATGCGTACCATAAATTCTCTAGCTTTATATAGAAATACCTTTTTTGTTTGTTATTTTCCCCACAAGACTGAAAGCATTCTTCACTAACTGAAAAATTAGTCAGCTAGTATTTGACTAACTCATACAAAAATGTGCTTTTACAAATCTGTATTTATAGTACCCTTAGAAATTTTAGTTAACCTAGTGAAGACTGGAAACAGAAGAAGTTAACACATAAAAGGCAAATATACCAATTAAAGTGCAGTCTGACTGCCCTGTGAAGCAAGAACTTTGGTTTTCTAAGGCTCCACAATGAATTACACCTGCTTTCCCATAATTGCACATAAAACAACAACAACAACAACAACAACCACCCCCCCAAAAAAAAAAAAAAAAAAACAACCCAAAAAACCCCACCACTCCTCATATCAGAGCAGTAAGAAAAACAATCTATTCTCATGACTTTGTTCCAGTGATTCAGAGGAATGGTTTTGTATTCATGTTGTATAATTGTACTTCTTAATTAGAGAAGTGTTTCTAGCTTGGGCTCCTATCTACTCTTCTCTCCAGGGGCTATGCAAAATGCTCAGCATTTTGGCACCTTTGTTTGGCATCTGAATATAACATGCATCCCTTTTGAAACCATTTACTTCCTGAAAATATGTTCCTTTCGTACATCTCCCACTTTTTATCTCCCTCTGCCATCATATCAATTTCAGATTTTAGCTTTCAAAAGAGCACTAGACACAAAAGCAGTATTTCATAAGCAGTAGACAAACTGAAATTACTTCAACCAGCCAGGGCAAAAAAAATCACAGTGGAATCCTGGACTTTACATAGTAAATTCTGAGCTGCCTGTTGATCCCAATTGATCTTTGTAAAATCCATGATTGGTTTGTGTTCTAGCCAGAAGAGAGGTAGATGTAATCCTCCTGGATATTCATAGATATTGTTATCAGAATAGTGGTCCCTTCGTTTCTTTAATACAAAATGCACAGGAGGAATATTATCTATTTTGTTCTCTTACTTGTGCTGGGATATGTATTCTCCTTGGAACAGCTTCTGTTCCATTGCTCACTCATAAAACAAATCTGGATTGTTACAGCTATATGATTATCAAGGTTTAACAGTTATCACTTCTGTCTCAGAGGTCCTGAGTGTGTATTGTGGTACCATGTACCTTTGCTACCCTAATTGAAGCAGTTCTGACTGAGAATTTCTGGATATACCAAGATAGAACTAGCAGGAGCAGATAAAAGATGTTATGCAAAGTACAAACAAAACCACAAAATTATCAAAAATTTTAATTTAATTTTAGGAGAATTGTTGTTATAGTTCACTAGAAATTGAATATATATATATATATATATATATATATATATATATATATGAGTTTTATATATGATTTTTACTCTCTTGGCCCAACAGGCTGCCTACTCCATGTGTTAGCCAGTTTGCTATTGTTAAATACTTTATCTTAAATCCTCTTCCTGCCCCACAGCATATAATTTCTCTTCAGAGAAATCTTTCCTCAACTTCAAACTCCACTTCTTCACTGCAACTAAAAGTTTAGAAGAGTTATATCAGCTTGTGGTTTCAAGTGTTGCATTTTTGGGGTAATTTCACTTCTCCCTGTTTCAGTGCAGGTCATTCAATGGACATTTCTTGTAAATTCTTTATCATGGCATTTCTCATGCTCTATGCAGCCCCTCATCCATTTACTTTTATTAGGAGGATTTTAAAGGAAAAATAAAGATATATGCAGTGGACTTTTTATGCTCAATAACTTTTGGTAATAAAATTTTTGGTCTGCTTTGGACTTTGATTGACTTGTTAATTTCACAACTTAAAGACAAATGTTCTTACAACCTAGCTGAGTTTTTTAAATTAAAAGAACTGTGAAAAAAAGAGAAAGTTTAAAATTATGGAGCTACCATATGTGTTCTGTTTATAATTTAAAAATATATAATCTACATAAAGTGTGATTTTGGTTGAAATTGCATTTTGTGTCTTTTTTAGTACTGAAGCACTGGCGGAAAAAAAAAAAAAAGCTTAATTTGAAAAGAAACAGAGATATTATCAACAATAAAAACATTGACTTTTACTTTTTTAAGGTTATTATTTTAATGCAGTCTGGTCTTTTTTGTTAGAAATGCAATCAATATCTTTATTTTCTAATTAAGTCTATTGATCTCATTGGGCCTTCAGTAAGGTGATGTCAGAATATTCTGGGAAGGAATTTTTATTGACCCCTTAGGCAGGATCTAGGGAGCAAATATTGAGAATTTGATAATTCCACTGTACTTATACTTTGTTTTTAAAACTCCAAGCCTTTTTCTCTCGTAACATCTTTATACATTGGATAGTTAAGAGGAAAGAAAAGTTAGGAGTCCATTAACCTCTCCTTTTCTCTTTTTCACTGTTTTGCACTGGTTTTTTTCCAGTGTTTTCTCCACTGAAATACAGGTTTTGTAAGTGTAGACTGTGAAAAGACTCTCAAAATTCCCAGTTCAAGTTAAGAAGTGAGGTTTGTTGTAGCAGAAAATCCTACCTATCAACCTCTAAATTAATCAGATTTTTATTAAAACAAAAACTAAAACACACCTAAAACAGAAGTTACAATTGTTGAGTAATTAAAAAAGTGATTTGAAGTGACATCTCCATTAATTCTACATGTTCATGAAAAGTGCCTGTGACACTTATTTTAACATACCCTGCAGAATATAAAAATAAAAATTTCATGTATGTATTAATGGAAGTTATAACTGAATGATTCCGTCAGAGCTATAGAGTTTTTAATACTCCCATAATAACAAATGGTAAAAGACTAACAAGGATAACAGCAGCAAAAACAAAAATTAATGAACCAATAACATAACCTTGTCTATTTGAAAATCATAAGCATATCAATGTTTATTTATGTTTGTTTTGAAAGACTGAGTTTATGGACCTGAGCCATATAAGTTTTTATGACAGTAAAACACATAAACACATGTTCCTTTTTTGTTCTTCTCTTTTGGTATTTAAAAAAATACAGAGAAAATCTATACTATATTGTAACTGATCTTACCTACAAAGATATGTAGTCACTGCAAAAAGTCAATCCCTTCCAACAAACTCAACAAAAGCCAGCACCAAAGCCTCCGTCTCTGAACTGTAAGAAAAGGAGAACATTTCTCCTGGATTTACTTAGAAGTTCTTGGTTGAAAAAAAAACCACAAAAAGGTATAGAAATAAATTGACAACTGTGTCTGTCTGGCACATTCAAACATCTAAGTAAGCTGAATGCACTTAACCTACTTCCTTTCTAAAATTATAGTTCTTATAAAAGGACTAATTATATATCTTTAACACATACTTAAGACATTTAAATTGAAAATATAGATGAGTTGGCTTCTACAAACATTGCTTCCATACACAGATACTGTTGTTATATAAGCAGTTCTTTTCTATAAATTTATCTCTGATCAAAGAGTTAAGGAAAAAAATCGAAAAACTTATAAAGTATTAAAATCATCTCTCTCTTGTTCTTTTTTTGCCTTAATTTCATTTTGTTTCTCTTCAGAAATACTGGATTGCCAGATGTCTGGCTTCTATTGCATATTTTTCTTTATTAGAAATTTTTAATTATGATTTATGAAAACATTCTGAAGACAGTGAATGCATTCAGAAGAATGCTATTTGCTTTAAATGTGGTATAAATATTAACTTCTGTCAGTTACAATGGTTACTTAATTTAAGCTTAATATGTATCTTTCATTAAATGCTTGAGAGAGAATCTATAAACCAGAGTTAGTACACAGGAGATTAAATACTGAGGTTTCTCCTCAATTTGCAAGCTCTTAATTCCATAAGAGTGTCTGTGTTTTGCTCATTACTGTACTGCTGAATGAAGTTTAAAACCTACCAAGACACAGATTTAACAGCCATTACATTTGATTCACTGCTTGATAAGGCCATATGCAATCAGATAATATGCCTCTTCATAGCTTAGCCAATTAAAGTATAGTACATTCTGATTGTCATATCATTGACAGGCCAGGATGGGAGTATTTCATAGAACTTTTTTTGTCATTCGATTCCCTCCTCACACTGGAGGAATCTCAGCACTATTCCTACTGGAAATCAGATGGAATTAATGTCAGTATGGCTGATTTGAAAGTCAAAGGTAAAAAACCTGGAATGCACATCTGAGAACATAAGGGACTCTGGAGTGCAGGTAGATCTTCATCAATGCTCCTGGTCAAAGGGAAAGGGTTTGAAAGGGCCAGTTGAATGCGGTGAATCAAGAAGTGGTTACAGGTCTGGTGCCACAGCCAAAGTTTCAGCTACTTAGACAACGGGACTCACTTTGAGAAACCTCTGCTGGGAGAAGACAGGGTATGTCTGTCCAAAAAATAAAAGACATCTCTAGTCATGGGCTTGCCAAGCTGGTGAAGAGAGCTTTAAACAAAAGTTGTTGGGGGAGGGGAACTCTTAGTTCTACCTACTCCTAGAAGTCAATCTTATTCTTACCAGTTGGGTGCCAATGCCAGTGAGAGATGTCCATAGCATGGAGATGGATCCAGGCCTGCAGGAAAGTACCTGAAGATCAGTGCAAAGGAATTGCATCCATTCAATTCAATAATTCACTTTCTTTAGGGGCCCAAATTAAATGTCTCAATGCAAATGCATCCTTCATGGGGAATAAATGAGGATTGAGAGATGTACGCACACCTGCAGGGCTACAATCTTGTTGGTATCATGAAGACCTGGTGGGATGGCTCCTGTGATTGCAGTGCTGGTATGGAAGAGTACAGGCTCTTAAACAAGGAGGCAGTGTCACCTTCTGTGCAATGACCAGCTGGAGTGCAGGGAGCTTCACCTGGAGATGTATCAAGGGCTTATGGATCAGGGTTAACGGGAAGGCAGGGACAGGTGACACCAGAGTGGAGGTGTGCTATACCCAACCAAACCAGGAAGACCAAACTCATGATACCTTCTACAGGGAGATAGGAGCAGCCACATGCAAAACTCTGCTCCTCTTGGGGAACTTCAACCACCCTGATAGCACCTGGTCTTGTTGAAGGTGTCCCTGCCCACAGCATAGGGGTTGGAAATAGATGATCTTCAAGGTCTCTTCCAACCCAAACCATTCTATGAATCATGATCCTTTTTGGCAAATAATTGATCCTTAAAGCAGAATTTTATCCAGATTCCAGAACGTAGAAGAAATCCCTAATGCTAATATATTTATTTTAGTTCATGGTTCATGGAGCTACTTGCTCCTTCCCCAGCTTCTTTGTCTCTAAGTGGGTGACACTTTTGTCTCTCTAACTAACTTAGTTTGCAATAAATAGATAGGATCAGAGAAAGTACATAACCTTTTGTTCCCTACAGATATAAAAAGCAGAAGGTATTTGTGATCTAACCAATCTGTAACTAGAAACGTGTGAAACTTTCCTGTTATTCTTACAAATGTGTTTATTGCTTAAATAGAAGTTTTTTGGGTTTTCTTTTCTGCTGGAAATTTCAAGTTGAGCCATATATCTTTAGCATTCTGCTAGCAGATATTTTAGAATAGTGAACATATGTTCAATTGTTTTTATAGAAGAGATGGCGGGTAATAACAGTCAGTTTCTTAAATATGTAGATTCAGCTTCTGCAGAACGTAAGCCTATGCACCAGTACGTTAATTAAATAAGTAAATATTCAACAAAAGCTGGTTTTGAAAATACAACACTTTTATTGCGCTATATCAGGCTATGGTTTTTTGTCGCATTGTTTGGTTGACATTCTGTTGTCTCTAGAACTGTCAAAGGTGTAAGTTTTGTGATCAAATGCTTTATCACTTTCTTCTGAATTTTGTGAAAATCACACTGTAATGCAACATAACAAAATCCTTCAGTGTGTTATACAAAATATTCTATTAATATATTTTTCCTCACTGCAGGGCTAATGAATGGATAAAAACCACTCTACTTTTGAAATAATGTTAGATTGTATACAGGGGCCTAAAAGTTTTACATAGCTCTGGTAAAGACCTGTCAATTCTTACCTGATGAAACTGGAGCAGTTCTCAGCTCTGCTTTTACATCAAACTAAGAATACATAATTTAACCCTCACACCTGCCTTAAAACAAATGCATCAAGCAGGATACAAAAAAATTTACTATATCAGTTGAAATGTCACCCATCCCAGAAAAATACCATATTCCTACATCTTCAGAGTTCATTCTATTTCAGGATGAACTGAATCACTTATTCAGTTCAGACTTGCTTTTGGACAGAAAAAGAACAAGGCATGTTCTTTCATACTTTGGACATGAAGTATTTTGTGGAGTAAGACCTATCTCCTAAGCTTAAGCAACTTCAGCAGCAGCTGTGCAGACTATCCATTGGAAAAGACAGGATAGGTCTGGTCTGAAATCTTATAGTAGACACCCAATCATAGGTAAATAATTGAAAAACTTGCAATCTTGATA
Source organism: Muscicapa striata striata (assembly GCA_030060385.1). Lineage (NCBI taxonomy): Eukaryota > Metazoa > Chordata > Aves > Passeriformes > Muscicapidae > Muscicapa > Muscicapa striata. Next base: position 4,718,142 of record JAREIS010000075.1, on the reverse strand, counting down.
GGAGGAAAGCAACGAGTCTTTCGAGAGACAGGTAACTTTAAAGGCCAATCTTAGAGATCAGATGAGCACTGGCTTTATTGAATTCATTGGGTTTAGGATTTGATCTTAATTTAGGTGCCTAATTCTCCCATACATTGTATAAAGGGAGATGACAGTTAAATGGTAATTGATTATTTCTGACTCTTTTTATTAGCTCTCATCCTATCTTTTTGTGTGTTGTATAAACTCTGTTTAAGTCCACTGGAACTTTAAATTTGCGTAAACAAAACTAAGACTTTATTGTTAAACATTTTTTTAAAATTCTTTCTTCAGTTTTATAAGATTTAGCTTTTGAATACTTTTAGGTGTGATACCTTTCAGCAGAGGGACCTTTTGCCTTTTGAAGACTTCTGTCTATTTGGCTAATTTAGATCAGAAAATCTTTTGCGGTAAAAACTTGTGTTTATTTCCAAATTGCAGTTATATAAGAGAAATGTCCTCCTAATGTTCTTGATTTCTCTAGTTTGTATCCATTGATTGCCTTGAATAAAAAGCTCCTTCTGATAATATTGCTTATTTCTCCTCTTAAATTCATCAAAGGAATATATTGGCCAATTATTTGTCTTAGTGACATGCATAGAAGTTGGTAAAAAAAAAAAGACCTATGTTAGAATTTCTATTTAACTCTTCTTGTATTAATTAAAATAATTATCAATCTCCATGTTTATTTCCCAGTATATACCATCAGTAATGTCATTCCAGAATTGTTTTTTCATTGAGTAGACACTATCTGAGTTAAAATTAGATTTTCTATTCTTTTTCTGTCTTCAGAAAACCCTTTGTACCAAGAATTATCTTTCTTCAGGACATGCTTTGTTGCAGTTCAGTAGCAATAAATTTCACAATCAAGACTATTTTAGCCCACTGTGTAAATTTGACTTTTCAAATTATTTTCACTTCTCCAAAGTTGGTAAAAGTCATTATTTCCTGTCCAAATGTCTTCAAATAGTTATTAGCCTATGTATAAATTTAAGGTGTCTCAAGACAGACATCCTCCAAGACATAATGGTTACTATCTGCAATGAAAGATTCACAGTAAACATAAGTCTTTTTTAAAGTTTGTAGAAATTGTAGCTCCAACTCTCTAGGGACATTTCTGGCAAGGAAAATGATGATTTGGGATTTTTAGTTGTTTTAGTATGGGTTTTGGGCTTTTTTTCCCCCTTAATCTTGCTTCTGTAAAACTCTGCTAAAATCAGTAATATCTGTTCAGCTTGCTCCAAACGAAAGACCAATTTAACTAGCTTCAGACTAAATATCTTGAGAACTATATTTTCTCCTTCCATTTTAACCATTCATTAAAGATATGTCCCCTCTGTAAATATACTTTCATAGTAAAAGGAGGGGTAAATTATCCCCTTCACAGGAAATTAAATGGTATTTGGAAGATTTTACAGACCATAAGAGGACCCAGACTAATGTGAAAACAAACAAATAAACAAAACCTGAACATAACCAAGAACCCAAACAAACAAAAAACCCAAACAAGAACAACAACCAAAAAAAATAGAAACCAAAAAACCAAACACAGGCTTCTTTTTCCCTCTCTGTTTTTTTTTTAATTGCAGAAAGATTGTTTGCTATATAACTGTGGGCTACTAAAAACTATCGGTGAATTTCCCATGCTTTTCATCACAGTTTGTTTTACTTTAGTCTTCCTTTTCCACTCTTTCCATTACTTAAACTAATTCATTAATTCTTATGACCAAATTGCTTTTAAATCATTATTTTTTGCTAGTTTAAGTTATTGATTTTATTTATTATGCATTCTATTATGCTTTCTTTCTTTCTTTCTTTCTTTCTTTCTTTCTTTCTTTCTTTCTTTCTTTCTTTCTTTCTTTCTTTCTTTCTCTCTTTCTTTCTTTCTCTTTCTTTCTTTCTTTCTTTCTTTCTTTCTTTCTTCCTCTTTGCCTCTTTTACAATTAAATAAAACATATATAATTTTTAGGCACCAACACCTAACCTCATTTGGTTTTAATCATATTTTTTTGGGTATATTTTGAACCTTTGAAGTTCTTTCTGTTTCATATACAGAGACTTAATTTTCTGTGCTATTCTGGGTTTGAACCAGATCATAACACCTTGACAGAGGGGACTATTATCATGTATATAAAAATAATGGGAATTTGTGTGTGGAATGGTGGATAGACTGACTTCAAGGGATGATTTCTGGGACATCAAAATCTTGTATCTGATCTCTCTTGTTCTATGATGTACTGACTGTGACCTGTTTTCTTAGCAAAAAAATGTTTTGAGACAGTAAAACACATATGCTAATACAGAAGAATAGAAATACAGGAGTCATATTGCTACAGGTATTACTAGGATTTTATGCAGACCCAGTGTGTTATGAAGAGTTTGCTCGGTTAGTTCAAAAGTTTGACTCAGTGTTTTTTACATTTCTGTCACAGGTCCCTCATCAGTTTGTAATCAATGAGAAAAACCACATTTCTTTAGTTCTCTCAGAGGACATCTATTTTTGAAAGGGTGCAGTTTTATTTTCTTGCTATAAACGTCATTTCTGCTGGCTAATACATACACAAGGATTGAAGTTATTCGCCTCTCTCCATCTTCCCACAGATCTCTTACAGAATTATCTTATCTAAATAGCAGTCCTGCTTCTTGTATGACCTCCAAGGAAAAGTTCTCAGAAATCCTGAGAGACTACAACAGTATAAATTTCAAAGGAGTAATAATTATAAGAGAGGGTTGAAAGTGTCATCACTTTAATTCCACATCTTATTGAACTCCAAGTTTTTTACTTGAAAGTATAATGAAGCATATATCTTGGTACAATGCTTTGAATCCTTCAAGAATGAACATTGCTAAAATAATTAATCAGTCTGAAACAACTTTGAGTTTAGAAGTTGAAAGTAAAATATAAGTTCAAAGTACTTTTTAATTTTTTTCAAAGCAATAATTAGATTTCCAGAAAAGAGAGAAAATTAAGAAATATTATAATATTTTAGATGTCATAACCAAATCTGACATAAAAACTAATAAATAAATAAATAGATAAATAAATACCTTCAAAAAGAGTGGCTTAATTTTTGAGCAAACTGAGCATTTAGTAACAGAGTTGAAAGCCTGTTGTGGTCTTGCAGAATCTTCTGAAATGAAGTGCCTTATGTACTTCCTAAATAATGGTATAAAAGCCTCTTTTGCTCTCCTATGTTCAGAGATTTTAGTTCATCATTTTCTCAGTGCAGTAGGCTGCATTCTACTCCGTGACATGAGAAGATTTTAGCTGGGCTCAGACTAGGAGAAAATGAACTCATTTGCTATATGCAGAAAAAGTTCCAAAAAAGATGGAGACCCTGAGAAAGAAAGAAAGAGGAGGTAGAGAGGGGTGAGAGTATGTGGAGGGAGTCTGCTGAAAGAAACATAGAAAAAATGCAAAGTGAAGCAAAGATAAATACCTAGACAAGGAATTATGATGAAAGGGAAAAAGAAGAAAGAAGCAGATTTTAATGGAAGTTTTAATGAAAGAAACCCAACGCATATTCTCTTTTATGTCTTTTATTACTGCTGGTTTTAGTCTGAATGAGTTGAGACTAAGCAATTATTGTGATCTAAATACTTAATGTGCTGTCTTTACCTGTGAAAAATAAACATGCTTGCGAAAATATTGAATTGCCATTGGCACAAAAAAAAAAAAAAAAAAAAAAAAGAAAAGAAAAGAAAAAGTAATTGCTCATAAAGCCAGGGAAATTGCATTAACTTTAGTATTTAAGGAAATCCCTGAACAGACTGAATTCAGTGCTGTGGCAGCACTTTTCTGAGTTCCTTTGCCCATTATTCTGTTTTCAAAAACCTTATTGTTTCATGAAGGTTTTGCTTGATAAGGCTAAAGATTTCTATACATTATTCTTTTGTACACATTTTCTGGGGTTTATAATCCTTCTCCAGCATTAGAGCTTAACTTGTAGCTGCTGGCACTGCTCCCTTTGTTGTCTGTGGGGAACATACCACTCCCTTCCAGGTACCTTTACTCCTTCTTAGAGTACAACCTAGAGGTAGATTTTGGACTATTGTTTAGTGCCACAACCACGTATTTACTAAACAAGGAAAATGAACATATGTTGGAGAATTTTGGAGCTAAGTGACAATTCATTATCCAAGCTTAAAAAGAATTGGACTATTATTTCAGTGTCACAACGTTTTTGGCACTTGGCCAAAAGGCAGGTTATAAGCATGAAGACAACTCATAAAGCAGATAATCATGTTACAGAGGACTACAGCTGCTCTTCAGGCAGAATTTTGCTTCCTCATGGCCATTCTGTAAAGCCAGTTTATACTTTGAAATTACCAGGTTCTTCCAATTTAAAGTTCAAATTTAATTACAAAAAAAAAAAAAAAAAAAAAAAAAAAAGAGATCAAGCTCATCATATCACTGCAGAGATCAAGGACTATCATATCCTGGAAAGAGACAACCAATGGCAGCTAAGAAAATCAAGAATTGCTGGTTTAAATTTTTGGAAATTATATTTGTAGGGCTTTGTGCATACCAGCACACGCACCTATAATGCTATCTATTTTAATTCTATTTTAATGAGGGATGTAATAGAAAACTCACCAGTGCTTAAAGCAACATCTTTTTCATTGTTTTCTACTCGCTAAGCTTGACTGCCAGTGAAAAATGGTGTGGAAATGGATTGGACTAGAAAGATACATGTGCTACTCAAAATAAACTTAAGTTAGAGTTATAATGACTGAGGGAGAGCAGCCGCAGGCTAAAAGGATCAAAATAAACTGAAATCTCATTCTCCAAAAGTGATTATTTCAGCAGAAAACAATGCAATTCTTGTTTACTGTCTAGGAAACATGAATTTATAGTGATGATAGACATTACAATCTCTTAGGGAGATCACTATGAAGTAAACCACACATTTTAATTGCAAAGGAATGCAATCAGCTTACCTTGGAAAAATTGCTGATATAAAACTAGTCAAATTTCATTGGAGATGAGATGTAGAGTTTCAGAAAAGAATTTATTACTATTTTCAAGTGATGACATGCAAAATATTGATGTTAGAGGGCCAATGCATTTTCACAAAGCAAGACAAGAGGATCAATTTTGATCAATTTTCTTATTCAGTAGTAAGCCCTACATCATGGAAGGAAACACTGATTACTAGTGTTAATTAACTTTCATCCCTTCATGACCCAAAATGTTGAATTACATGGTAATAGACAAGAATTAAATGCACTAGTCACCAATCTATTTACCTGATACTGCACTGATATTTAATTAGAAATTCTTTATAGTGGCCTCCACCCTTCAGTCAGATATGTGTGGATAAGGATGAAATGTTTATGTAAGAATAATTGAAAACTCATTCATCTCAAAGGGTGTTCACTTACAAAATGTGAAAGCAAATACACTTTACATCATGCTACCTGCATATCAATACCCCTGTTTCCTGGTAGCTGAGAAATCTGGATTCTAACTTTTGTTTTGATGCAGTTCTGCTATGATCCTGGGCAATCATTGGTGTCCAGATTTTCCAAATCAATCTTTAATAATTGGGTCCCTCATCATAAATTTCTGAAGAAGGGCACAAGAAAGTCTGGACTATGACTATTGACTCAAAAGATTTATTAGAATTATGACTATCAGTATTTTCCAGTTGTTCCTTATGCTTGAATTACTATATCCCTACTTATCTGCAGGAAACAACAAATCCACTAATAAGACACTGTTAAGATCTATGCATCTTTATTCAACAAATGCCAATTATTGGTTAAATTAAGCAGCTTCTTTAATAAAGGATACCCTAAAGTTAAATGCATCCCAAATTATGAGAAGCTAAGACAAGGGAAAATCATATTAGTAGTTTTAGACATAAACGGAGTGAAAAAAATATCAGCCCAATGATGAAAGAGGAACAACAATTTAATTCTTTCCCCAAAAGAACACAAAGGAGTTGCAAAAGGTGCGTTTAAAATTACCCAGCTTCAGATGTCTACATTATATAGATAGTTGAGTCTATACTATTTATCCAAGCCTTTTTCGTACACAGCAGAAAGAGGCATCTTCTCGAGTAATTTCTTTGACCCAGAGCAGACAACCTGATTAGGATGAGTTGACTGAAACTCTATAGATTCTACTTTCCCTCAGTGACTACAAAAGGAGGTCAGGTGACTGGTCCTGACTGAGACATTCACCTTTCACATTTACAAAGTCATATGAGACCATGTATCTTGACATGGTTTAACCTGAGCCTTTTGTCTCCTACAGGATCCTCCAGCAGGGCATGGTTTGCAACACATTTCTTAAGAGTGTTTCAAAATTAAAAAATCTAATAAATTATAAAAGAAGAGCTAGGACAAGAGAAGGAAGCGTAAGGGAAAATATAAAGGAGACACAAACGGAGAAGAATAAATAACAAATAAAGAAACAAATGGATAGAGAGGAAGGCAATCAAAGAAAGAAAGAATTAAAAAAGGAGAAAAGGAAAGAAAGAAGGAAAAAGAAAAAAAAGAGAAAAAGAAGATATTTAAAAAAAGAAAGAAAGTGAAGAGAAAAAAAGGAAGGAATAAGAAAGATGAAAGATAAGAAAGGAAAGGTGGAAATAGAAAACAAAAAGTCTGAACTCTACTTAGTGGAACAATAAATAGCAAGAAGTGTTTTGTATGCATTTAATGATTCCAAATTGCACAGTTGGCACAAAGACATAATTGTTAATAGGCACTTTGGAAATGACAGTGATAATACGCTAGATTAGGCAATGACCATTTTCTGATCATTACTATCTCTCTGTTTAAAGTAATTACTACAAGTGACCTTAATGCCAGCGAGGACTTGGTTTACTGAAATTAAGCTTCCAGCATCAATGGCTAAACTGTCTCATATAGCTGTTAATGTTTATACATTTATTTGTTCAGAAAAGAGAAAAAAAGAAAAGTGTCAGATAAATCTTTATCTGATGTAAATTACCACAGCTTGCCTGTCCCCTAAGCTGATTTACACAGACTGGTCAATACACACTACAGTTCACCAAAAGTCAATATTCACTTTATTTACAAATTGGAAAATGTGCATTTTTGCTGCAGGGAAGAGTAAAGCATGTCTTTGATTCTTCCTTGAACAAATGAAAAAACAAACTACATTATTTCAAACGTAAGGGTACTGAGTCATATCGCAGTGTCATTTGCAAGAGAACCCTGAGGCTGTGGCAGGCCAGCTTATCTTACTGTTGCCAGGTTTATTACTAGCAGAGTTTTGAATGCTTAACACTTCTTGAAGGATTTCAGAATGTCAGACTGACTGACAGCTTTACTCAGTGACTTCCTTGCTAGTGAGTATATGACAGTTTGACAGATATCCTTAGGGTTCATTTAATTATTTTATGCAAGTTTCTTTACTGAATAGCATTAATGACCATTTTACATTGCATGCACAGCAGCACCAAACTTAGGTTGCCACATTGCATTCTATCCTAACCCCCATTTAATAGCTCAGGGCATTCTTGTACTTTTCCCCTTCCTTCTCCTTTAGACAAAAAAAAAAAAAAAAAAAAAAAAAAAAAAAAAAAAAAAAGAAAAAACATATTCACACAAAAAGTTAACAGATTGAAGATGGATGTTTACATGGCTCCTCATGAAATTAAAATATCATCAAATATTTTTAAAATTGAGAAGGTATATATGCTGAAAAAAGTTATTCTGGTAACAGGCTTTTAAAGAAAAATAAAAGCAGCAAAGGAAACACAAGGAGAGAAAGTAAGAAAAGTTTTCAGTTCTGAATCAAAAAAATTATATATAATCATGACTAGTAATACCATTTTCATTGTTAATATTTTCATTTTTTATTAAGATCTATTCTCCAACAGGTTAAAAGCATACATCTATGTTCAGAGATACTTTAATCTAGGCAAACACTGACTTTTTTTTTTTCTCATTATGGCAGGTATGGCTCCTTTCTTAATACTCAGAGAGTCTTGCAGCAGCTGCCATTGATGTGGAATGGCAGATATGATCTATAGTGTCATTAAGTAGCTAACCTGCTCTTGAAATGTTCATTAACAATTCTTAGGTTTGGGGTATGGAAACCTTACATCCTTTCTGACTGGATAACACAGTGAAGGTGTCTTTTCTTGTGACTCATACGTCTTCAGACTGCAAATTCCTTGCCATTTTTCATTACAGCACTTGAGAAAGAAAGCAGACTATATTTTAACAATTCAAAGACTTAACACTACATCACAGATCTATCTAAGCTATCACCTACTCTGATGAGAGAGGGAGATGAAAATAGTTAGTATTTTTATATTTCTTTGACAATTCTGAACAGAAAAACTCATTAAAACATTCAATAAAGCAAATTTTGAAAGCAACAATATTCCTATCTCATAGACTGTGAACATTACTCATAGAAAAAGTAGCTTTTGAAGCTGTCATATCTGCTGCTTATCTGCAGAATATCAAACATACAGAAAGGTTAACTCTGGGTGACCTGATAACAACCTCCTGCTTCTCTTTGGTTAAGAACAAAGTGCTTGATCAGGATTAAAGTTTCATCAATGAAACTCTTTAATAGGAAAATAAGCATATTTTTCTGGCCAAGGAAAGGAACTGACATTTTCCCATTTTTATAAATGTGATTCAATTTCTATAAACTGGTCCACACAATTTCTATTTCTGTGATCTACTCAGGGGGTCTGGATGCTGTGTTGAAAGCCATGGAATAAATCACTATTCAGAACTCGTCAGATGCACATAAAGTGATGCATTGGCTCTCATTGGCAAGTTGGAACCTCCCAAAAGAAATGGAGAAAAAAAAAAATAGGTAATTTGCAGTTTTGGTAGCTAGGCATTCACTAGGAGAGTTTAATATTAACTCAGTCTCCATCAAACACTTCCTACGTAGACCCAGAGTAATTGTGAAAGGCAAAGTGTTGTTTCATGTTTGTTTCTTTCTAGTAAAGCAGTTTCAGATACATATTTTAAAAAATTATTCTTAAGGGTTGAGTAATTGTAGCTACAAATGAAATTGATGAAAATATGCAGCATTTATAGGACTAGGACAATGATCAAGAAAAACAGATAATTATGTAATGGAGACATTTATGGCTCTTTCCCTTGACATTGAAAAAGCAGTTTTATGATAATTCAAGAGTCATATACATAATAAAGTGATTAATCAATCAAATGTTTGCATGTGTAAAGATCAGTCTATTAGCACTTTGACCTCTGCCTATACTTATTTGAAAAGCACAGAAAGCATACATCTTATTCTACAGTTCAGGTCCCTTCTCTCTTCTCAAAGAAGTTTAATATTTTTTATAGAAAAATGGACTTGGCTGCATCTTACAGGTAAGGCTTTGAGTGTGAAGCCAGTGATAATGGTTCTTGATAAAAAAATGATGTATAGTTTCACTTCATTAGAATGTGGACAAAGTGCAGCAATGATTCATTCCATTCTCCATCAGGAAAAATCACCACCAGCTATCATTGTGCTGAATGGCACTATTTTATCAAAAATAGATATAAGGATTTGGGATGAAGAAAAATATTCTTATGCTACCATTCTTGAAAAGACCTTCTACCCTCTGTTCCATCCCTTGTTGTTTTTCATGGAGAAAATAATCAATTATGTGAAAATAATAGATTATGCAGACTATTAATTATTATCATCATACTTTCAGGGCTTCACTGACAACTCTCATCTTGTGCTTATGTTGCGTGGAGGTAAAAACATCTGCTGAATTAATGACAAATCTGTCAGTGCCTTTATCCTCTGCCCTGTTTGAAATGATTAAACTCACCAAGTGTTTGCTTAATCTATTTTTCTTTTTCATATACCATGCTCACTGCCTGGGGCAAACCCATCTAATAATATTCAATTGAATAAAACCATAACTCATGACCCAATAAATTATTAAAAAATCCTGCACTGCATCAGATTCATCATTCATCTTACCACAGTGGCAGAAAGCCTACAAAATTCCTTAACAATTCTTGCTGTGATAAATAGTTCTATTAAAATTTATGAATACAGTGGTATATATTAACACATATTTTGGTACTGAATTATCTGTCATAACTTTTGTTTATTTCATGCACCAACATGTTGCATTAATAATTTCATTGATCTGCAAAACTCACATTCAGCTATCATCATATGTTTTATTGTTTTTTATTTTTTAACTTAACCCTGAGATCCCTTAAAAAACGTGATAAGAATGCTGTTTTGCATTGCTTTTGCTCATATTTCAAGTCCTAATTTCTTAAGAATTATTAACCTCTATGTCTATATGAAGTGATTAATTACAAAACAAAATTATAACTTCCTTGACACACAATAGAAAGAATAAATAATGATTAAGTAAGTAACTGTCATAAGACTGAAAGATAACATAAATTAGGAAATATCAGCCTGGAAGTATGTGGAGTGAATGTGAGTTTTTTCTGTCCCATACTCTTTTGATTTAATGAAATCACAGAATTATAGAATTGTTTAGGTTAGAAAGCACCTTAAAGATCACCCAGTTATCCTTCTGCCACGGGTTGAAGTGTCACCCACTGGATCAGCTTGCCAGAGCCCCAGTCAAACTGCCCTTGAACACTTCAGGGATGGGCATCCACAGCTTCTCTGGGAAGCCTGTGCCAGTGCTTTACCACCCTTTGAGTGAAGTAGTCCATCATACAAGTGATATTGCCTGTCATGGAGAGTTTTCAGAGAAAATATTTTCATAGCATATTGAAAAAAAAAAAAAAAAAAAAAAACAAAAAAAAAAAAAAAACAAAAGCAGATACATCCCTTCCTATTTTCCTTTGCAAGATGAAGCAAATTCACTTTGGAGGCAGCCATTCTCGCTTCCATGGGGAGGGATATGAGAGGCATCATTAATCTCATAACCTTTTATTTGATATAGGCTGAGGGATGAAAGTAGTTTACATTGTTAAATTGTGTTGTACAGCTCTTTAGCAGCAGAACCTTCAAAAATCCCTATGGATAGACTCCATGATCATCAGAATAATGATGGAAAAACTATTCAGCATATACAGAGTTATTGTCTTCCTACTTGCTTTTGCATTTATTTCTTCCTGCAATATACTTTCACAGCATGATGAAAAGGTATAACCCAGAAGTATTATTTGATGACAAAGACAGATAATTCTGCAGATAATACTAGTCTATAGGTAATCTCCCCTGCTTGTACACTAGGTTTTGACTTGGTCACAAAGCCACAGATATTCTTTTTAAAAACTGTCTCACATGAACAGTAAAGATATGTTTTAGAAAAGTTTTTAAATCATGGCACTAAAATTCTCATAGAACCATGTCATTTATTAGAGGGAAAAGAAATCAAAACTGATTGGCGCTAATGCACTTTGACTATTCCTATTATTGACAATGTAGAAATGCTCTGTTCTGGTTTAAAAACAGGTAAAATGAGCAAATGCATTACAGGTTTTTGAGGCTTAATAGTGTGCAGCTAGGAAAGCAAAGCTATTAAATATTTTTTCAAGGAGAACTTTAATGACAAAGCCACACTTGATAATGGAAGGACCACCTATGAATTCAGCTCTTTGAGATGCCTGTATCTGGATGCTCACTCCAGTCCCCAAAAGTTAATTGCAAGTCCTCATAAAAGCTGCATCTCCCAGGGTCTGAGAGCCAGAGAGAAGTCAGTGTGGGCCCAGGAGCAATCTTTGCTACTTCAGTACAGGGTGAGAGGAGCCAGTCACTTCTGCTCAGTTTGAGCCCTCACTGCGTTTAATCTACAACTTCTTTTAATTTACATCGGTGTAAAGACCTCCCACTGGTGCTCCACATCCTCCCAGAGGAAATGTTTCTTGTTTGCCTGTGGTCAGGAAGTGTCCGCAGCAGCAGAACCATGGGGACATTCAAAATGCACAGTTAATGTATCATGGCACATTTAAGACAGATGCCTTTTATCTAGGGGTGTAGATGGATAAAAGAAACACGAGAAATAATTGTGTGTGTTCATGACTTTGTGTTCTTTGAGCCCAATTACCGCATCAAAAAGCAACTTTTACCTGCAGTTGCACCACAGCAGGAGTAGCAAATTATAGGAATAGTACAGAGGAGTTCTGATACAAAGTCTTGTATGTTTGTCCTTCTGCCTTGCCTTTTTCACCTCCTTCCCCTGTGCTTCCCTCCCTCCTAAGATAACTTACATTTTTCCTTGTAAGCCATCAGTTATTAATTATCTCCCTCTCTGGTCCAGAAGGGTTCCCTCACCCTCAATGCTGGAACATTGGGTAAGAGAATGTTACAGATAGTAAATTGATTGTTTTGCTCCACAAAAATTTTAAGTATAATTAAAATATTCAAAAGTGGATATACTGGCACTCAGATGGCCTCTGCTCTACAAAGAGGCCCTAGCTCTGAGATATAAGCCCTAGTCTGAATATTTGCCATTACCTCTAACCAGAAGGACATCACCAGAAAAGAGAGTCATGCTCATACTTCCAGGGATGATTCTGCCTACAAGAGAGCTGTGAGTTCAGACTAGATTACAGCTAAGTGATCAGTGAAGAAACTGAAAAACTGTTCCCAAGGAAATCCTCTCTGCTCTGACACCTGATGCAAACAACATGGATTAACCAGTTCATTATCTCTGCCACAGTGCCTGCAAAATACTTGCTGAGATAGAAAAGTGGCTGAACGAGTCTGTTGTTAAGCATGTTTTATCTGATCATGCTTCACCTTTCTTTTGCCATTTAGAGATGAACACTGCCATGTTGTTCTGCCATTCAGCTTCCCTTCAGCTTGTATGGAAGACAAAGCAGTCTTACTCAGAAGTTTGTTTATGCAGCTTCTAGCAGCACAGCTGTTGTTGCTTGGAGGGGATTTCACAGTGCTACTGCTATGGAAATTGGAGAAAAAAGGAGTCTGCAACATCCTATACATCCTTAGAGTGACAGCTTAAACAAAAGTAAGCAGGCAGAGTCAGAGAAAGGCCAACACAGCCCAATTTCAACACCAGCCCACATGTTGCCCAATCAAACATATCTGCATCATTTAGGCTTTAAAAAAGGGAAAAACAGTGCCTTCCACCTACAGGTTTCTAGCATTAACAAGTAGGTATATTTTGGGGACATACATCAACAACAAGCAAATTTTGATGAGGCAAATATACTAAGTACCTTTGGCTTCAGAAATTTTATCTTAATTTTGTTTACCCTATAATTTGTAGGAAAAAAAAATGCATGCAGATTTAAAAAATTAAGCAGCCTTTTTTTGAAGCATACTACGATCCAAATATGGATCCAAATATGATTATATGGACAAGAAGGTATAACTTCATTCAGGCCAGATTTTAAGCTGGTAGAAATTGGCAGAAATCCCTGACCTTCAGTATTCATTGATAGACCAGCAATAGAATAAAATTTGCCTATCTGAGCTGTTGCTTTGTCAAAGCGTTTTACTGTTTGCAGCCAGTTTTATTTACTTTACAGGGAAACAAATGAAAGTCTACAATGTTTTTGTTTTCAAGGTTCCAAAGTCCAGGTAAATCACTCTGTCTCAAGACTGGATTCTTCAGAAGGCAAAATTCCAGCATGAGGTGTGGGAAACTCACTTTAAAATAGCAAGATTTTAAGATATCTGTATCTATAGCTGACTGAATTGTAATTTTCAGTTAAGAAATTTATACTAGGCTTTATCAATGTAAAAAAGTATGGGAAATAAGTCCCACTAAATAATCAAGAAAAAAAAGTAGACCTGGTTTATTTTCTGAAGTATACTGTGGCGTGCTTTCCTCTGGAACACTGTATCACTGCTAATGATATCAAAATTATTTTAGTCAGGTTATAATCTAAGTATATATGTCCCTATAACCCTCTATCAAAACTTCTTTAATATTATTTTGTGTACCCTTCACAGGAAGGAAGGAAGCTGATCTTTAATCCTGTAAAAAAATTGCCCTGATATATTCACCAAAACACTGTGCCTTACAAACTTGCAAGGTCCATTTAAAGCTATCAACTAACCAGATTTCAACCAAAGCATAGCAAAAGAGGGTGGTTGGACAGGGAATTTAAAATTTTAGTGGTTTAAGATCGTAGTCACTTGGGAAAAGGGAACAGCTTCTAAATTATCTCTTCTGTCTGTGCCCCAAGACTACAAAATATTGAAAGCTGAATTACAAGCTGTAAATGTCACATCAGACATTTAAGGGGGCAACAGATGAATAGAAAGAAAAAAAGGAAAAAATAAAAAGGAAAAAAAAAAGTAAAAAAATACAAAAAACCCAAACAAACAAACAAACAAACAAACAAACAAACAAACAAACAAAACCCACCAAAAAAAACCCCACCCATAAACCAAAACAAAATCCAACAAAAGCAGGAATGAAATAGAGTAGCAATTATATATCCTTTCAGAGAAGACAGAAGTGAAGGTAAAAACACTCAGATTCTATAACATCTAGGTATTAATAAAACCCAAGCAGTTAGCATGAATAAAACAAAAGGCGGTTTTAAATCTCTTTAAGGAAGAGTACTAAAGAAGTATAGTTGAAAAAATATTCTATAAACCCGTATTTGTGACAGAAAACTGAAATATTAAATACTAATAGCCCTGAGAGCCCTCCTATTATGGTGGACTTTAGCTTCTAAAGATGCATATTCCAGAAGAAATGTTACTTGTAAAAATACTGCTGGATGTAATAGGAGGAAAATTTTCTCTCAAAATTTACATATATTCAAATAAGAGGGTGTCACAAGGGAAGTGAAGCTGGAGAAGATCTGATTTAGTGGAAACATTAGAGAAAAGATGAGGAACCAATTATAGAAAACCTTCAGTGTTTCTGGGATGTGCTGGAAAAGGAAATAACCAAGAGGCATAAAAATTTCATGTAGTTTTAAAGCAGTCTGTGTTTAACTAAAACACTTTCAATATTTTAAATATCAGTTAGATGCCTAAAATATGTATGTACTAACAATTCAATTAGAGATGTGTATTTTGTGATAATTGATAAAGTAAAAGTTATTTAAAATATAAAATGGTGGAGTGAAAGTTCATTAGTACAGAATTCAAGGTCATGCATTTTACAACAGTAACATAAACCTCTGCCAGGAGTTTATACCCTAAAACAGCCTAAATTTGAGTAGATTGCTTCATCACAGAAGTTTACTTTGTACAGTCCAGTACAGGAACAAGAAATACAAACTGACTCAAGTGTAGAAGAAGAATATAATAACTTTTTTTTTTTTTTTAAATCTTCTATTTGGGCAAGAAAATTTAATTTCTTTTACTAGAAATTCTGTGACTTTCTTTTAAATGCAATAAAATTTCCTTCATTTATCGCTTTTCTTCAGGCTGCTGGAAAAGGAATATGTTGGTATAGCAGTATGTAATTCCCTTTTCCCTAGCTGAATAGTCAAGAATATGTCCTGCTCATACTTCCCCATCATACTGATAAGGTTCACACAGTTTTGCCACCTTTGATCTTTGTTGATGGATCTTTCTATGTTTGTTTTGCTTTTTTTTAATTCTTTTTTCCTTATTTTGTTATATAGCAATAAAACACGATATCCAAGACAAGCTTCAACAGAAATAGCAGTCTTCCCAGTGCTACCTATCCTATTTCTTTTCTTAGCATTAATTTCAGCCCAACGATTTTATATTTTTTATAAGAACATCAAATACAGGCACCTCTTGAGTACCATACTGACTCCACTCCTGCACATTAGTAATCACACACACTTATATATGCAAGCATTTAATACATAATTTGTGTACTAGTGTATCCAGTGGAAATCATTCAGAGTTATGTTAGGCAGTAGGAAGCTGACTTGCCATATGGGTTGACATGCCTGATACTTCCTGCCTTCATTGGGAGAGTTATTAAAACAATACAATATGCAAGAGTAAGTAATGGAAAGGGAACCTTAAGAGCTTTTTTTTCCTTAGCCTGTCACATTTCCAAAGATGTTGCAGGGCAAAAATGCTAATAAGAAAAGGAGAGGCTGTTTAATTTCAGACAGTATTTGACACTCACTATTCCTTATTTTTAACCTGAATAATTAAGCTACTATTTCCCCCCTGTTTTCCTGATCTGTCTTTGTGGCTCAGCCTGGTTGATGGTGATATACAAAGAATATAGGTATGAAAACTGGAGCTTACAGGGAATAAAGAAAATGGCACCAGACTCTTTTTGTGTTATTCAATTACAGGATGAGAGACAACAGGAACTTAAATACCAGAAATTTTGTTTAAACATAAGAAAAAAAAAGCACCAAAGCAACATTTTTTGCTGTGATGGTGGTCAAACACTGGAGCAATTAGAGAGGTTGTGGAGTCTCCATCCTAAGAGATATTCACAGCCCACTGGGCATGAACCCTGAGCAGTCTTCTGTGGATGACTGACCTTAGGATGTCTGAACAGGGAGGTTGGACTAGATGACCTCTGGAGATACTTCCTAGGCTCAGCACTTCTATGGTTCCAGGATAGTGTGTAGGTCAGGATTGTTTTTTCTGAAAAGGTGATAATTGTCAAGCTCTACTCCTGAATTTTATTAATCTTTAATTAATGTCTCCTTCTTTTTTATTTTTGCTAATGAGGCATAGTAGAACAGTAGCTGGCATTAGGTTCTGAAAACAAATATTTCTCATATGACATGTGGTATTATGTTTGAAGGGATAAATGGCACAATGTAAATAATCTTTAACTTATTAGCTAGTTTCTAGCATTCATCCAAAATTCTGACAAAATGTAAGTTATATGCTTTGTTGCCAGAAATCACAATAAAATATTGTTATATCATAAATACATCTGTGAGTGATTTGTAGCAAATATTTTGTCGGAATTAAACTCCTCTACTGAAGGGAAAAAGGAAAAAAAAAAACAGAGAAAAATTGACAATATTTAATAATAATTGTTCTGGTTTAATAAATGTTACAGCACTAAATTGGATAAAATAAGTTTTTCAGTTTCTTTATGAGATTCCACATAGAGCAATATTTTGACTGCATTTTATTTACAAGCACAGACAGTCCTGAAGTGTCTCATTTTGCATGTCAACTCAGCTGATTTTCCACCCACACTTCATTACTTCTGCCATAAAATGTCACTTTTATGATTTTGCTTAAAGTAATAGCTATGGTTGAATAGCAAGAGAAAATGATGTTTTCCACCTCTGCTAATTATATTTTTTGCTTTGTAAAGATTTACTGCAATATTTATCTCAGTAACTTATATACAGCAATATATATATGTATTGCATGCAAGATTCTAGATATAAATGCACAATATTTATTTTTATAGTTAACTTATTTTTTAACCAAGGGAGGTGTTCATTTTCAGACTACATTAGTCTCATTTATCTCCATGATGTCCTTAATGTTATAAGATGTTACAGCCCCATTACTGGCTCCTGCAGGCCTGTATCAGCCTTTAGCTACTCAGGCACATTATTAGATTGTCAACGTAATTCAGACATCTCATATAAAACAAGTCAACCCACTGGCTCCAGTTCTTTGTAAATGTATTTGCCTGATTTAATACCTTTAAATTTATCAAGTGTGCTTTTTGATTTTGGTTACAGAGACACTACTTCGAGAATCTTGTTTAAAGCTGCTAAAATACTGAGAAAGGTAACTTAGCACAAACTCTTGCTATTTGCATGTACTGTTCTATTCTGGTGCATCACTGCACAATACCTGGATGAAGAAGAAAACTCAGAGAATATTTTCAAAACAAAAATAGAGAAGTATTTTGAGGTGACTTTGGCTAATTGATATAACTCTGTTTAGAGCCTTCTGATTTTTTCAGGAAAGTTACCTCCTTTTTGTAGGATTTAATGCCATAAAGGTTTTTTTGAACATGCTAGTTAATTTGTAATTTAAAAAGAAGATATTTGAAAAAAAAGAAAATGCAGGACAAATTTGGTTGTGAACAAGAAGCCAGAGAAAGTATGGATTCTTTTCAGAGTGTCTTCTCTGATACACTTTCCAAATAAGTCACTTGAACCCCCTCTCTACATAATTAGGACAAACATCTAGCTACTCAGTTAGTTTGAAATTTTTTATGTATTGAAGTACAATGAGCATTAATCACCAAAGTCCAAAGACAGAAAGAAGATTATCAATAGAACCCCATATATAATTGTGTGAAGCTGAACCATGCCAGGTCTGAGGCAGAGTATTTGGAATTCAGTGCATTTTGACTTCTTCAATTTTCTCACTAACCTAAATTAGACACTGCTAGATACAGAATGCACAATACATCAGCAAATTTCAGTAACTCATTCTCCAAAATATTATTCTTGTGCTTTGCTGTGTATCCATTTGCACACATACACAACTGCATATGTTACACATAAGATGTACAAAATGCTATTGTTAAATTTTCTCAAACAAAACCATTAGCTTTTTGTGGTCATTGTAACAGTTTTTGGAAGTAAGTTATTAAAAGTGCAGAAGCCTCACAGGCATAGCTTAATACTTATGCATTTTGCCTAATACAAATGTACAATATACAAATACATATACAAATGTATTGTTTAAAAGGGGAAGATATATATAAATTAACTACATGTTATATATTAGGCAGCACTGTATACAGATTAGTCATGTAAGCAAAATACTTATTCACCTCCCAAACCTCATTTCCAGCTACCGTAATGATGAAAAGATCTATCATGGAACAAAACTGAGTAGATACTTTAAATCCATCTAGCTTTAGCATCTGAAACTGAAGCCAGTGAGCTAATAAATGAGCTATTTTCAGGAGAACATGAGTGTGCCCAGAATCTTAAAAACAATGATCAGATGTTAAGTCTAACTAGATAAGACAAAGTAAAATCCTCTTCCAAAACCTGATTTCTTTGTGGGCTTTAGTAAAATTCTCTGTATTTTCATAATTTTCTCTTGCAATCAAGATGGAAAGTGGATACAGAAGAAACCCAAACAAACAGCCTAAAACTTTACTAATAATAAATCAGATGTTTTGTCTAGGTTTCTATCCTTTGGGCACTCTGTCCACATATGGTATTGTGAGCAGTTTTTTGTCAGGATTTTTGGAAAGGGAGTATGATAGCAATCATTCAAAACTTCTGTAACTTAAAAATGTCTTTACTACTGATCTGCTATCTCAACCCCTTTCAAGGGCACACCTACTATCCTGCATTCTTTGTTAACATCTATCAAAAGCTGGTATTAGGCATATTAACATTTGTGATAGAATTTATGGGTTTGCAAAAATTCTGATTTACTGAAGTCATTAAGTCTACTTTATTCCTTAAAACTCAGAAACCTCCCATTGAAATGGAGCAGAAAGTATGAAGGAACAGGAAGAAGGAACAGAGGGAATGCAGGAGGGGAGAAGGAAATTTATCATATGCACAGTCATGTTTATGGTTTTGTAACCTCATATGCATATCACTGATTTGTAATGAGCTGTCAACTAGCTGGTAATTTACTTACTGTTTTATTATTTACTATTAAAGGAGAGAACTTAACAAACTTTTGTAATGATGCATTTTTTTCCTGAAGTTGTGTGAAGAATTTTCAGATGTTAACACACTTGTGAAGGTCCAGTCTTTCTCATGATGGAATACCTGCTGGTGGGTATAGAATTTCCTATGTTAACATTCTCACTTTTCATCTATGTCTTTGATCAGGCTTTATTTTGTTATGCTTCTTTTATAATGATTTTTTTTTCAAAGTAAACAAGACAATAAAACAATTTGTTAATATAATCTGTCTCAGGAGCCAAACAGATCATTTGATCCAAGGTAGTCCAGAGAGTTTATACTGTAGTAATTACTTTTACTTTTTAAAACATTAAATTTTTGTGAAACATCACAGTATTTTGCTTAAAGTCTACTTTCCCCCTCCCCTCCTAAAAAATGCCTCTTAATGGTCACCAGAATATTATCATCTCACTTCTGGCAAAAAGAAGAAAGTTATTTTTCTGTATATGCTTTGGCATTTAATTTGATCAATTAAATTCATGGATAAATCTAGTGATCTAGACTTAGTCGTAGGCATCCAAAACAAATATGATTTTTTTTTTCCCCTTTAAGAATATCACTGAAAAGTTCTGTGAAGAAGAAAAAGAAAAACCAGGGCCAGTTACAATAAACATCTTTGCAGGCTAGAAGCAGCATAACAACTTGGACATGTTCTCAGTAGCAGGTGTTTCAAGAAGAGGTGACATTTATTTGGGAGCCCATGACACAAGAGAATGATGATGTTAGGAACAATACACAAAAATTACTTTTTGGAAAGTATGAGGTTATTAATATTGCAGATGAAGACAATAAAAGCATATATATGCTAATTTGCACTTGTTTTTCTACATTATGCACAATGTTACTGTTTCAAAGTTAAGCTCTAAGATGATATTTCCTAATGGATTAACTTAACAAAAACCTGTGGGTCTTTTACTTTCAAAGAAAATTTAAAAATAAACACATATCATTGAGTGGGAAGAGAACTGCCTATAAAGGAATGTAAAATGCAGCTCATGAAAAGTAATTAATCTTACCCTGGCCGTTCAGCTGGCTGACTTCTCTGCAGGGGCAGAAGAAAATGCCTGTCAGGATTCTGTCCCTGGCTGCTTAACACATCTGAAGTGATACAGTTTTACCAAAGGGGACATGTCCATTAAAAAGAAGTGGAAGCTTCCTTTCACAGTGAAACTGCATTACCTAGTGACAAAACTCTCTACCTATAATTATTTTAATATCGTCATTGCAATCTAAGTGAGTTTTCATCTTCCAATCAGATTTTTTCTCTTACAGATAATGACATGCAGTGTACTGAAAATTTAGCAAGTAAACCAGAAAAAAATCTATTCTTTGCATGATATTTTACAGCCTGGAAGATGTAAAGTAGGTTACAGAGCTAAAACTAATACAGAAAATCCCTTATATCAGTGATAGAAGTATGTGGGATGCAATTTTCTTTTCTAAATAACGCAAAAGGAGGTCCACCTGGCACTCTGCAAGATGCTGCCAATTACATTGACTTTTAAATATCATTTATAAATGAAAGTTTGACCTTCACATTTTTGCAATATTAATTAAGTTTTTCCCAGGGAGAACAAGAGAAGATCAAATGCACGAAGAGGAACAGATAACATTCTTGTGATGCTCAATCTCATTGTGAGGTAGAAAGCATTTTTTTTTAGCAGAGTGAGGGACTGGTCATTATAGCAAATTATGAGAGAAACTAGAGGATTTTTGGTGTTTTCAAGTCAGTTTGGATCCTTTCAGAAGTAAGTGTTTTATCTAAGCACATATTAGAGGATTCAATGGCAAAATAAGTTCGTCACCTAATATGGTTTATGCTATGCAAAAGGCATAATAAATTACTTGATATTCTCCTAGATGTAGTATCTGTTAATGAGAGACATAGAAAGATTTAAAAGTTCAGAAAAGTAATTAATCACCTCTACATAGATAAACAGGCATAAAGATCACTACCATTTTAGTTACTCTAAAAGTAGTTTGACAGTTGTCCCTGGTTTTCCATTATAGAAATAAAAGATTGGATAAAAGAACGTACAGCCTTGATTTCAAAAGAAATGACATTTTAAAATGAGAAGTAATTAGTAAATTCTGAATAGAGCTACAAGTGAGGCTCATAAAACTGACTGGTGAGTTTCTCCTCTCCTATAAACTTCAGGACTGTTTCACATGGGTAGGTGTTAATGACTCAGGGCATTCTAAGATGGTCAGAATTTAAGTTAACATACTTATTCCTAATTTTTTACTTCATCAGGAATTTCTTCTATACTTGAATATCATACTTTCATAGACTGTTCTTTCAGAAACATTATTCATGTGTTTCTTCCACAGTATTCTGTCACACAATAAGTTTTTAAGAAATAATAGGTGTATATAAATATTTATATAAAAAAGCTACATTTCATAATAATTAATTATAAATTATTATCAATAGCCAATAGAAAACATAAAATCATGGAATAATGAAATGGCTTGGGTTGGAACGGGTCTTAAAGGTCATTCAATTACAACCCTTTTGCCATTTGCATTTTACCATATCATGTTTGCTGAGGACTTCATCCAAGGGTGAGAACAGATCTAAGTAGAGAGTACAGGCAGCATTAACAACAGTCTTAACAAAGGTGAGGGAAGAGATGGAATCCTGTCTCCTCAGTCACTTCAGATGGTGGAAAAATCTCGGTTCTACGGTTGTTATTAAATTTCCCATTTGGGGACTACTTTGTAAATTGGAGTGGTTTAATATATCAGATTATAAAATGGTTTGCACTAAATTTAGGTTAATTCAGTTTACATTTTTAGGAACTGGAATAAGGAATGCCTCTAACTAATAGTGTAATAGCTAAATAAAATTTAACTAACAGAGCTAACAAAAGATGAAATACTTTTTTTTTGCTGGCAAAGCGCATTCAGTTGCCACAGATTATGGAGTTGCAAGTAGAAGTGGCCTAGTATGAGCAGCAGAGTATTCTAGTAATATTTATGTGTTTGCCAGCTGCTATGTATATTTAATGTATACATACTTTTTTTTTTTTTGTGTGTGTTTTCATTCAAATTTGTAATTTTTTTTTTTTTTTTAATTTAAATTGAATAAACACTGGCAGTGTTGATTCCAGTACCAGCCAAGGATGACTGCTCCTAGCAACTGGCTTCAGTTATCCACACGCACTGTTTTTCCTCTAGCTGTTGGTTTCACCAACTACCTATATCAAAACTATTAGGTTGTTCCAACACAAGTTGTCCTTGTTAATTCATGCTCATTGTACAAAATTTTTCATGTGACTTCTCATATACCTTGTCATTTCTATATACCTCTGACTTCACAGAGGATTTAGTTCATAGTCTTTCCAGGAATGGGGCTGAAGCTGTCCAGTCTGAAGTTCCCTGTAGTCTCTTTTTTGACTTTGTTGAAGATAGACATGAGATCTGCAAGCAGTCATCAGGAACCTCCTCTAATTGTGATAACCTTTCAAAGTTAATTGAGAATGGTCCTGCAATTGACATTGATCAGCTTCATCTACACCCTCGGGTATAACCCATCTGATCTTATGCACTTCTTTATGTGACATTTCCTCAAGTTATTTCTAGCTTTTACTTTCTCCACTGTGATGCAATGTCTTGCTCTCACAGATTCTATCTCTAGTTCTAAGGGCCTAGGCCTTTGGACCTAGGGAGACCCAAACTTACAGTAAAAATAAGATAAAAACTCCACATTGAATGCACCAAGCTTTTCTTATATTTTGTCACTGAATGTCTGACTCCAATGAGCACTGGGACTACATTTTCTTATCTTTCCATCTGCTTACAGTGTATTATAGAAACTCTCACCATTCTTCACATCCTATGTGAGTTAAAACTCTGGGAGTTGCCTTTCTTTACTCCAGTTCTATACCCTCAGTAATATATATCCTGTTTCTGTATTACTCCTTGGTAGCTCATCCCTCCTTCTACCTTCCAATTTTTCTTTTTGTATTTGAGCTCAGTCAGGAGCTCTTTGTTAATCAGTGCTAGCCTTCTGCCATGACTATAACTCTCTGCAAGTTGAAACAGACTGTTATTATGCATCAGGAGGTCAGTTTGACTATCAGGAAGTTCTCCTGGGCCTCTTTGCCCTTCAGGGCAGTCTTCTACAGGATTCTGCCAAGCAGATTCTTAACAAGCCAATATCTGTTCTCCTCAATTCCAGGGCTATAATTCTACTATTAGTCTTGATCACTTCTCTTTGGGTTTAAAACTTTACAATCTTGAAGTATTTTCTCCCAATGCTGAATTCAGCCTTCACAGGTCTGACTGATCTTTCTAATTCATAGTAACCAGCAGGCAACAGTTGGCTTGTTGATCTCCTGTTTCATCAGCATACTCCAGAAATCTGTATCACATTGCCATGTTGCCCTTTCAAACCTTGGCTGTTAGTTAGTCCCCCCCACCAGTTCCAGTGCTTGTAATTATAAGGCTTCCTTCAGTTATAATGAGGTTTGTCTTCCTTCTCAATCCATAACACCTACCATGATGTTTGCTGTTTTCATCTGCTTTTTGATCCTCAGCAACAAGATCTCAGCTGACTCTTCACTTGTTTGCACACATTCAAACCCATCCTTTGCCTAGGCTGTAACCTTTCCATCCTATATTCTCTACCTTGCCTAAAGAGCCAGAATCAAACTACAGAAATCTCCATTCATATAATTATGCAATTATTTAGTTTGGGAGGATTATTTAGTTTGGGAAATTTAATAACAACAGTAGAACCAAGTTTTTTCCACCATCTGAAGTGACTGAGGAGTCAGGATTCCATCTCTCCCCTAACCTTTAAGATCATCAAATCCAACTGTTAACCCAACTCTCACATCCACCACTAAACGATGTCCCAAAGTGCCATATTTGCACTTCTGTTACATTACTCTAGGGATGATGACTCAACTGCTTCCCTGAGTAGACTTCCCTGAGTTTTAATGCTTGATAACCCTTTCTGTGAAGATATTTTTCCCAAAATCCAATCTAAGCCTCTCACTGTGCAACTTGAGTCCAGGGGATGGTGCTGTTCCATCATCTCTTTCTGATGTCAGTAAGATAATAACTCTGCAACAAAGCACAGACTTATAGGTTCTTGTTTCTCAAGGTTCATGACTTTGCATACAGTCATATGTGATAGACCCTTAGGCATGAAGCTTTAACAGCAGGAGCAGGAGAACTTTCTGTTTTATGCTGAGCCCTGGGGAGTACCTTCTTTTGTCTCCATGTCTCTTGGGTTAACGTTACAATCCTCAAATGAATCTAATTTAATGTCCTCATCACTAGGTTAGCAGGTCTACTAAAAAAAAAGGTCTCTACCCACTTTGCATTTTCCTCATGCCTTTTTGTCCCTAGAAGTCCTTACTTTTCAAAAATCATTCCATACTCCTAAAATACAAAATCCTGTTTCAGCATCAGCCGCCCAACCAGGGTTTTCCTGCAGTGCACTTTTAACTAAGCTTTTCCCCTTCGGCAGCAAGACCAAGAACACTGCCTACATTCTCATGCCCTTCATTATCACCCCAAGGGCTTTGATATCATTCATGATACACTAAAGGTCTCCCCAATAGCATCATTTGTCTCTGTATGGATGAGCAACAAGGGATAATAGCTTGCAGACTGAATGAGCCTCAGCAGTTTCTCTGCAACATTACAGACTCAAGCCACTAGCAAGAAACAAATATGCCAAGACAACAAATTAGTGGTGTTTCCATCTCCTGCAGATGCTACTCGCCACCAGCTGGCAGTCACTGCCTACATTTGGGGCCAATTGATTACTCAAAAATGTTATTGCTATGTATAGATAGAGGTATGCACTGTTTGCAATTGTAGCAACATTTTTATAAAGAGAATAGGAGACCAGGAGCCACAGCCCATTATTTAGAATTTAGACCTTTCAGCTCTCAGAGCTTTTTTTCTTTTGTTTTACTTAAATTTGTTACTTTCCTCAAAACACTCAAGAAGTATTATTGAGCTGTGGGAGCTGTGTCTTGTTCTCTGAGTTAATTGGCTGCTGTTGGACAGCTGCTCTGCAGCTCTCTCCTCTTAGTGAGCTGAATTGATTGCTGTGTCTTCTAGTAGGTAGGCACAAGACAAGTTTCCACTTCACAGAAAACACTACAATAATTTAACTCTTTTATTGGAAGTCCCTGCAGAGATACTAGGAAATGAAAGAACTCAGAGGAAGAATTATTCTCTCATCCTGCCTTGAATCAAGCCCTCAGGTCTGGGAAGTAGGTTGGGAGCAGCATGAGGACTTTTTTATCTTCAGGCATATGCTGCATCTGTTCAGTGAGGGGAATAACTTTTGTGTGCTCTTTTCATTCTTCCTGTAGGGACTTAGCTATTGTTGAAGGCACCATATTGCAACCTTGTCCAGTAAAGCTGTACCAACCGGGAAAAATATTCCTTGCCATTATCTTGCATTGGATCAGAATATTTCTGATACACCTTCAGCCAAAGGGCAATTATTTTCCAGTTCAACACTACTTAAATTTCTGGGCAAAGCTTTAATCCTGTCTATAGCTGCTCCTGGGTGAAGCTTTAACACGGTTCATTCGTAGTCTTGACCACCCTTACATAGTTCTTGATTTTCATGAATTCCTGTACGTATCCAAAGAAATGAAATTGATGAATATCTTGAGTGTGGACAAGGGGATCCTTTTACTCTTTCTCTCCATCACCCTTCTTCAGCTTCCAACCAATCTCTTTCTCTTGTCCACCTTCTGTCACACATTATCATGGAATTAATCATATGTCAAAAACAAGGTTCAGAGAAGGGCATACCATGAGAAAGAAATCTAATTTTTATATTTTTAATACATTTCAAATATTCTAATATTTGAAATTTTCAGAATAATAAAAATAAAATTCAGGTTTTTTTCTCCTACTTAAAAAAAATCCAAAGTATTTAAAAAATGGAGAACAGCTTTCACATGAGATCATAACACTTAAAAGAAGAAATGTTAAGCTGAACCAATAATGACTAATTTAACATAGGAAATTATGTGTTTAATCTAGATTAAAAAAAAACAAAAACAACAAACCAAACCAAACAAAACAAAACAAAAACCACAGAAACCAACAAAGAAAGAAAACCAAAAATAAACTCCTGCGTTTTGGGGATAAAACCCCCTAGATGCTTTTAATGTCATTTAAAATCAGTGTTTTTAAAATTTACTTTTAGTAGATACAGGTATATATAGATCCATGACATTTGATATTCAGAAATGTGGAAATTTAAGTACTTGGCTGAACTAGTCCTCTGTAAAATGTCTGAACAGCAAAGAAAAGATCAGATACATAACCTCTGCAAATCAAAACATCTCAACTTTGTCCATGAAATTTTGCTACTGAATCCAAGTTAACAATCAGAAATAGTACATGTCGGAACAAAATAGTCAAATAAATTTCTATTTTACTTAGGAGTTAAAATACCTCAATGCAAGTATTACTAACATGAAGCAGTGTGGCAAATTCAGCAATGATCAGATTTCATTTCACTTCTTCCTAAGAGCAGGGAACAGTGGACACTTTCAATACAGTCTTTCCTGTCAATGGGGCTTGTTCATCTTTTCTTAGAGATGCTCTGGAAGACAATTCCAACATATGTCCATAAGAATAAACTTCGTCTTTATTATTTTATGAACAATATATGTTGCCTATTCTAGATATTCTAGCAATGGTAATCCTGAATAAATTCCTGGAAAGTATTGTGCTAGTGAGTGAAGATTACAGGTTTGTATTTACCTTTCATAAATGAATCAATAAAACAGAGATGGCTGTTTAGGTCAGGTAGATGGATGGCAGATGAAATCCTAGCACCCTGTAAATACTGTAATTTACCTATATGCCTACATATTCTCCACAATAGTTCTTAAAAAGGGAAAATAGAAGTAGAATGATATCCTTAATATTTCTGTCAAACAGATTTAGGGAGCAACAATGAACAAAGAAATTACCCAAATACAGAATTAGAGCACTAACAAATTTATGTCAGGAAATTCCAGAATTATTTCTCTGTGTCAAATCTCTTTCTGTGTTAGTGCTTTATTCCTTACTAGTCTGAACTAGAAAAAGACAGCAAAAACATAAAATAGAAATATAGCACTTTAATATCTATAGCAAAATGTGTGATGAAACTGAATTTACATGCAGAATTTATCTTTGATGCTGTATTTACTGACTCTGGGCTATTAGTATCAGTGGGAGTTTAGCTGCAGACAGAGAGCTGTGTGCAGCTCGTTGTATTAGACTGATAGCAGGAGCAGACAAATGCTATTTAACCACAGGAGGTTTTGCTTGTTAGCTGAGATGGAAGAGCAAAACACCAGCTAAAAGGGGTAGATGAATTAAGTCTACGAATATATTTAAAACATCGTCTGTTCATCACTTTTCTGGCATTCTGTATTTTATAAAACTTAGTTTCCACAAACAGGTTATTTTTTTGTGGTGTCATATTACTTCCCCTCATCTTCCTGCTCCCTTACCCAGCCCTCGTTTCAATAAATATTAAAAAAAAAAAAAAAAAAAAAAAATTGGCTGACTATTGACACAAAAAGGAGAGAACATCTACCTTGTGGTCTATTCTTCCAATAAGCGGGCTAGAGAAAAGTATAATTCAATAATTCCTGTGAATATAATAAATTCCTTGTCACTATTTTGTAATAAGCAATGAAAGATACATGATTAAAAATTGCACCTACATTCTATAATGTTATAAAAAGTTAGAGGCTGGAAGGGTTTTCCAGAGAGGTTTACCTCAGTTAAGAGCTGAAAAATGGATCCAGATTAGGTGTTGCATTATTTTGCAATCTCTGAATCATTTAGGTAGGAAAAGATCTGTGAGATCATTGAGTCCAGCCTTTAAGTGATCACGACCTTGTCAACCAGACCGTAGCACTAAGTGCTACATCCAGTCATTTCATAAACACCTCCAAGGATGGTGACTTTACCATGTCCCTGGGCATTCTATTGCAATGTTTAACAACCCTTTCTATGAAAAAAGTTCTCCTGATGTCCAACCTGAACCTCCCCTGGTGCAACTTGAGGCCATTTCCTCTTATGTCTTATCACAAATTGCATGGGAGAAAAGGCTGACCCTACCTTGCTACAACCTCCTTTCAGGCAGTTGTAGAGTTAAAAGGTCACCCCTGAGACACCTCTCCACCAGGCTGAGCACACTCAACTCCCTGGCTGCTCTTCATAAGACTTACTCTAGACCCTTCACCAGCTTCATTGTGCTTCTCTGGACCCAACATAACACTTCCATGTCTTTCTTGAACTGAGGGGACCAAAACTGGACATCTTCATACATCAGAATTAATTAAATAAATTAAGGAAAGGAAGTGCTCAACAAATTATCTACAGTCTACAGCCATGAATTTGTAAGATTCAGTTCGAAGTTGTCCTGTTGCTGGGCTGAGTTGGGAATTAAGTTAATGGTTTGCTTGCACAAAGGTTTTAGAAGACAGACCAAGCTACCTCTTTCACTCTGAAGTTTACTTACCCCTGTAGTGTTAAATTGCCAGACTTTAGTTTCCCCATACTCAGCTCCATTATACACGAATAAAGAATTAGTGGACCTGACATTAAGTACTTGACCTTTTCCTTTACCTGGAATCCCATCTCTAGAAGACCAAGCCAATGAAAATAATCCTATTATTTCTTTCTCTGCCTGCCTCAAGACAGCACTCTATTTTGTAGAAAGCTTGAAGTATTTTGAAGAATTGCTTCTCAAAAAAACCAAACAAACCCAAAAACAAACAAAAAAAAAAATGAAGACAGATGTCAGAAATCTGCCAGATGTAGACCCTTGGAAGTGTCCCTATGGTGAAAAGTCTTCTGGTATAAAAGATTGGACAGCATCCAAAATAAGCCAACTGCTGAAAAATATGGATAGTCACAGAGAGAGGAAGAGAGCTTGACCAGGGTAGATGTAGGTTACAATAATTCACTGCCAAGAGCTGAGCCTCACAACTGAAATGTCAAGTATTGCAGACAGTGCTGTTATGGGAAATTGTAATAAACTTTTTAAGAAGACATATGGAAATGAAACAAATGTTAATAGATTCATCTAGCTCAGGGGAAGTTGTGCTTCTTGTTTGTTTTATCATTCCGTCCACCTTTCTTGCAGCTTTCCTCCTCTCACAGTTTCTGCCTCCAGGCCACTGAGCCTATAAACAGGAACAAGGGCATCAGTAAAATACAATTTAGCTCTTCTGAGAGCCTGATAATTAGTGTTTACATTATTGAAATGGAACAGGCTGAATTCATTGTTGGCAGTGTATATTCTGTCTTTTCTGCAACAAAATCAGCTTCATCTGTCACCTTGCTGAAAACCCACCATGCTGGGCGAGCAAACACTGTTACTCCTGCACTGTAATTAGCTAAGAGAAATCGGTGATTCCTGGCTAAAGTAAATAAACAAACAAACAAAAAAACCACAAACAAAACACAACCCCTTGCCCTCATCACGCCTTTCTTTGTTGCCTTAACTGACTGAGAAAAGCTGCTATGGACTCTGTTATGTAATCCCCCATTTCCCATCCCCTTCAAACTGCACAGCGCAGTATGGGGTGACAAATGCCTGTGGCACTAATTGACAAATGATCTCTTTGTCTTTATATCAACTCAGAAGCTTTCTCATCTTATTTTTTTTACCTCTGTCCTATTGAGGAAAAGGAGTTAGCGACTGGGTGGGCATCTGGCAACCAACCAAGATCATATAAGGTTGTATTGTTATACATGCAATATACATAATTGACAAAGTTTCCATCCCAAAATAATCTACAAAGATGCTTGAAAAATTATATGATGGGTTCTGGAGACTGTGTTGAGAATAGTTTTAGGACAGAGAGTGTGAAAAGGGGAGATAGGAGAAGGAAAAAGAGAGATAAATCTGAAAAAAAAAAAAAAAAAAAAAAAAAAAAAAAAAAAAAAAAAAAAGAAAAAGAGTAGGCTCCACCAAATAAAATCCCCAAGAGAAAAACCAAGGAAAGGGACCTGCAGGGACAATGTTTGCCAAAGCAAGGTAAAGCAAGAAAGTTTCTCTTGCTTCTTTTATTCCTCCTTTGGAAGCCATACTTATCAAGGTCTCCTGACCTTACTGTCATGAATTCCAGCTTCTAATAAAAACAATTGCAAAGATCACTATTTTTGTCTAGCCACTAACTCACTCTTTTTGGCCTAAAGAGGGAAAATTCACATGTCTCCAGCAGTATTACTGTTTAATATTCTTGCTTTCCCACACTATTAATATAATGACTGATTCTTTGAAAGTATTTGCAGAGTTCTTGATTTTTTTTTTTTTTAGATTCTTAAGCTTTCTTTTTCCCAACAACTGAATCAGAACGAGGCCAGGGCTTTCACTCCATGAATTTGGTTTCACATTATTCCCCACGATGCATTCCTTTTCGTAATAAGAAATTTTCTTTAAATCATTCTCTTCCATAAAGGAGACTTTATCACTAGTATTTCTGTTGAATCAGACAAGGGCCCATATATAATAAAATTTTAATTTGCTTTCCATATTATGTCCCCTTACCTTGCTACTTGATCTCTTAAAATGTCCCAGCCTTATCTTTAGAAATAAGAATTAAAGTGGGAAACCAGCTTTTTCTGGAAGTTAAATCAGCATCTAGAGAAATAAGTGGAGAAGCTTCCAACTCTAAGGGTAGCTATTCTGAAGGGGAGCAAAGAAAACTACTCTCAACTCTTTACTTAAATCTTTACTATATCCTGTTGCACAAAGCAAGAGTTCTGGATCATCCTTATATCAGCTCCAAATAAAGTGTTTCACAATGAAAAACAAACAGAAAACAAGAAAGATTAATGTAAGTAACCAGAATTTTTGTTTTCATTGTTTTTTTTTTCAGGATACTTATGCTCACTTGGAGAATCTAATTAAGACTGATGTAGGCACATAATTTAAAGTGTGGGCTGTGCTTCAAGTTGAACCAACATTGAATATGTTAAAAAATTGTCTTCCAGACTTAAAATGAATAAGATAAACCTAGTATTTTAACATATAGGGATATAAATCTTTTAACAAAATATCTTTGTAGCACTAGAAACCCATGGGTACTTGGAAAAGATAAACTTAAGACCTGAGAAAACAGACAAATATATTTCAAAAGAACATTACATATGTGGGTAGAAGATATTTTCAGCTAGCCTGAGGAAATCCCAATCAAAGCACAGTCTATACTAGTTGGAAAGACACATTACAGAAATATCACACATCCCTAGTTAAATGTGACAAAATGTTTTCAAATCCTATTCCAACATATCTTTAAAAATATCAAGCCCTCAGTGTCCCTCCTGTATGGCTACAGCAAGAAAGCTTGTCCAAGACTGCTGTCTGCTGTGGATGCTTGTGGAGACCCCTGTTGGTATTTGCCTGACTAACCAGTGAAAGCATCTTCAGTAGCACAGTTTAATAACCTTCAAACCATTCTGTTTCTACTTTAGATTCAGTTTTGGTTTGTTTTTCATTCATTGTTTTTTTTCTCTCCTGTGATGTCAGCACCACTTTTCGTCAATGTTCATTCCTGAGGGAATGCTTTTTCCCAGGGGACACAAAATCCCCTATGGTGTGCTGGTTTTGAGAAACTACATCATCTGGATAACTTGTGCCAGAACAGGTCTGGTCAATTATTTTATTATTTACTGAAGAAAGGAAAAATTTTAAAGAAATTGAATCTTATACTGCCGTATTTATAACTTTTGTTTGTCCTTAGGTTTCCTTATCAGGCTAAATCTAAAGGCATGATGTTGCCAAGGATTTATCTAATAACATCCTCTCTGTTGTGATGTATCAAAAACTGATGGAGCATTTCATGGCTACCTTGCCTTTCAGCCCTCTGGTGATATGAAAGAAAATTGGGATTTCTAGCTGGAGATGTTAGAAAATCTACAAGATGAATTCTGACATTATTTAAAAAATGAGAACTGCAAAGAAGGGTTCTACCAAATAATCAATACTGAAATTTGACACTCTTTTAAGAAGACGTGGTGTTTCTCAAACTCAGTGGACTTTAGTTCAAAAACTGAAGTGTACTCCTGACCATGAGCTTATGGCAGCAGAAACAAATGCTCAAATAACAGATGTTTTTAAAAGAATAGACCTGTATGGAAAACATTTGTATCCTATCAAGCCCTAAAAATGTTAGATTCTTTATGAAAGTTAATGAACTAAGAAAGAAGAAAACCGGTAACTCCTCTTTTAAAATGTGATTTTGAACTAGTGAGAGTCTTTCCCAAAAAAAAATTTTCATGTGGATGCCTATAGTATGATGCTGGCGCTTAAAAATTCTCTTTCATTGTAAAGGGAAGAGAGCAATTAATAAAACTAAAGTTCTAATCAAATAGCTTCATTCTTAAGCTTTTTGAGGAACTAAAATCAGAACCTTGCTGTTTTACATTTTCTTCTGAAGGTTATTTATTTCTAACCTCAGCTATATACCAGGACCATAACACTAATATGTGGCATGTTGTTACACATTCAGCAATGCTCTTCTAATACAAAGAAGGCTAGGACTTGCTGAGATTTAGAGAAGAAACACTAGTGAAACCTATTGGAACAGACAGGAACTCTAAATAAAAATTACTCAAATGCATGACACACTTCTCAGTCTAGACAAAAGGTTTGGAAAACAGACCTTTAGCAATACATTATTAGTAATCTGCTAGTCAGTTTTCTCTTGTCCTCAGTTACTGAAGTGGAAGTAGTAAATAGTGATCTGTATTCAGACCAAGTGAGATATATTCTCAAAAAGGAAGAAATTATATTAATTATTTCTATGTATTTTAGGTGTCAAAAAATACAGCATCCACTGCATTTTATTAAAATACAGAATCTCAGAGTCAGTTAGATTCAAGTTCTATGTCTAGTGCTTCCTTAAACACCTCCAGGGACAGGCCTCCACCACCTCCTCGGGTAGTCCATTCCAACATATAATCACCTTTTCTGTGAAGAAATAATTTCTAATGTCCAGCCTCAACCTTCCCTGGTGTATCTTAAGCCTATGTCTTTTCCTTATCCCTTGTTACCTGGGAGAAGAGACCAACCTCCACCTGGCTGCCACCTCATTTCAGATAGTTGTCATAAGGCCACCCCTGAGCCTCCTCTTCACCAAGATAAACATTTCCTATCTTCAACACTCTTAGTGCCACAAACACATGAAGGTTCCTGAATCACTTGTAAACAATGATAGAAGTGAGTGCTTAAAGAGTTCTATCTGTCTTGATGTTCACATCTTGAGAAAAATTACATCAACAAACCTTCCCAGAATGAATTTGAGTAGATACTTTCTTCCCTAGCTATTCTTACAATAGGCAATGCTAAGGAAAAGCTATTTCAATGTGTTCTAACTTCTCATTCTCCCTCTCAACTTCTATCATTTGGGTTCTCATTGCAGTTCAGCTGCCAAGTTTTGTGTCTTGCTTTTATAAAGCCTTTGAATGTTGCTGTTATTCCATGGTAATGGGGTGTTAATTTTTCAAATGCAGCTACTCTGATGCCATAGTCACAGGGTAGAGATTGCTTCAGGGACTCTTTGGATGCATATGCCTTTATTGAGTTAATGTCACCATTAGTTCTGAATGCCTCTTTAAGTGCCTTCTTGTGTTTTGTTCAGGGTATTACAGATTCTTATTGTTGTCTTCTTTTGGGCAATTTTACTTTTAATGCTTTGTTTGTTTGCAGTCTCCCTGATTTGTACAGGAGCTTTTGCTTCAGTTTTCCTTCAAAGTGGATTCCAGTTGTGTTATTAGGTGAAGTACAAAGTGGTTTTCCATCACTTTAGACAGTTTTATACTTGCTTAATGAGGTTAGAGTTTCTGTTTTGGGGGGGGAGGGATGTGACTTGTCTTATTTAGTGGGGGTTTAGTCATGCACAGTATTCAATTACTATGTTGGCTGAATCTATACTATTGCATTTGTGTATTTGGTGTTTCTTGCAATATTATTCATTTATAAACAGCTGCAACTGTGTGATTTCATAATTGATGTTTGCAGAAAATTTTGAATATCAATAACTTCTTAAAAGTTGATGTACTTTATTTTTGCAAAGTATTAGGCTACAGAATTCACCAAGTTCCCCATAAAAAAATTTTGCTTTGAGGTAATTTACCTGTGCATGCATGAGTAAATATAATTTTATGGAAATAGTATGTGTGACTAGAGAGGCCATGTTTCTCATATTACAACCTATTCCCTGGTTAGGAATCACTTTATAGGTTTCAGTGCCCTTGTAACAAACTTGGATCTATTATGTAAGACTGAACTTTAGATCTTTGGGTTTGCTGATCCTTGAATTCATTGAGTTGAAACATTGCAACTCCATCCTTCAAGAAGGAAAATAGAACCATTTCAGCAACTGACTTCTAAATTTTCCTTCTGGATGCATTAATGGATGGAAGATTAAATTTAGAAGGATAGTAAAAAAAAAAAAAAAAAATTACTATTAGCAGCCCCATTTCAGACATTTAAACTATTAGGATTTTGGAAAATGAAGTTTTCATAGAGTCCAACACACTACAGAGGAAAATGGCCTAGTTTCACTGTGTGACTTCCTGAAGAAGAAGGTTTGATTCATATCCACAGGGTGGATGCTTCTGACATGGCCACCACCCTTCTTCTACCATGAAGTTAAACCAGATCAGGCTCCTCTGTGACAATGGGATTTTAGTGCTCTAAAAGCTGTTTATTTTTTATCTGTTTTATCTTAGCCCAGCTAAATATATTAGTCTTCCAAAGGTAAAAATATAGTGAGGATAAAGTAAGATAGTTTTGCTTTGAGGATAACTTCAAGTACTACGCCAGGTGATGTATCTTATCACCTAAGGTAAAAGCACAGCATTTACTGCTTTTTCTTCTTTAAAGTCATGAAGCCATGAGGCCTGATAGCCGTGGAGATAAATTGTTTCAGTTCTGAAATACTTCAGACTGAAAAGCTTCCCATAGCTACATTTTAAGGATTATTTCCAGGGAAAAAGGAATTTGTCTTGGTTTATGTTCCTTCATGGCTTATAAACAAGTCTGAAGAGTTTTCTTTGCATTAAAGGGATGATTAGTGGACTCTCTAGTATCAGAGACTGACTTAAAAAATAGAATATTTAATAAAAAAAAGCATAATTTTTAATTTTCAATTCCCTGTTGCAAGTCTTTGGATGTAATAGGGTCATATTTTCAAGTCTTTCTCAGTGACTATCAAAACAAGAAATTCCCCAAAGAAAATAAAGGTTGTAAACATGAGATCACTGCTCTGGGGCTTCCTCATGAATGGGATAATTGCATTATGGGAAGTGCTGCTTGGAAGAAGCTTTGGAACTTGTATCTGAAACACAATACAGATTTTACCAGCTTAGATTCAAGAGTTTCAATATCAGATATCCAAAAGTCAGGACGTGACATCTTTATTGCTCTGCTAGTTGGTTACTCACACAAGAGCAAAAAGCATTTCAAAAAAACAATGTTAGGATAAGTCAGATGAATCACCCTTCACCTTGTTTTATCTCTTGGCTAATAGGGAAAATTAGATTTATTTTCACCCTTAAAACCCCACAATAATCTAACCATCTTGATTAATATTATGTGATTAGTCCTGAGATCCTAGATGAACTTGTTTATTATCTCAATAACAAATCTGTGAACCACACCTTCAAGAGAGGAATTATGAGATGTATTAATACGTGTGTCTGGGAATAAAATTTTCATGTTTAAATAACCTTTGGTAATTGTCAAAACAAAAGAGTGCAATTATTTTGACGATTGATCACTGCTTAATTTATGTGAATATCATTTATGTTCTTGGGCACTCAGACTTGCAGATATAAAATTCTGTGATCACACAATGAGCTGGAATCAAGTATTGTAACTGAAATAAATTATTTCTGCATCAGACTTCACTAAACATTAAACTACCTTGTAGTCTTTAAAAGACTAATTTGGTTTAGATTGCTTTTTGAATTTTCAGCATTTTATTCTTGAAAAGTTTGGAAGACACTTTAGAAACAGTTGGAAGGTTCTTGTTCACTTCTGGCAATCAAAATAAACCTAGAAGCTAAACATTTATGCAGGTTTGTTTGACATGGTTTTGGAGTTTTATGCTATCAAAACTCCAAAAATGAATTAACTATAAAATTTGTTTGAGTGATGGTCATATCAATAACAATATTCCTCTTGATTCAGGAACTAGCACTTTGTAAATCAAAACCAGCTGTATTTTGACATTTCTTAATATCTTTTAATAATGCTAACACACATTGTCATCATAAAAATCCTTGATTTAGGTCATTTTGGTTTAAGAAGTATTACTAAAAATGAAAAGATATGTTTTCATAAACTCCTAGTAATTAAAGATGTCATTCCGCAGAATCTTGAGTTTGTAATAGGATAAAAAATTGAAACTACTGTCAGAATTAAAATGTTGGAGTAATGTTTGAAAAATATGAAAATATTCCATAGACATTTGTTTACTATGGAGAACGACAGGTCAAAGAGATCAATCAAGTAGAACACTGACTTTGTCTTACTTTTCATTATTATGCAAGTGGGTGCCTTACAAATGACTGACATTTTCCAGCTTTCTTTGAGTGCCAAAGGTGAAAGCAGCAATCCTACTGTGAGGAGTTCAAATCTGCCTAAATTATGTGAATGCTCTTTTTTTTCCCTATCAATGTGAATGAAAACACGTTATTCAAATGCCAATATCTCATACCTTTTGGTGAAGTCTGGACAAAGTGAAGGGTTTATTTTCAAGATATGTTTGTTCCCAGACCCTCTGCATTCACCTCGGGATGCAAAATGCACATTGGAGATACAAAGCCAAACAAGGGGGAAGTTCTAGGCTTGTCATTTTTACTGAGGCTGTTGAAAAAAGTAAGAGCTCTCCTCCAACAGCAGTGACCATTACTCAGAGTCTCTAATCCTTTCCTCAGGATCTATTTTAGGAAAAAAAAAATGTGCATTTCTTTGTTCTGGAGTAAGCTGAGTACCACTTTAAACATTTTGTTACCCGTGGCAGCAAAATCTATCCAGGTACCTGCTTATCTTTCTTGTGTCAACAGTTTATCTTGGCTGAAAAGTAGCTACAAAATCTTTTTTATTGTAGGGGAAGGAAGGAAAGTTTCTTTGCAAAGGCAAGGGAGGTGGGAAAGAAGAAAGGCTACAGCTGCTGATATATATATAAATGCATGCATACGTAGTTATTTAGACATTTTGCAAAGAAATAAAGGAGAAAATAGGGAATTAAATGCAGATGGAAGGGTATAAGATAGACAGGTCGGGATGATATAGAACTCTTCAGGGAAAGAGAAGCAGTGTCCTTGGCAAGAAATCAGGTAATGCTACAGGAAGAGAAATCACTGTTATTATGGAAGAATTCTGGATAAGGAAATGGCTCAGGGAAAGTTTCATTGAATCACAGGAAAGAATATGGTGATGAACATTGACAAAGAAATTGTCCACAGTCCTCACCTATTTCCAAGTTCTCCTGGATAAGTATAAATATAAATAACTCATTTTCTAACATATTTTAATATCATAATTATGACTTTCCACAAAAATAAGTTAGTGTCTTATTATACATAATTTATATTTGCAATTTATCACTTTCTTCCACATAATAATTCTCAGAATAATTTCTAAATATCTTTTAATTAAAGGTTTTCAAATATTCCTCCTTTATCTTAGGACAGCTTTTCATTTGCATTTCTAAGTAAAGAGATTTTGACAATTGATTTTGTATACACTATTCATGTAATTTTTTAACGTGCTCGTTATTAGTATTTTCCCTGGATGCATTTCAACCACTTACATGATTTGAATAAAAAACAATTTTTTTTTTTGCCACCAGCTTTTCTGTGTTGTAATTAATTTGAAGATTTAATAGGTTTTCATTGTTTATTTGTGTACTGTCCAAAATAATGTGAGGAGGAAAGATTGTTCATCACAGTTACATTCCATGCATCTTTACCTTGTTGAAGGGCTTCATTATTGCTTCAGAAAGAAGTGCTAATTATAAATGATGGAAATTCCTCTTTATTTTTTAGAATATTATTATGGACAAAGTATGGGACCAAACATTTTTTTCTGATTGTTCTTAATAACCCTCTTGGTGCAGCCCATTGATCCATTTTCATTAAGGTTGTGTTGCAGAGGTCAGTGATATTTCCATCAAAAGGCTTGCTGATTTCTTTTGGTATGACAATGTTATTTGTTTCTTGAAGTGGTTTGTTCGTATGAATATTTTATAATTAAAAGAAGCCCTGAAGAAAGGGATATGTCCATAAAGAAGCACTTCATATTTGTGTTATTGTCCTTATAATTGCCAATTCTCTCATCATGCCACTTCTAACATAGGCAAGTTTAGAGTCTAGAAAGTGAAATCTATGTTTATCTTTCTACAGCAGTGCTGGCAGCACCCCAGAAGACATGGGTATGGTATTTTAGTATCCCAAATTGGTAGAACAGCTTCATGGAATACAGAGCAAAGGTTTTGAGAAACTACAGGTGCTGTCTGCTGAACTTTTTGGAGAGAGGGAGAGATTTTCCTTTTATTTGACAATGACATACATAAAAAGTGTGCAGCACAGCTTGAAAAAAGCTAGGTCATGCCCTTGCTCTGTATTTATCTCCACACAGCACTTGAAGCCATTAAAAAAGACAGCACCGACAGAATTCCTGCTGAGCAGGCAGCTGGACATTTACATAGGGCTTAAAAGTTTTGGATATATTTTGGCCATACCACTGGATACAGAAAGCCCAAACCTAACTTTTCCTAGGGGAATGGAAAAACCCTTCAAGCAGTTGAGGAACTGCTGAGAAGGAATCTGCCATGATGGTTATCTGTTTGCTTTCAAAGGACATTTATCACTATCACAAATGGGAATAATTCAGTGTTAGTACTTCTTTCCTGCCAGTGACTCGTGGCACTGGACATTTTTTCAAGACTCATAAACTGATGTGCTCTTTAAAGTAGGACACACTGTACACCTCTGAGTGATAATGCATATGTGATGGATCACCCTGTTAATTCAAAGAATAGCCCAACTGAGGAATCAGTAGAGTCAAATTTCACATTAACCTCACTCTGGCTTAGGAATATCAAACACCCATCAAAGGAGCAGAAGCCAGAGGTTGCCTGCTATAAGTAAAGTTGTAGAACATGTTGAGATAAAATCAATGATTTGAACCCTGTTATGCCTTAACCTGTCCTTGCTACATCATTTGTTAAATTCTTAACATGAGCTCCTGTCACATTACTTAGCTTGAATTTTCAGACAAAGACTAATAGTGAAAGCATCAATATAGATGGCAAGGAGACATTTAATGATGAATATTCCATATCAGGCATGACAAGAAGTTCATCTTGCTGAAATATTTCTAAAAGTATTAAAACTGTTATATCCATTGCTCATATTAGAGAATGCTAATTTAAGACAAATCTGTCTCTGTCTGAACCATGGTTTTAAGTAATATAAATTAAAATATCTTGGGAAAGTTGTGCAACTCAAACTCAAAAATACAAACTTAATTTTAAAAAGTTAGGTACAACAATCTGGAAAAAACCCCAAACTTTTATTTTTCATATCCGTTGGTGTCCTGGGGTGACACTTATTAAAAAAAAAAAAAAAAAAAAAAAAAAAAAAAAAAAAAAAGATTTTTTTGGACACATTTATTCCATGTAATTCAAAATGTCATCATTGAAAGCAAATATAGCAAATTTGCTGAGAATAATCCTCAACATGTGACAGAATTGTCCAACAAAGAAATAAAATTTAGAACCAGGGTTAAAAATTTATCTCATGTGAACAGTAATCTGATAATTGAGAAAAATATGCATCAGTCTCTGACTATAAAGGGATTTGAAAAGTTAAATATAACTGCAACAACAAAATAATTCTTGATGCTTTAGACTGTTAATGTCATTTTACTTATTAATACCTTTTTGTGGAAAATAGCTTTTACATTGTAGTTGACAAGCAAGCATCCAGAGATTGCAAATATAAGCAAGAGATTTTACAGTCTGTTATTACAAAATATTCAAAATACTAATGATACAGCTAATTCAAAAAGGTCAGAGACAAAAATTGAAATGTGAATGTTCAATTTTTAAGAGGTTAAACTTCTCATCATTAAACTGTGATTTTTAGATGGTTCAAACATCATAAAGTATTCACTGGGCTTTCTGTGTTACGCTGTTTCTCATTCTTTATGTGTATGAATTTGCTTTTCATCTTATCATAGAAAAAGTTATGTTTCCACTAAGTTGGTTCCCACTTAACACAGAATGGACTATTCTTGTTTATTACAATATTGTCCTGCCCATTTGATATTTTGCTCTTGAGCTTTGTAACTGCTGTATGAAACTTGACTTCTCCTACCAGAGTTGCACTGGTGAGAAGTAAAAGCTAATAGCTATTCTATTTCAATCTAAAGCGGGGGAAAGAAAATTACATTCCTGCTTATCTTTAAAAATTATTAGAATGTCAACTTGATAGGATTTTGCATACATACTGGTAATTCCTAGTGAGAAAAACTTTGCCATGTTTTTTTGCTTTTTTTTTTTTTTTTTTTTTAATTATGAACAAAAATAGAATTATTTTGAAGATGAATCCATGATTTAGTTACCTACTTTAAAAAAAATAAAATTAGCTAATAGTAGGAAAATTCTAAGTATTTTTTTCATAGAATGAGATTTTTCTGTAATAACATGATTTGACCTATTAAATTCTATTTAATTTCACATGAAAAAATAAATTCTCAGAGCCAATATTAAATTAAGTCAATATTGTAATGACAAAAAATATTTCCTCCAAAGTGCACCAACTTTGTTATAGCTGCTGACAATAGCTGTATTTCATTTTTGGCTGAACTTTTTCTCCTAAAAGTATTTAAGTAAAACCATGGATATACACATAATATATAAGGAAAAAAATCTCCGATGGCATGCAAGGGATATGATGTAACATTTTTTATAATGAATTTTTAAAAATCAAAATAGAATAGATGACTGTTAATACAGGATGACAGAAAGATCAATGATCAAAAATCTATGACAAAATGAAGAAACTATAGGTAAAATAGTTAAAAATAAGAAAAAAAAACCACCAAACAACTAAGCAGAAAGCTCATAAAAATTAAAATGAAGAAACAGGAGAGCTAATTCAGAAAAGAAGTACCCTAGGGAAATGTGAAAACAGAAAAAAACCACCAAAGTTTTAAATTTAAAATGTTGAATTAAAAAACATGGTAGTAATGGAGTATTAAATTTAATAGGTGCTCAATCTCAACATTTGCACAATAAATCTTTCATTCAAGCAAATATCAACAAAAAAATTTGAAAATTTTCTGATTAGAAGAATTTTTTAATTTCAATTATCATGTTCTCAAAGTATATATGTTTTGGATATAATGTTGGAAGGTCTTTGCATGTTTCAGAAAAATCTACAGTTCAGTTACACCATATGTCAAAGAAAATTTTAGTTCCAGGTGTATGAATTTTCATTGAACAAATCTTTAAAAAAATCTCTGAAAACTTTAAAAGACTGAATCATTTTAATGTTATACTAAAATATAAGAAATCACACACAAGGAAAAATTTATTTTTAAGGCAAGTATTTGAGGTATTTTCCAGAGACTGACATGAGTGACGGTGTAATCTTGTCAAATGACTTATACTTAAAAAACAACTTGCCATTCTAAAATCTATGTGTATTTAAACACTAAAACATTTTTCTTTAGTATAAAGGCAAAAATGCAGGTGAAACTACACTGCTGGGTTTCATACAAGGTGATGTGATTTTGTACAGCTACTTTTAGAACAGCACAATGTCTGGGACTTGCAAACTCACAGCCCCACTAAGTAAAAAATATAACACAGACATTTAGTGAAAATGTGTAATATCCAAAAAGAATATTAGAACAATTTTTACTTTATTTTTTAACCTCATTGCCTAGTATTGAAACTGTAGTAGAAAGAAAAGGTGCTATTCTGGAAGGCAGCACTTAATGAGTGACAGTGGTGCTGACCTTGTTGTTCTGATTCCTTATGTTCAAATGATCTCATGTTTTACTTTAACCCAAAGGTGTTCTTCTGAGATTGAGTTTCCTAACACAGATGTGTTAGGAATGTAATGTAAACATCTGAAAACTGAGGAAGCGTATTGGGTCTCAGAACTGCTTTGAAGGGTGTGCTTTGAGGACCTCAGAGGTGCTGCAATCTGCATTCATTCAACAGATAGGAACACTGGTGAGATGTGCATTTCAGCTCCTTATCCCCCACACAGAAAGAGGACAAGAATGTCTTCCCAAAGAAAATCTATTTTAAACCATGGTGATGAGCAAGCTACCTGGGAAACAATCACTCCAAAGCCTTCTTCTTCATCAGTATCTTTTTCCAAAGGTAAAAAAGTCCTCAATACCTGCAGATTAAACCAAATAGCCTTGACATTCAATCTGGCAGTGGCAGTACAGTCTTGAACTGAGAGACAGTTAATTCCAGATTTATCAGTCAGATTAGTTTCAACTCAGAGGTACATATGTAAAAGAAGATGCAATGTTTCAACACAGCAGGAGAAAGAATATCCCCATGACATTTTTAAAGAAGTGTTACTGCTTGAAAACCGATGTAGAGGGAGACAGGCTACATTATTTAACAGATATTGACCTAGAGACATTCAATGTACAGTCTGGGAGTTTTGCTCTATCCATACAAATTCCTTTCTTTGAAAACACATGTAAATCCTTTTCTTCCTAGTGAACATACAAAAATCAGAAGATATTATTTACTTATCTCCTAGTATATGACTATAAATATGTGTAAATGTATGTATGCAAATGTATGTATGTAAATGACTGGTTCCTCTTTCTTTGAGAGAGTACCTGTTTAGTTGAAACAAACATAAAGAGATTGTCAAGGACTAAAATCCCAAAAGAATTGTTTAAATTTACATTAATTCTTCAAGTTAACATCTCTACAGATGTAAGAAAAATAAGGTTGAAGTCTACTGAGCTGTAAAAGGTTTTAAGTAATGTAAATTTCTAAGTGCTAATAAAGAATCCCCAGAGATGACTGAGAATCAAGTAATTTTAAAGATTAATGCAATTCCTCACACAAAATTTTCCATAAATTCAGGATTGTGTTACATAATCTGTCAGTAGAGCACACAAATAATTACTTTGTATCAAGTTTTTTGTAATATCGTAATATCTACTTACCACACTGGAGTCAATGAGGTCACATCAGGGACAAATCAGGTCTTGAGAATATATCTAATTTGTCATTGCTAGGGTGAATTCCTGGTTTAGAGTATTTATATTAGGCTAGAATGTATTCCATCACTCATAAACTAGTCTTGAGCACATATCCAATTTATCAGTGCTAGGGCAAGTTCTAGGATTACAGCACTTACGTTCAACCTAAAATATACCTCATCACTCAGACTAGACGTATTCTCAAGGCAGAATTCATCCCTCATAGAACTTTATCAGCATTACTGGGTTTACTGACCATGAATGAATTTGCCCAATGGTCTTATTAATGAAAATTTTAGGAATCAATTTTCTTGTAACAGGTAAAGCTGAGAAAGTCACCTGTTATTTGCTCAAACTGATGTTGAATGATA
Source organism: Muscicapa striata striata (assembly GCA_030060385.1). NCBI lineage: Eukaryota > Metazoa > Chordata > Aves > Passeriformes > Muscicapidae > Muscicapa > Muscicapa striata. Next base: position 4,674,009 of record JAREIS010000075.1, on the reverse strand, counting down.
TCAGTTAAGTAGAATGAGGTATTCTGCTCATCCAAAATCAGAGTAATGTAATTGATTTAAAATAACTCCAGTTAATAGCTTTATTCAAATAACTCAAATAGGCTTTCAGAATATTATCCATTATGAAGTCCATCCTAGACATGCAAAATTAAATTGATTATAATTTTTCATTCCAATTAAATACAAATATTTATTTTATTAATATGCTGGTAAGAAAATAACAGTAACAATGAAAAGCTAAGAACAGTTCAGGACATGCTCAAATATCTTATCTATTTTCTTAGCAAAGAGTAAGGCAAGCAAACTAATGAATGATTTATCCCCAAATAACTGGATTTTCTCAGATTAAGCAGCATAGCAGTTCTCTAAATTTAGAAACACTTGAAAGTCACCTTCTCGATATGCTTTATTTAGCAGAACCAAGGTTAGCATTGAAGAACTTTCCTTTTGGTTTGGTTTTGTTAGCTTTTTCAGTGTTTTTATCAGAACTGTGTCAGTGTGACCTAGTAGTCAATCTCCCAGACAGATGAAATATGCACAACACTCTGTTACGCAGGTTTAGTTACATTTCCATCATGGGTGGGAAGTGTTATTCTGTGAGAAAATGCCTTTCCTTCCTTCCTTCCTTCCTTCCTTCCTTCCTTCCTTCCTTCCTTCCTTCCTTCCTTCCTTCCTTCCTTCCTTCCTTCCTTCCTTCCTTCCTTCCTTCCTTCCTTCCTTCCTTCCTTCCTTCCTTCCTTCCTTCCTTCCTTCCTTCCTTCCTTCCTTCCTTCCTTCCTTCCTTCCTTCCTTCCTTCCTTCCTTCCTTCCTTCCTTCCTTCCTTCCTTCCTTCCTTCCTTCCTTCCTTCCTTCCTTCCTTCCTTCCTTCCTTCCTTCCTTCCTTCCTTCCTTCCTTCCTTCCTTCCTTCCTTCCTTCCTTCCTTCCTTCCTTCCTCAGTTCACTGGGTGTGAAAAAAATATGTGAAAGGAAGCAAGTCTTACATGTTAAACATTTAGAGGCATAGCTCATGGATAGGTTTGGTTTTTTTCTTATAAAATATAATTGTGTTTACTTAATTTTTCACTTATATTGGAAATACATGTGTTAAAATAGATAAGCATATTTCAAGAATGCAAGTTTGGAGATAATTAAAGGCACATCTTGAAGCCACAAATATCAGAAATTGAGTTCCCATGGATTTCTCCAAAAGTAAAATTGGAGATGCATAACGAGCAAATCTTGATTGCAGTGAATAAGCAAATAGTTGTAATTAAAGTTTGAGACACTGTAATTGTTTTGAGCTATAAAAGAGAGGAGTAAAATAATGCAAGAATTAAAATATGGCTCAGCAGATTTCATGAGAGGTTTCTCAGTCATCTAAGAAAGTATTATGTAAAGCAGGAATAAGTCAGTAAAGAATCACTCATTCAAAGATTGTTTTTAAGAAATTAAGCCTGGAACAAAAGAAAAAGGAAAAAGCTAGGACCCTTTTAAAAAAATGAAATGTTAATTGGAGAGAGTCAAAGTGTGTAGGCATAGAGGTTATATTGTAATTAGCAGATTATTTACCTTTTTGGTTTACATATCTCTGCGTACCCAAGGCTAAAGATGAAATGAAACAATAAACTAAAACTTGGAGAAATCTGTCAGTTTTTAGCTGTGTTAATCAATTCTGCAGTGTAAATGTGTTACTTGGATAACCTAGCTATATTATAATTTAAAAAAACCCCACACTGTGTCTTTCCATAAGACTTATTTCTCAAACCCCAGACCCTGAGAACCAGAATAGCTGATTATTGCTGAGCATTGCCTGAAACCTCTGGGCTGTCTCAATGAGTTATTTCCTCAAAATGAAGTCATGAAAATAAAATATATCAACATTAAAGTAATTAGTTTGGGGTTCCCCCAAAAATATTCACAATCAGCATATTTTCCTCTATATTTTGAAAAGCACTAGAGATTATGATACTTATTAATTTCTACAGCAAAAGGAAAATCACTTGTAAAAAAGATGAGACATTCCTGATGAAAAGCCCATGAGTTTCAGTGTTTGCAAATTAACATGGAAGCCAGAAGCTAGCATTTTATGCTGCTGGAAAACCCCAGGGGCAAAAAAACCCATAGTAATTCTTCTTCATTTTAAGTTAAATATATAACCTGAGGGTAACAAGCAGGGATTACTGACTGCCTGAGGTTAAAGAAAAAAAACCAACCAAACAACCCAAGGTGTTAAATGTCACCTCACCAATCACAAGACTGAAAACATCACTGCAAGCTGGAGAAGGTGTGGTTCTTGTTGAGGAATTTCTTGTCCTATTCTGTTTAAGTGCATCAGGGAAAAGCAGATCAAAAGCCTCAGAATTATGTGCTAGGACATACAAGGAATTTCATTTCCCCAGAAAGATATGTGAAGTTGAGACTGAAAAATCTTAGTGGAAAATCGAAAGAGGAAAAACTGTCTTGTCAAAGAACTCAGAGTTATTAAGTATAACTGATTTTTTCTTTTTACCTTTACAGTCTCTGCTGAAAATTACTAAAAGAAGGAAAGGTTAAAAAAAAAGAGTCTGTCAACCTTAATCAAATGTTTGCATTTAAAGTACTTGAGAGTTAGAGGAAGCCTGAAACTTTCTCTGTTGCCATCATGGCAATATGTAAATATACATGCTGAAATTTAGTCTGGCTTTCTCAGTACAGTAATTTGCATGAAATAACTTGGAAAGCAGTTTGCTCAGAAGTCTTCTCAATAAGATAGAAGGAAATTTTCACCGTGAAATGGAAGTATTACAAGTGGATAAAAGGATTGTGATTTCTCATCTGTGTCACCTTAATCCACAAAATGGAGCATGTATGTCTACACACCAAGGGTCTTTATGCTTATATGTATTTATATAGAACCATCTCTGGGAAGTTTTCAGTCATATTCAACTTTTTTTCTGGATATATAAATTTAAAGTGAATTTTTTTTTTTTTTTTTTTTTTTGCTTGGAATTTTGCTTTTCGTGGAAAATCTTTCCTCTCTGATTTAGAATTACTTAAGTAGTTATTAAAAGGAACCATCAACTCAAACCCTTTGCATTGTTGCAGTCCACCCAATTAGATAATACAATTAATTTGTCTGAAAACACTAATGCAGTCTTATTTGAAAACTCTAGTGGATTTCTGATTTATTACTTTGAGTCTAGCAAACCATTAAACACAAGTTAGTCAACATCATTGCAATTATCAGTGTCACAAATCAAAAGTATTTGTGTTAAAAGAATATTTAATGATTTTTGAAAATAACATGCAAGTGTAGGTACAGCAGGTTTTAGGTAAATAAGTACTATATTAAAAAAACATTGTTTTATTACATATAAATATCGTAGAGAGTATTATACCCTCTATATTGCATATTACGTATTACGTATTACATATTACATATTACATATTACATATTACATATTACATATTACATATTACATACTTTGTAATGTATTCCCATAACTGGAAAAGTGTACTGTCAATAAAAAAAGAAAAATTTTAGCAGAATTCGAAGGTTAATTTGCTATAAGGTTTAGGAACAGAGGCAATGAAATATTTTTAAAAGTAAAACACTTTCTTGCTGGAGCAAATTTTTTGTACTAACGTGTTTCTTCAAGGTCACAGAAGTAAAAGCTTGCTTTTTTTGAGCCTTCATTTATTTGAAGAGAAAATCCTAAGAAATTCCCTAAAGGAAATAATTACTTTGATAAACAACCTTTATTGAATATAGTTGGAGAGTATTTCTTCAGGGTATATTGCATTTGAGGTATTTTTCAATAGAATTAATTAAATCCCTGTTCCAACCACATTTCTTTATTTTCTAAGCAAGTCATTTGCTGTTCAGCACAAAATCAAATTGAGTGTACAACTGAATCAATTTGTCTGACAGTGAAATCATGAAAACTTGTAATTAATTGGGAAGCTTTAGTTTTATTTGTCTTAAGTAAAGAACATTATGGCCATGCTGTCCTAAATTGGCTAGGTAGCACATTTCCAGAAACCTTGGCTTATAGTAGAGCTGAATCAAAGATTCTTTTTTTTTTTTTTTTTTTTAATATTGCTGGACATTGTTTGGAAATATTTGTGCCCTTGTCATGCATTCAGGGACAGAACAATCAGCTTTCATGCTTTGGAGGGTCAGAATGTTGTGCCTACATTAGGTGCAGCTTATGTACAAAAATGTGAAGGTCATCATTATGCCAGGCAAGAAAATTAATATAATTCTGCAAAGAACTTGTCTCCAAATAATTCCAGCCTGGGAATCTTTTGTATTCATAGTAAATACTTCATAGTAAGTAGTTCACTCTGTGTGTGTGTTTCTATACTTGTTTACACATATGACCAAATGTATGTAAAAATATATGGATTTTAATTAATATAAAAACAATTTAAATTTACATGTACAGATGTTATAAAAGTATCAAGCATTAGTTAAATATATATATTTTCATGTATTTTTAATTTAAATATAGGCAAACCAAGGGAGATATAATAATTAATACAAAAGCTCAATAATTTTTAAATTTAGAGATAGTAATTTAAAAATAGAGAAAGTCTATGACCTCTCTAAAGATGTTGAAGTGTTCAAATATTTTAGCATCCAGTGTAGTTTTTGTGTACCAAAATTGTATGTATATACAGACAGCATATTAAAAAAAAAATCCTTACAAATTCTCTCCTGAAAACTAGGTATTAATAACTGTGGACCAAACCTGGTTGCTTCATAGCAGTCTTACTGTGATTTGGTTTGTGTTGACAGGAAACCTATGAATAATCATTGTCATACTATTTGAGATTTTTTTGTATGAAAAATCAGAAAGATTGACTGGAAGTTTTTTTTTTTTTATTTTAGTGCCTAAAAGACAGGATATACACGAGTGTTTGCAGTTAAATGGAAAAGATATGTAAATACTAAAAATCATGGTTGTAAGAGAGAAAAGAAAAAGTAGTTTTAGAGAAATTTAAAAAATACTTAATAAAAACATTCAGTGCAAATTGCTACAATCCAATTAAATATGAAAACTCATTTTGCTAAACTAAGAAGCATGACTGAAATAAGTCTTGATTACTTTTGTTGGCTCATTCAAAAATGTTCTAATCTCATGCTCTGAAGTTTTATTAAAAATATATATAGACATGACTTCTTCTATCGTGAAAACATTTGACAAATAATTTTTCAAAATGTTTCTAGTCTTCGAATTTCAGCACTTTGATCAGGATTAAAAGTAAACTGATGAGGAGAGTATATTGGTGTGGCCAGTCATGAAAAAAAAAGTATTGCTTTTCTGGTAATTGCATTTCATTTGCATATATAAGATCAAAAACTTGAGCCAATAATAGGATGAAAAAGAAATTTTCACTAGTTTATGTTGTAAAGACTCCCATTTTTGTTCTGGACCATGACACTGATCTTTCTTGCAAGAGAGGTCATATTTTCTGAAATGTCTTCTAGCAAGGACATGAAGGCCTTTTCCAAGCCTGAAATTTAAATTAAAGAAAGAATGCCCTTGTGACAATAGAGCATGTTGTCTTTTTTTTTTTTTTTTTTTTTTTTTTTTAATATGTATTGAGTAATTCTGCCAAAATTTAGCTAATTTAAATCCCTTTCAAAAATCTCTGCTCTTCAGAAGGTGCTGCAAATGTTATGAATTGACATTTTACACTTCAGCAGTTTTAACTTCTTAAGAGTTATATATTTCACTCATTACTCCAGAGAATGGGATCTATTCACTTCAGGGCTTCTGGCACTATTTGAAACATGGATTTTAAACAAGAAGCTGAGGCTGTGGAGGGAGAGAGCTGCTGAAGGAATGAATCTGTTTCATTGTCTTTGGATAAGGATATCAGGTAGTTTACAGAAGAGAAATAGAATAAGGAGCCCCTAAAGAGTGTAGGAATCATGAAGTGATATTGAAAAGTTTTACTGGGCAAAAGGAGAAAGAGGGACATGTAAGTGCAGAATAAACTTTGGGAATAGAAACAGGGACTTGAAAGATATGAGAAAATCCTGCTTGACAGAGAACACAGGCTGGGAATGTTCCTGCCATTCCAGCATTATAAAATGGTGTTTTCAAACAATCATGGGATGAACAATTTGAAGTTGCAAGAGTTCAAATTCAGGCTAAGCCCAATCTGGTGGAAGTTGTCCCTGCCCAGGGAAGCAGGGGGTAGGAGTAGATGACCTTTAAAAGTCCTTCCAACATGAAACCATTCTGTGGTTCTGTGGTGTCTGGAACTGTTGAGGTGTAAAGAATAGAGAGGGTAAGAGAAATTAAAAGGAAATGCAGTCAGGCAGCATTAGCTGGGAAAGACTGACAGGAAGAAAAAATGTGAATAAAGAAAAGCTGGTTTCTAGATTTTTAAGTAAATTTCATATTTTAAAATGCTGATTCTGATCTTTTTTCAGTAGGAAACTCAAGTAACATGTGCCTCGGCAATCTGTTGTATGTTATTAATCCTTATCACATAATTTATTGGATGTGGTGTGGAGTTGTGTGATATTATTTAATCCATTAGTTCCACAGTCTAGAAGATCTAGAGATCCTGGTGACAGTTTAAGAACTTCAATGAAGGAATTTCAGTCTTTTATTTTTTTTTAAAAAATTTCCTTGTCTAGGGAACCCCAGAAGTATGTACAACTGTATTTTAATTTGTTCACAATATTTGTAAATAAAAACACTTTCATGGTTGAAACTTTTGGCAGTTGAAAGTTAGAAAATGTCTGAACATGAGTTTCATATGCTTAATATGACCTGACCTCCCTTCCACCTTTTTGGGAGTATGTTTTCCAATTAACCACAGTGACAGCTCAGGCTGTTGTGCTTTCAAAGCAAGGAAGATATAAAAAATGAAAGCAACTATGACCTCAGTTTTATGGCATGTACACTGTACATCTAAAGCATTAAAGTTAGTACTATAAATAATAATACAAATACTATAGGTCAAAGAAGAGAGAATAATTACAGATGTAGAAAATGCAGTTCTTTTAATTAAAACCACAAAGCCAGTAACTCTCTCCTCTGCAATGCTGCTACCAGCTTTGCATACATGACTACAGTATGAGAATAGCTGCCCCAGCTTGGAGGGCAAGGGAAGTGGCTACTGTGGTAATGACAGAGATTGCATTCAATCCTCAGCACTAATTGAGGGCTGTGTTCAGTAATGGATTTGCTGTATTACCACACCCACAGCTTTTGTTTCATTAAGACAGCCAGTGTTAAAACCTTTTGCAATCTGATGAGAGAAAAATGTTGTCTCTCGTTTCAAGGAAATGTTTGATCATGCACTAATTTTGAGTATGTTTTGAAATTCTCTGAATTTAAATACGTGCTGTGTGGAAATGTTTCTTAATAAAAAACAGATGAGAATGAAGGCACTTTTTCACACATTTCAAGGACAATCAGACAATACACACAAGTAATGTACAGACAAGCTTGACAGTTACTCAAATTAATAACAAGTTAAATAACAAAATAGTAACAAAAAACCAACATTTTCACAGAAAATATTTTGCCATTCCTTACTTGTGGTGGAATTAACCTACTCTCATTTTATGTTTATAATCTCAGCATTCAGTGGATATGATTCAAAAATACCTTTGTAGTCAGCACAGAAAAACAGCTCAAGGGAGAAACCAGTCTGAAAAGAAATGTATAAATTACATCTTTCTCTCTCTGGTGCATAAGAGAGCCCTGATTTTTAGCTTTGATAAGACATCTAGACCACAGATGGCTAAAATGTGGTGACATGAACCCCATTTTTGTTGTCCAAAAAGAAGCAGTCATCAAGGATATATCTATGCTCTACATACAGGTTATTTAAGTTGACATCTAATTGTGAAGTCTAGACCTGTAAATCTGGTTCATTGATCCTTTAACTGATTGGCAAAAATTTAGTTCAACTCATGATTATAAACTGAGTATGCAGGATCACACAAGCCTATCACACAAGACTTTTTACCTATTGAACAATATTTGAGTGGGAAGACTTGCTGTCTGACTGATAGTGGAATACAGATAATCCCAATTGCTGTCAGAGTTTCTGACTTTGTTCAAGACATGCAGTGTACCACTGCTGAGCCGTGTGTTATACATTTGAAAGAACCTGGTATTACTGCTCTGGCTGCATGAAGCCGATGTCAGCAGATAATGTCACTGTAGAAACTGTGAAAATGTCTTCCTAATTAGTTCCTCAAAGTGAGCAGAGGAAGAAAAGGGGTATTTACAGGTAAAAATTGCTAGTATGAAAATCCATGTGTGGTATCTTTGCTGTTGTTGTTGTTATAAACCTATGAAGTAAAAAACCCAAAAAATATTTTATGCTTATAATATACATTAATTACTCACTTAAGACAATTGGTCATAGGTGGCCTGAAAGAACCAGATGTTCAAATCAGCCCTTGTGTGCCTGTTCTGTTTCTTGTTGTAACAGCTTGAACTCATCACCCAGAATTAAATTTCAGGATCTATTATGAGATATGAAACACACAAAGAGTGAAAGCAATTCAATTAAGCAGGTATGTGTTTAATACAGCTTTTAGATTTACTGCACTTATTCCCTCACATTTCTATTAGATGCCGATTAGAAAAAGAAGAGTGTAATAACCTCTATTAATAGAAAAGCAAACAAAAGATCAAATGTGTATCTGTGTGGATATAAATAAATAATCATATTTATAACCCATAGTTAGTGACAGGATTGAAAAAACATGCTGCATGAAATGCTTTGTAATACTGTATTATTCATTTTTTTTTGTAAGTCAGGACTTGGGCATATGGAACACTATTGGGAATCTGTGAAGGCATGGCAGCCTTTGTTTAAAATACTCAATGATTTCAGTGTAATATGAGAAATAGCAGCCAACATAAGAAGCAGGGAAGAAAGTAGAATGGGATAATTGTATTAATAGCCACATATAGGGTGATTATTAGCTAAAACTACCCAGAAAGCATACCCAAAAGCCTTCATTCTTTTAAAAATTTAGTTCAATAATGCCAGTCATGGGACACAGAAAATATTAGTTTGGCAGGGTACACTACCAAGCGTCAAAATCTGAAAAATGTACACATCCACCTGGTTGTCTTTCTGGATTACTTGCTTCTTGAGTATAGCATTTCTGAAAGAAATGTTATAAATCCAAAGCCATTTCCCCTAAAATACCCATATTAATGGATTGACTGCACCATCATCAAATTTGCAGATGACACCAAGCTGAGCAGTACCTGAAGGATGGGATCCTATGCAGAGGGACCTGGACAAGCTTGAGATGTGGGCCCATGGAAATCTCAAGACATATATCAAGGCTAGGTGTGAAGTGCTGCACCCGGGTCAGGACAGGCCCTGGTATCAACACGGGCTGTGGGATGAGCAGATTGAGAGCAGCCCTGTGAGAAGGACTTGGAGGTGCTGCTGGTGGGTGAGAGGCTGGACATGAGCTCTCCCATGGGACATGTGCTCTCCCAGCCCAGAAAACCAAATGTGTCCTGGGCTGTATCCAAAGCAGCGTAACAAGCAGAGCAGGGGAGGGGATTCTGCCCCTCTGCTCTACTCTGCTCTTCTCTGGCGAGACCTCACCTGAAATGCTGCATCCAGCTCTGGGGTCCCAGCACAGGAAGGACATGGACTTCTTGGAATGAGTCCAGAGGAGGGCCACCAAGATGATTAGAGGGACATAGCACATCTTTCCAAGAGGAAAGGCAATGAGAAGTGGATTTTTGCAGCCTGGAAAGGAGATGAACCAATAGGTTGAAGTCATTGTGGCCTTCCAGCATCTCAAGGGAGCCTTCAAGAGGGATGGAGACTATTGACAAGAGTCTGCAATGACAGGACAAGAGGGAATGCTTCACACTGAAAGAGAGTAGGTTTAGACTAGATACTAAGAAACCTTTATTGTGAGGATGATGAGGCACTAGAACAGGTTGCCCAGAGAAGTTGTGGATGCCCCATCCCTGGAAATGTTCAAGGCCAGGCTGGATGACGCTCTGAGCATCAATATTGTCAATCAGGACAGTATTGCTTTGGATTGCTCTGTTTTGATAGAATCATTTCTGATAAAGCAGCTGTAAGGATTAAAAAAAACCAAACCCAGACAACAAAGAAAAGTTTGAGATGAACACTTAAGAATGAATGAAAAGACAGCTAAATGCTCCTTTTTAATTCCTGTATTAATTCAGACTTCTACTGAATTTTTAAGAAGCATCCCCATTGGGATAAATATTCAATGCAAGTAATTAAAACAATTATTGAGCTAGAGGAGTTTTCTTGGGAAGATTTAGGAGGCATAGGACTCCTTGTGACATGCTAGGGAGGGAATATGCTTGTTGTACAAGACTTGAGTGAGGCATACATTTATCTGGCATTTTTTCCTTAAATACCCAGACATGATATTCAAGGAAATGGATCTTCAACCATTTTTATATCAGACCTGTCTTAGTTTTTATTAAAGGAATAATCACAGGAATAAACATAAGAATCATAGAAACAGACATAAGCTTTCTATCAATTCCAACTTTTTACTTTATATTTTTTTCCTGAAGGTACATAAAAGCAAGATGATTAAATCATGGATTCACAGAGTCACTTGATTGTATCACTAGCTGCAGAACTCAAAACACAGCCTGCTGGGTTTATACTGCTTAAAAATGATTGAGATGAATATAGATAACAATGGGAGCTGGTCTGTAAATGTACAAATAAATGGAGGAAATTATAACACTCTAAATGTATGTCAGCTCCTACTAAACTCATAAAAAAGTGCATTCAAGAGAATGCTGAAGTGCTTCTTACAGGTAAGAATCAAAATAATCAGAGAAGAAAAAAGAAACAGTGATTAATTAAAAAATAAAACCTTCACCCATAACCCATAATAGCTTCAAAATAATTACCTTTTTTCAGTTGAACAGAATGAAATTCTTTGAAAATCTGTATATTGTACAAACTAGATGTCTTCTCTTTTTTTGCAAGACTGCCAATATTAATTTATTTTTCATTTTCTTTCTATTAAAATCCCTGTTACATTTATTCCATCAGGATTCAAAATTATATTCCCTCGACATTTTATAATTTATAATGTTATAATTTTCTGCAGAAACCTTTGAATTTGCTCTTCAATCAGAAATTTAAAAAAAACAATTTTGAAATTTTTTTCCAAGTGGAATATTTTTTGTTTTGTTTAATTTTTAAATGAGCATCTACTTCCCCTTAAATTAAATTGATAAAAAAGAAGGAGATTTTGAAAGAAATGTGCATTGTAAACAAAATTAAAACATAGCCATGCAAAAACAATTATGATATTAAAGTGATTAATGAAAGCACATTGTTTTAAAAAATAGCTTAATAGAAGTAAAATGGGGGTTTATTGTCTGCATGCTAAGTTTTATCTTTAATAATGTAGCTTTTTGAAATCAGAAGAACCAAGATCAGAGGAACAGTCTTCCAAAAAAGTAGTATATGTCTGCATGGAATTTATTTGAACAAAATTGCTACCAAGCATCCTATAATGAATTTATCCACGTAAAATACTTCTTGTTTTGTGCAGTGAGGACTAATCATTGAACATAGCTGAAGAAAAGAAAAAGAGCATAACCTACCAGTTCCCACACAACAGTGTTTTTGAAGGGCATTGTAGCACTTGATTTAACAGTCCTTTAAATTGTGGGATTGAACATGCATGTACCGGAATTATTAGGGACATTCATTCTTTTGGTCAAGAAAATAATGTTAAAAGTAAGACAAATTGATAAAAAAAAGTGAAAAAAACATTAGAGATAGTGAAATGGTGAAATAATGAACAGTGAAGTCGAGCTTCCTCTGGTCAGGAATAGCATAGCAAGCGTGCATTCAGGCTGGATTTTGAAAGTCATGTGCATATGGAGGGTTATTAATACAGCTGAGGTAATTTTTTGATTACTGAGGCACCACTTCTTAGCAAAAAAAAACTCCAATGCCAAAGACCATACAAACATTGCAATGCAGCAGCAGCTGTAGCTCAACAGCCCCAGGACTTTACCTCCCTGAGTCTCAATCCTGGATGAGATTTTCTGTCTAAATATTTCTGCTGAACACTAAGTAGAAATGAGCATTGCTTTCTGGCCCTTAACCTCTTGCTGTCAATAATATATGTCACCTTGTTATGAGTACAAGGTGACACTTAGACATAACTCCATAAGGCAAATTTAAAGATCAGTTATGGTCTCACCTGACCTTAGTCTAGAATCAAGGCCAAAGCATACTTTAAATTTAATAGGTATCCTTAACTGAGATAATTATTATTTTAATCTTCACCATTACAGAAGTTTTCAACTGAAAGTCCATTATGTGTTTAAAATGTTCTTCACCAACATACTCAAATTAAAGTGAAATTCTCATTTTTCAGGCTTTCACATGTTGATTGTGGAAAAAGAAGAAAATTCTTCTTCTTCTTCTTCTTCATCATCATCATCATCATCATCATCATCATCATCATCATCATCATCATCATTATGCCAGGGGTGTAGTGTGCTGATAAACTTAGTGAGTTTTTGTTTTTAAACTCATTTGACTTCCACTGTTCTTGTTCAAACTTGGACTTTTGCAAATCTTGGATGCTCCCTGCTGTGTAGGAGTGGGACACTACATACACACAACACAATTTTTCTGGCTATATTGTGCTTTTGACTATCTTAATTGAGCTTCTCAAAACTAGCTGGACTGTTTTCACTGCAGGGATCAGAAATGCCACTGAAATTAAATATGTAGAGGTGCAGATCGACAGGTTTAGCACGAACTGTTTTCTCCAGGATTTAACAACAGCCTCTTATACTTTGAAATGCAAATTGTGGACCAACTTTTGCATCCAAAGATTGGTTTTATCTGACAGATATTCTGAGACAGCTAAAGGTCTAGAAAAGGAATGAGACATAAATTCACATATTCTATCTCCTTAGAAACCCTTTTTTCCACTCTGTCTATAAGAAAGTAAAGAGTATCAGTACATGTAAATAACCTAGAGTTCTGGGAGCAAGAACTACACTCCAGTTCCTGTTACACTGAGATGTTACTGATTCAGTTTGGTGATAGGTTCCTGAGTAAGTGGAAAAGGAAAGGATTATATCATAAGGATCAAATCACATAGCTGCCATCAGCCTAGGATTTGCAGGTGATGCTAACAGTAACATGGAGGCTGAACACATTAGAAAAAAAACCCACATTTGGAAGAAAAAGATTCAGTGGATTCTTGGCAGAAGGGCCCACTGCTTATTACAGTAACATGGTGATTTGGATGCAGGTTCTAGAAATCCTAAGTGGCTGAATGAGAAAACTGCATGTCACAGAGAAAGTCTCGTTTTTTGTTTCATTAAATATCTGTTATTGGCTACTCTTGTCCCCTGACCTGGATAGACAGAGTCAGGCTGATGAGCAAGTGGGGAAGAATTTGTTTTGTTTTCATGTGTAGCTTTTGTCTGATGTAAATCATCCTTAGTCTTTCTGACCCAGATATACAGGAGGCACTTGCTAACTCTCCTCTATGGAAGTGGATTGGGCAGCATGGAGTAGGTAATGGGTAAAGGAAGCAGATAACCTGGAATCTTCCCCATAGTATGTCTATAAAATTGATCTATTTAGAATTATCTAATATAATTTAAAAAAACAAACATAAAACAAACAAACAAAAAATCAACCCAACCTCTTATCCAACTCCTCCTGAAATTATAAGGATATTTACATACTTTAAGGAAAAAAAAAAAAAAAATCTGGGTAACTAATTTTTCTTATAAACAAGATTTTCATGTTTTACTATATTTACACATAGGTTCTTATGCATAAAACTTGTATTCTTAAAGCATCTTGTGCCAAATATAGTAGGACCATGAAGAAAAAAATAGTCAAATTTTAATGCATTATCATAATATTAGTCACTTGAGGTTGGTGTTAACATTAATCAATCTGGCCTGTTATGGAAATCTGTGCATATGTCTGTTTGGTTTGAGATGAATCTTACTATTATAGCGCTCTTCACTCCATTTTTTATTTACTTTTTAATTTATATTTAAATTTATATTTAAATTTATATTTAAATTTATATTTAATTTTTAAATCCATAGATAAACAGGGAGGATCTGGCTAAGAATTTTCTTTTGTTCAGTTTCTTTTTTTCATCCTCTCCTCTCATGTTTTAATGAGAAATACTCCAAATTAACTCAGAAGAGTCTAACTGTAGTGTATTTTGCTATGGGAAGGTTAATGTTAGGAGGACATTCTGTCTCACTCCGTTAAGAAAACGTCACTTGGCGTGAGAAATTAGAAAATTTTAATCAACACAGTCTAAAGAAAAGGGTTGTTGTATGTCAGTGATGGATTGCTCTTCTGAAGCCAGGCAGAGTTCATTAGTTCTTGTGCCTTCAGGGCCCCTTTCCAGGTTTTAGCTCTCACGTGACACTGCAAATTAGGCATACACAGTATGCCATATTGTAATGACATATTTAGTCCTTGCTGTGCACAACAGCCATGCATCTGCAGCAAGTGGCAGGACGTTTGTCAGTTTGAGGAGGCTTTGTGACATGCAGAAGGCATCCTGTAGCCAAGTCATTTGGCTGAACTGACAGCTGCTGGTGACTGCATTGCTCTAATGCATGTTTGATCCATCCAAACACAGTCTCCCGTTAAGATATAAGGCAATTTTAATTTTGCATTGAAGTGTTTGTTAAATACACTTGGCCGAGTTCATTGATGATTTACCTGTGCCTTTGTTGCTGCAGTTTGTTTCTTTGTTGTGTGCTTTTTTTCTTGTGGGGTGAGATTTTTTTGGGGAAGTTGTTTGTTTTTCTTCTTGGATTAATTATGCTTTAAGAGAGTTCAACTCTTTATGCAGTTTTATTCAAGAAAAACTAAGACACTTGACGTTTAATGGTGTGTAATTTACCTGCTTTTGCTAGGCTTTTCGAGGTTTATATACATATTTACTTTTAAGAATTGATTGTAGATTCACTTTTAGCATAACATTTTCATAGGTTATTGCAAGACGACCTTATACAAGTAATGCTATTGATCCCATTAATTTTTCAAATATAGGTTGAATACATCATTGTGATATAGATATTAAATTAAAATTTATTTCTCATAAATCATGCTAATTTAATAATTTTATCTCATTTGTGCAAAATGCAATTTTTTGTTCTCCGACAATTATTCTTTTGAGCTATGTGCATTAATTAATTAACTAATTAGTTAACTAATATGTAAACTATTTCTTAAACCTTCAATGCAAACACATTGATTTTGAGGTTAATTGGCACCAATATGGGCTCATGCAAGGGAAGTTATTTGGCTAAGAAGTATTTAGTCAACAAAATTTTCTGTTGCAAATGTCCATCAAAAACAAATACAAAACTTAGTTGTGAGAATTAGGAAGTAAAAACTGATGTTTTTCTCCCACTGCTTTCTTCTATCTTGAAAATAACCACAACTTTAAAGGACTCTTCCTAATTTATATTCCCTGCTTTTACTCTTGGAGTAAAATTATATTCCATAGATTCCTTTGATATTGTGAAAACTAAAAATATTTCCAAATGAAACTTATATTTGAAGTCCCAGGCACTGGGAAATATATATTCTAGCTGTAAATTTTAAGGTTATATAACATGAAGGGTAAAACTTCTAACACAAAGAGCACTGTGCTAAAATTATTGTATAAAAGCTACTAGTAAAATAGAAAACAAATAAAATAGAGAAACTATGAAAAGGTGCTATTTTAAAAGAAAATTGCATGCTATGTCCATACATTATTATGTCATGTCTGTCAGAGTATAAAACATTCAATTGCTTAAAATGTCACTTTCATAATGTTAATAATTGGTGTCTCAGTTTATTTGTTGTTTAAGCAGTTAATTATTTTGTCCTGCATCCAGCTCATTATTTTGTGTAAAAGTACAATTTTCTAAAATCCAAAAAATTTCTGTGCTTCAGGGACTATCCATACATCTCTAAACAAACTTTTAACATCAACAAATACTAAATCTTTTGTTGTGAGAAGTAAAATAATAATCCAGAGCAAACATTAGTGCTTTCTAAATTTATTTTTTAAAAATCAGGAACAGTCCTTTCCCATGATCTTCCTATATAATTCTTGTCATGGTCCTAGCCTTTCTCCTTGAAACACTACATTTTACACAGATATTCTTGTGCAAGATTTCTTCCAGCCCTCCATCAAGCAAAAACTATCTACAACTTGGAAGTATCGAGTTCCCAAACTTAGGCCTCCAACTTCCATTTCTTACATTAAATTTTTCAGTTTCTTTGCATATCAAGCTCTCCAAGTCTCTGAATCAAGCACTGGAAATGGATATATTAAACTGCTGTTAATGTTTTAGCTGCAACCCATATAATTATTCTGAAATTTTAGCCAGATGAAAACAATCCCAGCGAAGAAAAAGATGCCGGAAAATTACCCAGCTACTTATTTGGATTCTTAACTCTGTTTTCAATCTCCCAACAGGTTTGATAGTGTTACAGTTGTAATGAAAAATAAATTAAATAAATCATCATATTGGTATTATTTACTTTTATTTTTCCAACATTCGTTGGTGTAAAATTGAAATCCAAGCTAGAAAGAGAAGAGAAGAGAAGAGAAGAGAAGAGAAGAGAAGAGAAGAGAAGAGAAGAGAAGAGAAGAGAAGAGAAGAGAAGAGAAGAGAAGAAAGAAAGAAAGAAAGAAAGAAAGAAAGAAAGAAAGAAAGAAAGAAAGAAAGAAAGAAAGAAAGAAAGAAAGAAAGAAAGAAAGAAAAAGAAAGAAAGAAAGAAAAAGAAAGAAAGAAAGAAAGAAAGAAAGAAAGAAAGAAAGAAAGAAAGAAAGAAAGAAAGAAAGAAAGAAAGAAAGAAAGAAAGAAAAAGAAAATAAAGGTGTGTTAAGAAAAACACAATTTGTATCAGAAGAGTATGACAATGATTTTCTCAGATCAAACTCGATGATATCTCATGGGATAGCTGTGGCAAAATGTCCTAGCTGCCCAAACTGCTAGCTTAACAAAGCCCACTCAGAGCTAATCTGGCAGGTTGTGAATGCACAGGAACATTAGTAACTTCTCTGCAGTGCTCTATCTGTGCTACCTCTTACTGACATGTTTTTATTGAATGACAATAGTTTATGAGCAGAATTGCAATAATTGTTTATTTCTTATGCTTTACCTTTTTTTTACCTTGAACCTTATATTGTTCTAACTTTGCTTGCCCATATTCACTTGAATACAGCATCTGGAACATTCTTACTTCTCACAGGAAACACACTTTCCTTCATCTTTGATGCCTCTGGTGTCTTTTTGAATATTTAATTTCACATGAATAAAGTGGTGGTGGGGACAGTTAAGAACTTTATTTAATATTTCTCAAATACATTTATTTTATTCCCAGTTCTAATTAACTAAAATATTGAACTTTTTTTTTTTCTGAAATTAAAAATGGAGGAGCTGATTAAAATTCTCATAATCAGGATATTAATCCAGATGAAAATTATAATTACTTGAAATTATATCTTTTCTTTATCCAAAACCAGTGCAGTGAAAACTTGGTCTTGCTTTAAAATCAGGAATATGCCATGATTTCTGCTGCAACTGATGAAAGAAGCAAAATTGCTTAGATATATCTTCTATATATAAAAATTCTAATCTCCTATACTTTAAAATAAATTAAAGTGTCTCATTCACACTCCAGTCTATTAATGTTTTTTGCATCACTTAGCCTATTATCTCAGCCTATTATCACTTGCTACCATGACAGCATTTCCACCTGCAATTTGTGGCAGTAAAAAGTCTTGTCCTGTGATGTCCCCTAGTTACTGATGGGAAGAAAAAAGCAGTTTTGAGTTTGTGTTGCTTCATCAGCAATACCAACCCACATACTGCTTAGTAAACCATTCTCTAGTGGAATGACTGTGCTTCTGAAATAGTGGCATTTAGTCCATTGTTTAGTTCCTGATTTAGCAGATCTCTGAACTCAAACTGCTGGAATTGCCTTCCCACTGGCAAGGAAAGTTCACAGACCATCTAAAGTTAAGAATGGGGACACCATTAAAGAACTACCTTGATTCCACTGAACCAGAGGTTCCCTTCAGATATTTGCTCTTCAAATTGTGCTAGACAGAGACTAACAGAAAGTAGATGATCTTCAACAGCTATGAGTGCTGAGCAAGACTTAAGAACCTGGTGTTTGTAGGGGAATACCTAATGCCAAATTTAACCTTATGCCCTTTTGTGCCTTTTGACATTCAGTAAAGTTGAATATCACCAGATTAGGTATTTTGCTAAGTAATAATCTCTCCCTTCTTAAAAGTCAGAGATAAACTAGTGGCAGATTTTTCTTTTCACTATATCTCTTAATGGGTGTTCCTGTCATTGTCAACATAGAGAAGAATCTAGGTTTCTATGTTCAGCATGCAAATTTATGATAATTTAGTGAAAAATCAGAACTAATTCCTTCATATCCCTAAAGCCAGTTCTATTTTTCTTTTAGAAAGGCATTATATGTTTAAGATAGCACTTCATAATAGTAGCAGTAGTATTTTCAAGTGATGGAAAACATTTTTTCCTCTTGCAGAGAATAGCAGTATTTTCTCCCATATAAACTCCTGTAATAATAGTGATGCCATAGTGACTCAGCTACAGTAGTATTTTTGTAAGATGGAACTTTCAAAGAATTTTCCTTCATGCCAGGGGTTATGAGGTGTGGGAGATGCAGAGGTATCATGCATTGAAGAACACCACACTAAAGTACATGCGCACACACACACACATACATATATATATATATATAAAGAAAAAAACAACATAAGTGCAGTGTATGAATTTTGACCAAGGAACTAAAATATGTATTGTTCCAGGGAAAAAAAGGGAAAATAACATCTTGAGCAAAACATATGTTTAGAACCCAGAATATGCATGCATGTATACAGGAGGGGAAAAAAAAAAAAAAAAAAAGTCTTAGAGGAAAATGCAAACTCTTCTGCTCTAACAATACACTTATAACTCTAAAGTTTTTGCTGTTTGATTTGGGAAAGAACTAAGATTTTTTTTTTTTTTTTAATTCAATGAATAATGTAATAAAGAAATATTTTTGCCACTACAAAGTCATACAGGACTGATAAGTTACTGTATCATTAGTTCAGAAAGCTCTTTTTAAAAACCCCTACAATAATAGAAATTGAACTTTTATCTATGACAGCCCAAGTGAGTAACTAACAATCATGTATTATGAACACACAGCATTGCACTGCTGGAACTTTCACAATTAGTACCAAATGATTAAAATATACATAGGATTAGATAATCATTACAAGGGATATCATTTAGTCTTGCAGTTCTGATATTCAAGAGAATAAAAGAAACTGACTGTTGAGTTGCTTATCAGACTGCAAGATTAAGACATAGACACTCTAGAAAAAGGTTGTCATTATAGTCAGAGCATAAGGGAGATTCCATTTTAAATTTCTATTTCAAATTTAGCTTCAAAGAAAATTTCTAAGGTTATACATTCATCTTTTTGGGTGAAATTGTGGAAATCTAATGGATATTTGAAAGAGTATTTTCACAGAAGTTCACCTTGACCCTATATGCTAAGGAAAATGTTCTGCAGTAAGTAGGGTTCCTGACTCTTTACTTGTCTTTAGATATATATATGTACAGAAAACCAGTCCATGATTGAGATATTGTCCTAGAATGTCTTTTTTTTCTAATGTTTCAAACACAAGGACAGCAAACTCACCCCTTACAATAGAATAGGGCAAGGCTCCACCTTCTTTTTTTCTGAGAAAAAAATAGCAGGAAATATTCTGATGGCTTTTTATAATTTCAGTATTCCCCTTTGACTAAGGAAAAAAATTCACAGTCAAGGAAAACTTTTATACGAGCATTGTTTAAACAGACAAGTACAGCACTCTACAAATGTGAGGTCTGGGAGCCCTGTATTATCTATTGTTACTCTTTTGAGATGGTTAAAAATTATATTACATTTGCAGTTCTCACATTGTGTCAAAGAAAATTCCTAAATAAGTTTTGTGGATTTCTTTGTGTAAAGCCATTAATAATTATGAGGGTTTTTACTTTTATGGTAAAAAAAGGAGATTAACTTTTAACTACTACTTTCTGATTCTTTCTTTTAATTTTCCTGGCAGGCATTAAAAATGAAAATAAAATTCTGACCATAGGCATAAATTTTTAAAATTAACATTCTAAATAAAATCATCATCATCATCATCATCACATAATATTCATTTATATTAGAATCATTATTATTACTGCTATTGATGAGAGGGAAAAGGTTGTAATTTCATATCTGCTTATCCCACTATAAATCAAACCCTTGCTTTTTAACCAAAATTATTAGCCTCTTGCTATTTGTATTCATGGCACACTTGCTTCCAAGTGCCTATAAAGCCATCGTTAGCTGTATGATTTAAAATATAATAACAGGAAAACACTGGAACTCAGAGTGTTTTGTGCATGTGTTACAGAGAAGCAAATGACATTGGATATAGCCCTCATAGTATCACCCTCTCAATAATGGAATTGACTGATTGCTTATTGTCATGCTCTGGACTGCACACAGAATGTAATTATCTACACAAAGCTTCTGGGATTTGAAGGTGCAAACAGAATAAACAGTATTTTTAATAGGAACAAGCCATCGAACTGGCTGACAAAAAATGTTAGCACCCAGGCTTAACATTCACTTTCTAAATGAAATGAGACCAAATAACTACACCTTGCTCTCTCATCTAAATAAGACAATAAGAGGCAAGGAAAAGTTTCTGTAACAAAACTCATCAGATGTCTGCTGACAACACATTGCAACAGAGAGGAAAATGTCTAGGAGTTTCTTGAAGTGTGGACAATAACTTTATGACACAGCTGGTGAAGAAGACTACAAGGCAAAATTCCCCTCAGGACCCACTGTTTGTGATCAGAGAAGGACTGATAAGTAATATGAATGATTGGAAGCCATCTTGGGCACAGCAATCATGAAATTATAGTTTTTGATTTTTGTAGCAGCAAGCAGGGATGTCAGCAAAACTGTCATCTTGGACTTCCAGAGGCCATACCTTTCCTGAAGGGGAAAGGAAAACTGGAAGACTGGATGTGTCATATGAAGGAAAACTTGGTTACAAGGACAGGCCATCCCCATATACCTGAAGACAAGCCAGTGGAGTAGAAGATCAGCCTGACTAAAAAGAGCTAGGGTTGGAACATTCTATTTTTGGTTGTTCTGCAGATTATTTTAAAATTACCTCTACCATGGTACAATTTAATTCCAATAAACAATCTTTTTTTTTTTTTTTTTTTTTTTTTTTTTTTTTTTTTTAATATATAAAATCTTCAAAAACAAATACGATGATGAGTCTTGGAGAAATCTCTAAATAGTGAAAACACACACTCAAGGTGCATCTTAAAATCCTCAAATATTGTGATATTCTGAATATCCTTGAGAATGCAAAACATGGTCCTCTTTTAGTATTCTACAATAACTTTTGCTTTTGTTGAGAGATGACTGCTCACTTTTGGGTTTATAACTGAGCAATTTGAAGTCGAAGACATATATTAAACCATGGTTTTTAAACTGTTTTTAATAAGATATTTCTAGTAATCAGTAGCTCAATATAATAGATATATATTCTTTGCCATGTACAGTGTGGCTGAGATGGTTTGCTCAGTTCCATAAGTTTTGAAAACCATTTTAAAAGCAAAATGTAATTTAAAAAATTACATCACACAGACATAAAGAAAATATTTATTTCAGCCAATAATCATCATGGAATTATAGAACAGTTTGGGTGGGAGAGGGCCCTAAAAATAATTTAATTCCAATCCTGTGCCATGGGCATGGACACCTTCCATTAGACCACATTGCTCAGTGTCCCATCCATTCTGGCCTTGAACACTTCCAGGCATGGAGCATCGACAACTTTCCTGGGCAACCTGTTTCAGAGCTTCATCACCCTCGAAGAAGAAAATTCCTAATATCTAATCAAAATCTACTCTCTTTTAGTTTGAAGCCATTCCCTCTTGTCCTGTCACTATGTGCTCTTATAAAAATTCCCTTTCCAGCTCTCTGTAACCCCCTATATAACTGGAAAGCTCCTCTGAAGTCTTCTGAAGCCTTCTCTCCTCCTGATTGAACAATCCCATCTCTATTAGCCTGTGTTTGTAGGACCAGTGCTCCAGCCCTCTGATTATCTCTATGGTCCTTATCTGGACTCACTCCAATAGGTCTGTGTCCTACTGTGTCCTGCTGCTGGGGCCCCAAAGCTTGATGCAGCATTCCAGGTGGGGTCACATGAGGACAGCAAAGAGAGACAGAATCCCCCCTGAACCTGCTGGCCATGCTGCTTTGGATGCAGCCCAAGATATAGTTGGCTTTCTGGGCTGCACTACTAGAAGTAGTGTGCACTACTAATCTCCATGCAAAGGAAAAAAAAGCCTCCTGCCTTTTTTTTTTTCTTTTTCTTTTTTTTAATACTTATGGAAAAATATGGGTTTTGTAAAATGTCCTAAAGATGCAAAAATTGGGGAGTCTAATGACTAAGAAAAAGCAACTCTGGACAGAAAATTATGTGAAACAAGCAATGTACCAGAAATTGTGATCATGTTAATGCTGTATCTTGTAAAAGAACAATTTCTTTTTAAAAATCATGTTCAATTATTGAGGAAGAGATTTCTAAAGGGTCAAGTAACAGGCACCTATTTTTGTTGAAAGGTGACAAGTTCTCTAACTCATTTTCGTGAATTCAAAAATCTACACTTCTGGGAGAATTGGGTCAAAACCAATTAACTTGTAAAAACTCTGTAAAAACTAAGTTAAATAAGTGTGGATGAAAGATCACAAGTATAATCCCCTTAATAAATTACAGCAGCTAATAACTAACCTTTCTGAATTTGAAGTGCTATATTTTCTAAAAAAGAATTGAAATCCATCCTGCGTAGATCATTAATCCAGAAATAAGGTAGGCAAACATGACTGTAGCAAGATCTGTATCATAGAGTAATTTTCATTTCAGATAGGTAAATGAAGGGAAGAATAAAAGGAAAAGGAAAATAAAAGGGAAGAACCAGTACCTCTATACAATTTCCCAAAAAGTAGTTGGAAATGTAACCAGTTATCTACATTTCATTTTTAAGCAAGTTTGCACATCTTGATTCGGCTGTGCGGCCAAAGCATTGATTCCCTTAACACCTCCTCTTTTCTACCACGTGTTAGACAACTCACAAAGAGTTCTAACTACCAGCTACTATCAACTCCTACTAGACAATGGGTCAACACCACCAAATAAACCTGATGAAAGAGAGAGACAGTCAATGTGAAGGAATTTCTCTTCGGAAGTGTAATGAAGATGTGACCGAGAGCCCAGTGAAAGAGGAAGAAAGACAAGAAGGATTGTTATGGGTGGCCATGCAGGATATTCCTGAGTGATGAAAACCAGCCACCAATTTACATGTCATGAAAATGTCTGTCTTTTAAAATTAAGGAGTGCCCAACCAAACTTCTGACTAGCGTTTTATGCAGAAATTAAATAAATGAAAACTATTGCCACTGCAACGGGCATATCTGAATCACCTTGATTGTCAGTTGTTCATCTACGTGAAAAATAAAAGGATTTTTTTCCATTTGCCCAAATTTCTGACTTTTGAAGTGTCATCTGCCATGAATTGTAATACTTACTGATGTCAAAGGACCAAAATTCAAATGATCATTTAATGTTGCTTGACAGGAAAGAAAACATAATTGAATTCTAAACAAGTAATGTCACGTTCTGTGAAATGATTGCTGCCTGGATGACAGCAATAACCCCAAAAAGTTGCTGCATTCCACACAGAAAAAAAGACTTGGCAAATAAATTAAATGTATTTTTGTTTTAATATTGCAATAAAAGAACCCAAAAGAGCAATTTAACAAAATTCTTTCTCTTTCTTTCTTTTTCTTTTTCTTTTTCTTTCTTTCTTTCTTTCTTTCTTTCTTTCTTTCTTTCTTTCTTTCTTTCTTTCTTTCTTTCTTTCTTTCTTTCTTTCTTTCTTTCTTTCTTTCTTTCTTTCTTTCTTTCTTTCTTTCTTTCTTTCTTTCTTTCTTTCTTTCTTTCTTTCTTTCTTTTTCTTTCTTTCTTTCTTTCTTTCTTTCTTTCTTTCTTTCTCTCTTTCTTTCTTTCTCTTTCTCTCTTTCTTCTTTCTTTCTTTCTCTTCTCTTCTCTTCTCTTCTCTTCTCTTCTCTTCTCTTCTCTTCTCTTCTCTTCTCTTCTCTTCTCTTCTCTTCTCTTCTCTTCTCTTCTCTTCTCTTCTCTTCCTTTCCATTTCTATTTCTATTTCCATTTCCATTTCCATTTCCATTTCCATTTCCATTTCCATTTCCATTTCCATTTCCATTTCCCTTTTGTTGTTTTTCTTTCTTTTTCTTGTCCAGACAAAAATAAAATTTGGACTGAAAAACAGGCAATTAAATATCTGTACTTACTACCAATTTCCTTGTTTAGTTAAATCTTACTACTCCTTCCATATCTCTCCTTGATATTGTCTTTGTTATCATGGACAAGAAGGGAATATTATTCAGGGGAAATGTGATGGAATAATTTAGAAGTTTATTTTTTTAGGCGGATTCTGTTATAAAGGCTTGCATGACAGGTTATCTTAAAAACAGAAATTTTATTGTCCTCATCATGCCTTTTTTACCATTGTAATTGTGTATCAGGATTTCAGCTCAATACATCTTAGTCATGAATTCAATTAAAATTAATATGTCCCCATTATGCTTAGAACAAAACTGTCAGATACAGTTTCTGTTGTATCAAGATTAAATTCATTTAAAAATTTTGTTTGACCTGAAAACCTATCTATGGGAAAAACAGGAAAGGATTTTGAACCAAATATCATACATTTAAATGGATCATCTTTCTCAGGACATAAAAATATTATGGTGTGGTCCCAGAAAGAATCTGGAAAACATAAATTCACGTGCACTCAAATCAATTGTAGGAATAAAGAAGTCAAATGCTAAATAAAAGTTTCACATCCTGCATCTTCTGAGATGCCTAATCCCAAAGACCATTTGCAGAGCATTATTGCTAAATATATATTTTGTAAAGTGGTCTATTGATTGAAAAATGGTGGCATGGTTTCAACAGAAAAAGAGAAAATATGATGGTCTATGCTCCACTCTCCTGGGTTCTCCTGGGTAAGCAATGGCATAAAATTCCCTTTTGGGAGACTTATCTACTTATCAAATTATACATATAAAAATAGATTATAATAATTTTAATTGGGAAAACAAGCAAACAGAAAAAAAAATCCAAAACAAAACCAAAAACTACTCCACTTTCACCACATCTTTAAAACAAGGACTGCAGGTGGTGGGGACACATTCAACAAATTTTTCAGGGTTATAGATAAGTCTTCCTCAGTCTAGAGAACTCATGTATTGGTCCACACAGAGTAGCCAGTATTTTGCACACATCCTGCTTCGAATTCTGCTCTGGGGCCTAAGAGTTTGACAAAGTCATGGACTATGCTCCAGGATGAAGCTAAGTGCACTATTGCTGAAGCATCAATATTTCATTGACTAATATTAGGGAGATGACTATAGTCATTTTCCTTGACTTAGGCACAACTATACACTTGTATAAAATTAATCACATTTATAAATACCTTCAGAGTTTAACATAGAAATGGTCATGCCCTTTCTAAACAGATTATTGGTGAATATGCCATGGAATGTACAACTCGAAGAGCCTCTTCTTGCACTTAGCACTTTCTTGCCTTGAAATATCAATGTCCTCAGATTTTAATAATTTCTCTTTGTGTATTTGCTTAGGATTCATTTTTTTGGAAGTCAATTTTTCATTGATACATCTCAACATATTTTAAACAAAATCCCTGTGTGATATGTAAAAAGACTGTCTCCTATGTCAAATTCTCTGTAAATCAAAAACCAAATGCACATTTTTATGGAAATGATTTATGCAAAGCAACTATTTGATCCATAATAATAGTCACATGAGAAAGAAACAATGGAGAAAGAGGCCTGAGAATACACGGCAGGGACACAAATGTAATTACAATCAGCTCTTATTTGTCAGACTTAGAAATAGAAAATGTGCATTCACTAAAATAATCATAAAACAAAATGTCCCAGGCTTCCACTCAATTTTATCCCATTTGTTTCTGAGGAATACATAGATATCAAGAAAAAACTAATTCAAACCCAGAGAATAAAAAAAAAAAAAAAATTGTGTAAAATATAATTAATGTATTTGAAACATTCAATTGCTGACCCAGTCAGATTTATTTAAAGCAAAACACCACCTCCTGCATATCCAATTAATGGTTGCCATGGCAAATAAGAGTTCCCATTGCACTGTCTTATTGCAATATGCATGACAATTGCAAGTATATCTCTCAGAAATTTCCATAATGATATTAGCTGATCTATCCAGCATCAGACAATTAATTTTGTGAAGCATCAGGTATTCAATATTTATCCTCATAAAAATTAAATGCAAACATTCACGTATCATATGGAAATGTATTTCTTTATAATCACTGTCATGCTTTCTCATTAAATATTTTTTTTTAATTTAGATTAAGATGGGAGATAGATTTTTGGTAAGTTTTTTGTATGAAATGACCATGGTCAATGCAATATTTTAAACTTTGAATAACAGCTATCTTTAAAATTAGTTCTGATAAAGAATACCTTTTGTAAAAATGTTTTGTCAATGGGTATACTGGCTTGTAAACATGTTTCTTGGTGAAATACAAGTTCATTGTATCTATTTTTGTAAAGATTTTCTTGGATGACAAGGGCTGGATGAGACACATCCAGCACTTAACACTGTCAGATTTGTAAGGCCATCCTAGCACTATCAGATTTTGTAAGAAATGAGCAGAAAGTTTGCTGTCTCCCAAAATTACATGCTTATAAGGAATACATGAAACAGAAGAGTAAGGACAAGCTTAAATTTCCTCTCCTTCGAATATGAGTGTCTTTAAACTGTTGCGACCCAGCACTCAGAGCTTCTCTTTCAGAAATTTTGTAATGGTTTTATTTTAAGCAAATAATTGTGGTGTTTTATATAATCACCATCTGACACATTGTCCAGCCTGGAGAGATACCTGCTTCCAAGACATTGTTCTCTTCTCCAGGCTATAATTTCATCTTTAAGTGGGACTCATTTTCTATCCCTGTGAAGGTGAGTTTTGGGCTGAAATAAATGCCAGAAGTAATCTACCCCAAAGAGACACAAAAAATAAGAGCAGTCAAGAACGCCTCTGGTTCAGAGAATTCAGGACAAGGGAATTCTAAGTTATGTCCTTAGAAGGGTTTCTGGGTTTCTACACAGTCATAGTTTGAATTCCTCAGTGATTCTGAGAGAAGGTACTAAATATTTGGGCAATTTCGTCTCTTTGAAGAGAGGAGATTTCCTATAATGTTGTGCTTAATAACATATATAACATAGTGATGCTCCTTCAACTTAATCTTTTACTAAAAATGCCTCTTCACATAAAACATTCATCTTAGACTGTTCAGCCTTCAACAGGTGAATGAGGAGTGCATTTAGAGGGGGGAAAGTAAATTAATGTTGATAAAGAGCTAGGCATAGGAATGAATTGTTGTAAAAGGACCAGTGATGAAAGGGAAGGACTGGTAAAGATAGAGTTGACCAAATTATTATTATTAATAGCACTGCTTGTAGTAATCCTGTTATTTTGGCAGTTTGTTTTTGACAAATTTCGAGAAACAGCTGTGTGTTGCAAACAAATCATGTGGTCTATGAAAACAAACTTCAGAGCTCCTCATTTTTATTCCTTTGAGAATATAATTTTATGTCTAGATTCTGGTTTGGCTTGTTTTGTTTTTTTCCCAGTGTGTTATTGTTGTTTGGGTTTCTTTGGTATTTTCCTCCTCCTCATCCACTGGATCACTTTGGTAGACAACTTGAAGTGCAGTTTTACATGAGAAAATATGTCCAGAATCTTTGTGGCATATTTAAGGCCATCCTATGAAAATTAAGACAGAAACTTTGAAAGAGTTGCCTTTGGTATGAAATAATTATTAATAGTACAACAAACTCTTCAAATAATCATGATCTTTTGCAAGTGAACAAGCAAAGTGTTAATTAAAGACAGAATATATACAGTTTGATTTTTAGATAGTTGGTTTTTTGGTTTTGTTTTGTTTTGTTTTGTTTTGTTGTTGTTGGTTTTTCTTTTGGGTTGTGTGGTTTTTTTTTTTTTTTTTTGGGGTCTTTTGTTGTTGTTTTTTATTTTTTGTTTTGTTTTGTTTTGTTTTTTTTAACTATATTTGGCATCTGTAAAACTAAAACAAGCCAGAGAGCAAAAT
This sequence comes from Muscicapa striata striata, assembly GCA_030060385.1. Classification (NCBI taxonomy): domain Eukaryota; kingdom Metazoa; phylum Chordata; class Aves; order Passeriformes; family Muscicapidae; genus Muscicapa; species Muscicapa striata. Next base: position 4,645,663 of record JAREIS010000075.1, on the reverse strand, counting down.
TAAGGTTCATTCCACATATTCAGATTCATAACACTGACCCCCAACCTACCAAAGTCTGAAGCTGGCTGTAGGCAACAGAAGTACCTGGAAAACCTGGAGTCCTTCTCAGCATTTTTAACACAGAATTTTGCAACGCTTATTTTTTTAATCTTTTGGCACATACTGTAACCAATAGCTTCATTTAGTGATATTCAGCAGTTGGATGGATCATATTATTTTTTAAATGAATGAAACTATTTTTTCTTGTAGTATCTTCTACCACACCAGCTGTCATTGTTATCACTGCCACCGTCATCATCATCATCAGCAGCAGCAGCAGCAGCAGCATAAGTATAATTACTTTTAAAAAGATAAATCAATGAGACGTAGCAGTGGATGTCAGGACATAGGGTTTTCTTTTGTCTGTGAGTCTTAACAGTATTACCTTATTGCAGTCTGCATTGTGGCAAGTTTGCTGCAGCAGATTATTTACTGTCTTTTGATTAGATTTGTTAGAATTAATGGCAATTTCTTCTGTTTCTCTTATGAAAGGCAAAAATAAAAGAAATCATATTATCTCTTGACATTTTCTACAAAAGTAGAAAATCAGTTTTAATTATATTATAAATAGTTTAATTGAATTTGCTTCTTTCATTTAGAAGGGAACACCCGTTACTCAGCTGATCCTCCCATTATTTCCGTCTAATTTGTCTAGGTAAATAGGTATTAAAAGCCAAGAATAGAAATAAAAAGAGACACTCTATTTCACTAAATATTAATTAGGTACCTCTGAATTAATAATATAGTCAGATGTCCATTAGAGTTCAGGCATCAATATAATATGACCAAATTACTCTGTCTTGGGGTGAAACTATAGAAGGGGAAAGGAAGGGGAAATTGTAGTTAGTACCATATTCTGCTGTTTATCTCACATTCAGTAATTCTATGCATATAATCAGCTGTCCATTTATAGCATTTTATATAATGTGAGAATAGCTGCTAAACAAAAACATTGTTAAAATTCACTTCTCTGAATTCTTAGCTTTAAATGTTACTATATGTGTGAATTTAACAGTACTTAAAGTCTGACTCCCTGATTCTTATCTCCACAGGTAACTCAAAAATGAACAGGAGTTTTTGCCACTGAAAAGGAAAGAACACAAGGCATAACATCCAGTATCTTTGATTACTTCAAATCTGCCTGCCATTTTATTAATTAGAAAATTAAATTAAAATTTAATTAAAAAATCAAATCTAACATTCCACTAGTATTTAATAAACACAATGGCCATAGAAGTGTCCAGGGAAATCATCCAAACACTATGAAAGTACATGTGTTTTTCTAGAGACAGGACTAAATTTCTGTTTTATGACACATCAAGATTTAATGTGCAGTCTTTCAGGAAACTAAAGACCTAATCATTTATTCACACACACATTGTTTAGACCTCAGGGATTAGAAGGTTGTAAAGAGGCATTCTATATTCTAACACTAATCTTCCCAGATTCAGGAAGTTAAGACAACTATTTAGAGTAAGTTGTTTTGAACCTAGAACCATTGATAGTTTTCTTAATGATCTTCTAGAGCAAGACTTCAGATAAAATTTTCATGATTAGTGGAGGTATTCTTGAGTCCAAACGTCCTTCATTATTCTCATAAGGCTTCTCTTCATGTCATAATTTTGAGACCAAATACTTTCTTTACCTAGCATCTGCAGTTCTATAAAGTGAAACTTGGATGTAAAATTTTAAAGTTTTTTTCTCTTACATTGCTGTTTAATACTTACTCACATTTCCCTTAAAAATATTATGATAAACTACTAACATTTCACTTCATTTAAAATGCAAAATTAATTTCTCTGGGAACAGAATTTCATGGTAACATTGACAGTTATAAATATGCAGAAAAGTTGCCAAAATTATACCAAAGAACATTAACTAGAAACTGAATAGCTTTAAATCTGATGAAGTCTTTTTTTCTACAGATTGAAAAAGTTGCTGTCTGAATGTTAAACAGTACAATTCCAGATAAAGAATATGTGCATCTGATCTTCATCTGGGAAACAAAAAATATTTCTAAATTAATACCAAGCTCTTATTCAGTAATGCATTTAATATAAATTTAACATATAAATCCTCAAGTGCTGAGGAGTCTGAATTGTAAGTTTACACATCTTGTCCAAAAGAGATTAATTTTTGTAAGCAGCCATTCTTAACTAATTTTTTATTTCCCTAGTTTTCCAGAAATTATAGATAACAAATTGCCTGGTACACTTGTGTTTTTTTTTTTTTTTTTTTTTTCACTTGCCTATAAAGAAACAGCTTTAAAGACTGTCTTAAATCTGTTCATGATAGGATATTGAATACAGTGCAAGAGTATATTTGGATCATGAGCTATTACAGTATGAAAGTAGCAAAATAGAACTATCTATTACTGTAATAATAAAGTAATAAATTAAAAATGCACAAGGTTTCCCTCATTGATTGGAAGTCCATCTTCTACTCTTTTACATTTTTTACTTGCCATTTTTTGATTATCTCTTTATAGTCCATAAGGCTTTGCTCATCATCAAAAATTAAAATATACTATTGTTTATAGCATGGGAGGGGGAGAAAATGTGAAAACAATTACTGGACATAGTAATGTATTTTTTTATTTTTCATTTGAGCCTTTACAGACCATTCCCTAAACTCAAATTGAGCCACATGAGTTAATGCCTCACTAATAAGAGGAATGTCTTCTACAAAAGTACAGTGCTTTCACTTTGTGAATTTTCTGGTCATCAGAGAACTGTTCTGAGGATTCCTTTTTGTTCTGTTAATACACAGTCAAGAATCATCTAAAAATGAATTTAAAATAAGGCTAGTAAACTTACTGAAAATAATCAAAAGGTTTTCTGTAAAAATTAAAAAAATAAAATTGATAGGAAGGTGACTGGCCTGAGTGGATCATCCATCTATTATCATCTGGATAATACTCCAAATGGCTCCACAAATTGATTTGACAGCACTGACTTCCCAAAGTAATCTGATGGAATTCAAAGAGGGAAAAATTAAAATGAATGAAGGAAGAAGCGAACTATCTGTGTTTAATCTTCAGTTTCATCAGAAATCGATTAACTAGCTGACTTTGGGTCCAAAAGAATTAATTATGCTCAGTCTCCAGTATAATTAACAACACTATGGCCATGTCCCAAAATATTCATTAAACAGTCAGGAACAATATGAAATTCAAATTAAAATTGGAAAAGAGATTAAATAGAAGTAGTCATCTCTAAAAAGAATCATACTACATCTGAGATGAAATCATTTAAGCAATACAAAATATGGAAATACATTTTGTGTTACATTCGATTATCATTAATTCCAGCACTGCAAGCTGGCAGCTATTTTAGGCTCATTACAAAGACTAAAATGGGCTGGAATTTTAATAGAAATCAATCCTCATTGGAATAATGGCAATGTGATTCAAACTTACAGGAAGTTAAGTTTTAAAATTCAAGTTTTCTTTTTAATTCTAAGTTCAACTGAGGAAATTTGCATTCTGATGTACATCTACCATTAATTTGAAACATTAAAGAATATGCACATAGATGGTAATGCAAGGAGAGAGAAGAAGGAGGAGAAAAGATGGAGCTTAAATATATGTTTTAGAATCTCTATTTTTCAAATTTCCCAAACTTTGTGTCAGTAGCTTCTGCATCTGAATAATGCTGCCATGCGCAATATGGAATTTATTTTCAATTTTCTACATGTGAATTTTTTTTCACCTCCCATAATTTTACATTGCTGTATTTTGTATATTATTCTTTTAATACTTGTCAGCCATAAAAGCCTGGATTTTTTTGCTTTGGGTTTTTTTCTTTTTAAATTTAAGTATTACAAATCCTCCCATTTTAACAATTTCTGTAGTGAGTAATTGCATCAGAGCAAAAGTAGCTTAATTTAAAGTCAGTCATGTTGGGGGGAGGTTTTGTTTTACACCAAAGATTTTATAGAGGAAAATATTCATGAGCAAATCAGAAACCAAAAAATCTTTTTTATGCTTGTCATTACTTATCAAAATTAAATCTTCTATTATTTTATAATTTATTTTTTTAATCAAAGGCACAGAAAGCATCTGTTTTAACTATTGATTGCTTATGCAGATCTCAATTTTGTTTATGACTGGCACCTTTACTAAGGTTGTTTAATAAGATTGTATCAAGAAATTTGCATTTAAAATTTTAAAAAATTAAAATTAAAAAAAAATATTTAATTGTTTGGTGTAATTTCATCATTCTGCATGTCAGTTTTTCTCTTCTTCACTCCTCTACCTGGCTTGACTAATGACTAATCCACTGAAAGAATTTTGACATTGCATGCAATGTTGTTTCTGTGTGCATTGATGCTGGCTAAACATCATATGCCACCAAAGCTGCTTCATCCTCCCCTTCTCAGTTAGACAGGGAGAGAAAATATAATGAAAGGCTCGTGGGTCAACATCAGGATAGGAAGAGATCAGACTGCAATCACAGATAAAACAGACCTGACTTGAGGAAAAATAACTTAATATATTATGAATCAAATGAGGGTAGGATGAGAAATAGAACTGAATCTTAAATAAACACCTTCCCCCACATTTCCCTTCTTCCCAGGCTCGGCTTCATTCCTGATTTAGTTCTTAACATTCTTCCTTCCGACAGTGCAGGGGGATGGGGAATGGGGGTTGCAGTCACATTGACTCTGCTGCTTCTTCCTCCTCAATGGGAGGACTTGTCACACTCTACCGCTGCCCCAGCATGGGGTTCCTTCCATGAAAGACAGTCTTCAGCAACTTCTCCAGCACAAGTCCTTTCCACGGGCTGCAGTTTTTAACAAGCTTCTTCAGCATGGTCCATTTCAAGGGCTGGAGTCCTTCAGGAACCAACTGCTCCACCTAAAAGCTGCTCCACCTAACAGGGTATTTCAACCAGCTGCTGGAGAAGTAGTACAGCTATTTGGATTGCAAAACAGTCCAGAGGGTTCCTGGAATGCACCAAGGGTAACTTTCTGGTCCAGTTATTACTCAAACCAACTGGAGAAGAAGTGTTACCAGACCTGTGGCTCATTAGTTCACCTGAGCTCATTAAAGAGTTTTAGATTGGTGGCAGCCTGGGCTGTGGAAATGATGCCATGGTTGAGTTCCTTGTGATTTTGCAGAACAGGGGCCTCACAAATAGTAAAGTCAAAACTCAGAACTTTAGGCCACTTCTCTTGGAGCGCAGGAGCTCTTCTTCTTCTTCTCCATATTTAGAAAGTAAGAGAAGGCAGGCCAGAACTTCTCTGGCAGTCAGGTTTCCTGTGTCTCTCGAGTACCTGAACCTATAGGTGGGAGTTAGGGGGGCAAAGTTTCTCTCACGGTAAGCTAACAGGTTTGGGACCCCTGGATGAAAGTAAATAATCACAAGTCTATTGGATCTGATGAGATGCATCCCAGTGTTCTGAGGGACCTGGCTCATGTTGTTGCAGTGAAAAGTCATGGCAGTCATGAAAAGTCCCCGGTGACTGGAAAAGGTGAAATATCAGACTGATTTTTAAAAAGAAGATAAAGGAAGACCCAGGGAACTACAGATTAGAAAGCCTCATCTTTTTGCCTGGGAAGTTCCTGGAACAGATAGATCCTCATAGAAGAAGTTTCAAGCCTCACACAAGCCAAAAAGGTGATCTGAGGCAGCCAGCGTGGCTTCAATAAGGGCAAATTGTGCCTGACCAAACTGGTGGCCTTCTATGACTAACTGCAACAGTCAAAAAGTGGAAACTACTGATGTAATCTACCTGGATTTCTGTGAGGCCTTTGATGCAGTCTCACATGACCTTAAGGTGGAAGGAGCAGCAGAGACAATGTGTGACACATTGCCCCCATTTCTGTCCATTGGTGTCACTGAGGGGGAGTAGATCGAGAAATTGGGAGTGAAGTTGAGCCCTGGAAGAAGGGAGAGGTGGAGGGAAGGTGCTTATTTAAGATTTTATTTCCATTACCTACCTCTGATTTGATTGTTATTATACTAAATTATTTTTCCACAAGTTGAGTCTTTTTTGCCCATGACTGTAACGAATGTCTTCCTGCTTTTATATCAACCCATGAGATATTTTCTCTCTTCTCTTCCAGATGAGGAGGGAAAGAATAGAATGACTTAGATAGGCACCTGGTGTTCAGGCAGGATCAAGCCATCAGGAAATTACATCAACAAGTCTGCTCTCAAAAGGAACATATTATCTGCTATGCCATTGCACTGGTTCTGTGCAAAGATTTTCTATTCAAATCTAATGCATTATTCATTGCAATATTTGAGAAACCTTCCCTTATTATAGATGGAGCCTGCAACACTAAACAATAAGACAAACTTACAAGACCTCTGGAAATCTTTTAAAAATGCTTATTTCACAGAAATTTGATTAGATTGATTAGGGTTATTGAGCTGTGCATGTGATATTCCCCTAGAGGCCATTCCTTCTCGTGAGGTTTTTGCAATAATTAAACTGTAGTAGGACACTCAACTGTAATTTTAATGGTTGTCTTGCCAAGTAACTACAAGGAAGGGAAAGTGGAAGACATACTTTCTGAAAGCCACACAAGCAGAGAAACACATTCTTTGAAACAAAAAAAAAGACCCAGGAAAAGATAAAGGATGCACTGATTTTTAAATGTTGGAATCTTCTGTCCTCTAGGAACACTTATTTGAACCTTTTTAATAAAAGCAGCAAAAAACCCCCACAATAAACAAAGAAGAACTGATTTTTCCTTATTATGTTTCTGCATTTAATTAACTTTTAAAAATTTAGGTTCAAAATCAAATAAATTTATTTGTAGCCCAGGAAAAATTTTAGCAGCCTAGATACCAGGAGCCCAGTAGACTTTTCACAGTCCTATAGGTAGGCTGCTTATCAAATGCCAAACAATTTTTAAAGCCATTTTTAATAGTTGTTGGAATTGTGTGGACAAGTGTGAACGGGTTTGTTGAGGGGATGTTCATATACTTCAATGGCTTTAAAATAGAGTCCTCTCTGTACCACACCCACACGTAGTTGGGAGAATTTGTAGGTAATATTCCTGCCCAGTTGAGTAATTCTATGCACCATGAAAAACTAACTTTCAGCCTAAATGGTGATTTGAAATAATCTGGTTTTCTTAAAGGGTGAGAAACAGGGAAAGATTGACAAGGAGCCCTATTAGATGTGAATCTTAGAATTCTATACATCCTGGTAATAGCACACCTACCTTGATGAACCCAGGTATGCCAATACCCCCAGAGTTTAGCAAGACATTGATTTCTGGATGTGCTGTGTTATGTGTATCCTGACTATTTGTGTGTATTCTGAAATCCTATTATGTTATTATAATTTGAAAAATACACATTGGTAAATCCTACTTGGTGTGGGAGCCAGTAGCATTCCACATCACATTTTTCCTCAATTAATAGGCAATGGACCCTCCATTTCAGAGGCAGTTTATCTTTTAATGACCAGGGAACAATTATAAAGGTATAAGATAACTTTCAAAGTTGGGGTTCACATAAATTGATTGACTGATTTGTGGATGTTGCAAAAAAATCTAAGGCCTGCTCTGCTGGTACAGGGAGAGCCACAGAGATCCCCTGGTTTGTCTGATTCCAAAGATGTGTAGACCTCAAAATTAATTCCCCTGCAAGTTTGTGGAATTACTTGCAATCCCTGAAGCTGGCTTCCTGGTCTTAGCAGTGAGCACATATAGTTGCATGTATAAAAAAGGACAACACACATATACCAAAGTTATAATTATTCCAACAAATGAAACAACAACAACAACAACAAAAACCATGTCATATAAGTTATGTGAAGAGTTTCCTCTTATTCCTTTCAGTTTTAGATTTCCACCTTTAGAAGGTCAGAATAGAAACTATTCAGTCTTTTTATTATTCACTGACCAGAAAATGGTCAATAATTTGTTCAATTAAAATGACTCAACAACCTTTGTCTTTTTCACGAATTTGAGGTATTACACTTGAGGTATTACTCTCCTTCTAGGTTTTTATGGTTTGCCATACTTACATACAATATACTCATATTAACACAGATTTCTGGTATTCTTGCTGTTCTCAGTGGTTGTCTTAATCCCCCAAAGTGACAGTTCCTTCTGTAGTTTGAAAGTAATCATCTCTACATTACTATTGGACTCTGATGGCCATAGTCTCCTCCCCCATCATCCATCCTGGTTGTACTCAGCAGATGACAGTGGAACCTGTTCTTTTCTCCACAAGTTCAGCTTGATCTGCTCACTATCTCTTAAACTAACATAATAGCCTTTTGCCAAGAAATGGGAAAAAAAGACAAAGTTGGCATCCACCAGATCCTGTAGCAATGAGTTTCACATTTAATTAAACAAAAATTCCTTCTGCTTGCTCTGAACCCATGATCTAACTTTACTAGATGTCTCTGAGTAAAAGAGTGAAATAGTTGTTTCTTAATAATTTTCATTTAGCTTGTCAAGATTTTGGATCTCTTTCATATGCTTCCTAAAATCATATAATTTCTATCAAATACAGAAACTATTCTAAGTCTTTTTTTATCTATGTTGTCCTTGTCTGTGCTTTGACATTAAGGGGAAGGATGTAAAAAGGAAGGAGTTGAGAACTGCATTCATATTTGAGGTGTGAAGGCATGAATTAAACACAGCTGAAAGATAAATTGCAATGGCTGATGATTAGGCATACAATATGAGAAAAAAATTACATGGGGAAAAGCATTAAGGAGACCTATGTTGTGGACAACCCAAGCATTAAATGTTCTACCTTTAATGCTATGAAAATACAAATATAGGAAAATTTGGAAAATTTATAGCATTTCTAAAATGAAAACACAATTACTTAAGAATTTTTCTTTTCTGGTTTTAAGGTATCATCCCTTATCTTATTTAGATAGCTTAGTTTCTTACTGGCTGTTTGTCTTAACTCTTTTCTTCTTTCTTTCCTCTTCTTCTTATAGACTGGAAAATACCAAAAAATCCTGTAAATATCCAAAAAATGAAATATAAAAATATCATAACAAAAAAACCTGTACTTTTAACCAGAAACATCCCAGAATTTGCACTTAGTACTGTAATACTTTATATCAACATCTGGTAAATATAAAAAAGATGATCTCAGGGATTTATTTTTCCCTCCAAGTTATATCTGAGATGAATTATGTGGTTAATACTTCCTAATATCCAGAATGATATTAAGTTTTTTGAAAGAGAGCAGACCCAATGCTATGATTTTTTTATTCAACAGGGCTCAGGACCAAAATTTTTCATTCAATTGTTCTGCATCAACATTTCAATAGAGCTCAGCATATTGTCACTCCCACTGCAATGCTCATGGCCAAACTTAGGAAAAAACACAACAGCTACTGAAGTGAGATCTTTCAAAAATCTGGCAAATAGTAGCATCCTGAAAAGCTGAAAATTACAGCTGATGACTTTGCAGTTGGTTTATTTTAGATTTTTTTTGTTTGTGATGAAATGAAAAATAATATTTTCTCCTATATTCTCTTTTGTTTAACAAAAGAGGCACTTCTCATATTGCCCATCTGTTTCTAAAATAAAGTGATAATTAGGAGCATACATATGTATAATATGAAGGGTGTCATCAAATCTAAAACTGCTTAACCTAAAAATTTAGTTTAATATAGTTTAAATGTTCAGATGTATTGTGTGTAGACCTGTTCATATACATTGTGAATGCTTCCAAGTGCTCCTTTCTGTGGAGTGTTTAGTATGTGGAATAATTTGCTCAGATTTAATATTTCTTTGGTGGTTAAATTCTGGGATAAACTGTCAGTGATAGACACTGATGTTTCTCTATCCACACTATGGCAGGAAAAAAAAATACTAGAACTTGAGTTTATAGACCAAGCATGTGATACTTTTAGCAGAAATATTCACAATCAGAATTTCTCTATATCCTCTTTGTAGATATGGGATAATAATACCTCCATATCTAAAAGTATGATGCTGGGGAAGAGTATATTAAAGATGTCATGATGCTCAGATACAGGTTAAATCACTGTCAGAATTCTTCTATTTCAGGTGGCCACATACTAGGTTATTTTTTATGTGTAGGTGTGTATTGATTTGATTATTTACTCCTATATAGAAAATAAATTAAATATATCAATACCAAGTATTAATGGTAACTGAACACAGAATAGCCTGCATCTCTGCCAGCAAATTGTCTTGGGTTTCAATTTCAGGCAGCTGAAGGAATACAGACTATCAGGAATGGTCCATGGACTGCTTCTTAGTACTATCTAAACACAAGCTATAAAGTTAAAAACTTTTGAAAAATGCAAAGATATATCAGTTAATTGTACAGTCCTTATAAATTAAAGTTATTTAATAACAACATAATTGTTTAAATGTTAAAGGCTTTATTTACAACTGAAGTTCTCTCACATTATATATATGTTCCTGATTTGATGGAAAGGAACAAATAAAATGGCCTGGTCTAGGAATACTTTATCTGAAGAAAGGAAGATTTACAGAAGGCTTGAAGCCATAATACAAAATGAGATCTTATTTATGTCTTGAATTTTAAGCTGCCACTGAGAACATAAGCAAATTAAAATAATTTTTTAAAAATTATATATTATTCAGACATTTCTTTCATTTTGCCTTCTTTCAGATATAAAAATCAATTGATTGTCTTGTACTTCATCTCTGGCTCTTCAGAGATTCATACAGGTTCAGTAATATATACTCCTTATTTCCAATGAGAGCATTTAGAATGCATGGCATTAAGGAAGGAGATGGTAATACACACAAGGAAATGAAAGTTTAGCTAAAAAATGGAATGTGAATTTACATTTCCATTATATTCATAGTATTTTTGCTTTACATACTTGTTTTTCTTTCATATGTATTTTTTTTTCTTTATTTTAAATTAAAAATAGATTCTCAATTTTAAAGACCCACATAAAACAAACATGACTTTTAATTTTAATTTTATTCTTCAGAATAAAAATTTAGTATTACATGTTCACAGAAAGCTGAAAAAAATTTTCTGGTCACCACTATTTCTCAGGATCATGATGGGATGTTTCTAAAGCTGTTTTTGATACCTGCTTATAAATGATTCAAATATCTGATTCTCCCATATTTTATAATACTAATATAAACCATATTTTGTTAAAAAATATATATTTTCACAACTCTCCACAACAAAAATAATATAATTGTCTTGTGGAGTAGTGAAGATTTGTTCCTTTTTCACACACATTTTTTTCTTAATGGAGAACAGTAAATCATTTATCTGTTCATCATATCACAGGCCAATAATTACTTCTAGCTGTGCATTGGTCAGTTGTTTATTGATACAATTTTTAAAACTAGCTTTATAGACATATTTATTCCTTTAAAAAATTCGAGTCTTGCTCTCCTGTTTATCCTTTTTCACCACTGAGCAAACACAGCTGCAACATTGCAACACTTTCTAGTTTTAATAATTAAATATTTAGGGAAGTGCACAGAAAACATTTTTTTTGTGGATGATTCCTTCCCCCATTTCCCATACTTTCATGTCCCACCATTCATTAAAGCTTTTTAGCCTGGTACACATCACTGAACTTCCAATGATCAGGAAATGGCTTGAGTCTTCAGATGTTATAAACATGAAATATTATTTTCTTTATTAGAAAAAAAAGCCATCTTGTAACTTAAAGCAAAGACTTAGAGAAACCCATCATCTCATGGGTATTTTTGTTTCCTGAATAGTGGGATATTAGACACCAAATTTTTTTTTTTTTCAATATTTTTAAACAAAAATGGAAATTAAAAATTCCAGCAGCAATCTCAAGAGAAAAAACTTATTTCATGACAGCCTGAAATAAGAAAAAGCAAAAGAGCAGCTCTGGCTCTGTAGTTTGCTATTCCTACTACTTCCTGGCCCCTACCCTTCATTAATGGCACTGATGATTTTTTTTTTCCCAATCACAAGTAGCTCTCACCATCTTTATTTATTCAACATGGCTATCATCTTCATGTTTTTTTTTACCTTTTCCAATTCTAATGCAGTACTGATTTATTGATATATGCTGGTCACTGCGGGCACTGATTTATCCTCTTTTTCTTTAATCTTTCTAACTATATGCAAAAAAACATTTTATGTGGAAGAGAAATCTCAAAGAAAATAATTTTGAAGATTCATATCTCATGTGAATGGTTATTTTCCTAACAAATATCTGCTGCCAGGACTTAAAACTTTTTTGGCAGAGGAATACTCCTAAAATAGTAATTATATTATATTTTTGTGTGGGTAAGAGAATTCAGAAAGCAGCAACTATTTGAGCTACACTTTTGTCATCCATGTTGCTTCTAAATTGAAAAACAAACATGAATACATTTTGATTTTGATGAACCAAGTATTTATCTGTGCTGACAGCCATTGTTACATTCCATCCATAAACCAATGGAATTTACCTTATATGGGCTGAAATGTTTAATATAAATACAAAAAAACCCAGAGCATTCACAGAAGAAAGCTTGACTGATTTTTAAATACAGAGATTATCAGGCATCACCATGAAGGAATGGTTCCTATTTAAAAATCTCAGGATGCATTTCCTTACATTTAATAGATTTATTCATTGTCATTTTGGAGCATCTTGAAAATTATTCCATCAACATGATTTTCATGCAGTTATGATCAAAAAAAAGGTATATCAAGCCATGAAATTGCTTCTGACAAAGAAACTATCATCTCATAACATATTATACAAGTTCAATATTGGATGAATAAAAGAAGATTGAAAAAACAGCTGTGTTTGAAAATCCAGGTTTCTTTCCTCCCTTCTGCTTGTACAGTAAAACAGTACTGAATTAAAATTTTGAAAAAAACTCTTCCTTTCTCTTCATTAACTATAGCAATTCAAAACAAATGAGTAAGGTACCCCTGTGCAGAGCCAAATTTAAACCAAAGGCCTAAGATGTTTGGCAAGGTATCTCTCTGGAAAAAAAAGCTACTCTGATATGCTAATATTGCAATGAACTATACACAAGACCTTTGTCACTCAGGACATTAAACATTAACACTTGCTGAGTAAATGATTTTTAGCAATTGCAATTTTGTTTTGTTTTTCTTACTAAATTTGGAGTGAGAAGGACAGTTCATTATTATGTTTCTTTCTGGCAAGCAAAGAAAAAATTTGCATTTTCCCAAGTGGACACCCTATTACTTTAAATTGTTTACTAAGGCAAAAGTTGAACTTGTGTTGCAGAAACACTAAGTAGAAGAAATATAACTCTTTTCTGAACCTTGTTTATTGCTCCACAGCTTATCTGGTTATGTTGAAACTGTATCAATAGACACTGGAAGTATCATAATTAAAATTGTCAGTGCACTCTCCTATAACAATACTGCTTATACATCATTTTTTTCTTCTATTAGTTATGGTAAGTTTATAGACAAACTATTTTTCCCTGGTTTGAGTATCAATATGGTATGACAATTCCTAGTGCAAAAGTCTACTGAGATTGTGTATACTGACTGTTCCATAAGAGTGCAAAAGTGGTAGGAAGGACAGATTACAAGCCACAGCCTGAAAGAAGGGAATTCCAGAGGCCAACTAGCAGTTTACCTATCAAGAATAATGATGTTTCACATCCAAAATACAGCTGTGCCATACCATGTCAAGAGGAGGAAGAAAAAATATCAGAAGAATCAGATATGACTGAAGTTGGCAGCTGTACCAGCAAACTTCAGAACTGATGGAGTGACAATGGCAAGGAAAATTTATGTGGGATATCCTCCTGCTCCTAACCAGAATCAATCTTGAGCCCAACTCTAGTCTAACCTAGGACCTTCTACACATCTAAGATATGAGCATAGACTTAGATGATCCTTATGAATTGCTTGGCAACATTTTTTTTTTTTATTCCAGCCTTACCTGCATGCATCAGCTCTCATTGTACTGAATCCCAGTTTGTCTCTGCTCAGAATCAGGGTGTTAACATCAGCTCCTTTGTAGGAAGTGCTGCTTAAACCAAATCTGAACACAGGCTTGTGTGCTGACACTAGACCCCTAGTTATGGAAATAGCATCTTTTAGAGCCTAAAATTGGCTTTCATCACAGTATTTCTCATAGTGAAGCTTTTCAATTATTCAGAGCTTCCTGATTTGTATAACCTTTAGTGTAATCAAGACCTACTAATAAATCATATATGCAGTTCTCATTTTATTAAGGTAAGAACACGATTATTGGTGTATTCTGGAACCATTTAGGTTTTAATTGTCCTAATCTAGAAAGGTAAGTATGAAAACCTACGTCCCCAGGTATAACAGCAAAGTTTGCTGTCATATCAGCATAAAACAATATAATTTCTAACACACTGACAGAAAACCAAAAACTTTTTAAACTATTTTCAAAATATTCTCTTTTTACAAGTTCACCCATAGAAGATGTACAAAGAAAAGCATATTTTATTTTATAAGTACACTTTCCAAGAAAAAAAAAATTCAATCCATGAAACAGATAGCAGCTAACAGGCAAGCTGCAAGTGATGTCCACCTCAAATTAAAGGTTAGGGCTTGATGTGCTTCAATGACCTCAGACCTGGGGGAGGAACTGAACATACCTTGGGAAAAGGATATGCTGCTGATAAAGGCAGAATTTATGGGCCACAAAGACATCTGGCAGGACTCCCAGGATAAGGAAGAAATTAATAAAACCAACTCAGCAATTGTGCTGAAATCAACTCCAGGTGGGTTAAAGATATTTCTGTCAGGGAGATCTCTGACTACTGATCCACAGACCACGGACCCAAGAAACCCACTGACCCAAAAAGAAGAGGTAAACTGAACATGCAGACTAATTAGGATGAGAAGTGAGAGAATCATCAATGGCCAGAAGACAGAATAAAGATAAAGAAGAGAACTATGTCACTTGTAGCCAATGAACACTAAATCCTTTGCTTGCTAAAATGTATAAATAGTTAAAAGCCTTATAAAATTTCCTGAGTTTTCAGTGCCCAGCCTTGGGGAAGGAAGGAAGAGCTGCAGTACACCAGGGTGGGCACTGCTGGCAGCCACCCCATCACATCACCACCTCTGCCTGCCTGGGGCAGACAGTGCTCTCTCCCATGGTGCAGGCAGCCTGCACATCTCTCCTGGGCATCTGGCATGGGAATACCTGCCCCAGGGGCATGGATGTGATATTACAGGGTCTCAGAGAGCAGGATGGGTCCAGGCAGAGCCACAGCACCACATATTCTACAGGAGGGTCTGCAGACAGGTGTCCAAGCACTCCCCAGTGAGAATGTGCACATCTGTAACCCAGGCCTGGGTCTGTGTAGGAGGAGTGCATAAAATTGTGCAGCATTATACCTTTGAAGAACTAGTTAGAAATGTTTAGAAATGTGTAGGCATTTATTAACATTTCATAATGTCTGGTCTTGTGATTTATCCATTTTGCTAGTGATATTGATCCTGGATGAATCATTCAATGTTTGCAAGTTAATTGTGTGTCATTAGCAAGCCAATAAACCATTTCACATATGATTTGGTTAAAACTGTATGAACTGAGCAGTTTTGCTTTGTGATAGCAGCTGTCCTCATTACCATAATGTTATAAGGCATTCTGAGATAATATCAGAAAAAATTATCTCTCTAAAATACAGAAGTATTTCTGCTGAAGCATAGGAAATCCTAAAAGAGGTAAATTAAGTTTGCATCAAAATGACCTGTGGAGATCTGTAGACACAGTAAACAGCAGAGTGCTCACACTGTCTTGCAGAACTTAATCAACCAGTGCTTTATTCCTGAGGAGAATGTTTATTAAATGCTTTGTTTAAAAAATGCCCCCACAAATATTCTCCACCATCCTTCATTTTATTTCTACAGAACTGCTACTACTTAGGTTACATTAGTGTCAAATGAATATGTGACAGTACTTTAAATGGATTCCTTCTTGATTGCAAGATTATCCATTATTTACAGTAGGATCTCTGCAGTTATCGACTCCTAACTGCACCATCTAATGACCAATCTTGTTTAACATTGAATGTTTTTACACCATGGGTTGGGTTTTAGTTTGATTTTGCTTGTTTTTTAAATGGTAGTGGGAGAGAGACTTTATTGTATTCATTGCAAACAAGGACCCTGGAGCTGTATTCTTTTCCCCCAGGAAGTAGTTGGCATTTTATTGCAACAAATAGCTAAAGATATCTTCTATAATATGCATGAATTACATATGGATTTGTATTTCATATTTTGTAACTCCAACTAGGCTTTAAAATTGCTTTGCAGGAGTCATTTTCTTTGGTTGTACCCAAAAAACCTCCTGATAACCTCCTTAGAGTGCTGAAGGCAGAGTAGGACACAGATATGTTAAGTTAGTTGTATTCAGAGTAACTCTTCCATGTAAGTAGAAATGTTCCACACAAAAAAAACCCCCACAGCAACTGCAAATAAAGGATTAGCCTACCACTAACTCTAAACCTGTCAATTTATTTTTCTTCATAATTCATGATTTCTTGTATTTTACTTATTTTTGTACTTTTTGTGCCATGGCAAGAATTTTTAAAATAAGTCTTTTTTTCTAATACCCCCAGAGAGAAAAGAAAGGAAAAAAAAACTTACTAGCCTTATAATAATCAGAGTCCCTCTTGGCATGATATTTCTTTAATCTTCTAATAAGACAAGCATGATTTCTAATAATTTTAACTGAAAAGATGTCATCTGGAAACCACTGCAGGTGGAAAAAGAATCCTGCAGCACGCTTTAGAGAAGTAAAATGGCAGTTTATAGCTAAGTTACTTTCTAGTTTATTTATTTCTAATTAAAAAAAAGAAGTATAATCCCTGAGTGGAGTCAATCAATCAGATTTCAATTAGATTTTACCAATCAGGTAGTTCAGAAGGCTGAACAATTTTTAGCTATCAAAGTTGTAAAAGTACATGATGAAAAAAAGTACTAAGAAAAAACAACAGTTCTTTTAGTCATCTTTAATCTAACTTGAGTGAGGAGGTGTTTTGTTAGGAAAATGCCTTATTTACCTAGGCAGCAGAAGAGCAGTTTCAAGTGGTCAGAACTAAAAATCCAGCCAGCACCAAAGCCAGCACCCTGTCTTCAGCAATAGCTACAAAGAAAGACAGAAAGAAGATGCAAGGTATGTAAGAAATGGAAGAGGGAGATTACTTTGTTCTTGAAAACTTGCCTATCTTCTAGGATTTTTAGCTCTGAAAATTCTTAAGCCTGTCATAATTTCTATGAAACCTTCATTGGATTCTATCTGATAACTTTATTACATCTTCTTTTTCAGCACATGATGTTCTGGCAGCCATGCTCTCAACGGGCAAAAGATTCAAAACAGTTTCTTTTTTGACAGAGTGTGGTTACTAACACTAAACATGAAGTTAGTAGCATTAAATTTCAAATCAGATTAATATGATTTTTCAAAACCAAAAAGATTCAGACTATGGGTAAAAATTGAAAGAGGGGAAATTTAGGCTGAATATTAGAAAGAATTTTTTTACTGTGGGGGTGGTGAGACACTAGAACAGGTCACCCAAGGAGGTTGTAGATCTCCCATCCCTGGCAGTGTTCAAAACCAGGTTGGATGAGGCCTTGAGCACCCTGATCTAGTGGGAGGTATCCCTGCCCATAGAAGGGTGGATTTGGGCCAAATAATCTGTAAGATCCATTTCAACCTCTAAACATTCCTATGATAATTCACATTCACTTAGACCCACTGATATATAAGCTATTATGGACAATCCTGTGACTACATTTATGTGAGTTTGCTTTGTGTCAGGTTGGTCTCCTGTTATTATAACCCTACACAGTGTTTCTGTGGTCAGGTTTTATTCTTGAATAATGCTACAAATTAGGAAAAATGCAAATGGGGATTTAAGCATAAGAAATACTGTCCAAATCCTCATAGTAAGTACTGGTTACAATTAGTGATGAGTTTCTGGGGCTTAAATAATATTCTTGTTATTGGAATACTTTTTCTGCAAAAGGAAAATAAGAACTTCCATGTTTTTAACTTATTTCAGCCTTTTTAGGATCTTACTATGATGTAAAAAAAAATCTGTTTTTTCTTGAACTCAAATGACCTATTAGAATTTTGTTATCCTTGCAGGTTTTCTGGCTGAGATCAGGACAGGTTGATGACTTGAGAATATTATCTCTCTGTTTGCAGAAATACATCTGCTCATGTTCTCCTAATATTTCTTCATAAAAGTATCTTCTCCCAGACATTTTATCCCTTTTCATGTTCTCTAATATTTTGCCTTCCCAAAGCATTCTAAAGAAGACAGCATTCGTTCAACCTTTCACCAAAGTCCTTACAATCTTTCTTCATATTTTTCCAGTCCGTGTCCCTTCTTCTCTCTCAGAGAGAGTTAGCACAAATCATTTGTCTCCCTTGACATTAATAGTTTTTTAAAATAAAAAAACCCCTATGGTTGCAATATGAAAAACAAAAGTTCCTTGCATGAATGAATAAGCTCCAAGAAACAATTTCACAGCTAAATAAGAAATCACTTAACTAGGATTTCAGTGGTTATGCCTTTCCTTTTACACAGCTCTATTTGTAAATATCAGAGCTAAGTAAAAGGTACCAATGAAGTTGGTCTCTCTCTATCTCTTGCATGAATGGTTTGATGTCTGAGCCCCACTACAGCAGATATTTATCAAGAATGGAGTCCACTGACACAGTATGTAGGCTTCCCTTACTCTGCTATTCCTTTACACAGCACATGCCCAGCTACACTTGACACAGAGACCTACAGGGCATGGCAGACTACAGGCATAGGTCTGGTATCCATTGGAGTACACACCCTTCACTGCAGTTTACCAACATGGGTCCACCCTCCAGGTGTGGTTGCCAGCCTGGGAGAAGCTGTAGCACTATTTTGAAAGAGATGTTCAATATATTTCTGATGGATGCCACCATCATGAGAGGCGGCACAAAAAATGCAATGTAACTGGAAAAAAAAGAGTTTCATGGAATATATTGAATGCCTGACCTTAATGAGAAAGGTAAAAATGAGTCATTGCTTTCTGCTGTTGGCAAAGAAGATGTCAAGAAAAGATCTTCAAATATACAATGAAAAAAATTATAGATTTTCTGGTTTTGATTCTAAGGTGTTTCAAAAAAAACCACATTGTTTTATTAAAGAATTGTAAAATTATGGGGCACAAAGGTAAACTCGGCTGAAGTGGCTAAATCACCAAAATTGGCAGTGTCCAAGAAGGGTTTGGACAACATTCTCAGGCACATGATGTGATTCTTGGGGTTGTCTTGTGCAGAGCAAGGAGTTCAACTTTGATGATCCTTGTGATTTCCTTCCAATTCAACATATTTTGTGGATTTATGACTTTCAAAGTGAATTATACAACCAGGTATATCTAGGAATTAAAATTTCTGAATTAATGTACAATACACAGATGTTTTCAAGACTCTTTAGGAAAGTCAAAATTTTGATAAGGCTTGAGAATACTAAAGCTGTTAAGCCTACTGAATTTGAGTATTGCATAATCATTCATGTGAGATGATCATATACTTAATATCAGCATTTATTAAAGTCAGTGTCAATATATGCCATTGCAAAGATAAATTTCTTGCCCTTCCACTTTCTGGCATCCAATCATATTCTGAAAAGGGTTGATGGTTTTGTTCTTTCCTTTACTTTAAAATATGATAAAGCAGACAACTGAATAGATGTTGTTCACCCACAGTTTTTCAAAGACACAGGAGTTAACTCATGGGTTTTCCTCATTAAAGGAATACATCACTATAGATTTGCACAGAGTCAGCTTGATTCACTTTCAGAATAAATAAATGAAATTGATAGTTTTAAAATATATTTTATCATAATGGTTTTCTACTTTAAAAAATAAAATACTATTTATCATTATTCATATTGTAGACTTTTGAGGTCAATATTAAGATGTTGCAGGTAATCTAATTAAAAATCATCTTGCAAATTGCCTTCTTTGCAAATTGACAGCACTTTCCCTACTGTAAGGTCGGTTATTCTCTTATTGATTTAATAAAGTAGCATGCTTTATTTATGCGACCCACTTCCTGAATTTGTGCTCATCTGTAATGGTAATTTGAGGTTAATAGAACCTGCACATTAGTATTGGTTCAACTCAGCCAATTGCTATTACTCTTTTGAGGTAATAATTTATTCAGACAAGCAGTACTCAGTGCTCCCACCTGAGGAGCTAAAGTACCTCTTCAGACATTGATCCAGAGAATTTTCAAATTCAGCCATACTAATTTAGAGGGCAGGAAGAACAAATTAGAATTTGAAAGGCTGACATTGCAAATTTTAATAAGAGTATAATTTAGGCTGAAAAGAACCCCAGATTTTGCTGCAGAAGACACAATCAGATGTGTAGCATATGCTTTTGAGGACAGAAAAGGCAAAGCAAATCTTGAGATATCACTAGCAAAATATGAAAGATAACAAAAATTTGCTCTGCAAGTTCAATCAGTAAACAAGACTGAAGAAAGGATAACTCTATTGCACAAAACAGGAAAATAATGACAAAGGAATGGCATCAGGAAATATAGTCTTTACTGCCTTTTCTGTTTCAGTCCTCAGGAACAGATCAGCTGAGACTAAATGACTGATGGAAAGCTTGCAACTTCAAGTGCTGAGACAACAAAAAATGCTTTCTTGCATCCTTATTTTTAGATTAAATTGCAGAGTCAACAAATTATTCATCTTGGCTTTCTTAAAGATTACAATGGAAATTCATGACAATCTAATAAACATGAAACAGAGACAGCTACAATAGTGTGGGTGGAAAATTGGTTAGAAAAGATAATCCCGAAAAGTAATTATCAATAACTTGTGGCTGTAATGGATGAATTTATTGATTGCTGTTCAACATGGCATAGAGGATGAAAGAGAATGTATATTGTTGAATTTAATAATAAAAAATAAAATCTGGAATGGACTACAGGGGCACTAGAGGACAGGATACAAATTTTCAATAAGTCCAAATTTGTGAAAGATTTGATAAAGAGAACAAATAAGGGGGAAAAGAAAGTGCTGTGCCTGTGAAGGAACAACTAACTACAGAAATACAAGAGAAGAATGGATAGCAAAGCAGAATAAGAATAATGGTTTATAATAGATCACTAACTGAAGAAGAGACAATATATTCACATACTTACTAAAGAAGGCAAGTGCCATATTGGGATGTATTAATACCAATTCGTGCAACTCTGTTCAGTTTTCAGAAAATGTATAAGAGTGTGAGAAATACTAGAAAAGAGCAGCAATGTTAATCATAATTTTTAAAAATATGATTGACCTAAGAAGAAAAGTTGAAATTATTAGGTCTGGCTTGCCTTTTGTTTAGACTTAAATTTATCTGGCGATTCATTGAAGAATGTCTGTTCTAATCAAATGATAATAAATGGGCTTATATTGCAAGGCAGATGCCAGTTGTATTTTAAATATTTTTACGACAAGGAGCTTGAAACACTTTTCTTTTAACATTCCTTGTGGATTACTTATTCAACACAGCTTTGTTGTAGTTGAATTTGATTTCTTTTATTCTGGAAAATATATTTTTTTAAAAAAATCCCTCCCAGATTATATTTAGCTTTAGTCTAGTCCTAGAAATGTAGCTTGTTATTGAGAAGCTGGGGTCAGCAACAAAGAAGAGAGCCATAACTGTTTGTATCAGGACAAGATATCTGGGAGGTTGTCACATGAGATGATGCATGGAAAAAAAGGGATGAAAATGTAAGAGTTATAGTTTTAATGAAAGTGGTATGCAACAATCAAAGAGCTTGGAGGGGTATCAGAAAAAGAGTCAGTGTAATGTGTTTGCTACTCAAAGCTCCTTGAGTTTGGTACTACTGACATGCAAATTATGCCATAGAAATACCAACTACACTTGGAGGATACAAGACTAAAATACTGAATTTACTGTTCACACAGATGACTGGCAAAGGAAATGTAAGAATGTAAGTACACCAGCTTCATACTGTCATGCATAAAGAGAAGGTAGGCAGAAGAATAGGGCAATAATAAAAATGCTGTAGAACTTTGTGTTAGTCCAAATATCAGATTATCCTGAAAACTTTTAGGTCATATCATAAAACTGGATGATCAATATAGTTGGTTTAGATTTGCATCAGACAAAATAGCATAAAGAGACTCTAACACTAGTTTCAGACTCTGCTTATTAGACCTAAGTTTTGGGATTTTTTCACATCTAAATGTCTAAGCATCTAAGCAATTTTGAAAGGCTTGCATTTTGTCTAAAAACTGCAATGATATTTCTCTTAGGTTTCAACTAGAGCAGGGCTCGTAACGTCTTCAGAACAATATGCATTTTAACCTTACCTAAAAAGAGCTGGATTTTATTCATTACAGCTAGAGTACCTCTTGGAAGGAAATGCCATTTAGTAAAACAAAAGAAAAAGAAAAAAAAGGTGAGGGTTTTTATATGACAGAAAAATATGGTTTCACTTCCCTTTACCTCTCCTCTTCTTTGTGCTAAGGGCTGGACCACTACATTTGATGCAAGTGCCTGAAAGATAATTCCAGGCGTGAACCTCAAATTACAGTGCAGTTCTAACTGGGGAACATTGCATTGGTGCTCTCAGGCATGGCTACATTGTGAGATGTGCATTGAAATGAAAAAATAGTCTTGTTCTCTTCATTCTTGATCCATTGATCTCAATGGACTTTATTCTTAACAAATATTTCTCATTTTTTAGAGTAGCACTGCACTCTAAAGGGCACACAAAAAGGGCAATGCAAATGAAGGAAATTTGTTCCACTTACAGTCACTCAAATTCCTGAGATATTATTCTACCTTGGGAAATTCATTTTCAAAATTTAAATGATTGCCTGTAGTACAGGGCACAGAACCAGAAGGTTAGTTTTGTATGTTTTCCATAGCCTCATATTTCAAAAGTATTTTTAAATAATCCCAGTGATTTGTAAACAAAAAAAAAAAAAACGCTGAAAGGCATAATATCGAATAGCTGGTAGGGTGAATAGTAGTCTTTATAAAATCAAACATACAGACAATGTATCACTATAGAAGATATTGAACCATGACTCTTCTTCTTCTGAAGAATAGGAGGTCAGTTTTGCTTTAAAAATGGAAAATTAGAAAATTTGAAATCCTTGTTTCCTTTTAAAAGTTTTTTTCTTTCATGTATATCTAATAAACTTAGACAGTGTACAGACAAGAGTCATAAATGTATTGTATTGAAATTTCCTTGTATGGTGGGTTTAGCCTCTGCTCCCGGACCCAATTAAAGTGGCTGGGACATATTTGTCTTTGACTTGGAAGATATATCTTCCCCTGTCAGATTCCCTTTTTGGAAATGAAGTTCCTGTTGCAATTGCATTCTCTTTTACATTCAACAGTAAAGATAATTGCAGCTTCTGTTACTAAATCAGTCACCAAAGAGATCAAGTTGTCCTTATTCAGCTTCTTGGAGTTAAGAAAACATTATTTGTTATTAACTCTTACTTGAAGTCTTCTATCTTATCCTTCATTATGGGAAAACTGAATCAGCTTTTATCATGGAACATTTTATGATACAAGTTATTAAATGAAAATATGGCCTTTTTGCTTTATAAATCTGTTAAAGCAAGCACAGTATCATGATTCACAGGCAATATTTTCTGATTTTACGCATGGAAAATATGCAGTATCCCAATTTATCTGCCTATGTGATTAGTTTCTTTCTTCCTTGGGTTTCTCAGTTAGACTTGTCTCATCACCTAGACTAGATTTAGGAGACATAATGCACTAAATAAATAAACTCTTAAAACATATTAGATCTATGTCTTACATGTAAAATTGCTAGTATTTTTTCTGACAATTTGAATACATTAATTTATCAATATATTTTAATTTTAGTCTGGTCTTATTTAACATCTCTAATTGAATATTTCTCACAAAAATTGAATGGTAAATCCAGAGGTATAGATTTTGTTGATGTAAGTTTGGAGAAAACCCTGTGAGAAAATATTCATACAGAGAACATCAGAAGTTGTTTAACATTCAAAGGAAAAGTAGAGTACAATTATGGAAGCAATTAGGAGCAATTTGTAAAAACTGTCTCCAAATATACAATATTGTATTTACTTATTTTGGAATTAGAGAAATTTGAATTCTCATCTGTTTATTTCTTACCATAACTGTGAAACTGGGTGGTTTTCGGTTTTGGTAGAAAGAAGATTTGACTAATATTTTACTTATAAGCACAGCAATCAAGGAAATTTCCCATCTTAAGTTCAAGAAATGAATGTAAAAGGAAAACAATTTAGAAAGTAAGAGAATTTCCTGCTCTTTGTAGACAGAGCATGAAGTATACTCTGCAAACCCTTCCTTCAGATTAGTATACCATTTTTCCATCAAAACATTCAAATATTGAGCTAAATATGTTTTGTTCCAGATATCTTTGTTTCAGTTAGTATCCACTGAAGCTTAAAAGAACTCCAAGAAGGACCATATGGATAAAACTATTTCCTTATTTCCAAAAAGAAAAAAGAAAGCCCCATGCTGACTTGCAACATGTCTTGCCTCAGGCTTTTAAATTCAGAGCCTCTGTCCCCTGCTCCTCATTTTCTCAGTGCTGTGTGGTTCTTCATAATAAGCTAGATCATTCTGCTTATTTCTCAATTTCTCAGTGTTTGATCCTTGACAATTACTGGATCACAGTCTTTCCTTCTCTGCATCCATATTTTCATGGAAACACAAAAAGAGTGAGTACAAAGGCATGGAAAAAGGACTCCTGCTTTATGTCCTCATTTTCCAGTGAAACCTTTTAACGTCATAACACTGTGGAAGAAAATGAAATTTCATCGCTGGAAACTCACAAATTATCAGGATATCTGAAAGCAAAGGAAGCAAAACTGAAAAGGGAAGGGCCTCTGATGCCCTTCCTCACTATTAAGATACCTGCAGAAATGAAGATATCAATGATATTTGCATGCTTATTTGAGTTTTATGCTGTAAAGTCTGATCACAGAAGTGACTCCTTGGACAGAAGATATTATATGTGCACTGTTTAATTTCTAGGTATAAAATGAGAGGTCAGAGAAGAAGAATATTTTAAACAGGAAAACACAACATCAACACATCTGCAGAAAAATGGCTACTAGACAGTTCTTTTGACTTCTTAAGTGAAAGAGGAGAAGATAACTATCCACAGGTATAGAAAATAGCAGAACTCTTTTTCCAGGAAGAAGAGAGGAATCATCTGGCTCATTATCAGCATATCAAAAACACTGTTCAAATTACTGTGAGAAAGGAGATATAAAGTCATTGCCCTTTACAGAAAACTGAAGGGATGTTTGTTCATTGGAAGAACGTAATTACTTTAAAAAGATGTAGTACTTTGGGGAAATATTAAAACCAACTTAGAAAAGATGTCACACAGAGTACATTCCTTCCAATTAACACTAAACTAGCCCAAAGCACACCAGAAGTCAGTCTAAGAAGGTGATGAAATACAAAAAACAGTAAGGAAGGAAGAGACAAAACCTAAAAACTAAAAATCTAAGAGATTAAAATAAAGCCAAGTTAAAAAAATCCAAACCACCACCACCACCAAAATCCCAAACAATCAAAACCCCCCAAAAATCCCAAAGAAAACCACAATGCAGATAAAAAAATTAAAAATTTTTAATTTCATCCTGGCAACAAAAGATTTTTTTCTTATAATATGAATGAGAGAAAGTCCAGGAGTACTTGGCACTTAAATACAAGGAAATTAAACATAAATTAAAGGGCTACTTCTGGGTTCTGATATAATCTGAAGGCTTGCAATGTGGTATTGTACTTTTGGAAAGAATTCTCTAATACAAGCACCAAATATTAATCTGAAATTTAGTTGAAAGCCACTTACTGAACATCTATACTACCATGTCTGTGGTCTTTCCAAAGAATTTCTTAGTATTCTGACAAGCTTCCATGATTTCTTGGATTCTGACACTGAACAGTTCAGCCCATTACCTTGTGCTTCGCTTTTTGTATTTCAGACATGACAGTCTCTTCTCTCTCTTGAGAAATGGGTTAATTGCTTTTAGGTGCAATTTTTTAATAAGCAAAAGCACTTATCTCACACTCCAATCCAGAAAAGCATTATCCCTCCATCAGAATGGTCTTCCTACAGATTGGCAGGGCTTGTAAAGCCTCCTTCAGCAAACAGAAGACCAATTATTTAAAAACGTATCAAAAATCTTCTCCTTGTCTATCTCTGTCTCATCTTATGTAAGTTGCCCTTTTATGTGCTTTGATCCTCTCTTCTGTTGTTGCTGAAGCACAGTTTGTAGAGCTGTAGAGTTGCTAAGGAAACTTCCCAGTCTGACCATTTAGAGAATTTCACTGCTGGAACTCTCTTACCAGAGGGTAGGTCCACTGCCCTCCTTGACTCTCCACACATCCCATTCTCACATGGTCAGGCCAGGCATCCTTACCACATCGACCCTGTATTTCCCAGGTCAGAATCTCAAATGTCTCACTCCATAAAGTAATTTATTCATGATGCAGTAACAGAAACAGACCAGAGCTGGTGCCTCTGAGGAGGGACCCTCAACAAAGGAACCCCTAGGCTTTTACAGCCTCAGTCTAACCACTATCAAATCTCCTTCTTCCTTTGAGTTTTCACTCCTGCTGTGTCCCTTAGTGTCCATTCACCTCGTTGGCACCACCCTCTTCGTGCCCTTTGTTAACAAAAGGGTTGGCAGTTCATAACCTCTTGTCTCTCTAGGCTTCCACCCCAAGCTCAACCTGCATCTCAATCTACATCTCAACCTGCATCTCAATCTGCATCTCAATCTGCAGTTTGGAAACCTGGGTAGCTGCTCCAGATATATTCCTCAGCAGTGTTTTCTTGAATAAGAATCTCCCATACTAGCCAACCAAAGGAATCGATTATTAGAATAAAGCTGAAATGTATACTATGCTAGGATGGCAATATTACTTCTTAATGAATAACTTCATTATGACACTGGAATCCCAAGCAAAAAATTGGACAGAACAATAATTTACTCATACTTTCAAACCTCTACACTGAAACTGTTCCTGAAATCAAGTAGTAGAAAACTCAGGTGGCTAGAAAATTGGTTTCCATGACCACCAAGGAAGCATGGTGACACTCAGTCCTGGACCACACGAGAAAAACAAACAAAAAAATGATCAAGGTCTGTTCTGATACTTTGGCCAGAATGAAGAATGTTACACAGAAGACAAACCTCTTTAACAACGCAAAGATATCAAGACATTCCATCAAAAATTGTTCATTGGAGATGACTGGGTCAATGTCCCTAATATTTATAAAACAATAATCATTAAATTTCACACAAAGATATTCCAAAATATCTCCAATACAGACAGGGACAATTTTATAGCAAAATCTGGATAGAAATGAGAGAGAGTTTTAACTGGAAAGGAATAAGTAAAATATGTTTCACCAACTCAAGTATTGCCAAAAATATGTTGCTTCCTTCTTGATTCCTCACTGCTTTAGTCAATCCCGTCTTTTTTTAAGGAAGTCGCTCTGTTACAGTTTCAGTCAAAAATAATTTTCAAGGTTTCTGTTTCTCAGAATAAAATCAATGGCTGTGAAAATCAGCCCCCTTGTAATCTTTTCATATGTTTACTTAAGCTTCTTGAAAGACCTGAGCTAAAGCTGATTGCTTTTAACTGCATTTTAAGACAAAACTTCTAAAAATATCTTGCATAATGTGTTTATATAGAAGATAGATTATAACTGTCATAACCAAACACAACAAAATAATTATTTTCCAACATAGCCAATAATTTTGGTGATTTTTTTTTTTCACCAACATGTAACATCATTTTTGAAAAAAAAAATACAAAAGAAAGGAGAAAAGATGGGGGAGAAAGGGCTCAATCTTTTTTAATGTAATCAAGGTTATGAATTTTTGGGTTTGTTTCAGATTCTATTTAAAACTGCAACAGGCAGAGCCCTCTCCCATGGGATGGGTGCTGCAGGCAGCCAGTGCCCCACTGTCTGTAGGTGTTACTTAATAATCTCCACTCTCATGCTTTATCTGCTGTACTCCTGGTATTGATTCCACACACATACTTCACTGACTCCCAATTAATAATGTGCCATTACTAAATCAATAAACTGTTTCAGTTCTGATTTTGTTTCAACTAAGTAAATGGAGCAGTTTATCTCTCAGAATACTTAGTTGTTTAATTTTGATTTGTGTTTTTTTCTCCTGTGTCCAGGAATTCCAATTAGAGATACTATTTGGCTAGACATTAAAAAAAAAAGTAGTAGAACAAACGTTATCTCTTTTCGAGTGTTTAAGAGTTTCTTAAATTACTTTGTAATTTCAAAAATGCTACTTTATTATTAATGTGATCAACAGATGTAAAAGACAGAAAACTTTATTCTCTATGCTTATTTAATATTATTCAGGTCATTAACTGTGCTTTATCTTGTTTTCCATTTTTCAGCTGGGTTTATCAATATTTTAAGCATATTAGAATCTCATAAACATTTTTCACAATAGTTTCTACATAAATTTTAACTTCTTTATTAATTCTATTGAAACTTAATAAGCACCTCAAAACTTAGCTTAACTTTAATGTTGCATTTAGATCTTGTCTGACTTTCGTTTCCTTAAGTCTGAATTATCAATGATTATTCTAAGCTTTTTAATTAAGGAAATAATTTTGATCAATAGATTAGATTAGCCAAGACTTGCTCATACATGTTAAGAGTAAGCTGCATAACTGAAGGTTTATTTTACAAAAGATATTTTCGTGTAACAGAGTGGTATTGGGGGAAAACATAGTTTTTCACATTTCCTAGGAGAACAAAATGTAGTCATGTCAAGATATGCTATTACTTAATATAATTTTCTGTGTTTTTATCTGAAGCTCTGATCAAGACCATTCCATACTTGGCATATTAAAACCACAGAGCTAACATAATGCCTACCTCCAGGACTCTGTCATTTCATTTCTCAGGTCTAAGCAATCAATGTCTTTAAGAAACAATAATTTAAATCGATTATTCTGAATCATAATTCAGAATTATATCATCATACCACA
Source organism: Muscicapa striata striata (assembly GCA_030060385.1). NCBI lineage: Eukaryota > Metazoa > Chordata > Aves > Passeriformes > Muscicapidae > Muscicapa > Muscicapa striata. The sequence continues at coordinate 4,616,618 of JAREIS010000075.1, read as the reverse complement.
CATAAATTTTATTATTATCAGTGGATATACCTTGAACTCCTTCCATCTCAAATCAAGACTATTAAAACTAAGAAAATTTAATTACATGCAGTAATAGTCAAACACTGTATTATTTATAATTCAATTATTGCTTCAAAGGCTTGAATTATAAGCATTAATTCACTAATCTGGTCATCTTTCCTATAAATTACACGTCACAGCATGCAACAGTTCATCTTAAATACATGTCTCTTATCTTGCACCTTTCTATCTTGATTTTATGCCTACAAAATTATAACTCTGGCACTGCCTCACCACTTTTGAAAAAATTATAACACCTGTCCTCCAGGATACAAACACTGAACAGCAATGATGTAAGAAACAACTCTACACTCAGTTTCTCAGCATTTGGTCAATTCTTAGTCCTTTCTTTCACATATATTTCCATGAATTGCAATCAAAAATACCCACATTTTTTATCAGCTTCCTCTTTATATTTGATTTCATAAAGATTTGTTATACTTGCCTCAAAACAAGAACAAGAATACTTGGGTAGTAAAGCCAGAATTTCCTCTTTGTGGAAATTTTATGCCATACTAACATCACAGCTTCACATCCCACCACACTCCCTGTCCTAGCTCCAGATTTTCACATCCACTTCACTATGCCCTCAAATATATACACAGTTGCATAATAAAAACTATATGGATTCAATATTCTTGTCTTGTAGTCGCTCTGCTAAAATGATTTTCACAATAAAACACTCATTCTGAAATTACTGGGATGGGGTTGACCTCATAGTTTTTTCCAAATATTCAAATTCAGGAGGAGAAAAAGATGATTAGTACTTTATCTCCTCCATAGTGAATATAGAGTTTTGTTGATGTGCTCTAATCATGTTGTCTGCAAAATCAAACCTTAGACTTGACAGACAGATGCTTCATGATCTCTTTTTCAGAGTTGAAGCAATACAATTCAAAAAAATAAAAAAAAATCTCCATACTAACCACAGCCCCATCAACCACAGTCATGTTAAACAAAGATGTGAAAAAAATCCTCCAAAAACGCAAAATAAAAATAATAATTTTTTTTTTTTTAAGTCCATGGAATTCAGTTTCCCACAGTCATTCTGATAATATCTATTAAAAATTGCCTGAAAAACCCACAGATGCATTAACTCTACTTCTTTAAGAAATGAAATAAATCTCCACAACAGTGTTTCTCTAATATGAAACACTCTGACACATGGGAAGAACTTTGTTAATGTACAAGGGGAATGAGAAACCTGTGAGACAGAGTAACTGCATATTGAAGGATGTAGTTTGAATCCCTGGAAGACAACGCAGACATGTACGTAATCATGCAATGGATTTATCTCCTCTGTCTAAATCATCATGACTAATTTTTGTCACTTTCTAGAAATGCTGATACAGAACATTTGCTACATTTTTTCCGTCTTTCAGTTAACTGATAATATTAAGTGGGATTAAAATTTAAAATGTATTTTTTTGGTGGTATTTGAGCCAGTGGCACTATAGAGATGCCACAGAGCTGTAATAAAGGCACTGAATTGAACAAAGCACAGAACTGCTATATAGATCACTTGCTTGGTGAAATATTTCATGTTTTTTATTATTGTAATTACACAGATTGTTAAAACAAATATGGGCTAACATAAGGTGTCTCAAATGAAATCTAAGACCATTATTCATATCATCTATGCTTTAATGAATAGACAATAAATATTTAATATAGTTATCTAAGATACCTTCCCAGTAAATAGAAGGGAATACAGCATGGATAAAGCCAGCACTAAGTCTCTTGTTCACATTTAACTGTTTACCCAGCTTTTAGATGCCTGTGTTAGATGGGATAAAGCCTATCAAAATGAGTTCAAAGGATATATTCTAAGAATTAATAACTCAGAATAAGACAAAGCTTAAAATAATGCAAAATGAGGTGGGAAAGAATACTAAATATTTTTTAAAAATGATGCGAAACAGTAGAAACCAGTCACTAGGAAGAAGTAATGCAAATAGACTGAATCAGTGATGGAATTACAATACAGAAATTCTTTCATCAAAATGCAATAACAGCATTCACAGTAGGATAATGGTGCTCGAAACTGGAAATTAAACACTAATGGCCTGCATACCTAATCTTTGACCTCTCCTGCCACCCAAGCCAAAGCTCATATTTATGTACTCTATTACCATGCATATTCTGTGGTCAGAGAGACATTGCTTTGATGTTGTACAGTGCAGTGTAAGCTTTCATCTGTTCTATATAATCACAGAGTTCTCCCTAATGATGTATTTACATAAAACATATTTCTAGCCTAATTTCAATAGTGAAGTCAAGGAAAACTCTCAGAGAACCCATGCAAAACCTTAGAAGTTATTTTTGCTGATGATGGTAATGAATGTTTAATAATATAAATCCTGGATATTTTTGATTGTCTAGCTTTCTAAAATTGAAATGAATATGTATATGCATCTCTATTTCATGCTGTGTTGTTCTTAGCCTAATTGTATTTCTACTTTGACTTGACTTCTATTTCTGAAGCACTTAATAAAAAAGTGTGTGTATATATATATATATATATATATAGTGCATTTTTCGTACTAAAAGTTTTAAATAAACTAAGTTTTAAGAAAAAAACAAGCTTGATCCTTCTCAAAATTAAAAAAAAAAAAAAGACAACAAAAGCAATCATGCAAATCAACAAATGTTAGTTGTCTATGTCAAACAAAATATGAGCATTCAATCATGTGTACATTAAAATAAATATACGGTTAATTTTGCAAAATTTTACAGTTGATTTCTAAATTTTGTTATTTGTTTTGAAAGAATTAAATTATTTAGTTTCCATAGACAGTTCATGAACAAAATAAGAAATGTAGAGTTTGATAAGAAATCAAGAAGCAGCAGACCTGCTAGTGATAAAAATTAAAGAGAGAGAAATATTATGTATTTAATAGTTCAGTAGTTCTAATTAAGAGAAGAAGCTAGAAAGACAAGACCACAACAGTGAATTAAAGAAGAAAAAAGGAAAAAAATCATAAAACATTTTAAATTAATGCTGTCTTTCATACCCTGATGTTAGAATATTTCAAAACGAAACAATTTCTTAATGGTTTAGAGGGAAAAAAATAACAAATCTGTTGCATTTAAAAAATTCAATTTTTTTAAAATTTAAAAATAGTTTAAACTGTTTATCTTCTTTCAGTAAATGAAAATAAGTACAAATATGCAATCCCTCAAATCCTATTGCAATTTGCAAATTCTCTGTTTCCTCCTTAGTCTTCTGGAATCATGAGCTGAAAATAGGACATTTCAATGTCTGTGCAAACCCATCTGTTTTAAAATTAATTTCTGCAATACTTTACAGAATTAATTGTTTTCTTGTTATTCAAAAAATGAAGCAGCTTTACTGTGTGTGAAATCCTATGAAGTGCCATTTATAACTCATATAAAATAGACTCTATGCAACAGGTGTTCTTTGGCTGTAAAATAGCAATTATTTTAAAACATTTCTCATTTCAGCAGAAAAATGTTATACTGGTAATGAAGCAAACAGTTCTTCTTCTTTTCTACCCTCTTATTTTTCTTCTGACTTGAATGTCAAAGAAGTGCAAGTAGGTCATCTGGAAAAATTAATAAAAGTTTAAATGTTGAGGATTGAGTTTTTCATCATTTCACTAAAAAAGGGGCAGAAGAATTTTAGGCATGAAGATGCAACACACATCACTCTGTCCATCATAAAACCTTAAACGTGCATTGAAGTTAAAAAAAAAATAATGTGGCTAAAGAAAGAGATTTTCTGAATCTTCAGTACATCCTTTCAATGAAGATTTTACAGTTGGTATTTTTTTTTTGACAGTGACACAAAGAAGACTACTCATAAATATATATGCACACGTGTTCACATATGCATACTTATATCCTATATATCTAATATTGGGTATTTTTAGTGTAATATTCAGGTAGATAGATATTAATTTTATGGTACGAAAATAAACCTCTTTAACACAAATGAAAAATCAGATGTCAAGTCTCTACTGTTTCCTTATACAAATTACCAGGAAAACGTATTTTTGAGATAAATCTTCATCTCATTTCTGAGATGACTGTAGGTAACACTGATACATCAGTGTATCAAACAGAAAAAGACAAGAGAGAAAAAGTGTTGTAATTTTTTTTCAAGGAATAATAAAAATTCAAAATGCAAAATAATTTTATATTTAATTTAATAAAGCGGTTTTCATTTGAGACATAGAGTACAGTCAGTGGTGTTTATGAAAACAGATTAAATAACCTTTCAAATTTAGAGGGCAATTAACCTAGAGAAACAGTCAATACTATTGGAATAGAAACATATTTCTTATTAAAAACACAACTCATTACTAATTATTAGATAGGTAATTTCACCTCCTCTGAAGCTCGCAGTGACCTCAGTGAGATGAGGCTTCTGTGCCTATTTTCACAACTGTTTATAAAGCTTCTGTTGCCTGCTACACAGTTTAACTTTGCATGATTTGAAATGGGTGTTATTAACAATATTGACACATACATGGTAGGAAAGACTATTGCATCAAACTTATTTCAAAGAAACATCCCAAAGAAATTTTGCTTGTTATCATTTAGCAAATATGAAGAAGATATTTTTTCCCATATGTGTACATATATGTATTCAAACCTATGAATTCTTAATTAGTAGATACATTATATAACTAAACTGTATCTTTAGTGACATCATTCAGTAATGATTCATAATTAACAAATATTTTAACCAATACAATCATTAGTGAAGAATCTATAAAGACCAGTCATGATCAGACCTCCTTAATACTACTTTTAATCATGAGCTCCTCTCACTTGTCCTCAGACATCTATAAGTATGCTTAAAACAACTTTAAAAGTTGGTCTTCCTTTCCTTTTCCAACATGTCAAACTAGATATTTAGGTGGTTAAATATCAATGAATGAGTCCTACCTGAAAATGCATTCTTTTCTCAAGAGTTTATATGTAAGTAAATAATATCACTAAATTTCTACTACAGAATGGCCCCAGTAGGCATTATTCCTTATTTTGATGATAGTATTATAGTAGTCACATATATTATAGTAGTCACAGCTAGGGGAAGTGATAACTTAAGAGAGCTCCCAGAGCTTCCCCTCCAAAGCTGTCTCCAAATTAGATGGGCACTGTGAGTGAATGTAAGGAAAGGAGTCCTGTGCTACTGTAATATTTTCAGTCCAGCTGCATCTGAATTGGTGGACACTCAGAGAAAAGGAACTTCACGTATCCTCACCTTGCAATAGCTGGTCAGCCAGAAACTCAGATAATAGAAACATTATTGTGCTTTGTTTTTACCTCTAGCTCTAAATTTAGGTACAAATATATTTGATCCAACAAACACTTAAGAGACTTACATAGTATAGTCTCACCTGTTTTAAACCTCTGGGATTCTTCTCTAAAGAAACATCTGAATAATTTGATTGTGTTGTATAGACTGTCTACTATTTTAGGAGCTAAATTTGGAAAGTAATTAATGTGCAGCTGCATAATGTATAAATACCTCGATACAGGAAATCCACATCTGCTGATATGCACAAACAATGAAGTTATACTACAGAGTTAATCTTTGAGCTACTAAAACTTGTAGAAAACAGATTCAGTTCACAAATCATTACTGTAGCACTATACAATAAATAAACAAAAATTCATTTCATGGTATTTCAATTTTTATGGTATTGTACCATACAGACACAGTCTGTAGTTTGATATTGCTTCTACTATAAAAATTGTAATATTACAGTGGTGACTGGTAGCATGGATCTAGTTAAAGGTCTGCCAGCTTTTCCATTATAAGCCTCTATTTTAAAGAGCTTGGAACTCCATTATAAAATCTTCAGATGACGATGTTGTAAACAGCTTATACACACACACAGGGAAATACAGACACCCTTAATGCACATATCTCTGATTTTAAAAGTAAATTAAAAATAAACAAATAAAAATGAGACACAAGAACACCCTGGATGCACTAGGGAGACATCTTCTTGGAGCAAAATTAAAGGCTGGGAAATATGTAGTTAAACTCATTATACAAAAAATTTTAGCAAATCAAAATATATTTCTTTTTGTCTCTGTAGAACAGTCAGAACAAGGTGGTAGTAACAGCACTAGTTGTCTAACAAATCTTTAGGGAGGCATCTGTAGGTAAAGATTATCTAAAAACATTTCTCATCCATCTTTCACCTACTCGATTAGAAAAAAATTAATTTGTGTTGATTTTTCCACAGTATTTTTGACTTATCATAACTTTCTCAGAATAGTCCTCCCACACTCATTGCTCTTGTACATACATAGTGAGATAGAGGGGGAAAAAGAAATAAATGTTAGAATAATATATTTAGCATTCATGAAATCAGAAACCATAATTCCTTAGGGAATTACTAAAGTATTTCTTAAAAATGGAATTCTGTACACTATTCTGTTTAAACTGTTTTGAAGCAGAAACCCTAAGATTTTTACTGAGAGGAAAAAAAAGACAAAACAATAATTTAATATTCTCCCTGACACAAATTGCTGTAAAAATAAAGCACTGCAAATATTTTTTCCTAGCTATGGTGTTAACATATTGTCAGATTTTGTAACATTCAAGAATATGAAGGCTTTTATCCACTAAACTTCTTTAATTTATTGCAGATTGTCACAAATACTGAAAAAAAATCACCACTAACAAGTGTATCTCCATAAATATCATTCTGACCACCAAGTATACCTATGATTAATTATATATATAATATACAAGCTATTAAAAATTGCTTTCAGCAACCAATAATATACTATCAATAAGGAGCATGGAAGTGAAAAATCACAGAGCAACAACCAATAACACCAACAACCAAATATGATCACATAATGGGATATTACTATGAACTTACATTGATTAAGTAAATTATCAACAATTAAAACAGTAGATATATTTATTATGGATATGGATAAGGATATATAATACTTATATCCAGCATATTAGACAGATTTCAGAAGGGACCTATCCATCCCAGAAAATAATTCCAAAGAGGGGCTCAGCTATCCCAAAGGGGACAGGACAAATTGAATCAGCCATGATCCATGCTGATCTACAATTGATCAGACATCTCCAGGGACAGTCCATGATCCCTGAAAATGTTTGTGTGAAGTTCAGCCTTTTTATGTAAGAAAACGTATGGTCAATATGAAAAGTTCTCAGAGAGAAAAGCTCAATTTTGCATAAAAATTGAATCTTTTTCATGTCATAGAGACATAAGGTGACACTCTCACTTTGAGCAGTCAATAGATGCTGTTAAGTTCTATTTTTCATTTGTGGCATCCAAAAGCCAATTTTCTTTTGTATTTTACTACTCAATATCAACTAAGTGTTTGATATTTTCAAAGATACAGAGGCAGATAATTTAGAAATGAAGACCACTTCCTTATATTTGTATAATTTCAATTTTTTTCTTGCCAACATATACTATTTTATCTCTAAGATTTTTATAAATGTAAGGCTATGATTTGTTATTGATTTTAGCTTCTTCATAATCACTGTCCTATCTTTTCTTGCACTAGTTATATCACCATTGGTGGCAGTCATCTGTATTGAACAAATATAAAATACAAAGTTGAAAGAATTACTCTCAACATTGAAGTAAATCATGAATCAGACACACTGATTTATGAAGAAAAAAATATTTGACTTTTTAAAGCCAGTGGCTGTACTTAATAAACTAAACATACTTGAAATCGCATTCAATATTTTATGAAACCACTGAAAAAGGAAATATTTTAAATATGAATGACAACAAACATCCTAGTAATCAAAACCAACCTATAACATTTTAGTATAGACAATGTTCCTATGGATATATGACAAAGACCTTGAGTCCTTCTTTGTGACCCTGCTCTAATCAAGATTATTTTGAAGGACAAGAGAAAAAACACAGATTTGGTTACAGGGGAATATAGTTAATAATCCTACTCATAACTGTAATACTAGTAATATTAGGATTCTTCAAGAAGTCCCTTTTTTTCCTTTTCTTAGTTTGAAGGAGGTGAGCAGTCATACAGGACGTGCATGTAATTTTATATTAAGAAAAGTTGTAAGAGTCCACATCCACAAGCTTTGGATGGAATTTGCAAACTGTGATTCTTCTCAGGGATTTCTCACATGCCTGGCTTTTTGGGGCTTTTTCCCTTAAATCAGGCAATATTAATGGGCATGGCTGTAGATTTCATTTGATGCAGGTGTGTGTTTGCACAGTGTATGTCCATAAAATACTCACCTGTTCATTAAAGATGATTTAAATATGTTTTGATATTTGTTTTCAGGTAAACAATATAATTGGAAAATGGTATTGATATTGTACCAAGGTGGTCTGAATGAAATACTGAACACATAATAAGACTCTCTTTCTTCCCAACTATGTCAACAGAGTTTATTTTGTAATCTAGTGATAGCTGTGCCACCTGGGCAACCTTTACAAACTATTTCTTATATAGCTGTGCTTGGTACCCAAATTCAACCAGTCTTCTGGAGCTGCACAACTCTGCAAAACTTCTGGAGTTGTTTTCTGCATAATTTTTATGGTGCTGTTAGGTTTGGTTTTTCCAATCAGCTTTTTATATATATAAATACATTTAAAACCTTAATTTGCAAATAATACATCTTTTATTTACCATTAAGCCAATTTCCACATATCATCTCTTAACATTGTGATTGAAAGAAATTGGCTATGGTTTATTCCATACATATTTCAGTGTTTCTCTTTCTGGTTTTCAAGGGAAAAAATTACCCTTTAGTTTGGATTTTTAACTCAAACTGAAAAGAAGTATGCTTCATACAAAGTTTTTTTACTACTCTTTTTAACTATGTACAGCTATAGTGCTGAGTGGATGGCAGATCTGCATTGGTCTGTTTAAGCTAAAATTCTTCACTGTGAGAAGTTCCACTAATATTTACTTTTTCAAGCTGCTCTCTGAACTGTAGGACTGTAGAAAATTTGTGGTTTTCATCTGCAATTTGAGTGTCCTCAAATAGTACTTAGATGTTTTTCTATAGGAGATTTTGTATAAATTGACTCCTGGAGGTTGTGTCAGAGGAAGGACAGGTTAAAAGGCAATGATTCAAAAAAATGTAAGAGACAGCTAAATGTAAAGAGAGAGCTAATCTCTGCAATTTCTCTTAGCACAGGTCAGAAGAGTGAAAGAAAATTAAATGCAGTTTAACATAGTTTTATGTACATAAAGTAATTTTAATAGTAGTTCTTTTCTTTCAAAACAAAATTCCTCAAAGCCATGAGATGATAATGTTCCAAGGCAAGCTCTAAATTTAATTCTAATTGTAACTTTTCCTCCCTTTTTAGAAGTTGTCACTTACACGTCCCATACTGTGCCATTTCTTCTAACATTTTCCTCCTAAAGCCACTGTTCAGCAGCGACCTTGGAATGAATAAAAGACATTCCATAGTCAAATGCAGCATTTGTACTTTACAGACAGGTCTTCTGACCTATTACTTGGACATCAAACAGTGAGAGCAGTAGCCACTCAGAAAAGATCTCAAACCACTATCAGTTGTTGTGGTGTCCTGTGGCTGGTGGTCAGAACTTGATACCTTGGAGTATGAAACTGTATAGTTTATTTTGCTTGTTGCCTATAAAGAGCCTTGATATTGAATGAAAGGAAAAATGAGACCATATTTCTCGACAATTTTACAGTAAAATCTTGGAAATGTAAATCTTCCAAAATGATTTTTATTATGAAAAATTGTTATGTGATTTTTCTGCAGAGAGAAAGAGAGAGAGAAGCTTCAACTTTTTGAACATATTGGTATAAATATATCCAGGACACAGTGAAGTGCCAGATTAACTCCAGTTAAGCACTGAGTGATTCCGGTGTGTGATGGCAGATATCTGTGTCTCATTTACAGACATAATTTATGTGGTCTTTGCCTCTTGTCCTGCCAGTGGTCATTGCAGAGAAAAGTCTATCTTGCTTATTCCCTTCAGTCAGATATTGATGAATATTGATAAATTTCCCCCTTAACCTTCTATTCCCCATGATAAAAATCTCTCTCTCTTTAAGCTCTTCATATGACAAATGCTTCAAGCACTCAGTCGTCTTTGTGGTTCTTTGCTAGACTCACTTCAACAGGAGGGAAGGATAACTTCCCTCAGATATCTGGTCACACTTGTCCAAAACAGCACAAACCACAAACTACTGATGGCTGCCTTTGCCTAAGTGTATATTGTTGGCTCACAGTCAGTTTTTGCTTGCCAAGATGCTGAAGGCCTTTTCTCCAAAATGGAAAATCCTTTGGAAGCAGTCAAATTATGATTCAAAGAGATTCTGTTCTAACCAACTTTATGTCAGTTTGACTTGGGAACATGGACTTCAATCTGTATTTTCCAGCTAATGGCTTTCCTAACCACATGCTATTGGCTATTTGAGGATGAGCTTACTTGTGTAAAGTACTTATGGATTTTTTTCATCCTAGAAAACTGACTTAATAATTGAATCTTTCTCTGTCTTTTGTCGTTGCTGAACAATGATGTCAAGTAAATTATGTCATATGAAGTTTTGAACTTCTGCTTCCCATTTCCACACTGTAAAGAAGCTCATCCACTATCCTGAAATTCCTTCAGGGCCAGCAGTGTAGCTACATTGCCTTTTGGACCTACTACTTACCCAGAAATTTCCTCAGTTCCTTTTGGGAATACAGCCTTTAATTAGTAGCAGGGTCAATTTGCAGTGCAAGATGGGAATATCCAGCACTATTATGAGCTGTTCCACTGATGAAGATAGTGACCCTGATGGGTTTAATGACTTCCAAAGATTATACTGGTTCAAAGGGATGTTAAATCCTGTGTCAGTTCCAATGGAGAAAGGACGTGATAAATATTATAGCTGAATTGTGTATATGCCATGTGTCATTTCTCTCATATTCTCACTGGGAGACGATTATACACTTGGGATATACATGGGATATAGATGGGATATTGCTCTTTGTCTACAATATACCTATCAAATAGGTATGAGAGAGAAGATGAAGATATGCCTTTTGCAAAAATTCTAAGATGTCATGTTTCTAAATGGTCTGCATGTCCTACACAAGTTAATTGCACAGAATCTGTCTCCTCCTAGACAGTTCTTCCTCTACAAACTGGTTAATAGTTTTCAATTATAAATTTAAGTAGAGAAACTTTGTCATCTACTCCTGCATTTGGTATCATTTTTTTGAAACACACAGAGTTAATTATGTTTAGTCTTTAAAGCTGTATTTAAAGAATATTTCTCAAGTGTGTAGTCCATCATACCTCAAAGCTAAGAATCAAAATTAACCAAACATGCATCGTTGAGCAAAGAGATTAACATTTTGAAGGAGAAAAAAAATCTTTTTGGAAAAAGAAATTATTTTTTTTATTTTGTTCTTGCTGAAAGTTAAAGAAAATGCCTCATATATTATATTACATTTGTGAATATGTACCTGGCACTAGCTGTTTTAATGTTAAGGAGAATAAATAAAATTAAGAATAAAGAATGGCCAGAGAAATACTAGAGAAAGACAAATGGCTTTTAAAAATATTTCTATAAGAAACTGTTGTAAACAAAGTGAATAAATGGACAAAAAAGGTATGATAAATGATACCCAGAAATGTCCCAGCATCTCAGTTATTCTGGCTTTCTGACATATTTAATGTTTTGTCTTCTAGTATGCCTAACCTCAGCATTGTTTTATATTTGGAATTCAGAAACATTCCAAAAACACTATTCAATTAATGACATATATAAAATTCAGAAATTGGGTGGATTAGACTATTCTTGAAAGTGCTATTCTTGTCATCTTTTAAATAAATTTCATGAAAAATATAACCCACTATCAGAAATTCTAGTAAGATATAAAATTTTTACACACATATGCAAAGGAAAGAAAACCACAAAAGCCTTCAGATAGTCAACATAATGAAAAACACATTTCACTAGGCACTATCCCCAGAAAGTAGAGAAGAAAAAAACCAAAAAAACCATGAAGTATGCAAGGATGTTTAATTATTTCTCAAAAACATTAAATTCTAAGAAAAGTCTCTGGTGACCGATGCTGAAAATGTTATTTTCAAGTCTTCCTTCTTGCTGCTTTCAGGTAGCTAGTTTATAAGAATAAAAAGCTGATTTAAAAGTCTAAAAAGAGAAAATGTTTTCCTTTAGCAGAACTAGCTTTAGACATAATTTCTTAGTAGGGGGATTAATTTCCTAATTGGGAATATATTCTTATATTTTCCTTATTTTAATTCTTAGTCGTATTGAAGTCCATTGGGTGAATTTATTCTGTTTGTATGATAGTGCATGCTGAGAACATGAGTAGCTTTATATGAACAAATTATGTGTAGTCACAATTTAAAAATTCCCTCCGGTTAAGTGATCTTTCTTTGGAAAAAAACAAAAGGTAAAACAAGCTCATTTTCATAAAATCAACTTGAAACAAGCAACCTGAAACCTGTGACTGGCAGCATATAAGCAAGTCATTAGAAAAATGGTGGATAGTGCCATCATCCTTTTAGGTCTTTCTCCTCTGAAGGGATTATAAATATTGAAGATTTGAAATGATGAATCCTTATTTAAGGTACTATGTTAGTTAGCAACATGCACAACCAGTAACCAAAATTATAAGATGCAGCTGTGATCCAAACGTGTTGTGTGATGTCCATCACAGCATTGGAATACATTGATCAACACACACTTGAAAGACATTTTCAATTGTTACTTCACACTACACAATTTCCTACACTACAGAGGGTTTAGTAATAAATGTATCTAAAATTTCTTATAATTGTATTTAATTTATTATTATTTCTGGGAAGGGAAGGGAAGGGAAGGGAAGGGAAGGGAAGGGAAGGGCAAGGCAAGGCAAGGCAAGGCAAGGCAAGGCAAGGCAAGGCAAGGCAAGGCAAGGCAAGGCAAGGCAAGGCAAGGCAAGGCAAGGCAAGGGCAGGAGAAGGGGAAAGGAACACAACTTTCATATTATATCACTACAAACCTTATACCAGCTTTAAATTTTCTTGACCTAAAAACCTCCCACAATGCAGGTAATTCATAAAACATAAACTGATCCAAGTAAATATTTTGCAATTAGTCATATTGCTGTAGCTTCAAATAGATTTTGTTGTTGTTTTTCTTATCAGAATGTAAAGAAGCCTAATAAGATACAAAGAAATCTATATACCTCTTTATTATTATAAGATGATTTTTAGGTCCATATCTTTTAGAAATTTACATATATACAATTATCCATAAAGATGTCCCACTTAATAAGTCAGCATGATCTATGCGTTAGTTTTAATTCTTCAGTGAGTGTCAAAACAAATAAATAAATAGAAAAAAAATGATAGAAAGGATCACTCTCTAATATAAAAAAAGAGATAATTTACATTCTTTAAATAATTGTTTTGAAGCTGTCTAAAGTAAAAAGCAGATACACATAATGATGCCTTTCTAAAGAAATCTGTGTGATGTTCCTGAAAAATTATGAGATTATTTCTTCCTATCACAGAATCACTGTGATCAAGGAGATTAAAAGAAATAGATGATTAAAAGAAATATATACATACATGCAGTTCATTGTTGATCTTGAAAAACTGTGACCTGCCAGCAAGTTGCAGCATTTCATACTCGTAATAAGACAGTTAAAGGCAAACATGCCTTTCAAATAGCTTTGGGAAACAACAGACTTAATCTATGGTACATGAAGGAGCTAAACCTCAGATATTAAATATTTGCTCTTCAGTTGATTGCTAACAGCTATTCTTTGTGCATATCTAGTGATTATTAACTTGAACTTCCTAGTTTCACTCACTGTAAATTAATCTTCCCAGTATATAATAACATCATAAGTATAGATCAAAATCATTGCCTTAGAGTGAATGTCAAAACTTAGAGCATGTACTCTGTACAATTATGATGAGTTTTCATTTTGAAATTACAATAATACCTATTAGGCAAAAAGCCACAACAAAACCAAAACTCAGCAAAACTTTTGGTATACAAGAAGCATGAAAAGCACTTCTGTTTTGAAAAGTACAATCAATGTAATAAATCTAGAAAGAGTTATAGGGATTAAAGAAAATATTTGATTTCTTAATGTGCCTTTGAGGGAAACTTGATCTACGACTGACTCTACAATACAGTCAATGAACAATTTAAGAACTGACAAGAATGAAAGAAGGGATGATGAGTTCACAACACCAATAAACCTGTAAAAAAAGGGGGGATGGCATCTGTTGGTTGTGGTTTCATTGTGATGTCATTGAGGTATTCAGAGAAACACTAAGTCAGTTACAAATTTGCCCAGTGGGTCATGTCTGCTAGTTTAAATACATCATGGGAACATCCTTCCCAACTGGTTTATAGTCTTCTGTGAGAATATCCTAGATTTGTGGATCAGATAAAACTATGCGCTAAATTATTTTGTCAACAAGATAAGGCTATGAAAACAGATCCGGTGGTCTAAGAACTAATATATTTACATAACAGCTCTGCTTATTTACAAAGCTCTAGAATGAAAAGGAAGAGAAAATGGTGGTGTAATGTAAGGCTCAATCATATTTTTAAAGGCAATAAACAGAAAAAAGAAAAACACAATAGCTGACTGTGATGTATTTATTCCTACATTTGTCCCTCTTGTAACTGTTTATTTGAACATTTAAAAAAACAACAGAGTTTAATGATACTGCCTTATGATTTTAAATAAGGATTAGTCTTTTATTCGTTCTGAATTTCACTGAATCAAATGCATAAATAACTAACATTACAGAACATTCAATGTTAAAGGTAAAAAGAATTGCTTCATGTGTCAGTGTGTTATATTTATTAACATTTCAGGAATTTACGTCTCCAACACATGACCTGAATCTGACCTAAAAGAAATTAGACTGCTAAGAAGATTAGAATTGAACTCTGAAAGCACCTGAAAGCTTGAAAACACCTTGATTTTACAAATCTGAGATGTGTTTTCCTCTGGGGTACATGGTATTCAGCATAGAAGATAATTTCTGAATCTATCATCATGATCACCTGTGCCCCGTATACTTTCTTCTCTTTGATTCCACATATAGTTTCTGGAGTCCATGGAAACTTCTAAGCAATGGTAACTTTTGGAGATGAGTTATTTAGTTTACCCTATAATTCTGGCTGAAATTGATCTGTATTCAGGAGGAGTGTAGTCTTTCAGCAGTAGCAATACAATCTCATTATTACTTGATTTTCATTTGGCATGGAATGGAGTTATTCTCTTCTCAGCTACAAATCATTGCATGCCATTTTTGTCCTGGACAGTAGTTAGGAGGCAAACTTTTCAGGACCATTCATCATAATGCGACTTCCTCTATTGTAAGAACATAACAATCCTGTGGGAATCGTTGACTGTTTTCAAACTTGTCATTTTGAGATTAGATTGTGGGTATTTTTATGGAAGAGATAAGGTTTCCCATGCTGCTGATACCACAACACAAAATTATGCTTCTGTACTAGTTTGTGCTTTTTATATATGTACTTACATATTTTTAAAATGTTTGAATTGCACACACTTAGGAATTATGATTCAATGCCATCTGGGTCTGGGGCTACTATATTACTGAGGATTTCTAGAATATGATCAAACACTAAAAAGGTTTCATATTGGTGGATTTTTTTTCAAGTTTAGTTATATACTTTTTGTTTTCCTGCTTGGAAATATCACATACGTATCACACTCTATAATTTATTTGTGCCTTGCTGGTAAAGTGACCAACAATTAGCCTTAGCTAATTGCTACATAGTAAACTTTATTTTGCTGTTTTTCTGCAGTTCTTTCTCATGTTAGAGTGTATATTTTCAACATTTAATTAATTATAAGATTTAATAAAATAGAGCTAGTAGCTGTAATTATTTGCTTGCAAATAATGTCAGAATAAAAGTAGGTGCTTGGACACTCATTAATTTGTACCTCATGAAAAAACAAAGAAAACCAGAACATGAGATAAAATGAAAGGAACAATGGGTTTTAGGAAATACAGCCTTTGTGTGTTGGAACCCTTTAAAATATGAATGGCTTGCATATCAGGTCAATATCATGGGCAAAGCAGAATAAATGAAAACCCATTGGGGGATTTGGATATTGGTGTTTGAGAGCTAACAAGATTAGAGTTTTTACCTAAAGTGATTATTTTACACACTCACTCACTCACACTCCTCTCTTCCCAACATGAAATCAACTGGTGTGGATATTTTCTGTCCCTTGAGTAACACTGTTATACATTTTTGTTGACTTCAGAGTCTACACACCTTGAATTTTTCTTCCCATATGACTATACTCACAATGTCAGACTGATTTTGAGATAAGATCACACTAACTCACAGGTAAGTCTTTCCAGTCCCTTTGCAAGGTTAAGGTCTTAATCTATTTGTATGTAATAATAGTGACTTACTTGAATTAAAGTTGCTTGGTTTTATTTTAGTTCTGAAAAGAAATTTGGGCAATAAATAATCCTTTACATATTTTTTTCCTTTCATGAAAGATAATGAGGATGCCTTAATCCATTCTTCCCTTATGACTAGTGTTGATTTCAAAGAGGAATCCACATGGATGTGAGGATCAGCCCTGGCAGCTCTTTTGAAGGACTTCCAGGTGTTTGGCTGCCTTATGGGGCTATGCAAGAACCCCAGCATTGGACAGAGTAGAGCGAGCTTTTCTGTTAAATAACAAATTTTCAAAAAAACCCAAGTTTTGATAAAACTGAAAATATTTCAAAAATTTTAAAATCTGGAAAATCATTAGAAAAATCAAAAAGGATAACACAAAAGCACTTATTCATTTCTAGATCTAGTCGTTTTTTATGAGACTGACCTTCTTTCTTCTGTAGTTACATTTATAATTTACCCATTTAGACAAATTTAAAGAAAAAACAGTTAAAAAAATTAAAATTTCGCTGACCTAAAATAAAGTGCCTTGATCTTTAAGTTGAATAAAAGTTTTCAGACTGCACAAATAACTTTGAACTTTCCCTACAGAATTATTTCTTCTGAGCAAAACAGAATTTTTGATCCTTCTACTTGATCATAATCTGAGAATCCATACTCTGGTATTCTGTTGTCTGAACCTGTTCTAAAGACATATAATTTACTTATATCAGAAAATTGCTTGATTGGATGAAGGTTTATTTCAGTACAAAATGGAGTTTTATTCACACTGGGATTCTCCCATGCAGAATACTCATCTTCTTAAAAATAATTGGGACTCAATCAGAAGATATTCTGGTTGCCTGCAATATTCCTCCTGTTTGACAATAAAAAACCCTTCTGCTTCCCAATTCTCGTGGTAATCTCTGTCCTTCCACACTGAACAATATTTTGTGAGTGTAAGAATAAAAGTATTTGTGCTTAAAATACAGATGACCTGAAAAGCAAGATAAAGGAAGATACAAAGCTTTCAGTGAAATATGTAAGTAAAATTTAATAAATTTATTTTGTAAATTCAGTGAATTTAGGCTACCCAAAGTTTAGGTTACCCGTGTATAAGTTTCTATTTCAATTACACTCTGTTTCTTTTACGTAGGTAATTACATACTATCTCTTGTAATATTCAAAGCAGTGAGAAAAGATACATAGCAGTCTGTTACAGTTAAGGTGACTTCTGAAAGTTAAAGGAAGACATCTTCAGATTTTATGAATAGATCAATTTTTGCCAATTTATCTTAATCTACTTCACCATAAATCAACAGGACTTCAGTGCCTAAAAATAAAATCTTGCCTGTAAAAATCTATGAGATAGCTTAGTGTTCAATTTTCTCTGTGTAACATGTCACTTTTGCCATCTCTGAGGAGAAAAATGAGTAATCTCTGGTGTATAGTTATTTCAACTAACTATTCAAACAATCCTTTTAGCTAAACACCCAATTGTGCCCAATTTTTAGTTAATTTATGCAGGTTTTATGATCTGGAGCACAACAATGTCAATGAACGCTCAGACCCCATTTGTCATCGATCTAGATTAAATTTTTCATTGCAATAATTGATTTTTTATCTCCATACAGACCAAATGAGTCTCTAAGGATCTCCACACTTATATCAACTTACAACTGGGAAATAATTTGAAAACAACCAAACAATATGGTTTTTTTTTTCATACTGATGTCATATTTTGGTTAACTGAAAACTCAACAGTGATATTGTGTGAAGATAGTGAATGTAATAATTTACTGCCTAAATAACAATTGATAGAAAGCTGAAATTCCACATTAGATAATATGCCACTTAGTTCTGTATCCTTTTCTAAGGATAGTGTACTATAGTCATTACAGACCCCATCAAGGTACTTGTTTACTTTCTATAATTATTTCTATAACTAACTACTAAAATGATTTCTTTTCTTTGTTCCTAAAGCAATAAAATATTACATATCTTACAATGATTTTCTCTAATACAATAATATTTGTCCTTGTCTTCATTTCTTTATTTATTTCAGCAAGAAAACTTTCATCTTTTCTGCTGGAGGCTTTCAATGCCAATTGCAAAACAAGCTAGTAGAAAATTCACAGATTTGGCACCATATTTGAAGGCAAAATTTAGCTTACAGTTAAATGATGTGAAAAATACAGACAAAACGTAAAATACAACAATCAGGAACATAAACATAGTATTTTTTAGTATATAATATTGTAGGCATGATGAATGTCACAACTGTCGAGATTGACCCTTCTTTTGTGAAGAAAAATAAATAGAAATGGAAGGCGATGAACTTGGGGAAATTACCTATATTTTAGTAAGCTGCAGCTTGAATTACTGCAAGCTTATCTGCAACTAAAAACAAGACTAAAAATAATTACACAACTATTAAAGCACAATTCTGAAAACTTAACGTGAGACCAAAAGCTTAAAGTTTGCACTCCAAATCTTCTTGATTCTGCACCTTTTTATTGCAGACCAGCACACTTAATACTGGTACAATCCCATCACTCTCCAAAGTATATGTGAGAAGCAAAAAATGTGATAATATGAAACTGACACTGCTTAGGAATTGCTTTACCACATAGGTTTGGACCATGACAAATATCTTATTTCAAGTCATTTGCATTTTAATCATAAATATTTTTACACTTCTAATGGGAGGAGGTCAATTAACAAATATTACTTGAAACTACACTGTTAAAGCAATGCGATTTCATTCTATCTCCCTCTCTTCTTGCATCTCCACCAAGAATTTGCTTGGAGAAGTTAGAAGTTTCAAGGGGATAACCCCAAACTACTGACATTTTAGCTGCTATTCAAATTTGGAAATAAGCATGTTTCTTATATATGACCTTTACAAATTGAAAAAAATATATGATGAATATCACTGAATTCCTTGCATATGAATAAAGACTTTATTTTAATAGGTGGAGCAGTTTATTGTCTGTCCCAGTGCAATTCAGAATCTGTTACATTACCCTGAATCGAATGGGTCTCAGCTTGTTCTTTAACTTAAGAGTTTAAATTTTATAGTGCAGATTAATGGCTGTGGTAGTAATGAAATATTCTCAAATGTTTTTATCCAACAAAACTTTCTAATTCTGTTATTCTGAAATATAACATCAATAGTATCCTAAGGGTTTTGGTTATTTTCTTCCAATTGCCTCTAGCTTTTTATCTCACAGAAAACCAGGACGGTAAACTAGACTAATGTTGTCCTTACTTTCTAGTGCATGAGGTATAGAAACTTTTATTCTGTTGCAAAGGATGGAACCAGGCTGGAGATTTGAACATAAACTGCAGCTGTTTTTATATGCTGTAGGACAAAGAGACAGAAAAGATAAAGAAACATGTTTTTTACCTTCCTGACCTCTCTGCACCTGTCTAAAAATATGTAAGTGACAATTTTAGATAGAAACAACTTCCCCATCACTTAAAGGTCCATCGCATCACAATGCATCTTCACACCTTTCTCAGCCAGAATGCTGACTTTAGAGGCTGACCTATGACCTCTGTCTCTATTTTTATTCTGTTGTGGAAGTCAGCCTATTCTAACCTGAAACATATCTTAACTTCTATGAAACCACATCCAGATTTATGTAGAAAATAGGTTTCCAGTGTAGTGTTTCTGGTTGATTTTCTCCTAAATTCATTGAACAGGTGGAATTTTTTTATAAGTTTCCAAGTAAGAATCCATATTATTTGAGTAAAGGAAAAGATTTGGGCAGACATTAGCATCACTAAGAAAAGCAGTACCTTAAAGATATAAGGATATAAGGAAAAGGGAAACAACTCTTTGGTTATAAGAAACTCAATATCAAAAAAGTTATCCACTATTAGTATGAAAGTTTCTAAATAAATATTTGCTAAACAAAAGAGTTAGTATCTACATATGAATATTTCAATTACTAATTTTTGAAAGACAGGTGACATTTTTTTCACAGGAACATTCCTCCAACATTTCTATGAACAAAAGGACCATTGAAAAAAGTTTTGTAATTGCTGCCACTTCCTGGTAGTCTTCAAAACATTGTCATATATATTGTTACTCAGCTACTTTTGTTATGAAATCTTAATGTGTAACACTATACAGAAATTAGTATTTCTATATACTGTATAACCAACTTAGAAATATTTTTATCTTCCATAAATTTGCTACTTTTCTTCCAAGATTGAATAATATTTCCTATAGTTGATTATGATTAACCCAATTTTGTATAATTACTATACATTTGTTACAGAAAGGAAATAGACATTTCAGGTGAATACAAGTTCCTTGCAAATCCCACAAGCAATATATCTAAATTGTGCAAACCACCTGGGAAGACATAGCAAAATATTTTCTATTCACAGAAAAGATGGAAAATTTCAGGATTTGAATCTGACTTTCATATGCTAAATACACCAGCAACTTTTCAACAGCATTTACAGTCCCTGGGTGCTCTGCACTAGTTAACAATGTGTAATGCAATCTTCTTGGATATATCTGTCATAACCCTCAGAATTTCTATCTGCATTGCACCTGTAAATTGACTTATTGCCTTGCCTCACTGGCTCTAATCATTGTGCCTGATACCATGTAATCTGTGCCACTCCAGACACAAATACCAGCTGTTACAATTCCAAAAGTCCAATAGTCGCAGTTCAAGAAGGAAATTGAATGGTACAGCCTTTACCTTGGTCCATTTCTTGCTCCCATACCACCTCTATGCTGCTGACTGCTTATTAGTGTTATGATTAAAAACAATATGTAAATGAAAATACCTATACATTCAAATTGTGTCACTCCTAATTCCAACCATGGCTCGCTCACAGGCTTCCACACAGAGTCCTCTGGGCAAGGAACTTTTCACCTTCCAGTGCTACTTACACTATCTCTGCCTGGGGGTATGACATCAGCAGTAGTGAACTGTCTGGAGAAAAGGAGGTATTCTCTGGTGGCATTACTGGAATTCTACAGTGCTGGAGTTGGGCAGGAATAAACTCTGTTCAATCAAACAAAAATTACATTCTGGTCACTAGATTAGGGCAAAGACCTCATCTTGGTCTATCTATTAACTTCTCACTAAAGCAGTAAGAAAAATTACAGATCGGCAGCAGTTCTCTATGTATGTATGTATCTATGTATGTATGCATGTATGCAGGTATGCATGTATGCATGTGTGCATGTATGCATGTGTGCATGTATGTATGTGTCTATCTATCTATCTATCTATCTATCTATCTATCTAGTCTGTCTATCTATCTATTTAATTTTACCCTGGAATAGCCTGGTGATGCAATACCCTCAGTCAGGCAAAAAAGTTTTGGCTTGTCTTTCAGCTTCAACTGGCCTTGTAGCAAGGCCCATAAGCGAGTTCTTAATGAATTAATTAATACATGTTATAAATAAAATAGTATCTATTTCATACCATGATCAAAATCTATTCAATATTTCATATAACTCCTCTTTAATTTACTGTGGTCCAGATTCTGCCAATCTAATTCAAATTGATGGTTTTCAAAGGCTGACCCTATTTTTACTTTATTTTGAAAATACTTGTAGCTAAAATTTATTCTGAAATAGAATCATAGCTTATATGAATTCTATAACTCATAATTTACTAATATGCATTTTATTTTCTTGCTTTTCTTACTGAAGTAAATATACAGGCCGTGATCCTTCTATTTTTCTTTTTTTCTTTTACTCTAAAAAAATTATACCATTAAAATAGAAAGCATGCATAACTGTGCAATCTTAGAAACTTAATTATTGTTTCTTTTAAAACTTCCCAAGTGATCAGTCATATTTGTGATAAAGCAGAGAAATTCTGATTTCTCTGATATCCAAACATCTTAACACCCTTAGTGACATCAAATGTAATATTTTTCCCTACAGCTGCAAGGGTGTGTGCTGTATTACTGGCCTGCACAGATGACCATAAAACTCTTCTGAAGGCCTTCTTAAATTTCATAGCTTTCAGATGCAAAAACCAGGAAATTTATTGTTAGAATTACTATGGTATATTTATTCTTTTAGGATGTCAAAGTGTTTTAAACTAAGTAAATATATGCACAGGAAAATCCACTGAACTGGCTTAAGCAGGAATATACAGAAAACAATCAAGTCAAGAAAGATCACAGTCAAAACATGAGTGTACAATCCTATACAATTATGCAATGGCATATTATAAAAGGAAAGAGAGCAGAATTCACATCAGTCTTTTTAACTGCAAGTGGTTTATATCATGAAAATGAAAACTCAACAGTATAAATTGTGAGAATTGAATCCAGTTTTACCAATTTGTTAAAACAGGGTATTAAACAGCAACTGAACAAAATGGATTTTCTTGAAAAAATACTTTTGCCAAAACCACTGCAAATGGATTTGTTCAGAAAATACAAGCCATTATTAGCATGGGTGAGGATAACTTGGAGGTGAATGACCACTAACATGGATATTGATGTTAGTTGAAAGTATTTTCATTATTCTCTGAAGTTTTACTTACTGACACAGAGGCTTTCAAAAGTCAAATATAAGTACTGTGTCTAACTGCCACATGCAGTCAAAAAGTGAGAGAAACAATCTCCAAAAGCTTTAGAGAATTTTTGGGATTATTGTCCATTTCTAACCAAAAATCATTGCAATGCACCTAAGAATTAAGCTATTTATATAGACTTGAAACTGGTATGCCTAATAGTCAAAGAAATCCCTTTAATGAATGTATCATGTGTAATGGGAACCAAGAGAGTACTTATAGTATGTTCATGAAAGGAAAACCTTGTTCTATTCCAATCAGTCACCAGGTACTTTGTGCCTTAAAGGTTGATGTTATATTCCTATTATCCTAATTCCTCCTTGGGGGGAAAAAATACCTGTCCATTTATATTTATGCTAACCATTTTGGCTGAAATTTTCCCAAGAGACTAAGGGAGTTGAATTCAATCAGAGATGGGTGTCTAAAGCTTTTAAACCCTATTGGAAACCCTATTTTTAAATGTCTAATCTTCTTGCTTAATAGAACTCTTTCTTGACTTACTGGCATCCTTTGGCAAGATTTTTTTATAGTTTCCTTTCTTTATCATCTTTCTCAAAGTATTATTACATATCTGTTTATTTATACCATACACAAATATTAAATTCTAGAGGAAGAGGAAGACGAAAACATTTTCATGGCAAACAAAAGAAAAAAAAAAGAAATTTGGTACTAGATATTTGCTGTTTATATTTGTGTCTAATGGACAGTTTCCCTTATTAAATCGAGAAAGAAAAAAACTAAGAAAATACTATAAAGGCAAAATGATCTATGTTTTGCTCCCTCTTATTAAGTTTAGGGATACAAAGTTACCATGGCAACCACTTTACTTTTGTATGAAGTGTGATAGATTTGGATGTAACAGAGAGTAGATGACAACAGCCAAAGCAATTGTCAGGTATTCAGGTGAGGTAGCCTCATTTAGAAAGAGTTGCTGTATATAGCATAGATACATACTTCATTCCTCCTGACAAGAGCTGCTGACAGGAACAACCCATTCCTCGACTGACAAACTGGAACAGAGTGCTGTTTCCCAGACTTAGAGCTGGTGTGACAGCATGCCTTTTTAATAAGAGCATAAAGAACATGCACAATTTAAGAGGTTTCACATGGATACGTACATCCTTATACAGGCATAAAGACTTTCCAACTCAGGAGCACACTGGCACTTTTCAAATTGGCATGCCAAATTAACTTCTGTTTTGACCTTGTTCGCTCTTATTAGTTGGATATTAGACAAGAATCCCATGCCACCTTGACAAGGGCTTTTGTTTCTATTATACTGTTATTCAATCCTATACAAGTGATGGATGAGAACGGGGCATGTCTGAATAAGCAGAGGGAATCACCCTAATGAATTATCTTCTGCATTGCAATACACCGTGGATGAAATGACTTTTCCATTCTGTGTCAACTGATGTGACCACTTCATCTCCACTACTTTTCATAGTTCCCATCACTCAGAGAGGCTGGTGTTTACAGCTCTCACAGGAGGAATATTTATCTGACAAACTATGTTAGAGGTATGAAACCTAATGGCAAAAAAGCAGAGCCATGAGAATGTGCACATCAGTAAAATATAGCCCTGAGATCCTATTAAGATTCCAACTTATCTTTACACTCAAATTTATTTCTTTCTGTTGTACATACCCCTAGGTCGAGTTAGCTCTCTGAAACCATCTTATTGACAATCAGAGCCTATTATTTTTAGTCAGGTAGTCTAATTGGACTTATTCTTAATCTCCAGAAAATTTTCTCGTGACCTTAATACTGAGGCTTTTGTCACATATTATAAGTACAGGACTGTATACAAGCTTGTGAAGGTTTTTTTTTTTTTGTTTGTTTGTTTGTTTGTTTTTTTTTTTCTTTAAAATCATGTTTGTTTACATGCAAATTATTCTGCAAACACATTTTGTTTCCTGTGATCTAAGTCTAGCTTTCCCTGTGTGTTTGCAGTCTGTTTTTCAATATGCTGTCCCTGTTTGCACATTTCCGTCTTTGTTGACAATTAACTTTGTTGTCAACAAAATAGAATAGTTCTTTTGAAGTAAATTATTTACAAATCTCGGTTAAACCTAAAATAATCATTCATGGCTTGTCAACATTGTATGTGGTTCAGAAAAAGAAAATTATTTGAAAATTATTCTGAAAAAAATAAAATGGAACAAAAATGGGTTTTAAATAGAAGGCAATAGTGATTTTAGGAATTATTTGTGTATTTAATGAACAGTTGGAAATAATAAGAAAAATTGGCAATATGCCTTAGATTATGTATGTGTATAGCCATTTTATTATAATTTAGATCTCACCAGAGTCTTGTGAAGCATCTCTGAGGTAGACTGTCACCAGGCAAGGCTGGGCACCCCAGCCAAAAACAGACAAGGAAGTTGTTTGTTAAATCCACAGCTGATGAAAAATGGCATGGCTCCATTGACTTTGATGAGACTCCACCCTTCCTATTAACTAAACTTACAGTGTACTTTAGTGTACTACAGTGTACTTGAGAAGATTCAATCATCTCTGGACAAGAAGGAATACAATATTCAGTTCCCACGTATGGTCACCATGTGGACCAGTTTGACTGACATATAAAGCAGGAATGGAGTCAATAAATCACTACAGGTAATGTTTTAAAATTATTCCAAGGACAAGGAGTTTTGGTGTAGGCTTTATTGAAGATCCTGAAAATATTCTATACTAGGAAATGCGCTCTCTCTGTCATACAAAGATGATAAGAAGATAATTTTAAAAAAATTCAAACATTCTCTTAGGAAATCTGTAGAATTGCTATTCATGGGAAACATGCCATGAAATTGTTGTGGACATTAACATTGCCCAGGCATACCATTAATCCAGGTAATCATAATTACAGTCAGAAGTATTCCATTTTTCAACTCCTACCAATGAGGAAAAGAATTCTTGGCACCAGGGAGTAAGTTTTATTTGTTCTTCTTTTTTTCATTATGCACTATTTTCTTTTTATTTTTTTATTGTATTCCGTGCAAAAAGAGAAATTATTACATCTCACAAATTTGTTATTTCACTTTTTTTGTTGTTTCTAGGCCAGTATTTTTATGTTCTGAACTTGAATTGATCCTTGTCCACTTTACAGTCACGTCTCAACACTATGAAAAACTGTGTGGGTAAGTTTAAACAGTAGGAAAGTTCTTTTAGTGCATTCATTAGGAAATTTCTTAGATATAAACATCTCACCATTTTACTAAATACAGCTTCCTTGAAATCCCTCTTCTTTCAGATGCTCAGTGTTAAAAATCATATGTGAAAGCTTTTAACATCTCTCTGATGTTAATTTATATCTGGTAGCCTGATGAATTAGAAAGCCTCCCACAGAATAGTCAAGATTGTAGAATTATTCACCTAACAATATCTTGACATGTAAATAAGGCAGCCTAGTAGGAGGAATTCTAGTCCTGATTCATTGAAACACTTGGTATTACTAGTTGCACCTAAATTTTAAAACCTATATCCATTCAATTGACAAAAGACTTTAGTGATATCACAGTAAGTATAAAACTGTAATGGAGGCATAAATGCCCTTATCTGAACTTGCCTTATAAGTGAGAAAGTAGAAACCAATAACTCTGTCAGTACTAGATAAACTATTGCAGAAGGTGAAGTTACAGTACTGAACTGGAGAGAAAATGCAGTTATGAGTAGATTCAGTTTTGATACCTGCTGTTATGGCAGTGCTCTTACGGTAATTTGTTGCTGGCTGCTTGGCACAAAAAACACTAAGGATTTAGATTCTGTCCTGTCTTGCAGGTTACTGTGGAGTCATGGAAAGGAAATAAAAATGCTCTAATTGCTAAAAAAATGTATTACTGGAATAAAAAGTCTAGTTAGAACCTGAAAACAAAATAACGTTATCGTTCATAGGCAATGATAGCTAGTATTCAAGTATATTGTAGAAAAATTAACTAATATTCATGAGGATTTAAACACCTTGTCATACAACCATTTGGAAACATCAATTTCTCAACTTTGTGCTCTCAATTTCTTGAAAATTAATCTGTTTGCTAAGCTGTGTATTCCATGAAAGCTGCGCCATGCTCTACATCAACCACACACTGAAAAGTTGTATTACAATGGTGAAAATATCAACAATCAGATACTGACTACAGGTGAGCACTAGTAAAATACTACAATTCACATATACTTTTTCTTAATATATTATTACAAAGTCCTTCAATATTCATACAACCCCTTCCTACTTAGTTAGGTTTGGAGAGCTATTATAGCCCAATAATAAAATATTACCAGGATAATTTACTGTTCTCCTCCCTCTGACTTCTTGCTTATCTTCCTGCTGGAAACAGAGAGAGTAACAACCTCAAAATCAACACATAGCACAGAAATGGAAAATTGACAAACCTTAAATCTGGGAGATAAAAAATAAATAACAGTGAGAGAGACAAATATTTTAAATTCACCTGAGAATGAATTTTGCTTTGATATTGCCAATTTCCCAAGCATTTTGAAATTAGTCCTTAATTAAAATGTAAATTGGTGTTTCTAGGGTTTTTAATGTCTATATTGAATTAAATTAGAATTTAAACAGGGTTTTAAAAGGTGGAATTTTACTTCCTTGTAGGAAGATCATATTTGCTAATATTTTAGCTTTAACTGGAAATTAATATTGGCATTTGCTTAAAGGCAGATTTGTCCATTTTTAGTTTATTGATTTCAGCTTAGCATGGGTTGGCTTTCATATGACCTGAAAGAAATAGCAGAAGACAAAACCACAGTATAGAAGGGTATGACACACACCAGTATATCCAGATATTCCACTGCAGGAGACTTTTAATTAAAACAAAAAATACTTGGAATATTGATTAAATATTACAACAGCATACAAAGAAAGCACATAACCAAAAAAAGTTCTTTAGGCTTTTTCTTTTCAATCAACTACCTGGAGAATTTGCTTGGTTTTCAAAGTTTGTATTATTTCTTTTATTTATTTCAATTTTTTTTTTTTTTTTTCTCCTTTGGAATGAAATTAAATCTATCAATTTTTGGAAACAACCTTTATTTACAATTATATGATTTGGTGTCTGTTATTTAATAGTAATTATGTGGTAAATATAATTTGACAATGGAAACATTATGTATAGTGTTTTAATGATACTGTAACAAGGAATGAGGAGTCTAGGACAGAAAATTACCCTGTCTTCTTTATTTTAGTCTTTGGTTATATCAGCTTGTCCAAAGAACTTTCATGCAAAATAACCCTTAGCTGTTCAACATTAAAACTTTTCCCAGAGTGTATGAGGAGTTTGAGTTATAATAATGGACATAGTTGTAATAACTTCTTATAAATCAATATGTAGAGTTCAAATCAGAGAAAAACACCAATGTTTACTTCTATCATCATAGAAAGTTATTGTTTCCCAAGCTTCAGGAATATTCAATCCATAAGAAGTATTTGACTGAGAACTTTGTTAAACTATTGTTATTCATCAAGTTTAGAAAACCAAAATACACCTGCAAAGAAACTTGTTCCTATGCAAGACATAACAAAAGAGGATGTTTTAAGTTACCTTTGTCTTTCTTCATAGCAGCTATTATGTATGCTATTTCACAGGCAGCAACAACATATCTGGTCAATTTTCACCAGATATTATATCCCAGTGAGGTTAGGATAATTTTTAATAGACTAAAGGCAGAAGTGAAACATTTCATGGGGACATACCTATGTTTTTAACATGCCTGTGCAGCGCAATTGTAGAATCAATATTTACTCATGCTGATAGTCTAGTGCACGTGTTGACAATTTGATTTAAATTGCTTGTGTTGTGAGGACAGCAATGGAGATTTCCACTTAATTTTCTGATTCCACTATTCTGATGTCAGGCTAGGCTTGTTTTGCAAAACAGACATACATTTAACTCAGTCCTATCCATTTCCCTAGCTAAAGATTTTCCTGAAATAAAGATTTTGTGATGGAGCTTCCTGCAAAAGAAGAAACCATCTCAAAAATTCTGCACTTCCCTGTTTGCAATTCTTGATGTTTTTGTATCCCATAATTCTTTCCTTTGAATCCCATGAGATATGAGCATAGATTCCAACTACAAAGGTGATTACTATAATTTGTCTCTAAAAGGATTGGCTGTTCCTGTTGTGTCAAGGGCATCTCCTCTTAGTGAAAGTTTGGAAAAAAATGCAAAAATGCCTGGGGAGATGAGGGAAAGCAGTACATTTATTTTACATGTTAAACTTGACTAAAAATATTACTGTTCTCTGAAAAAATTTAAGTGTAGTAAAAAGTCATCCAAGACTGAATAACAAACATTATCCATTATTGCATGCTTTATATTCATATGAATTAATTCTTTTCGGTTTGATCTGTGGGCTAATTCCAGAACCAAATCACTAGAGAAATATGATGTTAATGTGTACATGTTAATAGACATATTTAATCAATTACTTGGTGAGTGTTTTATTACAAGTATAAGCTTGAAAACAAAATGTTCTACAGGACCAAGCTGTTCTGAACTAACACTTTAAAAAGTGATGCAAATGTCAATCTGTCTGCCTTTGGCCAGCAATACTTTTTCCTCCCCTTTTTCTATTTTGTTCTACTTTTCATAAACCAAGAAATCAAATTTCAGTTGAGAAGTGATTCATCAAGCATGAATTATTCTTAAATTCTTTTCAGTAATATAAGGTAATATAAAGACAACATATTATACAGCAAGAAGACATAACATTTCAGAAAAACTACTGTGCAGCTAAACCCAGAAAATTTGTCTTAGTTCTTTCGAGTTTCCATATTTTTTAAAAATATATTTCTCAACTACCTTTGGAAAACGCTTAATAAAGTATATACTGTGTAAGACTAGGGAATACAAAATAAGCCTATGTTCTTTCATTTTGTCATCTTATCTATTCATGCCAGGAGTAGTATTCTCAGCATAGTCAGGAGCTTTTCATGCAATATTTCCCCTAGTTAACCACTGCACATCTGCAAACTTTTTCTGGATTGCTAGGTGGACAGCTCTCACAGTTTCAATAAGATGTTAGCTTGCAATTTAAAAGCAAATTTTATAGCCAAAGTAGAACTGATACACCACTATTGTTAATACCATACCTGCTGACATCAAAATTGCCTGTACTATGACTGTTATACACTTGACACATCAGTGAAATTAAATTATGTTTCTATCAACAGTGCTGATAGAAATTTGGCAGAATGTTTCATTTTTATAGCACAATATGATTTAACATTAGTATGACCCCTATAGAGATTTGGCTGGCCACATTGAACTACTCTCAGCATGTTATCTAATACTAAAAACTAAGAAGCCAAAAAGTAAAAAATAAAATTAGGAACATTAAAAAAAAAAAAAAAAAAAAAAAAAAAGCTGTATGTCTGAAGTGAACCACATACAACAGACTACTATACATACCTGAAAATATGCAGATTACACCAAATTGGGGGAGTGTTGATCTGCTGGAGTGTGGGCAGACTCTGCAGAGGGTTCTGGACAGGCTGATAGATGAGCAGAATCCAGTGATGTGAGGTTTAGCAATAACAAGTGCCCAGTCCTGCATTTTGGCCACAATAACCCCTGCAGTGCTACAGGCTGGGGACGGTGTGGCTGGACAGTGCCCAGCAGGAAGGGACCTGAGGGTGCTGGTCACAGCTGACTGAACATGAGCCAGCAGTGTGCCCTGGTGGCCAAGGAGGCCAATGGCTGCTGGCCTGGATCAGCAATAGTGTGGCCAGCAGGGGCAGGGGAATCATCGTTCCCCTGCACCTCGAGTGCAGTGTCCAGTGCTGGGCCCCTAAAGTTAGGAATGAGGTGGAGATGCTGGAGCATGTTCAGAGAAGGGCAGCAAGGCTGGTGAAAGGTCTGCAACACAAGCCTTGTGAGGAACAGCTGATGGAGCTGGAATTGTTTAGCCTGGAGAAGAGGAGACTCAGAGAGGACCTCATCATGCTACAACTCCCTGAAAGAAGGGTGAGGCTCAGTCTCTTGTCCCAGGCAAGTAGCAACAAGAGGACAGAGCCTTAAGCTGAGCCAGGGGAGCTTTTGGATGTCAGGAAGAAGGTTTCTCTCAGAAAGGGTGATTGGGTATTGGAATGGGCTGCCCAGGGAGGTGGTGGAGCCACCATCCCTGAAAGTGTTTAAGGTGGTGTTGGCTCGTGGGTTGGACTCAATGATCTCAAAGATATTTTCCAACCTAGCTGATTCTATTATTCTGTGTTA
Organism: Muscicapa striata striata; assembly: GCA_030060385.1. Classification (NCBI taxonomy): domain Eukaryota; kingdom Metazoa; phylum Chordata; class Aves; order Passeriformes; family Muscicapidae; genus Muscicapa; species Muscicapa striata. The sequence goes on along the minus strand of JAREIS010000075.1, from coordinate 4,585,368 downwards.
TTTTGGAGATACCAGAAAGGGATTTGTGTTTATCAAATTTCTGACAATTTTCCTTATATTGCAGGCTCAAAACGAGAAAAACAGGTAGTACTTCAATTTTTGTGCTGTATTCATCAATGTAAGATTTTGCTTAACAGCATTAGGGCCCAGACCTTACAGTAAAGACAGCTGCTTTTACTATTTTAGTATTTGGATTGCCATTTCTTCTCACTCTTTTCTGCTTTCTATTCTGAGATAGCATGCAGTGTGCCACTGTGAGATTGCCTGGCGTTTCATAATTAACAACTCCACCTCATTCATATAAAGGTACTATGTTTGTTAGTTTGGATGGGGTTTTTGTTCTGTGTTTACAAATTACTGTGGTTTAACAGGGATAGACAACTCAGCCCCACATAGATGTTTGCTCACTCCATCCATGGGATGGAGAGAGAATTGTAAGGATAAAAGTAAGAAAAGTAATGGATTGAGACAAAGACAGATTAATAGGTAAAGTAGAACCTGTGCGTGGAAGCAAACACAAGGAATTAATTCACCTTTTCCCATTGACAGGGAACTGTTCAACCATCCCCAGGAAAGCCAGGCTCCATCACATGTCATGGTGACTTGGGAAAAGAAGCACCATCACTTCAAATATGCTTCCCTTTCTCCCTCTTTTCCACAGCTTTTATTACCATATGGTATGGAATGTCCCTCTGGTTGCAGTCAGCTGTCCTGGCTGTGTCTCCTCCTTGTGCACCACCAGCTTCCTTGCTGGAAGGTCAGTCTGAGAATCAGAGAAATCCTTGAATCTATGTCAAACAGTGACAGGCAGTGACTAAAACATCCTCACTTTATCAACACTATTCTCATTACAAAGACAAAGCATAGCACCATAACAGCTACTATGAAAAAATTAATTCTGTCCCAGACAGAACCAGTAGGCAAGTGTAGACATATTTAAAATGGCACGTGAAAAAAATGCAGGACGATTTTCTTTTGCTGTCAGCTTAATAGCAGACATCAAAGTAAATGTGATAGTCATGTGTGGGCAAGCATAGTGCATGATGCTAGGTTTGGATGTATCTGTTTAGTGCATGTTGGCCCAGCTTCTTAACATCTCATAAAATCTCACATATCTGTAGATTTTTATCTATTAATAATTTTCCACAGTACTTTATTCACCCAGAAACTAAAACAGTCTCTGTTAGAGCCAATACTGACCTTCCAAGCCCCAAGAGAATTTTAAACTTTTCTTTTCCAGTTCTGGCACTAGATGGCAGTAAAAGCGCAATTCTGAACACTGCCTCCAACACGGACGAATATACAGAGAGCTCTGAGGCGGGAGAAAGGCTATCACTGTAAGTCAGCTTGCCTTCAAAGGTTAGCTAGAAGCAGGATATGGAATATCATGCACAATCACTAGAAAATAGTAAAAAAAAAAAAAAAAAAAAAGAAATTAAAAAAACCTCTAAAGATTAAAAAAGAGGGCAGAGTAATGGAGAGCTTTAAATAATCTGAAATACCAGGGAAAAGTGACTTCATATGGTTTGCTAAAATCTGCCAAAACAGCAGATCAGTGATCTGCAAAAGTAAGATATAAAGGCAAGCATCCTACCAGTGTGCCAAAAGTATGATTCATCGTCATGAAAAGCTCTAGGAAAGGAGAAAAGTAATCTGCACAAGATTTTTTATATTCATGGCTAAATTGAATTTTATTAAACCTCTGAAACTAATGGAGTTGTATTTCTTTGTTTTTAAAGTCACTGAGACTGTATATAGAATAATAATGCACTGCTAAAAAGAGGAACAAATTTTCTTCCCTCCTTTGTTTTGAGATTGGAAAATTTTATGCCTCCAGAGAAATGTATATTCTGTGGCATCAACTTGACAGTACCCACTCACAGAGTCTAGCTTCTTGCTTCAGTGCTGTAGTAGTTGAATTCTTGTAATAGTCTTACCTTTGTAAACACCTGCATCTGTGATGGACAGAGAGGAAAAAAATTAAGAATTATAAGAATGAAGAATGAATTAAGAATTAAAAGAATTATACAGAAAAAATTATGTTTAAGATCTTCTTATGAGGGCAATTTCAAACTATTTATTGGATGCATTTAAAAAAATCTCTAGCAGTGACATTCAGTTCAAGTAAGTTTAAGCTGAAGGTTTAATGGCTTTCATGTTGTTGCACATTAAATCAACAGAGTGAATTGGATTTAAAACTCAAACTAAAACTGATTCAGGCTTTTATAACAGTTTTGCAAACATTATTTTTAGTCACCTAAGTGGCTGGATTCTATTCTGGGGAACTTAGAAATGGAAGCACATTTTCCACTCTCAACCTTATTCAAGATATACAAAATCTCATAGAAGATATTCCAAAACGTTTATTACTTCAGGATGCAGATAAAATCCATCTTTCTTAGAGGCTGAAAATAGAAAGGTAGAAAGAACTTAGTGACATCATGCTGACTGTAAACAAAAAAAAAAAAAAAAAAAAAAAAAGCTAGAGATGAAAATCAGAAAGCTCAAAATTAAATTCTCATAGCAGAGTTTGGATTTATTTTTTTGTTTGGTAAATCTTATTGTCTTAGAAGCTTCTCTTAAAGCAAGTAGCACTTTTCATTACTTCAGTTAAAAATACTCTTTCTTTGAATATAATGTCAAACTTTTGTTAGAATATATTTGCACTCTGTAACAGCACATGGCTCTGGGTTCCATAGAGGCAAACATGTATAACATAAAGTACAGAAGCTTTTCAATATTGAATTATTTAGGGTCTAAACAGGGGTAAGTGCACAGCATGACACGTCTGTGTCATCTCTTCCAGGAAGAGAAGCTCTTTGCTCTACCAGAGGTTAGACAATGGAAGCTGTGCTAGCAGCATGCTTTTTATCACCTTTTCCACAATCGTCTTACACATCATTTCTCTTGTGATGCCACAAGTAATGCCACAGGAAAGTACTTGCTGTATTTTATGCCCAGCCCTCAACACCTATTGTTTCCTTAAGGGAATACCTTAAGTAGCTGAAGAGAATGCCAGCTTTCCTTGTTGCCTATCACCAGATTGACGTATGACCCTTGGATCTTACAGGATACACCCTCACTGCAGTCACAAAAACAATAATATTGGTGAAAATACCTTCTTCCATTATCTCCTAGGCTGGGGAATGGAACCATTCATTTCTGAGAGCAGAATTTAAGTGACTCATCCATCACCACCAAATCTCTTCTATGTATTCTGTGTGGTGAAAGCTAAGCAGATGTATGTATCATAGGACTTTTTGGACAAGAAAGGCTAAAAAAAAAAAAAATACAACAGAAAACCCCCAAGTTTATTCTGAGTCTAGAAATTTTTCCTTCTTTTATTTTATTTTATTTTTGTGGTTTGGAGAGGGGCAATGTTCCACAATTACTATAAAATCAAATAACTCTCAAAAGGCAGGGGATTCTCATTTATGCTCTCCTGTTGCTACATAAAAGTCTCCCAAATTGTCTGGTTCAATGGAAATATTAATTAATATTAAGTTGCAAGCATGTATCCTAAACATTAGGCTTTTTTTAGGCAGTGAGTTTATGAGCATTTTTTAGCATTAAGAGCTCAATAAAGGCATTATTGAATTTGGTATTTACTTATTATTATGTCTCCTCCTCTGTGTATAAAATCTAAGTACTACCATGACATATTGAAAATATGCACTTAAATCTACTGGTTGGTTTGTTAGTTTACCTTCCACATCTAGACTAATTAGTAAAACAAAATTCAACTTATCATTTGGGAAACTGGGAATTTTGTCCTTGAAGTAGATCTTGTTTGCAGAAGGATGTCAGCCCTTCTCTTTGTTTCTTCTCCAAGACCGAGTGAAATAACAAATATAAACACTGAGCTTTGACTTTTGGACCACTCCTGGTAACTTTTTGATTATTGAATCTAAGCTTCAAACATCCTCCAAATTAATCTTCTCTTTCTTCTCCTACTTCTCTATCTTCCAGTCATTGGTTATTTTTTTCCGAAGTGTAATATCCTCCTTTCAGAGGTTTGCATTATCCAGAAGTTGTGATCATTGACTGCATTTGCTGGAGCATAGACATAAAAAAAGTAAATAAATCTGTAATTACATAGGGGAACACTTGTGTTGTGCAGAAGAAACTGGAGGATTTTCATGGCACACTTCCTATGGTGAGATACAATTCCTATCACAGGAGATCACTCTCCATTAAATGTAGTTTACAAAAGCAAAGTAAACACAGACGACCCAAATGACTGCCATCCTTGTGTGCTCAATAAATTACTGGCTTTACTGACTGGATTAACATAAGCCTTCAAGACAGGAAAAAAGTCCTTGAATCTCCCTGAAAATCTGGCATTGCAGGGATTTTACATTTGAGCCTAGGATCCTCTGCAAAAGTTTACTATCCTTTATGGAGAGAGAACCTTTTACTTGTTTTAGTGGATGTATAGTCCTATTCTTTCTCACTATAGAAAGGCCTTCTTGATCTCCACAGAATTGTGAATATCACCTGCAGTTTTTACTTTTATTCTTCATAGACCCATCTTCATCCAAGCCGCTTCAAAGCCTGTATTAACAATTAACACCTACCTGTCAATAACAATGAATATTAATATTAATTATTTAGGCTAAAGAAAGTGACTTTCTTGATTTTTGTGTGGTTTTCTTTGGTTGCTATTTTGTTGTTGGCTGTGGATTTTTTGTTTTTGTCAATCTGTACTCTGATAGAAAAGAGTTTGACTGACATGCCTTTGGAATTAGGGTTGTCTTACTTCAAAAATGGCACTTGCATACAGCAGAGCAGAATGAACAACAGGTATAATATTTATTTGAATATCTACATTATTCCAGATAACTGTTAACTTCAAATTTTAAACAAATTAAATATTATTTATCTGGGAAAGTTTGGACTATGACACTATGGCAATGATTTTCACATCTTGCAGATCTGCTTCAACAGATCCATTATCTGCCATTATTCTAAGGTTATCTAGGGTAAGATATTTAGTTAGCTACAGTAGACCAAATGATGGGCATCATCTACCTCTAGCCTATGCTATGTCTAGAGCACTCAGACAGCAATACATCCAGAATATACAAAAAATAAGGATAGCATGCAGTCAGTGTGCTCAGATATTTCAAACTTTAGCCCACTTTTGATGTGAGTATGAAAAGCTGAGGTGTACTCATCAGTACCAATTTTGAAATGCCTCCAGTCTGACTGAACTACCAAGGCCAAAATGGTCTTTAAGAACATGTGAATATGTAGAAACTGCTATAATGAATCAAGGCTTTCTCTATTTATTTCATCTTCAATAGTCAGGATTGTATATATCACAGAAAGATGCTAAAATCTCTATTCAAAAATCTGCCTAAAGGGAAAATTTCTTCTGAATTTTTATTAGATAGTTCCTAGCTTATATCTGAATGCATGAAGATTTATAGCCCTCACTTTTTAATTCAAACAAATGTAACTTGAGTTCTACTTAAGTCTTGGTCTTGCTTATGCCTTGAGAAATAAGAACAATGGGTTTATTTTGCACTAGGTAAAATTTTTCCCTTTTTATTATTTTTAGATATTTTTAAATAGAAAATGAAAGTGATCCTATGAATCTTCAGTTTTCCTGCTCTGAGACTTCCCCAGGTTTACATTAATCTGGTCAATAGCTAGTTTTGCAGTAATAATATTTGTGCAAAAATATAAATGTTATAAATTTCACAACTGTCTATAATGAATAATGAAATATTATTTATCAATAGTCTTCATTATATTTAAGACAACTCAATGCTGAAGAAAAGGACAAGTGGCATCACTATAGAAGGAAATGTGAGACCATCTTCTCGCTCTAGGTTCAAAACTCAGAATTACACTTGGTTCAATACTTGAAAGACCAAAGGGACAATAGAGTGTTTCTATAATTAAGACCATGCCCCAGCTCTAATGCAGGCTTATTAGTTCTGTCTTTAAGGTTAATTTAAAGTCCAGAAATCTGACATTTAAAGCATTATGCTGCCTAAAAGAGCTAAGAAAATCTGGGCACAGTGTTCTTAATATTTACTGACAGTTTGAAATGTTGTCATATACAAGTCCAGGTACATAATTTCTCTCTAATAATTCCAAATATTTTAGAAGTCCTTTAACTTTTTCTATAAGAAATCTAAAAGCTTTAGACAATAACTAAAAAAGATTGTACTTTTGCTTGTACTACACTATGCGGAAAATCCACTAGTTGCCCTTCCATGAATAATGTGTGTGTTTATACCACACTCTGGTTCAAGTTTCAGACAAGGTTCACAAGTCTCCTTTAAAGAAAGATGGGACAATTTCTTTTTACAACTGATTTAATGAAAAAAATATAAATTTTCCATGTGTAAAAATAATAAAAACTTCCCAAGTCTTGTTCAGTGCTAAGTTCTCTTCTCATTTTTCCTAGACAACATCATGGCTGTCTTTGACTCTACAGCATGTACATTGCTTTTGAATTCTCTGAGTTCTCTGCTTTCTGATATTTCAAAGAAGACAAATGTCAGTCAAACACTGCTGCTGAACACTTTATCTACTGCATGTCAGTAGTTACCAAAGCAATATGTAAATAATTTTATTTTTGTTTCAATTCTGAAAATTTAAGATATGCTTATGTCACAGCCAAACATAGGAACAATATGTAGTTTCTGAGTATATTCATCTGCTGTTTTTTCTTGAATTGTTGTCTTTTCACTAAAGGATCTTTGATTTGTTTGTACAACTGTAACTAAGAGGGATCTTAATGACTGCACAATGACAAACTAAGAATATAATTGATGCACAAGTCATTGCAGGATAAAAAATTACTTCCCAGCCTCTAGAGCTCCACTGCTCTGGATGATGAGATGTAGTATAAAGAAACACTATTAATAAGTATTTAATATTTTAATTATTAACACTATTGACCCTAATGGATCATAAAAAAACTGGAATAGTAGCATTGTTCAGTAATCTTAATGCATGTTTAGTGTCCTTCAAAACCAGACTTTTATATGTAATTTTTTCCCCATTTACTTTTACACGTTTTCAATTTCAGTTTGCATATGTACACATGCATATGCATTTAGTTACCAAAGAGAGAAAACCCAACATGGGGTGATGGTTGAAAATAAGTTTTTTTCTCTGCCTTTTACCAGAAGCTGTGGCAGGTGGTGCTATAATTTGCAGGACTTCCTCTCCTGTCTCTCACAGAGCAGATTAATTAGTTCATGTCTGTACAACACTTTGAAAGCAGTTGGTAAAATATAATTAGTCCTATGTATTATTAGAATAGCCTTAAATATCTTCAGGGACTCTGCATCAACAATTTCTCTTATGTCACTCTCTAATTGACCTTGGTCTTCAAAGAATTTTTTTAATGTCTAATTTAATTTTCACATTTTATGGTTTTGTTCACAACATGATGGTTGGCTGAAAACTGTCACCTGTTTAAAATATATTTTCCAAATGAGAAATACCCACAGAAAAACTGGCTTCAGTAGGAACTTAAATAAGAGTTTAGAAATGTCCCTATTATAACAAATGTCAAAATTGTCTCAAATATAGATTTTAGGGCCTAGACACAGGAGATACTGCATATAATTTATCAAAAATCTAACACTCAGATGATATTCAAGCTTTACCATGCTTTTACCAGCAAGGATTAACAGAAAATTGTTTGCAAGTTAGAAAAGGTTAGCTTCCAATGCATACTTTGAAATCCTTTCTCAATGATTTTTTTTTTTCCTTTCTCAATGTATTTATTAATCCACTTACTATGTAAGTACTTAATCACCCTCACCTTACTTTTTTGATAACTTTAGGCATTCTTTTTGTGGAAATGTCTTTATGATCCATGCATACATGGCATATTTGTATGCAAATATGAATGTAAGTATCTATATGGTCAAATAATATTAAAGAAATGTGACAATTATTTCCTGAAAATGTGACTGGCAGTAAAGAGTAATCTAAAAAGAAGAGACTCAGACTGACATGCAAGATATAGAAGAGGCAAAGGCATGGCTTCCACCTTTATTTCCCATCTTGTCCATGGTGCAAAGGTGTGTAAAAGTGATCTCCCTTGACACATCTGTGAACACAAGAAGCAGCAGACAGAATATCCACTGCTCTCTGGTCTATTTTCAGGACATCCAATCCAGGATGGATTCTGTTTCCTCTGTTTCCAAGGAGAAGGGCTTCTGGGGCCAGCAGGTAGGTGAAGAGGCCAGGGGTTTTTTGGTGGGCATGCAGCCTGACAGTGGAGCTGTCACTTGAGCATTTATTTCCTCCTACTTGCTGACTGCTGGTCTGACAGAAAATCCTCTGCACAAGCTTTTTCTGCCTGTGTAACCTGATGTTCTCTGCAATCTTGTACTCTCCCTTCAGCTTCCCCTGAGCAATATTTCCTGTCAATCTTTTCTACGTTTCTCCAACTAACCACTTCCTGTCAAAATCTCAATAGGAAATAAAGAGAAAATGAGTAAACAGAAGCATTAACACATTTCCCCCCCTACTGATTAATGTTTTTTCTCTCTTTTCTTGCCTTTGCTTTTAGAATAATTTTTTAGTTCTTGTTTCCACAGAATTCTTAATTTACCACATTTGCAATCATGCATACCACAAGGAGGTGGAATTTCATCACTAGCCTCAGGAAAATTGAAACTAGAAATGCTAAAGATACGCAGTGTGGTACAACCATCAATTGTATAGAAACATGGAGAAGCATTTGATTTAACTACAATTATGAAGTAAAACTCAATGCTTTGATCTAGGTAAAGTACCACAATCTTCCATGAATTTCTGTGTATCCTTCTTCATTTTAATAAAGTTCTAAAAATACAGAAAATGGTACAATAATCTTAAGCCTTTTTCCAGTCCATTAAATTATCTACACCAAAAAAAAAAAAATATTTTTAGTTCAATTCAGTTAAAGATTTCTACTGCAAATGCAAGTAGTGTCTCTCATAATATAGACAATCTGTGTTTCCCAGCAATTAGACTCCTTACAAATTTTTGAAGTTGTGGGCAGAGAAAAGATCTAGGTGTTTTTAATAGAGCAGCTGCTGAAATATACTGCCTTATTTCTCTACTTTCTCTAGTGCTTCTGAGATAGAAAGCCAGTGAAGCTGTAACAGGTAAGTTAATATATTTATCAAATTTGATGGGGTTTTTCAAAAGATAATGAAACAAAAAATGTTAACACAAATTTATATTCTAAATGAGGAAAAGAAGTATAATAACAGTTGGGTTTTTTTTCTTTTGCTATTTTCAGGAATTACTTGATGTGTAATCTAGTATTCATAAATGCAAGGAGCTGATTTTGGCAAGTTACACCTCCCTAATCTAAGAGATTTTTCTGGTGTGGAGTTTGTTTGGTTTGGGTTTTGCTTTTTTTTTTCCCAAAAAATAATTAATTTTAGTGTTTTCCTTTTTTCTTTTTTTTTTTTTTTTTTCCCTGGATGGTTTGATTATGGTGAAGTTTTGATTTATAATCCCAGAGAATCATCACATCAATTGTAGGAGAGCAGGCTCTCAACCTGACATCTTCCTTTCTCTACCTCTCAGTGCTTATCTTGAACTCTAGCACAATGACACTCTTGTTTATTGTCTTCTCGTTTCAGATATTTGAGGTCACTTGGCAAGTCATGTTGAGCACTGTATTGTCTCTGTTTCAGACAGCTACACAAGACACCATCTTAAAACTTAGATACAAACTCCCAGACACTGCAACCTTAGCAGCTCCTTTAACAGAAATCATGTTTTCTTAGTTGTAGAGAGGGTTTCCTTGTAGCCATGATTGCAAGCTCTTTTTCTCATGCTCAGTCACCTGCCCCTCCTTCCAAATATGTACTCATATGAGCATGACCTCAAATAGATAAGTTCCAAAACCACTTTAGAAGAAAAATAGTTTTATCCAAATACACAGTTTCTCATGAAAAAATAACAGAAAAATAATGACATAACAACCAAAACCAAGCATACTTTGGATAAGAGCTTACTTTGAAATCTCTTACTCTGAAAATATCTTATGAACAAGTGCGGAGGGGAGGGAGTGGAGGATTATATGGAGTTATGCATGTATTTAATAGCTGTGGTGAACCACTACCAGAGGGATTTCAGAGAGCCATGGAAATAAGTCGCTGCTGGATTTCCCAGCAGGGCAGGAATGCTCCCTAGAGTACAGTGTCTACTGCTTTCCTCAGATAAGTTTCATATTTTTTGAGACAGTGTCAGACTGTGGCAATAAGCTTCATCTAATCATGCCTGTAAAGTGGCAGTTTGCAGCCTCTAGCTCAAAATTTGGAAGAGACCCAGGTGGGCATATTGCTTCCAAGCAGTATAATGTTTGGAGGTAGAGTCCCCCATGATCGATGAACTTGTCCAGCCCATCTCTACTCCTACTTCCAGGGCAGTGTGGCTGTGCCCAGTGGAATGACATATGTCTTCAGACCTACCAAAAGTTATCCACTCTCAGCAGCTCTGACAGGGAAAAGGTGCCATTTTCCATGCTTTCCTGAATGCCTCATCTCAGTGCCCATTTGTGTCAGGATTAATGGCTTTGAGAATGAATGCAAAGATCAAACAGTTTCCATAGTGCTATGTCAGCCTGTTCTCAAACTTCAGCACTATCCTGAGTTGGGGATGTGCCCTTGGTGAGCATCACCACTCAAATAAAAGCCAAACAGGAGTATACAGGGTCCTACACATTCCTCCATTATTTACTGCACCTTCTCTGTAGAGGAAAAGTAACAGAGACAGATTGTCTTAAAAACTGCTCTGAATTCAGCATCTATCAAACTTAAGATGCCTACAGATGATACAACTACTAAAATATTAGATTGTCAGGTAAGATTTGTTCAATTAGTCTTTAGACATTTAGCATTCCATATAGGAAACTGTAATTAGAGCAAAGATAGCCTCTAGTCCCATGAGAAGGTGTTGGCCTTCCCACAACCAATAGCTATGCCAGGCACACTTATTGCACTTTTCTGTTCTCAGTGGGGTTTGACTCAATAAAAATTAACAAAATCACTTTTTCCAGTATGTATTTTGCATCTTGAAATAAATTAAATGAAAATACATGGCAAGTTGTCTGCCTAAGACTTTCTTACCTTAAGGCATATATTGTGCATTGCAGTGTGTTGAGATTGTTTAAATATTTTGCTTACTCTGCAATACGGCTTATCCAAAAATCACTTGGGACCTAAAAGTAGGAGAAAGGGCTACATACACCTTTATTGCCCACTGATTGAATACTGGTTCTCAAGCTTTTCTTTTGAGCATACTGTGCAGTTTTTTGCAGAGGATAGAAGTGGAAGGAGGGGAGATGAAAGGTTGTTTGATAAAAATTTTGTTCAAATGTGGGCAAACAGGCACTTTTATCTTTTATTATTCAGCTGTGTTAGACAACTCTGGTGTATAACATCTTTTGGGGTTTTCATTAATTTTCCATAGGGATATGTGATATATCTTGATATACATATTCATAAAATCCATAGATTTTGTTGATCATCTTATGTAGATATCTTGAAAGGTATCAGTCCAAGAGATTTATATTTGCTGGTTTAGAAGTGTAAACTCCACTTGCTGTGTACTGACCCATGGGAAAAAAGAACCCAAACCCACAGAATCCAAAATGTGACATTGCTAAATACTACAGGTTAGCTGAAAAATTTATTTTCAGGTGTAATTATCTTTTGACATCAGCAGTGTTTTTAAATTTTTTTATTTTCTGCCAGGTGGCAATAAGATAAACAGCATCCAAAGATTTTTGACTCAGACTCATTTTGGTTCTGCAGTATTTATTAGCCAGATTGGTATGTTTTAGTTGGTTGCTGGTTTTGAGAAGATAAATACCATGGAAACTTCCAGCAATTTGAAGTCGATATCTTTAATAAGACTATATATGGCATAAAATTAAACATATTGAGCATGGCAAGAGGTGAAATGGCATGAACACTCAGAATATTTTTAAGTAGTTATCAGTCATAGTGTGTTTGGAAATGTTTCAATTATTTACATTTTCATTTCACTGATGTTGTGACAAATCATGGAATATTTGCTATTTGCTATTTGTAATTGTTATGTCTTCTTTTAAAATATATTTTTAAATTGTCAGTCTAGGTGACAGGGAAAGATCCATCTGTACATATATCATTCCTTTTCAGTTGTATGTTAAACTTGACAGAAAATTTCAATATTCATATGATGCAATGATTCCAAAGTTCAATTCAGGTCCAACATACCAAATGAAGAAATTCTACTGTTGCTAGAAGTTACCAAGCTGTAGGTTGACTAAGTTTACATTTTATGTTGCTTACAATTTCATGAAAGAAATGAGAATTTAGGGTTTGATAACTGCCTCTTGTAAAAACTGTGTTAAAGAAAAGACATGAAAAATGAAGGAAAAAAATCGTAACTGCTTAGCACTGTCAATTCCATCAGAAAATTAATGCATTTATTCCAAAAATGTGCCTGTTCTGCCTGCAGAATTGAACCAGTTTATGGTGCAGAATTAAGCAATTAAGTCACACACAGTACTGTTATTCTTCTTTAATAATGTTGTAATTGATTGGAATAAAACCATACAATATTAATCAAATAAGAGTTATCAATCAGCTATTATTGTAAAAAGTAAGGATAAATATTATTCATTCTTGGAAATAAAACTGAGAGTAAATTAACATGTTTTAATTAGAAAATAAATCAAGATCAATTCAAACTAGAAAAGCCTATCTATAAGTATCCATCTATTTCTTTTTAAATATGTCTTATTTTAATTCCATGCTTGTGAAAGAACTTTAGTTTTCCAGCATTCACAGTAAAAAATGCTTTTATTGTAGTTTATAGTTTACACTCAAACAAAAATAACTAGAAACATTTCAGGCAATAGTCAGATAGATAGATAGATAGATAGATAGATAGATAGATAGATAGATAGATAGATAGATAGATAGATACTACTCATTAATTCCCCCTTGCCCAAGTTTGTAATGTAGAAATATCCACACATAAATTTCTCTTTTTATATGAAAGCATATTAAAAGATAGCATTCAATTCCTGAACAGTGTTCTGAATTGAAGGTCTTTCACACCATCTTTCTAACAAGAGTATTTGTAGTACCTGTTTAAACACTGGAGTACACAACAGAATATTCCTACAAAAAATCTAAGACAATTCTTTTAAAAGGCAAAAAATGACAATAAAAATCCATAGAATAAATTACAAATAGGTCAGTAGATTCTGACTTAATCAAGTGATATGTGGACAGAAAAATAAATATTCATTTTGAATTAGTCTCTAATTATAAATATTACCTGCACATCACAGATACCCAGATCACTAATCTGTAAACTAATTAAGTTGCAGCATCTACATACAAATGAGGATGTGTGCTGTAGGAAACAAGGAAATAAAGCATTAGCCAAATTCTGTAGCATTCAGCGAATAAATACAGAATTATAAAAGTTTTATTTTATATTTATTTTCGGATCAACATACAATTGTACATGTATGAACACATGTGTTGATAAATCTCTAAAAAACAAGCAAATAACATTCATGTGTTTGCTTAAACAAATGTGGTATGTCTTATATTCTTGAAGTGGCATGCAAATAAGTCAAATATTGGGAAACTCAGATATTGCATAACCAGGCTACAGGGAGGATCAATTCACCAAGCAAATAATGAAACACTCCCACAGATGTTGGAAATTTGATTATGCCCTTGAGGATAGTTACTGATTTTTTTTTTGTTTTGAAGTAGGAACTCCAAAATAGATACTCATGGATGAGCTCTGCAGGTTCTACACATATTTTTCTACAAATAAATAAATAAAAAAACTTTGCCTAACTCAAACATAAGGATTAATTGACTTTCAGCAATGTCCCATTACTTAATACAAGGTCAATAAATAGTAAATAAATCCAATACCATAGCTACCCAGTGACACGTCTCCCTCCCCTTTAACTATTTGTCTAGTGGAAACTCCCAGGTGACTAGAGGGAATAATCAGCCATGCATTCAACTCAATCAAACTTTAATGATGGACACATCTATTAGATGCAAGTGCAGCACTCCTCATGGAACACAGGCCATCCTTCAGAAGCAATTAATTTTCTTCAGTCACTATCATGGGGATGACACAAAACTTGGCTGATTTAATATATTCATGACTGTGATACTTTCCTTTGAATTTTCATGAATTTCAAAATCAACATGCAATTTTCTAATGGCTTCAAAAACAAATTTATACAGAATTTGAACTTTGATATAATTTGGAGAATTTTGTTTTGCTTTGTTTTGTTTTTATTTAGATGTGAACTTGTCATCATTTTTTGAAACCATGCTTTCAGATGTCAAACTGGATAAGTATACTGTATGTCCTTTTAAATCTTTATGAAGGTTATCCTTCCCTGTTCCAAGAACTTATGTTTAGGATTCAAACACACTTCTGTCTCCGATTTCCAAGTGTGTTGTTCTGTTTATTCTCTATTAAGAGCTGTCATTGAGCCTCACTGTTTTATTCTTGGAATAAAATAATAATTTTATTTATTAAATAAATAAAATAATAATTAAATTATTATTTAATTTTAAATTTATTATAATTTAATTTTTAATTTATTATCATTTAATTTTTAATTATTATTATTAGGAAAATAATTACATTTTTGTGCATGTAATAAAGGTCTATATCAAAAAAGAGATGTTTTTGTCCATTTCCACGTAAGAGGAGGTGGTATTAATCTTGCTCATGCATTTTTAACAAAATAATGTATTACTGCTCTGTAAATAGGTATGCTTAGAACAAGCTAAGTATGTTGCTAAATCCTTTTAAGCTAAGTATGTTGCTGAACACTTTTGCTCCTTTCCAATACCTGTAGGAGCAACATTGTATGTAGAGCTCTACTCAGCTGCATTTGAAAGTCTCACATGAGAAATTATTTACAGAGGATACAGGAGTCACTTAACTGAGTTGTTCAAGCTGACAGGAACACAAAATCCCACATATAAACTTATGCTCCACAGAATGGTGATGATATAAGCCATCATCCACTTGGTCAAAACTTTAAACTTTGAAGGACTGAAATTAGCTTTAACTAATAGTTCGTACTTTCTTTGGGAGTTATCTTGAACCTTCACTTCAAGCTTCTAAGTCGAAGTTATACTGGAGAAAGGCTTAGATGGTCTTTTTTACAATATATCTGTATCTTCATTCAGTATCCTCTTTCTTGCACTGTGCTTTCTAATATAAAAATATGCACTTTATATTTTTATTAAAATACATCAGGTCCATGATTGGCAGTGCCTTATATGCCTACCCTAAGTAAGGTACTCCCTAAATTACCTAAATTCTTCTTTGCTCTGCTAGAAGGTATGTTTTGCAAGTTGAGAGTGCATATCATTAGTCAGAGGAAGAAGTTAGCCAGACAATGGTGAGAGCAGATATCAGCTGTATCTTCTCAGCCTGCACCAAGGATGTGAGGGAGAGATCTGTGACTGGTGTCTGCAGGGAACTGTCCTCAAAGGAGAGTGACTGGAGCATTTTTTCAGTGCACTGACAGCTTAGAAAGTGCCTATGTTTATCACAATATGTCTCACATAGGTTTTATGTTATTCAGCAGCAACAAAGGCTCTATTTTATCCAGACCTGTGATGCTTTCTGTAAACTTGTTTATGACTGCCTCAGATTTTCCTTTTCACAAATTTTCTTTTATGGTGTATCAGTTCCACACACTGAGCCAGATGATATCCTCCCGTTCAATCTTTTTGTCATGGTTATCTTGATCTGTAAAGTTCATTTTGTAATGGAAATTTGAAAGATATTGCACTTGAGATTTTAATTAAATCATTATGTTCAAAAGAACTTTAGAGATTAATTCAGTATGATGACTAGTTTTCAATTATTTTAAGAGGACTAAATAATTTGCATATGTCAGAATATTTTGTTCATATCACTTAAACTTGTTTTTATTTTTACATTAAACCAGTTATGTTATCAAATAATCTTTCTTCTGTTCTCTGAGAAGGAATAATGGTTTAAAATTTTTAAAACACTTTGTTAATTTTGGGGTTATCCATGTTCTCTGAGTGGATTGAAAATCATATATTTTTACTTTTTTTGGTAAAATTTCATGAAAAATAGTCATTCCTGACTACCCTTTACTGCCATTCTTTGGATTACCCAAAGAGTATCTATTTTTTTTCCTGTGTATACTCAAAATAATTTATGACACTACATGCACAGTATGTGAAATAAAATAACAAGAGTGGCCAAGACCAGCGTTCATAATTCCAGTCTCCTGCTGAAACCTTCTACAAAATCTAGGAGAGCTGTGTAAGCAATGTTGCAAACCATTAACATCAAATAAAAGGTGTTGAAAAATTATTGCCAATGTAGATTTTTCATGGGTTTGAAGGAATTTGTTTTTCCGCTTTCAAATGTTTTGATATATCAAGGATACATGCAAATAATACAAGGATAAATGTAAATTTATTAAGAAATACTTAAAAAGCAATCCTGAAATTTGCAAAATATATATTTAATGTATATATACACATTTATATGTATTTAAAAATAGTTTCACTTCTATTTGTAGAGATGTGTCATTCCTAAATATTTGTTAAATTTTGAGTTCTTCAGTTCTAAATTCAGCTCAGCTTTGCACTTATTTCTTTCTTTGTGTCTTGTCTTTATGTTATTAGTCATTGCAAATTAATTATATTCATATTTTAGATTTAAAATTATGAAAGCTAATAATTTTATCAACTTTAGCTTCATTTACCACTTTTACTAAAATTTAAAAAAACTCTCAACATCATAACCCAAATCCATTTTGCATAGAGTAAATAACATTTTTCAGGTATATAGTGGCCTTTGTTTCTCATGAAACATTCTGTGGGTTTGTTTTCATTTATGAGAGAGTCATTGTTTTTGCTCAGATTTTACATGCTTTCCAGCTGATAAATGCTGGTAAATGCTGGTAAATTATTGTCATGATAAGAGCCTTAAATAAGCATAAAGAGCATTGATTTTTAAAGAATTTAAGTATTCTGACTTTGTAGCTGAGAGCTGTTAGATCACTCACTGAATGACAACTGTCAAACATCAGCATTTTCTACAGGATTTCTGCCTCTCTTTCCCATGTAGCACCTTCAGACAAATTATCCTGAATCTGTTCTCTGTAAGGCACATGGAATGTGTTCAGAGTAGTGTTCAAATCCCCTGGTTTGGATAGAGCAACCTTGACCTTCAGAAATAAAGCTGGTTATAAATAACTCTTTCTCCATGGCTTAGGGAAAGGGACTTTTTTCTATTCCCCCCCCTCCCCAAAATACTGAATGACCACACTAAAGAAAGGGATTACTGATCTGTCAATTACTAACCATGTCAATTTGGGTATAATCCTATTTACTTTCATTCCAGTCTTTCCACTTCTGAGACTTTTGAGCCCAGAATGCTTGCTTTGCTCTTGGAGTTGGAGAATCTTATTGATAAATCAGTGTTATGCTGAGGCTGGTGACTAATGAGATAATGCCTCAATTAGTCAGAGGAACTACAGCTGGTGTTAGGAGCATGGAGCTGCTAGGGGTGAGCAGTAGTGGGTAAAGGACCTGAAGGGTTCCAATAATTGTCTGTAGGAAACATATCTGACAAAGTCCAGATAATGTGCATAATTCATTATCTCCCAAATGAGAAAGAAATCTTTCATAGAATAGAATTGTTTTCAATTATAGCCCCACAAAGATGAAAGTCCAGCAGGACATCCTCAGGAAGGTAGTCAATTTTGGTTTGATTATTTCCAGATTAACACAAGTGTCTGTTTTGGGACCTGGTAAACCTTCTCAGCTCCTTCCCTGATCTCTGATGTTTCAGCTGGTGGTCATAGTTAGATTTTGAGACAAGAACCTAACAAAGGGCCAAAAAAGCAGACACTTGAAATCCTAACAGTTCTTCTGTTTGTCTTGCACATTAACATTAAATTGCTACTAAACCTGGAAAAACATACAGTTCTAATTGGAAAAGGAGGTAAAGTGGCACTGCTTGCTGACTTTAAGATCACAGAATGTGAAAACTAAAAATAATTATTTTTAATCAATCTGAAAAGCCATGATAAACCATGCCTGGTGTTATTGAATACTGATAACTATGAAATTATTCAACAGTAATATCAGTAATAGAATATACTATAACATAGATGATTCTGATGCTGACATTCAACAATAGAAGTACATTCTTCTAGCAGTAACTGAGCTTAAAATATGGATCTATTCTTTCAAAAGAAAACTTACTTTTTGATAAATTATCAAGAAGATAATTTAAAGGTCATCAGTTAGTTTGCTAACTGATAACAGACATTCCTCAGCAGGCTTTTAAAAATAATATGTTTAAGGATATGCAATCTTTTGCAATGATTTCCCTTACATTTTCTGAATTCTTACCACACTGAAAAACTACATACAGATCCCTCCAGTTTGAGGTTTCTGTAAACTAACCCTTTATCTTTTTATTGGTTGGATTTTTAAATTTTGTTTGTGTTTTATTCGTTTGGAGTTGTTTAGGTTTTATTGTTGTTTTAAAAGTTATTTTTATGTAAGATATAACTCATGCAGAAAACTCTAAAGACTCTGTGTCACAAGAAAAACTATTCTAATAACATATTACTATTTCTTAATTGTACATTTGTTCAAGGCTGAATTTTGCTGGTTTATGACAACAAGACTCTGCACAGAAAATTATAAAAACAACTTAGGAAATGAATACTCAGAAATGCCAGCTGGGAAAATCTCATAGACATCACCAGTGTGGATGAGAACAACACACGGGACTCAGGTGATCTATAGGAATACTGGCATTTATGCATTGTCTGCTAAGGTAGGTGGTTTACTTCTCCAGAACATGCTCTGCACAATTATTGTTTTGTTTGTTTTCTAATGAGGAGGATTATTTCTCAATCAGGAACAGCTCTGCAGCAGAGTGTCAGAGCACCACCCTGGAGAGAAATACTCTCACAGCAAGAGATTCCAGAAGTCCTGTTTCTAAAAAAGAAATGTTCTCAGGGGTGTCATGGATGAGCTGTGTGAGGAATGATGATGAATATGAAGATGAGGGATGCAGCTGAAGAAGACCAGTGTCTTTTCAGTAGGTTACTTTTACTGTTTGAGGTAAACTGAGGGAGCAGCTTCTAAAGTCTCTGAAAAATTGCTGTAGTTCTGCTTATTCAATGGACTAGATGACATGTGAGCACATAAAGAAACGTGAACTCTTAAATTCTGTGATTTTTCTAGGAGATAAATATTTTGGTTATTCCTTCACTTGCTTTACCTCTAGATGTTTGAATATAATTTGAAGCAAAATTATAGCAATTAAAAATATTTTTTGCTTAAGGAAGTATGCATAAACTTATACTATGTAAAATTATGTTGTCAGTCTTTTTTTTACTCATAGTTGAATCTTTATTTGCCAACATTTGCCCAACCAAAACAATGAGTCTGAGAATCATTACCTGAGCTGCAATTTCAGTATAATCCACCTCAACTAAATACAAAGTTAATTTATGCTTCAGTTGCCACAGACATTTTGCATATATTACAACTCTGCAAAATTTCCTTAAAAGTCACCTACATAATAATACTATCATGACATTACAGAAAATAAACTAAAATTATAATAATTAACCCCCCCCTCAAAATCCCCTGATGATTTATTTTTTACAAACCTGTCTCTGATGTCTTTCTGCTGACCAGCACCTTAGCTTCCATGCTCTAAAATGAGTTCTAAACTCCTTTGTAAAGTGTTCTGAAATGTCCTACAATTGTTCTGTAAGAGTGTGATATTATAATATTGGTTTGTTTGGGTTTTTTTACCTAAATGGTTAAAAAATCCTTTCATGCGAAAATCGTGTTTTCTGTAAGGATTGATGAAGGCACTTAAGAAGCATTCAATATTTGATTCAGAGTTTAAAGCTCCATAAAAGTACTATGACGCAATTATATTTAGCTCTTTAGTACAAGGCAGTGTTTTGTTTGAATTTGTTTTTTAATCCAGGACATCAAAATGGTTAATACTTCATAACAGGGCAAAACACAGAGAAAAGAAAAAAAAATTAGAATAATTTCAAGTTGGCTGCAAGGAATAAATTATATAAAAGATGTTATGGCTCAGTACAGATATACCATTCCTTAAAAGCATTACTAACAGCAAGATCCTTCAGCTCTCACCTTGTGTCCCTGGAGATTCATGGGGGATATGTTGGCTCTCACTCTGTTCAATCTCTGATTTTGCTGCTTAAATTTGAGAGTTCGACACCCAGTCTGTCAACAATCCTCCATTATTTGAATGA
The DNA here is from genome assembly GCA_030060385.1 of Muscicapa striata striata. Taxonomy (NCBI): domain Eukaryota; kingdom Metazoa; phylum Chordata; class Aves; order Passeriformes; family Muscicapidae; genus Muscicapa; species Muscicapa striata. Next base: position 4,565,030 of record JAREIS010000075.1, on the reverse strand, counting down.
CTTTCCTTTTCTTGCTACAGAGCATCAGAAAGCACAGTCATAAATCAAGGCTCTCTTTGAGCACAAAAAAATCAAATAATTTAGAAGCTGCTCTTGAAAACAAAGGTATTACTGATGTTAACACACAAAAATAGGCAGTCAGGATGTGGACACGGGTGCTACTCATAGTTCATCTCACAATCCACAGGTAATGTGGTACACAGTCCCTCAGGAACTTAGTTTTCATCTAAGCATCACAAGGATAAAAATTACAGAAGATTTTATTGAGGCTTAGGGAGATCAAATCCATGAATGTTGATAGCAGCTGTGGGGTAGAGTGATAAAAGAAGTAGAGAAATAGGAAGACGTGAATAAAAATGGAGGAACAATTTATTTGCCACAGAGAGCACCTCTGTATAGCCTCCAGTTCCGTATTCTTAGCCTGTCTTCCAGGCTTTAATCAAGCCTCTGTAATGGAGTTTTACAACAGAGCTTTTAAAAAGATAACTTCTTAAAATGGAAGAAACCCGTTTTTCACTGAATGTCAGCACACTATCAGTGCCTAATTTTAGACTTCTTGAAAAATGTCATTGCAAATGCTCAACTAAAGAGTGGATGGTTTGTCATTGTGATTCTCCCCTGGCTGCTTGAAAGAAAACCTGTAGCTGATTTCTTACTGTAAGAAAATTCCATGCAGATAGTACATGTTATAGCTGATGCATGTTTGTATTTTTTCAGTTTTATGAGATGGAGTCTTAGGGACTTTAGATCTTAATTCTGAGGCCTTTTTTCACCTTGAGCATTCATCTTATTTTTCCCCTGAGGTTCCTGACTGACATACAGAAAAACAGGGCAATGTTATCTTCTTCAAATATACATCCATAGGATAAAGAATTTGGTGTAACAATGTTTTTTGAGTTCTGTCCTCTCTAGTCCTCATATATAAAGGAGTGGTGTAAAAAACCATGATAATTTTGTTTCAGCAGCTTTCAGCAGGATATTACCTAAAGTATTCCGTTAATTCTGTCTCCCTAATCCAAAAAACAAAGGAGAACATAGCCTCGAGATGAAGTTAAAAGACTTGTGGATTTAGGGAACTACTTTTTGACTGAAAAACTCCTTCAGGAATGACCTTGAGCAAGTCATTTAATCTCTTTGTTGCAGATCCTCAAAGGTGCTTAGGTGTATAATTTCCATTAATTTCTGTCAGACCAGTGAGGAGCTGTGTGCCCCAGTCCTCTTTGTGAAACAAAGAGATTCTGCTTCTGTACATCACAGAGGCCTTCTGTGTATCCAGTAAAAACGTGTTCATTAATGGACTTAGTAACTCTGGTGATGATGGTTCTGCCTAAGATGAAGTGATTTAATTCACTAATTGCCACACAATACCACTGAGACCAAGAGCTGAAAATTACTCATAAGATGGGAATATAGATTTAAAATAGATTAAAAAAAAACGAAACAAAAAACCACACAAAAAAACAACAACTGGACAGCTGGCAACCCAAGAATTTCAAGAATTTTATCAGAAAAAATTACTTTTCTTCCAAATTCTGATAACAATTTTTCATGTCTGAAGGTGTAAGACAGCTTCTAGCTGTGGAGAAAAGGTAGGGTATTTCTCCCGAGGGTAGTTTATTCCATAACTACTCTCTTCAGCAGCTAGTGCATCTTCCTGTGAAGAATCTCATCTCTAATATCCACTGTTATGACTAGAGTATCAATCCTTAAAGAAGCCATGTAAAATAAATGACCTTTTTTTCTCCACAGATATGAAGTAGGTCTTGAAACTGCAAGTGATGCATTGGGTTTTTGTTTTTTTTTAAAAAAGGAAGGTATTTAAGATGGGATTTTTCAAGGAATGCAAGAGAGTTAAGTACTGAGAACTTACTGACGTTCAAAAGAAACCCGATTTTTTACTCCCCAAAGTGCCTTGGAGAACTTCAGTTTCAGAAAAATCTTGTAGCCCTTGCTGATGAAGAAGGAGAAGACAGAGGAAAGCTTAATGGTTATAGTTATTAAGGAATGTATAACTTTAAATTACTTGTGTTGTCATGAGAACTGTGCCATGTATGAAGACACAGTAGATTTTATTGGTGGCACAGTGGTCTCTGCTCCATTTCAAAGGGGGGTTAATACTGAATACTGATTCCAATATTCAGAAAAGACAAGTATAACAGTATGTGTGCTGTTCACCCTTAGCATGAATCAATAGTCAGTTTTGAATAGTGCTTAGAAAGTATTCAGAAGACAATTATATGACTGCAGAAAGGTGGGGGATTATTGCAGGAAGCTTAGTGTGACTGCTCTTTAGCTGCAGAACTTGGAGAGTTTCAGGCAATGTCAGGTAATCAGAAAATTTAAGGGCAGCAGCTAAAAAAAGAATGCTACTGTTCTTGTTTTTAGTAGAAAAAATCCCACCTAATTATACCATGCTTCTTTGAATTAAATTACATGTAATTACTGGGGGCTTAGCACAATTGTGTGGGTCTAACAAAATGCAATCGAAAAAGTTAGAATAAGTTAGAAAAGAAGCCAGATTAATGGCTTAGTATCTTCCTTAAAACATATACATCCTCCTCTGAAGGACAGATGTTCTAACGGCTAAATATGTTCTGACAAAAATTTACTAAGAGGATGGTTTCTGAACCACACTGAAAAGCAATTGCTGCTATCTATTCCAATCTGTAATGAGGGAGTTTATTTGTTTGCTTCAAATGAACTATTAAGTTCCTGTGAGTTTCTTTCATCCAACTGACATTGATCAGTGCTGATAGTACACTTAGAATATTAAACCAGATTTTATAAATCTCATACTTTATATTCAACTTTAAAAGTACAGGGAGAAAGTTCATCTCCAAATTCCCATTAAGAACTTTACCACGGTTCTTACAGCTTTAGGTAGTGGTCGACTTTTTCACAAACACTAATTCTGAAATAAATTATAATGAAGATGATTCTTCAGCTGTCTGTGAGTGAAAAAGGAGTATGGGAATTAAAGGTTATTTTAAAAAAGAAAACTCAATGATATGGTGTTACTAACTTCATTACTATTTATCATTGTTATTTTGACTTGCGGAAATTAAGGAGTAGCCTTCACTTTTGGTAAATCATAAAGATGTAAGCTAATAGCTTCAAAGCACTTGTTTAAAGCATGAAGAATTTTAAACAAAGTGCCCACATACTTCATTCTCCTTGAAATTCCTAACTAATGTAACGGAATGTTAGTACTCTATAAAAATAGCTACATATCTAGATGGGGTTTTTTCCCCTTAAGACTTCTTTTCCAATGAAGAAGCTTTCCAATAGCTGCATTTTTTCTCCTTGCTTTCTTCAAGTTCTGCAGAACGACAGAAAAGTACAAAATTATTACTCATTTCTTAAGTGAGAGGTGTGTGTGCTTATTCATTTATCTAACAACTTAATTCCAAATATATGTATTCAGACTGTGTAAGTGAATATCCAAAGAAAACCTACAGGTAGCATTTAGCAGAATATTCATGAGTAAATACAAATCCAGATCTATAAAGATAAATTATATGTGAATTATATTTCAAAAAACATAGGAGAGAAAGAAATATTACATCTCCATTTGAAAATTACAGAAATGCAATCATATTTTTGTTTATGGATCTGCTATTTTTACATCTGAAATCAAATTTAAATTCTGCCATTATTTTCATTATTATTTCTACATTCTTGTTGGTTTTTGTAAAAATATATTTGCAAATAATATTATTTTTTTGGCTTGTGATTGCCTGGAATCTCCTCCAGAAATGTCTGCGGGAAGTCTATACATGCAATCTTTATTCTCAACATTTTGATACAATTTAAAAAAAAGAATCAGAAGTTTATATTACCTAAACATTTTAAGTCATCACACAATCAATTTTATTTAAATTATAGTAAACCAGTATTTAATTTGTTTCTCAAAGTCTGGGAATGCTGTTAAAGTATTAACACTTTTACGTTGCACCTATAATTTCAAGCACATTGTCCTCTTGAAAGTGAAAACAAAAGTAACATCACACTCTTTTCATCTATGTTTCCTAAGAAATTGAGATTATTTTATTTAAAAATCTGTTTTCTTTTAACAAATTTTTGTAAAATTACCCTCTAGGAGCTGAAAATGACCTTACATTACAAGACGGTTTCTGCTACTTTATTGCAAAGAATTCAGCAGCAAACCAAGGGTAGCAGGAACTTTTACTAGAAGAATGGTTTCAATTATTTACAAAAGGAATCCTTTTGACACAGTTGAAGGAGACTATCTCTCTTCTGTTAATTTAAGGAGTAACGAACCAACTGCAGTTGTTTTGTTGCCTACATGGAATATTTGATATATCTGAGAAAATGATCCATATTTTATGCAACAAACAGGAACACAAACAGTTTAGAGCTCCTGTAGCTAAAAAATAATGTAGTAGCATGCAATGTCCTTGTAGGGGTGTAGTGGAAATGTGCAACATCCTGCAGCAGTTTTCTTTTCACACCAGCAAGGTTATGCGTTGTAGTGAGTACACATGTATCAAAATTCACTGTCCCACAGCCTATCTGGGAGATGAAAGGATGCTATAAGGAAGCTGATACTGAGTCAGACTCAATATCCCATACACTTGACATAGGAAATAGAACATATCACACCTGTGCATGGAACAAATCTGGAATTGTTTCGCAAACAAATTTTCAAAATGGCATCATCAGAGCTCCTTTGGAATGCATCTCTTGGCAAAGCATTAAATATTCTAATTAGTCCTAGAAAGAAAAGAGACTAAAATATTTGTTGATTTGTTTTTTTTTTTTTTTTTTTCGATAAAGCTTCCTCTTAAGAGAAGCTGATAGCATTTGATACACAAATGACTCACAGACACGTGTGAATTTTCACTAGTGGATCTCTCACAAATGTTACTCAAAACCTCATGCTTGAATCCACTTTCTCATTCTCCAGGCTGCACTTCTGTACTCAAATGTCAATTCATCTTTTTGCCTGTACTGCAGCATTCCAAGTAACCAAAATTTTCTTGTTTTAAGTGCATAGCAGCTCTGTGTGTGTCACTCTCCAAGTCTTGATTTCTGCTGGAGGAGAGGAGAAAGGAAGACACACTTAAATCTCACTCTGTATTTTGGACAAAATGAAGTCATCAAAATTTACATCTAGATCCCTGCTACCCAATTTCCATAGCATATATTTATTTCTTTTGGATTTTTAAATATAAATTTTTCATTTCTCTACCATTATGTGTTAATTACAGCAGTTTAGAATATGTTTGTTTTCACTTTAGACAAGAACCAGCTCAAATCCAAGTACATTAACTCTTGACCTTGTCATTAAATTTTTCAGTTTCAATTGCATTTTGTTCTGAATCAGATTAATACAGCCTATACCTGTTGTTGTTTCTCATAAGAAAGGATACACTGCAAATAACATATTTGAATTCTTTATCAAATTGTAGCTTTGCACAGGGTTAAAGTCAAGTACATGGGAGGTAAAGTTCTTACATGCTTGTATTTTTTTCTGGTATTGCTTTCACTGCCACATATCCTTGAGTCTGGTTTCCATTAATTGTGTGGGCTTTTTGCCTGAAGTCTATTTCTGTGCACTATTAATTGGATATGCCATTTCCATTGAGATTTACAATACTGAAAAAAATATAAAAATCCTACAAACTAAAAGAAAGAAAAACACACTTGACAGTTTTGATCATGGGAAATGAGAAGTACCTTAGCATTTATTCTACAATTTTTAAAAATTTGCTCTATTCATTGAAAACTCCTTTCCCTCAAGTGAAACCAAAGAAATGGGAAACACACTCTAGTTAAAGGATAAAGGTAAATAAGACTTTTGTTATGCATGTCTTAGACCCTCATTCATATAGACTATTATAAACCAAGACTCTGCTTCACTTCCCTCACATCCAGTAGTCAAGGATTTAAAAGCACTTCCACTGCAAGCAAAAAAAAAAAAAAAAAAAAACAAAACAAAAAAAACCAAAACCAAAGCCAAAAAAATTTTCCCAAATTCCCAAAAGCTTATGGTCCAAAAGACTGCTGCCACAAATTTGCTGTCAAAAGAAAGATGTCTTCCATATGAAATTCCTTTTATAATTTCATGACCTTACTACTTTCAGATGCTGCTGACTGCAGCCTACTGCCTCAGCCCATCTGACACTAGAACAATTTAATTCCCTCTCTTTCACTTCTCTGTTTTTTATCTCTCTTCCCCAAGTCTGATGAGAATCTGATTGAAATTAAACTCCTGATAAGTTTGTGACAATATGAGGTTTTCTGAATCCAAACTTAAACTCTCACATGCCCATGAGAAAGCAAAGTAACAGCTGAAGAATTTTGGAGGGACCTAAGAAGTGGACATTTATTTACTGAAAATTAAATCCTGACTACCACTGTTTATTTGTTTTATGTGGTGAAATGCTGCTTATGTGCTGCATACTGAAAGAGAGGGAGGACAAACCGATGTGTGTACAGCAATGGACACAAAATGAGGCTCAGAGCCTGAAAATGAAGAAAAGAGTTCTTTGCTCTATAAGCATGTGACTTCAGCTATTGATTTCTGATGCAGTGAGGCAACTTTCATATATTTTCTTTTTTGCTTGAATATATTTTCTTCCACAGTTGCTTGAAATGGCACACGGATCAAAAAATATTAACAAATGTTGGACAATACCTGTAGCCTCAGCCCTGTTGAGTAACGTTACATTATGACCAAAGTGAGAGGAGACCATCATCTCAGATGTACAAATGCCTTCTAATTAATTGTGGGACTGTATTGCTCTTACTTATAAGCATATATTTATTAACTTAAAAATCATTTTGCGTGGGCTGAATTCTCTGATTAATAAAGAAATTAAGATTTTTTTTTTTTTTGAAACCATGTTGAGGACAAAGGGGACAAAGACAGGGAAAGGGAAGGGAGCAAGGTAACCTGAATGATATTTTTAGCCCTGTCTCTAGTTCTTTATCTCAACTTATGTTACAGTACTTTTTCCTCTAGCATCCATCACTAGAAATAAACATGCTGAAGGTTAACTCAAGAATTTTATTCTGTTTTTCCTTTCTCCTTTCCCTTCACAAGGGCATCCATTTTCATGTTTGTATTTAGTCATATAATATAACACTATATTCTAGACTTGGCTTCCCTAGGAGCTGTAGTTCACCTTTGGAAGTTGTTGCCTAAGGTGCTTGCTGTTGCTGGACTCTAGGACTGTTTATTTAATTACTCTTCCTTGGTGTACTGCCAGCATGCAACAAATAATAATGTAGTTTGTCTTTGACTTTGCTCCATGCTTCTGTCTCTTAACTAACAAGCTGAACTAAACAAACAAAATACCAAACCAAAAAACCAAAACCAGAACCATAAAAATATCACTCAAAACAGAAACAGGAAAAAAAACCCACAAAAAAAAAAAAAAAAAAAAACAACAGCAACAAAAAAACAGAAAAACAAACAAACAAACAAACAAAAAAAAAAAACAAAACAAACAAAAAAAAAGAAAATAAAAGAAAATAAAACAAAAAAAAAAAAAACAAACTAAAAAACCAACCAAAAAAACCAACTTTCACTTAAAAATGGATAAAATGTATGAATCTTGTCAGAAGAGCCCAAAATGCTTGTTCTGCAGAAAAAAAAAAAATACAAGTTGAGTAAATAAAGCTATGTATTGGTTGGAACTAAGACTATCCGAAACCAGGGTTTACTCAATATGAATCAAAATTTAAATCACATAGTTTCAGGACTGTAATCCAAAACTTCTTTTTTCGACATTGTCTCCCTAATTCTTAAGGTTCCTTGAGGCATCGTTGTATGATAAAAGTTTTACCTTTGCCTAATCTTGCCTTTCTGCATGTCTCAGAACCCTCCCCTACTTCAGAAGGGTAGCACTTAGACAAATTTTAAGCTTAGTCAGGAGCTTACACATTTTCCACTGGGGCCCCTAAGGATCCTAAGGCTCCTTAAGGATCTGATAACACTAATATGGCAGTTGAAAAAGACTACTTGGAAAGATACAGATAAGACTAGCCTTTTTTTTAGAGAGATGTTAAAGGAAGAGGTTGTGGCTAGGAGGTGCATCCAAAGCTAATGTGTAATGCTCTGGCTTTTATTAAGCAGTTTGAATATTAACATGGCATTCAGTCCCTGAGAATTCAAACTCCACCTTTCTGTGAAGGATTTGTATATCTATCTCCTATCTTTTGAGACACAGAGTCTTATTGTAATGAAGCTCTTCTAATCTATCCAACAAAACATTTCTTTCTGAATTTTTTTTGTCAAAGAGAGAGCTTAAGAGTAATCCTATATCTCTATGATTTAATCACTCTTTGAATGAGAGACTCAGTAATCCATGTTTCTTTTAATGCTGACATTTTTATATGAAATGCACAGCCAGGTCTTGAAATCCTTCTTGTGATTTAGGACCAATTGAAACATGCAACAGAAATTTCAGTGCTGGTATACAACTCGTAGGAGGAATCATTTCCTACTGTTCAAATTCATGAGCTTGGTCTAGGGGACTCTTTCTGTTAATGCTTCCTACAGATACACATAATGTACTGAAAAACAGTAGGCATTAGCTTAGTAAAGCTATTGTGAAGTATTGCCAATGACTAAATGGAAACAGGTATAGATCATCCCTCATAATGGCATTACACCAAGTTCTGTATTGCTTTATTCCTTTGCATGACCTCCTTCAATTCACTGGAGCTCTCCAGATGTAAATGTAGGGAAAGGCTTGTCTATAGTAGTACTGCCCTATGATGGTGCAGCTACTGGAGCTGTATGCCAAGCATTTGCAAGCATTGAGACCCACTGAATTAAAGGTTATTTAGTTCTTTATGGGACTAAAATATAGAGAAAAATTGTTTCATTGTTACTGACTTTTTCTTCTCCCTTTCCCATTCTGAATCCAATTTTAAAGTTTATGAGTTTCCTTAGAGTACCACCAGATCCTGCTATACCGTAAGAGATGAAAAATGTATGTGACTAATTGGTAGAAAGCTCTTAATGAAAAAAGGTTTCTGCCAGACTGATACAAACAAAGGTCAGAATGCTCTGCCAGTTTCAAAGCTTTAATCAAATTGACAGCAAATGCACCATATATAGGAATGAAAGAGCAGAGGACAGATGTGGGGAGAACAAAAGCCTTGTCTTGATCATGATCTATAAGACTTGGTGGGAGGGGCTGGCTGCTAAGACAGTGTAGAAAAAGCAAACATCATCCTTAAGGAAAAATGCCACTAAAATGTCAGGAAGACTAGCCTGTACATGTCAGTGTCTGTGTCTGGTGGTGCTAATGATTCCTGGTCAATACAAAGTCTTTTACAAAAATAAGGTACAAAGACTTCTAGGAAATGAAATGTCTTTGAGAGCTAAGATACAGACTGATGATGTGAAGAGCTCTATGCCCTCGACTCCTCTTGACAGCAGACACTTCATCACAGGAGGACCAGAGGTGTTACACTTGAAGGAGAACCTACAAAAACAGCATTTTACTTATAGCAAGAGATAGAAACCATAAATGAAATAGAGGAAGATAGAAAAGTCTGTATGGAAAGAATAGGTAAATAAATCAACTTATGAATACATATGTCAAGCCATAAACATGGTTGGAGCTGAATAAGAAAATACTCTCCATTGATATAGATTGCATATTCAGGATGAAATTTAGCACCAAGGATTTAGACAAAAAAATTAACATGATGCTAAGGAATTTACTGTTCTTTCACAGAAGGTCATTGAAGGCTGATCTCCTAATTTCTGAAGCCACTTCTTACAAACCTGTTGTGGGATTTTTATAACTTATTCCCTAAAACTCTTCTTCTTTGAGACTAGCTTTCAGGTCATTCAATAGATTCTTGTTTCAGCCAAATTTAAAAATGTTACCACATATGATCCATGATAAATATTAAAAATGCATCAATGCAGGTGCTGATTGTCAAAGAAATTTATACAATGAATAGATTTGGAAAAAAAAACAAAAAAACCAGAAAACAGTTTTGAAAATGACACTATAAGTGAGGTTTGGGGGTTATATTTTGAAACTAGTTGTAGATTTGGCAGCACATAAAAAAAGACTCAAGTTTGTATTCCAGTCTGATTTTTTGATGGTAAAATATTTTTTGTCTGAAGTAAATGTTTGGACTAATACTTTCTGTTTATTTTTTCTTCCATGTAGTCCTTGCTTGCTATCCTTTGTGGTAAACATTGATGCAAATCCCTACTCTCACCTCAGTTTTTACTAGGAGTGATATTTGCTAGAAATAACAATACAAATGGAAGCTGAACCCTTCTTTCATGAAGAACACAGGATAGTGAACTACCACTATCTCAAAACATTGCAGTAGTGATATAAAAAGGAACTTGTGGTGTTTAGTCATACAGTTTTCAAATTGAATAAATTTTTTTATGATTTTTGCCAAATCACATATTTATTTTCATTAGGGAGAAGGAAAAAATAAGTTTTGTTTATTTTGTTGTCTTTTCTCAACACTGTAAAGTTTAGAGATTTTATTTGCCTGTTTTGTTTGTTTTTCCAAAGTGAGTGGTGGCTTCCATTTGATATCAAAAACTAAGTTAATCACAAGGCAAAAATTATTTCCTCCACATCTTCAAAAATCACCTAAAATTCAAGATACTTTCAGCCCATTCTGTGTTCAAATTAAGATCACTTTTGTAGCCAGTATTCTAGAGATTTGGGGTAATTTTTTCACAATTATGCATTTTTTGTTCCAGGGCTAATGCTATGGTACATGCTCAAGAACCTTGGTCAAGGCAGACCAGTCAGAAATGGAGAAGTGTATTCACTTTTACTCGTTACAATGGGTTTTCTGACCACATCAGAGACCTAGTATTTTGCACTCCTGAAAAAGTGAGTACTTCAGCTACAGTGAAGATGAAGATCCTATTCCTAATATTTGTGTATGGCTAAGGGAAGCCTGGGAAAGATTTGTTTCACTAGCAAAGGGAGGAAAACATATGTCTAGACTTTGAGTATGCAGGTGATTAGAATATTGTCTGTAAGCAGACCTGTCATAGAGACTTCAGTGTGAATTTATTTCCACATGAATATGATATACAGTATTCTTAGCAACTCTAAAAGATCATATACATTTAATTCTCATAGGATGGGAAGGTTTTTTTCTTTTTCTCATCTGTATATCTGCAATTACAGGATATTGCACTAGTGGAGAGATTTTTGGCAACCGTGCTAAGAGAGATCAATAGCATATCAAGCTCTTTGTGGTATAAACACTAATTGGAAGTGTGAACATGTTTCTTGCAAATGCTTCTTACCAGTAATCTTGGAAGTCAGACAAAAATTTGACATCTGAAATATCAGATGAGTACTAGCTATGATAAATTATAACATACTTGCTAATTTATGCAATTTTAATTGGAAAATAATAAGAGTGAATTAATTATTAGGAAGGATATTATCATCAAGACAAAAATCTGCTACACTATAAAGACACCATAACACCAATACTTGTGGGATAATCTTAGCTGCCATGGATGCTACTAGGAAATTAAAGATTTAACTCCTGCCAGGAGACACTGAAAACATTGTAGCATCAAACGTGATAGAAACATCTCTAATGTCAAAGTAAAAATGAACCTGAGATATGACTCAATCACAAAGATTGTCATATATACTGACATGAGTCCAAGCTGTTCAAACTTTCCCCTTAGTACTGTACAAAAATCTAGAAGATGATGGACAGTGGAGGAAGCCAAACTGCTCAATGTTTTGCTTGTTTAATTTGGAACAATTGTCTCCAGGATGGTGAATTCAGCATGCAGAGATAATACGCCAGAAGATCATGAGATAGAAGATGGATGATGCAACAGCCCCAAATGAGAGTCAACTCCAGTGCAACAGCTGGCTGAACTGTCAAAACAGAGACAGAGATGTTTAGAGCTGTGTATGACCAGAAGCTCATTGCAGGTCCAATTCCTTCTTTTGCTATATCCTATCTTTTTGCAGACCTCGATCAAAAATTATATGTATCCCACAGAAGCCAAACCTTAAAGACACATCTAATGTACATAAATATGTTATTTTCTACAGAAGCAAAAATACTTGGATGATTTTATCAGACATAACGTAGGAAAAATTGAGCATGTAGAGGCTTTTGCAGACTTTCACACAATAAAGAACAAAATCTATTTTGTAGTCTACAAGAAAGCTTTAGTTTTTCACATTTGAATTGCTGATCTAAATAACTAAAATTACAAAGCAATTTCTTCATTATTTGTTTTTGGAGGCATAAAATGTAGAGATGGAAGAGGAAATGAAGAAGGAAGCAAAGTATTGCTACCATATGATATGTTCAACATATTAATAAAAATGCTATTCCATTTCAAATGAGGTGCAACTCTCCACCTCTGTACCAGCAGTCTCTAGTTTCCATATTCTGAACTCTATATATAGGAGAATACTGGATGGTGCAAAGAAGAGCATTCTTCACACATATATTCTTTTTACAGAGATAAATTGTTAGGTAATTTTTAGCTTTGTTATTGATGACTTTTCAAACACAGATTTATATTTCATTTTATCATTTTCTGCCAGAAAATAAAATGGGTTAGTAGCAAAGGATTCAACGACAGTTATAACTGAGTAAAAATATATCAAATAATAAAAGCATCATTCAACATTTAAAAGAATAACTGATGAAAAGGATGTGCCAGATAAAAATTTTTCTAAGATTTTTCATAGCGGTATTGCAGGATCCTGGGAAATCTGTTTGAATTGCATAAAGGTGGTTGATATATCTGCCTTGATGTACTTTCCCCATACTGCTGTACAAGTGTGACTTGCTGTGACTGTTGAGAATTTAATAGCCCTCACTTTTTCCCTTAATCCTCTTGAAATAGTCACATGTCATTAGGAACTAAAATATTTTGTATTTTAGAATGGTCTCAGTTTATGAAATTACTCTGTTCTAGCCCAGTCAAGGAGCCATACAATTTTATGGTGAAAAGCAAAAGGTAGGAGGATTCAGTGAAAGAGAACTTTTTAGGTGAGTTTAGGCTTGGAATATAGAACTGGAAGATATTAGTCTGAATGTTTGAAAAGAACAAGTAGAGAAAAAAATATGAATATGCTTTGACATACATTTCAGTAGATATTGATGAAAAATATCAACTCTTGGGAATCTAAACACTGATTTAATGAAAACTGATACTTGACCAAGTTCTCCAAATTGCACTGTAGAAAACAAGCTTTGGCCATAGCATTCAGTGGAAAACATTAACAGGCTTGTTCATTTGTTTTGTTGTGTGATTGAGGGTTGTTTTTTTTGTTTTGTTTTGTTTTATTTTGGTTTGGTTTTTTTAAATTACATATTGGAATTGCTTCTTTGAATTGAATAGTGCTTTGAGTAATCAAGCCACTGTAAACAGCTATGCTTTCTGATCAGAGGCAGTCCTGGTTCCCCCACAGAAGCACTGGATCCAACTCAGAAGTAGCAACAAAGGTCCAAAGATATAAAGCTTGAGTTGCACAGGATTTTTTATTTTAAGCTTAAATATTCCTGTTTATGCTCCTGCATTGATTTTCTAGCACTTTCTAGTTCTTTTGCTCTCTCAGTTCTAGCAAAAAAAAGGGCCTGTAGACACATGTTACAGGAGACATGCATTTCAATTCATGTTTCTACTTTCAGGGCACTTGTAGTGGGTTGAACATCAGGCACTCACCAAACCTACTGTATCACTCCCCACTGCAACTGGACAAGGGGAGAGGAAATATGACAAAAGAGACAAGGACTAGAAGAGATCACTCACCAAATACTGTTACAAAGAAAATAAACTCAAATTCAAACCTGACAAAATTCAACAACCATGACATATCTTTATTAGTGTGAGGCCATGCTTAAGTTAAAGTACACTAAAGGTAAAAGAGAAAAAATTACACAGGAAACCTAATAGTAAGCCAGTCATTGTTTAAAATTGTGCCTTCCAAGATTGCAAATATTTACTAACAAAAATGAATCTTTGTCATAAAATAACTGAAATCTTGTTTCTGTTGCACTTCTGACACTGAAGTTGCTTCACTGAAATCATGGACAACTATTTTCCTGAGTGCACCTGAACAATTGCAGTGATTAGTTGTCACACACAAATCATGCATCTTCTAAACCAATAAACAATATAATTTTTACTGAATTAAAAAATGCAAGAAGAAAAAGCTCATATAAACCCCATCTTTCCAAAAGTAAGGAATACAGATTAGTATACAACAGTAAATTTTATGAAATCATGTACCTTTCAGTCTTAAAAATATCAAGTAAAAAAGGAAATTATTAAAAAACATGTGAATTTCAGAAAGCAAGAACACTTGCAACATCCTTGTGCTTTACTCTCCTGATAAGTAGAAAGCTCAGTAACTGTTCATGTTTTGTTACATTTAATGTCATTTATTCATCATCATCTCCTATGAATATGTCTTTGTGACTAAGTCAATATCATGTTCAGATCAGAGATGTGAAAGACTTCTTTTATTTTTACTATTAAACTTATAGAGGTATTGCCAGCTGCCATTGGTAAAGGTAACTGCAATTGCTAAGTAGCCATGCAAGAAAAAACAATGACAATAAAGTGGTCTTCTGCCTTCTGAAATATGTTTCACAACCCCAGAATGCTAATATTTCCTTCTAGAAGATTGTGTTTTCTCCTTTGATATTATGATATTCAACTGCAACTTTGTACTTGATAAAGGTGGAGGTTTTTTTGCAAATGTTCATTATTTTAATGTGAAAAAAATTGCTCTTTTTTATATATCCCTCCACCCACCCCCTTCATGTAGGACATATTTGCATTTGTAAAATTGAACCTTTTCTCAGGACTGAGAATTTGACATTAGAAGGGTGGTCGACTAATTTTCATGTCAGTGATACAGATTTGTTTCAGTTCTCTTCCTCTGTAATTTGTATCCCTAGTGTGAACTATAGTGCCAGTAATGCAGCAGAAAGTGCTTAGTACATTTGAAGCTTGAGCAGAATTCATATTAGAAATATAAGAGCCTCCAAGGGAATAATTGCCTCACTACAGGGAGTGCAAATTATTTGGCAACTGGTCTTTCTGTTGTCCTTTTCTTTCTTGCAACTGGTTGACATCAGTACATATTAACAGCAAAACTGATCAGCTGAAAAGCCAACAGTTTCATAGACATTCTTTTTTTTTTCCCTAAAGATATTTATAACAAAAGAATTGAATAGCTCACAGAGTGTTAATGAGATACATTGAAGTACTCAATGTAAATTCGAATCTAGGTTTCAGGGACACATTTAGAGTATTTGTTCACACAATTTCTGTTATTTTAGTGAATGTTTTTCTCATAATCAACCATATTAAAATAGTACATCAGAAGAACACATTATAAACCTTGAAATATTTAGAAAACTATAGGCAACTTTGTACCAAAAAAATATTAATGTATGAAATAAAAACGCAGAAAACAAAATAAGAGAAGAGGAGAGAAGAGAGTAAGACCTATTGGCTGTCCCTGACTGTGTTACTGACTGGTATTAATGCAATGGCAACTCAATGACTCCTGCAATTAGATTATCTTCTGTAACCTTTAAAAGTCCTATTGTCCTACTTATAATTTGGCTTGATAAATCAACTTATGTTTTAATTGAAAATACTTACAAGCATTAAAAATAATGTGCATATGCATGTAGGAGTGTGTGTATTTAGTGACCTCCGAATGTGAAGAAAATTGTACCCATCCAAAACACATAGTAGTTTTTATAAATGAAACATGCATAATTTTAACCAGAAAACCTCCTGCCTCAGGTATGGTCTCCTGCAATAGTTTCATACTGATAGATTTCCACAAAGACATAAATTTCACTGAAAATATCAGCTTTTAAACACTGATGTCATGCAACAAGTCTGCATCTGAAATTTAAGTGAAAAATTTTATGAAAGATATAATCCTCACTGATTTTTCATTGCCTGCCATATGAGGATGTTCATGATCTACACCCTCAAATGGGTACATCAATTCTCTAACCACAAATTTAGTGTTCTGCCACCACATGAGATGAATGGATAATATCCCACTCTACTAGCACAGTTAACTCTCAATGAAGTGTAGTCACTTTACCCTAACTTATGGCTAGACCTCAGGAACAGTTATCTGGAATTTAGCCCTTCCTGTGAGAACCTACCAAATGCCTCTCTTTACAGAAGAAAAAGAAATTGAATCAAAGTTTAATCAACAACTGTGTTTCTGGCAAGATATATTATATTATATTATTGCAGATTTCATAATAATTTAAACTAGCAATTCAGCAAGTATTTTCGGCTAATGATATACTAATTCAATGGCAACTGATGGATAACTTATTAAAAGAAAGAAGAAAATTAATGTTAATTTAATTTCACCTGATATTTGAGTTCTTAATGTTTTAGTTTGCAAAAGCATGGAGTTTGAATCAACATCTAGTTTCTCCCAGTTCTTTTGCTTTATTCACTTCTGCCCCTTACCATGGACACCAGTACCCTCAACTTCTGTCTGCAGAAGAGCTGCTTTTTGTATTATCAGTCTGCATTGAAACCCATAAAAACCAAACCAAAAACAAAACCCAGATGGACTGGATATTTCTAGATATTGAGAAGTGTAAATGCTAAGTGACCTGATCAATTCAGCATTTATCAGTATTTATGTGTACTGAATAAATCATAACCAATAGCTATTGCCATTTCTCTTTAATGCATGGCTATGCAACAGGCAACATGAAGGAAGGAAGGAAGGAAGGAAGGAAGGAAGGAAGGAAGGAAGGAAGGAAGGAAGGAAGGAAGGAAGGAAGGAAGGAAGGAAGGAAGGAAGGAAGGAAGGAAGGAAGGAAGGAAGGAAGGAAGGAAGGAAGGAAGGAAGGAAGGAAGGAAGGAAGGAAGGAAGGAAGGAAGGAAGGAAGGAAGGAAGGAAGGAAGGAAGGAAGGAAGGAAGGAAGGAAGGAAATTAAGCCAAATGTGCTTGGAACATTTTTAGATGATCTTTTCATTATCTTTAACAGACAGACTTCAATGGTGAGTAATCAGAGCAAACTCAAGGAACCAATCCTTATTCCACATATTAAGGTACAGCTTCCTGACAACAAGATATGCTTGTACATGCAACAGTGCAGTAATGGGCTCTGGGTGATCAGCTCCCCACCAAAGTCTGAAGTGATGCCTGCACAACCAGCTCTTGTCAATGCAGGCCCCTTTATGTACTTTTAAAGCCATTTCCATTAGGCTGGCAGATGTGGGCAGCTTTGTTAGCTCATTACGCAGTTCTGCATCACTAGCTGGTCATTTGAATAAACAAATGGCATCTGTTATGACCTTGTTTCTGTAGAGTCTCAAGATTTTTTAAAAATATTATTCAGTGGAGGAGTGCATGGGTTGTTACTGTGGTCTCATCCTTATTCAGTTTCACACAATTCTTTCTCCAAGGTCCTTGATGTATTATTTGTACGGGTTAGAGTTTTGTTCTTTGCAAGTTTTAATAAATCTTTGCGTTCAATAATATATTAATTATTTCTGCTCTTAGAAAAACCAACAACATTATCATTACTATTTTCCTACCATTCCAGTACTTAATTTAAACTTCTTTTAAACTAAAAGTCTACTGAGTTGTTGATTTTCTAAGTGTAGAGTAGTTTGATAGCTTTTGGATTATCTTATGAATGCTGATAAAGCTTAGAACTGAATCCTTCACGGGAAAAGCAGGAGAGGAAAAACTTTGTCGTGTCAAAGTCAACTTAAATGGGTAACATTAATGGAGAAGAATTGAAAAGTCCTAAAGTGCAGCTAGTAAAGGAACCACCAGATACTGCAGTATGTGCAACAGGCTCTGGGTTCTGCTTTGGAAGTTTCTGGAAACTCTAGTTACAAGGTCCAGGATCATTGGAGTATACCTGGAAAACAGAGAAACCTGAAAGGCTACCTGATGCTGCTAAGGGATGATGTGGTGGGGGCACCTACAACAGTGTGAGCCAGAGGGAGCTCCAGCATCTCCTGACAAACTCAATCTGACCTCAACCCGGGATGACTTGAACCTTCCTTGCACCTGAATGCTTTAATTGGGAGGGCCAAGTACTCTTTATGCCAGTGCTCAGGTGATGCAATTTGAGTTGGATAAAAGATCCAGAGCATAGACAGCAACCTAGGCATTTGATTTTACTAGAATATTACAGAGGGTTCTGCATATCTCTGCACATGAACTCCAGCCTGGCAGATGCAAGTAAGTTCTCATAAAAAAGAAATTATGCTAGAATACTCACTATGCCCAGCCCATGGTAAATAATCCTGTTTCTTATCTAATATACCCAGTGTTAAGAAGGAATGCTGATTTTGCATGGTTCAGTGTGCTCTGTCAGCAAATATGCAAGAAATGTTTAAGAGTTATGATTTTTTTTTCAAAAAGTCCTGTTTGAAGACATTCATTTTGAAGTAAATCTTAGAGCTGTATGCTATTTCATATACAGAGTATTACATTTTTGCTACTCTTTTTCCATTACAGGAATGACACTACATCAGTTATTCAAAGGCATTTATCTTCTGTATCACACAATCTTTTATGTAGTGGTCTAATTTTCTTTTTTTTTCTCTTTTTTTTTCTCTTTTTTTTTTTTTTTTTTTTTTTTTTTTTTTTTCCCCACAATTCCTAAATAATGAACAGAAACAGATTAATCATCTACTTTTGTACACACATACTTTCATCATTCTTTCAAGGAAATATGAAACTTTTGAAAGTGAAGAAAGGTGATTCCTGGATACATCATAAGTCTTTGTAAAATAGAGTTACAAGCTTTTAGAGCTTTCACTTTAAACAAAAGTATCAATAGCAAATTTGAATTGATAATGGGCAATTCATTATCTGTGAATCAATATGTATCTTATTGTAGAATTTTAATATTCAAAATGTACAGCTAAAACATTTTCCTATGTCCTAATTTCTCATTTCAGAAAAAATAGGCTTGTGTAAAGAAACAGATTCACTGAGAATGTAAGCACTGAACATAAAAAAATGCAAAAGTACAAAGACATCCAAAAATTGTGATTTTATGTAAGTCAACACTGCAGAATTATAATTACATTCTCTGGGTACAGTATTGAATAAAGATTATGGAAAAGCTTTTCACTAAATGGATAAAGTCCTTACTTAGGCATAACTTGACAATGGACTATTTTTCAAGTGCGCAGTTCACAGAATTCAATTACTATACATTACAGTTCATTATAAATGCAAGTTTAATGCTTAAACTTCTAAAGGTTCTTGGATTGAAAAAAATGTAAAAAGAAAAAGATGTTAAAAATACTTTCTAGCTCGAGTCTTTTATATAGGTAGTCTAATATTATTTTTCAAGGTGATTTGTGTGTGAATATTGTTTTATCAGTAATGCTACTCAGCCCAGCAACATGAAGTTTTTAGGCAGTGTTTTAAATTATAAGGAACCTCTGGCTCTCTTTAGTCACATCCTGTGCACACTGGTTGAAACTGTTCCAGGTTATTCAACTGAGAGACATTTTGAAAGTCACTCCTTGAACACAGCATTCTTATCTTACACCAAACACCCCATTCCTAGCTGTTGCAAAATTCATTTGCTACTTTTGGCAAATTCAAGGGATTAGGAGTAAAATGTTATAGATGAAAACATTGATATTTTCTCTCTTAATATATTGTTTAACTGAGTCTTTCTATTTTGTGTACAAAAGTCACACAAACTTATCTAGCCTTCTTCAAGTTTCCTAAGTTCAAGCTGATTGCCTTTAATATTTATTCATCTAAAGATATTCTGTTCTGTTTCCCTACAAAAATCTTTCCAGAAGGCTCATGGAAAGACATAATATTACTTATGTGAAAACTAATATTAGAATCCCTTTAATTCTGAATGTTGATTTTAGTAACCAAAAAGAGCAAAGACATTTTATTTTGTTTTTTTTTGTTTTTTTTTTTTTTTTTTGGTTGTTTTGTTTTGTTTTGTTTTGTTTTGTTTTGTTTTTGGTTTTTTTTTTTTTTTTGTTTTTGTTTTTGTTTTTGTTTTTGTTTTTGTTTTGTTTTAGGTATCATACATACATACACACATATGAAGAAAAAACCAACATGTTTTTACGTACAAGTACACGTTTGTATTGGATCTAGCTGAGATGCTCTTGCCCACAGCAGCCCTCACAGTGCTGAACTTTCCACTGGTAGCTGGAAAGGGGTTGACAACACGCCAGTTTTTTGGCTACTGCTGAGCAGCACTGGCACAGCATCAGTGCTGTCTCTCCAAGGTTCTCCACACACCACTAGGCTAGGAGTGGGCAAGATCTTGGGAGGGGGCACAGCCAGGATAGCAGATTTAAACTCACAAAGAGGCTATTCCATACCTTATGGCATCTGCTCAGATATAAAAGCTAAGTAAAGAGGAGGAAGAGGGGGCTTTTTGTTATTTATGGAGTTTTCCTTCAAGAACAAGTGATATGTGTGCTGAAGCCTCACTCCCTGGGAAATAGACAGGTATTATTTGCTGATCAGAAATATAGAACAAAATTTTTGGCATTTTTCCTTTGTTCTATAAAAATACCTTTGTCTTGACCTAAAAGTTAGGGATTTTCTTCCATCTTATTTTCACCTCACCTCAGTCAGGAAGGGCAGTGATAAAGCAGCTTGGTGAGCACCTGGAAACCAGCCAAGATCAACCCACTACAACATTTTGATAAATACACATATAATTTAAAATATTAATTTGGGATTATTGCAGAAAATTAATGAATAAAAAATTAGTAATTCTATAATAGCAGAACTTTTATACTTAGACATTGGTTTTCCTTTCACCTTGTGCAGTCAATTGTAAAATTATGGTGTTATTAACCACAGAATTAATACAAAAACTCCCCAAATGCAGTAACAGTAGAGTAGACATTTCATGACTTTTTTATGCTTGAAAATCAGGACCATAAATAAATCATCATCAGAGAAAAAAATAAAATATTTATGCCAGTGAAGTTATTTTACAGATCGAATATAAAGTCCATATATGTAAAAGAATATAGCAATCTCTGATAAAGGTTATATTTTATTCATTGATGATTACTGTCAAATGGAAATATTTTAATTTATGGTTGCCCATGTTTTGTTTTTTTTTTTTTTTTTTTTTCCAAAGCCATAGACATCTGGTATGTTTTTGTTCTGGTTTTGTTTGGTTGTTTTGTTTTTCACCACCTCAAAAGATAATTGGGACCAATGAAATATATTACAATAGACTGAAAAAATTAATGCCATTACATTTATCATAGCCAGTGTTTAAGACCTTGAGAATTCTGAGTACAAGCAGCAACAAAAGTGATCTGCAAAATATAAAGTAGTACTGAATTTTTTAATCTCATCTTTTTAATTTGATCTCAACTTGATTATAGCTTCATTATCTGTAAACGTGCAAGTAAATTTAAGTGCTGCTCTGATGCACAAGGAATGCATTCATATTTCATTTAAAGCAGTATTTTCTTACCAAACTGCTCCTTTATTAATAATGTACAGGTTCACTAACTCATCAAAGTTTGTAGTGTTATAAACTCTTTCAGCTGTGTTAGTTGAAACAACTTTATACTCAAATGTTTTGTCTTGATGATATATCAGCTGATCACTCCTGTTGCATTTAATACAGTAATGAGCTAAAAGGGAACATGTTTTCTAAAAATCCCAGTAAGAGAGAGAACAGAGGTAATAGCTTGATATATTAACTTAAGGAATAAATAATAGAATTTCTGCATTAAAAAAATTGCCTTACTCTCCTTACGTTAAAATAGGAATGTCAGTATTTAATTATTATTCTGTTACTACCATAATACTCCTGAATATTTTATGTAATTATTAGATAGGGATAGCTAGCTTTAAATATACTTCCATTATATTAACTTACTCTAGGACTTTTGATAAATTCCAAGTTCTAAGCCTGTTTCTGCAAGATTTCCTTTTTTTTTTTTTTTTTTTTTTGTTTTTTTTTTTTTTTGTTTTTTTGTTTTTTTGTCAAATGCATTTTACCTGGGGAAGAAGAAGTGTTTAGGAGCAATCACATGCTTCTACTTTGTTTTAGGCATGGGCATCATAAAGCAGAATAATTGTCATTTTTGTGGTGAGAAGGTGAACAAAAGTTTATGTTCATAGGCATCTTGACATGTCATTATTCTTCTTTTACCAAAAATAATTTACTGTACTGGTCAAACTCAAGCAGTTTAAAGAAAAATTTTTTTTAAAAAAATAACAAATACACAAGCCAAATACATTTGCAAAAAGCCCTTCTTTCTATATGAAACTATGGCCTTTATATGGCCTATATGAAACTAAACCTTTTACCTTAAAATATCATACTACAAATGTAGAAGCCAGTCAGTAATGCTAATAGTTAAAATTCTGGAGTAATAAGCAAGATACTCAAGGCTTCAAATGCTCTGCACATTCACACTCTCACCTTGCAGTCACAAGCACCAGTTGCAGTAAAAAGAAATTGCTGTGAGCTGTTGTCCTATGGGTAAGCACTTGCCATTTATTACCACCAGTGCTATAAAATAGACTGTGACCCCACGTTTTCATGGCAGTGGTTTCACATGATTTACAGTACTATGGGAGAAGTTTGCTTTTATTCATGTGGAGGGGAAGAAAAGGTCTGACACCTAATCAAGGTGCTTCATAAGTTCCACAACTAACAAATTTTCATCCCAGAAATTTTTTTAAGTATGGAACACACATGTTGGCTCTCAACCAGTAACACTTAAGATACTGATGTAAGGGTAAAGCCTGAAGTTCTAAACTTAGGATCCAGCTTTACCTACTTTAGATATGATTACTGAGAACTATCAGAAAACAAAATTAAATCTACTCAGAAGTAAAAATGAAACCAGTAATTTTTGGTTTAAAAATACTGAATTGCTATGAATTATATAGACAATAGATCCCATAAGCAGAATATTTTTCATTTTAAATTTGAATTTTACTATTGATGTGCTGAACATTAAAACCAAGAATAAAAATTAATTATATTTAAATAGTAGTTTTTTAAAGCTGAAATTGTACAATTGCTGGGAGTATGATCACATATTAGTACTGTTGAATAAGTAAAGCCAATAATGTAGATTAGCCTAAAATGGAGTAAAAGTTAGGCTGATACAAGGCAGACTCTAAGTCACAACTTGTAACATATTAGGAGCCTAAAATACAGTCAATTTAACTATACAGTGTATTCTCTTCATTTAGAGACAACTCTGTGTAGCTAAATTCAGAATGCTCTTTTAGCTGTTTCTCTATGTAAAATGGTCATTGGATTTTCAGGGAGGCTATTCACTATTTCTATAACAAAGAATAAAAGTTTTCATGCTATATTAGAGGGCTCCAACACAATAGAAAAGACAGCAAGGGAACAAGGAGACAGGATTAAGAAAGGGAAGTTTTTAGAATGGGAATTTGTATAAATATGAGGATTAGTAGTTAGAGGGGACAGATGCACTCTAAACAATGGTCTTGGCACAAAGATTTTGTGTTATGGTATCTGCTGAACTTTCTCATTCTAAAAATCTCTACTTCCATCACAGAATATTTGAAGATAATAATTCTGAACATTTACTATAGAAAAACCATCCAGGTACCATACTTTTCCCTGATGTCCATGTGATAAAATAATTTTACAGTTGTACAAATATATGATGTTCATTTGTATTTCTTCAGAAGTCTATTGGACCTCAATGGCAAAAGACCTATTTAAGTCAAAACAAAAATCATGTCTGCATACCAGCTCCATTTAATCTTGCAGGCCTTTCCTTGTTAAAATCATGCAATCCCAGAATCGTTAGGGTTGGAAGCAACCTCTGAAGATGATCAGTCCAACCCACATTCAAAGGCAGATTCACCTACAGCAAGTGACACTGGCACTTGTCCAGGTGGGTTTTGAATGTATCTGGAGAGGGAGCCTCTATGACTTCTCTGGGCAGCTCCAGTGCTCTTCCACTCTGAACATGAAGCAGTTCTTCCTAATGTTGAGTTGAAATTTGTGGTTTATGGGCATTGTTCCTCATCCTATCATGAAATTTTTTGCTTTTACTTTATTATTGTTACATTTCACCTACCTCTGATCTCTGTGCCCTAGTTTTGCAGACCTTTGTTGCAGATTAGGTAGGGTCTCACAGGTTTAGTTCATAATAAGAGAGCTGATAGTAATTTTCATCTAGATGTTACTGACAATATAATTGCACTTTCTCATCTCACAGGATCTCATATAGTTTCTCATGCCTTGCTCATTTTTTTTTTTGTTTTTTTGTTTTGTTTTGTTTTCTATATTCCAGGATGTGGTGGATTTGATTTCACCAAACCTTTCATGACAAGTATTGTTTTCTTGACCGTGCTAAGATGGGAGACAAGCAAGAAGAGATTTTCTTTTTGACAATCAAAAAAGACTGTCAAAAAGAACATTTTGCTCTGTTTTTCTGTATCCTATTTCTTGGTTTTAAATTTATGAATCAAGCTGTTTTCTGCTAAGGATATATTATATTCTTGAAATAACTGATTTAAATATTAAAAATCCTTGTAAACTTTGAATGCAATGGACTTTTGTTTGACCTTTCCTTACTCTTCTTTACAAAGCTATTACAAGATGTCCTTTCTCACATATACTATTAGTTATTTGTAGTTTATTGCACTGAATATTTATTTGTATATTAAGTGAAGGCACAGGGTTTTATTTATTATTTTCAAAATGGTACGGAAAATGGGTTTGTAGGTGCCCATTCTCTGGCAGCAGGGGGACTGCAGCACAGACTTTCTGAGGATAGACTGGGGATTCCCTGAACCTGAGAAAGTGTATCTCCTTTGGAGTAAAAAATCCCCTAGCATTAATCAGTAAGTGATTTCCCTCCTTTTATCACAGCTCATGAGCTTAGCTGAGGAGGGAAAGAAAAAGAATGACAGATAGACAAGGTCAACCCACCATAATATTGTAGTATAAACATGGATGATAAAGCTTCAGATTAATGAAATATGTGTTCTCTCTAAAATTAAGACATCTGTATGAACACTCAATAATAGCAGTGCCAGGTATAGGATACCCTGAATGAGACTTCTTCCCATGGGCTAATCTAACACATTGCTAGAAACTCATCTTAGCAATGAAACAAACATTTCTAACAAAAATATTTAGAAAGTTTTCAGGACAATAATTGAATTTGCCATTCTGCATGCTTGTGACTCACAGCATAGTTAACAATATTCAAGGAGGAAGGAACCCCAAAAGAATAATTTTCATCTAAAAAAATGCTTACACCTATTATTTTATAATCCAGGAAATTATAGGAATTCCAGGAATTTATAGGAAAATCAGTATGCTAAAAGACTCACTGTGTTTTACATAATTATCCATAAAGCAAAATCAGTTAGTGAAAGAAAGGTGGTTACAAAATGTTATGCGATTCTCTTGCTTCAGGTATTTTATTGATAGACATGAAAATCATAATGAATTACCAGCCACTTTTATTATTTGCTGCTTGACTTCAAAAATGTTAGAGAACATTATTTTCATTTTATCACAGTTTATCATTCATCTTTTACATTGCATTAAGAAAAAGTTGTTCCAAATCCTAAAAGAAGTCCTCTCTATGAACTATGAAGTGAAGGAATAACTGAGAATGCACTATGCCTATTTTTTCCAAATGCTATGTAATGATTACAGAAAAATGGGAAAGCAAAAGGAACTGCTGATCTATAATATTCTTTCCTTGAGACAGATAAATGAGCAGCAGCTTTCCCTTTGTCCCATATATATCTATTCTCTACTATATCTGTTGTCACCTACTGTATTTAGGTTCAAATACTTCTGTAAACCCCCAATGCAGTCTGTCTGTTTATACCTTCAGGTTAGAGAGTGATTGGCTGAGTGCCTCAACAGTGATGCCAAACTTCAAATATCTTCTCAGATTGTTGACTGCAACACACTTGTTTCCACTGCTGGAGGAATGCTTAAAAGTTGCCAAAGGCAGTGTTTTTAACTTTGATTTCAGACGAGCACCACAGTTGTTACATTTCTGCAAACCTATGCTATAAACAAGAGTAAAAAATAGTTAGGTGTGTGGAGTTTAACCATTCCTTACTTTAATGAACCTCTGAAAAGGAAACAGAAGTATTTCAAAAATTGCCACAGTTTTAGTCACATGAAAAAGAATTAAGTATCAGACAAATGCAACACACTCTGTAATTAATATATCCCCATAGGTTTGAAATATAAACCTCTTCCCTCTGTAAAATATTACTTATTTATGTGCAAGAGACTTTTTTTAAAAACAAAGATGCCCCTGAATGAGTATAATTGCTGAAATTCAAAAGCCTGCCCAGATATTTTGTTTTTTAATTCCTTGCTTACACTGAGTGGAAATGAATTTTTCTTGTTAGTAGACTGAATGTCACTTAAACCACTCCAAAAATAGCTCAAGATTTCAGTGTGAATTTAATTCTCTTCTTCTTACCCAAAGATTAGATTCTACTTCTTAAGTTCTCTCCTTTTTATCTTCCTTTTAAAATCACCATTCTTTTTTTTTGTTTTTTCTTCCCCTCAGTTCCTTTAGAATTGAGAACCTATGACCTTTGAAAAGAGAGCTGTTGTCTTTCAAAATATGCTAATAATACCTGATTGGAGAAAGTTACCAGTAGTAATGCAGTGCTGAAAATGTCACTGATAGTATTACACAATTCAAGGTTGACTTTAAAATTATTTACATGATTCTTGGATGCAATTTCCTTTAAAAAGTAAAAACCTTTAAAATAAATTAAGAGATCATACGAGAGCATGATTTTTTTATTTGGAAATGGTACTCAGAGGAGATTGGTTTTTGTTAAAGAGCCTTCTCTGTCAGAAAATTGATGTAGGATCTTATGACTTTGCAGTTACAGCTGTAGATGAGACTATGCCAAATGAGAAACAAAACCCAAAACATATTTCTGCATCTACTTTTCTTGTTTTAACTTCATTTAATCCTCTTTCTCCTCAACCCCTTCTTCTGTCATGTTCTTGAACCCTGGGATAATAATTCTTCTCTTGTACAGTACTAATGCATCTCTGAATTCCCTATCAGCAAATAGCTTTCCTCCCCACTGATTCAGCCATTCTGCTTCTCTCTCAGATAACACAGTTCTCCTTATAACCTCTTCTTATTCACCACACTCTCATTTGTCCCTCAGCTTCTCTATCATCTGTGATTTCATTCACTCCTCACTCTCCTGAACCTTAAAGGAGAGGGAATAAATCATGAAGAAACATATGTCTCATTTTTCAGGCCTGTGCATGAAGCAGTGTAAGTTCAGGTCAGTTCTGGATATGGCTGATTACTTCTTTGGAGGCTCAGAGCTCTTCTGCAAATGGAAACTGTGTGTCCTCTCTGGATGAAATGCAATGCAGCTTCAGAGTTCAGCAGTAAATATTTAACAGATCATGCATGTCAATAATGTCATTGAATTTCCCCCTCTATATGCATTTTTCTAATCTGTGGATCCTTTTTTGTCAAAATTTGTAATCAAAGTGATGCAGCATATACAATTCACTCCAAATATCTAAAGTTTAGCAAAATAATCAACAACTGAAAAAAGATTTAGAACAGGAAGCCTTAGCCAGCATTAACCTGCACTCTATGTGTTAGTATCTGCCCAAACTATAATTAAAATTTTTAGCATGTCAATTTTGCATGAAGCACCATCAGGAGCTATGACCTTCTAGAGACCTTTTTTCAAATCCAATTATTTCCATACTGTGCCCTTCGCATACCCACAAATATGACTAAGTATTCTATTTTGAGCACTCCTATATTAGCCAGGGCCAAAATGTGTATTAAGAAAAGCCATTTATGATACCAAATACCTGTCAACACATTGCTGAGAATATTTTGGACAGAAAGGAATTGTTTGCCTTCAACTAACATTTTTCATTTTTTTTAATTGTTAGCTGAATTTATTGGCCCCAGAAGTATTCTGACACATGAAAAGGGTAATGATCTCAGAAAATTGAAAAGTGTGATACTGATTAGGCAAATGAAAAAAACATTACTCTGCATTAATTGTTACAAAAAGGTTTGATAATGTACTCAAGGTATTATTTAGTGACAGAAATGGACATTTAGGAGGATAAAAATAGAAGAAAAAGTAGAGGTCATAATTTTATAAAAGTAATGATAAGTTTCCTACTGAAGCCATAATAATGGAAATAAATATGCCATCATGAAATCTCATTGAAGTGGATAACCCTTACATTGAAGGATGATGAAAATTATATTTTTACTGGAGAAGCTGTAAGTTTGAAAGTTTAAAATGAAAACTGTGTTAATTTTTATTACCACTTTGGTAATAACATCACTGGAGTAAACAGCTTTTTCCATTCCTTCTGTAGTTCAGTTTCTAGCTAGCTACCTGCAGTGAACTAGCTGCAAAATAAAAAAAGTAATTGAGCATTTTGTGAAGAAGGGAAGGATACAGCTGTTATTAAATACTCTGATCGGTTTCTCCAATTGTAGACAGCATTATAGCAAACTTTTCTTTCTTGTTTCTAGGAGGCTGATGGAAAGAGTACTAAAGAAAAAGATAGGATAGGGAACATAACTTATATAATGTAGTATATTGATAAAGAAATAGTGTGGAAAAAAATCCAGTAATTTAGGAAAAAAAATTTTTAAATGTAAGTGGAACAAAATTGGCATGATCAATGAATCAGTTTGGGATAATGTAATGATAGGCTATATAAACTTCTAAAATTATTGAAACATGACAAGGCCATGTCACTAGCAGTAAGCTATGTCTTTATTAATTACATTAATTTATCTTTGAACTCCTTTAGTACTTCAAGTCTACCATTTTCTGTTATCAAGTCACCTTCTGTGAGATTGGGAATAATTCTGTAGCAAATGCATTAACACTATTGCCATATCTAGATTTTGCCTTTCAGCTTCAAATGAATATTAGCTAAGCAATTCTGTGAGGATATGTTTCTTTTGAAACTTGTGGCTCTGTAAGCAAGCACTGTTTTTGACAGTGTGTTGCATTCAAAGTACTGAAAGTAAAATATATTGCTGCTTCAGAAATAGTTATTTAGCATGTATTTCCAAAAAGTTGATTTATTATGGCAGGAGTACAACTAAAAGCAAAGGTAGGGGTGCAGAATCTAGGCATTCCCACAACTCATTATCTTGCAAATACATGGATTGTCACAGCACGAAGGCAGTGACTGTATTTAAGAGCAGCCAACAAATCTTTTACAGTGGATAGTTACTGTGAGAGGCTTCACAAGGAGAAAGTTGTAAGCGACTTTTGTGCTGCTCAAAGACTCATTCAGGCATGTAGGGGGTGAAGCTTCATCTCTCCAGTTTAGTAAACTGGTTCATTTTAATTAAGCAATAAGGTATAGTAAGGCATAAACTGTTCTGCATTAATTCATAGTGTACCACTGTTAGCCATGAGGCTGAAGGATGTCACCATCAATGCAACAAAGCATGAATTGCCTCCACTGAGAGTTCATTGTGGAGTGTCTTATGGCCACTCTTACATTACTATTTTAAAATATATTTTATTTTTGATTGAAACCGTGTACAAATACAGTTTTGTTTTAATTCCCAATTTTTTCGTTTTTTTAAAGTCTATCCCTTTTTTAATCAATGAAGGATTTCACCTCACCCTGGACACTGCCCATTTGCAATGAAATAAGTGGCAATGGAGGCAGGAAATAGTTCAGGTTTCTTTCTGTTTGGCCGTGCCTGAAACTTCATCTCTTTTCTGAAGAGCTGGTATGCAGATTTATCACAAATATATAAAAAATATAAATTCAGTGATTAAAAGAGTTAAGATTAAATTTAAGAGCTGAGAATCCCTAGTGCTGAACAGGAGGTCAGATCCTTTTTCTTATTTTACTGCTCTAAATATTGAGTATGTCCCTTGCAGTTCAGCAGAATAAGTCCACTTACTTCAAGGAGCTGCTTTGTATTCAAGTAACAGAATATTCTTTTCTAATGACAGTCACTAGAACATGATGAATTTTGCAAAGCATTTACCTGCTTTGTGTGTCTTCATTATTGGAGATTTCACGTATGTTGCAGAGTGGAACCACAAAGAAGTTCCCACACTGTCTCCCATCATATCCACTCTGAGTTACATCTCACCCAGCTTTGGCCCAACAGTCCCACCACCATGGGAGAAAAATGAAAGTTGACATTTAATAACGTAGTAAAAGGCATAATATCCTCAGTATTTTTTTCAACAAAATCCTTCTATTTTATTTTTAACATATACATATGCTTTATTAAAACTAGAAATTTAGGATCAATTAATGATGCTGA
The DNA here is from genome assembly GCA_030060385.1 of Muscicapa striata striata. Lineage (NCBI taxonomy): Eukaryota > Metazoa > Chordata > Aves > Passeriformes > Muscicapidae > Muscicapa > Muscicapa striata. Next base: position 4,534,711 of record JAREIS010000075.1, on the reverse strand, counting down.
TGGACAGAAGAAAAAGCATCCTAATAGGATAAAAACATGTTTAGTAAAACTTTAAATGTCTTCCATCCCTTCTTATGTGTTCTGTACTAATTATAGTTCCTTTTGTTACTGTTCTTCTTTTTCCTGTGCCACTTTTATCATGGTTAGTACCCAATGAAAGAATTCCTGCCTTATTTTTCATTTTGAGGAGAGGTTGTTAGCACTTAGAGCATCTTAGGACTGAGACAGGTCCTAATGATATAAGCTGGCAACACGTTCTCTGCCTATTATAATCAAAATACAATTTCTGTCATAATATGACATCAAATGTATGGAATATCATGCATTTGGAGCACATTGTATGATTAGATTTCTTTATGCTGGTAGAAACCAATTAACAACACAATAGGATATGATACAATACAACTGCCCCATCTCATAACAAAGTAATTATTGCAGCTTTTCCTAACATTAATTTAGGATTTTCTTTTCCATATGGTATATGAAAGAAAGTAATTGGCAGTGTAAGGATGCTATGTTTTCCAAAAGTGCTCTTTGGCAAGCAATAATTCACCAAGCAAATAAGTTTTTGTATATAGTTAGCTGATGGGATGACCATGTGAAATTTTATTATTCATGAATAATTAATATCTGTGAATATATTACTGGTAATAGTTTTCTCTAAAGAACTAGAGATACTTTTAAGACACTTAAGAAAAATAGGTATTTTTTAATTTTAATTTTAATAGCTTCAAAATGTAGAAAACAGTATAGAGGTGCAGCGATGTCTACCAGAAGGTTTTGTATGGCCAGAAAGTGGCACATTGTTTTGTGCAGTCTCAGGGGTTAAGTAATTAATTTTATCTTCATAGAAGATAGCAGCAAATAGGAGCTGGAATTTCATTAAGGTAAGAGCTTGCCCATGATCACCTGGGCTGGAAGTGTCACTTGTCAATAGAGCTTGCCTTTAAGTTTGTTCTGGTGACCTAGTTTCAACTAAACACTGGGTTGTAACTTAGCCACAAATACATTGGACTTTTAAATGATTAAACATCCTGCCAGGAAAGAAGGAGGATATTAATGATTTTTTTTTCTGTCTCCTAGGAAACTGATAAGAACCAACAAAATTACTAAATAGCTCAGAAAGGGTCTAAAGTTAAACTGGCTTCACACAGTCCTTAAAAGCATAAGTTGTCATCAATTTCTCCTCATTCTAAATTAATAATTTAAAAATCCACAATAAAGTATTAGTTTTCCTTTTTCTGTCTAAACACACAGTACAGTGAAAGGAATCAGTACATCTCATCTGTCTGATTCTCACGCTGACAACTAATGACACAAATGTTGATATTTGCTTCTAGTCATAAGCAGAATACCAGTTACCTTTCTAGGTCAACCTTTAAATTACTGATCTAACTCTGATTTTCACATTCCTGAAAGTAGAAAATTACAAGTTAGTAGAATTGTATTATGCCTACAGAAGAAGCAATAACACTGACAAATAGTGTAGGGTGGACATTGAGTAAGTAACTGGAAAATTATTTCCCTAGTGGTAATCAATGTTAGAAGAGGGAACTGAAGGATGGTTTGTAGCAATATTGGCATACACTATGAACATGCTTGACTTGTTCAGGTTTACAAGGAATTAATTATTACTGATTAGACTGATAGGAAATTTTGTGTCAGTTTACAATTTCAAATAAAGAGGTTTATTTTAAAGGATAAGCAAAAATATTTTAATTGGAGCTGAAATCTAAATATGTTTCTTAAAGAAGGGATATAAGCAGATAGATAAGTAATAGCTAAATGTGTTGAACATAACATTATCCTTATCCTAGTGGATGCATTTGTGGGTCTAGAAAGTTAACAGTTATAGAAAAAAATTATCAAGAAATAATTTGCAATAGGTGTGTTTGAGAAACAGATTAGTAATCTCTAGATAAGCCTACCATACTACTTCATATCTCATTCTAAGATTTTTTTAATCAAATTCATTTGCCAGTGTGACCAACATAAAGGCAGAAACTGTTTTCAGTAGAATATTTTTGTGCCATTATCACATCAAATCTAGTTATAATTACATCAGATGTGTCTTTGGTCTTCTAACTTTTTGAATTTTTAATAAACTTGACTGTTGCTCAGGCAATTTGTTTATATTTATAAGGGGGCTTGACTTGGTTTCTGTATTTGAGAAGCATAACATTGTGGAGAAAAAACAAACATTGTTTTCATTGGTAGCTAGCCCCATATTGACAGCAAATACATATTTGAAAATCTGACCTTCTCTTTGCTTTCTATGGTCACTTTATTATTGACATGGGATAAAATGTTTGTGAAAGTATATTAGATTAATCATAATTTCTGAGAGCAAGAAGAGAAACGTAGGAGTGAAGGTGATAGACCTGAAAGCAAGATAAACCCTTCAGATTTATGAATCAATCACGTGAAATTTAATGAAAGTTCAGAGAGTCTAATGTGGTAGAGAATCTTCACAGACAAACTGCAAAGGTGTGCAGCATGGTGCACTTCTGGAAGGCTGCAGAATAGTCACATTAGCATCCCAATATCTTTAAAGTAAAATATCTGCAAAATTATTCATTTGCCATGTATATTGAATGTTAATGACATTTAATACTGCACCTTATTAACCTTTTACATTAGTGGTCAAAAATGAAACACGCTGGGAACAAATGCATGACAGAAGGGAAAAATTTTTCTGATGGCTATTGGGCTCCATTTGACAGTTAATAAAAACCATCAAGTCTGTATTATGTTAGATTAACCAAGATCTGGATTCTACTTGACAAGTCATTATTATTAAAGGCAAATGGAGGGTATTTTCAAATACACCCTGGAGTGATGCATGTTAAAATATGTATGGCAAACCCTTGAATGTCAAGGACATTTTGTGCAGTGTATAATGGAAAACTGCATGTAATGTGCAGTTTGGGAACTATTTTATGCACCTCTGAAGACCTCAAAGCATCACAATAAATGTTTTATTGAAAGCTGTCATACTCGGTACTGGGACCAACTGTATTGCAGATATTTATGAACAGTCATCAGTTCAGCATCTCAATGACTCTGCTAAAGGAGGAAAAGAGCAGAATGGCCCATCTTTGTTTGTTTTCTCTTCACTTCATCACCTGAGTTATTCTAAATAGTCCTAAATTAGTACTGGAATTTTCACCTCAATATTCTTTTAAAAACACCAAAGTCTTCTAATTTTGGTATCAATGTTGCACAAGGCTTTTATTTTCCAAAAGTCATCTGTTTTCAATTCCATCTCCAGGTTTTCTTGTATTTTCTTATATTAAAGAAAGTTATTTTTATTTTTCCACTCCTTTGCACTAATTTTTAAGAAAAGTTAGTTTTTAGGCATATATTTGTTGAGAAATCTAAATTAAAGTACAAATTTAAATTTCCAGTAGTTTACAAACTTTAAAACTCTAATATTGTTAAGACAGAAAAAGACCTGATTCAGCTTCATAGTTATAATTTTCTAACAGAGAATCTCCTTCATACTCATGGGAACAATTCTGTTTTAGCAAAGAAAGAGCATTACATCAAATATAACTGTTTTCTCCATACAGAGAGTAATTTTGCAACATGTACTGTCCTATGATGTGCCCACTGCCTCTGACTATCTCCTTATATGATAAAAGTAATATAATGCCCAGATAAATGGCAGAATAGCAATGAAAAAAAGTCCACAAAGGTTATTCTACATCAAAGAGACATTTGATTCAAATTTTTACATATTTTCTTTTTCTTTTTAAAGTCCAAGTGTTTTGAGCTTGGACTCAGGTCTTCAGATACTATCAGTCTTCAAGTCACTGTGATCTTCAAATTTTATCAGGAGCGGATGGTCATTTTTGAATGAACTTTTTGTACTTTTGGTGCTGAATGCATCACTTTATGTTTGGTCAAGACTTGTTGAAATTTAAAAACTGATGAGCAAAAAAAATGCCACAGATGAAAATGATAATGGATTATTGTGCAACTGGTGGGTTTGAGGATATATGCCTGCTAGAAGGAATAAAGGGGGTAAAGCAGAGCAGAGCAAAGTGCTTCCTCTGCATGAAAAATGTGAGATAGTAATGAGGATTTTTCAATATGTCCACAGCTAATTCTTGATTTTATCCCACCTTTTATCATGTCTAGAGATGAAGCATGAAAAGGACATTAATATTATTCTCTTTGTGTATGATAATATCATCCTGTCAAAATTTAGATAATTTACTGTAATTTGCCACAAATTTTGCAAATCTGTAATAAAAAAAAAACTTTTTGAACTCTGCTTTTATCATTAAAAGACCACATTACCTTTGTAATGGGAGAGTATTTCAAAAATTTACAATTTTATATGCTCACTATTATGGTAACAGAGTAATTTCCTTACCTTTTATTCAGCTTAGGTTTCACAGAAATCCTTTGTATGAAACAACTTATATACAAAGAAAAAGGTACCACACTGAATGCCAGTTCTTGAGTCAATTTACTAATAGAAATTTAATTTTTTTATGTAAAAGAGTACGACATTTATTCATCAGTTAGTACAAAATTATATAACATTTTGGAAATAAAAGTGCTTGTGGCAATTTCCCACTACATGAAAGTGCAAAATTTTAGTTACTTCATACACATTTGCCATAAAAGTGTTGTGAATCTTGAGGAATGGGAAGCTTAGATTTTTTGATTGTGCAAGCCTTGAAGATTCAAATTTCTTATTGTATGCATAAGGCGCTCAAACACAATCCCTGCTTTATCAGGGAGTTGAGCTAGATGGTCTCAGTGGCCTCTCCCAACTCTACACATTCTGTGTTTGTGAATCTGTGTTATAACTCAGTGAACTTTCAGTGAGACCTGACTTTGCTGTTGTCCAGATCTACAAATGAACTGAAGAGTCTATTCTCAGGAATGCTGCACACTTAGTCTTCCCTGTCTTATGTGATTTGCAATTTTTAACTAAGTAGAATTCTCTGTAACCATGTGTAACATTAGTATTCCTAGATAAAAAATGTTACCAGCCAGATTGAGATAGGATAAAGATTTTTAAAAGTATTGGAGGAGGATTTATAACTACTTCCAAGATAATCTTTATCAATCCAGAAAAATAGTGATCAAAGTTAGGACTCTAGGAATACACAGAGACACACAGAAACAAACCATTCAGTCTAAGACCTTATCTCCTATAATGACTCATAATAAGAATCTCAGAAAAAAAAAAAAAATCAAATCTAGAGAGGAACTCTAGATCACTTATCTGAATTTTGTTGATTGATCATTTAGGAACTTTATCATTCTGGCTGGAGAATAATATTTATTTTCCTGGAATGAATTATTTTAACATTTTTTAATGTAAAAAAGAAAAAAATTTTTGATAAAATTATCTTTTTTCCCCCCTAGCTTCTTTGCTATGAGAAACAGAAAGTAATCATTCCTTATTCACCTTTTCCTGATCAGCGTGGTTTTACATACCTTTCAGAAAGCCTTGTTATGTTCCAGGTGAAAAAACTTCTCTTGTAAAAACTTTACTATACTTTTAATAATCTTTCTTACCCTTCTCTGTTCCCTGTTTGTTCTACTGCATTGTCTTTTGTAGGTGATCAACCTGCATAAATATGGCTTTCAAGTATGACCACAATATAAATTTGTAAGTGGAACCTCCTTCAAAAACATTTCTAACATTCTTCATCACTACTGTTGTTTATCTCTCAGTAATACTTTTTTTTTCCAACAACCTTTGGAGCATAACTCTAAAACATATTTTCTGGGCCTCAGTGATTGAATTAGGCCTATGCCTGTTTGTGTCTATAGCTAAAATTTTTAAAGGTTTTTCATGTGTGTTTCTTTTCATTAGTTGATGTTGATTTTTAGGTACTGGTAGTATCACATGACAGCTTTAATAAAATTCTTATGTAATGCAAGGTTTGGGTTTCTTTAATATTAAAAATTGCATTATTCTAAAATTTTTGTCATTAGAAAATATTTAAACATCAGCATTCACTACTTCATCTGTATCACACAGACATTTATTATAATGCTGAGTTTTCAGAACAGAATTTTGATATTCTGTTGCTGATTTATTTTACGCATAACACTGACTAAATATTCTGAAGTTTTTTTCTGGTCTTTGTTTCTTGCATGTGGGCAACTATTAATTCATAAGTATCTTTCTTCTTAATTGATGTTATTATAAATTCTTGAAGACTTTTCAGAAGGAACCTTTGAAAACCCACGTTTTTATGACTAAATTCTTAGATTTTGAATAATTCCAGTCTTTCTTATCTGCCTAACTTGTTAGGACATTAGAGATATTTGTGTGAGATTGATACCAAGATATCAATATGTGCCCTATATGTGTTTGATATATTTTAATATGAACCAACAAGTTCCAAATGACTCATATTTTCAAAGGACTTGCATATTTTTTTTCAACTATGCTAATTACTGAATACATTACAGGAAGCTGTTTCTCAAAGAGATGATTGAAATCTATGGTTTTCATTTAGAGATTAGCTGTTCTGTCAGGTGCTTTACCTGATCTTCTGAAAGAGAGTACTTCTGTCATGACATTCCTCAAAGACCAATGCAAATCCCCAATGAGTCATTCACTTATTTCTAAAAAAATGAGAACAAAAATTCATTAATTACACCAAAGGCTGGAAAAACTCTGTTTTGACCCCTGCCCAAAGCTAAACAACGTATTAAGTTTTGTATTCCTTCTCTTTGAAATTTGAACCCCTGACATCCTCCTTTTACTCATCTAACATGTTAATCTTCAAGGTTTTTAGAGTCACACAGTTATCATAATTATAAGGGGTTCAATATCCAGGAGCTCTACTGTTAAAAGAAGATTATAAAAGCTGGACAGGAGATTCAAACTCAATCTTCCAGTTCAATAAACAGTATAAATCAGATATAGCATTGCCTCATGACTGTCATCATCAATTACAAGTAGAGTGTGAACAGCATGATAACCCACTCAAGTAACACACAAGAATGATGTCTTGATACGATTCTGGGTAATAAAATGGTCTATCTGTGAACTGCTGCAATTTAAGGCATTCTGTAAATATTATGTACAATGTATTTCCCTCTCAAATATGCAAGGTACCTCTGAGATATGCATTTGCATACACATTTTTTAGACCTTTACTATGTAAGCAGAATAAATTAGTAGATATTCTGAAGAATTTTCACTCCTTGAGAAACTTTTATGCATTCATAATTTTCCTGTAAATCATATGCTTACAAAATTTCCTTATTTAAGCAGTTCCCACTAATATTTCAGAGTAACTCCTCAGACATAAAAAAGTGTATCTGGTTATTATTCAATTATAGTGATGTTTTCCCCCCATTTTCTCTTAATCATATGTTTAAACTCCTTCATTTTTATATAGCACAGCATTTCAATATAGAGTATTCTGAGAATCACAAAATAGTTTGAGTTGGAAGGGACCTTAATGATCATCTAGTTCCAACTCCCCTGCCTGGGGCAAGGACACCTTCCACCAGAACAGCCTGCTCAGAGCCCTATCCTGCCTGGCCTTGAACTCTTCCAGGGGTGGGGCATCCACAGCTTCTCTGGGCAACCTGTTCCAGTGACTCATCACCCTTGCAGTCAACATAATATCTAATCTAAACCTGCTCTCTTTCAGATTGAAGCCATTCCCCCTTGTCCGAACATTACATGCCCCTGTAAAAAGTCCTCTCCAGCTCTCTTTTTGGCACTCTTCTGCTGCTAGGAAGTTGTTTCCAGTCATAAAAGAGGTCTCTCCTAGTCATTGCACAAGTGACCTGCCATTTAGATTTCTTCATAATGAGGATTGGTTTTCTTTGCAGAACACCATGTCACATGGTTATCCAAAAACATGAGTCGACTTGCAGTCATGTTCTAAAAGTTCATAAAATGGATCAGAAATCTGTAACTACTAAATGAGTGTTGTTTGTGTGGAGAGTCCTGGCACCAAGCTAGTGAGCTTTCCCATCAGCTCTGGAAATGTCACTGAGTTTCTGCAGTTATGTTCACTACTGGACTTTTCCTCCTAAAATTGTTGTGTGGCACAAGGCAGCTGATGCAGTTACCCCAGAGATGGCTCTATTTTACAGCAGCTGAAATGGGGTCTGGCATATAGCCTGTACCTGTCTGTGTTTGTGAATTCCTTGAGCTAAATGGTATTTTTATGGAGTTAAGAGCAGGTATTTATAAATGGAAGCTGATGTAATAAATGACTAAGAGTAAAATTGGCAGAAGTAATAAATTACAGTTCAGGCCATGGTGTCTGCTGTTTACTGTGCTCATTCAGCTTTGTTGTTTTTAGAATGTATTTTGTATATGAAAGACACTCTATTTCCAATCTATTTTTTAAACTTTTTTGGTATCTTGTATGAAAGAGAACTTTTTTTTTTTTTTTTTTTTTAATCTAACACATCATCCAAAACCAGAAAATGCCTTTCCTTTTATTATTTTCTTATTACGTGGATGTATGGAAATTCAGATTATATTCCTGAAATTTAATTTTAATTTCACACAATCAGTATTTTAACTTTTTAAAATATGTTTTTTTGGAAACATAAACTTAATTTCAGTGGGCAATATATCTGCTTTTTTCATTCTATTTTACTTTGAAGTCACCAAAGATCCCTGATTCTTCACTTGGGATTTTTAACCATAAAAAATATTTTTCTTATTGTATCTAAAACTATTAATTGTCAATTTATCTTTCATATCTCAGTCATAGGATGCAAAAATATCAAAAGGTAGTGATCAAAAAGATTGGAGTATAGAGACAGGCAAATATTTTACTTCTCTACTCTGTGTCTGAACTATCCACAGATCATCAAAAGTGGCTGTGATCTCCTAAGATTTTAACTGGGAAACAGAAATGTTCACCTTTTCTAAATCCAAAATTGAGAAAATACTTATCTTTGCTCTCTGAAACCATGTATCTAGCAATTTGGTTGCTTGCATATGGCAGAATAAATCTATTTTTTATATCTAATTTTCTCTTAATAATTCAGATTTGTCATTATAAAAGATCTTATTTATTAACATAGGTTAGACACTGAGATTTGAGAAAAAATAATGATTTAACACTTACAAGTGTAACACTAAGAATAGCCCCCTTGTATATCCTTCAAATTATCATTGCTACCCTCAGATTTTCCATAGTCTTAGATTTGGCAGAACTGCTGCATTCGTGTGGACTTCTATTAACATCTTATTTCCACAAAACTAAACAAAAAAAAAAAAAAAGAAAAAAAAAAAAAAAACTGAAAGAAAAAAAAAAAGAAAATAGAAAAAAGAAAGAAAAGAAAAAAAAAAAAAAAAAAAGAAAAGAAAAGAAAAGAAAAGAGAAAAAAAAAGATAAAAGGATTTTTCTTTGAAGGTGATAAAATAATATTTTACTTTCATTTCAGTGTAGAGGTAAAAGTTTTGAACTTTATCATCATTTTAAATAGGATAAGAAATAATGTATATGTGATGAATTGAAATGTAAAATAGTGTCAGTATAAAGGTATAAAGTTTTAAAGTTAACTTTTCACAGATTTTATTTTCATTCCACTATTAAAAGAATGACAATTACATAGTAGAAGTAAATTGAATAATTTAGCATAGTCAGTATACTCAAAATGTTGAATAATAACCTATTCTAAACTTTATTTTTATTTTTTTTTTTTTATGAAGGGGAAATAGTTGCAGATCCATCAACAATTTAAAGTACTTCATTATAATACCTTGGATGTTATGTAATTTTCTCGAGCTTTTTTTTTTTAATCCCTACAAAAATAATTTGAATAAAATCATTTATATGTCAGTATTCTATATGCTGAGATTGAGTTTTCTTAATCTGTAACCTATCCTGAAAAATCCATGAGACTAACATGAGATCAGAACAGAATGTAAAATTATGAAACTATTTCTGAATCAGCATGAGACTAGACAGCAGAAAAACACATGAATATCCTTGCTTTTGAACTCACCAGTACTGAGTGATTTAATCTGTGCCTTCCACACAGTTTAAGCATTCCTCATAGGCACTCTTTCAAGTGGATATACATGTTCAGAATAAATATAAATCATACCAATAGCTCTATATAACACAGACTAGAGAAGAATACAATTGAAAAGCAGAATTTTTGTTTAAGACTCAAGCAATATATAAATGTTTCTCTGTTAGTTTATTTAATAGACTTTGAAAGGTTTCTTTTGCTAGTGTTGCAAAAGCAGAGCAGCCAATAGTGTGTCAATAGAATTCATGTCTTTTACATTTAGTTATTCAGCTAAAGTTGATTGAAAATGTTGAGAGTTATGACCAAGACTGGTAGTTTATTTTCATTTTGAAGCTGTTTGATTTTCAATTTCCTGTATGTATATAAAAACACTGATTTAAAGTTTTACACTTAAAATTTGTTTATCACATAATAGGCAAAATCGGAACATGGAGGTGAAAACTAGGCAAACCAGAATTTTGTCTAGAGCTTGGCATATAGCTACTCATATACTTTATGTATTCAGTTTTTTGCTTCTTGACACGATTTAAAATTGTTGTCATCAACACACTCTATATAAAAAAGGGAGAAAGTTTGAAATTTCTTCAAGTAAAGATGCAGACATAAAATTGATGACTTTGAGCTCAACATGGGATGAGGAGATAAGAGCATGCTGATTTCAGTCATCTACTCTTTCACTTACAGAATTAGTTTTCTGCTTGATAGTTAGAAGAGAGAGAGGGATAGGAGATTGAGTGATTTTGTTTACTTTCTTAGATTTTTCAGGTTTTTCTCTCATTTAATTTGCAGACAAATTCTACCAACAAGTGACATTTAAGGCTCAGAGAAGGATAAGTAGTCTAGTTTGACCTCTAGCTCAGCTAGTGTAAGAGAAAAGCCTAAAACTTCCTAGAGAAAATTTAAAGCTTTCAGATTGCTGTGCATGCCTTTAGCTGTTGGAATGGGGTTTATTTTGTTGGGTTTGGTTTTTGATTTTTTTTCTCCCCCTGGCATCAGGATTGCTGTATACTGTTATTACTCACTTGTCAATGCAAGAAGTTCTGGTTTTGACTTGACACAAGATGTCAATAATGGAGACGTGTGACAAATGAGCCTTTCACTTTTTTGTGTGCTTGGCTATTTTGTTCCACCATGAACACTATTTTTTTTTTTTTTTCTGGAGATTTTCACCACCTGAATATTTCTTGCTGGTAAACTAGTACCACTCTTCAGTCACTGAGGATGGATGCTTGGTTGCTTTTCCCATGCAGTGAGCACACAGCAGGAGAACATATGCTGTATGGTGGCTTATGTGGGAATTACTCAGAGCTAAGGAATCTGACAGATCTAAGCCTCATTCAGCTGATATAAGGCACTAGAACTTCATTTGATACAAGGCATTACAATAACCTACATGAAAATCAGGTGTAATACCTTAGTGATGCCTATGTAAATGCTATTAATGTAGCATTTCTAGAAATATGTATATCTATAAAAATATAAATATATATATTTATATATATGTACATGTTATTTAAGCAACAAAACAGTCAGAAAATAAGTCAATTAAACAGGTGTAACAGGATACAAAATTCCAAAGTTTCCATGAGAGTAAAAGGAGCCATCCTATTTCAGAAAATCTTCTAGGCAAGGTGCTAAAAGGAAGCATGGTGACAGCTCTGAGAAAATAGATATTTGTTACTGCTAACAACATAATAAGGTATAACAGGAGACTTCCATTTTTATTTCTATTCATTTATCATATTATTTAAATGAAGGAGGAAGAGAGCAGGAAAATACAAATAAAACTGTGCCAGCAACCAGAATGTCCCAACCAGCTCTGAGAAAAGACATTTTTACAGCTGAGATTTGTTGCAGTATGTTCTCTTGTTCAGCAGACCATACAGGGCTGTAAATGTGAAAAGAGAGAATACAGCAAAGGAAGAAAAGCTGCTAGCAGTTTTTGACTTGATGGAAAAACTAAACACTTGGTTTGACTTTTGCTTAAAAAAACTCTACAACCTTAATGTCAGCTTTCTGGTTTTTGAGATCTGTGACCTATGAAAGTGGTTTCCAAGTGGTGTCACTGACTACAAGCAAACATGGAATTCCAATGAGCAGCACAGGATCTAAACCAAATCCAGCAGACAGCTACATAATATTAGGGATGCATACGTATAGTGTAGCAGCAAATTTCAAGATTCTGGCAAGAACTTCTTAATGGCACTTTTCTGTAGCTCATTTCTTTGGAAGAAATAATTATAATAACAGCAACAGTACTAAAACAGTAATTAATTTAATCTTTTAAGTATCTTACTGTCAGTGTTTCAGCATGTCTGACTGTGTTAAATAAACTGACTGTAACTCACAGAAATATTGCAGCACTGATACCGGATGGCAGCTGGACCATTCACCCTGAATTGTGCCATGCCCTGGAGTTTTATTTGACTGCCATGGTTATTTCCTCCCATTTTCCAGGTGATGCAGCCTGCCAGGAGTGAGAGAAGACATCTGTAGCTGGAGAACTGCATTAGATTTCAAAGGGCACAAGTCTCTGCTCATATACCCTCAGGTCTATACTGTGGTCAAATTTCTGATTCTGGCACAAAGCAGTGGGGCTTTGCAGAGGTAACATTGGCTGGAATAACCTCTTGATTTAATTGGTTTGAGGTCATCATAATTTCTAGTCTTGTGTCTGCAAAGTGGGAAGACCTTATTTCATAAGTACCCATGTCTTTGCTTATAATTAGCGTGTAACAAAAGTTTTCACAAGGTGCATGTGGTTATTATTCATTCCAGATTTTGTAAATGTGTCTTTATTTTCAGATTCTCTAGATTCTGGAATGATCTTTGTGAACTTTGTTTGTTTCACTGGTCCAAGATATTAATGGGTGCTAGGAACAGAAAGGTAGAATTCCACTAAGATTTTCTCATTTTAAGGAGATTTCTTTGCTCATTGTCAGTATGTTACCTGATCACAATAAAAAAAAAATGAATGAGGTGGCATTCAGTTGATGTCCAAAGAATATACAACTATAATGACTTGCATTTGAACAAATTCTGGAATGCAGCAAAGCCATTACAACTGATTAATATACTCAATAATATAAGTGAAAAGAATCATTACTGTGTTACCCACCATGGGACAATTAAAGGCTAACTAGTAACATTTTATATAGACTTTGTTAATCAATCAGTAAAACAGTATTATTTTCTATAGCCACAGGAGGATTAGTAGCAATAGCTAGCCACTTGAAAATACTTAAATAAACCAAATATAGAGATGTTGAATTTTTAAAGCAAGGAAGGATTTTCAGAAGTAACTATTCTATTAGTCAAACAAATGTAGCTAAAAAAAAAAATAAATAAAAAAGTCTCTTCTAAAAAAAAACATCTCTGCCAGTTTTTTGAGTCAGTTGAAATTTAAGCCAGTTGAAAACAATTTTTCCTGGTTGAGACTCAGTATTGTGGTTTTTTTTACTTTTTACTTCTGTTTTGTTTTTTTAATGTTATTTTCTTTTCTCTTATTTCCTCTTTTGTTTTATTCTCTCGACTGTCTTGTTTCTTTACTTTTGTTTTTTTCTTTTCTTTTTTTTTTTTTCTTTCCACTTTGGGATGGGGAATGGGAAATGGTGGTATTAAACCTAACATGGCATTTTGGTGTACGCTATGTCCTATTGAATGTGACATTGGGAGTATAGTTTTATTTTGGTAACAGGAAAGATGACCTTTTCCTGATTGCATGGAATTTACAATGAAACATAAACTCTCCCCATGCTGATGTACCATAAAAATCTCATACTGCGTATTGCAGAGTAGACCAAAACTCAGTCTCCTAAGTATGCATTAGCATGACAAATTTAATAGAAGTATAGGGGTAATGGCCAATAGTCAAATGTGTTATGTTACTTCTGGATTCTAAATTATTACAATATCATGCAACATTCTTAATACATTTGTACAGATATGTGTGTGCATATATGTTTATGCATGCATGCATGCATATATACATACATACACATATATATATATAAAATGCAATTTTTGGGACATCATTTCTGAAAACAAGTCAACAGAGATAGAACAGAACTTTTGAAAATAAACAGATTTTGAAAATTGCATTGTAAAAGGTCTTTTGACAATTATTTCCTCCCTTTATGACAATAAAGATCATCAAACCTACAGTTATATTTATTATTTTCCTTTAAGATTTCATATTTTCTCCCGTATATTGTTTTAATCTTTATTTACTAGGAAAAAATTCAAAGCTGTTTCTGAAATCAGATGATTATATTACTCATTTTTTTTCTCTATGCTGGTTTAATTCTCCAAATTTCTGCTGTTCCATAATGTACGATAAAGGAGAAAGAAACTCTGGTCTTTTGAAAGCTTTATCTTAGAAGGATTTAAATCCTTCCTTTATATTTTGCATGAGATTTGGACTGAGTTTAAAAGCTGTATCTCTCCTCTACTATTGTCTCTCTGGGCTTTTACAAGTGGGTATTGAAATTTTGTGACTTACAAAGAATCATTTATCATATTTAAGCACAGAGTAGCTTCTAAATGTTATAAAAGGAGTAGGGATTGCTGTAAACTCTAAGGCCTTATTTTATTTTTCTCTATATTAGCACTATATTTAATTTTATTGTTGAAAATTTCTTGTCCATACTTTCTGATTATTGTTAAGCATAAATGCTTGCTCTCTTGAGGTTGTAGTTTTCATTTTCTATTGTGCCAATTTTCCTCTTCTAGCATGGTTGTCTGAGAATTTAAATCAACGAACAGAGTACAACATTTCCAAGTTCTTTTCCCCTATCGACTTGAATCCTTTTTTCCCTGCGGTTAAGGAGAGCTGCAGATTATCTATTGGCACTTGAAACCTCCAAAAAGCTCCCAATACATTTATACTCATTAATGGTTACTTCTATATTGTCCTTATTAGAGACGGCCCACGTGCTGATCCTTCCTTCCAACTGGCAAGTTCAGTGGGAAAAAGTGTCAGTTTCATCATTTTTATTCTGAACTCTGCTCATTTTATTTATGAATAGCTCCTGCAGAAATCGTTTACAAATGGAACTGCCTATAGGACATGAATCCTGCTGCTGTTTTTGAGGGCTCACAAATGACTTAAAGGGATCCTATTTTTACTGCCTTTCCCAGCAATTTTCATATTGAACATTCTCAAGCTACAGACAAAAATCTGCTTAAACTGTTTGTCTCCTGCCAGCTCTAGTTCAGCTTCGAGGTTAAGCTGCAGTTCCTCTCTATATGGTAATAAAATGTTAACAGTTTTACACCTATTTGCAAAATTTAGTTATTCTGTTCTTATTGGTGGATTTAAAATTAAAGTTTCTCATTTATACTAGTCCAAAGTGAAACTATTTTTAATTCTAAGTATTTGTATACTTGTGTCCACATCTTTATTAGATTTTTCCTACTTCCTTAACTTGACACCATGAGGTAATTTAACAGAGAGAAGAAAAAAATTAATAAGGAAAGGTTAGTAAAAGATCCCAGAAGCATTTATAGAAATTCCTAACTGCAGAGAAAGAAAATAGATCCACTGGCTTTGATGTTCAAGGTCCTATAACTGATGGTGCCTTTCAGCAAATAAGCAGAAATGCAACCACCAATACTAAGCCAACAACAAGCAAAAGAAAATTAAGATCTCTACTTCTCTCTGAGATTAGGCTTCATTAATCCATGAGTTCAAATATTACTGAGGTGTCAGAATGGGAGGGAGCAGGCAGCCTATGTTAACTGTGTTACTGTATAGGTCTTATTTTTATCCAAAACCAGGTTCTTGAAATAGTAAAAGTATTTGTTGATGCAGTGAAAATAAATCAGAGCAACCCTCAGCAAAAAGTGAATTTGCTTGAATTGAAGAAGATAGTGGTACCCCATTGCACAGAGACAGCAAAGAGAAGGAAAAAATTTTCATGCTTGCTTGAGACATAGGGCTTATTCTCAGTCTGCCACAAGCATATTTTATCACCTCTTAGTAGCCTACTGCTCTGTAGAAAAAAAGTAAATTTCCTGCCACTCTTTTTAAAAACTTGTAGCGATGGTACTCTGTGGAGAGATTGTGGTACTTTTTGAAAATTGAGGAAATGGTTTGAGATAGTCTTTTCTAACTCAAAGATAAACAGCACGGTATCATAAATTTGTTTTCATAGGGCTTTCTCCCATGTTTCATTAAATCAGACATTCTTGTCTTCTTAGAACCTGGTTTGGATTTCCAGACAAGGGTATTTTTTTTCCCTTAGATTAAGTCCTCACCTTCCTTGTACAACTGCTAAGTCTATCTAGTTTCTGTTGCAGCAGATTACCTCCTGACAGCAGAATTTCATTGAGCTGTCTCTGAAAGCCCCTCAGAGATATAACAGAAAACATCATTTTGACTAACAGAGATCTCATGTTATCAGCTGGGGAAGGGAATAGCTCATGGCTTCAGAGAGCTTTAGAGGGGCCACTGAATGCTCAGTAAAACCCACAATTCTCTTCTGCCCTAGAGAATTAACAGTTATAAAATCTGCTTGAAATTCAACATCAAATTTAGACTCATAAGTTTATGTGTCTATGCATAAGTTCCCACATGCATACTAGGCATCTAAACTCCTGTTAAAGTTGTTGTAGATTTATTTTCCAATGTTTTGGACTTGGTATGTACATGGAAATAGGGATTTTATTAGTGAGACTACACTGTAAGTACCCTTCAGAGCCATTATGCAAAGGATATAACTTCTTTAGCCCCTGGTAAGAACATGTTGTTGATTTTGCTAGTAATGTAATAGCTTTTGCTTTTTGTTCTGGAGTTCAATGGCTCAATTCCTATTATGTCAGCCAAATGAGCAGCTGCCATATCTGCATTTAATATGGTTCATGAATGTGGGACACAAGCTAAAATTCAGCAAGATTACCATAGAATCTTGTATAACCAAATTTATTTAGATAGAAACTCACAGTTTATTGAAAAGAAAATCAACTATTAGCTGAATTTCTGTTTAACTGTTAGTTTAGGCATCCTAAAATTTCTGATTTTGATATAGAAGGGGAGCATAGTATTTTAAATTCTAAATTATAGCATTTATTAAATGGGAAGAGAGAAATATAGCATGATTAGAATGCAGACTCAATCTCTGAGAAGACTCATGGCAAACTTCTGATGTAGTTTTTACTGTGATTGTTCTCTCAACATTTATATTTCCTGGATGAATAAAGAAATAAAGATTTGTAATCAGGTTCCTAACTGGTGCTAAAATATAGTGTGAAGGTAAGGTCTCCAGTCACTAAACATAGTGACTCTGGACTATTCTCTGTTAAGTGCAGGTAACAATTAACATTTTGGGAAGTTATTCAATCTCTATTAACTCAGTCTCAATATTGTGTGATTCATCCAGCCTTAATCAAAGAAGCCTTTACGCTATGCATGAGGATAATCTAGCATAAAAATTGCAGCAAGGTATTTTTTAAGGGGGGATGCAGAGAATGCAATTGCCTCAAGTATTTACAGAAACCAGTTATCTTAGTGGAGCTAATAGAGGCTATGATATAGTCAGAAAAAGAATACCAAACATTTTTCAGGACTTATGGAATTTGAAAAAAAACCCTGTAAATATGCTTTATAATTATTACATGTATATTATTTGCATATATATTTACAATACTTTGCCTATAAATGTTGTGTCAATTGATGTGTTTAATATTACTTCATAATCAGCAATTAAACAAAACAATAGCTTCTTAATAACAGTCTACTATATTTCACATTGAACTGTAATTATGTAGTTAGAGTACCACTGCACTATTTTATGAGGCTGTAATTTCGTTCCAGAATGGATAAGCTATAAGACCAAGGTATAAATAGGCCCATGTGATGAAGGGATAAAAATTGTTTCCTCGTAAAATAGCACAGAGGAATTGGTGTCTCTTCTACACTGAGAGGTCCTATTCTTTTAAATATATGTCCCTGGCAATGCTGGGTCCTTTGTTTTTTGTTCCATACTAAGATGACCTACATATGTCCTGTCACAGCTTCGGTGGAAATGCTGGGCACTTACCAGGACACTCTGTTCTGTTAATCCTGATGTCTGAAAAAGAAAGCCTAAGGGCCTGAACACCTCTTTGACTTCTTTCTTCACTATTATCAATTAGTTTAATAAGAAATGCCATTCCTTTCCAATTTGAAAAAATAGAACTATAGTTAAGGCATACATAAATCACAGGCTGGATATTAACCAAAACTAATGCAAATCTAACTACCTAGACAGTTATTTTAAAACATTAAGGTAATTTATAAAATCTATATTTTGCTGCTGCAATTAGGAAAGGGAAAAAGCAATTAAGAAGAGAGAGGACATAAAAAAAAAAAAAAAAGAGAGAGAGAGAGAGAAAATTTTAGTCTTCCAATGCTGTTTTTTCCAATGGTCTGTATTTCCTTGTTTGATTGTTTCTGTACCTTTTTATCATTGCTATGGAATAAATAATCTTATTTTTAAATACCTTTAACCTCTTATTATATCTTAGTAAGCACCTACATGTAAGTTTCTGCTTGAATTCTGGCTTCTCTTCAACCCAAAAGCATTACAAGATTCTGTATGGTTGATTTAAAGATCTGGGGGAAAAAATGCTTTGACTTCTGAGAGACCACTGGCTGTGATCATTCTGAATGTTTAGATAGTTGAGCTGTTCAGACAAGCAGAAATGTTTATTAGATGCAAGGCTGTTTTCTAGCAGCAGTAAGTGAATGGATTTTTCAGGAAAATCTATGAACAAATGTTCTGGTCGCTAAAAATGTTTTGAGAACTCCACTCCCATTAGCTTTATACTATAAGTGTCAGGAGTAAAATTCACATCAATAAGAAAGAGCTGGAGCTGTATTTGCAATCATAAGTTCACATTCTCTGAACTTCATTCACAATAAAAATACTTTTGTGCAAGATTTGACCTTTTTGTTTTCTGTATTTAAAGGAGAAAACATAGGTAATGTTAGCACTTTTAAATAGCTGAAAACCTCAAACATCAGAGAGCGACTGATTTAGAGCGTGTAGGGTTCATATACGGTTCACCTTGCTCTGTGTTTGTTGGTGGTTTTTATCCTTAAATATCTTCAGAATTCTTTGATCAGGTATTTGAGTTTTATCTGCAGATAGGTTGCTCTCTTCAATGGGGCTCCTAATTCTGCTGTAAAGCATACAGAAGTCATCTCGTCTACATGGCTCTGCAGATCTCCCATCCTTACTACACTTTTCAAGTTTCACAGGGGCTGAGTGGAAAATCAATAGGTTTTTATAACTAAATTAAAAACAGTGAGAGGCCCCCAGGAAATGCATTCTGGTGTAATTACAGCCGTGAAGTGTAATTTTTAATCAACAAGATTAAAGATAAAACAGATAAAACAAAGCACCGCTCATTCTATGGAAATTTTCAGTTTGAAAATTGATGAGCTAGTACAAATGTATTTAATTGCTTTTATAAATTACTGTCGTGAATTAGAAAATTATTTTTTCTGAATAAAATCACGTGTTCACTTTTTGCAATGAAGGAAGACAGAAGGACTTTCTTTTAGAATGTTGCCCAGAAATGCAAGGTTGTCTGTGTTTATGTAGAATACAGGAGGAGATAAATTTAAACAGGGTCAATCTTTCTATCTGAACTTGCTTAAATACATCACAAAATTCTCAGATTCTCAAAATACCACTTGAGTATAAAACCGTATTTCTAACATAGGGCAGGTAAGGAGGTAGCATATATGTAACCAGCTACTGAAGGTCTAGTCCTTCTATATGATTTTACTTCCTTAAATAAAAGACTTGTGTTCACAGACTGCAATAAATTACCCTTTCCATTTAATATAAAAAACATCTTCCATTTATTTATGGTTTTCATATGTATTCATAAATTATTTTATTTATTTATTTTTTTTTTTTTTTTTTTTTTAGAATAGGGTGTGAGGTTTTTTGTTTTGGTTTTATTTTATATGGAGTTTTTACTGTAAAGTTACTTAAAAATCAGGATGTGTGAAATTTAAAGAAAATTTCACACATCTGAGGCAATGCATCAGAGGAAAGAGAAACAAGAATATTTTCATCTTCACTGGTTCCTTTTTTTTTCAGATGAAATTCCAAAAGATCACTCCTTTAAAATATATTTTATAAATTGAAGATCAAATCCATAAAGTACTGACATCCCTCCAAGCTTATTTCTGTTTGTACATGGTTAGAAATCTGAGCTGGCAAATCACAGTTTCACAAAATGTCAATAGTGCCTTGTGCTTGTACTGCTCATTGAACAATCTTTTTGCCCTGGCCTTCTAGTCAAAACTTATTGTTTTTCCTTATAAATATATAAAGCAAGCAAAGCTAGATATAGACTTTTGTGCTCTGCAATTTCATGGGTGTCAGTGACATCTGACAGGCTAAATTGTAACAAGGTTGAGATTTAAAGTGTACCCTGTGTTTTATGAGCAAATACTTTAAAGTGGATAATATAATCACAGTTCTCATAGTTTCTCTAGTGTTTCAGTTTTTCACTGATTGTGCAAGAATTATGAACTAAACACACTTTTTTTTTAAACTTGGATATCCAAATCCAAAGATTTTTTTTTCTTTTCTCCTAGTTTCAATTCTATATAAACAAAAGTGAGAGTTTCAATCAAAACCTACTGAAATACTGATAGAAGCAATATTAGGTGGCTTTGTTTCACTTAATTTTCAGCATATATTTCCCAGCACCTTTTTATTCTAAAGTACCACCCCAGATAAGTACAGATGTCCTAAGCATGACATCTTCAATTCTTACATAAACACCAAAATTAATTTTAAAAATAACTCATCTGTAATCATAGGCCATCCTAGTTCAGATTTTATCAGTTGGCCCGAAAGAACTAGATTTGGTCTAATTAATGATAAAACCTTTCCAGCTCTGTTCCCTGCCTTTCTGCAGAGCTACTGTCTTTTAATTCATAGTAGATGTTACATTCCTTCTCTTTCAGCTCTTTCTCTGTTTCCTTTAGTTTGTGATATAATGTTTTCTGTCTATCAATGAGGCCTTTGTGGGGCCACTTTCCTGTTTCTATTGTTTTTTCCTCCATTTCATGTGTGTCAAATTTTGATTATTCTTTCTAACACACAGAATAAGAACTCTGTCCACCATATTGAACTCCTGATAAGTTTGCAATTCTCTTATATGTTGGAAACCCACTAGAAGGCTACATGAAGTTAAAGATGAATTTGTTATGGTATTATTTATGGGAAAAGTTGTTTCATCTCTATTTACAGGAGGAAAAAAAAAAAAAAAAAGTGGATTCCAACAGTAAGTAATTAGAAAAATAGAGAACTGGAAACATTTTTGATCAAAAAAGAGGAAGGGAAAGAAGGATTATGACACAATTGTTTAGAATAATTTATTAAAAATTATTTGGATTTAGATTCACTGTGAAGGAGTAATAGCTAGAATTTAGTAATTGAAATTTTATGTGTTTAAATATCCCCTGATTTCGAACTGCACATTAAGCAAGTGCAAAGTTGAACACTGCATATTAAAATTTTTATCTCTCAAGATTCATTAAGAAAATGTATGTGCAATTATACATAGACAACAAACATTCAAATACATGTACACTGAGGTTGCTTCAGTGGAAGAAAAAATCTTAAATAATTTAAATAATTAAAGATCAAAAAATGCATGATATGCTAACACACAGAAAGCAGGGAAGAACATAATCTCACTGAATATTCTGAAAATATTAGCTTACTTGGTAAGGCATCATCTCTCTGAAATGTAGCTATTTTTAAAAAATATATAAAAATATATTTTCAAGTATTGTAGGTAGTAGTCAATCTCCCCTTCATCTCTTGTGATTTTAGAGTTACAATTTCCAGCTAAAATAATATTCCTGCCTATACCAAGGAAACAGGGGAGTCTGTCTAGCAGACATTACACAAGAAAGTGAAACTGACTGTAAAGTGCTGTGAAATGCATGTAGTAAACGCACTGAAAGAAATTAGATTATCCTCCCATCACCTTTCTTTATAGAAATATGACATGTTTCTTGTAAATTATAACAAGAGCAAGCACAATGTTTTCAAACTGAAGAAATTTTTGAGATGATAGTATTCTTTAAGACATTGATCTATTTGATTATATTATCTAACACAGAAAAGCAATCTGCCACTGCTTCAGATTTGCAGATGAAAAATACCAACACTAAAAAATAAGAATGGGCTCAGGAATAATAATAATAACAAAAATCAAAACCAAAACACAACCTATTTTTCTATACAGGGAAATCCACAGGAGGCCACAAAAACTGCTTTGCAGCACAGAAAACACATGTATACTCCACTTCTTTCTCCTAAACACAGAAAACTAATACAATTGAAAAAATCAACTTGCTCTTCTTTCACGAAGAGGGTCAGCAAGATTTATATTAAAATACATGTATATATTTTGAAGCATTTTTACTACTTGAGAAAGTTATAGACTTTTTTTTTTAAGTAGTGGAAGTAGAAAAAACTACAATTAGAAAAATTATTCCAAAAATCAAAAACAACGCTTTCCAAGCCTTTAGTTTCCAGAACCAGATACTGTCTGCCTGTGTTACCACAATTGCTTGCACAGAAAATCCAAATCATAAGTTCATTTATAGTAAGTGATGTCAGCCTCATTTGCTGTCAGGAAACAGAATGTCCAGAAAATAAGGTCATCCAGAACTGAAAACAAATTTGTTTTCTTCTCTACTTTGTTGTTGACTCTTAAATTCTGAACCGATGTGTGAGCAATGCTAGAAAAATGAGACATTTGTCATTTCATAAACAAAGACCTAAAGTTCAAAAAGCTGTAAGAAAGGAGGAAACATTGGAATATGTGATATGTGGGGGGGTGGGAAAAAAAAAAGTTGAGTGGAAATCTTTCTGGAAATACAGGAAAATATTAACAGTAGAGGATAGAAAACCAACTGTGGGACTATTTTATTTTTTAGTGACTTCTGACACATGGAACTGATGTGGAGAGTGTAGATGCATAAAGTGATAACACTTGTGACCTGCAAGAAAATAAACTTAGAGTAAATAGAATACTACTTTTGTGAGTTCAATTATACACTAAGAGTTTGAGAATTAAGGTCAGAAACCTAATTCTCAATCAGCGCACATATCTTTAACTATGTACACAGCCTCAGTTTCTATAATTTATAATAAAATCAGAAAAACAAATAGAGAAGGAATTTTTTTATGCTACAAGGTTTATGGCCCTTTTTTTTTAAGCATATTTAGGCAGTTCTGTAGAATTGATATAAATGACTGGGGTGTCTAGGCATTCTGACAGTGTTATTTATAGACAACAACAACAACTGGGGACCAAGCTATCTTGCTTGATATGTCTCTGTCTTCTACTGCTCTGAGTGGTGACTAATAACCAGGGTTAGTGAAGTGCAAATGCACTGATGTTAAACAAGAGAAATGACAAAAGGAAGGGGAAAGGCATGCTACAAAACAAAATGAAATAAAACAAAATGTGTTCTGTAGGAAAACCAGAGCACAGCACAGTGCACTGTAGCTACTTTCTCTGAACATTCTGAGTTTTGCATTTTCCATTCAAAGTGTTTACACTTTCAGTATCATGCTGCTTTCAGCTTCACCAGGGAATACTGCAAATGCTTACTGTACAAAAACTTTTTTTTTTCAGTTTGTTGCAAGAGTTTCTTTTGGAATTCTCATCATGGCAGCTGTCTATCACTTCCTGAAAGGGTGTGTCTGTTGTCCAATTTGTGTTATAAAATCAGGAAGGTTAAACATAAAAACACTGAAATTCCAAAACAATATGAAACATATTGTGCAGTGCTGTCAATAGTTTATCACTGGTTTCCTCTATTTGAATTTTTAGGGAACAAGACAATCTAATAAATCTAAAAAATAGTTTTAAATAAACTTTCATCAGGCAAAAAAACCCCAAGACAGATATCAGGGACAAAACTACTGCATTGAAACTTTAGGTAGGAATTAATATTTTACAGTGATTATATCTTTAGCTCCTTCAGAAAATTTTCAAATTAGTAAAATATTATTATTTTAAGAAGAACACATTAATATATGTAGTCTAGTGGAAAAGGTAGAGTCAAGGAGTTTATAAACTTATTATTAATCTTAAACGTTAACATGAGCAGACGTAGCAAAATCACAGCAAAAAAATCAGAATTGCAGAGTGACTGACAGGTGCCTGGATCAGTATGAAATTTGAATCTTAATATTAACTTTTTCTAGCTGCAGAACTTTACCACAGTTCGTGTGCAGACAAGAAATCTGCTGCCCTTTAAATATGACATTAAATATCACAGGAAGCAAGTTGGCATTTTGTTAGTTCTCCTCTTATCCCTCCTGTATGTTTGCTAATGGACTGAAATCCTCATGACAACAGCAGTAGGAGAAGCTACAGTTCTCCAAATCTCAATTCAGGGACTTTTGCAATTATTTAAGCAGAGTTTGCAGCACTCAGTGTGCACAGTCTGTGGGATTTTTATGAAAAACTGATGTCTTCTGAGAACTTCAGGCGTTGAACAGTGATCTGTATGCTGAAGGCAAGTTAAAAAAAAAAAAAGAAAGTTTAATTAAGGCATGTGAGTTTAACTGTTAAATAGAGTGGCACAGCATTTTATAGAGTGAAGGCAGGAAGATTTTCTCAATTGTTTTCTTAATCTAAAACTTTCCTTAAGCAGTAAAGTATCTTACTCAAGCTGTAGATTTCAGGGCAATAAGAAGTTAAATTCTCCTTTCTGGAAGATGACATATTTAATTGTTTTGGAAGACCAATCTTGAAAAACAGTTTTACATCCCTAAATATCCTTACATCTGCTTATGCCCCAGTAATGCATCTACCTTGACATATCCTGAGATACTGGTGGGGAAAAGCAGTATATTTTCCTTCTAAATAATAAAAAAAGTAGACATTAATTTGGTTTTATATATACATGTGTATGTGTCTGTGTGTTTTGCTCAGTATATCTAGAAATTTAACTGAGTGTTGTCAGTTATCAAGCATGGAAGAATCATAACTGAAAAGGATCAGAGAATTTTTGGTGGCATCCAGGAAATAAGTCACAGTCCTTCCTTTCCTGTCTGCTGATTTCATTATCATTACTGTGAAATGCAGTAAAATTTTCTGTGTTCAGAAATCAATATTACTTGCCTTTTATAATGTGCACAAAACAGAATTTTAAGCCCTCACACGAAATTTCTATGATTTGTTTTCAGAAGAAAAATTTCCATGTTTAGTCTGAAAATACTATTCTGGAAAATGAATCTGCATAGTAAATATATGCACTGAAATTTAAAGATTAGAAATTTATTAAATCAGACTAAAATGAAATTGCTCATTATGTTTTCCCTTTTTTAGTATTGGCTGCAAAATACTTAAAGCTTAAAATGGCTTTGCATACTTGGGATAAATTGAGAAGAAGGAAAAATAGGAAGAACTGTGAAAGTACTTACTGTGTAAGATGCACTGCAGTAATACTTGCTTTGAATTTTGAGCATATTGATAAACTTGTCAACAGTGGCCATTATCCTATAAAATCACTATAAAATGTCATATCACATTAATCACTATAATAAAACACCTTTAAAATTTTCTTTTCATATGGAAGTGCTGGACAGTTGCAGATGTTGAGAAGGATTAATTCTTTTATCATATTTTCTACTTCATACATACATTAATACATATCTAGCATTAATTTCTAATATTATTTTTCAGCTTAAAAATAAGTATCAGCACTTTGACAGGACCTGGGATGATTTCAACAGGTTCCCATGAATCTTAGGAACCACCAGAGCAGTCCCTTGGGGGTAAAGGTGTTAAAGTTAGTCAGAAGCAATGGGCCATGAGAAGGATAAGACAGGATTTTCCAAGAAGCCTTTATTTGGCCTCAGCATAGTGTATCAGCAGCACCTGAATACCCAGGGTCCTCTGAAGGAGAGATCAAATAAAGGGGAAAAAGATCTGTGAGCTATTGAATCCTGAGAGAAGTTGAAAGGACTAGAGCCAAACTGCTCAGAATAAAACCACAATTACTCTCAAAGCATCATATCTGTATCCAGGGCAGCATTATCTATAACTCTTGACTTCTCCTTAGTTTATCAGGTAAGTTAAAGTGGCTGTAGGTGCAGTGCACACATCCAATATGTTTTTTAAAATGGAAGACTCTAATAATTCTTTTTATACAGTTCTTCATATACTAGATGAGATTAAAAAAAAAAAATAGGAGTGAGAACCTTATAGATAGCACAAGAAAACAAATATTCAGGGTTAACTGTGCCTTTAAGTATAGCATGCTCCCTGCTGAAAAAGTTCCCATTTAGTGTTTTGGTTGGGAACAGCCTATTACAATTCCTCTTTTTCTATTTTCTTGTTTGCTAGTTTTCCTCAGTCTAGAATAAAGGTAAATCAGTCTGAATAAAAAAGAGGTTTATTCTATATGGATAACAACGAAACCATGACAAGAGAGATTGATGTGTCTATTAAAGAAGTAAGTGAGGGAAATCATATCTTAGTTGTGCTAAGGCTGTGCTTGCTGCTCTTTTTCTAAATGTTTTGGTATACAATTTTGTGTTTTAAAAAAATAAAAAAAAAACCTTTCATCCAGCAAAGTCAGGCAAATAATAATTTAGCTTCCAGGATAATTTTGAAAATAGCTGAGTATTCATGTCAACATCCAGATTCCCAACAGACTATAGGTTCAATGATCAGAAACAATCAGATGCAATTACC
The DNA here is from genome assembly GCA_030060385.1 of Muscicapa striata striata. Classification (NCBI taxonomy): domain Eukaryota; kingdom Metazoa; phylum Chordata; class Aves; order Passeriformes; family Muscicapidae; genus Muscicapa; species Muscicapa striata. The sequence goes on along the minus strand of JAREIS010000075.1, from coordinate 4,507,972 downwards.
TGAGAGCTTCTTTGAGACATAGCAGAGTATAAAATAGGCTAGTGGGGTTAGTTTGTTTTGGGCTGGGTTTTTTTTTTTTTTTTTTTTTTTTTTTTTTTTTTTTTTGGTTGTTTTGGGTTTTTTTCAGTGAAGAAGACTAGGATTGCCACACAGAAAGGTGCAGCATTTGAAATTATAAATAACTGGAAAATTCTTGGTATCAAAATTTTTTAAAACTACTGTTAAATACATTAGGAAGCATCATGGTGCAGTTTAGTTGGCTACAGATACTTCTCTTTTTGTCACTGTTTCAGTTTTGCAATTGCACTTGTTTACTATCAATCCACATCAAGACAGAGAAATTATTTGATTGTGCAAAAAATCAGTGTCTTATGAAACAGTGTTAGGGCCACATAGGATTAATGGAAGCTGATGAATGGCAATGAAGCTTAGAAATAATACAGACAGGTGAAAGCCTATAGATATTTTCACAGTGTTTCATTCTACATTTTAATTATGCTACTGGTCACCAAAATCCATTTCTGTGCAGTGGGTTTGGAATGTTGCAAATGGAAATAACTTCTTAATGTCTATGATGATTATGTGATTGGAAGCAACTAACTTAAGAAGTATTCCCTGCTATACCTTCATAAACCCCTATCTGCATATTTTTTATCTCATCTGATCATATAAATGATAATCAGAGGGCTTCCCACTGCACTTAGTATTAATAAACCTTTTGAGAGTGCCTGAAATAAATCAAATTTAAAATGAACCTGCAACCTTAACTAACCTGCCAAGACTTAAGACAGAGCATGTAGCTCAGAAATGGAGGGCATGGAAACTTCACTGGGTTGTTGAACTTGGTGTTGCTTCTCAGTTGTGCCCTGGCAACAGCTCAGGGCAAGGCTGAAGTCACTACTGCCTTGTCCTTTCATCCTTCTGCATGGAGAGAAAATAAAATGGGACAATCCAGATCTAGTTGCAAACCAGCACATGACAGATGACTGATGTACCCATGTCTCAACAAATACACAGAAATACAGTACAAGAATGATAAATAGCCTGTAGTTAAGCAGAAAATCAGTTCTCCTTGACAACCTCCATTTTTGTGATTGCAGAATAGCTGTTGAAGTCCAAGGCAATAACAAAATCTACTAATATGAATGAGTTTGTAGCAAGTATTTTGACAGCATAACAAAACTGGAAACCTAATTTAAGGAAAAAAGACATTTTCTTGGACTTGCATGCACTGGTATTATCATAGACTTTCACACTTTCAAATTAACAGGAGTAAAGCCCTGGTTTTGAACCCAGATTCTTCCACAGTGGAAGTGTCTTTGAGCAGCTATGAAGCTGACCAGCATGTCAGGTCCCCATCATCTCATCTATGAAGCTAATAAAAAGCTTCAGAGTGTCAATGAGAAATGGCAAGTTACTCAAAAACCATGACAGAGTACAAACTCTTAAATTAGATGCTCCAACACAATTTTTGTGATACCATCCTCCCTTTATTTTCATTATAATACTTAGTCTTATTATCTAATTATTAATGTAAGGATGTATATTTGAGGAGTCATGGGATCCCACCTCTGGTGCTGATTGTCCTTCACAACTACTACTGAAAAGGTAAAGGTGAACACAACACCTCTGTGACATTGTGTGCTAAAATGTAGATTTGCAATTTCCTGTCTGGAGGATACATCCAGAAATTCCCTATGTCAAGACTAGAATGGAAATTGAGAAATTATTCCATTTTCCTAAATTTGGATCCATGTGACTTCTAAAGAGGGAACACAGAGATCCTGAGGCAGCCTCCTTCTTACAGATCTCAACTGTTTTTCTTGCTATCACAGCAGCCACAGACAGCTTGCTTGGACACCACGCTGAGATGAGTCAGACCTCTCTATGCATCAGAAAGTTTCTTCATGCCCAACACCTCTGGAGACTGGACTGAATGATGCAGATAGGGTGGTTTGCAGCAGAGGAGCTATCATATTGTGACACAAAATTCTGCAGATATTTTTGAAGGAAAAAGTTGTTTCTACCAAAGTGTTGTGTGGATGGAATTGCTGTCAGACATGTGAGAGCCTCCAGGGTCTGGGATTTCAAGTCTTAATCCAATATCTTGAATCAGAAATGCCTAACTCTTTTTATTGACTTAAAAAACATAGGATAATAATGTTTTTTTTTCTTAGATACCTTTTGACAATTAAGAAAGTGGGTTCCTAATTTAGACACTCATAAAATTTTTAAAACCTACTTTTACTCATAGTTAAAAATACCATTCATGCAAAACTTATATATTAACATGTTTGCTGTCTGTCTGCTTAATATTTATTCAAAACCCTTTCCCACTGCAGCTGAGAATGCTGCTTCTAACCCAGAAGTTAGAACAGTGAAGAACACTAGGGATGTAGAACAATTGGCATTGTTAAAGGCAACAGGGATAGCTTTCATCCAAAACATACTACGCATCTCACAGATGCTGGTTATGTCCCAGAGCTGGTGCTGATAAATGATGTACAACACGAGTGAATGCTGAGACACAGCCAAGCAGAGAAAAGGGTATCTAGGAGGAATTCCTACACAGAAAGAGGCAACTCATTAAATGAAGACATCAGGTACAGCATTTATTTTTTCTTTGCACATCTGTCTTCCTCCTTTCTTAAACTTGGGACTTGTTTGTTTGCATGCTCTGTTTCAAGATAGAATCTTGGTCATGACAGCAACAAAACTTTTCTTTTCTTTGTGCCTAGGATGGGCTTATATATATATAGATGTGATCAAGAGCATCTAAAGGAGGTCTTGAAAAGGTGCTGGGCTCTTCTGGGAAAGCAAGGGTGCATACCTAAAAGGAGCTCTGTGATTCAATATGCCTTACTCTTCCTCCCCCATAATGGCTACCAGGTTTCTAATTTTCCTTCTTTCACTTTTATATTTCATGTTTTTTCCCCAGTTTCAAAGTATCTGAGTTGTCCTAAAGAACATCTCTATTATTTGAAAGGTTGTACAGTTTATTCTAGATTTCCTGGTTTTGGCTGAAGTAGAGTTAATTTTTTTCACAGTGGCTGGTATGGGACTGTGTTTTAGATTTGTGCAGAACAGGTGGTTGATAATACAGAGATGTTTTTGTTATTGCTGAGCAGGGATTGCACAGAGCCAGAGTCCTTTCTGCTTTTTGTACTGACACACTGGTGAGGAAGTTGGGAGTGCCTGGGAGGCTGGGAGGGGACACAGCCAGGACAGGTGACCCAAACTGACCCAAGGGATATTCCAAACCACATGTCATCATGTTCTGAATATAAAGTATGGGAATAAGGAGGAAAGAGGTGAGGTTTGTAGTGATGGTGTTTGTCTTCCCAAATCACAGTCATGTGATGGGGCCCTTCTCTCCTGGGATGGCTGAACTCCTGCCTGCCCATGGGGAAACAGGGAATTAATTCCTTGTTTTACTTTGCTTGTGTGCTTGGCTTTTGCTTTCCCTGTTAAATTGTCTTCATCTCTTGTCTTCAGCCCTTGAGTTTTACAGATTTCACCCTTCTGATTTTCCTCCTGATTCCACTGTTGGGGGTGAGGGGGAATGAGTGAGTGGCTGTGTGGAGCCTCATTCCAAGCTGGGGTTAAACCATGACAGCAGTCTAACCTGTCTTATATATTAAATTGTGTAAAGAACATTTGCCACTAATTGAAAACACGCATAAACTTCACAGATGAATGCCTCAGTCATTATCTTTCAATTATGAATCTTGGCTCTATCTATTCTTCAGTATCTGGTTTTGAAATCACCTTCAAATCCTGACTTATAAACTCAGGAGCCTGTGTAAGATCTGGAGCATAAAGAACACTTTGAGTTTTGGCTCTGCATTATGTCAGATCCTATTTATGGGGAAATATAAAAATTACAGTCTATGGTGACTATGGTGTGGCACATTTTTAATGGAATAAGCATAATTTTCTCAGAAACACTGGCGTTTGAAAGCAGAAATCAAAGAATTTGCAATATGTTATACTATGCTCTGATCTACTTTCAGAAATAATAGGAGAGTTTTTAAAGGAAATCATAGACTTTTATCCACTCAGCTCTTAGGTTCAGAACCAGAGAGTGCTGAGGATTGAAGTGTGACTCACTGACACTGATTCAGGAGTCACTGAGGACATTTTAAACTCACCCCAGCGTAGATCCGCTTGAAGTGACATGATCCACCAACCATGAGAACATGCAGATTTCAAAACCTTAAAAAGTTGCTTGTTTTAATTTGCTGCTGATGCTAAAATGTTTTCTTTAAAAATTGTTTCTCTTTAGGCAATTGCTTACAGATACAGGGGAATGTTCTAATGAAATTTTAATTAATAAAATTAATTTTAAAAACAATATGAATAAGTGAAGAAATGTAAGTATTCACAAATTGTTTTTTCTTACAGAGGAAGTGAAAAAAATACTTGGTTTATTAAAACATTATGCTTTAGGATTTTAAAGTTTGAGCCGCTTGTCCAATTTGTGGTTATTTCATTGAAATGGTCTTCCCTTTTGGAATTTATTTCATTTTAGGAAAAAAAGTATACAAACTTAAAAATTAATTATTCATTGATGAAATAAAAAATGCTGGAGATTAACAAGTCATTGTCTTAAGGGCTAGGGAGACAATGTGTATATACTTTTTTTAATTTTTTTTTTTAATGGTTTACAGCTAGGAGGAGAATAAATTAAGCAAAATTTTCCCATTTATTTTCATAGACTTTATTTCTCAGATCTACTTCATAATATGAACACAGAAAATGTTCCAGTCATGTCATGCCTCCCTTGATCATTATCACTATATTCAGTTCAAAGCAAAATTAAATAGGTACAAACTGGTCAGAAAGTAATTTGGCTGGTCACTGGAAGAACAATATTAATCATCAGAAGATAATGTATTCTCTTAGCCCTATTCATTCTCTCAGAATTAGTTCTAGAGCTTAAAATTATTCCATGGCCAAAGTAGTTTGGATTTAAGCAACAAAATCAATTAACCCGATTAATCATAGATCCATTTGATCAGTGGAAGGTGTGATATAACAGCAGACTATGATAGTGAATGATTAATGAATTTCCTTTCAGTCCTGAGAAACCACAAATAGGAGTGTGATTTTTCTGTTCCATTTCTATCAGTAATTATAGGCCTCTGTGCAAAATGTCACACTAGTTTTATAATAATTTTTCCTCCTCTAATGCTAAGATTGAGAAGAGACTCGGGTATTTACGCTTTCCCTTCTTTCACTTCCAGCAGTAGTAAGGCTGACTAAACAAGGGGACTTTGCATTCTGGGTTTGGGTCATGACACAATAGACGGCTGAGTCCAATTACTTCTCCTAACCTGGCCTGCTGCAAGAAGGGTCATGTTTTAAAATGTAAAAGAAAGGAGAAAAAGGGCATGAAGGAAGCTGGGAAGAGCAATCAATATCCATGTCCGGTCTTTCTCTTCCTTACAGTGTAATCACGTTTTTATCCTTGCATTCCACAGAGCTTGGTTTGCAGATTTTTTTAAGTCTGGGACACATTTAGTTCTTTTTCTTCCACAATGGTGGTGCAAAGCCTGCATCACCATAGTAATTGTTTATGATATCCCAAAGAAAATGAAACAATGAGCAAAAGTTTTATGGTGTGGAGGATGAAATCTTTGTGTGTAGACAGGATGGGGTGGGAAAGGTTGTTTGGATATTTTCCTATTGACTGTGCTATGAAATTTCAAACCTAACACAATAATTAATGAAACTTATGTTTCACAGTCTAATAGTTGTCTTCTGTATTCTGAATCCAGAGCTATCTGTCCCATGGAAGCAAACTGTTTGAAAAAGTGTTTTTCTTCACACTACCTGCCTAACCATGCTTAGTCTTGCATTGGATGATTCAGTTTACTTCTTTATGACACATACTAGCCACAAATATTCATTCCTTGTCCTTCTTCAGAAATGTAAAGAAACACACACATTCCCCTGCACAAATTTGTTAAAGAACAAGATGGCTTAGTTGCCCCACTGTATAGCTTATTTCCTAGAAACTTTAGTATATTACTGTATTGCACTGCTTCTACAAGTGCTTTTATGAACAGCTCATCCAGCAGCAGTGCACACAGTGGATGGAATATAATCCCAGTCTTCCTTGAGAAGACAAACAGAAATTAGCAGAAGAGTTCAGTCTGATGCCAGTGCACACAAGTCTGAATGCTGTTTCTATATCCCTCACAACAGACTGATGTAAGTCACTAAAAGAAAAAGAAGTCATTGCCTTTTCACTTTGTCAGATCAATGGTCCATGAATAAAGAACCCTTCATGCCAGGAATTAGAATAGATTGGAGATCTGTTACTTTTGTCTTCAGTGTACTTGAAAAATTAAGGCCATTATGAAGATTTGTGTAGGCACTGGTTTTCTTGTTGTGTTTTGCCTTTTTTTCTGATTATAAATCCATTTTTTCAAGACTTTCTTCTATGCAAACCCAGTGTTAGTATGCCAGTGTAGCTCTAAAGGAAATATTGAAGTACATGAAATATAGACCATAATTTAAATATTAAATGCATTTTTAGCAACTTTACAGGGAAAGTTTTACAATTATTTCATTGATTTATTACAAATCAGATTTTATACTTGTGCAACTTATTTATTTAAGTATAACTGAGGATAACAAGTGATATGAGAGAAGAGGAAAATTCACAGGTGAGATAAGACTGTCTTCCATTAAGTTTGGCTGTGGCTGTTATTCTGCTCTGCAGTTACCTATCCAGGACATTGAGGATCACTTCCTGATACTATAAGTCAGTTAAGTAAAGTCTGGTATTTCTTTACTATAGTTGGCTACATTTACAAATGTTCATGAGTACATCCATATCCAAGGAGGATAACAAGGAGCATAGAGAAGTTCTTATTGGGGATTTTGATTAAAACATTAATGACAACTCTATTAAGTAAAGCTATTTTTTTTAAAAGGAAACATTCAAACAGAAAAACAAAGCAAAACAGAACTATCAAGGTCTTTTCTTCAAGTCTGCCAAAACATTTCCAGTGAAATATTACCCTTTTTCCATTCTTCCACAGCTATACCCTGCTTCTGTGCTGCAACAGAGAAATGAAAAACTGTTTAAACAAACATAGACTGTAGGGCCTAGGTGATGATATCTTTCCACGTTAAAACAAAATAACAAATGATGATTTACCTTTTAGACAATGACAAAAAATCTTAACTGAACCAGTCTTAAGTGTTTAACTCTGATAGCTTTCAGTCATCAATTGAAGATTACTATAAAATCATATTTCTGTATTATAAGTGATTTTCTTCTTGGAAAGAAAGTTCGCATGTTGCAGTTCCTGGTTTGTAACTGGTTCAGACCTTACATGTTCATTTCAAATTCATAGACACATGGAAGGGATGTGAGACAACCAAAGAAAAGAAAAATGAAGTACAGAAGACCTGAAAGATTTTGTTGTTATAGAATAAAGCACCTTATCCCAGGCAACTAGCAGGCCAAATTGCTTGAAATATCTCCTTTATCAAAATACATACTGCTTTAATGAAATACATACAACACTTTTGTTGTGTTCTATGAAGTAATATTTAGGGAACACAATTTTTGTTTGTTTTTCTAAACATTGAGTCTATATATGTGTGTATATATGGGGGTATGTGCTCATATTCTTTAGTTTTATCAACCCTACTCACGCACAGAAACAATGTTTGGACTTGTGATGTGGTCTTGTAGGGGAAAGAAAAGTATGTCTCCCCTCCCAACTTGTTTACTTCTTTTGCATTTTAATTTTTGAGCTAACCAATGCTATCTAAGCATCTCTCATTGAGCTACAAGAAAAATAGATATAATCAACATAGAATTTGAAGCGTTTTTTTGTAAAATTCATGAAGTTTGTCAGAAAACACAAAGCCAAAATCCCTAGATTAAACAAAAAACCTGACATTTCAAGGTTCGAAATATCCAGGAAAGACCTTGATAGTGAATAAAACAACCTCTGACTGGGACTTTTCTTAGATTCTGGATTTCAGAGAAGCTCTTGGTTTGTGTCGTCTCTGCTACATCAAATGGACAATTTGTCTCCTCATTATTTAATTTGTCACACACCACTTACCAAATCCAGGGAAGAGAATAGTCTCAAGGAGACTTATCTTTGATGGTTTCAGTAAGGAAAGCTTTATGCACTCAGTGTCCTCTCCTTTTAATTTGTGAATATGAAATGAATAACTTAAAGTGGTGACAGATGGAGTCCGAACGCTCATGCTAAATGAAGTTGTTTAAAATCCAACTATAATTACCTGTGAATATCAAAACTAACTTATTTTTTCTTTTTGAGCTCAAGGCTTTGAAAATTTTACTACTTTTAAAAAAATATATAACACCAAGTAATCATACAATATTCAATTGAAGGCAATGAATATTACATAAGAAGAAAAGGATGAAGCAAAAATTTGATACATGTGAGATTGATATTCAGCAGAGCTTTATGTGTGTGAAATACAATAATTGTTGTGGTAAAAAACATCAAGCTGCAATAAAACAATGTTGATGACTTGCCTTGGCTATTGTAAGATATTTATTATCTTGTTTCCATTAATGCTGTGGTAGACTCACTGGGATTTTAATTTAATTACTCCTATTTCAAATAAAATTGAGAGAAAAAAGAGGGAGCAAATAACAAAAATATGTTTGAAGACCACAGATGATATAAACAATTATGAGAGTGATGCTCATCTATAAATTGTACTATGTATTTTAAGTTCATTGTTTTTAATAGATTTTATCATGCTTTGAATTTTTCAGAATGTTTCTGAGTGATTTTTTATATTAAAGATAAATATTATTTCATATGCTTGTGTAGAAACATACTTATACATAACAAAAAATATGCTTTATGAATTTGGGTGCTGACTAAAAGTAGAAGTTAATAAACTAGACAGACAACTGTAAATGGAAAATATGTCAGATCAAAAGTAGAAATGCAATGCTTAAGTTGGTATATCCTAAAATTATGGATTAATTCCATGGCATAAAAAATATTTTTCATATACCTTTTTTTTTGAGATAGATATTAGACAAAAATAGTCCATGAGTCTATTAATCCTTCAGTATTTATTATTTGTTTTTCATAACGGTATGAAAAATGGAGTTTAAATATCACAACTAAGACGTAAAAAAGTCAAAGGCAATCCAGTTCTACTTTTCATTTTATTTCGGTTATCTATATTCACTATTTGTTCCTCTAACTTTTGAAGAAAATTCCAAACTGTGGTGAACTTAGAAATCAGATCTTCACACTAGTCCCTAAGAGGTTCATTGAAATGGTTCAAAAAATTCAAATTTGAAATTTCTATCTCCATGTTAGATTCATACATTTTGTTGTAGTTGATACTGTGTTGTCTATAAGAGTCTCTCTGTTGGCTTACATAAAAATAATCTTATTTTCACTGATATGAAGAGAGCACCATGTCACTTAACCACAGACTAATAGTGAATGTTCTCATCACAGATTTATAACATTTCTTACAGATGCTGATGTGTGCATCCTTAGTATCCAGAAAAAAAAGGAAATTATCTATCACACCCATGCTTTAAATGGAATAGATGAAGTACTGTTGATTTTTCTCAAGGAATGTAAAGTATGATTTTTATTGCAGACCATCAAACTTCAGTCTTGATCTTCAATTTAAAGGAAGACATGTAATAACTCAAGAACATAATCTTATTGTGGAAAGATCATTATGTCCTCTACCTAAAATCAAAAGAACAGACAACCTGGAAGGTGGGATCACTTGTAATGAGCCACCATTAACATTGATAGCTACTTTCAATTCTCACTCCTGCTGAAATAATGCAATTAACATTTCTTCAGCATAAGAACTCCCTCAAAACAATCAAATATCATTTTACAGTTGGCTAAGTATGATATTGAGAAAGAAATGAAATAGTTGGAAAACTAGTTGGCAGCATTTTAACATTACTTATCAAGATTCTTGCCATGATGTTGTCAAATTAATGTGCAAGCAAGGACTGGATTAGAGTTTCAAACACTTGCTTTTGGAAAAGCTCCTGTGTGTGTCTTAGGCAATCTAAAAGACTATGTCCATCTTTGTAGATGATAATTTTGTGGAAGCACGTGTTGCAACCAAGACATGGGATCAGGTCATGTAAATATTATTAATCTGTTTTTCATCAGATACTTGAACATTGGATAAAGCAGCTAAAACAGCAAACTCAGCTGAGTAGGCCTCCAAAGCAGAAACAAGTAGCTGTTTCCCAGAAATCTCAGTGCTATTAAAACTAGACTGCTACTAAGATATACAGTTTTATTTTGATGTATCTGTGTGATCCATATCTCACAGTATTTGATATAAATAATCTTGAGCTATTGTGGTTTTTCTATAGTACATCAGTACAATACTGATGATATTTAAGAAAATGATCTTGCATACTCGGACATTTTTCAATGGTAGAAAAAGAAACAGAGGAAACAGAGAAACTATGATCAGTATTTGAAAATGCAGAAGAGTAATATTTGCTTCTTTGAAAACTTGGTGCAAAATCTGAATTAAGACATAGTTTCTACTTTATTAGGGGAAGCGAAGCAAAATCACTGTGTTGCCGTTTTTATATAATATAATTTTAGTCATTTGCTCTGCATTTTTTATTTTTTTGTTTAGAATTCCAAATCCTGAGTGTATTAAAGAGTATATATCTGTACACCTATGTCATGCAAATGAAATAAACAAAACTATTTCCATAGCTAATATTCATAAGTTTCCCATAACATAATTTCAGTTACATAAAAGAAAGATTTTGTTTACTAAGTTTTCTTTGACATTTGAGTTCAGTTACTGCCATGGCAGAAGACAAGTTGATTAGGTCATTTGCATCATCTAAATGGAATTCTGAGTAATGTCATCATTCAGTGGGTCATTGAGAACAGAAAAGTGATTGTATCCCATCAAACCAGTCTTTATAATCAAGCAAATAATACTTGGAATGTATAATTATTCTGTACAGATACAAAGTCTGATTGGCTGATATTCAGATAAGGAATTTGGACTTTGAATTGTAAAAGGGTGTTTAAGAGTGGGAAATAAAGAAAACATTAAGAAGGAGGAGAAAAAAACCACTTTTAAGTCAATCCATGTTTACATCCAAGCTTATTCACATTAGTCAGATTTGAAATCACCTTTAAATATGTTGAGATGCAGCCAAAAAAATTATTTTCACAAACAATATAATTTTATTTATATGCACAAGTGTTTCTTTAGTGGATTGTATATTTTATTATGCACAAATGTCCAAATACCCCTACATTTCGACAGGAACAAAAGGTCTTACTTAGACCAGCCTTAAACAAACTGGTATAGAAACATTTAACTTCAGCTTCCTGGAGCACTTGACATTCAATCAGCCCCAAATGGCTCAAGTTAGTCCAAACTATAAAAAACACCTTCATTTAAAACACATACCACCACTGGAGAGGTGTTGAATCTGTTGTGAATTAAGTTAGCCTTTGTCAGCAGAACATTGCAGGGATTTAAATGTGTGTTAACAAATTACCTTCATTCAGAACACCAACTTGACCTGAATCTCCTGAGCTATAACATTCAGCATGATCAAAAAAGAAAAAGGAATGTGACAGTCTAGGTGAGACTCTTTTGGAATTGTAATGTTTTCGCTTTCAGTACAACTGGCAAGAGTTTTAAAAAACTGGAGAATATGAGAATATCTTATATTGAATGGAATATGAAAGAACCTGAGAGTAATACTGTCTTTAACCTCTATACTATAAGGAACATACATTCACACATATCTGTATATCTTGCCTTAGGCCAGTGTCAAAGAAAAGAGTGTTCAATCCTGTAAGGTACTGAGTGCTCTGGCTGTGATCCAGCACAGCACTCAACTATGTGTTTAAATTTAAGTACATGGATCATGCCACTAGCTTCAATGGGATTATGCTTAAAGATAAACTAACCTTAAATACTTTGCTGGATCACAGCCACAGTTCAGTATGGGGTGAATACAAATCCAGTCTGAGAGGAGCGTTTTCTTCTCTGTTTCAAGTGAGACCTTGCAAAATGCATGAAAAAAGTTCTTTTCAGGAAAGGAAGTTCATATGATAACCAGACTGAATAGATTCAGAATGGAGGGATGATTAATAAACCTTGGCGTCCTGTTGTTCAAATAAATAGGCAAAGCAACAAACAAAAATCAAGCTTTGACTTTCCCAGGCTCAGATATTCATTTTTTTCATGTGACATGATTACTGAGCATGGACTGGGATATAGATAAAGAAATTGAGTGAAAGAGTAGAGATACAATGTTCCCTTTTATCCTTTGCCAAATTTCTCTCCTGATTTAAGCTGTGGCCTTTCCTAATTCTGCAATTGAAAAGAACTAAAAGTCTCTAAGTCTGTGTGAATATCCTCACAGAATGCACATCAATTGAAATCAGACAATACAGGCTATATAATTAGAGGCAAGTGACATTCTTATGGGTCTAATGCTGTTCCAGATGAAAACAACATCACAGTAAGCTTAGGAAGCAAACAAAGCAAACAAGCAAAGGAAAACCTGTGCTTTTCAGCATTATACATAAAGACTACTAACTTTGTCATTTGGTATACTGTTTTGTGGCTCCTGACAGTGTAAAGAGGACCTGGTTAAAGCACTGGAGCCTACTGAAAGAAGTCAGATGAACCATATTTGTCTTTCAAATTTGAAGCAAGTGAGAAGAGAAAAAAACCTATCATGTATACACTTCCACCACTCACCTGCTCTTTTAGGGCAGGAAGAAAGGGTTGTCATCAATTTTTCTTTCATTATTATTATCATTCCATGTTGCCAAATCTTTGGGCAAACCTGCACGTTTGTCTTCAAGCAGTAACTGTCACAACAACTCAGATGGTGAAAATGGACTGTACAACAGTATTTACCAGGGTGATGATATGACTTGAACAGGCTTGTAACAATTGCAAAATCCTGGGCAGCCTGACTGACAAAATGACAACCAAGTCACATTTATCTTCCTGTAAAAGAGAAAAAGAGAACACATTCCCTAAAATAGCATACCAAAAAACTAGGACTGCCTCAGAAAACTTGGCCACATATGGCTTTCTCAAAGGCATGAATTTTATTTAAAAATAATACACAATACATACAATAGGGCTTCATATTTCAAGAGAAATAATTAAAGACAGCATTGCACTTTCTAGCTAACAGCTCTTGCTGAAGCAATGGGTAGCTCTGGCAAAAGTCTGCCACAGTGCACCCTGAAGTACAATCAAATCAAACTGATAAAGAATTCTATCAGAGGTTAGTGAGCATGAAACACTTTTGAACTACAAAGCTCCCAAGCAACTCAGCATGTGTATTTTTTCCCCCTAGGTTTATCTTATTCCCACAATTCAACTTCTCACCTTTTCATCATATCCATCAATTTCTTCCTTGTTGAGAAACAATTATACCTTAGGAATCTCTTGAACTCATTTATACTCTGTTCTTGAACCTTTAACCTTATTCTATGGCTTTATTATTTTCTTTATAGAAGCCCTGCTCTAATTTTCTATTTACTCCTAGATCCTTAATGCTAGAAAATATTCTTCAGATTCAAAATTTGTCACCAGTAGCTATCAGTTTCCTTCATAAACTGGAAAACTTTTGATTGAACGTTTGAAATTTGAAGAATGTTCTCTGTTTATGCAGGTACATTTTATGTTTTGACCAAATATGCATAATGTTTTAAAAGAAGACATATTTCCTTAACTATATTCCCATAGATCTACCTTTTTAACTACATAATCAAGTCAGAAAGAAAACTCCAAAACATTGAACTGGTTGATATCTCTTTTCCATCATACACACATTTCTATCTCTCTATGAAAAGAATACACAAGAGTTTACTAGTTGTATGCAGTATAAGAACTCATTGCCTAGTCTTTTGAAGTACTGTTGCAATTTTTTGCAAAAGCTTAATTTTTTTTGACTGAAAATTCCACTTGGTTCCAATATGGGAAAATATTTAAATATGCAGTTCATTGATGCTTATTTAACTTGAATCAAGAGATAGTTATATTTATGAAGTTCACTATCTCTTCCACAGCATATGTAAAAATCATTGCAATACCTGTAGAAGCTCTTTTCCTTGGAGGCAGGTGTCCATCAGGAAATTTATCATCAGAACTAGAATTCTTTGGGAATTTCATCAAAGAGACTGAAAATTAAAGGCATTTTAAAATATAATTTTCTTTCTTAATTCTGTACTAAGGCATTTTGGTGAAGTTTTCCACCAGTTTTTGACTATTGCAATGCCCTGCTGAGGCCCTGATAGAGTTTAGGGTGATCCCAAGGTCAGCTCTTTATGCAAACTCTTAGTTTGTTTCCACACTGATGCTAACTTAGGTTTTCAACACTTAGGCAAACTCCTTTGCTAAGTCACTGCTCAGTGTTCACAATGCCAGCACATAACAGCTGAGCTCTTGATTTTGAACCCAGAATAACACACTGGCAGGCTAGCTCAAGCTTAGGGTGCTTATTAGCTCTAGGGAGAAGTCTACTGCTTTGAATAAGAATGAAGTTAAGATCTACATGAAAGCTAAGGCTTGTGTTTACACTTCAGCAGGAAAGGAGGCATTCAGAATTTTTTACTGTTTATGTTTTAGAATCCCAAGGGAAATGAACAAAGCAAATCTCACATAGAGAATGGAAGTATGTTTAGGCAGAGAAAAGTAGAATATTTCTTTTATTTATTGGCATATGAATATGCTTGATACAGACTTCTCACTGTGTGAGTCTTGTTGGGTTAGCAATCTTTTACTGCAGTGTAGTTCCTCTAACCCCAGCAGCACAAATAAAATAAAGCTTAATTTTTAAGAAAACCAGCAAATGCCACCCGTCCCAGGAAGCAGTGGAGTTATTAATATTGAGCTTCTGTTTTGAATTAGTAACTAAGCAAAGCACAATTTAGACTTCCTTCTATTCGTAGATAAGAGCATTGAAAATAGGGAAATGGGAATTTACACAGTAATTATGATATGTTACTTATGTGGCAATTTAATCAAAATTACAGCACATTTAAAACTGAAAGTGGGAGAAAATGCATTTGACATAAAGTAAGATTTATTCCCTTCTTTGGATGTAGCTTAATGAGACAACATAGCTGCTTCAGGGTGTTAAGGTATCTCCATCTTCTTCCTGATCCAATCATTCCTTTATCTTCTTCAGCTCCCTCTTTCCCACTTCATGTTTGCATTCATCTCTATGCAGGAATCTCACTTCTCTTGTGTCCACTGTGAAAAATCTGCTTTTGAAGGCAAATGAACATTAGAGTCTGTAAAAGCAACGGGTTGATAAATCTATTCTATTTGTCATAACAATACAAAAATACTGTCTTGTTTTTCCTGGGGGTGGGTTGTTGTTGGTTTGTTGTTGGGTTTTTTTCCAGCCAGATTTAGTTTATTTAATTGATTTGCTGCACAGACAATGTTTTGGTGGCTCAAGATTGGGAAGGGTTGTACAGTAAGAAATGGGGAAGCAGCAGAGGTAGAGGAGTGGAATATTGCCCTTCCCATTTGAAGGTAGAAAACTATTAAGTCATCTCAGGCTTCTACATAACAGTACCACCATGATAGTTATGATAGTTTGGAAGGAATAACAGGTAAATTTGATGTGGTATCACCACATAAAAGCCTAACTTATGGTCAGACTTTGTAAGCCTACTTTAAAAGACTGAAAATTAAATTTTGCCTCTAAATTTATTAACAATTTTTTTGAGGAATGATTTTACATTCAGCAAAGAATCTAAGAGCCTGTCAACTTCTAAATCAGATGCCCAAAGTTAAATGAGGTTAAGACATGAATATTCATCTTAGCACAACCCTGAGGGCCCAGTGCAGAAACAGGGATCTTGAAGTTCCTCCCAGAGTCCTTGTTTTGTAGTCTATGAAGAAGCTGAAGAGATTATTTTTGGCCTGGTAGATCAAACAGCTGCAGAGGTAGGAGTCTCTTACAGAGAATATTATGGCAGTATCCAACATGTTTTTTAATGGAGCTTTTCTGACAAAGAACTCGGATAATGTAGTACAAATCAGCCCTGTCCTGAAAATGAGTGTCAGGTTTTTTCAACACACTTTCTCATATTATTCTCTATCCTCTCACAGTTAAATAAAAAATTGTTGTCTTTTCTGAACACTTGAGAAATCAAGTTTGATATGCTGCCTGTGTTGACACATAGATCTCATTCCTCTTAGATTAAAAAAAATTCTAAAGCTATCACTTTTTTTTTGGATTTGCTTTCCTCCCTGCTAGGTGCATTGCTCTAGATTACCATGAATATAATTCTCCGTCACGTGTCTTCATTTTTGTTTTCACATAGTCCTTCTGCTTTCCATTAACATGAGAATGGGCTAAGCTCATGAGAGTTTTTTTGACTTCTATTCATGCTTCTCAAATCTCCTACCTATTTTTCATCTCTGCTTTAATTGTAAAGTACCATAAACATATTTCTCTCTTTTTTTTGTCTGTAGTCAAAACAGCTCCTCTTTTTGAGCTACCCTCAGCTTTTTGGTGCAATTTCTGGGTAGAGCTTCTTGAGTTGCCCCTCACTAAGACCCTTTAAATTTTGTTTTGTGCACATTTGGTTTTCCTTTGTTAGGGGAAAACAAAGGAAACAATTGTGTGTTATGTGTCAGAGCACAGTGTTTACACTCTTACACCATGACTGTACTTGCTGTCTCAAGCCCAGTAGCACTGCTAGCAGGAATGTTATACCTTGCAATTTTATCTAAAAGGTAAGTCATTCTCATCTATGTTTTGATATTGCCCAATCTGAGCATATGATTGCATTAGCTCCAGTTTGGAAACAGACTGGTATTCAGAGCACCTCTTAAGAAAAATAGGCATTTATTTCTGTGTAAGTAAAAGCTCAAATATTTATGGTTTTAGGGTACAAAGGAGTTGATCTCTAGCTTAATCTAAAGCCTACTGAATCAATGAAAACACTTCCACTGGCAGCAGCTAATTTTGTAGCAGGTCCCTTGTGCAGTATCTGTCCTCCACTATTGGCCTATGCCTTGTTCTGTGACTCTTTCAGCAAAGAAATGGAAAGAGCATCTTGCTTAACAGCTGATGTAGGATGCATCCCTGCTAATCAGAGACAAAATATAGCACTTCAGTAGAAGATGTAAACGTATTTTTAAAAGCCAGAGTAAAATTACAGACCTTTGCAACTAATTTATCACTGTTCGTAGTTTCCAGTCCATGGCAAAATAAATACCAATAAATATTTACCAAAGGAAAGTGGATCTGCACTTAGAGCATTTTAATAAATGTTTAAAAGAGAATCAGCATAGATCACTTGGCTTTGGCAATCACTTTTATCTTCTATCTGTCTGTCTTTGATGGATGTTGTTCATGCTCTTTAGTTTACAGTAACAAGAAGGTTTTTAATTTTTCTATCTTCCGTCTCTCTAGTGCCAAGCTGTGATGGATGATGTGACAAAAATATTCATCAGTAAATTCTAAATCCTGAATACAAATTAAATTAGTAATATAAGAAACTGGTTTCCATTCTCCTTTGACATTGTTGTAACTTCATCTGCTATTCTCTTGGTTTTCCCTCCTACTTGTTTAATCTTGATAGTAAGACTAAATCAGCATTGAGATATCTTGTATTTTACTTCAAGAATATGAATGTACAGTATTGTTCTAATATACTTTGTGTCATTATTTGAGCTAGGGTGTTTGGATTTTGAATTGAAGCTGCTGAAGCTGAATCATAGCTATCAAGGACTGGATTTTCAACCAACCACGTTCTGCTCTCTCAACAGCATGGGTAAAAAATTTACTAAGTAAAACATCTGGCTGTCTGACCAGACCCAGAGAGTGGTGGCGAATGGAATTACATTTGGCTCGTGGCTAATCACCAGTGGGTTTCCCCTGGACTCAGTGTTGAATATGTTCCAGTGTAACATCTTGTATCTATAATCTGGATGAGGGGACAGTGTGTCCTTGGCCAGTTTGCAGATTACACCAAACTGGGTGGGAGTGCTGACCTTCCTGATGGAGCTGAGATGGAGTGTAGGAAGGCTCTGCAGAGGATTTGAACAGACTGGATTGATATGCCAAGGCCAATATCCATGAGCCTTTAAATATTTGTAGAAGTGACAGTTGAGGACATGGTTTAAAGGTGGGCTTGGCAGTGTTAGGTTAATGGTTGGATTCAGTGGCCTTAAAGAATTGTTCTAACCAGAACAAATCTATGATTCTGTGATTGTATTCTATTTTCCAAGTGTTTTTATTTTACTCTCCTGAAGGGCAATGTTCACTTTAACAATTGCTTTCCTCAAGTTTAGGAGTGCCTGAGTCCCTGAAAGTCTACTGCATCTAAGTGGTTGCTTAGAATCTTTCTGACATCCTCTATCCTACATGTAGAAAAAAAAACAACAATACCTCATGACAAAAAGAACAATGGTAGAAGAATTAAGGAAAAAATGGATCTTCCTTTTTAAGTCTTTTTTTCTTTTATACATAATTTCTACTTTAGAAAGGATTTTCATTTTAAATTAATGTTGCATGAAACCTGTGTTAGGTACAAATTAACACACACAAACACACAAACTCACAAACACAAAGAAGATATGTTGATGTTTTCTTGAGAGAAGAAATATCTGTTCAGGAACCTAAAAACTGATACTTATGGAAGTCAGGGAGGACTAAAATAAATGTATGCAACTCAAAATGTTACTAGTTAAAAATCAATAGGGAGAAGAAAGCTGCATGAATTTAAAATGTTCCTTCTTATAAATACCATATTTTTAGTAATGTTATCTTAGCATTGCAGTTATTCACTCTTGCTGGAAAATGACTCTAAGGTCAATCTCAATAGAAGCTCAGATTGACTCAAAATAATGGATTATTTTTATGGTGTGGTGTGCATCTTCTGCAGTCACTTTTACAGTTCTTTTCGAAGGTAAGACTAACCAAGTTGGAAAGAGATGTCAAGGCATCCTTATTCTTTAATCAATTTCCAGCCATAGGGTTAGACCTTTTGGTCATCTAATTTAACCTTTTCAGTTGACAGATTTTATCCCATAATTTTTGTATCTACCTTGAGGTTTTACATTTTTGCATAGTAGTTCCATGTATGAGCGTAGATAACATCTGGTGGAGCTATAAAATTTATTTTAGCATGGTTCTTAGTCTAATATTAAAACTTGCAGAGACAGAGCTCAACAGCATATTGATGAAAGGATTTCAGTGTTTAGTTATTGTAAGTGTGAAAAATAAGTCTGATTTCTAGCATGAACTTTCCTCCTCTGGCTAGTGGATTTTGTAATAAGCATGAATAAATTGAAACACTTTAAAAAAAATCTAACTGCATAGTTTGTGTTTTGAATGGCTAGAATGAGCCCCTGATGCCATATTTTGAGACATCAAATTTCATCCAACTAGAACATCTAAGAGAACAAAGCAGCCAGCAATCAAAACTTCAGATCAACATCATCTTCCCCTGCAAAGTAAATAAAACCAATATGCCAGCACAGTTTATTAGATCAGGTACAGGCTGTGAAGTTCCATCAATTTATGTTTTTCCTGCTGTATCATTGAAATTTTCAGAAAATGAGGAAGTTCCTATTGGCAAGGAGAAGCTGAAACAAATCTTTCTGGGACTAGGAACAAAAGGATCATCAGACCTGTGTTCTTGTCATGCAGCGGTGATGCCCTTGACAATCAGTGTGCTCTCAATGGGATTATTACACTATCTGTCTCAGAGCGAATATAACACTTGTGAGACTAGAACTTGAGCAGTGAAAACTCTCAGGACACAGAATGGCAGAAACACATTACTGGTGAAATGAGACAAAATGGGTCACATCCACGAATTCTCAGAGAATGCTTTGGAAAGTAAAGAAAATTATTGATTTCTTGTATTTGGGAAATTGTCCTACTAAGGCAGAGAAGAGGTGGAATGATTATCTGGGTGAATTATAAAACCAAAGATGACAAGTGAAGAAAAGAGCAAAGAATTGATTGAGAGCAGCTCTATAGAGAAAGATTTGAGTGTGCTGGTGGATGAAAAACTCACCATGATCTGGC
Organism: Muscicapa striata striata; assembly: GCA_030060385.1. Taxonomy (NCBI): domain Eukaryota; kingdom Metazoa; phylum Chordata; class Aves; order Passeriformes; family Muscicapidae; genus Muscicapa; species Muscicapa striata. The sequence goes on along the minus strand of JAREIS010000075.1, from coordinate 4,487,886 downwards.
AGAATGCACTCAGAGCCCAAAAAGCCAATGGAATCCTGGGCTGCATCTGAAGGAGCATGGCCAGCAGGTTGAAAGGAAGTGATTCTTCCCCTCTAATCTTGTGAGATCCCACCTGGAGTACTGTGTCCAGTTCTGGTGTTTCCAGCCTAAGAAGGAGATGAAACTGCTGGAGCAAGTCAGGAGTAGGGCCCCAAAGTTAATAAGAGAACTGGACCATCTCCCCTACAATCACGGGCTGAGAAAGTTGGGGCTGTTCAACCCGGAGAAGAGAAGGCTGTGTGGAGACCTCACAGCAACTTTCCAGTATCTGAAGGAAATGAGAGGGGAGACAGGCTTTTCATCAGGAACTGTAGTGAAAGGGACAAGGAGCAATGGGTAAAAATTAAAAAGGGAAAATTTAGGTTAGATATTAGGAAGATATTTTTCAATGTGAGTTTGTTTAGACAAGTCATGCAGAGAAGCTGTGTATACTCCAATCCTGTCAGTGGCTCAAAGCCAGGCTGAAGAAGGCCTTGAGCAACCTGGTCCAATGGGAGATGTCCCTGCCCATGGCAAGGGATTAAGACTATATGATCTTTAAGGTTCATGTCAACCCCTCAACATTGTGTGATTGTATGATTCTATGAAGTACAGAAGACATTTTATTTTTGAGAATACATGAAATGCAGAGGATACCTAAGAGTATGGTCTCAGAAGTATCCCAGAACACATGAGGGCAATGAGACCATTAAGTCAGGGAAGAGTGTTTTGCTGTTTATTGGTTTTGTCTGGGTCTTCTTATGTAGTCTGGCATAAACCCTGAGAGCAATTTGCTTTCAGGTATGAGCAAAACTCCTATATGTGTAATACTCACACCTATCACAAATTCTTAAAAAAAATTATTGTAAAGGAAGAATTTCATCTTCAACCTGAGCTGCTGGAGGTGTCTGGGGAATGCAAACCTTATTTCCAAGACCTAGACATTCTGGGCACTTTGATGCCAAAGGACTATCAAAGTACTAGGGGAACCTCCTATCTTATGTACCTCAGGCACAGGCAGAGAATGTCCATAAACAGACCAGAAAACTTAGGATTTATGGGATTCAAAGCCCACAAAATCTCTCACAGCAGTTCTGCAGCATTCAAGCAAGAGTGCTCGATTATATCCGTGACATATTTTGGGTATTTTGTTTTTCTTTTGTGCTCAGTTTGTGCCATTCACCTGAGAATTTAGTCTAACTTAAACAAAACTTACAGATCATACGCATTCTAATAAAATTTATATTCTGATTGTAAATATAATTGAAGCATATGATTTCTTCTTTTTTTCATCGTATGTATCATATGGTCATAAAGAACACCTACATATATCTCTCCTTTTTCACTTTCCTTGTAATCTTCTCCTCTCTAAGATTTACCACAAGTGTGATTCTACAACTTTACCAAGAGTTTCTCAGTCCACAAAGCAAATCAGCAGAGTTTTCGCCTTCATGTTTCCATCACTGATGTCTCTTGATAGTGTGCAATGTGAGTGAAGGAAACTGGGACATCCTATCTAAAAACACATTTAGATGTTCCAGTTTGAGTGGAAAATAGACATAATTTCAAGTAATGCTCAGGAAAAAAAAAACCCAAACATAAGGACATTTTGTTTCACAGTAATTCCAAAGACTTAGCATCACCAGTGACTGCAAATAGCAGCAGTTACTGAAAGTGTTGTGGAGTGTATTACAAATGTGTTTGAATTACTGTACTGGTGCTGTGTAAAAGGCCATATGTATATGAAAAAAACATGCTGGATAATTAAAACTGGAGGAAAAAACTAGTGGGATGCAAAACAAACTATAAACACCAATTCAGCCGTTTCTGCCCTTGAAGTTAAACACTTCTCATGGAGGTAAAGCTAAATAAATGCTGAAAATTAGAAGAGAGAAAACCAAAAGCAGTCTAAAATGAAAACTTACAAAGGAAAAGTTAATGTGCTACTGAAGTTTACACTTATTCTTTTTCTAAATAAAATATAAAGAAAAAATAATAGAATGAGTACAAAAAATCTTCAGCTAATGATTACAGGTTTTTTCTAAGAACACGCGGAAATAAAATGTACCCACTTTTTAAGACTAATTTCAAATCTGTGTTAGAAACACATTTAAGACATCTAATCACGGTTTCATTTTTTTCATCAAAGCAGATAGGAAACTGTCAAACACTGGGACACAGTTCCTAGCTAAATACCTTTTTTTAATGTAGACCTAAAGAATTTGGGAAGAAAATACCATCTATGAAATATTATTGCAAAAGTTATACCCTTATGTGCTAAAACCAGAACTATTTTGGGAGGTTGAAGCTGTTCCTTAAAGGAGAAGCTGTCATACCCCTGAGTTATCCGACATTCTTGGTATAGGCAGATTTAAAACAAAAGCAAACTAATCCCACCCAAAGGATGGAAACACCCCCTCAACAACTAAAAACTTTGATGAAAAGATTTATTAGGTTCCCATTGGATCTGATAGCCAATGTAAAAAAGTTTTGCATTGCCCTCTTTTTAGGCATTTGAGATTTTTACTTCACCCTTGACAATATAAAATATACATTGTGCACTACTTCCCTGGTTCTGATGCATGAAATTAAAACTGAGAAATTTATTTGCAAGGGACCATGGTGGAAAAGGATTTTTATTTTTCTTTAGATGTGTGAACCTGCTCCATATAATGAGTGGCTCTCTGGATCCCAAAGATACCCACGAGAAGCTTCTCCCAGTCCCATGACTCCAACCAGGCAGTATATAGCACCTAGATTTAGGGAGCAGTGAAGAAGACTTCTGTGACACATAAACAGGGCAATTTCTAGCATGTGTCACATTAGAAGAACAAGTCTTGAGTCCTTGGCTAGTGCTTTAATAGCTGGAAAATTTCACTTTTCATTTTATTTTTCTTGAAGTGAGGAAACACAGTCTCTTTCAGTAACAACTCCCAGTCATGTCTGAGAACTGGGACCTGTGTGACTCACCATTGCATCCATGTACAGGTGTTGTCAGGTGAGAACTGAAATTTAGGAGGGTTCTTCATGGCACCCAACACTGACACTACAATCTGCAGCTGCAGTTCAAAGGCTAAACATAATTTAAAAGAAGGATGCTCTTGTACACAAAAGGATTATTTTGAAGAAGTTACTGAATTTTTATGCTAGTATACAAATTCATGATATATTATGTTGGGTCTCAGAATTCCAATTTTTTGTACTGAGATTTCAGAGAGGTACTGAAAGACACTGAAAATCTGTCAGTTTTAGGCAAGAGAAAACTTCATATAAATATCAAATTTAGTCAGGATGGTTTGTGTTCTGGATGTCAGTGAAGGGCATGAGAGGGAAAGGATGGAGTGGAAGAGGGAGCTTGCGTGAATGACTTTAAGCCTCTGGGTGAGCTCAGGGCAGACCCTGTGCCTATGAAATCATTTTCTATTGTTAGCCTGTACAAAATGTTTGACTGTAAGCCCAGAGGGAAACTAGGCTGGTTTTGTGCCAGACTACTTGTATCAGGACAGTGTAAGACTGCTGCACTGTGCATACAGAACAAAGAATTACAGATTTACTTTTCTCTTCTCTGTGAGAGTCAGATTAATGACCATTATTGTGATTTTCTACAACAAATCAGTAAAAAAACCTTGTGTTCAAGCAGATGTGTTTCTCATGCATTAGAGATGGAAAATCTTGACTCTCTGTGTACTGAGGGTGAAAGGAGAGTTATTTCCACCCTTGGAAAGGTGACCTGCCCCAGAATATCTCAGCTGAGATTTTGTGCCCTGTCTTTATACAAGCCTTTACCTTTGCACAGGCAATTATCCTGGTTATCCACCCTGGCAAATAAAAAAAAAATTCTTTCTGCATGTAAAGGCATATAGCTTGGGTTTTCCTTGAGAGAATCAATGCACTCAGAGTACATAATGGGAGGGGGAGAGGGGAGGAGTGAAAAGAAAAATTAAATGGAAACACTTCTAACAGTATTTCTGGAAATAAACAATGAGATAATTATATACATGAAAACATCTTAAGATCCCATACCCCAGTCAGCTCTGCAGTACAGTGTTCTAGTAAGCATGAGTAAGAGATTAATGTAGAAGTTAATTTAAAATAAATTTATTTTAATACATCACATACATTTCTTTCAATCTCTGAATTTTAACATTGTCTGAGAGTGATTCATCTGTTGAGCTGTATTTCTGCTTTGCTGGTTGTAACAACTACTCAAGTTAGGAATCTTAGTTTTGGATATTGATGGACAGGCCATTTCGTTTCAGATCCAGGTTATACTTTCTGCTCACTGTCTTCAAATATAAAGGTGTAGTGCTATAAAAATAGAAAGTACTTTCACAGGTCATTTGATTCAGCTTTGGAGAATAGAGTGTTGTGATATCGATCATGTCAGGATCTCTTCCTCTGCTTTAACTAGACCAGCTTAACATTAATTACAGAGCATTTAAAAGTCATCTGTTTAAAGGGGAATAGCTGGGAGGAAGGCTAGATGAAAGAACTTAATAAAGTTCTATTTTGGTTGGCATGTATTTTGAACAGCAAAGTGTGTTATCAACCTTGAATATGATTCACATTCTGTCAGCATACTCAGGAAGTGTAGGTTCCTTTGCAGCAAAAGTGGAACAAATGTCATTTTGAATGTGAAACAAATACATAAAACAAGTATCCTGAAACATAATTTCTCTAAGGAAGTTGTCACTGTCAAAAGTCATGAAGTGATTTAGTGTCAAGGAGACTCTAGATAGTTTTGCTTCTTTCCTCAGGGCTCACTGATATTAATTATTTGTAGGAATCTGTATATTCCTATGAAACAATAAAGACAAGGAATATTGACTCTGAAATAAATATTTTAATTAAGTAAATGCCTCTAGGTAAAATTATGCTCTGTGAAATGCAACTCTCTCAAAGTCCTATATATGCTTGTGCTGCCACAGATCCTAAACTGTGTTTTCCTGAGTAGTTCCAAAGAGGTAAAGCATACACAATTAAACAAACAATATAGCATATCTACTATGTTAAGATGGTTTTTAGTTAGGTTAAGCAGAGCACAGGACAGGGGGTTTTCCTTTATGTATAACTGGAAACTAAAACTTTCGGTTGCTGTAAACAGAGTTATGCTACAGCTTGTACTAAATAAACTGCAAACTTATCAACTTGGTGGCTGCTTTATTCTGCTCAAGTCGCTTTTAGTGGAACAATGGCCTTTAAAAATCCATTAGTTGCTTTCCAAATTCTGAAAAATGAATATTCATAGACTTTTTGATAATTCGGGTGGCTCATCATGGTAATCCCATGTGTTGGCAAGGACCAAACAGAGCCATATATTGGCTTCTAAATTAATCTTAGCAACTTGGTAACATTGTAACATATTTTGTATAGGATGAATGGATAAACTGATTGCATCTGGATAAAGTCCATTTTTGTATTTGCAAGCATATGGTCAGCTTGTCTTAAACCAGCAAGTGAGTATTAGATGATGACTAATGGTGTAACTCTTGGTTTGTCTTTTCTGCTATGATTTTTGTGAGAAAAGAAGTGCTGCACTTCTTTTTAACTAGGTCTCAAATATCAGCTCTGGTAGATGTTTTTTGGATTAACATGCAAAATAGTACATTTATAGTAAAATTCCATCAGAAAAGGCTTGAATTAATCTTTATAAAGGTTATTTCCAGCTCTACTAGATACGAATAAACAAAGCAAAAGTTGGTTAAAGTGATTCACCCTGCAAGTTATACAAAGTATAACCTCTTCTTAGAATCACAGACTATCTCAAGTTGGAAAGGACCCATAAGGAATATTGAATCCAGCTCTCTGCTCCTCAGAAGAGTAGCCTGCCTCTTATACAGAAAAATCCTGTTTTATCCAGTGCTAATCTCACATTTAGGGGTTCTACTGAACACAAGACACTCCAGAAACAAGACAGACAACCTGTTCTGATGGTAGATAACTCTGGACCATCTCTATGAAATGACATCTTCATCTTCATGTTTAAGTCTTCTAGATAAGCAGTAATGAAAAATTTGTGTTTTGTGTTTTGTTTTGGTTTTTCTTTGTTTTTTTTTTAAAGTTTGTGGTTTTGTTTGTTTTTTTTTTTTTGGGGGGGGGTGTTGGTTTGGGTTGTTTTTGTTTTTGTTTTTGTGACAGTTTTTTTGATTTTTTTTTGGTTGTTGTTGTATTTTAGGGAGAAGTTTGTTTTGTTTTTTGGTTTTTTTTTTGTTTTTTTTTTTTAATTTTGTTTTAATTATTCTATAAAACTAGATTATAGGGAAGCATTTACCACTTTCCCAGCAGTTTTTCAAAATTATTTTGATCTGTTGCATGACTGATGTCCTTCAGTATCAAGGGTTTGGTTGAGAAAACAGCATGTCTTCTTAAAGATGATGTAATGGGAAAACACTGGCAGATAAGAAGTAATAAGCTGCAGGGCAAAAACTTTGCACCATGCCCCTGTGAACTAAAACAGTAGCACATGTTATTTTCATGAGATCACAATTCTGGAAAATTAAAAATTGTTGGTGAGGATATAAAAGGCAGGAAAAAAAGTTGCTATTATTGGCAGATTTAGAAGATTTACTCCATTATTAATTTTAGCATTACTGGAACTCAGCTTTTAGATCCTTCAATCCTACTCAATCTGCACTGAGTGCAATTCTTCCTAATAACAAAACATGAACAAATGGCTCCTCTCTATTTAAAGGGTGCCTGTGGTGTTCTAAAAGATGTAGTTCCAGTTGCTTACTTTTTATATTATCTATCTATTCAGAAACCCTCTGTAAGTATAGTAGCTGGTCAAATAATCTGCAGTTTGAGTCAAACAGTACATCAAAGAGGAGGGCTGTGAAGATGATCAGAGGGCTGGAATATCTCTTCCATGAAGACAGGCTGAGAGGGTTGAGGCAGTTCAGCCTGAAGAAGAGAAGCCACCAGGGGACCAAACTGTAGCCTTCCATTACCTAAAGAGGTCTTAAGAAAAAAACTAGAGCAGGGCTTTTTCCCAGAATATGTAGTGATAGAATAAAGGAGAATGGCTCCTGAATTGAAGAGGGTAGCTTTGGATTTGATATTAGGAGGAAATTTTTTACTGTGGTGGTGAGACATTGGAATAGGTTGCCCAGAGAAGCTGCACCATCCCTAGAAGTGTTCAAGGCCAGGCTGAATGAGGCTCTGAGAAACCTGGTCTATTGAAAGCTGTCTCTGCCCATGGCAGGGGGTTTGGAGCTAGATTATCTTTAAGGTCCTTTCAAAACCAACAATTCTGTGTGTCTATAGTCTGAGTCCCCCAAGTCCCCTCAGCACTACTAGAAAAAGGCATTATCCTCTGGCCATCAGCCCAGTATCAAGAGATCAGAGACAAGTCAGAACAGGCTCTTAGCCTGAAGGTGAGATTGGTGCCTGAAGGGAACATTTTTATGAATGCTGAGTTAACAGACGACAGCATAATATCTTTGATATTCAGATATTTCCTATTAATAGAGCAGGGATCTTGGTATTGAACATATCATTGTGCTCAACCTCATCAAGATGCATTTTTTTCCTGCTTGAATCACAGCAACGTATGTTTTGTGAAAAAAAAGCTTATATCATCAGAATGAAAATTGAATTCTAACAGGGGAAAGATTTTAAAAATAAGAGCTGTGAAAGTCTCCTGAAAGTGAGATTCAGTCCAATCTGACACAATAAATTGTTTTACTGTTGAACAGAGTCCCACTAACAAGTATAGATTACATGTGCAAGACCTGGGTTTGCCTGCAGCTAATGTACCTAGAAGATGTATTAACTGTGCAACTCTCCTATTTACAGGCAGGAGAAAGAATTTATTTCTATTTAAGTATAAGGTAAAATGGAAAAGAATATCAACACTTAAGCTTAAAGTCAGCCAAATATTCAAAATATTTAACACCAGTAACTGACTTAATGTTCTAAATAATCTAGGGAGTCTACATCCGTGCCTACAAATAAAATATGCATTATTATTTACTGGAATATGCAATTAAAAAAATTACATTAGTCTCTGATATTTAAATGCCAGATGGGAAGAAGAGGTGTGCTCTGTATTCCTCTGTATGCCTCCTAGGAACTATTAGTACTTCATGCTGTAACAGGCTGAAAATGAAGTGCAAACTCATCAGTGTAATTATTTCTTCTCTTCCTTTTGTGGAGGCTGTGCTGATGGGTGGACATCTTTAGCTTAATCACTGATTACATTTGTTGCCTTATGAATCTGTAAAACAAGTATAGCAAATCTATTGCTATGCTGAGTTGTTGGGAGCCCCAGATCCTGCTCTCAAATTTGTAGCTGTGCTGTATGAAAAACAGAAAATCCACTTTTTCCTGCTGGTGGTTTGAATTGGTTTAATTTGTTCTGGTAATGGCTCCAGATGTCACAGTATAAAAGGAAGCCCGGCCCCACAAAAAAGATTGCCATTCTGACCTTCTATTGAATTCTAGAGCTTTTGCCCTTTTTTGTCTTCTGAACAAACCCAGCACTCACAAACATGCTGAATGGAGTGGAAAAAGCAGCTTGACTCTTGTGAAAGAAGTTACAAGCAGAGCTGAGATGGCCGCCTGCCACTTTCCCTGTCAGGGTGACATCTGCCACAGCTTGCTGAGCTTTTTTGTGGGGGGCAAAATGAACCTTCACCTCAGCAGGGCTGATCCTCTCCCCCCACCCCTGTACCTTTGTTCTGCTTCTTTTTTTTTCTGAAACATTTGTCGTTTCCCTTCTGTTTCTGGAGTCCATCTTTTAGGAGAGATGAAAACTCTCTCTTACGGGCTTTTTACTTCTTCAGCGAAATCTTGATGCTATTTGTCTTCTCATACAATAAAAATTTAGTTTGTTGCATTTACCATTCTAGTTGTCTTGGCAAAAAAAAAAAAAAAAAAAAAAAAAAAAAAAAGCTGAGAATATAGGCCAATTGAATACAGAATGCCTGCTTACATTGATAAGAGTTCATTTACATGATACAGGCAGGCAACATGATTCATGCCTTTAATTCATATATTTGGTTAGCTGATCTTCACCATGTTCAAGATCAAACATATGATATTCTATTTCCCTGTTTACAGGTGAAAGTAACAAATCTTAGCAACACTGATTTTGCCTGCAAATATGTGTGCATATGTGTATGCACATGGGTGTGCATTTGTGTGTATCTATCTCAAGGTCTTGTCACTTACTTTATTTCCATAACTGTTTTTCCAGGTAAACCTAAACACAGCTCTGCCAAAAAACTGGATAGAGAGCACGATATAGTTGCAGCTTTCATAGGCAGAGAAAGGGTCATTAAAAGAAAAACAAGAGAACATATTCAAACCCTTCTCTGCTTGGTGAGGGTGTAAGTACCCTTGGCAACCCAATGAGAGCACAGATTTTGATCTGTCCTCCTAACTGCCTCAGATGTACTATTCAGCATCCTCCAGGGCAGAGACATGCTGCTTGGCAGAGGGCATAATCTCCCAGTGCTACATGAGGCTGTCTCTATTTAATGAGTGCAGAAAAAGGGAATAATCAAAAAAGATGAGAGCAAGTGACAAAGATACAGTGTGCAAATCACCAAAAGAACATTTTAGAAGAAGACTGTATCCCTTGCTCATGCAAATTCCTATTTTCTCAATTCAAGCAACCCAGCAAGCATGTACAACAGTTCATGATTATATTCAGGAAGCAGAATTACGTGGATAGATACTTTGTTCAATATAAAGAATTCAAGTGGGAAACCTTTCATTACACTGAAATAAAATATTCTTTTTGAGCTTCATGTTCATGAGAGTGGAAAGCAAGGGGTAATTAGAGACTAATGTTAAAGCAAGCTGAAAATATAAAGGATTTTGGAATATTAATATTAGAACCTGTCTCAGACATTAAAATAGTGTTAAGGATCTTCCCCACAATGTTTCTCATAGGATACATGTGGGAGAAGAAAACTCTGTAGAAGAGGTTTGTCTATTTTTATATTTATCCTTATAACTTTATATCTGTCTTCATATCTTAATGTCTTTATCACTATCTTTATCAACAACATATTTTCATTACATTTTATCTGCACAGTATGCTTCATTGGGATCCTTTTCGGATTGCTTTCAATTTACACACAAGAAGCAATTAAATATTCAAATACTGAATTGTTCCTTGGTTTCTGTTCTTGCTTTAAAATGGAAATCATATAAAAAGTATGTTAATTATGAGGTTTCTACTTTGGCTCAAGCCCACAATAGACAGATTAGACAATGTAGAAAATTGGGACAAGTTTATTCTTCACTTATCTGCCAGACAATGCTGGAGTTCAAAAAGACTCACAGTCTACTGAAATCCAGAATAAGAGTTTCATTATTTCCACTTGTATCTGATATGATCTTTACTCAATTTGCATAGCAAGTTTCCTTTTCTTTACAGAGTATTCTGGTGCATTGCTAAGCTATTTCTTTGTTTGACTTTTGTGTTAGAGACATGTAAGTACTGAATTCAATTGTTCTTTCATTAGAATCATTCTTATTTTCACAATTCATAAAGTATACTAGGATGAACATAAATGTGAAATATGCCTATTGTCAGAAAAATTCCAAAACCTCATGAAATTGAAGAAAGAGAGAGAGAGAGAAAGAGAGAAAGAGAGAGAGAGAGAGAGAGAGAGAGAGGAAGGAAGGAAGGAAGGAAGGAAGGAAGGAAGGAAGGAAGGAAGGAAGGAAGGAAGGAAGGAAGGAAGGAAGGAAGGAAGGAAGGAAGGAAGAAGGAAAGAAAGAAAGAAAGAAAGAAAGAAAGAAAGAAAGAAAGAAAGAAAGAAAGAAAGAAAGAAAGAAAGAAAGAAAGAAAGAAAGAAAGAAAGAAAGAAAGAAAGAAAGAAAGAAAGAAAGAGAAAGAAAGAAAGAAAGAAAGAAAGAAAGAAAGAAAGAAAGAAAGAAAGAAAGAAAGAAAGAAAGAAAGAAAGAAAGAAAGATAAAGAAAGAAAGAAAGAAAGACAAAGAAAGAAAAGAAAAAGAAAAGAAAGAGGAAGAAAGAAAGAGTGTCAGCAAATATGACACTTACTGGGCCAACTGTCCTCCTTCATGTATTCATGCTGCCTGGTGATTTCTGTCTAACTGTTTTCTTTTTTCTCCCTCTATTCTCTGTTATTTATCATCTGTCCACCTTTTTTTTGTTCTTTGCAGTAGTAACTGACTCCCACCAGCACTAGCAAGTAGAGGTCACTAAGGCAAGTGCCTGTGTCCTGCCAGAATTGATCACTGATCTGGGAGTATGACACACATATGACAGAGCAAGGTCACTCAACTTCTTTTCCCTGTTTTTCATTTCTATTCAGGTAACTATCACTTCAAGGTTCTTCCTCCCAGCCTGTCATGTTGTTTCTTATTATACTACCACATGAAAAATAGAGAGTACTCCAACCTTTATGAGATATTATCTCCTAAGTATTGCTCTGCTCACAGTTCAGAAGCAGTCTTCACTAAAAACATATTGCAGAGGTATACTGTTTTAAAAATACAGGGTTTTTCTAGTAACAAGTCTTACTACAGGGAAAAAGCTGCAAAGAAAGAAGGAAGCCAACTCATTAGGAATAACCTATTAAATCTTAATGAAAATATGTTGTAGAGGAGTCATATATCTGCAGGGATGACATAAATAATAATTCAATGTGAAGTAAAAATTCACTCAAATACCTATGATAGTAACTTTTGTTGATGTAAAGCACTTTAGGATATTCCATAAGTGCCATTAGGCTATTTATCTTCGAGCAAAAAAAAAAAGCATTTGGGAGCAGAGCAAGGTCTTTTGTTTAAAATGGATAAACTTACTTGCATATTAAAAATCAGCCTCATACTCTGACATCACTACTCCACTCTCAAATATTTAGTGGTGCAAAAAATAAATGTATTTTTGAAAGTATGTGAAGCAAATTTCCTTCCTTTTTCTTTTGTTTGGTTGACTTTATATAGTTACTTTAGTCTGTGTAGGAGTGAATGGCACATGCATTGACAGATTCTAAAACTGTAATTTCTATCTGATGACCAGTGTCTGAAGCCTCATGAATGTTTTTAAATTAGTCTTAATCCAGAAGTGGAATAAATTTTCTGAAGGAAGAAAAATTATTGATTGTTATATTTCACTGATTTTCAGAAACAAAGATTGGATGTAAACATAAAACTCAAGGCTGGCCCTTGCTGGACTGTCTTCATTATCTAGCAAGAATTGAAAGTGTTATGTTTTTACAGATTTTATTATGAAGTCAGAATGGGAACAGAGTTTCATATGAGGTCCAGCTGCTGTAGTCACTAGTGCAAATCAAAATCACTGTCTTATACTAGTTCTGGTGCCAGGTTATCTGATGTTGATGAGAGCTTAAAATGGTGCAAAAACAGGTTAAAAAAAGACAGTCTAAGGCCAATGACATAGGATTTAAAAGATTTTAGAGAAGTATAAAGAAATGAATTTTGAAAGAAAAGATCCTTCCTTCTATATTTCATTCAATGGTTTTAAAAATTATTGAAGATTAAAAATTTATTTACCCATGCAGTATAAATCAGTCTCTAACTCTTGGATAATTGGTACAAAATTTGGCTAAGGACAATTATTACATTGTTGAAAACTGACTTTTAGAACAAATTGTTATGACAATCTTTTGACATTTAAAGACATGATGTTAAGGTAACCTTATATTCCTGGTCCCTGATATCATAGAAAATAAAACTGAGATTGGCCTTAAGGTATCATTAGGTCTTTCCTTTATCAAATGGGAGAATCACCTGAACTTGAAGCATTGCAGACAGATGTTTCAATAGTTTGGCTCAAAAGCTAAATGTTATCACATACCTTCCCTCTTGCATCTAGACCTTCGTCACCCTCAAACTATTTTTTTTCTACATCATGTTGTAAACTCCTGTATAAATCACCCTTAACTCAATGCCTAACAGTTTATAATCAAGAAATTACACTTGCCTATTCTCACTGCTAGATTTATTGCCCTGATATATATCCTCATGTTGTCTCATATAGAATGACATTTTTTTTTTCCTGCCTATGAAGATTACAGCGCATGTTTTATCCTATTCCTTCATATATTGCTTCTTTTTTTTTCCCCTATGTTCTTAGCAGATTTCAGTATTCAAAAAAGTGGTATATTGTAATAGATGGCCCTTTCATGATTAAGCTCTTCTTTAGTAAACACCACGATAAGTGTGTAGGCTTTTCAAAATATTCTGCATGGTGAGATTTTCATCAGTTCTGTGGATTTATAGCCTTACCCACAGCATAATCTTATTGCCTGAGTGGTTCAAAAGCATTCAGATGTAATGATTTGTACGCATCTCTAACAATTTGCTTGAAATGTTACTCTTATTTTGATCTTTAAATTTCCTTAAAAAACTTGCACTTTCTCTCCATCCAAGATGGATGATTCCAATATTTGTTCTCAATCACATTTTGCCATCCTGCCAACTTATATCTAAATCATTGCATTGTTTACCCCTGGGATTGTGTAAATGACCAAAATTTATACTGATGTCAGTTAGTTTGATGAAGGTCCCAAAACAAAGAGAAAAATACGTTTGATTTATTTGTGAAATTGTTAGTGGAACCAAAGCAAAATCATGCAACTAAACTGGCTATGATAAACTACAGCTAAAAAGATTTAGGTCTACATATGTGCAGTTATAGGAAAGCAAATATACATATGTGACCTTTTGTTTCCTCTGGTGAAAGATATCTACAGCTCACAGAAACAGGATGTATACATGAAGACCTCCACACACCCATGCTTTCATAGGCTTGTCATGTGTGTTTAATTTTTGACAGTTCTGTCTCCAGATAATAATATATCCATGTATGTCACCACATACTTATAACTTGTCATGCTTATCATGTCTCTCTAAGGTTCTGAACTTTCTCCAGGATCACTGCAAAAATACTGCCCTCCATCCCTTCCTTCCCCACCATCTCTTGAGTTCCCTGCCAAAGACACCATTGCTTTAAAACACCAGCAATGCCCTCTGCAAGCTGAATGGCTTATAAGATGATTAGAAATAATATGAATATTTCTACTTGATAAATTATAGTGAAAAGATGAGTTTGTCAAATCTGAAGTGCTTTGAAGACAGATATCAATGTATATTGTCATTGAAAGTTACTGAAGGTCATAGGACACCTGTCTTCTCCAAAGAAACTTCTTCTACCATTTGCTAGGCTTCAGACTAAGACGTTTTGGTTCACAAGTGGTGCTCTGAAAGTGGGGTGAATTATGTCTGGTTCACTTTCATTGATATAATTTCTCTTTTCTGCTTCCTGTCTTCTAAATATCAGAAAGATGACCAATTCCAACAGTGTGCAAAAGAGAACTGGAAAAAGAATAATTAAGAAAATTATAAATATTTGAAGGCACAGAGAAGCTAGACAATAAGTGAGAGCATTCTAGCAACCTCAGAGAGTGTTATAGTAAATGACATATAAATTAATAACCAGAAAGTACCATGTGTATAATAGATATTGAGAAGGGAAAGAAGAGAAACCCCCTCCTAATTTAAGTAAAAATGCACAAAACTTCATTGGAGTCTAGGGCACTGCTAAGAGTGGTAGAACATGCTTGACTAGATTGCCTTGGAAGTAATTTAGAAAACTATAACAAGAAAAAGTCTTCACACAAGTAGATCAAAGAACAGAAATCATCTCAATATTTTGCATTATTCATATTTGTTTAATAAAATAAAAAGAAAATAATTGCTGTTCTTTGAGGAGCTAAATGGTAGCTCACTAATCAAAGATGACATGGTAACTATCACATGTACCTTTGTAAAGCAGATCTATACATCGATTTTGAATGTCAGAGCTAAAGTCACCATCCCCAGCAGTAATATAAATAATCACAACACCTCATCAGTTTTTCCTCTGTGAGCATGAAATAAAACTGCCGAAGCCTGAAATGAATAATTTATCTCAGAAGATGGCAATAGCGGTAACATCAACAGTTACAGGAAAAGGAATAAAAACTTCTGTTGTCTTAATCATTTTGTGGCGAGACACACGGTGCTGTGCCCCGCTGCCTTGCTGCCCTCCTCTAGGAGGAGGAAAGGAAGGAAAATGACACGGCAGTGCCAGTGGATGGGGCAGTGAGGCTCCCCTTGCCCGCCTCTCTGCGCCTCTCCCCATTCCCGCAGGGAATGTGCCATTGCTCTGCCATCCATCCGCAGGCCAGCTCCTCTGGCAGGAGCAGCAGCCCGGGATGCAGTCAGACCCTTCTTGGAGCACGCAGAAGCCATCCCCTCACCCTGAGGATTCCTGCCTTGCTGATAGAGGCCTCTTTTTTAACTTCAGAAGGAGGGAGCCAGGTGTGAACACCTGAACACATGGGGCTTGGAAGGATGAACCCTTTTTTTGTATCTGCAGTCCTGCTTTACCTCCATGTTGGCTGTTTTAGACACTTTCAATTATCCTCATCAGAGTGTTCACTCATGCAGCTTCAAATAAAATAACTGGGTCTAAGCATGTTTTTTTTTTCTGATGGATGTTGTGGTTAAGAGGACATGACAGTGAGCTGCAAGAGTCATTATCTATTAATTTTGCTGGTTTATTTTAGTAAGCAATTTATAGCTTTTCCAGAATGTCTTTTACATTTTCCGCTCATTAATTGAATCCCATTTATACTATTTCTTTTGCATTAAAAGATGTATTGCACTATTTAAAGTCTTAATTTAGCCCATATGTCAAAACTATATCTAAATGAGCCACTTAGAGCACTTTTGTATGAATTACATTATGTATGTCTTTCCCTCTCTGTCTTTTTTATCCTTGCAGTTTCAGTTTCCTTATTAGATGGTAGAAAAGGAGCAAATAAAATATAAGTATAATAAGCAGCAACATTAAAACACAACTTGGGAGTACCAAGTCAAGTTCAAGCTGTAGAAGATACTTTTAGTGCCTGAAAATCTCTGGCTTTACATTTATCTGTTTTCCTATCTCTCTACTGAAGGTATTACTGCCATCCTTTACAAAAAGAAAGTGCATACTTTCTCAAGAGAATATCTTCTTTGTAAACCCATGTTAGGGACAGAAAGCAGCAAAAAATAGAAGGAAGTATCAAGGTGGACCATTACCAGAATGTCTTTCTCAAAGTTCATCTAGTCTTTCTTCTTTTGACAGTCCGGGAAAAAATGACTAAAACAAAACAAAAAAAATCCTCTCTACTCCACAATCTACACTGGTATTACCAAGGCTATGACACATTCTCTGTTTAAAAAGGTTTTTTGTTGTTTTTCTGGGAACTCTTCGGGAGGTTTTGTATGCATGTTTATTTTTCTGTCAAGTAATTTCTTCCTGTTTCATATATTAGCTGCCTAAGCTGGGAGCTAGATAGTTAACTGGTTTACATTTTTATATTTTTCCTTTAAGGTCTCCATTAAATATCCCATGGACTCCAAAGGAGTATATTTACAACAGGGTACAAGAAATATCATTTTTTCCATGATTGGAAGCAGGCAGTGACATCTCCCATTGGGAGCAGCACATTTGCACTGTTCAAATGTGTGTGTAACTTAGATGCTGATATGAATGTTCACAGTAATGATGTTTGTCATCTGCTCCATTGCAGATGTGAGAAGCTCTTTCCCATTTATCACTACATGAGGTGTCACTCTTACTGTTCTTTATGCTTCTTTACTTATTCAGAGAGTTTGCTGTACTTCTTTTCTACTTTATCTTTTCATAAGTAAAATATGACTCTTAGATTACTTAAGGCACATACTATATTTTAAGGATCTCAATTAATACTAACCAAGACATTTTTTTGACCATAAAACTGTATTTTCAACAAAGGTTTTAATTTCCTTCTATGCTATTTTGTGCTAGTAAATTGCATATTATGAGAGACAATATTGCCAGTGGTTATAATAATGATCTTTAACATCTGTTCTTTGCAAATACCAACTGTTTCTTAATTTGGTGCCATATTTAAATATAATTACAAGCTTTGAGCCTTCTAATTTAATGTCAAGTCATATTTCATTTCAATGTATTTTACTATGTAGCTGAATTTGTTTCCTTTGTTATAAAGTTGAGTTTTAGCTTATAACAGATTGATAGTTCTCTCACCTTGGATATATTTGATTATGTGAATAGCAATTCTCATTTTCTTGATCCATTGGCTACTTTCTTTCAAGCCTGGCAGAAAAACTCAAAAAATGATCACAACCATTTTCTTAATTTCTCCATTTTATTCTGAGCAAGAATTTGAATGTTCTACAATCTGGAGATATCTCTACTGATATGTAATACCTAGCAGTGTTGTTTCTTTCTAATAATTACTTTTCACATGGGTCTGAGTATTTATTGATTTATTTATTTACTTATGCTATGCTTTGGAAGACTTTGTGTTTTGGGCCAAACACCTTTCTGATACTCATATGGGTAATCACTTCAGCCCCTGGACTGCTAATTTACCTTCTCCAAAAACAAGAAATAGAACAATTCTGAATGCAAATCTTCAATGTTACAGGTGAGATAATACATTTTTAGTTATTAGTGTTTACATATTAGAACTTTATTTGGGTTTTTGCTCAGATATTCCTTGCTCTTTATTCTTTCAAGAAATGGATCCTCACCAGTCCTTGTGCTTTGTGCAGAGTCCTTTTCCCACCTTTGTAGAGGGAATTATGACATATATTTTCAATTTACTCACTCTGTAGAAAGGCTGCAATTATTTGGGCTATCCTGAAGTATTATCACCTTTACAAAAACCTGTTCTCTCTTCTAGATCTGCTCTGTTGGAAATGTTTTTTACCTTTTTTGTCTTCAAGATAATGTTGGGGAAACCTGAAACTACCTAAGGATTTGATCAGGCTATTAATAAGAATAGTTCAGCAAAACAAGAGAGAATCATGTTACCCCATAGTGCCTTGCTACCTCATTTTGATAACTTTCTGGATCAGTTAACATTAGAAGCTGTCAAAAACTGGCTCTTATTTTAGATTGACCTCATGGTCATCCAACGTGGCTGTTCCAATGCTCCTGCAATTACCTCTGTCCTGGTATTGCATCTATTCCAACTTTCTGCAAAACATATTTTAGGTACCGGTGAAATTCATGTTCATAAATATTCTCAGAAAAATGCATGGTCTGCAAAAATATTTTTAAAGATTGTTGTAAGCAGTTATCCCCATCAAGTTTATTGTAGTATAGATAAAGAAGGATACATATGGCATTAAATGAATATGAAGAATATAACTTGTAAATATTGATGCAATGGGTTAGTCCAAATTTCTGATACAAAATTGGTTTAAGTGACCATTATGGTTAAACACAGCCAAAATGCATTTTATGTGTACAGAACAACAGGAGTTTTTTTTTTTCCTCTTTTGGACAGCAAAAGTAAATTGAATTAATCAAGAACTGAGTAAAAAGTAAGCAAAGATACACACATTTTTATTTTTAAAAATATCTGTGAATATATAGTTTCATTTGTGGTGGTAGCTGTGCTTCCTGAGTGGCAATACACAGAAGCTGAAGGCTCAGCTTTTTCACCTGTTCCTAATCTGCAAGGGTCACTGAACAGAATATTCAAATTCTTATGCAACCATAAGCTCTTAGAAAATCTTCAGCTTTTCAGACTCACAGACACTGCTAAATTCAAATATGATAATTTCTCTATGCTGGAAGTGCTTATTTTCTAATATTTTCTAATATTTTTCTGATTATGTTCAAAACAAATAGAACAAATACAGATGATGACTTGCTGTTTTTAATTTATGAATATCAGACAACCTTTAAAAAGAGCATCAGAACCTCTGATTTTTAATTAAAATATTTAGTGTGTATATATGTATATATATATAGGATGAAGGAAGTTTATTCTCTGTTAGTACAGTACCTAACACAATGAAAATACTATTTCTCAGAGTCTCCTCGACATTACTGTTCACAGTATGAAAAACTAATAATATTATTAACCTTCTGGGGTAACAGTTCAGAATAAATTTATTTCTTGAGCAGTGCCCTTATTTTTTTTTTACAGAATTACATTTCTAGTAGTTTGAAGGTTTTATGAAATAAAATCAAATGGTAAAGATGTAACATGAAAGAGTGAAGTAGTTTATGACAAGGTATTTGCATTTGAAGCAAAAAGGGCAGAAAGTCAAATACAACTAAAAATGAAATGTCTTATCATTGACCTCTAGAGAAGGAATATTATTCCTTGTAATATTCTTGTGTTAATTTTATTAGCCACAAATTACATTTGGAACCTGTTTGCATTCCCTTTCTATATTTCTTATTTTAAGAATGATTGTAAAAGTTTATGAATAAAAATTACCAAGCTATAATTTGTAAATATTATATTATTTCACATTAAAAAGGAAGATGAGAAAGACTTATTACCTTGTTTAGTGAATCTTAAGGTATTATTCCATATACTTTTTTTCTACTATTGTTGAAGATGATTTTTTGGAAGAATCTTAATGGCATATAATACTTTATAAAGCCATTTTATCCAGTTAGTTAGATAGATTAATTGATAAAAAATAATCCCTGATGTGTGATCAACTAACTTTCTCTGGAAATATCATTACTAGACTGAAAACAAAATTTATTTTTTGTGTTAAAGAAGAAACATTTGAATGTTCATGTTCCTAGAAATGTGGGTTCCAGAAAATTTAATGATCCAGGAGAAACTATCAATTTACACATCAGCCAATTGATGTGATATGTTGTTGTCATAACTTTTTTTGAGAACTTAGTTTATTGCTTATAATAATGAAATTGAAGTTATTAAATTAATGGGAATTATTTACTTCATACCGATAACTAAACATGAAGAATATATGCTTTGACCTAGAAAGAAATTGCAAAACTAAAGTTATAAACATCCTCTTAAATCTTCCTCTTGAATCTCTTAGCTGAAATGAGAAGGCGACTCCCTTTTTCATTTGTGATCTGTGTTATGTTTTTCTCTGAATTAATTTTTTACTATGTTAGGAATGCTGAACAATGGCATATAAATAGCTACTTATAAGCATTTTATAATCACCTTTCCTTAAAAGCACTTCTTTTTCTTGAATACCCCAAAAGCTTTGTGCTACAGGGCAAATATTACCTTGTCTGATGACCAAATAATCTCAAATTCCAAAACACTGTGGTAAATGCATATTTGTGCAGCAGGTTTGGTGCATCTGATTTATAGAATGGGTTGCTTAAATTCCTTTGGAATTCATTGGTCTCAAATCCTGCTCTAAACAAAGTGCAATAGACACATTCTCTTCAAAATCAAGAACTATTTTTCAAATTATAGTCTCAAGAGTCAAATGAAATAGTAGCTAATATTATCACAATTACCATATTAATAAGTTGTGGTTCAAACTATGGACAATTAAAATCACTGTACTCTAATTTCCTGGTATGCCCACTTTATTTTTCTGGTGAAGTGTTCATCCTTTCCAGTGCCCTGCTGTGCGCTGAGGTCAGTAGCTTCAGTGAGGGTTGAAGGAAATTTTGTATCGAAGCATCAGAATCTGTAGCCTTTCACTGGAAGCAGCTAACTTTTGGTATGGATAACAACTTCCCCCTTAGTGCCTGAGGCTCTTTTTTTTAATTTTTCATTTTTAGTATCTTGATTTTTCTTCATTGGTCTGCAGGACCATGTCAAATCCAAATGCACTAAGACATATTTTACATGTTTACCCAGGTTACCAGGTTACATTCTTCTCATAAACATTGGCATGTCATCTCTGGTACCATCCCATGCCCACAATTTTAAGGTCTCTGCTCTGATCCTGTACCTCCCCTCCTCTATGCAGCATTTTACTCCAGGGTCATGGAGAGTTTATTCTGCACCAAGCACAGCTGCTGAATATGGATATCAAGCAGCTACCAAAGTGTGTATAGCAATACACAAAAATGCATGTCTATACACAGTTATGCAGTTTTACAAAGCCAAAGAAATAGAAAAAAATCAGATAAGTGTTAAATTGATCATTAGATAACCTCTTTTATTGTTAAACAAGCTAAAAAAAAAAAAAAGGAAAAAATTGCCAAGTCAAATATAATGTAGTGCAGACATAGATAGCTACGGCTACACTCTTTATCAAATTTAGCTCCGATTTTCCTTTTCATACCAGTTTCAGTGATCTTCCACACAATGACCAGTAGCTGCCCTCACTAGGGTATGCTCCACAGTACATATGGGTCCTGCATACCAGGACATGTTTTGTTTTCTAGCACATAGAGCACTAACCACTGAAATTTAAGATAAGATAAAGAGCTATACTCATCACCACTCCAGTGCATGTCATTTTATTGAAAAGCAGATTAATTTTGTGAGGTTGCACACAATCAGAAAAGATTTAAAGTGCAATCAATCAGATAAACCCTTCTTTTAGGGAAGGGTCTTATCTTTTACCTTCTTTAGGTACCTTTAGTGTAATGGTACCTGTGAAAGAAGCTACACATATACATCTCATCCATGTATCTTAGTTTCTAGATTGCTAACACAGGTTTCCTCTGTCACATGCATTTTTTCAGAGTTTTATGGTGCAAACTTACAGATTTCAAATCTGCATTTGCATACAGGTGTGGAATTCTTTTAAGGAAAAAGGAAGATTTAACCTTTACAGCTTATAAAATATTCATACACATACAAATATTCATTCACATACAAAAAACATGATACAGAGAAAACTTTTGACAAAATGATAAAATTTGAGACTGGATATAAAATACGTGTTACTGCTGATCTTGAAAATACTGGGATATTTGAATTTCTGCTACAGAAAGCATGTGAAATGTAAAAAAATAGAAAGTCGATCTTAGGTGTTTTGCATGAAACAACAGAATCCAAGCACTCCACTTCATCCTTGCTAGATTTAGCTTCCTGATTCTTCCAATCCTTCCCTGTGTGGAGCCCCACATCCTTGGCCCTGGCACGGGAGGTGGGTTGGCTCCTGAAGGCACAGCCTGACCCTGCCCGTGCTGCTCTCCCTCGTGCTGCGGTGAGCTGGCCAGCGCCCAAGGCAGGGCTGACCTTGCTCCTGGGCTACTCACATCTTCATCTGGCTGGGGCCTTGCTGTGCTCCCCATAGGTTGCTCTCCCCTCCTCCTGGCTGCCAGAATAACTGGTCCTCCATCTGGCTAGTGTCCAACCCAATCCAGTCACAGTTTCTCCATCTGGTTTATTCTTGGAAAGATGAACTGGATGTTTTAATTTAGAATAGTCGATCTTTTCCTACCGTCTCTCCACAGTCTACTTACTTCATCTACAATTTTTGGCTGGATTTCTGCATAACTGTGGAGAGGAGATGTGGCTGCCCCCTCCCTACACCTCCCACCTCCTAATCTTTTTTCCTTTGATTCTTTGGTGTCCTCCAGTAGCAGAAATGTTCCTAAATTCTGTGAAATTGTTCCTCACAAGATTGTTTCAGCACCATTATACAACTTTCTTGCTTATTCTCTGCCATTCTGTGAAAACCAGCCTCCCTTTCAAAAAACAGAACAACTTAAAATCTCTATTTTATATTTGTACTATATTTTAATTGTCCTCTTGATACACCACTATCAACTACATACATATATCCATTCCTCCCTCTTCAGTGGATAAAGATATTTACCGTAAAAATTCATAGAAATAATTCTATATTAACAACTTATATCTTTGTTACCACATAGTAAAACACATGAAAACATAAAGTTTTTGAAAGGAAGAGGTTTTGTGAATATTTTTAGTTTACCGTGAAATATCTCATTAAACCAGCTGATTTTTCCCCTTAGATTTTGTCACACAAGGTCTTGTTTGTTGCTTGGCTCTGACTCTTCGAGGTCAATGCATTTCCATGCTGTTACTCATGTAGGATTCATGTCAGGGCATCAGCTGGTCTAATTGGCAGACTGTACACAGTGGCCAATGAAGCAAGGTACATTTGTATTTGCCCGTCCTGCTCATAGATCATATAGGAGCATCTGCAGACAGCAGTTACTCAGTGCTGTCTTTCATAATCTTTGACATTTAAAGATTATAGAACCATAGAGAAGAATCCCACAATGATTTGAGTTGGAAGGGACCATTAATGTCATATAGTTCTGACTCCCTAGCATGGGCAAAGATGCCTTCCACTAAACCAGGCCCCCATCCAACCTGGTTTTAAATACTTCCAGGAATGGGGCATGTACAGCTTCTCTGGGCAACCTGTTCCAGTGTCTCAATGCCTTCACAGTAAAGAATTTCATCCTGATATTTCATCTAAATCCACTCTCTTTCACTTTAAAGCTATTATCCCTCCTTGCTGCCCGCCACTACCCCAAGAGAAAAATCTTGGGACTTGCTGCAGTCTGAGGTTTGCAGTGGAGACTCTGTCTTCAACAGCTCCACTTGGGTGGAGGCATAGGGCAGATGGTGCACACCCAGTCACAGGTTCCTTAGGTAAAAATGAAAGAAAAGTTAGGATAATTGTCATTATAATCACAGTTTAGGTTAAATTGTTGTGCCCAGAATGCAGCTGTAAACTGCATTAAATTATCTTAACTGTCCACCTCTGAATCTCAATGTAAAAAAAAAAAAAAAAAAAGAAAAGATATTTCTCTCCCAATTAGAAAACCAGAAAAACACATAAAAAGAGGGTAATTCTTAGGAAAAAGACAAACAAACAAAACAAAAAAAATTCCAAAAAAATCCCAGCAAACCCAAAACCAAACAAAATAGGAGGTGGTAGTGGTGTTGAACAAAGCAAGGTTCTTTGTTCTGTTTAGCTGGCTGGAAAACTTTTTCTCAGGGTGTGATGCAAAAGGCCAGTTTTTTCATTCTAAGAAACCAGAACTTTAAAAAATTGCTCTACTCCTTTCCTCTATTCCCTAGAAATAAAAAACAAGGTAGAGGTTTAGGGTGGTACACTGAGCATAGATTGAGGGCACCTTGTCCTATGTAATCTTTTTAACATCCATTAATAAAAAGAAAAAAATATGTGGCATTCTGTTTTCATCTTCCTTGTAGCAAAAGTGATGAGACTTGGATCCTTACCCAGCAGGTCATCTCAAAGGATTTAAAGTTTACACAATTGTCTTCCAAGGTATAATTTATGCTTAGTTGCTGGGATATGGGATGAAGTGTTGACATTATGGAATTCTTCAAATGAGAATCCTTCATTTTATTTTGTTCTGTTTGATTTCATTCATTTTCTGAAATTGAAATGTCATGAGGATTAATTAAAACAAAACAAAACAAAGCAAACAAACCAAAACACATTGACATTTCTGAAATTGGAATATTTAATTTAGTTTTTCTGAACTAATTCAACACAGTTACTTTTTGGCCACTGACATTTGTGCATAAGTGTCTGTTCCATAAATGTCCCAGCCTTGTAGTCACTATTCATTTATTGTACTAATTTCTATGCCTATTTTCAAATTGGGACATTATAATGCAATAGGATGCTGGGCTGATCAGACACAGTTATATTTTTTTCTCCATAAACATATCTTTCATATTTCTAATATTAATTTTTTCATGCTCAAATTTTTTTCTACATCTAAATGAGTGTGCTAAGACATATTACTACTTACATAGAAGTAGAAAAGCTCTAGAGTTTGTATGTGACTGATCATGTATGTGGGAAAAAAGCATATGAGGGTTATGCAAATAAATGGAGAAAATATTTGTCTTGTTATTTCTCAACATATTTTTTATTCACACTGAATTTTAACTTGTACTACATAAGATCTATATCTCATGACAGGCACTGTCTTCTTTGCAGGAGATGGGAGAATATGAATGAGTTACTTACAGATACCAGCCCAATTCAGGCTCTTAGGATCTGATCATCAGCATGAGACCTCAGGCTAAATAAAGAAATGAGATGACATCCCCTATTTCATTCAATTTATTTCTAAACACTGTTTAATAGTAAGAAAATAAGAGAACTTCATTCCTTGAGGGGATCATCTCAAAGATTTACCTGCTCTGAATTCATTCACATTTGGTTCTATCTTGTAATGGAAATAGAAACAGAGGGGGAAAAGACAATCAGGAGTCTGTATATTATTTTCCAAAAACAGTGTATTCTATCATAACAGTATTCCCTCAAAAAAAAAAAAAAAAAAAAAGGAAAGGCTAAAGAAAATTAAAAGACAAAGAAAAAATCTTTGGAAAGATCTGATTACTGTGAGATATTCAGATTTTTTTAATAAACGGTTATGCACCATTTCCACAGACTTTTCACAAGTACACTAAATACACACATAAGCAATTATATTTTGTTGCAATTCATTAAACTTTTTTTCCCTCTGGAAAAAAAGAAGTCATTAGACAGAAAGCAAAAAAATGTATGAAATTGTCATTAAATAATATTTAAAAAGACACAAAATTATTTTTAAATAGATTCCAGATAATTGAATGAGAAAGAATCTCATTAGTGTTGTAGATTAATCCATGCATTTTTGTATTTACAGTGGCTAGTGTTTAACTTCAATCTCCCCATCCAGAAGCTGTGACTCATAAGACATTTTAGTGGGAATGGAATTCTAGTTGTAAAATTATTAAAGATGAAAGGAAGGGAAAAAAGATGCACTAAGAAAAAGAAATTCTTTTATTCAGCATTATATATTTATTTTGTATAGTGACAAGAGACTTCTCAGGAGTGAAAGAAAATGGTATTGCATTTCAGCCTATGAAGCACTCCAGGCCTCACTTCTCTGTTCTCTCTTGGTACCACTTGGCTCTTCTTGAATGTACATCTCCCTTAAATGGTTATAAATAAGACTAGCTTTAGGAAAAGCAGCATATCAGAATCCCCATTAAAAAGTCTGTCTAGAAATGGCAAAGATCCCAACAATAACAAAACAAATAGGACAAATCCCACAAATTCAGTAGTGAATCTCCAGAGATATAGATGTTATTAATGGCTTCACTGGTATTGTGAGCTATAAAGCTCCTATTTTTACAGGACTCCCACCTCCAGAAGTGTTGTGTTGTCTATTTACCCACTCTGGAGTAATTCTGTCAAGCTTGATGAAAATTCCAGATGCAAATTCCAAACACAAGAGCCATGATTTGGACAGAGGTAATATGGGAGAATCATCCTCATCAAAATCATGGGTTCTGTCCCTCACCCCTCCATACTTCCTTTCCTCCATTGAATAAATTCAACTTACTTGGATATCAGACCACTGAGAGAAACCAAGAGAGTGAAATCTTATGAGATCAGTCCAATTAAATAAATGTCATCTCCTTGAATTAAAAATGAACCCTTTAGAAAAATTTTATGGTGTTCTTTGCTTTTTTAAAAGCCAAATAATTCTCTTGCATTTTTCCTTTTTTTTTTTTTTCCTGTTTCTAGAAAATTGAATATATTTTCTTAAAAAAAAAGTAGTAAAAGAGGTCATTATAACATATACATATATATCCATAAAATATGGTTGATCATTATATTTCAGGTTTACATTTAAAAGAAATTAACAAATATTGTATTATAACTGGCTGATAAGTAACCAAGTCTTAAATTATAAAGATATTTTAATTCCTAATTTATTATTCTCTTACTTCTAAGAAAGCACCTGATTTAAGTTTTAGGTTTTGGATGGATAAAATTCCTATTTTAAATTACAATAAAGACAGGGGGAAAAAAATGCTCAAAGCAAGGTTAACTGTATTTTTTAGTTCCCATTGTCTATATAACAACTTATTTATTTATTTGTTTAGTAATAAATATTCACTCAACTCCTCCAAACCTCCTGAAAGGCTTTGCTAAGGTGATGAGTAGAGTTATTCTACTGAACTCTCCTTTTTAGCTGAGATCCTTTTCTGCAGGAAATATCATGGTCTGTGATATCAGGAAAGAGATAGCAGAGTAAAAGTTTTCCTTCAGAGGGTGGCAGTCCAAATTATTTCACCTCTATGTTAATATTTAAAACCCTGCTGGTCATTAACAGATGCCTACACAAGGAGAAGCAGAGACTGCTTATCACATGAAAACACTGTACTGGAATAAGTATGTGTTGAGAATTTTTTTCTCATAATTGCATGAATTAGCCTTCATTTGACTTCTTTTTTAAGGTGCAGCCTATATGACTAGCTTTAGTTTTTTCCTTATAGCTGCATACTATCTTCATCTTGTCAAAAACCTGGCCATTGTTCTGGCCAGTTCCCTTTATCAGTTCTTCAACAAGCATTTCTAAGAAATCCTATTTTTGTTTGCTTCCTTGTATTCATTTATGTTTCCTTCACATGGCACATCTTACTTAGATTACATCCTGTGACAAGATCCAGCATTCTCAGTAAATGACAATATCTTGTTTATCAAATGTCAGCAGTAGGTTTGCCCCTTTCTTACATCCATGTCTAGTTAATTCTGCCATGGTGAATGAAATGTTGCCTCTTCTTTGGTAGAAGAAAGTCAGTGAGAAGTATAGTTCATAAAAAAGCTGCTTTTTTTCCCAGGTGGTAAGTGGTAACATATCTCTGAATTCCAATTACACTTCTTCAGTTTCCACAGAGCTTAGGAGAATGTCCATCTCCTCTTCATGTTTTTCTGGTTTGCTCTGCCTCAATCTGTACAGAGGTGGTGTCAGACCATGAATAAACAGTAAGAAGTAACCATTCTCACTAAATAGCAGGTCTCACCAAACATTCCTGTTTCTTAAAGCAAGCAAAAAAAAAGTAAACAAAAGATGAAGCATGATAAAATGTGCAGGATATGAAAATGTGATCTTAGTTCATTTTATTTCCCTTACTCAAATCTAATGTCAAGATTTAGACAAATCAAGTTTTGTCTAGAACAGGAAAAAAATTCTTGAGGTAAGAGCAGACAAAAGAAATCTCTGACAGCTTGTTTTTGATATATAATTTCATAAATAATTAAATAATGTGTACTAGGAACACAGTATTGTTAAAGAACCTTAAGCTGTATCACATTATGATGTTTGCTTTGCTTTGCAAAAAAAACAAAAAACTGATGTATTTACTTCTCAAAGGTAAAACTGTTTATAAGTTGATAAATTGTATTAATTTCCAGTCTGATACAGAAATTATGTTACTTATGCTAAAGTTGTTAGGATGAGATAATCCTCAAGAAGTTTTCAGGAGACCATCCTTAAAAGACTCACAAGTGATTCTGAATAATCTTACAAAAATCCAGATGTTCAGATCATTCACACCATACTTTCCTATAGAGAACAAATCTTCCTGTTTCTTTCAGGATGAACATGATAGGTGGACAGATTTCCTGTGTTGCTTCAACCCCATTCAATTCAAATTTTAAAGCGTATGATATTAGGGGAGGGCTTGTGTTTATTTGGTAGAAGTTAATTTGACCTAGACATCTAGCTGTAAATGCAGTAAACAGGGATTCAACATTAGCCAAGGCACCAAACTTCACATCTGCATCAATCAGACCTGTTCCCTTTGCAGACCACGGTCTCATCATGTTGTTTTACAGCTTTACCCATGCTAGAGTCACAATTCCTCATTTGCCATCTCTTTTGTTCTTTCCATGAAATTCCTGAACATCTGACTATGATCTGCTAGCTAGCCATAACTTATTTTAAAAAATAATTTAAAAAAAAAAGGTACAATGTATGTGACAGAAATACAGACAAGAAATTTTCCATTTCTGCAGAGAAACAGTTTAAATTCTCTGAGACTGAGGAAGGAGAAAAGGGAAGAGAGAATTTTGTTGAGATGGGTGACTTGAAACTTTTTTAGGTTTTAGTTTTATCATTAATAGGACACTTAGTGTGAAAAAATGTCATCTCTGTTTTAGTTTTTTTTTTTTTTATTTAGGACTTCTCAGAAATCTTCTTGGCCTGGAGCTATAACTGATGTAGCACGAGGCTCTACATTATTCCACCATAAACATGTCTTCCATAATAATTACTGAAGTGCTACTGCAATATACAGTTCTTGTTTTTTCACCAGATATCCTCCTTACTTTTTAAAGGCACCATGAATATTTGAATTAATGCTCAAAATTTCCTAAATTTATGTAAGATAAAAGCTGTTGTCTATGAAAAATTATCACCTGTTGCATAATTATTCCACGGTATTTTTAAGTGGTTTTGTAGTTTGTTTTTAATTATATTATTTTTAATATATTTTTCATTAGACTATAAGACCCCAACACTAGTTAGTAGATGAAATTCAATTTTCACAGAGAATTATAACAAAATAGGAGATATTAATTTAATGTCTCTAAAGACGTGTGAGGAGATAAACCAATATCTTAAGCATGTATTTTTTTTTTTCTCAGTGTGAAGATTGTATGATTCAAGAAACTAAATGATTTAGTGGAAAAAAAAAAAAAAGGGCCAGGGGGCAAAACCCAGAGTATAAAAACTCTCTTCTTTAACTAACTTTTGTGACTGCTCTAAATTGACCACTTTTTCCCCTGACTAATCTCTAAACAGAGGGCATATCCTTTCACTTACAAAATGCTCTCACACAAAATAAATTACCTTCCCACTACCCTGGTTACTTGCCAGGGTACTTTATTTTTCCACTAGGAAGAAAAAAATCAGCTTGTATTTTGCTTGCTAGAGCCTTCTGCATTTTAATTCTGGACTCTGAATGAACATCAGAGAGGCTTTATGATGTTTTGCACAAAAGTGCCTGTGTTCATAGTTTTTACTCAGGGCACCCAAAATAGCATGCAGTAAGCAGTGTCATACTGTGAGTTTTCAAAAGTAAAACCAGAACTGACTTATACTGGCAGGAAGCTGTAACTACTAGAGCTTTCTGAGGATCTGTGAAGTAAAACAGAAAAAAAAAGAACTGCTTACTTCTCTGCATCCCATGTTTCATGCAACTTTTGCAATATCCATTCATTTATGCCTAGAGGGCCCTGAAGTTACACAGGTAAGAGATTTTTTTTAAATTATATTCTAAAATCAAAATTAAAACATTTATTAGAGTGCATACAGTGAAAAAGCTACAGGAGGCAGAGACAAACCCAGAAGCCCCTCAAAACCTCTAGAAAGAGAATCTGCTTTGTTGTTTTGTCAGAGTCCGCCATCTAACTTCTATTTCTGTGAAATTCCAAATATCTAAATTGGATTTACCAGAGGAAATACTCACTATGCTTGTTTTGTGATCAACTAGCACATTAAAATTTTCATACTATCAATCCATTTTTTGCAAGACCCCCAGTTCTGACAGAATGCTTGTGACTGCTTCAGCTGCCCTTATGCAAGTGATTATCATGACAATTTCTGAGAGTGACATCGAGTGAAAATTTTCTTGTTCTAAAGGAACAGTAAGAAATGGTCCATCTTGTTACTCTTCACTCTACTGTAACAGAAATATTATCTTTTGTAAAATTTTTATTCACATTCCCATTCCTCTTTATAGTCCCTGTACTACAACTGCAGTCTTTCAGACTACAGAAAATGTGTGCCTTTACTTTTGTCAGATCTCGAGTGTGAAACAGTAATTTCTTAATAAACGAGTTTTTCAATGAACAATACATTTCAAACACTGGCAAAGTATTTGCATTGCATGTTTCTTTTGTAACACTTCTATTGGGAGTTATAGCTACAATTTATTTTTAAAGCTCAGACTCTTCAAATAGACTGTAGCCAAAAAACATCAAGTAGAATATAGCCCAGAGATATTTAATAGTTGTTGATTTGTTATTAAAATACTGAGTGGCTGTCAGCTTGTTCATTTCTACAAATTATTTTACTATGAAACTGGTGGGAATTACACAGCTTTTGCATTATAACATTATTTTTTTAATAGACAGTTACTTAAAATCAGTTGTGGTTGTGAAAGCACTCCAAATGAACTGTTTTTATTTTTTACTTGAATAAATTTGCACTAAGATGCAAAAATTGATCTGTGGACTCAGTTTTAGGAGTTATAAAGATACAGTTCAATGTTCAGCATTTTTCTTTTGGAAGTGTTGAACCAAGCACTTACATAAAATGAATATAGGGCTGTGACTGGAGTTCAGAATTTCTGCATTTTTACAGAATAAAAAATGCATTAGTGAGACCTAGACAATGAAAATCTATTCTTAGAAATATTTTTATGTAGTGGGTAGAGGATGAAAGAGGGCCTTGCTCACAAAATACTCTAAGAAAAGTAGTTTAAAATTAAAGAAAAAAGTCACAAATCTACTATGGAAAGCCACGCATATTTAGAAGCAAAATGTAGCTACTTTTACCTAGTGCAAGGTGATTTATGAAATTATAATGCACACTTTATATTCAAAATGCCAAAATGTATAGTATCTTCAAAATGAAGTCTGTATACTTCTTTCATGTGTCAGAATGTTTTACAATTACTAACATGAAATAATTTTTGGACAATATCAACACAATTTGATATTGAAATAAGAAAACAATATAATATATGCTATACAGGCATATTTTAGCTATGTCTGTGGTTTAAGTTAATTTTTGGTTTCCATCATTACTCTTCAGTTCATTTGCTCTGATACTTTTAAATTTTTTTGGATTAAATTTCCGTTGTGTAGTCTTTGTGTCATGTTTTCTAAAAAGATACTTGAAATCTTCTGGTTTAGCTTAATTAGAAAGATTTGGCTCTTTCTTAAATGAGTTTAATTTAAAAGGTAATTGTGCCAACAGATCTAACAATACAATAGATAATATTGAATTAAAATATTATATCCTTTATACGTGAAAACTATTATTTTCCTTTTATTTTGTAAGTCACAGAAAGTTTTGATTTCTACCACAGGCAGTAAAAGTTTTGATTTCTACCACAGCCCCTTAACTTTCTTCTATTTCAACTGTGTTCTGACCCCTTTGCTAAAGGGGTGATGCTAAAGGGAGTGATATGTAGCACAATGTTTTTCTCATCTGTCCTTCCAATTTTCTTTATCCAACAACATACTTGTGTCTGAAAATGGATGAATAAAGGGCCAGAAAGTGTCTATGGTCGTTTCAGCTATCCTGGTTGTCCTGGATCCATTCCAGACTCTACTAAGCAGACAAGGTACACATCCAGTACAGAGGAAGTTGATGTGGATCAAGACCACATGGGACAGATCAGGGGACATAATTCTGCTTTAGATGCACACATCAAGGTCTCTTCTCCACATGTGCATTGCCTGTAGCACAAAAGAAATTGCAGTTGCTGCTGCTAACAAGATGTAATTGTTAACAATGTTTGCAAAAGATCATTTCTCCCAGGCTTTCTATTAGGGATACAAACATAGTGAAGACCTTGCCAGTGGAAGGTGATATTAAATTAGAATCTTTCCTTCTCAGGCCACTGACTTAACTGTTAAAGCAAACTCCTTTTGAGACAACATAATTAAGGAAAAATGGATATTTAACTACCATAATAATAATGAAAAGAAAGTAAAACCTCAGTACTGCAAATACACTATTGGAATTAAAAATGTGACCTGAAGATTGCTAAAACAATCTTGAGGGTGAACTCCAACACAAGTATTCTGATAAAATGTTAAATTTGTGGAGGGAAATCTCTTTTTTTTTTTTTTTTGCATTGGCACTGTACATATATATATATATATATATATAGTAACTAGTGAAGGACAGTTGTTGCAACCTTAAAATTGTTAGCAAAACATTAGAGGCAGCGTGAGATGTCATTTAACGTTTTACTTTTTGCACATAATTTGCATGCCTTGGAAGCCAATAGATATCCTTGTAGAGTAAATTTTACAGTATAAGTAACAAAAGAATAATTGAATTGTGCGACAGAATACTATCTTTAATTATTTAATGTGATTAAAATCTAACCAGGTCTGCAAAATATGTCTGCAAAATTTCTCAGTATTTTACAAATCTTTTAGACAGTGTTAAATAAAACAGAAAATTAAAGTTTTTGAAGTTTTATTTTGCTTAAACATTTTCTGTTTAAAACTGAGTTTACAAGCATATTAAGCAACAATAGACATTGCTATTGCATTAACAAATATTTCAAATGCTCTTTGCTCATTGTCATGCAGCATAAAGAAGGTTTGAGGCTTTTCATTGTTAGCATTTGGATGTTAGTCAGAATGATGAGTTTTATTTAACTATCAAAATTACAAAAATTAAAGAGATTTAAGGAGACAATGCTTGTCAAATGGTAAAGACACTGTGGTTACACACTCCTTTCCCTGTAGAGAACCTTTTCAGAATGGTGAATAGGACATCTAGGGTATATGGGGAATTCATAAGTTTAGGTGAGATAATGCAATCTGTCAAAACTGCTTAGAAAAAAAACAACGAGGCTCAGAAAGCTTTGTAAAGAAAGCTATATTTATTTCACATCTCTTTAACAATTTTAAATTGTTTAATGAGATCTATACATCCCAAGCAGAATTTATCAGGAGATGGAATAAAGATCTATGTCTGATCTTGCTTTGCAAAGAGGTTCACTGGATGCGGTCACAAGTGAACAGAACTCACTCCCTAGGAGTTGTGCCCACTCCATGGGTAAGACTAAACATGAGATCCAAAATCAAAACAGTTATGACTCCTTGTTAAGTCATTATTCTGATACCTGGAGAATTTGAAGCTCTCTGAAAATTTCACGAAATCTGCCAACAAATTTCATAAACAAAATTACAACACAGAAGTTTATAAGAATTTATATAATCCAAAACGATCCAAAATACTCTAAATATTTTCTGCATCTTTTTTAGACATTGACTGAAAATAGCCATATAACTGTTATAACACATGCTGTTATACAAACGCATGCTCTGAGTTACATGTTGACATCAGCCCATACATGCAAACTGGTCAAGAGTCTCCCTAGTACCTTGATTGATTGTCATTTATTTTTGAGGAGATGGAAACAAACAAAAGTTAGGAGCAGTCCTAACTTTTCTAGCCCTTTTAAATTATCCATTATATTTAAGCAATTTATTAAAAGAGATTTTTTTTTCTCTCTAAATGGAGTGAATTCTTTCTCTCTTTCATACTTTGCGTGAAAAACAAAAAAAGAGGTCGTTGTCTGAGGGTCGATGAGCCATGACAATTTGTCACACTCAAGACAAGTGCCTTTCCAGGCACTTCAGCATCCCATGGAGCCTGCAGAAATATTCAGGAATAGGAACAAGAGGAGGCATGTATCAACATAATGCAAACTATACCTTCCATTTTTGCTAATAAATTAGAAAACAGTGCTTCTTTTAATTTTCTGCCCAGTTCAACTTCAAACAGTTGATTTCTCACTCTCTCCATGCGATGCAGATAGTTGTTGGAGAACATTAAGGGCGTTGCTGGTACTGTTTCTATGTATCACTGTGATGTATATTGACTAGGCCAAAATTTACCCTTAACAGTAATTCCCAGTAGTAGAAGAGCTAGAATGATTTATGCTCCTTTATATCTCACGAGATACTCTTGGAAAATAAAAAGATGTTTCCAGACAAATTAAGACGACAACTACTCATACAGAACGAAAATGTGGTAAGTGTATTGCTTTTCCCCTAACATCAAATTTAACATATAAATTGAATTGGTTTCAAATGCCAGGTCATTAGATAGCTGGCATACATGGCTATTTTCATAAAAGACTGACCCAGAAAATATATAAATAGCATTTGGAAATGTCACATAGAGATAAACTGTGATGATTGCTCGGCTTTTCATATGCACTCTTTCAGGGGTGTGCAAATGTTACAAAATTAGACCCATTTTCTGGTGTCTCACATGTAATTTTCTTCTCCTCAATTCTTTATCTCATCTATTTTTTTAAGTGATCATATTACAGAAATTTTTTTCCACTTAAAGATTACAGGAAAACAGATCCTAGACTCAAAGACAGACACAGCGTAAGACCAGTTTGACAATGTACAGAATAAATGGGCTCAGTTACCTGAACATTTTAATCTGAGCTATATGTAATTTTATGTGATACAACCCCTCTGGCCTGCAGCCTGTGGCAGTGACACTGCCCTCCAGGAAGAAGTTCAGGCAGGTTAGCAGAGCGGTCCCCACCACATGGTGCACAGAATTGAATAGGTCCCTGATTCCCTCCTGGAGTTCTCCCACATATACACAAAGAGTTTCTCTCCTCACAATATGTGGGGTCCCTCCCCCATGTAACTCTCTGAGCAAACCCAGCCCCATCAACAGCTGGTCCCACGAGTGGATATCTGACAGGGATTCCCCAGTCACACACTCTGCACCAGCCCATGGCTGTGGTTGTGACTGGGTTTTTCAGAGCTTTCCTCCTCTGCAGAGCAGCACCACAGACTGCTTACGATGGGAGCCTGAGCCACCCTCGGGTCACAGTCCCAGACTGGATCATGGAGCATCCACATTTGATGGGCAGAGCTAGTTAGTTCCACCATCCAAAGTACCCAGACAGGTAACTGAGTGCTCTTAGGAAGCCAGCACTAAAAAACCTCCAAGCTGCTACTACACCGAGTCCTTAAAGACCAAACCTAAGAATTATTATTCTGAACCCCCCCCGCAAATAATCAAATATTGAAAAAGGAAGTTATTTTCAGTAGATAATATTGCTTATTTACCCCAAAATGAAATTACTCTCTCAGAAGAGAAGAAAATTTAAAGCAAGGACTTACTCTCAAATGTAGTGTCTACAAGCGCCGTATTGTTGCGTGCATGAAACACTCAAAGAAACTCTGAAATATAAATTTATTCACATTTGGCATCTATACTGCAAAAGTAAATAATTCAGAGATGTGAATAACTGTTATCATAAATCATGGATTTTTGCTTTTTCCTCCATTGGGTTTTTGTAGTGTAGTTTGCCTGTTTATTCCTTTTCTTTTTTTTTTTTTTTTTTTTTTTTTTTCTTCCTGATAGATAGCCTCTTCAGAATAATAGCTGATTTCCAACTGGAGAAATACTGCTTAAGTCTGAGTTGCTACAATCTGATTCAGACCATTTTGTTTCAAATGAAAACTAGACAGCACAGAAAAACTGTTGCATTATAAAAATGATAGAGTGTATTCCTGAGTATTACTAATCATAAATGTCAAAGGGAGTAAAATGCACACTATTTCAGTAGGATATCTGAAGATAAACTCTCTTGAAACAATTTCAGTGGCCTTCCATTGGCAACAACTTTAGATTTCTAAGAATTCATAATTGTTGCCTGTAGGCTTTCTTTTTTTATGTCTGGCTATGTTGGAGCAATGTTTACTATACCCCAACCAGGGAAATGAGATGATCCTTTTGGAGAATAAATTCATGTCAGTGGATAAACGAACTCATATTTGCCTAAAAGATGAAAAATGAGATAATTTTAATGCATGTGTGACAAAATCATTATAAAGTGAGAGAATAAGACTTCATTTTGTTTTGATGTTTTCTCATATCCAAAAGAGATATGGTTTTGGTTTTTTTCTTTCTACATGACATAGTGGTTAGTATGTACAGGTTAGTATGATACCATAATACCATGAAATTATGATCATATTGATCATAAATCTTAGTAATCATATAGAGAGAAAGCATTCTCTCATTAAGCAGGGATTAAAATATGTGAGAAAAAGTTTTCTGAAGTTTTTTTTTTTTTTTATCTTTTTTTAAAATATACTGGAAAGAAAGAAAAATGTCAACTCCTTTGGATAGCATTATTCCTTTTGTTCAATCTAGAAAAAATGGCTAAAAAAAAAGGCTTATATTATAATTCAAAGTGATTTGTGCCAAGAAGATAAACAGCATATTTGTTAA
This sequence comes from Muscicapa striata striata, assembly GCA_030060385.1. Lineage (NCBI taxonomy): Eukaryota > Metazoa > Chordata > Aves > Passeriformes > Muscicapidae > Muscicapa > Muscicapa striata. The sequence continues at coordinate 4,451,297 of JAREIS010000075.1, read as the reverse complement.
GAATTTTAAACATAATTTTAAACTAGTTAAACTGTGAAACATCTTTGTTCTGGTCAAATTTCCTTTACTGGAATCATCTTTTGCTACCTGAAATGAAAACATCCCTCATAGAAGAACATGTGACCTGCCTGTATATGTCTTTAAGTAACTTACTACCTTAGGTTAATTGCCAAGATTCTCTCTGGAGAGAAATATAGTGTTTTAGACTCATGTACTGCTTACCTTTCTTACAATGTTGTAAAGAGCATTGACTCTTTCCATTGACTATTTAGGGAGGCTGCATAGGACATTACACTAAATCTTTAACTTTCAGGTGTTTAAATGAATAAAAGCCATCTAAAGAAAATATTGGAGCCTCAGGGTTTGTATTATTAAAAGCAAAAACGTTATCTATGCCATAAAAAGAATAAACACTTGCATGTAAAACATTAGATAAACTCTTAGGTTATTACCAAGCCTATAATATCCATAGGCTCACAATAAACACTGTAATATTTTATCTTGTAGTCACTATTTTTCAATAAAAGAACTTTATTCCATATTATGTTCCATTCTTCTGGTGATAAAATTAATTTTATACCTCATTTAGCAGCTGTATTTAGCAGAAAATTCTAGGAGAAGAAATCATTTACACAAATAATACTAATAAAGGTAAATCAATAAAATAATAAAAATGGTAGCAAGGAAAGCTAAAAAAAGGGAAAGAAAAGCAAAATTAAACATTTTGAAGAGTGTAGCTTTGGCCAAGGCTCTGCTAGATCTTGTTAAAATGACAGTGGATACTGAGGAGAAGCATGGGATGTTTTTTACTCAGCAGAAACTGCGGATAAGTTTGATTTAACTGAGGCTGAGAGGCTGCAAATTGATTTCTTGATTCATTTAGGACACAGTCAGGGGCAGCATATAGAAAACCCTGGAGAGAAGAGGACAACATTATTGTTTCCTTCCTTAATAGGTGTAAAAGGTTGGAACTCTGTCAAGTGGCAGCAAGTTCATCTGTGTAACAGACACTGCGAGGTATTTGCCCATCAGCCACATCGATTGCCTGTAGCGAGGCTGAGCCGTGGGTGACAGCCCCAGCAGTGCCAGTGCCCTGTGCCTCCCAGGGCTGGGGGAAGGAGAAACGGGGGAAAACCGGGATGCTGAGCCAGCCCAGCCCTGCCACCACACCGCCGAGCCAGGCACTCACCCACAGCCGGCTGCTGACAATCCAAAAAAAAATTTAAAAAATTAAATTTAAATTTGTATGTTCTCACATCTCTCTCTCAAGAGAGCAAATGAATCTGAAGAAGAAAAGTTTTCCTAAACTACATAGTTTTCACATAGAAAATCATTATTTTTATTTTTAAATACCAAAGTATTTATAAAAAAAGGTCACAAAATACCACTGAAAAAATTGTCTGCATTAAAAAATAATAATTCAAGTGTCTGGCACTGAAGACACAAAGCCTTAAAAACTTTAGGAGGGCATATCTCAGTATGTAATTTTTTTAGGTATTCAGGTCTATCCCATTAGGCATCTAGTTATATATAACACATATACATATTATATTTATTATATATACTATATATATTTTATATTTATTTTTTATATATATATATTATATACTATATATACTATATATAATATATATTATATATATACTATATATTACATATAGTATCTATATAATATATATTATATATATATATATATATTTTTTTTTACCATTTTTAAAAAGTTACATACATATGTATAAAGATAAGCAATTTGATGGCATTTCCATTAAATTGCATACAAGCTCCTTGCAAATGTAAACATAAACCACTGGAGTTCATTTTCATCATTGAAGGGCTACAACCTGGATGCATGGAAATAGTCCACCAGTGATGTTAATGGCATGTTAAAAAACATCCTTTCTAGTGCTGGAAGCTATTTTCTACTTTTAACTTCTGAACAATTTCTAAAATTTAGAATTTTTCTCTATAGATGTTGATGTTTTATTTTACAGTATTCTTAATGCACTGTAACTCTCCAATTTCTACATCTGTGATAAAGAAAATAGGTTACAATTACAGTGTGGGAATTTTTTGGCATGATTTCAGATTAGTTTGCCATTTTCTTATAGCAGTAAACACAACATATAGAGTTCAATGTATTCCACTGAACTCAAACTATTCAGAAATCTCTTCCTATAAAGGAAGAGAAAATCAGGAAGGATCTTGGTAATCTTGGTTATCAGATGATAAAGGACTTAAACTCCAAGAACTTTCCATTTTGTGATATTTGTATCTCATTTAGGAAAATGCGCTAAAATAACAAAAAAATCTATTACCTTGAAATAATAATTTTCTTTCAGTTCTTTTGATCCCTCTGCTTCCTCAGTAGAAATAAATCCCATCATTTTGGTGGTATTGTACAGGCATTCTAAAGAGGAATGAGCATTTGAATTTATATGCAGTGATGTTGGAAGTAGTTCTCAGACCTTGTATTGGAATGCTCAACAAACTAAACACTGTACAATAAAAAGTCCTGTGACAACAGATTAACCTTTGCCTTCAAAAGAAACCATCTTTACTAAGGAGTTGAAGCAATAAAACATGCTGTAAGCATGACAGCCACTCTCCTACCTTATCAGGCATTTTCTTCCTTCAAACCTTTTCTTCTATTGTACAAGCAGTAAATAACCTGACAAAAAAATATAGTATGTTTTAGTTTTGTTTTGTTTTTTTCCCATAGTTTGTTCAACTCACAACATACAATTTCTCCATTCAAAGAACAACGGGGGCTGACCAGAGGCAGCAAAAGTATCTGGTGTAAGAAGAGAGGGAAAAGGCTGACTTCTGGAAACAGCTGTTAAACTGTAAGGTAAGGTATAAACTGCAAACTCTTCTTTAAGATTGCAGAAGAGCAATATAGTCCTCTAGGAGATAAAAATGGAACTCTTAAAATTCATTTACCATTAAGGCCAATTCCCCTCCGAATTCTTAATAGAGAACAATGTACAACTGAATGCCAGGGGAAGTGCTCTTCAAGGTGAAGTGCTTTCATTACAGATGAATTATGTACCCTGTATATTGAATCAGTTGCTGTTTCCACAAAGATTATAAATCCAAATAGACTGTACTGCAGGAATCCTGATAATAGATCATATTTTACTTTGAGGTTGACTTTTCACAAACCCTACTTGGTCTTTACTTGATCCTAGCTGCAAATAGTTCAACATCCAGTTTGATACCAGTATCTGAAAAAAAATCAAGTGGTGTGATCCACATATAAAAATCCCCACCCTCTTTTTCTCTTTATATAAACTAACTGGATTTTTATGAGATGTTTTTCCTTCTCATTCTCTTTCACAGAGAAAAACAATCCACTGAAAAATGTCAGATAATTTGGCTAATTTGGAAATTTTAAACTTTGAAATAGCTCAGAGTTCAATTACTTTCTCAAGATAAAATGTTTTGTTCAAGCAAATTTCAATTTTAAGCTGTATTACTTCCATATTTGCTTATTTTAAATATTGCTGTTTGCATTCGGTAAACTCATTGGATATCAAGTGAAGGAAATGGCAAGACATCCTGAAAGGCAGGGTCAGATGATCTAAAATCCTTTATCTATTCCCTGTTCTGGCTGGCATATTACCTCTTTTCTCTTGGAGGTTGTATGTGAATGCTTCATACATTTGTCTCTTTTAGTTTTACCTAATCCTTCTTAACACTGTTTCAGCAATGGGTAGAATCAACACACTAGATTTATTCATTACTCTACAGAGTAGAGCTTATTTTAATGCTTTACTAAGAAAACTTGAAACTCTTGTATTTATTTGTTTGGAAGATGACACTTTCTATCCAGCAGGGATTTTTTGTTTTGTTTTCACATTGCTATGCTGGCCATCCTAGCATGGATAATGGCCCTGGCCCCTACCCAAAGAGAGGGATTTCTGTTCAGTGTTTAAGATTCCATAGTGCCATGCCAACATCCTGTCCCTGTTTCTGTTCCTTTGATACTGCACAGTGAAGGTGAAATAGTACAATAACATAATCAGCATTAGTGATGTATATTTGGAGTCATATTTCAGTTAGGGGCAAGGAGGTCACAAAAGTAATTTGAAGGAAAATGAGAGCAAAAATGTACAGAATTTACTTTCCTGGCTGACAGGAATTGGCAATAACAGCAAGAACTCAGGACTAAAATATTGTTATTGCCCTTTTGTTTACATGTTTCTCTGTAGCAAAACCGTGAGACCAGGGAGTAATCCCAGTTTATCTCTACTTGAATTTTCAGCCAGTGTCTAGATACTTTAACCTGATTTTTTTTTTTCAAAGTCCTAGTGAAATTATGAATCACTGCTAAATGAAGTTTCAACCCAAATTAAGTAAGCACATATCTGTATTTTGCAAATACTCTCCATTCATTACACTGTCATATATGATGGCCTCTGGGAAAACAGTGAATTAGACACTAGGTTCCTTCTAAATGTCCAGAGGACAGATAATTTCATTAAAATTAATATCTACATGGAAGGCTAACTAGGCTATAACACATACAATACAAAGTTCATATGCTCTGTAGCAAACTTTGACAGTAAAAAATACCAAAAAACACATGACCAAAAGAAAAAACAAACTCATATAAATTCAGAACTAGATTACATTTTCTAACAAAACAGTATATTTTCTGTAAGAGACTCCTGAAAACTCAAGAGTGTGCTGAATAGCAGTGGAGGTTGAAGAAGGGAGAAGACCAAACCTTTCATTAAGGCAACTGCATATGGTATCTCACAACTCATGAGAACTTCCTGAACATAGCAAAACTTACCTAAAATCACAAAAAAAACCCCAACCCTTCTGTTATCATATGGAGTGACAAAGAAATTTATGATAGTGATATCTAGCTGGTCCCTGTTTTCTTTGATTACAAGTAAGAATCTTTTTTTTATTTGTCTGAATAGTTTTTCATGTCCTGTTGCCTTTCATGCCATTTGTCTACAGTTTACAAGCCATGAGCAAGAAACTATAAAAGGATCCAAAACACTGGAATGATAGGAGATATCTGGAATGACACAAAGTGTAAATACAAGGATAAAGTCTGATTGCATGAGCTCCCATCCCAGAAGAAATACAGATGTCAGTCTGCTCTTCAAATTGAATGTTCATGGGAAACTTTCAGGGCCAATATCTTATTGAAATCTGGAATATAAATTAAAATACTAAAAAAAAATAAATAAAGTAACATAAAATACAATAAAGCTGCAGTGGTAATTCCCACTTGAGCTGTTCTTTTTGCACTTTTTGGATTAAAATAAATAACTAATGTCCTCAGGAACCTCATGAAAAAGACCTAGAGAATTAATTAATCAAGTAAATTAAATTATGTAGAATTTGTTTTTTAAGATACTTTAAGTTATTGGTAGATTTGATGATTAAAATGTCTCTATACTTTTATAGTACTTTAGTGCAATGTTCCCAAAGAGTGTTTATTATATTTATATTTACCAATGCTATTTAGGCAAGCTGTAATGCAACAGACCTGTTTTATGATTTCAATCTACCTGGTTACTAAATGTGGCATAAAGCAGAAAGTGTGAGGAAGGAGTGCAAAATTAGATAGAAAAAGAAAACTGTTATTGTTCTGTTAGGGATAATCTCAAATCAATTCTAGGCAAAAGGCTTTCAGTTTGTGATCAAGACTTGAGAAATGGGAAATTGTCTGGAGTAAGCAAATATATAGTTATTTTTTATTACTTTTTTCATACCTGTCTTGACACAAACCAGCCTAACTGTTGATTACTCCACACTCTTAATCCAAAATTATATAGTGCTCCTCAGTAAACCTTTCTGCCCATGACAAAGTTTTGTGGTTCATAACACACTTTTCAACAGACTTCTTCAGTTTTGGTGTTCCACATCTTGCTACCTCAGCACTGTTATGGCAAATTATATTTATGAATGGAGAACAACAACAGTTGATGACAGTTCCATTGTTTTCACTATATTGCAAAATCCCAGGTGTGCCATCTTCTCTTTCTGCTTAATCCACATGGCCTTTGAGGACCTTAACAGCTCATTTGAGGGATTTTTTCCAAATAAATTCTAAATACATTAATAGCATAACTCATAGCCTCTCTTAACTTGAAAAGGACTACTTTTACCATACCCTGGTTTCTCTTCCTTTTCATTCCCCTTGGCTTATTGATTGGCTTACTATCCCACACATAAATACTTTTGAGACAGCATGGGGCAATCAAAGCCCATTTTTCACTAACTAAGGAACTGACACTTATTTATTAAATATATATAATCCATTGACTTTATAGCTCTAAATAATTTAAGACCATTACTGTCTGCAGGATATGAGTTCTGTCTTGTATAAACTAGGGAATTAAGTCATTGTCCATTGAGTTACTATGGCAACTTCATGGACTTTCCAGTTTCTGTTGGCTTGCAATGAATTAAAGTCAGAAACTCAGACTCCTGAAAGAAGGGGAATTATGTGGATGAAATTGCTTTTGAAAAGTGAACTATCTATAAGAACCCATTACAGTAATTTCTTTTGTAAAATCTTATTGTGTGGGGCAAATTATGATTTAGTCAATCATGGTATCTCTGAAAGTTCACGCATATTCATGCATTTATATTCATTGAAGTTATCCAATTGGCTCCACAGGAACCAAATAAAGCTCCATAGCCTGATGAAAGAAAGGAAAACTCTACAGAGCAGGAATGTTGATGTCCATGTTCAGGGCCAAGAAGTGGCTTAAAAAGTATACACTCATTAATGGACTCTGAAGTGCTATTTCTTCAGTACTAATTTCCATGCACCATTGCAAAGGGATTAACTTCAAAAGAAGAGTACCCAAAGCCTTGCAAATCACTTTTAAAAAATATATGTGTACATCCATGAAGAGGTCTCCTATATCCTGTCTTGAGATTTTATTAAAACATTACTTCCCAGAGGAAATTCTTCCATGTGTCTCACAAATCTAGTAATTAAAGCAGTAAGAGATGGGGATTACAATCCATGCTTTTTCTTCCTGCTCTTATCAATGAGTTGCTGTTTGAATTTACAGAGACATACAAAAGTTACCAATGAAAACTGGTAATTGTCACAGCAGAAAAAGTCCTGTTCATATTTTGCCAACTTAGCATCATCTATCTCTAATTTTTATAGGGAAGTTTCCAAGGTGAGACACTGGTTATTATACAGTCTCTTCTACTTAAGAAAATCAATACAGATAAAGGTATGAAATTAGTTGTATATAGTCAATTTTACTCATAATATATTTTAGAATTTAATTTAGTTTGGTATTGGTGGGTTTCATATTTTTTTTTTTTTGGTTTTTAGTTTTTGGGGGGGTTTTAATAGTTACACTGTTAACTTTTTTTCTTAAGTATACATTGTTACTTTGTTTCTTTATCCAGAACTTTTTCTCAGGAACTTAGTGTGTCACATTTAGTCATTCCTATCCTGGAGCAGTTACCCTCCTTAAACATGCATAATTTTTTAACAAATTGGCTATTTGCAACTTAATTCAACTCCCAAGGCTTTTGCCTCCTGCATGTCAGTACAGTTCTTCATGGCTCTTTGAAATCTTCTCAGATTATTTCTGCCTTCCACAAACTGTGCTCTTTTCTTGACTGCACAATTTCTTTAGGTAGTACATCTTGGGCCACTTCATAATCAAGATCTGATAACAAAAATTTCTATAGTTTTCTTAATCCTTTCTCTTACCTTCTTTGTTCTGGAGACACTACTTTGACTGTGCACTGCACTTCACTGATGCCACAGCACTGGCATCAGCCTTTGTTGGTTTTAATATTCTTTTGAAACAACTGAGAGTAGTTTATAATTAACAGAGTGCTCTGCTGATTTCTCTGAGATGTGTTCCTTTCACTGAATTTTAACAGCTGATAAATATTTCAGATGAAAGTACACAAAACCATCCCATAAGTAATATTTCTGAATAACTTCAATTGACCTGTACTGGATGTATCTATAGATTTTAGCTAAGTATGTCTTTTAAGGCTGAGAACACACTGAAACATGCAAAGGACTTATCTGCTCTTTTCCAAAGCCCTGCCCAGCAGGACTGTGTATGAACCAAGTGGGAAGTTGTCCTCTGATTTTCTCCTGTGGACTGAAAATCCCCCAGTTCATCACACTTGGTGCCCCTTTCTGATGCAGGCCTTACTCCATGTATAGCTCCTTTCTTTCCTTATCTCTGTATGAAAATGAAGTCTTGCATTTTATACATCTGACTCTTCCAGTATCTTGCTTCTTGTCACCATTAATGGTGACTCCTACCCTATTAAAGTCATCCTACACAGGAATTACTTTCCTTCTGTTTCTGCCTGTCTCCTCCACTTGCTTCTTGGCTTAAGAAACTTCTTAATTTGAAAGAAAAAAGTTGGTGATGAAATGTAAAAATATTGAGCCTGATTGTGCATTTCAATACTCTGATAATACATAAAGTCCTGATGATACCTGCTCGGTTGGAGATACAAAAGCTAAGGCTACAAAGTATAGAAGAGCACCTGAAATTGGCAAAATTACCCTCTAAATTTTTTACAATAAGCTTCTGTGAAGTAAAATATCAAAAGAAATCTACATGGAGAGGTCTGTTTGAGAGATAATATTGAGCAGAGAAGCAATAGAAGGTCACACAGGTAACAAGGGGAGAGTGGCACACAAAGATTATAAAGAAGGAAAAATTGCAATAAATTGTTATTGCAGATGACTTACAGCAGTGGGGACAGAACTGACAAGTGAATTGGTAATTCATTTATCTGAGGTGCAAACAGGAAATGTTTTTAAATGAAGAAAGGAAAAAAATGTGGGGTGGAACATCCAGTGCCTTAGCTTCTCAGTGAGAAAGTAGTCTTCAATGGAGGCTACAGAGATGAAGAATCATGTTTTAGTAAGGTAAAAAATGGTTGAAAAAGGTAAGAAATTATTAAAAATGTTTAAAAAATCAGAACAAAAAATATGGAGAAATAAAAACTAATATTTTTCCAGCTCAAAGAGATCTTTTTGTCTGGCTTTCTTCTATCAAGAGCAGCAGTCCAGAACCTAAGTAATCCTGATAACTAACAATAACTATTAAATGAATTAACATCATCTGAATTTTGGAGGTTAGTCTGAAGTCTTTAGCCATAGTGAATTTTTAATCCAATTTTCCATGGCTATCATACCATTTTTTAGTTTCCCTCTCTGAAACAAGGTAAAACTTGAAGAATGACCAGAATGGAAGGACCTGTGATAAAAGTGTGTTGAAAAGGCAGCATTTGTGGCTATTCAAGGTATCAAACAATAGCAGGGATTTTTAATAGGCTCTTTCCTACACAGACATCTTGCAGAACTCACCCAACAACAGAGTGAAATTTGAACAACGACTTTTCAAAAGGCAAATTTCAACACATATACTAGTGATGTTCATGACTTTCTTATTAGTGGAGTTTCAACCAAAGGGAATTAATAATTAATAGTAATATCCAAAGATATCCTATTTTGATTCATTGTAAGGACTATGTTGAATGACAATGGAAGTATAAACAGCATTCCCCCCCCCCCCTTTTATAGGAAGAGTTGCATGTGCCAAGTAGCAAAGTAATGAAAGAAATTCTATGGGTGAGCATGCAAGTAAAGGATGAAAACTATGCTCTGAGAAAACACAAGGGAACTTGAAGATGGAGAGCAAATTCCAAGATACTATGCAACTTAGATTTTAGTTTTGCTTAACGTTATAATCTTGATATTACCTGAGGATATAGGGATGTCAGAAAGATCTAAATTCACACATATCCTTCAAAACTAGCTTTTAAGTCAAGAATTTTTGGAGGATGTAATATCAATAGATAGAAACTTCCTTCCATTTTCACAATTTTCTTTATTTATGACTCTCATATTCCATTATAAAAAAAAAAACTTAAAAAAATTAAAAGCTCAATTCGAAAATCTGATGGGCTTTCTTGGACCCTATCTGGAAAATTTTATTCTACACCTCAAAACATGACAGAAAAGAAAGGAAATCCTTTTTGAAAAAAAACTTGATATGACATTCATTGTACAACAGCCTTTGTGTTACCTGGATGACATAGCACTCTGCTCCTCTACTGCTCTGAATACCTCAGTGCCTGAAAATGCTTACGGTGTTTAATTGAATCAAAAACCTTATTGAATTAAAATATTTTTTGATATATGAGACAGTAGAAAAGGATATCAGCCTTTAATATTATTAATAGAATGAGTAAAGAAAAGATACATTTTTCGTAGTAAAATAGAACGGTGGAACATTGAAATCAGTGGTAAAGGAGAGACAAGCCTCTGATCATTGAGACCTAAGCAAAACAGAAATAGAGTTTGTTCCATTGCTTGAGATAAGGGGAGATTCATCAACTGAGTACTAGATTAAAAGAGTAAAAAGATAAGGAAATATATTTTTAGAAATTTTGTCAGGTATTTTTTATCTCTATTTCTCACTATTTCAAAAATATGCATACCCTTCAATGTATTGTCTCTTTCAAAAACCAGACAAATTCTACCCTTTCCTATATGATACAAATGCAGACTCTCTGAGGCAGGTGCATTCTTTCAGCATTTTTCCAACTGACTTCCACAGTGGTGGTGCACAGACTTTTTCTGTCCATGAATTTAAATTATGCCTTTAAATCGAATAACTGGATTACATATCAGAGCAGATATTCTAGTTTATAATGAAAACTCTCCATACAGTTTAAAGTAATTTATTCTTGCTCTATTTCTCTAATGTGCTTTATTATCAAGCAGAGAGAGAACAAAGTTAGTGAATTTTTTTTTCTCTCCTTTTTAAAATGTAAAAATATGGTTTCTTTAGCTGCTTGTAAGGGACTGTTTTCTTCAATATTGATTTACTTTAAAAATGGATCCTAGTCAGTTTCCTCAAATATAAGCAATCTGATTTAATTCTGATGTTCCCTTGACATACACTGGAAGATTTCATTTCAGGGTGTTTCTGATTTGTCTTATCTTATGTGAAATATTAACTCTAAAACCAAACCCAGAAGTTAAACATAAGTCAAATTCTAGCAAACAGCATCCTTCTCAATTAAATATCAAAGGTTGTTTTTTTTTTTTTTTTGTCGTGTTTGGAGGAATTAATTAACCAAGAAAAAGGTGAGTTCACTGCACTATTAGCTTCAATGTGTGCAAAAAATAATTATGAATTAAAGAGATTAAAAGAACCTAAATCCTAAAAAGAGTTTTGGAGCATTTCATGAAGTGCCATCCTGAAAACCATTTGGCAAACAGATTCAAGTGTGAATCACATAATGCAGTCCTTTACATCATTATGCTGACAAGTGGTTCTTCAGTACTGAGTGGTATCCTGCAGAGCCAAAAATGTTCCAGTAGGATTTGCCCAATGAATCAAACATCTTGTAATTGGATTTGCTACTTGTCTACAATAAAAACCAAATGCCAGAAGGCAAGAATTTCTGTTTTTACTGTGTACATGTGTTAGTCTTTTTAATCAGCAAAATATTTATGCTAAAATACATGGGTTTACTATCTTAGAAATAAATAATAGTCCCAGTTAAGAAAAGCTACAATTAAAACTAAATGCTTGCTTATTTTTAGTGTAGACATTGCAGTGTACCACAACTACTGGTACTGGCAAAACTGAATCTTTTAATGTCTCAGCATCTGTTTAACAAATCGATTTTTATATCAGAATAAAAATGCTGAAGCTATTGAACAAATGCAGAGAATGAACATAATTTTTCATAAAGTTAAATTCTAAGGTTAGCTTTTCAATTTTTCTTTAGCTAGGAAGCATCTGGACTGAAGTAACATTTAGCTGTGTGGCAGAAAGTCTGTGAAAAAGAACAAAATATAATCATTAATTTACCAGTGTTTAGACAAGAGACACAGATATTCCTCCTGCTTCATTTTTCTTCCCCACAAAGAAGGTGAAGTAGGAATATCTCTACGTCTTGTCTATTAAACTATTCATTAAATAACTTCATACCTCAGTTAATAGCATGTGGAAAAGCTATGCTTCCAGAAGAACACAAGATGCCACATCAACCAGGGAGCAATCTCAAAGGTTTAATTGCCTCTGGGGAAATCCACCCCATCTGTGTGTGTGTATCAGAGTGATGTTCTTGGTGATACCTGCTAGTCCCTTTGGAGGAAGTCAGTAGACTCCAAATTAAACACTTAATTACTTAATTGCTTTCTGATGTTGCAGATTTAATTTTAATATTACCTTAGAAACAGTAACACAAACACTCACGGAGGAAGTTTACAGTAACTTTAGCTTGGCTTGGCTCAGTTCCCATGTAGTGTTTACCCTAATCAGCACTTCCAAAGGTCACCTTTGTAGAGCAAAACGTGTCCTGCCCAACAAAAGTTTATCCTTGCACACACACACTCAATTTTATTGGTAGGAATGGTGTGGGTGAATTTCTTTGTACCTAGAGATTTTAAGGTGGATTGGGTCATCTTTTCCAGGTTCTTTCTAAAGTATCTCAAAAGAAATTGCAATGATAAGAGATGGATCTCCTGCCTCAGGCAAGACTGAAATGTTTGAGGCTATGCTTCCAGCTCTATGTTATATGGTTGATAACAGTGAGTGAAATACTGATTTTGTGTTTTCATGATCATGTATTTCAGAGATTCATGAGAATCTTTGTACACAGGATCACAGCAATGAGTGACAGCAAGCCCCTAAGTCAAACATAAGAATGCTGCATCATACACAGAAATATTGAGCTGGTCCCACCTACATGTATCTTCAGCAAACGTACAGTTCAGCAACCAGTTACTCAGCTCTAAAAATACTGGTGGATCAGAGCTGAAAAAGGCAAAAGCTGTTTACATCATCAAGTATGCTCATGGCCATCAGGAAATAGGCACCGTGAAGAAAATTTTGTGTGCCATAATTAAAATCAAATAAAATATTACCAATAGCCACCAACTTTTATAAATTAATGAGATGTTTCTCAATATTAGTTCACTCATGTCTATTGGTGATTAATATAGGGAATTTTCCACTAAGGAAATGAGAGCTATCAATAATACTGCAGAATGAGGTTGTAGAACATACATTATGTCATCACATCCTCTATACTATCTCCTTTGACTTGTAGGCTGAACAAGTAACAGCTCTACATCTCGTTTTCTTTAGTGACTGCAGGAAATCTTATCCTTCACCTTAGCCCCCCTTCCTCTCATTTTAAACAAATCTTCTACCTTTTCCTAGAGTTGTCAAAGGTTTTAACAGGTGACAGTTTTTCAAGAAATAAATATCACAATCTGACACCACAAAAGATGTTTTGAATATCGAGTATGGACAGAAGTCAGGCTACTGCTTGCCATGCTTTGAAGACTCAGGGTTTTGTCATCCAAAATGGCATTTAAGATTTTTGTACAGTGCAACAGATATTGTAGAAAAGTATGGGGGATGTGTTAACATATTATGTTAATATATACAAAACACTACAAATGACATGATTTCTAATGAGTCTGCTCCACCCTGATAAAAATCCAAAGCCTTAAAGGCACTAATCAACTTAAAAATTACTTCCCTAGGCTATTTTGTCCATGTATATCTGAAAGATAATTACACTGCTAATTCTATATAGTAGTTTGAAGACCTTCCTTAATAGGGCAATGGTATATTTTCAAAATGAAGAAAATAATGTGCCAATTAGAATTAAGTGAAATTTAAATACATTCATAACATCCAATTAATTGCTTTTCATGTAAGTGAAGTTCTGGGTGACTGGTGGAGACACATGCAGCCATACTGTGTTAATATGCACTACTAGTCAACATAATTTGGTCAAATGTCACATCAAGATGTGCATTAAAGAAAATACCTCTCAAGGTTAAGTAGTAGCCTTTAAACTAGTTAGTCATGCAGCAGACAGGAAAAACAACTGTTGATACACCACTAATTAATTGACTGAAGAGAATATTACGTTTATATGGTAATTCTGATAAACACAGTATAATTAAATTCAGAATACTTATTAAATGTAGCATTCCAGATTTATTTTAAAAAGAAAAGTATGTGAAGGACCAGAAAGTCAAAATAGACTAAACTAAGATATTTAGATTCAATGAAAATAATAGCTAAACTAGACTAACCATAAAGAAATAATTCAGGCAGATAAATGTAAGCTGAGAGGCCCGTGGAAAAGGTGCCTTGAGCTACAGCAGGACTGGTGTCAGTTTTATCCAGTCACAAAAATCAATTAATCACTCAGTCAATCACACAATATGTATGTATGGTAAATGGCAATTGTGATTGCTTTTAGTGAAAAATGAAGCTCAAATTGTAAAATAAGTTCCTGTAAATTTTAGCCCCTTCTCTTCACTGCTGCTTTTTTATAAGCTTAGTTAAACATCACTGTCTCAATACTGACTTCCAGCTTAGTTGAAGGTAGATATGCCTGCCATATTTATTCCTTGTGAGTTTAGTATGCCTTCTTCTAGTGTCCTCAAATAAAATAGTAAAAATACAAGGAGAATGGAAAACTTACTTTAAAAAAAAAATCTTGCTAATTGCTGGTAAAAAGCCTTGGATTGCAAAATAGCAAATCACAGATGAAATACATATAAAAGATAATGCAGAGCTTCAACAAAACAAGCATGTAAAAATTATTATCCTGCTCCATCTGAAATTCAAAAATTATGAGAAGTAGAAAAAATAGGATTAAGCTCAGTATTTTGCATGTCAGAAGGTTTTATCATTCTTCTATAAAGATTATAAACCCAAAAAAACAAATAAGAAAACCCAGAAACATTAAAGTAACTGAGATATTTATTATTATATATTATTCATTGCAGAGGTAACATGGTCTAGATGTCTACTTTACTGTGCAGGACCTAAACTAGTCAATGAAAATAAGCCCATATCTAGTGTTTTCTGGAAAGAGGATAGAGCAGTAGCACTCATAATACACTAGGATGCTCAGTATTCAACCACATTAAATGCAATTAGGACAAAGAGCCAGTAGACACTGAATAAATGAACAACTATTTAGTGGAGAAATATGAAGGTTTTTATTCCTTTAAGCTTTTTATAACATGGTAATCTGTAGGGGTTAGTTATACATACCCTTTCTTCTTTATCCTATTAGGTGAAAATTAAAGATAGCAACATACAAGAGAGACAAATTGCACCACAATCATAATAACACCAGTGCATAAAACAGAACATGCAACTGAAACAACATCATGTTAAGGCTGTTCTTGAGATAAGAAATGTTTCAGAAGCTGCATATTAATGAATTAGATTGACTTACATTATTTATTTCTCTTGTTGTTTGCTTGATGTTATTAAATCAAGCAAAGACAACACCAACTTCCACAAAAGGAATGTTTTCAGTCTGACTTTTTTTTTTTTTTTTTTTTTTTTTTTCCCTGAGTACATTCAAGGACGGAGAGATTTGTTTTTTTCAGGACTCACTGTTTCAAAATTATAGCATCAGATACCTATAGGGGATGGTCCTAATGTTTTCTAGCTTAGGAGTACCTACCACATCCCTTGTTACCCTATTTCAGTGTTTTTCTATCTCCTAATTAAAAGGTTTTACTTATATCAAATTATGGGACTTCTGCTAGTTTGTTTTTTGTGGGGTTTTTTTTCAATGAGAAACTACTCTATTAAAAAATTATCTATTTGTGCATATTACTACAGCGGCCAAAAGCTCTGTGCTTTTACTAATCCTCCATTCTGCTGCATACTATAATTATAACACAGAGTACAAGGTCATTTCTTTTACAAAGACCATAGCAAATGAGTGTAAAACAAGAGACAACTGACAGATAGGGAAAGACAGGAAAGTACATGGGGATAATGAGGCAATACTAGGCACATGATAGGCAGCAGTCAGCACAGAATCATCTTATACAGTGTCAGCCCTTTTATATTTATTTTTCTTTTAAACAGGTAATACTGAAGTTTGGATTTTTAAAGAAAACACTAGAAAATGATGAGGGAATAAGAAACTACTTTCTGAATAGTTTATGAGATTCACTTCTGAGACTCAGCTACAATCAGTGGAAGAGAAAGAATGTGATTGTTTCACAAGGGAACAATTGGATTATAAAAAATGGCAACACATGCTGGTCAGAAGCTGGAGGCAGCATCTCCTTGCCAAATGAGTAGGAAGATGTTGGAAGCAAATAGGCTTTGAAAGGTCTAGAAATGAGAATGTTTGATATAGCAGAGGAGAAAAAAATAGAGATAAGTACAGATCTCAATTCCATTAAATAGCTTTGTTTTTTAAAGGAATTTGCCTACCATCTGTATACTCAAGTTACAGTCTTCTTATATGCTAACAGTGTGCACAGCATTTCAGAATAAAAAAAATTTTTACTTGTTCCAATTAGTTTGAGACATGATGCTTAACTCCATGTAACACAGGATAATAACATAAATTAGTAAAAAGGAGACACCAAAATGCTCCAAAATATTTGTTGTATGCTTTATGCTGTTCATATGTGACTGCTGAGCACATTGCAAGAAGGTGGCCAACAGCAGAGCAGCATAGCCATATTCTACACCCTCACTATGTTGTTGTCTATCCACGGTGTCTTCAGACAGGTTTGATAATGACTGCTTGGCATTCACTCTGCATGAAATACTGCCCCACAAGCCTGAGATATTTTGTTGAATAATGCAAAAAATGCCAGAACAAGCATCCAAAACAATAAAAAAGCCTAGCCAGGAATATTTGCTATTGCTGAGACTGAACACCTCTCTTGATGTATAAACAGTGATTGAAATACATTTTTCTATGATTCCTCAGAAAGGTCTCCTTGAGTGTTCAGCTTTTGTTGTTTGAGTAGTCTGTCCTTTGCAATGTGCTGCAATAAAATGAATGTTCCTTTTCAAGGTTACTTTGTGTGCAGATTACTTCATAGCATTAAGTACACCCATAGCATAGAGACTCTCCAAGGTCTTTAGGCCTTCTAAACCCCACTCAAGCCTTATTTCAGAGCCAAGTTGAGCTTTGTTGGACTTTTCTTCCATGTCACAAATATTACTCTTTCAGCTATGGGAAAATAAGCAGTTTTCTACAACAAACTGAAAAAAGAGGGTACCCAAGTCACATTCCTTCTATTCAAATCTTGTCTTCCACTGTTAGAGCTTTACAGCAAAAAAATATAAAATGTGAAGAAATTGGAATGTATACTTTAGTCTCTGTGGTTCTATTTGATTTTCCTATTAGAACTCTTCCCTGTCTGTTTTTGCAGATTACGTTTTAAAAAGCTGTTGTTCAACATCATAAAGTTGCTGGAAGAAAATAAATAGTTTTCAGTATTATCTGTCTGTCTTTTTAAGCAACTGTGGTGTTTACTTTTGGATAAGGATGGGTTTTAAAAATAATAATACTCAAATCATGAATTTAAAATACATAGATTCATATTTTATCCTGGACAGCTAAAAGACTTATGGATTTTTCAGGTCTAAGATAAATTAATCCAAATATTTTTAAGGGTGTTTTTCAAATTGACTAGTATGTCACAGATTCATAAGCCAGACTTTCACTTCATAGAAAATGTTATTCTTCAATGCTAAAACCTTGAAAAGAATGGATAATGTCATTGCCAAATGGGTTTTAAGGCTTGAAATGTTTATGGTAAGTATTTTAAAAATTTTCCTTTTTGCCTCATAGAAGATGGCTATTTTAACTGAGCATAGAATTATATTTAAAATTTTCTCCATTGTGCCAAAAATCACTGAAAAATCAGTAATAGCTTACAGTTTGTGAAAACTGCATTTCATTTTCTGAAAGAATACATAGTGGAAATGAAAACAGCTACAGATACCTACAGTTTTTAAGATACATTTGTCCTTTGTCAGTTTAATTGGAGAAAATAAGGTAGTAAAATCTGTTAAGACACAGAATCATGGAATCACAGAATATGTTGAGTTGGAAGGGCCCCACAAGAATCACTGAGTCCAACTTTTAGCCCTGCACAGGAGCATTCCCAAGAGTAACACCGTATACCTGAGATCATTGTCCAAATGTTTCTTGAAGCCTCTCTATAGGCTTGGTGCTCTAGCCACTTCCTTGAGGAGGCTGTTCCAGTGTCCAAACACTCCCTGGGTGAAAAACCTTTTCCTAATATCCATCCTAAGTCTCCCCTGACACAATTTCAGGCCATTCTCTTGGGTCCTGTCACTGGTCACCACAGAGAAAAGATCAGGGCCTGCCCTCCTTTTCCCCTCAAAAGGAAGTTGTAGACTGCCATGAGGTCTCTTCTGAGTCTTCTTCAGGCTGAACAGACCAAGTGACATCAGTCTCTCTTCATATGGCTTCCCCTCAAGGCAGTGCACCATCCTCGTGGCCCTTTTTCAGATTCTCTCTAATAGCCCAATGTCTTTCCTATACTGTGACTCCCAAAACTATACACAACAGTCAAGGTGAGGCCACCCCAGCTCAGAGCAGAGCAGGACAATCCCCTCCCTTGCCTGGCTGTGATGCTGTGCCTGATGCCCCCCAGGACAGGGTTGGCCCTCCTGGCTGCCAGGACACTGCTGGCTCTGTTCAACTTGCCATGGACCAGTCCTTTCCTGCAGCACTGCTTTCCAGTATCTCATTCCCCAGTCTGTCTGGACATCCAGGGTTGCCCCATCCCAGGTGCAGAATCCATCATTTTCCATTGTTGAACATCATACAGTTGATGATTTCTCAACCCCCTAATTTGTTGAGTTTTCTCTGTAAGGTCCCCCTGCCTTCAAAGGCTCCTCCTAGTTTTGTATCATCTGCATACTTGCTTAATTTTCCTTCCAATCCTGCATGGAAGTCATAAAGATGTTGAATATAAGGCTGAGCATGGAGCCCTCTGGAACACCACTAGTGGCAGGTTCCCAGTTTCATGTCACTCATTCAGTGTAGCTTTGTGCCCAACCCACGAACAAGTTGCTTACCAAACACATGATGTGTTTATCCAGCTTTGTGCTGAAAATTTTGTCTAGAAGGGTCCTATGAGAGAAAGTATGGAAAGCTTTGCTGAAATCCAAAAAAGATGACATCAGCAGGCTTCCACTGATCAGCAAGGTGAGATACCATGTCATGAAAGGAAATCAGATTTGATAAGCAGCATTTTCCTGTCATAAAGCCATGCTGGTCGTGACCAATTACTGTGTTGTCCTCCAGGGGTTTTTCAGTACCTTTCAGAATAACATTCTCCATAACATGAGGAGGCACTGAAATGAGACCAACAATCCTGTAGTCTCTGGGGTTCTCATTCCTGCTCTTCTTGAGAAGTGGGACAACATTCACCAGCTTCCCAGTCAGCTGGGACCCCTCTGGATTCCCAAGACCACACAAAAATCATCGAGAGATGTATTGCAGCGACATCAGCAGCTCTTTGAGGATTCTTAGATGAATCCCACCAAGCCTCTAGATTTGTAGGGATCCAGCTGGAGCAGCAGATTGTGCATATTTTCAGAATCAACTGAGATTTGATCATTGTTGCAGTCATGGTCCTCCAGCTCAGGGCTCTGGGAACCTCTTGGTGCATCAGCTGTGCCAAAGGCACAGGCAAAGAAAGAATCCATTAAGCGCCTCTGCCTTGTCCATGTTTTTGTTTAGCTGGGAAGGGGAAAGTTGTAAATTTTTACTGCTTCTTCGTGGTACCCTATCACCTTTGACATTTTTACAGGCATTTTGCTGAGCAGGGAAAGTGGGTAAGAAGGGGTTAAAAAAATATCTGCACCACTCTGTTTCAGCTGT
This sequence comes from Muscicapa striata striata, assembly GCA_030060385.1. Taxonomy (NCBI): domain Eukaryota; kingdom Metazoa; phylum Chordata; class Aves; order Passeriformes; family Muscicapidae; genus Muscicapa; species Muscicapa striata. Next base: position 4,431,581 of record JAREIS010000075.1, on the reverse strand, counting down.
CAGTCATCAGGGCTACTGAGGCTAGATGTTCACCCTTCAGGCAGTTTTGTGACTGCAGCTCAAAATGAGACCTGTCTGAGCAGAAACATACAATTATTCCAATCAAATTATTCCTGGGCTACACAATACAATTACCCAGACTAATTTGAAAGATGAATTAATTGAAGGATTATTTTCCTTTTTTTTTTTTTTTTTTTTTTTTTTTTTTTTTTTTTTTTTTTTTGCATAGATGTCCCTACGTAGGATATTCATAAAGAAAAGTTAAGCAGTTGACTTCAATGTTAGAGACTATGAATGGATGTCTGTTTTAGTAAGAAATTGACTTTGATTCAGCTCTACTTTTGGGGAGAAGAGAATTCAGCATTGCAAATCAGTTCTTGCATTAGCACAGAATCAATATATAAAAGTAGAAAGACAAAAGAGATGCTTTTTCAAACTTTTCTTTCTTTTTTTTTTTTTCCCTCTTTCACGGATTAAGATTGATTGAAAGAACGGTTCAGCATGAATTCCACTGTATTGCTACATCTCATGGTGATGCTGGTTCAACTTTGGCCTTGCTCTCCCAGCACACAGAGCTCCAGCACTCAAAACACAGCTCAGTCTTTCACAGCACTTCGAAGAGTGAAACGTGCCTGGCTATGGGAGCCTTTTTTTGTAACTGAGGAACAGATTTCACCGAATCCTGTGTATATTGGACAGGTATGATAACTAATGATTCAAGGACAGTACAGGGTTAGAGTTAACATGCTGGTTTGCACCTTCTACCCCGACTTGGAAGACCAAATATCTCCAGTGACGTGGAAACAGCAACAAACATAGAAGGAGGAGATCAGGAAGCTGTGCTACATCTCTCCTTTCCTGTGACCTTACTCAAGGTCAGAGAAGTCTGAGAGCTGTAGGCCATGGCACTACCAAGCACCTTCCTTCACTGAGGACTGCTGTCAAGGAAACTTCACGTGCATGCTGTTACTAAAACTAGTTCCATACACAGCAGATGAAGGTATAAAGCTGAAAAGTTCCTTTCTTCCTTCTGAATGGAAGTTAAGGACTCATTTATCAACATCTGGCAATTTGCTTGTGCTATTTCTGGCACTGCATCAAAGCAGCCATACTGAGCATAGTGTAGTTTACAAACAGTATTTAGCATGATTTTCTATTACACTAAGTAGCAGCTGATTTACCCCTCATTAATTTTTAATGAAGCTGATTAATACTAAATCCTTTTACCACTGAGAAACTACAGGAATCTGCATGGTTCATTAGATTAACGTAGGTTTAGCACAACGAGCAATTATTTTTCACCCTCCTTTAAAAATGTGCTTTAAGATAATTGTCTTAATGAGGGTTTATCTGCCCCCTTCTTTCTTTGCTTATCATTATTATTATTGTATTTATTATTATTATTATTTATTTGTACGCTAGAAGTAATTTTAATCTTGAGATCCGGCTTTCTTTTCTTGAAGGCCCTTCTTAGATGAATGAACCAAAATAAGTTTAACTGCTAATTAACTAGCGCTAAAATTTAATTGGGCCCAAAGGGTGAAGTGCTCAAATTCATTAATTACTTTTTCACAGCCCTTTCAAAGTAGTTACTATGGAAGTGTGATGTCTCACTTCTGAAAGAACACGTAAAGACACACTGTCTATTTTTTTTAAATTTATTTTTACTTTTCCAGTACCTTGAAAATAATTTCCTGCAAAGAAACTTCATAAATATAATGTATTTTCCTGATCTCACTTTTTTTTTATTTCTTACAGCTTAACTGGGGAATTTATTGAAGGTTATTGTTAATGTATAGCAGTGAAACCATTGTCTAATAAGGCATATTTACTTGTGTCTTTTTATTGAGTAGAATTTGCATTGCTTTCAGCAAATGAAGTGGTAGTCTATGACCAACACATTATTTTTAGTAATTATGGCCCTGAAGAAAGCTGCATTAATGAAAATACAAAGGTAGACAGCCTCTGGTTTTTAATCACTATTCCATATCAAAATCTTTTTGCGGTTAGAACTAAGTTTTCAAATTTCATTTAACATAGATTAAATAACTCCTTTTCTGTTATCAAGATTAAGAAAAAATAAATGTGTCCATCAGCACTGCAGTGGCAGATACACAAGAATGAGTACAAAAATACTTGTTCTCAGTTCTCATTTACAATGGTAAGACCATTTATTTTGTTCCCAGACTGAAAAAACAAGTAAACTGAGAACCTTTGCTGTTCTTTCTCAGCAAATGTCATCTGTAAGGGACTTACAATTTAACATGCTCAAGGTCATTAAATCTTTTGTGGATAAATGATTTTGATTGAAATTGCTAAACACAGGTTATGTCTTAGTAGCCAAAGGCATGCTCCCAGACCCTAAGGGTTTGATACACTCTGTGGTCACATCTGAGCCTCATGTTAGTTTAAAGATCTAGATATAGATCACTTCTTCCATGTCCTGGGTTTTGTGATAAGGAAACCAAGATTTATGGATAACAAAGTATCTGTGCTGCCCCTTAGTCAGATGCTAAATTTGGATGTGATAAAATAGTTTGACCAGACTTATAAAGGGGGTAACATGGCCATGTTTAGCCCACAACTACTTGAGTTGAAAATATTTAGGTTGCTCATATTTCAAATTATTCTAAACTCCCTTAGATTTGAAAATTCTGTCTTTTGTACTGGCAAAGATAATTAACTCTGAATATTTTAGGCCTTAAATACCTTTTCAGAACTCAGAGTAGGAACTCAAATCCATTCCTCATATCTCAGAAAAGTGTCCCTGTCACATTCTGAATAAATTATCCATCTGATGCATGCAGACAATTATACATTATGAAAATCTTAAAAGGCATAGGCATTTTTCCAAAGAAAAGTTAAAATTATTTTTGCAACTTCAGAAGTTATTACAAAATATTTGAGTATATCTAATGGGGAAATGTTACTTTCCCATTCTATGGCCCCACAACTTACAGTGATCTTTAGGGTGAATAACCATAAGCAAAGCAGTGAAATAATGAAAGTCAATAGTTAGGCATATTATTTGCATTTAAAACATGCTGCTTCATAAAAGAAGCAAGTTGAATAATATATATATATTTTTTAACTTTAGATTTTTAATTAGAATCCAGGCTCTTAGAGAGTTTGACTTTTTTGTTCTAAAACCAAAATAAGTGGAGAAAAAATACAGAATTAATGATATAATGGAAATTTTTGTTCCCATAAAATTCAACTGTGGATGCCTGCCACATTAAGAAATCAAGTTATTGCTCTTAAAATATTGCTGTATTATATACCACTAACATTAACAGAACTATTTTGTTGTCATGAACAAATGCAGCTGGACCAAAATTGTCTCCAAGGCTCAACTTCATCAGAGGAATCATCACTATAAAGTTCATTTTAGCAATAAAACAGAGGATATAAATCAATGGGAAATGTCTATCAATTTATTTTGGATTAAACAATACAGACTTTCAGCACAGAATGTCTTTTTACCTCCAATATTTCAACAGAAACAGAAAATCACTGTTGCACACGTTTGCACTCAACATTGCTGAATAAAATAAAAATTATAAAAAAAACCCAAAAAACAAAAAACAAAACAAAAAAAACCAAAAAAACCAAAAACAACAACAAAAAAAAAAAAAACCAAAACAAAACAAAAAAAAACCCCAAAAAAAAAAAAAACCCCAAAAAACCCAGACCTTAAGAAGTACACATGTCATCTGCAATAATAGAAAATTTAGGTAATGTTTAATAACCCTTGCATTGTTTCCAGCATACTTGTAGGGAAGCTGATAAAACAATGAAATAAAGTAGATACTTGCATGCATTCTCTTTACTACAAAGTACCTGAAGCATCTCTTGTCAGGTATATAAAGCATTTATATGTCTGTTATATCAACACTTTAAATAATTTAAAATATTTTAAATTTAAAATAGTTGGTTGAAAATGGTTGGCAGTACTCTCAAATACAAGTGTCCAAGAAGGCTCATTAGTGACAGGGTTCACTGTAGAATCAAAGCATAAAAATGAATATTTCAAAACTTTGTTCTTCCCAAACTGTGACTTATTTGTCTCTTCTTTACTTTCAGGTGAAATCAGATTTAGACAAGCAGGATGGAAACTTAGAATACAGTTTGGATGGAGAGGGAGCTGGAAGTGTTTTTATCATCAATGAAAGCACTGGCAAAATTTATGTAACTCAAAAGCTGGATCGCGAGAAGAAACCTTTCTACACTCTAAAAGCAAAAGCAATTAACAAGAGCACTCACCGTCCTGTTGAACCTGACTCAGAATTTATCATCAAGGTTCAAGATGTCAATGACAATGAACCACAGTTCTTGGATGGACCTTATGTGGCCACTGTTCCAGAGATGTCACCTGAAGGTATGATATGCTGTGAACCAAACACTTCATTTCCTGTTCTTTTTCTAGACAGGTGTGTTGAGGTAAAATCTTAATTGCATATTTCACAGACTACATCTCAGTAACAAGGAAGCAAACTGTTTTACAGGTTCAGAAACTTGCTAAGGTGTATTCTTAACTTGAAGGTTGCAAATACCTCCAGTTAACATTCTTGGTTTTAAATATTTAGGTACCTACATCTATCCATGTCTTTTTACAGATTCTGGATACATGCTTGGATTGACTACAGACATTAGTCTTTCCCATCAGTGATTCAGCCTTGAAATTTGCCCTTGTTTAAAAACATAATGTTCCCAGTTGAAATAGGTAGAGTACTGCAGCTAATTGTGAAGATGTGATGGCCACCCTCAGTCTCTGCATGTCACCTGCCTATTTACACTGCCAAGCCTCTTTCCTATCAGTCAGCTTCTTATTGTTTGGATTAGATATTGTGCAACGAAGGACTACATTCTGATTTTCTATGTACATGGATTGTAATTTTCCTGTCAAGAGGGGTAACTTAATCCCTGTACCCCTTTTTTCCCACTTTCACACGATCAGACAGACTTGTACTTGGGTCTGTCATGTATCTGGAAACTATATAAAATAAATGATATATCCTAGTATGTGTACATGTACGTTTAAAGCCTTCAAAAAACCCAAAGTGTGAATGCAGTTGACATAAACAGACATGTTATAGATAATATCTCCAAATAAATATCTTCAGAATCAAAGAGAAACTAGATTCTTCAGATCTTATAGAAAAGATCCCAGTAATCTTTTAAATTTATATGCCTACTTCTTTTGCTTATTTCTGTTGCAACTCATATTGAAAAGAAATTTAAATATTGTGCTGTTTTAAATGATATGAATCAATGAGGTCATTAATGTAATAACATCAGTGATGGTATTAAGCATTATCTGCTCAACTTTTAGAGCACTATCAGTGACTATTTGACAGCAAGCCATAATCTTTATCTTCTTCTTACCAGCCAGGACAGCAGTTGAAAGAAAAATATATTCATGCCTGTATTTAATTGAAAGTGGGGTTAGTATCCTAATTTCTGCCAGGATGCAGCAGCTCACCATCACAACCAGCAGTAGACAAAAGACATGCATTTGATCAATTTATTTGGTAGTGATACTTGCTACCTGCTTATACCACCTTCCACCAGGGAAATCCCATCTGTCTTTCCTTCACTGCCACTTCTGTGCAGGCAGAAAATTTTGATCCTGACTTCTTGGTCAAATAATTTTTTTCTAACATAATCAGTTGGTTGCTCAGAAGGTTGTTCCAGCTTTTGCATCTTGCTCATTCACTCAAGTTTGGAGACAAGATAGGTGTCTTATCAAAGTCCTTTGCATTTTTATTTTTCATGTTCTTGAAGTAAAAATGATTATAGTTCATTGTCTAGAATTATCTGGGATTTCAAATATTTAGGACTTTGATAATTCTTTTCTGTTCTTTTTTTTTTCTCTGTGATAAAATATTGTTTATAGGCCTCTTAGTCTCTTATAAAAATGGTTTTTTATTGCCTGATTATTTAGTATATCTTCATTTATACTCACACAGACTTGCGACCATTTGCATAAGTGTATGAACAACTCTGAATTTCTTCCATTTTATCTTTCTGTCTTTCTGATGGCTATACAGAAAAAAAAAAAAAAAAAAAAAGAAAAATAGTCAAGTAGGGTGGTACTTAAGACCAAAAAACAACAGTAGTAATGTTTTCTCATATACTCTGTTTCTCACTTGAAACCTTCAACGAGCAGTTGACAACTGAGAAGTTTCACTCTACACTGCCTTGCGTTTGCTGTAGATACACTAAAATGAAAGTCTCAGCTGCCTTTGTCCACTCTCCTGAGTCATATATTACATATTTAGATTCCTAAAATGTGGTATCACTTCAGCATAAGATTAATTGAGCTGCAGAAAATGTAATTTGCTTTGTGATATTTCTGTAATATTATAAATAAAAAATATTCCAATGAACTATAGAAATATATGAAATTTTTAAAAAAGTAAATTAAAAAATCAGAAGTAAAACTGTATCCCATTTGTCAGAATGGGTGAAAAATGAAGTTAGATCCCTATTTGCCTTCTCTCTCAGGCACAGACTTCCTGAGATAGTAAACTCACTGATTTAAGATCATCCAGTGTATGATACGTGAATCCAGGTCATCCAGGATCTTAAAATATTTTCTGCATTACTGCTTCTACACTTGACCTCTCTAGCACTAATACCATAGTTATTCCAAAAATCATTCTTTCATCTACTTCTTCCATGGAGACACTAGTGGAATACTGATGTGTATGTCTGGAATATACAATGCAAGTGGAGTGTATACCTTGATAGTGGTCAGCTCCAAAACATGAAACAACTGAGCCACACTCCATGAGTACTTCTTGGTGCTCACTTATCCTGCTTCTCAAAAGGTAGGGACTGCACTACTGAGGTGAAACCTGTTTCAGTGTGCATTCTAAACCAATTTTACAAGGAAATTTATGAGCTCATAGCAGAGAGGAAGAGTAACCCACTAAAACTTTCAGTATTGATGGCATAGTGGTTGATTATATTAGTGTTTTTCTCCCAGTAAACTAAAACATATGCTTGCATAATACATACAGGGTGAAGAACACAGTTAATTTAAATTATACAGTGCAATAGAGAGGCTAGCTCTTTGCTGTATTTCAGTGTTCTCTAGCTTCTCTTCATCTCACTGATGCTTAATCTCCTAATAATTTCCTCACAGAAAACACTCTTAGGAAGTGTGGTCGTGACTTGGAAAAGCAGGTAACTGCTAGTACACATTTTGTCTCAAACTAGGAAAGTGAGTAGAGAGTAATTTAGAGCTGGTCACTTGCCTCAGATAAAATAGACACAAACAACTGTGCCTGAAGTTAGTTACAAGTATCAATATAAATACAAATGTGCCAACAAATTGGAATACATTTTAATTCTTTATTAGCTCTCTTTTATATTCAGTACTAAATTTTATTAGGGTTTTATATGCAAGTGTCACAGTAAATGAAAAGCGTGTCAGCAAATGGACTCTCTTCTGAGAACACAGGACTCTGCTTTACCCTCAGGCATTTGGTGCAATTTTACACTGTCTTCCTTATAGCTGCTAAACTTGTACAAATGCAGTATATCTGATGGAGTGGTTAAGAGTCAGATGCAATAATCTATCAGGACTTAATGTGTTTATAGATCTCAAGCTCTAGTTAGAAAAATGAGCAGCTATTTGCCATATGAGGGCCCCATAGTATACCTAATGGGCTGCAGCATATTAATGGCACTCTACCATATTTTAACCACGAATGATAAAACCCAGGCTGCAAAGATACAAACTAGCAGTTTGCTTTAAATAAAGCTAATCAAAAATTTCAATTGTCAATTATATCACGTGATGTTTGCAATGTCAGGACTAGGATTTAGGGGTTTCTTGATTTTCAAGGGTGTGTGCAGTTTTATGTTAATTGATTGTTATAAAATATTTTTATCTCTTCAATTATTATTCTCACAACCATGTAGTTACAAGTAATGGCTTTTGGGAGTTTTTGAGTACAGAATGTTAACATTTCGATGATTGTCACCCAAATACAAATGCTAGATAAATATGATTCCATTCTGCAAATGGTTTGAGTTGGATTTTAGGGGTTCTTTGTGGGTTTTGTTTTCTTTTTTTCTTGGGGTTTTGTTTCAGTTTTTGTTTTGTTTATTTTAGTGGATTGTTGTTTTTTTTTTTTTTTTTCTGATGGTTAAATATTTGAAGAAATACAGGTTTCATGAAAGTGAAAAATTAAAAGCTGAGAAAGTACTCTAAAGCCAGGGTAAAATTTTTCTTTTTTTTTGCTACATAGTTCATACTTAATGTAGAGGTTCATGCAGTTATCACACAATATTTGTTTCAAAAGAAGTATGAGAAATGATAGTTGGCTCTTAACATGGTCTCCTGTTACCTCAATTTAGAAATAAATTTTCATCCTCCTTGGAGTGGAAGATACCTGTTATTTATTCCTTCCAAATCAGGTCTCTCTTTACTATATTGCTTTTGATTACTCTTATTTCCATTATTTATATCCACCAGCTGCATCTCACTGACTACAACTAGACAAAGTCCTTACTGTTCTGAAATATTCTAGAAGAGTTAATAGACAAGAAGAAAAGTGTATTTGGGTCCCAGAAAAAAAGGAAATCCTGGTTTAGATTCAAATTTTTTTATAATGCTTAGAAACTGTGCAGTAAATAGATCTACCTTTAAATGTGAGATGCACTAAATCTTTGATGATAATTTTGAAGTCCTATATATGGTGGTTACTATTCCTGATTCACTAAATATGTTGCTATAAATAAGACCATTCCTAAACATAGTTGTGGACACTTTTTAGTTTGTTTAGTAGAAAATGGCATTTATGACAGACTAAACCTGTTGGATCATCAGTTGTTCTTGATCCCTTCCTTACTAGCAACTTTTTTTCAAAGCAGCCATGTTCTAGTCATGCTAAATTTTCTTAGAGGACGAATTTTCTGTGATTGTGAGAGCAATTTTCATAGATCCTAGCTGATATGAAGTTAACAGTTGTGTAGCTGAAGATTCCATTTACTCTTCAGTCTTATAAAGAGTTCTGCCATTTCTGAGGCATATATGTGCCCTGATTAAATATGAGTCTGTAATTTTATCTTTAAAATTTGTCCAGAGCAATAGGATCTATCTATCTATATATTTATACATTTATACACACATCTAAAACATCTGTATTTATGCATCAAACATGCATGTCAGATATTTGATATTGTAAGTTTTGAAGGACATATAGCTCCAAAATTTGGTGGGAATTAATAACAATTTAGTTTGCCCTCTGCCTGAGAAAAAAAAAAAAAAAAAAAAAAAAAAATAAAATTTATAAAGAAATAAATTATTTAATTTAGCCTATTCTTATATGAGAAAACTTTTTTCATTTCTATTTGAAAATAAAACTATTTAGCTTCTAGAAAACCCAGCAATGAATGTATCTGTTTTATTTGGGACAAATATCACATTTGTTTTGTCATTAAAAAAAGGTGTTTCTGCTCTAACTCCCTGCACTCCACCTTTTCTTCTTCTTCTTCTTTTCTCCTCCAGCCTAACTATACTGCTGTATTGATAAGCAGGTGCAACCGTGTGAACGTATGCCAGAAATTTTTAGAAAGTAGCTTGATTTCCTGCTGTTCCTCACAAGAAGTGATATTTGTATTCTAATGCAGAATCTAGGTGAGGAAAAAAGACAAAAAATAATGATTACCTTAAAAAGTGATGTTACTGGGGATATTTTTTTTAAAGGATAGTAATTAAAGATGGTCCCATGAGGTTATTGTCAATATTCTATCTAGGATATGAATAGCTCCCCATCAAAGAAATCAAGCTCTGCAGTTTGATTCCACTGTGATTTTGCACTGGGATTTCTGCCACAAGTTTTTGTACTGGGACAAGTTCATTAAAGACTCAAGAATAAAGAATTTTATCAGAGCCTTGTTATACTTCTTGGCTGCTTCGCTTGTTAACAATTAATTTCTTTATCACCAGTGGGCCTACTGGCTAAAGTGACTGTGTTTTCTTATTCCTATGGGAAAATTCCATAAAATACTTTGAAGAATATACAAGAGGAGGAGAAATAATTTGCTTTACTCCACTGACATACTAGAAAAGAGTCATTATATATATATATTTAAGCAATATAAATGTAGTACTAAAAACCCATATACTATTTATATTTTTTTTTTTTTTTAATTCTGAATGCAACAACCACAGCTGCTAGGAAATATTTTGCCTTTTTAATGATAAATTTTAATAGGTGCCATTTGCTCCCGTAAATTTTTAGGGCTGTTTATTAGTGTAACTGATATGTTAAAAGGTTTTTAAAGAGTTTATATTTTGTAATTATGAGACAATTTATACAAGAAGAAAAAAACATAATCTATTTTATTTTTCCTTGAGGTACTTCGGTTACACAGGTAACAGCTACAGATGCTGATGATCCTTCTTATGGGAATAGTGCTCGTCTGCTTTACAGTCTCATTCAGGGACAGCCTTATTTCTCTGTGGAGCCAACAACAGGTACTGCAAATGAATTTGTAACTTGAAAACATTCATAAACTCATAAAATACATGCAAGCAAAATTGTCGTTCTTTATTTCCACACAAAGATCAACTGATATTACCCAACACTCTTACATTTCTGCATAGTTCCTATATCTGAAGAAAATCAACTTTTCTTTCCCATAGGAAGATTAAATTCTTTCTCTCTAGCAAATCCAAACTTAATTTGGAAAATTATTTTGTTAAAGAGTTAGACTCTGAGTATCCCCCACTTAATAAATTAATCTAGGAATACTTCTCAATTACCAGTTCTACAGCCCATCATGTGATATCTCTATCTGTGTGTTGGAGAAACCATAGATAAGTCACATCCGTCCAAAACATTTCTGAGTAAGAGAGATGATGGTTATGTATGGCAGAGGGAATATATGGTGTATTCTGCTCCCCAGAACTCTAAATATATAGAATGGATTTGACTAACAGCATATTTGCTGCCATGAGGAGTAATGCCCAGTATTAGGACAGTTGTGCTATGCACAGTCTAGAATGAAAATTGATAACTGGGTCCAGAGATACATGTTATATGCATATTATAATACACATGTCAGATGTTGAGAAAAAAAAAAAAAAAGACCCATAGGCTATTATATTATACTTTTTATTTTTAGGGGTCATTAGAATGGCTTCCGAAATGGATAGAGAAACAAAAGATCAGTATTTTGTCATCATTCAAGCCAAAGATATGGTTGGGCAACCAGGAGCACTTTCTGCAACAGCCACTGTTACCATCAACCTCTCTGACATCAATGACAATCCACCTAAATTTCAACAGCGTGAGTAGAGGCTGGTTACAGTAATGAAATCTTGACGAAATTTAGATCTACTGTAGCTCTGTTAAGTTTGCTGATAGGGCTCTTTAGAACAGGGCCATGCTTTGACTTTAGCATACAGCTGTAAAAAAATAAAATAGTGAGGGGGCGGGGGAATCCTCACAAAAGCTCAAAAACCAAGAGGAAAAGAAAACCTATCATTGGAAAAATCTCAAGCCTGATGGTTTTACTTACCACTAGACTTTGGAGACAAATCATTAAACTGCTTTCTCTATAATTTGTGCCACCTCAACCTAAAATCTGTAAACAGGATATTTATCATCATTTTCACTCACCTTCTTTCTTCTTTTCCTCTCTTTATTTTTATTTCTAACGCATACTACAAAGTTTTTGGCAAATGACGTGAACCTCCCGGTCCAGGTAGTTTCTAGCAGATGTGGGAGCTGCTCATTGGAAAAAATTGTCCTGTTGGGAAGTCCTGCCCTCCACTGTTTTTTCATCCTGTTCAGTCATAGAATCATAGGACAGTTTGTGTCATCAAGCCAAACCCTCTTTCAACGGGTAGGGATGCTCGGAGCTGCATTCAAACTGACCTAGAAATTTTTCACGGATGGAACATTCACCATGTCTCTGGGCAACCTGTGTCAGTGTTTCATCATCCTCCTAGTGAGAAACATTTTTCTTGTACCTGATCTAAACCTTCCCTCCTTCAGTTTAAATCCATTGATTTTTTTTTCCAGTCCTTTTCTCTATACACTGCTGAAGTAGGGCTGAGAGGGAAGGGCTCCCAAGGGGAAAGATTGCTCTGCCCTGCACCCAAGATCTATTCAAGATTATGTCCATTGCCCTGGTGGAAGTTAGAACTTTTCCAAGCTCTCTGAAGTCCTCAAGCTACAGCACTTACTAACCATGGCAGATCCCTCAACTTTTCCAGTGTTTGTTTTTTTAGGGCTCTACTACATGAGTGTCTCTGAAGAGGCTCCTGTGGGCACCACCGTGGGCAAAGTCTTTGCAGAAGACAGTGACACTGGTGACAATGCAGCCATGGACTATTTCATTGAAGCAGACAGCTCAGATGCTTTTAACATCATTACTGACAATGAGACTCAAGAAGGAATTATCTTACTAAAAAAGGTGAGATCTCAGAAACTCTCTAAATCTCTAAACATTTGAAAGAAAATCCTCAAGAAAGCTGGATATATAAAAAAGGAAAATTGCTTTAGATGATTTTTTTTTTTTTCTTTAGGCTTTGTGATTTGATTGGAATATTTCGAGGGATAAAAAGAAAAATGCTTTTCTTTCTGTTTACATTTTTGACTCATTCCTATTACTGCGGAATATAATAGTGACAGTCAGAGTATCTTAATGCTATCTCTAACTGTGCTACACAGTGTATCCCACTGTGAGAAAATGTTTTATTTTTTCTGTGCATCATCTGTAAAATCTTTATCAATAAATTGTAAACAATCTCACTTCACTTCCAGCGCCCCCTGTAAACTGAAACCAGAATTTATTACAGTATTAGTGGAGCTTTTGTTGTGACATAGCTTTGAAAATATACTAAGTAGAATCAAAAAAAAGACCAGTTTATGAATTAAGAATATTAATGTTTTTGATACTGTGTAATTTGTTTTGGAATCACTCAGGAAAATTTCTCATTCATATCAGAGATTATCTGGAATTAAGATAGAGTTCAATAGCCTAGTGCAATGTAGGATCCTGAAGAACAGAATGCTAGAAGTGTGGGAGTTTTTTGCTTTGTTTTAATATTTTTTTTAACTTGTTTTGTTCTTTTTTGTTTTATTAGTCTGGGAAGGTATTTATTTTGTAGGTTTATTGTTTATGTATTTATTTACTTATTTCAGAAGATAAAGACTATCTAAAATTGTAATGAAACTGTGTTATTAGAGGTGATACTCTATGAGAATTCTTTTTTACAGTGTTGCTTGACTGCAGCATTAAAGCCAGTGTGAAATGTGAAAGCAAACAAGCACATTTTAATTTGAAAGGAATTAAAAAGGAAGCCTTAGAATTAACTTTTAGAAGTACACATTTTTTAAACATTCTTAAAAGAAGTATTACACTACTGTGTCTTTAATCTCACATCATTTATTAAACTATATTTAATTTAAATATGAAGAATGAAATATCCCAAATCTCACTTTCTTTCTTAACAGAGAGTGGATTATGAGAGCAAAAGGAGACACGGTATTGAAGTAAAAGCCGTAAACAGGTACATGGATGAGCGTTTTTTGAAAGAAGGACCATTTGAAGACACAACCATTGTCAAAATCAATGTGAAGATGCTGATGAACCTCCAGTTTTCACCTTGGAGAACTATGTGATGGAGATCTCTGAAGGAGCTGAGAGTGGTTCACTGGTGGGGGTTGTAACAGCTAGAGATCCAGATGATGATGACAGTCCAGTCAGGTACCTTTCTTAAAATGTGAACAGGCCTCAAATGCAAATATAGTTGGCATTTCCAAAGCATATTTCTGTTCCTTACTATAGCTCATAATTACAGTTAATTGCTCTTTTTCTGTGATTTCCAAGGTTATTGCAGATGTCATGGTTTAACCCACATTGGCAGGTAAGGACCCTACAGACACTTGCTCACTCCACAGCCACTGGGATGCAGAAGAGAATTGAAAGAGTAAAGTTGTGACAACTCATGGGTTCAGATAAACACAGTTGTATATTATGATTATTGAGATATGTATATATATATATATATAAAATAATAGATAGTATCAAAGAAAATAAAGATGGGAAAATCCCAAATCTACAACAAATTCTCAAGTAAAATAAGTGATGCAAAAAGACCAAAACAATCGGTTACCACAAGCCAGCTGACACCTAGCCACTAAACCCAGCAACAGCAGATTCTGCTTTTTGCAATATCAATGATAAATAATTTTGCTATCTCTTAAGGGAGAAAACAGGTAATTAATCTTTAACATGGAATTTGTAATTAAAATAGCTTCTTGAATTACCTTACATCACTGTGTACTAGGCAATTTAGACAAACCAGGATACAATGACAAATGGTTGAGACACAAAATAATTTATGATGTGTAGATTTCTAATAGCAGAAATACATATATATTATGCTATGACTTCAGAGCTTTAGACAGTGATTTGTTATGATTTTCCATTCACTTATGGTTATTCATTAGCCTAGTAATAGGTTAAATTAAATAAGAAAAAAAAATTACTTGTTTTTTTGTTCCCTCCTCTAAAAGGACTCATTTGGTGGTTTATCTCATTTGGTAGATAACTGCAACATCTCCTGTGGAACAATTAAATGTTACTGCCTATCTATAACTTCTTAGTTAGAAATGTTTTGGAGGAACTGGCTTCAAAGTGAATATGTCTGCATAGACCCAAAACAGTGATACAGGAATTGCATCAATGAGTTCCTTTAGAATAGAGTATATCGGTTCTAATATTAAGATATGTTTTTTGAGCTAAGTGCCATGAAAATGAATCTAATTTTGAAAAGAGTTGTATCATAAATGACAGCAGTTACTTATAATATGGAAAATAATTTGTCTTGCTTTGTGGACTCCAGGTATCAAACAAACAAATTAAAAAAGATGTTCAACAAATCCTCACTATGTCAGTAATAAAAAATAACAAATACTTAATATAATTTTTATGAAAAATGTTTATCAAGGATCACATTACCAAAAATGCAAAAAAAAATTCCAAAATAACTATGTCAGAAAAATTATAAATACCTTAAAAAGAAATTTATAAGTATCCAAACTTTGGTTCAAATTATAAAAACTTTTACTTACAGTGTTGTGCTGGTTCTTCAATTTACCTTCTTACTGATTTTTAAAAGAGATAAAATGTAGTTATAAATAACAAATTAGAGAGTCATTTAACACCTGATAAGTTGTCTGAGCTGGAGTCCTAAGTGTCAACAGGAAACAGAAAGGCTTTGTCAAACAGAATTAAAGTTGCAATAAAAGGAATATTTGCATGCAAGCATTCCAAATTGGAGTGGAAAGAATCATTCAACTATTCAAACAGATTTTATTTCCATGAAATAGACTTTATTAGCAACTGCATCATGCAGTCTTCCTGCTTTTTAGGCCATTAAAAACATCAGTAAATATCTTTTCCATTTGAACCAATATCTTTGGTTGCTATTTCAGTTCATCTTTGTCCTGCAACAAGTGGTTAGACTTTAACAATTTGAGTGGCATGTGTGCATGTATGTGCACATGTACATGTCCACAGCATCCACAGCCTTTTCAGCAAAGACTCAGGAGCTTTGCAATCATCTCCTGCACCAGGATTTTGCAGTCTGCATTGGTGTCACTTCATTACAGATAGTTGTCTGTCTTTATAATGCCCATTCCCTTGGCATCAGAGCATGTCAACAATGATAAAACAGATTTGCCATTATACCTCCACTTAGATGTTGGTGTTATTCATTTCACAAGTGGCAATTTTGCTGTTCCTTTTCAGTAAAGTCATTCACCTGCTGTGAGACTGACTTAGAAGTAAGAATGAATAATGCATTTCAGATTCAGTTCACATTAATATAGATCTGAGACGTATTTAGTTTTGTAAAAAGAAGAGCTTTGATCTTCCCGGCAGTGAATTTTAAATGTTTATAAGTGTACATTTTTCATGTTCAAGTTGTTGCAGCACTCATTTATATGCATATATGCACAGCTCTGTTTTCTCAGCTGACAATAGCTTTCTACGTCCTTGCCTCTGATGGAACATTTCAGTACTAGGGAATGTCTTTCCCTTTTTTGGTGCAGGTACTCTATTGTCCACAACACACTTTTAAAGAGACTGTTCAGCATCAATGAACACAATGGAGCAATCATTACCACTGAACCTCTGGACCGAGAGATAGCTTCTTGGCACAATATAACTGTTACAGCCACAGAAACAAGTGAGTAAGAATTTTAAGGAATGGGGTTTTTACACTGTGAACTGTAATTATCCTCTGTATGTGTCTTCTTTTAAGAGGAGAGTACATTCTTCTTTCTGATTATATTACTGTTGCTTGCTACACTAAGGAGCATTATTAAAATGATTAGTTAAATAGAAGTGGAATGTATTTGAGCTCCAAGGTCCTGTGCTTTTTCATAAAAGATGACCTTATGAAAAAAGCAACTGTAATAGGATCGAGAGTGTAACGCTTTCAAGTTACACTGAAGCATAAGAATTGCTCCTGCAGTGCAAGATTTTATGTTAAATTAGACCCCGGTTAATTTCACACCAGATTTTTGACTGGTGTGAAATTAGCCAGGGTCTAATTTAACACCAATCAGAAACCTGTGGCTCAAATTAATTGTGAATGTTAAGGCCTAAATCACCTAGACGTCTATTCAGTGACAATTAAAGCCTTGAAGCACCCTTTATATAGATTCCACCTGTCAATTTTGTTTGAAAGTCAAATGCAAATTACCTCTGTTTGTGTTTTTGGTGATCTGGTTGCCCTAAATCTGGGAAAACACTAGAAATTTAACAGCTCCTGATTTATAAGGCAGTTTAACAAGATTGCTGGGTTATTATTTAAAAGCTAATCCCATTCATCCTCAGGAAGAAGGAAAACCATATGAAACTAGAGTAAAATCAATAAATCAGACAGACTTTGCCAAATAGTCTTAGCACTCGTTCTTTACTCCTGAATCTCAGTTAAATGCCATTTATTGCTCCAATCACTTTAAACATATATTTTTTAATTGCACTGTTCCCAAAGGGAGCCTTCCCTGTAGAACACTGCTACTGGAAGTCTACTATAGGATAGTCAATATCAATTTTCATTGACATCTTTAACTTGTATTTAGGAATTGATGGTACTGTCTTCCTTTTCAGCTTCTCTCTGAGTTTTTCAGCATGAATTTCATTCTTATGTTGTTGGGCAGATGACAGGTGTTGGCAAATTTGATCTCTGGCATGTCTTGAACAGCGCTATGGAAACACAGCAGGATAACTTTGGCTAACACTTTTTTGTTTAACAAGTTAAACAAGAAAACAGGAGAGAACCAAATATTACAGATGAATAACTGTCTCCTGCAGCAAAAGAAAGCAAGACTTTCACAGTAATGAAAGTTATTGTAGAGAAACTGTGACCTCATTATGCTCAAATTCTTATTACTTATTTATTTAATGATGAAGGTTACTGTTTATAATGATATGTTCTAAAGAACTGAAGTTAGGTCACCTTGGTCTGGACATACTTGAATGAATTTGTATCAGGAACTAGCAGTATATTATTCTTGAAGTATAGTCATAACATGTACTGAGTGCATCAGACATTTGGTGGATGACACTGTGGCTCCACTGAAGCAAAATCAAAATGTCATTAGAGTTCATCCAAATAAGATATTCGTTGCACCTTAGTCACATATGGAAACTGTATTACAACAGCAACCTCCCTAGGAGCCTGTTGATGCCCTGACATTCATACACTACACAAAACTTTTGAGTCCCTTGCAATGATTATAGGGATCAGAGATTAGTAAGAGAGGTTAGGCTCTGTTATTTCAAATCTGTGGTGTGGATCTTCCTATCCTCATGCCATTGAGGGAGCATGTTTTAAAAGTCTCCAGAAATAGGTCTAATTTGTTGGAACATAAATGCGAACAGGGAGAACTTGCAAACTGTTGACTCTCATTCCACTTTAGGCCTAAAACTCAAGAAAAATAAAGTTTTCTTTCATCAATTTTTACTTGGCTGTAAGAAACCTTCGCCAAGTACAAGGCTGAAGATGAACAACATCATTCTAGTCCTATCTAGGAGCAAGAGATCCTTAAATCATTATTATCCAATTGGCAGACAGTCAGTACTGGCTTTCCCCGAAGCTCAGTACTGGGTCAGTTCAGTTCAATATGTTTCATCAATTGGATTGAGTACACTCTAAGCCAGTCTACCTATGGCACCAAGCTGGCCTGTGGGAGGTTGTTCTGTTGAAGGATATAAAACTTCCGCAGAGAGATGTGGGCAGGCTGGATTGATGGGCCAAGGACAATTTCTAGATCCTGCACTTTGGTCACAACCACCCTGCAGAGCACTACAGGCTGGGGACAGAGTGGCTGGAAAGCTGCCTGGCAGGAAAGGACCTAGGGGTGCTGGTCAAGAGAGGCTGAACACGAGCCCGTGTGTGCTCCAGTGGTTAAGAAAGCCGAGGGTATCCTGGCTTGGATCAGAAACAGTGTGGCCAGCAGGACCGGGGCAGTGATTGTCCCTCTGTTCAGCACTGGTGAGGCCATGCCTTGAGACCTGTGCTCAGTTTTGTGCCACTCACTTCCAGAAGGTGCTGCAGCATATGCAGGAAAGGACAACAGAGAGGGTGAAGGCTCTGGAATACAAATCCTACGAGGAGCAGCTCAGGGGCTTGGGATTGTTTAGACTGGAGAAAAGGAGGGTGAAAGGGACCCTTGTCTACAACTGCTTGAAAGAAAGCTGCAGGGAAATGAGGGTCAGTCTTTTCTGCCACGTAACAAGTAAGGGGATGAGAGGAAAAGGCCTCAAGTTGCACCAGGGGAAGTTTAATTAGATACTAGAAAAATTTTTCCCTTGAAAAGGGTTGTCTATCATTGGAATAAGTTTCCTAGGGAAGTAAATTAGTCACCTTCCCTGGAAGTGTTAAAAACACCTGTGGATGTGATACCTGGTGTCATGGTTTAGTGGTGAACATGGCAGCATCAGGTTAACATTTGGACTTGATTAGCTGAGGTCTTTTCCAACCTCAATTATCTATGATTCTGTGATCAGTTTTACTTGATACTGTAAGTCACAACAAAATTAACCACAACAGACAGGAGTCATTTTACCACTGTGCCTTGCATGTGTCCTTTTATAGGGGTCTCCAGACTTGGATACAGGACTGAAGTTCTTTACTTCAATATGGATAGTATCAATTAAATATCTAACTGTCACTCTTCCTTGGTCACACTTATATCTTTGTTGATAAACTTTTAACTTTTTGGAGTAGTCCTTTCTTTAAAAACCTTTTATGTTTATTTCTTTAGGAAGTAAAGAAATTTGCTTTAGCATAAATGATAATCAGACTATAAAAATATAAATAATAAATATAACATTTATGATTAGTAATAGTGCTAGTATCAGTATTATCATTACAAATTTATGTTTACTGGCTGATGTCAATGTAAATTTTCTTTAATCCCCTACAAATACTGAATTCTGTTTTGTGTCTAGAGTGGTCATGGCTTTTCTTTTCAAGCTACTAATATGGATCCCTAGCAATTAAATTTTACACTGATCCAGCCTGTTGCCCTTGACATCCTGTTGTTTTAGTCCTTGTTTTTCAAGTCCTGTTCTCTCTTGTAGAGATTGTGGCAAAGAAATTTTCTGCTAGTCGGGAGATATTTAGATAATGTAGGATATGGGTACATTAGCTGAATTCACATTCTGACATTCAATAATTTTCCTGTGAAGGGGATAAAAGACAAAGTACATGTTGCCTGCTTTCTCTTCAAAATGCAACCAATGCAGTACCTCTGCTTCACCAAAATTGTCATTAAATATTTACGAGACACTGATTTCAAGTGTGGCTTTGTTAATGTATTGCTCCCGCCCAAAACAAAACAGCTATGTTTCAGAAAAAATAAATTTTTCATACTGTTAAAAACTTCCATACATACAGAAAAGAGAGAAATGCTCTTCTTTGTCATTTAACCCTAGACTAAGGAAAAAATATAATCCCACCAAGACACCTAAGACACTACAACCCAAGTATATTAAAAATTAGAAACAAGGCTATTACAAAATCCCCCTACACCTCTAAAAAAAACCCCCAAAAACCAAAAACAAAACAAAAAAAAATCAAACCAAACAAACAAAAACAAACAAACAAAAACAAACAAGCAAACAAAAAAAAAAAAAAAAAAAAAAAAAAAAAAAAAAACCCTAAAAACACTACAAAACAAACCTCCAAACTTTTAGTGAAAGAATACAGATGTGATTGCAACAATGGGCTATCTAAATGCTTTGTGCAAGCAAAGAGTAAGCTTTAAAGCCAATATAATACCATAAATCTTACAAATAAACAAGGTAGGGATGGGAAAAACTAGCTGGGTTCTTCCTTTGCCATTTTTTATACAACTGAAGCCACCAAAGGTATTCCTGCTTTGTATTAAAGATTACAAAGCTTTCCTTTAAAAGACAGTGTAGTCAAATCTCTGCCCTACACATCCAATTCTAACTTCAGTAAAAGAATTAAACTAACTCCTACACGCTTGGTATAATTTCTAAAAACAATGTGTGCTTCTTTTTGTGTTTATCTAACAGAAGTTGAGAACTACTGTATTATTATGGATGTTTGATTCAATAGGAGAAATGTCATCCCACAAATAAATATTTTTGAAATTATTCTGACAAATCACAAGGTTTGGTAAATTAGCACAGCTGAAATGACTCTATTCCAATGCTAGACAACCTTTTCTGAGAAGAACATTTTCCTAATATTCAATATAAACTTCCACTGGGGCATCATCACTTCTTACCTGGGAAAATGGACCAATCCCCAGCTCCCTGCAACCTCCTTTCAGGTAGTTTCTGAATGATTAAGTTCTCACCTGAGCCTCCTCCTCTCCAGACTTAACAAACCCAGCACCCTCAGGCAATCCTTGGCCACCTGGACACAAGCTGGCTCATGTTCAGCTGTGGGTGACCAGCAGACCCAGGTCGTTTTCCTCTGGGGATTTTTCCAGCCACTCTTCCTGAAGCAAGTAACTCTGCTTTGGATTATTATAACCTAAGTGCAGAACCTGGCACTTGGCCATGATAAAACTCATACAATTGGCCTTAACCCATAAACCCAGCCTGTCCATATCCCTCTGCATAGCCTTCCTTCCCTCCAGCAGATCACTCCTGCCCAGCTTGGTGTCATGAGCAAACTGACTGAGGATGTACTCTGTCCTCTCATGCAATTCATTGATAAACATATTAAACAGAACTGGCCCCAGTATTGATCCCTGGGAGCACCACTTGTTACAGGGCACCAGCTGAACTTAACTCCAGTCACCACTGCTCTCTGAGCTTGGATATCCAGTCAGTTTTACCCCAGTGAACAGCACACATGTCCAAGCCATGAGATGCCAGTTTCTCCAGGAGAATGCTGTACCTGCTGTATCCATTGCCTTTTTTTCACATAACATGCTGATAAACATTCTCATTTCATAAAAAATTAGTTTTTTCAGCCTAGTCTACAGGCAACTTTTGTACTATGATACTTGTATATAATTTCTTTTCCTTGTCTGAGGTAGTTTTAGCTGTAGAACCTTGTGTAAAGGCAGTAAATGCAGGAGAAATGCCTTGCATTATTAATTTTCTTTTGCATACAGGAATAAGATGCACTGACATATTTTTATATCTAAACCCATAGCAGTAAAGTATATTTGAGTAACAGAAACAATATATTTTCTGTGAGTGCTAAGCCTAAGAATTAAACCTGTAGTGTAGATGATTCTTGGAAGAAAAATACAATACCAAAACTAAACACTCAGTCTATGAAGCCTGTCAGCAGTAATGTCTTAGATATGTCTGAGCAAAATCACACTTCTTTGTAAATATGCATGTGCAGAGTAGTGGATAGAAGAGCTCTGTTTTTTCCAAATTGAATCTGAGATTTCTGCCTTGGCTAGGGTGAGTTGTCATTATCCACTACAATTTCTCCATGTCTAGAAATGGCAGAAATATTTTTAAAATGTAAATGTTTTTGAATTTTTCTCCCAAGGCTTCAAAATTTGAAAATATTTAAGAAGAAGAGTAACAGAATTTGTTAAAGGAATGAGTGTGACCAATCATTTATGGCAACCATGATGTTAAGTGATATAAGAGTGCAGCCAGCTCTTCCAGTCACCCCAGCGTGACTCTCCTGCTCAGCCACTATAACCCTTCCCAGGGCCTGGGGATCCAAGACCTATGCCCAGGTTCAGGAACATTGCTGACATGTTTGCAGGCTCAGCCAGTAGCACAGCTGAGCACGTGTTCCAGAGACTCACAATGAGGGCACTGACAAGGTCAGTCCCTCTGACACAGACAAGGCTTTGCCTCCAGCAGCACCTACATACAGGATTCCCATTGACTACAAGCACAGGCAGCCCACTCTCCTCTTCTTTTGGGAAGGCAGAAGATCATTGATGCAGACATATATACACACGCACAACACTCTCCAGGTTCACAAGCACGCACACACTCATGGAGCCCTCCAGTACCTACTTCTGTTTGCCCAACATCCCTTCCTGTATCCCAAATCCTGTTATCTAATTCATGGGTCCCCAACTCACCAGCTAGTGCACATTTGATTCTTGTTGGCAAACTCACAGAACTCACATAATAATCCCTCATGCATCCCACATTTGCAAGTTCCCCCTAAGTGTTGACCTCTCGAACCCCTCTCCAAGACCCAGGGAACCCTAATCACTGTAGAATGCAGTTTAAAGTTTGTCAGTAAAAACCTACACAAACCTCATGTATGCCAACTCTGAGGAGGACAAAGACAATTGTCCCCTGTGCTCCCGAATCAGTAGCTGGCATCACAGAGCCCCTTCCCACTCCAGTATTTGGAATCAATTTTCATTCACACGTATGCAGGTCACACCAGTGGCTGCCACTTAGTGCTTGCAGCACACACACATATGCAGAGAGATAGAGTGAGATTATGCAGAGACATGTCTAAAAAAATATTTATTAAGAGGATGAAAGTTGATGGACAGACTGGTGATCAGGTGCTAGGCTCAGCCAGACAAATTCATTGACTGTCCTTGTTTTGCACTCTGCATATTTCCCATGGGTCTGTGTATCTCCACTGAGCCCCCATTCCCCCAGATCTGGGGTCCTTCTCATTTAAAATCTTGCCAGTTACAAGGTCCAAGTTGATCCAGCTGGAATTTTTGTCCTGTGGTTTCCGGATAGCCCATCAATTATCATTAGGTTTGTCTCTTGCCACAGCCTCTGTGTTTGTTTTGTCAGATCTGTGTCTTGGTATGTTTTGAATCTGTTTTCTCCTTTTTCTCCATTGATTTATCAGTTGTTAAGGCCACTGATCTGATGGAAAAAAACATTCTCACACTTCCATGTGCCCACATCAATTAGTGTATCTGACCATGTTAGGCCCTTATTATCCCCTCTCTTTATCACTTGTCCCTCAGGTTTTTCTTCCAGTATGTTCTTGTTTATGGTTTCCTTTTTGTCTTATAAACTCCTGTTGCACTGGAAAAGGTCCATTCTTAGGAGAGTTGAAACTCTTCTACCATATAACCTTATGGCTAGCACAGTAAATTTTTCTTCATCAACAAAACATTATTTAATTTTTTCTGATGAGGTTTTAATTTTTTACATTTAAATCAGTTATGGATTGGATAAAAAAAAAAAGCATGAACAAATCCAAAATTTTAAATGAAATGTCTTATTTCAGTGGTACTATATTATTATAATAGTATAAAAATATGTCTATAGGTCTGTGTGATTATTTTCTTCCCTGCAGAATATAGGCAAAATTTTCTAATACTTAAATTACTTTAAAATATGTAGTAGACTATTTTTAACTTTTTTTATTTCTGTCTTTTTTAAACCATTAGGAAATCCTGAAAAAATTTCAGAAGCAAATGTGTATGTCCAAGTTCTCGATGTTAATGATAATGCACCGGAATTCCCTAAAGATTATGAAACATTTGTTTGTGAAAATGCAGTTTCTGGACAGGTGAGCATAAAGTTGTTAACCATCATTTTTCTCACTACAACGAAGATTTGGTCTGAGATGTTTGGCATTGATTAATTCAGTTCTGTGAGTACTGATTGCATTTTTCTATTTCCAAAATTATTTCTGTTGATACATGCATACTATGAAATTTAAATTTCATTACATTGATATGGTTTTGTCTTCCCTTTCAAACAAAACCTGTGTGTCTTGTTTGTTTTTAAATAAAAGTAATAAAGTACAGACAGAAACTTCTGAAAAAATATAGGGCACAAATTTGTTTCATGTTAGGGTAGCAGATGAAAAACCTATGTCCGGTAACTTCAGCAATAGAATAAGAACCAGGCTGAGACCAATTTCAAACCAAATTCATTGTGTCCTTCAGTTAGAAAGCATTTGCTGTGAGCTGAATTCAAACCCTGACTAGTTCAGTGCAAGTCTGAAAATGTTTAAGATACAGCCCTTAAAACATCTTTCCTAGCTGGGAGCTTAAGCTATTGTTATATTTAACATCCTTCCCAGGAGGTTATTTTCCATTTCCTACTTGGTATCCACATGAATAAGGCATCATCAATCAGCTTCCCCAATTCCCAGGTACACTGCTGTCTTTCCATTTTCCTCCCGTAAAGATAAACTCCAGGATGTTCAAAGTTAGTTTGTTTTTGTTTTCTTTTTGTTTTGGTTTGGGTCTTTTTTAAAGAAAAAGATACAAAATAAACAACAAATTAAAAAAACTCAACCAACCAACCAAACAAAAAGCTATAAAAAGGAAAATCTGTGGTTTTTCACTGTGTTTTTTTTTAAAAAAAAGACCTTTGGGATATCTATGATGTTTCTGTTCAAACATTTTAAGTTGATTTCTGAATCAAAAAAACATTCTTTTTATGCCATATTGGTTTACTTTGACCTCGATTAGTCTGCAGTTAAATAAAGATTTTCCTGTTGCTCAAGTGATCTCTTTATAGGTTTTTGCATCCACCTATATGTTTCTCTATCAGTAGTAAATTTGTTCTGCATTTGGAAATCTTCCTGTCTGCAAAGGCTACCTCATTTGGAAGGTATTTGGACCAAGCCATTTCTATTGGTCTTTGGATATCTTGACAGAAAAAAAGTGCAGCATTAAATGAATTGCATTTTATGTTCTTTGGCTTCAGGACACCATGAATTAAATATGGATGCTTATAATACGGATGTTTGTTATCCATGTTTTGGACTTGCCTACAGGAAATAACCCAGGTGATTTATTTCAGAGGGTTTTTAGTATTCCATGGTTACCTGCTGATAACCATGCTAACCTATCAATATCTATTATTCAATATCAATTATAGATATATATATATAGTATTCTGAGAATCACTGGACAAAACAGTTCTGTAAAGAATAGCAGTGTTACCAATAATAATAAATTCTTAATACACTGAATAATTCTTCTTCAACATTGCAATATATGAATGAGGGATGAACGTGATATTTTTCTCAGCTTACAGAAAGGCATAATGTTACTTTAGACTTTTTGGGTTTTTTTTTTTCATTTCTTTCATTGTTATAGTTTTTTGAGAGTCACAGGCATCTTTAGTTTAGCCTGTTGAGACTGTGATAGTAATGTTAAATAATTTTCTTATTAACAAATTATCTTAGGAAGAACAACAGGAAACTGCTACTGAAGTGCATATTATCACAGTCAGAGTTTATGATATTTTATTCAGTGTTTATGATTTAAACAGAATTTTTAGCTGATGCATCTTCTTTGGTTATTAATATATATGTTGTAAAAAAATTTTTACTCACAGAAAAAATATCCTTTATTTTTCTCAGCAAGAAACAAAGTATTCAAATGCAATTTATAGGTGGCATGGTTGTCCACTGAATAAGCAAATTTACATTTCAGAAGAATCAGTTTAAACAATTAAAGGATCTAATCAGGACTTACATACCTTTTTATCTTAACCATATTTCTGCAATCAATTTCAAATAGGTATAGAACCTACTTGCATGTTGAAATCAAAGATTCTATAGCTACACTATCACATTTCAGTTTCTAAAGCAGGTGTGTCATTTAGCTGGAATCACTCTGCTGAGAGATGTTTTCAGAGGTAGTCTGCACTTCTGCAATTATTTTATTTTCCTGATCTGAGCTCAGTTGTGTCTAATTTAATGAGATATTCCAAAACATATTTGCATAAGTTTACAGTGTTTAAGGGAAAAGGAAGGAAACACACTGCAGAGGAAAAGACACTTCTAAAAAATGAATTTTCTTATTCAATCTAGACTTTATCTTGGTGTCAGCCTGGTTTATTATAAAAGTAATTTAGAGTCAGGTCATAATTAAGTTATTTTTACATAGCTTAAGAGTATGCTGATTTTTGATATAGAATATAAAACACATAATGAGTAATACTAATGTTGTCCTAATCATCCAGATTCAGACACAGTTAATAATAGCTTCAGTCTAGACAAGAGGGCTTGCTTTGGAGTTTCAGATTTTCTGGAAGTTTATAAAAATTCTTGGTCTGCTTTCATTGAATGAGTGCTGACCTTCAAGCCCTTCCTTCAATACCAAGTATGGTATTTTTGAGAGAGTTACAGGTATGTTTAGCTTACCTCCAAAAGTCATTCAAACAAAAGGATTTGGTTTCAGTCTGTGGGACTATAATCCAAATTTGACAATAAAAATGGATGTAAAGAAGATAGGTGTTTTTGGCATCATACTGAATCTATTCATCATGTTTATTAGACATTTTGAATGGAATTTTCACTGTCCATTTAATGTTATAGTTTAGCACTGTCCTATAACACAGAGGTCAGCTGTATACTACACCACAACTGCAGTTTTCTTTAAAACATTGAGAAAACACTTTCGCTGCACTGCCACCATTATATAAATCATTTTCCAAACGAATTGAATGTGAAAGTTGCACTGTTAAATAGCTTTCTGTCCCACTACAGTTATCGTCATATAAAATAGAACAATATTAATAGGGCATTCAAACCCACAACTTCCTTTTGATTGGACCTTTTGACCTTGTAACTAAGTGTAAACACAGTAAATGATGACCAAAATGTTCTCTTATTTTTTTATACCTACAATTTATAGGTGTGTACAGTAAATATAAACCTTGAACCTCAAAGGAAATATTCTTTACAAATAGTCAAAACACCAAGATGACCAAATCCACTTCAAAGGTAACACTAGAGACATCTCATCAAGAATGGATCTCAAAAAAAGCTTAATTCCCAAGATATTCATAAATTAGCTCATCTGGAAGGTGCAGCTTGAAAGTTTTATGTAGTCAGTATCAAAATCCTTACAGTGTATATAAGCAAGCTGACCATTGAGAATGTACCTCTGCATGGTAATTTCAGCCCTCTTGTGAATATTGATCTTTCTTCCTATCAGAGAGGAAGCTGATTTTAGCTGAAGATACTGAACATACCTGTATTCTGAATTAATGCTGTCATCTCTAATACATATTTATTCTGGTAATTCTGAGTTCCTGTTATTTGGGGATCACATAGAAAGTGACTTTGATATTGCAGCTTGTTTAGCAATTTTTATTAGATTCAAACAAGCGATTGAGTATACAGGAACTTTGAGTCAGAGATAAAAAAAAAACTAATTTGTTTACTCAGTACTTGGCACATAATAAAATAATAATCAGTTACAGTGAAAGTGAAAAGTACTAATTTGCTACTTCTTCTCTACATAATGAAATGTTGGCAGAAGAAAAGAGAAGAAATCTTTAAACAAATTCTATGAGCATATGATTAACGTTAAAAATGAGTAGTTAGCTAAAACAGATCCTTTCTAACAAATCATGATGCAAAATTATTTTTCCTAGCAGAGAAATAAAAATGAGAGGTAAGACTATTTATTGTTTCATATTGCATGTTTTCAACATTTACAAAAAACATCTGAGCAGTAATGATAAGAAAATAAGAAGTTAAAAAAAAAAACCCAACAATGAATGCATCCTTCAGAGTGTAAAAACACCATGAAACTGTGAAAGCATCGTATAATGTAACAGACTCTTACACTAAGCTACACCTGCAGATGCACCAAGTGTGACGTGTGATGCTTAGAAACACTGGGCACAGTGACCCATGGAAAATTCATTTTCTAGTTTTATGTGGGCCATGATTCCACAACATTATCTCTTAGCAGAATGACACAGGTGGGAGAAGTTTATTAGCGTGTGTGAGGAAACATAAAATAGCACCTCAGTGTCATGGCATGAGCTTTGTAATTGTTAATTCTTTGCAGATAAGTACACAACTTGATTTATAGTTAAGCAGAAACATTTACAGTAGACCCAGATAAATCAGTTCCATACTGTCAATTTGTTTTTCAAAACAGAAGCAGTCAACAGGAGAACCTGAGTCTTCAGGTAGAAGGTCTACCTGGAACATGCAGTGCTGGTTATAGTAATTAACACTTTAATCTTCTACCTGCTCTAAACTCTTATGATAAGTAAATATAGACTGAGAAAAATCTTACTGCTTAAAGACTTCTGCCAATTTAATCAAAACCAGTTCTGTACTCTCCAAAGGAATAGGTGATTAAGTCTCTTACATCCTATAATCCACAGCAGAACTCCTATTGAAGGGTGTTTTGTGGAAAACAAACCAAAGAAACTGAAGTGGAAAGAAAGAGGTGGCAAATATGTTTTGACTTCCCTCCATTTCTCTAATAGGATGGGTGAGATTAAAACACAAAGGACTCAAAATTCTACACTCAGAGTTCCCTAGCATCAAAATTAAGAGTAATGGTGGTTGTTTAGATGGACAATTTATGCCTTAAATTTAACTTGGTTGAAGAGCAAGCGGAAAGGGTTGTAACAAAGAAGCTTTGACCTTTCCTTCTGGATGTCTCCATAATTCCAATTCAGTAAGACCATTTGGATTTGAAGAAATACATTTCCAATGAAGTTTTAGCAAGATTACCTGGCAGTCAACTACTCCATAATCCATATTTTTTTATTTACAAGATAAACAAATATAATAAAAAAAATAATTTATTTATGAGATGCCACTCCAACCACTGGGGTTGGCATGTGTATAAGGAATTTCTTATTATTTCAGTTTGCCAAGGTGGGAATTTTTGCTCAGATAGATTGCTCACATCTGACTTAACCAGGCCTGGTATCCTCCTGTTGCTGCCATCTACACCTATCCCAAGTCCTCACAGTGGAATTTTGTCTAGAGTGCAGATTCCAAACCTTCATCTCCATTTAGGTTAGAAACAAACATCTTCCTTATTGGGGGTTGAGGGTGGTCCCCGACAATACTTTTTAGGGTTCTCAGATATCAGGGCAATAGTGGTGAAAATAAAAGAAGAGCAGTGCGACAAGCACAACTTAGTGACATAAAATACTTTAATAATAATGAAAGTAAACGTGGGATGAGGCCCAAAAATCCAAATATGCTAACCAAGGGGACAAGGTCTCTTTAGGAGCCAGTGGTCAAAGACCAAGATTCTGGGAGGTCCAGGGTATAAATGTGGGGCAGGAAATGGGGTGGTGTAAAGGTTAGGGTCCAATGGGTATAGGGGAAAGTGGTGCAGAGGAGTAAGGGAAGGTAGGGTCCAATGGGGTAGGCTGAGTGGACACTGCATCAGTTGAGGGCCAATGGGGATACAAGGAAGGGAGAACATTCTAGGGACTGGGAGTGGTGATAATCAACTGGAAATTAAGGGTTAAGAGTATGTATGAGGCATCAACATGAGCAACCCCATAACTCCTTGGAACTGTTTCTTCTGGGATCACCACAACTCAAACAAGTGCCTCCCAAGGCCTAGGGTTGGGGTACAATTCTTCCTTAGTAATGGTTGCCTGACCTGGAATACGAGTCAGGCTGACACCCATACTTCCTGTTTCCCATCTATGATTGTGGTGGCTCATCTTATGGAAACTTCCTTCTTTGGTAGTGCATTGAGATATTTCACTGTATTCTTTAGGCCCTCAAAAGCCATCATATACTTAAAACTGTTTTTCAAAAAGGATCAAGTTAATTAATCTCTGTTTTAAAGAAATACCCATTTTTAAATGAACTGCTGAATCTTTAAAGCTTCTATATTAGAGACTTGAAATAAGAATTTTTAAAGCAAGTAAATTTCAGCCATGACAACACAACTGACATAACCTTGCAAAAGCAACAAATATTTTCTTTGTTTTTATGGTAAAATGCAGGGGGTTTGTAACCCTTAAGACACAAGCAGTAAGTGTAGCTTTTGCATATGTGATGCCAGTTTTCCTGGTAAAAAGTTAGAATCTCCTAGATTAGATGTACAAAAAGCCTAGGAAACTGGAAAAAAAGAAGGGATTTCCTCTACTTTGAGTGATTTTTTTTTTTTTCCTTCAGAGTCAGTAAAATCAGAAGTACTTACTGCTCTCTGAATATTTTGTAGACTAATCTGGACTTTGTTGAATCTTAGTAAGAGCGATACAGTGAGAAGTAAACAATAAAGATTTGCCCTGTCCTTGCGTTCCAGATTTTCCCCTGCTGCTAAGGTGAATCCTTGAAGGCATGTGAATATACCCAGAACAATCATAGGAATCTTAGATTTGTGCAGAACAGGGTAGCACAGATCAAAGCAAGGGAAGGTGGTTTGGTTTTTTCTCTTTTAGCCACATTCTCCTTAGAATGTTATTGATTGAGCCAGATATAGCTAAAATGTACAGAGCCAAAGACATTCTATATGCAAAATATGGAAGTCAATAATGAAATAGTAAAACAGTATCCAATTCACAACTGCAGTAATTTTATGTTTTTCACACATGATATACTCCTAAAAATATGTTTTTAAAAGGCATTGGTGACACCTGGTTGAATGAAAATCAACCTTTTTTTTTTTTTTTTTTTTATGCAGGTAGGTAATTTTTCTCTACCAAGTAACTGAACTAAAACCAAAACAGAGCAAAATAAAAAAAAAATTAAATGTGGCTAATATGTCTTTGTAGATCATTAAATTACTCTGCACATTTAATATACCTTAATAGACTCTGAATTTTAAGCACAGGACTACATCCATGCCAAGATTTATCCTCATCTGCTGCCATGGACATATAACCTGCAAATTGGCAGGAAAATCTAGTATGGTCTTTTTTAGTTTTTTTGAGGTAGGTGGCAAAATATTATAAAATGTGTCCTTCCTCACAGTTTAACTGGATATTTAATTTTGTACCCTATTGCAGTTCATATTGATCATATTTTGGGAACTGCATTTCCTTATAAAAATGAGGCCTATGCTAATCAGGGAAATGTTGGTCAGTTTCTTCTCACTGATTCCTTGACTTTCATTTTTATACCTGTATTTGCATTACCTCAGCTATTTTGTTATTTCTGAGGAAAGGAAAAAAAAAATCCCTTGAGAATGTCTCTCCTTTGTACACCATGACATCCCTGAAAATAAGGTATTCCTCTCATAAATGACAATTAAAAAAAAAAAAAAAATCAAAGGGTCTCATTTTTCCATAGAGTGAAAATATAGATTTAAAATAAATTTCACATGTGACTAAGGAACAGTGGTAGGATTACAAAGCTTTTGGTGTGTAAGTCACATTTTTGCACTCTGCTATGATGATTTCACCAAACTTGGCTTGCTTGAAAAGAAAAAGAATGTGTGATGAAGGTCTAGATCTTTGACTGAAAAAGGATTTAAACAAGAAAAGAGTTTTCAAAGGCACAAATGGAAAGCAGCGGTAGTCACTTCCATTGACTTACTGCTTCGTTTGTAAAGCACTGTTTGTATCATTCAGGTGATCTGTGGTTTGAAGAAAGTTGAGGGTTCAAGTTCTTGGGTACAAATATCTACGAGGCATGATAAAATAGAGCCCAAGTTCAAATTCAACCCCCTCTTCTTGGTGGAAAATTGGTGGACTTCCAGCAGTTTGCTTTCCTCTTGATCAGCGAGGATGTTCACCGATATATGTTTATAACTAAATATTTACTGATAAATATAAGAAATATAGACTTTCTTTAAGCAGAAATGTTGTTAATTATGTTAACTGTATGGTTGTTTATTTACAGAGATGAAAAACATTCTTTTGAATGTTGCTATTTTTTATCTTGCAATGACTGTCTGGTTTGACATATTTCCAAATTAAGGCTATTTTGTTTTCTTAAGAAAAAGCAGCCAAATTTTTCCATAATTGTGGGAAATAGAAAAGGTAGAAAACTCTCAGAAGCTGTGTGAAAGGAAAACTCAAAATAGAAGAATGCAAGAATACAGATATGCAAGGACAAGAAACAATAGGGCTGTGTTTTTAAGCTGTGTAGAGTTAAGCCTTAGAAAATATGTTAGGCAAGATAATAGATAAATGTGAGTTTAATAATGAAGCGCTATCCATTGTTTTTAAGCCAACAACAAGCAAGCATTGTTAAAAGCAAGGTGTACATGTAACTTTTGTAATAGGCTTAAACAAATGCCTGTAAGCTTTTAACAGTGTCCCATTAGATACAAATCTTTTAAAAAGACCTTGTAACAAAGAGAATTTTAGCTGTTGTTGTAATGGCGAGAGCTTTCACCATCTCCCATGTCTCACTCTGTAATGAGGCTGATGCACTGAAATAAAAGCTCTAGGACTGCCATACCTGCAGCCCTGTCCCGTTATTACTATAAAGATCCAACACACAATCAGTCTGTTATAATATCCAGAATCAACAATTCAGCATGTGAACTTGTCAGCGTATGTCTCTTACTGGAGCTACAATGTACCAGTTGAATTATGTCACTGTGTTTGTGGACTCAATGATTTTGCATAGAAAGATTTCTTGAAATATAGAATGATGGACTGTTCATCTTTGACTAAAAAAAAAAAAAAAGAACAAAACACTTTCTATATGCTTTTTTCATTATGGAGACTTTATTTGCTCCTGGTTCTTTGATCTGGAAAACCTTTTGCAGTTTCTCAAGATTTTAATGCCTGCCTGTCTCGAATAGATGAAAACTTAAAGCAGAGTACTTGCAGAATATATGTCTCAATAAACCTATTTGGGTGTTTGGTGAATATTTGCATATTATGCACTCAATACAGGTTCACAGATCACACCTTCAATATCAGTAGTTTAACATACCTGTTATATTCTTTTTATTATTTTAAAGGATGAGGAAATTCTTTCACTCTTAAACAACTCTGTTCTCTTATTTTTCCAGCTAATTCAAAGCATCAGTGCAGTGGATCAAGATGACTCAACACAAGGTCACCATTTTAATTTCTCATTGGCTCAGGAGGACACAAATAGCTCACATTTTACTGTCAAAGACAATCAAGGTAGTGTCAGTCATGCAGCTCTTTAAGACCATCATAATGTAAGATGCATGCTTCCAGCAGGTTCTTAATTTCTTAAAACTTTCCATTTAAATAAAAATTTTCATTATAAGAATTGGACATGTCCAGAGGTCCAATTCAAAACAATAATTCAATAATATCAAAGAATTTATTTCGTTTTTCAATTGAATAATATAAACAGTAAAAGACAGTTTTATTTCAAGGAAAGACAAAAAAACAGCTGAGATGAAAAATACACTGGTATTCCTTAAAAATTATTTTCTTAATGTTGAATAAGATGGTAAATTCCAGCTTTTTTGTTAAAATTATTTGCCTGAGAAATAAGATCATTAAAAAGAGAAGATTGATATAAATATAGAACTCTTACTTCATTAATTAAGCGAGACCAAAGTTATAAAAACAGATAACTGGGAATGCAATCCTATTTCATAATATATATTATCAAGCAAAACCAGACTGAGATGAAAATATAGGTGAGATATCTCATGGAATTTCAAGAGTCAGGCTACTGAGACTAAAAATAAAAGCTTCTTCAGACTAAGCTAAAGTACATATCGTTCTTATTGACCATGCTAATTATTTGAATGTTCTGGCTAAGGGAACAAATCAATGGAAATAAGTTTTGGAAAGTTCCAAATACGTTAAATGGCAAGCTGCTTCTCAATTATCTTCAAAGTTAGTCAATGTGTCAATAAGAATTTCAATTCCCTCTTCATTAGCCTCTCACTCCCTTCCAGGAAGAGATAAGTCATTATCTGAAGGTCAAACTTTGCACAAGCCACATGCCTTTCCCACCTTTCCTCTTTCTGCACCAAACCCAAGACCCTCTCACAAAGCAACCCATTCAGTTCCTTTTGATGGCTACTAATGGGGAAAACAAAACTTTTTGAAATACGATACAATCAGATTTCAATCTGTCCCTTTCTGCCATATTCAACAGAAATGGCTGGTTCAATTGTGATAGCCTTAAGTGAGATAAAAAGAGACTGTAAATTAGTACTATTTTATCTCAATTTCATCAGAGTTACTTTCTGAAATATGACAGAAAATTAGAACAACATATATTTGAGGGAGTTAATTTCAGTAGACTGTTTGTATAGATGTATGGCACAGATAATTATAGAAATCCTTTTTTTTCCCCCTACTTCCACATATGCACACATGCAGTCTTTTGCTCTGCCATGAGAAAAAATTCTGACATGGAAATATTTTTAGATTCTTTTTCTTCTTTTCATTACACATGTATGTAGATACAACTATTTTGTTTTGCAACAAGTGAAGTTACTGATTTGAATTTATTGATATGCAGCAGGACCAATTTAAGCTGTTTATTGTGTGCTTTACAGAACAGATTTCTAAAACATGGATAGTTAAATACAAAGCAAAGTGAAAGCATCTAAATCTTTTTGCTATTTTAGGTGATAGAAATCCAGCTAGCTCCAGTTTTTGTGCCAGGGAAAGAAATAAAAGACTAAGTTTTTTCTTGCTTTCTCTTCTTTCCCTTACCACCTGTTTTCACTATGCGCTGCTAGCCACACTTTTTAACGTTTTTGATTGGCAAACTGTCTATATTTTATCTGTGGACTTCTGGCTTGGTAGCAGCTGGATACATGGAATCATTTAAAAAACCAATTAATTAGTCTGAACAGGTGTCAGGTACTGAAAAAGATCTCAATTTCTTTAGCTCTGAACATTAAAACCCGAGCATCTCAGTCAAATTTCATTATTGCACCTGGAGTGCCTATACCAAAAATAAATGCAATTTATTCACCATTGACAAAATATGCACCAAATGTCAGTGCCTACTTTTACTTTTTAAACTTTATTAATACGTAGCTTAGCAGAGTACCATTACTTTTAAATAGGTCAGATTCCACTGAATATTATTGTTGTGGCTGAGAAATATATAAATGCATATCATCATAATAATTTCATCTTCTAGATAACACAGCAGGAATTTTCACAGGAAAAAGTGGCTACAGAAGGCAAGAGCAGTTTTTTTTCTACTTGCCAATCTTAATTCAAGATAATGGAACTCCACCGCTGACGAGCACAAATACTCTCACTGTCACTGTCTGTGACTGTGACACTGAAGTTAACATCTTCTACTGTCGATATGGAGCTTTCATGTATTCCTTGGGTCTCAGCACAGAGGCTTTAGTTGCTGTTTTGGCTTGTATATTAATATTCCTGGGTAAGTACAAGTAAGAAAAATTACTTTGCTTCGTTTTACAGAGGGGTTGATTAAGAAACAAAGATGGACCCTTGACTTGAAGACTGGAAGTACTGGGCCGCTGGGAAAAATTGAAATAAGGCAAATGTTTCATTTCTTTCTTGTTTTCTTAACTAAAATTTCTCCCTTCCTCTTCCCACTTTTCAGCAAAACTTGAATTCCAACACAATTTCCTAAAAGTTGGGCTTTAACTGAGTCATGGTCCTCTTTACTCTCCTGGCATTACAATAATAAACATTTCAGAGCTCAAAGTCTGTATTGATCACAGGTAGAGCTGAAGACAGCATTACACAAGAAAATTTGCTAGTGTAGAAATACATTAAAAAAAGTACCACCCTACTCAATCTGCCTTAGGAATGGCAAATGTGGAACTGAGATCAATTATGAATAATAAAAGAAAAAGGGAATCTGACATTAGTCAGAAAGCTTCAGACACAGGGAGTTTCTCTGCCAATTAAGGTTACACCTCTTGACACCATTTTCTCTGAATGCTGGGCATCTCATTTTTCCTCTCAGGAGGCACCAACTTAATCTCCAACATATTTGGGAATTTGTGGATGTGAAAACTGGGATTGAGAGTGTTTCAAATACACAGGAGTTTTTCTAGTACCTCTGGAAAGGGTCACGTGCATCTTGCAAATAGAACTCAAAACCCAACCAACAACTCAAGGCTGGCTATTCTAAACACCAGCCATTTCTTGACTCTGTAGCAAAGCCCTGGGATGCACTAGTTCCCCTGTATCCATGTCCCAGTTTGATGTCGCTATACGCGATACGGACGCGCAGAATAACGACTAGGACTCTTCTGGCTGACAGCAAAGAGAAGCCACTTTATTGTGAGAGCAAGCCACTTTTATAGTGTGGATCGCAGAAGCAGAGAGGAACGGCCGTCCATTGGATAGTAGAAGAAAACAGAACGTTCTCACGGGTCGTGAGAACTGTTTTTCCTTACTTTCTAAAAAACACCAGGTGCCTAATCTTGTTGTAGATTCCTTTCTGTTTTTCCTGAGGTTTATCACCCTGGGAAGACTCAGGCAGCAGCAGAGAAACTGTCTCAGGCATGGAAAAGATTTTCTTTAGCATGAGAAAGGAAAAAGGCCTCAGGCCTTTACAATTTTCAGTCTGGGGCTTCAATGGGGTCCACAGTTTCCAATCAAGGACATGGGAACATACAATGAATTTGTTTTTTCTAGGCTTGCCTGCACTTCCAAAATTTTCCTATTTAAATCTAAGCTTAGATATCTGCCTTACGTCTTTCAGTCAGTTTAAGCTTCCAGGACAGTGTGCATTTCAAGTTTTGTTTGATGGTTGGAGGGTATCTGAATAGGTCCACTTTGTGTTATTGACTTCAGGCACTAAGGATCAGGCAAACTGTATCACTGTCCAGGCCATCAGGGGAATTAATCATCAATGATTTCTTGGGTTCTTGCAGAAAGGTTCTCTCTCCAGGTAGAATAAACCCATGACCTCTATTGGGCCTATTCATATGACAAAAGCCAAAGCAGGGATATAGATAAAAGTATTCATTCAAAAGAAGAAAAAAACTATCTACTACACTCTTCATAAACACAGGTTGTAAATTCCTTAATTCTTTGAATGCATTTTTGTAATTGTTTAAAATTAAATAATAAAATGTTCTATATATAACAAGTTTGTAATTTATCTCTGAAAACTAATTTTCAAGTACGAAGTATACCATCGGAAGAGTTCACCAGACAAAGCATTTGGAAAGTTAAAATCACCTGCTTTGTGAATACATAGTAGAAATTCTTGTTTTCAGTGCTTTCAAGTCTTGTGTTTGTATCTCCCAAGCAAATAGAATAATTTATTTAAAATTGAGTAAAATGCAGTAATTCTTTGTAGTTGTATCATTTTATGTCCTGAGTAAAAACTGCGGTCCACAAAATACTTATTAAGCAGATCTGCAGCAAGGTATAGTTAAAACTGAAAGAATTAATCTCTCTGAAAGTCATAGATCGTTCAGTTAAAATGAAAATATGTGGGATTAAAAAATAATAATGTTTTTAAAGAAAATTTAAGAAACTTTCCACACGTGAAAGAAAAGATCATCTGATTCTTAGGTCTTGACAGTAAAATGACATAGAATTTAATGAGTCTTCAAATTTGCAAACCAGCACACCAGAAATAGTTGAACACCATTCTGCATAATCTGTGGAACTGAATGATTCAACCAGGTGAGGAGGTTATCTTACTTATTGTCCCATTTTTCATTTGATCTTGATGGGACTTTTATCACGGAGACTGATAGAGATTAGGAATTTAAATTCTGAATGTGAAATGGATATATTATGTGATAAAAAAGCACTTTCAAAAATCATAACCTGTGTTTCCATCAGTTTCAAATTTGCATCTACCAAAAGAACTGCTCCATTTATTTCTTCTTTTTTATAACTCCCTTTGTAGCCATTTTCCCAACACACCCATTGCTCATCTCAAAACCATAAAATCCATAAAAATTACAGCTCTATAAATTTGTTAAGATAGCTTCACTTTGCCGCAGCATTGATACTAAGATAAGAAGCGATTTTTTTAATCTTTCCAAGCACATTCAAAGTCTCTAGTTCTGTTTAATTTTTCCCTTGTCTCTTCTCTTTTATTTTTATTTTGTCAGTGTTCTTTTTGGCAATTGTAACCATAAGGCAGCAGCAGAAGAAGAAGCCTGTATTTTCAGAGAAGATGGAAGAATTCAGAGAGAACGTTGTCAGTTATGATGATGAAGGAGGGGGCGAGGAGGACACAGAAGCCTTTGATATTTCAGCCCTGAGGACACGCACTGCCGTGCGAACGCACAAACCTCGGAAGAAGGTGGCCTCTGAAATCCAGAGCCTCTACAGACAGTCTCTGCAGGTTGGCCCAGACAGTGCAATCTTCAGGCAATTCATTTCAGAAAAGCTTGAAGAAGCAAACACAGATCCTAGCGTTCCTCCCTATGACTCACTTCAGACCTACGCGTTTGAGGGGACTGGCTCCTTGGCAGGATCCCTCAGCTCGCTGGGTTCAACCACTTCAGACATGGATCAGAGCTATGACTACCTTGCAGACTGGGGACCTCACTTTAAACAGCTTGCAGGCATGTACTCTTCCCATAGAACTGTGGGGGATTAAACACTCTGAATTGTTCTTTTGTTTTCTTAGGTCTCAGCAACCGAACACAACTGCGGATTTTTAAAAAAGAGATCATCCCACATTAAAACATGAGAAATAAGAGCCCAAGGGTTTTTAATATGGAAAGTTTTGGATGTGGAAACCTCTTGAAAGGATAAAACACATGAGGGGTGTTACCGCATGAAGGGATGGAGGTTATAGTTATGGTTATCTAAGTGTTCAAATACAAACTATGCTGCTTTGGATATCTAGAGCCACTTCTGGATATTGAAAATCTGGATCTTGCTTTTACAGTAGGAGGAATAGAAGCCATAGATGGATGTTGTAAACATTCTGTCATCCATAAGCTTTAAATGGTTTCCAAAGCTGACAGACTTTTGCTGTTGCAGTTGAATACATACATTAACCAAAGTTAAACACGCATATTTGTATAATGCTTCATTATATAAATATAGTTGTATGAAAAAGTAGATCCTAGATATTCTAATAGTGTTTTCAGAAATAAATCATCTATTTATTGTTCTTAGGATGATAAAACTAAAACAAATGTCTTTTTCTATCAGTATAAAAATAAAAACCCATTACAACATCAGCAACTATTTGCTGCCATTTTAGTTTTTAATGAAGCTATTGGAAAATGTGTAAACCAATATTTAATTTGGCAAATAAGATAGGAAAAAGAATCAATATTTAACTTAAATACTGCAATCGACCACATTATATATTACTGCACTTAGAAAAAATGCTATCCAAATACAGGCATTTTTCCTTTTATTAAGAGTTTAAAGAATGACTGAATTACCAGCACAGATTTATTTTTTTATTATGGAATATAAAATTAGCTGCAGTCATCAGTTTTATTATAACAGTATTAAGAATCTTTAAAATGCTAAACTGGTGGTTATAAAACTTTATGTACGACATCAGATAATAAGATAATAAAATGTTTTAAATGCTAATCCACTTTGAAAATGATCCTGAATCATTCTTAAGACTCAAGTAAGATTTCAAAATTAATCTCACATAGTATTTTTTTCCAACCATTCCATAACAAATATAGAGCTATCTCAGAATATTTCTTTACTTACACCACTACCCAGCAGCAATTTTGGAATTAGATCATCAAATGTTTTCAAAATGATCTGTCTGGAAAAAACAACCAACCTGTATTTTAATCACCTCTCTTTCACTGAGTGCTCATTTTACAGAAATTATATCCTGCAATCAACTGATTCAATCACCTAAAAGCTGGCA
This sequence comes from Muscicapa striata striata, assembly GCA_030060385.1. NCBI lineage: Eukaryota > Metazoa > Chordata > Aves > Passeriformes > Muscicapidae > Muscicapa > Muscicapa striata. The sequence continues at coordinate 4,391,677 of JAREIS010000075.1, read as the reverse complement.
TCATGATAAACCAAATTATGCAAAATATTTCTCTCTGTTTTCCTTTATTTTTTTCTTCTTTTTCTAAGTAAGGTTTTAGGTAAATGTAGCTGAATTACAGAGTCAGGAAAACTACAGAGTCAAGGAAGAAACAAACAGATAAACTAGCCCCAACAAACAAATTCTGCAATGCTTACTACAGTTGGTATTCACTGAAGAAAACCAAGGTATGTAGGCCAAGTGGAAAAGTGTCAGTGGAGAATTTAAATTCCTGGTAACTAAAAAAACATGGAAGTGTTTGAAAATCAGGAGAAATTTTGTGTGAGATCAAGTAAGCACAGAAATATTATTCATTATATTCATAACTGGAAAATTATGGGTGGGGTTAAGGGGGCAGGGTGGCCATCTGAGCAGGTGCAGATGAAGCAACACCTGCTTCATAAGAAAAAAAAGATTCTTGCCAGTCTCATGGTGGGTTGCCAGTGTGAATGAGCAGCTACAAATGAGCTTTAAAAGATGCACAATTAAAAACATTGTGTTAATGACTCTAACCTTTTATGCCAAAGGCTTTAAACAGAGGTGGCAAAATTACTTTTATTTGAGAAAATATTTTACATATTAATAATTTGCTCCACGGAGACACTAGAGAAAGAGAGAACAACTATATACCACTGGTTGCTGACAATAGTGAAAACTACATGTTTAGGATTAGGTCATATTTATGCGGGTTATACCCTAAACAAATCCTCATTCCACAGATGGTCCCAGTGGCTTTAAGAGAATTCTTTGTGCTTTCAGGTTGTATTTAGTACTAAAAGGATAACAGTGTCTGATCCTTTCTCAATCCAGAGATTTTGTCCATTTATGAGGGAAAATAGCCTTGAACACTAAACCATTGTGTTTATAATTTACTCTCTTTACTGTGAGGTATTTTCACAAATAAATAATTTCTGTAAGCAGTGCATAGCACTAGCATAGTTTTTGTAACCTGTGTAGGCCATTGTCAATAATTTCTATGTGAAAAAGAATAATGGTCTACAATGGATCTTAAATGATCTTTAGCTGAAAAAGCTTTAGATCATGTTGGCATAGCAGACAAAGGTTGTGTTTTGCTCTGAAACAATAATTTATTCCTAGCTGTTACTGGACCACACCTTATTAGGTTCCTGGTATTCAACCTAAGCCCACCTTGCTAATTTATTCTCATATGTGAGAAAAGAACAATTGAACTTATCTAGGTAAGTCACACTTTTTTTAAGTTTGCTGAACAATGTGTAGAAAAAGATTTTTTAGACTTGTCTCTTTATTTGAAGGAAGTAAACATTCTAAGAAAAAATATCATATAAAATATCACAATTATTAGTAATATTTTGGAGTTTTAATTTGGAGTTTTGGATCATGAAATAGATTAAACTGTGGCATGGTTTTCCAAATAGAATCTTCCCTTATCTTTATCTTTCAAAATTTGATTACTAGCTAGAATTCACTATGTTATTGGCTGAATTGAAGAGTGTAAGTATGGTGACAGATGATACATAAATATTGAGCTGTTCATTACCTGCCCAAGGGAATATAAGGAAGACTTATTTGCTGGTGAAGGAAGTATGATCATACACACTGCTTTTCTATATGAATGTTTTGAATAGATTTTCCTACAGATGTCTTTTTCTCTAACCTGGTAAAGAAAGTTTAAGAATTGTTGAAATATTAGACAAAAGATTGGCTTTTTGTTTCAGTCACACTCATACAGACTTAGAGTGTTGTGGCTTTTGTTTTTTTATATAAAAGCCAAGGAAATTAAGACTATGAATATATAATAAATGCTTTGCACTCAGATGTCTAAAGTTAAAAAAAAAATACAGATCACTTGATGGCATATTGCAGCTTCAGACTAATTGCTATGCCTGGAAAAATAGATTTTGTTTATCAATTTAGCCAAAATAAAAAGCTTCAGGTTGGTTTTGACTTTATATGTTCTGATGCAGGTTTTTTATTACCATAACACTGAGAAGAAATTCTTAGTCTTAGTCTTAGTCTTCAGTTCACGTAATTTTCCTACCGCATTTTTTCTCACAGGTATTGTCATTGCAGTCCTAGCTTTGCTTTCAAAATCTGCATTGGAAATCTGGTTGTTTTAACACTCATTCTTAATTATAAGGGGTCACCCTGTCAGATGAGGGCAAAATTTGTTTGAAAAGACAGTGTATATTTTATACTTGAAAGTCAGATCTAATATATGCTCTCTAAGGAGCAGAAGTTGAAGGAGTTTATGTGATTTTACATTCTGGAAAAGAAGGCATTTCACCTTTGATTCAGACTATGAACAAATAGAGTAGAATTTATATGAAAAAAACAGTAACTACTAATAAAGTCTGTAACATTTTTCTACCAGAAAACAAAATAATAACAAAAGATATTACATTAAAGCTTAAAAGGATACAGACTTACCCATAGGAATTATATCTATATATAATATAAAACTATATATGAAACATTACTTCTGACACTATTGTAAGTAAATCAGTTTCTGTCATTAGACTTTCCTCTGAAAAAACTTTAAAGAGGACATCTTTGTCACATTTTTTAGTAGCTTGGGAGGCAGAAAAGGAATTTTTAATATACTGATTTGGTAAAATGGACTTAAAATGTCAAAATCATCTTGCATTATTAATAGTAGGGACAAAGCAAAAATTGGATGACTCTGGAGAAAGAAAAATAGAAAATAGTTAAAATGTATTGACAAAAATAAAGATCATCCACTCTAGAAATAGTACCAAAAAAAAATAGAAAACTGCTATTATACTGGGCACTTTTCCAGTAGGCAATTAAGCAGGACAAGGATAGTCTAGCTGCTAAAATAACTATGAAATTACGGCAACATCCATTCCAGAAAAGGAAAAAAAAATCAAATATTAACAAAAGCCGTACAATATAATAGATAATATAAAATGCTGACTATGAACCTAAATTGATATTAGACTACCCAACTGTTTAATTACAAGACAGTTCATTTTGTTTGTCAGACTCTGATCAGCCACACTGGTATTGTTTCTGAAATTCACACATTCATTTAAACAGTGTGCCAAAAGTAGTTCCAATATTATTATTGTTAAAGCATTTTCATAGGACAAAAATCTAGTTTTTAATTTATTATTTATTGCACATGTACAAACACTTTGGCAAACCAAGATTGTGTCCAAGACATATAAAAGAGGTGATAAAAGAAGTTACTCCTAAACATCTCCTTCTAGACTTTCAACAGTCTAATGCCCATATTTCATTGGTATCTGATGAACCTCATTTCATTTATTGCAAATGACAATTCACTTATGAATTTGAAGTGTTATTACAATTACTTAAAATTATTTTATTAGAATTATCAAAGCTTAGTGTCTAAAGTAATACATCTTCCAGGTTCTTTCTGTATCTTGTTATCACAAAAGTCTTATTCTGCTTTTCCACCACTGAATGTAACAATACCCTAGACAGCTTCTATAGCACTTGCATCCCCTGTGGTACATCTCATTCAACCTCAGCCACCTAAAAATCTGGAATAAGCTATTCAACTTCCATCCTATGTTGCCACTACCTCAGACATCATAGAAATTCAAGGCAGGCTGGACTCTACAGGACTTCCAAATGAGAGAGACATCTTTCCTTATGGGAAAGTCTTAGACACAGTAGACCTTCCATAGCAAAGAACTCCTCCTGATACCTCTCCTTCATCTCACTGTGGACACTAACCCATTGATAATCACACCCAAAGCTTAATCTACTTTCCCCAATCTGATAGGAGTACAAGGACTTATGTTACTCCTTTTACCTTCACATACTTTTGGATTTGTTTTCAAAAATTCAATACTTTTTTCCTTCGGCGATAGCTCCTGTCAGTCTTGAATAATTATTATTGCTTTATATTTTCCTACTAACAGCTAAAGGTTTCCAAGTCAGCTCCTTGTAGAGATAGCTATTTTGATATCACAAATTTCAAGAAGTACAGAGAAAGATGCATGAAATCAAGGCCAAAAGAGGTCAAATGCTTCCTGTAGTTGGTTAGCTCCTGAGCTGGACACATCTTGTAGATCCATCATTTTACTTGGTCTCAGTAGCTATGTGGAACTTAATCAGAGAGGTGAGCACCCTGTCTGTCTCTAAATCACCCCTTCTTTTGTATATTTTTGTTATTAGTATTGTTGGTACTGTTCATTTCTCATCCCATTAATGTTTGTTCTCAGTAAAATTTTATCTAAACCCATAGTCTCTGCCTTTCTCCCTCTCTCACCAGAAGTGGGCACAGGGTAGTGAGACAGCTTATTTGGAGTTTAATTCCCAGCTGGTTTTGAACCACAACATCTCATATAAAAACTCTATATCCACCTGATTTGGTCAGATCTGGTTTTGTATTTCACTGGGAAAAAAATTCTGGCATGTGACCAAAATATTTGCTTGAGCATGTTTTATGTATTTGCTCGCATTTTTTACTCATTAATCTTTCTTCACTGGTCTGATTATATTTTATATAGTTTGTTCTACACAGATTGAATACATCTTTACTCCAAAGCTCATTTTAACCAAGTTGCAATATCCTGGTATCCTTTCAGTGATCAGAAGTTAAGCACAAGTAACCTCTTTGCACCTTGTAGCAACCTGTTCCAACGGCAGCATCCTGGGACAATATTTTCAAGGCCTCTTCTCATTTTGTGATTTTATTATATTCTGGTTTCTATTTTAAGATCATAGGTTCATTCTACAACAAATGACCCTTTCAAACAAATGCAAAAAAATACAAATACAGATATATAGAATTACACCATATTATTACATAAAGCTAAACAAAGCTGAAACAAATCAGATAAAATTACCTGATGGTTACATAATTCTTTATGCTTAAACAAGCCACAGCATATCTTCTCTCAGGCCAAGACAAATCCAGAGAATAGTTGGCCTGTGTTATGTTAATACCAAGCCATTCACAAACAATAACATCTCCACAGTTGCTGATGGGTAGTTGCCTACCCATCTACAATTACTGGAATGTTTTCAACGGGAAAATATATTCAGAAACTAAGAATTATTCTCCTAAAATTTTGTGTATTTGTGGAAGAGGAATTGCTCTGAAAGGATGTGAGGATATCCCTTATCTTTCTGTTGGTATGCATTACCAGAGAAAAAGTAACAATACTAAAATAATATAATTTGTATGTATTTGTCAAAAATTTATTTTCATCCTTGGTATTTCTTCAGAGTATACTTGTAATATGAAATTCCTAATTGTTCACCACATGTTTTGATTCACGCATCCCTTACCCAGCAGAAAATTTGTTGGTCTTCTGCTGTCTAGCTGCTCCTATGTGGTAGATGGTTTGGATTCACTAAAAGCCAACCAACCAACCAACCTACCAACCAACCAACCAGCCAACCAACAATAGTCTTCAATATTTATTCCAACAGGATTGAAATATTTAATTTCCCTTGTTACTGGAGAGTGGCAGAGACGAGAACCTGATGGCTAGAGAAGTAACCTTCTAAAAAAGATTCACACACTGATTGCTTCTGTAAAAACTTGCAAAATTTTGGAACAGCAAAAATTCAAAGAAGAAAATACATTGCTGATGTTTTCTTGTTTAATTTTTCTGCTGTCCAAGAAAAGAACTTTGTAATGCAAGTCATTACCAAATGCATCAAATAGCTGTCGCAGCAGAGCTCACTGGAATCTTCATTCCTTAGGGATAAAGCAGATGTTTTCAGGCTGTTAGTACAGTTGATAGATTGGGTAGGTACTAAATAGCAGTGTAAATAGAAACAAATAATTTCTGGGCACTGAAAATTAAATCCAGTTTTTCTAATTTTTCTTTGCATTATCCAGGACATAAATTAACTGTTCCTGACATTCCTTGCAAAATACACACTGCATGTGTATATTGGTTTTCTCCAAAGTTCATGCAGAACAATTTTAGCTTTCCACATTTCTCCTCCTTATTGATTCACTGGCTTTTAGGATTCTGACAAGTGTGCACTTTTTGCTCTGAGCATTTTCTTGATGTTTCTTTAATGTGCACCTTTAAAAGGAAGGAAAAAAAAAAAAAAAAAAAAAAAAAAAAAAAAAAAAAAAAAAAAAAGAGAGAGAAAAAAAAGAAAAGAGCAGGAGGGAACCAAAACCCCAGTAAGCAGGTAGAAGTGTCATTATGGAATGCAGTTTGAAAGACAATCAGAAATGGAACCTACTGGGATTTCTACAACTTAAGCTGAAAGAAAAGAATTTCAACGTTTTTTATCTTTGTAGGATGCAAATTATCCTTAGAGACCCCTAACTACATTCCTGCTATTGCAGAAACCTGGAACATTAGAAATGTTTTCAATTATATTGTTCTCTTAGAGTGATCTGTTACTGATATTTCACCGTAAATTTTAAGTTCATGATAGTGTGATGGGAAGCCTTTTTGTAATCATTACTAGAGGCTGAAAATGGGAACAATTTTCAAATATGTAATCAGGATCATTAAACACAAATTATCTCATATTGCTTTGATTTTTCTATTATTATCTTTTCATGTATTAAATAATATTGGACCTCTGAAGTAAGGCTGTTTAACACTGTAAGAATGGGTGCTCCTTGTCTACCGGTAATGTTTCAGGAAAAGACAAAAAAATCTTTGTGTCAATTTGCACCAAAACAAAATAAAACAAAAACACAACAAACAAACAAACAAACAAACAAACAAACACAAACAAAAACACCCCAGACAGAAGTTCCACTGTTTGTTTTAGTGGACCTCAACCACTCCAAAATCAGTTTGTTTGGTTTTTTTTTAAAATTATTTAAGAGGTGCATATTTAGGTAGAGAAAGCATACAAACTCTTTTCTTAGATAAATGGCATCATCCTAATCCCAACAATTCATGCTTATTTCTTTCTTTGGTAACAGTTAGGCAATTTTCTTATGTTTGACTGCTTCTGACTTCCTGGGAATTTAATATTCCCTGCCATTTTTCAGAAACTGGCATAGCCCCAAAAAAGTTAGATACAACCTAGGGATACAGAAAGGACTTTGTGTATTCCTACCTATTTACTACTCTCTCCCATAGTAGTTGAAGGGAAGCCCTGCAACCTGTACTTTAGAGAAGAATGTGGGAGGACAAGAAAGAAAACAAATCTCATGCATCTCAAAACCAAAATAAGAAAATTAATAATAACTCACATTCAATAACAATACATAAAAACAAAGAAACCAGAAAAAAACTCAGACCTTGAAAAGCCATTAAAGATAAGCTTTAGAGATGAATCTGAGACAGAAACAATTTTCTTGCCTCTGTGATTGTTTTAAAATGACATTATACCTTGAACCATCCTTAGAGTTTTCAAAAGTACATGTGTGGCAACAATGTAAAGAGAGGAAAACATAATTTTCTGAAAGAACAGCTATTTTCTTCAATGCTATTTACACTCTGAGTTTTTAGGTTAATCTTTGAGCACATTCCAGGCAGCTGTCCAGCTCAATCTGACATTATAGCTTTTAAAAATTTCCTTCTTCTAGTCTCGGATGCCTTTTTTTGACTAGGCATACTTCCTCATCAAAATAGCTAATTAAAAAAAAACCTAATTATCCAATTTACAACACATGTTCTAAATTCCTACCACCTGAAACTGATATTCTGAAGCCCTAGTGCATACTTAACCCTGTCTTATGTAAAACAAGTAGAAAATAAACAAGTGTCTACTGATTTTCTTGGAAAGTAGTTTTCTTTTTACTGCGCGAGGATTCTTGGCTGGAACAATCAATCATCCATACACTGAGAAACCATATTTTAAAAGTCCTTAAAATAGTGTCATTTTGGGGATGTTTATAGTGGCTTGTTTTTTTTTTTTTAAGTGTGAAGCCATTTACTGGGGATATGTTTCATGTAGATTTGCTTAGACTAATGGATGGGAAAATATCACTAAACAGTTGCATTGCTGGAAATTCTGTTTTTCTGTAGAAGCACACGGGCTCATTAAGGCTATACTCCTATGCTTTAACAATGAGCAGTTTTATGCAATGTTATACTATTGAAAGAAATCTGGAAGTGTTTGCCCAACACTTACATAAGCGTTATTCTGAATTTGTGGACTAGCCTAAACACTTCACTAAGAACCTTATTATTTGTCCATTGGTTTCTGCCCTTTACAGCAAAATTTTAGAGTAAAGCAATAGACTCTTGAGTTTTGAACTACTACTCTGAAACGTCTTTGTTGTTGCAGTACAGTATTTGTGGTGTTAAAATCTTCCATCAACTGAACTTATCTTGCAAAGATATTGAAAAAATCCTAATGAAATATAGCTAGATCTGCTGGCTTTATTTATCTATTTATTTATTTATTTTTCAGATGGTTACAAAAAATAGTATTTTCATCTGTTTAAGCAATGCATTTTTATTGCTTTACAGAAAACCCAAAGATCCAGTGCTTATTTGAGAATTACTGCACAAGAAGCTTCCACTAAGTAGATCATTATATACAACCTTTCATGCTCCTATATTAACTTAAATGCTGATTATTGTGGTTCTTTTTCATTTTTTTTTCTTTCTTTCTTTATTTTTTTACCTTAAGATAGTTCACATGGGCTTAAGTCTTAGCATGTAAAGCATAGAAGTGCTACTGTAGGACCTACTTTAGATACCGTGGAGCTTATTGGTGGGGAAATCCTGATATCCAGGATTAGCTTCACATTGTGATTAACTTTTCAGTGGCAACAGAATGGGATTTTTAATTCTAGGTTTTAATAAGTTTATGTCACTTATCTGTTGAGCACTTTGGTTAGAAATACACTATTCTCACATAAAATGTTTTTATTCTGCATTCTTTTTTTCAGCTTCTAGTAAACCAATTCTGCAAATAATTCTAATTCTTTCTTAAAGGATTCATTTGAGAATAGATTCACACAAGGCTTTCAAATGTTAGTATTTCAGTTATTTTCTTTTCCAAGTGATTTTTCTATCAAATAACACATAACTGTTCATGCAACATCCACTGGTAAACAAATCAGTCTTGTTTGTGGCTTACCTATATGGGTTAAGAAGGAGAGGAGGAAAATTATAAATATTTTTATTGCTATTCTGTATAAGACATACTAAATTATTTATATTCTTCTTGAGATAAGCATGAATGTATTGTAGAGCTCTTAAGACATATATAATTCAAGGTCATTCAATGCAGCTGATACTCCATGTAGTGATACTTTGTCTCAAGAACAGCCATGAATTCAATATGATTATAGATATACAAACTAACATATTTTTTTTGTTTGATTTTCTTATCTAGGCCATTGTATGCACAACATCTTTCTGCCTCATGAACTTTTAAAATTCCAATTTCTAAAAGTATAGTTATAATAAATCTAACTATAAAAATAAATTTTTAGCCTGGATATTGATCCCCATCCTTCAACAGCTCAAAATTATTTACTCTGCTGCATACATAGACAGTAAGAGTTTCTGTGCAAGGGTTTAGGAATGCTTGATGAGTTCATAAAAAATGCTGTGAGAAGTGGTACCCAATGAGGCATATGGAGTCATGGAGTATGCTCTGCTCTACGAGATGCTACTGGGAAGGTGCAAAAGAAGTGTGACACAAATAGGATCTGCACTGGAGGTGTTCTGCTCCTGTCACTCTGGTTCATGTGTCTGTATGTGTGAATAAAGAGAGTATCATGTGAATTTTCCCACCATCCCCTGAGCTGTCCAGATGCCAGCCAGATGTAGAAATAGAAACCATATTATAATTCAAGCATATAAATAAACCCTTAGTAGAAAGAAATTGTGCTAACATTCTAAAAGCAGCTCCACTATGCAGCTCTGAAATCATAACAGGCTTACATGTGTCTGCCTTGGCAAATCTACACCTGCCTGCCTGCACTTCTCTGTAGAGAGGTGCTCTAATATTATCCTCATCCTGAATAATTCTGTGAGGATTATTTTACTGTTGAAGTCAAATTCAAAAGAGCAGCTTCTCAGGGGAACATGCATCAGTATTTTGTGGGTTAACTATTTTAACAGCATCCAATAATGTTGCAAATTGCAGAAGTGGACCTGCCATTAAAAATGTTTCTTCAAGTGCTCTGTTTTCTAATTAATTGATTATATAAGACTTATAGAAACTCAGGGCCAAAAATTGCTGGAAATTATGAAAGAGTAGTTGAGCACTTTAAACCAGCCATTAAAGCTTAAATTCTATTTTTGAGCAGTACTTATGTCAGACATACTACAGCCTGAAAACACTCACTTTATGAAATAAACTTCAGCTATTTTCACTCTGCAAGGAGAATGGAAAGCCAGATAATTTACTGCAGTTGAGCAGATGTTTGTTTTGACATTATTATTGTTATAAAGAATGAAAAATAAGCAATACCAGCCAATGGAGAAATGTTATTGCTATAATAACAGAAATACTGCACAAATTGAAGACTCAGACCAGGAAAGGGCATTATATGAAAAGATCTCTAAGAAAAAGGAAAAAGGAAGAATTCTTATAAAAGAATAGGAAAAAGGAAATAGTAAAAAATGTTATGGACTGAGCTTCCTTTGCTTCTCCATCATGATAGATGTCTTGCTGTTCAGGAACTGCAGTGGTTTCTGTAGGAGATTCAGAGGTCAGGAAAGGGAGCTGTAGATGAAAAAACCAGCAGCCTCACCCAAAGAAGCCAGAGCTTAAGGAAAGCAAGGAGCACCTATCTCATCCTCCTTGTTGGTAGTGAGGTCAGAGCTTAGAAAAGTGCCTCACTCTAAACAGCATGGTCAGCTGATGGTAAATTAGGCTTGATGATTAATCTAAAATACCCAAATCTAGTGCTCAAAAAAGTTAAACTGAAATCCAGAAGGTACATAGTCCCAGAATGAACTGCCCTAAAGCATGACAAGCTTTTTCGGTTCAAGGGGCATGAAAAAATTCTTATATATTCAAAATTGCCTCAAAAGGCAAGTGGGATTGAAGTTCCCATGCAGCTGGTATCTCCCCCATTAACTTGGTTTACAAAATTTGCACGAAGGTTCTATTGACCATCACACTCTTGGCTGGTATGCCAGGGCAGATAGTTGGCACCAAGTAAGAATGACAAATTCTGGTTGTTCAGTATGTGACACCAGCTATCACAGCTGATGGGACTTGCTCATTCAGTTTCATTGATATGACCCTTTTTTTTTTCCCTTTTCCATTACTCCTCCTGGTGGAGGATTCTGGAGCAAGACATTTTCCAACTGTTGTATCAGCTCCATATACAGATATAGATAGATAGATAGATAGATAGATAGATAGATAGATAGATAGATAGATAGAGATAGATATAGATAGATAGATAGATAGATAGATAGATAGATAGATAGATAGATGATAGATTATATCGATACAAATATAGATACAAATAGATATAGATATAGATATAGATATAGATATAGATATAGATGATAGAGATAGAGATAGACATAGACATAGACATAGACATAGAGATAGACATAGAGATAGAGACAGAGACAGAGATAGATTAATGTCTTCCTGATGAACATTTGTGGCAATGTAATGATATTGATATGAATTTTTCAGGTATCTTGGGACTCCAGTGTGAGCCCAGAGAAAAATAAGTTTGTCTCAGTCTATTATAATAGTTGCTTTAGTGTGCCTCTTTTCCATAAATTGTCTTATTGTTTCAGTTGGTACTGCTGTTAAAACATATTTTTGTTCTGTTATATATTAACATCCATCTCTATGAATCAGCTGTCAAAGTAGTGAAACTTATTTTTTTCATTCAGTAATAGCTTCTCTGGCTTTAAGACTTTGAAGCATTTAGTTTCATATCTCACTCATAACTTTTCACTCTACTATTTATTTGAATGACTTTTTTTCAGAAAGATTCTTATTATGTAGATGATTCTTTTTGAGAGTCACATAGGTTGTCATTGCCTTGCATTGCCATATCTAGTGTTGGCAGGAGGTTCTAGGTTCGCCCTCTTATTCACCCTCTTACGTCTCCACAAGCCAAATATCTATTTTGTGAAACAGAGTGTGAATACTTTCAGCATTTCCCCCACATCATTAATAAGATCTTAAAGAGGACTGGACCCAGTACACATCCCTGGGATACACTGCCTGATACCACTAACTGAACTTTCTGGTCACAATTCTTTAGGCTCAGGTGCTCAACTGTTTTAAATCCACCCCCATGCTTATCCAGCCCATATTTCAACAGCTTGCCTTTGAAGATCTTACAAGAGACAGAGCCAAAAGCCTTCCACAGGATCAGGTATCCTGCCCTCCCCTTATCTACCCAGTGAGTCATTTAATTGTAGAAGACTCTCAGAGTAGTCAAGTATGACTTCCCTTTGTGAATCCTTGTTTACCTTTTACCTTTTGTTTATGACCTATGGTTCGACTGTATTTGAGTGCCAGTCTCACAGCAGAATCTTAATCAAACCAACGTTCCAGCCTCTGGAATATTAGTGACTTTGAGACAATCTTGACTGATTTTTTTCTCCCTGTAAAATAGACTAAATAATATTTTACTGCTTTGTATGAAAAAGAATACATTTCTTTTAAATTGGCACTTGAATTCAAAGTGTTCTGTAAAATTCAGGTGTTTTTTCTTTTTTTCTGATATATCTAGGCAAGTGGAAATTCTTTCTCGATCTTTCATCAATTAATTTATTATATAATTTGACCCAAGAATAAGGTAAAATAATGCAAAATAAATTATAAAATACATTTACAATACAATTTTCTGTAGCTTCTAAACTGATGAAGTGTCATATTCTAAGTTTAACAGAATCATAGAAAATTATCTGAGATTTCAAAGACAGAAAATTATTAGCTTGAACTTGTCATTCATTGAAATGCCTTTCCAGTCATTTATAAAGCCATTGATTTCACAGGCTAGCTTCCAAATTCAGGTTGGCAATAAATTTTTAGCATCAAATTATAAATATGCTAACCAAGGGACATCACTAAACTACAGAGAACTTGGGAGGTTTCCAGAAATTTATTTACAAATTTCAGATAATTAATTTGATGGAAGGCTTGTCAGTGTTCACTTTTCATATAAAATAGTGGCTTCTATTAAAGTTGTCTATTTTGAAGTGCTCCATTTTTTGTCTATCTACAATCACAAATAATGAGGGCAGAGAGGATATGTTTTCTGCGAGTGAGTGGGTGGTGGGTGTTACTTGTTGGCTTGTTGTTTGTTTTTTGTTTTTTTTTCCTCTCCTGGTTTACAATAAAACATCTGACACTTGTAAGCTGTAGTAGCTATTACTCTAAAGATATCTTGATTGGCATGACTAAAATTACCCTGTATAACTAATACATTAACTATTTGAAGAATAAACTGTGAAAAATAACTAGGAAAACCTTATTTTCTTATTTTCAAAATTAATTAATTGGTACCTACCATGATAAACTTGAGTACACACAATTTTTTTTTTCTTTCCAAGAAAAAATATGTATTGTATTTACAGAACTGTGGGTTTAAATCTGCATCTGACATTATTTTCAACATTCTGCTCACAATTCATGCACAGTAAAGTGTGTTCTCCGAAGAACCAGTTTTATGATACATGTGCAGAGATACATTTTAATTTTAATATTAATTTTATAAATGTACTTTTAAATGCATTATCATAATTCTTAGAGAGCCATTCATGGCTGAGTCCCTTTAGCACTTGGGAGTGAAGAAATTGTCATTCAAATGATCACATCTGCTTCAAAGACTTCACAAGTTAACAATGCTGAAAGAAAAATCCAGAAGCATTGGTCATCTACATGCAAGGACTTCAGAGAAGAGAGACAAATTGTTGGTTATATCTTATGAGTCTTTTTGGTGACATTTGCTGTTAGGAGGGGTCTTCTCCTTTTATTCAGGTCTAGATTTTACTTTTTGGGTAAATGAAATGACCCAAACCACTGGCAAGGAAAGAGCTAGTGAATTTGGAAAACAGGCTTGGTTCCTTGTTTTTTTTATATAGTAGTGCAAAATTGGAGACCAGGAAAAGAATATACCTCTTTTTCCCAGAAGGTAGACCGTGTTGCAAAAATCCTAGGAAATTTAAAATTCAAAATGGCTGCCACATATGTGAACTTGGAAATTCCAAAATGATAGAAAAATAAATGATGTAAATTTAATACCTATTTTTTTCCTTAGTTCAAGTTTCAATCCACAATTTAAAAATAATGCAGTATGAGCATTATCTCATTTCTCTGATAATCTTCTCTGTGAATCAGATTACACATTAACAGTAGGGGGAGTTTTTTCTGGTATTTTAGAAACTACTTCTCTTTGTAAAGATGATACCTTTGCTCTTATTCTTTATGTTGTTTTTAAAATTATGCCTTTTTTCTATATTATGGGTTTGATTTTATACATAATTATCATTCCGTGTTCTACAAAATGTGCATAGAAATTTTCCCTAAGTCTGTCTCATAAAGATTATTTCTGTTCAGCCAGAATGGTTAAACTCAGCTTCAAACATAGTTTGAGGTTAACATATATCCAGACTTCAGGAAAAAAAAAAAGTCTGTATGGGAATATTTCAAAAATCTGTAGAAGGGGACCATAGGTGAAATAATATGTCATAGTTACACAATCTTTTCTGTTTTTCTATGGTATTTAATTTTTGTTGATATTCTATCTTCAAAATGAAGTTAGGCATAAGTCAATTATTTAAACATTTCTTTTTTCAATAGGAGCTGCTATCTTGTTTCTTTCCTTTATAGCAATTCAGCTATGATTGTATTCCAAAAAAAGCACCCAGTTCCACTGGAAAAAAAGCAAACAAAAAAGGACTCAGGAGCCAAAAAAAAAAGCAAGTAAATGCTGAATTTATTTCAAATTTCAGCATATGCTTATATTCTTTTTCTAGGGGATGAACTGGTAGGAACACTTTAATCTAGACTAAAATTGTTTTTGAGAAGGCTAGAAGTTTAGTATTATTAATGGCATTGTATCTCTCTGTTCGACTGAAGAGACCAAATATTCACACTCTTGAAATATGGAATTTTAAATAGTTTGGGCGGGAGAAGTAAAATATTAGAAGAAAAACTAATTAATATTGTTCAATATTTGGTTAAAGCTCAAGGAAAGCCCTGTAGCTGAAGAATTGCTTCTTATGTTATGTTTCCCTTCTAGATTGTATTTTATTAATGTTTTCCTTTGTACTACAGTATGAAGAGATATAAAGATTTTATCTTTTATTTAAAATTAATGAGGAGTATATTATTTCACTGTGAAAGAATATCAGAAGAAATATCTTTTCCCTTACAAATGGAAAGAGGTTTGTAAGCAGATTTGGGTTTTAGTTTTTGAGGTGCACTTCAAAAATTATTTAAAGTGCTTGTGCTGAAGTTTCTGCAGTTTTATGTAATATCAAAATATGCAAAGTAAGCTCTTAGGTGCATTGCTTGTCTTGGTTAAAATCTACATTGAGATAGCAAAATTTCAAGACAATGACATGTAATTTTTTAATGAATCAAAGGCTCTTTACTGTATATCTTCCATTCAGTTCAGATGTTCTGAGGCAATTTCTTGTACTTAAAAGATATTAAGACCTAAAAATCTTAGAATATGTTTGGTGATTTGAACTTAATTACTTTCCAGCTGAACCTGAAACAAACTTAACCCTCCTCATAAATATTCAGTCTTGCAGTATGCCAATCACTTAGTAAGTCACATGGGAAATACATCAGAGCATCATAGCTCTGACAAAAGGAAACCCTCACACATGAGAGATCACTAATCCTAGATGCAATTAACTATCCATCCTATGAAAATTTATTAATTAACCAGACTTTCTCTAAAGTTATAGAATTTAATCTATTACTTTTCGTACAGTAGCTGTAGCTTTCTCCAATGGTACAATGTTCTTGAGAACCCTCTGAACTCTCTAGCAGACATGAGACACTGAGGCTGTATATGTGAAATGTAGGACTCACCTCAGTATTTTGCCCCTCTCACTTGCCTTCTCCACCACACCTCCCAAAACAAGTATTGCTACCAAAGTCTCAAAAAATTCTCTGGGAATTTCACAGGACCAGTAGTGTTCATCATAAGTCTGTCAATCAAACAAATAAATTATTTATTTCTGCAAAATGGAACACTTCCAAAATTAGAAAAGTTCTAGAGTAGCTATTTTGACTGTTTGGGTTTTTTTAAAGTACCCTAGGAATTCAGCTGGTCTATCTTCTAACTTTTTTATAGGTCTATTTCATCCTGCAGATGAAATTCAAGACAATGTATATATTTGACTCAGCAATTCACTTTTAACTCCACCACTATGGAATCTGGGGCAACTGATTTAAAGAAAGACATATTCTAACCTATGTGATTAAGATAAGCAATATGCAATAGTCTCAGGAAAACAAAATAAGTGCACACAGCAAAGCAACATGAATAGAGGCAATAAAAATATAATAAGAAAATTGCAAGATGAATTGTAGTCTTCCTGAATATTTTCTTCCTGAAACACCAGATAGCAAAGAAGTTGTCCAAACTACATTTTATTTGTGTGAGAATGAAATTAATAGCAAAGAAATGTAGGCAGGGTAGACAGTCATCCCCTTGGCTGATAGGGAGTCATGAGATATGGATGAAATCTGATTTAATAACTTCAAAAGTTTACATTGCAGATGAAGCCTAGCACAAGAGACTAAACAATCTCTTATCATTCAACAAAACTCATATTAATTTACTTCATCCTGTGAAGTAAAGTTTCTATTTTAACAAAGTCAGTTACTTTCCATTATTTGTTTCTAGTTTTTCTGAAATTACTGCCATAGCCCCTAATTACCACAAAGTTCAGAAAGATAGGTACTCATTAACAAGCTGCATTGGTATCAGTAATGTCTGATTCCACTGTATTGGAAAAAAAAGCATTTTAAAAACAACCACATCCAGCATAGGTCAACATTCAACAGAGAATTTATTTAGAAAATAATAACGGTGATAACAAGAAGATTTTGACTGTATTTTGTGCCTGCACTGAATTTTTTTTCACCATGTATGTTCATTGACTGACCTCAACATTATAAAATGCAGTCAAGTAACTTCTCATCCTCATTTGCAGCAGTTTTGTTTTTTTTATATCAACCAGTTTCATGTCAAATAGCTTAAAATTGTTGTTTTCTCATCTTCTGACAAAAGATTACAGGTTTTTATTCCAACATATAAAGGGAAGAAAGTGCCACAAAACCATCTGTGAAATACTATAATCATCTTGGCTTATCACTATTCTTATTAATGTAGATGCTCTTGTTATTTATTATTCTTTCTCTTCTGAGCTGAAATGTCAAAAAAAAAATTGTTGTTTATTGCTCACATAAAACTCATCTTCTAATTTTCTTTTCATGTTAATATTTTTTTTTTTTTTTGTCTCCAATAAATACTAAGCCATGTTGAGACATCTGATTCTTTTAGGTTATTTTACCTATCTCTTTCTATCCAGGATGAAACACAGCACGGTTTACATAGTAAACTGAATTCCAAAAGACACTTGTGGTTTTTTCCTGTTCTGATTAGGTAATTATTACTGAATTTTCTTCCTTAGGATTTTCTTTTGTTTTGCAAGGGGAAAATTAATTACGATCACTCTGAGATTACACCTGAGAAAAGTCTTGGTCTTCAACGCATATTTAATTCAACCATTTACTTCTTTAAAGGCATATCTTACAAAGATAAATCTTTAATAGTCACTGCTGAAAAGCATATAATGGAAAAAAGAAATTTACAAAACCAACTGAACAGTTGTAGTCTGCATTCCTTGGACACAGTTTTATATACTTTTTTAAGACTGTCTTTAAACCACCTGTTTATATGCATGTGATCCAGCATATGAGAAAATGGATAGCAAAGAGGTTTTGAGTATTAAGAACTCAAAGGAGATGGCTGGCTTTTGTAATCTAGAGCATTTCATCCATTTATGGTATACCTTTCATTTGTTTGTGAGGAAAGTTTATTAGGGGACGAAAGGCTGGCAGACCAGCGCTGATGAGCAAATAGCTCTTCAACAAATTCAAGCACAAAAATAGGAAGCCTACAGAGGGTGAAAACAAGGACAGGTAACCTGGGAGGAAATACAGGGAAATTGTCTGAACAACCAGGCATCAGATTAGGAAAGCTAAAGCCTGGACAGAATAAGATTTGGACAGGAATATCATGGACAACAAGACAATCTTCTGTAGGTATACTGGTGAGGAAAGGAAAACTAGGTATAATGTAGACTGTCTCTGAAAGGAAATGGGAGATCTGACTACCCTGGTATGTGATGAAAACTGAGGTAGTCAATGATTTATTTACTACAGTTTTCGCTAGCAATAGCTCCAGCCACACTGCCCAAGTTACAGAAGGCAAGGCAGGGACTAGGAACATGAATAACCACTGTCCACTGTAGATGTAGACCAGGCCTGAGATAGTTTAAAAAACCTGGAGGTACACAGGTCCTTGGGAGTTGATGACATGTGTCCACGGACCCAGAAGGCACTAGTGAAACAGCTAAGTAACTATCCATATTTGAGAAGCCACAACAATACAGTGAAGTTACTACGGACAGGAAAAGGAGAAACATAACCCTCATCTTCAAAAAGGGAAATAAGGAGGCCTTGGGAAACTACATACTCAGTCTCACCTCAGTGCCTGGCAAGATCATGTGGCAGATCATCCTGGAAATTATGACAAATGAGAATTTGGTTGATGACAGCCAACATGGCTTCACCAAAGCAAAATCATGCCTGTCAATTTTTGACATCTTCTACAATGAGGTTATGATTCTGGTGGATGAGGAAAGAGTGACCAATGTCATCTATCTGGACTTGTGCAGAGAATTTGACACTATCCTGCACATCATTTTTGCTTCTAAACTGGAGAGACATGGTTTGGATGGATGAACTGCTCAGTGGATAAGGAATTGTCTAGATGGTCACACTCAGAATTTGTAGCTTGATGTCCAGGTAGGGACCAGTGATAAATAATTCCCCAAGGGTCAGTATTGGTACTGGTGCTGTTTAGCATCTTTTTGAGCGACATGGTCAGTGCAATTGAGTGTACCCTCAGCATGTTTACTGACAGCACTGAGCTCTGTGGGAAAGGATGCCATGCAAAGGAGGGACCCTGACAAGCTTGAGAGATGGGCATATGCAAACCTCATGAGGCTCAGCAAAGCCAAGTTTAAGGCCCTGCAGCTGATTTGGAGCACTTCTAAGTACTAATACAGGCTGTAGAAAGAATGGATCAAGAAGAGCCCTGAGGAGAAGAATTTGGGGGTCTTGGTTGACAAGAAGACCAACATCAGCCAACATGTCTTTGCATACCAGAAAGCTGACAGCAACCTGACTGCATGAAAAGAAGTGTGGGCAGTAGGAAGAGGAAGGTTCTTCTGCCCCTCTGCTCTGGTGAAACCCACCTGTAGTGGAGTACTGCATCCAGCTCTGAGACCTGAAAAATAAGAATAATGTGGAACTCCAGCTGTTGGAGTGGGTTCAGGGAAGAGCCATGAAGGTGATTAGAGGGCTAGAGTACTTTTCCTGTATAAGCAGGCTAAGAGAGTTGAGCTTGTTCGTCCTGGAGAAAAAAAAAAAAAAAAAAAAAAAGCTCTGGGAAGATTTTACAGCAGCCTTCCAGCACCTAAATTGGCCTAAAAGAGTGATGGAAAGGCGTGTTTTTCAAGGCTGTGCCGGGATAGCACAAGAGGTAATAGCTCCAAACTGAAAGAGGGTTGATTTAGATTAGATATTAAGAAAAAATTCTCTACTGTGAGGGTGATGAGACACTGGAAGAGGTTGTCCTTTATTGGCAGATGACTGTCTTTAAAATCAAGACATCCAATAAAATTGTGGATGCCCCATCCTTAGAGGTGCTCAAGGCCTGGTTAGACAATACTTCAAGGAACTTGGGCTAGTGGAAGGTGTCCCTGGTCATGGTTGGGTCATTGGAACTAAATAATCTTTTAGGTCCTTTCAAACCCAAGCCATTCTATGATGATTCTATGATTTCACTATTAATAACATTCAAGGACACATGTTTCATTTTATGACTGATTTTTTTTTTTCTAAAGTGAATCCTATTATGGAAAAAGTCTATTAAAAGCTAGTAAATCCTGGAAAACATGTGGTAGACAATTGCAATAAAATACACTCAAAAATTAAATTCTTTCTCTGGCACTTTTTGGGCTTTTCACATATTTAGAAGGAAATATTGTTCAAATAATTCTACAGAATTTTCCTTAGAAAATCAGAGCTTGTCTGCACTGCTGAAAAATATGTAAGTTAAGAACAACTGCCTTTGAAGAAAAAAAAGCAGGATAGTGAGGTCAGAATATCTTTAAAGTACTAGAGCATCAAAATTTTTTATTAATGAATCTTTACATGCCACAAAAACATTCAGGCTTTCTGCATACAGGTTAGATTACCTAAAGCACAGCCTTCCTCTGAGCCTATAGGTGATTATGCTTGTACTGTTAGCATTAAATAAGAATTTCAAATGTAACCCTTACATTCTGGCTTTCCATTGAATATATTTCATGGTGAAACAGTGGTATTTAAATTGACCAATACCAGTAAGCCAAAAACATTCAAGACTGGCCAAGAATAATGCAGTGAAATTTGTGGTTTTTGTTTTTTTTCTTTTATAAAAGCTTTTTTCCTGTGGAAAATTGAAACTCCAATTATTTTATTTGTTCACTACAAATGAAACCTTAATATTTCAGGTCCTTCCTGAAAGTGAATACAAAGAAAAATCACTATTAGCAAAATTCACCAAATAACCAATCTACACTAAGTGGCTGATGGCAATTACTTCTGGAATTAGAAAAAGATGTTACTAAACTAGTGAACCTCATTATCCTTATTTGCATGAAGTGTAAAAAAACCCTATAATCTTAGAAAAAACACGGAACAAAACATTTACTCGCAGTTTCATTAGAATTATTTCAGTGTCGTGCAGTAACACATTATACTTTTATGTAAGTCTGTAAAATATGGGAATGCCACTAGTGCTATTTTGCATGTGCTGTATTTCCACAAGCAACCAAACTGTGCATCATATTGTCAAAATAAGGATGTGTAAGCAGAGTTGATATTTTATGAATGAGATGTTTTAATCTCCATTAGAGATAAGATGTTGATTCTTCTTCACTTATTGTGTAAATACATGGTGGAACATTATGCATACAAAGGAAAAGCTTCACTTTACTAATCAAAGTAATGTAAAAAGACTGCTGTTATCTGCAATCTTAACTAGCAGTTCAGTGTATGCCCTGTGCTGAAGTCATCATGCTTGTGCTTCAAATGCTCATTATTCATCCTTCTCTTAACAGAGATGAAGACTCTGGAAAGAAATACTTTTTTAAAAAAAGTGTTTTATTTTTAAAATGTAAATTTACAAGTAATTTATTAGGTATTTTTGTAAAGACATTTTCCTACACAAGAAGTGAATAAGAAAATGTGCTTTTCTTTTTTATTTTTCTTAAGTAATTACACATGCATTGTCCCAATTTACCCTCTTATTTGCATGTCGGGAAAGGAACTCCCACCTTCAGATCTGAGGAGGTTTTCAGCATATTCAGCTCCCTAAAGATATGGAGGTTTGAAGACTGTGTGCAGGTTTAACATGTGGGGTATCCCCCTCTAGCTGGTTGGGTTTTCCTGACTTCACGTGGAGGTGGTGTTTGCCAGTCCAAGTCTCAAAGCCAGATTTTCAAGCTGTGCCACCAACTGAACCACGCTGGCTTGGAGAGCAGAACCACCAAACACAGCCCTGTAGCTCCTCAGATAGAGGAGTCTCAAAGTTGCAGCATCACCCTTGCCTCATTCTAATTCTACTCCAAGGAATCTCTAGCATCACTTAATAGAATTACCTAATTTCAGTCTGAGGACTCTTTTTCTGCCTGTTGGGTTTGTTTGCCTTGATTTTTATCACACTTTTCTAGAGGCAATTTGAAGTGCCAGAGTAGCAAATTCAGCATAGCTCGCTCTCCAGCTGGGCTGAAGGCCTCTTCCATTAATCCTTGGCTCTTGGAACAGCTTTCTGTGAAAGAAGTATTAGCTCCTGCTGCAATTTGAATAGAGCCAGACTCAGGGGGTCTGAGCAGACCCACTTGTAAGAAAAAACCCCTTATTGAGCCTGAGATACAAAAGTCAAGCCTGCCTGGAAGCAGAGACACAGGCACCTCAGGAAATGCCATGCAGAAGACTCAAATGCTTTTCAAAATTAGGTTTGTGACAGACATGCAACACTTGAATGGGGACTGTGTACACACAGGCCAACAGTGACATAGCAGGTGCCTTGTTGGGCCATAATCGTTAGTGAAGGATTCCACTAAGGAGAATGCTTCTAAAATTCCCCATAATTTTTATTTTTAGTATTAAAAAAAAAAAAAAAAAAAAAAAAAAAAAAAAAAAAAAAAAAAAAAAAAAAAAAGTCTTATTTTGATTGTACTTAGCATATTTGTGCTGGTCAATATGTTTTTACACAACAAATGAAATTTTCTCTTTTACCTTGAAAAAATCCCCACATTAAAAATCAAGGAAAAATTAAAAATATCTTCCCTAAAATAACATTTCATGCAACTCAGCTGAGTTGGTCTCTCAACAGGTAAAGCACTGGGGCAAGAGAAGCTGACAAGCATTATACATAATTCTGTTTGGCAGATGTTAGTGTTTGTCTATGTGTATACAAGTGTGTGCATAAGTTACATCATTCAGAAAAAACAGGAAAGCAATTACTTTTTCAGCAAGTCAGAATTAGTCTTAATTTCTCTGTTTCAATTTGGCTGATTTAAAATAAATAGTTAACACATAAGGAGAACTTCTTCCAGACTATTTACTTTAGAGAAACTTTCATCTGTTTCACTCCTGTCTTTATTCTAGTTAGTGCTATGGCACTCAGCAATGAAATTAGTTCATAACTGTCAATACTTTTTCTAACACCATGACTTAGCACTTAGAGGCTTTTAGGTGATGGTTAAGCAATTGTTTTTCATTCATCAACATACAACCATCCTGTACAATGAAAATCACAGAGGTGACTGGTTGGTTGTTAAAAATAAGACAGCAAAACACACTTAAAAATGTTATCAGTTTCACGCTATGTAACATGACTTAAAGAGCCTTAATATTTCTGTGCTAGTTTGAAGGCCCTTGAACTGATGCTTACTTGAAGGCCCTATACTTAAAGCTTTGAGAACATGATGGATTTTTTTCCTCCCCTGAATAAAGCAAACTACCAATACCTCAAAACACTCCAGTAAGTGTTTATGTGCCCCTTACGCTTTTTTGCTCTCTCAGTGCCAGGAACAGAGACACAGTCCCATCCTGCAGCTGTCTGATCCAGAGAACTGCCAGCTCTTGGCCTCCTCCCCCATTGCCTTGTAGCACAAAGCATCAGAGGAACTCACCGAGGTCATTCTCATAATGCTTTGTACTTGATGGGATGCAATATTTGTCTGTTGTTTTAAAGTTTCTGTTTGCAGGCAGCTCAGAGCAGTGGGGGATAGCAAATGAAGGATGACTTTTCCAAGACTCTGCTGGCTCTTTTCTATTTACACAGTTTCTATCACACTTATCACAATGGCAGATAAGCAGTTTTCAGTGTTAAAGATGACAATTACACTGATGGCGTTTCTAAACCTATTGAAGCCTGCCACCAGTTGGCACAGCTTCCTCTCAGCTGCTAGATACAGTCTATGAGATTGCCAATAATTTCAGAGGCTGACAGACCAGCAGTGTTTCAGCCCAGGGATTACCCAAATTAATACCCCTTTGGCTAGTGTCTCAGCCTGTCAATTATAAGATTTCATCTCAGAATGCCTCTACATGCCAATTTTAATTGCTGTCAAAAAGCTGGTTCATGTAGCTGCAGATGCATAGTGCTGTTGAAGTTTACAGGACAGCAGATAACAGTATGATAGAATAGGTGAAATGTGAAATAATTATGTCAGTATACAGTTGCATTGAGTTTCTATGACATTATTTGAATACAAATAAAATAGGCATGGTAGAACTTAATTTTTTTTTTTTCATTACATTTGTCTTTCAAAACAAACTTTTTAAAAAAGTAGCAGCTATTTGTAGCCTGTCGCTCCACATATGTTAAACAAATTTGTCTTTGGGGAGTGTTATCCTTTTCATGAAGAAAACAAAGAGGTCTTTTTCTTCTGTTTACCTCCTGCATCCATCATCCCTATACCTCAGTAATAGTATTTCAGTGCCATTTCAAAATTACATTCTGAAAAGAAAATTTGCTTATCAAAATGCTGAATTCCAAATGCTATCCTTGGGAGATTCTGAAATGCCTACTTTATGGAGTTGAGAAGTTCATCTTGCCATGTAAATTTATGTATGAGAGCATTCAAAAATCTCTCTCCAAAAAGTTAATGATCCAGGCAATGACAAGTTAACCTTTCTCACTCAGCAGGATATGGAAACACAAGGAAAGCAGGGGTTTTAGTGCCAATGGGCTATTGTCTTGGTATAAATTTGCATGCTTTAGAAATCCACACTGACCTTTCAGGATCTGATGATCTTCAGCAACAAATTAAAATGAAATATCCCATTTTGGCCAATCTAAACTATAAATGTAATGCTGACCCTAAGAACATAAACAAGGCCTCATATGTTTTAAATGTGTAAATTAAGCACACTGGATAATCCAACTTCATGGGGCAGTTTTAAGATATCTCAAAACTCAAATTAATATCCTTGTACCTTAATTTATTAGGAACCTCTCCCATTCACTAGGATCATTCAAATCCTATTGAAAGTGGCCATGAAATTACATAGTTAGCTCTCTCATCCTTTGTGGGAGCATCCTACCAGGCCCATGGACATACAGGTTTGCTTAGGTATCAACTTGATTACCTGAGCTACCTTGGTTTTTAATTTTGTTTAGGGTTTACTTCTCTTTACAGATATTTTTCCATGGCAGATTTCTCTTTCAGTAAAGAGTCTGGCCTTTTTTTTTCCTTTAGTTTCAAGGCAATTGATCTTCCCCAGAAATTGCATCAGAAACAAAGGTTATTTATTTGGGTCTATGGATTGGGCAGGCTGCAAGACACGAAAAACCACTGCTGCAATGGTGAAGAAAATTACAACTGCATTTTAGGGTTTCAGAATACATGTAAAGCCTAAACCAAGACAAGGAAGCAGGAAGTGTATTTTGTCCATATTTTAATGTACTTGATGCAACTGCAGTATAATCTTTTTAAGAAAATACATTCTACATTAAATTATATTTATTATGGTTGTCACAGAAAGCAGCCCAAATAAAATCAAATGTTTTGTTACCAGCCTACATGAAACTAGACTTGCATCTTTTCTATTTTTTTTCATTCATATTCCCATATTTTTGATGTATCCAGCAAAAAATCTTACTTTTCAATATTGGTCTAGGCAGATTTATGACCTATGCTAACCCTGAAATGGGGAAGTTCAACCTTCTTAGCACTTAACATATGCCTGCATTGCTGGTTTTCAAATATGTCCTAGATATGTCACCCTCAAACATAACGCCATGAATTCCCATTTGTTAATCTGAATTAATGAGCAGATGATGTCCAGCTAAGGCCAGAGAAAATAACAATTTTATATTATTAGGGATGATTCATGTACATATACATAGAGTACTTTCTCATTATTAAATCCTTTATCACAAAAATTGTCCATGTTTTTCCTTTTTATATAAGCATACTTAATGACTTTTAGTGGTGTAAAGACAACATTTTGACAAAATAGAGAAACTGAAGCTATATAATCTTTCTGGGTTTTTTGCTTGATTTATTTTTATAATTGTTGACATCAGAAACAACAAGTATTGTGACTTTTTTTTAAGTTTGTTTTTACAGGAGTAGAAACAATTTGAATACTTTTATTGAATATTTTTAAAATAATAATTTAATGCACTACTAATCAATTTTAACACTTTCTAACAAAGCACATGAGATTTGCCAAGAAAAGATTAAAAGCATTTACAACATTTTCATATCCTAATCCATGCTGTTCCATGTCTGAAATTTAATGTTTCCTTGTTTTTATGTTAATGGAACATTTTTAGTTATTCTTATATTTTAATTATGGGTAGTTGTTGCAAATGAATATTCCTTGGGACTTTAAAGATTTTTTGTCAAAAGAAGGAGCACAGAAACAGTGCCTAGAGACATATTTGTTTCAATTATAGTGCAATTAATTTTCTTGTACTTCGTAAAACAAAAAAAATTATTGAAATATTTAACAAAATAGTCATTGTAAAAGTAAAGAAGCACAGATAATTATCTTTTTCTAGATAAATATATAGCACTATTTTTGAAACATTTTCTGTCAATATAGTGTTTTTCTTAAATCTACAATGGCTATATGTATGATTATTAAAATTACTCTGCTACTTCCTATGCCTTTTGCTGCATATTCTGTAATTATGATATGAACACTCACTCAGAAGTTTACATTTATTTTACACAGGGTGGGATGGTTCAGTAAGTCTGCTCTAGTTCAGAGTAACAGAACAAAGTGCAACCCTTCAGAAAGAGGCATTCTGGAGCATTAAGACACTTCCCCCTCCCTAGTTCTGGATTGCTTCAGCAGCTGGAACAGCTCATGGAGCAGAGTGTGCAGTAAGATTAAGAGTCTTTGCAATGTCTTTAGTTTGCTGTCATGACTGACCCATCCTGACTCCTCATAGCCCTTTCTAGGCTGCATCTCACACTCTGAGGATTTGTTCTTGAGCTATTGAACACTTCTGTCCTGATTAAAAAAAAAAAAAAAGAAACACTGAAAAAAGTACTAGAACGCAAAATGACAAGTTAAAGATTTTTTTCTTGCTTTGTCTTTTGTCTCTGTGTGTTTCAGGATGGAAAAGATTGTGTTTCAGAGAGATGATAATAAGGAGAAGGTGGCATATTTGTTAACAACCTGGGTATTTTAAAAGTTTTATTCGCTACCACCTCCTTAGAAACAATTTCCTACATTTAGTTTATGAAACTCATGCCAATATTTTAACTTTCCTGAGTGTAGGGAAGCCTGCTTAGGAAAACAAACTTGCTTGTAATTGCAGTTCTAGCTGCATAATATTTTTCTGACAATCTTTATGTTGTCATATTTTGCGTTATTATTACAACTTGAAACTTATAACTGCTGTTTTATGTCATCAAGAAATGATGGACAGAAGTGTTTTGACACTTGTCTGAGAGCTGCAAGAAAATGGGAAAAGTGGAATTGTGTGTTAACTAGAGCTGGATTCATCTGATGAAAAAGAAAAATACCCCAAAACAATAAAAAATAAATAAAATAAATAAATTAAAAAAAAAATAAATAAAAATGTGTTTTATTAACCAAAACGTATTTTCATGTTTCTTTCAAAAGCACTTTCAATTATAGTTTTAAAATATTAACTTAGTAGGCAAGAAAAAAAACAGTAAGGGCAAATAACAAAATCTTTTAATACTCAGGAACAGTCAGAACAGGTTAAAAAAGGATTTAGTTGCACTCTTTCATACTCTTCTTCTTTAACTGGCTTGTTCAGTAAAACAACTGTGTCAGACCAGCCCCCTGAGTGCTCTCTCAGCTGGTCAATAGGGCTGGGGTGATGCCATTCTCTAGGGGCACTGGTGGATCTTCCAGCTTTGCCTGTGCTGCAGAAAAGCTCTCATCATTCAGAACTCTCCAGATTTCACTGGTTGCATTTCCTCCTTGTCCCCACAGTCTGGGGACAAGATGTTTGCAGATGGGGACTCTCCTTGCCCATTTACACAAATCCTCATTGCCATTACCCTGAAATAAAGCCAAGCCTCCAAGAGTTAATCTTTGCCATAAAAAGCAACTCTTTGGCTAAGGTTGATTACTGCTCATTTCCTGTGTTTACTAGTTAACTAGTGTTTCTCCAGGAATCCATTTGTGTCATTTCCACAGCATATTATTCATTTTCTCTGGTAGGTGTTAGAGAGTTTTTGTCTAAACAAAACCAACAACCAAAAAAAACCAGAAGCCAATACAAACACACACACACACACACACACACACACACACACACACACACATACACACACGCACAGAGCAGATATAAATCTCTATAATTAATTATACATGTTTTGGAAATCAGAGTTATTGCAGCCTGTTATCTTCAGGTCTTTTGCAGAAGTATATGTTACACTGACTGAGACCTACCTTTAAGATATTACTGACTTCTACACAAATATATGGGTTACAGGACTACTGAAAACAAACAAACCAACAGATATGACAAAACAGAATATCTTATTTCTTCATTTGGCATTTGAAGAAAAAATTACCCTGTCTGAAAAGATTCAACTGTGTTTGAGTCTATGAGGAAATATCTTGGGAAATATATTTTAAGAAGAAAATTAAATCTAGTTGTTATGATAACTGTAAGTCCTATTTTTGAAAGTCTCATGGTAGATGAAGAAAGGAAAATAAATAGCAAATCAGAAACAAAATTACAGGAATACAATATACTTTTTAAACTTGAAATTCAATGCTATTGGGAGAATAGATGTTGAGGTGATAAACTTCCTCTAATTTATAAATCAATCATTTATTTTTTTTCCAAGTGTTTTATGGTTAAGTAATTCAATTTATCACTAGAGTTTATAATGGATTTAAGATATATTACTATATTAAATGTGAGGTGTTCAACTTTCAGAGCTTTATTTTGATGGTATAAATACAGATTTTAAGTGATCACACTAAAATCTTTTCACAAAATGTACTTTTACCAGAATAAATTATAAATATTTAAACTGGATAAGCTTTCATTAATTTTAAGAAGTACCTACTAACTTCTAAAGAGCTTTTATAAGACTGCATCTAGGTTGCTAGAAATCAAGATGGTTCTACTGGAACAGTGTTGATTTATGTTACATGCAATCTATAGATTCATCTTTGTAGTTTCACTCTTGAAAAATATTGAATATCTTCAATTTTCACAGAAATCAGAGCTAATTACAGGGGAAAAATGAAATTATCAGATACCTCAGTAGGTTATAGAAACAAACTTTTGAGCTTTCAGGCTATATATTATATGCTAATGAAAATACTATTTTTCACTCTCTTGCATGGATGTCACACTAGTTTAGAAGATAAAGACCATAGACTATAAATCTGCCTTGTATTCCTGGCTGAATCATTGATTTATTGTTTTTCTAGCATACAAAATAGATCTTAACAATATTCTCAAATTCAGATCATATCATCCTGCAGGCAACAGGACTTTTTTGGTTTCTCCAGAAGCCAGGACTATTAGTTGTTATTGCCCAAAGAATCCCCTCAGTGTGGCGTGAAACTGCATGATGGAATTTGGAAGACTGCTACAGGTCTCACTTAAAGACATATTTTTAATGAACTTAAGAAAGTCCTTTTGTTAATCCCTGCATTTATTTTTTCTGTCTATGAGACTGGCTTCATGTCCATGGAGTATGAATAATGTCCCCTATCTATATGTTTGCACATTCTCTAGGAAGAGATTAACCTCAGCTGAGAGCTCTTTATGCCTTTATAGACTGAAAATGTTGCAGCATAATTATTTTAAGTGGAACTAATTGCACAGGTACAGTAATAGCATCTCCAGAACACTTCGTTGTTGTTTTCTAGGGTTTTGTGAAAGATGTTTATATCTAGTCATTCTGATTTGTTTTTTGCAAATGTTATTCCAAATTAACAGAAAATTTAATGTAATATTTCTTTAAAAAATTAGAAACAATAATAATTTTGAAAAATTGAGTTAATGAATACTCAGCATGAAAACCTTCTTTATAAGGATACAGAAGCTCTTTCCAAGACTATAGTTAAATGATTTTTTAAAAACACCCAATGAGCTTGAAGTACTGGGCTCAGTTTGTTCATAATGATTGCTAGTTACTTTGTGGTCCTCAAATGCACATAAGTATTTTTTACCCCTTTTTTGTCACATAAGTTGACCTGTGTGCCTACCAGCCAATGTGCACATCATTACATAACCAGTTGTCTGACTGACATTTAACCTCAGTGTGTGTTAACTTCCCATATGTGTCAGATGGTACTCACTGAAATTGTCCTAACCAAATAAAGAGCTTCTATTACCAGTTAATGGGCTATATCAGCCATATTCAGGGTGAAATATATTTATAGGAATAGGGAATTCTGTAGCTACCAAGTAAATCTGACAGCATGCTACAGATACATCTTCCAAAATATCTGTTATACTCAAAGAATGAGAATCACAACTTTAAAATATTTTGTAAGTAAATTCAGCTAACAGAAAAAAACAAAAAAATTAAACTTTTGAAATATTTTTAAAGAGATTTATCAAGAATGCCGATTTCCATTTTTATCTACTTGAAAAATTTTTCTATATTTTAAATATTTTTTTCTTTAACACAAAGAAAATATTTTCATGTTTTCTGACTTAACTCATAGAAGCTTGTTAAGAAAGCATACAGTCTAATTTCATTGAAAATGCAATCATCCTGTTTCATTACTAAATACTTAAAATAACTTTAATGAAGATTGATAATCATATTAAAAATGTCAGCAAATAATATGTATTTGTTATTGAAAATAAATGATATCATTAAAAATAATTTTATATTGCCAGAAAGCGCTTTACTTTAAAAGGTTGAAAAATATCTATTGTTATAATTATTAAGCTCCTTTATCTGAAACCAACAACTTACTGTGTTAACTATTATAAAATGCATAATATTTGTTTTCATGAAACAAGAGACTTTTTGCAAAGTTTTGGAGAGTCAGAACAGGAATACATGCTAAAAAGCATCCTAGTAAAAAGATTAGATTAAATTATGCTGAATTTTATAATTACTTAGTTTTATTTTTTTGGCTATGCAAAGCTATTTTACACATTTCTTACTATTTGACTTTCATTGTTATACAAAACATATAATTCTTACTGGCAACATTCTTTTCTTTCATGATTTTGTCTTTGCATATTGTAAAATAATAGGGCATATTTTCTCTTCAATGAAATTTTTAAGATGCTTTAGAAAATATAGTTTTGATGGTGTAATATAGGTAAGAGATTTTCAAAAAATTAAATGAACTGTTAGGGTATTTATTGATAAACATTTTTTTAAATCCTTGAATTTTGAAAGAAATCTATGTTATTACACATGCAAACACACACTGAGAAAAGTTATAATACTGACAGAAAAAATAAATCTAATTTTGTACATTCTGGGAGTTACCTGAATAACAGCACCAAATGAAGAAGACTAGAGATAGTGGTGAAAAAAATCAAATGCATATCCAAACTGAACATAATTTTACTTCTGGTTGTCTTTTCACATCTTTCTATCTCACCCCATACTCTTCACATTGCAGTTTGCTCTTTTAATTTCATAAACATCTGTAAGAAAGTGGGGATAGTTTGTGACTAGTTTTACTTCATAAACTGTTCACCTATATGTTAAATATCAATGACCACTAATAGATGGAGATGAATGAAAGACAATACTGGCTCCAAAATTTCATTACTACCTTTGAAAGAATTTGGAGTCATCCCCATACTTAAAATCATGCACAAATGGATGACTTGATGGAAGGTTTGTAGATCCTCTGCTTGCACTCTTTCCCCATTAAAAGGGAGAAATATCCCTGGAAAGTGCATTTAGATTTTGTAAATTATTTCAGAAACTCAGAAATTCAATTAATGCTATGTGACCAACATATTCTTGCATGAGAGTCAAAGCAAATGAAGTTTCAGCTGCCACCATAATATTAAAATTAAATAATAAATACTTTTGTTGAGTACTTTTTGAATCAGAAAAGGCTTTTTATTTGCTCAGTCCCTAATTCAAATGTGCTTAAGATTTAAATTTATTGATTTCGATATTAAACCTTTGGGTTGAAAAGTATTAAAGGAGGTTATTTTAAAACAGGGTCATCTCTCACTCTGCATCTGCAAATAGAAACCTTGGAGCATATGTAAAGAATTCTGTATGTCTTGTGCAGTGTTTATAACTTTCTTATGGACATTATATAGAGTCTTCTGTGCATTCGTAGGTCAGCTTTACCACACACAATCCAACATCTCAGACAGCAACCTGTCTTTTCCCTTTCAGCTATGGTGCATCCTTGACACTAGATCCCATCGTGTAAAAGTTTGTTGCAAGGCCAGTTACTGTGTCTTGGCCTAGATCATTAATGAATGTAGCAACAAAGAAATACTCTTCATCATTTAGAATGTCTGAAATGCTACATAAATGTGACAGGATCAAGTCATATTATAGGCCCCTGTCAGAGAATCAATTACATATTTGAGTGGTAAAACAGCTAAATATGTGTTCCTGAATTTTTACACTCCTGCACATTCCAGAATTGCCAATTTACTTGCTTTTTATGATCTCAAAGAGAGACTGGGCTCATGCAGAGAAAGCAATTCTGATAAATACATACTTCTCAAACTGCACTGCCTTATAAGCCATCAAAGCAATTTGAAATTCAATTTGATGTTTGACAGGGAGTCAGCATACTCCCTTCAGGATACACTGACATGCTGAGGCCACTTAGTGAGAGGAAAATTTGGACGATGCCATTTTGCCAGAGTTGGAGAGTCTGCAGTGTTTCTCAGAAAGATCACAGAATAAATATATTAAGAGCCAGAAACTGCAAGTCAAAGTTCAGAATACTGGAAGCCTTCAGCTGTTTTCTGACTAGACGTTGCCAATACATTTTTTTTTATATCCAACAAATGTGATAGATCTATCAAGAGATGCAGTGAAGTGCCTGGAAATTCTTTATTAAGCAGTAGGAATTAGCAAGCTAGAGAAAAAATTCCGTTGTTTATTAGGAACGTTCATTGATATTTTAAGATCATTTCTGCAGAGATGACTAAAAAGCTTGATTACTGAGAACAAAGACTACTTTCTTATTTGGTTTGGCTTGGTTTGGTTTGGTTTGGTTTGGTTTGGTTTGGTTTGAGTTTTCCTCTGAAATGGTCAGTGTGTACAAGATTATTTGCATTTCTACACTATTTCCTATTGAAAATTTATGGTTTGGCTTGTTTTTCTGGACTTTTTTGTGTAACTATTTTGAATTATGTCACTGGAATTTTTTTACACCTCCAGGAACTCGGTATTTCTATAGTAATATTAAAATCAGTGATATTACTTTGAATTACATATAATGATATATAGACCCAGTTGTCTGTGCATTTTGTTGAGAAGCTGTAGCAAACATCATATTTTGAAATGGAAAAGAGCAGCAATATTCTCACAGTTTAAAGTGCATCTGGCTGGAAACAGAGAATTCTACCAAACTAAGAAAGATGAAACTTGAGGTATTCTTTTCAAAGTTACACACAGAGGTGGTTTTAAATGGTATAAAACAACCACAAGTATATATCACTTCTCAAAATATTAATCAATTAAGAATTTCTCACAGATCACCATGAGAAGAAACTGCCAAAATCATACAATTTAAAATTGTGGTTTAATAGATATTCCCAAGGTTGAAAAAAATATATTTTTGAGGTTTTTTTAAGCATAAATGAAAAAATTACAAACTTATGATTAGAAATTAGCAAATTATCTAGAAGGAAAAAAAGGAAAAGCTTGGAAAAGCGGCAAATATATCCTTGCTGAAAGTGGACGTAACTGTGAATGACATGGCAGTCTTGAAAACACGTATTTATTGTAGTCATCCATTGATCACAGATTAGAATTTTTATGGACATGCTGTGAGTGGAAAAGTTAAGGCATTTGTCCAAGATCACATGGGATGTCTCTTGCAGAGGCAGGAATAAAAGTACTTCACCATCCTATGCTTCACCATCCTATTTACCTTTTCATTAAGTCATTCTCCTGTCACAAGATAAACAACTTTCGTGTTAAAAAAACATAAAAAACAGCTAAGGATTACTTTGGCACCAGCTGGAAATGAGGTTGAGTAAAAGATAGTGTGTCAGCTTCTCCACTGAATTTCCTTGCAGCTATACATGCAACATAATGCCATTTGAACTTCTGTTGATTTACTGATATATATTTTCTCCTATTCATTTCCCATAGTCTGCTATGTCATGTGGGTTATTTATTTCTTGAGAGATGTAGCTGTTATTACACTTGGGGCTGTCTAGCTGTATTTTTCTTTGTCTTTAATGCTTCTGTGTTTAGTTATATTTACAGAACTCTGAGAAAAAGATGGTGTACTTTGTCATAAAGTATAAATCTTGTTCACAAAGCCTACTTTAAACTCTGAATTCAAGCTTAGGGAAGAGAACTGCCTTAGCAGGTTAGTTGTACACCAGATAACATAGTTAACACTACAGGCTATGGCAATTGTGATTATTAGTACCATAGCAATGGTGACTTAAATGTTGCTGGGCAACTCAGCCTCCAAAAAAGATTTGTAAGTAACAAACTGACAGTGTAAGTGAGCTACCTCACTTGTGGTGCTGTTCTTCATTCTTTCAGAAGGGAGAACAAAAAAAAGATGAAGTTTTGCTATATGATTACAGTATAGAGCAAAATTATCTGTCTAATGAAAAGATGTGCTATTAACAATAGTTGTTAGTTTGATTTTAGCATGTGAAAATTAATTTCTTTTCCCCCAGTTTCCTGGCCTCCATGGAATGTCTTCCTCTCACCTCTAAAAATCTAGTCATTCAGTCAGGTCAACTTCAGACCAGCAGATCAAATTATTGCTTTAGTAAGTCCTACTGAACTAGCCATTTTTACCTTTTAGTCTTTGTGCTAATGCATTTTCAGTGATTGTGTTAATTTAGGTGAGAAGTACCCATTTTGCTAGCACAAATCAATGCAATTTCTTTTGTGTAATTTGATGTACAGGCAGCCCAGTTACCAGTGGCAAATGAACAGACATTAATATTGGTGAAATTGAGCTAATACTATGTCAGCTTATAATTTTACTCAAGCTAGGGGTGAACAAGAAGGCAAAATATTGGCAAATAATTTAAGTGAAGAGTCATCTAAACCACAACGTTGTGTTAATATGTGAAGTAGACAACTAAAATACATCAGGTACTTTGCACACCTCAGAAATTAGATTTTATAACTAGAGTTCTAATGTAAATCAATAACCTGGTTTTTACCTATTTGATTTTGTAAAGAAAAAAGAAACATATTGAACATATGTGTTCCATCAGGGTAAGTACATGTGATGCAAAGCATCCTCAACATAGCAAAAAAACATCAGGTCAAATTCTGAGATACCTGTAACACACAGAATA
The DNA here is from genome assembly GCA_030060385.1 of Muscicapa striata striata. Classification (NCBI taxonomy): domain Eukaryota; kingdom Metazoa; phylum Chordata; class Aves; order Passeriformes; family Muscicapidae; genus Muscicapa; species Muscicapa striata. The sequence continues at coordinate 4,356,510 of JAREIS010000075.1, read as the reverse complement.
AAAATACAAGTACACTTCACAAAGACAAACCAGTGCAGTGGGATTTTCTGTTTGCTATTTTATGTAATAGGGAAGAAGACTTTCCAGATCTCTACATAGGTAACAGCACATACTGTTAATAAATAAGCATAAATAAGGGTGAGGTCAGCAGGTCAATTTCCAAAAACAGCTACAAGTATAATCCTGTCATGGGAGAGCAAAAGAGAGTATCAGTTGTCACTAAATATTCTTTTCCCTTTAAGGTGACAAGTCGTTGTCCAGGTAATAAACTTTAATAGTGTTAACTAGAGAAGTCAAAGAAAGACCCCATAGCAACTAGAGAAATGACAGATACTAATATCAACAATTTAAATGCAGAAATGCTTGAATGCTTATCTTTAGTCCTAAATTCAAGGTAATTGCATTTTCATTTTCTTTGTTCATGATTGAGCAATTGGTATTTGGTATGAAATTGAGACTCAAATACATGTAGTTAATGAGAAGATACTATTCATCAAGGACAAGAGCAGTCTCATTTAGTACATTTTTTAATAAATCGCAAAATTGCCAAGGTTTAAAAGAAAAGCCATGAACATGACCTCTTATTATCAGTTGCTGTCAAAAAGACCCTGCATGAGTGTCAATCATCAGGACAATTATCAATATAGCAGTCTCAAATTGAGTGTCAAAACTTGTCACGCTGCAAGTGAAGAACTAAAATACAAATGAATTCCAAGTGTAAATACACATGGGTATATTTCATTTAATGATGAAATTTTACTTCAGCTATCATCCTTATCTATCTACTAGGAAATGTTATAATCTATTGAGATAAAACTCAAAACCATTACCATCTTTAAGGGGCAAAGATACGATGGGAAGAGATCATGTAGTTGCTTTCTACAACTGCCTGAAAGGAGGTTGTATCAAGTTGTATTTCAGCCTCTTCTCCCAGGCAACCAGTGACAGGAGAAGAGGACAAAACCTTCAACTGTGCCAGGTGATGTTCAGGCTGATCATCAGGAGTAATATCTTCATGGAAAGGGTTGCTAAGCATTGGAATGAAGTAGCCGAGGAGGTGGTGGACTCACCATCCCTGGAGATGTTGAAGAAACAAATGGACATGTGGTGTCCAGTGTCTATTTGACAAGGTGGCGATCAAAGTTGGGCTTGATGATCTTGGAGGTTTTGACCAACCTAAAGGATTATGTGATTCTGTCATTATTCCTTCTTGTTCTCTTCACATTTTATTGTTTTCGCCATTTGAACAAGATTAGAAGTAATAAAAGGATTTAACAATTTTTAAGAAAAGAACATTTTTATTCTGTGTCATGCTGACCAGTGAGTTGTCCGGAAATGATAGTATAAATTGAGTATCTCTTTGAGTATCTACATATCTTTGGTTAGGCATGTATGTGGTTAAATTGTTGATAGTATTAACAACATAAAGAAAAAGTATACTATGAGATTCTTCTTAAAGAAAAGAATATAAAGCCTAATACTCTGAATCACGTAGGACTAGCTTACTTACAAGGAAGTAAAGAAACCAAAAACTAAAACAAAAACCCCAAACAGAAAACCCAAACAAATAAACAGACAACAAAGAAAAATAGAACCCCAAGCCAAAAACTCCTCAGGATGCACAAGATGGAGCAATGAGAAAACCTTTGCATCTACCTGAGGAGTTTGTTGGTACTGGTTTTCTTGAGGTTCTACCCTCCTTAAATGGGCAAAACCTACCAGGGCTGTAGCAGCAGTTTTCAGAGAGAATAAGTTGTTGCGTAAGTGTCTTAGTAGAGGATTCAGGATGAGAACTGCATTTCTTCTTTTATTAACATATCTTCCAATTAAAACTACAGAAAGAAGGTGTGAAGAGTATATATATATATATATATATTTATATATATTTATATATAATTCACCCAGCCTGATTTAAAGTTGACTTATTCATTTGGTTTTGTTGATTCATTCTGGCCTAATTATTTTTAATGTAGTGCTAGTGAACAACATTTTCTTTGAAACAACTGCTGCTGGAGTTCTTACTAGTTAGCAAATTCAGCAGAAAATATGTGTGCCAGAATTGTACTGAGAATATGTGTATGCCACAGCATGTCCATCTGCTGTAGACAACACATGCCAGTTTCTTCAGTATGCACTGGAAAGGCAAGGATGGAGTGTAGGGAACCAGAATTAAATTTAGAATATAAATAAGACATATCATGCATGATTACCACACCCTTTTTTTTTTTTTTTTTTTTTTTTTTAATTTTAATGCATTCTTTCACATTATTCTGTTAAGGTTATTGGTTATATGTAATTTTTTAAGCATAAGACATAAATTATAACTTTCCACTAAAATGAGTTATTCATACTATTCACAATAGTACTAAGCTTTCAAATTTCCAGAAATAAGCAGGATTAGAGCTGCCAATTTCTGCTATGTATCCCTGCTTCTGTGGTCACAATTTTTGGCACATATTTCAGCATCACTAATCTGTTTTTTAAAATTCTTCTATTACGTGGAAAATAGGACAACCTAAATGTACCACTAAATATGAGCCAGGTTCTGTAAAATCCATACAGTGATGAAACTCTTTGCATCTGCATGGTCTCACTGAGGATAACTACTGCTATATATAATGCCCAAATCACTCTGAAGGTGAAAGAAGATATGGTGGTCCTATCTAGAAAAGAACAATCTCAACCAACCAACCAACCAACTGCAACCTATTTTTTAGGCAGAAAAAAATTGCAAAGATAAGACACAAATATCTGTTTGCTGCTATACAGCTGTGCAGTTGAAATTTATATGATTACTAAGATGTGAATTTTTGTTTCATTCATCTGGGAAGTTCTTCAATTAAGACACAATCTCTAGACATATTCAGACAGGAAATTACACCTCTCAGAAATTGTGGAAAAAATTGATAATGTTAAATCCCAGGAAAGAGATGCAATCACTTTGAAACTCTGTCAGAAAAGCAATACAGAGCTCAGTCATACAACTTAGGCACAGCCTAATGCTGTGAAAATAAAGCTTATCAGAAGAGGAAAAGGAGAGTGTTTGTGAGATAACTGGTTCACTTTTAAGTGGCAAGTGACCTCCTATCTTCACTGGAGGTGAGTAAAGACAGCCAGAGAAGACCAAGAACTCTTGGTCTCCCTGTCTTTTCATCTCTTTTTCCTCTTCCTTTTCCTTTTCCTTTTCCTTTTCCTTTTCCTTTTCCTTTTCCTTTTCCTTTTCCTTTTCCTTTTCCTTTTCCTTTTCCTTTTCCTTTTCCTTTTCCTTTTCCTTTTCCTTTTTTTCTTTTTCTTCTTCTTTTTCTTCTTCTTTTTCTTTCTTCTTTTTCTTTTTCTTTTTCTTTTTCTTCTTTTCCTTTTCCTTTTCCTTTCCTCTTATTTTTGTTGGGTTTTTTTTGTTTTGTTTTTTGGTTGGTTGGGTTTTTTTATTTGTTTTTGGTTTTGTTCTTTTATGATTTTTTTTTTAGTTAATTTCAGGGTTTCAACTTGGCAGATTAGCAAAAGCAGTATATTTTAGTGTGCTTCTCTGGGAGGCTACATTAATTTGTCATTTGTATTACAGTAGGAAACAACCTTGAAGCAGTCTGGTAGCACAGCTGGTTTCAGGGACTTCCATCACTTACTTATGCAAATTTTTTGTGCAAGAAATGAAAGATAGATTGGTTTGGTCAGTGGTTTTCATTACAGTGTCTGTGTTTTTTGCTGACAACAGCCAGATGCAAGCAGAGATGTAACTTTTTCAGAGGTATATTGGACTTAAAATTGAGGCGCATATTCAGTATTCATTTAGTTCTTATGAAAACAGTTCAGATTGACTTCACTGTGAATTTCAGTCTAGAGAGCCTGAGTTAAAATAGAGTGATAGTTTTCCAAGATAGCTTTTCACTTTGTGTTGTCTTTGAAAGGTCAAGCATCTTTTTGTATAAGTCCAGAAATTTTTTTTTAAATATGAGTTTCATTTTATGATACCATAGTCATAATAACATCAGTTTTTATTTTTTACATATTCAAACACATATTTATTTTTAAAACTTTTTCTTTTATGTGTCTAAATAATAAATAAATAAAGGCAAATCTTAAGTCATAGAAAGATTCCTTAAAAAATCCAGACCATCAGCATTTTCACTTCATACTTGATTAAATTGTTATCCTTTACATAGAAACATTTACTGTAATATAAATATTCTTTTTCTGTCTTGTTCATAGTGTTTTTCCACTCTGAAAGAACTCACAATATAATGAATACTTATTCTGTTGTCTCACCATATAGTCTTAAACAAAGAATCCCATATTTTGATAGCTACTTTCATCCTCCCTCTTCCATAATTCTCTTTTTTATCTAAGAATATAAAGTAGACAGTTTCAAAGAAGTCAAATCCAAATTGATTTCAGTGAAAGGACAAGAGTAACTGGACACAAAGTGAAGCACAGGAGGTTTCCCCTGAACATCAGGATTTTATTTTTTTTCCTGTGAGGGTGACTGAACACGGTAGTGCTGCTCAAATAATTTGTGGAGTGTGCCACCTTGGAGATATTAAAAGATTATCTGATCATGGTCCCACGTAATCTAGAAATGTTACTGTTTGAGCACGAAGGTTGGATCAGATAAACTCCAGAGGTATTTTTAAACCTCAACCCCTCTGTGTTTCTATAGTACTGAGCTTGCATTTGAAAACTGCTAAACAATGCCTTCTGGAGCAGAAGTATATTTTTTAAACTGTTTTTCTTCCTTGATGCTTGTTAATAGTACTTAATGAAATATCTCTGAGCTGGAAACCGATCTAAAACACTGGCCCTGAGCAAACACATCAACCTTTTAACTTTGCTGCAGAATTACTGAGTCCAGAAATTTCACAGCATCCTTTACATCAGTGTGGTGCTCATTAGACCTCATATGGAATATCAACTATGTGTCAAAGAAACAGATTGTATGTACTCTGTGCATTCAAGGCTTTTCAGGGCCACAGCAAAGTCCTGTCACTATGAATGCATACACTTGGGAAACGGGAAGAACTAGTTAAACAGTATGTCTCAATTTCTAATGCTCCTTATGATCTTAAATAATAAGCAAGATTTAAACGAGCTTTTTAAAGTCAGAAACTATACTCTGAGATGGGTCCTGAAATGAGTCAATGATCAGGTTTTCGTTAGTGTTCCATTGTATAATTTTTCTCATTTTTCTTTAGCCATCCTGACATGTATCTCTGTTCTCATGGCATTGACCCTCAGCCTCTCTGGTGCTCCTCCTCTCACCCCAGCGTTCTCTCTAGTGTTTTACTTTTCCAGCCTCCAGTATTTCTCCCATTCCTGTTCTTCTTGAAACTCCATAAAAAGTCCATTGCCGCTGCTAATATGACACTTTGTTCTGGCATAAATGACTCATCCTAAATTTACACAATCTTTCTCTTTCACTGGAAATAGAAAGTCTGAATATGTAATGTAGGAGGTTTTAGTTAAACACTAAGAATTTTAGTTAAACTCCCTTTTGCTATTTAAAGTATCTGTCACATACTTCTTTTACAACTCACAGTGGAACCAGTTACACATAAGTATACTGAACAGGCATAAGAACTATGTCGATCAGGAAACCTAGTCTTAAAATCTTGCTCATTTGAGAAAAATGTTTTATTTTCCAAATATGATTTTTTCATATTTTATAACTTGAAAACCAAGTGAAGAGCTATAAAGGCCATACTGGAGTATAATTAGCAATTCCTTTTTTTATTTTTTTATTTTTAATATGTCACTGGTTCTTGGTATCTCTAATTAAAAAATGGAGTTAACAATGTTTTACAAATTGTCATACTTGTAACAAAAATTATACAGTCATAAATGTCAGAAATTTTAAACAAATATTTTTCCAGCTACACATATATTTGTGAGTGCATATATCTCTCACACACCCACTCTTTCTTTTAATATTCTATTTTTGCCTTTCAAATTTCCATTTGGATTTTTTCATGTCTCAGATGTACTGAGATTTATTTTCTTGGTAGCAAAGGTCATGGTCTCCAAATGGGATCCATAGTGATTTAAACACTAAGTACATGATTTCTAAGAGCATTGACATACGTTTATCTTCAACTGTTTGACACACAGGATGAAGCCACTTGGCTGTAACCCTTTTCATGTAACTTAAAGGCTAAAGTGTACTTGTATCCCTGTTCTCTCTCCCAGCTGGCAAATTCTAATGAGGGTTGAAGCAAGTACAAAACGAATCTGTTCTCACAAGTCATTAACAAGGAATGAGACTAGAACAATGGTATTAATTTCTTGTAACAGCCTTTCTCTTGTGATCACAGATGCTTTTAGGAGACACTAAAAAAAGAATTTTCCAAAGCTCTGTGGTTGCAAGTTTGTCTAGGCACAAGAGAAAAGCCCTGCAATGAAGCACAGAAATTCTGAAATTGGAAGCGCTTTCTGTCAGGATAACCTTCACAATTTAACAAAGTATTTCAGCACATTGAGACTCCAATGTTTGAGCAGTAAAAATCATCAGGAGACACAAGGGATTGTGCCCTTCTAAGGCATATGTGACAGTCTGAATTTCTAACTCATCAAACCCAACAAGACTGGACACTCAGAGCAATGATGAAAACCATCAATGGACAGTGCAAGCTGTAGCAGGTCAAAACAACAGGACAATTTAACCTTCTGGTTTGGTAATATCTGAAAACCTGCCCAGAAGACTCTGCTGTTGTGAGCAATAGGAATGGCCATATTTGGTCAGGATTTAGGCAAGCCAGACAAGAAACAGGGACAGAGCATTGCTGCCTTTGAGCAAGTATACTTGCAGATGCAAGCTCTGCTTTCTCTAGAGATCATTAACTCACAATTTTTCTATTGCAGAATTAGGCTCTAAAAATTTGACCAGTCTAACAGGTCCTTAAAGATCACTCCCTTTGTGTAAATGTCATTTCCTACTTTCTCCCAACCCAAGCTACTGGAGATTGTTGAAAAATTACTAGGAATATTTTAACAAAATTTGAACCAAGTCTTTGGTAATCAATACGGTCAAGCTGGACTAATGTAGACATTTTCTCAGAAAAACTGTAAGTAAAAAAAGATATTTTAAAATGAAGGATTTAACTTTAGAATATTTTGATTTTTTAATAATGAGAAGGAAAGAAACCTCCCTGCAGCTGAAAAATGAAAAGTTATTCATCAGAGCTACTGTTTAGCAACCTGCTATTAAAACACCATCTATCCAACAACTTTTATCAATATTTTTAAATGTTTAATATCAACATATATTCCTATTGCATTATGATTTTGATTATATTTGTTAATGATTTATGAGCTGAACTAAACCGAATAATAATCATCCATTCAGCTCTACCAACATATATAATAGTTTCAGAAAGTCTTTAATTTTGCAGTAAAATGGACAGATAAATATTTTTAGACAGTCAGGATGATGTCATATGAGTATTTAAATATGGTACAGAGAGAATAAAGTGAGATATCTTGTGAAAAAATGTGAGAATAGATATTATCGTTATAAAATTTTTTTTCTCCATTCTGCCAAAAGTGAAATGTGATAAAAGATGTCACTGGAAAAGAGAGTGAATTTGAAAATATTTGTATTCTGCAAGGTCGTAGTGCACATGGTCAACTGGTATCCTAAAAATCTCAAACTTGGCTTTTGTCAAGTTTTGTGGTTATATGTTTTCTATATTATTCTTTTCTGGATAATGTGTGTGACAGTAGAGCCTTTGTCTCATTTACAATAAAACAGATCCAGCATATTGTTTCTAGTAATCAGCAAAGCCAGTCTTCACTCAAGGCTGCAACTCTGGGTGAGACTATTATTGATAACAGTCCTTTGAAGGATCAGGTAGAAAACCAAACCAAACAGATGTCTAGATCTAGATTTCTTTTCTAGTCTGAGTAAAAAAAAAAAAAAAAAAAAAAAAAAAAAAAAAAAAAAAAAAAAATACTAAAAAAGAAAGAGAGAATACACATGCAGTGTGAAATCAAAAAGAGATTAATCCAATGAAGTTTCAAGAAGACACCAGATGATGAATTTTTCTTAAAAATAATAACATGTCCTAGGCAGATGCAGAATCTCTGTAAAAACAGGTAGGAGACATCTTAGTTTTATTGACACAGAGTTGCAGTGATGAAAGTAGCAGGAGACAATTCTTTCCCAGAACCTTCCTGGGCTTTAAGAATTTCTAAGGTAGCTCACCACAGAGGTAGCAAACCAGCTGCTATTTTATCCCCTTTAGTCCCCCGATCCCAGAGTTTCACCCCTACTTCACCCCAAAACTCCACTGTAAAAGCAGTGCTGGCATTTAACCCTTTGAGTGTGATTCCGCTCAGCATAAAATCAGCTTAAGAGAGTGAGAAAAACCAATTTGCTGTGCCTCTATAAAGTTTAGACATAAGTTGGAAAACATGTTGTTCTTCTGAAGACATATTACTGCCCATGTTCCCCACAGCTCACTTTCAGCATCCAAAGGGATTGGTGCTGGCTCCTGCTTCCTTTCAGCAGCATTTCAGTGCCATGGGGCTCACTGCCGGGCAGCAGCCAGGCAAACTGCCGGTCCTCACACAGGGCACCTTTTGCAGCCATTGAAAGAAACGGACCATGCAGCGGAAAAAAAAAAACCAGAGCCAGTTTAATTAAACAAAGCCAGTTGCACTAATCACCTGTTCTCTTAGCAACACAGTCTTTTTGATTACCAGGTCCCTGTGACATCCTTTTGTGCAAGCGATGTCCACATCCTCTCTCATCAGAGTGGTCAGACGTGATGTCTTCACTTGTTCTTTATTAGAGTTTATCTCTCTCACAGCTTCCACTGTACCAGGGCCAGGAGGTCTGCTGCACTACCCAGATCAGCTTCTGCAGCTGTCTGATCTTCCACACAGAGTCATTTCAGTTATCAGCTGGCATGTGATACAAAAAACATCAAAGACTATTTCCTAGGATATACAAACAAGTTTTTTCTTTTTCTTTGAAATTCCTTGTTACAATGACTACTCTGTTACAAATATGCTGTAGCTTTAAATATTCTCTATTTTTTTCATATTTTAAATGACAAAAATTTAAATCCCACAAAGCCAAGAATTATTTAGAAAGGAAATAATACATCATTAATTTAGTTCATATGAACCAAAGAAAAACCAAAAATGTAGTTTCTGCAGGATTGAATAGTTTTAAAACCGGAAAATGTTGTATGATTTTTATTTCAAGAGTCAGATTTATTGCCATAAGAATGCAAGGTATTTGAAATAATCTAGTCCCAAAGGAATAAATCTGCAATCCAGAGAGAGCTGTAAGGAATAAAAGCTTCTGCATTGATTTACTAAACTATCTCTTTCCCTTTATCTTCAAGATTTTTTTTTGTTTGGTTGGTTTTTTTAGCCATAATGAATTTAAAATATAAATGAGAAATTTAGCTGCAGTGTGGAAATCAATGAGCTGTTCAAGAGGAGTCTGCAGGATTTGTTTCCTTGACCTCAGTGTTGCCTTTGGTAATCCATTTGAATAGGGTTCCTGTGTAATGGCAGGAGACAATTGGAAATGCCACAATTTATTATGTGTATGAATTAAATAGACAATGCTTAAATTTGTAGTTCTTCTTTCAGAATCATTTTCTGTTTTACTGAAAAACTGCAACTCTGCTTTTCACAGAGTGAAATCACTGAAGACTGTGACAAGACAAGCCTAATTTATTTTCTTTCTTTTCTCTTCCATGCACCCTTAGCACTTTTTTCCTTGTTTAATTTTAAATGCATTGATTATTCCCTATCAGGCTCAGTGAAGGCAGACTAACAACTGCTAACAAAATTCCATAAACAATAAATTAGCTTGTAGATTAAGCTCTCCTGCATTATTTTTTTAAGGCTGTGATAAGACCTTCATGGATCTCAGAGTGCTAAAACTAAACAAAAATTATCACCCATGCCTAGTGCCCAAAGAAGACTGAAATACACTTTTCTAATGGTTTCAGCAGAATGTTAGTGTATTGAGTCTCATGAGATGGAGCTTTTTTCCCCACAGCAGCCCTCACAATGCTGTGCTTTGCATTGGTAGCTAGGAAAGGTAATGATAGCATACTGGTTTGTTGGATACTGCTGAGCAGTGCCAGCACAGCATCAGCTCTGTTTCTCAATGTTCTCCACACTGACCAGTAGGCTGGGGGTTGGGTAAGATTTTGTGAGGTGACACAGCCAGGACAGCTGACCCCAAATGATCAAAGGATTATTCTAGACCATAGAGTATCCACACGGGTATAAAATCTAAGAGAGGAGAGCAGGAAGGGAAGGCATTCATTTTTTATGATGTTTATCTTCCAGAGCAACCACTGTGTGTGCTGAAACCTTGTTTCCTGTGGTTGGGTAGTGGTTGGAAAATAAAGAAGTTGTTGGTTTTCCTTTGCTTCCATGTACATGAATTTTTTTTTTCTTTATTAAATCACTTTGATCCACAAGGAGTTCTTTCCATGTTATTTTCTCCTTGTCCTGATGAAGAGGGCTGTGATAGAATGGCTTGGTGGGCACCTGGCATCCAGCCAAAGTCCACCTACCATGACTGTTTGAAGATCAAATGCTTTCCTAAATGGCCAGAATCTTATAATATGGTAAGATATTTCACAAGTGGGGTGTCCTGACCTTTATCTGTGGAAAAAGCAGCATAAACTGACATTAATCTGCCATGAGCCTGTGCCTGTTTTATCATAGTCATAGGAGCAGAGTCTACTTCATGTTCAAGATCATGCTCAGAGCATGATCATCTATGAGGTCAGGCCAGGTTGCTCAGAGCTTTGTTCAGTCAGGATTTAAAAACCCCAAAGACAGCAACCTCTCTGGGTAGCCAGCTTTGCTACCTGACTGTCTTCATGGGAAAACAACTTCCTTACTGCAATTTATTTCCATTGCCTCTTTACCCTGTCAGGAATGGTTGTAAAGAGCCTTTGTCCACCCAGAAGCCTAATGCACTGGGGAGCTACAGTTAGGTACCCCAAAGTTTTATGTTCTCTAGGATGTGCCAATTCTGGTCCTTCAGCCCCTTCTCCCAGGCCAAATGTTCATCTCTGAGCGTTCCATGTGCTCTCTGTTGAAGTTACTCCAGTTTGTTAATACATTTCTTATCTGAGGTAAACGGAAGTATTTCTACAACAGTTTGAAGACGATAGAGTGGCCCTGGATGGACTTACAGTTATATGTATCCATTTTAGAATACATATATACATATATATTTAAACATCTTGCATACATTCCTTTTTTCTGTCTTTTACAATTAAATCTTTAGGGGGACATTATAACTAGAACGCTTCAACCAATCCACAAAGGACTTGCAGAGATTTGATTATTCGTCCTAACTTGCTAAACTACCTAAAACAAAACAAAACAAAACAAAACAAACAAAACAAAACAAACAAAAACAAAATAGTTAGTACTTCTAGAATTCCAGTAATTACATTAAATCTGAACAGCAGCCTCTACAAGTCATTTAATTGTAAACAATAAAGTATGTTGACAATTAAATGAAATTTTATCTATGTTTTAACAGGCTGTTCTGACACCAAGAGTATGTTAAAATATTTTTGCATGCTAGTTTGCAAAGATATTGGAGTTGACCATGAACAAATTGTGACTCAACAAACTCATTGTTGTCAATGAAATACCAAAGTGATGTTGAAGACTACTCAGAGAATCAGTGATTTTTTCTTCTTTAAGCTTTATTTTGAATTCTTATTTTAGTAGGCTTCCTGCTGCCATTAATAGCAGACAAAAAGAAAATGTAGTCATATAACATTTATATAATTTAATAGACAATGCCCAGTCCTTTTTAGGAAAAAAGGCTTTGGTAAAATGGCATTGTGTGGTCTGAAAAATTGCAACTCTGCTTTTAAATAAATAAATTTAAATTTTAATTTTGGTTGCTAGAAGCATAATAAGCAAGCTTGGGCTGATTATTTAGGAGCATAGTGGTTACCCCTACCAAATGCACCCTCATGGTATAAACAAACTCACTTAAAGCATCCTATATTCAGTCATATTCTACCTCTTTTCATCAATATTCCTGACAAATTAGCATCTGTATTATTATGGAACAAAGTACCTGTAAAGCTGCTTCTGAAAAATTTAAATAGGCTCAAAAAAAAAAAAAAAATTTAAAAAAATGCAATTTTGAAAGTAGAAATTAACTTGAAATTAATGGAATTTTAAAATTATTATAAAGTTTTACATACATTAGTTTTCTCTAAAACAGGAAAGCAATCAAAATAGTTGCTAAAAATAATGTAACAAACCATGCATAATGCGATGAGACACAGAGTTGTAAGTCATAGGTATGTGGAGTATATTCATTGTAATTTTAGTCCTTGGATGACATCAGCTAGAACTTGATTTGGGATGGATAAGTTGAACAATTCTCAGAAAATCAAATTGATTTTTTGGTCTAAACAAGCAGCATGTAGATCTTTGGTCTTGGGACATTAAATAATGGAACATCACCAGAAGCACACGACAACATATAGAAAAACGAATTCTAAGGCAAGGTTGGAGCTTCTAAAGAAAACAGTTAAATCACAGGGGAAGTCTTCAGAGAACCTCTGAACAAGATATTTGCATTAAAAAAAAAAATCTAAGAATACTTGTTTAATGAATGAAATTCACAATCAACATCTAAGAGTTTCTTTGGATAAGATGACAGGTTGAACAAAACAGATTTAAAAAATATACTTGATGTACCATTTAGAACCTTCAAGATAGAATTTAATTTTCAAAAGAACCTACTGGTTTTTAAAATAAATTATGTCATTGGACTTTAATGTGGACAAAAGTACATGAAAACAAGCTGTAAAAAGGCTTCTGAAATCTCAAAAGTCAAAGCAAATTTTAATTCATTGCTTCCTCTCTAGTGAAGTGATTTTTTCTCAAGATGCCTGGAAATCTATTTAGCATGTTGAAGAGATGTCCTCTTAGGATGTTGCTGCATGAGAGCTGAGGGACATGATTGCCTTGTTCACTGTTGCCATATGAAGTAATGGATTATAAAAATATCAAATACCCACTGGAGAAAAAATGAATACATGAGCACTGAAAAAAATTAATAAACATGAACTTTTCATTCCATCACATACTACTAACATATCAGCAGCATTGTTGCCTCTGTATTTTTAATTTTAATATTTCAATGTAGATTATACTCTTTCTGGAGAAATTTATCAAAGATAACTACTTCTATGATAACTGTGAATTAATAAAGGAAATATCAGAAAGAAAAACTCCAGAGATGGAACACAAAGTATTCTTTCAGTATTCAAGGAGACACTAGGAAAAGCAGTACCATGATACCATGCTATTAACTGACATCATGTCACAGACAAGTACGTTCTCTTGGGTCATGTTTTTCTTAATAATCAGGGAGTACAATAGGTTCTGTTGATTGTACTTTAAAAATGTCTCACAACAAAACAGATTAAGTAAATATTTCATTTTTTAAATTTCCCCTCTTCTTTCCTTTTGCTTTTTCTGGGAGTTTTTGGTTTATTTTTTTGTTTTTAAATGTCAGCATGAAGCAAGCTACATGGTGTATCATTCTCACTTTAGACACACCAAAAAATTAACTACAAGAAATTTCTGCACCATGATAGGTATTAAATGATAGATAGATAGATAGATAGATAGATAGATAGATAGATAGATAGATAGAAAGATAGATAGGCTTTGAATGAAAAAAAAAGACTCTTGCACATAGATATTCTCCTTTTGTTGTTCCAGTTACAATATAGTTATTTTTCAATGAAGTTTCTTTTAAAAGGTTAAATGCAAAAGTAACTTATTTTCATTAGTAGGATAGACTGAGTCTGAATAGCAGTTAAATCTTTACAAATTATGCTAATTTATAGTAATAGGTAATTGGGGATAAAAAATATGTTTTGTACCATTTTTGTTCTTCACTCTGATTTTATACTGAAGCCAAATGAAAAAGATTTTATTCTCAAAAATGTTTCCTTACTTGTTTTACTTCTGAAAAATTTTCTCTTTTTCTAATATCCAAAATTACCATTTTTAAGTGTTTAAAAAAACCCATAATCTCAAAAAAGTATATAAAGCTGCTTCTTCTCTCTGATTACTGAACTCTTACATCTATCGTTAATAGAAAAAGAACTGAAAGAGAGAACATCCAGCCTTCAGAGCTGATTTTACACTGCTAAACTTCTGTATGCACTTTTGGCAACCCCATTATTGCCAAGTTATTTCATCAGGATTAATTTAACTACAAAGATTAGCAAATGAATTAAAAAATTTTTAAACAGTGATTATACAATGTCAACTAGTATGTTTTAAATACAATCAGACATAATTTTAGGAAATAAATCTGTGTTAAATTTCTGGAATTAAAATCTTTCACTTCTACGAATATTTTAGCTTTCAAATAATGATGAATTCTTACAGAATGTGAATAAGTTTTGGCTGTTAAGAACTAAGTATGTGCATCAGAAGAGTTCATAAGTATATTAGTGTATTTTATTCCACAGCAACTCTGGACATGTGTTAAAAAAAATAAAAAATTAATCTTCCTTTCTTTGCCCCCTATGTGCTACTTGTGCTTCATATTTATAATGGATATTAAGGTGGATTGATGGCCTTCACACGGGAGCACTTTACACATAGAACTTACATTCCCCCTCCTCACATTTCATACCGTAATTTCAACTCTGATGAAATAATTCTCTTTTAGCCTTCCCTAGCTGTATTTTCATTGGGGTTTTTTGACCAGTTTAATTATATTTTATGTCTTTCCTAGAGTTGGAAATTTTTTAATCTTTTTCAAGAAGCAAATTAAAGGCTATAAAGAAAATACTACACCTACTAACTAAAATGTTAATACCTTTTTACCTAACATTTTATAAAACAAAGTCAGCAAGATATTTGGAGGTTTGTTCAGTGGAAATGTCATTCAAGACATAATATTGTGAAACAAATTTATTTCATCACAAAACAAATCATGTAGATCATCAAAAATTATGCATTACTTCTCTGATCCTTTTTTCTGTATCTAAAGATATGATTTTCTGATAAATCTTGCTAGCAGAAGAAGGGCTAGTAAGTATCAGGGGAATTTTAACTATCTGCATTCATATATGAAGCTAGCTCCATTGTCTTTTAAATGGTTTCATTCAATTAATCTGATAAACCATGGTTTCTGTGTTATGGATGATGAAAGTACTGCTGTTTCACTTGCCTTATAGGTGCAGATCTGGTGGACAGACCCTGTTCTGCAAAGACAATATGGTTTCACATATAGCATCTCTGCCTGTTTTACCTGCTGATGCTTGAGAAAAAAACTTATCTGCTTGAAAAATAATTCACATTGCTCATGATACTGGAGCTCTTGTAATAAATAAGTTGCCATTTGAATGTGGGAGTCCTTCTCATTAAAATCCACCATCCCTTCTCTCTCTCTTCATCTTGACCCAAGACTCAAACTGAATCATAATGCTTCAATAGTTGTTGCTAAAGCTCCTTTAATTAAAAAAAGAGCTGTGTAAGACACTTGCACACTACACCAGCATAAAAAGAATATATTTTTTTGTGTTTATGTGACACAGTATTTAAGGTGGAAGGGTTAATACAAATATTAAAAAAAAAAAAAAACAAAAAAAAAACAACTCTGTAAATGGGAAAGGATTAGCTGTTTCCTTGTGACTCTTGTTATTAGGAAACTTACATATTATTAAGACCAAAGGAAAAAAAAAAAGGTCAAAATCTACACAAGTCTACCCTCCCAATTTATTTTTAAGTAATTTCATATTTGCTAGCTGGCAGCTTCTGCTCAGAAAGGAATTAATATTCTTTGTCTATACTCTACTTTTCTATGAGAACTTGATACCTGTGCAATTATCTGAAGACTTAACCACCTGAGGCACCTACAAAATTTGTGAGTGCATTTATTCCAGTGTAAAAGTTCACTCAAAACTTAAAGTTCTGCTCCTGCCTTTGGCAGCTTGAAATCTCTCTCATCTCTAAACCCCACTGAGAAGTTTAAAGCAGGAATTCCTCAAACTACCTCACTTGAAGGAATCAATCCAGCAAGTGTCACAAGGTGACACATACCTTATGCATTGTGGTCACACTCCAGGGACTGCCAACTCAACTCTGAAAGATCAGAGATATGTGTGTATATGGGGTCCCGAAATACACAGATGTAAACCTTGGCTAAAATCTTGCATCTAGATGATTTTCTCCACCTATGAAATAAAGCTTCTTGTGAGGAAAATCAGCACCAGAAAATAGCTTTTGTTAAAATGATATTTCATATAATTTCTATACTTAATTTCCAATGATTTATAAGAATATGTAATAAATGTTCACTATGCCAGGACATATATTCTATTATTTTTGCTAAGGCTGTAGGAACTATAACCCCAGGTAGAATTCTAATTTCCTAAACCACTCTGAAATACTGTATTCTAACATTTGCTTGAGAAAAGGAATAATGAAATGAAGGCAAATGATGTTTAATTTGATTCAACACCCTTTAGCACCATTACACAGAAGCCTTCAATGTGCTTTAACCTGAAAAAATGCTTCATAATAGAGTAAAAATGTTGTCAGGTGTAATTATCATTTTTAGATAGGAATAAATGAGGCAATAACTGTTTCAAGGTACAATGAAAATGGACTCATTCAGAGATGAGAACATTTTAGATATAAAAAAACCGAAAGTGCAGCTTTAGAAATTCCAACAAATACTGAAGAAATCACAAATAAATAAGGGCTCTTATTGATTATTTACTCAAATTGTACAATTCCACTGACTAAGTGGTATCAAAATGGCTAGCTTTTTTTATAGATTTGGGGAAAAAATAATCCTTTCATGCTCTGAACTGCAACTGAAAAGATTCCTCTGTGCAGCAGAGATAGAAGCATGGGCTCTATGTGACGAGTTCAACTCAATTACACTATAACTGAGTGAAGTCTGCAAAGCAGACAAGACCTGTGTGGGGTATTCAGCAGTTCAAGGACTGAACCATCCAATTTACTGAAGATAATGAAATGTGTCATAATCATTCCCACTGCAAATACTCATGTGGAGAGGATTTTTCATTGATGACAAACATATGGACTGACAAAGGGAGCAGGTGTGAAATTGACTTAGTTAAAGCAGAGCCTCAAATCTAGGCTAACTTCCCTTTGATATGTCAAACTGGTCTCAATTCTGCCCTAAAAAAATCACACAGTGCTTAGGATCGCTAATAGTCATCATAATCATACTTAGTGCTTGCATAGGGCTTTATGTTTTCAATGTATAAATTTGCATTTCTATCTTTTTGTGTGTGGTCTTGGAACTGGTGCTCAAGGTGAGCATTAAAATGTTTCTCAGGGACAGGGGTTCAGTTATTTATCATTTTTTGAAGTTAAAGAGGAATGAGGAGAGAAGGAAAGATTTGTTTCAGATGGGAGCTGACAGTCTTTTCTGTTGTTTCAGTTCAGCTTCATCAAGAGGATAAATATCTTTTCCTTTTAGCAGTAGATGAGATAAGGCCATCTAGTCCTGACTCATCCTCCTCCTAATCCTACCATACACTCCCACAGAGGAGGACAATAGATAGATAGGGTGATAAAGAGAGGTGTCACAATGCTAGTAACAGAGTTAAACAAGGAACACAGGATGACTTGAACATCAAATATAGAAAAAAAAATAACGTCAAACAGGATAAAAGATGACCGAGGAGGAAACTCAAACATTCAAGAACTGTGAGGAAAATCAGTTTTGCAGTGGCACAAAGAAACTATGTGGTTTTTCTGCTCCTTCCTATGACACACGGCTACCATACTGATTATAAAAGAGGGAGAAATAAGGGGAATAGAGTTTTTGCTCTTATTGAGCTAAAGAAAGACTGTAGGAAGAAGTGCTTCTTAATTGAAACCATTCTACAGGGGCAGATATTAAAGCACCTTATGAGATGACACCCTACCTCATGTTACTGTAAAACAAAACCTGGCATAGGCAGGATAACACACAGGATCTTTTCCATGTTTCCAGATCTTTGGTGTCAAATTAAATTGCATATTTTTAACTGATCAACAAAAAGAAGCCTAAGAGGAAAGTGGGAGAAAAAAAGAAAGAGGAAGGCAGGTATAAGTTGTGTAAACTCAAAAAAAAAATTGAAATAGCATAGGATAGTGTAGATAAAAGGATAAAAAAAAAATAAGAGAAAAGGTAACATAAATTTAAAAATTAATCTCAAGACAAGAATTATAGAAATAATACAAACCTGCAAGAAGTAAGAGTTGGGAAAGTTAGAAAATAAGTTTAAAGGCAGTAATCCTGATCTCTTATTGACAAACATTCAGAAAAAAAGTCAAGAAAGTTAGAAAATAGGATGTGGCATACAATCAATAATATTAGACCAATATTATTTTTATCTACTTCATCAATAATATAGTATATTTATTTTCAATACAGATCTTGGAAAAGGTTTCAACTCTATTTATTTTTACAGGGAATAAAGCTGATTTTTATTTTGATCAGTTTTAGTCTCACTGAATCATATTTGACAGTCAAGACCCAATCAGTCGCAATTTTTATTTTTTACTGATTTTTCACCGTGAAAACTCAAATCTGAATTATATTCAGATATATATTCATGTATATAAGTGCAGAACAAATAAGTAGAATCAAAGTGAAATGATAGGGGATATAAATGCACCTACCTGTGTGTGACATTGTATCTGTCTTAGGTTGCTCCAATGAAGCTATTTCTACATTTCTAAAGTGTTTTGTGCAGAAGGAAGATGAGATAACTAGATATCTAGAGGAAATTTATCAATATTGTTTTCTTATGTCTACACTGCCACAAAATATATCTGGTTTAGCCTGTACTACTCTATATAGGGCTTTTTAAAATACTTGAATGCATTATGCCCTGAGGGAGGATGGTGTATTCACCTCCAACTGTGATTCCACAGACACTTTGAATGTGGCAACTCCTTTTGACATGACCAACAAACATGCTGGCTTGCAGGGCTCCTTTCCTCACCTTGCACTGTTTTTGGCTAGGACAGAGTTAATTTTATTCGCAGTAGCTTGTAAGGGCCTATGTTTTGGGTTTGCGCTGAAAATGGCACGGGTAACATGCTGATACTGTAGCTAGGGCTGAACAGAGCTTACACAGCCTTTTTTATGGCTCACCTCACCTCACCAGTGAGTGGGCACAAGGAGTTGTGAGGGAGCACAGCCAGGACAACTGGCCAAATGGACATTCCACACCATATAGCATCATGCTCAGCAGTCACTCTACGGAGAAGGTTGACAGCAGGTCGCTCTTATGGGGGACTGGCTAGACTAGATATAAGTCACTTGGTGATGGTGGTGAGCAATGATTTTCATTGCCATCACTTGTCTTTATTGGGTCTTATCTTTCTCTATTTTTCCCTTTTTTCCTTAATTTTTTATATTTTTAGTAGTATTACTACAATTTCTTTTCTATCATTAAACTATCTTTAATGAGTTTTCTGACTTACAGCCACCAGGCCTACTCCACTAAAAGGTGACCAACTAGCAGAAACCCTTATTTTAAACACAATGTGGTTGTAGGTGCTCCAGACAGCAACAGCACAAAGAGTTGGTAGATCTAATCCTTTACTCATTAGAGAAGACCCCATCTGCAAAGACCATGGGGGCTACCAACACTGCAGCCGACTGTACCTCCAGTGGCTGAGACAGAACTCATCTGAGTTTTCCACACTGGAAGTTGCCTTTGAAGTGACCCCCTAGAAATGTCCCCTAGGAAGGCTAGATTGAATTGAAACGCTGTTTTAGCTCCCACCTTGCCTGAGGAGGCTGTACTGCTCAGCCACAGAGCATTACCAAGTCTGCCTTTGATCCCTTTTGCACACCACTTTCGCTACATGATGTGCTCCTCTGCTGCTCTCATTGTCATGGTTCTTAGAGGGAATTGCACTGACCTTTCATGTGTTTTTGTAAACTCCTATGGGCAGAAAAATCCTCTTCTGCCTGTACTGTATAGGTGGAACATGTGTAATAACTGCATAACATATTGTAACTAAACAAAGTGCCAAATGTCTCACGTCTTTGACATAGAATACAACTGTTAAATATTAATAAAACAAAGAGATCATCATCTCTTTACATGTCACACACACACAAAAAATAATAACAAACAGCAAGATCCTTAAGACGGTTTAATAGTTTTCAGACATTTAAAATGCATTATGAAATGTCATACAGTAAAATTTATGGTCCTTCTTGAACCTATACATCAAGCAACCTCTGTCAGAAAATCTTCATAGTGTCCACATCCATATTTTAAAAGCTATTAGAAGTAGTTTAAGCAAATGATGTTAAAAAATGATTATGTGTCCTATATGGCAATGGAATGAATGTAACTAAACCATGTGAATATTTTTTCTTGTATTTCAAAAAAGTCATAACAGATGACATGTGGATAGCTATTGACAGCTTGCCAAAATTAAAAACAAACAAGAAGAAAAAACAGTTTTGGCCTGACTCCTGAAAGTTTTCTCAGGTGGTAGAAGCAAAGTCTCTTAAACATCTTATTCAATATCCATCTTGTGTAAAGACAGACATCAATGACTGGAAAAATACAATTATAGGCAACATAGTTGAGAACATATCTTAAGTCTAGGGCAACCTGCAAAAGATAAACCATATGTTTTTTCAGTGCACTGTTCTTCCCCTTCTCTAAGTTACTCAGCATGAGATCCATGAGAAGATGATGGCAGACTTCACTCGTAATAACTGATTTAAAATCATGCACTGTTCACTAGAACCCTGAATATCTTCATTTATTTTACCGGAGTAGCAGGTCTTTTGAATTATATTTCTCCCAAGATGTTATATGTGTGTGTGAGACAGAGCAGCAGTGGGGGAAGGGAGGTGGCTTGCAGAAGGAAAGAAGTGTTCAAAAGTCAGTTTAACTGAGGGAATAATGAAAATGGTAGTGCTCTTATGAATTCCTGTGTCTTCATACAACATTCAAAATAGTGCTTCTGAGCATAATATTTTAAAATAAAATCCTAATAAAAAAAAAACCCAAAACAACAACATAATAAAGAATCAAGGACCTTGAAATACTGAGTTAACCCAACCACAGAAAAATCAAATCAATTGAAAGCCTTGAGGTAACTTGCATCTCTAATATACTGTATGTGCAAGAAAACACTCTGTCTCTGGAGTTTCTTTCCCCTCTGGAAGGATTCTGCTGTTGTGATTTATTTGTTTTTCCTAATATTTCTCTTGGCAATTATATCAGTGGTATATATTTTTTTCTCAGATAAGTGAATTCATTTCAGATTTTACCCCCAGAGGACTTTGAGGAATCACATGAACACATCAAAAAAGGCTACACTAAAAAGTCAAACCCTGTTAAAACAAAAAGCAAAAAACCAACAAAAAAAAGCCAAAAAAATAAGCTAAAACCAAAACCAAACAACAACAGCAAAAAATTTCCTGGATAGATTTCAGTAATATAAATTAGGAAAGTTCAGTTTATATCAGTTGCATCAGCCAAGTTCTGCTTTCTTTCTTCTTCTTTTTTTTTTTTTTTTTTTTTCTTCCTTCTGTTAAGACCATTCTTTTTTTTTTTTTTTCTGTTTTTGGCTATGAATTAATCCTAGTACAATTTTCTAAGATTTTGTTTCTTAGCCTTCTGTTATGTCAAATAGAAAGTAATGACATTGGAGGAAGAAATGGGTAATAGGAAATATTCTCCCCACAAATCCAGCACGTTTTTATTTGTTTCAAAATTGTACTTGAATCTCTATTGTCAGGAGATAAACAAGATGAGCTGAAATTATCTGAGGCTATCTTGGGACAAAAAGCTCAGAATTTTTATATTAACAAAAATTGTAAATGGGTCTTCATACCAGACTTTTTCTTTCTGTCTTCAAGAGAGCTAAAACATTCACCTGTACGACAAACAAGGATCTCCTTCATAATAAGTACCCAGAATCCTCTGAAGCAGCTAAAGGGACTCATAAATGGTGTGGATGCATCTATCTAATAAAGAGATTTAATCTTTAAATTAATTATTACTTTCTTTTAGAAACCCGCTAAGTATGTTCCCTAAACAAAGCTGAAAGGGTTGGATTTTTAAATTTTTGGTTTAATTTTTTTTTCTCCTGACAGACTGTACTAAAGTATCAATCAACAATATTTTTTTCACCATATACAAAATTGGGTGCTCTCAATCAGTTAAGACTTGGCCTTTTTCTGAGAAAAGGTCACAAATTCTTCAGATGGTTCATTTCCATATGTAAGAAGTATGTAAGGATATCTATAAGATATTTTTGGAGAAAAGAGATTTTTGAAATCAATGGAAAAATTCCAATATTTCTCTGTTTTCTGTCACGCCCTGAGATAGGATGGATCACTGAGCAGACAGTCCCATAATTTCTATCCTCTTGTACAATTGAAAACTTATTGAAGCATTAATTCCCTAACATCCCTAAGCTGGAAACAGATATTTTGTGTCTCAATAATCTCTTTAATTTTAAGAAGAGGTTTAATCTAGATAAAGACAATTCTATTTAAAATTGAGAATGTGCCTGATGTAAAGTTTGCCTTTACTTCAATAGATTGAGATAAGAATGAGAAGGTTTTTATTCATATTTCATAGTATTATAGCTATTTGCTATTGTATTTGCTAATTGAATTCACAAACCAAATATTTCTGCTTTAAAGTTTTCAGCAGATCACTTCCCTTTTGAGTTCTAATAACTCTTTCACATGTCAGATATTCAGGAACAATGTTACAAAAACTTTGTGGTCGCTGTCTGAACTCAGGCATTTTTCATGCCAGCTGACTTTCTGGAGCTCCACCAGTGATCTGTAAAGTAAGCAATTTTCCTGTCAGCTTCCCTTCCAGATCCAATAACAGTAAATATTATGAAAACATGGCATCATAGACAACTGACTCTAAACAACTAATGAACAACATAAAGAAATAAATTTTAATGTTTCATTTTCAGTCTAGGTTTATTTATATCTTTCTCTTCACCACACAGCTCAGAAATAAAACTATAAAATAAACTTTGTTATCAGTGGACAGTGTTCTAAGCAAAAATATTGAGAACTAGATCATGTGAAGTGGCCAAGAGTGATAACCTCAGAAATTAAGAAACACATACAAAAGCCTGTTAGGTGTGCTGTTTTCTCTACTACTCACAAACATACCTCCCTGAAGCACACTCAGAATTTTACAAGGGCCTTTGTCATCCTGGGAAAGAAGGTTAACTTAAGTCATGTCATTGTCAAAGTATTTGCTCACAGCAGTAAAAGAATTCATTGAAGCTGTGTCTGTTTTACAGTGTCCTGTGTTGGAGTGAATTTATCCCTGCGCACTGCTCTGACTCCATACATCAAACAGTTACAAGGGCCACAGAGTGCAATAGTTTCTCCTCTGGACTGCAAAGTAGTGTTAGAGGAGTACAAGATGGCATCACAGAGTGGTGAGCTTTCTTGGCATCCTCCCTGCTGCTGAGACTCATATCAAAGCCTCCCTCAACAGTATGGGTGAGAAGGGTGAAATCAGAGACAGGGGTATTCACTCTGATTCTCAGCTTACTTTCGTCTCCTTATAACACACCATGGCTCTGAAAAGTTATCCACAAAGCTAACACTTGTGTCAAGATGTACAAAACACTATTCCTATCTTTTCCTTATCTCAGGCAGAGGAGTCTTTCTCAGGATCAGGGGCTTTGTGTGCCGAAAATATTGTTGGATTGAGCATGAATTTCTCTTCCAGAGGGAGGATAATGCACAATCAGCTAACAGCAGTCAGAGTACATTGCAGTTTATTGATACAGGGTGCTACAAATGAGATCAGAGTGTTTATGTATGAAAAACCCACAGATTTGTCTTGAGTGTATAGGAGACGAATCACACCAAAAAATGGGGGATAAAATTTGATTGCACAAAATAATTTTTTTTTTAAATCAGGTTTTTTTGAAACAGCATTTTCATTACTCTTGATGTAGATATTAGACTGATAATATTTTCTGCATATGACTGTGATTTAATAATGACTTAATTAACATGTGATTAGTGATGTTCTATGCAATATTCCCAGATCTCATGATTTCATGTAAAGGATATGTGGTACTTATAAGGGCTTTTTCTAATATTAATGTTACTTAGGCTATCTGATCAAAGTGTCTGACATGGTAAAACTTTTTACTAGTGATCTGATATGAAGTCTGAAAGAAGATTTTTTTAAGTTTTCTTAATGTGTCTTTGGTGTTAGGAACTTTGATCTAATTTAAAGTGTCTCTGTATTGGAAAATTTAAAAACTCCATGCACAATCATGGAAAGTAAACTTAAGTTTTTTTTTAATTTTTCATTGTCTTGGCATAAAGATCATTAAGAATTGGAAATCTACAAAAACACTTTGGGGCCAAAGGCATTTCATATTTTTATTGGTATAGGATGATGAAATATATTGATAGGACAAAGATGGAAGATATCAATACAAGGAGTCTGATAAAATCGTTTAGAAAGACATTGATAAATGAACCATATTAAAAATGCTGGGAAAAGATCAAACAGTCTAAAGTGCAAGAACGTGGAACTTGGATAATAGTTGGATAGCTTCTGTAAACTGAAAACAAATAACAGATAGGAAAAAAATTGACTTAATTACATTACTGTTGAAAATGCAGTCAGGTTGGAGGGGTTTAGAAAAGGAGCATAAAGACAATGGAAAAGCCATAAAGATGTCCCTAGGGTTAGGATGTCTACCATTACAAGGAAAGGATCAGAGAACTATGTTTGATTAGCCTTGAGAAAAGAAGGCTTTGAAGATCTTATCTTGATGTTCCAGTATTTAAAAGGTGGCTACAAAGAAGATGGAGAACCTCTTTTTCAAGGATTCCCATGGAAAAGGGGTATTGGGTAGAAGTTACTCCAGCAAAGATTGCAATTGGACACAAAAGGAACATTTTTTACAATGAGAGTAATCAGCCATTGGAATAATCTCCCCAGGAAATTGTGGATTCCCTAACCCTGGATAAATAAAAAATTCATCTGAGCAGGGTACTGTGACAGTTTGTCTAGACCATGTTTTGGCTATGAAAGGTTAACCAGATGATCCTTTCAACCCCTTTTGATTCTATAATTCTATGAATCAAACAAGAGCGTGGAAAAGTAAGCATGCTCATACAAATATTAAAATTACTAACAAGAGCTAAAAGTACACTGGAAAAGCATCTGTAGAAAAATTATATATGATGCTATACCAAGTAGAAAGGTAAACTGGAATCGTCTCCAAATCTTCTTTCTATGACTCTAGTGATCCTGATGAGATGTTTTTATAAATACTCTGTCCAATTTCTAGAACTGAAATTTCGAAAACAGGAAGTTTTACTTCAGCAAAGAAAAGATCTCTTAATAAAGCTCTGGAATGATCTCTCATATGGAACACTTGTTCTATAGTAGAAACTAAAGTTTGGCAAAACACAAACCAAGAAAGGATTTTGTTTCTCTTTGCAACAAAACAGGAGATGGAAAAACACCATGGACATATCTAACTGAAGTTAGATGCTGATTTTTAAACACAACCTTTTAGCAATAGTTTGAGAAGTAACAGGCATCAAAGCAATGAAGTGGTGAAAGATTAAGAATGACCGTATACAAAATTTGAGAAATTTCATAATGGATGTTGGTGCTTGAAAGGAAACGATGGTACAGTATGATCCACAGAATCAAATAAATGGAGGTGGAAAATCAAACAATTCCTGGATTTTCATATCCTGAAATGGAGTTCATTGAACTTTGTTGTAAACTGTATCTTTAAGTAAACAGATGATAACATAATATCATATTGGGATTCTTATAATTTCTATACTATCATCAGGAACTGAGTTCCTTTTCTACAGTGAAAAAATCGAGCTCGGAGAAACCTTTCTGTTGAATGAACAGAAAAAGTTTTTCAGCAGTGAAAATTTAAATACATTTTAAAAAAAAATTCTCTTAATCCAGATATGAAAAAGCAATTTCTACTTTGATGCTGCAATAACGTCTTGGCTGGTAGGGTAACAGGAAACATGAGCTTTCATGTCCTCCTTTTGTTTTTTGTGGTAATGTTAATGCTCTCTGAAGTTCATCCAAGCTCTGCTTAGCAGCTGAGGAGCTATATAAATAATTAATTAAAATATTTCATTTTTTAATACAGACTTTGGAACATATTAGTGTGATTCAGCAGCACTTTCTTCGTTAATGCTTCCTTGCAACATTTCCAAGACAACAAGGTCTTTACAATTTCTTGAGTTTCTTTTAGTGAAATATATCTGTTACTATATTCTGATAGAATGACTGTTCTAGTAAAACCTGTTTGCTCATTTTTGTCAAACAATTTTATCAGTTAAAAGATAATTAAAAAGACATGCACATTTTGGAAAAATTCTGGAACAATTCTAATTTCAGATACTAAGCTGAAAAAATATGAACTATAAAAGATATGCAGGTTCACAGTTCCATATAGTACCATGCAGATTTTACTGTGCTTTTTTCAAAAATAAGAAGGCTTCTGTATAAAGTCATATGTAGTAATGCATACATAGCCTGAGATGTTACTGCTTCTCAGAAGAGGAGTAGGTCCAATAATAATGAACATTGTCATTTTGCATAATATGGAACAGATTTGTTGGAACTGACTGGGAAAACCATAAATGCTGGGTTTAGAAAGGCTGAAATACTAAAAAGCAATATACTAGAAAGTAATGGGGGGGGGGAGGGCTTAAAAAAATGTAGACAGAAAAGTAGAACATTCAGAATAGAAAATAACAAAGCAAAAAAGATATGGAAAAACTATGGGAAAAGGGCATTAGGCAAGGAGAGTGCTGTTGCAAAGACTATCTAGCACATGCAATAAGATTCTAGTTATATCTTGTAGATCTAAGCTCTAAATATTCATACTCTGCACTATATATCTTACACTGTTCCCCATCTTCTCTCTTGCTAATTTCTTACCCTTTGCTGAAGCCTTTGGAATTTTAACCCTATTAGAGCTCCAAATATGCTTTCTTATTTCTAAAATTTAAAACACTTTGGGGAAAAAAAATCATACATACACACGCACATACACAAAATCAATAAACATTACACAGTCCTTTTTGCTATGCTAAAAGAGAGTGGTTTTCTAAACCACTTTGGACTGCAAGATAATTTCAAGGTACAATACATCTTCATCTGTCACAAATTGACATAGCCATTATGGAAGCAGAGGAGATATGATTTGCAATGATGAAAATCTGCCCCTATGAAGTTCAAAGATTCTACTTCTGTCTAAATAATATTTGAAAAAAGAGAAATCTATATTATTTTGGGCATAAAATGGCCTCACTATCCACTTTAAATTGCCTTTGTACCTTTCTATCCCCTTGTCTTGCTCTTCTTTTTTCTTCTACAGATAAGTTGCCATATAACTCCCTTAAAGGAAACAAAGAATTTGAAGACTGGCCACTAATGTACGGGTATAGTGGGTTGACCTTGGCTGGCTTCCAGGTGCTCTCCTGCTCCTCAGTAGAACAGGAAGAAATAAGACAAAAACCCTCATGAGTCAAAATAAATACAAGGGGATCATTTGCCAATTACCATTATCACAGACAAAACAGGATCTACTTAGGGAACATTTATTTCATTTTTTGCTAATTAAAATACCTTGTCATCGGTGAGAAACAAAAACTAAAATACTACTCACCCTTCCCCCCAGGCCTGACTGAATTCCTTCATTCTTGACTCCTATGGGTAAAGGGAATATAGAACAAACCATCTAGTGCAATACAAACCATAACTTAGTTCAATACAACAGACTCCTCTACCCTGCTGAGTAGAGCAGGGTAATGGGGAATGGGAGCTGTGGTCAGTTCCTAAAAGTTCTTCCATGCTGCTCCTTCTGCCTCATACTTTTACCCTCCTCCATCATGAGTCCTTCCCATGGGATACATGAGTACAGTCAGCTTCCCTGTCTCATGTAGAGACAAGTTTATGAATCTAATTTTTACTGGATTGTTGTTTATTTAGCTGATAAGAAGGAACTGAAGATAAGTTAAATGCCTTATGTTTTAAACATCACACTTCTTGGCAGAGCAACTAGGATACTACAAAACTGAAAATATTCCAATATTCAGGAAGTAGTGCTGCTGAAATGATATTCAGAGAAGTGCCAGTAAATTAGTATAATTAGTTCTGAGAAACTTCTCTGACTTATTTTGGCCCATCTATTCATCTCCATTCAAACTTTTTTGGAAGAGTCATCATGAATTTTACTTGTTAGTGTGAGTGAGCAGGAGAAATATATCTTGTGTTAATTAAAATAAAATCAAAGAAGGACTTGGCAGATAGGAAAAATCTAGGATAGATCTATGTTTCTCTAATTTTTATGATTATATCACATCTGGAAACTGCTTTATTTTCCCTAAGACACATCCACTGATAAAATCAAGTGTCACAATTCTGGAGATTTTTGTTTGATTTGGGCATTTTACTTTCTCATAGGAAAAGTGTACATTTAAAATGAACAATCCATGAAACTATTGTGCCTACAGACTTTCCCCGTGCTGAAGTGGTTAAAATATACCAAACAGCAAAAAGGACATTTTTCATCTTCTGCTATGTTTTCCTGTTTTCCTGTCAGGTAGAGAAATAAGGAGCAGGGGGAAGGGGGGGGAGGTAAGGAGGAGGAGGCGGGGGAAGTATTAGGAAAAAAAAAAAAAAAAAAGTGATATTTGTTAGAAGACCCCATTAAGTTAAGCTTGCCTGTACTAGTGGTGAACCAGTCTGGCATCTAGCTTATAAAAGAAAGAATTGCAACACAATATTGGGATTCAGGATGGGTTTATGCACAACAGACCAAGACTGAACTTTCAGGTTCAACCTCTGTGCTGCACAGTCCAGCAGTAGGACCTTTAAAGTTAGATTTTTCTTATTACAGACTTAAATGGTGCCATAGTCAGGCAATGATAAAGGCATTCCTTCATCAGGAACTGCAGCTACAGAACAAAGAGTAATGTTTGCAAACTGAAAGAGAGGAAATTTACATTAGATATGCAGAAGATATTTTTGCTGTGAGGGTAGTGAGGTAGTGGAGGGTGCCCAGAGAAGCCTGGCAACCTTGACAAGGCTGGATGAGACTTTGAGCAACCTGGCCTAGTGAAAGACATCCCTGCTCATGGCAGGAGGGTTGGAAATAGATTGTCTTTAAGGTCCCTTCCAACTCAAATCATTCTGTGATTCTATGATTTTAAAGAAACCACATGAGTTATGAGGAGCTGTGTCTTGAAGACTAATCTTCAGCCTGCCATATATTTGGCAAAGTAGGTGTTTTTGAGAACTAAAATTGAAAAATATCAAGGTCTCATGAATCTAAAAAAAGTAGTCAGCATCCAAAAATGGCAAGGAAGAAGAAAGAAGTTATCTGTAGACAAGATGGTGGTAATATAGCAGTGTAATCTCTGGTCTGAAGAAAAAATAGTGAAAAAGCATTCTTTCATGGAAATAAAATGGTTTCATACCTGAGGTTCAACATTTTGCATTAAAAAATGTCTTCCTCAAAGAAGAATAGGCCTTCTTTGAAGCTTTTTTATCAAAGTGCAGTTTTTCATTAAAAAAATTCACCTATTAAATGACAAACTTATACAATTTCAAAATAGGAAAAAAAAAACTCAAACAGAAAACACCCCAGAAATACCCTTTTTCAATATCAGCAATTAGTGAACAAGATGATTCCTGCCCACACAAAGAAACTTGAAAAATACCCATTACTGCACAAAGGTATTCAGCATATTGAGAAAACCTGTGCTTCAGGAGCACGTTGTCCTACTGGGAAGCAGCTGTGCTAGACTTTGTACTTTCTGTTACTGAACATGAATATGGAAAGCTATGGGGTGTCTATCATTAGTGTCTCAGCACCCTGTAGAATTTCATGTTATGTAGATATCCATATGAAGAGAGAACCTTGTGGTAATGTTTCTATCATGCATCAAATGTTTCATTTCTTCAACAAGGGAATGTATTAGCCTATAGTGGACATAATATCACTATTCAACATCATCTCAATGCATCCTGCAGTATAACCTTCCTGTCATGTCAGTTGGTGATTCATCTATCTCATGGCAGAGATAGCAGCAGCTCATGCTATCAATGAGTTTTTCCAAACTGTTTTGAAATTTCAAAAAGGTAGAACAAAAATAAAGAGAAATTTTTAATTCATATATGAACTAGAAAAAATTGTCCATCATCTCACTTGAAGGCTGAAAAAGTGCTTCTTGAAGCTAGTCTGTGGGGTTTAGCACTTTAATTCATACTGTATGTCTTAAAATATTTTCTTTCAGTGTTTGGGGATTTTTTGAGGTTTTTTTGAGATTTTTTGTTTGTTTGTTTGGTGGGAGTTTTTATTTGCTTTTTGGGATTTTTTTGGTTTTTTTTTTTTTTGTTTTGTTTTTGTGATAGCCTGCACCAATTTGAGTTATCATAAGCCACTTTTAATTACTTAATTTTATTTGCTTAATAGAGGAACAAACACTGGACTATAAAGAAAGCTTTCAAAACTAGGCCTGATTTTTGTTGAAGTCATGGATACAACTTGGTTTGGGGGGCGTCAGTAGGCGTTGGCCCATATAATATAAACAGTATGCATCCTCTTAAGGCATTCACAGTGCTGATTGCACTACACTGGTGTGTGCTAGACTGTCAAAATATCAGTAATTCTTAGTAAAGGTAGGCCATTGACTAGAGGGATGGAGTACCTCTTCTATGCAGAAAGGCTAAGAGAATTCAATTTGTTCAGCCTGGAAAAGAAAAGGCGTTGGGATGACCTAATTGTGCCTGAAGGGAGCCTACAGGAAAGATGGAGAGAGGCTTTTTACAAGGGCATGTAGTGACAGGACAAGGGGAAAGAGCTTCAAACAGAAAAAGAGTAGATTTAGATTAGATGTCAGGAAAAAAAATATTTACTGTGAGGGTGGTAAGTCACTGGAACAAGTTACTAGGATAACTTGAGGATGCACCATCCCTGGGTCAGGGCCAGGCTGGATGGAGCTCTGGGCCATTTGGTCTAGTAGAAGATGTCCCTGCTCATGTCAAGCAGGTTGAACAACATGACCTAAAGGTCCCTTCCAACCCAAGTCACTCTATGATTCTACAATTCTATAGTTTCATCACTGTCACAGGAGGAGTTCTTTAGGAGAACAATACATTAAATTACTTACAAGCTGGTATCTACTTATATTGCAGCACACTTCAAACTATTCTGGGCAGACCTACTTGGTACAGCTGATAATTAGATTGAATTGGGAACAGCCCAGACAGAGCTCTTGAGTTTCCATCTACTACTATTTCTATGGTAATACAGAAAAAGTAAATTTAATTATTTGATGTTTTGACAGATTGAGTTTTTTCTTCATGTTTAAACAAAAAAATAAATTACAAAATAACCTTTACTGGTCATGCAAATGTCAACCTTGTCTCAGTGCTGGCTATAAGCCAGTATGATTTCTGTTAGTCCTTTCTAAGCACCAAATCCATAAATTTCTGTGGTTAGCAGCACATAATTAAATACAATTCTTCCTAGTTATGGTACTTACTCTTTCATATACCTGTCAACTTGTTTTCCAACATCAGCTATACATTAGGCAATATGTAACCATGGCACCAATTAAATAAAAAAACATAAAAAAGTCAGACCAATTTCTTGAGTTTGCAGTTTCTGTGTTCTGGTAGATTCTTGCAGGCTATAAGATAGCAACGTTTTCTGTAAATTTTCTATGGCAGTAATTTTGGCATTGCTTCAAAATCTCTTTGCTATTTATACTAGACAAAATGCTTATTAGCACTTTCTAAAAATTTGGAATTTAACTGTCTGTATTATATAGTATACACAACTGTTCTTTATTTACTTTAAACGTAAACTCTCTGAAATGAAAGGTTATATTTTTAAGAATCTATTTTTTTTTTTTAATTTT
Source organism: Muscicapa striata striata (assembly GCA_030060385.1). Classification (NCBI taxonomy): domain Eukaryota; kingdom Metazoa; phylum Chordata; class Aves; order Passeriformes; family Muscicapidae; genus Muscicapa; species Muscicapa striata. The sequence goes on along the minus strand of JAREIS010000075.1, from coordinate 4,324,541 downwards.
TAGAATAAAAGCCAAAGTGCCTTCCTTACTTCGTTGAATAATTAAAGTTTAATGTATCACGTCACCATGCAGTGTTGAAGGTTAACTTAGATCTTAAATAATTTTGGGGAAAAAAAAAGATGTTACCTTTGAATCTTCTTTTTAACAGGAGTTTTATATTTTACCTAGAGTACTACTTAGAATGTTGGTAATTATTCTTTTGCATATACACAGGGAATGTGACAGTAATAGGCAGAAGAGCTGCAAATTCTCATTGCTTTTAAAAAAAATGTATATACTAGCCAGTTTTTCAGCTAGTGTAAATCACTACCTTCATGCAACCCATGTAGTTTTGTCACTATTATCACCCACACTACTTTTCCTAACCTTTCCTTGTTTAATCTGTACACGGTGTATGTATTATTATGAATGAAGTGCAGACCCTGATAGAGAACCTGGTACAGTGGATGAGACAAAAAAAAGAAATACAAATTGATTATGGTGTATTTTGGACCAGAACTATAACAACTTTCCCTTCAAACCTCATTAGGCATTTTCCCTTCTTCAGTCTGTTCTGCTTGCCTCTGCTCCTGCCAGTATAAAATGTCACACTTCCTAAGATGTGCAGATATTTTAAACCTTTCTGTCACATGCCTTCCACCCAGCACATTGTTTTTTCAGACAACTGCACTTTTCTTCCACTAATGATGGACTGTATTCATACCTGCTATAACACTATTTTGGGCCACAAGACTCTTTCTTTAAATCTAAAATGTTTAAGTTTTATAGGAAACGCATTATATACAAAACACTGAATTTGAATGCCAAGTCCTTCACAAAATCTTCTCTTTGATACTCAGCATTACATTTAACAGTCTGGGTTTAATATTATAAAAATAAATAGAAAATATATTAAAATTATATCACTAAGAAGTATACATAATATTTAAGTAATTTTTCAACAAAGCTGAATTTCATTCACTTCTGGGAGTTTTCTTATCTTTATTTAGGTTAAAAAAAATTAAAAGGGGAAAAAGAAAAAAAGCAGTTTAGGGAAAAAAAGTCTTCTAATTTGTAATTACAAAAAAAAAAGCCCTAATACAATTAATTTCTTTGGACTTACTTTTGTTCACACCACTGTGTGTGTATATGTGTGTGTGTGTGTGTGTGTGTGTGTGTGTGTTTCCCAAGGTTCACCCGGTTTCATTTTCATATTTATATGTTTGCATAAGGTCCATAATTTCAGGCATTTACTTGATCTAATGACTTTTGGAAGTTCTTGCCAAATAGTACAAGAGGAAGAAAAGCATCTAAGAGGGTATATTTGGCTGTTGCCTACATATGGTGTACTGTTCTGTTAAGAGTTTAAGCGTAAGCTAACTGTGGACTTGCCCAGATTAAAAAAAAGTGTTCAATAAAGTAGGTAGACAATGTATAACTTCTTAGAGCTAATCGTCTATGTGGATTGTTTTAGCATGAAAAAATAGCATATTTGTAAATCTAACTGACTTTAAAGTGATTTATTCAATATATTTCTACATTGGAAATGAGCCCTTATTAGCAATAACACATCAATTTAGCTGTACGGGCAAATTCTCTGAGGATACGTGAAATTAGGAGTTTAAATTATGTAAGAGTTTCTTACAAATTGAGGTCATGTACCCTATAAACAATGGGGAGTGAGTTTAAGTTTCTTCCTTCAAATAATTGTCTTAGATTTTGCAGTTTTCCTCATCTTTCCTTTGCCACCATAGGGCTGTCTATATTCTTTATATGCATTCAGTCTCTCCTCATATATACATGTACGTATATATGTCCATGTGTGTAAATATATAAATATATGTCTGTGTGTGTGTTTATGTATTCCTACTGAGCTTTGACATTTTAGCTGTAACCTTATCTGCTTAAATGAAGATGTATTTAAACTGATGTATCCACCGTGGTGTCAGCCAGGAAACTCCAGGGACACCTTTTTCTGGAAGAGGTCACCTTCTATCTCAATCTGATGACAGCTGTTACTCCACGTCTTCTTCAGTATGTCAAATTTTTTATTTTAACCATCCAGGGGCATTTTTGTAAGTAATTTCTTTCTCCCCTACCCCTGTCTCTTAGTCCTCTCTTATATACTTTATTTTATTTTATTTTATTTTATTTTATTTTATTTTATTTTATTTTATTTTATTTTATTTTATTTTATTTTATTTTATTTTATTTTATTTTATTTTATTTTTAATGAGACTGTGATAACTCAATTTTTTTTCCAGGTACTGAACAGATTCCTGTAGCATGGCATCTTTTTGCAGTGCTAGCCAGCAGCAATGACATTTTTCTGTCCAACAGGAGGTGTTCTAATGATACACAGCAGTAGCACTAGTTGGAGCCTAAGTGGCAGCCAATGCAGCATCAGCCCAGTCACTTCAAATTAAGTTTGGATGATGAATCTGTAGACCTGCAGAGCTTATGAGGCTGAGACACAGTTTATGTGATTATTTCTTTTTCATGTTTTTTTTTCCTTTTTCTATTACATTTGACTTTTTAAATCAAACCATGATATACATGGTTAACTTAAGGCTTCTAGACAGCAAGATGGAACTTAACTAGGATAGAGAAAAGATACAAAAAACTTGCAAAAATTGAACTTACAAGCCTGAATGGGTAGCTGGTGGCTAAAACAGTTGTAAATGAAAATTCAGATGCAGGAGCTATTCACGGTTACATTGTTGCCCAGCAAAGCACTTTGTTAGCCTAAAGTTCACTATTCTGGGAAAGAAACCTAAGAAAAATGAGGTTAATATCTTGTTCTTAAAGGAACAGCATGCTGTGACACATCATTGTATTTCTATTAAGCTTGTTAAAAATAGGCCAGTCTTGCAGTAATTTAGGAAAAACTGAAAATGCAATTGCACTACTTCATTTGAAGAAGAATAAAAGACAAAACAACCAAATATTTTTTTATTTATTGTAATAATTTGCTATGTTATAAATACAGATATAAAATACAACTGGAACATAACCTACATTATAGTATACAAAATAATTCTGTGTGCTTCTTTAATACATTTCTAAGACCACAAAAAATCTCAAAATGTATGTATATGCAACAGTCTTCTAAAGCACAGAAACTTGTAGAGTCAAATAATCATAGTTGGTTTGATTTGGAAAAGACCTTAAACATAGTTTCAATTCTCACACCATGGTCAGGGATGCCTACCACTAGATCAGGCCGCCCCCAGACCCTGTATCTTTAGGGGGAAAAGGAATGTTTAGATAATGTTTCTATAGTCATGCATCTGGGTATGATACTTTCAATCTCTTTTGAAGATTTTGCAGTGTAAATGACTCCCATAATAAGAATGCAAAGACTTCTGCAGGGCTTGATCAATTGCAAACAAAACTGTAGTTCACAGCCTTTTTTTTTTTTTTTTTTTAACAAATGGTTTTTATTTCAGAAAGTGTTTTTAGGGATCTGGGCATATTTAAATTCAGACACATCTACATGTTGACTTATAGTTGTAATAGGCTCAAGGAAGCAAGATCAATTTAAAAAATATCTTTGTGCTACAGAGTAATGCTAAGAATGTGCAGTAAGAGATGTAATATACATATAATAAATATTTCACTATATTCTTGTGTTTTAAGATAGTTTTCATTCAGGTTTCATTCAGATTTAGGATCACCACACTCATCTAGTAAATGCCAAGGTATTTGTACTAATTTTCTCTGGAAATTAATTTACATTTAAAACACTTTTGTAATACTCCAAATATCTACTCATTCTCTAGGTGCTAATTGGCAAGAATTTTCTTGATAATATCCAGTAATTCAAATTTAAATACCTATATCATCAGTACACTTGCCTTAGAAATTTATTACCTCATCTTGTCTGAAAAGTAAAAGGCATCTAGCTGGAGACAACACTCTCTGTTGCCCCATTTATTGTGTGATTGTCACTTTAAGCCTCAAAAGACTACAATCTGTTTTTTCACTTGTCTTGTCCTTTCCACAATTGACTGCATGAAGGTATTATGCATGTCTCTTGACTATCCAGAAACATATTTCATGGCTTTAACATATCAATTGCTGCCTTTAGTATTTGAACAAAGAATCTCAGAACAATCTTGTCTCAATGTATTGGAACTGCAATAGAATGATTTTAGAGGTTTGGGTTTTTTCTGTGTTTTTTTTTTTTTTTTTTAACTGAAAAAACAAACTGCAAAACAAAATTATATTTCAAACTTGATCTGTATTTAACAGTAGGTGTGCACACAAAAACTAGAAAGAAAACTTAGGGAGAAAACACCATGTCTTCATTCAGTGCCAAAGCATATAATCAGTGTAGCATAGCCAGAATTAAAGACATTAATGACCAGCTATCAGTAGTATAATACAGAGTTTTCTTCATTCCAGGAAATAGCTAATAAAATTTTAAATTCCTTTCTGTTTATGGCTTAAATTTGATAGGTAGGAAATACAACAGAGTGTACTCAGATTACCATTTTTTATAGTTAGTAGAATGTATTTGAAGAGGCAAAATATACTGTTGTACTTTCTGGAAAATTTTGTTACAGCTGTCACAGAGGCTGTAGCAATAACACTGAGAAGAATTATCTCAACCTTTGAGCATATTTCTTACTTCCACTTGACACGGACTCAGTACTTTGCCATATAGCTCAGAAAATCTAGGTTATCAGCTTTATAAAACAGCAAAGAGTGTAACTAGGGCCCAATGAAACAATACACTGACTTATGACTGAAAATCTTCACAAACTTGTTTTGAAGGAAAAAAAAAAGTCTGTATTCTTACTTCCCCTCCCACCCCCCTTATATTACCAGTGCTGTTTTACTGAAAAGTATATTCTCTCTTTTTTCACAATGTTAGGTTTTTCCCCTTCTACACATTAAAAATGTCAGAAAAAAAGAATTGCTACTTTCTAGTGTCTTAAACTAAATGTACATGTCTTTTGGATATTTGGTCCTCATCTTCAGTTAAAAGATAGAAAAAATACTCGCCGTTTATTTCATAGTTCATGTGGATATACATAACTATGTTTTAGATGTTTCTTACTTCAATAACTGGAATATGTATTTTATTGAAATATTTACAACGTGAACAAAGATGCGAGGTGTCTAGGTTTAATTTAGATTTGCCAATTTTAACATATTCAATTTCTCTTGGAGATAGGATTTAGGAGCAAAAACAAGGCAGGCCTAAAACTTAAAAGAGTACGACGAAGAAATTTATTGATAGCACAGAGAAAATAAGAAATTCGGGAATAAGATTTCCAGGTCACTCCCTCCTTCCCTCCCCCACCATATTTCTTAACAACAACATACAGAGACACTTCAGTCAGTTTTCCAATTAAATAATCTTTTCAGTTCACTCTAGAGAAAGAAGTTCCTTCTTGGCTTAGCCACAGGGTGTGTCTTCATTTCACAATTTGCATCTGCCCAGGAAAATCTGCAAACCGTGGAACTCCTCCCATCTTCACAGTCTTTCCAGAGCTGTGTTACGGATCATGTCAAAAATAACTCATGGGGTATTACTTTTAAGGGCAAGTTGTTCAAAGACAAAAGTTCTCCTCATCTCTTTTTCCATCAAATGTGTCTGTTCAACTTTCCAGTCTCCAGAACAGAGACACCCATTCCCTCGGGGCAAAGGATCCTTCTCTCAGACACTTCAACCCCCCTCAAGTATTTTCTCCACAATTTAAAAGACTTTTCAGTGTAGTCCAGTCCACCCCATAGCTTACAAAAAGGTTCTTTTCAGCCACCTTTTCATGGCATGTCCTCAATCTCTTCCCATCTGGAAACTTGGCTCTTACTTCACTAACTGTAGTATCCTTTCTGCTTTGTTCCTCTCATTCAAGGGAGGTCAGGAGATCTGCAGTCTTACCCGATCATTAGAAGGGTTAAAATTGCACCCAGGTGAAGGCAGCTGTGCCAGGATCTTTCAGACCACTCAGGCTGCGTGGGGGTGGTTTGGCTGGAACAGAGCCCAGATGCATTTCTCCCAAGCTGCGTGGGCAGCAGAGGGGGACTAGGATCTTATCAAAGGTTTCCTTTCTCCTGGCCATCAGGGACCTTAGCTGAAAATGGGGGGGCCACGGTGGCTCCCCCAGCCCTGCCCGGCCAGGCCGCTCGGGGAGGGTGCAGGGCTGGCCAGCCTTACCTTCAGAGGCTGAACTCAAAACAGAGAGATCCACTGTTCCTGATGTGATCCATGGAGGCGAAATAACTTTTTAAATTGGTTTCCCAGGCTGTCAATTATTAAATCAGCTTTCCAATTGATCCCAGAAACTCACACAGGAAGTTCTCACAGAGCGAAAAGAAAAAAACATGTGTCTGGGTGTCTTGCATGTCCTCCTTTCATGCAAGACAAGCTCACCAGGTGTTAAAGATTTAGTGTATCTAAGGATATAATATGGCTGAAGAAACTTAGGTGACTAAGGATATAGATTGTTTATGTAGCCTTAGGTGACTCCAGGATATTAGAAGACCAACGCTAAAAATAATGCAGCTTTAGAGACACCAAATTCCTTCAGAGAAACAAAAAAAAAAAAAATAAAAAAAAAAAAAAAAATCAACGAACTCTTTGGGATTTGTTTTATAGTTTGGTTGGTGGGGTTTTTTGCTTGTCTTTTAAGGAATAAATGTCGTTATTCAAATATTTCCTTTCTTTTGTTAGCTCTCATCCCACACAGCCTTATGAGAGTTTTATCTTGGCATCTCAATCACCTTAACTTCTCACCAGTTCTGTCTGAAACATTCAATTTTATCAAAAATAGTTTTGGATAGAGGCAGTGTCTCCTGTCCCAGAACTAACAAATTTTTGTCACACAGAGGCACTGTGTAAGGTAGCCAGTTTCAGGGACTTGCAGAAGGGAGTTCAGTGATGTAGTCTCCATTGCAAATGTGCTTAATCTTGCTGTTCCAGTGTAACTCCTCTATGTACTGAACAAAGATCTCAAGACACTGTGTTTACTTCGGCAAAATCCTTAGATTTTCTAAGTCAACACACCATATTCATCAGAGGTAGCATGAAAGCTACAGCTAGAAGTGATGAATGCTAATCAGCTTAGTGCTATTGTACTGCATGAGATATACAGTGCATTCAATGGGTTTTTTATATCCTTTAAAAATGTGTAAGTTATTTCCAAGTTTTTCTTTTAGTTTTGTTTGTTTGGTTTTTTTCCCCACAACTATCTAGTCAAAATTATAGGCAGTTATATTGAACACACGGATATCAAAGAAATTGGTTTCCATGGGAACCTTATCCACATGACAGTTTTCAAATGTTTTCTGCTTTACAGGTGTCATTTCAGTAATTCTAACTGTATTAATATTGCAAGTGGACATGAAATATATGACATAAAAATGATCTGTTTGTGTGCGTGTGTGGACAGAACCTAATCAAACAGCATATTGATTGAACAGCTTTTTCAACTCTGGGATTGTGACAGTTTGTGTGTTTATTGTGAACTATTCCCAAACACCTCATTTTGGGACAAATCTGAATATAATTTGTTCTGCCTCTAAGTTTTAAGCACACATACATTTCTAGAAGAAAGAAAATTAGTTTCAGCACAATGCATAATAAGTTCACTATACATTAAGGGATTGGTTCATTATGAAACTTTCACATCTGAAACCAATTTTCTTCCTGGAGGATGCTATTAAGAGTGCTGCAGACTAATTGAGATAGAAACATGGCAACAAAGCTGGAAATCTGTACAAAAGTGTGGCAACTGGTGAACCCTGCTGCCTTGATTAGAACATTAATTACAAAGCAGGTGTTAGTGGACTGTGTTAATGGGCTGCATGAAAAGTCAAGAGGACTTAACTTTCATTTTTGTCACCATCAAATTATTGAATATTTATTTCACTGCTCTTCTGATTTGTATGTGTCTGAGTAGGACTGGCGATCTTCACATGGCAAAGTCACTTTTTCATTTTTTCCTACTTTCTTTCTTTTCCATTTTATTTGTGTTAGACAAGAGGTCATTTTGAATAAGAGTATACACTTTGTCAAAAGGAAATCACTTAACAAAAAACAGGGACTACCCAAGGTATTCACTTCTTTGGTGTTAAAACCCTACCAAGGTGTATTTATCTGGCCTGAATGTACATCTCAGTGTGCAGTGTGTTTCTCTGTAGAAAAGAAGACAATCCTGAGATTACTATTTTTTTTTTGTTTTTTGTTTTTTTGTTGTTGTTTTTTAGGTACTTAATGGGTCTGTTATTTCTCTTTTGACCTAGGGAAAATCATGATTTTATGACCTCATTCCTGAGGAGAGGTATCTTCCTCTCCTATCTTTGTTTTTGAGGAATGCATATCTTCTCCTGGCTTGAAGATAATCACTTCTTCAAAATATAAGAGTATACTAACAACTTAAAGAAAAGAGACAAGTACAACATTTGCTGGAAAATTAATTTAATAATCATTATTTATGTCTAATTTATGTTGGGTCAAATAGTTCCAGAGTACAGTAAAATTAGAGGAAAAACAACACAGGTATTAAAAATGGCAGTAATAAATGGAAACAGAAGTTTGTTTTAATCAGAGAAAAGCCACCAAATAAAAATAAAAGGGAGGGCTTTATTCGATTATATAATTACTTAGAACACAAGATTGTTATTATCAGAGAATAACAATAGTCTAGATCTAATGACTTCATAAAAATATTTTCAAAGTTAATTTCTAAACATTTTGGGATATGTACATTATGCATAATTTTCCATAAATACTAATGAATAATCAATCCATTAAAGATTATGTCTGGATGATATATTTTCAATCTACCTTAATGGATGTTTGGGTCTCTTCATAGAATCTTACAAAAGCAGTGCTTCATATTTTTAAAATGTTAACAAATCTTCTCTAGTATTTTTTCAGTTCTACCATTTTTTCAGTGCTATTATTTTTATTGACACTTACTTATAATTTCCTTATTAAAAATGTACCGCCTGAATCACAAGCCTTTCTAGTCTTCTCTCAAAAGACATCATACAAAGATTTTTCTTTCTGTTCTCTAGACATTGCAGAATACACCACCAAGCAAAATTTTGTCTTTCTTTAGTATGCTGCTCTGTCTTGTAGTAGAAACAAACACATATGCCCAGATGTGAAATACTTCTTCCACTGCTCTGAAAACTGCAGTCTGGTTTATGCTGAGGGCTGTTCAAGGTGAAAGTACTATTTTGGCCATTTTCAGAATTTAGTGTATAAACCCAGAGCATTGTGCAGATTCCTACAGAAAAATATTTAACAGTAAATAATTTTGACTAACTTTCCTACACAGTAGCTACTTACTGTGGAGCATCATCAGCAGCAACTCTTTCCCACAGGGTATCCCAGCCTATAAGACATGGACCTTGTGGTCAAGGTGACTGATGCATCAGACTGAAGATAGGTTATTTGAATGTCACAAGAGACAGAGCCAAACACAGCTTTTGAAGAGAAGATACTGAAATAGATTGACTCACACATTTTTTATCAGCAAACTCTAGAAGATGCACAAAGGGCAACTGGAGAAGGCTCTCACAGGTTAGGTTCACACAGAGACTGAAGTATATCTTTAGTGCAACTCTCACCGTCCACAGCAAAAATGAGCTGGAAAAAAAGTGTCATGCTTGTCCTTGTTTCTGTCCACACCAGATGAGATCCCTGATCTTAATGGTCTGTTTATATGTGATCACTGGATATTGAATGTATATCTTATCTTGGAAACAGTCTTCTTATGAGGGCATAAATTTAAGCAAAATGCATCCTGCATTCATAACTGCTAGACAAGAAGTTGACAATTTGTACTAGCAGCAAAATTACATTTGTACTAGCAGCAAAAATTTCAGATTAATTAATGTGAAGATCCCTCTACATTCTCTACAGAATACACTAAATAATGTGCTTTTATCATTCTAGAAAGCTGCAACTAATTTTTCCTTGCATATAATTTTTGATATCTTCAAAAAGACTTTAATCCATTCAAGGTGTGTCTTTTACAAACCAAATTTTTTTGTTGTAAGCCATTACTATTATTGTAATAATAGATTTTTTTAAAAACTTGTGCATTCTGAAATCTTTCCTGAACGACTGTGTTTCTGAGAATAATATGAGGAAAAAAGATAAAAGATAATTACCATCTCCACTTAATTACCTTCTTTTAAAATGTGAAACATATTTCAAATTTAAGTAAAACTGATGGGATAATAAATAATTAAACTGCCTGAAACAGTTTTCTAGAGTTTTCTAGCCTTTTTCAGATAAACATTTAAAGTCTTTCTTTTTCTCACAAAGGGAGCAAACATGAATCAGGAATCTGATTCCAGATTCCAGCCTTTTAAAAGAACACATAACCAGTCCTGTAAAATCTTTGGGTTTGTTTGTTGTTTTTTGTTTGTTTTTGTTTTTGTTTTTTTTTTTTAAGTGTATACAGGCATTCACAGCTTACATTCTCAGTGGTTGTAAGGCATTTAATATCCATTAATTTCAATAAGAGTTATCTTCCTAAATATTTATTGAGGTTCTGTAGAACATCTAATCAGATTTCTGTCTTCAACTGCTTTTCAATGGGTCTTTAAGTGATAAATCACATTAAACTTCTGTTCTGTAAAAGTCAAGATGCTAAACACAACCTTTAATGTGATTTCAAAAAAGGTGGCTGTAGAAATTTGGCCATATAGTGCTCTGTAAAATCTAAATTTGGCTTTGTCATTGTACGTAAATTATTTGCAACAACTGTTGATTTATTTCAATTTTCTTGTTTCTGTCATCAATTACATTTTAGGGGGAAAAACACAGGTTTTTTTTAAGAGAAATCTGAAACTTTATACACCGTTTTTATTTTTCCTAAGAGAAATATTTTACCCTAGGCTACATCTTCTTGAATTTCAGAATAATGTTTAAGGACACTTATCAACTACAAAAGGAATTTCTTCTCTTACTGTAATTATACAGGAAGGCTTGGATAATTGAAACTAGCTGTAAACAACTAAAGCTGGGCTGTGTGTGAACATCATTTATATCTGTGAAATAATCTATCTTTGATCTATCATAAACATCCAAATAAGTGAAATTGTCAAACACAAATCCAGACCAAGTCTGAGGACTTATAAAGCATTGGGAAACTGATATGTAATATTGCTGGTCCAATAGGTTTGTCCTTAGAAATTAATATCTTCTGAGAAAACAATCACAGTTTATTTCTCCTAGCAGTCCCATGTGTATCATTACTCACTGTTCTTTTTAATATTATATTACCAAGAATAAGTTTTAAATATCTAAGTGATAGGGTCATCAGTTAATCAGCTTCCTACAATGGGAAGAACATTTGTGATTTTAGTGTTAAACTTTGAAGTTATAAGTCATTAGGGTGGAAATATAGTAGTGCAATAAAAATCAAAAGCATAATTTTAAATTATTTGAAATTTCTCTGTTAAAATTATCCCTATAACAACTGGGACTGATGTGCTTAATTTTCAAGCTTTGAATTATTTGAAATAAAGTTCAAATTGAAGTGTCGTTGGACCATGTCCTTGTGCATCTTGGTACTATCAGGTTTGTCAAATTTGCCATACAGAGTTTTTCAAACAAATCTATATTTTGTGTTTATTCCAAAGTCAGCTAACATTCTTACAATTACATCTGTGGGTAGGGATGTCTGATATCGTATATGCATAGACATTACCGTACTTATATATATTGTATGCTCCTTTCTGCAGATCTTAAAAAAAAAAAAAAAAAAAAAAAGTTAAGAAAGATCACTTCCAAAGCAACAATTTCCCCGGCACATCCTTTCTTACTCTATCTTGCCTCCCTTTACTTCTACTGCCTGGTACTGAGTCTGTCAAGGTCTCTTTGGTATCCATAAGTCCCAGTTTGATTGCATAGAAGCACTTGCTCCTTTTCAGTGCTGAATCAGGTCAAAAGCAGAACAGCAGCACAGGGATTGTGTGATTGACAAGTCTGCCTTTGGGATACCAGCAGACATGAAAGTACATTGGTAGCATGGGCTTCAATTAATTTGATACAGAAACAGCACAAGGAGTGGAGCTACACAATTTTTTTACATGAATCTTAAGAAATAACTAGATAAATACATTCAATTTCAGAAGCAATCTTTGGAAATCAGTCTGACACAAATTATCTGTGAGAAATTTTGATCAGGAAAAGATTTTGTGTCAAGCTCACTCCTACAGCATTTATCCTTGGAGGTTCATTTATAATGGTCTTAAAGCAAATGCTCAGATAAGGTTAAAATACTGACTGGAATTGCAGAAAAGTTGAAGCTATTTAGGCACTTGGAGAGTAAGTTTTTTATTTACTTTAATAGGTGAAAAAGGGCCAAACTGCATTAAACAAATCCCCAGTGCATTATATAAACATTTCCATTTAAAATCTGAGTCATCTACTGGCTCAGTAATTCTAATATCAAGGATGTGGTAAGCTTAAAAGTAGCTCTACGGTACTGAGTTGTAGCAAAGGCAAGCACATGCTAATTTTAATTTGTACACCAGATCATAATCTAATCAGACACACTCAATATAGAGTACACATCTTAGTGATGAAGATCAATATTATTTTGAATTCAATGTACAATTATGATTTTTTTCTTACCTGAATTTCATTCCAGGTTCTGATTGGAGCCTTTTTATTTGTGCTATTTGTCTCCAAGCATGTTTCAAAGTGCTTTGGGAATGTTTTTTACCTATGATGCATTTGTTAGTACATAAAAAATGTCTTTCTTAGGTGAATGTCATGCTTCAATGTTTTCAGTTTATTAACTTGGAAATAATAAACTTAACTTTTTTGAAAACTTTGTGCATTCTTAGTGAGTTCTTTACAGCACTGTGGTTTTTTGTCCTATGCCATCGGGAGTGAACGCTGAAGGCAGACTGAATGAAAATTGTTTTGACACCTTTACTGAAAGAATTTTAAGATCCTTTTAGTCGGCTGCAATTAGACTGTTGGGTGAGGAATCCAAAACCAATGGTCTCATTAGTAAGTGCTTCAGTAAAAACTGCCATCCACTGTGGCAAGTTATATTATATGTTGTAAATTCTCTTGCAGTCAGTGATAGCTTTTGTATATATAAAAATATTTTTTCTCCATGCATGCCAAAAATCTCTCACATTTTAGCTTGATTATCACAAATTAAATCAGAAATTAGTTTAATTCTCAGAGATAATCTTTTTCATATGATTGCATTGACAATGTGATTTCTGTAGAACAGAATAAACTTATTGACGTGAATAATACCAAGTACAACTGTTCATGCATTTCATATCTGTGCAGAAAAAAAAAAAAAAAAAAAAAAAAAAAAGTAAAACAATTTATTTTGTTTTTATTTTATCCCAATTACTTTTACATCCCCACTTTTGGCAGTATGAGTTGGCTTGGGCTGACCCTTCATACTTCTGTTATGTGATCCACCTAGCCTCACAACCTCCCAAGAGTGATTTGTCTGAAATAATTTGATGTGGATGATGTATCTTTATAACCTAATTGCAAGAGACAATAAAGAAATTTTTTAGCAGCATATGGACTAAACATAGTGATATTTCTACACCTTTTAAATGTTACTTTCAAGAACAACAACATATGTCAGAAAAAGTGCAGTAATCTGCTTTCCAAGGTCTCCTCACCATGGAAAATATGGAAAATGCTGAACACTGTGAACTGAGAAGAACACTTAGGGTTTTTAAAAAATATGAGTATTTAGCATGCTACAAAAAAATCACTTAACACCTGGTGAGGAGGGCTCTTATGAGCTATTAAATGAATAGCATTCTCCAAACTTCCTCATCTTAAATCTGTTTGTGACTCAAGGCAAATGCTCTATTGCTGTACTTAGTCCTGTTGCAGTATGATTACTTGGAAATCTGCATTTGGAAACATTTTCCAGTAGAAAATAAAAGATTGCAAATAGCATGAAATATGCTAATTTGCCTTGAATACACAGCAAATATCTCATATAGATTGCACTAAGTGCAGTAGTCTATGATAACCTGCACATTGTATCATGTACATCTTATTCCTCGATCACACATTTTTTTGGCTGGATCAATGTACCTTTCAGAGAGAAGCTGTGATGTCCAGGACAGTTCCAAAGTAAATGCACAGTAAAATATTAATAAAGCAGTATCTTGGTCCCTGAAAAGTCCTGCTGATGCCCCATATGTACTAATAGTCTTAGATAGAGAACTCATCACCCCATCCCCTTTCATCTAAAGATAATTCCTTCAGGCTTTAGCATGCAACATGCAGCTGCAAATGATTTAATCTACTGCTGCTCATTGACAGTAGCAAATGAATTCCAGCAGTTGCAGGTGACATGCCCATCAAAGTTTCCTGGACCACATTTTACCTGTCCTTGCCTGCTGTGCTCTGTCAGCTGATCAGCCTGTGTTGTGCCAGAACTTCCATGACCTAGATACATTATCACTGTAAATCACCTATAGACAGCCTGGATAGGGACTGCATGGATGCTTCATGTAATCATTCCCAAAGTATCTTGCCAATCCTGAAGTGAACTCCTAGAGGCTGAACGAAGCATGACTTTGAAGAAGCAACAGATAAGAAATGTCAGCAAGGGATGTGTTTTTTATTTGCAGAAGTTTTCTTAAGAAAATTGCAAAGGTAACAGTTCATACTTGCATCTTTAACAATGAGTTTAAGCCTTATTTCTTAGAAGTACTCTCCTACCCATCTGGTTGGACTTTTCTAATAAGTGGCAGCTGAAGTGACATCATGACAAAGACTGAGGAAGATCTATAAATAGCCTAAGATAGCAAAGACTGTCAGACAAACCGTGGACAGAATATGTAGTTCTGATGCCAAAAACCAGGAGCAGGGGCAGTAGGTAAAATGTTATTGTGACGTTACCTCAGAAGTTGCCTCAGTATTGAGCTCATATCATTTTTTTCTAATGAAAGCCCTTAATGCCATTAAAGATGGTGTTTGTAGTATTAAAGTGTGTAGATGAATATGCATAGGGACATGTTGGGTATGTGTCTAACCACCACAACCAAGAGTTATGGGTAGTAAATGCAACCACTGATGAATAGAAGACATCAATGCATATTTGAAATGCCCAGTGTGAATGGGCCTAAGGAAAAAGGAGTAGCCCATGGCCTTTGTATTTAAAGCAATGCAAACACAGTTCCTGTGCCAAACTAATCCTCCAGTCTGTTTGGAATAAACACAGCATCTGATATTGCTTGTTAGAAATTCCACAGTGTGCTTTGATTCACAATCCTCTCCCTGCCTAGGACAGCATCTCAGTTCTGAAACTGATATGTATTGAACCTTGATGAAAAGAGAGTTAGGATGATAATACTTCTTCCACAAGGGGCACTTTATTACACATATAATTTGAAAAGATTTCCTGCTCAAATCTGCTTAGATATGTTACTTTGCTTTCAATTTCCTCTTTAGTTCTAAGAGGTACATTACAAGCTTATATGCCAATACACGGCCTGGATACATAATAAGTTTCCTTTTGCTACATTAATGATATGTATTTTTCTTCCACAGTCAGCATACAAATCACAAATTATGCTGCTTTTGGTGAAGTCTTTCAACTGCTCAGTTCCTTCTACCTTCTTGTTCTCATTTGAATTTTGTTGATCATAAGTGCCATAAGAATATATCTGCTGAATGTGAGTCAGACTGTTACTCGGATTGTGGATCAGGAGCCTGCCTCATGGTCTTCCAATATATATATTTCCAGCTCATTTGTGATATATAATAAATACTTAGACAACCTTGTCATCCTCCAATTTCTCTGCCAAGTGTGATGAAGGTTCCATCTTCCTTGCAGTGTTTTAACTGACATATCTAGACCTCATTGATTCTATTCATGAAGATACCATTATTTCATTTTTTGCTTCTTTTGATTCAAGATCTTGCATTTCAGTTTGGCCCCATCTTGAAGACTAAGAATATAGTTGTAGTGGTTGCAGTTCTTTTTTTTTTTTTTAATGTAGTCCTTTTTTTTCTTTTTTTTTTTTTTTTTTTTTTTTTTTTTTTTAATGTAGTCAGTATGCAGTAATAGAACTAATGTGACTCTTCAATATTTCACTCTTTTTCTGATTTTATACAATATGTAGAACTGGAATATGGCTAGATCGGGGAGGTCCCAGAAGAACATTACAGAAAAACCACATCCCTTGAAAATCCTGTTCTCGGAAAAGAAGTATTCTCCAGACAAAACAACTTTTCTTCTTGCCAGGAAAGAAGAGAGCTTTGTTCTTTGCCAGGAGAATGGGCTGTCCTTGATAAACTTCCTCTTATATTACCTATGCATAAATAATAACCTGCTTTGATTTTTAATTTATTTCTTTTGTCAGACAACTTGTGGGATTTGTGTGTGAAAACCTGGTAATAATTAATATCTTCAGTGCTGATGTGTCATTTTGATTAATTTCCTTTCTCTTGCACACAAGGTCTAACTTAATGCTTTCAGTAACAGAAATGTCTTTTCCTTCCCACATTCTGTCCTCATGTAGCTTGTAGAAATTGGATGGGTTCATAATTGTTACATCATGTTTGCTATTTCCAGAATTGAGAAGCATTTTCATTTCCTGGCAGGCCATTTTATGGGAATTTTCATAATTCAAAATCTAATGGATCACTTTCTTCCTCTTCCTCTATGGCCACACGACAAAGCAAAACAATCTATCTTTTAGTAAGTCTATTTCCCCATTTCCTTTTGAAATTCTAGAATGATTACGAATTTTCCTGGTTTTGATATTTAAGTGGTTTTTTTTTTTTTTTTTTTCCTTAAGCAAATCCTAATGGCTTTTCATATGATCAAAGCTGTGAAATTAATCCCTGCAATTCAGCTTAGAACTGTTGATTCATCTTAGAGCTGTTATCAGCCTTAGATCCATTTTTTTCCTGTCTTGTTTGTTCAAATTTTTAAAATACACTGCATATTTTATTTAATTTATGATATATCAGACATTTCATAAGAAGAACCATCTTGGAAAATTTGAGAATAATTATTGAGAAATTAATAGTACTAGGTACTAGTAAGAGGTAATCTTCAGCAATACATTTCTCTGGAAGATCACACACTATCAAGTTTAAACCTAGGTTTAAAACTAGCCAGCCACTAGATCACTCAGTCACTCCTCCTGCCCCCATCTTGATGAGAGAGAGAATCATAAGTCTAAAGTAAGAAAATTGTAGGTTGGAATAAAGACAGTTTATTGGGACAGAAAAAGAAAAAATAACAATAAGAAAAAAAAAAAAAAAAAAAAAAAAAAGAAAAAAAAATTGAATATACCAATAAGAGATGTAAATGAAAATTATTGCTCACCATTCCCAGCCCATTGTCAAGCAGTGGCTGCCCAGTCAGCTTTCCTCCTATTTTATATCCTGAGAATGGTGCCATACATTATGGACTATCCCTTTGGCCAGTGTAGGTCAGCTGGTCCTGGCTGTGTCTCCTCTCAACATTTTGTGTCCCACCAACCTTCTTATTTAGTTTAAAAACAACTTAGCAATCACAAACATCACTGTATTATCAGCATTATTCTCAGACCAGATCCGGAAAACAAGACTGTACCAGCTCCTAGAGGAACAACCAACCTAATCCAGCTGAAACCAGGACACAGACTAACACTGTGAAGTTTGGTTTCTGAATTCTGAATTAGATCTTTCATTAACTGGGCTAATAAATTAATAAAAAAACCTTCAGTTTAGGGAAATGATTGATAAATATAAAGCCATGAGATTCTAAAATACAAATACTACCTTAGACTGTTTCTTTAGTGTATTTGTTAAGAAAATTTAATTTCATCCTCTTTCATAGATTAAAACAACATGTTGCTAGAAATTAGGCATGTGCTTAACTTTATGTAAATATTGTTTGACTAAGTATCATTCATGAAGTAGCATATTCCAGTGATACCCTCTTTTTTTGGTCATTAACACAGGATAAGATTCAATCCTTATTGCTCATGTATGTTGTTTTTTGTTTGCATTACATATGTGAAAAGCCTAAATCATATATTAACACCAGATTCAAATAGTGGTTTCCACCTTTTCTCTGCAGCTTTAAAGTCTCATCTTTGGGAAAAAAAAAAAAAATATTTTTACAAAGTAAAAAGTCCATGTTTCCTTTTTTTAAATTCAGGCTACAGTTGTTAAGGGGCAATGTATTTAAGATAGAAAGTCCTAATAACATACATTTATAAAGAAAAGCTTGTCAAGTGTTTAATAGTGATACTAAGCAATTATTATGACACTGCAAAATGTAATCAAAGTCAATCACAGATACTTTTCCCAGGTTATATACCTCCAAACTACTAAATTGTTAAATTGCTAGCCATTAAGCTCAACCTCATTCCTGCCTCTTAGCACAGGAGATAAAAATTGAGAGTTTTGATGAACAACTCGATGTCAGAAACACCATCACAGTTCATCTGTTCCAGCAATCTGCTTTTCTGGGGGCACCTTTTGGGTTTAAACAGCAGTTATGATGACAGTAATGATTCCAGTGTACCTCTGATTCAATGATTACAAAAACGCTTGTGTTACCTGTTATGTAGTTAACCTGTACTTACTATTTGTTTCACATTCCCTGTTACATATTATGAGTAGACATATTAAGCCAGAAGCACAGTAAGAGAAAAAATATGTTGCATCAGGCCTTGCAGAGGACCAGGTGGGGGGTAAGCATGCCCTAAAACTCTGGGTACTGTTTTTTCCTGTGTAGCTAGATCCTCAGCAGCTACTGAAGTCAGGGGACAATGAAGGATTGAAGGAAGTAAAGGAAAGCCCTTGCACTTGAAGATATTATTTCTGAAGCTGGAATTAACCTAGAATGTGGAATAGGTGATATCTAGCATGCACTGAGATTGCTGAAGATTTCACTTGAACATTTGTGATCTACAAAGAAAAGCTGTCTGTGATCAAAATTTATTGTTTAAAAGAGAGAAAATGTGATTTTTGGAAGCTAATATGAAAAGTCTGGTGTAGTGAAGATTTAGAACCTGGTCTGGAAATAAATTTTTGACCAGGGTGACTGTAGAAATCGATGCTTTAAAATCTACCTGTGTTCACAGTTCAGTTAGTATCAGTGAAGAAAACAGAGTTAGTACACCAGCACTTGATTCTGTTTGGAGGGCAAGCAGCCTCTAAACCCCCCTAGAGATGCAAAGACTTTCCTCTAACTATTCTATGAAGTTTAGTGTGGAGCCACCCCACTTACTGACTTGAGTTGTTACTGTTGGGTTCCAGCCACCAGAGAATCATTAAAATGTACAATAGAGCGTCACAATGCCAGAGCCCGAGAATTCCACAAATCTGTGTCATAGCAGAGAACACAGGACTGAAGGGAAATCATTGTAGTTCTTATGCAGATTTAAGCTTCAGTGTATAATTTCAGTAGAATGAGTCCCTATCAAAATGGAGAACTAGCAATCTAGTATGGAAATTCTGGGGCCTTCATATGAGGCTACAGGTTTCTTAGGACCAGTACTTATGTAGATAGAGATATATACCTTATCTATATCATATGTGTTTCTTTATATATATGATATGTTTACACACATTTGAACATGCATCAATACCAACAAACTAATCTGAAAATGATATACGTATAATGGAAATATATATGCATGTACATTTCATACTATAAGAAATGCCTGCATTGGCAAAAATGCCTCTTTGGAGGAATGTTTTATGGAATGGGGCTGTTGCCACATAAAACTTTGACAAGGATAATTATAATGCATTTCAATATCAGGGCAAAGCATAAATCAACACACTTTACAGTTTTGCTTTTAAAAAATCCTCTGAAAATCCTCATATGTTCAACTGGCTTTCAAGATATTTGAATGTGTTTAAAAAGCTGTGTTTCATTATTGAAAATGTTGTTGGTAATTCATGGGCCTTAGAAGAGCACATATATTCATCCTGGCAAATAGTGTTCTCACTATTGCTTGTCGCCTAAGAATATAAATTAAACAAAATGTACAGGTGACAAAATGTGAACACGGGGGACTCATATATTTCATGAATGTTTCAGTGTTTCTGCAACCTCCAGATAAGTTATATGTCAAAATTAAATTATTCCACTGAGTTGTACTGTGAAAAAAAAATTGAGAAAAAAAAGTGTGACACATCTGATCTTATCACATTTATTTGGGGAATGCCTGGATTCCCCATTTTGAACATCCAGTTGAGGGTTGGGCTAGTGGAGTACCTCCAAATGTAAATAAAGGCCAGATTTGGGATCCCTTGACAAAACTGAATTGCCACAATTCTATTGGTCCTGTTGAGATGCATCCCAGGGTTCTGTGGGAGCTGGCTGATGTTGCCCTGATTGTCTCCTTTGTATTTAAAAAGTCATGTCAGTCAGGGGAAGTCCCCAGTGACTGGAAAAAGAAAAACATGATTCTGATTTTTTAAAAGGAAATAAAGAATCCCCAGGGAACTGCAGACCAGTGAGCATCACCTCCATGCCTGGGAAAATCATGGAGCAGGTCTTCATGGAAACACCATTAAAAGACAAGGAGGTGATCCTTGACAGTCATGGTTTACCAAGGGCAAATCATGTGCAGCCAATCTCGTGGCCTTCTATGAAAGAGTGATTGCCAAGGTCAACAAAAGATTATTGATTTACATAATCTACCTAGACTTCTGTAATACCTTTAATACAGTCCAAAAAATCATCCTTATCTCTAGACTGGAGAGACCTGGATTTGACGAGTGGACTATTCAGTGGGTCAGGATATGGATGGATAGATGGATGGATGGATGAGTGGATGGATGGATGGATGGATGGATGGATGGATGGATGGACGGATAGACAGATACAGACAAAGAATTTTGGTCAATGGCTCTACGTCGAAGAGGAGGCCTGGGATGAGTGATGTTCCTCAGGGCTCTGTCTTGGCACTGGTGCTCTTCATCAGTGACATAGAGTAGGATCAATTGCTCCCTCAGAAAGTTTGCAGATGGCACCAGGCCGAGCTTTACATTTGACAGAGCCAGATGGGATGCCATTCAGGGTGACCTGGACAAGTTTAAGTGGGCCCATGAGAACTTTATGAGGTTCAACAAGTCCAAGTTCACCTGGGAGGGGCTGATGCCTTTCCCTGGGTCCTAAAAATTAAGAGCCAGACATGGTTAAGGGAGATAAAGGGTTTTTATCTCAGTATTTTAATAAGGATCTTTATGGTGCACCACTTCACCAAGGTGGAATATCCTGAAATGCACACACACAATAGATTGCATATACAATTTATAGACCTTACAAATTAGCAAATCTAACAAAGATGCCCCAATGAGAGGCTTGAATGAATAGCATGATATTCCCCCACCCCAAAGAATTCCCCCCTGGCTGTGCTAATCTTAATTTACAGGATGTATTCTAAAGAGGATTTAGGTTTCTCAGGATTGCATAGGGTTTTCCAACGTCCAATTGCAAGACCTTTAGGATGTTTGGTCTACTGGCCTAGCAGAATACTAAGACTGTGCTAAATTATCAGACTTAAGGAATTACAAGTATGCATGCTAAGAGAACTGAGAATACATAAAAGGTATATAAAATGCATATAAAACGTATATAAAAGAAAAGGCAAAAAATAATCATGGTATCAGGGCAATCCCAGACAAGTGTACAGACTGGGAGAGGAACTCACTGAGCATTGAGAGGACCTCTGCAGTGAAAAACTTGGGGGTTCTCGTGGGCGGAAAGCTGGATATGAGCCAACAGTGTGGATCACAGTCCAGAAAGCCAACTGCATCCTGGTCTGCATCAAGAGAGGAGTGGCCAACAGGTCAAAGGACTAATGATCCATTTCAGTCCAAATCCTCAGGAAGTATAAAATGGAATAGCTTTATTGAAAAAACACTGTCTCTAAAAGCTTTTTCATTAACATGAATGTTTTGTTAATCATAACCAGCTCCATAATCTTGATTACAGGGGAAAGTATACATTTATATAGGTTAGCAAGATTTAACTATGTCTCACAAATATTTCTGAAAGCATTGAATTATTGTTGTGAGTTATGTTTTTTGAAAAATTTTGGTTGTAAATTTTCTTGTAAAAGAAAACCTTCAATTTTTTTAAAGCTAGGCTTTTAATCCCCCTAATACTATCTAAGATAATGCTGGGAGAGCACCTTTATTAGTCTCTCAAGCAGCTTGTCTATTTATCCAAGCATCAGGAAAAAAGAACATATCAGATTCAGATAATCAAAAAGTCACAGAATGGTTGAGATTGGAAGATCACCTTGTCCAACCTCTCTGTTCGGTCAGGGATATCCAGACCAGGTACTCTGAAGTATGTGCAGAAGAGTTCAGAATATCTGCAAGGAGGGAGATTTGTCCTGGGTACCGAGGAAAAAAGAGGGCTGAAGAATCTAGCAGAGTTTAATTCCATACCTCCTTTTTTAAAAATTTTGCATTAATAATGTTGATTTTGCTGTTCATTTTTCTTATTTTATTGCTCTTTCTGTTTGTGTGTTTGTGTCAAATAAACAGTTTTTATCTCAAGTGGGAATCTCTGTTTTTGGTCTGCCACTTATCAGGAGAAAGGGTGAAAGCAACTCAAGCATGGTTTAATTTTCCAGCTGGTCTTTAAACCAGCACAAGACTGCGCAAAGTTCCTGGGCAATCTGAGCACAGAGAAAAAGTGTTTTCTACAGTTCAGGAGGAACCTTCTGTGTTTGTGCCAGTTGTCTCTGGGCCAGTAACACTGATTGATAAAATCTCCAAGACTTCTCATCTCCTGGCTGATGGCTCATCTCATGGCCCCAGCTCTCTCAGCCTTTCCTCACATGAAAGATGCTCCAGTCTCTTCATCATCTTTGTTGCTCTTCACTGGACTCTCTCTAGGATGTCCAAGTTTCCCTTGTGCTGGGGAGCCCAGAACTGGACCCAGCAGTCAGGTGTGGTCTCACCAGTGCCGAGCAGAGGGGAAGAATCACCTCCCTTGATCTGCTGGAAGTACTTTGTCCAATGAAGCCCAGGAGACCATAGACCTTTCACAAAAGGGCACATTGTTACCCCATGTATAGACACATCTGGACTTGTCCTGGAGCATGCTGATACAGACATACATAGACAGGATAGTCCAGCTTGAAATATCATTACAATATTTGCATATTTATCAACATAGATATTTAATAAAGTCTCCTAGAGGAGGTTTTTAGTTCTAAATATTAGTTATTAAATGACTGCTGATTGAAACTGAATTTTGAAATATAATTTAACTGATACTGATTCCTTCCTTTGATTTGACGTCTGAAGATTAACAAGAATGTTATAAAAGGACAGAGAATATCTATTATGTGAAGATAACAGGAAAATGAGTAAAAAAATAGCCTACAGAGATATATTTATCTAAATTATTTCTAAAGATATCTGATTTAAATTGTTGTTTTTTTAAAAAATTATGCACAATTTTTTATAACATAAATTAAATTTAGTCATTTAATATAACAAAAATTAGCTGGATATAGAGGACTGTTTCTGTCACATTATACACTTGATTTTTCTTACATATAGAGCTGAGCTTTTGGAAAATGTTGGGAATAATCTAGGAGGCCAGATATGGCTGAGCTGGCAATTGCTTCTAGGATCCACACTTAGAGCAGTCAGAAGTAGTCGGGAGCTTGATTTGATCCATGTTGCACAAAAATTGAGAGAAAGCCTGCCTCAGAGAGATGCAATCTAAATGAAAATGACAGACAACAAGGTGCAAGCACATAGTAAGCATCAAAATGCCTCAGTGCCAGGGTCAGTATTACAGTTCAAAATCCAATCCAGTTATCAATTATTGTTTGTAGACACTTTCCAAGAAAGTAGTACAGAAAATTAATTTACACTTCATTATTTC
Source organism: Muscicapa striata striata (assembly GCA_030060385.1). NCBI lineage: Eukaryota > Metazoa > Chordata > Aves > Passeriformes > Muscicapidae > Muscicapa > Muscicapa striata. The sequence continues at coordinate 4,300,707 of JAREIS010000075.1, read as the reverse complement.
CTATTGTTTATGGACCTACTTCTGATTAAACACAAAGCTGTTAACAGGTTTTCCCTTTTATTATTTTTTAATCTTGTGAATGGGATTATTTGTTTATATGTAACATGCAGTTAGATGTCAGCACTTACAATCAGAGTTTGTGGATTTGCATCAGAAATCTGTGGAACAGATTTCACTTAGGATTTTATTAAGATAGTAACATGATTTAAGCTTCATATTAGACCTACTTATTGATTTAATGTGGAGAACATTTTAAAGATAATTAGGAGAATAGAAATAATTTTGATAGGATTTTGAACATTTTTTTCTTCATAATTTGTAGACATAACCTATATAAACCAGAACTAAGAAAGAATTCCCACAAAAGCTTATGCAATTGGAGATCCCTGATCACTTTAAAGAATGGTTTGCAGTAATATTTTGCAGAATATAATAAATTAATTAGATGAATATGAAAGAACACCTGGCTGTAAATGAAATTTTCTTCTTTTCACTTTAGTGAATTTTCTTACAAACAGGTTCTTCCAAGGGAACTTTGTTAGGACAAGGCCAAGAATTCTTGAAACTACTTCTAAAGTTCCACAAATTATCGTGATTTAAAGTAAATTTTAATACAAAGTAAATTTCTCTCTATTTATTTAAACATATTTTGTAATTTTAATAACTTTTGTTCCGTGAAACATTTACAGAAGTCATCTCCATTTGGTGACATTATCCGTTCAGCCCAGAATAGCTATAAAGAGATGTACAAAAGATTAACCACAAGACTAACTTTTCTTTCACTAAACTGATGATTATGACTTGGACAAATTGTTTAGGTAAAGACACTACACTACAGAACTTATAAGAACTAAAGTAGTTTTGAAGATAATAAGATAATAAGACAATCTCGGTTTTCTTTAATAGTAATTTTAATGTTCAGGGAAAGTAAAGGTTTATGAGTTACAGATATCACAACTGATTTATGGTTGACCATTTAAAGAGAAAAATGCTATTTTTCTGTTAATAGGAAGAGTTAAAAAAATGTAAGATCTATACAATGCATAAGGTATCTAGCACTATCCCCATTGAATTAGGATATTCTGTAAAAGTAGAGCGTGAACAGGAACACTTGTAGAGTTTGTGAGGGTAGCATATGAAATCCTGTGTGACTTCTTGCTGTTACCTAAAGCTCTTTCTCCTAAGAACGAGTAAAATTGTAAAGCAAGTTTCTCAATACACTTTCCTAGAGCTTTTAAAATCTATGGTTGAAATTTCAAGATGGTAATCAGTGTTGTATCTTTCTGCTCTATACTCTATTTTGATTTTGACCGATCAAAGAATATGCTATAGGAAAGCAAAAGAATCTGACAGTCAGGAATGCATGATATTTTAGCATTACACTTGTTACCAAACCATCTTAAAACAAAACCTTCCCCTATTTTAAGAAGTCCCAGAGGTGTAAAGAGAAAACAAGACTCCAAAATCTTGTTCAATCAGGGCTGTCTAGCAGCAGTTCTGAATATTTAGTACACATATTGAAAACATTAAAGTTTCTCAATTCAAAACATTAGCTGAAAGTAAAATGCTTATCATTCTTTTGCAGAATCTGGAAGCAATAAGACAAAATTTCAGAGCAATTGTTATAGTTTTGTTTTTATCAAACTGAGCTGAAGCTTTCTGCCTCTGAACACACTTTTCAAGACCAAAAAAGATATGATGTCAATTCTAGTAATTTAGCAATCCAGTAGTTTGGAGATGTAAGATTGAGAAAAATATCCGTGTCTGGATTCAGTCCAATTTTTGCAGTATCATTGCCATAATCACTGGTAAACTAATAGTGGCAAGTGTTGGTGGCTGCAGAAAACAGTATAGAGGGACAGAGTTCCTTATAGACTTGTAGTACAGCCTTATTCTTCATCCTTTTGGTCTTCAGTACAGAATCACAAGAGAAATTTCCTTACATTATTTAATATATTTATGAGCTTGAAATTACTCCGATGAAAAGCTATTCTAACACGAATCATTTTTTGAGATAGAACAGCAAAACAATTCTGAAGTCTCACTATCTACATTAATAAGGTAATTTTGACAGCATCAATAAAAGAAAAACGAATTAAAGACCTCATGATAAAGTTCTGTTTTTAACAGAAACTAATTAAAAAACTCCAAACAAACACAAACAAGAAAAAATAAACCAAAACCCCCACATACCCAATCTACAATGTGATTCTTTGGCTTCTAATTTGAAACACAAGCCTTTATATATGATCTGCTTTTCCCTTACCATTTATATTTCTGGATTTCATTTTTCATACAGAGCATTTGGAAACACTATTAACAGCTGATAATAAAGGCTAAATACAGAGGATAAAGAATAATTGTCAATGCTCAAAGTAAACAGATACATCCCCTGCCTCTGAGGAATCTGCTTCTGCCATGAATACTGATACATCTTTTGACATTGAAAGTGATGAGTTAGGTGTAATTTCAGTTCAAGACAGCAGATTACAAGGTCAAAAGCTATCCACTTGAGATCAATCTTATGTCATCATACAGAACTTAAAATCCTTGGTATAAAAATTCAGTAACAGAATAAGCAGAGTACTATTGTTCTTTATCTTTTTAAATTTGCATCTGAGAGAGGTGATAGTTATGATTTAACTTGAGACAAACGGTACCAGAATAAAAAATAGGAAAGCCAAGCTGGAGCTCTTATACTGCCTTTAGATCCAAATCTATCCAAATGAGACTTTCTGAGTGGGCACACATGCCAAAAGCAAATGTTCCATGAAGCGTTCCCAGTGGATCTGAACATGGTCACAGCCTTAGGCACAAGGATCAGAATGATTTACTGTCAGACTAGGCACCTCTGCTCTTCCTTGCCATGAGAAAAAAAGTTTGGTAGCTTGCTCTGAGGGCAGGAAAAACCACAAAGAGACTACTCCTAGCAGCTCCTAATAGGAGTGATAAATAAGTCCCACTCCCACTGTTTGTAACAATTGCCTGTGAAAGTTTCCATGTATTTATGAGCTTGTGGTGTATCTGCTCCTGAAGGATTCTGAAATCTATTTTCTTGGTCAATATTTTTTAAAAGAAAAAGACTGTTTTGTTTTATTTTAAATGTATCTATAAAAACAATTAGATTCCAAAATGTCTGTTACAATACCTGCTAAAGCTTTCCTTCTGAAAATATAAATATCAGATCCTCACTGTCCTTTTTGTAACCAAGGGGCTCAAAGGCATTGTGATCCCATTAAGGAGAAATCAAATTTCACACCAATAAGTGTAAACAGAGAAGAAACTGCAAGACCAAAAATTGTATCTGTAGCTATGCAACAACTGAAGAATTTCTCAAGAGACAGAGAGATGTAGTTCCCAGGTATTAAAAGGATATTTTTTTTCTCTACAAGTAAAGCTCAAAAAGCAGGCCAGAAAAACCACAATTAAGATACTATACAAACAGTTCATAAAACCATACACATAATAATTGCTGCATTTAGTTACACCAAAAGAATTTCTAGCACAATCTGTACAAGAGCTGCAGTAATCCAATCACCTAGCCAGAAGCAGAGGGAAAGAAACAAAACACTCATATTTCACTAAGGCCTCAAAATTCAGATTCTGTAGCCAGAATCACCAGAAATGAACTGCACTGGCTTGTCACTCACCATCTACATCATATTCAGTCCTGACTGAAAATGAAGATGATTGAAATATGTTAAAAATATTTGTCCTTAAGTTACTGTGAAATCACAAGCGAGGAATATAACAAAACTATTCTGGTATAAAACATGTGAAAATTCATCTTTAGAGCAGTCTCACAAAACAGGCAACATTAAAGATTATTTATTAAAGTTATCTTCTCAATATAAAATTAAAAATTAGAATTAATACAATGCTAAATAGTTAAAACTTAAACACTGTTAAATCAGTGAAATCCACCAAGTCTGGCAGCAAATTATTCTAGATGCTGAGGCACAGATTTGGCCACAAACTGGAGACTCATTAAGAAGGAATAGCCATGTAATGGTGGAAATTTAAAATAACCACAGATACCAGCTTATTTTATTTAGCTCAGATCTAGAATTATTGACTTTCTTGCTGAGTCTGCTGGTCAGAGTGTTAGCTGAACATCAACCACAGTTTTAACCATTAAATTTTCCTTATTCTTATTAATTTTTTGATTCTTGTTAGTTGTATTCCCCTCACTACTCACATTTGCATTAAGAAACATCTTTAGGTTTTAGGCTTTACATCTTTGATCTATTCGGATTTATGGTTGTTTACAGCTGCCCTGATAATTTCTTCTGTCTGTTATAGCCTCCAGAGGAGATAATCCAGTAGATTTTGCCTTAGGCCAGGCAGAGTTTCATTTTCATTGTAGAATGCAAGGAGGCTTGCCGGATGGTTTCTGAAGGTGGAGAGAGTTACAAACGAGACTGAAATAAAATTTTGCCATGGCTAGTGAAATCAGGACATAGGAGTACTATTTTTTTTTTTTTTGTTGTTGTTGTTTTTCTACCTTTCTATATGTGGTTTGCCATTAAACAACAAAAAAAAAAGAGAGGTTTTAACTGTTTCTTAGTAAGCAATACATTGACAGTCTGTTTCAAGACCTAGAGTCTCAGGTATGACAAAGTATCAGATGACAATCAGGAATGTTTAATCTCCCATTCATGTCTAAACCCAAACCAAAATCAAACTACATTGCTTGTGGTAACACAGATACAGCCAAAACTATCTACAGTAAACCAAACTTTTTCCAGCAGTAGCAGATACAGAAATTTATATGTTATGTGTAGAAGAAATAAATTAGATATTATTATGATGTTTTTCTCTAGTCCTCAGCTGTAACCTTAAACTTCTGATTCCCATTAGAGTATCAATTTGCTAATTTCTACTGGTTCTCTAATGACAAGTTTCCTCCACTCCTCACAGATTTATGCACTATATTCACTAGTACCATCTGTTGGCAAAAACAAACCATAGATTACCCAAACAAATAAACATTATTATCTAAAACAACTTAGTGACTTGGAAAATGTGTTGTGACCTGGAAACATTTATGTTTTTTTAGCTTTTGTCTTCAGTGATATTTTCTGCTTTCAAGACCTATGTAGACAGAACTTACCTAAAACTCTCCTGTGGTAGAACCTAAACCCAATACATAGGAAAGCAGCTGGTGAATTGATCTGGTGCTCCTGACAAGCCTCACAAAGCTTCTTAATTTTCTCTCTCAGATTAAATTACATGCTTAAGTGCCATCAGAACTTGAGTTTTACTGTACACTTTGACATTAAACTGTTTCTCATAAATTATAAAAGTGAAAAAAATGTAATATTGAAGTACTGTAATTCTGAGGAAGGAAGGAAGGAAGGAAGGAAGGAAGGAAGGAAGGAAGGAAGGAAGGAAGGAAGGAAGGAAGGAAGGAAGGAAGGAAGGAAGGAAGGAAGGAAGGAAGGAAGGAAGGAAGGAAGGAAGGAAGGAAGGAAGGAAGGAAGGAAGGAAGTTCTCTTTCATCTGTGGCTTTATGCTTCAGGATAATAAAAAATAATCTTCTGTCCAGGAGCTCCATAATATATACCTGTATGATGGAGACAAATTTTCCAGATGTCAGAAAAGAGCAATATTTCCCGCCATTTTGTATTTAAATTATTATCTTCTCTTTCTGACTTGAGTAAGGACAGTCAGCAGAAACTTGTTAGTGATAACATTTTTTAATCAAACTGAGATTGAACCCTTTTATTAGTAAGGTGTTTTCTTTGGTTTGCACAAATGAGCCATTCTTGCAGTAGTTTCTTTGAGCTCAAGTCTTGCATCAATTTATTTGCATTTTGGCTAGTGAGCAACTTATTTTCCACCACAGCACTACATTATACTCTGCACACAGAAAAAACCCAGCAATTTAAGAACATACCAAAAATCCCCAACCCAGATGACTTGCAGAGATTTCTTCTACCATACAATAATATTTTCTGTTTTAAAGCAAATTTATATTAGTGACCCTCTAGCCTTTCTTCAATGAGGTTCACTAAGGTTTAGCAGACTTCATTGTAATACCAGTAATTTCCTTAGTGTTGTGTAATTTTAATCAAAAAATTAACTGCTGATGTGATAGAAATATTAGCAAGTTACAACTTGCATCTTCAGATTTATTATTACTGTACCATATTATAATACTTTTAATCAGAAATTCATAATTTTTCTTCTCTCCACTGATAATTCAAGATATTTGCAAGATTAAAAAAATCAAAAAAACACAAAACAATTTTACTGATTCAGAAAAATACATCCTAGCCTTCTATTAAATTGAAGGTTATTTTACTGGCTTTAATTTCTGTCTTTCCACCACCATTTAATGGTCTATTATTTTACATATTATACAACTGTTAAATATGTAGATATAGTTCATAAATATATTTTTTGCACATGTGTATTCCTTTGTGTTTTTTTTTTTTTATGCAGATGCCAGTCCTGCAGATAGAACACACCTCCCTGCACATGCAGTTCTGATTTATTTGATTACTTTTGCTAGCCTCCAGCTATTCATATTCCAAGTACTTATTCGCTTTCCTTGACTGAGGATATTAAGAAACAAATATGTTTGTATATGATTAGTCTTTCAAAACATAGAATCTATCATAAAACAATATAAGAGGACTTTTTTTTTTTCTGTGATGGAAGAGAGGCTGATTCTGTTCAAAGATTTTAGAATGGAAATTATTTTCAATTAAAATAGAAGCCAGACCAAATAATTCAACTAGTCTTCATCTTTTTGCTTAGCCCTTAATGTATTCCTCCTGTATTTGTATGATAAAGACCATTTATTGAGCATCACTACCCAAATTATACAGTTTTGATGTTGGATACTAAGACTGTCATCTAGTAAGTAACAAACAAAGGGTATCTGTGAGCAGCTGACCAATAAATTGGACTTCATAAAAAATTCAATACCATCCAGCAAAGCATTGGGATATTGCTGGCTTCAATTTATGGAAAAGAATTTTCACAGACAGTGTGCCAATCATGCAAAAGGGTGGTTGAAAATAACTGTTGGATTGGCATATTAATGATCACAGGAGACCAATGTAAATGTCATGAACTATTGGGAAAGAATAAACTGAGCACTGCTACAAGGCCTCATGTGTTCCCAATGTGCACAGATAAAAATTTTATCACAACAAACAGCATGGTAGTTTGCATGAATTATTAAATCATATGCATACAAGAGGGTTTGTAATTAAACAGAAAGACTTACTGAGGATTATAGTAACTGACAGTGTCTAGAGCCTGCAAAGTCCAGCTATAAGTCAAGAGACTAGCATATAAGATTGCTTTTAATTTGTACAACAATTTGTGAGATATTAATTTATAACATTTTTTGGATATTGCCAAAGAGGAGATGAATATACAATTAGTCTTTCAGTATGCATATGTCAAACATTAAAGTATCAAGCATATAGCATTATTTATATGCAATCACATTTATCTGTCACAATAATATTAACTCCATCATAATAAGCTATTTAATGAAGAAATTTAATTTAAATTGACTATTTTGTCCTTTATACATTATTATGTATGAGCCCTTCTAATATGCCTCGTGTTTTACATTTTTAGCAACAGATTCACATGCTTGAAACTCTCAAGGGCTTATTTTGTATTTCAGTGATGAACAATTCAGCCTTAAGGTACTTAATTCAGATTATAAGGCCTGTGACATTTAGAATAATACTGGAGGCTCCTTTTCACACCATTATGTACACAAAGTCTTGCAGTATGCTAATGTGTGCAGAAGGTCAGTAGCTCTCCTTTCTTATTGCCCTCTACCCATAGAGAAAATAAAGAATGTACTTTGTAGAAACAAGTAAAAGTTTTCAATTATGTTTTCCTTTCATAACCTGAAGTAAGAGGAGACATCAAATAGCTTTATATTAACTCTCTTTTCCCCATCTTTTTTTACCTACTATAAAGGATTAAGTTGCATTATTTTTCTCCTCTGGTTTGGGACAATGCTGAAGATTTAAATAGTTGACTGCCATTATTTAATTTTAAAAAAAGGAGCAAGTACACAGGGGTAAAAACACTAAAGAAACTAGGCCTGAAATTCTCAGTATGAAACTCCCAAGGAAAAAAAGCTTTTCATCCATTTCTGAAATGCCTAAGCCCCAGTATTTATACTGTGAAGTACAGTTTCAGCACTCTAGTTTGATGCTAGTCCAGGGTAGTTAGCTCTGTCAGGACTGGAGAATTTCTGCAGCATATCACAGAATCACAGAATCACACAATCACACAGTCACACAATCACACAATCACATGTGTGGCATAACCATGCACATGAAGAACTGAATCTTTCTAGTTTGAGGTAGCTATGAGGCCAAACACATAGGAAGATTCCAGCAAGTTCTCCAGTTGTGTATATATCTCTATATAAAAACTTGGGTTTTTTCCTTGGAAAATACTGACTTCTCTATTTTATATATTTTATGCATTAAATTGGTTTGAGAGGTTCTTAACAATTATTAATTTAATATATCACACAAAATCAATTACTTGCATTATTTATAGTGTTGGTGTGCAGACTTATATTCAAATTTTTAAAGCAATTTTTTTAAACTTTTCAAAGTGCTTTCCCACACCAGTTGTGAAAGTCTCTAGACAGTATAATATGAGAAGTCTTAATGTCACTTGCAAAGTCCTAAAAAATTCAGAATCAAGCTCAACAGTACAACACAAACTTTACAGTAGATAAGTTTCTATCTGATACTGAATAGCATTTAGATGTAATCTAACTGCACCTAAACTGTGGTTACCTCTATAAATATACACAAATTAATCAAAAGTTAAATTCTTCTCATTTCTTTTAGGGTTTTGTTTCTGTACTAATTACAGACAAGTAATGCCCTTGATCATGGAATCATAGAATCAATAATGCAATCATTCAATGACTTGGGGAAGAGACCTTGAAGATCAACCAGCTCCACCCCCTTGCCATAGGTAAGAACACCTTCCACTAGACCAGGTTGATCCAAGGTCCCCATCTAACCTGGCCTTGAACATTTCCAGGGATGGGACATCCACAATTTCTCTGGACAACCTGTTCCACTGCCTCATCACCCTCAGAGTGAATTTTTTCTTTCTAGTATTAATCTAAACCTACTCTCTGCCTTTCCCTATCTTTATATGTCCTTTTGGAAAGTACCTCTCTGGTTCTCTTCTAGTCCACCTTTAGCTGGTTGTGGCCTGCTATAAAGGTCTCCCCAGAGTCTTTTTTCCAGGCTAAACAGGCCCAAAGCCCTAAGACTGTTTTCATAGCAGAAGTGTTCCAACCCTCTGATCATCTTCATGGTCCTCCTCTGGACCTGCTCCAACATGTCCTTGCCCTCCTTATGTTGGAGGGTACAGGAGGCCAGGTGTGGTCTCATGAAAGTGGAGAAGAGGGACAGAATCACCCTTGTTGACCTGAAGGCCAAATTTGGCAGGCATGATTTGCAGTAAGCGAAACCATGTTGGCTCATGTCATCATTTTCAATGTGGCTTGGCATAGAGCCCAGGAGGAGCTCCATAGATCTCCATGATCTTCCCTGGCACCAAGGTGAGACTGACCACTCTGTAGTCCCCAAGCCTTTCTTCCCTTTAAAAAAATGGGGATTTTTTATTTTCCCTTTTCCAGACTGCCACAGCTTCTCAAATACGATGGAGAGTGGCTTAGTCACACCATCCGCCTGTTCCATCAGGCCCTGCTGATGCATCACACCAAGCCCAGTGAGGGGACTGCTTAGATGGTCTCAATCTTCTCCTACAGTGCTGTCTTGTCACAGACTCCTGCAATAATATCACCTGTCCCAGCCCTCTTTTTGATGGTGACCATAAGCTCTCAGTTCATATCTCACCCATCCCCAGGCAGAGCTCCATCATTCCATTTGGCCATTGACAAAGAGGGCAACACCCTCCTTGTCTCCCATTACTGTCTTAAGGAAATTTTACCTCTTGCTCTGCTGCTTACAGATACTGCAAAAAATTAATATTTTGTCTTTCTGTATATTAATTTCTCTTTTTTCTCCCACTCTGTGGTATCCGTTTAGCTCAGATTTAACTCTGAACTGCCTTTTTTTATTAGATCGTGAGGAGCTTAACATAAGAAAGCTTTAGTTTTTGGGACATCTGAAGTGCATTGGAATTCAATAATAGCACATTTCCTCTCCTGTTCACAACCTCAAAACCTGGATATGACGCCTAACTTTAAAGATAACATGAATAGCTTCATTTTTTTCTATTTGACAAAAAGTCTCACTTATTCAATAAGCAAAGGTGATTACTTTTAATTTTTCAGTATTGCATTGAATTATGCGTAGCATTTTTTTCTTTTATATATTATACCACAAAAAATATAACTAGAAGCTATACCTAAAGGCGAGAACAGTTTATTTCTTTGTTTTAGTAATAATTTATTAAAGTGCAAGAGCTTTTAAACTGCAATACTATTTCCTTCTGAGTAATAAAACAAACTCAACACCCATTTATATCTTCCTTTAAAAATAGAGGTACTTCAGACCCATGTATTTTGCAATGTTAAGGGGTTAATTGTGCTTGTGCAATCAAATCAAATATAATTGAAGAACTGAAGAAGAAATCTTTATCTGCCTGGGTTTATAGGATTTTTTTAAAGCAAACAGTTTATGCTCTTCAATAAAATACCTGTCTCACAACAGGCAAGAAAAAATCTACATGGAGGTCAAAAGATAAATGTTAGATAGCTAAGAAAAAAAAAAAAAAAAGCTTATTTATACAGGCCAACATTTAAAAATATTATTGTGAGCTTTCTTATGTGTTTTAATGCAATCCCCCCCCCTCCCCCAAATTTTAATTTTATCAGCTTTGTTTTCATTGTTTACCCACTCATTTGGAATCTGACACTTAAGTAACTCAGCGAAAAGCTTTTTGATTTGTGTCCTTACACTTTGCTAAGCAGCATCCACAAGTATCCAAAATAGATACCTGCTGAAATGGAAATTAATATCCTGTAACTAAAAACTGAGATGACTTTATGCAAGTATTTTGCTATAACACAATCTTGAAAAACAGATCTTCAGAGAAATCTTGCACAATCAGTACTCACTTGTTTGTTGGGCATTTGTTCTTCATTACTTTACCTAGCAAGTATTTCTGTGGTCATTTCCATGCTTCAGCACCCATGTAACCTAGGAGGCTAAATATCTATGACATTCAGAAAGTCCTGGAACTTGGGTACTTTTTCTTTCAGTGAGTGAAACAAATGTCTTCAGAGTGAAACACTCAAACCATCCAACTAATTCTGACTGCAGGTTAGACTATGGGGACTATGTACTAAAGAGCTAGAGAACAGGTATTCTGATTTTTCACTGCAGTGTCTCTCTCAGGATGTATAGCCTCATGTCGTACTTCAGACTTCTAGGTCTTCATCTCAAATGATGGACTCCCTTTTAACCTACCTGGATGCTTAACCACATCAGATTTTCAGGACATTTTCATGGCATTCTCCTCATAGTATCCTCTATGTTTTCCCTCCAGTTCAGTCCTACATTTAACAATTTTGGTATGGTTTTTCTGGGCACACAAGTGCTTTCCCTATTTCTGACATCACTGATAAAAGACAAGAAAGTAGTCAAATTTCTAAGAAATGGCAGTACCTGTCTCACAGTTAAAATACCTTACTATTCTTTTGTGTAGAATATATTTCATATATTCTATGATATATATCATAGAATATAGTCCCTCTCTGTTCCGTTACTGAATCTGGAATAGCAGTGATCATCAGGGGAATTTTTGCTTGGTGTTGTCCATCATTATCAGCAGGTCAGTGTCTCACAAATTACATTTATTAAGCTTTGAACATGGTGTTGGTGTAAGAAGCAGTCATGAAGCTGCATTCAGAAAATTGCAAAAAAAAATATAATAGAGGGAAATAAGTTAAAGGCCTAGAAACCACAGGAAAAACTCAACTCTTACTTCTTCCCCCTTTAAAAGCACTCTCTGAGAAATGGATGAGCTGCAAGTGCTCCACCTAAAAGCTTTTTTTAACAATTCAGTACCAAAACATTTTTTTTACAAGACAGTAATCAATGTATGCCCTGGTTTTATTTCAGTACTTCACAAATTAAAGTAATAGCAAAGAATGATTATTTTAAGGAAAGAAAAAAAACGAAGAAAAGTGACCTTTCCTCCTTCCATTATCTTGGCCACTAACTAGGCATTTATCAGCATGAACTTTAGGATTCATAATTGTGTTATGTCCTGAAACAGAATTTTTAATCAATACGAATAGATTTTTATGCCGAAGCAGAACTTTTTCAGGTAGGAGTTTCTACTTGCTCCTAGTTTGGAGATATTTTCTCTTGTTTTTCTCACTTTTTTCTCTATTACAAGTATTTGGAATGCCACAGGTCTCAATCTGATGAACATGAATAAATGGACAAGGATACCTAATTTGCAAGTGTGTGTTTTTTGCACTTCCTTGCACTAAACTGAGTTCAGGATTACAAGTCTTAATTTCTCATTCTGACCAAGAGATGTATTTACTGCTGAGACAAGGAGGTTGAGAGATGGTCTTTCCAGTTTAGAATTCTTATTCGCACTTTTACTGTGGACACCAAATTCTGAGGCAGATTCTATGTCACTGCACAAATTTAACTATACTTTCAATCATCCTTGGCCTCCAATCAGGTCAGTCTCTTTTTTTGATGGATCCCAAAGTATGGTATATATTGCAGACAAATTCACTCCCTCCTGACCTTCACTTCCCAGGCAGAGCACTTATAATTTAACTAAAGGCTGATTCATCACATCTCCATGATAGAAATGTGAAGTAGTCAGGAAGCAGAAGTACAGGAGCAAGTAGAAAGAAAAGAAAAAATACAAAACAACCAACCAAACAACAAACAAACAAACAAACAAAACCAAACCCAAACCTCAAACCCTCAAACTCCCAAACCCCCAAACCTAAAACCCATCAAGAATAAAAAGTGAAGGTAACCATACCCAGAGATTCATATCTGCCATCCACCTGTGAGACACAATAGATAATAGGTTTCTAGCATATTTTCAGTTCATGGAAGAGCTAAGAGACTGACCTGACTAAGCAGCTTAGGTAAACTGGGCTGAAGCTCCATGTTTCTGACACAATCATTATGCTTATAGTGAATAATATTTCTATATAAAAGGAAAAAAAAAGTACAACATATCAGAGATAACTAGGGAAGTTTTCTAGGGCATCTGCAGGAACAGCAAGACAAACCTCTTTGTGTGACCAGCTATTGTCTCCTGGTCAGGTCTCAATGCAAGGCTGCAAAAAGACAGTTTTGGACACAGCTACCTTCAGAAGTAAATGAAATTGTAGAAAACTACTAACTGTTACAAGACTTCAAAAGGGTGGAGAACTATTCTGAACAACAGCTTTTAGAGAAGTTGTGCATGAAATCAAAAGAGAAGTCATATCCACAGACCAGACGACCCCTAGGACCATGGTGTTTTCCCACCTAAATGATTCGATGATTCCATAATGCAGAAAACAACCACCACAAAAGAGCAAAAATCATAACATTGTGAATGTTGGCATGTCCACAAAGTGTTTCAAAATGTTGTCGATGAAGAGAGGACAGGCTCACACCATAAAATGAATTTCCTACCAACATCACAGCTCTTCCTCACTTTCTTGCCTTAAGTCACCACAGGGGCTGGGGAGAAGCTGTCTTTCCCATCAATCCATTACAAGATACCCTGAGGCAACTTTCTTAGGTCCAAGAAAATCAGGACTCCTCTTTTTTAAACATCCACACTTCGATCCTTTGTCCCATACACTTTTAAAATGTAATATTTTTTTTTTTTTTTTGTCAGATGAAAGAAACACGATCAGCTCTCTTCTTTCTATCTCTTGATTTTCTTTAATTTGAAAGGCTAGATTTCAATGTCATGAGAGGTATTCATCCTTTGACACAGCTTGGAAAGTCTCTTGTGTGCACTGCCTGCAGGCTAAACTAAATTCAAGTAAATGAATTTCTTCATAGCCTAAACCAAAAAAAGGTAGAAGACGGGAGAAGGTGAGAGTTAGACACTTAGCTTACAGTGATTAAATTGTACTTATTTGTGTGGGAGATAAATTATAGAGCTCAGAATAACTCTTTGTCTAGAAAACAGGATAACTGCCAGGATGCAGACCCTGGGTGAATTTTGGAGATGAAGTGATTATATCTTGGGATGTAGTTTTCCCATCTTTCATATACAGATACTTTAGGAAACCATTGCCATTAACTGTATGTAAAATAACCAAATGATGATTCTCCAGTGGTAGAATAGAAGGGTGGGCTGTGCTCAAGCAGGGGAGTTAACAGCATTATGGAGTCTGACTATTAGGAATTTAGATGATAAGAGGCCAGTCTGTCTTTATACAAATTCCTATGCAGTTTTTATGGGACATACTGAATGGGTCCCTTTTTGGGAGCAGAAACAGTGAGAAGTAAATAGGGTATGGCAAAAAGTGAAGTGGGAAGAAATCCTGAAAAGTGCAAGATCCATAGCAGTATCAGTTGGACGAGGAGCAGCCCAGCAGAAAGGGGACCACCAAATCCAACTTTTAAATAATCAAATAGACTCCTTCACACTGTCTTAGCAGAGGAAAAAGAAGTAGAACAAGAGGAAGACAAATGAGGTTATTTGTTGGAATGGCTGCAAGTGAAACATGGCCATTCCAGGATGAGGGACTTGTTAAGAAAGGGGGTAAGTAGAGGATGGCTGGTCACCCTAAAGGCATATGAAACATTTATGTCTGCCTGTGGCCAATTCCACACCCCCTGCAAGATTCCCTCTCTCCATCTAAGGGCACAAAAAGGGTTATGGGAAACTTGGCAGGTTGACTACATTGGTCCTTTTGACAAATGGGAAAGAAAATCATATATGTAAGAATTGAAATAGTCCCAGGTCTGTGTAGGCTGAAGCAGTAGCATGGATCACAGGGGAAAGTACAGTGAAAGGGTTCGGTTTCCTGCCTAAAGGAAAATCAATACTATCATATAATGGCAGTCACTTCATAGCAGGAATAGTCCAAAAACTAGAGGAATGCTGTGACTACTTGACACCCCCTACTTTCCACAAGTCCGTTAGATAGGATACAGGACAAATGGGGGTTAAACCAGTTTTTGAGACCTCAGGATCCAAAGTGGCCTGACCGACTTTGGGAGATTGTGACCTAAGTGGAGTAAATGGATGTCCATGACTTGTGTCATTTTGACCTAACTCACATACTATCTCTTCTGGCAACAAAGGGACTGACAATCCCCAGAACTCTGCATTTTCCACGTCAATCACTATTGGTAAACTTCCCAATTATTGAGTTATTGAAATGTTGTCCCTCATTGTTTTGAGAAGAACAGATAATTCTCATTTTCTGAAGATTAGTCCCCAAAATATAAATCACCTTCCTTGCTTGACTGTTTTCATTGAGACAGTAGGTGATGGCTCCTATCTTCTTGAATTTTTTAAACACATGGAAACAAGGTTGTCCTGGAATGCATCCTGGCTGCTGTTTTAATGGTCAGTTTAACCTTTGCTGTCAGAAAGACAAAGTATTGTTTCTTTCCTGTACAGTTCTTATGATATAGCTAGAACTTAAAAATCAGCTGAGCATTCTGGACAAATCACTTTATTCTTATTTATTTTCTTAGTTTGTATTGTAATTAGCGATCTTAAATTGCTGTCTTATTATTTAAATAATTTCAATTTACATACGTTTTGGTCTTATAAAAGAGAGGGAAAGAAGAGGATTTAGTCAAACTACGTTGGAAATTAAATTAAACATAAGAAGGAATAACTTAATTCATCATCAGTTCAAAGTTCTTGGCTGAATGTACTGGTCATATAATTGTAAATTCTTATAGCTATTATTCTGACGTGTAAAAGAACGCTAATTTCTATCTTTCTAATCCTGCTTATTCCACTGTTTGATGTGATCAATACTACAAATGCATCATTTACCACCCTAGAGTTAATTCAACTGCTAATATTACTTTGGCACAATTCATGGATAGATCTAAAACCAAAATAAAAATTGAATTTTATGAATTTTAATATTTTTAATGACTGTGGACATATATTTTTTCAATATTATTTATGATGTAAAGAATACCATCTGGACTTCATTTTCTGTCTTTTACATACATCATTTATTGGCTTATAAAGGTTAAAATCTGAATAATAATATTTTTAATTTTGAAGTAATTTCTGTCAGAACAAGTTTTGCTTTTATTAGCCCAACAGAAAGAAGGAAAGAAGGAAGGAAAGACACAGTGTTAATGGCTATTAATTGACCTGTGAGGTAATGCTTCAAAATCTTCTGAACCTTCTCATATCTAAAATTATTGTTATTGACATTATTAATATTGGTAGCAAAGGAAATGCACCTTAGTTATTTGATGCCTGATTGTAAAAGCTTTTTGTCATTATGATTATTGCTGTCATCATGTGCTACTTCAGATTGAACAAATCATATCTCTGTCATCGCTATTGGTCCATTATTAGTACGTGTCCTCAATCATTGATAAATTTAGCTGAAAAATTGTCATGCTCTACCCCCCGATTTTTCTGCAGTCTCTGGGACTATGATAGTATGCCCATGCTTACATAGGCTTGCACTCAGTATGGAGAACTTTTTGATATAGACTTGCAGCACATTAGCACATTAATCATAATGTGTGTATTTGCAGTGCCTTAATATGTAGTTTAAAGAGCCATTCAGGTTTGCTAGGAGACCTGACTCAGAGGGGCTCTTGCCATTTTGCTTAATAAATAACCCTTGTAAAAAACTGCACTGCATTACCCTACACAGCATTTTGAATCTTTCTTACTTTGCCATGTGATTGTCCAGCATCTAATGTCTATCATGTAACTGCTACTGGCACACTACATGATTGGACTGGCAACTTCCTTCAAAAGGAAGCCACACATAAAACTGAAGTTGCTTCTGCTTTTAAGAGTGATACTGCTTAGAAGACATTAACAGCATCTAGGGCAATTGCCATGCCTGACTCATCATCTAACCTGAGCTAGAAAAATAAATTCTACAGAGAAACCTCACAATTCTGCAGAAACTTGTCAACTGGGGAAAAAAAAAAAAAAAGTTCTGGCTGCTTATAGCTTTTTTCTCTTATCTTGCCAGGGTTGAATGTTACAAACCTCCAGCTTCTTGACTCAGCAAGTCAGAACCTGTGATGTGACATTATATCAGAATCCAGGATAAGACTCAATACTTTAGAGACATATGACATATATGACATGCTGTCCAGGGAAGAACTACCTGAGAAATATGTTTACCCACATTTTTATATGTCCCTTCAACTGAGGGGAGAAAATCAGGACCAAGGAACTCTTAACTGATTACTTCATAACAAGATGAATTTGGAAGCATAATTATGTATTCCCTACTACCTCTCCTATCAAACTATTAAGGTTCCATTTTTAGTGGCATATAAATAATCACTTGTGATTTATCTTCACTCCCTCAGGACACTTGTATCATCTTGTGTTGGCACTTTTGAGTTTCCCTCCAACAGTCCTGATATAAATGTTACTGGCAACTAGTGCTTCATTAACAACAATTACTCACACCTGCATCTTTGTACTAGCATCACTGAATAGGTCAATCTACAAAAAAGTCCTAACGGTCTAGTTAGAGGATAGATATATGTTCATATTGCAAAGATAAAGCATTTTTTGACTTTTCATTGTTGTCATCTATTAGTTTCAGAAATATCAGAGGTATGTCATAAAAACTGCATTAAATATTGCTCTCCATATAGATCAGACATGAAACTTGGGAAGGTGAAGCACCCTGAAAACATTGACTCCCCCACACCAAAAACAGCCTGGCCCTTCTCCACATATTTACTCTTATGGTTGTTATTCAGTTTTGTTCAATCAATGTGGAAAGCAGGTCAAAGGGGCCTCATGCTCGTAGAAGAATTTGAAAAGCCATCTTGTGTATCGCTCTTTTCAGGAAAGTTCTCTAAAGACACTGCTGTCTGCAAAGGCATGGAGTCTTACCTGTACTACCAACCCCACCCTCATGCTGATAAATGCTGCTACTGCACACCTGTTTTGAAACATTAATAGGATAAATGATGAACATATATTTAATTTTGCATCTTCAACCACTGATGGCAACTGAAGTTAGGAAGTCTGACAAAATTTCATCACAGAAAAGAAATATAATATTAAAGGAAAACTTGGGAATGAGAGCCCAGGTAAGGATTTCTTTCCAGGAAGAACTCCAACCCTGTAAAAAAACACTTTGAAGGCCTTTTCTTCAGCACATTCATGAAAAATATTTAGCCCAGAACATCCAGCAAAGAGGAGAAAAATTCTTTTTTGGCAGAAAATTTGCACCATCTGTAGAGTTATGAAATTAAAATGATGACTCTGATTTTGATACTTATTTTGTAGTTTCTAAGAGTACTTTGTATAGCTTAGTGTTCTCAAAAAATAAATTTTGTTTGAGAATACTTCAACTAAAAGAAAAAAATCACGCACACACAAGCAAACAAACAAAAAAAAAAAAAAACCAAGAAGAATCAAAAAAGACATGTATAATTTCATATGCTTTCTAAACAGTCAGCACAGGAAGATTATTAGAATTCATATCTCCATATTTAACCCTGTTACATCTGGCAATCCACATAATGGTGACTTTGCAGTATTTCATATCACTTATTGTTCCATGTTTGTTTTATTTTCTTTCCCCTTTCCCTACACTGGACTTTCATATGATTTTACTAACCCAGAAGACAACTACACCACTAAATGGAACAAATTTAATTTGCCAGATGATTCAATTGTGCAAAAGTCCAGCAAGAATGTAGAAGAAGCTACAGAGAGCTCTTTTATCCTTGACCAAATTTTGTTCGAGAGGTTTCATCTTTCATATTAATACACAACAGCTTCTACTATTTTTTGAAGTTTCTTTTATAAATCAGTGTGGGGATGGTTGATTTTTCATTAGTTATACTCGTCAAGCCAAGTAAATTTTTTTTATTTCAGTATCAGAAGTAACTGTGGGAGTTCATGTAACTGCTTGATGATGAACTTCACAAAAAATAAAGTTTGCAATATGTTGCTGCAAGATTCTATCTCATTTTTAAAATTGCTTTTTTAATGTATTCTGCTAAAATATTATATTTTGAATTGGATAACAAATATATAATCTAGTGCATTTTTTCACTTTTCTTTCTTTTTTTTTTTTCCTTCAGGAAAATTGGAAATTCTCCAGGAATAAAAGAAAATTCTTAATCTAAAACAATGTCTCCAGGCAAGCCATATAGGAAAAAGTGAAAACACAATATGCCTCAATAGTTTTAATATAAATTATTATCATTAGTTACACTTCTGGCATCCTATGATAAACACAATTTATAATTATGTATATGTATTTATTTTTCTCTGCTAAACAAGATGTAACATTTCTACCAAGGCTTACTGCTGTTTTCATCAAAAGGATAAAGTGATTTGAGTGACAATGTTTGTATTGATTTATTCTTTCAATACTACTTCAAAAACTCTTACCATCAAGAATAACTACTCTGCAGTTTAATTAATTAATTTATTTAGATTCTTACTCTATGTTCACTGTAGGATGCTAGAATAAAAGTTACATTTTGTGGCTTGGAAAGTGAACAACAACTGAGTGATAAAGTACATACTATAACTACACACAGAAATTCTTGTGTCCCCCTACACTGTGAACACACAAAACTGGCATTTTTTTTCAGCTAGTGCAATTTTTCCCTTTTCTAATTCTCCTAATTACATTTTCACAAAAGTTATTAAAAGTTGGAGAAATTATTAAGAGAGATAAACAACCAAAGTTTTGTTTAAACAAAGGATTAGATATTAGTTTTATCAGTAGATCAGTAACATGGTACATCACACTCTACTGCTTCATATTGTCTTCAAATAATTTTGGTTAGTTAGGGAATGACTATTGGAATATGTACAAATATTCAGAATGCAGAAACATGTACATGGAAGTAATTTTGCAATTCACTTCACTTTACATTTATATATAAAGTCTTTAATTTTATTACTGTGACTCTAAAGACTTAGTGGGGTTTTTTTGTTGTTGTTTTGTTTTTTTTCCTACAACCTGTTTCTGAAAATTATAGACTGTTCATTGCTCTATTGGATTTATGTCAAGGTGGTGGTAGCAGGGGTGGCAGGGATGTGACAGACACCAAAGCCAAAGAGGAGGGAAGAGGTGCTCTGGGTCCCTGCAGCCCCTGTAGACGCCCATGGTTAGGCAGGCTGTCCCTTTGCAGCCTATGCTGAAACAATTTGGAGCAGATTTCCAACTGCAGCCTGTGGAGAATCCCACAGCACAGCAAATGGATATGTCCATTTGGAAGCTGTGGCCCATGCAGGAGCAGATTTTCTGTCAGGAGCTGTGTTAATGGGAAGCCCACACTAGAGAAGTCTCTTCTGAAGGACTCTGTCCAGTGGAGAAGACACATTCTGGAGCAGTTTGTGAAGGATTTTGCATTGTGGATGGGACCCCACATTGGACCAAGGAAACAGTGGGAGAAAGGAGTAGCAGAGAACTCCTTTTATGGGCTTGTCACAGCCCCCATTCCCTCTACCTCATTCAAGGGATGGGTGAAGTAAAGGAGTTAAGAACGTTGAGCCTGGGAAGAAGCCTAGGTGGGACAGATCTGCTTTTAGGTTTTTTGTTTGTTTGTTTGTTTCTCACCATTCTACTTTACTTTTAATTGAAAACTAATTAAATTAGTCTTCTCCAAACTGAAGCTGTTTTGCCGTGGTGGTAATTGGCAAGTAAGTGATATTTCTGTATTTGTCCTGACATTTAAATTTGCCATCTTATTTTGTCCCTCTATCCTATTGAGGAGGGGGAGTGAGAGTACAACTGGGTGGACATCTAGAAGCCAGACAAAGCCAACCCACCACAATAGCATGTCTTAATTTTCATTTTCACCTTTACAGAATGATTTATTTGCTTTACCCTCATGTGACTATTAGAGGTTAGCTTATTGTGTAGAGCCAATAGGATGGACAAATCATGTTTGATATTATCTTGATACAAATTGGTTCAGAAGTTGTCATGATTTTGTCAGTTTTTAGACTAATTTTATATCCATGACCTCTGTTGGTTTCTAGGAATGAAATATATTTGGCTAAAAGTAGATATTTATGAGAATGATTCCTCTGTTTTGGGAGTTCTGATGCAGTTTGTTTAGTACTTGAGGTCAATAAATCTTTTTTGTGAAACCTCTGGTACCCATCTCCATTCATTTAGTTATTTCTTCAGCCAGGGCTTCCAAGACCACTTTGCATTGTCTTCCTAAAGAGAATATTTAAAGATTTCTTTAAAAGGAACAAAAACTGTCCAATATACTAAAATAGTTGGTTAGCTCTTGGTGGTCTACTGTTAAGAACACTGCTCGAAGACATTTCAGACAGATACACTCAACCAAAAAACTGACTTCCTCTCAAAAGTCCTTGAGTACATACTTGATTATAGTCTGAAAGGTGTAATGAGATGGAACTAAACTATAATCGTAAAAGTATTAGGGCACACAAGACATGGTTATTTGAATATGTTCTTGGCCTCTCAGTATTTATCAAGCTGACCCAATGTTTCCAACTCCACATACAAGTTACCAACAAGGCCATGTAGACACACATCAAGTATACACGTCTATGAGCAAAACCCAGAGATGTATCCCTCCACTTCTTGCATTTCTTATTTTTGTTTGCCCACAAAAGGTCAACATGGCTGGTGAAAGGTCTACAATACAAGTCTGGAGTCCAATCTAGAATGGCTGAGGGAGCTGGTGTTGGTTAACCTGGGGAAAAGGAGGCTCAGGGGAGAACTTATTTATCTCTATAACTACATGAAAGGAGGCTGTGTCAGACTCTTCTTCCTAGTACAAGATATGCTGAGAGGAAATGGCCTCACATTGTCCCAGGAGATATTTAGATTGGACCTTAAGAACAGTTAAGAACAATTACTCCAAGGTTGAGAGGCATTGGAACAGGTTGCCCAGGGAAGTTGTGGAGCGACCAGCCCTAGAGGAAATTCAAAGATTAATTGGTGTGTGGCTTAGGGACATGGTTTATTGCTGGACTTGGCAGTGTTAGGTTAATGTTCAGACTAAGTGATCTTAGAGGTCTATTCTATATTAACGATCCTATGATTCCATGACTTTATTGTTTAATTCAACCATCTTCTTTAATAAAAAGACTGTCATCATCATCACATATGCTTTTTTGCCAGACACACATCACCTTCTTCATTCTGATGCTGTAGTCCAGGTATGGTGCTGACATGTCTCTAAGGAGTTTGAACCGATATGCTGCCATGTGTGCCTAGTGCTCTTTGAGTAAAGGCCACAAGCTGTGACTGAGCCCGTGGGAAGTGATGTGTTCTTGTAAATGACTAATACTGCCAGCCTTAATTTGAGGTGAATCAGTTTAATTCTTTCTGTTCTGCTCCCTTCTAGACTGCAGAAAACAGGTGCTTCTGCACTTTCCTTCAGTTCCAAACATTCTCTTGCTCAAGGACAGAAGGAATGATGCCTCATTATGTAGTGCACATTTTTGAGGCTTGTTAGAGACCATATGTAATATTGTGTTATTTCTCCCATGCCTTTGGTGAAGCAGAGACTTCTATTGGACATAACAGACAGGGCACCTATGTCAGGCTCTTCCATTAGATAAAAAGCTGTTCACCTGTGCCTGATAGATGCAATTCCTACCTATACAGGCTGGAACTAGTGTAGAAGACTAATGTACACTCCAGTTTAGAGGAAAGGTTTTCTTCTCAGGGAGAGTACAGAAATAATGTAGGGAGGAACTGAGGGTGCACTGAAATGGATCAGAAGTGTAATTTTCTTTGACTGTGACTTGTGATATAACCTTGTTGAAAACATGACTGATTTGAAATGCTATTTTCATGAAGGTATATATCTACAGAACTTTCTGGGAATGTTGGAGTAAATAAGATATTCAGTACTTGAGATGATGCACCTTATGAACAATGATCACAAAATGCGGTCAGGCTAAAGAAAAACACACATTTAATAATGAATCTCACTCCTATAATTTGTGTAAAAATAATAAGAAAATCAGGCCTAAGAAAGTTAGTGGCAGAAATATGTTAATGTAAGTTGCAGTCTAATAATTGTTTGATTCTTCATTCAAAAATTGTAACAACTACAATTGTAACAACAACTTCTCTGAAAATACACCACTCTTTACCAAGGGGAACTGGAGTTTAGACTCACTGAAGAACCATCAAGAAGGACCTCACTATTCATGCCCCAAACCCTTGCTTTCACACACTAATACACAAATGTAAGCTACAAAACTCTTTTTTGTGAATTTTTTTAAATGTACTCAGTGGTATTGCTGAGGGACACTTTTTACAAGTTGAAATGGTTTTCTTACAAACTCATTCCGGTCATGACTGGATATAGGAAGTTTAAAAGCGTACTTGTTCCAATATGTACTTTTATTAATATACCCGTATCTTAAATCCCATGAAATTCAATTTTATATAAAAGGTTAAATTTATTTGTGTTTAGATGCAATATAAAAAAAAAAAAACCAAAAAAAAAAAAACTCCCCTGTTGCATATGGTTGTTGCTTGGGGTGATAGCAATTAAAAGAGCAGGAAAGGCCTTTGCAAGGGTTTTACAGATATGTTTATTTCAGCTACACATGTGCACTGTTCAGAGTTCAGGGAACAAAGGCAAAGGGGGCTGTGGGGGCTCAGGTTTGGCACATGGATGAGCAGGGCAGGGAGAGCCTTAGGGACCAATTACCAGGGGACAGGGAAACTATGTGGGAGTGACCAAAAGGCTGACAGAAGGCAGAGGGAACAGGGTTGACCTAGGGAACAGAACAGGGCTTGCTTTCCCTAACTGGGAATGCCTCCACACTCCCCTCAAAAAACAAACAAACAAAACAAAAATAAACAAAAACAAAAACAAAAACAAAAACAAAACAAAACAAAACAAACTAGAATTTTACCACAAATAATTTCTGAATAAATATGCCTAAATCCTCAAGGTGACATGGCTGAATGCATTATGAGGAAAGCTGAGCAAAAATAGATTTCTGATCCCACGTTATTTTGACCTTTGTCAGTGGCCTAGAAGAAGTATGGTTACAGTCAATAATTTCAAGATGACAATGATTCTGTAATTGGTTAAATAATGAACAGTACAAATCATTGCACAAGAAGATATGGTTCACTTGGTAAACTAGGACAAGAAAAATATTCCTTTCAAAACAAAACAATGCAAGCTATGCATACAGAAAGATTATTTTAGGGACAACCATGCTAGAATGCAAAGACTCCAGAAGACTAAGTAGATAATTAAATAGGAATTTGCAGTAGTCTCCAATGGCATAACTACAACAGGTAATTAATGAACTAGGAAAGAGGTGTAAAGAGGTGCCTCTTACAGAGATCCACAACTTGAGAAGGGTCTTAAAACACTGGAGAGATTTTAAATCAGAAATAAAGCCATAGAATCATAGAATATGCTGGGTGGGAAGAGATATCAGGATCCCAGATTTCAACACTTGGCACTCTGCAGCACACCCCAAGAGTCTCGCCATGTGCCTGAGAACATTGTCCAAACACTTCTTGAATTCTGCCAGGCTTGGTGCTGTCATCACTTCCCTGAGGAGCCTGTTCCAGGGCTCAACCACCCACTCAGTGAAAAAACTTTCCCTGATGTCCAACTTAAACCTCCTCTAACTCAAATTCACGGTTTCCTTGAGCGCTGTAATTGGTCAGAAGAGTGAAGAGATCAGTGCCTGCCCCTCCTCTTCCCCTCAGAAGGATATTAAAGACTGCAATGAAGTCTTCCCTCAGTCTCCCCTTCTCCAGACTGACCAGACCAAGTGGCCTCAGCCCTCCCTTTCCTGGCTGTGATGCTGTGCCTGATGCTCCCCAGGACAGGGTTGGCCCTCCTGCCTGCCAGGGCACTGCTGGCTCATGTTCAACTTGCCACCAACCAGGACCCCCAGGTCCCTTTCCACAGCGCAGATCTCCAGCCTCATGTTCCCCAATATAGACACACAACCAGGCTTGGCTTGGCCCAGGTAGAGAATCTGGCACTTGCCCTTGTAAAACTTCATATGGTTGGTGATTGCCCATCTGTCTAAATTAATCTGCTCTGTCTGAAGGGCCTCTCTGCCCTCAAAGGAGCCAACAACTCCGCCCAATCCAGTGTTGTCAGCAGACTTAGTACTGCTTTGAGTCTCACATCTAGGTGATTAACGAAGGTGTTAAAGAGAGCTGGGCTGGGGGTGGAGCCCTGCAGAGCCCAACTAGTGACAGGTCACCAGTCTGATGTCACCTTATTCACTGTAACCCTTTGTACCTGACCCGTGAGCCAGTTGCCCACACATCACTTAAAACGAAGGATCCTGTGAGAGACAGTATCAAAATCACTGCAGAAGTCCAAGATTCCACCTACTGGCTTTCCTAGATCAGCTAGGTGAGTTACCCTGCTGTAGAAGGAAACCAGATTTGACAAGGAGGACTTTTCCCTCATGAACCCATGCTGGCTGTGACTTGGCTGTAAAATTATAATTCCTGTAGTTAAAAAAAAATATACAAAATCTCAGAAAAATCCTTAGTGTTTTTAACTTGAGAGAACTTGAAAGACTCATTTGATCATACCCTTTAAGTATTTGCATAGCTGTACTTATATCTTAGGCGTACTTGAATGCCTTTGTAGGGATTTTCATTCTAGTGAAGGAGAAAGTTGTGTCACTATTCACTAGAGAGTTGGCTGGATGTGTTAACTTAAATTATATTAGGAAATTACATTTCAGAGTAGTAGGAACCAGGACCGAGTTTTTGAAAAGGAAATTGAGAATGGCTTTCCATGTGTAGAGGCCTGAACTAACTGCTGGCCATCCCATAAAACTACATTGTTAGCACCAGCATAGCAACCAGTTTTGGAGGTGTGGAACCTCTTCCACACTGGAGGAGGAGAAGAGGGAAATTGCAGCTTGGATGAGGATCATGGTTGTCTATTTTTGTGATTATGACAGTGGCTGGTTCAGAGAAATAAAACATACCAAGATGATATCCAGGGTTCCAAAGGCAAAACAGAATTTTTAGTGCATGGCAGTTCTGTGGGTCCCAACTCAGGAAGAGGTCAGTTGCCATTTGGTCAAACCATGAGCAACTGGAGCATGATGAAAACTTAAAATTTCTATTTGAAGCAAGAAAACAATCAGATTTTGAGATCATGAAGAAAATTGAGTTCATCCCAAGTCTAACGTAACTGAAAGTAATTAACATTACTTTTAAATGTGCTATAATTCAAAACTACCTTTTTAATGGAGAATGTTGTCAATATTTGTGTTTAAGCATCTCACTGTAGCTTTCAGGAAATAATGTGTAATTTTAAAATGTTTGGAATAATTTTCAATCTCTTCCCAATTGACTGAAGTACTTCTTAAGAATGTTTGCATATGTAATTAGAAAACTGTATGCGTGAATATGTGCAGCAATTATATTTGCAGCACTGTACATTTTTGGACATTTATACCATTGAAATTAGTTGCCTCAAATATTTACACTTATTATTTCATTTTAACATGTTATCAGAGACACTTCAGTTATACTAGAAATCTATGCTGTCTGTGTTATCAGTTCATACATATATAGCATGACCTTTCCTTTTTTTATCCATCTGCTTTTACTTCATTTTATTCTGAAGTCAAGATAATTAAAATTTTCATAATATTTCCTTTTATAACAGATTTTTTTTCATGGGCGTGGGATGATGAGGAAAAACTTCATTGCTTTGAGTGACATATCTTTTATTTCTGTTTCAAAAAATACTCTACACTCTTGTTCAAAGACTAATCTGAATTCTAGGAATATTTTAGCTTCAAGATATGCACAAAGGTCTTCTATGTCATGACTAACTGTTATGTTAATAAAAAAAGTACATTGATATATAAACTGGACAACATCTGTGAATTTCTCAATCTAACCAAAGAATGTCTTTCATTTTCTGAATTTCTATGAAATTCTTATGTGTTTCTCAATGAATTATTGCAATTTTGAGATATACTGTTTTGGAAGAATAAGCTTGGGCATAATGTTAAGTAAGACATTTTTGGAGTTTTTCAAATTTATGTATCTAATGAACAGAAAGGTTTCCTTGATGAAGTAATGATTTCTACTCTGATCCCATATTCATTAAGAATAAAATATGAGAGTTCTTCATGCTGAACTGTTTTTTGTTTTACTGGCTGAAGTACCTTTGGTTGTTGAACAGGGCTCTTGGGACATATTTTCTGTTTGCACTTTGCCAACTCAAGTTTCAAACACAACTGCCAAAATTTATAACAGTTCCCAAATCAATGACAAATGTTGCACTTTCCACTAACCCTGATTGTGCATACAAATACTTTTGAAGTTTTATTTTTAATATGTCATTTATTGATTTAACCAGTTATTAGTTTTTCTCTAGTAATAGGAACGTGATTCTAAAATCTGTATTTTGATAGTATGGTTCTTTGCCAAATATGGCTATAACTGAGAACTAAGACAAAACTCAACATTGCTTAGATGGTGACAATATGAGTGAAATATTAAAGGAACACAAGGTCAATGTCTCTTCACTTTGATAAGTGCTTTGATGAAATACTCGGACAAAAATATGTGTGGATGTATTTGCGCTTTCAAAGCAAATGAATTGAAAAGAGTGAAAAAAGAAAATTTTCTTCCCAAGGAAAAAAAGGCTATCTGTACATCTGCAGTTTGAGATTAAAGGTAGTACAAGGACAATAATGCTTTCATTGGTGGTGCTCTGCCCCCATTAGTGCTTGGCCCCACAATGCTTCATTCATTTATCAGGAATGTATTATGGGAGACAGTTAAAAAATATCCAAGTGATAGATATTCTCTTCCTGTTGTGTTTAGAATAAATGGCTTACTGTAATAGTGGAATTGTAGAAGAATTTAGTTCAGAACTTCTGGGAAAATGAACTTAATAAGCCCTTAAAGCATTCATCTATTTCTAAGTCTTTTATGTTTTTGTTAAAAGACTAAGCCTATTTCAAATATCATTGTATATATTTTTCTAACATTTTTGAGGTATGAGTGACAAATGCACATTTTCCTCACTGCTGGTCCATTTTCCAGCCCTTTGTATGTATGATAATTCTCATTTCTGGAATAGGAAGTCTATAGTTTTATCTGCTGAACACAAGTATTTGCAGACTGAGTCTCATTAATTATACATCCTGAAAAAAATTAGTTTTACAAATTACTTGTGATTAATTGATGGGTAAATGATCCTGCAGAAATGTATGCAAATTTCCTTCCAGAAAATGGATTATAGAAAATGCTTATTTTAAAGAGAAAGGCATGAGAGCTCACATTCTCCTTGAGCGATTTAATATCCCTAATCATGCTGACTTTCTGTCACTGCAGCCTAAGGAATTTGCTAGATACAACAACAAAGGTCAGGTAAGAGACAAGCTGTCAATTTCTCGTCCATTTCTATATCAGCAGCAAGAAATGACAAATGGCATAGTTTCTGTGCGCTTTATTAGCATGGTTCTTCCTACCAGGTAAGTTCATTTAAGAGTCAGGTTTTATAAAACGTGACATATACTCATAACACTTCCTTTTTGGTCACTATTCATTCCATAATTTGTTAGACAAATATAAGAATCATCATTCTTCCTATACAGTCTTCATCTTACCAGATTCACTGGAAAATGGAAACAGGACATGCATCCACGATTAATGAAAAGTAGAAAATACAGTATGTAGGTGTGAGCCCATGCACAATCTTATTCCTCCATGGATTTCTCAGTGTACATCCATGTAAATGATTTCTATATTCATTTTGTAGGCTTATGGTCTCACAGAAGTAATATTTTGACAGGACTATAGTACAGCTCATAAAAATTTGAACTTCCCAGCCTGTTGCACTTCTCATAGGTCTTTTTACTCCTAGCTTTAAGCATAATTATTTGGGAGTTTAGTAAGACATAATATCCCTATTAGGGAAAATGAATGACATATGAATGAAAAGGATTCTGAATCTTCAAGGCAACTATATTCATAATTCTCAAATAAGCAGAACAGACTACTTTAGTCCACAAAAACTTCTGCAGCTGTTCCAAGTAATATTCAGTGATATCTTCTAAATAGGAAATGATGGGGATTTTTTTTCCAGTGGTATCACACAAATCAGACGCTTAATCCCAATTTATATAATAAGGCAATTATTACCACCTTCGTTGATCTCTGACAAGAGTCTTGTGTACAAATTAATCAAAATTATCTGCTTCTGCTTCTGGACATTCTGGACTATTAGATCATCTTGAGCTAGAAAGAGTCAAAAAATTCCATGGCTGCTGACCTAGAATTCAAGGTTTTATGTTGTGGCCTTGAAGAGATATTGTGCCATAGTTAGTAATGGTTGTTAGAAGAAGTTCTGAGTGTTCTGATACAGTAGCAATTTGCCAACAGGAAGTTTGACTAAAATTCTTCATACTTCTTTACAGAAACACTGACTGAAGAACATTCAGGAGAAAAATAATTTACCTCATCTTAAAGTTCCTATTTCTATACCATAGACTAAAGTACCTAAAGAGTTGCCATTTATTAACCTTTATAAATGAAGTTATTCTAGTGTTGCTTATTTCAAAACAAACAAAAAAACCTCCAAACCAAAACAAAGCCCTGTTCTGCATTAGAGTTCCGATGTAATGCAAAAGTGATCTCAACTATTTGATCCCATACAAGTAAAAAAAGGCAAAAGCCCTTTGAACAATAGCTGTGTGTTCACTCATTTAGTCTTTCTATTATGACACCCTTCTGAGTGAATATAAGGTGAATCATTCAGCATTATGAAAGTTTCTGAAT
This sequence comes from Muscicapa striata striata, assembly GCA_030060385.1. Lineage (NCBI taxonomy): Eukaryota > Metazoa > Chordata > Aves > Passeriformes > Muscicapidae > Muscicapa > Muscicapa striata. The sequence goes on along the minus strand of JAREIS010000075.1, from coordinate 4,270,769 downwards.
ACCTGCACCCAATGAAATCACTATACAGAAATTAATTTTTTTAATTTCATACATTTTTATACACACTAACTGAAAGCTTTACCTATCACTAGTAAGTAATTAATTTCTTTATTTTCTATGATTTATTATATAATTGTTTGCCAAAGCTATGTTAAAAGACTTCTAACTTTTAAGTGTCTTATAAATAAATATTTTTAGCTTATACCATGTATTCTTTTGTTCATACTCATGAGTACTTTGTCCTTAAACTAAAAAAATAAATTAAAAATGCATCATTTAAGCTATTAAATATCACTTCAGCACAGTCTTTTGTCTGCATTGTAGCATGTCAATCAAAACCAGGATTCCCCAGCTACATTTCTGCCTAGGAGCTGAAAACATAATGATCTGATAATTCTATTTCCAGTATTGTAAAGGAGTGAGTTCTAAATAAAGCCTTACCATAAAACTCAAGGGAAAGGAAAGGTTCTGCCCCTTTTTGCTCCCCTCTCCTGTGCCCGTTCATCTAGAATCTTAGAGAAGGGTTTTTCCTGCCAACTTTTTACCAGCTGGTGAAGAGGCTGATTACTGGCTCCTCTTACAGCCTGCAACCTTTTCAAAGTGTGGATATTATTTGAGTGTCTTATCATCCCCTTCAAAGAAAAAGACAACATTCAACTTTATTTCTAAGAAGATATTCTGGCTTTGGGGATATGCTTTTCCTTTTCTTTTCCTTCCTAATGGGCAGAACTGAATCTAGACCAGATGGAATTTAACTTTTGTCATGTTCTGTGAAGTTATCATTTGCATAAGAAAGAATAAGAATAATAATTCCATATAATCTGTGATATTACTCATTTTTCTGTGACACTGATGTTTTGGTGAAAACTATAAAACCATTTTTTTTCAGAGATAACAACGTGCCAGAAAACATGTATGGAACCTTTGTCTAAAAAAGGAGACAAATTCTGGAGCTTCAAGTATTCTTCTCTTTATAACTTCTATTTCATTCCATTAGTTTGTCACATCATGACATCTGAGTGATTCCTGAATCTTTTAATGTTTGAAGGAATTAAATAGAAAATTAGAGGTGTAGTCACACTACCTGTGCTGTTCCTTTAACAGAAAATCTAATATTTAAGAATGTATCCAAGCAGGGAAGAGGTAAGAAACAGAAAGCTACTTAGGGAAAGCTAGAAAGAAGGGTTATGAACATTTTTATCTCAACATGACATTAATTTGAAATATCAAATATGTATTATGTCTACATCTTATATTGCTAGTAGCAAATAGACAAACAGAAGTAAAATATCTGTACATGTATTTGAGTTAAAATAACTTATTGTTCCATTGACAAGTAGATTCATTTTACCCTGAAATTCCTGGGACTGTTATAAAAGTATTCAAGTATCAGCAGGTCTCCCTCTGAGAGAAAATAGCATCTTTTCAGGCTCCATTAGTGTGACATTTTAAAACTCATTATGTTCAGTAGGATTCTGAATGAGAACATGTGTTTTTAGCATATGATGTTCAATATCTGGCAAAGATAATATATACGTAGATTATATGCCTCTGTGAAAAGAGAGGGATTTACAGCTTTTTACATTCTTTTATGACCTGAGATTTTGCATGATTGTAGTAAGGTTTTGCTTCTCTTCTTCTCTCTGCTGAAATTAAAAAGATAATATTCATCCCCTAGAAAACTTCACGGATCAAGGCAGAGATATAACAATCAAAGTCTACAGAGAGAATTCCCTGTAGTATGACTTTGAAATTAGAGTAAATCCATCATGATGATAAGTAAAGAGAACTATGAAGAGTGTTCTGCGTTTTTTTTCACATGATGGTATCCAGGAGGAAATCAATGTCTCAGAGGGTGAAACCCATGGATGCTTGGGTTTGGTTTTGGTTTCTAAGAGAAATAGAGCTTGATGCTAAACACTGTGGTGTCTATTTAGACAAGTTTGTTTTCTGAATATATTTTTTATTCTAAAAAGAAATATGGACTTATTGAAGTCTAATTTGATGTTTTAAATTACAAGATTTTGTTAAATGTTTTAAATAAGTGAAACACAGCTTTGGCCTCAAAATGAAACATAAGAAACAGCAGAGGCAGTAATGATGAGTTAAAGAGGACAGCTGCTTTCTAACATCAGAAATATCTCCTATGTCATGATGCCCCAGACAGACTCTCTGCACTCTTTTTCAAATGTGGAAGTGTGGTATTTGCTATTATAAAGTTCTAGGCCAAGTGACAGGTTTTTGTTTTATATTATTTTATTTTATTTTATTTTATTTTATTTTATTTTATTTTATTTTATTTTATTTTATTTTATTTTATTTTATTTATTATTTTAACTATTTCCAAGAAGTACATTTATTTACCAGTTTGACCATTGCTTATTCCTTCAAAAGCAATTGAAAGTTAAGCTCTTGAAGTCATAGTAACTGGAGGATTAGGATTTGTGCTCTGAAAACAATTCAGAATAAATACTTCTATTTCTAAAATAACTATGCATTTATAGGTTTTGTGAACTCCTGAACTCTCCTTAAGTTCTAAAATATTAAGTTACCTATTTGAACATAATATCAAACTGTACCAAGAAAACAGAAGGAAAACTCCATCTTCCTGAATCCCTCTTGACCTGTAGAATTTGTCCTTCAGGATAGGCATGAAATTCTCAAAAGTCATTAGGGGATAGTAAAGGCAGAAAAAAAAATTTAAAAGAATAAAAAAAAAGGAAAGGACAACACAACAAGATATAGGAGTATATTTATCTCGAAAGCATACAGTGAAAGAATGAGCTGTTGCCTGCTCTAAATATATGAATCTCTTTTGTTCTCCCATTCTTGCAGTGAATTTGAAGGTCGAGTCTTTGTCTTTACTGGAAATGACATCCTAAAATTGCTCTAGAAACAAGTCTTCTTGAAATACAGTTTCTGATCCCAAAAGAAAATTTCATAATTTTCAAATGAAAGAGTAGGTGAATGTGCAGCTTACTTACTGCAGCTGCCACAGCATGGCATTTAGGGCATCCATTGCTGTAAACAAAGACAATGAAAACTACAGCTCCTGCACACATTGTTCCTAGCACCTCCAGATCAGCTTGTGGTGTTTTTCTGACTACAAAAAACACTATTTCTTTTCCTGAAATTTCTCTTCTGTACTTCTTCATACATTACAAATGCAAAGCCATGAAGTTCAGCTGCAATTCCTTGGAACAAGGCAAAAACCTGATTATTTTACATTGGTTTTTTTGAAAATTTTATATTTTAGCAGGAAAAGAACCCTACATTCATGTGCAGTGTTAATATACTAATGTATGTCATTCTACCAGAAGAAACAGATGATAAACAATATTTTTAATTGGGTAAAAATTATCTGTTAAGGAAGTGCAGATAGTTCTGTAAAACTGAGGCTTCTAATAAGAATGCTATTACTGAGATCTTTATTTTGTATACCACTGTGATCATGATCAGCATAGCTTTCCTTACAGCACATGACTGGTATAGTATAAGACAAGCATAAACTGATTTATATGAGACAATATATCTTGGGTGATTGTTTACCACACATCTTATAATTAATATTTTCTAGAATTTCTTTCAGCCCCCCCCCAGTCATTTTCACTGATGATATTCCTTTGCCAGCAGCTAACCAGGAAACAAACTTCAAAACAAACAAACCAAATAAAAAAAATCACAGAATCTTAGGTTTTCTTTTTAAATTCAGTTTATTAAGGATTTAAATATTCTAAATATATGTTTCCTAGAAGAAATATCTAATTGGAAGTTAAAAAGAGGTTTAAATATCTGTCCTTCTTTATCATCACTCTTAAAACACATGTCATTTTTATGACATCCTTCTACTTATTAAAGCAGATACTTTCACTATGCATCAAACACAGCGTATCTAATCTGACATGGAAAGAAAATAAAACCACAAACTTTTCACACCATTGGTAGTTTAAAGTAGAAGACTAAATGATTACTGAGAAAAGCTGTAACAAAAAATATTTTAAATATACGTGAAGTACAGAACATCATCAGAAAGAGATGGGGGTTTTTTGAGATATGTAAATCAAAGTTGATTGTGTTTCTTCTTTCCTCTCTTGCTCACCCCAACAAACAGAGCACACATGAAAAACAAAAAAAAAAAGATATGGGAAGGATTTTGTACTGAGTTTTTTTAAAATATCAACCTTCACCTGTTTATCATTTTTGGATCATTCATTTTGTTTAGTTTTTATCAAATAGTTCTCTAAATGTTAGGGAGAGGGGTTCTCATTATTCTTTTGGTTAGCCTTCTTTTATTTGTCTATAAGACTTGAAACAGTTTTCTTTTTAGAAATTGTATTAATGTACTTTTTTGTAGTTAAAAACTCTGAAGATACATGATTTTTAATGTTTCTCTAAATAGTCACCAATCAATTTGGAATGACATGCAAAAAGTAAGGCTCATCTGTGGTTTGCTTTTTTTTCTGTTGTTGCTGCATTAAAATCTAGCTGAGTAAATCTATTAGTTAAAAAAATTTCATAGAGCCTAGACATCCCAGTGTTATCAAAGCTAAATGAGAGGTAGCCCATGCTGCAATGTTGTAATAGAAATCTGTGTATATCTCTTTCTTTGCCTGGATGACTTTGTTCAAATTATAGTAAAATTTGACAGCGGGTGATTAAATTCTATTTCCGTAAGATCAATCTTAATTTAATTTTAGATTGATGAAGTCTTTATTAATGCAAATATATGACATTTTAAAATAAGCTATTACTAATTTTTGCAGAAAAGAAAAAGTGCTTTATGCTACTCTATATTTGTAAACTATTGCATAAATCATAGAGAGCATCAGTACATAGGTAAATATACAGGAAAATATTCATTTGTGTTTAACCAAGAAAGAGCTGCAATCCTATTTTTATTTTGGCCTTCCATGTTTCTTTTCATATTGTAAAATTAACCTAGTCAGATAGTGAATAACAAAAATTAAAAATGAAAAAGTATCAGAATAGAATATCTGCAAACATTCTCAGGGTAACTATTTTGTGAGAACCACCTCCCTCTATGTAAGCTAAATGGTATTCATATGAGAATAACAGTTCAAAGGTTTGAAAGCTATAGAATTTCTTTGAAAATAAAAGAAATAAGGAAATGTGGGGAGGCTCCATTTAGTGTCTTAGCATGCTTTTTATGTTCCAGATCAACAATTTGCATCTTCATTTTAGTATCAATTTTTCCATAGACCAGTGGAAAATTTTCTGACCACATCTGCTAATGCAGAGATTATTTTTAATGCTGGAGTATTTCTACCCATGTTTAGAACAGGAAGAAAAGAAAATAGAATTAAAGATATTCTGGAAGAACAAGAACAAGGGAGCTTTACTAGAAGAACTTAAAAAGATTCCTGATTTCTTTCTGACACAGTGATTTCCTGGAGCAAGTTCAAAAATGTCTTCTTGTTTTATTATGATGCAATCCATTGAAGATGGTGTTGTGTGAAAATTCAATTTGAAGTGGAGTTCAAAGCAAGGGGAGAAGTAGATTAAATGAACGCACTTTCTCTAAACAGAAACTGTGGTGATATGAAATTCCATTCATGATTGTTTTCCAATAAAGATCCATTAGTAAGGTAACAAATGACAAAAAAAGTGCATATGAACATCTCAGTAACAGATAGAATTTCCTCCATGAAAGCCTAATTGCTCTATCTTTTCACTAGGACATGGATATTCTGTTTTGCCTAACTGTAAGATAAGCACTTCTGCTATTCATTGACTCTTCCATTTGAAATGATGAGCTCTTCATTTTATGACCACAAGATAGGTAAATTGAAGGAAGAGGTGATACCAAAGAAGATAGATTTCAAAGACAATAACTTTAAAATATTCACAAAAGAGAAGAAAATGTACAGCTCAAACAAATACCAGGGTGAAAATTATCATAAAAATCATGCTGTTGCTGAATAGCAGTTTTAGTTACTTTCACCATATTAACAGGTCTCTTCAGATACAACACTGCATCCAAATTCTTATTATTACAGTACAAAAATGCCTCAACCTGGCATCTATTTATATGTTCAAGTGTTTTTATATATGCAAGACTAGTACAGTGTTACCTAAATTGCAGCATGGGGTATTGCCTCCAGTTCTATCTTCTGTGTAATTTCAGAGAATACTCAGCAGTGCTAAAATGCATATTTATTAGAGATCTTTGGCCTCTGCTCTTAATTGATGTGCTTTCTTAAAAAAAAAAAAAAAATAAAAAAAAACAAAACAAAAAAAAAAAAAAAAAAAAAAAAAAAAAAAAGCTCTGCATTCACTGTTGACAACTTTTGTTCTGCTATAATAACAGAAGAAATTACCTTCACAGACAAGACACAGCTGGCACTTTCTTACTGTAATCAACTAATTGTGCAGGCTCGTCTGTGCTTTATGTGAGATCTTTAATAAATGAAATCTTAAGGTAATGAACTAGCAGAGACTGCTAGTGAAAGTCAATCTGTCACAACATGGACATAAAGGTGTTCATCCTCTAGAAAACAGGTATTGATGCTCCTGACAGGGCACTAGTGAAGTGAACATTACTGTCATATGTGTGGGATTCAGGTCAAGTTGCCAATAAACAGCCTATGTCAGGGATATAAAAGTCATGTGACAATAGAAACAGCACCTTGAGTGCTACTTATAATCTATATATTGACTGCAAATTGCACAGATGGAGTGAAGTGCAACCTGCTGATCTCTCTAGAGCAATTATTGGTAAATGAATTGCATGACCTGACAAATTATAATGTACAAACAGATCAGTAGTTATGCTAATGGCATCAAAAAGTCAAATAGCATCTTATTTTTCACTTATCCCTTGTTGTTTTTTTTTCTTTTTCCAGTTTGACCTTACCAGTGAAGTATTGACTTTCAGCTGGTTGTTGACCGAAGGGGGTGGTCATACAGTGCTATTGTCACTTTGACATTTGCTCTAGAAGAAGCTATGCAAGGTAAAGATTTCTGGTCTGAACTTTGACTAAAGAGGAGTCATATGTCAATAACAGTCTCATGGCTTCAAAACAAGTAAAATCAAACTCCTAGAAGGATTAAACACTGAAATATTTAAAACAGCAGATGTCTAGCTTGATCCCTAGACACAGCTATAATTCAATGACTGAACAAAACTGAGGATAGTGAGTCAGAATAAAAAGTACTGAGTAGCAGTACTTAGTACCTCATCAGAGGTTTCAGCTATAGTGCACATTATTTATTAAACTGTCAATCTGCCATAACTAGAATAGCATTCAATAGAGTTCCACTGCAACCAGTTCAGGATCACCTGGGAGTGCTATATCAGTAAGTCTTGAAATCATTATCCAGATGCTTCAGGGTAAGGCAGTGGCTGCCAGTAAAGTCAGTGATAATTCCAACTAATTCTGACTAAATACAGACATCTTTTTTCTTTTCACATCAGAGAAACTGGTAATCATTGTATGGAATAAAGTGATAATAGATTGGGAGTTTAAAATGGAAATGTCATCCATCCCTACAAGCATGATAGTGACAGTGAAAACCACTGTTGTTTCTCTCAGGCTTTGAAAATGTCCTTGACAGAATAACAATCAGAAGAATCTGTTGAAAAGAGCCTTCCCTAAAGGTAATCTGAATAATGAAGACCACACTGACATGATTTTCTGCTCACAGGCAAAATCAAGAAATGTTCTGAAGATAAAGTCAAAGTCTATGTATTCTCCTTACCCCTAACCAAATTCATTAGTATAGGGATTCTACAAAAATACCAATAGAGATTTCTGTTCAGGCAAGTAAGTGGCTGGTCATTTTAAATTGGGAAGTTTTAGCAGCAAGGGTGAAGCATTTAGAACTACTTTTTTTTAACCTAAAATGGAACCAAACAAGGCAGTGTTTTTGGCCAGGTTTAGTTTATTATTGTATGGGTATATATTATTGCACAGATATCATATCCACATATGAGAAAGCATGCTATTCATTACAAATGATTTTATCTCAGAAGAGTCATACTGTTAGCAGAAAGCATGTTAAACTCACTGTAAAAATCAAAATTTACGGACAGTTCTAATACCACATGAATACCAAATGAGAAATGCCTAAAAATGGAGTTATGCAGAGGACAGCAACAGTCATTACAGTTCCTGGGAAAAGCAGCAAAGCTGGAATGAAGATATGGGTCTTCGAACAATAGTGAGTACCCTGCAATTGTTCTTACCACTTCTCTATATGTCTGAGACTTTTTTTAGAGCTGTCTCTTTAGCCAGTCACCCACAGGCTGTCTTTGTGCTCTTGGTACAAAATGGTTAAATGTCTTAAATAGTGAGCCTCAAAGCATTGTCTACAGCTGGAATCAAAGCAACGCTTCTGTGAGCTGAGCTGCACCAGACATCTGCTGCAAATATCAAATAACCAACAATCCATAAGCATTTTGTATGGACAGTTTAAATACAATGAATGGTTAAGACTGACCTATTAAACATTACTGAGACATTCTCAAGGTAAATTTTCAGTCATAGAACATCAGCCTCACAACATGAGATACAATTAAAGGTCATCTGCTATGGCAGAGAACATATGCTGATGTTATCGAACATATGGAGAAAAAAAGGAAAATTACACTGAAGACAAGGCAACAAAATAAAACAAGGATAGTGTAAGCATGATGCAGCATCTGTCTCATCTCTAAATGGGAATGTGCTGCAAAAATCCACACAAGTAAAATTGCCCGTGTTTTAAGTTGACAGGGAAAGTTTTTAATGATGTAGAATGTGTCATCCGTAGCAAAACATCTTATCAAAATCTGAAAAATTCTGGTATCATTGTGAATATTCTACTGGCAATGCTACGCTGTGAAAACAAACAAAAAAACAAACAAGTAATTAGTTTCAAATTATATTTCTTGAAACACAGTAATCCCTGAGAAGGATTCCCACAAATCTCAGTTTTCCACAGAAATTTTCTTTAAGGGAAATTACCCCTTGAGTATAGCTCGGCACCAAGATGATGAGATTGTTTCTAACAGGCACAAAATAGACCAGCTGCATATGTAGCAGCTTTGTCATCAGTTTCACAGATGCTTGCAAATCTTATCTGTCCCAGCTTTTTGATGGGTATCCATGTCTCCTGTGGTCTGAGGGACTGAATTGCACTTCTTTCTCTCTGTTTTATCAGTATGATACTACATGGTATCAGGAAGTTATGAATATGATCAAATACATGAAGAAGGTGTCCTGGGAGCGTAGGTGACAGTGTGAGAGACAGGACAGGGATCTCACCAAACAGAGGTCTTGTCCCCACTGCTTGACCAAGGAGGACAGCGAAAGATCAGCGGGTGAGCCAAGATTAGAAAAGGTCCTGGGCTGGCTGGGGAGGATCATGGGGGAAAGCAACATGTGGGCATCCAGGCCACTAAAGTATAGCACGGGATCCGTACAGCACAACCCAGGACAAAGGGCCTGAACTCCACTGCAGTCCCTGCAGGAGAAACATGGGATCACAGAGACTGCTTCCAGGCCTTGCCCCAGGCCACTTCACAGTAAAGGTGTTCCTCACCACCTGCATCCCAGTCCTGGGAGAAGGAAAGAGGTTGAAAAGTCCACTGGTGCTTGGCTGCTTTTCTGAGCTAGATGAGGCTTGAACCTTTACCTCACCATAATCCCAAATGAAATGTTACTGCTTTTGTGAAGCTTGCAGGAAAGTCAATATTTGTCATTACTGGAAGCAGAAAAGAGAAGGGGTGACTGTAGGACTCTATAACCCATGTGAGTGTTAATCAGTTCTTATTATTATTAGTTCATGTAAAAACTGTCCCCCTGTAAAATAAGCCTGCAGAGACCTAAACTACTGAGAGCTAGCACTGCCTCCCTCCACTAGAAATAAATTTATATTGTTGAGAATATCCTTAAAGGGCAAAGCAATATGAGAAAATTGGATGCCTTAAATGTAGACTGTATTAAATGTGAGAATATGACCTACATACTTAATCTAAAAAACAGATTGTTTGCTCTGGTTCTTTTAAACTTTATCCAGATGTAGCTGAATTGTATTTCTCAGCTAGCAACTGTACTTGCTTGGTGTGTGAAAAACATCTCCTATATTTAGAATTGACACACAGAAGCCACCCAGAAACCTGTTTACCTCTGCCTCGAAGATCCTCTTAATAGCATACATTAGTTTTGAATTACAGGACCAAAGTCAATCTTACAGAGTATCTGTAGTATTTCTATTAAACAAACCTCAGATGTTCCCAATAATCCTATGTATAGACAAATAGGGACTTTGAATTTTCAGTTCACTCTTAATTTAGGGATACTAAAGGAGTAAAAACAATGTTGAAAAATTGAGCCAATGTCAGTCATTTTAAATTCCTTCTGCACATTTGAATTGATGCCTCTTTTTCTTAACCCTACAAAATATTTATATGCTCTATACATTAAGTTAAATCATGAACACAGTGGAACATCTAAATACAATCACAGACTCTTTAGGTTGGAAAAGACCATTAAGAGTATCAAATCCAACCATTAACCTACTACCAACTGGTTCAGTTGACAATGGATTTCAGTGCTGATCAAAATGACAAAAAAAGGTCAGTCTAAAATCCCTATATTTCAATGAATAGCAAGAAATCTACATGAGATTTTGACAATTTATAAAAATAACATCATAAAATAAATAATTGCCTAAAAAAAGAAATTTGGAAATTGAGAGGATAGTGGAATTATCATTATATATGTATAAGAATAGTCAAATTCTAATACCTTCTCATAAGATATCTAAAGGGTTTTTAGATTTTTTTTCTTGATTAGTCATTGAATGTCACAAAAGTTTTAGGAAAGATTATCAACTACTGCACAGAATCAGATTATTGTTGATTAAGTTAGGAGTGATATTGTAAAAAATAGCTTGTTCAAAAACAATTTATTGCACATAGGCTGGGACAGGAAACAAGGCTGATTTCTGATAATGAAGTACTGCTTCTTAGATGTTCAAACTATTAATGAGAGATGTCTGAGGAACAACACTTCAAAACAAAATTCAGTGTACAGTGTCCATGATGAAATATCTTGCCGTGCAGTTCCATTGAATGGCAAACTGTTTATGAGAAGTGAATAATTTTCAACATAGAAAGAGCAGTAATCAATTTCTCTCCTCATTGAAGTTTTGTAGTTTAAGCACTGAATAATCAAACAGGCCATTAAAAGTTCTGGTTAATAATAACTATTTGGAAAGCTCATAGTGAAAGCAGATAGTGCTTCCATGTGACTGTCTGCTTTGTATATGCCCTGGTATCAATATACTGTGAGAACAGCATATGGTTCCTTTGATGGAAAGTAATGGAAAATGACAGACTGTTTGAAGATGCTGTGGTGCCAATTTCATGAATAATGCATTAGGGTAACAGGTATAATCAGTGCAGTTTAATAGTCTGCAGCCTCCAGAGATACAACAGCAGCATACAGAGGAATTATCCTAGTACTAGGACCACCTGACACTTACCTTTTTTCCCTTGATTTTATCTGATTATGACTACACTAAAATATGTCTTTAAAAAAACACAGTCAGAAACAAAAATGTTATGTTCTGAGTTAGAATTAATTTAGTATGCGTGGTCTGTGCAATTTGCCTTTTAATAATATGCACAAATTTCAAAATCTCTTTTCTCTCTTTTAAATTGAACATAGGTTTTAGAGCTCAAAATTTTATAGGAAGAACAATTTTATGGTTGTCATTCATATACTGAAATAATTTTCTATATTATGGAATGCCTTCATGCCATTTCAAATGATGCAGCACACTGCACATATACCAAAATTGGTTTTAATTTGATTATTTTACTATACCAAAAACAAGTCTAAGAATAAATTGAATAAAACCCTGTCTTGCAGAATTCTGCTAAAAGATTTTGCATTAAGAATGTGCTGATTTGTATTTAATGATAATAGAAAAGCTCTGTGAAAGAGATTTATACTTAGGGACACATAATCCTCTTGGCACTCAGGTCTTACTTTATGATGTCATGACTCCATAGTAATGAATATGAATTAGGCTAAATGACTTGTGACACAGGATTACAGTCTCAGTACTTACACTTTTACTCAAAGAAAGATGCTTATGTTTCTGAGTTAAAAGTTCCATTTTCTACCTGACAAATGAGCTACAGTGATGTATGTCCAGGTTTCAACTTTATGAATATATTCTGACTGCTGTATATCTGCTTCTGAAAAGACATCTTGGCAAATCACACTTTTAAAAAAATGCAGGATGGGTTTTTCAATAGCATTCTACAAGTCAAAAAGGCAGTGAGTATTAATTTTGTATGTGTGTAGTAATGTAAGATGGGTTAATGTGCAAATATTTTTGAAGTGTAAAATAAAATTCTCTAAAAAAAATCAAGTCAAGCATCACAAATATTCTGCTATAGAACACTACTGCTCATTAAATGAAATATTCTATGCTATAATAATCTGTTCTGGTCTTTCCACCTGTTCTTTACTGCAGTTATAATTGCCTGTATGAATACTTCATGTTGTGCAGCTCTTACCAGTATATGCAAAAATTCATTATAATGCATTGGGGCAAAATTGCTATATTTTACATTTATAGCAACTTCAGAACACCTAAGGTTTTTAACTCTGAATTCTTAGAAGCTTAAATACTGTCATTCGTTATTGGAAACATAATGTTTCTTATAATGAAAGTATTTCTTTTTCATAACAATGCCTTGGGTTTTAGTTAGTAAAAGTTTAGTCTTGTAAAGAATAATACATTTGAACATGAAAAATAAAGGTTTCTCCTTTCTAAACTGGCCTTTGTAAATATATTTCATTCACACCTGGGAAATTTTGAATGCAGGAAAGGTGATCTCAATAATAATCTGTTTTAGTTTTTTTTTGGTTTTTTTTTGTTTTTTTATTTATTTCCCAGAGATTGTGTAAAGATGTTGGCATATTTCAGCTACTCAGGTAGTTTGAATCCATCCTTTTATTAAAACCTCCCTTGTCAGCCCCCTCTAGCACTCAAGAACCCTCTATCATTTGTATTGCCATTTCTGACAGAACTGTAGCTGATTTTTATTGTTATTTTTTTCTTTCTTGGCAATAAAGATTTCCTAATGCTAAAAAATTCTGCCATGTTTCTACCACAATGAAAACCATAGCAGGTACAGGATTAACTTTGTTAGCAATATCTTAGTTGACTCAGAATAACTGCAATATTCTTTATAATCTAGTTTTTCTGTTGGATTAAGGAAACAAATCAACAAGAAACAGACTCAATTATTTTTCCATCTATTGTATTGGTTCAGTCTCTGAAATTTTAAAACGACTGCAGAATTGTAGCACCTGCCAGAACTTATTCAACTGCAACAAAAATAAAGGCCAAGCCTAAGAGTATCAGTTGCAGCTTTCAGTGCCAAAGCAGCATAAAACTGGTGCAATGAACAGTTAGCATCAGAATTAGCTTAGAAAATTTTAAGCATGACCAATTTTTTGATAGTCAGAGTTGTTTGACAAATGTCCTCCATATGTGCATGAATATCAGAAGAAAGAAACAAGAATGCAAAGCATATGTAAGAGCTTTCATGGGACCACAAGCTTAGCACAAGGAATTCTGTCAGGTCAGATCTAAGCATGGGGTCAAGAGCTAGAACAGCTGTTTTGGAGGTTGCAATAAGAGAAAAGAGTTTTCTCAGTCAAACCTTACATCAATTAGAAGATAATTTTAAAATATTGTTACGTGAAGCATTAATGTTGAAACTCTATTGTCTTGTTCGTTTAGAATGACCAGCAACAAGATAAAAAATTCCATACACAGTGGACTTCATTTGAAAGCCCCTGCAAAAAGTTGTAGGCCCACCTACAACTCTGTTACATTATGTTTCAGGCATAAATAACAGCAGAGAAGAACACAGATGTCTTCTGGCAGTTGAAGATTTATGAACTCATTCCCCCCTGTTAAATGACTACTGGGGTGTGCAATATCACACAGACCCCTTGTTATGATGAGGATATTGCTGATTCACATTGACAGCTTGGGCCTACCTCAAAGATTTTCATTCTGTGGCTGCGGGTTCACCAGCTATCTAGGGAGATTCTTCAGCTCCACCTCTCAGCATGGAAACCCATAAGCAGAGACCAGAAGGAAATTCATGACATATCCACCAGAGTTGGTATGGGCGTTGGTAATTCTAAATTTGTGTCAATGCATTGCAAGCATCAATGATTCATAGCCAACCAAATTGTGGTCAGAACAACTGCAGGAACTTTATATGCCATACTTCTGTGGGAGGGCTAAAACAGCCCTTTGCAATGCCCTTGGCAGTTCTGAAGGTAGATGTGGCAAGAGTACATGGAGAAGCAATAATTTTCCACAGCAGACCAGCACAGAATTGTCCAGCAGAGGTAGAGTGGCTCTTTCATGCATGCACACACACTCATCTGACATGTTCTCATCTGGACAGTTCAATAGCCCAACAGAAACTGGAAATATTGTTATCTGCTCTGCTCAACATTGTTTTTTAGTTTTGCCTTATCCTAGTGTATTTTTTTGTCTTTACTTTCTTCTTGGGTACAAGGTAAGCCAGAGCGTAGATGGCCTGACTATCTTAGCTTTCCATGTCTCCTACAGCAGGGAGGAGATTGGATGGGAATAGAAGTGCAGCTCTTCCTTTATCACCAGAAAAATATGTGGAAAGATGAAAAACCTTAAAGATCTTAGAAGACACAATGAACTGCTCTGTTGCTTGTACAACAGACTCTCCATAGCCCTCTGACTCTCAGGAGCAAAGATTCCTGTGAGGAGTGCAGACATAGACTCTTTTGTTGACCATTTCCAGGGATGACTGATTGAAAAAGAACTGTGAATAGGATGATTCATCATCTGATGAATATCTCTTATGCTTTCCTTCTCACTGTGACATAGAGGCCACAGCTGCAGGGGCTGCACAAGAAGGTTGAGCTGCCAAAGATATTCCAGCAAAGAGAGGATGTAATGAGGCTGGGTTATGTAATGTGAAGGAGAGGAGTGCCAAAGAAAGATGACTGATATACCCTGTGGAAATGTCACTGTCTCAGTAGCCTTCACTGACTGAAGAGGGAGTCAAGGGTTCCTGCCAGAGCAGTGGGAAAGGCCTTTGAGTATTGCAATCTGTCATGCTGGAAATGGGAAGAACCTATGTTCACCACGTCATGAAACATAGCCTGGTACAGATGCCCTTGGGAACGTTAATTCCTCTTATGCTCAGCATCTGACACCAAGGTTGAACAAATTGATTCTAGTTGGCTGACACCCATGAACTGGGATTCAGGCACAATTTGAGTGAAGTTATGTCAAAGTCCTCCTGATCCGTCCCGAAGTTACATACAAATACTGGAAAACCATACACTTAGCAGAATGGGCGTTTTGTACCAGAGTAGAGCAAGTCATTGATAGGGCCCAAGGCTGTGGTCAGTCTAGGGGGAAAGCCAATCTTGCCTTGCAGGATCTATCCACTTTTCAGGATGCAAGTATTGTGGATGAGTGTTGTGACTGTTTTCTTCCCCTTTGAATGAACCCAACTGCACACCAGCATTCTGGAGCTGATAGATTATGGACAGTGGCTCAATGAATGCTGGCCCAGCAACTGTGGTTTTCCTTTGCCATTGGGAAAAACTTTTCTGTAAACTAGAAATAGCTTTGTTCTCTTTTCACACCTGCCAGAAGAATGTCAGAAATCCTACAGATAACAAATCTTTCAGACTTTTATTAACATGGCATGACAAGAATGATAATTTCCTTGAGACATCTTCACTTCTCTGAAAATGAAGACTGAAGCACTTCTGGTTTTTGTGGTTTGTTTTTAGTCAGGCTTTTTTTGAGGGGGGGAAGATAATAGGAAAAAGAAGAGAGATAAGTAGAAATAAAATAGGAATAAATTGAAACTGAATAGAGAAAACAGAATGAAAGATGGAAAATATATATATATATGATTTGGAAACAGATTTTCTTAATGCTTTTGTTTCACCAAAAAGTCATTTATTAAAAGTTTTTTTTCTATGGACTCATGCTGATAGACTAGACCAAGGAGCTATAGTTTCAAAATTTGAGGAAAAAGAAGCGAAAAACAAAACCCACCAAAATTTATGACCCTAGCCTCCTTTTCTATTCTTCTAGTACCCAAATTCATTCTTACTACAGAGTCTCTGTACTTTTACTAACACATAATCTCCTTAGTGAGCTCATTGTTGTCTAAGTTATGCACTTTGACTAGGAATTCCACATAATTACAAAATTTGGTAAGAATGAAGGTGTCATAAATAGGAAGAACTGTCTAAACGTCCTCTAGAGAATATTTGTAAGAGAAGTAGGTAAATTATTTGAGGGTTATGTGAATGATAACAGTAGCAAAAAAAATGTAGACAGGATGAAACAAGAAATGAGTGTAAAAGGATAATACAAAGAAGCAAGTTAGATTTCCACTTTAGAAAGATGAAGGAGGAAGATAATAGGAAAAGAGAAGAGACAGTGAAGAAATTGTGATTCAATAGATGTGTGGATTGCAATTAGTGAACGGTAATTAAGGTGGTAAAAGACTGCCTGTATGTATTTAACACAGTCATGAAAAAATACACAGTAAAATTTTGCAGGGATTGAAGTATAGCTAAGGGTAATAGTGGACATGTACAATAATTTTTCAAAAAATGACAGAGAGAAAAATACCCATGTGAAAAATCCTTTGCTATAAAAGAGTTAACCAATAGCTCTTCTACTAGAACTCCCAGCAGGCTGCTCCAGGAAAAAGCTGGCACAATATGACCACAATTTCCAAGGAAAGCCTGAAGCCTTATTCAGCCAGACCTATTCATTAATCATTACAAATAGGTTCCTGTAAATAATATAATTCTTCTCTTACTTTTTGGAAAGGAGAACAGCTCAGAGCGCAAAAATGCACTAGCTGCATATTTTGCAATTCTCCTACTAGAAGTAAAAAAATACTGAAGTTAATACTTGGAGTTAGCTGTTGGATTTTTGTTTGTTTGGTTTGGTTTTTTTTTTTTTTTTTTTTTTTTTTTTTTTTTTGTGGTTTGTTTGTGTAAGTTTTTTTTGGGGGGGCAGGTGAATTTTTTGTTTTATGTTTGTTTGGTTTTTGTTTGTTTGTTTTTCACAGGAGTTGTAGTTATAAACTTGTCTTTGGATACCAGTGAAAATTTATCTAGAAAACACTAGCTGAAACAATCCTTTGGTTACATAAATACTCCAGTGTTTACCACTGTTAATTTATAGTATTAACAGGATGTTACCATAATAAAATTATAGAATCACAGAACCATGGAATTTGCTGAGTTGGAAGGGACTGATCAGGATCATCAATTCCCACTCCTAGCCCTGTGCAGGAAAGACTCAGAGTCACACCATGTATCTAAGAGTGTTGTCTAAATGCTTCTTGAGCTCTGTTAGGCTTGGTGCTGTGAACACTTCCCTGTTCCACTGCCCAACCACCCCATGGGTGAAAAAACTTTTCCTAGCATCTAACTTAAACCTCCTGACAGTTTCACACTGAGTTGTATGCATCTAACCTCAAAGATTTTTCTTTTTTTTTTTTTTTTTTTTTTTTTTTTTTTTGTTTTTTGTTTTTTGTTTTGTTTTGTTCTGTTTTTTAAAGTCAAAGCTACTTGACAAAAAAAAGGTTAAATGCTCCAATTTAGTTTTGTTTCTAAATCATATGCTGCATCTTTTTTTCTTTTATATTTCTATATTTCCCCACTCTTGATGTTGTCTTCTGTTACAAAGAGCACTTGAAAAAAGCTCGGGGCTACTAAAATAACAAGGGCAATCAACAAATACCTAACATCTCATATTTTGCTTCCTGTACTTTGATAAGGTTTCACATGCATTAGCTGTGCTGCAACAGAGATCAATGCCACCTGAGTTGCAATTCTGAAACGACTGACATTATACTGGGACGTGTGATCTATCAGATCTATTTTGGCTGAAGAAATAGAAGATCTGGAGGGCAAAAAATAATTTAAATTTTTTTCTCCTTTTTTTTTCAGAAAGATAAAACCTTCTCACATCGATATTAAGTGTGCAGAATGCTCAGCGCAACCTCATGGAAGTGCATATCCTCTCTTACTAGTTTTCTTTATTAGCATCCTCCCCTCTATGGGTTCCAAATTCGATAAAATTCTCTGTTGATCTCAGACCTTTTCAGATCCTCAGACCCATTGTGAAAGTTTGTACTTGCATGATCCTCCTTTGTTTGTTTGTTTAATAAAGAAAAAATGAATTGTTAATTCCTTCATTGTCCCACTAGGCACAGAATATTCATGTAGCATGTGTAATTATATAATATGGGCATGCATTATGACTTAAAGAAGAAGAAATTATCAAACTCAAACTCAAGACAGAACAATTTATCTTTAGGTGAATACTCAGAAAAGGAAAAAATAGAATATTTAGGAAAAAAATTAGCTGTCTTAATGCATTCTTACTTTAATGAAAAATGAGGGAATTAGAAGTCTATTTTATTCTGTCTCAGTGTATCCCTTTGTACTATCATCAGTACTTACAAGCTCCTCTGTTGTGGAAGGCCTGTTAGGAAACATCAATTTCAAAACCACTTCAGCAGCTAATTTTCTAAGCTTGCCTAAGGATTTTAAGACTGCTTTATAATGTGAAGTAGGGTATAGAACTAAAATAACAAAGAAATATTTCTGAACAAATAATAGAAAAGTTGATAAAATACTAACATCAACTTGTATTTATATTTATATTTAAAACTGGTGCTATTACTGCTGCATTTTTGTTAACTCAGTAAAAATAGCTGATACTTTCAGCATTATATCGGATGACTTTATATTCACGATTCTGTTTGCAGTACAAGAACCAGTATATGTACTCCAGCACTTAAGTCCATGGGTAGCACTACCTGTAAATATGAGCCATTAAGCTCCAAAGTTATTCTACAGATTTTTTTTTCCATTGCAATTCTAATACCAACAAATGCATGTGCACAAGGACGATGCTGTTTATCAAAAATGCAAGCAGATATTGATTGTCTTTTACAAAAATTTCCATATGTTGAAGCATCACAATAAAGAATGTCAATAAATATGGTATAATTTACCCTTAAACTATTGAGTCACAAGTTGTCATTAACCAGTTTTACATACAAGGAATCCTTTACATTATGTTCACTTCATTAACCATTACTGCTTTAGTAGGTAAAAACTCTGAAAACTAGTAGAATGGAATTAATTTCATTTCTTCATTTCTGGATTGCCTAATATTTATTTTTCACTTGACAATCCATATTGTGTTATCATATTAAAATATTTAACTCTAGTGTCCATAGGTTATTAAACAAACATGAGTATAATAATTCAATCAAAAATGCCAAGGTTGAATTTCACTGAATTGTTTAGAACCCATAATATAGTCAGCATTAAACTAACATTTCAAAGTTGGATACTTGATGACACAGAGTTTCTCTTGCTGATGTTTAAATATTGCTTTATGATTAGTTCCATCACAATCAGCATTCATATCAAATTTGGGCAGTAAATAGGTGAATTAAATGAAGACTAGATCATGACTCAAGTTTTCTATGAATACAAAGTTAAGATGCATAAACCCTCTAATACCCTGAAGCAAGTTTAGGACAGCTGTAATTATTTGTCCAGTTGTTTTTTCTTAAATTCTTTCATTTTTAAATATATACAACAAAAATTTAAGGAATTATATGTACTCACAGAATAGTATACATGTTGGTTTTTTTTTTAAATTATTATTTAAAGAATTATACAGATTCCTTGTCTTTAAAGCCACTTTCTTTCAACTTTTATTCCAAATATTATTCATCTCTTTAAAGTGCAAAATGCTGTTCCTACTGGACAATATATAATTGCAGTAATAATTGAATGTAAAATGCTCTTCATATTTATAGCTAAAAAATTGACTAAATTTAAATAGATGTTTTTTAGTATGCAGCTGCATCCAGAAATATAAAGCAGTTCTCAGTAAAAATCTTGAAAAGAATGAATACTGTCACAGCTGGGATTAAATTAGAACACTGCTTAATAAAACATCAGTGATGTTGTTACAGCTGCCCCAAAACGGCACCATCCAGTGAGGCTCCCTTCAAAAAAAAATTTATTTGCTGCTTTTAAGTACAATCACCCACTCTCAGCTTTCCTCCTCCTGCAAAAACAATATGTAAAATATCAAGAAATAAGAATTAAAGACTACCATGAATATCATGTTTCTGTTTAACTGCAATTCCAAATTCTCTAATAACTATATATTTCGATGATTTTGTTTGTTTTCATGCAGTAGAAAAGAAATTACTAGCAGTACAGAATATCAAATGCAATACTAACCCCAAATAAATTTAAATATCACACAGAGTGGGTTGCAAGTACCAGTCTTTTTTTCTCATAGCCAAAGATCAATTTGCTGCTCAGGACACATTTTGCATACCGTGAGATTGATAGTTTAAGTTCTTTTACTTTCTACAATATGAGAACAAGCTTCCCTCTTATACTCCTTGTTTGTTTTGGGTTGTTTTTATATAGTGTAATTCATTTGTAATACTCTTGAAAATGTATCTTGAATGCACTTTGAGTTAATTTTTCATTCATTCATTCATTCATTCATTCATTCATTCATTCATTCATTCATTCAACTAAATGTGCAGCATCAAATTAGTGTCTGTCCATTAGCTAGAATATGTTTCATATAGATTATGGAAAGCTATTTTTGAACATGTTGCTCTCTGTCAGTCTGGATCAGATGGGATTTATTTGATCTATTTAATTTGAAAAACTTCACCTTGAAGCACAAAGGTAGTTTGGGTTTTTTGAGGGGTGAGAGTAAATTCTTGGTAGTTGCAATTTTTATTTAAAAAAGACACAACCAACAATAACTACAAAAAATATATCAATAAATAAAAACATTAAAAACAGGCAAAAAAAATCGCCTCCAATAAAGGCAGCATTTGTCTACAGTGCTTTATAATGACCACTTGATAAGTCATATCTTTAGGCTACATTTAGAATTAAATAAGTATGTTAAGGTATTTTAAAGGTATTTGAAAGCCAAAAAGCTGATATTTCCAATTTTAAAAAGTTAAGTCAACTTCATATTTGCTTGTGACATTATATTAATACAATCTCTTGCTTCTTTCCTCATTGAACAATAAAAATATTTTTGGTTCAGTTTTTAAATACTTAAAATTGTAAAAAAAAAAAAAAAAAGTAAATGCAGAATCCATTATTTGTGATTTCTTTCAAATTCATAGGCACTGTGATAACTTTTAAAAAATAACAGTAATTATGGCAAAACTGGTCACAGGTGCATTTACAGCCTATTGTCCAAATGAACAAGCAAATGCCAATTACAGAGAAATATGCAACCTGATTTTTCAATACCTGAGTGTGCTACACTGCAAGAGCTCTGTTAATGAAAATACATTAGCTAATATAATTTAAATGCTCACAGAAATGAAGACTAAATTGTATTAAATGCAAGTTAAATTATATTATTCTCATTTTGTGAGGTTATACATTTTAAAGTGTACTAGCATACACTGAACATTTGCTAAGCTACTATTAGTGCAAATTTTAACCTTAAATGTGAATTATCACTTTAGACCTGCATAGTTTAAGAAGGATTTTAGGAAGAAAAAAAACCTACAAACAATTACTTGACTGTCATCTTAAGACACCCTTGCATTCAATAGCATAACAAGTGAGCAGTTGTAAATATCTACCATGTGAGGGTGTGTAATGAACAGCAGTTGTCAGAAATATCATAAATAACTCGTTTTTATAATAAAGCTGTATGGCATTTTTTTCCTCACCTGTCATCCATACTCTACCCCCAAACCTTTCCTTAAAACTTCAGTGAGAAATGAAAAAGACACATACATATAAAAATATATATGTATGTGTGTTGGTGCATGGACATGTGCACATATAATACACACACACACACACAGAGCTCCAAATCTGCCTTTTTATCTTTTTAGCATTTTATGCATAACATTGTGCATCAATGTACCTAAACCTGATACACTTCAGGCTGTGTGCCACCAAGCTTAACATCAACTTTTATGACTATATTGGTTTAAGATATGACAGACATTTTAAACAAAAATTTTAAGGCTTCATTGCTCCGGCACTACATGATTTCATTTGCAGCCTCGACATTACTCTTTTATGTCATGCTTTTTTATCATTCTCATTAAGAAGTTCTATGATAGCATTTTTGAATCCTTTCATTCCAGACCATTCCCCCCAACAGCTTACATTTCCTCTCTAAAGACCGGGTCTGAGAAATAATTTATTTCGTTTCCTCAAAATAGATTTCTTAATATTGCCAATATTCCCACTTGGAGTGGTCAGGGAGTAGGAAAATGGAACTATTTCACTGAGTCTCCAAGTGTCTAATAATTAGAAACATCATGAAAAATGTTAGGGCTAATGAAGCTTTACAGGAAAGGTGAACCAAAGATGCAAAAAAAGAAAAAAAAAATTGCAAATTACAGAATCCATCACTGCTGGTTTTACCCTGAAAACATAAGGCAGAGCGAGTTCAAATTGAAGTAAGAAAATTATGATGGCTAAAGGTGAAAGAGTGGCTAGCATTGCAAGAGTCAAGTGAACTCTTAATTTGGGAAAAGTACTGAAAACCTTAAAAACATTTTTAAAAGGTTACTTCTGAGATGGAGAACAACCTGATTCAAATTGAACCATACTGCTCTTGATTTTTTTCTTTCTGTTCTCATTATTTTATCATCTTTTCTTGCTGTGATCACAACAGAAGCTAATGGAAGAAAATTTGGCCTATCCATCAGATGATGTGTATATCAATCCCAGACAGATTATATGACACAGAATAGAGAGATTTAAAGTCAAGTGGTCTTCAGAAATTTAATGAAAAAACTGAAGAGTGATTTTCCTTGTAAGAAGGAAATTATTGCAGGAAAAATATTGCATTGGAGAAACAATAAAATCAATTGCATCAATTGTAATATAAGCATAATAATAAGCTTCAGTTTTAACATTGTGTTTAAATTGGCCATCTGAAATTACTATACCCACCTAAATACCAAAAGTAAAAATAAATATTGAAAATATAAGTAAGAATATGTGTGTAGGATTTCTATAACTGTTTCATGATAAAACAGTAAAAATTCAGGCAGAAGGAAAAATTAAAAGATAGAAAATATCATCACTAAAGAAAATTATTCCTTTGACTGTATATAACACATAATAGCAAAACAGATTTTTATGTAAAATGTTCAATATAACATAGTCATCAACCAAGAAATAAACTGACTTTATAAGGCATAGCATGGCCTAAAAAAGAAACCAAACTCCCCCAAAACTTTTATAGTTTAAAACGTGTGACATGTATTTTAGGAAATATCCTCTTAAGCTTTGAAGAATTATACAATTGTACATCTTGAGGGGGACAAAAATATTAACTTCAGGATATTATAGTTAATGTTATCTCCTCAGTTTCAGACATTCATTAACCTCAAAGAAGTCAAAGAGAGAAAGATACTTAAATTATCTTATTTTCACCCAGAGTACCTGTACATTTTATATTAGAAAAACACTCTTGAATTCATATGTGATATGAAATATATATGTGGCTACATCTTCTCTATTAAGCTATCACAGAGGCACTTTTGCATTTTCTTTCTCCCAGTCTCTCCCTGATTAGTACTTATTTTCAAATAAAAAAAAAAAAATCTAAATTAGAACAAGTTATCAGTTTTATTATTGTTAGTTACAGGATAGCTGTGCTGTCATTATAACAAGTTTAAATTATAAGCTTGAAGAAAATTGAGAATAACTAAAAAATTAAGTTCTGCTGATTTCTGAGCTTTTGTCACACTTCCATTTTTTAAGTCCATATAAATATTTGTATTTAAAATTAACTTTAAAAATAATAGACAAGATAAAAGGAAAGCTATACAAGAGAGAGACTGATTAAAAGTGTCTCTAGTTTCTGAAAGTGACATTTTCCAGCTATGGGGAATTCCCAGGGAATCAATGGAAGCTTCCTCTAGAAGTCCTTTGAATGTTAATCTGAGCAGGACTTGCACAGCATGTGTGAAGCATTCAAAGATTACATCAAGAACAGCTATCCAGTTATATAATTTTATTAATTGTAATGGAAGACGTGAATCTCCTTATAAGATAACTATCTGCACCAAAAGTGGGGCTGAACTACAGACATTTTGCATTAATAGGTCTAGTTAAACCCTGAGATATTACACATGTGAGTTGCTGTTCAACTGGAAACTGATTTTGGTAAGAGTTTTCTTTAAGTAACACAAAATCAGAAATTATTTGTGTCAACTCTTACCCTTTCAACTGTAGACTTTCAGGGAAATGCTACCTGTGTCTAACCTACTGCGTGTCTGAGCTTACTGCATGACAGAAAGGTGAATCAGGCAGGAGTTCCCAAAAGATATTATAGTTCCTACCTATGGCTTGTACCCAGATTAGTCATAAAAACCAAAGTTGTGCAGAGGAGGGCAAAGCTATGTTAAATTTAAATGCATGGTGACAGGTCAGCATCCC
Organism: Muscicapa striata striata; assembly: GCA_030060385.1. Classification (NCBI taxonomy): domain Eukaryota; kingdom Metazoa; phylum Chordata; class Aves; order Passeriformes; family Muscicapidae; genus Muscicapa; species Muscicapa striata. Next base: position 4,246,203 of record JAREIS010000075.1, on the reverse strand, counting down.
TAGGATGGTGTATGACTTCTCAGATGTGGTAAGATTTATGAAGTCTATAAAGAGAAATGAGAAAATTTACTCTATTCTCATTTGTGTTGCAAGCCACAGAATATTCTCAATCTCTAAAAAAATTATAAAATAGAATCATAGAATCACAGAATGGTTTGTATTGAAAGGGACATTTAAAATCACCTATTCCAACTCCCTTGCCATGGAAAGGGACAACTTTGATGAGATCAGGCTGCTCAAAGCCCCATTCAACCTGAACATTCTACAGTTTCTCTGAGCAACCTGGTCCAGTGCCTCACTACATTCATGTTAAAATTTCTTTCCTTATAGCCAATAAAAATCTAACCCAAACATGACTTCTTTCAGTTTGAAACCATTAACCTTGTCTTGTCACTACAGGCCCTGGTAAAAGGTCTTTGTCTTTCTTGTAAGCTCCTTTTATATAGTGAAAAAGTCATAATTTCCCCAGAGCATTTCCTTCTCCTGACTGAACCCCGTCTCTCTCAGCCTGTCCTCACAGGACAGATGTTCCAGCAGTCTGATCATTATCATGTCATCCTCTGGACTTGTTCTAACAGTGTCATGTCCTACTTGTTGTCACACTTGTCTTTATGCAGCCCAGAACACGGGTGGCTTTCTGGACCACAAGCACACATTGCCAGATCAATTCAGATTTTTCATCCACCAATATCCTAAAGGCCATCTCCACATGGCTGTTCCAAATAAGTATAATTTGTGCAGATATTGTGAACTGCTCCAGTCCAAGTGCAGGATTTTGCACTTGGTCTTGTTGAACTTCATAAAATTTGCATGGTCCCCTCTTCAAGCAGGTTAATGTGCCCCCAAAATGGCATGACTTTCCCTCTAGCATGCCAGTTTCCTTCTAGTCAGTCAGCTTGGTTTTACCTTGATACTGAGGTGACACACACTCAATTCCACTATGCTGTTGATGAAGGTATTAAATAGTTTTGGCCCCAATATGAACCCACCAAGGACACCACATGCTACTGCATTCCAATTGGTTCACTGTAACTCTTTGTATATAGCCATCCAGCCAATTCCTTATCTGTCTAACAGTCCATCTATCAAGACCACACCTCTCCAATTTAGTTTCAAGAATACTGGGAGGGTCTGTATTAAAGACCTTTCAGATTGGGTAGGTGTCAGCTGTAGCCCTTCCCTTTTCTATTGCTGTAGTTACGCTATCACAGAGGGATGGAACAGGCATAATTTACCCTTGGTGAAGTTGTTTTTCATCATCTCCCTGTTTTTCACATGTCCTTCACCAAAATTAGTTTTTATCAGTGCAACTAATGGTGGCAGAAGATAGTTTTTCTTTTGTCACATACAGTCAATACAGAAATTACAGAAAATAATAAGAACATGCTGAATTGAAAGAGGACCCACAAGGATCATTGAGTCCAACTCCCAGCCCTTTTCACAGAACCATCCCAAAGAGTCACATCATGTGCCTCAGAACATTGTCCAAACATTTCTTGAGCTGTGTCAGGCTTGGTGCTGTGACCACTTCCCTGGGGAGCCTGTTCCAGTGCCCAACCACTCCTCTGGGTGAAAAATGTTTTCCTGATATCCAACCTAAACCTCCCCTGACACAGCTTCAGGACATTTCTTCAGGTCCTGTCCCTGGTCAACACAGAGCAGAGACCAGTGTTGCCCCTCCTCTTCCCCTCACAAGCAAGTTGCAGATTACCATGAAGTCTCCCTTCAGTCCCCTCTTCTCCAGGCCAAACAGACCAAATGTTGGTAAAAAGAAGGTTTTGACATAAAGTATATGGATATGTCTAATTTTTTTTTTTTTTTTTTTTTTAAAATTCTAGAATATAGGAGATTGTTAGACGTTTAATGCACATACATGGGAAACTGTTTATAAGCTGCATAGAGATTTAGGTAATTAAAAAAGCATATTCCATCTCAAATGGTCATATGCAGTGACTCAGGTAAGGAGAGGATAATCACCATGAGAATTTATTCTGTTTTGCTTTGTATTTGATAGAAATAATCAATATTTGCTTTAAATATTTTTCTTTCTATTTAGAAGATTTAACAAAAACACCCACAAAAGTCCAAGATTTCCTGCATGTCTATGTGTCTATGTGCAGTACCATTATATAGCTGAACATTACAAGATAGAGAGGTTTCAGACAGAATCAACATATACCATATACCAGATACCAGAATAAAGTGATAGTTCTGAGCAATGAAGATTCAGACTTGCAATGATTGTGATGCTGAATGTTGCTTGAACTTCTTATATATATTCAATGTACATTTTGCAGGAATTCCTAGGTAGTGATAAGAACCGACATATTTTTTTCTCAGTAGTCAAGTATGAGGAAAACTCTATACCTGTGATAGAAAATATTTTTTTGGGAGTCTATATGGTTTGGTTCAGTTCACACATATCAAACTTAATTTCCTTTTACTCTTATGAGTCAATAGACTCATAATTGCAGGCTGTAAAGAGCACTGTAAAGAACTTATGAGAAATTACACTGGCTCTGCAAAAGCTCTCAAAAGATTTTCACCTATGCAAGGTGAAAGGATAAGGCTGTCATGAATATATTCAGTCCTCAAGTGTTACATCTGTGCCATTACAATAGTGAGTTAGGAATCTCTTGAGGAAACTCAGGAAGAGTAATGGAACCCTCCTACTGGGGAAGGAGTCCCCAGGAGCGGTCTGTTAGATGTTAGTCCTTATATTTAGTGCTGGAAATGTGATTTCACTTTTTTTTTTTTTTTTTTTTTTTTTTTTTTTTTTTTTAGGTTTTCTACTAGAGGACTTGGAGTTTTAGGTTTAGGAGGCTGAGTCAGCTGGAATGACCTGAATGCACACACGTGATATAATTTGTGAAATATATTAAACTTTCTTTACATTATTCATCTTACTCTAGGATGTATAAATGACTCAGTCCATCTACTTGAATAATCTCTAGCAGAATACTATTCAGTGTTTTGTCTTCTACATGCCACTCACTTATGAGTGGTTCACTATATCAGTACCTTTTACACAAGCCTGAGTTATATACCAAAGGCCATTGAATAATGCGCACTTTACCTGGGAAGAAAAGCTGGAATGAAATTTTGCCTCTCCATATTAATTTTGTACTCTACTTCCTCCAGTTCGAGCACTTTAAATAATTCAATTTGGTTTAGTTTCAACCCTTTGATTGATTTTTTTATGTAGGCTTTATTATAAGTAGTAACTGCTCTCAACCCAATATCCTATTTGAGTCACCTTTTTGGTCATTGGATTCTTTTACAGGACGTGGTTCATGAAATGATATTGAAACATTTATTTTTATAGTAATTATTTTTGAGAGTGATTAAAGTTGTCTATAACTTTTGGATTATTGGGCTGGAGAATAAGGCAAGTTGCTGATTGTTTATTTTTGGAAACCAATTTTTATTCTCCCAATAAAAATGACTTTCTATAGCAGAAGGCTGTGCTGAGAGAACACAGTATCAAGAATAACTGCTGTAGCAGTTATTTTTGGTATAGTATTTGCCCTACCTCTCTCACCTATCACTTCACTTGCAATGTGAACATAGCTGAGTCTTTAAAATCACATCTGTCCATTAAAGAATGCGTCCTTCAGAGCTGTACTAGCTCCTCTGCAGAAACATCTAGAAACATGAGATATAAAGGACAAGTAACAGGGATGCTACTCTGGAGAACAATACATATTCTGACAGTATAAGTAGGTAAAAAATAAGAATTTTTCCTGCATTCTACCTTTAAATTTACTTACTATTATTGCTTTACTTTACTGATTCTGTTTATTAAATAAACAAAAGAAGCAAAAACTTATTGTTGGAATTATGTAATACAGAAGATTCTTATAAAAGCATATGCAATCTTACTCTGAAGTGTCTGGGAATGCTGCAGTATTTAACTTAAATAATCAGCTGTAAGATTTACATGGATGCAAATTTCATGTTAATCCTGGATAAAAGTAACATTTCCTGATAATGGAGATTTTGCTATTTCCTCACCTCACACCATCATACTTCCAATCATTATTTAGTACTGCTTGTGTCTGTTTATTACTAGGGTATTTCAAAACTATATCTTTTTTCAATATATATTGCTCAAACTGCTAATGTTATCATCTGTGCGTATTTAATATCAACTGTGGGCATGATGGTGATTCATAGCTAGTGGAAACCTAGCAGGTTTCATAAAAATCTATTTGAAAACCTAAATGCCAACGTGTATAGAAGCAAATGGTAGGTAATTGACACCTTTATGTTCCATAGCTCTTTATTGTGGGAGATTGCAATTTTTTTTTCACATTTTGTTGCTATTAAAATGACAAAAAATGGGTCTTGTTCTTTGTAGCATCAACCTGGTTATAGAAAATATTATAACCAAAAATTATTCATCATTACAATCAGTTGTACAGAACCATTAAAACCTCTTTGTGTATAAAGTGATATTGTCCAAATGTTGTGGCTTTTTGTAACACTTTTTCAATGAACATTTTTTGTAATATTTTTTTAATTTTTAAAGAAATTAATTTAATTTTTTTTTTTTTACTTTAATAGGATATTGGCATGCAATTCTTCATGGTGACCTTTTTTTTTTTTTTTTTTATACCACATCCATGGAAATTCAGGCAGAAACATAGTGCCATGCAGCAGAAAAAGGTACAAGCAAGTCTACCGGTGCCTAATTGTGCTTAAAATTACAATATCTGATGCATTTTTTTGCTGAATAATAAATCTACCAGAATTTTAGGCTTTTTTTGTTTTTGTTTTTTTAAGAGTTATTCCTTCATTTCTTGATTTCAGAGTTTCTGTACTTGACAAAAGCACTTAGCCAGTGATCACAACAGAAGGTTGGTCTTGGCTGGACACTTGGAGTTCATCTATCTGAAAAAAATATAAAACAGAATGCCTTATATCCAACTACCTAACATGCAGCCTCATGAGCTGAAGTGGCCTCAGATATAGGGAAGAATTCGAGGAGGAATCCTGTATCTCAGGTAAGAGTCCTAATCACTGAATTATCAGCAAATGAGGAATATTCTTCCACTATTTTAAGAGTGAAAAACATAATGGAAATATGTTGGTGTTCACTTTACTGGTTTTTGAAATCTTCCTACCAACCATTCAACTTACAATCAGAACTCTGATGCTCACCCTGTAAGTCAAGAATCATGACTTTTTCAATTTCTTCAACAGTGAAAGTGAATAAAGATGCAAATTATTCATTTGTTATTTCTGCTATTACATTATTATTTCAGGAAGCTTCTTTTTTCATATATCTCTGCAGGTTTCCTGCCTCTTTGCCTCTGGAAAAGAATTTAATAATGGCTTTTATGCCTTTTGAAAGTTGTTCTCCAGCTCTATATTTGGACTGCCTTTTATATTTAACCTGCTTGAATTTGTTGTTCCTTTCATTTTCTTCAGTTGCACACAATTTCACTTTCCTGAATGATGTCTTCTTGAATTAAATATTTTCTATGACTCAGCAATTCAATCATGCCAACTTTCTTTTGCTTTTTTTTAAGTCTTTAGGCTATTTTTATGCAGTTCCTCTCTTCAAATTTGCACATAAAGTCTTGGATTTCTTGGCTCTTCTTGTTTGTACAAGGACATTATATGCAAGTACACGGTAATTTCTATGCTAGATAGTTTTTTTGATGGCAATATTTCAAATAGTTTCCAACTCTGTTAAGTAATAGCTTCCTTTATTTTTTAATGTTTTCTTACTAACTGTTTTGTTTTTATTTATCATTATATATGTTCACATCAGGAATGCAAAACTACTTCATCAAAACGTTAATGATCATTAACTACTCTCAAATACTAGTATGCAAAATTCTACTATCTCAATTTACACAATGAAAATGTTTTGTATTTAAAAATCCTCCTGAAAGCAATGCTAAACCTAATCAACATACCATCTGAAAAGCCTCCCTTCAAAAAGCTGAAATTAAAAAATGTATAAAAACCACACATTTATTGTCTTACCTACCTATGAGTTTTTAGCTGCTTTCTACAGAAATGTATCACATGCTTTTTGTTTTCAAAATTTTAAAAAACATTCCCAGAAGAGTAGCATTCTATACTCCTTTCCTTGGAAAGGAAATCATGATACATGCTTATCCTTTTCTCTGGGAATGAATTTCTGTCACTGTTCCTTTTCTCAGCCCCTGTAAGCCTAACTGGAGAATTCCCAGCCCATCTTGCTCCCTTTGGGACAGAGAGCTCCAGTGTCAAGCGTCCTCTGATTCTCTGATACTGCCGCGGTGGGGAAGGATACAGGGAGGAACAAATGACATTGGAGCACTGGCACAAACTGCCTAAACGGGTTGTGGACAGTTTATTGTTACTGATGTCAGAGAAATCTTTTCTAATGTTGTTCTAAACCATCACACAATGAGTTAAAGTTGTGACAATCAATATTACTAAGACCACTGATATAATTAAGACTGAGAGGAATGCAAGTAGACTAAGCACAAGCAAAACCAAAAGGAGAAAGCTCACTTGCCACAAGGGAAAGCAAAACACCATTAACAATTGATTTTATCCACTAGTAGGATAGGGGAGGAAGTTATAGGAGGAAGTGGAAGACTTGTGAAGGAGGAAATTAAACCTAGGACAGAAAAAATTAATCTTTTAGTTTTGACTTATTTTTCACTAGTTTTATCTGGTTTTAATTGGAAATAAATTATTCTTCCCTAACTTCAGTCCATGTCACCTGTGACGTTAATTGGTAAGAGTTTCTCCCGTCTGCATCTCAACCCAGAAATTTTCCATCGTTTTTCAGCCCCCTTGCATTTAAGAAGGAGGAATGAACTAGAGGTAGACAGCCAATATCAAGCCATTCATGAACAGAAAAGAACAGATAAAAAAGGTAATGGGGTGACTTATAAAGCCACAAAATGTTTTAGATTAAATAACATCAATATCTGGTTATGTGAATATGCATGCTTCTATTAAATATGTTCACATAGCATCTTAGCTTCACAAATATTCTTAATATTTGTAGGAAGGTTGTTTCAGCTAGATAACCTAGCTTCCAAACAGCATCAGCATATCCAATTACAATCCTGACCATGAACTAGAAACTGCATTTGTAAGCTTCCAGTCCTCACCACACTTTAATCTCTAAGTACATAATTATTTATGCAGCACATTATCACATGAGAGGGAAAATCCATGTTTATAGACCTTGACCAGCAGACATGTTATTTGATGTTCAGTTCATTTCCAAACAAGGATTAAAAAACCAAAACAGAACAAAATAACAAAAAGACAAGACCCAAACAACTTGTGCTGAGAGTGTAAAAAATACAGCTTTTCTTGTAACTATGAGATGTTGAGTAATATGGGGAAAAGAACCTCTTCACTTTAAAACTAAATAGGGAAAAATGTTGTGCAGCATAAGATTATTACAACTTTCGTATTTGTATAGTTTCTGCCTATACATCTGCTTAAGATAAATAACTCTTTTTTTTTTTTTTTTTTTTTTGTTGTTTTCTATATTTTTTAGAAACAATAAGTTTGATATTAAAAGAGAATATTGCATCAAAAACCTGATCTAAACATACTGAACACTTTTTCTATCGGCCATTCCCTCAGTCAGCAAAGTTCTTGAAAACAATAGTAAGAACCTATCACTTTTGAATTAAGCTGGGAAACAGTACCCTGCAGAAGAGTAGAGGCATGTGCATAGATAGCCATAACTTTTATGAGAAATGGAGAGAATTCATGCTTAATAACTGTTGCACCTGGAGATGAGAAAATTCAGCTGCCTCACTGAATCACACCCCAAAATAGTTCAGACACTGCTTGAGATTTCCCACAATTTTGGAAAATTATATTTTAGCTTACTCATGCATGCAGTTAAATACATAGATAAAGACTTATGCACCACTATAGCATGTTTTTAAAGTTTCTTCTCTTGTTTGTGAAACAAATCATACTTTCTGATCCAGCAAAGCATCGCTGCTCAGAGATGTTTCATTGTTGAAGTGACATAATGGGAAACACAGTCTTAAGTAAACTAGGAGTATAAACAAACGAGGGTAGCTGGCAAAATTAACTGAAGTTTGTGTTTCTGGAAAATTCATTGTCATGATTTGACAATCTGGCCATGATCTGGCCAAATGCTGGGTACTCAGCAAAGTCATTCACTTATTCTCTCTTGATACATTTGGGTAGAAGAGAGGGAAAAAATATTAATGAAGGGCTCATCAGTTGAGATGACAGCTGAGAGAAACTGGGAGAAAAAACACACTAAGGGTTCAAATTTCAAGGTATAAAGTAAATTTATTATTACTAGAGTCAGAGGAGTATAAAGAGGAGTAATACAAGCCTTTAAAACAACTTTTTTCCCCCAGACCAACCCCTTCCCACCAACAGCTCATGAAGACAGGACATGGAGGTTTTGGCTAGTTTGTCACTAGCCAAACACCTTTATCTGTTTGCTCAGGGAAAGGAGTCTTTTTTTGTTATGCTGTGAGGTCCCTCCCACCAGCAAACGGTCTTCCCAAAACTGTTGTGGCATGTCACTCATCCACAGAGTGTAGTCTTTTTAGGATAGGCTGCTCTAGTTTGGATGCAAGAGCACTCTCTCTCCACCAGTTGGTGGGTCTCTCTCTCTGTTCAGGTCTCCCATTTGATCACAGCCTTCTCTAACATTCACCCACTCCACTGTGAGCACTTTTCCCATGGGTTGCAAGTGGATCATTACATCGTCTGTGGACTTCATGCATTACTTGGGGACATAGTCCTCACCGCAGTGTGCAGAGCAATCTCAGCTCTGATGCTGGAAGCACCTCCATCTCCTCTTTCTTTTCCACTGACCTTGGTGTAACCATGTTTTTTCCTTCACATGTCCTCTCTTCCTCCTCTTCTCTGACTAGAAGAAAAACTACTGTTTGCATGCACTAATATCAATGAGTTCCACTATTTCAAATATCCTTGCAAGATCCTGCAGTGCCAAGAGTTTGATCTCATCTAGGTTCCTCATCAGGCAATCGTTTGTCACGCTCCCACTGCCAGCCAGGCGGCCATCGCACGGGCAGTGGTGGCCACCGTGGCGTGGTGCTATTAAACACCTCTCTTCATGCTGAGCACTGGGAAAGGGAAGGTGCCAGCACTGCCCCTCCCTTCTGCCTGCAGCAGGGCTGGCTAGGGGCAGCCAGGCAGGAAAGGCTTGTCATGGATCACTCCAAGATGGCAGCAGCCGCAGCGGTGCATTGCTGTGCGCCACGCTGGGGATGGCCCTGGGGGCAGCACTTTGTCATCCCTGGATTTTCCTCTTAAATATGTCATCACAGAGGCGTTACCAACCTCTCTAATTGGGCCAGCAGCATGGTTTTCAGAGCCATCAGAGAGTGGTAGCCAGACACGGTGGAAGCTTCTGACAGCTTCTCACAGAAGCTAACCCTGTGGTCCCCCCCACTACCGAAAACCAGGCTGTGCCAAACTAACCTGCTCATAAAACAGATAGCTAAAAGATACATGCAAGAAAAAAAATCAATGGGGAATTAAGGGAAATGGTGATCAATGATTTAGCCTTGCCCAAATCAAAAGTGGCAGTCATCATTAAATGAGCTGGAGAAAGAAGGGAGGTTCCATTTCAGACTTCATTTTACTAATATTTAGCTAATAAGCTAAATAAGCTAAATAATTAATCTCACCTTAATTGTTTTTCTGACAGTTTTTAATATTAAGTGTTGCCCAAACCTATTACAGAGATATCACAACAATGAAATCTGTTTCAGTACTGTGTATTCACCCACAGAAAATCAAAACCCACAAGCAAAACAACACCTTTTTGCAATTTAAACAGTAAATCATCTTTTATTACTGTGTTTTCAAATACATTCTCCAGCATTTGCACAAAACCATATCCATTTATTCTGCTGTAAAATCCTAATGCTTATATGACAATATTTTCACAGATGAGATATGCAACTAATAAGGTGTTCCAAGTTAAAGATATTTGAATTAATGGATTATGTGGAATTGTACAAAGTTTTTGTTGCACACAGTATTGAAAATGAAACTGAAGTTTATGCTGTAAGTTCCTGTTCACATTAATGATTAAGTGTTGCTGATTAATGAGCCAGGTATCAGTTTGGTAATATCCCTAAATGTGTAATCAAACCAGAACTCAGTCAAGTTCTGCATTTCTGAAGGAAAACTTGGGATGTGGAGTAAGTAGGTATTCTTCAGCTACCTGCTGAATGAATAACATGATACAGATATAAACAGGACACAGAAAAGACATTAGCTTTTAAATTCTCAACATTTTTCATAAACCTTTGCAAGTTTTGTTGTTTTTTAATCTGGAATAAGGGAGGTTCAGGGGAGACCTTGTCCCTCTAACAAATACCTGAACGGAGGTTGTAGTGAGGCGGGTGTTGGTCTCTTCTCCCAAAAAGCAGGTGATAGAACAAAAGAAAACAGCCTCAAGTTGAGTTAGGGAAGGTGTAGATTGGATATTAGGAAAAATTTCTTTATTGAAAAGGTTGTCAAACCTTGAAACAGCCTGTGCAGGGAAGTGGTGGAGTCACCATCCCTGGAGACATGGCACTTAGAAATATGTTTTAATGGTAGACTTGGCACTGTTAAGTTTGCTGTTGGACTCGATCTTAGAGGTCTTTTTCAATCTCAATGGTTCTATAATTCATTATATTATGCTATATAATATATATATGATATATATATAATAATACATATTATATCTTTGCCATCTCTAACCAGCTCCTACTTAATACACAAATTGAAAGGATTTTGCTATGTACATCCATAATATTTGTGAGCTTCACATTCAAATGTGGACCCTTAGGTGTTATTTACTTCAGACAGTTCAGCCTTTCTCTGATGTCAGATATCTCAGATATTCATTGAGGTGACCTTCTCAGACGATATTCTAAAAGTACATCAGACACCAGAGATATTTTAGGGACTTAGATCTAATGCACAGAATAATATCAAAATATCTGTGTTCATTTTAGTTTATTTCTTGACTTTTTTTTGTTGACCATATTTCTGACTATTTGTCATCAAACAGTGTTCAAAGGATTACCAATAAATACCATTGGCTTCAGTTGGTTCTTTGAATTCCCAGGTGTCTTACAGTAAAACCTCGTTACATCAAAAATCCCTTGTACTGGGAAATAATGCAGAAGTAAACAATTCTTCCTTTGCATATATTCAGATCCATGATTACCTTTTCTTTGAAAAATTGTAAAACTATATGTCCTCTCTTGCTTCACCTGAAAAAGAAAAGAAAAATAAAAAAGCCTTATGAAGGTGTAATTTATGTTGCCATACAATTCATCAAAAGAGAAATTGTTTGATCTACGCAAATACTAATACCTTGATTATTTGTTTTGATACAGTCTGCATTTTAGTAACAAGCAAAAGAGACTTGATAAAGGATTACATCTGTACAGCCCTCAATGGAAGTAAATGTTAAATCTTTTTGTGAGAGAAACTGAGAAAAGTAAAATCTATGATTAGAAATCAATACATACAAGAAGATAATTATCTGCAGTTACAGTAAGATCTATCAAAATTACATGATTCTCAGAACTGCTGAGAAAGTACTGATATTTTTACTCTGCTGGGAATATCTTGTGTTCAGTATCTCTGAAAAAGAAGTAATTTAAAATTGATTTGGATGTCTAATAATGTCTAATTGATGAACTCTTTAAGCTGAATACTAGACTGAAAATTTGAGAGTGTGAAGCAAAACATATGACATCTGGGTCTGGGGTCTAAAAAAACCTTGAAAATTATTTGAGTGAAAGAAGGCACTTGTATTCATGGTTTCTTTTCTTTGCATACCTATGCTGTCTTTATTTATTATTTATCAACAGGTATTTTCCAGAGTAAGTGTTTCACATTGCAAAACAGCACAGCATGCAGAAAACATCTAAAAAAGCTAAATTCATGTTCTTGTGAAACAGTTGTAAAGGAGTACATAGAAATTATGTTTTTCCTCTGCAGTGACTGAGATTTGTATTATTATATATTTTAACTTCTTGAATAGCATCAAATTCAGGTAATAAATACCATGCCATTACTAAAAAATAAAAATCAGTAAATCAGATTTCTAGAAATTAAAATTACTAGTAATACTCCCAGAAAATTACTACTTTGGTAATAGGTACTCAGAAGTAGTAGGAACTAGTGATGCTAGTCTAAAGGTTCAGTTGTTTGTATCCATTACTGTAGTTAGTATTTATTACTGTAGTTCTGGGATCTGAGATACTCTTTCATATTTCACTGGAAGGTGTCATGTTTCAAATAAGCAATGTAGTGCTTTCTTACTAAGTTTGGTCATGGCACTTTCTCATAATTACACCTTTTTGAGTTTATGGTTTTGTAAAGATAACACTACTGACAGGTTTCAACACCACTATCCTCAACAATACACTTCACTAAATCTTGCCTTACTTCATCATTTTCATTAAATAACACTTACAGAAATTTTTCTGCTTCTGTTTCTGTCTTGTTTCTGGCATTCTGAGATCTTTATTATGATCCCTCTTATCTACTCATATTAGATTATTGCACATTTTCTAGCTTTGATCTATGCAAGTTGCAATTGGGCTGACTTGCTTGATTTAGCATTCCTTCTGTCTGAGACAGTTTCTAAATTGCTTGTCCAATTTCTGTGTATTTTTTTTTTTAAAGCAAAGCATATTAATGTGTATGCTGTAATTGAAAAACAGATATCCTAATGACTTCAAAATTACTATATCCATGAAGCTTGTGAAATGGCAAATGGCTTTGCTTTCCAAGCCTTCCTTTTCCTGCTGAGCATCCTTTTTCACACTTTCCATTGCAAAGCTGCTTTTTTCCCTTTGGAAACCCTAAATATTAATTCCTGCACTGCCTCTCAGGGAAGCTAACATGTTTGCTAAGAGTAAATCGCTGCTTCCTGGTTATTTTTGACAAATTTTGACAGTAACATCAATGAGTCTGAGACAGTCATGTTTAGTAAATCTAAAAATGCAGAATGCTTTGCTCCTTTCTCAGTCCCATCAGGAGATACATTGTCATTTTGTTTGAAAAGTCATAATCCTTTAAAAGCTCAATAGCCTTAGACCTTTTATGAAAAAAGTTGTCTTATATTAAACAAAGATTCATTATTTTGTAAATGCAATTATGGCCCAAGGCAAATGTCAGATTAGTAGAATTTCAGTCCAGTTATTTGTGTTCTGTGCTGGAAGAAGTACTGACAATAGAAGTAATAGCAACAATATCTCACCACAGTCCTTCAAATAATTTCTCAGCCTTTATTTATTTATGCCATCTGTAGAACAAGACAATAATTTATTTCTTGTACATATTCAGTTAATTGCCTCTTCTTTTGTGCATATCAACATAGTTACCAACTACAACAAATTCATGATGAATTTCAATATGGCAATCATCTGCCAAGAACAGGACAAAATCCTTCTTCTCTGGGTTGCACATTGACCCATATGCAAAACTCTTGGCAATACTTGGCATAAAAGGCTGTTTCCTGACTACCTAGTGCTCTTTTGGTAAGATAACCTATAATTCATGTAGAGGTCATCTGGTCCAATGCCCTGGTCAATTCAGAGCCAATTGCAAAGACATTAAATATCAAATTTAGACCAGGTTGCTCAGATTTAACCCAATAAAGTTTTGAGTATGAACATAGAACTTCCACCATGTCTCTGCTTCAGTGTTTGATCATTCTTGAAGGAAAATTTTTGTGCCTTTATGTCTTGTTTGAATTAATATATTTACAATTTTCGACCATTTTCTTATATGCTTACATTGTGTTCCTGTTGGAGAAGTCTCTCTATACCCTTCAGATAATTCTTCATGTCTAAATTTGCTCTGTTTAAAGTATATTCCATTTCATATTGACACACTAGATATTCTGATTAATGTGTTAAATAGTAGTGACAATGCCAAGAAAAGATTTTTTAAATAAGAAAAAGTCAAATTTTGTTAAATTCTATAAGAAATGTGTACAGCCAGTGCAAAAATAAAGGATTTGACAAAAAGTTTAAGATAATAATTTTTGTGTTAAGACAATAATGATATTAAATTCAGTTCTCACACAGATTCTCATCCACCACTCAAGAAATATTTTGCATAAGAAAAGCTGAGAAAAGACCTTGACCTTGATCATGACCTCTCTCCTCAAATTTGAGAATTGATGATTTTTCACCATTTCACAAGAGAATTTAAATTTAATTGCATGTCTTCCTTGTTATACATACAGATAAAGTATTTTCTGACTGTAGGAAATGCACAAGATTTAAAACTGTATCTTATAAACATAAGTATCAAGATACATGCATATGAGTTGTGCAACATTCTGAGATATAATACTCAGAAAACTTCTATAAAACTCAGTAAACTTCTCACAGATATGAAACTTTATGTTGGTGAGTTATGTGTCTCAGTGCTGTATAAAAGGTAAAGGTCATTGAATTTATAAAAAGGAAATCAAAGGATAAACAGGGCATTCCATAAAAGGTAGTGTTTACTAGGAGTTTTTTGTTTCACCTAATCAACTGTAGTACCATTTCATTTAATTATCACATTGACTGTCCTTGGGCAACTCCAGAAGAAGATCAAATGTATACATTCACTGACCAAAAACTAACACCATAAACATATTTGCTGCAATGCACCAGCAAAGCAATTCCAAAAACTGCAACCCGCATCCGTTCATTAACATATCCTCTCTGGGCATTTTGACCTTGTTCCTGCTATTATAAAACCTGAAGTCCTATAGCCTATATTTAGAAAGTCTTCAGGTTATTCATTTTGCAGAGAAAGTTGTTCTGTAATTAAATAGTTCAGAGAGAGATACAAATTCAAAATAGAAACAGAAGCATAATTTCTAGAAAGAGCATCTATCTAAAGCTAAGATAGTAGGGATTTCCCAAATCAGTCTCCTTTTCCTCATTTTCCATGTTATCAATATTTTTTTGCATTATAGACTAGATATTGGTTTCCCCATTTCCAAGGAAACAGATCTTTTATTCTGATGTCAGAATCCAAACTAGAAAATTATTTTCTGATCCTCCTTAGATAATAGTCTAAAATAAATAAATGCAAATGAGCATATCAGTCTAATTGTATCAGTATGAGGGGAAGAAAACCTTAAAAGCCATCTTAATCTTCTGTCTGTAAACGTCTTTTTCTGCAATGCTTCCTATGCTGCTTTGCAGATCTGCAAATCTGATAGGCTACACAGCTCCTGCCAAAATGATAGAGACAAAGGAAAACAAAGGCCAAAACACTTTCACTTCTGCAAAATAAAATGCATACATCTTACTTGCAGACAATCTCTATAGTGTTATATTCTATTTGGTAGAGACTACCTTGTTAAAAAATCTATGCCTTATCTTATGCACTACCTGCTGCAGATGAACATTGACCTTAGATATAACCGAAATGATAAATGATCATTTCCTTAGTGAAGGTTTGTAAGCAGCAAGTGTTATCAATTTTAAAGTAGCTTTACAAGTACAAAACATGTCCGGAGGAGCAAGATCATGTCTGCTTATCTATATTGCCTGACTCTCCATCCCCTAGGAAAACCTATAACCATAGTATTCTTCATGGGGAAATAACTAATGAATAAATAGATAAATCAATAACGTTGTATAGCTCCACTTTTTTTTTTTTTTTTTTTTTTTTTTATTAACTGTATGGTTAAGTGTTTTTATATAACACTAAAAAAGTTAAATACTCAAAACCCAAAATACTATTGGATAAGGGAAGTAAATATGGAAATATTTCCTTGTTACAGAATTGTTCTAGAAAAGTAGTTCAGTGGTGGTTTTATATACTGCAGAGTAATACTCTAGCAATATGACAGTAATTGAGCAAGTCTTCACAGAGCTTTTTGCATGGCCCTTGTACTTGCCTCATCCACAATTCACAATACAAGCCTAATGGTATTTATCTTATTAACAGTAGAGAGCTAGAGGTGGTTTTGTCATGTCACAGCTAATCTGGAAATCTTCCTTACAGTCATTCTCATCCCTCACTTCCTTAAATGCATGCCTAGGACAGACTTTTCTGTCCAGTGGGCAACTTCATTCAAACACTTCCACATTGAAAGGAAAAATTAGTTCTCTCCTCAGAGTTCAACCACTACTCCCAAAGGTCATGTTCTTACATGCTCCCATGCCAACTATTTTTTGCTTGTGTAACTGGTAGAAGGAGATGGGAAACAAGAAATTTATTCACTGTTGTTAAAGTGCCACTGAGAATCAAGAGAAGCTGTAAAAAGATCTGAGAGTTTTTCCTTTATACAAAGTATTTGGATAAAGAACTGAGAGATCCATAAGAGTGTAAACCATGAAACAAAATTAAGCCTAAAGTACATGGAAAGAAAGGGGTCTTTTTTTTTTTTTCTTAGCAGATTTTGTATCTCTCCTGAAGGGGACAGAAACAGGCAGATACAGTCAAATGCAGTCTCTTCATCAAAACACCATGCTACACCTCCAAGAAGCAGCCCTGCAGGTCTGGTCATTTGTTTCATTCAAAAGTGTGGATGAGAAGACTCCCCAGGATTGGTGGGAAGTGACAAATCCTGCTGAATTTGCAGAGCAGTTGCAGTGGTCAAGACAATTTTGGGAGTCTCCTCACTCAGGCTTATATAACCAGAGAGATTTTGAGTTATATGACAAGTGTATGACAACCACCTCCCAGTGAAGGATATTCAGGGGAAAGCTTAGCCATCCCTAGGAGTGCCCATCTATTCTGTGCCTGAAGCACAGCCCCAGAGGATATAAACCAAGACTTGTATGTGTGAAGGGGCTGCTCTGGGGTATGGTGCCCTAGATGAGTCCCTGAAGGATGCTGCCATGTGGCATCCTGCAGCTCTCTGGTATCCATGTGTCACAAAAAAACAATGTAAAAGGGAGGAGAGAGAGAGAGAGCAAGCTGCCAGTGAATAGAAAAGAAACAGACAGGAAAATTGCCTGGAACCAGCCCAAAGGCCACTTGGTTTGGCATTTCTCTGCCTACACATTCACATGAGCTGGCAGCAGACAACCCTGGTGTTATTTAAAGATGGGCCTTCTGTTGTTTTAGGAAGAAGGTTTGGAAATTACACTCAAGGTGGAGCCAGGAATGATGTAGTCAGATATTCTTAGCAAAGCGTGGAACTCCTTTCACTTACTTGTATGTGATTTGTTTGGAACCCCGAAAAGCTTGTTTTGGTGTATTAAGAAACTAAAAAATGCAATATATTTTTCAGAATATTCTTCTTTTTCACTGAAAATTTCCTTATCATATATATAAGTATTTATAGTAATACATAGTAGATTTCTCGTGTGTGTGTGTGTGTGTGTGTGTGTGTGTGTGTGTGCATAGAATAATAGTGTATTATAGTGGCAGTTCTGGGGAAGGTGTGATGATAATTTATTCAATTTGCAGAAACAAAGGAGCACAAGCCATTGAGTTTGCATCAAACGGGAAAATATTTTTATCATGGGCTTTTAGGTACTTATTTCTCAGCTTTTGGATAATGGAATACAATCTGGAAAGAAAGCCTTTTACTTTTTACTTAATTAGCCAAAGAATTAGAAGGCATTCTTGCAAGGAATTCACTCAATTAATGGAGGCACTAACATCCATAAAGTATTCTGTCATAGCAACAAAATCATGTGAGAATTGAGAATGGTATATTTGAATTATTGAAATCATTCCAAATTTCTTTCCCAAAATCAGTATTTTTATTTGAAAAAAAATAATAATTTAAATAAAATGTTTCTTATTATCTGAATATATCTTAAAAGTGTGCAAGAACTTGAAAACACCTGAGAGACTTGTCAAAGACTCTCCTGAATGTAACTAGGTAGGAACTCAATTTACTCATTCTTTCACAAAATGCTTTTTAATATGCAATGTCATTAATAATCATAATGCCAATACAAGAGTAACAAGAAAAAAAGATTAATTATAAAATGTGTTTTATCCTATTCCACTCTACTTGGAATGTATTAACTTGAAAAATATATTTTAATAATTGCTAATCTTCTAATGCAATTTCCTGAATCAACACATAGCTCATCTGATCTATTACCAGAAAAAATAGAGAAGAAAAAAAAAAAAATCTGATGTATCTGTGTTGTCTTATTTTAAATAGTATTAGATATTTCCCTGTTTTTTAAAATGTAATTGTTTATCAAGTTTGAAGATTGTGTGTAATCACATATTAAATATGGTAGATAAACAAATTTAAAAGTGTGATTTAATCAAGCAGTTTTAAAAAATCAATTAAGAGTCAGATGTGAATTAATTAACTTTTAATATATCTAAAGCATGGGAAAATTGAGAAGCTTGAAAGTCATCTAGCTGCTGTTCACATTTCACCACGTGCCATAAGATCGTTAAACCTTATAATAAGTATAAACTTATTAAAACATTTAGGTAGTAATATTTTTCATTATGCAGATCTTCATAAATTACTAAAACTTTAATGTGAAGGAAAACAGGTCATTTGTAAAAGGTTGTGTCAACCCATAAATGACCACCAACTTTTTGAGCCCTCTATTACAGATGTGTGAAAATTAGGAATCCTATGACAATGTTCATTTAAAAAAAACTATTCCTCTCCTTTCATAGCAATAAAAATTTAATGACACCACTTCATTAATAATCAGTTCTAAGTAAGATCAGCTGCTGTCCAGTTATAATCAGATTCTTTAAAAGAGTCCCCAAGAAAGCTCTAGAGCAGGGAAAATGAACATTAAACAGAATGGATTACCCAAATCTTGGCAGGATAGATGTGCATAGGAAGTTGCCTGTGTAGGAGGCCATGGCAGGAAGTTGGAGTTATCATCCCCTCATAAGAAGCCAGAACTCAGCAGCCAGTGAGAATAAGATGACAAGTAGTGTTCTAAGAGATGTAAAAGTAAACAACCTTATTACAGTTCTTATTTGCACAGTTTGCTGCTGGAATACCATTACTGAAGGAAACCCTGACAGAAAGAAACTTCTGGCCTCTAGAGGTGAGACATTTATCAGCAGGTTGATCTTTAGCATTATTTTAGTTGTTGAGGTGATTGAATACATATATCAATGTCATGTCTGCATAAGAGTTTTATGATACAGTGTGGGTTATACAATAATGAGCCCTTCTGCCATATTATAGAACCCAGAACTGATGCATTCAAGGCAGCAGGACATGCTGATTGAGGATGAGGAATTATGATTAACAAGAAGATTGCAATATTGGTATTCTTAATACTATGATCTGCTATGTTTTGCAAGGATTTTTTATCTGTGTTGAAAAAACTTTACAGAGTTCCAGACTCAACAGCTATTTGGTCTAAACTGGCCCGTGTCTGTCCATATCTGGTGCTTATGACTCTGTACTTGAATGTTCTATTCCATTCTCCATTTTTCCATAGGTCTTTATCTTTCAAGAGACTATTTTAGCATTTATATAAATTGAAATGGATTAATCCATCAGCTTCATCAGACTTTCAGTCTGGAATTCAGAACCAAATATTCTCAGTTATGTCTGTAAGCAGGTACCATTGCTATTGCTGATTTTTTCACTATGAATGGAGGATAGTTTGTAATCACCATTTCCTCCAGTGATATTTTGTTAGTTTTCTTAATTAGCTCTATAATCACCTTTTAAAATTAATTGATTTTCCATTACTTTTCTAGCCTGCTTTTCCTTTTATTTTCTTTCAAAAGAGCATGAAAGATGATGATACTGTGCAAAGACATTTAAGGAATTATTAATCAGTTCATTGTTTTCAAACTTTAATCTCTTTGTTTTCCTGCTTGTCAATTAGTGACATCATCTAGAATTTTAATCTTCTTAACTTCTAAGAATAAATAAAATAATATTGAGCTTCAAATAACTTTGCTTCCCTTTTCTGTAGAAAAGTAGTTTTAGTAGTAATGTGCTATTAGTGCCATGGAAAAAAAACAAAATCAAACCAGCACAAAAAATGAAAAGCAAACAAATCAACAAAGCAAAAACCTCTGGTAAACATAAAAAAACCCACCACCCTTTGTTTACTAGTTCACACTTCTGGTCTTAAATTGCCAGCACACTGTTTTAAGCAAGAAACTCCCTCTGTTTTTGGTGTCTTTTATTACTGTGAATAAAAATCTCCTCTAGCTATAATTCTACTGGAATCACTCTCAGCTCTGAAAAATTATAATATATAGGCCTTTCATATTGGAGAAAAAGCATGATTTTTACTACTTAAAGGGGATTTAGTCAGGATTTTTTTTTTTTTTAAAGTGGTTCATCTGGATTTTTTCCCCTTTTTCCTAATGATGTTTTTGCTGTGAAGTGATGAAATTGCTGACTTGAGCGATGACAACCTGAACAATGATTGCTGTCAAAGAAAGAATACTTTTTATCTCCAAACGTCTGAAATATTAAAGCAGAGACAGCCAATAGTTATTTCATTTTTTAAATGGCCTTCCAATTACCTTTCCTTTTAGTTCTATATTTGTTGCACAAAAGGACACCAAAAATGAGTGTTTGTCACAATCCTTTCCTCTTTTCTTTTTTTCCTGATGGAAGATTTCTTCTGTGTTGTGTAGAAAATAATCTTGGCATTGGAACTTCACAATGATAGACAATATGCTTGTACGGCTTCTGCATAATGGGCATTCAAATCTTTACTAAGAATATGGGAAAGAGGATGACAAAAAAAAATCTTTTCTATAAAATTACTGTACTATTTTACAATAAAATAAGCAAAAATTTTTTTAAAAATTGACAACAAAATTAAACAAAAAACCCCAGTTTTTGCAGATATCTGATATCAGACAGATATAAGCATATACATATTTTGACATTTGCACGTGAAAACCATTCAAATGTCATCAGAGTTAATAAACAGATAAAGGTACCATAGAAAGGTTAATATGAGATTACTTAAATAGTTTTAAACAAAAATTGATAAGACATGTGAAGCCTTATTCTTTTTTTCATTCTTGATACTTAATCACTATACAGTATTAAAGATTGAAATGTTTCTGAGCATACCTTGACACAAATTCCATTATGCTGTGCATATCCCAGGCTGGCTTTTATTTCTACAAAATTTCTGGCATATTCCTTTGAAGTCAGTAATAAGTATATCTTTAATGGGGTATTTTATTTAGATGTGAGAACAATTTAGAGAAGTCAATGAAACCTTTGAAACTGTTTTTTAGGTAAGCTACATTTCCAAGTTTTACTGTGGCTAAAACTTTGCTAAATATTTCAAAATATTTGGATAGCTGTGAAAAGCAGGAATTGAAGGCCTGTTTATGGAAATTCAATCAGTTTCTCACTTTTAAATTAATTTCATATAAATAATTTAAAAGGTGCAAAAATTAAACCAAAATTTTGATTTGAAAATGTCAGAATTAAAATTTTACAAATTACTAGAAGATGTAAGCAGAGATTAAATTTATTTTATTCTACAGAAAGGAAGTGTGATTTCCAAACATCTTCAATCTATTTTTGCCCATCTAACTTGCATTAATTCAAGAATATTTGTACTATTTTCCTCAGAGGTATAGCCGGTATAAATAACAATGGTCTATTAAATTAGGTTATTACATTTTTTAATGTATGTTATAATTAGCAAATTTATTTGTGTACCTTTTTGCCTGTTGACAGAACTAATCCATAATTTATTCACACCTTCTAATTCTATCAGCTTTATTCCTATCTTTTATTATCATTTAGATAATTGGGTGAAGTGTTATGGAACTCTTTGATAAAGCTGTGCTGCATTCTTTAGGAGCTATCAAAATTTTCAAAGATGGCTTAGTCTTTATGATTTGAAAAATAAGTGGATTTCTGCAAAGCACATGATAAAGATTTGTTATGGAAACCATAACATTGGTATGCAGTCTCCTGAATCATCCTTTTTTTCATTAAAACTATGCAAAGAGATGGGTTATATTTTTAAAATGTGCCTCACCAAAGATTTTTTTTTTTTAAGTTTATTCTATTAGTTAGAAGTGATACACAGAAAGTATATATATATATATATATAATTGCCTTTAACAAAAATTCTTATCCATTTGTCAAGAAAGATTTCTTATTCAAGTTAATTTTCTTAAGGTTATTTTTAAATTTTATCAATGTTTCTTTTGTATACCATACAATGTATTTTCTTCTACCTGAGATGGGATTAGCTATTGAATCACCTCAAATCATCAGGAAAGCAAGCAGCCTGGCTGGTCTAGTCAATGGTGGCAGCAAATTCAGAGTTGAAAACTTTTATTCTAAAGTGTTTTCTGTCCTGAATTAAAAAATAATTTTTCAAGTACATATATAATTTGGAATTATAAAGTATGGAACAGACAGCAAATATTGTGAGTGATACTGGATCTAAAATAATACAGTGAGAGAGGATAACCTTCATTTAAATATAAAAGTTGCAAAATGCATATTTATTATATTTATGAATATAAACATTTTTTTTTCCATTGAGTCAACGGATTTGCATCATCTGTATCAATTTAAAAGACAGTGACTTACAAACACAGATACATTGTGAATACCTAAAGACATAATTTATATTAATAATTCAAGTACTGCTGATATTATCTACATTTGTAGATTGCCTCAGTTGCAGTGGATTTACACATTCCTTTCTCTGTTTTCAGAAGCTATGTTCTCCTATAAGACCATGAAATTCTGAACACAATTTTTTTTTTCTGAAACCAAAACATAATGGAAAATACAGAAGAATAAATGTTAGGATCTATCTGTTGGATATTTGTTCTAAAACATGTGTATTTTAGAATTGCTCTAATCAAAGTAGTTAATCATTTCTGTTCTATCTGAAACACTAATCTCTGAATCTGTTGAGAGTGGAGTAACAATCTATATATCTTACTGAAATAGTTTTGAGATTATTTAATTAGATTTGCAGATGAGATCAAAGAGTTCACTTCTGTTTAAATTTTAAAAAATTCTAGATTTGCACCAATCTGAAAACAATTCTAGGGTAAGAAAATACATCCAAAGATTTTTTTTTTTTTAATAGAGCACAGCAACACAGCTAACACCTGATTATCTTTTAAAGCACTCTATAAATTTTTGCACAGCAGATAAAATCTAGAAATAAGTACCTACTTTGGTTATTCATTGCTGTCTGTGGCCACTAGACCACAGCACTCAACTTTGATTCCTCAAAACTACATGAGAAGAGAACTCAAGGTATGCATAAATCATTCAAATACACTAGTTAGGGGTATAGTAAAACCAGAAACACTTTTAGTGCAGCAAAGTAAAATAGGGATTCTAAGGGTTTTTTTCTTCAAAGTGTACATTCAGTTCATCAGAAATGCTTCCATAACAGTATTTTGATCCGAGGATGGTGGTGAGACTTCTGCTAGCCATGGTGTAATCCCTGAGATAGCCATTCTGGGGCAGATAATCTGCAGACACTAAAGACTATTGATACAGATTAAAGACTCATAGATGATATATTAATATGTGCTCAGCAGGCAAACAGATAGTGCCAAATGGCAGTAAAAAAACAACAGGTTCAAATATCTGCTATATTGCTAATAAGGCAAAGGATACTATTTCTGGAGACTCAGGTAATTTTGGGTGAAGCAGATAAAACAATAAAATAAAAATGAAAATCGCAATGAAATTTATTTACCTAAAACTATACAAATGCCATCTGAACATCCATCTTAAAAAATTAAGAAAACTATTTGTCAATGCTTTTCAGAAATGTTAGCTTTTAATAGGAGGTATGGAGTGATTAATTCAGTACACCAGATTATCAAGATTTGATTTTGTTTTTATAAAGGAGTTTGAAATCTGGCAATCTGACTCTGGGCAGTATTTGCACATAAATCAGGCAGCAAATTTAGCCACTGAGTCATTCTTTAAAACAAAATCCACAATTAGCTGAGTCACTAAAATATCTCTTTCTTTCTTCAAATAGACACAAATGAGGGTAGTTTAGAATAATTCTAATGTGTACAGAAAGCTAAAGTAGGATTTATGATGCTGAGTGTTGAAATTTATTTCTGTTGAAATTAATGCCATTACTACAGATAAAAGATTATTCAGGGCAGACAGATGCTTTGGAATCTAGCTTCCACATTGCATAACTTCCCCTGGAAGAAAAGTTGATCTTAATAATGTATAGGACAATGTTATACTCAAAATTTGTAACTTCAAAGCTATGTTCAACCTCAGAAAATTATTCACCACTTGTGCCAAACATAACTGAATTAACTAAATTTAGTTTAGTTAACAAACTAAACCTTTGTGTCAACAGGACAAAGGTCACCTTCATATAAGCACAGAGGACTTGGTGACTTCTTCCAACTTTAGCAAATATACAATAGTATATAATGCCAGCAGTGAAATTCACCTCCAGAGGCACCTCTCAGCCTTTCCCAGAAAAAGGTGTTTTTGAGGCCTAGGTAACAAATTAAAGCTTCCAGAGAGGCTGAGACAGCCAGAGTAGACTCTCACTCACTACTTGCTACTCCTCAGTGCTAAAATCCTGTCATGATGCAGCATTTGTGCACCTGCCCTTGTGTTCTAAAAGTCACTGATTCAAGATGGCACACAGAGAGCTGACTCTCTCACTCCAGCTCCAAGATGAGAAGCATCTTGTCACTATTCAGACACTAATATGCTGGACTGGAGTCCTAGTTCTTTTTTATGGGCAATAAAGTTCTGAGAAAGCCACCCTACAATCTAGGGACAGGTTTGTACCCTTCCCATTGCAGGGGGCAAGGCTGCACTGGTGCACACTGGAGAATGGCCTTGGGCTCCTTGAGAATACAGAAGTTAACACTGGTGTTGTGTCCTCACCACAGCATCAGGGAGACATAAGGCCATGAATGGCATTTGCAGATGTCCCCACTTAAAGGAGAGGGTAAGGGTCATAACTGGCAAAGAGGACTTTGATTTCACAGACACAAGCAACTCCCAGCCAAGATCATTACTGTGACATAGACAGCATCACACATGCAACCTAATTTCCTCTAAACCTTGTGTATAATTGAGAACTAAACATTTTGGAGAAACTAAATTGCAGAACCAAAAGGATCTTTTGCCAAGAAAGATTTAGGAATAGTTTTAAAAGCTGAGACATTCTGTGATGGCTCTTTCTTTCAAGATTTAATGGATTCTAAACATAAAGCTTCATAGGAAAAAAATCATTAGCTAGGAGAAGAAAAAGTACATTCAAAGGATTAAAATACAACCAACGAAAACCCAAAGCAAACAACCAATTAACCAACCAACTAACTAACCAACCAACTAACCAACCAACCAATCAACCAACCAAACAAAAAAAATTGAACAGGAAAATATCTCATTCCTTCTCCCATAAAAGTAAATTTCCATTTCCATGAACTACAGTTCATGCTACATACCTCAACCTCATCCTGCAACAGATATGCTTTGTTTTGATTAGAGATTACCAAACAATCAAGTGCTTAGAATACAATGGCATGTAAATACTCAGAGACATAGTAGGTAAGTGAATTTAGCATAACACTACTTTATCTGAATATAATTTGGATTCTCACTGCTTTCATTGCAGCTGTGAATTATTCTTCTAGTTCAGTGGTACTTACACCATCCAAAACTGAATTGAAAAGATTAAACATTGTTGGAAAGGATATATGTCCTGAAATTTATAGGTTGCAGATTTTCAGCAGAAAAGTAATGATTAGGAATATGCCAATTAGGTGCAAAACATGGAAAATTCCAGAAACCTAACTACATTACAGTGATTTGACTTGGCTGAGGTCAGTGAGACAATACTTCTTGCCCTTGCCTGAATCAAGTACCTAATGAAGGCAACATCTGCACTTTTGAGTCAAAGATGTGAACTGAGAACAATATTTAATCCCCAAGTAGTCATTCCCAGTGGGACAATCTGTCTGTACAATTTCTTCACTTCTGACCCATTTGTAATCACTGTGCAGTTTCATTCTGCAATCAATACTCATGGGATTTATGGGACTAAGTCTTATTAATGCCAATGGAATTTATGTAGGGTTAGTCCCTAGGCAGTCTTAACTGACCAGAGACAACAACTTCTGGCAAACACTAGGCTTTTGCATGCAATTTGAGGATTATAATTATATATTCAGCATTTTCTCTCTTCAGTTATTTTATTCTGCTTTATCCATTACAAGCTACAGATGCAACAACTAAAATAGAATCTCAACTTAAAGAGGATATTCCTGACAAGGATAATGCTCACTTTCTGAATAATTAGTACAGTCAAAGTAAAACTTTTTTGCTTTGATAACTTGGGACAATTTGGGGTCAGCAACATCATTGTCTATGACAGTAAACAGGTTTATTAAATAGATCAAACAGAAATTTCACAATCTGCTTGATCCTTAATTACCTGCAAATTTAAATCTCTATTTTATTGGAAGTCTCAGGTGTTCTACTCAAAATCTCTATTAAAATGCAAATAGGTCATTATATAATTGAAGCTATTTAAATAAAGTATATTTTCTTCACCAGTTCATCCTGACATAAATTTGTGACTATGTGAAATATTTGAAAGGACAAGGGCTAGAGGGAATTTCAGTAGGATTGGTAAAACTTATAAAAACATATGAAGACTGTTCAAGCTCTCCATTTTCTTCTTCACCGTATAAAAGGAAAACATCGTAAACTGAAGAATAGTATTCCTAGCTTATAAGAAAATAAACCCTTACATAAGGTATAGTTTCTCACTGGATTTCATAAACTGAGTAGGTCATTAAAACAAACAGTGTGACTTTCAATCTTTTCGCACAAAATATGTAAAGAGACAGAGTACAGGAGGACAATTCACATTACCTGTTTTTGTTGGTGGGCAGGTGATGAGAATGCACTATTGAAGTGCACAGAACCTCAAGTCAGTCTGTTTGTCCAGTAAAGTCAGAAGGTGAATGAAAATCTGAAGTCATTTGAGGCCACTGCTTCTTAACAAAGTGGCAGAGGTCTTGAAAGGCAGAAAGAGGAAAATAACAAAGATTTGCTACTAAAAGGTATATATAGTTCTGATAGAAAGTGAATTGCAGTATCTTGAGGATAATTCCTTCTGATAATAGTGACTTAAAGTTGTACTTCTTAGATAGTGGCTCTGAAAGAACCTGAAGGTTGTAAGAACCTAAAGAGCAGTTTCAAAGATAATTGAAATGTCATATCTCAGCTGTTCAAAAAAACTCTTCATAGTTGCAATAGTTTAGGACGTCTAAGAACTTGAGAACACTGTATTGAACTATTTAATATCCCTTGTTCGAGATTTAAGGGATGCATTTTTTAAGGTGTTACATAGAATAAGAGGATATTTTACTTCAAATTCTGCATGTGGGTTGTTGCTTTACTGTGTTAAGCCAGGTCTTCAAAATTTAACAAGGGAAAAGACACATTGGCCAGTTTAGTATAGTTAAAACTATTATCTAAGGAGGGAGCCCTAAAAAGAGAAGGGTGTCAAAAAATTTATAAATGACAGAGTTAATACAAGCGAATAAAGGTAAATTAAAAAAAACCAAAAAAAAAAAAAAACAAAAAAAAAACAAACCTCACAATGTCCTCCCTGCTGAAATTTGACATCTAGCTCTCTGACGTACATGTATTGTTAAATTAAAAAAAAAAAAATAGAATTCAGTTTGGAACAATTAAATTATTCTGTTTCAGCAGAAACTGAGTGTTGCAGTGTATATTACCTGCATAAAAAAATAACATAAGGGCTTACAGCTATAGAAACTCTTTAATATTGCCTGTGATTCAATTATATATATATATGTACATAATATGATAAAATGAAATTAAAAGAAGAAGAAAATAAAATTAAAGGAGTTGCAATTTCTTTGGGAAAAAAATGGCTTTTGTGAAAATTCCAATGCAAATGCATAGTTCTACAAATTTGCTTATGTTGGTGATCATTTTCCAATATAAAAAGTGTCCATCAGGTCCATGAGGCCATTTTCTTTCCTTTTTCCCTCTCTCTCTTCACAGTCATAATAAGACTCAACAAAACCAATAAAAACGACAGTTATTTACTGTTGCTTTTAATTTATGCAGTATGAAGCATCAGTAATTTTCTCTTTATTAGGTTTAGTTCACATAAGAGTATCATCCCAATGTTTTAGGTAAAAGAACAAAATAAAAGACATTAAGTGGCATCAGAAAATCTGATGCCATGATGAAAGCAGAGGCAGATACAGGGTCTTGTATCAATTCTTGTTTGCAGAGTGTTAGTCTCTTTTTATTATATCAGTATTTCTCAGGTAAAATGAGCTTTTTTTTCCACAGAAAATATTGTCACATGTTTTTAAACTTGTTTGACCCCGTATTCCTGGAAAATCTGTTGCATAAGTAGCTATTTTTAACAAATATTATTATTCTAGGGAAGTGCTAACATATTTGCCTCCTAACATAATATATTAACCTTTGAAATGTATGCATGATGACGGGTAAATCTATAATATTGACCTGATCGGTGTTCACCTTCCAAAAACCTGCCTCAGGGTAGACCAAGGTATATGCCAATAGCGTTTCTCTTTTCCCTTTACTCCAACACAATCCTGTGCAAGCTCATTCTGAAGTTCTAGTTTTGCCTGTCATGTGCCATCTGAAGAGTCATTTAATCTAAACCTACAGTGTCCAAAGGTAGAGGGAAAAGTGGACATTATGTACTGACAAAATGCATTCTTGTAATATATTTGACTTCCAAGAAGTTTGACATGTGCTATTATAAACATAAAAGTTATCTATCACCAATTTGCTCAAGAGAGATAATGAACAGGAAGGAAAGAAAAAGGGAGAAGAGCTATATTTCCATGGCAGAGAAGTGAATTAAGATAGCAATTTGTCATGTCACTACTGCAGTTCTTAGTAAAACATATTTAGAGAATATTAAAATTACCTTTTTTTTTTTTAAAGATCTTCCTGAATTTAATGATGAAAGTTAAACTAGAAATCACTTCATTAAATTAATTATTACTAGAGAATTAAAGTGATACATTTAGTGTTTATTTTTATTATATTTTAGTGGTATATATATTATTACAAATATATACATGCGCATGGTTGCATTCTCATTATTTCATCATCTATATTCTAAAACTTTTATCCTGCTATTTAAACACAGACATACACAAAAATTTAAAGTGTAATTTGTGTTAATTACACTCCTTATGAAAATACAGATGTGTAATTCCCTTTGTTCTGCTGACCTAATCAGAAAGACAGTATTGGTTTATCTAGGCCACTGACTTGATTGACTAGGAGATGTTTTGCTTCTTTTTTTTTTTTTTTCACGTTTTAACACTGTAACTGTTTAATTGCTCTTTTTAATCTTGTTTTGATTTTTATAGATAAGAAAACCAAACAAAAGCAAAGGAGAATAAAACATTTACAGGTGAATTTTATAATTCATTCATTAATGAATAATAAAGTTCCATACACTTCCCCTGATTAAAAAAAAAAAAAAATTTGAAACTGCTCTTTAATAATTCAATAGATAATTATTCCTTCCTAGCTGGTCAGAATGCGTTGTTTTAAAGTCTTTTGTGAATACTGAAAGTCTCAATACAAAATGAAGATGCAATGAAGTCTCAGAGAAGGGTTCAATGCTATACAGACTGAGACAATCCACAGCAAGCATTTATTTTCTAATAAACTGATAAACATAAGTCTTATATATGAGTTGTCCCTCTTTTTTACAATCACTTATTCCATATGTCTTCTTTTTCTGTTAATGTCTTTCTTTCCTGCTTAGCAAATGAAGCTGACATAACTTTGAATGGTATTGAAAAGGATATAAAAATGTAGCTTAATATTTTGTTGAGCTGATGCAGAAGTGTTAGCTAGATAAAATGAAGAATTTATGGTACAAATGGTCCCAAACAGAACATACAATTCATGTTCTTTTCTAACTTTTACTAAGTTCTTCCTGTTGGCCTGTATGCTCCTTTGCCACCTTCCCTCTCCAGTCACCCTTCTCCCCAACATTGAACATCCGAATGCACCTCTGCCCCATGACTAGAGCTGGAACTGATTCTCTGTACGAACATTCTTCTGTCAGATTGGCTGGATTTTCTTAATGTAAAAGAGAATTGACTTTCCTTTGGTATTTGAGATTCTACAGGAAAGAAAAAAGACATTTTCTTCAGTTACAGCACTGCTTTCCCATGCCTGAAATTGTCCTTAACTGAAAGCATGAACTCTTACTGTTAGAATTACCTCGGTTTTGGCTCAAAAGCAGCTTCTTCCCAGACAATTTATGATGAATCTCTCTGTCATCATTACAAACCTACTCTTTCTCCTCCAATGAATCTGCCTTCCCAATGATTCCTGTCTGTGATCTCTCTCTAAGCATATATCACAATTTTTCAGTGTTCTGATATTTCTAATTTCTGTGACAATATTCTGATGTGATGCGAACAATACCTTTTCTGCAGAAAATGTAACATTCTGAACTTAATAATGAAATTAGTTTGAAAGGTGTTTTAAATAAAGCATATCTAGTTGAATTCAAAGTAGTAGTAGTTTGGTCAAACTTATGGACCTAAATTTTAAAAGAGGCCATACTGGATGTTCTGCTGTCTATTTTGTTCTGCTAACTTGCAATTTTTTATAAATATATATATATATAAAAAATATGAACGTCAACTTTAGAAAATATTTTATTATTGAAAAGTTCAAGAAGAAAATTCTTGGAGGAAATCTGTCTAAAATAATTATTTCTTTTAGTAAGAAAGTATTTTGAAATATAAAACCAGTCTTCATAACTTTAATTTCTTAATTCCTGACAATATGAGAAATACTGAAAAATGTAAAGGAACTTGATATAATTTTATTTGGTTTATTTTCAGGGGGAAGGGGGAACAGAAGGGAAAGACATACTGTTACAATACTATGTATCTTATAGCAATCTTATTTCTTATTTTTAACTCATTCTCTTTGTGCCCATTAATAAATAGCTTGTGTTTCAGTGTAATGAATGATGTTATGTGAGCAAGACTCTGTCTTCCCTGGAAACATGAGCTCAGACTATTGAAGAGAAACAAGTCTTTCAAATTCCTAGTAGCAACCTTTCACCTTTGCTCCTTGCTCTCATGAAAGACAAGAGAGTAGAAGCTGAGTTAAGCTTTTCAGTGCCAAATAACCTCAACGACACATCTGATTTTAGAGTCATCAGGAGTGTCACTCGGAAGGCAGACTCTGACACCAAGGAAGAAAAGAACTTGTATTTTGAGAATCACAAGAGACCTATTGTTGCTGATTGCTAGAAAGGGAGAGAAGGAAGAAAAAAAACAACAAAACAAACTAAAAAATCCCACAAAAAACCATCAGAGGCTTTTAAGAAGCTTTGAGCTTTGAAAAATAAATAAAGCATTGCATTTGAAACCCCTTTGTGCATTAGAACAAAGACATAAAAGTTTATCATAAAATAAAGGTCTGACAACTTCAGCAAATATGTCCATAGAAATGGAACTTATAAAGTGGTGTAAATAAAAAGAGAAATTAAAAAATGTTGAAGTGAAGTTTGCCATCTGGGTTTGAAGGTTATTAGAATGTTCTTTGTTGAATGATGAGCTTTTTCAATTAATGACTATGTAGATTTAGATCAGTAATTCCTTTAGTAATTATACTCTGTGTAAAGAAGGAATTATATGCCTTGTAAGCATGTTCAGTTCTATCAAAGTAGATTTGTGCAAAAAACTGAATTAAAAAGATAGTTTATCAGCAGTAGTTCACATAATAGATATGTCAGTCATTGTATCCTGGGAGTCACGAGCAAAATGCAGACTCGATTTTTGCCTTGTAATTAAATGAACTCCTTACTTTAAACATGTATTTTCACCTGACAGATTCTGAATCTTTTTGTTTAGTAAGTTGAGAAAGAAGAGAACAAATGGAATGATTAAGTTTTATTACTGAATTGACCATATTTTCTGTCTTTCTTTCTGTTTTTATTGGAACATTCTCTGCTTTCAGTGTGTTACCGTCATCAGTTCATGCCCATTTAGTACTTGAATCTGAAATACTATTTTGGAGGAGAATCAGCTGGATATGGTAATTTTACTTTTTTTTTTTCTGAGTAAAAGAATATGTTCCAAACAAATGCTTTCAGAGAAACTGGAGATACTCTTATATATTCATCTTACAAATGTTGGCATCTGCTTCACTCATATCACTTTAATGTCATTCAAATGAAACACCAGACCATTAATTCAGCAGAGAAGTAAATTAGTCTAAAATATTTACAAAATAAGATAACAGAGGCTACTAAATGAAAATTCAATCGTACCTCATCTTTTGGGACTTATTTCTTAGCCTATTTTACAAGACAGATTAATGTGAAAGCTTGTTATAAATCTGTTCCCCCTGACTTCAATCATCATTAATGGTACCAGAAAATAAGAAAATATGATGTATTTTCAAAAATAGATGAATAAAAAGGGAATTTCGCCAAACAGAAAAGTAAATTGCATTTATTACAAAAATAATGGAAATAATTATCTTTAGCTTTAATATTAGCTTTTATTTCTCTGTCATCATAATACTTGGTTCTTTTCCTCTTATTATCTTTCATTTCATTTAGTAAACTCAGCACTTATTAACTAGAATAGATGTTGATTTTTCCCCACATTCTTTCAGACCATCTGCATGATATTGGGATAATAAAGAGTCAGCAGAGGGTCCTGCTCCTGTCTGGGCTCTTGCAAGGATTAGTTGCTTTGCTTCTGGCTGTATTTCTGACCCTCCACCCTTTCATTTTTTGCCCCTACATGATTAGAGAGATCTTAAATGTCTGAAGTTCTTTATCATGATGTGATCACCTGTTACATAAAATGAAAACCAGATCCTTAAGATACCATAGTCAATCAAACATGCAACAGCAGAATGGATCCAGTTCTTCCCTGAGGACACTATATACTATGGTCATTTAATGTACATAATGCCAGCATCACTCCTTTTTGCTAGTTTCCTGTACAGTAATCTCTGCTATGGCCTTCTGTTTTCCATTATTTTTATCTCTTTTTTGTTATTATTTATTTCATGTGGATGTTTTTCCATGGCAAAATTGTTAGTGAAATGCTGTATTTAATATAAAAATGGAAAAAAAAATCTTCAGTTTAGAATCTCATGGTTCTCATATTAGTCAGGTTACTGTTTGATACTATGAAAACAGGATATTTTTGAGGTTATTAGTACAAAAAGGGAGAGTGGATTTAAAAGTTGTTTTTCCAGACTCTGTGTGCTTTTAATTTTTATATGATTTTCCTGTGGACTGTGTGTGATATTCATTGCATTTTAAAAAATTATTAGATTTGGCTAATATTTCCTAAGTAATTCCGATATCCTGGTTTTCAAATGTTGCTAGTTGCATGAGAAAGAAATACAATTACCATGAATATGTATAAAGACTGTCACTCAGTTTGCTTTCCAATGCTAACATGTAACTCTGTAACTTGGATATGAGACTTAATTTAGATGAAAACAAATGTTGTCTAAAGTATTGACAGACTGATGAGTCTTTTGACAAAATTGGTTTCAAGGTCACACTCTTATTCTGAACCTTTTGATTCTCAACAAAACTCTTAAATATAAGCACCATTTCAGTAGTTTTTATCCTACTTTTAATGGTAAATCCTATTTTAATGGTAAATCATTGTAGAATATAGAATATATATTACAGATTATTTCAGAAATAAAAAAAAAATTCTTATTTTCCAGTATTTTTTTGATTGCCTTCTGCTCATTTTCAGGATACTTCTTTTCCTGGTGAAAACTGAAGAATAATGTGGAAAAGTTAAGGTCTGGACTATGAAGTGTATTAATGTTATGACTAACTAATAACTAATGATATAACTAACCATAACTCATCCATACTAGTTCTTTTTGAATAGGCAATGAAATATAAAATTTTTGCTTTGCACATTTTTAGAATTCTGCATGAGCTCCTAATCAATATGAAATAGTTGTCCTTCATAAAATTTTGAAATTAAAAGTGTTTCATGCCCTTAGATCGGTGTTGGTATGAATTTACACCAGGCCCACAACCAACACCTCCCCAATGAAAAAAAAAAAAAAAAAAAAAAGAAAGAAAGAATTTGTATTTTTTTCATCATAATGGTAATGGAGCCCATTTGTAATACACTGATATATCCTCTCCAGTGTTGGGATAACCTAAATGGCACTTTTTCAGATTCAGCTATGTGTATGTGTGGTGAGAAAGGTAGCAGGTAGAAAAAAGAACCTAGTACATGCTCAGGTTTTGCCATGATTTAAAGACCAGACAAGTCCCAAATAGTGTGCTCAGGAATGGGGAAACAATTCACCATATGGGTAGAGAAATATTAGGAAGGCTTCCTGAAACAATTAATAGAACAACTCTGAAAAAGCAAATGAAGGAAAAAAACAAAAAAAAACCAAAAAAAACCAAACAAACAACAACAAAAAAACCCCACAAACAAACAAAAAAAAAAACCAACAAAACAAAACATTTAAAAAAACAACAAAAAAACCCCAAACCTCAACAAACAAAACAGCAACAAAAAAAAACCCCAACCAGCAGAATCATAGTCCTCCCTAAAAATAGTTTGCAGATGCTTCTTTGCTCTAAAACATAAATATTTTATTTTGACTGAGAACAATCAGGTATGTTCTACAGCTGAAAAAAATGAGAGGTTATGGTAACATCCATGGGCCATGTTTGTCATATCATCCAATAAAACAAGTGTAATACACAGAGAACAGCTATGGAAGAAATTTACATTAATTTTTTGATGGTGCTGTTGATGCACACTGCTAACCATATGATAGCAGTCACAAGTTCTAATGTGAGCTCTGACAGGAATGGAGAAGAAAGGTGGGTTTGTCTGTCTGTCTGTCTGTCTGTTTGTTTGTTTTAAATAGACATAATTTTTACTAACACTTATTAGCATTTCAGAAAAATAGCAAACTGAATTTTCAGTAAATTTATCGTATCTGTTTAAAAAAATAAATAAAATCACATTCTGCCTATATTTTTTCTCGTTCATGGAAGTGTTTAATTTATAATAGCAAGGTATTCAAATGTTTCTAATTGCAATATTTTGACAGTTGTTTTAGGGAACATTCTCCTCTAAGACTTCTAAGAAGTTCAGAAAAGCAGATTCCACAAGAGACAGCTAGAATTGCACAAGAAAATAAATGTGCATAACAGTTTAAGGTCCTTTAGGCACAGACCATCACTTTTCAATCTCACACTTCATCTTTGCCTTCCCAATGTATATCCTAGGAATGGGAATAAATGCATGAATAATGGAAACTAAATGACACTTGTGTTTTTAACACATATTTCTTTTCCCTTACCTACTTTACTTGAAGCAGAAGCAATGCACTACTCTGTGTTCTACAAAAACACAAGATTACATCTTTCTCTGAGTGCACTCAAATGTCAAAGTACCACTTGAATTTTGTTTAATAAACCAATAATAAGGTATCATTTAAGTAAAACCTGTATAATTGATTATAACATTAACAATATCACTTGCCCTGGAAGAAGAATTAAGTTACATTTCATTTGAATTTATCTCTTTGATTTAGGTTCAGTTTCTTCATGGATAACATGAGTAGGATGAAGGAAGAAACAGTCCTACCCTCTCTCCTCAAAGCCTTCTAATCAAAATTAGATGAAAGAACACAACCAGTGGTCTTGGTTTTATCTCATTTTTGTTTGATAAAGACAATTTTGGCTTCTCTGGCAATATCTGCTTAAAGAATGTCAAAATTTAATTTACTAAGGATTTCCTTAGCAGCAGTAGAACAATTTCCTAAATTTACGCTGAGAACAAAAGCAGCAGTTGCCATCCTCTTCTTTCTCACCATGGCAATAAACAACTTTTTTCATTAACTCTAGGAAACTAATTTAGCAATTTTATGAAAAAAATAGAGAATAAAAGAAATACCTTCAATAAGTAAAAAGAACAAAGTAGTAGTAAATTTTCTCCTTCATTTCATGGCAATGAATACTCCATTCTGTGTTCTGAGTCTGTACAAAGTCAGTCAAGAATTAATAATTTCATTAACAAGAATTGTACATTAAGGTGCAATTTCTTTTGCACTTGTCCAATGTCTTGTTTCATCCATTAGGTTCACCATACTGAGATTCAGCAGTGAAAATTCAGGGAGATAAAACTCCACTTTGATATTGAGCCCTTTTATGCATAAAAATTAGCAATAGTCTTATTTGTACATGAATCTACTGCTATGTGTTACAAAATCTCCAGGCTGAATGGAGCAACCTGGTCTATTGAAAGATGTCCCTAGACAAAGCAGGGGATTGTAACGTGAAAATCTTTAAGATCCCTTCCAACCCAAGTCATTCTATGATTTTATGATTCTATGATCCTTTCTCCATTTAAAAAAAAAAAAAAAAAAAAAAAAAAAAAAGCCAAATTCAAGTGAAACACAGGGAAACTGAGTTTTCAGCATAAGTACTTTTGTCCCTAAAACTGAAAAAAAAAACAAACCAAAACAAACCCAAAACAACAAACTAAAATAACAACAAGAACAAGCCAAAACCACAAAAAGTCAAACATCATTACAGTATAAAAATAGAATATTACATTTTGTCAAATAAAAAATCTCAAAACTATCAAAAAACCCAGCTTGCAAAGAGTTTGACTTCTGTTTCAACCCAGTGTGAATTAAATCTGACTTCTTCAGTATCCATGGAATAACAGTATCCTAGGACTAGTGCAAGAGAGATCAAACTTGAATTGCCTTCTCTTCTGACAGTGTACATCTCAGCCTTTTTTCCTTCATACTCTCAGATTTATTTATAACTGTTTATATTAAGAATAATAGTGACCCCTAGGTCAGTCATTTCCTGGCACTTAATCACTGACTGCATGAAGGGCCTAAGGCAAAGCCACATCTCCTCTGGCCAGTGACTGCCTGCTTGTTAGGAACTTCTTTCTTTGTCTGGTATCATTCCTCAATTTAAATTCTTGGTGAACTTCAAAAAGTAAACTGTCATTTTGGTTTTTGTTTTGTTTTCTTAAGTATTAATTCCAATAATAAAAAATTAATCTTCCCGTGTTGTCTCCAATTAATGCTTAAAACATCCTTGAAACACACAAAGAAAAAAATTAAAATCAGATATATTTTGGTTTCTCTACTCTTGTCTACAAATTTAGATTCATTGTCGCATCAGAAGAGAGGCAACTATTGTTTTCAGAGAACATTGTTTTCAATCTACATACTTCTACATAGCAACATTTCTTTTAACCCCTGGAATAGATTTATTTATCAAAATCTGCAGAAGAGAAAAATTGCAATAAACTCAGTGTGGACACTGACTTTCTGGCAATACAACACTGGGGTTTTTTTTCACTAATTCAAGGTTAGCTTTTTCCAAAAAAAAGAATTTATTTGTATATTTGTCATTAGAAGTCAACATTAAACATAACTGTGGTTAGATGTGCTTAGGGAAAAAGTCTTTATAGTTTAATATCATTGCTCACAACTTTAGAATCTGAGAACAAGGCATCAAAACAAAGTTCCTACTGAGCATCTGTAGCTTTGTGGTACAAGAACTATTTGTGAGTTCATAACTGTTTAGAATAAGAAATTTATAGAAAGGGAATTACACAGTTTTTCTATGGCTTTAAATGCCTGCCTGTTTTGTAAGTATTCTTCTTAGAAAGAAAACTATTTTTATGTAAGACAGAAAGGTATAAAAGTGTTTGTTAGGAGCATCTGAGTCTACCACATCTTAGATTGAAATTTGTCCAATAATATATAATTCCTGAAAATATCTGATGTCAATTTGAACTAGCTTAAAGTGCAATATTTTGTTTGTGTGACTGTGATTCTGTCACTTCCTCATTTAAAGGCTGGCATTTGTAATCATATTTGTTGGCTTAAGGTACTTTGTTTAATATAGCCTTCTGGTTTTAATCTCCTCGATTATCAATAGGAAAAGAGGAAAATGATTAGGCAAAATTTCCTCAAAACTCCTTGAAAACTCCACTAAAACTCACACTGATTTCATTCTCAGTGGAACAAATGTAAGCCATAATGCACTGTCCGTTGAGCAGGCCACTTTTTGATGGAAAAGAAGGTGCCATTTTTGACAGTGAACTCCACAAAGAGGGATTTATGAGATTTATAGATCCTAATTTTGGTATTCGCTTGTGCTTCTGCCTGTCTCTTGCTATAAACCTTATCTTCCTTCCAGCATTTCCTTTCCACATCTTTTATTTTTATTTATTCCTCTGTTAATTTTCTGTTTGACATTCACACACATTACAGATTGGTTTCATTTCCCAAATCAGATTCCTATCTGGCCAAGTCTGAAATTTTCGAACGTCAACATGAATTCTATGTATTCCAAAACACTGAAATTTTTCTCCTTATTTGTGTAGTTAAGGAACAAAGGTACTGAAAGGATGAAACTGTTTTGATACACACTGAAAATCCAAACAACCCAGACATTTTAATACCCTTTCATATTTATGTGCATTTATATTTATAGAAATTAGCAAAGCATCCTCATCTAGTCAGAACTTTACAGAAAATATGAAACGCTTATTTTGTACATTGGACAATATTTTACCCCTCACACCACTTCTTCATCACATTTTACTGAGATTTTCCAGGAAGACTAATCCCAGGGCAAACTGCTAAAAAAACCTGAAAATAAGTAACAGAAATTCTCATTTTACAATGTTGTGTCATACTAAATATACACATTTGTTCTGAAAAGGCCAGTGTTGAAGAGAACAAAGTTTTTCTTTGTGATCTGGCACCATTCCTTTTATGTACTTACAATGCCTTTGTGTTTAAATGTGCAAAGCTTGGAAGATGAAAAGAACTAAGGAACTTTCTCATGAACAAGTTTTTGCTGACATTTGTGACAGGCTGTAAGCTTGTAACAAACCAGATCTGTACTAGTTTTACCATTGTTGTAATCAGCACAAGGAACAGAGTCTTACATATTCAGTGACAAATAATTCCCCTGGTCTCTTCTTCTCAAATATACTCATCTGTTGCCTTGTAAGGAAGTATAAACCTGGATTTGCTTGTGAGAATGTCTGTTTCTAAGCTATGCAAGCTCTGTTCTAATTCAGTGTTGCCAATTATTGATTTACTTCAATTCTTTCCCAACAGTTTTAACTGAGTTACTTTATTTTTTTCTAATAAATAAAAAATGAAATTGTTTTGTTAACTCCTAACAATCTTTATTTGTTACTGTGTTTGTGGAACAGGTCTAGCTGAAAAGTTGGATAAATTTGCCCTCGTGAGCTCCATGCTGTAGGGGTTAGATTGCCACAAGCACATGCTCAAGCTATTTTAAGACAAACTCACACACCTTTATTCTATGCTGAACCCTGGAGTGCAGACATATGCTGTGATGTTTAGTCATGAGTAATGCAAAGACATCTATGTCCTTTGAAGCTCAGAAAAATCCCACTTCCTAGTTTCTCAAGCAATGTAAATTGTACACCTGGTATTTTGTAATAAATCTCGAGCACTTACAAGATTTCACGAAGTTAAATTTGCAGAGGAAAACAGCATAAGACACATTCAAAAGGTACACTTTCAGCAGTCAGTGAAGCTGAAAAGACAGTGTCCTTTATGCATACTTGGAATTTTCATCAGCCTCTGCAGGACTAATTTAAGATTAATTTTTTGTTCCAAGAGAATTTAGCATGGGACCTGGTCCTAATGTCATGATAAACTATTAAAATTATCTTTTAGACTTTTCAGTAGTCCAGATAATCTTAAAACATTACTAATTACTCATAAAACTTATGTTTAATTTTTTTTTTATTGACACTCCAAAACACTCATAAATTCTGGGAAACTTTAAGGTAGG
Source organism: Muscicapa striata striata (assembly GCA_030060385.1). Classification (NCBI taxonomy): domain Eukaryota; kingdom Metazoa; phylum Chordata; class Aves; order Passeriformes; family Muscicapidae; genus Muscicapa; species Muscicapa striata. The sequence goes on along the minus strand of JAREIS010000075.1, from coordinate 4,206,352 downwards.
AGAGGAAGAGCTTAAAATGAAAGTTACTTTTAAAGATTAAAATAAAATTTGAAAACCATCAGTTCCAAAAGAAGAAACTCATAGCTACATTTTGCTATCACAGGTTATCTGGGAGAAGCCATAGGTACCACAATATTTTTTAAAAGAACTTGCTCTTTGACAAAATGGCCCATAATTATTTAATGTCAATGTTGATCCAGTGCAAGCCATAATGTTATATGATGTCAACAGAGTGGAGGCATTTGCAAACCAAGAGCAAAAATTGTAGCTCATTTAGACAGCTCACAGCAAGCATATTGAGTTTGCTATACATGTGCAATCTGAGCACAGAAGACTATGCCCAGGGAAAACAATTTGCTATAGCATGAATTTGGCAGTAGTGGTTGCAACAAGGGACAGGGCCATAAAACTTCTTTAGCTTTCTGTATTTGAAAATATCCTCATCTCTTCAGACCATCAGTTTACATTGCTACACATAACTGGATGCTTGGTTTCCCCTAAAGAGGAACCATGGGCACTTGTCTGTGGGTGGTTACTTATTTTTCTGAATAATTTTAGACTTCTTAAGAAAGTATTCAAATATTATTGTACCAGTTATTGTAAATGTAGTATTGCATTTCTGCAAGAATTACTCTTTCTTTGGAAGAGTGTTTATTTGATTGTTTGCTGTTACACACACATGGTAAAAGAATTGAATGTTGGGGTAGAATAGGGACTGCTCTGTAATAACTGATAAATATTTGATATCAGCATGGTTATTGGGATCTTTTATTCATAATTTTACTAGGCTAAATCAACACTGCTGAAGGCAAAAAAAGCAGAGAAAGCAAATTGTGGTTCACTCTAGCAAACACTTGGGATGTTGTTATAAGCCATGACACTGACTGTGTATAGATGAACTTTCCAATTAGTTTCAGATGGCCAGTCTGGGTACAAAACTGCAAAATAAAAGAGGAAGGAGTGAATAAAAAAAAAATGCCCTAGTGTAGTGAGGTCAGGCAGAAAGTTGTGTGTGAGCCAAAAACCCTAGAGAGAAGAGATAAGTGAAAGAGTAGCACCGAGGGAAGCTGAGCCACTGCAGTAGTGAAAAGGGGCCACTTCACCCCTCCTGCTCCTGCTCCCAACTCTTTAGCACCGATTGCCTCCCTTGTCCCAGCATTGATGCTCCTCTGTCCCCATAGCACGCTCATGAAGAGAGCTAAATTAGCAGAAAACAAATCTCTGCTATGTTTTCAGCTGAACTTGAGCCTGAGCTCATAAGTGAATTATCAGCAGCTGGAAAGGGAGGGAAACTGCTCCTTTCAATCACAGTTGAGATTTTATTGAAACCTTATAGACTCTACTAAAAGGAACACACTTTTGGATGTATCTAACCCCTGAATACAAAGCTAAAAATTATGTCTCCAACAACTTCTGCTAAGATAACAGAAGTGAAGAAGGCCGTCTTCAGTACGTCAGAGACTCCTGATGATGTGTTGTGATTGTTCACCTGTCCAGGGGAGATGAATCACTGCTCACTCTATCTTAAAATTACTGTGAGTCTGAACGAAAAAAAATCCCGTGCAAAATAAAGTTTTAACTTGAGGGTCAAGAGGTAACTTAAAGAGAAAAATGTGGCTAACTGAGCAGCATTGATGAGAGTTTGGATTTAAAAGACTTCTCTACTGAAGTTTATATACTAATTTTATGTACATATAATTTTAATGAAGATTCTTCATTAAGCTAATTGCTGTTGAACATCTGCTTCTATTTTCTATAAGAAAATATCTTATAGTCATGCCTGTCTACTAAGGGAGATATCAGAGATATCTGTGAAATTACCAGAGTGTAAACTTTTTGAAAGCACACGAGTCCTAAAGCAATTTTGTAGGTCTCACTGTGAACAAAGGGTGATAATAGGAGGCATGGTGGATATCCTTCCAAAACATATATAACACTGAGATATGTCAATGTATATTTGGAACAGAGATGGAAAAAGAATAAACATTTATGAAAAAGTCCATACCTGATGGAAACTGGGGAGACCAGAAATCAGCTTTGAGGTGATATCTGGATTTACTTTGTGGAGCCAAGTTTTTCTTGGTTCCTAGCTCTACCATAACATGAATGTACAGAGTATTATGAAGTGTAACTGACCTGTAAGTCAGCATAGGAGACAGCATTGAAAAGTTAATGCCTACCAAGACTGTATGCACATATGAAGTAAATATATGTCTATGGTGCAGCACTGAACTCTCATTCACTGAAGTAGGTTTGCTAAAATAGCTGTGATTCATTCTCCAGAAAAAAAAAGCACATCAGGACTGGGATAACAATAAGTCCAAAAAAAACCAATTCTGATAGACACACAAACTGGTGACTAGACTTTGTCAGTAAGGAATATGTCTTTGCCCATCTCAGTGCCTGTGAGCAGCAGACATCTCTCCCTTAATTTATCATGGAGGTTTTAGGTATCACACCCCTTTATTTTTGAAAAAGCAGATTTCTTGAGCAGCAAACTTCCTGGAAATATCATACAGAATGCCAGAGAAGTTATCTGAGGGTACTACTATTCAGATATACATGGTATGTTTAAAGCTCATTTCTTGACATATTTGAGGAATGGAAAAGAAAATATTTAAAAAGCTCTAGTCCTAAAGTACTGTGATAGCAAATATATATGTAGCAGATCTATCAAGAGAAGAATTAATGAAATATAATTTCCAATGGCTTGTGGATTTTTTATCATTTATAGATTTTTCATGGACAATAAGATAATTAATATTTTTATGGGGAAATCCATGATGTATTTCAACTGCATGGATTCTCTGACATATTAGAAAGGATAAAGGAACATCCAGTCTTCCCCTTGCTGGATTGTGTAGCTGAACCTCTTGTCTGTTTTCATGAAGTACAGTATTTGTGAAGCCTTTACTTTTTTCTTGTGCTACAATGAAAACCTTTTTGGTAGGCAAAAGATGAACATATATTTGCTGACATGCAACATGGGAACATCTTCATGTCCTCAATAAAGCAGGCTTGAAACAATCTTCTCCAAAGATGCATTTCAGAGCACTGACAAGAGTTGCCTCAAAATAATGCCGTGTCAGAGAATATCCCTTCTAAACTTAAAATAAATAAAACAAATGCAGAAATAATGGACACTGAACGTGGAAGTATTTGTCTAATTCAAAGTTATAAATATTGGCCCATATTTTTACTGAGGGCCTCTCAGTGCAGTCCAAAACTCATTGTCGTTGCCAAAAATATATCTGTTCTTGTAAACTTGCACTTTTTTTATACACATATTTTATCTGACATCTGAATTAACACCTAAGACAACGTGTAGAAGCAAACACATTTGATAACATGATGAAGCACATAAAAATGTAGAGCTAAATGTTGTATATTCCAAAGAAGTTTAATAATGCTCAAGATAATGTACATGAATTCAAATTAAAAAAACAAAAACTCACATAATAATGCTTCTCCATAAAGAGCAGAGACGACAGGCAGAGTAGAGAATATAAGCCACATAATGGGGACAGTTTTAGTTCTATCCAGTAAATGAAAGCTTGGCAATGATTTGCCAAGTTATGATCCAAGATAAGACCCCAAGGAAAGTGATTAAAGCTGTTAGCAGAGTGTGGCCAGTGCAGCAAATGTTACCAATTCAGAGCAGAGATTCTGCTGCTGAAGGGATTTTCCTTTCAGGACCAGATTAGTTATCCCAGATGTGTTAGAAAAAGCATTTTAAAGAGATTGCATGAAGGACAGTAGAAAATGCAAAATCGAAAAGAAAATAAGATCTCCTTCACACTAATCTAGAATGAACACTGATACAGAGGAATCTATAAAACCTTTTTTCCAGCCAGACACATCAAGAAAAACAACCTCATATGAACAACACAGGAAAGCTATTACTGTGAAGTAAGCTAAACATGGAGTTGTTTATTTTGAATAGGTGTATGCAATCTGTTCTATTCAATTTGCCTAATTCTTGAAATAGCTTCCCTAGATGACCTTAAAATTTAGAATATGATGGTACGTTTGTAGTCTGGTTTCGATCTTTGATTTGGTTGGTTTGAGGGTTCATTGTGGGGCTTTGGGTTTTCCTTTTGTTTAGGGTTTGGTTTGGTTTTTGTTTTGCTGGTTTTTGTTTTTTTTTTTGAACTAGGAGATATCATACTACAGTCACTTCCTTAAAGGCATAAGATGAGAACCATTAACTCTGATGTGTCTCTTTTGCTCAAAAGGTTAATAAATATGAAACCCAGAATGTAATAAATCCAACAAATGGCTCTTCTTTTGAATTACAGAACCATCATTGGGCTTAATCTGGGTTGAGAGGGACCTCAGAACATCCCCACCTCAAAACAGAGTCAGCTATGAAGCTAGACCAGGTTGCTCATGCCCTGGAAAGAATAATATTCACATCTCAAAGAAGATCTGGACATTCAGGGGGCTGCTGGAGCAGTTGACTAAACATATCTGATCAGTATGATGATTGGTTGGCTGTTTATATTAGCTGGCAAAAGAGAACATTAAAAATACAGTTTTAAGTAGCTTACAGCATATGAGTAAAAGCTTACACTCCCTAACTAAAAGGCTGAATACAATATTAATTTCTTTTCTTTTCTTTTAATGACTGTTAAAAATATGAGCATGAGACTTAGAAAGTACAGTTTTAGAAAACAGTAGTTCTACTTAAGAGCTGTGGTTGTTATAAGACAGGATACTTTGCATCCATAAAAACAAGTGTATTTGGTTTATGTAATAAACCCATAGCAACTCATAATAATAAAGCTGAATAGTGCTATGTCTTTACAAAAAAATAAAACATTAAAAAATACAATTATTATTTTTCCCTTGTCATTTGCATATGTTCCATGTCCTCACAGTGCAAGGATTTGGGAACCAGTGATAATAAGTTAGTATAGAATAATTAACAAGGCAATAATGTCTAACAGATAACATTGCAGTAGACTTTTCTTATAAGTTTTGTCCTGAGGGCAGTGTGAACATTGAATTTGTATAAAGATAGCAACAGGAAAAATTTGTATTTCTTGTATTAGGAAAAATAAATTGGTCAAGTCTGTACTACAGAAAGTAGCGAACTACCAAGTTTCCTGGTTTGCAACTATGTTTATTAACTTGTCATCTGATTAACACTTCTAAGGTACTCACCTGGGTAACCTGCTTCGAATCTAAGTTATCATCCCTTCCTATCAGCAGACACTGTGTGACATTGGCTTGCCAGCTCCCTCAGAGCTAATCTGTGATGTGTGCATAGCATTCATTACAGTGTTTGAATGTGGTCTCAGTAAATCTGACAGAAAAGGGGAAAGTGGACGAGAAAAATTTATCCTTCTGGAGTATTGGAATACTGACATGAAAGATAATTAGAGGCTTTTATTGTGTGTTTACTTTCAAGATGCTTAAACCAGTGATTTTGTCTAGTTGTCAGAATCAAAATATGTGGACTTCAGAGCCATGCATGGCCATTCTGAATCACTATAGCTTATCTGTATGTCCTAATATGACTTTTGCCATTATGGCTGAGAAATGCCTCTGGAATAATTTGTTAATTAATTAAATATTTTATTTTAAATATATGTAGCAGAATGGCTAAATTGCAGTCATCATATTTACATGGGCAAAGTTCAAATAATCATCTACATAGCTGAATATTATTTGCCTTTGTGAAAAGACTTAATTTTAATAAACAAATGTTCTGTTTGCCTGAGGTATTGGAAAATTTTCTGGCCTTCTACTTTATTTCCAGTTCCACAGGAATCCAACATCTCTGTTTGGCACAATGTAGTACAATTTTCAATTAATATGCTTTCCTGGATTAATCTGGTTTTATTTCTTTTAGCAAAACATAGAAATGGGTTTCTAGCCACATATGTTAATTCAGATTTCTTGACATTTTTCATCAGCTGAGGGCATTAATCCTGGTGTTTTACACAAATTACAACTCAGTTGTATGATGCGTATGTGAATTCCAGAGGTTTCAACTGAATATATTTCAAAACTGAAATACAGGAGAGAGGAGGGAGAAGTCTTCAGCCTATTGAACTTTGCTACATTGTTGTTACAAGTGTTTAAAGAACAATGAGAGAGATAAACTTCAATGAGTAATGGTGGGTTGAACAAATTCCTGTATGTCCCTCATGTATATCACTTGCTGTTTTAAGGTGTGCTTCATTGAAGTTGAAAAACACTTTGAGATCTTCAGATGAAAGGTACTACAAAATGAGAAGTGATGTTGTTATTAGTTTGTGTATTCCAAGCCCCTTTAGGACAGCTGCAAAATCCATAAACTGGAGTTTGTATTAGAATCTTTGATCTTAGGTAAATTCTTTATCTGTGAATTAGCGGATTCCAGAAACAAAAGAGAAATATAACCTTTCCTGTGCATTTGAGTCTTGTTAACTCCCTAATGCATTATGCATTACATATTATGTTGCTCTTGATCCTCCAAGTTATTAGTAATTAATGAATATTATAATAAAACCCATCACATCTTCAGTTTTAAGAGAGTAAAGTAGTTTATACACTCAAATAACTTAAGGCACCATGTTATGTTCTTATTCTAGGTGCTGGAAAATTGAGAAAAGCATAAACAAAAAAGTTTATGCTGATTGAAGAGCATGGACTGGAATTACATACCTGAATTAGAATTCCTGCAATATTTGCTCTTACCAAAGCATTAAGACTTACCACATCTGCTCAGATGATGTCCCAGGAGTTTAATCTGTACTCCAGAACTACACCAGGACTGCTATTGCCATTATTTTATTGTTATAGTGCCCCTTAGACTCATACTTTAGTTTCCCTCTCTGTAACAAAATGGGAAAGGTTAAGTGTTTTACTGCTCTAGTTGCTCTCTATAGTATCCTCTGCAGAGTACATTTATACTCCTTGTCTTGTAAATATTGTGTATAAGAGAAACCTGTATAAAAAAGGAAGACATGAGGTTTTTAGGAATATGCTCTGGTTATAATGATTGTAAAAAATCACAGAACAGAGAAAAGACCCCCTCATATGGAATAAGGGCTTTCAAATAAACCTTTATGTAGTGTATTTTGCTACCAATCTTGGGTTTGTTTGTTTTGGTACTTTTGATTTTTTCAGACAGTTTTCTAAATTGGAGCTTTAGCTGCTCTTGCAATGAGATTTAAATTGTTTTTGTCACCTCACTTTAATATTTTTTGTTTAGTAATTTAAATGTCATTTCCCAGAAACAAATATCCAGGACAAAAGGAAGCTATTGCATAGTTGAATGCTGTTTAAAGGCATGGAGATAAACAAAGTCTATTGTAATTATGCCAGGGGCATAATTTTGACTGTTTTGCTCTGCCTTCTATAATTAGTCTTGAAAGCAAATGCTGTTACATTCAGCCACGAAATGAAGTGGAAGAGCTCAGTTTATTAGAGATTAATAAAGTCTCCATGAACATTCCTAAAAAGCTACTGAACCCTTAAGTATAGATTATAGGTCAGAACACATTGCCAGTACTTCCTCAGAGGGCAAGAAATTGAGTACACTATATCTATTAACTAAAATGAGAGTGAATGGATGGCTGTCTAATGTTAATGGGAGATTTTAACAAATTGCACCACAGAAAAAGATGTGGTATTTTTATTGCAACATTTAAATGTATTTTTAACAATCTTATAACTGTGATGCTTTATGAAAAAATCCACAACTCTCATTACTGAAATTCATTGCAGCAATATGTGCATGTTTAAGTAGTATTGCTCATTTATAAAGACTTTTAAATGTAATTTTCTGAAAAATTCTAAACTATATTACCAAACTATATTTCCAAACTATATAAACCTCTTACATTTGAAATTGTGTCTTTTTCACCCAAGGAAATTCTAAAGAGAAGTGTCAGATAGCAATAATTCCACTTTTCCTTTCATAAATGGTACACAGAATACCACAAGTGATAACACTATTATGTAAGATTTCCAGAATAAGTATTACTGCAAGCCCTCATCACTGCATTTTAAAGAGCAAAATCAATGGAAAATGGATACCTAGGTGGTGAGAAAAGAATATAACAATGTTTCCTTCCTCTTGAATGCTAGAAAACACTCTTATTGGTACACCTAAAAGCTATCATCATTCTTTTAATTATTCTGTTTCCCATAATAGATTTCTCCCTGTTGACACAAGTTATTTCCAGGCAACTGCTTGAAGTTTTTACAAGTGCACAAAGAAATTGACAAAAAAAATTGGTTATAAAAAAGCAATCTTCAACAAAACCAATCTTACCATGTATTAGGCACAGTAAGGGAGGTTGTGGAGTCACTGTCCCTGGAGGTGATTAAGGAAAGACTGGATGAGTGCTGTGGTCTGGGTGACCAGTTGGTGTTGGGCCATAGGTTAGACTCGATGATCTCAAAGGTCTTTTGTGACCTGGTTGATTCTGTGATTCTGTGATTGTAAGTGATATATTTGTTGTAAATCTGACACAAGGCAAACCCCGTGGACTTCCCATTCTCTTGCACTGTCATCTTTGTATATCAAATGATAATTAACTTGATTTGCAAACTCTGAAACTCCTTGTGTTGCAAAACAGAAGTCACAGTTGGTCTGGGGAAAAAAAAAAAAAAGGCCACCAAACTCACAAAGAAATCATATTAATTGGAATAAATATTGAAAAATGACCAATGTCTTAAAGCATCTCACACTCATATATGTCTTTATATTATCTGATATAATTTGTCAGACAAATTTTTTAGAGAAACTGTAAGGTATAGATCTTTTCCCAGAGGACAAATATTTCTTATTTCTGCATATATATGTCCATTACTTTATTAATTACTATCAACCACTTTAGAATAATTCAGGGAATTTAGTCAACCTAATCTGCAGAGGACTAGATATCTATATCTCTGGAGAAATACAAGTCATTACCCCTAGATGGAATTTTTTTCTTTTTAAGAGCTTTGTGCATTTGAATAAAACTTTTAAGACTGGTAGGAATTGTGTGTGTCTATGTGTGTGTATGTTTTGGGCTTTCAAGGTTTTCTTAATTTTCTCCAGTGTAAACTGCTACTATAATTGTATTTTATGAGGGTAGAACTATATGTGCAGGCATGAAGTTACAGAAAAAATTCCAATTATTTAAAACAAAACAAAACAAAAACCTGATCTGGAGATGCTGGGCATTTGTTTGAGTCATTTTGGGATAAATCCAAGTTTACTTCAGTGTACTAAAATGGTACTAGAATATGGTATACGCCACAGCAAATTCAGCTACTATAGGTTATGAATTGACCTCAAGGGTCAGAAAAATGGCATAGTTGGATGGAAGTCACTCACTTGAACTATTTACAGTGACATGGGTGATCACTTGATTCACAACAGAGTATGTATCATTTTATTTGAGTACCACTTATTCAATGATTATGCAAAATAGTTATTGAATATAACTGAAAACTGGTCGTTGTGAAAAGTGCATTTGCATCATTTATTATGTGTGTGTGAGCATTATTATGCATCTGTGTTTTAGAATTTGGTGCAAATAAAATTTTGTGTGTTTCCTGATTGTTGGGAGTTGGGTTTTGTTCTCTTAGTGTCTCAGTTCAAATAATTTTTTTCCCATTATCATGCTAACGGGGCCTCCTGAGTTACACCCAGGCTCTTTTGGGGACTAGACAAAGGAGTAGGTGGGGGCTGGCTTCTGGGGGGCTGCTCATTCATCCGGCAAGCTCCGAGGAGGGGAAGGACTGCCGTCTGCAGCCCACGCTGCCGGAACGCGGGGGAGCCCGGCGCTCTGCGGTCGGACTGCCCTGCACCTGCCCCGCTCCATCCTCCTGCCTCTGAGACCACAGCTGAGCACCAGAAAACCCAAACGGTGAGGGGGGAGCTGTTCCTCCACCCTGCTCCCACCTGAGACACAGCACAGCTGCTGCCCTCCCCCTCCTCCCGTCTGCCCCCTCCGCAGCTGTGCGGGATCTGCCCCTCCTTCACCGCCGGGAACAGGCACGGGCAGAGCGTGTCTGCGGCTAAAAAAAGGACTGGAACTGAGTTATTTGTTCTGTTTTGTTGTTAATTTTAATAGCTGCTGTTGTTCCTGTTTGTCCAGTTAGATATATTAGTAAACAGCTGTTATTCCTACCCCTTTATCTCTGCCTTAGAGTTCCTGATTCAAACAATTATAATACCCAGGAGGGAGAGGAATTAAATCCTCTATTTCAAAGAGGAGCTTCTGCCTTTATTGGCAGACACCTGTCCTTCAAACTAGGACACTGATATTCACTATTTCTTCTTTTGGTAAGATCAGAAATAATTGGTCTGTAGATATTTAGCATATACAGAAGACCTTTTTTCAAAATTAGGTGCATTTATTAGCCAGACAGTTTCAAATTCAAAATACAACATAACTGTAAAAAGTAGCATTTAGATTTCATTTTAGTTGCCAAAATATGTTTATATTTACAGGTAAGGTCAAAAATATGCCGTTAAATATATTGACCTGCATGAATATGCTTTCAGAAATTTAGAGTACGCATATAATTAAATGTTTGTTAAAGCCTAAAAAAAAGTACGTGTAACCATTACATAACCTCCACTGAATAAGGTAAAGATACAACAGATGTTGGCTCAGTTATAATTTGCATTTAGCACTTTATGGATTGCTAGACTTTTCAGCATCTTCTTATATCTTTCTTATCAGAAACAGTGAAAAAGTTGAAATAGAATATGTAATGCAGAAAAGAATAGTATCTTTGCTACAATATAGCATGAATTCATGAAATAAAACAGTAGATGGTGTGACAGTTGAGTCTGTTTTATCCAATTTGAATCTATATATATACATGTGTGTGCTCATGCATATATATAAAAATTATATATATATATAAATAACAAATTACAGAAGAATGTTAAAATTCTCAGTCAAATAAATTCACTAAGTAGTCTTTTTTTTCAATAAGTAGCCCATTTATATCAACACAGCAGCTCACTAGAGTTTGCGCTGTATCTTTTTTTGAATAAAGATCAATGAACAGATACATTTCTGCAGGAGCTAAACAGGAGACTAATCAAAATTTCAAGAGCTCCCAGGTACCTGATTACATTCAGTTTACAAAAGTAAATCTCTTTTTATACCACTATGTTTTCTGAAAGGCCTATTTGTATTTTTTGTCCAAATTGGAAACTTTCTGGCAAGAAACCATTGTCCTTATCTTCAGTCAGAGATATAGGTAATTTATTTCCTCACATCAAACTGATATTCAGTATATCACTGAATAAATTGCATAGCTTGTAGACTCACTTGATAAGATAAACAAATGAGAGTCTTCGAATTTGTATTTCATTGTGGATTGAATTGTTTCAGGTAAGTTATATAAAAAAACCCCAATACATGAAAAGAATAAAAGGTTGTTGAAAGGAGGAAACTAACCATTCTTGAAACTAGGATGGAACTATTTAAAAATATAAGAATGGGAAGTATATATTGTGTCTATACAAGGATAATATAAATTGGATTTTGAGAAAAAGAAAAGAGGTCAGACAGAAAGACACTGGAAATCTGCAGAAAGTGAAATCTCTAATTGAATTAATAATATATAAGAATATTTGTCCAAAATAACTTCAATTTGAAATTAGCAAAGCTTCTCCTAAAAATATTCCTATTTCTATTCCAACATGAAATGGAAAAATTGTTCATAAACAGTTCATCTTTGTAAAAAGATCAGTTCCAACAGTTCAAAAATGCTTCTCAAGCATTTCTGCTTGATAAGCTATGATTGAATAAGTTAAATTTCCCAAAAAAACCTTTTTTTTTTTTTTTCCTAGAGAACATTATTGTATTTTCTGTTTGTTTGTTTGGTTTTTTTTTTCTGTTTCTTTATCCTGAAGTGTCAGTCCTTAATCATCTGTGGTTAGATTTAATCTTTTTACTTCTGGTTGCTCTTCTTTTAGCCATTTACTGACATGCTGACATAGTCAGAATTTAAAAACTCTTGTATGCTGAACTAATCCTGAGGATTCCATGTGGGAGAAATCTGCATTTCAGTCAAGGTAGTTTGCAATATAAAGAAAAAAAAAAAAAAAAAAAAAAAAAAAAAAGGCAAAATAAAATAGGTCAATGCAAGAATTCCTTTTATGATTAGCTATTCATGAAACATTGTAAAGTAAATTGAAACACAGAGAATATGTATGTAACTTTATATAAATATGTGTGGGTTCCTGTATTTAACATGCATTTTCATCCACACAGCATAGATTCATAGATGGGCTGTTACATTACTTCCATCTAGATTTTCCTGCCTTACAACAGAGTGCTTAAGATTATTAACATGTCTACTTTCCATCTGTGGAAAGCATAGGTTTACATTTACTGCTTTGGTTTTGGTTTTGGTTTTTTAATCAGTGTTTGCTTTAATTCTGTAAAGTTGCCTAGAATGTTGTTTACATTACACCCAATTGATTAAAGGATTATATTTTCAAACAATATAAATATATTGTTTGTTACAGAAGCGTATAGCTGTAAGTATATAGAGACAGTTTAGTTCCTGGAGCCAATATATTTTCTTTAAGAAAATTGAATTCTTCCTGAATAGATTGAAAGAAATTCTGAAACATAAGGAACTTCATATTTTAATATAGCTTTTATGTTGGAATGAAAAGTTTGAAAATAAGTATACAAATACAGACGTATTTTTTAATTTCAAAGGAAACTGCCAATTTTTATTCCAAGTACATTCATTAATATTTTTTATGTTCTGATATTTAAAAATTCAAAACACAGACTCATGTTTTTCATGTTAATTGGCTCTTTTATCTAAAACTAAGTCTCTTAGGAAAATAGAATTTCATTCTCTTGCAGTAATTTTATTGAAGTAGGAGTTACTCAAAGTTTGCTGCTTCTGCATGTGGAATAATGAAAACGTGTTTTCCTACAAAATATATAAACAAATAAATAAATGAAAAACAACTCCCCAAACCAGTAGAAATCAGTACTTCTTAAATTTGCCAGTGTAAAGTGGCACTGGAAGAATGTAATAATCATAAAAGACAAAAAATATGATAAAGTTTTCTCTGGAAGTTACCTAGATTAACATCTTGTTTAAAGAGTTAGTTCCAGAATTGCCTCAACATGTTCCAATGTTTATTAAGTGCTGCTTGTCCCTGAGCAGGTGGCTGTACACTTCTAAAAACATATTGGCAGCAAGAAACATGCAGTAAGTAAAGCTCAAACTGACTTGTAAATGTAAGCTGGTAAAAGCCTAATACAGTTCAACAACATAAAATTGCAGCTTTGATACCAACTCACAAAAATCTTGAGTGAAATGACTGTTTGCAGGCCTCATAAAGCATTTGTAGTAAGGATAGGGACTGTGTATTCTTGTGTATATGTTCAATGCCTTCAGGATAAGAATGAATTCTTTACTAGCCACTGAAGCATAAATTAATTGAAAGGCAAAGTATTTACCAAGCTTTTTCAAATCAGATTTTGATTAAATTTCTGAAAATCATTTATTAATTGATCAGAGCATAATAAAGGTGAATTGTAATGAAATAATATACCCACATAAAAAAACTCTCCTTTAATTTTCATATCAGCACTTTAAAATGAGTTTATATATTATTCAAAAATAGTTCTTGAAACTATGTCCTCCTATCTGTTTTTAGGAAACTAATTTCTTTTTTGTAGTCTCATCAAAATATGGAAAGTATAAATTGAACTCTGTGTAGATGTCTGGTGAGGTTTACTGGCAGAAAGTAATCAGTAGATGAAATCATATGAGGAATCTTTTACATGTTGAAAATGAAACCATGTATTTGATGTGCCTGTACTGAATTTGGTGGTTACAAAGGTAATCTAAGAAAGGAAGTGTGGACTTGATTTAAACTAGTTCATCACAGACAGAACCACTCTCTCTGAAGCAGATAATTTTAAATTACAACCCTCTAGGAAGTGCAATTTTGCCCAACCAAAAGTTACCATAGAAAAGAGAAGTGTGTGTGTTTCTACAAACACTGAAACTGGATAATCTTAAAGGTGCCTTCCAACCTTGATGATTCTATGATTCTGCAAAACTCATGGTAAATAAAATTGTTATTGTAATCGAGAAATAGGAGAGCATCAACATGTTAATAATTATTTTATTGGTACAAAATTTATTTGGACAAAAATATTTGGCATTCAGATAAAATCATCAATCACTCCATTCATTATAATCATAATAAAGTAACATTTTCATGCCTTTTTTTTGTGCACAAAACTGTCCATGAGAATAAATGAATATACATGTCAAAATCTATATCATTATAATTTTTAATCATGTTATCCTAAAGTAAGAGTGTTTAAATGTATTACCGTGGTTCCTCCAGAAACAAAGCAGAGGTGATTTTGATTCAATTGCCGTTGAAATTAGTAGAAAAATTATCATTAAGGTGAGAGACACTGGATATAGCAGCTTTATTGACTCTTTTGGCTGATCAAAAGAAAATACATGCCCACTAAGTGCATAAACTGTCACTGTTCTACCCAATAGGACTCGTCTACTATCAGATGGATGTATAATATTCAGAAAACCCTTCGAGGATACTTTCAGAAAATAAGAAAAAATTCAGTGGATTTCTTTGTATTCTTCTTACTTTAATTCCAGAACGGTCTCCTCTCTACCTGTCCTTGTATTCTAACTTCCAAGCATGGGGAGTTTTTTTTTCCCTTGAACTATCCCAAACTATCCCAAACTATCCCAAACTATCCCTCTCCATCTGGGGCATTTAAATTTTATATTACATCTTGCATACATACTTTTCAGAATTTTTGGCATTACTGATTATGACAAATATAGGGAAATACTTTAAACCATAAAATTTTTATATATATATATATATTTATATGTATGCTTATATTTATTTTTATATTTTTATTTATATTTATATTTAATTTATATTTATTTCAAGATGTACCATCAAAATGGTTGTGAACATAATTGTACTACTCTTGCTTGGTTATCTTAGCAGCATGGCTTGCCACTAGCTCTTTGTGTCATTCCCTTGTTGGCAATTAATCTTTCACCACAATGGCTCAACATGTGACTTGACTCCAAGTCAGGCTGATTGAAGAAATGACTGAAGAAATGGCCAGATTATATCATGTCCCATATACACTATGCTGCCTCCTTCGGAAGGATAAAAGTTTAGATTTAAAGCCAGGCCTATTCTCTTATCCTGAGTTTCAAAGAACTAATTCTAGTTGATTTTACTTATTATTATGAGTAAAAAAGGAAGAAAATTACAAGGTCAGCGTTTCAGGAATGTCATTGACCTGGACTATATGAAGTATCTTATATCTGTGTACCTACTTAAAAGCATGTATTTCTTACCTAAAGTACTATTATAGTACTTTGATCCCAGATGCACCAGAAATCTACCCCCAAACCCATCAAAAATGCCCAGAACTGAGATGTGATATGGAAAAGTTTTTTAGGGGTGGGGTTTTGCAAGTTTTTTTTTGTTTTTTTTTTTTTGTTTTGGTATATTATTTATATTATTTTACCAGTAATTATATAATTTTATTTGTGGAATATCTGAAAATTAGAAACAACATGAGTTCCCATCAAAATACGTATTGAGAAATAAATCTGGTGGATTTGGCTGCATTAAGCTTACAGTTGGATTCAATGATCTTAAGTATCTCTTCCAATCTAAATTAATCTAAGATTCCATGATTTACTGATGAATTTAAATTCTTAGCTGGAAGGACTCAACAGCTCAATGCTGTCAGAATAAATGGAACAGCTTTTCTGTTGGTTTTTTGGCCGTTTTTAAGTTGGATTAGTGAATTTTGTCAACTGTCATGGAAGAATTTAATAAAACGTCAAGGACAGAACTACACCATGAAGTGAAATAAATTTTAGATTATTTCCAAGCAGGGCAGATATATCATGAAAAATATAAATTTTTTATCTGTCTTAAAATCCACTCCAAAAGTGTATACAGAACACACAATCACACGGAAGATCATCTCTCCTGCCCCAGTCCTACTTTGATCAGCACTTTGGATAGAGTGG
Organism: Muscicapa striata striata; assembly: GCA_030060385.1. Taxonomy (NCBI): domain Eukaryota; kingdom Metazoa; phylum Chordata; class Aves; order Passeriformes; family Muscicapidae; genus Muscicapa; species Muscicapa striata. The sequence goes on along the minus strand of JAREIS010000075.1, from coordinate 4,190,317 downwards.
AAAAGGATGCTCACTCCAACCAGTAGCATGAGGAATCCTCTCTGGCAAACTGGTTTCCATAAAATACACACCTCAGGTTTGTCTTCTTCATGGTGTTAAACTTCTGTGGACTTGCTCCCCTGTTCCTATTCCTACCCTTTTCATTGTTTTCTCACTTAGGTGGTCATAGTTGGGAAAAAAGTGGCCTTACTGGTCACAACACCCCAGACCAGTTTCTTTGACTTTCTCCATGTCTAAAATCAAATAGCTGATGCTTCCATGGCTTCTGGCTTTGCTCTCTACTCTCACCATCCCCAAAAATATTACTAAGATGTAAAACTGTAATGAGTCCTTCTCTTATTTCCTCCCTATGCATTTCCAGATAAAACTGAGATCTCCTCGGTATGTCTCCCCATAACCATTTTCTATTTTCATTTGCTGTTTGCCAGTCCATACCAAACCCATCTAACAAGTTAGAGCTAGGCAGATGTAGTTATAGCTCAGTAATCTGAGTACTGCCTTCATTAGGCATCACACTGTGACGTCAATTCAATACAGGATGTCAAAGCCAATTGTAACTAACCTGACAGATATAAGATAATTCATCCAGATGGGGAGAATAGAGAAAATGGGCTGCAAGTTTTTGTTGGCTATTAATGGGCTTTGTTCTAGCTAAAATCTACTACTTCAACCTTGAAATATGATTTGAAGAATCTGCCATTTATCTTCTCTTCCCAGCTAGAGTTCGCAGCATGACCTCTAATACTTTTAAGCCAGCCAGTGCTCTGCTGACCTTGTAGTTATTTGATACACAGAAGCCTGCAATAATTATTTTAGGAGGGAATTATTGCACTCAAGAAATTATAACATTTCACAGTGATTTTAATAGAAGCATTGATTTACCTTTTGAATGCAGACAAACTAAGTTCCAAAATGAAGTTCTGGTGGTAAAAACCCAGTGATTTAACTCAGAGAATCACTTATAAAATATTCTTAACTCATAAAGATATACTCTCCTCCAGAACTTTCATGATCATAAGTACCTTCTAGCACCTACTTTGTCACCACTGTTAACACCACAGACTCAGTGATCTATTAGTACAGTTTCCACTCCTCTATACTGAAGGGAAATAATTTACTTTCACACAACCCCTTGTAATTTTGATAGGGGATCAAAATTAAAAATAAAAACCTAACGTTTCTAATTAAAATATCATTTACATTAAGAGTATACTGCTCTGATATAACAGTGATATAGGCAGCTGGTTCATTTATTTACTTGTTCGTCAGTGGTAAATATCCACTGTTTGGTCTATGCTTGATTAGAAGTTGGACAGATAAACTCTTCAACAATTCTAGGTGAATGGAATTTATTGGATGCTCTGTTTTATGTATTTCTTGCAATAATTCTGTCTTTGGAAAACATGGAAGTGCACCATACTCATTAAATATGAAAATCTCATAAATATGCACCTGCACTGCTACATGCAAGGTTTCAGCCAAATTAGTTGCTATTCCTGGCCATTAATTAAAGAGCAGAATTTCTAAATTTGAGACAAAATATCTGTGCCAAAGCATCTGTTCACTTTTCTTGAAATGCAAGATTTGTATTTTCTAATGCAGATTCTAGTAAATAATGTGAGAAATTGGTTCTACTCAGACCTGCCATGTTGGACTATGTCTTTGGCCACACTGGAATAGCTAATAAAAGTTTTAACAATAATACACAGTCTAAGAATTTGAGTGATGCTTGCTTTAAAGACAGGAAAATATATAGGATAGAGTTGGTTCTTAAGTGAGAGAAGAGAAAGTATAATAAAACTAAAAGCTATTTTAATGGCTGAATTTCAAGAAGCAATCTTCCAGTTTTGAAAATTGGAATTGACAAACGAATTGATGCATATCTTACAATCTTAGGATCAGAGAATATCCTGAGCTGGAACATACGCTAAAGGATCACCAAAGTGCAATCCTTGTCCCAGAACCACACCTTCCTCAAGAGTCTGACCATGTGCCTGAGTGCATTGTCCAAACTTTTGGAGTTCTGTGAGGCTTCGTGCTATGATCACGTCCCTGGAAATCCTGTTTCAGTACTCAACCATCCGCTTCAGGGTGAAGAATCTTTTCCTGATATTCAACCTAAACGTCCCCTGACTCAGCTTCATGCCATTCTTTTGAGTCCTACTGCTGTTCACCAGAGAGAAGCATGAAATTGCTCCAAGCTTTGCGAGTTCTCTATGCTCAGTTCAGAGCATGCAGTAGAGGAGGATGAAAGGTCAGCAGATGTTTTTATTACACTGATTTTACCTTCTGAGGAACGAAATACATAAGTATCAAACAGACACCTGGTAATTTATTACTTATTTTCTTCAACATTACATCCTGAATACTCACAGTTAAACTCTACTACAAACCTGTCTACTTCTCCATCAAGATATTAAAAAAAATTAAAATCTTATTTCAATTTAATTCTCAGGACATGTATTTTTTCTTAAGTGCAAATTCTTGTTTTGTGCTTTATGAAATGTCCTCCTATGCTTCAGTTCAAACAGGGGATAATTCTACTACTCAGAAATAGTTGCAATATTCCATATAGCAACTGTTCTCAAACATAGATTAATCCTAGCTCTTATTAGCAGAATTCCAGAATCTAAGAATATTTTGTTTGTGCTCAATTATGTAAAGCAGTAGAGAGTTTATAACAAGAAAATTTAGCTGTTCAGGATGAAGGAATTCTTCTGCCCATTCATTATTCTTTAAATTGACTGTTTTGTTTTCTAATTGAATGAGTCTTTTTAATTAGTAAGAATTCGTAGATGATAAGCCTTCTTGTGTTCTAATGAAGCCACTCACTTGATTCTGAAATCCTGTCTGTAACAGCAAATCATGTGTAAGTTAATGAAATCTCTGCATTGATTTCAATGGATTCTCTGTCACTGCAGAGGGAAGTAAACAGAGTTATATCACACCTGCTGCTCTAAGACAAATTATCAAAAAATAAACACTTGATGTATTGAATATTCTTTAATATTCTGTTGAATATATTCTGGTCACAACCTACCAAAATATAACATAACAGCTTTATTTTATAAGAAAAGTGGAATGCCAAAGTGGAATTTTTGCCAGTTGTCAATACAAATACAGGAAGGAACACTCAGAAGAAAAAAAAAAAAACAGGAAATTAAAATTTATAAAGTAGCATTTTTCACTTGTTACAATGCATTTTAAATTTTTATTTTAAAAGAGAGTATAAGATAAAATCCTTCTAGGTTTATGCAACAGTAGGACATTGAAAATTGCCCTTGGCTTCATTAAGTCCAGCCTAGAGATATAAGCGTGCACCCGGCACACACACACACACATACAAATATACACAGTGCATTACTTGTTTAAATGAAATTTCCCTGGAGGCTTTTTTGTGTAAGAGAAATCTTTTTCCTTAGTACATTACCAGTCTGTCATTTCCAGTCATAATGAGCTATTTTACTTTGTATCCTGTTCTTGAAGTTTTTTATGGGAATCTTTGCTCTTCCATATGGATAAGTATTTTATGATTTTTATTCTTCATTGATTTAAAGGTCATTATCAATTCTAGTTATTTTGCCCATAGCTCTTTTTTGTTTTCATGCAACATCCCAGTCCTTCACTGACCTTTGAAATACTTATGAAAGTTACGGTAATTTTTTTATCTGAATTCATAGGCTTTGAAGCGTAACTCTCTTCCATCATACTCTCATAACTTAGCCTGTAGGAGCTGTGAATCATATTCCTGTTTAAAACAAGTTTAATGCAGAAAGCAATTATTAAAAAAATGTGAACTAACTTAAACTTAGTTTGAGGCATTAACCTTCCCATTCATTCAGACACTTTGACTGGTTAAATGCGGCCTTGATTTTTGTTGCCTGTCAGTAGAAAAGAACCCCATCAATGTGCAATAACTTGAAGAAAAAAAGGATGTCCTGTGCTGGTGGGCAGAAACAATATGGATTGCTGTGTCTGAATACAAATTATTGAGCAGTTTCTATGTTGTGCTGTCCATTAACTTCAACGAGAACATTTTGTAATGCCAAATAATAATATCCACTTCAGCATTTTCAATGTGTGACTTTGGTTCATATTGTTCATTTTTGGTTTTTTTTTTTTCAATATGTCTCTATGGGGATGAATATTTCTGTGTCTGGGAATTTTTAATCACAGATACTACATGTGTTAAAATGGTGTCAATTTAAAATTCCATTGTCAGGTCAACATTTAGCTGCTGTGAGATAGGAGCAAGAGTGTAATCCAGAGCAATGTTCAACCACTTTTTTTTTTTTTTATGTATCAGAAGAAAAATCAAAGCCAGCAGCTAGTAAGTTAATTGTCTGAACACATCAGACATTTACAAAAATACCCAAAACACAAGACTTGTAAAAACCACAGCTTATTTTTCCTCTTTCACCTCCTAAATCAGACTTCACAAGATTTTGATACATCACAGAGCAGATTCCATCCTTTTTTAATTGCTAAAAATGTGAAGTAAGTATATTGGTTTGAATGGGTGAGCTTACTTTACTGAGATTTTTAATCATGAAATGTATAGTGATTTGGGGTTCTCTTTCATCTCCTTTCTCTCTCTAATGTTGAATGCAAAGCTCTTTTGGGAAATCCAGCTGATCTACAGAAGATTATTTCAAGTAACAACAAAAATACCATATGTCACTTGCTGCTGTGCTGACAAAAGCAAATTCTAGTCAGAAAAGCGAGGAGCTTAACAAAGGAAAGGCCAGCTACATGATCAAAGGGTTAGTGCAGTTAAATTAATTTTAGTCCCTTCTAATACAGTGCAATATAGTACAAATCCAGTTTCCACAGCCAGCAAATGAGTATATACCTCCTGCTACCACAATCCTGGAACAAAAAAAAAATGTTTTTTGTAGAGTAATTGCATCTATTTCTGTGGAATTATGGAGAAAATACAGTAGATAAAATAAATACAATGCCTTATTTGGTGGAGAAGGATTTCCAGCTCGGCAAATATTACATGATCCACATTAATATAATCCCCTTTTACTCTCACCTCTTCAAGTAGAGCTTTTGAGCAGCTATCACAGGGGAACTGCAAAACCGGCAAACATAAGATGAATCGGGTCACAGTCATGCTTTTAAAATGGTGCTGACAATGCTTCTGACCTTCATGTATTGGCAGGTAGTTTATTTTCACCACCACCCAAAGCTTTTGTTGTCAACAATTGTCAGTAAAATCCTGGTTCATTGTGCATTTTTAGGACATAGGTAATTTTATTTCAGTGCGGTACCAATGGAAGAAAAAGGATACTCATAATTCAATTAATAAATAGTGGTATAGAAAAAATGGTCCTTAAATATTCTTAGGATTTATAAAATCACAAATAGTAGTTAGCCAGCAGGATAAAGAGAAATATAAATCTTTGTAAAGACATCAGGTGCAAACAGAACAATTAGCCTTTATCATGAATATAAAATTAGTATTATAATTCAAGGCATTAGAAGAATAAAATGCTTTTTTATCCTTATTTTTCAGTTTGTCAGCAGTGACTTTTCTTGTGAAATCATCTATATTTTTTATGTTTTCAGATTTACCTAGAAAAAACAAAATCCAGAAATAACTTATTTTCTAGTATTATTAATACTGGTTACATGAAACAGACAAACAATTGATTAAAAGCATAGAATGTAATTCTAATTTAAAAATTTCACAGCAATAGAAAAATTATACTTTCCCTATTGCTTTGTAAACTATATTTCTTTTAATTTTGCCTAAAAAATTGGGTGTTAGTTTTGTTGCTTTTTTAAAGGGCACAGGAAGGTATATTTAAAACAGAAAATATTCTTACTTCTACCTAATTTGTACGAATCATCAAGGAATGAGGAGGAGTAAAGTCTCTTGTTTTGTGTTTCATCATTGACAAGTATGAAACTGAGAGCACAAAAAAGTTTTTAACTTTGATAGCTAAGCTCTGAGTATCAGGGCAAGGGAAAGAGTGGGTGTTTAAGAACTATCTCACCCTAACTTGTGATTCATTATCTATGCTGTTTGCCCCCAGTAGGCAGTTGAACGTGTACTGCTCTTGGCTAGGGTGGATTTAATTTGCTTCATAAGCAGCATTTTGGTGCTGTGTTTTAAACTTGTGTTTTAATTACTGCTGAGTAGTGCTTGAACAATATTTCACTCTCCACCCCTTAGAAGTGGAGGAGAAATTGGGAGGGGACACATCCAGGACAGCTGACTCCCACTGACCAAAGGGACATTCTTTGCCCTATGGTGCCGTGTTCTGTGATAAAATGGCAGGAGAGTTTTTCTAGAAAAGTTACTGCTCACAGGTTGTGGGGACATAATGCTTGAATACTGGTTTGCAAGTGAGATGTAGTGAGTGATCACTGTGGGGTTGTGTTTTCTTTTGTTTTGCTGGTTTTCTTGCTTAATATCTTGCCTTAGTCTCTGGCCATGAGTTTTTCTTGTTTTTGCCCTTTTGAGTCACTCCTCCATCCTTCTGAATGAGAGTACATCAGTGTGTGTGAGAGCTTTCCCTCTGGCCGGAGTCAGTCCACCACTGTATATAAAACAATTAATCCTCTTCTGGCAAGCTCTAAAAAAGACTAAAGTCTATGCAGTCACATCAGCATGGTCTTCATCACATCTCTTTAGATTTTTACAGACAAGGCAATGATAAGAGATTTATTTTCAGATGTCAAAATAATCTTTATTTTTGCATTGAAAGAATATGGTCACCCAAGCCATCATTTTTACTCACCACCAACTGCTTACAGAAAAGAGAGACTCACGGAAGAGATGTAATTAGTAAGCCCTGGAAAAGTGAAAAAGATTGTGCTAGATCAGCTACATCAACATGAAAGCAACGACCAGCAGAGCCATTTTCACCCTGAGAAAATAAAGTTGTGATATACTACACATATTACATAGAAGTTAAAGGTAAATGCTAACTTGAAGTTAAGTGGCTAAGCAATAGTTTTAGCACACTTTCGGAGATCCTTACAGGGTCTGGTATAAATGACAGAAAAACTCCAGAAAACCTGAAGTTGGAGTATCAGGTATAAACTAGGTAGTTTCAAAATGTTCAAAATGGCTTGAGACACTTTTTTTTCACATTCAAACCCCTTTCTAAGTGCTGATCGTGCATTTAAATTCCAGGGTATCTATTTCACCAAAAAAAATCAAAGTAATAAAGGCTTTTTGCCTGGATTTCTACGTGTCTTTTTCTGTGTAAGATTGCAAGGGAGAAGTGTGAGCTGGGAGTATGTTAGTCTCATTACATTCAAAGTACAATGTATTTCACCTTAGAGGACAAGGGGAAACCAAGGAGCACAGAGTCCTTCTTGGGGTTACACTCCACATGTATCTCCTCCAGTGAGACCATGCCCTGCCTCTTCCACCAGAGCTTCCAGAAGAACTGTGAGTCAATGCACAGCTTGAAAACATAGATATGGTCACAGCTAACATTTCCACAGTCTCAGAAAGCTTCTGCTGCATACCTAATTACATGAACACTTTATTATGAATTAACGAGTGATAAAATACTTTGCATGCTTTTGGCAGGTTCTATTTTAAAGAAAATTTGTGAAGATAAATACTTAATTTAAGTATTATTTACCATATCAACTAGAGAGCATTGTAGCTATATTCATTGCTACAGGACTAGAAAAAGTAGGTTTTCATTGTAATTTCCATGAGTGTGTAGTCACTGCCTCAAGAAAACCTTAAAAAGAATACATAAAGTATTCATATTTTTACTTAAAATAACATTAAAAATTAATGTATTCTTATTACATTGGCTCATTAATATTTTCAATTTATTCATACTGTATTCTCGGTCTTATTTTTAGCTTACATTTTATTATTTAATAATACCATACCAAGCCTGAAGTTTCCTTTTACCAATCTAAAACTCGATGCAGTTGATGAGCAGATGAGATTAAAAATACCTTTAATCAAACATGCCTCTCATGTTCTCCAGGAAGAGTTATACATTAAAATCTATAAATTCTTAACATACTGCAATTTAATGTGTAACTGGGTTTAGATACACCTCAACAAAGTTTAACAAATTTTGCTTTTTGTCAGACCTTTCTTCAGCATACTATAGATACATAGTTTTTAAATCAGCTGGTAAGTGATGTAGTTTATTCCCCGGAATTGTGACATTTTATGCTGGTTAGGTAAAAACAATCTAAAAGTAGAGAGTGTCTTTAAGCATCTCTGGCATTTGGCTGACCTGAAATATGCAAAGTAAGCAAACAGGAAAACTATGAGATTTGAGCCCACCCCTAAGGTTTCTTTAAAAAGGGAAAATGTCCCATATTCCCCATCAGAGGAGCAAAAATGCAGTCTTACTTGGGCAAATTCTGTAGAGATTTCTTCCATTTTCTTCCTCAGATTTTAATCTTAGAAATGTTTTCTCAAATTCTTTTGCATACTAAGAGCTCAATACAGAGGCAGAGTTATAGTCAGTCTACTTGTAGAATGCTAGAGTACACTGGACTTAACCCAAAATTAATTTAATTTTTGTTGACAATACTCAATTTAAAATCTCTAAAAAAAACCCAAAGAAAAATATAAATAAAAATATTTGTAAATTATCTGTCCAAAATTATGTCAAACATGTTTCTATTTATTTGCCTGCTAATTTGAGATCTGATGTTCTTTAGATTGGAAAATTAGTTCATTCAAAGCCAATATGAATAATTCTATTTCATGTAATTTATTAAACTTGTACTACTTTGTGCTGAAACCTTTCATCTGCCATCAAAATTCCATCCAAGCTTCTCTAGAAAAGATAGAGGTTCACCAACTTGTTATCTGATTTTAAGATGAATTTGAATGCCACTCAGGAGAGTTTGGTACTTTACAAATTCAGAATTTTATGTTATAAAGGCAAAGCTGTTTAAGGAAGCTCAGACTAAGATACGCTTTCAAATAGAATTTCACGAAAATATGCATTTTTAATACATATTGTATATAGAAAGTGATGCAAGAGAATTCTGAGATTTAAAACAAAGAAGAATGTTTAATGTACATTTATTGATCCCTTATTATCTAGCTTTAGTTTCAGAAACACTGGGACATTTGAATCATTGTGGCATCACAAATAGTCACAGAGAAATTATTTTGGACCTGATAGCTGAATTTTCTGGGTTAGGGCTGCTCACACGACAGTAATGAAAACACCTTCCTACGTGTGACTGACAGAGCCTCAGACCTCTTCCCTTTGTCACAGAATACATGTGTTCTACAAACAAATATATATATATATATATGTGTGTGTGTGTGTGTGTGTGTATATATTTATACACACACACACACATATATTTATATACAATTATATATATTTATATACATTTTTATATATTTATTTACATATATATATACACATTTGTATATATGTGTATATAATATATGTATCATATTTATATATATCATATTGTGGAGACTGAAGGCATTCCCAATTAGGGAAATCACCCCCTGTTTTATTCCCTGGGTCAACCCTCTCCCTGTTGCTCAGTCTCTGGTCACTCCCACCCTATTCCTCTGTTGGCCCTCTGCCCTAACCCCTCCCTGGTGCCACCCCCAGGTCCCCTGGTAATTGGTCTCTGATGTTCTCCCCATCCTGCTCATCCCATGTACATAAACCTGGACCCTTACAAGGTTCCTGGCCTTTGTCCCTTCAACTCTGAAAGGTGCACAGGCATGGCTGAAATAAACATCTCTGTGAAACCCCTGCAAAAGCCCTTCCTGCTTTTTTACTTGTTATCACCCCAAGCAACACCAGATGCAACATCATATCATATACATTGTATGTTTCATACCGAATATATTATATATCATTCACGTTCTTGTAAATGTCTGTATTTCCTTTGTGTGGTATTCTATATTTTATATTTATTTTAAAGGAACTTTGACATGAAGGTATATCCATTATTCCATGTATTTTAAAATGCATTTACTACTATGACTACTACTACTGTTTTGGTATCTAGGATTCATTCCATTTTCACTATAGCTCTCCTCCAACAGTAAAATCATACCCCACTTTTGCTAGCTCTTATGAGTTGTTATGCCATGCCAGCATTTCTTCCTCCTTTAATTTCCTTTTTTTTTTTTTTGCCTGTACCACTTACTTTCAAAAGTATCATCTGGAATTTTTGGTTTCATTTGATTTTCTCTCACCAATTAATTTCCAGCTGTTTCCATATTTCATGTTTCATTTGAGTCTCTGATAGTTGGTTTCAGAGCCTATATTTTTCTCATTTTTCTTACTGATATGTCTTTCCTAAATATGGGTATGGACTTTTTTTTACTTCCTTTTTGCAAAAATTCATATTATTTAATTCCAGATTTACAAAACATTCAAAATAGAAGTATACATAAAATTACCTACTTGAAACATTAAAAGTATAAGGATTTTATTTAGGTTCTCCCAAATCTCAATAAAAATTAATTTTATGAGAATATTCAGCTCAGTTTATCTGTAAAAAATTTTATTTAATAGCTTTAAAATATCATAAGGAGAGTTTTTTCATATGCCCTTCATGTGCATTCTATAGTTCTGGGTTTTACATTATTTCCTCTTAAATTCACACTGTATAAATGCAGAGAATGCAGAAGTTAATGTTACAATGAAATACACTGTGGTATTTTTCTAAGAAATATCATTTGACATTTGAATTAAAGTTTTGTATTTTATATCAGCACATTAATCTATGAAAAACAAAATTAATCCATTGCTATCAAAGAAATGCTCCTGATATTTTGCAAGAATTTAGCTCTAAATTTGTATCCTATCTTAGCTCTTCTGTCTGCAATCTTCAACAATTGTTAAGTCTAAATATGCTCACTTTCCATTAAAAAAAAAACGAAAACACAAAGACATCAGTAACAAAAACTGGTGTTGGTTTTACAATATGACTGCTTTTATGTGCTCTAAAGCACTCAGGTTTCATTGCTTGAAATCCTAATACATGCTGGAATTATAACTTCATATATGTTACTTTTCTATGTGTTTGCCTTTTGAAGTGAGCAAAAAAAATACTAAATTTTCTAAATCTGCTATATGTTTTGGCCAAATAATGAACATTTCTGTGGAGGGAAATGAAGGAGAAAGTCGTCTGAAAAATTGAAGGCAAAGAGAAAAGTTATGAATCTATGTACAAAACAGAAGGAAAAGAAAATTCATAATAGTGGCTTCATAGTCTGGACAAAACTCAAGCATCAAAACCCCAACTGTAATTATACACACAGAGAGAAAAAAAAAAGAAAAAAAAGATGAAAACATCACTTTCAGAAGACTTCTACAAGCAGGGTGACCCTTTTAACATTTCAATTGTTCTTCAACTGCCTGCTTGTTTCAAATGAAGTGACAATTGCCTAACAAGCCCCCCATTAAACCCAATATTTATTGGAGACTTTTCACAAAATCTCCAATCAGGAACAATTTCTTGCTGCCACTGGAAAATACATTTCTACATTTGCATAGATTACACCAGCTATGGTGATCAGCTGATCCTGATTTCCATTTCTTTAGGCCATAAACTACCAGAAAGCAAGTTTAATAATAATTGTTTTATTTTGGAATTATTTAGCTGGATCATTTTTTACTGCAGGGTCAGAGATGCAAAACCATCTGATTGGGAAAGCAAATAGAACAAGAGATAAAAGGGGGTTTGAGGTAAGTCTCGAGCCATTATTTCAGCTTAGGCATGTCAAAGATTCTTGTATTTCCACCATTTCACTGTTCCATGAAAGTAAAAACAGTTTTAAATCAAGTGAGGATGCAAAGGTGTATGTTTTCAACCACTGGGTTACAATAAGCCATGCTTTTCAATCTGCAGCCTCTCCAGTTACCAGGTCACTGTGTCAAACATAAAGTGGCACTGCCTTTAACCTGCTCTCACCTGTGCTGGATCTTTGGAGAAGGCCATTAGGGGGATTGTATCTGCTACTTGAACAATGACAATCATGCTGGGTACAGCACTTAACTGAACTCTCATGTCTGATAATCATTAAAGAAGACCCTGTACGAAAATGTGCTGAAAGTATATTGGTAGAAAAATACAACTGTAATATGCCTATAGAAAGAGAAAGTAAAAGGTAAATTTTATGTAGGTTAAATCTAAGGTTTTGATTGTGTTCCTCCTTTCTGAAATTCCAAAATGCGAGAAAAGCCCCTTCAAAACACAGAAGTGGAAGCATTTAAGCAGTTAAGGCAATTTGAGCAATATTCTGGAACTGCTAAGTCTTGGAGTACAGGTTGAATCAAGCAATCAATGGGAGTTTGGAATGAATATCCATCATTGCAGAAAATCTGAAAGAACAGGAGCCATCAGATTCTGGCAATACAATCAGTCAAACAAGATTTTTGGAACTGTGATTGTACAGGGTTTTTTTTTTAAGACAAACTACACAGTTTAAGTGTCTTTTGCACCAGATTTTCAATCTCACCTATGTATGCCTTTTGTTCCTGCATCATCACAGCTATTCAAGAAACTTTTAATTAAACAGAATCAAAAAATAATTATCCTGGAAAACTATATCCCTCAATTTCTGGTTCTGGGTCACTTTTCAACTAATTTTTTTGTGCCAGTACAACAAAAAGGATTATAAAATGCAGTGAAAAGATGATTTTGTAATTGTATTACCCTCAATCTCATCTCAAGAAGACTTCACTTGACTGCAGTCTTGGTTTTCTTCTTCCAGCATTATCCCAAGTCCTGACAAGTACACTAGCACTAACACTTTTTTTTCTTGTTGTTTTGGTTTGGTTCGTTTTTTTTTTTCCCTTTAGAATTGGCTTGCAGTTTTAGGGGATTGTCTCATCAATAGTGAAACACTTAATTTATCTTTATCTCTCTAAACTTCATGTATGTGTATTCTAAGAAGAGCAACTATCTTTCATCCAAATAAATATTTAAGGTGCTTGTAAATTCTTAAACTCTTTAACATTTTCCCAGCCTCAAATGCTAGTTCTCTGCTTGCTTAGAAGTAGAATTTATCTGCTAATCTTCCTGCAACTAATAACCTTTCATTATGCTTTATTATTTTGGGTATTTAACTAGTATCAGAATTAATGTCACACAAAAGCAAACTAACCTGAGGAGTTATGTATCTCTGTTAAGATATCTGAAGTTCTACATTCACTCAGATTGTCTTTTGCCTAGATTATGTAATACAGGGATATTACAGCTAGCAAATGTCTCTTCGATGGTATACTTGGTTCAGTCTTACAGTAGCTCTTAAATTGATCCCAACTTTAATGGTATGCACAGAAGATTTTGTTTTTTATCATAAGAAAATGGAGATACTCTGTGACTTCAATATTTGGTGAGACAATAGTTTTAATTTTATCAAGTTAAAATCTAGTCTCAGTTTAGCTTCTAAAACCCAAAATAAATAGCTGACAAGGCTCAAAACATGTGAAGTGAAGCTCTAGATACAGGGTCCTAGCCTCAAAACATTTTAAAAATTGATTATTGTTTTCAGTTTAGGAGCTTTGTTTTTATATTTAGTAGCTTATAATTGAACCTTTACCTAGATAAAACCTGAGAGGAGAACAAATGCTTTTTCAATTCCACTTGAGTAACTGGGAAGAGAAGATCAGAAAAGAAGTCAGTTGAAAAATTTCATATTGGAAATTTCTCAGAAGTTAGAGGATGAGTGTAAGTCTGCTCATTTTTACTCTTGAACCCTGGACAATGGATCTTGTGCCCTGGACCTTTAAATTGCATTCAAAGGAGACTCATGTCACAGGTGAGCTCAGCAGGTCTCCACTCCAACCTCCTGCCCACAGCAGGGTCACTTCTGAGGTCAGACCTCCAGTGGCTGAGGACTTTGTCCAGCTGGGTCTTGAAAGCCTTCAAGGGTGGAGATTGTGCAGCATCCCTGGGCAGACTGCTAAACTATTCTCAGAGATAAAGTTTTCCTTAGATCTAGCCTGAACACCTTTTTACTCAATTTATACTCATTGTCTCTCCAGCTTACCTAGGTCCCCCTGAATAGCAGCCCTGCCTTTAAGTGTTATTGACATACCCTGTGAGACCTCAATAATTATCTGTGTTATAGGTATATATCATCTCAGTCAAAAGCTGTATTTAGGTTTTCTGCATGTATATATTTCAGCTATTTTGCACAATATAAGTAATTTTTTTCTCTAATCTCTAGGATATTCAAAACTCTTTTAGTATCATCATCACCCCTCCCTTGAAAGACACTTTCCTTCCAAATGTCTTACAATTTAATTAATTTTTTCTTCATATTCCTTCAACAGGCTGAAAATCAGAAATTTGGAAGACCTATGCAGGAGCCCAGCATTAAAATAATATTTTGCCTGTCTAAAGTAACAAAGTCTCTTCCAGATCTTTCAGGCCAGTTTCTAAGATTTGCAAATCTCTAATTAGGACATGACTTCAGATTTCACCTCAATCATTGTTTGCCAACATTTCTTTCTCTCTGGTATGTTTGCACATATTATAAAGCTTAGTTCAACAAAAATCTTTTGCTTCCCCCCCAAATAAGGAAGGGTCATGGTTGCAATTTTTCATTCATGCTTTAAACTCAAAGGTTAAAATACAATGTTTAAATGGTGACAGGAAAGTCTCAATGAAGAAATTGGGGTCTTTGACCTCAATCTCTGCTGCTTGAAGTGGGAGGTGGAAGAATCATTCTGTGTTTGCTAGCTGAACTACAGTAACCTGCACCTGACAATTTAACCTATTAGATTTTGAGCATTTTTCAGATCAGATCAAAACCATCAAAGTTTGTGTAAATAACACATTGCATAAAATTTCCTCTCACTTAAAACTAAAAGCAGAAAAACACCAACTATTTAATTACAAAATGACCTACATAGACTGAGCAAAATCACACATTATGTAATTTTTTAATAGTTTATACTCCTACTCCTACATCAGTCTCACTCTATTTCCATCTTAGATTTCAACTTGTATGTCATGGGAGATCAGGCAAAATAAGTTTTGTTATCAGAGGAGCAGACAAGTTTAGGACAAGATGAGAGGAAGAAGGGATCACAAGAGGGAAGTACAAGTAAAAAACATTGACTTGAGAACCACTTACAATACTATTAAAAAAATAAAATCCTATTTCCAATCCTATGGAAAAGTTTTGGCTTTTTTAATGCTATTCTTTGGTGTTTATTGTCTGAAGTGTGGCTGGTCAATACACTGAAGTAAATAGATGACCTTAAGACAGGTTCTCTTTGCTAATATACTAAATTACTGTGCCTGGTTTGCAGTCCAACTTGATAAATTATGTATCAGAGAAAGAGGAGGAAGGACAGGCATTTATTAATTAATAATATTAATTAATTAATATTTACTAATTAATATGTATTAATTTTATTAATAGGTTTTCTTCCAGATATACTGAAATACATTGAAATACATACTCAGGTGTCAGTGATGGGTTTGGTTTTTTTTTTTTCAGAAAAAAAGTTCAAGAAGATTATTTCAGCAAACAGCTTAAAAGTTTTCTGAATCCTAAGTTTAGATAAACTTCCTTTATGAGCCTTCATGACACTTCTAAATTAAAATTTGTCTTTTGAGTTAGACAAATGGTAATTCCCATAGCAAATGACTTGTTGAAATTCTCCTGTGCATCAAGAAGAATTGCAGGCAAATCTGTAGAAAATACAGTTACCTAATTTACTCTGTTTTCTACAGCTTTTCTTGGAAAGGTCAAAACTAAACACATATTGTGATGCAATAAGAAGTCATATTTTATCACTACTAAGTCCTGCTTCAAGGCTTTCTACAGCTCCAGGTAAGAGTTTGTACATATAAGGAAGGGATGTCTTTTTTTGTTCTATCTCATCCAAATTATAACTTTTCTGTCACAAGTGTCTCTGTGAAGAATTCAAGGAGCTCCTTTTTTGCTTTCAACAATTCATTCATGCCTCTTGCACAGCCCAGAGATTAGTAGGTGGGGACACAATAGATTATAAAACAAGAAAGGATAGTTGTAATTTGCAGGAGGAGGGCATCTTAAGAAAGTTCTGTTACGAAAGTAACTGGAAAATCAATACCACAAGAGAAAAGTTGTTTTCTTTCCTGTTGTACAAATAAATATTGGTTGTAAATGCTATTTTTTTGTTATGTTTTCAAATTAAAACTTGTTTGAATTATCAATACACCAAGAATAACATCCCTTACTCTTCTGCCTTAAAGAATGCTCTCACTGTTCTGCTTATCTCCTTTGCTTATATAAAAGAGTTATTTTGCACTTTCAGTGTCTTTCTGCTGTCCTGAAAATAGATCTCTTGGAATCATCATCTTAATAAAATTATAAACCCAACATTTTAAAATAGCATAGCATAAACCATCATAATATTTTAAAAATTGTTTTCTAGCTTAAAGCATAATTAGGAATTAATGCATGAACACCTACTTCCTTTGCTCTAAAATTCCCTGACAATGCAATCACATATTCATCAAGGTTATACAAAGGACTTTCAAAAATGTGTATCATGGGTTTTATTTAAGAAATGAAAACAGAGAGGGGTCACAGTTCAAATATAGCTAGACAGCTAATAATATGATCAACATTTGTTTTGATGAACGCTTTTTGAAGGAAGACAGAAGCAGAAAGGGCAGCATAAAGAGGAGTAGAATGGAGTTGAAGAAGACCCAAACCGGCAAAGTAGGCAAATTTTTTACATGATGTACAGGTTTTGAGAGCAGAGAAATAGAGAAAATTATCTGAAAGAATATGAAAGCACAAGTTATTCAACATATGGGAAAAACATGAGAAAGAGAAGAAAATGGGAAAGGCAGAAATAAAGGAAAGAAAGGAGAAACTAAGTCTAGGATAGTGGAAGTTGTATGTAAAAGAACCAAAAACTAATTGAAAAACATTCCTTTTCTTTTAAACTTTACACTATTAGGGATTGCAACATTTTTTCATCCAAAATTCCCTATAATTATAAAATTCCTGGGTTTGTTTTTTTTTCCAAATTACTTTTTTATTCCATCTCACAGGAGTCACTTATGAACACTGATGTGGCTCATCTAACTAATTATTTAAATCACTGAAGATAGCAAAATGTCTTAGAGGCATGACAATATTCCTATTACTTGGCTAAAAGGGAAAAAGGAAATAATCTACCCTCTGTGGCAGCAATGTTGTTCCACGCAGTCATTCAAGGTTTGGAATTCAAATTCATAAGTCTCTACATGCCAGGGCTTATCCATGGTGTGATTTTATTGTTCAATTAGAGTAGAGAAATAATAATATGACACAAAGGTCAGAATCTAGAGCACTTAGGAGAGATAGACTTGTTTGAAATATTTTTTAATGTTAGCCATGTCTGTCTTTGAAGAGAAAGAATTTGTTCAAATTTCAAAATTAAAAGAAAAAACCCTAAAATATAGAATTTGAATCCAAGGGGCAAATCTGAGATGAAAATTTTTTAGTTCAATGTGTCTGATTTAAGTATTGAGAACTTTTGCTTATAGCAAGTTGGCAATGATTTCTAATTAATAAATACTTTTTTATATTTTAATACCTTCTACTTGTCACCAATGTAGATTTTATTTCATGGCTTCTTTTCTTGTGTTTTTATGTGATAAACTATAATTTGCATATATTGGTGAGCATAGGAGGAATAAAATAACTAGACTAAAACACTGAGACAATGAATCACACATATTAACAAAAGAATTTATTAACCTAGTCAAGAGTTCTCTGTAGACATATTTTATTTCACCAGGTGCAATACACTGTCTAAGGAAGTGGCGAAGAATGACAGCTCTACAGAGAGTAGCCAGGGCATTGCCTGTTTTGCATAGTAAATTCCCTCAAAGGTTGGCAGAGACAATTATTTGATCCAGCTAGGTAAGTTCATCAGAATGCTTTGCATGCTTTTCAGATGGCATAAAGCATCACACTGGTTTGTAATTTGTTCTTCCCATGTTTCTCTTTAACAAAAGAAGCTCAAAAAAAGAGATTTCTTTTGGCATCACAAGGTTTCCCCAATGTGCAAAGATCAATGGATTACATTCATGCACTAATTGAAGATGCTCAGTTAACAATGAGAATCTGAAAATAAGAAGCAACCAAAGAGAACTTAAATAAATGCCAACGGGTTGTTAAATAAATAAATATTTTTAAACTATGTGTGTGGGAAATAAAATTTGGGGATTAAAATAAGGACTTCACTGACTTGAAAGGAAGATTAATTCAGAGAGGGAAGAAATAAGTGAAGTTAGCAGAACATTTTGAAGACCAGGCAATAAGCAAAAATTTAACAATCTCAGGAACATAGTGAACTACTACTAAATCATGAAGGATTCAATATTAGAGGAGATTGAGAAATGCTGGGGTTCAAAGTTTTATGTATCTTTACTCAAAAGAAGATAAAAATATTGCATGAAAACGCTCTGAATGAATAATTGCCCCAGAAAAGAATAATTTAATCATTGTCAGAGAATAAAAACCTTAAAAAGATGCAGAAAAATAAGGAAAGCTGACTAGCAAAGTAGACATATTTAGAAGCCTCCTTCTCCAAGAGAAAAATAAATGTAAGACTGAATAATCAAAAACTATCAAAGAAAGTAAAAAGTGTTTTAGACACAAACCCCAAAAATGAGAAAAGAATACACAAGACCACAATGAAAGTAAAGTAAAATAAAGGTTTAAAAATATTTGGATTAGAGAAAATCTGGGCATAATTCAAAGAAACAGAATCAAATAACAATTTGCGTTCAGGATTCAGAAGGAACAAATAAGCAATATAAAACTTACTGCACTTTATATAAATCTCTCTAACTGTGAGATGAGATTGTCTCAGATTTGTAAAGTGTGAAACATAATAAATGAAACTAAAGGCACATTAGTTTAATATTATTAACATACATTAATTCTAAAATTTTAGAAAATATTTTAAGGAATAGAAAAATTAGTGCACAGGTATAAACGGAATGTAGAATAAAATACAATATGGTTTTATCAAAGAATGCTACCCCTAGATTAATTTAGATTAATTTCATTAGAAAATAATATTTTAAGCTGAGCTTCTTTGACATGGAATTGAAGACTGCCACATACAAAAAGAAACTTAACAGATCTTGAAAATTCAAAAAATTCATAAGGTCAAGAGTAAACATTAAGCAGGAAAGTTACAGTTTGCTGTAAAATCCTTATGAATCTTTATTAATTTTTTTAAATGGCTATGAAACAAATAAGTAGAATGAGTGGATGGAATCTAATCAGCAAACAACCACAGGAGGTATGTTTTTCCAATGCAAAAGAAGTCTGGGATATCACCAGGGAAAAGTAATGTCAAAGAAAACTTTGAAATGCAGTAAAATGAAGGTTAATTTCAAGAGCACAAAGCAACTCTGGGCAATAAGTTAAGACAGGGCAGCCCTGGCAGATCTCAAAGCTCACAATACACAACACTGATTAAATTAATGATATTAACATTATCTGGATGTCATCATTATCAGATGAAAAGCAGACAGAAAGCCTTTTCAAGATTTTCCAGAAAAACTTAACTGAGATTATGATTATTTTGTAGTTCTCATCTACAAGGGTGAAAATCATAATTTTTAATACGTATGATTTTTGATCTTACATGAGACAGCATGTGTAGCTTTCTTGCTATTTTTTTTTTTTTTTTTAATAGATAACATTTCAATTTGGTTTATGGTAGAAACAGTCTCATAAAAAAAAGTCCTGTTCCACTATCCCAATGGCTGCTAATGCCTCAGTGATTTCTCTTTAAACACTCAATAAAAATATTTTTTTAAAAAGTAAAATTATGACATATGTTACCTATATTGCAAAACTAGAAACCTGGGGGTTTTTTATGGTTTGGAGATCCTCAAGCTAGACATATTTGTACCCTCTTGGAAAGGATAAAGCAAGCTGGTTGCAATGAGAAATTAATATTTCCTTTTCTTACTCAATACATTTTGCTTAAACATCACCAAAAAATAGTATTGTTCATTGTACAATGAATATTTGATAAGCAGTTCTACTTTTACTGAGCCATAAGTGGAAATGAGCTAGTGAGAAAGAAAATGATCAGATTTTACATATCTAAATTATATCATCAAAGTGCCCCTTTCAGCACAACCCATTTGATTTAGGTTTGGGGAAGAAAAAAAAAAAAAAAAGGGTTAATGAGCTTGAGTACTATCTGAAACATGTGAATATCATGGAAAAGGTCTTAAATTTATATCCAAAGCTTCACAGTCATTTGGTACTTTCTTTCCAAAACAATTATGCTGGCATTAAGAACTCTTTCTTTTATTTAATAGACTAAAATTTAATAATAAAAGTTCATTACCATGCAGAGGCTGCCATATTAAAATCTAATGCAGTATTAGGATTTCAGCAAGCCAATATACCTACTACTGAATAGATGAATAGGAAACTTTAATATATTCAAATGCATCGTTCCCTCTAAGTGCCATAAAGTGCTTTATAGGGTTTTTTTACAGAATTAAAATTGTTAACTCTCTTATGAAAAAAGCATACTTTTTTCTTTATTAAAATGTCTTTCTAGAATGGCAAAGATTTTTTTAATACCAACAAATAAGACAATTTTTTTAACAATATATATCAAATTAGAACAAAACACATGATAACACATGAAAATGAGTAAATAATAATCCAGAAACAACAACAACAACAACAACAACAACAAGTTGAGGTGTTCTTCAATTAGAATGAGTGTATTTTTTCCCAGCTTCTTTTTGTATAATCTCAAAATAAATAAATATTTGTAGAATATAGTGCAACAATATACCGTTCTAATCAGGAAAATGATTCTCATTTCCTCCCTAGTGGGTAATTTTATTTTTAAAAAATAACTCAAGTATTTGTCATTCTACCTTGAGTTAAATTTTAATTTTTGGATTCGTTGTTCCAGTAGGAAAAATGCATCCAACTACTGTGATTCTTATCAACCATGTTTCTACTCTGTTTTGAATGAATGATGGTGTGAAAACTTAAATGGTGTCTGAGAAATTCATTCATTCTACTTTCAATGTGTGTAAAATGTCCAAGGTTATCTTTTTATTTTTAAAAGGATACTTGTCTGCCTTTGCTTAATGCCATGTGGCAAGAAACACTTCTATGAAGTAACCAAACAATTCTCAAAATATATATGTGAATAAACCTTTGGATCATGACACACGAAGTAAAATACTATGGAGAGATCTTTCCAAAATCAAAAGTAGCACGAACAAACATTATGGTCTAGTTACCAAAAATGATGGCTCAAGATAGTATGACAACTCATTACTTAGCTAAGATGGGTAATTTAAAAAGCTCCTCTCTATTAAAAAATAAAGCCTTCTTGATAGTGTTTTCAAACATAATTCGTATCTTAAAATTTTTGATACAGTTGAAGACTGTTTGTTTTGCCATCAAACATTAAACCAATATTTAAGGAAAAACATTGTTTTAATATAGCATTTTGTAAAGTAATATATAGCAATTATATAGAAATAGAGTAAAAATATCTATACTACTAGTTGCCAAGATCACCATGAAACTTTAAAGTGAAGAATACAGTAGACTCCATCAAGAACTTCCAAGAAAGAATATGTTTAATGTTTCATGGATCTATTTTTTTTTTTTTTTTTTTTCACAAATCTAAATTACGAGAAATAATAATAATGGAACTGGTTATAAGTTTTCAGATTCACCATTTTTCCATTGGAATTAACAAAGTTGTAAACCCCTATGCTTTCCACTTGAAGTGTGCTTTATTAAGACTATAAATTAATATTTTTAAAAATAATACTTGTTTATTTTATTTTTAGTTACAAACACTCAAAGTTTATTGCAAATAAAATACAATCATTAATATAAATTTGAATAAAATTTAAAATTCAGCAAATTTTTGACCACAAAATATAGAATTACAGTATTTAATTTAAAATATTTGAATATGAATTATTATTTTAATTATGGACCCACAGAGTCCATACAAAATAATACAAAACAATCATCAAAACAATCAACAAATTAACAGGGTAGGAAAAGAAACATCCGAGACCAACTTTGTGTGCTGACACAAATTTACTCTGCTACTTAAATTCTTCCTATACTTTTTTTTCATAAAATTTTTAAACTTATTTTGGTCAGCAGTATATTTTTATTAAATATATGACTAGAAGTCATGGGGTCTCCATGGCCAAACATAACAATAAACACTTCGACAGAAATCATTAATCCACCTTTATCTATAAGAAAGAATATCTTTCTAACATCACAAGCCACAAATAATTTTTACACGTTGCTCAAGCCTCAAACACATTAATTTAGGAGACAGACCCCACAAAAATGTGTTTCATACTCTATAAATTAATTTGTCAGGAATACCTTAAAACCACTTTTTCTATGTTTTTAGAGTTTTTCCCTAATGTAATTCAGCTATTTTAGGAAGTAATAAATAATATAGTTGGAGGAGAACACTCCCAACGTATTTATTCCATCCAGAAATGTAACTTGGATCCTTGATGTTCCATTTTAGCTATGAAGAAGCTTCCATGTTTCTGGATAAATTAAAAAAAAAAAAAAAAAAAAAAAAGTGGAGAGAAGCAATAACTTTGTGGGAGAGAGATTCTTAAGTGTTTTTTCCAATGCAAATGGTTGAAGTCCTGAAGCCATCTAAAGAAATTCAGTGCATACTATGTAAGTGTTTTCCTGTTCTGTGAGTAACTGTAAAAAATGTATTAATTTTTAAAATGTGGTATTTTAGTTTTTAGTTTTCCCCCTCACAGAACAAGTTTCGTATTCCTCCTCAATGGTGTTTATTTAATTTTGTTTCAATAAAATTCACTCCTACAAAATACATTTTTTATAGAAGATGAATGCTGATTGTGTTTTAATATGTACCCCATGTTGAAAACCATGGATGTATGGTTCATAATGCAGGTAACACTCTTAAAGTAATCAAGTCTATAAAATGGTTTTACACTGACTAGATTCATATTTCTTGACTGGAGATGGCTTCATTACTTATGAGTGCAATAGGTATTAAATATTTATTGGAGACAGCAATTTGTTTTAACATTTTTATATGCTTTTTAAATCAGAATTTCAATGATGCCTCTTTTGTGGTGATAAATCTGAAGTCTTCTAGGAGATATTGAAGAGGTTGGTGTGTCTGAGAGGAACTACTAAACTGGAGTAGGTGGAACAGGTGTTCCTTCACACAGGTTTGCCTGTCAGGGGAAGCAATGTCACAGCCATTCCCTCTTGCAGAGCCAATGCTCTGTGCAATCATACCTCAAGCATTGAAATATTTCAACAGGTGTCATTGCAGCTATGAAATGCAGTCCTCTGATTCATGGCCACCTCTGCCAATGTCGGGAAGTGGGGATATCTTTGGATGCAGGTTCATAGCAGGAAAACAGATGTGAGGTTCGGTGCCATGAAAGAAACTGAGATACTATTTTGATTTCAAAATATTCAGTTTAACTTAGTCTACCTTGACTGTAGACTAAAAATTTCACTTTCATTTTCTCCCTCTACGAAATAAAGTAACTCACAATATGGAATTATTGATTTTCTTCAATATCCCACTTTAGGAAAGCTTTGTAGCCACCACTAAATCTACATAACATCCTATTTGATTTTGCAATCCCATTAAAGGAGGCATTCCTTCTCTATGTTCTCTTCCATATTTCTTTCCGCATAGTATAGTGCCATACAGTGCACTGAAATATAATGGATAATTATATTTCAGAATTCAATTTTTAGCAACAAATATTACTTGGAGATACGTTTTGTCATGCTTTTAAATATATCTGGATAAAATCCCTGGAAAACACTTAGAACTGAAGCTGATTAAGAACATAATTTTCCAAATGTTGGAATTAAAAGCAAAAAATGAAAACTGGAAGAGAGTACATTTCTTTTTATGGCATTCCTAAGTATAAAATCAGCATGTAATATATAGCACTTGTCATAATTTTGCCATATCTCTGAGCAGGATGTATTGTAAACAGCAAGCATAACAAGGCAATATTAAAAACAGTATGCATTTTATTGAAGGACATGAAGACAGTCTGCTGCAGGGCTAAAATTTTTCATGCTAGTGTATTAAAAGCAAAATAATTTGTTCACTAGAAAAGTGACCAGTGTCACCTAGTAAATTTTATTCCTTTTATTCAGTCTAGGAATCAGTTGCCATAATTGCGATGGTCTGGCATATGGTAGTAAATGTTGACTTTATTAATAGTAATTAATAAAAACCTCAAATCAAAATACTTATCCTGTCCTCCTCTGCTAATACTATTATGAAAAAAAATGTGAGTTTAAAGCTGCTGAAGCAGTAAGTTACTGTTTTGTTAATTTTTTAATAATCTGCTGTAGGGCAACACACAACAGATAAAATACAAAGATGAATCAGAAGCAAACAGGGAAATTCTCATTCTCTGCAAACTCCCTTTGACCAGCCTTCCCACTTTGTATAAACTGCATACTAAAGTCTTCCCTCCACCAAAAGACATAGTTTTAGAAATAGCTAGGAAATTAATGGCATATCCTTCCGTTCTGTGACGCTGAGGAGGAGCCTGGGTTGGGCATGTATCTGGGACCTCTGTGACCAAATCTGAGGATTTGAGTTGCCCAGCAACTCAGCTTTGGATTCAGATTTTCTTCCAGAAGCACAGAATGTTGGGGGTGTCATTCCTGCCTCAGTTTTAACAATCTTTGTTACCCAGGAAGTGACACAAAGTTCCTCTCATCAAGCTGTATATGCAATTTGTTTTCTCTTGATGTACAATTAATTCAAGTAGTTTGTGTTGTTTCTGTTACTCTCCAAATGTTACACACATAGAGCCAAATGAAAAAGAAAAAAAATCTTCTCATCTCATAATGTTTTGTACAGCTAGCTGGTTCAAGAGGGGAGCACATATAAAAAACAATCCCCACTACAGCAGAAAACAAACAATTATTAAAAATCTTAGGTGTCTGAGAGCACAAATGTATGTAGCAGAATCATAGAACAATTCAGGTCAAAAGGGACCTCCAGAAGTGGTCATCATCATCAAAATGATTCTTCGTTTAAAGCAAGTATAATCAAACCAAGTTTCTCGGGCTTCTGTCCAGCTAAACTCTGAGCACCCCAGGGCTGGAGAAAAAACTGTATAGGTTCCTATTCAAATATTTTACTACCCTAAAGATAAAATAAACAAGCAAACAAATAAATAAATACTTCTTATATATATAAAATAGAAATTTCACGTGTCAGTTTCTGTCCATGGCCCTTTTTCCTACCACTTTGAGAAGAATCTGCTCTGATCCTGTTTGTGCCTATGGCTGAAGTAGTTGCTGTCCATAATAACATCTCCCAAAGCTATCTGTTCTGCTGGCTAAACTTGTCCCAGTGATTCTTTATATGCCACCTGCTTCAGCTCTCTGACCAGCTTTGGGGCACTCCACTGGGTTAATTTATCTACATAAATCTTTCTCCTGGTGGGGAGTCTAAAACTGAAGGAGATCTTCAGATAACAGGCCCAAATGAAACATTATGTATATCTAATTCATTTAATAACTGGAATTCATGGAACTAAAAATAATCTTGAAATGTCTTCAGTTTGGCTTTGAAAAAAGTAATGTTTCCAGCACTGTAGATGTCAAAGCAATTTCACTGGCTGATTCAGCTTCAATTTTGGCACAATCAGCAGACTGGCATCTTGAGCACTCAGAACTCAACCAGAATATGAAGAAAGAACAGCTTGTTAAGCAATGAGAATTCAAGGGCAAACAAGGTCTGGTGAGGCAAGAAATGTTTAAATTGAAACTGAACCTGCATGGATAACAATAGAATGAGCTGAAAAAGCTAGAAAATATGCTGACCCATCTCAATGTTAGTGTTTAGGTATGTGGAAAATGATTTGTCCTTTGAAGACCAATAAGAAATAGCAATGAAGATGATCAGAGGGCTGGAACACTTCTCCTATGAAAACAGACCAAGAATTGTGCAGTTTAGAGAAGAGAAGGCTCTGAAGATGCCTTACTGCAGCTTTCAATATATGAAGGGCGATTACAAGCAAGATAAAGAAAGACTTTTTAACAGGGCCTGAAGTGACAGGGCAAGTGGTAATGGTTTTAAGCTAAAAGAGGGTAAATTTAGAATGGGCATAAGGAAGAAATTTTACAGTAAGATTTTTGAGACACTAAAAAATTTACCCAGAGAAATTGTGGATTGTCTGTGATTGGAAGCATTCAAGGTCAGGCTGGATGCAGATATGAGCAACCTGGTCTAGTAGAGGAGGTCCCTGTCTATGGCAGGATGGTTGGGACTCAATGAATTTTTTCAATAAGCTCTGTAGAAAGCAATCTGTGAAAACATAAAAAGGTTCTGACTGATTCATAAAGGTCATTTAGATTCAAGTGCTTTAAATAAATGGATTAGCATAAATGGATTAGTTAGCCAAGGTTTGCAGACTACTTTGAAGATATATAGGCTTCATACTTGTTCCTAAATGGCCTGCATAAGTCATGCAGAAAGTATTGTTCTCTGAGTTAACTAATGAGATACGATTTCGTTCTTGAGTCCCAAATACTTTTGAGTTAAATATTATATGAATGGTGTCCTTATGTGCCTAAGTTTATTGGTTTGTTTGTGTTGATTATATATTTACATAAATCTTGTGATTAATTTGCTAACACCTTTAGTTACAGTTACCTTCATCTGCTAACAGATAACACTAGATAGATATTTAAATTAATAAGCAGACCTCCAGTAAGATTAATTTTTGCAATGTTTCCAATTAGCATGAATCAACTGGTTAGTTGAAAATGTCCAACTCCACGCACATAGTGGAATTGTTTCATATTAGTCAGAGATAATGTACTAATGTGATCATGCAATGAAAAAAGATTGCACTCTTCAATGAGATTAAAGATATACCCAGAGAATTCTGAGTAACTCAATGCCTTCTGTAGAAAAGATCAGAGTTCCTGAGTTCCTAAGATAAAGACCAAATGAAGAGTACTTGCTATTTTATTTCTTGTGAATTTCCTTAGAAGATATTCTTGCAGACTTTTTTCAACTTTTTTGATCCGCCTCTGAAGCAAAGCTTTCCAACAGCAAGAGCATATTTAGTAGAAAATTCCTGAGCAAAATATTCTCTGCGTATCTAATCTTCATTTCATGCTTTGTGTGCCATTGAGTTTGACCTTGTTGCTAATGGTAATAAATGCCACGGTTCTCTTTCACTGCATCATATTTCAGGGCATAGTCTCTAACAGAATGTCTAAGAAGAACATTACCAGTATATTATGGGACATATTCTTATGCCTCTATTAGCCATTACGGAGAAGGGAGTGAAATTGGACTCTGGGGAACAGTTTAACCATTGTCTTATGCCAAGACAGATCAGAGAGTTGTACTGGTGAGCAAACACCTTACCTGTCCACAGGTCCTCAGGGTTCATGCTGAGGGGACAGGGCATTTAGGAGACAATAATGTGACACGCTGCAAGAATGCAAATTCTGTTACATCAGAGACAATGGCTGAAGATTTATAAGTTATACTTTCATTCTGGTGTCTGAATTGAATCCACTCCTGCATAATACCCTTACACATTTTTTTAAATCTAATATTATCAGTGGGCCTCATTCTGATGATGTGCTACAGTGATAAGCCATCAGTGTGCTGCTGCTCTGATGAGCAGTTGCTTCACCATGCCATTGAATCTGTCATGCAAATGATGAATTCATAAGGCATACTGATCTCGTGTTCTGCAAAAGATGGCACTGCCCAGAAAACAAAGGTTCAGGAATGCATTCACTAAGATTGCAAGACTGAAAATCAGTCAGCACACAGTATGCTAAGAGCTGCCTCCCCAGCTGCAACATATTCTTCTGAACTACTTATCATGTTATTTTTTAGGAACCCTAACTTGCAGGAGAGAGGCCGGAGAAAATAATTTTGTAAAGTACTACTTCAGTTGAGATAAAAACAACCAGTATAAAAACAGTTTCCTGCCTTTTATCAGGCATGAGATATTAATTTCACTCTACAAAGAACAGGGCAGAAGGGAAAGTACAGAAACACATTAATGTAGTTCTACGATATGACTCAATTAAAAGGAGTAGAAAGCTGCTTTAATAGATAGGTAGGAATCTTACATACACATTTAGCATTTTCCATAAGTAATCATCACAAGACCAAATTTTTTGCTGTGTCCCTTAAACTGTGTCCATAGTATAAGTAATGTCACAAAACATCTCATAACAAATGATCATATCTCCATCCCTATCCTTTATTTTAATCCAGATGGAAGAGAAGAAAATACCTTAACTAACAATAAAAGAAATCTGTGATCTTTGTAAACACTTTCCCAGATACTAATAAAGATGACAATTTAAAGGCCATAGAAAATATCCATTTTTAGCCTATCTTGGTTTTTTTACTAGAAAAAGTAAATCTTTAAATATGAGATACCTTTGAATTCTAAAGCTTTTGGATACTTTCTAACAGACCATACTAATAGAATGATGTCTTTAAAGAAATGAAACAAAATTTTAAAAATTATAAGCATCCCTCCAAAATTCCTGAAAGCTAAATTAGGAATCTTTTAATCTGATTTCGGAAAGCATTTCATAGAAATTTGAACTAACCAAAATTTACATGACAGAATATTTCAACAGTCTTTAGATTTTTCAATTCAATTTTCTAGAAGACAATAAAAAACCCCATTAACTTACATTGGACACAAATTTGCTATTTTGTCAAAAAAGCATTTTTGACAAAAAGAAAAAGTATTGAGTATTATATCCACATATAATATTATGGGTAAAAAGCAAATATTTTGTATTACAGGTAATACAAGATTGAAAAATTGTGATAAGATTTGTTTGTACCATGATTATACAACTAGTGGTGCAGAATGGTGCTATGTCATGTATTTGCAAATAGGATAAAATGTTTTCTAACTACCAGAATTTGGAATGCATTCGTAACACATAAGTAAAAATAATTGCCATTATTTTTTCAAGAGACTACTGCCTGCAAGTGATAACTGTAATTTTATTCTTCCTTCTTTCTTATATTATTTATTGTGCTTATTGGTTCATTTTTAGCCAATTTGACAATTTATAGAAAAGACAGAAGAAAAAAGTTTAGCATGAAAAATCTCTATGTCTAGCTCTTGTTTATTGCTTTAAATTACATCTTTTCACTGCAGCATCACAAATAAATACAGAGAAAAATTGGAAAGAAAAACAAATAAACTAAAATAAATCCTTGACATCAAACAGTAACATTTTAGAATATTGTTTGCAAAATATTTTGATTATTGAAATCATTGCTACTTCTGTTGTTGAAGTGTGCTTTCCTATCAATGTTAAACACTCTCCGTCTGAATGTTGAACACATATTCTTTGGAAGTGCTATGTTTGACTATGTTTAAGTTTTCCAAGAAATAAATCAATATCAAATTATAACAAACACAGGCCTAAAAAAAAAAATTGGTTTTGCCTGGCCATAGGCTAGACAGCTCACTGGTGAACATTTAAAAACACAAACTATCCTTGCAATGTATAATTCTGTGAGAAACTTAGCAATTTATAATAATGATTTTCTGAAATCACCCAAATTCTGACATTTAGAAGGAATAGTCATTTCTTTGAAAGACCCACCATTTTACCTCTTTTTCTGGCCAGTATAATTTAAAATTTTTTTGACATTATAGCATAAAATCAATACAAAGACACAAAAATATCCAAGAAACTTTCTTTCCAATTTAAATATTTACTATTTCATTAATATCTACTACAGTAAATAAAAAGGAATATGAATTATCAAAGGAACTAGCACTGAGAATAATTTAAAATCTAAAATGCAAAAAAAATCTGAAACTAGTTTTAAGGGGAAATGGTCTTATGCATATTAAAATGTAAATTTCTTGTTAAGGGGTATAAAAGAATGCTTTGACACTTATAAGCTTTCTTTTTTTTCACTGAGTTTTTGATCAAGGCAATATCTTTCTAGGAATTATTTCAGTTTTGACAATTCATTTACTGTCAAAAACATTTCAGTAAAAAATTTCCAATCAATCACCTCATAAGCTGTCTTCTAAATGCTAGCATCTAATTTCCCCATAATATGGTGTCCATCAAAAATGCAAATGTTTCTCTCTTTAAATATAGACCTTTTTTCTCCTAATAAAACTGTCAAGGTTGGATGAAGAATCCCTGAAAGAAGATGGTTTGCTCATTTTTCATGGCAGACTCCATCCAAGATTTGGATTGCTGTTTTCCTTGTGAAAAGATCTCTAGGAAATTTCTGGGTAAAAAAAATAAAAATACTGCTGTCATTGATCCTGCCTCTTGACATCATTTCTGGATGGATGGCTTCTTGATCTTCTTTCTGATTTCTGAAGGTTTACGAGGTACTTCTGATAGTACTTCGTTTTCCTAGTCCCTGAGGCAGAATTTCAAAAGTTCCCTCTTCAGAAAAACCTGATGACTCCATCCCATGTCTCCTTATTGTACAAGAAAGGGGGAAAAGAGAAAAAAGTGCAAGTCTTTGCAAGTCTTAGTTCTGTAATCATCTGAGTGACAGCTGATCTTTTTCTGAAACTGAATTCAGTGGAGATATTTCTATTTTCCTTTTAGCTGATGAAATGGATACTTGAAGGATCATAACTAGTGTGTAGCCTGGCTCCAAATGTCAGAGGAAGTAAAATGGGGTTTGAGAAAAGATCGGCTGCTTCTCTCCACCAGAAGCATTTCACATAGTCATGGAAGCATTAAAGGCTTCTGTTTTCCTCTTCATTCTTGAAAGCATTCTGAGTAACTCTTAGGATTTTTTTAGGACCTTTGCGCTGAAGGAAAAGCACACTATCAAGGAAAGAAAAAAAAAAAAATTGTCAGTAATATGTAGGAGGAAAATAGAATTTTGGGAATTGATCAGACCAGAGCATTAAGAAAGTGGACTACAAAATCATCATTCGAAGTTCCTTTTCTTACAGTATTTCAAAATCTGGGTGGAGAAAAGGACATTGGAGAATGATGTCTTAAAAAACATGAGTATTTTTCTTTAAATAATGGCATAAAATTCTTTATATAGATTAATCTCTAGGGCACTTGACTCTGTTTTTTTCCCCTCATTGTTGAGAGATACAGTGTATCTGGCCAATATTCTGTAGCCAGCTTAGATATTATTTCAATAAATGTACTATTCGTTTTTTTGTGTTCTGCAAACAGAAAAAGCAAATATATGTAAACAAACACTTTTTTTTGTAATTGACAAAGTAGGGCAACATTAACTCCTAAAATGGTATTTTTGAAAACTAACACCAAAATCAGCCTCCAATGGTCAAGATTCATGTTTACTGTATAAGCGCCACCTACAGTATCAAGTGCAACTAATCATTTATTATCTTAGAACTTGTGTCTTATGCATTCATAACAATATTTTAGGTATTGCTTAAATATAAAGTGGTTTTCGTTATTAGTGCATAAAAGGTTGTTGAAGACTTCTGATTTTATGGCAACCATTTTTTCACTTAAATAAAATTTTTAAATGTATTAATTTAATGTTTAAATGTATTTGATGCTTTAAAAATACTTTTCACAGAGAGAATATGAGAGACATGGATTGCATTTCTGCAGAGATATGTATAAAGGCATTTTATAAATGTAAAGGAGTACATAGGAACTTATTTTAAAGTTATATTACTCTTTTCTGTAAACTTATTGTTATAATGAGCCTAACTAAAACAAAAGGGTGTGAAGATTCAGACACAATCTCTTTTTCTCTCTCTCTCCATGTCTTCTTTTGTCTGCATCTCTCCTCTCCTCTCCTCTCCTCCCTCTCCCTCTCTCCTCTCCCTCTCCTCTCCCTCTCCCTCTCCCTCTCCCTCTCCTCTCCTCTCCTCTCCTCTCCTCTCCTCTCCTCTCCTCTCCTCTCCTCTCCTCTCCTCTCCTCTCCTCTCCTCATTCCTCATAATTGGAATGAGAGTATTTGTCAATATTATGCCAACTAACAGGCAGTGAGCCACTATAAGATGCCTCTAAGATAAAATCTGTAGTTCACATTTTATAGCTTATCTTTCTATGAATATTCCCTGCAGTAAAAACATATGATTCTATTTATCATACAGCAAAATATTAAGTTTTAAAAAATCTCTAATCTTCTAGTATCCCTTAGTCTAAAATACATTTCCTTTGATTGATCACTACTGCAAGCCTGGAATTCAGGTTTCATTCTGTGCTGATCTCCTTCCTTTTCTACTCAGATGAAGTTTGATTAGCATGACACTGACAAAGATGCTGACATGAAGTGTTTGAAACAAAAGTTTTTGAATTATTAATGAAACTACAAGGACAAAATCAGATGATTCAATGGAAGCTGGGATCTTAAAAAGACCAATAATGGGTACTAAATTTTAATGGAGTTCCTAAGAAACACTGAAATGCACCATTTCATTTGCCATTAACCTTTTTGATATGCTGCTCTTTGGACTTTAAGATCTTTTATACAGGGTGTCTCTTAGTGATAAGGACACCTGACTGTTCCATTTAAGTGAACATGCTTAACTCGAACATGGCAGAGGAGTTAAAATCAGTGTGGGCTAAATATTATGGGATATAGCCACTTTAGAGACAGAAAGTGGAAGGAGCTGTGCAAAATAGATAGCACTTGATATCCCCCTTTAAAAAAAAATCACTCAGAAACAGAACAAATGTAACTTTAATATAACTTAATATAGAGGTCTGTATGTCTCCTCTGAAGAGGTGCTAAGGAGTATCATTCTTAGAGCTCATCATGAACAAAAAGGTCTAATCCCAATGGAGGAAGAGACCACACAGTCTAATATCACTTGAAGCCTTTAGGATGAGCATTAATCTCATGCTATGATGCGGGACCTGGGTCTCCAGAATCACAGAATCACAGAATATGC
Organism: Muscicapa striata striata; assembly: GCA_030060385.1. Taxonomy (NCBI): domain Eukaryota; kingdom Metazoa; phylum Chordata; class Aves; order Passeriformes; family Muscicapidae; genus Muscicapa; species Muscicapa striata. Next base: position 4,157,410 of record JAREIS010000075.1, on the reverse strand, counting down.
TGAGTTGGAAGGGACCTACAAGGTTCATGGAGTCCAAATCCTGGCCCTGCACAGCACCATCTTCAAGTGTCACACCATGACCCCACAAATGTTGTCCAAACACTTCTTGAACTGTGTCAGGCTTGGTGCTGGGACCACTTCCATCGGGAACCTGTTCCAGTGCCCAATCACCCTATGGATGAAGAATCTTTTCTTAATATCCAACCTAAGCCTCTCCTGACACAGCTTCAGGCCATTCCCTTGGGTCCTGGTCACCACAGAGAAGAGATCAGCGCCTGCCCCTCCTCTTCCCCTCCTGAGAAGGTGTAACTGCAACGAGATCTCGTCTCAGACTTCACTTCTCCTCATACGGCTTCAGCTCCAGACCCTCCACCATCCTCATGGCTCTCCTTTGGATATTCTTTAGTAGTTTAATATTTTTCTTATATTGCAGGGTCAAAAACTGCACACAGTATTCAAGGCAAGGCTGCACTAGTGCAGAGCAGAGTGGGACAATCCCTTCCCTATTGCTGGATTTCTCTCTTACTGAATGAATCCAACTGGTTAAGTTTTTAAAGCAAAACTCTAGGGATTTTGATGAAATTTTATAAGTGAAATAATTTTATAAATGAAAAGTTTCTTCTGCTCCCAAAGAGGCTGTTTTATAGTCTACTGATTTCTACTGAGAAGCTTGTTGAGTGTGTAATTTTGTGAACTTTTGGGGTGCTACTTTTCTTCATGAGAAAGGAGAGAACTGACTGATGAGAAACTGCTAGGAGGTATCTTACCTGATACTAACCTTTACCCTGCAAAAATTCACCCACTACGGGAGAATTGCTTCTGTTCTTTCAAATCATAGGCACATAAACACAGCTGCAATCAGCAGTCACACATGGAGCTTATTATCATTTTGTAATCATAGGCTTCAAAAATACCCCATCATCAAATTGTGTTATCACATTATTAAAATAATATTTTGTATTCATTCAATTAATATTTGGGTCACTAGCTCCAAAACCTTTTTGTCTGTGGTCTTTTGGGGGAAATTTTTAAAACTGTTTTAAAACCATGTTTTTTATTTTCTCTAACGCAGTTTGTTGGAGTATGGTGTTAATAATGCCAGGATTGTGGGCTCATGTATGTGTCACTCACTTAAGGGTTGGACTCAATGACCCTTGTGTGTCCCTTCAGACTCAGAATATTCTGTGATTCTATGTGCACACAAGAGTTATCATTATTTCTTCTTTATTTGCCAGGCTTTTTATTAAGGTTTTTTGTTGGGGTTGTTTTGCTTTTCTCAGTTTGTTTTTTTGGTTGATGGTTTTGAGATTTTTTTTTGTGTGTATGTGTTTTTGTGCATGTGTGTATATTCCATATTTCCTATTTCTTCATTTTGACATACTTTAAGATACAGAAGAAAGTTATACTGGAACAGTCTCCAACTAAACTGCTAAGAAATTATGTTCAATTTTTATTTTTTTTCTATTTCATTCTATAATTTCAGTCTTTCTGCCTTTGAAGAATCATAAACTCTTGACCTATATTGTTTATATACTTCATAGTCTTATTGAAGGGTTTAAGAATGTAGTTACTCAAAAGAGACAAATAAAATTAAATTTTCTACAGCAGATGTGATTAAAAAGAATCTCGGTTTTGATATGTGTAAAATTTCTTCAATATGAATGAGGAGAAATAAGAATAACAAGGAAGAGAGTTTCTGCTGCAGCTGTGTGGGGTGATTGAAAGAAAAGTTACTATGAGAGCCATTTGGAAATAAGAGTGATAAAAGTTTCTGTTTCCTGAAGTCTCCTTTCTGTGATTCCCTTTTTAATAGTAGATCCAATAGTGCACCTGGAGATGAGAAACTGTCTGCTTTGTATTAGTGGGTGTTAAAAAGGGAGAGGCTATGAGTTCAGAGGTTGACCAGAAGAGGGATTCAGTAACAAATATGGATTTACCTTGGCTTAAAACCACTGCCCACTCTATTCAAGATGTCTCTTGAAAGTGTTTTGTTTCTTAAAAATAATTCTGAACAGTTGTTAATTAGGACAGATTAGATAGAAAAATCTGTATTGTGTTCTGCTCCAGACCTACCACTGTTAATACTTAAGGTAATCTTTTTTAGTCAGTAGTCACTTACATAAATATTCCTTGATGGAATTTACTACAGCACTCAGACACAGGAAACTTTATTACTGTAATAAGAGCTGGTGCCATCTTGTAAGAACATTCATCTTCCTCACACCACTTTTACTGTGTTGTGGAGCAGAATGAGTTAAATGACATGAGCAGCACAGCTGGTTTGTTAAAGCTTGTGCAGCAGCAGTTTTGAAGCTAATCGTGCGACATGAACCGTGTCCAAAAAGAATAAACATGGCATTCTGTTCATGTGTGCAGTGCAACCACAGCGTGCTCATTTCAGCAGGTGAGTGCAGTAACATGTGACCCGTGAGCACTAAGAGGAGAATCTTATTGCAGCTTTGGAAAATATAAAAAGAAGTGCTTAAAACCAATAGAAGTCTTTGCATTAACACTGCAGAGTTCGTGCCTTATTCCACTGGCATTATAGGACATCAATATGTAAATCTTTTCATGGTGTTCCTTCTGTTGTATATCATATGAGCCTTATCTCTTCAAGATAAGAAGAAAACCTTCAATTTTGGTTCAATGACTATGAGCATGAGAGCTGCTGTTAAGAAACAGCTTAACATTCATAGCTTCCACACATTTGGTAGGAAACTGTCTTGTAAGACTAGAAATCTAAGCAAATATAACAAATAATAAATATAAGAAAAAAATATTTAAAACATGTCTCTAGTCAAATACAAGCTCTTCTATTTTGCAAAAATATATTTGATTCCTTGTAGCTATATCAAATTAGTAGTGATTTTCTAGCACTGCTCACAGCAGGAGGTGAAAAGTAGGTGTAAATAAAGTGGGATTATAACTGATAAAAAGTCCAAGACATTATACTCTCTTGTCCCTAAACATATGTTCTGCATCTTGCAACTGGAAACTGAGTTATTTACAAGGTAACTGACATCCAGGTTTCTTATATATTTTTTTTTATTTCTTGCAACTAGAAAAAACAAGTCTTTCTTGCCAGCTTTCAGTTATTTAAAATATTTTCTTTTTTTTTTTTTTTTTTTTTTTTTTTTTTTTTACCTAAAATGTGTCATTGCCAACATAACTACTGCACATGATCATGTAGGAGGATTGCTACTTGTTAAAAGGAGGGACATCTGCAAAACTGATGAAAGGATCAGGCAGTTCACAAATAAGGTTTGCAGCCTTGGGCTACTACCTGTATTTATTCTCCCAAACAAGTAGCCTGCTTTGCAAAATTTTTGAATCCCAAGGATTTTTTGGAAAGTAAAATAAACTTTTAAATCTTTGTATCCACTGAAGATTAGCATTCTTCCCATACCTCTTACAGAAAGCTAAACACATTTCTACAAATTCTATATTCAAAAAGGATTTCTCCATACTCATCTGTAAGACCTCTTCAATATTTATCTCTGACAAAGGAAATACCTTTTTCTCATACATATCTTTAGGGGTGCAACAAAACATTCAGTAGTTACCTGCTTTGTGTGATAGGATATGAAAACATACAAAATGAGATTACTTAAAATTCTCATTTGGGGAAATAAATGAATGAGCTCTTTATGCCTTTATTTCTTCCTAACCCAATATTGCAGCAAATACTCTCCCATTTTAATAAATTTTAGAAAGTAATGCTAAACTGTGATTTATAAGTTGGTCCCCAATGAGGCCAGCAATGTTCTTTCAGTGTCTCAAGGGCTTCTAAAGACTTATACGTTCAAGAGAGATTTGATTGCTTGGCAAAGATAATGACAAAAAGGACTTTAAAAACTTGCAGAAACAAAAAGATCAAGCTATGAAAGAGGAAATTTGGTACAAAACATACCTGCCACATTTTCTTCCTAGCTGCAGCACCTTCAAAAGTATGAATTTTCTATGTATGATGTGAAGGGAAATGCACAAAAAAATCAATAGCTTGTTAAGAAAATTGTTGGGATGTCAGTTAGCTCACAAAAGGATATTTCTTTTTCAAGGATTTTGTGAATGACAGCTGTTCCTCTCACCAGTAACTGATGATATGGAGGTGACTGCTCACAGAATAGTAATGGCAATATGAGGGGCAAAGGAATAATTGCGACAAAATGTCCAAGTAATATAATACTTGGCAATCAGAAGAAGAAAAAGGTAGTAAATATACTAATTATTGCTTAGATTTTATATTCTTATGTTACTTTATCAGCAAAACAAAGCAAGATGTCAGATTAAATACCAAGTAGAATTCCATTTAATAATTTAAAACTAGGGATAAAAATAAATCTAAAATGATGAAGGGTCCTCAGGTTTTTTGACAGTAAACATTGAATTCACTATTGAGCAGAGGCCTGTCATTATCAGGTTAATTGTAATTCATAGAAGGATAGATAACTTTAGGTTCAAACAAAACTCTGAAGCTCACCGAGCCAAGCCTTCTACTGAAAGCCGGGTTAAATTCAAATTGAGATCAAATTGCTCATAGTCTTGTCCACCTGAATTTTGAATAACTGTCAATAATGATAGCTGTAGGACTGGGAAATTCCAAACTATAAACATGAATTTCAACAGCTTGAGCTAAAAAGCCAATCTTTTGGCAAGTCTTATGTACTTATATACATTAATATTTTTTGTGAATTGAGGAAGGTTGAGTGGAATTGAGGAAGGTTGAGTGCTAAGCCCATATTCACCAGTCTGCTATACTGTAATTCATCTCTAAAAGAGATTAGATTAGCTCCAGTCTGTACTGTGAAATAAAAAGTCTTGTGCCATAAAACTTGGGCTTGTAATGCTGGGAGTTATGCTGACTGGGGCAACTTTAAGTGTGCCTGTACCTGACACAATATACAAAAGAAATAAAAGCCCAGCAGCATACCAGCTGATTGGAGGAAATGCTCTGACTCAGAAGGAAGTTTCAGAAATAAATTAAAGAAATCAAAGGAGAGCAGAAAGTGGTTTACATTTTAAAAGCGAGGAAGACCTGATGAGGCAGCAAATATTCACTAGAGGAAATTCATTGCTCTAACATCTCAAAAAAGCAAGACGTAGAGGATAAGCTATTGCTAAGGAAAGCTCCATATTCTGAACCAAACACAGGCATAACTTTAACATTAGAAAAGCTGGGGAAGATATTGCCTATAGAAGAAAAAAACCTCACCTATTATTATTATTATTGAAAATATTATTAAAAATAAAAGGCTCAATAGGGTATTCTTTTCATGTTCCACCCAAGCATTTCGCCCCATCCTTTCCTAGAGCAGTTCTTAATGTTTCTTAGGTGAAAATCACTCCTCCCTGTTCTGCTAAAATTCCTTTCTGACTTCTCCCATGCCTAACATTTTCTTCTGCTTGAGAGAAATCAAGTCCAAATGCCCTAAAACCAATAAACAGTAACAAACGTTAAATTTAGGGTGCACTTGAATGTAGGCCTTTCCACATTTGTTAATCCCCAAGGACTGTCATTATCCCAGCTTATTTGACTCATCTGGTGTATACCAGTGGCCTACACCACTGGCCTACAAGTATTTACTCTTACAGCTGAGGCTCCAAAAAGCTGTGTGAAGGACCATTCAGAGGGAAGAGCCAGGGACATAAGAAGCCAGGTGGGTTAAAAGTTTCTTTTCAGAAATCTGCAATTTTTTCTAGATAAGAATATTTACTTGTCATTGCAGTCTTGTCTCACTTTCCTCCACTAAGTGCTTATGTTCAGAAAGTGCTGGGTTCTCTCCACACATTTTAATTTCAGAATAAATATTCTGATTTTCAGTTGCTAAAATCCTATCTGGGAAAGAGAAGAAGTGATCAGTGTTTCTGAAAGCAAGGAGAACATGGGCTTTTTGTGGGTTTTTTTGTTTGTTTGTTTTTTGCTTGTATTATTGTAATGAGATAAAACTATGTTTGATATCAAAACTTGATGAAATATAGCTTCCCAGAAAGCTTCTGTTTTTCCATATGTGACTTTTCTGGAAGTAGGGATCACTAGGCTGAGATGATGATCAAAAGCAGTACTGTCCTTGCTCTGTCCCCACAGCCCTGCCTTGGGCTCCAACAAGACAGAGCTGCTTGATGCCAGGGCTGGGGCTACCCCAGTGCCCTCCTGGCTGGAGGGGTGGGATGGGTCCTGGCTGCCTTCTCCTGGCTGGAATTGTGGGATGGGTCCTGGCTGCCTTCTCCTGGCTGGAATGGTGGGATGGGTCCTGGCTGCTTTCTCCTGGCTGGAGGGGTGGGATGGGTCCTGGCTGCCTTTTCCTGGCTGGAATGGTGGGATGGGTCCTGGCTGCCTTTTCCTGGCTGGAATGGTGGGATGGGTCCCGGCTGCCTTCTCCTGGCTGGAGTGCAGGGATGGGTCCTGGCTGCCTTCTCCTGGCTGGAATGGTGGGATGGGTCCTGGCTGCCTTTTCCTGGCTGGAATGGTGGGATGGGTCCTGGCTGCCTTCTCCTGGCTGGAGGGGTGGGATGGGTCCTGGCTGCCTTCTCCTGGCTGGAATGGCAGGATGGGTCCTGGCTGCCAGGCTCTGCTGTCCCATGACCCCAGTTACCACAGAGCCCCAACACCCTCCGAATTATCAGGAAAGAAATTGCAGATCATTTCCCACATGTGTTCAGCCTGTGTATGAGCTTACTATAGTAGTATAATAAAAAATTAAATAAACACTGTACAGGAACAAGAAAATGAGAAGTCCTTAATTATTTTCAATTAATTCTAATTGCTGACATTTTAAGCAGCAATATAGTTACATGAGATCTTCCCTGTCTCTGGATGTCATGGTGGTTTCTGCTAGTTTTTTATCATTTTGAGTTCCCTCAGTGTTGTTTAAAAAAGAAGAGCTTTAACAGGTGAAAAGTTTAAAATCCATTTTAGTCAAGTGACTACACGGAGACAGGACAGCATTTGAAAGCTTAGCAGTTTATTTAAAGGAGGGAAAAGGGATAAAAGGTTGCAGCTCATCAGCTGTAGACTGAAATCCACCTCACCAGTTTTGTGTATTTGTGTTATATATAGCCACTGCTGCCACACACACATCATGCACTATAGAAAAACAGCCTTTGGAACCATTTGGACTAATAAAAAGAAAGAGGTCTTTCTGACATAAAAATGGGCTTGGTTGTTGTTTTCCTTCGGTTTGGCTGGTGCTACTGTTGCTAAAATAGGACAAACATTTTAAGGTAAATCTTATTAAACAAGATGGAAGAAGACCAGCAGCCCAAACTGACAATAAAAGGCATGTGGAGTTTTAGATACCATAATCCATTTATAAGTATATTCTTTTTTCAGATGAATATTTCTTAAGATGCCATTTGCAAACACTTGCAAAACTGCCTGCAGTTGTCAGCTAGATTTGTCCCACGTACTTTCCTATCCTTCACTGTGTAAATGCTGACACCTTGCTCTTTTCTTAAATCCACAAGCCATTAATTACTGACAACTTGCCTTCTGCCTCTGAGGTACCTTAGTGACTATTAGATCTATTCCAAGTTCAAAGTTAACCATCTTATGCTATGTCAGGGGTTTGCTACTGCTGCGGTTGTTTGCAGATAAATAATTGAAGTGTTCCAGCTATCTCATCTGAATCAATGTCTCTGTCTTATTCTACCTGTGCAGCTCACACCACTGACAGACTTCTTGGTGCCAGTGTTTCCAGCATTTTAGCCTGCAAAGCCGTTTTTTATGCACATTAGCCATTATGATCGAAAACTTTGATAATCTGCTTGTTTCCTGTCAAGACATACTGCAAAAACAAAAATCCCTCTGTAGCCCTCATGGTCCAAAATCACTAAATGATCAGTGATGTGTTCAGTGAAAATGGGAATGAGTCAGATTGATTTTCCTGAAAGGCAGACTTTTTATGTATTTTGAATAAATAATTAAAAATTCCTATAACTTAATCCTGCATTTTAACAATTAAAGTATGCTTCCACTAAATGTCCATATTTATAGAAAATGGTTACATATTGTACTTAGATAAAGGTGCAGCTTTTTATGAGGCACTAGTTTTCTATAAATATAAAAATTTGGTAATTATCACTGTTGTGCAGCAGTAATAAGCACAGCTGGGGAATATTGCTGCAGTTGTTTCTTTGGCTACAAAGCTAAATTTCAGACTTGCAGGTTCTCTCTAGTTTTCATCTGCTTTTTTTATTCTACATGGAATAAAACAGCTCCATCATATCAGACATAAAGCTGTGCCTGGTCCATACATCTGGCTGTCAATGGCATGTTCCTAGGCAGTGAAAATGGAGTTAGTCTGACTGCCTCTGTGCCTGTGGATCAAGCCACAGACATCATTCAGAAGTGAATCACTGACATATTTAAGCAAAAGATGAAACAAAACAACAGCACACTTGCCTCCCTCTCTGCCCTCCTCTGTTGTAAATTTCTTGTTTGTTACGATAAAAATCTGGAATTATCTCTTAACCCTTTAATGCTTTTTTCCTACCCTTGTCTCTCCTTCTCTCCTTCCCTATTTTTTATTGAGTAATCAAAGACTGGTGATATTTACACTAATGGGCAGTATGGAAGAATGCTAACTATGTAATGATAGACAGCTAAACTGAACTAATATTCAGGAGGCTCTAATTATTTTGAAATTATCTAGAGACATAGGCACCTGGTTCCTAACATTCTAACTTGTCACCTGCTAATTAAATGTCAGGCATTCACGTAGAGACTTCACTTATAGCTTGTAGAGCTTGAACTACCTGACTTGGTAGAAATTGCAGTTGTTTTCCTTGGTTTTTTTGGGGTTATTTTAATTTTGTTTTGTTTTGTTGTTGTTTTTTGGTTTTGGGTTTTTTTGGGGTTTTTTTGGTTTTTTTTAATAAAATAGGCAATTAACTGAAGTATTTCTTTTTACTTACTCTCACTTTGTATTCCTGGACCCAATATGGAGTTGTTTCATCTAGTCCTTCCAACACAAGAGGGTCAGACAGCCCTTTTTTGAGGTTCATCCTCCATGACCTTATACAATTATTCTTCATCTAGATTTTACATTATCTCTGCATCTCCCTTTGGAAACAAGATATCCCCAAAAGCTGATTAGAAGAGTGTCCTTTGTTGCCTTTCTGCACTGGCCTTCCAAGCTGGCTGGCAATGCAGAGGCCAACTGCATTTCATACTGTGAAAGCCGGTGTAGGTGTATTTAATTCCTCATCCATTTCTGGTTTTACAACCAAGAAGTAAATCTTATTTCTCAAGTCTGTGCCTTTGATACAGTTCTAATTTTTTCCAAATTGCATTGATTGAGAAATCATGTAACAACCAAGTCAAACTAACCACTGAACCTTTACTAAATTCCACAGGATTTTCAAGGTTTCAGGGTCTATGAAGTACAAAAAGCCAGAGCAAATAGTATACTTTTGACCAAAGGCATTTGTCTAATTTCTCTTAAAGAACACATTTTCAAAACTCGTTCATAGTCTGGCTGTACTTCAGTTTCTTGCAATCTTTCTTTTAAACCTCTATGGCTGTAAAGTACTGTCTGTAAAACAAATTTTAGGGATTGCATCCTGATTAGTTATTTGGGTTTCTTGGGGGGGAAGGGTGGGGTGTCTATTTTGTCTTGTTTTATTTTCAGCTCATGCAGAAGGAAAATATTTGATTAAATAGAAACTAGAAACAAAACAAAAACAGAGCAGATAGGAAGTAATGTCATAACTTAGCAGAAAAATTGTAGCAAAACATAGTGCAGACCTCATGGGAGAGAAAGATGATTTTATTAAGAATGAAACAAAATGGAAATAAATAAATAACTAAATAAACCAAAATACATTAGCTTACATTGACACCCATGCTCACATACTCACAGGCCCCCAGACTTTTGTAGTTTAGCATCCTCTTCCCTGACCAAGGTTTTTGCACAATCGTAGTTGTCCCCAGGGTGATACAGGTTCCAAAGAGCATCAACGCATCACCTCCTCAGTTTTTCTTAGGTGAGTGACTTACTTGATCATTTTTCATGTTTCTGTAGGACTCTTCAGAGATTAATCTCTCCATCTTACTCAACCTCTACAATCCTTCAGAATTTACTCAGTTATTTGTCTGTTGAATCGGATGTTTTGCAATGTTACAGGTTATCAGCACATGCTATTCTTACAGGCTTAGTGTTCTGCTTTTTCTTCCATTGTTTCTATAGCAGAAAAATGCTGTTAATTCTCCATTCATAGCAATCCTAGTGATTTTACTACAGTTCCATAGAAATGAAAGTTGCAGAACCAATTTCCTCTTAACTAATCATATCAACTAATAGATTAAAGTCATCTTTCAAAGTGCAATAGCCTAGTTTTTACACAGTTTCTAAGCAAACTGTGCCAATAACTATGCACTACTGCCTGGTCAGATACGACAATTGAGGAATATGCATGAACTCATAATGGGCATTGGTTCTCTGACGAGTGAACTTATCACTACCAAAGAATATGAGGTCTTTGAAGTATGTTTATACAGCAATAGGTAGTTTGTTTGAGGAAGACAAAGTATGTGTGGGATAAAAGGCAGGTAGAACATAAATGCCTAGAGATGTGAAAGCACTTTCCCTTCTTGGCTTTCATCTGGGTAGTACAGATTGGGACATGCTGTATGCCTTGTGTCCTGGAAATACAATTCCCATCTCAAGCCCAGGAAAGTTTTTTGAGAACTTTCAGCACATCCTCTACTTGCTAGGTTTCTTCTAAACCAATTTTTCACTTTTGATTACATGTCCTTTAGTCTGAACCCTAGCCATTCTTAACATTTTTGTTGAACTTTATCGGATCTATGTCTTAACACACCTCTCCAGATTTTCAAGGTTTCCTTGAATGACATCACCTTCTTATCTAAAAGGCTGATGTATTATTAGAAATTATTCGCATAAATGTGTTGTCAATTCTCAAAATTATAGCAGAACCTGGATATTTTATATTTGCTGCAGTTTCATCCAAACTGTGGTTATTACCACATGAGTAAGACTATGTGAGGGGGAAAGAGAACACAAATGATGGATGATTACTCTCCATTATAGTGCTGAAAAGCAGCCAGTTACATCCTCCTTTTCTGTAGACCTCTACTTTCAATCTGTGAATAAAAAATATAAGTATGAATGAGAAACAGAGAGTTGATCATATCTTGTAAAAGGTTTTGTGGGACCATATGCAATAACAAACCCTGTTGAAATTGCAAACCTGCAGTCCTTCACTGTAAACCTCCCTTTGAGTATGTGACAAATTGATTAAGGTGCAGCAAAATGTATTCAAAGACTATGAAAGATTAACAGATCTTTTAATTAGATGCTGTATAATCATTCCATGTTTCGTTAGATGTTTTAGTCCCCTAGCACCCTGAACAAAATAGGACTTTTGAAGAGATGAGTCAATAGTATTTTATACAGGTATGCCACAAAAATGTAATTTTAAATGGATTTGAATACATTGGTAATCCATTGGAAAATTTTATACAGTTTGAATATTTTGCCACCTGTCTGGATTCATAATTAAAAAATGCTTAATGCTATTGCAAACACTGGGGAAAAAAAGTGAGTACTTATGAAAATGCATGTGTTACTTCTTATTCTGTATTTTCTCACTTAAATATTGATCATAAGGAAAGACTCTTCCCTGTCTTTCTTGGTCTGATTCCACACTGCCTTAGGTAATCACTATCTTGTGTGCAGAGAAGTATGGGTATGATCAGAATAGTAGCATTTTACATGCAAACTGAAAAGCTATAAGAAATTACAGAGGCTTCAGGCAGTAAAAAATTGGATTCCCTCACTGTGTTGGATTGTACACTGCTGGCTAGAACCCAGTTTTGCAAAGGTAAAAGATGCACAGAAGATTTATAGACAGCTGTTCTGTCAGGCAGCGAAACTTTAAACCCCTACTTCCTCTTTTTCCTCCTGGTTTCTTACCAACTTATTTTTGTTCTTGTTTTAACTAACATACAGAACCCCAGATCACCCTACAGGAAGCATATATAGAGTTTGTCAGAAGACTGAACTTATTTTCCTGACAAACTTTTGCTAGGAATAATTCAAAAAGCCTATGTCATGAAAAAAAAATCACCTAAAATAACTAACTGCTGGTGTTACAAAAGTTATAGTTCTGCATGTCTTTCTGCACTGACTCATCGCTTGAAAGTTACACCTGCTTTGGGGAATTACTGTTCAGAAAAGCACATTGTGTTACCTCGGAAACAGCTGCAACTGCATGTGTATATTTAGATAGAAGGTATTTCACTTCCTTCACATTCCTGTCTGATATGCCATTTACTTTGTATTTAAGCTGTTAATGCAGTCAGTCCTTTGCTATCACATCTGCTTTCTTTTAGTCTTAAATCTACCCAGCTGTAAAAGATGGTCTTATAAGTATGTACCTTTACTGACACTGCCACATTTCTGTTATTTCCAAATTTTCTACAGAAGAAAGAGTAACAGAATATTATTAACATATTTAGGACCAGAAAGATAAATTCTATGCACCATCTTTAGAGGGTTCTATATTTCATTAAGACAGGTCATCTAAAAAAATCACACAAGGTGACTTCATTTCCTTTCATTTCACTTCACAATTGAGAGCAAGGGTACTTGTCTGTAAGACAGATGCTCAGCAGGAATGAAGTATAGCCAGGTATAAAGAAGACTAGAATCATGGAATCTTATTTTTTGTTACTGGAATTGAATTGTTGTGTGGCCTTGGGTAAGTAATTTAAATTTTCTGAGCCCTGATTCTTAGTTTTCTGTGTTGAGTTTTAATAGTTGGCTAAATGCTACTGAGCTTCAAAAATACTTTGAATTCTTCACACACAGCAAATAATATATATCTGAAATATTTTCACTATCATTATTTTTATTCTACACTGACCTTTCCCTAATTAGGGGAAACAGATACATTACTGATTTAAATGCAGTATGATTCTGCTGTGAGTCAATCTAATATTTTAAGTCATTCTGCTTTCTATATATAAATTATATTTGCTTCAAAAATATGTATTGCATAAAGCTGATACGCAAAAATTAGTGATTTAAAATAGATAATAAAAGAACTGAGAAAATACATCCAGCAATTTCCTGCTACTGTCTTATCATGATACAGCAGAAAAGTAGCAAAGAAAAATATTAAGAAAAAATTAGTATCATCATACAAATCTGTTTCCAAACTGGTCTGCATTTATTTTTGCATATAAATACAGTAAAACATTTGAAATTTTGTTTATTTTTATAAGCATTAAAACTGTTATTTTCTTCTTCCTTAATTTACTCTTTTTTTTTTTTTTTTTTTTTTCTGATCTAACAAAACCTCTTTTACTTTTTTCCTCATTTCTCTTTTAGAGTCCAGTCAACAAAAATACTGCACATGTCTTCTGGACTTTTTGCTCTTTTCTGTTCAGTGATATATATATAGAGCAGCATTAGTCATGATATCTTAGTGATGAAGACTCCCATGTGCAAATATCATGAGGCTATTCCTGGCAGCCTGAGCTGTCTTTTCCCAATTAACTACTAGAAAAGCAATCTTGACTGACATACAGTAGAGGAATGATAGCAGATAGTTTCAGATATCCAGCCAGAAATGAGAGAAACTGGAAATGGTGAGATAAATTTCAGTAAAGAGAAACACAAACACATAAACAAACAAACAAATAAACAAACAAACAAAAAAAGGAAAATTCAGAGCAGCTTGACTAAAACCAGTGATTATAGAGGTATAAGCATTTACAGTGTTTAAGGCATTCTAACTTCTACAATTTTGTTCCTTGCAATGTCAAAATTGTAAATTTCAGAATGTTACTTTGAGACCTCATCAAACAAAAGTTACACAAAATGGGATATTATTTCCATAATCATGTTGAAAAAAAAAGTAACACAGTTTAAATGCATAAATAAATGCAAATGAGTAAGGAAAGAGTATTTGCAGGGGAAATAGAGGTTGGTGCTCACCAGTCATAGATTGAATGTCATTTTCTTGGAAAGGCACTGGGAAACCTAAACTCAAAAGTCATAATACTATGTTCTTTCAACCAACTGAAGATTTCAGTATTTCTACATCAGATCAAAAGCTACAAAAATGCATAGAAATAAACCTGAGAATATCAAGGACATCGACATTGTCCCAGATTACAGGAAGAATATGAGCATTTGTCAGATGAAACTATCAAGGTAAGGAGATTGAAAGTAAAAAAACAAATTTCCAATGTTTTCAATTACTTCCTGACTATTACTTTAACAATATATGATGCTCACTTTAGTATCTAAGTAAGAAATACCATGTAGACTTGAAAAATTATCAGTATTGCTAGACCTACTTTTGAACCTGTAGTCAGTCATCGGTCTCCAAATGCTTTTGGGAAGAAGAGTGAAAGATGGAACACCAAAACAAAAGCAAATTTATTTGTCTAGGACATAGTCTTGTCGACATGTAAATTGTGTGTAGTAGTGAAAAGCGGGATTGGCATTTTTGTTCAATGAAACCCTTATGTTTATTTCAACAACCTTTGAAAATTTAATTGAATATATTAACTTAATTGAGTTGAATACATATAATCTTTCATCATGAGAATTAGGATTTTTGTTTTATATAATCCTTTTTTCTCTAATCTTTTCAACCTCAGGGTTAGAGCCAAAATCATTAGAAACACTATCCCAGGACCTTACATAGAAACACTTTTCTGATTATGACATTATTCATGACCATCTCATATGAGATGCATAGGCATTGTCTTCTAAGGCAGATCATACTTATCCTTCTTCTATATTCACACTTATAAAGAAGGTAATCTTCACATGTTTTACTGTCTCTTCTAACATGAATTCCTAGGGATTTTTCTATTTTCCTTTCCTAGACATCCTTACCATCTTTTTCTATATTAATTTCAAGTGAATTTTATCCTTATCAGCTGAGCAATATTGTATACAATATTCTGAGTAGGATCATGACAATATGTTCCAAAATAGGAGCAATATTTTCCTATCTGTAATGAGAATTCCTTGTTTGATGCACTTCAGGATATTATTATTTTCACAGCTATGTCACAGTCATCCTGGTAATCAGCAATGTATTCAAGTTTTCCTTTCTTGCATACAGTGAATGTAGTTTATATTTATAGGCTCAAATTCACATTAATTATAAGTATTTATCTTTAGAATTTATATTATTTAATTTAATTTAATTTATTCTCAAGTTCATCCAACTCTTCCACTTACTGATCAAGTCTGGATGACACTTTCTGACATTTCCACATTTCAGGGTGCCCACTTACTTCCTGTATAAAAGTCTCTAATGAAAAAAATTAAATATATCTACCTCAAAAAGAATGACTGAGGGAAATAATTGTCAAATTTCTTCCCAGTCTGATCTGTTCAACTCAACCTTTGCCAGATTCCTATTGCCTGGCTATTCATAATTTCTAATGAATGTAAGTCCACTCCTCTATAAGGAGCTGTATGAACTGCTTAGTAACTCTAGACAGATTGGAATGACTTGACTACGATGATCTAATAGATCAGCTGTCAGGCAATACGCATATATGTGTATTTCCAAAAAATACATACAGAGTGAATCCACTGTGCTAGATAATAGTTGTATAACTTAATCAAGGATCTACAGAGTTCCATAGATTTGGCAGTTTTTTCTCTAAAATATGTTCTAGAACATTATACAGAACTGAGGCCTGTTATGTGCATATATCTGATGTACTTACAGAGCTGTGTTCTCTTCTTTCAGGGGCATTTCCATTATTCATTCATAGTACTGGACTTTCAATTTCAAATTATGAATATTAAGTTTTTACTCCATTTCAGATATTCTTATTTTTGCCACATATTTCTTTTTTGTTGTCATTTCCTTGGTATGTTTTTTTTAAATTATAATTGGTTACTTTTTTTTTTTTTCTGTATAGCAGTTGCTTTGAAAAAAGAAAGTCTGAGGCAAAATTATTCCTTTGGCAATTGGAATAGATTAACATTGACTTTTTCTCATTTCTGAGCATGTATTAGTATCACTTTTCTTGTTTCCTTTTCCTGCTGACCCTTTTCTATTTTTATCTTTGTCAGGGACAGATGTAATTTTCTTTAAAAGACTCAGCTTAACTGTATCCTGGTTATTTTTACTTTGTTTCTGTACTTCCTTGCAATTTTGTCGTAGGAAAATTTATTGGAGAATCTTTTTCCATACTTTGTCATTGTTTTCCTAATAATTGTTTGGACATATTTTATGTTGTTTTGTGTTGGCTTTTGTTTCATTCAGTAAGACTGGCACTTCTTCCAAATGAGTGGCCTCCTGCTTTGAATGAAAGATCATATTCAAATTTGCCCTTTTTACGGAAAATAATTCTTTGCTCATTCCATTCCAATACTTGTGTACATCATTCAAGCTAATCATCATCCTCAATTAGAAATAAAAAAGTCAGAGGCTAATGTTGATCTTACATTTCAATATACCAGATTACTTTCTGTGGCTAACTGTTATAAATGTGCTTTCTGATCTAAAATAATTTATTTCTCTGCTTAATTTCAGCATTTGGTAGTGATAGCTGGCCTCTCCATGTGCAAGCATGTTTTGTCCCTAAAGATATTATGGTATCTATTTTTAAATATATGCCTAGAGAATAATAGTGTTTGAGACTTGTTTTACTTATTACTTCTAGAATTTTACTGAGCTTATTACACAGTGAGCTTCTGCAATTTCTTACAGCTGAAAGGAAAAAAAAAAAAAAGGAAAAAGACTGAAACTTTATCAAAATCTGGATTTAAGGTCTATCTAAACACATACCTCATTTAATGATTACTTTTGACATGATTTGAACATAACTGATTGTTGGGGGTTGGGTTTTGTTCTCTTTCTGTCCCCGTTTAAAGAATTTTTCCCATTATCATGCTAAGGGAGCCTGCTGGGTTACGCCCAGGCTCTTTTCAGGACTCTGCACAAAGGGGTAGGTGAGGGCTGGGTTCTGGGGCTGCTCTGTCTCCGGTGAGCTCGCAGGGAAGGACTGCCCATCTCCGGCCCACGCTGCCGGAACCGCGGGGAGCCCGGCTCTCTGCTGTGGGACACTGCCCGGCATCTGCCCCGCTCCAGCCTCCTGCCTCTGAGACCACAGCTGAGCACCAAAACCCCCAAACAGTGAGCAGACAGCCCTTTTCCACCTTTTCTCCTCTGTCGGACACAGCCGGCGCCTCCCCCCGTCCCGTCTGCCCCTCCGCAGCAGCGCGGGCCCAGTTCCGCCTTCACCGCCGGGACAGACACAGGCAGAGTGTCTGCGGCTGGGAAAGGGCTGGAACTCAGTTATCTGCTCTGTTGGGTTGGTAATTGTCATAGCTGCTGTTGTTTCTGTTTGTACGTTTAGATATATTAGTAAAGAACTGTTAATCCTACCCCCTTATCTCTGCCTGAGACGTCCTGATTCAAACAATTATCATACTCAGGAGGGAGATGAATTAAATTCTCTATTTCAAAGAGGAACTTCTGCCTTTATTGGCAGCCTGTCCTTCAAACCAGGACACTGATGATTTGAAAGTTGAGCATGGCAGGATATTAAACATCAGGAAGGTTTTATCACTGACCTTAACTTGAATTATCTTTGCTTAGTCAACAATCTTCTTTTGTTTCCAATGCTATAAGAAAAATGCTGAATAAACAGTTCATTAACATCTAAAGCTTTATTGTTTTTGCTCTGTGACAGCTAATACAGCTGGTGTGACTAAAAAAGGCCTGAAGGAAACATTTTGTAATCAGAGAGAGGGTATTTTACTCTGTGTTGTTTTAGTTCTTTTTTATCTTTACTGAGGTTGCTGAAAAAGTTCTTAAAATAATGGTCAGCAGTTATGTGAGCACTTACAGTTTATGACCTAGTTTCTAAACAAAATGCATTTGACATAGACTTCCTGATTGTCACCTGAGTGTAATGTAATGCCTTTCAAATATTACTGACTAGCAACTCCTTCCTACTCAAAACTCAGTTCTTATAAGTTCTTATAGAAATGAGGTTTTTCTTCCTAATCCACTATTAACTTCCTGGGGCACAAAGCCCATAGTCTTACTCCATCCTTATGCTATATAGTGTCACAGCTACCTGAAAAGCTTTTCTTTTAGAATTCATAGAATATTAATATATTAATAATATATAATGAGTATATTAAAATATATAAAATATGATAATATATTATATATTAATGATATATATAATTATATATTATGTATGAATACACCTGCAGAGGAAGAAAACATAAGGCAGTATATTGGTTCTATGAATTTTGCCTGCCTTTTATAAAAAGAGGACAAAATCTGACCATATGTAAATAGTGGTAGAGAAATTTGTTGAAGGTGGATCTAGAAGGCAGCACTACTGAAAGTACTGATTACAAAACCCTTTCCTGAAATCTAATTTTGCAACTCAAATAGTGAGAGTGCCTGGTATATCTTATCCTTTTAGAGACTGAGAGGTTGAATAACAAAGCAAATTTATTAAAGGAAAAAATAAGTGATGGAGAATAACGAGAGGAGAAATAATAGAAGAAAGTGAAGGAATATCGTTTTAACAGAAGCCTGTAAGATCATGTGAAAAGTCATTTATTTTCAAGTTCCTAGCATGGCTAACCTCCATAAAACTGGTGTACTATCAATGCTAAATACTTTTAAATTGTATGCTAATATTATATTTTGTGTATATTTTAGAAATAGGAGAAGGTTAAATTTATTTTCTTGCAGTCTATAATTTATATATTTATCCTTTCATGTTCAATTGCATTTTCTGAAGTGCTCTAAGTTTAATAATTCATACTTAACAACTCTCTGATGAATACACTCAGTTGTAAACAAGATGTGCTGTTTCTAAGCTGGTTAAGTTGCATCCTTTTAACCTAACATCATGTCGTCTTGTACACACTCAGTCTTCTGCCTGTTAGATGTAAATAACACTTCTCTGTGTCCTTGGACAATATGTATAAAAGCCATAATATTTGCTGTCTGTCTTGTAATTCAAAAGTCAGTAGGATCTCACTTGTAGAAAAAACATTTAAAAATAAAAATAATAAGTTGTTTCTTAGCTATTTGTAGCTATTACATTTTTATCCTAAGCCCAGGTAGTTTGCTAATCTTCTAAACACAGGATACTCTGATTTACGCATCTGTTCATATTGTCAAAAAATTAGATTTTATAAAAGACTGAATATTAAAAAAAAGAGCTTTATTGATGTATGGTTCTTCATCCAGCACATGGAGTGCACTGGTTTAATGCTGTCTGGATGCCAGGTGCCCACCAAAGTTGCTCTATCACTCAACCCCCAAAACTGGACAGAGGAGAGAAAATGTAGGAAAAAGTTCAGGAGTTAAGGGCTGGGATTCATTCACTGGTTACAGTCATGGGCAAAGCAGAATCATCTTGGGGATATTAATGGAATTCATTGCCAACAAAATCAGAGCAGGATAATGACAAGTAAAACAAATCTTAAAAACACCTTTCCCCCATCCCTCCCTCCTTCCCAGCTCTACTTCCTCCCACCCAGTGCTGCGGGGAAACAGGTAAGGGAGGTTATGGTCATTTCATCACACCTTGTTTCTGCTGCTGTTTGGGGAGACAAATTGTTCTTCATAAACTTCTCCAGTGTAAATCCTTCTTATACTGTAATTACAGAAAGTCCTCTTTGAGAACTTTGAATTCATGTCTTATGCTTTTCTGGGTATTGTATTTATTTTTTTGTTCTCTTAAGCATGTTGAAAGCAAACAGTAGAACACATGCTCTGTGAGATCCCACTCAGTTCAGAAAATAATTTTGCTGTCAGAGCATTGGCATCACTTTTAATTCACTCTGAAAAAGTACAAGGAGTCAAGATTTATTGGCCTGAATCTTGATGAGTTATTTCACACATTAGTTTTGGACAGCATGGCCACCTTTAAATCTAATAATGTTTTAATTTCTTCTGTATCAATTGGTTTACATAGTTTCCATTCACCAAAAAATTACAGAAATAGAGTGATAAACAAAAGCTTGTTTTTCTACTGAAGTTGATAAGAGCTTACCTGAACAGCCTCCACTTTGGTTTTCTAAGAGAGTAGTGATTTTGCTTTTCTAGCCTGATGATTCCTTAGGCACATAGCAGATTAATCTTAGAGGTATCATTTGGTGAGGTCGTCTGTTCAAGGCCATTAGCTTTTCTCACATATTGCTTTGCCAATAAAACTTGCTAGTAAGGGAGCTTTTAATTTCTTTAATTTCTGATTTCCAGAGAGGACAGATTTTCAAATTTACAAAGCCATTGGGTTTTCTTATGATTAAATGGCAAGAAAGATGACTTAATTATCTGTCCTCAGACAGAGCTTCCATATCAATAACGTTTTTATTTTTTTGGTCTCATGTTGGTTAAACCATAAGGTTATAAAGATAGATGTTTTACTTTAGGATTGGGTAGTAACCAGCTTCAGCTGTTGAAATAAGTTAGCTGAGGAGAAAATACGTTCCTAAAACCTTTCTGGTTACTTGCAAATATGTCATCTTTCATATTAAAACATCAATCAAGTATTTGTCTTTTCCTCCTTGTATACCCAACAAAAGGCTATGTAGCTTCATTTTACTTCAGTACAAAGTATACTAGTCTTCCAAAATATTTGTATGCTACTGTTTCATTGGGGATTTGAGAGAATGCTTACTTCAACAGCAGAATGACTAAGCAAATTAATTTAATGACTCTTTCTTTGAAACTGTATGAATAATAAAAAGTATGAAATCAAAGTATAGGAAACCATTTTGTGTGCTTTTCTTGTTGTTTTTATTATGCTTTTTTTTTTTTTACAGCATTCCATCCCATTGGTGTGACTATCACATTGTATTTGTATGCCTTCTTGATGCCAAATATTTTTCAGGACTTGTTTTTTTCTGAAGCTTCCTGGCCATCCTATATGCAGCATTGAAATTACTTTGTTGCTGACATTGACTAGGGAATAGTTTACTCCAGACTTATGCCAGAAATGAAATAAGCTAATGAAAAAGAAACAAACAGTTACATGAATGTTGCCATGTTATATTCATTCTCCAAAATATTGAAAGTGCTCTGTTCTTCTTAAGGTCTTTTTGCCAACAGGTATAAAAAATGGGTCAACCAGTGCCACAGATCAGATCACTGTCAAAGCTGGGCAGATAACTTGATATTCTGATTCCAAGACTAACAATGTCTCTTTCTGACTGTGTCATTATTAGTAGTAGTATGATTAATGTCAGTACTGCTGTTCTGTTTTTATGGTTTAATCAACATCTGTGATCAGTGATATGAACCACCATACCCAGGGAACTCACAAAGTTACAGCTCTCCTCTTAGAAATATCAGCTAGAGAAAGAGATGAGCAGGGGAAGGATGAAGACTGAGGCATCAAGACATTGTCATTCACTGTAGGGAAAAGACTGAGGCAAAAATTAAAGAAAACGGGAAGTTAGAAGAGTACGAAAAGAATAGAGGGGAAATGCAGTTGCTGCTCCTTGGATGGAAAGTGGTACACAGGTGTGATTTCCCACACCCAATATATGCATGTGGGAAAGGAGGGATGAATCTGACAGTGGAGCAGAGTGAAGAAACAGTGACCAAGCTCAGCTGGAATCCTTGGAGAGGAGGGAATTCCATTCTTTTTAAGGGAGATAAAAAGAGATGTCTTGCTGTTGAACCAGAAAACAGGGAGAAATCACTCTTGTCATATATAATTCTGATGCCCATCTCCATCCCAAGGTTGCTACAGATGTAATACTAATCCTCACCTCTTCATCCCAAAGCTACCTGTCTCCAGGCTATGAGCACCCCTCTCTAAGCTTGGTGTATGACTAGAGTCACTCAAGCTCCACCTAGACACAAAGAAATATTATAAAAGTAAGTTAATAATTGGGAGCAGTAAGGGAAGACTCCATGATAACTGCCAGGATCTGTTTACAAGCTGAACATGTCTTCTCCCCCATGGGATTCTATCAGGTAAGAATCATACTCTATGCACACTGAATTATTATTTCTAGCTAACTCTTCCAGGGGATTGGAGCTTATCCATATATTGCTTAGAATAAATTTTTGCAGTCAAATGCTATCATCATCAACCTTTGGACCTGTTAAAACTTTCTGTTATACTAATAATACTATTCTTTAAATTGTTCGTGTGAGTCCTTCAAGGGTGCTGGCAGTTGGTAACACTGGACTGCAGGGACCTGGGAGGGGTCTCCCCTGTGCTGTTGGTGTGTGTCCTTGAACAAGTTAGTTTAACTGCCCTCCATTCCAGTGGACTGCTCAGTGGAGAGTCTCCATAGTGGGATACTGACCAGCAGTTTGGCTTTCCTGAGGTCTTGACACACAAATCAAGCACAAGGGGTTTGAGGAAATCTTCCCTTTCATGGGACAGTCAGCATGGCCTCCCCACAACATCAGCCTCATCTGTATTGTAGGTGAGGTCAGACTTCCAGACTGCCAGTCAGTCACAACTTTGATCTGTATTTGCTTTACCTCTTCATGAATGCAAAATTGACCAGAAGGCAACATAAATCTTCTCAGTTTCTGAAGCTGTGTTTTTTGTAGTACACAAAGCTCAAACTGAAGTAAGACAACTCTTAATACAGATGACACTAATTGGCTAAATTAGGCTGATTAGAATGAATGCCATTGACAGATGCCTCCTGGGTTTCTGTCTTGCTTTCAGATGTAGTCAATTGGATTTTCATCCATCTTCACTACAGGTGTTAAATTCAAAGAGCTTGCCCTTTCTGACTTCCCTGGATATATCTACCTGTTCCCAGAAAGACAAGCAGTATTGATTGTTGTTTACATCTGTTTATTTCAAAGGAATAGTGGCTTCTGAATATTTAAATAACTCCACATTTCATAGTAGCTATTTGAATTAAAATCCCTTTATGAGGGTGCTTTTCACATGAGCCAAGTTGGTCTACATTAAACTCTGAGTCCCAATAAAGTATATTGACCTCTGCTAAGCTAAAAAAAAAAAAAAAAAAAAAAAGTCATACATACTAAAGTAACCTATTTTTCATGATCAGCTGCTACTATGTATGTTTTTTCATATCATTCTATTTTATTATCACATACTAACTTTC
This sequence comes from Muscicapa striata striata, assembly GCA_030060385.1. Classification (NCBI taxonomy): domain Eukaryota; kingdom Metazoa; phylum Chordata; class Aves; order Passeriformes; family Muscicapidae; genus Muscicapa; species Muscicapa striata. The sequence goes on along the minus strand of JAREIS010000075.1, from coordinate 4,134,320 downwards.
ACTGAAAGATAAGTCACAATCTACTAGAAACTGAAGAGGAAAAAACACGAACAAATATCCAGACAGAATCAATAGCTGCATCAACATGTTGTATGTCCCATGAGAGCTTTTTTCATGTGTTCCTCATGAAGTTCCTTCAGCTAGAGCTGGAAAACTTAATGTCTTGACCAACTAAAATTTCTTATTAACCTTATCACTTATGTGTTTAATCTCTCCTCTTAATAACTGTTTCTTTATATTTGAATAAGAAGATGAGGCCAAGCCAGGCCAAGTGCTGCAGACTGTTGGAAAATAGTGTTCCACAGGATGCAAATGTTATTACCTGAAAGGAAATTGTATTCCAGTAGCAACTGGTAAAACATTGCTGTCCAAATTATTAGATCATCTATGAAACACTAAAAATACCAGAAAAAGCTTGATACTTTAAACCTCTTGGTGGTTTTTTTTTTTCTTTGTTTGTTTGTTAGGCTTTTTTTTTTTTTTTTTTTTTTTTTTTTTTTTTTTTTTTTTTTTTTGCAGACCTTTTCTATGATTCAACAAAATCTGAAGCATCAGCAAGACAAAATATTTCAAAACAAGAAGATTATGGGTAATTTGGATTGTACCTGAAGTCAGTAAAGCTACAGATGGTCCCACAGTCTGAAGAAAGTATGATAATTTAATTTTGATAGCCTGAAAATTCTCTGAAGAAAATGTTGTTTGTGGTTTGGTTTGGTTTGGTTTGGTTTGGTTTGGTTTTGTTCTCCAGGCAGTATTTTACCATTGGTACTGCATCAAAGGTAAATCTTTCCTAACACTGTATTTAGCATGTGTACAGAAATTATCTTTATGAGTGAGGGTACTATTCAGGACAGTAGGGTTATGTGTCCTATGCTGATAGTAAGTAGCTTATGCCATTAAAAACATCCAGTTAAACTACTTGCATTATCATTCTAAGAGATTGTGTCCTCCAAAATGGGAAAGTCAGTCAAAGAGATTGTGTAAAAAGAGAAGGTATCCAGCTCAAAGCAACAATCTCCCATCCTGATGATATAAGTGATCATTTATCTGTCTCCCCTAACAATGTATAAATCTTGACACCTCTTGAAAACCATAGGGACATCTGCCAAGTACTTCAAGACGATAAAGATTTTGCCTGGCATTTGTAGGTGAATCAGTAAACACTTCTTTCTCCATAAAATTTCAACAGTCTGATGACAATAATAAAGGATGTTCTGATCATTAAGGAAATAGAAGGGCATTAAAATTCAGAATGAGTATTCTTGTCAGACTCAAATGGTCTAAAGTGGCTTGAATATCTGGCTTGATATCACACTATCTTAATTTATTAGTAGTTAGTCTCAAAGAGAGAAAAAGCTATTAGTGTATGAGGAATACTAAGGTAGAACAGTAGTTAAAACGCTGCATTAAATGTCAGTGCACATGGGGACATTTTGTACTAGGGCTGTTTTACTTTGCAATTTTTTTTTCTTTTTTTCAACATCATGATATAAATAATTATGGTGAAACTGAATTACAGGTAACAAACCTTGACAATTCTAAAATATTATTTCATTAAATGTGTAAAAGTTGCTGATAGTAGTGCCAGAATATTTTAAGATTAGATCCATGTCATTATGTGAATGGTGTTAATGGCAGCTTAATTTGTGAGTTTGTGTTTCAAGAAAATGACAGACCAGTTTCACTGCAGTCTGTTGATCCTCCGTTTATCTTTTTCTTCATAACTTCTTGACATCAAAGAGAGGGAACACCTCAGGACTTTCTTTTTGCTTTTAACAGTACAGAAAATGGTGGGTTTGGAGTCAAAATACAGGAAAAGTCAGGATATACATGGCAAATGTGGTTTTGACCAAAGAAAAACAAATCCAAAACAATCAATGAAAAAGGCCAGCTCATTCAAACATAAGCATTTCAGCAAGAATACCAATTTTAATAACAACATAAGCAAACAAACCTCACCCACCTCCCCTGCCCCCCAACGGCAACTTCACAGGTCTCAGATAGAATGACCTAGGCAGTCAAGATATAATCAGAAAAGAGTATGTGAGTAGAATGTCAAGGTAAATGGTCTTTTAGCCTTTGTGAGGAAGAGACAAGATCTAATTACCTATTGTGTTCTTACACTCAAGATGAATTTGCTTTTGTGGAGAATGAAATTCTGACTTTGACCAAGATAATGATGAATAGAAGTAGAAAATAAAATCCTTGGGTTTTTTTAGTAGTGGTTCAGAATTCAGCACAATAGGTTTATGACCTTAGTTCATCATCCAAATATTAAATTCCATTTAACCTTACGTAATTTCTAGGAATGGAAATTTCAATCTGATACCATCTCTTAAAAATTCACAGAAATTACAGTCCTTGATACACCTCTAACAGCTTTTAAACTACTTTTCACTTTGGGTGAAAACATGACACCAATTTGCTTTCATTGTGGGGCAATATTAAAAGTTTTGCCTGAATCTAATTACATTTTTCTACATCAGTCATTGATGGGGATAAACAAAGTTTTTGAGAGTGGGATTACTTTTTTTCCAGATACTCTCTGATTAAAAAAAAAAAAAAAAAAAAAAGCTATTTTAAAAGAAATGTTTTGGGAGTGGAATGTTTAAATATACATATAATCTTTGATCATATGTGTTCACGTATGGAAAGTGCTTGCAACACACCACTGTGACCTCAAACGAGATTTTCTTCTGATTTCCAGAAGATTCTTATGCTAGTTTATTCTTTCATTATGTTTTATTTTATATATAAGGCTTCACATAAAGATTCCATTACAACCTAGTGTTATATAATTATGAGGTAAATCAAGGTTTTCCAACCAACATATTTCTGTAGGCAATTGTATGGTCTAAGGTTTCACAGATTTTATGCACCATATGGAAAGATCTTTTTGTTCTTTTTTTTTTAAAAGTAAATTATAGTAATGAAATAGAACTTACAGTTTGTAGATTTTTTTTTTCCTCAATGCAGAAAATACATTATATTGTGTACTGAGATTCCTCTCATTCAAAGAACAGAAGCTAAGGAAGAAATCTATTTTTTAAAAATCAGTTAACACTAAAATATGTTTTTAGCTGCATTAAAAATGAACTGAAGAATAATTTTTGTGTGGAAGGAGTAATTCTGGGGTGAAAATATATCTTAGAATGTATCTGGAAAACTTAGATGCAGATTTGGCAAACTCAAGGATGGCATAGTTAAGAAAGCAGTTTGTAGAGCTCTTAGTATCTTGTAGACTTTCCCATTTCACTCAAATAAATACAGTGCCATTTCTGTCTTTAAGAATTCACTTTTAGAGCCACAGACCACTAAAAATATACTTGACCCTTTCTGTCACTGATGAGGTGAAGACAGTGATGCCTCAAAGTAGTATTACTCTACATGGATTCTAAAGTAGACCAAAAAATCTATGTGTAAAAAATTAAAATCAGTCACATGATGGACTGCAACCAAGAATTTAATACTGGATTTGATATAGATAATTGTGTTCACCTTTCAACTCTTCAAGGATCTTAAAAGCCAATGTAATTGTATGCTTTATTTATATTTATATTTATTTCCTTCTCAAAATGACTTTTCTTTATATCATAAAAGAGTATTTGTCCATAAAAATAAGATGCTGCAATTTTATATTTTATAACATGCTTTCATCCAAAATCTCCAAAAGAATAAAATGATAGGAAGCATTTTTTTATTAATTATTGCTAGCACCCTAATGGTAAACAGGAAAAAAAATGAAAAAAAGACCTTAACTGAAAAAGGGACTTTGTGATGAATCGTCCCTCTCCCTTTCAAAACAACAAATAAAAGAAAGAGTAAAAGGGAAGTTGGGTTTTTCTCCTTTAATTTTTAGACAGTAGGAGAAATTTCAGTTGATAGCATCAAAGTCTGAGTCCTACCATGATTATATTAAGTAGCTATCAGAACTAAAAGGCTTAGGAAGGCCTGTGCTATGTCTTAGTGGGAATATAATAACCTAAAGTACACTACGTTTGTTCTTTGAACAAGGAATTTAAGTCAGAATTTCCATTGTTTGACTCTGTTGAATTCAGTAAATTTCAGAGTGGTCAAAACAGAAAAAGAAGTCTTTACCTTAAGTCATCTTTGAACAACTTAATTTTATGCAGGGCTATTTTAGTAGCATTCTTAAAACTGCACTTTTCAAGATTCTTGGAAAACTCAATTTAAAATAAGCCTATTCAACTGGCATATGGCAGAAGGAAAGACATGTTTTTCTACTGTAAGATGGGAGTAATTGCAATATTTGACATATTTTTTATCTAGGATTTGTGGCCTTTAGTTAGATACTAAAGATCTTCAGAAAGTTAAATAAATAAATAACTGATTGGAAGTCTTTTTAAAGGACTGTTCTAATTAATTTGCCCAAATAATTTGATTACTTTTCTAGGACAGAGAAAATATTTTTTTCATTTTATACTATTTATTAGTAGAATATACTTTATGCCACCCATCTATGCAACATAAATAAGACTCAATGAAAGAATTTGAATCAGATTACAAATTGTAAAACCTATAGTCATGGTAATTTTGGGTGAACATTATATAGTATGTAGATTATGTGCACCTTTATGTATATGCTATAGTAATATCTGTCATGAGATATAAAGGATTTCCACCTTCCTTTCTTACTGCAACAACACAATCAATTGGTAAGCATGTAGAACGTAACAGGAAACAATTAAATTAGAACCATGCAACTGAAAACATATATATGCAAGAGCTTTATGGTATCAGAATAAAGCTTTTTTTAAAAATTTTTTTTTTCTTTAGAAAACACGCAAAAAAACCTGCACCCAAACACGGTTGCCTAATAGTGGAGGTTTTTGGGTTTTTTATGGATACAGAAGTTGGAAAACCAAGGAAATTGAGTTGTTTACTCTAAACCACATTTAAATCTCCTGCAAGTGTTATGTGCTAAAATCAGCATTTTTGACTTCTTAATCCAGATGCATGAATTATCTTCCCACAAAGAACAAGGAGATTAATGAAAACGTGTTCTGTCAGAACCTTGCTGATTTAATATCTGTTTAAATTCTGCAGCATATCTTGCTCTCATTAAACTGTATACACATGGTTCTTTTTTTTAATTTATTTTTTAAATATTTTTATTGAAAATCTTACATGTATGACTAAAAGTCATGGACGATATCTGTCAGTTCCATTACAAAATCTGTCATATATATATATATATATATATATAAGCCTATATATATATATTTCATACAACTAGAAGCAAATCTACTGAATTATGAAACAATGATTGTCTATTAAAAATGTAACTCAAATTAAGTATGTTGTAGATGATTACAATTGTTTTTCTTTTCTGTTGGAGCTGAAGGCCACTTTCACATAGTTAATTGATAATGCTGGGCTGCAAAAATTACAAAGCCTTAATGATAATTTCCCATACCCCAGCCTCACATCATTCATACTTTAGGATTTCAGTACAATGATCCTTCTCTCAGAAAAAAGTACTTTTAGAGTGAGCATCAACCTCTGTGGAGCACCTTCTGTTCACAAACACAATTTTGTAAACAATTCTGTGTACCTCTCAATAATTGCAGGCAGGTCAAGTCATTTCAAATTAGGTACAAGCAAAAAGTTTGCAGGAACACACTTGAATTTAGGAACTCATCTACATTTTATCTAAAGCAAAAAAAAAATCTGAAATAATATCTAAACCCACTATTTTACTGGAATATATGCCTTATTATCTAGTAATAAATCATGAAAGATGAAGTATAAATATTGCCAGAATCATAAAAAAGTTGTCCTATTCTAAGAAATCCTACTTCAAAATCATACAGTATATTAACCAACAATAGTTGTCTTTTTGTTTTGGCACTCCTGAACCAGCATAGAAATTATGTTTAGTGTGTTAACACCTTGGGGAAATAATACTTATGTGCAGCAGGATCTAAAGATGACTTCTGAATTTAGTAGTATTACATTGCTTAGCATTAGAAAAAAAAATAGAAAAATCTTTGATTCATCAGCAGCAAAAGAGAAGTGGAAGGAGAAAAGCAAGGTGTTTACAGTCTTTGAAGCATATAACATGTTTAAACTTGAAAATTAAATCTTGCATTAAAGACACTCCCAGCTACCTCTGCAGTCATCTTTCAAAAAATTCAATGTACAAATGTTTTCTTTAAATGTCTCAGATTCTGTAATGGCTCAGAAGAACAACTGCACATTCTTGGAGCTGTTCTCCTTTCTGTGAGATGAATGGTGGGTGGCATTGTTTACTGTAATTTCTCCACTTCCATGCTTCATTTCCTACATTTATCTGAGACTGGAGAAAAATCAGCATGTTCTGACAAGTCTAAAACCATGAGGCAGTAAAATGGTCCTGAATTTAGTGAAGATTGCTGTTCCAAAATAAATATAACACTTTATGTCAAACTATAATAAAAAAGGATAAATTCTCCTGTACAAATCAGAAGAGAGAATAAAAAATAGCAAATAGATAGCAACACCTTTTCTATGCCTACATGGGCATCACAAAACTTCCCAGCCATAAGACTACAACTCCATATTTATCATTTTATGTGGATATTAATCTACTTTGTAAGGTGATGACACACTGTGGAATTTCTTAGTACGAGCAAGAATTTCTCAAAATTATTGTCAAAAACTACCTGGAAAATTAGACTGATTTCTAATTAAATAGCTCTGATAACAAACAGGGAAGAAACAGAAATAAAACCCACATTTCCTGGGCTTTTGTTTGTTTTCATCAGTCCTTCCATATGCATACAGTAAAGAAAACTTGCTAAACAAAACTTTGCCTGTGTGAATACTATGTACTGTAATACTGAGTTATACATCAGAAAATTCATTTCTTCTTAAAACAGAGACTCTGTATTCTCTATATAGCAATACTGTGAAGGCTTCTACAGAGTATCACCAGATCACTGAGGTGACTGCATAACATACTCTTGAAAATGAGCTGCCTCTGCAGGTATTCGAGGGTTGCTATCTATTTGAACGTGGCTGAGCATTTCATTTTATCAAAAATGTCACCAAATGCTCATATTCTGTGTGGTCAGTGCAGTCCCTAGGACAAGTCTAACGAAGATATGTTCCACCAAGGCAAAAAAAAACAACCAACAAACAAAAAAACCTAAAACTTTAAAAATGGAGAAATATTTACAACTTTCCTCAGTCTGTTAGGTTGAGTTTTCTGTTTTAATATTCTTCAGTGCATTTTCAGAGAAAGGATCCAAGGCTAGGAGTATAAGCAGTCTGGTCCAGTCCCATACATATCTGCAAGCCTTTTAAAACGAGGGCCCCAGTCACTGAGGTAATCGTAGTTCTGGTCAGAGTTTGAGCTGATGGAATCTAAAGAGCTGAGCGACTCTGCCACCGAGCCGTTCCCCTCAAATGCGTACGTCTGCAGGGAGTCGTAGGGTGGCGCGCAGGGGTCCACGTCAGCTTCTTTTAGTCTTTCCCAGATAAATTCCCTAAAAATGACATTATCTGGGATGCTTTTAAAAGTTGGTCTGCTCAAGAACTGAATCTCAGGGGTCACGTCCCTTCTGGTCTTGGTGTCGCGCATGATGTTGAGGTTCCTCAAGGCAGCCATATCAAAAGCCTCTGTATCTTCTTCTCCACCACCCTCATCATCGTACCTGACAATGTTTTCTCTGATATCTCTCTCTTCATCAAAAATGAGGGGCTCTTTTTTCCGTCGCCTCATGGTGACAATCAGTAAGACAAGAACTGGAACAAAGAGAAACTAGAGTTTTAGCAGTGCTGAAGTTTTCTTGCATTTTTCCTAATGTTGGAAGTACTCATTCATTTATATGCAAAGACCCAAGGAAATAGCAAGCAATTTATGCTGTTAGATGTGAAAACTAGCAGATTATGAAATAACATTTAAACCATAAGCTTTTTAGGCACTAAAGAATCTATTTCCCAAATCATTCAGGATTAGTGTCTTCCTCTCTAATTCTAATATCCTATATAGGCTGCTAAATGTAAATTTCAATACTGGATCAGTCTGACTATGAAAATCTCACAGCCAACAAATTATAATAATTAATTTAAAAAAACCCCAAAAAACCCCACAAAAACAAAAACACCAAAAACAAAAACCAACCAACCAACCAACCTTTCCTGAACTCTTAAATGCCCAAGTGATATAAGCACATCCATAAATTGAGAGTATATAATTTTAAAATCATGATTTGGGGAGTGACTGGATTAAAGTGTATGACCAATACCTAATGAATAAAAATAACGTTTAAAAATTTTATTTTGGAGAACACCAAATTTTTAAGCAATGTGTAAAATAAGACTGTCTTAGTTCATGGAATAAAAACACCTCTGTATAAGACATCACTGTCCTGAAAAGTGCAAAGTACTGCACCTGAGATCTATGCCTTACATCTAATAAGAACTGCTAGGGTTAGAGTTTACTGGATGAACCAGTACTAGATATGTAATTGGTTATTTAATTTTAACTCTTAAAAATTCTTTCAGCTTGAAAGTTAGTGCTAAACTGCAGTGGCAGCCAAAAGCACTGCAAGAAATTAGCTCAAGGCTTCTCTCGTTCTAATACAGTTTTGGTAGAGAAACATCACTGGCGACACAAGAAATATGGAACCAATACTATGAATATTGCACCCATCTGTGGGACATGATGGAGTGTGAATCATCCTCCTGGAAAATAATTAATACTATATTGTAGCATCTGGATAACATTTGTTGAGTTAATGACACTCCTAGGAAATCGCAGGCATCACTATGATTGTAAAAATAACAGTACGTTGAAAAGTGTCATTCCACATTTAATTAATCTCATCTGATTTTATGATTATTTTTAATGTTAAGAATTGTCATTATATGCATTGATTATGTCTTCAATCTTTACTTACAGTGCCAATTAAATGCTGTAGAAACATAAGGAAAAGCAAAAGCTAAAAGGTGATAGAGATAAAATTAAGCTTGAGGTTCCCTAGGTATTTCCTCCACAAATTGCATGATGTAGGACTACCATTCTTGAAAGCCTTTTCATGGAGGTATCTTAAAACCAGTATCAATCTAGTCATTGTGAGGAATGACTTTATATTAGGATCACTTGACTAGAATAAACCAATAACTTGTACCTGCAAGAAAGCTGCATATATCTACAGATATTATGGTACTATTTAGAACTGGCTGAGGTGGGAGCTGCCTTTCTGCATTATTTTTATTTCCTTTGAGCCACACATATCTAAAAATAAAACTGCAACTACATTTTTTTCCACCTAAAATTTTTGACAATTATATTAGGCAACAATTCTGTCCTCTTTTCTCAGTGGCTACCAAGTACATCTTCAATAATCCATCTACTAATAGATGTCTCGTGACTATGTTACTACATAAGCAGCATCACCCTTTCACGTTTTTTGCCCCTGGCATCTACCTGATTCATCCTTTATGTATTGAATTCAGAAGCCACGAGTCTGGGGCATTTTGCTTTGAACAATATTTACATAAGCAGTTTAATAATATGAAATATTGACCTTTAAAGTGACATTTGGGAAATTTCAGAACATTCTGATATTTGTATAATACAAATTAAGCTGTGAATTATATGGCAGAGAATATAAAATTGTGATCAGATACAATTGTACTCCACTCTTAATGTTTTTCCTGATTGTAAAAGATATTTTAAAATGAAAAGTAGCTTGTTGACAGTACAAATAGATATTTTAACCATGATTTCTATTGACATAACTTCTTTTTAATTATTATTTTTAACCTTTACTGCCATATTTTTATTGCCATATAAGTAAGCAGCTAATCATCTACTTTACTCAAGTGTAAATGCATTTTTACTCTACCATCCCTCTTAACATAGTTAATGTTGAAAGTTAAAGACATGCTAATAAGTGTAAAATAAGAAACTTAGTAGGAAGGTCTGCCTAAAGGTACAATAAAAATCAAGATACAATGAATGTTTTATATAGTGTTCCTTCTACCTCTCACACTCGCTTGAAGCCAAGAAAAATATGGAGTCTTTCTAAAGGTTAAATATTTTAGCATTTAGATGACTTTATAAGATTATTAATTTCTAGCCTTTCCAACAGCCATGAACATAAAGTTTAACCTCTAAATGAACAAAGCTTTAGCTGCATTGCAGGAGCTTCAGATATGAATACAAGCCCTAAACAATTTTCACTGCTATCTAAATCAAATGCAAATGGTTTCAAAGTTTTTGGTTTGTTTTTTTTTTTTTCATTTCTCATTAAGTCATGGTGGGTTTTTATTTCCTACATTTATGACAAAATCAGAGATTAAGTTAGTAATTAGGGACTGTCTGAACTTCTAAAAACCTATTTTCATGATTCTTTGAAAAGAAATAATACAGTGGAAAACCTTTAGGCACATATGAATTGCACATTGAGGGCACTACATTGGCTCCATACTGATACACCCAACTCATATTTAAGGAGATGAAATGGCAATACAGATTTTGTATGTGATGTAACAAATAAATCAATCGATATTTTAAGCAACTAATTATAAAGACTTAATAACCAGAATTAATAAAGACAGATTTAAACCAACCTTTTAATTCTTCTGATTTACCTAAATTTTTAAAAATATTGATTTCCTTTAATAGGTAAAATAGCCAAGAAAAAAAGTAGTTTGTCTTTATATTAGCTGTGGTAATACACAGTCTTATCCTTGTGCCTAGTATATATTTAATGCTAGTGTTTGCAGCTTCAGTGCACCCAAATGAGTCTTTAAACAAGCACTTTCAAATGCAAGAGTAGATTTTTGCTTTGCCACTTTTCAGTGTGCTTTCTGGAATTACCATGAAATTTCCGTTTTGGTGTGATCTGGTAATAAGTCAGGTTTAGTTCACCTGAACATATTTCTCTGGGTTAGTACTAATTTTTCCTTTTGTACTCAAGGCAACTGCAACATAATTGTAAGGAAGCCACAAAAGTCGTGAGACACCCTGAGGGAGAAGGCTACATGCAGAGCTATACAGAAAGGCACAGAGCTAAATCACAAGCATTACCATGCTTTGTATACACTACAGCCCTAAGCCAGGAATTTACTATAGCAATAAGCCACATCAGCTGCAAGGAGATCTGCACACTGATTTGTGCCTTAGGTGTGTCATGATTCATAAAGCTGATGACTGGGGATCCTCAGCCATCTAAGCAGCACACTAATAACCTATTTAGTTATACCTTGCAGTTGCCAGTACAGTCAGATAAGGTTTGGGGATTACAGAGGCCAAGACTCAGGAAACTTGAATTTAATTCCCACTTAACAAGCTTCTCTTATACCTGTTGTTTAATCAGTTTGGACTGATATTTGCAAAGTGACTCTGACCTTTAAATACCCACACTGAGTGACCCTAATCAGTTCCCTAACTTTCAGAAAACAGCTGCTGCATTTCATCCTCAACCACTTTCTGGAGGTGTTGCTTTGGGTACCCCTAGTTAAATGTTCTCCCTCAGTTACACATTAATCACTTTTAAAAGTGCAAGGACAAACCCTATATATAACACATAGTCACATTCTGTACACATTATACCTATTTAGAGAATAGAATTCTGATGACTAGCACAGTTTCTTCTTGTTTAAAAATCACAGTTATTTGTTCCAGTTTAATTTGGGTTTTGCAGGTATTTTGATAATGATAGCAAATTTTTTTTTCAACTGAAAACAAAATTATTTAAAGCTATATTTTCAAGTTTTATTAATATATTATTTATTCCTGTAAAATCTAGTGCCACTCCAATAGGAAGCTTTCTTCAGTCTTTCTAAGAAAATAGGTGACAGCAATAGATTATATTCAGGAGTATGAAACACAAAAAATAATGAAGAAGTATTATGCCAATCTAGCTTTCCATTGCATCAATACAAAGAAAATACTTAACCTCTCAAATGTGATTAGGCTATCTACAGGTGAATATTCTGTGTGTGTGATTTTATGTAAACATTTTATGCTAAACAGCTGGTACAAAAGCAATTACTGTTTTTGGAAGATGCTAACTGAAAAACAAATTACCTTGAATTAAATTTCCATATAATTTTCAGAAAAGGTAAAAATTTCCTACTTACTTTCCTTAAAATTATGTGCCGTCCAAAATTAATCAAACTATATTTTGATATGCTTTTTTATTATTTTTTTTTTAGATTTTTTCTTTCTGTAAAACTTAGCCTTACTGCATAATTGGAAAGCTGTTTTAAGTAATTAAAAAAGTACTGGAATTTTCTTGTGAAATAAAATTTAAAATTTAAACTCTGTCAGTCAGTATGAAGACAGATTTTGTTTTTAAATGTTTTTAACTTTTAAAAATTAGTTTAGTTTGAAAAAAATAGTCTATACCATGTTATATCCAATATCATAAAGGAGTGTGATTTATGTTTATGAATAATCTTCCTTCTTAGAGACAGTGAAATCATTGTGCTTATCTAAAATTGATTAATTAAGTAGAAGCAATAACACTAAGAAATCCCACTGAGATAATTTGGGTCTTGGTAAAGAAATGGTTAGATATCAGCCATAGGGATGTATGAGGCAAGATCAAAAAAGCATATCATACTAACTTTAAGAAACTAAGAGATGGTTGAGAATTCAAGACCCTGGTGCCAGAATGGATGTATTCATTCCATCTATGCAGATTTCATGCTTTCTCTGCTTTACAGCTGGCACCCCACATTAAGATGACATTGATTAATGTGACTGGATTTGCATTGCATGTAATCTTGGGTTAGAAAAAGATATTGATCCAGTAGACTGTATTCTCTTTTCACTGATAAAGTCTTACAGAAAAATGTGCATCTCTTGTCCCAGTCCTGGAACCACTTGCCAACAGCTGAAGCCTGTTTTTCATGCTGTACTAGTGGATCTTCAGCATTTTTCTCAGGAATGAATGCAGAGAGCAAAAGGGAAAAAGAGAATTCCTAGAAAACTACCATGCAGCTGGTCCCAGAAAACATTTTCTAGGGGCAAACGAGAGACGAAAGGCTCAGGGACCAGACAAGCCTCTGGGTTTCACTGGGTATCAGTGATGCTTAAGTACCTCTTCCTTGTGAACACTGGCATAAGGCGGAGACTAAAAGAGGATACAGTACCAAAGTGCAGCTCTCAAAGCCAGGGTTGTCATACAAACCTGTTCCTACAAGCCTAACATGTTCCTGAAGCTTTGACCTGTACTCAAAAGGAACAGTTTAGACTAGAAGTGATGATACATGGCACATAAAAATGTCTTTTTGGATAAACAATGCTGATGCCTTCAGACAGATGACTTTGGAAACCCAAAGTCTTTGACAAATAAAATCAATGGTGAGGTGCTAATATGCAAGATTTTTTTACCAAACCCTTGTTCAGGTCACTTTAAAAATAACTGAAACATAAGCTCAAGTTTGTTGGTTTATTGGCTGTATTTGACCCCTGGTGTACCAAGTAGAACAAGCAAGTTATTTGGTGTCAACATGCTGTGTTTCCACTCAATGGTCTTCTTGCAATCCTACTGCATCTATTTAAGAAAAGTTTATGACCAGACCAAGCTGCATGGTACCTACAGAAGTTTCCTATGTAATCTTCAGAAATGCACTTTTCATGTATAACAAAAATGGTGACATTTCATTTTGGGATCAAGTGAATTGCTATGGTTCCAGGACTTTTACTTCTAAGTATATTGGACTAAAGTTTAAAGCGGGTGTTTTTTCACTGATACTAATGCTAGTTGATATAAGGGAATATTTTTATATATTTTTGAACTCTAACATTTAGCTTCATGTCCAAATAAAGTTCATTTGTGTACATAAATTGGCTAGAAATGCCACTGGAGAAATGGTATTTAAAAATGTTCATTAAAACTTTTGGCAATAATTCCCTTCCATTTCTTAAACCTAGGCCTAACCATGTGTTGAGTGAGAATAAAGTCTTATGGTGTTAGATTTTTTTATGTCACAGAGATAGAAAACTTAGAAATGCCACCTCCTCTATATATATATATGTATGTAGCTACTGAGTAAGTTGGTTGAGTTCATTGCAGTGGTAGTGATTTTTATTATTCTGTAGAAAAAGTATGCAACTAGTTTTTTGTTTTGGAGTCCTTTAGAAATATTTTAGCAGAGGGTACATTTCCTTCTAATGGTTTCCAGCAACACAAATCAGGCTGCAAAAGAAAATATATCTATACATGGTAGAAATACTGCCATGAATAGAAGTTTGGACACAAGTCTCTTGATTTGACCTATCCAAATTACTTTGATAAAAGTGGCAGATAAAGCACAACTGGATTATTCCAACATAAGAAGACTGTAGTTTTCTCCCTTTCCTTAGACTGGCAAGTACAGAAAAGGAATAGAAAAACCTCTTAATCGATAGAAATATTGATGAAAATTCTTGTGTAATTACCCTTGTTTACATATGAATTTTCAGACAAAAAGCAAAACTTCATTTTTGCTTACCTTATCCTTCATCTTTATTTCTTGATTTGACCCTTTACTCTCTCATTTACTGTTTAATAACTAGGTACCACATGCTAGGCAAACTAGGATTTTGACACCATTCCATTCTTTTCCACTGCCTTTTATCTAGTTGCAGTTTCACTGCTCAACATAAAACCCAGCTGTGGTACCATTTGCAGGAGTAAAAAAGATCACTCTGTAGATAATTAATGTCAATTAATTATAATTCTCATCAGGAAATTGCATCTGTTTTATTTTCTGAATATCTTTTGTTCTATGCAAATAAATGTTTAAAAACAGTTATGCCTGTGCGAAAGGGACCTATTGATACTGGTTATATGGTGAGTATGCTAAACCTAATACTTCCATTAACTGCATTGTCTGTCTCTTAAATATTGCATTTGATGCAAGTAATTTTTTTTCTTTTACTGTTATTTCTTATATCTGTTTGGAGGCAGCTTGATATAGAAACAAAGTATCTAAATTGATAATCCAAATCTAATGGTTTTTTTCGGTGTTAATGATACAAAATGCTGTTCTTTCTTGAATACTATCTGTGCCTGTTCACAGAAATCAGGGAGGAGGGGAATGTTGAAGCTTGTGTATTATGGATGTATTTTTTGGTACAGTACATTGAATGGAAAATAAGGGTAAAAGAAAGAAGACATACCTAGCAGTGTCAGGACACAAGCCAATATTGCTATCAGGGCTCCAGTGCTAAGTCCTGCAGGCAAGATATATGCTTCTGCATTGCATGTCTGAGCAATACCATCTGCATCACAGTCACAGACCCTGATGGTGAGAGTATTAGTGCTACTAAGTGAAGGTGATCCACTGTCCACTATGAATATTGGCAAGTAGAAAACAGACTGTTCCTGTCTTCGAAACCCATTTCTTTTGGTTAATACTGTCGCAGTATTATCTAGATAAAGGAATAAAAAGACAGATTATAAAATATGTGACTTTTCTAAAACAGAAGCCTATGAATACTACAGCCTTCTACTTAAAGACTTCATAAAAACATTCATATTATTTCAACAAGTTTACCTTTCACAGTCATATATTTTTGAAGCTGTAGAGGTAAGATCATCTGTGAAATGATACACAACTAAACAAGAAGATTTCTATTTTCAACAGAAGAATATTTAAAAATGCAGAGGTCCACTTTTTTTTTTTTTTTTTTTTTTTTAGCTAAGCTCACGTTTTCACAGTCTGGATAGACAGCTGAAGATGAGATCATTATGAAAAGAAAAAAATACCCTTCAGTGATAGGATTAGGTATCCAAATACATGTTTCCACTTAATTTACAAGCATCTATTTCAATTATTTACAGATCTAGATATCTATTAATTGAGGCAATGACCATGTTAATAGCAGAATAAGTTCTGAAAATCAATGAAACATTCTTTTGAATTCAAAAATATTCCAGTCTTTGAACAATCAAGGTAAGTGTGCATGCAACAAAGACATGCTGTTGTTTTCAGACTCTTCTGAGATTCAAGATGGCTATTATAATCAGTCTAAAGTGTGTAGTTTGACACTGGTCTGAGTTGCGTGACTAAAAAGCTTGTGTGTTTATGTAAACTCACTGTGTACAACACAGATGCAGAGTTCCTGAGAGGTAAGGAGTTACATCCCCCATGATGCACAGAAATGTTCATTCACTTGGTCTATCTATTTACTTACCTGTCTATCCATAGACAGATTTATTGGTAATCAGTAAGGTTATCTTATTGTGTCATCTATTATGATATATCTGGCAAAATATGCAAACACCTCTTGATATAACATCACATGAAAGATGAATAAAATTAGCTAATATAGAATGAGATAGCTATGGCTGTGTCATGTGCCTCCACTGATTTTACAGGCACTAATATTACTTTTATCAAATTATAAGTTCTCTGGAAGAGGGTCTCTTTTCATGAACTGCTTTACAGTTCTTATGATGTCAGATTTCTTAAAAGTCCTATTCTAATGCACTTTTATTATTTTGATCATTGCTACTCTTAGTCTTCAGTTTTAAACTGCAAACTGTTCATATGAAGAAAATTAAGCATTTCATTAACTAACTATTCATTAATAAGGCAATAAAGACCTCCTTGAAAGAAATTTATTAGGTCACACATTATGCTTACTGAATATTATTCAAAGTGAGCCTGTGCAGTGTCCTTCAGTGTCCATATGTTTGTTTTTCTTGTTTAACTAATAGGATGACTTTGTAGCTCTGGTTGAGTACTGATCCATAAAAGAGCAATGCAATATCTATTTAGTTCTGTTTGCTACAGCTAATAGCTAAACTGCCTGACATGTGCCCAGCTGCTGTATTGTTCAGTGCAACTAATGAGGGCAGTAATTAGACTGTATTCTCAGATATTTTAACTAAAAGAAATGGAATGTCAGTGGGATTCTTCGAGGAAACACAAGAAGTCTGTGCAAATATTATAGGCAGCTTTCATTATCAAAAGCATTCTTCAAAAGGGGATATGCTTAGTTAATGAAAAGATGTGGTTTTTAAAAACAAAACAAAATCCCCACAAATCACAAAACATCATCTATTGTGCACTCATTTTTTATGCCCTGAGTTATATTAATAAGACATGAATTCCTGGACATTTTTCAGTCATTGCCACAAGGTGAAATCTAATTTAGATAAAACTCTAAATACACGGAAAAAATGTGAAGAGTGACTGATGAGGGGAAAATGAAAAAAAAAAAAGTAAAGGAAAGATTTAAAGATTTGATGCTGCTCTGTTTGGCTCAAGGCTTTAAATGACTCAAACAACAGCTTAATTCCTTTGACAAATAATCTACAGATAAAATTATTTGGCAGGATGATTGCAGTTTATGTCCTTATCAGAACAGAAGTTTATGTAAGTCATAATAAGCATGCTGCATTGAAAATGGAAGGTGCTAATGGTGAATATTTACCAAATCAAAATTTTCTTACCTTTGTTGTCCTGCAATGTAAAATTGTGGTTATTTGCTGCCTCTGCTGTTAGACTGAAGTAGAACTGATGGCCGTTTGGTGGGTCATCCTTATCAATTGCACTAATTTTTTGGATCACCTGTTTTGAGATACATCAGGGTTTCCTTGAAGCATATGTACATGTTCATTACATAACCCATCTGTTAACTATCAAAACACCAACCCTCTCTCAAGTTCTAATCATCTTGCATTTTGGTTTCCTAATCTCCTAAGCATGTAGAGACTGCTCATGTGTGACTCAACTCTTTACATGTACCAAATTTATTGGCCAAAGCAATGCTCTGCAGGGTCTGGGAGAAAATTAAGTCCTGTCATTCACCAGAGCTTGGAGTAATAACCTGCATAGCAGTGGAAAAAGTGTATCTTCTGGACAACTCTTAGTGTAGCTATCAGTGGCTGCAATCAATGTTGTAAACCTTCACAAGGAAACTGTAATTTTTTTGAGGGTTTTAATTCCTGTACTTTTTGTTTATAATATAATGAAAAACAGAATGGCACATCATAAGTATACTATTGTTTTCTGGAACTTAATTACTATTTTTTTTTTAATTTCATTTTCTAAAATTCTGTCAAAATTCACCTGTAAAGAAAGTGTCACCACCACTTAAAATATGCAATAATTAGAAACTCCAATTCTCTGGTCCAGTTCTGATCAGAGAACAGGGAAAACAGACAGGTACAACAATAAAAGCATGCATAGTCTGTGTTTCTTATGGACACAAGCTAATAAAACTAGTGGCTTTTTATCAGAATTTAAATTATGAGGTGATTTTGGAATGTGCAATAAAAGTCTACCACAGGAAAAAAAAATAAACTGGGAGAAGGCAAAAAAAAGGCAAAGTCTTCCAGGAAATATATGAGATCTATGCAAGTGCAACATCTACTAGTTTTCAGGAAGTGGGAAGAGAGACTGAGAAAGTACATGTATTTTGTGAGGTCTTCCATAGTAGAGAGGAAAAGGCCAAATATGAGGGACACCAAGGAGAAACAACAAGAGATAGATTTAGTTAAGTCTAGAACCACTTGGAAGATATTTGGCAGTTGAAACCATAGAAATAAAGAATAGGAATATATTCGCCTTGTGGAACTGTGTCCCTAAGGTCCAATTTTCCTAGGGGGATTAAAAGTGTGTACTTGTTTTTGGAATGGTGGGCATTTAGTCTCAGAATAACCTTTGCGTTACTGCCTCCCACTTCCCACAAAAAATAGGTGAGGGTATTCTCAGTATCATTCAAAATTAGGGTTAAGCAAAATGTATAAGTTATACAAGTGAGAAAGCCAGAGATTTTAACACTACTTTCAACCAATAATTTTTATACATGAGTCTTTTTTACTATTTGCTTGTACTATTCATCAGGGCCTCATTTCTACTGTTATAATATGATTTTTCTCCATCTTAAAGCTGGAAGGCTTTCATAAGGAATGGCTGATTATCTGGTAAAAATAAACATAAAACCTATCAAGACTTACCTGACCAGGCTGAGCATTTTCACAGACAGTTGTCTCATACTCCATGGCAAACTCAGGGGCATTGTCATTGATGTCAAGGATTGTGATGGCTACGTAGCCTCTCCCAATCTGTGCTGGATTCTCTATAGAAAAAAGTCCAATAAAACAATTAAGAGGAGATTCTGGCAAGTTATTCTGAAGGTCATTAGCTTTTTCAATTGTATTCTTCTTTTGGATATGCATGTCAAATCAATTATAATACCTCCCTCAAATATAAAGGAAGCTCTTGTCTTGATCTTCTGGACCTAAATTTACGTGCTTCAGCTGCTTCAGTTAACCTAAGATTTTACTTTCAGAATCTAACTCACTAATCACAGCACTGAATCAAATCACATGGAAGGATAAGAGCAAGAGATATGTAAAATCACCGCTAGCCAGAATATCATTACTCATACTGGGAATAGCATGATTATTATGGGTTAAACTTTTTATTTTATGAACTTTAAATGGATCAGAAGTCAAAACCAGAATTTTATCAGCTATGTGTAAGTGAAGGCTGCCTTCTGAAGGCAGCAAATTCCAGAGTGTTTAAAGTACACACACAACTAAGTATTTCAATACTGTCATTAATATGTTGAACATCTTAAATATGAATCACGTCCTCAACTGATACACATCTCGAGCTAAACTATGAGTATGTTCAGTGTCCAATGTAATAATTAAATATATAATTATTAAAATATAATTAAAAAGTAATTATATTTTGGACTAAGCACAGGGATATCAGTGAGTGCAATATTTATTTTGCTTCACTTTTGGAGCAGGAAAAAGAGTTGTTACAACCTTTTTTTTTTACCAAAAATGTTGATATTAGTGTTACAGCGGAAAAAAATGAAAAACTTTTCAAAACTTCAAAAATGTATCTATCTTTTTATAGTGTATTGCGACCACATTTTAATAAATATTTTACTCATCCAAATGTAAGTCACAAGGTGGGGTTTTTTTGTTTGGTTTTTGTACCACATGTGAAATACCAGAGAAGCAAGCCATTTTTACACCAACCAAGCTTATTGAAAACCGAGCAAGGATGAATATAAATTAAAGCAGTACAAGTTTTCACTTGTGCTCCTAGACTTTCATTTGTGTCAGGTGTGCCCCTTATCTGCCTCACCAATTTTGCTACCATCCAGGAAATTTTTTGTTTTGCATTTTGGGATTTTTAGACCAAAATTCTATATATGATAATACAAGAGAGATTCATAAAGACACTAAATGATAAATCTTAATTTTCAGGTTAAATGTTAGATTAAGCTCACTGAAATCAAGAAGTGATGATTTTTACAATAGCAAGACAGAGAACTTATAACTTTTTTATTATCACAGCCCAAGAGAGTAGTAATAAAATTTGAAGATATGAATTCTTCAAATGTAAAAGCACTTCACAAAATGTATTCAAAGCAGAACAAGTTTTGGTTTGAACCTGCATCAGAAGATTTCTTGTATCCATTTGAAGCATTACATTTTTTAAACACTTTTCATCTTACACCAGAAAAAAATACCAATTACAAAATAATTTCTACAGTGGTATCTTAGAGTTAGGAAAATGAAACCACATTAACATTCACATCCCCTTTTCTTTATACCTACTAAGAATGCTGTGGTTGACCAACAGCAATCAACTCTGAGTGCCCTCACTGAGATGGGGTAACAACTCTCCCCTATTTCCATATCATCTTTCCTGTAATAATTAGTGTGAGAATGCTGCCTTAACATATTTTATCTTCCTTTGTACTTGTATTTCAGAAGACAAAATAGTACATAAGGTGTGAAGCAAATGAAAGAGCAAAGTATTTAAAAATTTTTATATTATACAGATTTCTTTTACATTAAGTAATATGTTATTTTTATTTGCAACAGTTTGCAACTGCCAGAATTTTTCGAAATTAAGTTCATCAAAACCAAGCCTGAAGCTTTGCACATAAACTGTAGATAAAAATCTTTCTATGGATACTTACGACTTTCCATGGCCAAAACTGTGATATTATGAACAGCATTAGTTTCCCTGTCCAAAGATTTGGCAGTTGTAATGACTCCACTGTTGGCATCAATATTGAAATACCTTTCCAGGTCTGTGTTTCGATCTATTGAATACCTAGAGAAAAGAATGAAAGAAACTTTTCATTTATTTTCAATTACAGCTTGTAAAAATATTTCACTGATTTCTTATTAGAGGGAAACTGTTTCCACTTTTTCCTTAGCTTGAGCATTGCTCAGTCCAGTTTCCCTGGGGCATTGAGAGAAGCAAAGCCACATGCAAAGGAGAGAGGATTGCACAGTGATTTTTGCTGACAGTGGTGGGCTCCACTCCCACAATGTCAAGTGAGGTTGTAGGTATTCCTCTGTCTTTTCTTTCTTCTTCTCTGCTGTAAAGCAAACTCAGGAATTAATCAAAGAGCATCCTCCTGAGAGCCAGCTAAGGAAAAGGTGAGTTGGAATTTGCTATGAGGCTGTTCCAGCAGGCACTGATCCCATGGGGGCTGGCAGCCTGAGTCTGCACTCAGAGCTTTCTATCCCCAGCAGAAGAGCCCCTGAGTCACCCAGAGCTGCAGGGGAAGGGGAAAAAAGGAAAGATGATGCAGACTAGGGTCAAGAGATTGCATGTCATCACTGTCAGCCCACAATGCTTTACTGCCATTAGACAAACACAGGCTCATGCCCTTAACTCTGGCTTAACATATCTTTACCTCCCAATTTGTTTTAGGAAGGGGAGCTCCTTAGGAGCTCCTTAGCAAACTGAAAATAGCACAAGAGAAAAGGTCAAAACACCTGTGGGGGATTTGCTTATATCCCTTTTGAGAGTAAGGGACAGTTGATTAGGCAGATTTAGATTTACAGCTGGAATATTCTTGACATTATATTTATTATTGGGTCAGATTCCTGCACTCTCATTTAGGTCAAGTATGTACTTCAGAGCACTTCCCTGCACTCAGGATGAATTAAAGTGTCTGAACCAGACCAAGTGTGATCATTGCAATTACTGACAAACTGATGATATGTTATATTATTGATGTAACATAAACCACATTTCTTGTGCAACATGGAAAGAAAGAATTATGCAAGACAAAAAATCCGACTTCCTAGATACAATGATCTTATGAAACAATTTGTTTGTTCTGTGTTGTAATATACCATCTCCTTTTCTGTATTACTGTGTTTTATCTATCCCTCTTAACTGTATAATCGAAGTGCAGAGCCTTGTTACATAATTAGAATTGTTTTACTGTATTATGTCACAGTGAGAGAGAATAACAAGTTGTAACAACAACAGCAACAGCAGTTTTTGTGGATTACTGCCTTCCCTCTTTCACTTTTTCTTTTCTTCTTTCATTTTGTCTTAACTGTAGGCCATTTTTCACTTTCTTTTTTTCCAGCACTGCTGTTTATTTGGTCAGTAGTGCTCTACAGCTGCTTTTTGGCTGGCAAGTTTCCCCATGAGACTATACCTTTCACCTCTGCTATGTAGTCAATCTTGGCAGCCTCATAGTTGAGATTCAATCTCCTGCCAGATTTCCCTTAGAAATCCTTATATCTCCCAATTATTAAGACTATCACTATGCAACTTGAAGAGTCAAAGGATGAGGAGAAAGAGAAGGAGAAGGAGGAGAAAGAGAAGGAAAAAAGGAGGAGGAGATGAAGACGTGAGAAAGACAAAAATGAAGAAAGAAGTAAAGGAGGGAGACAGGGAGGGAGGAAGGGAGGGACAGAAAACAAGTTATATAAATTGGATGACAGACCCTTATGAAACAACAAGAAAAATAATTTTATACAGAGGAAGAAAGCAGTTTCCCTTATTTATAAGCATTGCATCCATACTCAAATTCTAGAAAAAAATATTTTAAATACATTTAATCCTTTAATTCCTCACAGCCATAGTACTTGAAAATCTTTGAGCTGCAGGAGTTTTAAATCCTTTAGTTAAGCTAGTTCAAACATCAATAGTTCTCTGGTCCTTATTTTCCTTATTTCCTCTCCTCTTATTTTCAAAACATTTATTATTTTCCCTAGCCCTTGGTATTTTCAAGGTTCTGTGTCTGATCTTGTAATTTTAGCATTCTCTGAATTGTAAAAAACCTAGTTTTAATCAGTATTGATATAATCCCATGTTTGGAAGTTGGAATACTTATTTATAGATTAATAGTTTTAATTCCTTAAACAGATCATGAAAAGATTTATGCATTAATCCTCCTTAACACATTCCAATTTTAGGTGAACTTGTCTCTGATGTATCATAGTGTATGTAGAACAGTTTTAAATTATATGATCTTTTAGTACCTTTGACCATGTATATAGCAGATTCACAAGAATATAGCTAAATCCTCAATACTTTCCTTTTTTGCTCTCCCTCAGATTTCAAGAAACTTTGAAGCAGAAGGAATCTTCAAGATGTTAGCAGGTGATGTAATTACTTTTTATGCTGGAATTGTAAAAATTAACCAGATCAAGGCCAAAAACCTCATCTTTATGTTTACAAAGGAGTCAAAGGCATTCTAAGCATGTGTTAATGGAACTGTGTTTAAGCCTATCCTAAATTATTCTGGTAACCAGATATTAAACACCAGATGCTAGCATCAGTGCCAGAAAATACTGCCACAGCAAAGATAAATTTCACAAGTAAATCCATGCCAAACACTCATCTAGGACTTGTTTATACATGATAGGAATCAGCTATTTTGAATATGTAGCAAATATATAATGAAAGAGATGGAACACTTGCATCACCTCTAGGAGTGAAACATATGCTTAACTTTTGCAACATAAGATCTGTACTTTAGAAGTTACACTAGACTCCCAAGTTCATTTTCAATGCATGAAAGGAAAGACTTAACATTACCAAAAGAAGTGACACCCAAACAAAGATCTTTCTGATGTATGCCCAAAGTAGCAATAAAAACAAATTAAACTAAGCACTAACTTTTAATTGTGTATTAATAACTCTGTGGTGTTTAAATTCACAGAGTTCCTAAGTTATAACCATTACTCTCTACATCCTTCGTGTGTTCCTTTGAGAATTAATATTACTACTCTGCATAAGAAAAATAACAAGTAGCTCATTACTGGTTTAGCTAAGGTGGTGAGTCTTTGCCCTTGAGCTCTGACCTTAGATGCAAGCAAACATAAGATTGAGAATTTGTGTTCTCACAAATTCTTACAGTTTCTGAATGATCTTGGAAATTATATAGTGGAAAACTTGCCGCTTTTTCAGACACTGAAGACAAAGGAAGAGGGTCTTGACAGTTTATGAATCTCCAGTGACCATACCTCTTCCCATTCAAATGGAAGATATTTGGCTGCAGCAAAATTTACAAAACCAAAAGCCTTTAACCATCCTGACAAGAATGGGATGCATCTCATCCTGTCCACTTCTCTCATGTAAAGATTTTTTACTAATGTTTCCTGCTCTGGGACCTCATCTCCAGTTTTCCTGTGGGAATTTATGTCCTATTACATTCTGATTCCTAGGGCATATAGACTAGGAATCATTAGTCAAGTATGCATGGATATAATAGGTATAATCTTTGATCCTTGTTGATTTAAGAGAACATAATTTAGTTTAGATAGTAACAGACTCTTCCTAAGCGAATATCTGAATCTCCCTCTGCAAGGGAATAAAGCTTATTAATTACTTCCGGTGTAACCAAAACCTCTCCCACCACAAGATGAACAGCTTCAATGCAAAGGCTGTATAAATAGTTACAATTTACAATTACCTGACAGGACTATTTGAGGCATCTGGATCATGGGCTGCTACAGTTCCAATGATAGTGCCAACCTTTGCTGCTTCAGACACCACCATGGAGTACAGACGTGAAGTGAACACAGGCGGCTCATCAACATCTTCTACAATTATCTTCACTGTTGTCATGTCACTGAAGGGCCCCAGACTCAGAAAACGAGGGTCAACATGCATATTGGCTGCTTCTATCCTCAAGGTATAGCTTGTCTTAGCTTCAAAATCCAGCTCCTATACAAGCAAAATTATTTGGAAATGTTATTATTCATAATAACATCTTGACGCAAAACTGTTTTGCTTAAAACTTTCAGTTATGCTTTAAATATAAAATGAAATTACCTTTGCCATTTGTATACAACCAGCATAGTTGAAAGAGCATAGTTCATTTTTAGCTTTCTCTAAACACTGTTTGCAGGGTCTCACTAGTGAATATTCTGCAATGACTTTAGTGATAAAGATAGTTCTACCTTGTGAGTGAAACAAAATTTTCTATAACTTCCATGAGGACCAGATTCTCACTGATTATTTCACCATTGTAAATTAATACTTATTTTTGTCTTATTATAATTTTGTCCTAGTTAATGGCAAATACAATGTGACATATTACCCAGACAAGAACTCAACACAATCTTTACAGGTTACTTACAGGTGAAAATTGTGTGTGGGATTTTTTTGTTGTTGCTGTTTTGTTTGAAATTTCTTTTTTAATTCATTGTTTTTTGCATAGTATTTGGACTGAATAAACAATTTTTTCTCCAAGCTCTTAGAAATCTGGGTAGAAAATGTGACAATGACTTAAATGACACTGTTTATATCAGAATATTTTGTGCTGAAATACAGCCTGAAGATTGTTTTGGTTTGTTTTGCTTATTAAGCAAAATACACTTTTTTTTTTTTTTTTTTAAATACCTTCCTTCTGCTTTAATATTCTTCAATGGAAGTACAGTTTCTTTTCAAATACATACTGCATTAGAATCAAAAATTACCCTCCACAACAAAAGACATGTCTTTAATCTCAGGCTATTCAGACTCTTCAGAAAGAAAAAAAAATTATTTGAGGAAAAAATAAATTTAGCTCACGGGCTGTTACAGAAAGAAATCATCAAGTTAATATTAGAACCAATTACATCATATCTATATCTTAGTTTTTCAACTTGCACCAAACATCCAGCTAACTATTCCTTTGTAATTCCAAGTTTAATCATTGAAAACAGCAGCAAAATACTGAAGCACTTCTAAAGCCTGTCTGGTTACTCAACTATGTCTTCAAAATATAATTCTGAGCGTATAAAACAGATTAAAAATGTTTTTCTGCAGTTCTGCTACTGAATAGATCGCAGGGATCTGAGATGTGCTTGCAAATTAATCCTCCAGCATCTGCAAAACATTCCAGTATTCACTCAGAGGAGCAGCAGAGGTGAACCACACATCTGTTGACCTACAAGGGCCTAAGTTCTCCATCTAGTTACAGTCAGATAAATCCCAAATGAGCATCTTAAAGTCAGTGATTATGTTGATGCTATAATACAGCTGCAAACATTTCAGATTTAAATATGAAAAATGAACTGCAGCACAGCATACTCAGAAAGGCACTGAACTTTTACTAACTCTGTGTGGCAGCAAAAGGCTTCTCCAAATGGGACTACATGTGATCCTCATATTATGCAAGCACTTCTTGCATTGAATCAAAGCTGCAGTATCCACAGCTCTTGGAAAACAGATATGCTGAAATATAAAGTTTGTCTGGATACTGGTCCCTGTACTGGATATAACTGGTCATGTAAAGCATGTTTAATAGTTCTTTTATTTTCACTTTGGTTTAACATTTAAAGTACAATGCGTGTGTTATGAAACAAGCTCACAGTCATAAAAGCAAATGCAATGTGATGTTGGAATGATGAAAAATGCTTCAGAAACTCCATTCTACGATGATAACAATTAGGCAAGTGATATGACCAGATGAGCAGCAAGGTTAAAGAAAGGACAAACAAGAGCACAAATATCTTAAGACATCATATTATCTAATAAAAGCAAACTATTAATTAAAAATTATAACCTGATCAAAGAGCATAATAAATAAAGAAATTATAATCTGAAAAATGTCAAAGGCAAGAGGCTAACATTTGTTGAACTAAAAATAAACCCAAAAACCACCAAAACCAAAACTCCCCCAAAATACTGGGACGCTTTCACAGGCAGTATATTTTGAGTCAGAATGTACAAAAGTATGTAGTGAAGAAAGGAAAGATATTTTTATCCACAATAATTAAACCCTCATTAATGAGTGGTTTCTGTTGAAATTGGTTGATTGAGATTACAGTGATACCTAATCAAACAGATGGAAACATATCATGAGACTGCAGAAAAGATAGCTTCTTCTGATACACTAATGTCAACAGCACAGTCCTTCAAAGTAAAAAAACATAAATTTCTGATTTCTGATAGACAGAATGTATACCATGTATGTAATTTGAAAAGTTATATCAATTTTAATTTTATTTTAATAGACTAGCATAACAAAAAAGAAATACTTTTAAAATTAAGACACCTCCATATTTCTATATTGATTAAAGAAGACTAGAACTTTATTAATCGATAATAATTAATTATAATGATTATAATTAATTATAATTATAATAATAAATAATTAATAATAAATAAGTATTTTTTCATATGGACATTTATCATGAAAGAGTGTTAGACTAGTAGGGAATTCACCAAAAATACACATTCATTAGAAAAGCATTTCCTCATGGAAAAAGATGAAAAACTAACAGTGGTGTGGCTACATATTCCAAACAGCCTTACTTACTAAGTGCATGTTCAACCTTCTCTAACTTAGCCCTGTACATCTGAGAAAATCACCATATGGTCCTTAGTGTGATTGTAGCAAAATTCTTCTGGGAAAGATATCAGCTGGTGAGTGCTTGGTTTTCACCAGTCACTAGTGAGGGAGTGTCAATAACTGAAAGAAGTAAACATCTGCTCTCAGCAACAGGAATCCTTCCCTAGCATTCCCTCAGATGTCTTCTGGTACCCAATGCTGCTGGCAGTATTCAAAATATATAGGGGGCCTTGTTAATGAAAAATAAAGAAATAAATTTAAAAATCAAATTTATGTACACATACAGTGGAGAACAGTTGGTGTTTAGCAGAGGGTAATTCTGGATTGACAAATGGATTTTACAATGTCAAGTGATTTTATTGCAGTGGCAGTAATGTTATGTTCAGCTCTTTCTAGCAGAGCCTGTCTTCTGTGGGGTGTGGCAATGTCCAAAAAAGCTACAGTCATTCTCAATCTTTTGCTCTAAAGTATACAACTTCAGATCCTGTGGGGAATACAGACTTATCAGAGTTTGAGGCAAAATATAATCTGGGAAAAACAAACAAAATATCTGTGGTATGATTGTGCAAGAGTTCTTGACCTGGTGTAAATATTTAAACATTTCTTAGCTAATATAGTTAAGAAATGTCATGCTACACACGCTAATAAAAGACTGAGAAAGTGAATGGAAAAGATTTTCTGGTTTTGTTTTTTATCTAATTATCATTGATGTCTGTTATACAGAGAACATTATTTAAAGGCTTTTGGATCATGCCTTCATTATTTCCTGCTATAACAAATGCACAAGATTCCAGTGATGGAACACCAAGTTAACAGACTGCAAATCACTACATCAATGATGAAGGTTAAATGGACAATGTAACTTCAGTCCTTCAGTACCGTGAATAGAGCTTAACAGCTCCATTAATATCTGTGCATTAATATTATCTGATTAGATCCTGTGCAGGATCCATTAATCTTTCCTTTTGTGAGGTCTGTATTTTTTCCTTCTTCCTCTTTTCCTTTTAAGGGGTAAGAATTTTATCCTCTCTGAAGGAAATTGCAAAGCAAGTCTTCTATTTTAGAGAGGCTGGATATGAAGTTATAACTCACAGAAAGCCCATTTTTATAATGTTCATTTTTATTGCATGGTAACTTTGTAATAATGTATTTTTCAGAGGTGAAAATCCCATTTTTTAAGCCCAGTTGAGGTTTTATATTGAAAACTGCAGTACATCAAACAAATGCACACAGTCTCTCAAAGGAACCAGGGAAGCCTCAAGTTCTTACATTGTAAACTCTGATACAGAATTGAAAGAAAAAATTCTAGCTAAAAAAATTTAAAAAGAAATGTTAACAGTAATGGAAAGATAGCATTTCACTCAAAAGCTTATACAGAAACCCACTCCTCCCCCCACCCCCATTTTATAATTGCTAATATTGCTTTTAGAATGAACTCAGGCTTTAAAATCATCTCTTAGCAGTAAATTTCTATGAGGAAGTACTTTAGAACTTTATTTTTCCTTTCAACATTCATACCAGTTGGTGATCTTGGTGGTAGGGCTGTGTATTGAGAGTAGAAATGAAGGCAAAATGAGCAAGAACTCTACCATGGGAAATCTTAATGCTTGTCACTTTCTGCACTAAGACATTACTACCCTTACTCTACAGAGTATTTAGGGGATTTTGGTCTTTTCTCCCCCTCCTTAAACCCACTAAAATCTCTCCATAGACTTCCAATTGGCTTGGATCATGTCTCACAACATTTCAAAAAGTCACATATGATACATAAAATAAAAATATACCTTGCAGCTTTTTTTTTATGATTAAATTACCATAACCACTTTAAGTACCAAATATTAGATAAAAGTGTAGGTGGATACAGAGCATCATGTTTTTATCTTTAGATGTTTTGCTACTAAGCTATTAATAATACTGAAGTCTAACTTTAGCCAGCAACTTTGTGGATAAAGTGAGATCTATACTTACATGATGTTTTCTTTAGTACACTATTTCTAGGAATAGTACTTTGGAAACCACAAGAAAAAAGGATCTGTGTATGTACTTTGTTTAGAAAGCACAGCCAAGACTCCATTCATGTGTATTATAATCAGGATTCTGTCAAAAATCAACATGAATTCGCTTCAAAATTGTACATAGGTTTGCATGCACACTTCAGGATCTGTTGTATTAAATTATTGAATCATCATTTGCTTCCATAAATGTCTCTTCAATTCTAAGATTTCTACTGCAGAAGAAAATCTGACACATTTTTTAAAACTCCAATATATGCAGAAAAATTACGCTTTTTCTCCAAACACCCTCACCACTGTGAAATTGAGTTATGCAAATGATCTTAGTCCTTACTAAAGGATCATTGATAGCAGTATGTAAATTACAAATGAAACCACAGGAAGGAATTGATCCTACTCTGCAGATGGAGAACTGAGTCACAGTGTGAACGAAGAAAGAATTTTGAGCTACTTCTAAGAAATATAAATGCCTGATTTCTTTTCATAAACTCTACAACTCTATTTTTTTTTTTTTTTTTCTGAAAAGATCACATAAGAGTGACATTTTCCAAAATTGGGTTTAAAGGTAACTTACACATCTAGTTTAGTTTTATTTTGGAATTGGCAGGTCAAGGCTTCAACCTCTGGACTCTTCACTGAGTTAAAAACTGGCCAGGCTCAGAGAGTTGGTAGTGAATGGAGTCACATTCAGTTGCCAGTACATCACCAGTGGTGTTCCCCAGGGCTCAGTATTCAGTCTAGCCCTGTTTAGTGTCTATAAATAATTTGGATAAGTGATTGACTGCACCTCAGTAAGTTTGCAGGCAACACTAACTTGGGTGGGAGCATTGATCTGCTGGAGGGCAGGAATGCTCTGCAGAGGCATCTGGACAGGCTGGATCAATGGGCTCAGCCAATGGTCTGAGGTTCAACAACAAACACGTGGGGTACTGCATCTGAGTGACAACAACCCCCTTCAGTGCTGCAGGCTGGGACAGGGTGGCTGGAAAACTGCCCATCAGAAAAGAACCTGGGAATGCTGGTCATGAGCCATGGTGTGCCCATGTGCCTCAAAAGGCCAATGACTGGGATCAAAACCAGTGTGTCTGGATGGATAAGGGCAGCAGCTGCCCCCTGTGCTAGTCACAGGTGAGACCACACCTTGAGTTCTTTGCCCAGTT
This sequence comes from Muscicapa striata striata, assembly GCA_030060385.1. Lineage (NCBI taxonomy): Eukaryota > Metazoa > Chordata > Aves > Passeriformes > Muscicapidae > Muscicapa > Muscicapa striata. Next base: position 4,103,613 of record JAREIS010000075.1, on the reverse strand, counting down.
TTGTGCGTCCCACTCAGGAGGTGTTGGAGTGTAGGGAAGGGAAATGGACATGGTGAAGGGTTCTAGACAATTAGCTGTCTAAGGAGCTGTTTAGCCTGGAGAAAAGGAGGCGCAGAAGGAACATTTTCTACAACTAACTAAGAAGGGATTGTAGTGAGGTCGAGGTCAGCCTCTTCTCCCAGGTAACTAGGGATAGTAAAAGAACACACAGCCACAGGCTGGACATCATGTAGACTTTTTTTCACTGAGAGGGTACTTAAGCCTAGAAACAGACTACCCAGGGGATCATCATCCCTGGAAGTGTTCAAGAAATTACTGAAAGAGACACTATAGTTTAACTGACATGGTGGTATCCGATCCAAGATTTGACTTGATGAATTTGGAGGTCTCTTCCAACCTTAATGATGCCATCTTATGATTCTATTCTGCTATATTTTATGATTTACCACAGAGACTGTGTTGCAGTGCTGAGATTAACCAAACTCTCACATTATTTATAGCATTGGAATTATAACATGAACTGCTCTGAACAGGATAAAAATAAGAAAGGTTTCTCCAGTTTCATTTGACAAGGGAGAACTTTTAATTTATTTGTTAGTATTACTTAACAAAAGAGAAAGTGAGTAAATAAAGAAATGGGAAGATTCCCACAGGGACTTGAAAGTGCTAGGCAGCAAATTGTATGAATATAGTACTTTACAGGAAAATACTCTTATTGGCTTTATGACCACTTTCCCATCCTCCATTTAAGCTGAGAACATTACTTAGGGGTCTCATTCACTTGTTATTTATAACAACTTCTGAAGAAAGAGGAAAGACAAAGAAAATAAAATTCAAAGTTTGTCTTCTAGATTTTTTCATATGCTATTTCAGGCAATGAAATAGCTGAAAATAGCCTAAAAGTGATTTACACATTTTTATGTAGCATTGTAGATGCATGCTGGATACCCTTTTGCATATTAAATCAGTTAATAAATTGAGGGAGAGAATAGATTTTATTTTTTAGTACCAATAACCAAGTAAATGGTTCAACACAGTTTTACTAGCTTCTGTAGTGAGATGAACTTTTAACTTCTCTAATCAGTTCTACCCAGACATAATAGGCTGTTATTATGCAAGCCATAAATTCATGAACAAAATTAGTCTTTGTCCCAAATATTTTAAAAATTTTGTGTTGGGGGGGGAGTTTGTTTTGTTTGATTGCTTTATTTTGGTTTGGTTTTTTTTTGTGGGAGGTGGTGGATTTTTTGTTTTGAAGGAATTTAAGCTACTTCCTGGAATATGTGAACTACTTATCTCATTAATTTAATTTTGATTCAAATATCCTAACTGGGATAAAATAAAATAAGGTGTGACAAGTATGTGAAAGCCCATATGGCTGCACAAACTGTACAATGATACAGCACACATGCTTCTTAATTGTGCCGCATAAGGTAGCAAAATCCTACTCATTACTCCTTGAAAGGATGAAGACCAAGTGGATAGAAACTTAGAGAAAGCATTCTTCCCTTCTCTGGTTCCATATGGTCTAGGGAGTAATTACAAGAGTGCCAGACTATTGCCAAAATGTTATTTAGAGCTGAGGTTTATTCTGGTAGCTAATCTACTCTGACATGAGACACTAGGTAACATCACTACTAGCTCAGGAGGATATAATCCCGAGTCTTGCCATGGCTATAAGAACTATGAGCAGAACTATCACTATTTTTCAGAAAACAGCACTGCTGTGTTAGGAGAAAAATCCACCCTGAATAAACTGCAAGCCAGAGAGATATCTGTCTTTATAGCATTGCAGAAGGCTTATAAAGGAAGGAATATGCCCCATATATTTCGATGAATATCACTCTTACTAGCAAAAACACTTTTTTTTCTTTCCACTGACTCATGGTGTTTTGAAGTCTCTTTGTTGCAGGGTACAGAGTAGAAATATGTTCAAACAGGCATGGAAAACAATCCAAAAGAAAAGTTTAAATGCACTCTAATCTATTCACCTGTAATCTTGAGATACACCCAACCATGTCAAACTTTACTCATTTGAATATCATGGTATTTGGTACCTCCCTATTTCAAACTAGATCATTTTCCTGCAATTTTTGCTCGTCCCTGGGCCTATTTTTTAAAATATTCCATAAAATTAATATTGTGGAAAAAAATAACAAAGAAGATAAAAAAATCCATCTTTGCACTGTGAATTCTTAAATCTCACTTCTCGTCCTACAGTTTTCTTTCTTACAAAAACTCTCTTTTTTAAAATTTAATGCTACTTATGTGTTAAAAGAAGTGTTAGTTTTCAGTAAGGAAGTCAACTTTCAAAATTGTCTTGAAGTGGTTATTCTTCTAAAAACAGAATGCAAAATCTTCCGTATGTGTGTGGAACTCGGAAAAACAGGTGCCAAACGTTCTCCAACAACACCCAGCACAAAAATGAATGGAGAAGTGCCTTCAGCTGCTCAGAGCTACTGACGGGGATTTTCATGCCCAGCCTGCTGAGCTTTATGTACAATTGCAGCAGAAGTATGCAAAACTAAAGCACCCATTTGCATTTAGAACCAAAGCGTGCCTTTTCATAAGTCTCTGCCTTGGCATTTCACTGCCTGATGTGTACCCAGACATGTCATCTGAGCATATCAATAATCAGAAGTTGAAAATTGTAGGCATGCATTTTGAGGCTGAGCTGTTTCCCAATACCTCAGCTGATTTTAGGGCATGAAAAGGAGAAATGTAATTGCACTCAGAGGAGTACAGAACATCATGTGCTGGACAGTAAAACTTTTAGGCAGATTCCAGGCTACAAACTTAATTTCTTCCCTGAACAAACAAGCACATCATCATGCACAGATAACCTGACTCCATAGTGATCTGGCAGGTAAGGCTCAGTGATTGAAACCCACTTAACCTGCATATGAGTTATTAATGATCTTTAATTCAATTTAATGTCCAGAAGACAGTGCTGTGGTGTGAAAGGCACTGGATCTTCAGTTCCTCACTTCTATCCTAGACAATGTCCTCTTCAGGGCTGGCAGGGAGGATCTTTCAGCACTGGGCAAAGCACAAGGTTCCCTGGAGTAAAAATAAAAAGCTAAGGACATCCTGAGGTTTGGGAGGTGGCCCTCAGCATGGGGAATCACCTCTGGGTATGTCAGAGTATGTCAGGTTTGGGTGAAGGGCAGTCAATTTTCCCCACAGCAGACCAGTGCTGTGCTTTCCATTGCTAGCTGGAAAGGTATTGATAGCATGCCAGTTATTTGGCTACTGCCAAGCAGTGCTGGCACAGCATCAGAGCTGTCTCTCCAACATTTCCCACACAGATGGGCAAGATCTTGAGAGGAGACACAGCCAGAACAGTGGACCCAAACTGACCAAAGAGATATTCCATGCCACAGGGCGTGTTCTCTGATATAAAATCTAAGAGAAAGGCAGGGGGATGGAGTGGGGGGAGTGGGAATTTGTTATTTACAACTTTTGTCTTCTGAGGCAACTGCTACTTGAATTGAAGCCTTTCTTCCCAGCAAGTGGCCAGGCATCTCCATAATAAATAAGATCTGGTTTTTGGCTTTGTTTGGCATGCATGTGATCTTTTTGCTTTCGTAAACTGCTCTTATCTTGAACCACCAGGTTTTCTCCATCTTATTTTCTCACACTGTCCCACTAAAGAGGGGGTGAAAGACTGGCTTGGTGGGCACCTGGCACTAGCCAGGGACTACCTACCACACAGAGGAAGATAAGTCAAAAATAGTAGGAAAATTAGAGAAAAGGTCTAATGCTGTAGAGAAAGAAGTCTGAATCCTTGTGTCAAAATATAGCAGTATGTAAGTATAAAAATTATTAACAGATTAGACCATTTGATCAGGTGAAAAATTGGTACTCTTTTAACATAGTCCAACAGCTATTTCATAGAGCACTTCTCTGGACAAATATTTAGCAGTGAAAGTTCCAGTTCAGCTGATGCCTTGGGTTTTAGCCCTGTTTAGTTTCTGTTCCAGATCAGCCTTTACAGACATCACAAGTCCCTAGCTAAAATGATTGTAGAAATAACAAATGTTAATTATTTGGTCTACTGTATAGAGCTGAAATCAGGGTACTCCAGGAACAAATACCAGGACTGCAAAACCATACGAAAAATTTGGAAATGAACTCACCAGATATTTGATCATTGAAGACCCTGACTGATTCAGTGTTGCTCATTTTAACACTGTTAAATGTTCTTCCTCTAGGATAGGCATATTTCTCCCAAATCCTTGCCCAAAAACTTTAAATGAGCAAACTGAAGGAGACACATTGAATTTGGCTGTTGAACAAAAAAACTACTAACTTTTCATCACTTGTATATCAAACGTGCTAAGCAGAAGTACATTTTGCAAAAAAGCCTAAGATGGGTGGTTTTTTCCTTGAAAAAAGATGATTCACATTACACATATTATGATCTTTCGAGGGTGAACGTAATTCATTTGTTGTGACACCCATGGACGATTACCAGCTCTCAACAAAGGTTAAGGGCATCAGAGAAGTACCCCATTGCTTTGGAACATCTTGCAGTCTTAACTTCTTTCAAAGGAGAAATACAACTGAAGCTTTGAATTGCTTGAAGAAGAAATTGATACACCAGAGAAGGGAAAAAAGCCCAACACAACAAGACAAAAAAGCCCCCCAGCCAACAGGTGAAGTTTACAAAGATCAAAGAATATATAGGAATGAAAAATCTGTAATGGAATAATATTTAGTACAAACATAGGTCCTTGTTTGGAAACATAGGTACATGTATTCCAAAATGCCGAGTCATTCCCACATTTCAAGGATATTAAATTGTTGAGGAATACATGATAAGAAGCTGCAGTGGGAGCTGCAGGTTGAGCTCTGTGTGGGAACCCCAGGCTGTGAAATACCACCCTTTTCATAACAAAGGTCACAGGGACCTTGCCAAGCATTCACACATTAAGGGTAGGAAATTATATGAGAGATTCTTCTAAGGCGTTTTATTTCTTTTATTGTTCAAAAAATATAAATTTTCTTGAAAAATATTTCAGCCCATTTTTCCTTTTTAAAAGAGTAGTCTGAAAATGTGTTCCAGTAATGTGAGAAATCTTAGTTTTAATAATTTTACATCAACATGATTTTTCAATTTCATAATATTTTCTAACTGCACATGTACAAAACAATGAGGAAAAAATACTTATTTGAAATTTCCAGGGTTTTTTGAAATAATTTTTTTTTAATGATACATGGTCTTGTAAACCTACTACTTTTAGTGTTACATAGTTTTAAATTAATAATGTATGCTTTCTGAATAGTATTACCTCAGCCAAAGACATTTAGGTAATTATTTTTAAAGTTCATTTCAAGATCCATTTTTAATTTGGAGCTTCCGTTTTTGCTGCAAGATGTATTTTAAGACTTTCCACTATTTAATACAAAGACAAATGATAAATTTCGATTCTCATTCAAATGCAGTGCTTTAAAACATCCTCCTCACAAAAATGCAGGTCTTGTCGAAGAAAATGCTGAGTATTTTTTAGCATAAGTCATTAAAAATCTCAAAATCACAGAGTGAAGTCAAGATGAAACATGCCAATGGAAATATTTACAGCAGACAAGGTTTTTATAAACATATTTTCATATTTTCATTACCTGCCATCATCTTGAAGAGTCCCAAACAGAATCAATGGGTAAAATCAGACTCACCTTCTGAATAGTTATGATTCCCTCCTGGGTGTCTTTGTCAACAGAAATTTTGAATACTCCCAAACCATCACCATCCACAATCTTGTACTCCATTTCAGCATTCGGTCCAACATCTGCATCTGCAGCTTTTATTCTGGCCACCACAGAAGCCACTGGCAAAGACTCTGGCACATTATACTGGTATGATCCTGCAAAATTTAAAAATGTACTGAATTCAGAATCTTCTGGAACTGAAAGCAAAAAAAAAAAAAAAAAATTAAAAATAAATCTAGATTTCTTAAATCTACCTTACTTTAAATCATGTGCCTGAACATTTACTCAGGCTACAAGAATATATTCTTCAGTTTTGAAATAGAATTGTCCTTTTTTGCTAGATTTCCTTTGTGACAGACTCTAAGTACAGCAGGCATAACTTCTTCATATGACAAGAGAATGAGGCAAAGATGCAAAGAAAAAAAAACCAAAAAACTTAAATGCAAATAATGATGTGAGTCCCTGAAAATACAGACAGTTTTACTTTGTTTTCCAGAAAAGAGGAAAGAAAAGCAAGTAAGTAAATAATATCAATATAAAAACTTACTGTTCTATAGCTTTATATTTTGATTAGGCAGTTCACAATCTGAATATCACTAGAAACAAATATATATTAATTTCTTTAACAAGAAATGCACCATCTTGAGAATTCTACCTTTTTTTATTCAGCACAAAATGATATACATGCTGTCAAAAGGGTATCAGAGTGCATTCTGTAGCTAATGACATCCTCACCTTCAAAAAAAACTTCAGTTATTCTATTGTTATTTTAAGCAGTTGGTGGCTTGAAATAACAGAAAATCTATTATGTGCAGGTCTATTTTTTCCATCGTTGGAGGTGAGGCTGAAGCTGAAATGAAAATATCCTTCACATTACTTTAATTCTATGTTGCCATGTAATTTTTTTTTTTTTTTTTTTTTTTAATTAAGAAGAAAGCACTCCAGACAGAATGCTATGAAAAAAATGAGTTCTTCTGGTATGAGCATACAACTGTGTGCTCCTATCTTTAGGTGGGAGGAGACCCACCTTGGTCAAAGAAACCAAATGCAGGGAAGGTGACTTCCCAGCTCTTTCATGATCAACTCTTTAGAAAACACTGTAAGCATAATGCCAAAGGAATATGAAGGATTAAGTGTCAAATTAAAGAACCCTGAAGTCTAACTCACAAAACCTAAATATCTATAAGGATTTTTTTTGTCTATTTATTCATAGAGAGGAAATAAAATATATTAATAAATGTCCCTGCTGCTGTACACAACTTCATTTCCACTGATCTGGTAGGCATGAGGCAAATAAAAACAATGTTTACTAAATAATAATAATAATAACAACAACAACAATACTATTACTATTATTATTATTATTAATAATAATAATAATAATAATAATAGTCTACAGTCAGTGCTTAACAAAGTATATAACATAGAAAATGAGAACTTTTGTTTAGAAATAGCACAGTGTGTAAAGAAAATAGCAATGTTTAGGAATAATATTACAAGTCATGTATTTCCAAAGTAACTTACTGCGAGGAAAGCGAGGTGGGTTGTCATTAACATCAGTGAGGGTGACAGTGACAGATGTAGTCCCTGACAATCCCCCATTCTGCCCAACCATGTCCTTTGCCTGGATAACTAAGAGGTACTGGTCCTTGGCTTCTCTGTCCATATTTGGAAGGGCAGTCTTTATAACACCTGCAGAAAGACAAGGTGTCAAAGAGCACACAAGCAAAAATATGCTACTGTGGAAGCTGTTTGCCTTTGAAAGGTAGCAGCAGATCAGTGATTGCAGCAAGAGTGCAATGAATTAATTCCATCACTAATATAACAGGTTTTGACTAGGACTTAAACAGAAATACTGTAATCTTATCTTAAATAGTCACCAAACCCTTCAATTTTTATTTAGTACTGGATTCACTGGGTTATGCTGTGCATGACTGTTTTTCAAGTATCTTCTCCCTGAACTAGTCTTCATAATGTCTTGGGTTACACTTCCTTCCCTTGAAGATGTAATCTGTATTTGATTTCCCATTCTTTTAGAGGATAGTAAGAACAGAATATTCTACATTAATTTTTAAAATTCTAGTGTCAAGATTCATTTCAATATCTTTTGAATACCCATTCAAGACATTAACTCTTACCAATACTGATAACATGCCACACTTTGTAGATATATGAAATTATCTTATTTTGCTATATATCAGTTTTATTAATATCCACTTTTAAATCATTGGCAAAATTAAGAGACTTTTTTTTATGTATTAATGAAATACTTAAATATCTGAAGTATTTTTGTTATGTCCATTTAGTGATCTGCATAATTAATTAATTTGTAATTAATTAACATGAAATGAAAACTAGAAGAAAATTCCATGTTTCATTTTTTCAGCTATGCTGATATACATCAAAAAATAAATATGCCTTCTCAAAATATGATGATTTTATGAATATTTCATGCTCAGTACATAGTACAGCTGCTAACCCTGATTTCCAGAGAGGCAGCCATTTGCTCCTCCAGCACTTAATGTCAGCAGTAAAAGAAACATAAACAAACTAAATAAAGAAGAGGCACATTGGGACACATATCTCTTCATATGCTATTTGTTGAATGTTTGCTTAGTTTTATTTCTCTTTTCCCTTATGAATGTTGGACTTGCCATTAATCATCTCTAGTTTGAAACATTTATTTCACAGACTGCCTGGTACTATTTTACTCATTTTACAAGACATGTAAAATATTATTAATATACAATTTAATAATGTTATTGTTTCTACCTTGCTTTTCTTAGCATGCTTGTTTTTCTGTCATAGTTAAATTATCAATCAAAGTTACCTAACCATTTGGAAGCAAACTCTCATGCACACAGGAAATTTGAGTATTACATCAAAGTGATGAAAATGTATGCAAACATTTCAGTCTGAATTCTTCAAGATATTTATTTAGCAGAAACTACCATGTTATTGTTCAAGGGCTGCCTGCAGTCATTATCACAACATACATGGTACATAAGCACACATTGAGAGGGAGAAACAGAGAGAAAACAGCTATAAATCATATTAATCTTTGGAGGCAAAAGGACAATGCTATATATCCCTGATGAACATGGATCCATTGCAATATGAAGATAATTATAGTACTTATTTCAGCAAATTTAGATGTTGCTAAATAGAGTGTGACCTTTTGGTCATAATATTTGGATTCAGGTCTGATTCACATCACAGGTTGTTTATGATCAAAAAGGTAAATATTTTTCCTCTCTTTTGTCTCAGCTTGGTTACGTCCAAAAGGAAGATTATAACTCTTCTACTTGTAGACATAAGTGAAGGCTCAAGCACTAAACTGAAATAAGCAGATTAAGAAACTACTTTCTTGCTTTATGTAATGATACAGCAGAATTGTCAATATTTATTAGACCAGCAGAGGATTAGAGGTTACATTTTTTATGGCTTAAAAATATTCACAAAATTTCTAGAAAATTGTAAAAACAAAGTTTCACCAGTAATATGCTTTGAAAGTGGCAGCAAAATATTATATCTGGTAAGCATAAGAAGAACAGTGTTTTCTTCTTCAAATTAATAAAGAAGGGATTAATTTCCCAGAACAAAACCTTTTCTTTTTTTTTTTTTTTTGAAAAGTAGAATGGAGAGTAAGTACGCCTTTATTCTTATGGAATATGGCTATGTGACATTTAGATATTCTGAAATCTGAAAAAAAAAAATTCAATTAATTTTGAAATTTTCACTGATAAGAGAGATAAAAACAGGCAACAGACCAAGCAGCTAGTAGATTGAAAAGACAAAAAATTCTATTCCAGCAAAGTCTGTTTATTGCATAGCTCAGATGTGTGGCTTTAATAATCTATTCTAAAGAATGAGATAAAAAGATCAACAAAACCCAAATGTATTCAATTAATCAAGAGATCATATTAATAACTTCCTAGCAAGTCTTAATGAACATCTTCCTCTTTTTCTCAGCATTACTGCAAAGGGTTTATGTAAATTTACCTGTTTTGGGCTCCACAGAGAAGTAAGGCTGTCCTTGCAATATGCTGTAAACCACTCGAGCACTGTTGCCATAAGTAGGATCATCTGCATCAGTGGCTGTCACTTGAACCACAGAGGTACCTGTAAAATGTTTGAGAGACTATTGCACATGAAAGATAGAAAAATCTGAACTACATTTACTCAATATGCTGTGCCAGTACATATCTAGAGCAGTGTGAAGTGTCTTTTTCACAACTGTTCATCATTTCCATGCTGACTCTGTTTAGTGTATCAGGTTCTATTTCTAAACTAGTAGTATCAGCTATTGCAGAATCCCAACTTCCCAGATAGTCACAGGCATTGACTCACAGCAGTAAAAACCATCTCACTCATTCACTCCTCCTCTTCATCTCTGCCCTTCCTTGGTGGAGGACATATCAGCAAAATTTCTGTATAATGATGGTGAAGCCTGAAGTCTGTTTGAGTATGAAATGCAGTAATAGTAGTTTTCCTTTTCAGAGAAGTCTGCATGCTGAAATTGTAATGTCTTAAACATACAATAAATATATATGTTTTACAAATTTTGATAAATGTTCACAAAATTATTGTTAGCCTATAAAATTATTTACTTCATAAAGAGATGGATGAAGAGTTTCTTTCTCAGCTCAGAGAAAACCTGGTGAAAGCTGTCTCTAAATTCCTTTAAAAAAACAGTAATTTCTTTCAGTAATCTGCAATACTGATTTCCTTCAATATACCTGCAATATCAATTATGATAATCTATTGCATAAAGATTAATTAAGAAAAAAATCTCTTTATGTTGACAGGAATAAGAAAGCAAAATTTCTAACTGGCTAACAAGAAGGTTATATTTTGTGAGGACCTCATTCTGCATCCAGCTCCTATTCATTATATTCTCCATGTCAGTTCCCATTTTTTTGTTCTAAACAACAGTTTTCATGGTTTATGCTGAGAACAGGATAAAAAGAACACTTGTGAGCCAGGGTCTTGGCCATGGTTACCATCCTTTGATAGACAGAAAGGATTATTTTTTTTCTCACTGACAGATTGTCTGGAACATTCAGGCCTTCCATCGAACAGACCAGGGACCAATCTGAAAGTGAAACTGCAAATTAATATTGTAGCAATTTGATAGATGCCCAGTAAAGGTCTTCAAGAGATCAGACTGCTTCATAGCTTTATTAAGACACATGATCAGAGAAAACATTTGTTAAACACAGTATTCAATTTCTGAAAGGTCTCGTTTTTGAACTGTGAAAATGAGACCAGCAAGTCTTGAAATCACTCTTTAAGAACAATCTGCAATAGCAAGTCTCCAGAGTGAACTTAACATAAATAATATTCTGGTCAGTTTTACTTGGAATTTTTAGGAAATGGGAGAAATTTCTGAAATTCATCTTAGAGAGTGTATCTTCCATGTATTTTCCTCATCTTTTCAATTCTCAGTTAAGTAGAACATCATAAATGGAGCCTCGGACTAGCCTGAAAATTTGGAGAGAGGATTAAGTGCAGCCCTCCATAAAATGGAATAAAGGATGGGTCCTGCTTGAAAGAATTCTGACCAGAAATTACCATTTGTAAGATAAATTTATTCAGACTATGGCCTAGTTAGCCCATATTCCTGATCTCTATTCCTGAAGTATCCATGACAAAGTAGCATGGTTGCAATTCTATTTAAATGCAATTTTTCTCTCTTGTGACCTGTCTAATATTTTTGGACATGGAAAAAGTTCTTCCTAACCTGAAATTTCGCATGCAGCTATTAAGTAGATGGAAAGTTTAAAATGAAAATTGGTAGTTAATCCATCAAGTCATTTATCATTTATCCATTTTCTGTTCACCAGTAACTAAGAGCTTTGATTCAGTATGTCAAACTGATTTTACAGATTACTCCATAATGTAATTTCATACAGGCACCTAGTTTAAACTTGCCAAAATCTATGCAGCTTTTGAGAACAAGGGTATCATAATGACTCTTTGACATCCTGTATTCTTTGTCAAAGCCAGGCTTACCACACTTACAAAGTCACTAAGCCCTGCCAATGAAGCTTACAATGTCTGCAAACATTGGCAAAAGTGCTTATAAACCTCACACGTAGTTACATCTTTGCCCCTTGCTCTTGCTGCTTTCAAGGGCCCCAGACCAATACAAGATCAAAGAAATAACAAGCTCTACAATCTCAGCACAGACATTTTTTTAAATGCTGCAAGTTAAAAAGTGCTTGTTTGCTGTAAAAATCTATTGATGTAGCAAACAAACCCTCTACATTCCAGGAGATGAATAAAGTCATTACCTGAATTTGATTTTCTCTCTCCTAAAACAAATGAATCCTTCAGAAAATGGTGGTTTATAAGTAGAAATTGTAACATCATATCTTTCTGTGATAATTCCATTTAAATGCAGCCAGTAACTAAAAAACAATGATACTTTTCCAGTCCCTCTGTGCTAATCAAGTTCCTCTAAACATCAATGGGGGAAAGATCTGAAACCCATGCTATTGCCATTATTTCTTTACTAATTGCACACCTGATAAAAAGAGCTTCTGAAGCCCCATGCTGAGAAGGAGATTTCTGCACAGCATTTTTTTTAAGAATATGCAAGATAACAGAAGGTATTCTAACTATGTGAAAAGTCCTATGTGTAGGAAATCTGTTCCAAACAATCAAAACACAAAGAAGGATCTGTATTTGAGGATTTCCAGAGATTTTTCCAGAAGAAGCTGATTGCTCTTGAAGAACAGGAATTCCTTTAGAGGAATGCTGTCCTAATCTTTCTGCAATTAATTGATGTCAAATTAAAACACTTACCTCCCTCTTAAAAAACCCCAAAACATAAAGCTGTGGGGATACTTATGGATAGTAAATAAATCTAAAAGTGTGAGGAAAAATGAGTAGTTGTGTGGCAGTCCCAAGTACATCATTTTAGAAGAGTTTGTGTTTCCTGCACTGAAATTGTCTTCCTTATATCCATGAAAACTTTGCCTCTAGCAGAGACAGTCAGCTGTCATACCTGCATCCAAGATTAGGACTTATGGGTATCAGGGACAGTCAACAAATGGTACCACACCTTTATTCCATCCAACAATAAATCTTATGTGTTTCAATCAATCTTGTTTAGTCAACATTGTTCACAGCCCTGGAGTGCAAGTGTGTAGACAGGACATTGATCCTACCCCAGAATTTCATTAGTAACTTAATATAAACTGCAGCTTTTCAATTTTAACTTAAAATATTACTTACAGTCTGTGTATTTTATATGGGTTGAAAAAATAAATATGTGTTATTTATTTTAAAAATAGCTTTCTCTTTTAGATATGGATTCCTTTAAAATTATCTTTCTCTACACTTGTCTTTTTAACAAAGCTTGAGTATCAGTTAATTAAAAGAATTCTACATGTAGCGACTTTATAAACTTATTCAGCGGTTGTAAAAAAAACTGAGAAAAAAATCTGTGCTGCTTATCAGAGTGTTCCACTTAATTTTTTTATTTTTATAGTAGCTAGTAACAGACTTAATTCTGTGTAACTGGCAGAGATTTCTAGTTTTATTTTCCAGAAATTTTAAGATAATTTGCAACATATTATTCAATAGATATTGGTAGAGATTACTAAATTACAGTAATCTTAGAACTTTATTTATACTGATATTAGGGTAAAAGGACGGGAGGATATTTGCAGAGAGGACCTTGAATTTAGAATGTTATTTGTGCTTAAATTTAGCCAAGTCAAGGTTCAACAATGCTCCTGACACACTGCAGAGATTGACATTTTCTATGATAGGAAGAGAAAAAGCGAAACTGATTGCTGAAATTTGAGTTGGAGATCCTTCAAAGGGATCCATTTTGAAACTCTAAGTGTATTATTATAGAAACTTCTACACAGCTTTTTAGAAACCTTGCAATAACTTGCAGTATATTTTGTGCAAATTTTTAAATAATGTTTTATGATAAATGATTCTGTGACTTTTTTTATAAATATTTGTGAGATCATTCAAAAGAAAACTGTTTTCTAAAACTAGATTAATTTAACAAATACCTAATTTTGAAACTGCATAAACTCATATCAATTTAATTTTAGCCACATTTACAAATTGAAAACAGAGCTTTAAGGCAGGCAGTTATTAAAAGTATTTATTTATACCTATTAAGGATGTGTACTATGTCAAATACAAGAACCAATTCCATGATGACATCCTGTTTCTACATGGTATCAGCTGCTACTAAAAACATTAAACACTTTTACTATCAAGTTATCCAGAATTCCTGCATAATCCTTACATACATCAGTCCAGACTGGTTCTGCTCAGTACCTTCTGGTATTTCGATGCTGATGCAGCAACACCTCCACAGCCTTTCCCCTCCAGGAGTGTGAAAGGGGAGAGTCAGGACCATCTTCACCTCCTCTCTCCCCTCCCACAGCCTCACTATGTTGCTTTCACTTGGTGAAAAATCTCAAGAATGGCCCGAGATAAGCAGCAAGTCAGGCAGAGGAGGCTTGTGCTGGAGAGAGACACTTCATACAGGCTCTCAAGCCCACTTCACACTGTATCAAAGATTTAAGCCTGATACACTGATTTTGTTTTCTTTTCTTTTTTATATAATTCAGATATTTCTATCCATTTCAGTCAGGGGTAATAAACACGGCAAGAAAGATATCTGTTGTGCTGGGTAACAAGCAAGGCTGCTGATATGGCTAGAGAGCAGAGAGGATTAAACAACCCAAAAACTATGTTGGGATTTGGAATTCTCACCCCTATTTCCCTTGGCTATAACTCAAACAGACCAGTATCCTGTTGCTTGAAATGTAATGATGCTCAGTTTTTTAAGTGCCAGACATGCTTTAAAATAAATACAACAAAAAGAAATCTTTATGATTTTCAGATAAGCCATATCTTTGGCAGTTTTGTCATGAATAGATTTACAAGCCATCAAGATATTTATTCTGTTCAGGATAATCCATATAATTGGGCCTGACCCAAATATAATTTGAACCTGACCTGAAGTCATTTCAAATAAAAGAAGAGATTGACTTCAATTAGCCTTAGATAATGTCCAAAAATATTTGTCAAATAAAATACAGAAACATTATACTTGCATAACCAGCCTGTAGGTTAAAGGTTATAGTTTTCCTAGCTTTGTAGTTAATTTGGGTTTATAATCCTGTGATCTCTTTCATTTCCTTTAATATCCAATTAAAAATCCTTGTCATGGATATAATTTTAAACAAAATAGGAGAGAGATACTTTGTATCTCCTTAATATTTCATGGATGCTCTAGGTGATTAATTAAAAATTATGTTATATGAATAAAGTATGAATTGCTGTAACTGTGCAAGACAAAATGCAAGAAAATGTGACAAAGGAATTTCATGGTAATCCTTAACTCTGTAACAATGCAGTATTTGGTAGGTGTGTGATACTAACCATGAAGATGTATAAAATGTGGAGTTTCAGGAAGTGCATGAATGTGAAACCACCCTTAGTTGACACAAATCTCAGAGGGTGCACAAGTCTCTGTTTATAATTTTACATAATACTTCACCTGAATTGACAATACATTTGGTGTTCTATGGCCCATATGGGAGAGAATTTCTTTTACTCCTTTATGATGCAAAGATTCAACAAAATATGCAAAGCGGATCATTTCGAAAAATAGTTTGTATATTCTCCACTGCACACAGTGCACTCCCCATAGATTGATTTCCAATGTATTTTTTTAACAAATGGAGCATAGGAAGGAGTAAAGGCATGGATTTGTACGTGTAGGTAAACCTCATATATCTGTAGTATTTGTCTGTACATCAATATGTCAGTGAAAGAAAAGGCAGAGGTGATAAATGCAAAAGTGAAATATGGAAATAATTTCTTTTCAAGTCATAAGACAAAGTGAAAAAAAAAATCTAATAGTTGCTGCATGTTATGTCTTACTTAAATCATCTTATTCTAAAATAAAAGGGCAACTTAATGAAGGAAAAAAGCGACGCATTTTAACACAACATATTTTTGAAGTAGATTATTAAGTTTTTACAGTCTTTGATTATCTGTTGTCTAGATTTTTTCAAACTTTAGAAGTAAAAAGTTCCCAGCAATATATCACAACTTCATCTCCTCCCTGTTACTCTGCAAAAGCTGTGGTCTGTCTTTCTTCCAAGGCAAATATTGCCTCCTCAGCCATCCACATAATGCTTGAGTGACAATGAGAAAATTCCAAGTATCAATGAGAAATATTGTCTATGCTCACTGCCTAGTAAAATAAATTTATAGAAAACTCATTAGCAATGTTTTACTTATCTTCTATTGACTCCTAAGCTGAGTTTCAAATATATAAGCAATGTTTGCTACTGATTGCTGCAGGGCACTTAAGTAGGGAAGATTATTTTTCTCTCTCTCCAGCTCCAATTTAGATGCTTTGCTTAACATTCAAAACCACGGGAGATCATACTGAAGAAACTGTAGCAAATTTTATGCACAGCCTTACCATAAGAGTACCACATATTACTATGGTTTAAAATCAGTCAAGCAAAGAAAATCTTTATTTCAGTCACCACAAAACTCTCCCAAGCTGAAGTGAGCCTTCCCATATACATAACTGCAGTAAAGAAAGTTGGTTTTCTGGTTTGTAGGTTTGGTTTTTTGTTTGTTTTTTGGTTGGTTGGTTGGTTGGTTGGTTGGTTGATTTGGTTTGGTTTGGGTTGGGCTTTTTTGTGCTTGCATATATAATTTCATCTTAAAGTAGCATTTAACAACACATCTCTGGGCCAAGCCTTAATCTGAAAGAGTCAGCTTTCAGAGGAACAGTGGCACCTGGCAATGGATGACCATTTGGTCACTTTAGAATAAAGACATAGTGGATTTGATTTTGAAATTCTTCCCTAATTCAAACTCAGAAAAAACCCAGCATTTCTTAGTTTCCAACAAAGATCTGAACCCATTGTTTTTTTATTTCAGTGGAACTTTGAACTATCTCAGGTTGTACCCCAGTTCCTGCTGCTGGTCTAAATTCCTCAGAAAATGGTATTTCAGTGTAAGAAAAAAATATCCAAAAAGCTATTACTAAAATGTGCAAAAACTTACAAAAAAGTTTATGCTATTCACTAGAAGGAATTTGAAGAGTTTATTATGAGCAGACCTTATCTGAATGAAATTATAAATTATAAATTATAAATTGTAACCTCTGAGTACCATAACATAGGTGTGAAACTTATTACTGTTAATGGGAATTATAAAACAAAGCCTCTGGGCCCTGGAATGAGAAATACACCATAAAATGGTTATCTGAATCCTTGCACAGCTATTTGAATTTCACAACATTTTTGAAAGGGTAAATACTTAATCTAGCATGTTATTTCCAGTTAAATCTTGAAATATCTAACTGTTGCAGGTGCCTCATAGATAATTAAGTAACTTAGTGTGAAACAGTAAAAAATAATGAAACTTTTAAAAAGGCAATAGGAACAAATTTCCCACAACACCAGCAGTGTATTTCGGACTTACCCACAGGAGACATCTCAGGAACTCCAGCAGTGTAGGGACCATCCAGGAATTTTGGCTCATTGTCATTGATGTCCTGGATCTTAATGACGAACTCAGACTCTGGCTCCACGGGTTTGTTGGTGAGCCTGTCCAGAGCTTGTGCTCGGAGCGTGTAGTAGGCCTGCTCCTCTCGGTCCAGCCTCTTTGTGGCATGGATATCCCCCGTGTTCTCATCAATAATGAAAATGGAACTCGCCCCCTCGCCCGACAAGATGTATTTGATGGAACCGTCTCCTTTATCAACATCAGAGTGAAGCTGGTGAAAAATTGATGAGAGGTGAGATTAACTTACAAGAGAGTCAGTGGCATGGAGATATGTAAAAATAATTCCTATGTTCAGTAATAGTAGATGAAATTTTATTGCTCCTGGAAATATAAGCTGAATGTTGATCTCACACAGGATGTGAGGAGACATTAGAATCTGTAAATTTGCTCCTTTAAGCAAAAAAACTTCATTCTTTCCTGCAAACAATCCCACTCTTCTCATGCCAGATTTTTGCATAGGCAAACACATGCACATATATGATCATAACTGAGACTTTATTCCTACCTGGATTTAACCACATTGCACTTCAGCTCATAATACCACTGAAGGGTGAGACTTCAAACAAATGCCAGTATAAACTTAACGTCAGTGTGTGTTTGCTCTTGTGTGTATCTACGTATTTTCTCAGTGTTTACTGTGGAGAGAAGTAAAACATGTCAAAGGTTCCTCATAAGGGAAAGCAGCAGGGCAGGTACTGATCTCTTCACTCTCATGACCAGTGACAAAATTCAAGAGAATTGCATAAAGCTAAGTCAGGGGAGGTTAAGATTGGATAGCAGGAAAATTTTTTCACCCAGAGGGTGTTTGGGCACTGGAACCCCAGGGATCCCCAGGGAAGTGATCACAGCACCAAGCCTGCCAGAGTTCAAGAAGCTTTTGGACAACACTCTCAGGCACAGGGTGTGACTCTTGGGGTTTCCTGTGCAGGGCCAGGGATTGGACTTGTTATCTTGATGGGTCCCTTCCAGCTCAGCATATCCCATGATTCTATAAAATGAGGTAAAATATACTGGCTGATAAATTGCTCACTATTATCTGATGGGCCTGTAACTTCAATTCTTCACTTCCATATCTTACTTTCCATTGTCTTTTTACAGAAAAATGTAGACTCTGAGAAAGACCAAGGTGTCTTGGCAGTTTTGGAAGCACACAGCATTGAAAGCCAGGTGCAGGTTCCCTGGAACTACTTTTAGTAGGCACACAAGAAATATACTTCCGTATGTCAAAATGTATCTTCCATTATAAAGGCAAGATAGATTTACAGAAAGAAATTTTTTTTCCTCATCACTTAAGGTATTTTAACTTACAGAGCAAGATTTCACAGATTTTCTAGCTCTTTTATGTCCACTGAGTTTCATCTTCGTGTTACAGAACACAAACACCTCTGACATACTTCTCAAACTTGTATCAAGAATGTAATTGATCTGAATATCATGCTATAGTAACATGCATCTATGACATATTTAATACTGTACAAGTGAAAAGAATATCAGTAAAATTTAAAGTACTTTCTTCCTTGTTAAAAGTGGATTAACTTGAAAATAGCTTAAGACAATGTTAAATATGCTTGGATTTTTCTATCTCATATCTTCTCTGTACCTGTCCTAATTCCATGTTATCTTGAGTTTGGAGGTAAGTTCACTGTCATCACTCACCATTGTCGTCACAATTTCCATCACATACTTTTTCTCTCTGTTAGGTGTATCACTGTGGCAGTATTCACTTCCCAAATACATGCAGAAAATTGTTATCTTGGGCATGATTTAGCACAGCTGCAAATTTTTTTCCTATTTCAGCAGGGAAGTATTCATTCAGTTTTGAATTTTTCAGCTGGATAAAAAGCTGCCTATTTCTTACACATTATTTCCCTTACACTGTTTGGACATCTCATACTTATGCAATTACAGTGCACTCATCTCTTTTAAGACAGAAATGGAATCTGGAGCTTTGGACTGGATTAGAAAAACAGAACTAGGGTATCTAAATGAGATTAGCTACATTATTTTGAAATATGTTTTATCCTTACTGTGCTGCTACCTAAATCCAGAGACACCCAAAGAAGACTGAGATTTCTTTGGTGGAGTTCCCCAAACATTTAAAGCCCTACTACTCTGCACATTTAGGAAATAACACTGCTGACACTGTGAGCAGGCTGAGGTGGAATGTGTCTTACATTCATACATTTCTTTCAAGATCCACAGCACTACATATTCCTCAGTCCCAATGGCTGGGATTTATTGAACAAACCATACTTCTGTTCAACTCACACATCTGACAGCTGAGGCTTTCAATGCTTTTTCAAACTTGACTGGAAGAAGTATACATCTTCCCTACAGAGGAGCAGTGGCCTGTGCAAGTAAGAATCTTTTTAACTTGTCTTTGATTTTGGTTGACCTTTTTTTTCCTTCCCCTTTTCTTTCTCTAATACCTACTTCAGGGTGCATAAGTCTCCTGTGTGCTATAGAGTTGTGTGGATTTCTCTACATAGCCAGAATCCTACAGTCTAGGCTGAAATGCTGAACACCACATTACACAAGAACTGAGATTATGGGATACAAAGATTTTATGCCTTTGTCTTTCTTAAGTGATCCTGTTTTTTCCATACCCCATATTCTATCTGGTCTTTCTATGGTGGCTGAGACTTACATTCTCCCTGTAAAAGCTATTCCACCTTTTCTGTCATACTTTAGGATGGATGCTGGATGAGAGAAAAGCAGAGGACACTAGCATACCCAGCAGTTCATCAGGCAGAGCAGTTTTCTGGATGTTCGAGATGTACAAGTAAATCTCTTCAGGCAGAGAAAGGAAAGTTTCCACATCTCAGTTGCTGAGAGCAGCACAGTGCTGTCCCATGGGGATGGAACTGAGCCCATCAGCACACTGCAGTGGTCTCAAACTGCAGGGCTGCACAGCCCACCCTTCACCTTGTATCTACATCCAGCCCTATCCAAATAACTAACCAGCACTGCTTTGGAAAAGAAAAAAAAAAAAAAAAAAAAAAAGACCTTCAGGAGAGAGGCCAGTAAATCCTTGAAGATGCACTGAGCAAGGCTTTCACATCCCAGGGAAAGAAGAAATTCTGTAGCTTCAGCGTTTCCCATTTGCTCACTCAGTGTCTTACTGATTAACAACACATTGTTCTTTAAGGAGTTCCACTTTGAGGTCCATAAATCTCCTCATGGATTGCACTACAGTGGCTGGTGACCTGGAGTGAAATGCTGAACAGAAGCCACTTTTTGGAACCATGCCTTGGTAAGAAAACTGCTACTGCATGGATTAGTGAAGTGATTAGTGAGGACCTTTGTTATTCCAAGGTTAAGGCTCTGGAACTGCAAACTTCTTTGTATCTTTTATTAAAACTTTGTTCTACTAAGCATTTAAAAACTATGCTGGCCCAGGCTCAAATTAGTAAGGTACCATTCTCTACCTACTTAACCCCAGGAAGGTGATGTATCTCAAAATTTAGTTTTTTAGTCTTTGGCACTATAGAACAATCAATTCAGTGTAAAGCACTCTAAAGAGCTTTTTTCAAAACTTTTCTATGCAATTTAGAGGAGATCTGAAATAATTTAAAAGCACAGTACAAGAGAACAATGCAAAAAAGAAAAAAAAAAGCACTTGGCTGATAATATGGAGAATTTTGATGCAGTTTTCATGTCACCTATATTTCAGTTTCACACAATATAATTCTTCCATACAGTGATCTTCAGAGTCATTAATGGAGAGGCATCAATGCTTTGCAAGTACAAACACAATTTTTGAATGTCCTGTATCATAGTCACAGCTCTGATACTACTAAACATGACTGCAAAGTACCTGTGGTTCCAGCTATTTAATTTAACATTGCAGGAAGGGAGAAGTAAAATTTTCCATATAATTTTGGCTTTAGAAAACACTTTGTACATTTTTTGGTTGTTGTCAGGTTTTTTTGTTTGCTTTTTTTATTGTTTTGGGGCACTTTTTACCCCCTTTTTAATAGAAGAAATACATGAAGTAATAAGACATGGGATTTTTATCTATTCTTGTTATTAATTTGGCAACAATTATATAGAATGATATTAGTCCTCAGGACAAATACTTTACAGGAAGGTTCCAGAAAGCATCTATGGCCATGCCATCTGTTAGCCTGTCTTTCACTCCTCTCACTTTCTATAGGGCCATTCTTTTAGGAGACAGAACTTCAGCTCAATGTGTAGCTGCACATGGGGACTATGACTTTAGAAGTAGAGAGGCTCAAGACAAAGTCACTTTCAAATTCTTGTTTCAAAGACATGGAGGATTCAAGGATTCACTGAGTAAATCTCATCTGGTTCCATTCTGGATCATTCCAGACAATTCTTCTTTCAGAATGAGTTTGCCATAGATATTGTAAATAAAACACCGTGTTTTCAGAAGGAGGAATGATAGAGACAGTTGTATGCTTGGAATTAATTTCATCCATTGCCACCTCCACACAATATCCATGATGGTGACTCTCCAGTTTGCCTTGGCTATTAACTAGGCTTATTTTCAGTATAAGATTCATGATCCAATTCTTATATGCTGACCCTATAATTTTTTTGTTACATACCACATACATTTAACATGAAGATTGCAAGAGTTCTAGATTTGGGTGATGCCCCACATATACAAGAGTACATGAGAACAGGAAAGGGAAGCAACAATTCTCTAGAGAGAGATGATGTATTTTTTACCAAGAGAATAAATTTTGATTTGCTAGGAAAGTTAGCAGAGAGCAAAGAGGTCTAATAATAAAAGCCACATAAGCCTTGTTGAGGCAGAGGGACAATGCACATAAAAAGTGCAGTTTTCTTGTTCTTTAGAAGATAATTTATTGAGTGCCCTCTGTTGACTCTGAACTCAAGCTGAGAAAGCACTTAATCTTTTTAGGCTCTCAGATTTAGAAAATACTTGTTTGGATGTGTGTGAAAGAAGAAAGCAGTCAGCTTCACTAAACAGCATAGGTGTTATTACCCTAAGTCTTTTAATAAACCCTATTTTTTTCTCACCCGTTTTTTTGCCCTACAGCAATATAACTTAGTCTAGGATCTCCTCTAACACTTTTATGTCTATGTGGACCTTTAGGGAGGTGATTATTCTAGGGAAACCTAAATAAAACATTTTCTTCAAAGTTCATAATACTCAATAGTTTCTAGATATTTCCTATTTGTACGTTAAGATCTGTAAAAGCAATGATGATATAATTTTGTATAATTTGCCATTGAAGTACTAATGCAGTACTTCCAATAGAGAAGGAAATTTATTTTTCTCAGTAAGGAGAAAAATGCACTGCATTACTGAAAGCATTTAAAGTATTAAAAACAGCTTATCTGGCCACTACTCATCTATTGCCTGTCTGAACGGGAGGTTTGCTCTTTTTCTGATTTTCAGTTCAGGCTCCTTTAAAGTAGGTGCAATATTCATATGCCTCTCTTCTCTGATTTCTCTTCCCTAAAGATCTGTCTTTGCTTTTGTTTCTCTCTGCGCCAACATGGTTAATGATTCATTGCAGAGTTTATAGATTATTGGTGAATAAGAAAATCAAAGGGAGAACATGAGGAGCTGAGGGATTTTTTAGTCACTAGCAGAATGACAAAAGTAATGGAGAGAAAGAGATGGACAGGGGAAACTTTAGATGTTTCAATACAATCTAGCTTCATTGCTCTCTGAGACCATAGGAAATGTGCCCTCCTTTGCAGAACTGAGAAGTTTTCTCAAGGAGGAGTTGCCTTGTTTGCACCCATTCCTTTCTGTCTATGAAAGTAACTAGATATGGAGGAGAGGAATTAAAACTGTCCCCTCCTCATGCCCTATGCAACATCCATAGTTATTGATGAAATTCCTGCCTCCTCACACAATGCACGGAGGCACTAAGAATCAAAAACAACCATGAAAAAGAAAAAAAAAGAACTCCAAGCCAGAAGCAATCTTCTTGTCCATTTTACGACCACAATTTACTATCACAAAGCAACTGAGAACAGGTTGTGGGAAGCAGAAACTTTTCTTCATGCTACCTTTTCCTCTCCTCCTTTCAGAAGACTTAAAAAGTGTATATAAAGATTAAACATGTAATTTCCACAAGATTAAAGAAAGCTGAAAATTTGAAACAAAAACTCAATTTTGCCATTTTTATTAGATTTTGGTCATTAGAACCCCCAGATTCTTAAAACTGCTGTTCTTGGATTTTCTTGGAGTTGATATTTACTATGGTTACACATACAAAGCTTTCAAAATCCCTTTCCCCTAGATTATGATTGTTAGTATCATTGTTAGACTCATAAAGTACTAGATATTTATAGGAGGTTTTTTGGGTTTTTGTTTTTTTTTTTTTTTTTTTTTTTTTTTTTTTTTTGTTTGGTTTGGTTTTTCTGTTGGTTTTTTTTTTTTAATGTAATGCTGTATTTCTCAACTACCAGGATAACTAAGGGTTCAGTGTTGTTGCTTTGGAACAATTTCAGTGGAAATAATATCTATATTTAAAATTCTAACCTAGACAATGGAGTTAACTTTTCAGTAAAATCGAATGTGTGCCCATACAATGTTTCTGGAATGACTAAGGGCTTCACAATTTAGTAATAGGGTCATTGTTTTCAGAGGGAGCCATGGCACTATCATCCTTGTAAGCTGAAACCGTATTTCAGCATCAACAGCCTAAGACATCTTTTTAAATTTATCTTTCAGTCTGATTATAGAAGTCCTGTGGGAAAGAAAAAGATTCCTCAACATTTTATTGATGTCAGCAAAGGCCTATGATTCATATAATTGACTTTATACCCAGGCAACAGTGAAAGTACTATTCAGTAGGTAATGATTTTCTTATAAAAGTCTATTCTTCAAGAAATGTTGAGAAAGTGATAAAGGAGCTCCTGGAGGGCTTTTGTTTGCTTTTGGTTTTATTAATTTATGTAAAACTATAGTATAGGCCTAGGCTCAGAAAGAAATATGCTGGTCTACATTCCGTGCTTTCAGCATAACAGATAACACTGAGGACGAGAGATCAAGTCAATATAAATGGCTAGACCCAAAACTCCAACACGTTTAATTAGAGTTTGAACAGAAGGAATATGCTTGTAGTGCTGCCAGAGTTTCCTTGTCTCAGCAATGTTGTCAGCAGAGTAGGGAACCAGCACAGACAACTGTGTCACTGTGGCACAATTTGCCATGTTGACGTACTGGCAATTTCATGCACTGTTTCGTTGCCTTCAGTCTTGCTCTTTGTCAGGCAAGTGCAGAGACAGTCACAAGGGAATACAACAAGGTCTCTTGCTGCAGACCACAGTATAACCACATTATATTTATCTAACACAAACTGCTGGTGACAGGGTTACTACAAATCTGGTCAGCCTAGACAAGACTTCTGAGTTGATTTAAAATATCCAAAACTGTATCTGGAGTGCTCAAAGCTGACCAAAGACCCAAGAACTTCTGAGAAAACTGAGGTCCAGGACATTTCAGAGATCACATTCAGCACTGACCCTACAGGCTGCCTGAACTCAGACTGCCTCTGAATCATATTTTGTTTCATCATAGGCAATACTAGAGCCCTGTGAATGACCACAAGCAGATATATGTATCTGCCCAGGATCACCACAAATGAGGCAATCAGAAGTTACCTATCAAATGAACACATTTCAGATTCTAGGTAAAACCAAGGCACACCACTTTGGGGGTATCAGCTTTCATGCCACAGATTGTCCTTAATAGTCCTCCTGCAGTCAAAATGTATGACATTTGGTGTAATTTGAACCTCCAAGAATTTCATATTCAACAGTATATAAAATCAGGGAAGATAAAGCTTCATGTACAATCAAGGTATTCAGGCATTATTAAGAAATCATAGGATGAGGCAAAATAAATATAAATGTGAAGTGAGAAAAATGGGAAGTGAGAAAAAAAATTAAAACAATAAAAATAAATAATTGAATAATTAAATAAAAAGTAAAAGTATTTACAGACCAAAAAGCCAAAGTGAATGAGAACATGGATACATCCGAAGTGCAAAAAAGATGATTACCTGAATCGGGGGTGGGGGGGGGAAAGCTTACTCTGGAGGTGAAAGAAAAACAAACCAAAACACAAAAGAGGTTGAAATTTAAATTGCCATTGATTTTTAAGTCCTGCAAGGAGAGGAGAAAACAAAAAAACATGATTAATGGGAAGGGAGAGTAGCATAACTGCCAGCTGACTTTGAAGGAACTAGGTATTTTTCTTTAAAAAACAACCCAAACAATCCTTATTTCCCCTGTTAATGCTGTTTTTGAACTCCTTCTTTTCTGTTACAGAATGCATGTTTCTGTGCCTAAGAAACTAAAATAGTAATAATTTTATTAATTTACTTATTCTCTTCCATCATCAAACTTGGAATAAGCAGTTAGGTTTTACTATTCCCACCTTCCTCTGTATGGTTTCCAAAATAAAATGTTCAGAAATATTGGTGAGAGAGTTTAGTTAAAGACCTTATACAGCCTTTGTCCTTTAAAGTGGTGGATCAGTGCTTCATGAGGATAATAATCTTATTGCCTCAGCCACACGAAATGAAGTGAATATTTAATTTTGCCAACCTTTCCAAAACAGGGGTTAAAGACGAAGGGGAGCAATGAAACTTTTTTATTTCCTTGATGGCTATTGTTCAAACAAAATTCAAATTAGAAGTACTAAAATTCCAAAACTTTCACTTCATAATATTCCATTTAGCATCTAAGGAAGCCCTCAAGGCTTTTAGGTTGAAGACAAAGTTCAGATGAAAAGTTCCCCTAGGAATAACTGATACTGTCATCTAAAGGCTAGTGAGTTGAATAATTAATAGGGAATACTGAAAACCTAATGTGATAAGAGCATCTGTGTCACATTTCTATGATTTTTTTCTTTTAATAATACTCAATTGTGTCTGTAATGTTCTGTCTCCTTGTGTATACTTTTATAATGTAGCTCTTTAACTATGTAAAGGTTGGATATCTATACATACATTCATGTGTGTACACATACACATGTGCATACACATACACAAACAAATATGTACCCTTCCCTTTTCTGTCCTCTTCTTTTCCAGTCTCTGCAGCTGCTGTAGTCACAAATCTGTGCCTTCTCCACTCCCCAGTTTTAATAAGAACACAAAATGCCCTGTGGCGACAGGGAATTGTGCAGCCAGCCCATTAAGTTACTGCAGCTACAGGAGGAGCTCAGAAGCAGCTGCTGCTGTGGATGGAGCTGAGTGGGCATATGTAGCTGGCAGAGTACTCTTGAGGAGTTTTAATGGGCCATCTTCATGACATATCACTCCCCAAAATGACTATTTGTCATTCACGCTCTTAAAAAGACAGTTTGACAGCTTTGAGAGGTAAAAACCATCTGCATATTGTGCATCATCATGTACTAATTGCATAATATTTATTGGGGGTGGGGGGACAGCAATACTGTATTGTAGCACCACCAAGAGCCTATAGATAACATAACATGTTCATAACAAGAACTGGAAAAAGAGTCCTGCTTTCCCCTCACACACAGGCTCCAAACTTTTCAGAAATGGGCTTCCTAGAGTGGAAAAGACCACACTGTCTGCAGACAACATGCACATTGGAATCCTTACAGAGTCAATATTCAGTTTTGTGTGGTTTTCAGTTCAGTTGATTTTGGTTTTGGGTTTTTTTGGTGGTGGTGGTGTTTGTTTTCTTCCCCACACTACTCTCAGCCTATCAGTGTTTATTCCTTGGACTAATCATTCTAAATATCTTAGTAACAAAACAGCATTATTGACAAACCAACACAGAATGGATTTGCCATCTGACTCACTTTTTATACAAAAGCAGCTGCTTTTTCTCAAATAGATTTAATTTTTGATTAAAGAAACCAATGACTCAAACCTCATTTATTCAAGTGCCTAAAACAATTAAATCATGTGAAAATAGCACTGCAGTGAAACTCTATTTACAAATTCCCGAACATTTATTCTTACTAGCTGCATTTTGGGTCTTAATTCTTCTCCAGGAAAGAGCCTAAATTCCCTTCCATACATGCCAACAGCATTTCCACATGATCCATATCTATCCATGATGCACCATACAACTTGCTGTTATATACTAAAGCAATGTATTTTCTGGTCCAATAGTTTGATTTATTTTGTTGCCAAGAATCACTGAAGCTGTAAGACAAAATTCTCTTAAAGTCACTACACTCTATTTCAGCAGTATAATAAACATGTTTTCCTGCATTCCCCACATATGGCTTCTGCAAAAGTGTTCAGCCCTAAAAAAGTAGCATGGCAAAGAAATACCAAAGTCCCCAGCATACTTCATAGAAGAATATCTCTGGGCTAGCAGATGTCCACAGGCTTGAAAAGTTTATATATGTGTAGCAGCTTGCAGAAACAGAACCTTGAAGAAACTTTGCTAATTCTTCTTCTCAAATTACTTTCGCACTATACATGAAACAATCTCTGTTTGCTCAGTAATAACATACATACAGTGGAAGACTGCTTCTTGGGCATGTATTTTTCTTGGATGAAACACATAAAAAGGTGGGCAAATATATCTATTTATAGTAAAATAACTATTTTCTTTTCTTATACCACTGTACATACTTCTATTAATTGTTATTTCAGTATAATTCATTTATTTTTTTTTAGTTAGCTAGTTAGTTAGTTATTATGACCAGATGATGCATTAATACATTATTCCTTATATCACAGAAAGAAGGAAAAGAGGGTAAATAAAACAAGAAAGGCAGTAACAGAATTTATGTACCTTCAATAATAAAAAAATAATGCTTTTACTTTTTTATCTGTCCTTGAAAATAAAAAAAAAGAAATTAGAATACAAATATTGTAATTGGAAAGTTGTTTCTCCCATCATGCTTTTTCTATTCAGCCATAATAATTTGGGCCTAGGATTTCAACCATGGAAAATGAGACCACATTAGAGGATCTACCTTTTCATCTCTAACTCTGTAATCTATAGAATTATCTGTAACAGCACTGCACAGGAAAAATAATCATACATGCTTCTTGTTTGACTACCATATCAATAACATCAAATTTACAAACAAAAATTCATTTGGTATTAAAGTATTTTCTGAGATATGTACTTATACTGAATGTATTTATTTTAGATTGGAAATTATACCTCTCATATTGTCTCTTTTTGTCAAACTACTGATCTATAGTTTAGAGTGATTATCCTCTTTCTGCTTCAACTATCCAAAATAGCTTGCAGCATTGCTTGCTTGATAATGATTTTTCTCATAGGAACCTGCTTCCAAAGAACATTAGTACCAAGGAGCAGACACCCAGAGGGTGTAGAGCTTTCTTCATTTGTTTTCGTTTTGGTTTTATGTTGTATCAATTCCTCACATTTAATTTGCTTTTGAAAGTTTAATGCTACTAAAGATCAACTCATAATCTTACCTTTGTGTTTTCGTGGGAAGTGCTGACAGCCTGATGGACTGGAAGGCAATGATAAAATACTTAAATGTAAAGTAGTGTAAGCAACTAGGGTTATGTGTCTGGAGAAGCTTATAAAGTACTGGACTACAGAAGAGAGTATGATCTGTACATTTTAATGATTAAAGACTTGCAATACAGAAAAAATGTAGTTAACTGGGCCCACATACTCACTAATCTTTAATTTTCCAAAAACAATTATGGAATTGTTAATTAATATTTACAAAACTGTCAGAACAAAACAGAATGTACCTGCTGGTCTAAATACTAATTTTAATTTTTAACAAAAAATGATAATAAAAATGTCAGGATAACAGTGTTTTCCATTGTGTTTTTCTTCTTAAAAACTGTATTCCATCTGTCTTTCTTTATAAAATTCTATGTGTTTGAAAAAAATGCAACATTTGATGCTGACTTTTATGAAAGATATATAGTCAGCTTTACATTGACTGTTCTCCACATGAACAAATTTGGTTATATGGCATAAAATATTTCACACCACCCAGGTATTTCCCAAAGCATTTTCACAAATCTAATCCCACAGGTCTTGTCACTAAAATCAATGGGACTACTCCTAGACATTCCAGGTCAAAATTAAGATTTTGACACAATGCACACAGTGGACATAATTAGTACCTTGGAAGGTTTGTTGTAGAGAAAGTCACAACTGCCCAGCGCTGACAGTGGATTAAGGAAATAAGTCAGTGACAGAGAATTTGAACACAAACTTTTACTATAGCATTTTAAAATGAGTGAAGTATTTCATATGAAAAGGGCAGGAATGAGTATCTATAGTAAAGCATTATAGTTTCATTGCTAGTATGACAATGTAAGATGATAAACCAGTGCCTAGCCAAATAAAGTGGAGTATTAGAAACCTTCAAGTAGACACTTATCTTGTGTCTTAAAATGAATTCAGGTAAAAAGAGCAAAATAATCCGTTGGTTAATTTGTTAACATAAAACACAAGTAATTTTTGCTAGCGTGTTTACATTTTATTTAGAAACACTTTTAGAGTTTGGCTTGATCAAGCACTCTGATATTTCTGTGAATGCTTTTCATCAACTACTGTGTCCCATTTCTAGCTCTGTAGTTAAAGTAAAAGTAAAGGTAAAACATGGAATGACAAATAATACACTCTTTTTCAGTAGACTATAAGACAATTTTTATTTTCTTTCCCCTGCTATTATGTGTTTCACTAGAGGTAATTTATCATATTGATTTTTATCCAAAATTATTTCTCAAGTCCCTCCATCCACCCATATATATGTTGGCTAGTTAATTCACAGCCCATTGTTCAATATTCACTTCAAAACCTAGGGAAATTTAACCTGGTGCGACATCAAATTAAATTTTAGAATTTTCTAATTTAGGAAATCATCCTTATCTATGGGCATCGTGTCAGGACTTTCTTAACAGTCATGAAAGCTGGTACTAAGCATATGCCTAAGTACCTTCTGAAATAGTGCCTTAACCCCTGTTCAAAGAGGAAGGTTGCTTTAATGAACATGTGTGTCACATATGCCTAATTATAAGAAGCAGCATTGAAAGATTAAGAGATTTCATTATCGAAATTCACACTGTAGCTATTCAGTATTCAGAACAAGCTGAAGCAGGGTATGCACAGTAAATATGGACACTTGAAAGTCTGCTTGAAACTGTTCAGTTCATTTAAAGTGATCCTTTGTGAATACCTACTTAAAGAAGTTTGATTTCTCCCTAGCTGATTTTTTTTTTTAACCATCCAAACTTGCAGGCCTGCAAGAGTTTTCAAATATAACTGGTCTGATCTCAAGGTAGTAATTCATATCTTGATAGGTATTTAAACTCCATAGGATTAAGGGCTGAGAAATAAATGCTCTTAATGCCCGTGTTTTGTGCTTGTTTTTCAGAAAATATTTGAGGTGGAGGATAATGCCTGTTTCAAACCCATACAAAACTGCCTTAACATGAACAATACTAGGTTAATTGTAAATCCTCCCAGCTTAGAAGGATTTTAGCAGTTCTATGTAAAAGAGAATGATCTCCCCGTGCCTTTTTCTATGCTGGTGTTTACAATGAGCATTTAACAAAGAAAGTCTCATCAAATGCCTCTGCAGTCACTATACCTTGTTTCCTTAAATCATATTTTGACGTTTCAAATGTGAGAAGACATTTATGAGCTAAGACTGAATTTCACTTGTATTTAAAATTTAAAAAAAACCAAAAAGAATATGAGATTTGCCATAAACAATGGTGGTGCCAACCCAAGATTTTTTCATCTGCTTTCATCGTAGCATATTCATTAATATGCCATTAAATGCTGGTGATACAGTCAATGTATGGGCCACTGATAAACAAATTTTGAGAAAATAGTGAAATGGAATGTGTCATTTTGCACTGCTTGTGCATACCTGCTGAATCTACCTTAAAATTCAAATTGAGCAGACCTGTTTCTAATTCTATAAGATTCCAATGAAATTTTTAGCGTCTTCTTTCAAAACTTATTTCTAAGGCTTTGAGCATTTCACATATATTGGGAATTCTCAATTTCCATAGAGACTCCTCTGATTATCTAAAACAGCATGTCCTTTTGACACTATAAAGGACATTGAAAAGGGCACATAATCCAGTTTCTTATGTGGTCTCTGATGAAATTACAGCACTCTTACCTAATGATCATTTTCTTGCTATCCTCTTCCGAGTGAGCTTTGGTTGAATGAAAATAGTGCACACAGTGGGCTAATTATGAGAATACTCCCTGCTTCTGAAACATTGTGGTGAACAGGAAGGTACAGGAGATCCTAGAATTGTGCATTATGTTGGCAGCAAACAAGATCAGTCATTTGAATTTACTCCCATCTACCTCAAATGTTACAACTCAAATGACTGCTATTCTTTTCTCTGTCATACTTCTGGTGTACCATCAAACATCTCCTTTAGGGATCTTTTATTCTATTATCTGCTTGTTTTATTATAGTATCTGATCCATTTTATAACTTAATCTGAAAACAATGAAGTACTCTTGCAGATTAGAGTTTAAATCACTATAATGCTTGCCCCCAGCACCCAAGAATGATCTTTGCTAAGTTTCACTTGACACAGCATGTAAACTTTCTACCAGATTGTCTGAACGCTCTCAAAGCTTAATTGATCCAATTTGCATGTCTCATCCTGGCAGAATTGTGCATCATTTCTATCCTCTTGGACTAAGTGAGCACAATCTAATCACTTTGTGTACAAAGCAGATGGAAAGTTTCCAGCTCCTTTGCTATCCCCTCACATACATTCATATTAAAGCAAGTCTAATTTGACAAACAATCTGATCTTTCTGTATTTTTATAGGATTACTGTCTTATTGACAGGCCTTCTGTCACCAATTGTAATGTTCAGAACTTTATCTCAAGGCATTTCCACTTTTGTCTCACACCTTCTGTGTGGTCCATTAAAATGATCATTTCATTTAAGAAAGTCCTCTTAGGGAAGTTCTATAAATCTTGGTGTAAATCAGAACAGCTCTGTGCACTGAAAAAAAAGGTACTATTTCTATTAATTGAGGATCCTGTAGTTTTAAGGAAAAACAAATAATTAATTATATCCCTATTCATTAGCCTCTGAGCCTTGTACACTAATAAATACTGACAAACTTTTATATCTGTTAAAAGGAAAATGTTATTTTCGGTAAATATTTTTCAAATAGTAATTGTTTCTGCACATGAAACAAAATTCTCTTATTTATGTTATTTTGCTGAACATTTTCCCTTCAAAATTACTCAAGTTCTCATGTAAACACAGTGGCATTTTAGTAAATAGTTATGTTGTTCAGAAATAGATGAACGTTACTTTGTAAAAATAACACAAGTAAGAGCTTCTGCAGAGAAAAGTCACAAGCAGATTAGTCATATTAATGAAGGATCTACACAACTCAAACCACTAAAATCAAACTTTCTGAAGTGAACAGAAAGTACTGCTTCCTAATCTCGCTAGTGATTCACTGATAGAATTTAGATTCTCCTCCTGTCTCTGGTTTATTTACGTGTTCAGAGGTCGCTGTGTTTCTTCAGCCACACTCTTTCCACGTGTTCCTACCTGCTGAATCCATTGTCCAATAGTACCCCTGCTTATCTGGGAGTTTGTGGCTGGCTTATTTTTTTCCTACATGTGTCCTTTTCATCACTTCTTCCACTTTTCTTCTCTCCATCAATCTTTATTCATGTTTGCCCAACAAAATTTATGAGAAGGCAAAGAGATTGTTCAGGGATTTTTAAAATTTGTTTTCAGTGAAGAATACATGAGAAACTCTAAAGCAGGCTGTTCACATAAGTCATCAGTCACTGGTGGTCAGTGTTCATGACAGCTCAAGATAAAGAATATCCTTCAGTTTACTCTGCATCTACTTTTAAAACTTGTGGAAGACTGGAAGGAAAACCAGTGCCTATATAAGAGAGCAAAGGAGCAAGAGTACACTATTAAATCCTGTAATAATTTTTGTCAAAAGTAAAGCATGTCAGTTCACTTATGAAAACATACTTTTGTGTCCATATATACACAAAGCAGGGGTACAAGTGGAAGGATAGTAGTTGTTCAGTAGCAAATCTAGTGAATTCAATGTCAACTGGTAAAAAACAAAATAAATTAACCAACTATGAAAATTTCATAATTAATAAATGCATTAGGATAGTAAACAGACTTTCTGTTAGTGTGCAGCATGATAAAAAGTGGTGGTATAAAACCAACAATGCCTTTTTTGTCTTGCACTTCAGACTCAGTGGATAGGTCATATGCAAGCTGTTTATATTGCAATCTTGGTTGAGTCTTACCCCTGGATACACAAGCAAGTAAAACCCTTGCTATCTTCAGATTCTGTTCTCATTTTAAAATACAGGGCCCCAAAGCTTAAAATGGAGGTTTGCAGGTGTAAGTCAGTGGAACATAACAAACAAGTCTGTGGATGACACTCAGTTTGCTGTCTTTCAGCTGTGTTAGCTCAGCAGGACTAATGACAATAATGAGTGGGAAAAAATTATCACTGGAACAGGCAGGTGTGACTCACACATAGAATTTGTCTACTGAGTAACACAGTATAATTTTATGCAGTCACTTTTAAGAGCAAATTTTCTGCTAGTCTGTAAACAATCAGACACATATTAAAGCATCATATTGTTTGTGTGAGTTTCCAAGCCAATGTGAAGACACAGGGCCCTGAGCAGCCTTTCCCATGTGACAACCTACTGGTTCTTCTGAGGCTCCACCCTGAATAGGGAGATAAAAATTACACTTAAATACTGAGATAAGAAAAATAGCAGTTTTAAATGCTTTTGTTGAGCCCAAAATTACAGGAAAATATTGAGGAGGGTCTATTGATTACTAAGACATAAAATTTCAGTAATGTATACAAAATAAATCTTGCCTTGCCTTGCAAGACATCATTTATAAAGTGATGTTATCCTCTGCCAAACTTTGTTAAATAGTATCTTATTGTTTAAGAAAATCTACCTTATTTTATTGCACTAGTTCTGTTGCAAGCCAAAGATGCAGTTTGATTTTGAACCTACACTGAATGCACTGTTCTTCCTCAGTTGTATCTATATTTTCACCTATATTTCATAGGTATAAGTTACTATGGAAGAAAAAGAATCTGGTTTCACTCCATAACTCTCTACAATGGCACACATAAAATTTCTGCTGAAGTTTTCTTATCAGTAAAGGCTATTTACAGGTACAGGAATATTTGATTCCAGAAAAATTTGTGATATTGCAGATCATTTTTTTCACTCTAATAAACTTAACTTTTCTAACCTTGAAGGTGAATCTGCAACATGCTTTCCCTTTATCCTGCTAATTATTTTACAGAGTAGTTTTCAAAAAAATTTAATCTGAGACAAAAATTGTCAGCACATTCTGCTAAAGCCTCAAACTGTGTTCCAAAATTATATTTGCATTTTAAGTATAATACAAAGCATGCATAAATTATCAGAACTGGAAGGTGGGCCACTGTCTAAAACACAGATGATAACATAATTTCAGAAGCAAAGGTAAATGTCCTCCCTTTTTAATATGGTATAGAGATACAGACCCTTATATTGTTAAATCAGAAAGATCTGTCATCAGGGTGGACATCTTAATCTTTCCATCTTCCTCACAGTCTCATTTTCTGCTTGGCAGGTATTTTGGAAGCCTGACAAAGCACCTGGGCTCTCAGTCTGTATCATCCCACACAAAAAGCAGTCATTGACTTCACTTTGTGTTACTAGAAGAAAATTGCCAAAAAAATAAAAAATCCAGAAAGATCATTTTTTCATCAGACTAGCAGAATGGACCATCATCATCTACCCATCTCTGCTTACTAAAATAAGAGATGAATGGAAATTGTTGAATGTGATACTGTGGCTTACATAGTATGGAACAGCATCTGATTTTGACAGGACATTGAAATTAGTCTGCACTGAAAAATTTTCATGCAGCCTGCAAACAGATGGGAGGAAATTTAGTTATATGAAATGATCAATGTCAAAATATCAGTCTAGAAGGAAAGGTGTCTACTAAAGTTCTGAATACCATGGATATCATTACTTCATCCCTTTAGCTCCCAAGAAAAAATTTGCTTTGTAAGGTGTGAGCTGCCTTTTTTAGTGGTAGATCAGAGAACTCATCCTTCTGATTTTTGGCTCTTTATTTCGAAAGAGTCTGGACATGGTTCAGTTACTTCCCTGACAGCTGCACATGTTTGCTTCCTTCCATTTTTCTGCTGAGAGCTCAGGCTTGGTTGGACTCCTCCAGACCTTCATGTTGTTTTTTACTTATCCATGCTTTATGTTGACCCAGTAATTCTTGGAACCTCTATGTATATAGAGGCAGAATAGCATTGTATTCTGCCTTGTCCTGTGTTGTCTGGCACTCTGCTTCTCATGTTTTAGGCTTTTTTTGAACAAATTTCCAATTCTCTCACACTCTCCAAAAATGTTTTATAAGAAATGTTTACATCTTTTATTTTCTATTCATTGCTCCTTACTCTCATTAAAGAAGCATAAAACCTTGTTCTACTAGTTTCTGTCTTGATGATATTTGCTTTTGCTGTCTTGTGTCACAGATTTTTGCTGCACATGGCATTTTCCTTTTTTGATTAAAAATGAACTTTACTTACCTTTTTCTCTTTCAAATACATCTGCTAGTCAACAGATCTACTCTCCTGCATATTTCTCAAACCTGGATGTTACTGGATCTCTGGTTACCTGCCCTCCATTTCCATCTGTGCTAACATAACCAAGTCAGGCTTTCTTTCTAGAACCCATGGGGTGGATTGATGTGACCTAAACCACTGTGTTATCCATACAGATGCATATAGTTTCTTTAGCAAAGAGCATAGGGAATCAAGACCTATGCATAAAGTGATCCTCACCCCAACCCCTGGCCTCATTCAAATTCCCTTCTCCATCCATGTGCATAACAACAAGGTGACTGGGAGCAGTCAGTATGGATTCACAAATGATAAATCACACTGGACAAACCTGATTCTCTTGTGCAATGAAAAATTTACCTGAAAGGATGAGAGCAGTAGATATCGTCTACTTTGACTTAAGCAAGGCTTTCAGTGCTGTCTCTCTCAATATCTTCATAGGCACACTCAGGAGGTGTGGGTTGCCTGAGTGCACAGTGAGGTGGACTGAGAACTGGCAGAACCAGAGGTTTGCAGCCAGTGGCACAGGGTGGGTGTAGTTGGAGCCCTGTCACTACAGTACAGTCTCCCAAGGTTCAAAACTAAGCCCAGTATTTAACTTATTCATCAATGACTTGGATGAAGGCCCAGATGTCTCCTCAGTAGGTTGCCTGATGACACAAAGCTGGGAGGAGCAGTCAATGTCCTGGAAGGATGGGGAGCCCTTCTGAGAGACCTCAACCAGTTGGAGAGATGAATGAATGAATGAATAAAGAAACGAACGAACGAACGAACGAACGAATGATGAATAAATGAATGAATGAATGAATTTGAACAAATTTTCAGCAAGTTTAGAGCCCTGTCCCAGGGGAAGAATAACCCCATGAATCAGAACAGACCAGGGTGACCTGCTGGAAAGCAGCTCTTTGGAGAAGGACCTGGGGGTCCTGGTAGACAACAAAATATCCATGGGCCAGTGTGCTCTTGTGGCCAAGAAGGCCAGTAGCATCCTGGCCTGCATTAGGAACAGCACTGCCAGCAGGTCAAGGGAGGTGATCCTGCCCCTCTAGTCAGCCCTGGTGAGGCCACATTTGGAGTGCTGTGTCCAGTTCTGGACTCCTCAGTACAAGAGAAAGCTCCTGGAGCTCCACAGAACTCCTGTTACAGGTCAAAGAGAAGGCAACAAAGATGACTAGGGGACTGGAGCTCCTCATACAGGACAGGCTGAAGGATTTGGGCCTGTTCAGCCTCAAGAAGAGAGGACTGAAAAAAGGGGACCTCACCAATGTCCATAAGATTCTGAAGAGAGGTGCCAAGAAGACGGAGGCAGACTCTTCGCAATAGTGCCAAGCAATAGAACAAGAGGCAACAGGCAGAGACTGATGCACAAAAAGGTCCACTTGAACATGAAGTAGAATGTTTTTAATGTGCAGGTTACCACATACTGGAATGGGCTACTCACAGAAGTCATGGAGTCTCCCTCACTGAAAATATTCAAGAGCTGTCTGGACACAATCATGTGCCATGTGCTCTGGGATGACCCTGTTTGAGCAGAGAGGTTGGGCCAGAAAACACACTGTGCTCCCTCCTAACCTGACCCATTCTGTGGTTAGATTGTTATACCATAATCTAAATTTATTTTCTCATTGATTGCTTTGGTATGTTGCTTTTAGCTTTACAGCAGCCTCTAGAGTAATAAAACCAAAGCAAAATGCTTCAATATGTTCCTTCCCATCTCACACTTATTCTTCAACATACTTTTTCTTCTCTTTAATTTTTTCAATTTCTATTTTCCCAAACTAAAACCAATATAGATTAGAATTGTTACATTTTCTTTTTAAAAATCTTAAGATTTTGAATCTTAAGATAAATCTGAATTAATGTGTCAATACAAGCAGGAATTATTCCTCAATATGAGGTCCCTCCATTGTTTCCTAAACATATATACCCATTTGTGTATATGTTTCATCACTGCTATCATTCTAATTCCTGTATCTTTGCTCCATAAAACTTTGTTTGAAGTGGCGTCATTTGGTTTGCTTGTCAAATAAATTGAAACAACATTTCAAATGACTATTATTTCCTTTGCCTTGGGACTGATACTCACTCAGAAGTACTCTTGATTCAGCATAAAGATAAAATAAACAGAAAAGCAATAAGGTTTTAAAATTCTCAGCATGGTAGTGGACATGAACTTGCAAAGAAAGAAACAAACATGAATAGTGAAATTTGAGTCTTACAATGAGAAAGGAAGTAACCATTTCACTTGGCTTATTTCCTGTTTAGATGAAGCTACAATAGCATGCTTTTGTTCACAGCTTTTCACTGTCAAGAAGATATTAAAAAAAAAGGGGGTCATGAATAAAAGAGCAGTATGGAGAAGCACAAGACTACAATGTTGACTCAAAAGGAAAACCTTTTAAAAGTATTGCTTGGCTGAGCAACAGCTAACAGGTAAAGGGTGAAAGATGGGTGGGAATGATAAAAGTCTGCATATGCATGAAGATTATGAGCATCCAGGAGCAAGTGGAATTATTTAAGCAGTTTTTAATATGTAGACTATATAGAATTACAGCCCAGCCAGTTAAAAAAGAAACATAAAAATATGCCAAGCACTTTTCCAAATGCCCGCTCTGCCCATATAATGTGTATAGATTTTGTAAGAAAGACAGGTTAAGTATTTTGCTAATTTATGGCATTACGTTTATACCATGATTATGGAAACTTAAGAAATGACCATCTGCTTTTCCCAGCTGTGTCTGAAAACTTTTTCATTGTTACAGAATAACAAGCTAAACTTTGCCTAATACAGCACCTGCCTGCCTTGTAAGGAAAATGTATTGACTGATTGCCTAGTCAGCAGGGTTACAATTTGATACCTCAGTATGGAGTGTTTAAGCAGCTTATCATCCTTACACATGTACCATCCAACTAGCAGATTCTCCATATTTTGGAAGCATTTCAAATGAAAAATAACTTTTTGGGTTCAATTCTTCTCACACATACTCCACAGCAACAGAATTGTATGTCTCAGTAATCCTCAAGGTAATTTCTCACAATTTACAGAAACAGAAAGACTAAATGAAATAGTATGACTCTGGTGATGTTTTGTGGAATTCATGCATCAAAATCTTATTATATCACCTAGAAAATGAAATTAAATATCTTTCTTTCTACTCAGAGAGGGCCTAAGAATTTTCTGTGATAGGTAGAATATTATGTCAGACTATCCTTAGTTGCTCTTAGCATACACTTTTTCATCCATATGAAGTGCCACAATGCATCTCTTTGATGTTTTAGGAATATTGGAGTACAATATGAAAGGAAGGCATTATTTCTTCACTGTCAAAATGTGGAATATGTTGATATATGTTGCAAATCAATCCTCAGTATTTCTCTTTCACTAACCTACAGAATAAAGTATGAGTTAAAAATTCAATTTTGAAATGACCAGATATTTGTCTTGCAACATCAATATTCTCAAATGGTCTCCCAGGGTAAATAAAACTGATCTGAAGATTCTGAACTAAATCTTCAGTTACTCTATGAATAGCATAACTTAAAACATATTAAAAAACTTTTTGCCTTCTTGGATGTTTAGAATTATCTCTTCTCACAGGGGAGGACTCTGAAAAGAACAGCTTGAGACCAAGTCAGTAAGGCATATTTTGTGTTTTCTGGTACATGAGTAATGGCATGTGAAATTCTGTATGCAAAAGAGCTATATCTGTCTTGGCATTCCTATTAATCTGGAAGAAAAAAATAAGGCTTATTCTTTGCTATGTTTATGACTTGTAGTGTGCTACTACCATACTATGTGCCTTACACCTACATAAATAACAATATTACTTTTGCAACAGCACAGGACTGTAACATCATTAAATATTTTTACATTGACAGAACTTTTCCTGGTAGTATTTTTTTTTCAATAACATCTTGAAGAAATAATCCAAAATATAGTCTTCAATTTTATGAACCTATTTATTGATTTTGGTGATTAGTGTCTGTGGAGCTTCTTCATTGGCTAAGTTTACACTTGCTTGGGAAGACTAAGGGAGTTCCCATTTATACACTGAGCTCAAATTATGTACAGGTGTTAGGTGTTCAAAACATTTATTTATGTCAAGTTAACAATACTCCTTGCTATTTTTAACTGGCTAATCCTCCTTCTTATAACCTTGATGTTATGAAAGATTAGGCATTATGACATGCTCAAACTTCTGCTCTCAGTATAGGCTGGTACTCATACTATGACCATGGTTTGGACAGAATTAGAGATCTCCTAGAGCACACACTCCACTGTCTTTTCTAAGAGCTACTTGTCCCTAATTTACATGACAGTAAGTGTCTCTTTCAGAGCAAAAGTGACAGAGAAGGTGCTAGTAGCCTAAGGTAGCTAATAGTTATCCTAAAATAACTGAGCAACCTAGTGTATTATCATATTTCTTCTCTCAGCAGTTTCACCATTAGCACTTTGCACAGCTATCTCTTCCAAGGAAATGCATAATGGTGAGAGAAAAAGATTATACTAAAGAGATTTTCCAGTACTTATCACCAATGTATTTGTGTAAAAGCCAACTTAGTGCACGCAAAGGAACCATTCCCTGATTTTTTCAAGATCTTTAATTTAACAATTAATCTTTAATTGTCCCAGGTCCTCCTTTTAAGTGGTTAAAGTTATCACTGAAAGATATATGTTAACAGGTTCTATTTTATTAAGTGATTATTGGGAAAAAAAAAAAGGGATGGGGGGGGAATTAAATTAAGAAATGTAGTACAATATTTAAAAACAAATGTGAAGCAAAGAAGAAATTCAGCAGTAGAATTATGACAAGGCAGCAACAGTCCTGGCAGCACTTTTAGACAGTGACACACAAAAAATACTTAATACATGAAATGAATGCCCAATGAGTCTGTAGACAGATACTTATGGCCAACAGAAGATGCATGAGAAGAAAAAAGGCAACACAAAAAGGTGGTGTGACAGCAGGCTACAAGACCTAACACTATAAAGCATATGCAGTCTGATATTTTGAAAGCAATTGAAAAACATCCTTTATCTTTACTGGTCTAAAAGAAGATGTATCCTTGTACTAACATAGATATTGAATAGGTCTGCACTTAGAAGTTTCAACCAGCTTGTCCTCTATAAATATTGGGAAGTAAAGACAAAGAAAGGAAAGTAAAGGAAAGAACTCTCCATTATATGTTCATAATGTTTTAAATGTTACATGAGTCTCATTTTCAGAAAAATAAATATTCTATCTTCATAGAAAACAGCACCAGTGACCCACTGTTCTCAAACAGAGTTGTTTAACACTACAGTTCTCTGAATTCTGTCATTGCTTCTTAGTCTTTTATTCTTGCTTTAGAAGACCACAGGACAGGGGTTGTGTTTGCTTGCATTTTAGCTAGCAAAATAATTAATGAATGAACTTCCTTAGTCTTAGAACAATGCAAATACTCAAAGTTCCAGACATAGGTTTTACAGTGCTGTATTTCCAATGCCATTAACACAGAACTGTGAGACAAGAGGATGGACATAAAACTGGATGCTGAATGACAGCCAATAACAAGAACTAAGGGACCAAGTACAATCTCAGAAGATGAAAAGGAGAAGGAATGTCAGAACATCACTAAAAATGTCAGCTGGTACAGCATCAGCTTGACTGACATCAGAGCTTTAAATCTAATGCTCTCCTGAAAATAAGGCATTTTCTGATAACCAACCAAGCATACAGGAGGCTCTCATCTACATATAATTGCAAAATTAGCTTTTACTCTTGCTTTTCTATTTTGTCAGAGACTTATAAAATTTAGTTTTAAATAATGACCAGAGCAGAGCACTGCAGGTAGAGCCTCTCAGTCTGCTGAAATACAGAACTGGTATTACAGGATTACATAAATAGCACGGCTGTGCCATTGAACGAAAAATTGCCAAGAGGGCTGCCTAATTTACTGATGTTGTCATCACCTTCACTAACCTTCCTCTTCTGTAATGGCACGTGTTAAGGATCAATGTTCTATATTATAGAAAGAGATCAAAAAGCTACATGTTCTAGTCCAGTATTCAGCTGTAAGTCTTTCAACTCTATTATCACTTCTAATAATGAAATTACATACAAATTGTCTTTTAGTGCTTGGGCTTGTGAAATTGTCACCACTTTAAGTCCCTGGCATAAAACCTTCACCAGTATCCATTCAGCTATGAGAGAAGAAGACTTCTGGTAAAGAGGGAAAGAGGAAATTGCACTGTAGCTGTGCAGGCTGATGAAATCAACCAGGAAAAGGCAGCAGATTTTAGGTTATTCTTTTGGATAATTCTTTCTGTGTGCCTTAATCTCACCATTCTCCCCAGAGACACTTAAGCCCTGCATGGGAAGGAGGGAACATTTGGATTGTCAGTCATCTCTGTTATTCAGGGTAATCCACATAAATTATAGCATGAAATAATACAAAATCCACAGTGATTATCCAATGAAGAATCATTTGTGATATTGGGAGTGGACAGAACAAGTTGAGATGGTAAAGTCATACCTGTGCAGTACAACTGAGGCATCATTTTCCTCAGACTATTCAATATATAAAGTAAGTAAGCAGGACTTAACTATTTTGTCTGTTCATTCATTCTATTTGCAGGACTTGTGGTAGGAAAATACTTGACAGGAATGGCTTGTCCCATTTTACTTAGAAGATCAACTGTTATCAATTTTCATAGCACAGAAAAGCAGAGAGTTCCTGAGATGGATAAATATCAGAAATACAGACAATTTGTTTTTTTCAGTTTCATAAATGGCCTTCTGGGAGTATATAAAACAACAGTGCTTCAAAGATTATGATGAAAGTAAAGATAACACAAATAGGAAGGGAGGAAAAAAGATAACAAAGGGGAAGTTTTTTTTCTGAGTCATTGTGCTGTCTGTTTTCCACACAGAGGCCACAAAGACAGATGAAAAATAGTTGGTCTGAGTTTGGTTTGTTTGAATTTTTTTTTTCCAAAACTACTTGGAGTGGAAAATGAACAAAAATCTGCAGAGCTGTGGGTACTCTCAACCAGGAGCTTACTTGCAGAGCAGACAAGAACATTTACCTTGCACAGGATGCTTGGAGGGAACAAACCACAGGCTGAAGCTGAGCAGAGAGCCCTACTGCCTGTGGGAGCCTCTAGAAGCAGCAGGAGGATCAGATCCCTCCAGGGAATTGCATCTGACTAACCTTCTTCACCATGTGTAAGTGAGGCAACCCAGTCCTTTTTACCTATATTTAGCCTTGTAATGTCTTCTCCATTTCCCAAAATGCCAGTAATATTTCCAAAGTTCAGTCTGAGTTTGACTGAGTGGCCAGCACTTCCACAGTACTCACTGCCTTAAAGTAGCAGACTTTTTATTCAACTCAGTCAAAATTTGTCAGTCACATCTGAAATAATCAGGCTATGATTCTATGAAAAGAGCCATACTAATGACTGCATCTGTATGGCCTGGGACAAGGTCACAGCACAGATAAATATGGAATGTGAGTAATTCTATCACCTTATTGATATATTCACCAACACCATTGAGAAACAAAGGACTAACACAAACCCTAAGTATCTTCCCCTATCCAGCCTCCGTCCCTCCAAAATGAGGAGACTGGAAAAAAACTACTCACTCTCTATGCTAGTAATAACCTAAACTTGTTATATGGCTGCTTTAAAAACCCTTTCCCCACCTTGCCTGTAAGTTCTCTTAAAACTTGTAAAACCTGCAAATTCTCTTAAATGGCATAATTTTATAGGAAAAAGCTTAAGTTCACTTTATTTTTTTTTTTTTTTTTTTGGTATGCCACTCATCCTATACTACTCCAGGAAATAATAATGCAAATATTAGCTTTTATGTACTTTTGCCCATGTTTGAAAATTGAATCCAACAGGTTTATTTACCTTAAAACAGTCAGAAGAGGCAGGTAAAATTGTGTTGGAAGGCAATGACTGAGAGATCGAGGAAACTACATGCTCTTAGTTCACTCATTTACCCTTTTTTCCTGATTTTACAATCTAGAAAATGCAGGTTAGGACTTACGCTTTACTTACTCTTACATCATAAATAAAAAACAACACTCAGGGCATCTTACAAGTTTAAAGCATTATTTTTGAGAATTACCAGTGAGCCTTTCAAAGTTATAAACACATTTCTTGGGTTTGTGCTCAGTCAAAAGTCTCTTTCTTTTATTTTCAGTCCTTCATATGTTAGTGAGATCTCAAGGGAAAAGAAGAGTTCAACTCAGCAAAAAGCTTAAAACTGCCCTGTAACTATACCTAAATTTAGAGCCATTGGAAAAGGAGAGTTGGTTTGGATCCAAAAGAAAACAGTGAAGCCAGCTACCAATCAGCATCTCACATGGAGTTCAAAGACTTGTTTTGCTGCTTTGGGTTTATTTGTGGCTTCTTTTGTTTGTTTGGGGTTTTTTTTTAACTTTTTAATAAGAAAAATGAAACTATTACTGGCAGAGATTTTGTGTCACTATAATGCTTTTGATGAGACTGACACTCTTGCAGCAGAAGACATTAAAAGAAATAATAATAATAAACCCCCTACCCACCACACCAAAAAAACCCCAAACCCTGAATGTCTGATAGTTATGTAACAAAACAAAAAAAGTATCAACAAAATGTTCAAGTTTTACTGCACCCCTTTTTGCCAATGTGTACCCATGGAAACTTCAATTACAAGA
This sequence comes from Muscicapa striata striata, assembly GCA_030060385.1. Taxonomy (NCBI): domain Eukaryota; kingdom Metazoa; phylum Chordata; class Aves; order Passeriformes; family Muscicapidae; genus Muscicapa; species Muscicapa striata. The sequence continues at coordinate 4,059,045 of JAREIS010000075.1, read as the reverse complement.
CCATATACAGCTTTTCAAATATTCAAGATAATAGTGTACACTTTTCCCTAATTTTAGGTGTCTATGTTTCAAATCACTTAAAACTGCTCTATACTATATTTTTTTCCCCAGATAGATTCCATTGACGTCATTTACAAGGAAAATATGGAGTAAGGCATTTCACAAAAACATATTACCAAGCAATAGTAAACATTTTCCAGAAAACAGAAGCCAGCTATCTTTCTAGCTCAGTAAGCATCACAGTTAACTGCCTCACCTCCTACATGGCTTGTCTGGAAGAGAGCAGTGCCTATTCAAACAGTTTAATGTGTTAAATACCTAAAGGTTTCAGCTCTTCAAGTGAACATAACACACTGTGTGCTGACCGACAGAAAAGAATTGTATATGGTTCAGTCCACAATCTGATTACATGTTAAGCACCTCCCAAGAGGTGCTCAGAATTACATCCAAGATTATTAAAATTCATATCATAAAGAGGAAAGACCTAAATTTTAAAATAAGAGAATAAAAAAAAAGGCACCAAACTTCTGTCACCTCTGACTCCTATTAGAGTAAAATTAATGGAACTCCTCTAGAGGTTTCTCCAGAGCCACATGAGAAACAGGCCCTGCTGCCTTAATAAAGAAAAAATACATATACATTTGGGAAAACAAAAAAGGATATCCAGAAGGAGGGCTGCAGCATACTTCAGGTATAGATATGAAGCCGCATTAAACAAACATGAAAACACTGAAAAATTAAGGGAAGGACTTGTTTTACTGAGGCAAATAGGAATCCTTTTACATTATTTATGAGGAATATGATTTTACCCTGCATGATCATGTAATTAAAGTGTCAGCATGCAGACACCCAGGAGGACAGAGCTAGTGCTGAACATGAAATTAACATTGGTATTTCACAACTCTTGAATGATTTGCCATGTAAACCTAACATCCCCCAAATGCTGCCTTCCAACTGGAATTGCCTAGGGCTTTAAAAATTGAATAGTGGCAGGGAGACAGTATTTCCCATTACAGCTCCATTTGCTTGAGTGTTTCTGAAGCCTTTTTATCTCACAGCCCTTAAAAGCTGGAGGAAGGTCCCTCCTTCCTGGATGTGCAGTTAGATTGGCACCCTGCAAAGCATCCTGAATGTAAGGCAGCACAGGACTGGCCTCCTCAGAAGCAGAGCACTCTACAGAGTCTGGTTGCTTCTTCCACTTCATTTGATGAAAAAAGTGAGTTATGCCAGCTTTTTGCTTGCTGCAGCTTCCTCACCAAGAGAAAAAAAATTAAAAAGAGAAAAAAAAATCCATCCCTTCTATCCAAATCTCGGTCTTCTCTGTCCCTACCTGCCTGCAAAGGATTTGAAATAAGAGCACCAATGTTTTTAAGAGGAGAAGAGGGGGAGGAAGGTGACTGCTGCTCACTTCAGAGTGGTGCTACACATAATATGTTAAGACACAGAAAGAAATTCACTTCTTCACCTTTTTGCTCCCCTGTGTGGGAATGCAGCTTCGGTCATGATTGCACCTCAGGAGCCACACAGTGAAAAGCCTCTACAGTGAGAAGGTTAGGAACTGGGCACATCTTATCTTACAAGATGCTCAGCAAGGACTGTGTTTCCAGGAAGATGGGCTTTCTTTTGTGAGGGAAAATTTTTATCTGCTTTTCCTACAAAATGGATTGCTGGTTCAAATTCCTGAGCCAACAATTCATACTTCTGATACAAAAGCAGACTGGGTACAAAATGTTTGGGGAAAAAAAAAAAAAAAAAAAAAAAAAAAGTTGTGAATGCTAGGACTTTTGCAAAGGACAGGAAAAGCAGACTGTGAATCTAAAAATAACCACATGCATGCAAATATCATGTACTATAGCACTACCACAGCATTTTTAGCCACAATATAGCAATCGACTGCATATGAAAATTACTACAGATCAAAACTAGTCTTCACTCGAGTATTTCAAGATGCTTCTTTTCCAGGAGAGAAATTCAAATTTGCAAGCCACACTTCTTTCTTTATCAATGGGAAAGAATGCCAAATAGGCCATTTCCAGAGCCACAAGAGAAACTCCAACCTGGGGACAAATTTGCCTAAAAGACAAACCCACACAGACAACCAGCAGCTGTGTGACATCAGAATGGATACTACTACATAACGTAAAATTTTACCAAAACTTTCAAGACCGCTGTAATACAAGATGACATTTCTGATTCCAGCATACCTTTCTTAAGGTTTAAATTATGCAAAATACCAGTCCCAATTCAGAAAAGCACCTAAACACAACCATAGCTGCAATCATGAAAGCAGCTCCCTATTTAACTTGATTATTCAGTTGGCATGATGAAATTCTAAGTGCTTAACTGTATTAACACAAACATCAAGGTTTTGTCTCAGTAGGATGAATTAAGTAAGCTGAAATTCATTGCACTGATATATTTGAAGCAGTGGATTTCAGATCACTTCATCTCTTTTTCTGTAAGCATGCTGTAGTGCCAAAAGCTGTCACTCCCTTGTTTTCTATGCATTTGCTGTATTTTAATGAGAAACTCTATTTATTGATTCTGATATTACCGAGAAAATGGGTTTTCCTTTCAATAAGATGATTACACATAAATGTTACAGAGAAACACAAGAGGGGGTTTTGTGTTGTGGGCTTTCTTCTTTTTCCCTGCATAATTGCTGAAGGCAGCGCGTTGCCCACGAGCGCAGGCAGTGAATGCGCTGAGTCCCGGATTCACAGCTGTGCTCAGCGTGCTCCATGTGCAGCGACGGGCGCGCAGAGAGCCATTTGGGATGCCCTGATGTTAAAGGGCTGGCTCTGTGCTGGACCCGTGCCCATCCCAGGCGAGGTAAAGCCACAAGGCTGTGCTGTGCACAGAGGACAGCGAGGCCCCCAAGGAGCCAATCTGCCAGCCAGCAATGTCAAGGAAAGGCAGAAATGCAGACATGCCCTCCTTTTCACTCATCACACCCACAGACGCCTGATTCTTTCTCTCTTGCTTTCAGTAAAGCTGAGTTTTAGGGAGAACACAACATAATACAGAACTTCCTTTTTTCTGGGACTACCTGTTAAATCTTAAAAAAGAATACTCATCATTTTCAAACAAGAATACTCATCATTATATCCCTCTTTTAAAACCTAGTATAAGTAATAAATATTTTCTTTCTATCAGTTGTGGCAAGACATTTTCATTACCGTACTCTTTAAACAAGCAGCGCTAATATGTAGAACTCTTAAAGAAAATTGCAGCAGGAACCTTATGTTATTACAAGAATGCAGTGAGTTGCTGTTCTGAGCTAACAGAACTACAATTTTTAGTTTGCATCATGTAAACACATCAAAAAGCAAGCATCTGAACCCTCCAAAGTTTATTTAAGTCCCCTACCTTTCCTACATAGAGTGGGTCTGTACCCATGTATTCTTCCAGCACAAAGAATTGATTCCACACCCAGCTGCGTTTGGTTCTTGTCCTCCCTGATTGAAAATAGGGCTTTGACCTGGACCTTGTGAGCTCTGCTTGATTCATCCCAGAAAGACACAGGAAAAGAGCTAGTATCTGAAGAAAATGGCAAAACTCCACTTTGCCCAACTTCATCTTTTTTTTTTTTTTTTTTTTTTTTTTAATTTTCCTCCGTGAAAGAAAAAACCTTGACCAAAGCAGGCACAATTCCAGTTGTCTCAGTAGCTCTAGCCTCCGGCAGGGTGTCAGCTGGGAGTCCAGAGATAATAATTTGCAGAGTGGTCGATTGGAAGATGTCACCACTGCTGAATAGCCTTCACCAAAGAAATGGTGTAATGGGTACCTATCCAGGAAAAAGACAAGAACTGTTGTCAGAATTTTTAATTTTTTCAGAGAACAAAAATTCTTTGCAACTTTCACATCATGCATCAAAACTGCTTATTTATTACTTTTCTCCTCATCAACACCAATGAGTTTACAAAATCTCTCAGAGTTTATAGCATACTTCTTCGATGACATTGCTACTGCTGATACAACTGCATTTAGAGCCACAAGTTTTATCCTAAATGTTCTCTTAATGTATCGGGTTTTTTTTTCCAGTATAAATGCTCAAGTTGTTTCTCTTTAAAATAATCAGAGTAAGTGTAGTTATTTACAGTCATTTGGTTTGATATTTTTTCTTCTGTCTACTGTGGTCTGCTTTACTTGCCATTACCATGATATAATTACAAAACAGCTACAGGCAGCAAGTTGTATTAATGGCAGGGACATACCCGAGCTTAACTCTCTCCCATATAACTCAAAAGTAAATGAAGGAGCATAAGATGAATCAGAAAAATTTGATTGATTCTTAGTCACAGTGCACCAGTCTAAATGATTTGTTCTGATCTCAACCTGACCTCGTGAAAAGCCCTGAGTCTCCCCACTCAATTTCACTACATTCCTAAAACAAATATCAGGCACCATAAGAAACATGTTAGACTACTTTATATATTTATACAGGAATATGCCCAGAAAGATCAGAAGATAATGTCATTTTGTATTTTCCATGAAACTTTGATTTAATAGCAAATGATTTTTCAGCGCTAACACATGTAAATCAGTTTTTATTTAAAAATTTAATCATTTAATAACTCATAGGACTTACTAATAATTTTTTTTTTCAGAAATACAAACTTAGTACTTAACCAAGACTCTGTTCTGCATTTTAAGACTGAGAGCCTTCCTTGCCCATGTAAAAATGTATAATTAGTATAATGTTTTTAAAAGTATAAATTCTGTCAGTTAAAACCAAACACAGCTTTGCCTTTTGGGAGAATCACCACGTAAGTAAACCTGTCTCTAAAATAAACCTCCTTGTCCAAGTGAGCAATGAGGGAGACAAGAAGCATTTATGAAGTGCCAGACATGAAGTGGAAATAAGGGTGAAATTAAAATAGATAACAGCATTAATTTGGAGTGAACTGCTGCTACTTAGGAAGCCGCGGAAGAAAGAAGATTTCATCCTTTATACTTTTAATTAATCTAAAAAGGCTAGACATTAAATCACACACACATTAAACACTCTGGACTGATTATCATAGTCCTACTCATTACTACTAAAACTGAGTGAAATGCGATATCCACTATCTGTTTTCAGTATGTCAGGCTCTTTCAGCTGCAGAATGCCTATGCATTGTGCTGCCAAAGGTACCTAGAGGGCAGAAACATGAAACAAATAAAAAGCTCTTCTGATTACAGACTGTATTTAAAGCCTTTTTATAGTAATCCCTTCTGTGGTACTGCCCTGCACCAGAAAAGCTTTGCTTAGAGGCTGGTGGGATAAACCACAAACCCACTGAGCGTGTTTGCTAAGCAGCAGCAATTTGAAAGCTTCCATATAGGAAAATCCAGTGTCTCCCTACAGGCAAAATGAAGAGAATAGGCAAGCCTTACCTAAAGACTCTAATTTTGAAAACATGATGCTACAGTTATAAGACATCACTGAAACATGGACCAAAATTCTTCTCACAGCAGGATTAACAAGAAGGTGTCATCCTCGTTAAAAGAGCCTAGTTTGAAACGATTAATCCCAACTAGTCATAGCTCACTTTTGATCTGGCCCTTTGGGTAAATCATGACCATATGACAGTAATTACTGAGAGGGCTGCCAATGAGTGTTAAGGAAGTAGCTGTTCTTTCCCTGTGATATGTTCACTCCCTACTGCTCTGTTTAACTACGGTAAGTGTTGTTTGTAGTAGAGGCTGTTTATGCATCCTTGATTTCCCCTCTCTGTGTCGAAGTTACATCATGCTAAAGACATCTGATATTGATAAACTGTCAGTTTATTTCAAAGAGGCAGCAGATTGTTATTTAACAGAGATAAAAATACAAAATGGATTTTCTTAAGAAATGTCAGTAAAACATTTACAATATGTTAGAGTCTTTCCACTAAGCAGTTTGAAATGTCTTGTTCTTGCTCAGAACAGACATTTCAAACCTAGAATTGCTCTAACCTTTATCTCGAACAGTGTTCTCTTATATCCTTTCTTTTACACCTGCAGGAAAGTATGAAAGCCACCATATGGAGTGCCATGGTCCCGAGCCACACGCCACAGCACAGAACTGAAAAATGCACCCAAAATACCAACTGAAAAACAGTCCATATGCTAGACAGCACAATCTGATGAAAAGCAGAATACTCACACCTCCTGGAAAAAAAACATTGTTGTGGTTTACTCATTCTCAAATACTTTCACCACACAGACTCCAAAATTCCAATTATTTTTATTCAGCTGTGTGGCAGCACTTTCTGCTCTGAACCACTCTTCCCTCCCTTTTTCTCTTCTTCAGGATAAGTCTTCCTATTCCTCTTAGAGCCGTTTTTATTTTTAGGTTTTTATTTATAGTTCTTCCAGAACACTACCTTTTTTATGTGATACGTCCAAAAGGTATCTTGTATTTAAAAATCATTTCTGTTTTGGGAATAACTCTTTATTGAATTGCATTTCATTAACTTTCTGACTGAGATAGACAGATAGTTGGATGGGTAGATAGATAGATAGATAGATAGATAGATAGATAGATAGATTGATAGATAGATCAAACAGATAGTTGGATAGATAGATAGATAGATAGATAGATAGATAGATAGACAGACATGCATTTTATACAGTTTTTTTGATTTATTTTGTCCAAGCATAACTAGCACATCAACATCACCTGTTCTATCACATCCATAAGTATCAAGTCCACAAGACCACATAAGCAATGTCACAGCATTCATAAAACTGAAAATTAAGAGTTACTGTTGGTGCTTTTTTCCTCATTAAGGCATAGCTTGATTGTTCAGGGTTGCACTTGCAGCAGTGGATAAAACTAACACTGACAGCGACAGAGGGTACTCAGTGCTCTGATTCCAGTGTCTTCACTGTCATCTGTGTTTACTGACTTGAGTGTGATGACAAAACTGACCTGCAACCACTCTGTACATTTGTTTAAAGATGCTCTTTTATGAAACGCTATCTCTTTCTGTACAAACATGATTCAGAGTGTACAAAACTGAGAAGTATTTACACTTTTAATTGATATCATTAACTACCCTAAAATAAAAGTGTACCTTTACATCTTTTTTCTCATCTCCCAAATGCGACTCCCCTCCCCAAATAGGCGTAAACCCAATCATATCTCGTCATTCACACTTTGCAAACCTAAAAAGTAACTTAGGCCCTTAAAAATAAAATAGTCTGCTAGTGTATTTAAAGCCTTAGCTCTAGCTTTCACATCTAATCTTTTCCTCCCTATTTGCTTTACCTGTAGTCCTAGCAATCACCAATATAAAAATGCAAAGTAAAAGTACTGATACATAATTTGGAGAGTATGTTATGTGATTTGGACAGTAGCATGTCTTAACTGAGCAGTAACATGCTGTCCAAGTGAACAGCTGAAAGAAAAAAAAAAAAACCAAAAAAACTAAACGTAAAAATATCCACTAGATATCTAAACTCTCATGCTTATGTTCTTAAATAGCTGGCTGATATATAAAACTTCAGACTGAAGAATACACATTTGAAAAAATAATAACCTCTTCATTCAGTACACATCATAAACCTTACATTTTCTCCCATCTGCTGTACAAAAATTAAACTATATTTAAGCCACAGTGTACTGGGTTACACTGCTAATCTGAAAAATGTTACTACTCTACTTTGCCAAAACAATCTGCTAGTGTCAAAGAGACACTATTATGCACTGTCTCCAAGGGGCAATCTTGATTTGTTGAAAACATTCATATCATGAATAAGATCTTCAGTTTAAAGGAATAGTTCCCCACACTACAAGCAATTAAGGGTAATTTACACCCACTGGAAATCTCTCTGAATATTTTGCTTCACTCCATAATTTCTAAAACAACTCATCAAGTCGAGTGTTCATTGTTTGTGCGTCACAATGAGCACCAGTAGATCAGGACAAATTTTCAGTCTCAGAGATATCATCTTGGAAGCCCTCCTTCCTCATGTCTGCTATTTCCCCAGCCCCACAGAGCAGTTTGCTGAAGGCTCTTGAGATCATCTTTGCACCACCTAACCTTTGCAGCCAAAATGCAAATTCCTGCAGACTTCTGCTCACACATTGCTACCAGTGTCACAGTGCCAGCTTAATCTATGAACCATATCATTTTCCTGTCAACCTCTTCAACCCAACAGAGAATTTTGTCCTTCAGCATATTTTGTCCTAAAGTGTTTCTAATGTGTAAAATGCTTCAGGAAGAAGTGGAAATCCAAACCCTTTTCCATTACTAAATTCCACCAGTCTGGATTACATTATTCTAGTTTGAAATCTCACTGTCAGCCACTCACTGAAGTTGTAACTGAAGAGTTTACCACTCCTATTTTACTGCCTTCTCTTCCCTCATCCTCCCCTCTGCCCCAATATTCTCCTCTCATCAAATTGCTTCAGTTTTTGATACATTGCAGAATTTACTGTGCAAATATGGACCTCACTGACTCTGAGCAGCCGCCACTTGCTAGTAAATCTTGCATTAGCTTGGTCAACAATGCACAGTTATCCCATGGGGGTTTTTCTTTGTTTTTTCTCTACTTTAGTCATTCAGTAGAATCAGACCCAGGGTGTTGAAATAATTCCAAGGGTGACTGTCACCACTGGATTTTGAACCATGATCCCTTAAACAAAGTAGAACCAGCAGGTGAGCCCCCTGACAGCTGGACTGCCCTCACTGAAATATTTATGCTTTGACATTCAATTTTACAATGCCCATTGGACAGGGTGTTACATTTAGTGGCAGAGAAAATTCCCCTTTGTTACAAGCCTGCAGCTCCTCCATGTCATACATCCTAAATATTACAGGAGACTCCTTCACAGGCACATGAACAGGAATGTGATCCTTGAGAAAAAAAGGTTTTGAGAAGATAACATGTCTAATTATGGTGTCAATTGCAATGTCTGGTTATCACTTTTTTCAGGGAAAGAAAAAAAGAAAAGGAGGGTGCCTTGGAGCAAGTGAGGTGGGGACCCTGTGATGAAATGAAGCTCTGCAAGTCAAGGCAGTACGATGAAACCTATTAACTCCCTGTGCCAGATGACATTACAACTACAGACCACAACCTCCTGCCGCTAACTGGCCTAAATATTCACATGGGAGGTCTGTAAATGTAGTGCACATCCTGCAGTCTGCATCTGGTTATCAAACAAAAAAACTATCACTGCTCCAAACATATGGCGCTGTTACACTAAACTGGCTCCAGCACCCTCTGACTCAGGTGAAAGGACCTGATGAGGCAACAGAAAAACACTAGGCACACTGCAATAAATTATATGGCTTTAAAAAATGCATAAAGAAAACCAGGTAACAGCTTTTGGTCTTTTATACCTCTCTGCAGTTGATCATAAGATTGCATATGGCTAGAGTGCTAAATTGTTTGGGTTGTTGGTAAGTTTCTTCTGTTCCCCAAGCAAAATTAACGAAAGAAAGATTTTTTTTATAATATCATTTTCTACATGTGAAAGAGTTTTATTGCTTTTCCACCCTGCCATGGTACATTTGAAGGATCTAAGTTGCTGGGAAGGATTATGCTAATTTGATCAGTTATTGAAAAGAAACGCCAGCAGTATTTGTGGATCTGGGACCAATCAAGGCAAATATTTAAATTTCCACAAGCTCAATTTCTGCAGCCTCATTTTCAGCTGAAGAACGTCACATAATGCCTAGGAATGACTTTCTTGCAGAACTGCTGAATTCCCAGAGGAGGCACTCCTGCATTACTGCTTAGAGTTAAGCCTGGTTTGACAGGAAGAACTGAAGTAACCATCTATTTTATGCACCCTTCCTCAGACAGAATTTAATGATTTTTATTGCCACAAGAAAACAATACCCAGTAGTAGCATGAAAGCATACATGAAAAAAATGTGTGTGATAAACTAAAGGAAAAGGAATGGCTCAAGAAAGGCCTTCATCGAAGAAGCGCTGAACACATTAGATACTGAAGCCAATAGACTAAAACACACAAAAACTTACTAGACACCACTAGGACTGACTCTCAAGCAGTATATTCATCTCTAAAACACTTGAAGTTTAAAATATTTTCTATTTTCATCACACATTGGAGCCAATTTGTGAGTTGAATCCCTTTGAGAAAAGGCTTAGCCAGGTTTATAGCAGAGTAGGAATTTAAGCTGGAGTAGAACAATACAAGGTCTTGCATTAGCAATGATTTTCTTCAGTCAAGTCCCTGACTGCTGAAGAAACATAGAAAAATGTGGGCACAACATGATCGTTCACACAGTCATACGTGAAAAGGACAGGCAAAAATCTATGTGGATGTTATAGCCATTCTCCTCATCAGAAAATTCACAGTTAATCTGCAGCTGTACAAATGCTTTACAATCACCCCTTCACATGAAAAAATAGGAATACTTTGCTATTAAATCAATAGCAAATAATCAATAGTGTCTTGCTATTAAATCAATGAAAGTAGACTTAGGAAAGTTGTGAGGCTGTCATCTGACTTTTAACACAATTCTAATGAGCTACACCAGCCTTTAATTACAGTGAATCTCCCATTATAAGGGTTCAATGTTCCTTGATCAAAACTGCAATCTTTAATGGCTTTTTGCAAGAAAATAGGCATTATTATTGATGTTTGTATTTTCACTCTTATTAACTGATATGCATTTCTAACATGCAGTGATAGCTCAGATTATTACCTTTGATATTTTCTGGTATTATCTTTGATATTCCTGGTAGTTTTAAGCCTTTATCAAGTACTCAAATCCTAGATATTGCTTATATTACTTAATATTAAAAGCTGTCAGAGCTAGGCCTTCCCTTATTGTGGATTTTATTGCAATTGTTTTTTAAATCTTAGCCTTTCTTCATGACCCTGAAAAAAATCGTGTGTCTAGATGCCTAGATTAGATCCCTTGGTAGTTGCAGACTGAAAAGCTATAAAATTGTGTAAAAGGACTTTAAAAGAATAGCACATTTGGTCCCTGGATAGTTCTTTTGGGTTTGTTAAGTGGGTTTTGTGTTCTTTTTTTCTCCAAAGATGGTAACACACCCGTTGCACTGAACTAGATCTAATGAGGCACAATTGTACCATTTCCAAATATCCTCACTTCACTTCTGCATCTTTAAAACTGTTACAATATTGCTGAGAGAAAGTCAGCATCACTTTACAGCTGATCTTTATCTGTTGACCTGTTGTACCTTCAGAAGCTACATGGTAAGCAAACTTAATTTAGTTATGCAACTTTCATGCTACTACCCATCTGAACAGCTCTGCACCTGAGATTATGTAGACTCACCTTTCTCAGAAACAAAGTACCTAGCTTTCACCAGTAACAATTCTCTGCAAACTCAAATAATGTAACAGAGAAACAATTAGTAGATATAATAAAGATAGAAAGCTAAACTCATGCATCAATGCCAAGGAGAGACTGTTTGAGAAACTGGCATGTTCAAGAGTTTTGCTCTTTTATGTATTTATTTATTTGTGCTGGAAAAGAAATTTATTTTCTGCAAAGCTGAGCAATCACCTATGTTTTAGCTGAAAAATGGCAAGTCAGTATGTCTTGTTAGAGAGACTATGAAGTATACTCTGCCCTTTCAAGTCTCTGGTTTGGCTTGAGCAAGTTATCTGTCAGAACATAAGATTTTATCCTTGCAAGAGGGAAAGATTAAAGTATCAGCATTTCCGTTCCCAGAATCAGAGCACATCACAAGTATCCATCTCCCATCCTTTCCCACATCCCGGGGAAGGCATCGTTTGTAAAATCTTGGCTCACCTGAACTACTTCACCTTTTGAAAGCAGTATAAAGGCTAAACCATATCTCAAAAAGGGATATTTTTTGCCTCCATTAGCAACTAGAGGTCTGAGGATCCAGATGACAAACCTCTTGCTACTGGTGTACACAGCCTATTGTAGGAAAGCAGGACATGCCCGTGTGTGGATATGTGGATGGATTGGGGGACGGGGCGGAGGGGGAAGGGTCAGCACCAGCCAAGCACTGCAGAGCTAGCCTTACCAGCTGAATACTAATCAAAGAAACAGCTCCCATAATTTCAACATTTGCAAACTCTAGAACATCCTTGACATAGAAGGACGAAAGCTCTGGGAAATAACTCAGGAAATTTCCTTGTCTCTGCAATCTTTTGCATAGTAGCATCATTGCCAGACTTCGAGCCCAAGCAAGACAGATGCTTTGGCTTGGCAGAAAGGACTGAGACCGTAAGGACTTCGGGCTGCCTGTATTTTGCAGAAGTCTTTGGTCCTCCCTTCCCCCACCCCACTTCCCCTCTTGTCTGTGAGACTTCTCCAAAGAGTCAAGAGTGATGCTATTGTTCTCTTATTTCTCAGCAGGTGCACACGCGCCTATAGTCCCAGTACTCACTTTCCACTGTCTCCCCACCAGCCCCGGTGTTGGGTGCTCCCACGGCCGGTCCCAGCCGCGCTGCCCGGGCCGCCCCCAGCCCGGGGAACGCCAAACTTACGGCCGCGGCCGCGGCGCCCCCGCGGCTCCGCAGAGCCGGGCCCCGCTCGGGCAGGAGCCGCTCCGGGGCGAGCGGGTGCGGTGCTGGGGAACAGCACACAGCCCCTTCCTGAACTGCTCCGACCGCCCTCTGCCCACACGGGAGGGGAAGGGGAAGGAAGGCAGGGAAAGGCACAGGTGCAGCCAGCACTTACCTGCTCCCCTCTCCCTGCGCTGCCCAGCGCGGTGAGTATTTTAATCCCAAGGGCCGGCGGTGCCTCCGCGGCCGAGCGCCGGCGGGATGCTCCCGAGCGGGGAGGCGGCTGCGGGCGGCGGGGCGCCCACCGGGCATGGGGGCTGCGCGCCCGCCCGCGCACTCGCCCGCGGAGATGCGAGCGCTGCCGCTGCTCCTGCTCCTGCTCCTGCTCCGCTCCTCCTCCGCCACGGCACGGCGCGGCACCGCACGGGCGCACGGCGGGAGAAGTGGGTGCCGGTGCCAAGCCCAGCTCCGACTGGGTGCGGATCGTGGCTGCGGGAGGAGGAGGAGGAAGAGGAGGGAGGGAAGGAGCGGGGAGGGAGGGAGAAGGCAGAGGAGGTGGGGATGCTGCTCTGGGCAGGGGATATCACAGCTCGGTGGCTGGAGCCGGCTGCCAGCTCCGTCCGAGGGCGCGCGGAGGCGGCACAGGGACTCTTTGTACCTCCCGAAGACCCAGCGGTGGCTATTGAAGCGGGATCCAGGGAGCAAGCAGCCTGCCCGGCCCCACTATCCCCCCCGCCTCTTCTCCTCCTCCTCCTTCTTGACAGGATATACAGATGGAGTCCTTTGGATAAAAATCAGGAGCCGGGCTAGGGGGTGGGGCGGGAACCAATCTCTCTCCCCATTTGCATTTGAAACGCGGAGTTGAAGGAAAGGCTTCAAGATTTGGGGCTTTTTTGGTTGTTTTTATTTTTAGGGTTTTTTTGGTGGTTTTGTGTTTTGTTTTGTTTTTTTTTTTACTTCTCCCCCCAAAACCCACCATGCAATTTATCCTACAAGCTGCGACTGAGCTTTCGAGGCGTGAAGACAAAGTCGCAAAACTAAACCGAACCTCGCGGAGTCCCTGCTTTATAGCTTTGCCCTTCCAGCCTGCCCCTAGTGAAACCCACAGTCCCTGCCCTGGCCCGCCCTCCTGCCTGGCGAGGGGCAGCCGAGGGCGCTGGCCCGGGCCGGACCGGGTCCCTTCTCCCGGTCCCTGGCAGGGCACGGAGCCACCACCGACCTGCTCGGGGGACTCAAAACCTCGCAGCCCTGCTGCCCTCTGTCTCCAAAGAGCTGCCGTCACGCCTGCCTGGCCGCTGGTTATACCGCGGGGTGGTGGTGACGGGGAGATGGGGATTTAAAAAGTGAAAAACACGTTGAATAACTAAGCCAGGTGCTTTCCCAGAATGAAGGGTGGAGAGAGCGGGGTGCTCGCAGCGGCAGCAGGAGAAGGTTCGGTGTCACGCTGGGTTGGTGCCCGGCAGAGCCCACGCACAGCCCGCAGCCCCCGAGCTGCTCGGGGCAGCCGCTCTGGGAAATGAGCCCCTGCTTTGTTCGGACGTGGTCCGGCTGTGAAAGCCGCAGCACAAACTTTCTGCCTCCCTTCAGCGCTGCTGAAGCCGTTCGGGTCTGCAGAACGAGATAGATCTGCAACTGAAACCAGGACCAGCCAGGAGTCAACACGCCTCGGAAAAAAAAAAAAAAAAAAAAAAAAAAAAAAAAAGCAGAGGTTCCAAGTGTTGGCAGAGCTGCTGAACTGACATTTTCCACGGACAAAAATATTTTTAACATGTACTGTTTTTAGAACAATGGACTGTACCAAGGGCAACTGCAAGATGTGCACCTTGGTCAATGTCTTTTGGTTCATATTTACCAGAAAAGCATTTTCAGCATGATAAAAACAAACTAATAATGTGAATATATAATTACTTTTCATTCCTACTATACATTTTACTATGAAGTGTGTTGTCAACACAAATAATGTTTGGATAAAGTCACTTCAATAAGAAAAAACACAGCACAAAACAATTGGTTTGGATCACAAAGGATTTTTTTTTATAATTTCAACTTCTGAATTAGTTTGTAGCCTTTGAATACACAAATGCAGCATGCATGGCTATTTTAATAGTGTAATATGTAACTGCTATGTGTTTCTTGTCTTCAAGTGTCACTTTCAGACGTGATTTTCCATGTCACCCTTTTAATCAGAGGGAGGCAATTCAACATCATGGCGTTTGTGAGCTGAAAAAGTGGTTTAAAGAGAGCAACTAGAAGCAATCTACATTCTCCAAGTTGTAGTGTCTGAGTGCGTGGTTACAACTTAATAAGATGTATTCAGGCAAGAAAATCCTGAAACATGATTGCACACAGTTGCTTAAGATTGTAATTAAGGATTCGCCTTTCCTTTGTTCTCCTTCCCCCAATCCCTAATTCATCTTTTACAAGTTAATCAAAATAAGTCTCTTTACACTGATCCTTAGAGGACATGGTTCAAGGACAGATTATCCTTTTTTTTATAATGAAATATCATAAACACCTCTATTGTCTTTCAAATAAATTCAGAAATGTAACCATGAAAATTTATCTTTTACCACTTAATTCAGTACCTATGACTTCAATGATGAAAATAGAAAAGTTAAAAACAGAGAAAAGAAATCTCTGTTTGCAAATTGGATGACATAAAGAATCTGCAAGGGGTCATTAGCTTCTTAAACTTCAACTAAGATCCTTAAATTTTATATTTGCTCTTCAGGTTCAAAATAGGGATGAAATAGTTTTACAGTCACTTAAAATCATTATAAAGGCAGGACTCTTTCTTCTTAATTTTGATTCTGATCCAGATATTACTAATGGAAAAATAGAATAGTCAATTACCACCCAATTAAAAAGCTTTCATGTGTAGCTTCACAGAGTATTTCACGATGTTCTTCCTAACAGACCACTCTCAAGGATGTGCTTTATGTTCCAAAAATCTAGTCTCTCAAGCAAAACCTTTTTTAAAACTGTGTGTCAGTGAAAACATTTGGACTTACTTTTCCTCTCTTGAAAATAGGATAGATACTTTTGTCTTATTTTTCTAAATGCTTATGTTGTCATATCAAAATAAAATGTATGAAACCCTTTGACTTTCATGGGAGCAAAACAGTGACTCCAAGCAAAATATGTGACTAAGCAGACCAATTTAATTTCATTGCACAGGCAGAATAAAATATAAGGAAGCAATTATTCTTAGCCACTTTTGACAATCTACCATTTTTAGAAACATAAGCAAATGTATATTTTTTTAATACAATTTGTTCTTGACTGTCTTGCTTGTGGGTTTTTGCCAATGAGTCAGTCCATTCCAATGCATTGACTGGATCATTTTGGCAGGAATCCACACCTACAACACCGTTGTATTTCTTTCTAATACATTTTGTAGTGCATTTACTCATCCTGAGAGGTACAGGTGTACCACTTCCAGAGGGAAGTCTGCAGATTGTACAAACAAGCCTTGGACCATGCTAGACTCTCTCTTAGGTAGGTGCTGTAAAGAGTAACTGGAGACATCACAACACATTGATACTGGAACCTTTCCCATTTTTGAGCTCTGAAACTATCAAGGATGCCTCTTCACATTACAAATTATGTTGCTGTTTTGTAGAGTGGATCCATAGGCAGATTTCAGTCCACCAAACCTGAAACTGCATGTCTTGAAACATGCTATTAAATGCTTCTTAGGCAGTGAGAGTTTTGGTGGCCACTGCTTATGGAGGATTTTGACCTGAAACACAAAACAAGTTTGTTTAATGGTTGTATTCAGTCCCCTGAGCCTCTGACTGTCTCCCAGTATTAACATTTCTATCTGTACACTCATTGTACACGTTCTGAAAAAGAACAGTGTCAGGTAACTGCTACCTGGGTCCTGCTAATTCACTGTGTGGGAAGAAGCAACTTCCATTATGCACTCAGCAATAGCTTGTAGAATTCCTTCAATATGAAAATGTATTGTGCTCAGAGGCAAAATGTTAACTTTTCCTTTTCTTAAAAATTTATGTGGATATTGGTCTTGCATAAAGCAAGCAGGAGAGCTTGCAGTTTAGTATCTTTTTAATAGGAAAACATTTCTTAACACCAGTAACACATGGTTTCTCTGTACAGGTACAAATGCCTCTGTATGTTGCTCTTAGCTAAGTGCTTCAGCTGTCCAAAAATAATACTTACAAATGGCTATAATTCTGATGTGAATATATTCCCTTCTGTATCACAGGGGAAGTCACTGTCCATTGTTGTGGTTACACTAGCTCTGATTCCAGTCTAGAAGCAAACAATGCTCTTCTTCAGTCTTCTTTTTTTTCTTATTTCTACGAATAGCAGAAGGAAAAAATTGAATTAAGCCCATTGAAATTGAAGACACTCGTGGCCTTTGACAAGATATTTAACAGAGGGATGTCTCTGACTTTCTGTATCCTCGCACTCATGGTTTAGTTTCCTATTTAAACTTAGAGATTTTTGAGACAATTACAATGTTGTCTATATTCCAAGAGTGTTTTCCACCCAATGTAGAACCACAGGGGACCTGCTTAACACCAACAAGTTCAATAACCTGTTCTTTAGAATATATTTTGCAGAATAGTCTAAAGATATGTCAGCCAAAATGACATCATAACATGAACTAAATTGTAGTAAAATAACTATGGTGATTCAGTTGGGGAATTTACGAGGTCACTTTGTGTATCCATCCACAACCACCCATTCTGCTTAGGAATTGTTACCTTATCAATTCATCATTACCATCATGGCTCCATCTGTCCCTCTTTGGTTCCTCTCTATCTTCCCTTGAGTTTCCACAATCTTTTGATGACATATTTGGTCCACATATACTGGCAAATCTGAGAAACTGATACATTCACAAGAGTGGTATTCTTCAAAAGTAAATCTAGTTAATCTAAGGAAATGTAACAGGAAAAGTAATAAGAAGTTACAGTTGGCTGAGTTAATAAAAGTAAATGCAGTTAAAAATGGAGTTTATGTTGTCAGGAAGAACAGAGAATAGCAGCAAAGGGAGTTGTAGGAGAAAAACTGTAAATTGAAAATAAGTTTTTTTAATCATAAGGAAGCTGCAAAATTAAAAAGATTCTACTATTGAGGGTAATTTATTAGTCACACACCAGTAAGAACAGCACAAGAATAAATCAATTGAAATACAAACACATGGAAAGAATTTTGAAAATGTCACGGGATGATGGTGGCAAATGGCAGGTAGGCTGTCAGAAGACTGAAAAGAGAAATGGAGGATTTCATTGTGGCTACATAGGAATGGGCTATTTTACTGGCAAGGATAGATGGCTTAGAAATGCCCTAGGACCAGAATGGAGGCTGTGTGGCCAGGCTCCAGATGCCATTCATCATATTATAAGTGGATATACCAAGCTAGCCAGCAGAGAGATACAATACAGAGTGACAAAGCTGGCAGTGCGGTGCAGTGAGTGTTCTGCAAGAAGTATGAATTACCAATGGAGAATAAAAAAACAAACCATCAGCAGCCAACAAAGAAAGGTGCTGATAATAAAAGCATTAATATTAGTTTAAAACATTATAATTAAATAAAAGGGAGGGCTAGGAATAAGAGATAGGAAATTAGATGAGAGGATTAAAAGGGAGGCAGAATGATTAAATATTTTTTTTTTTCCTTTTAATTCAAGAATGTTCTCCAAACAAAAAAAATGATCAAAAATGCAGTCAGTGCAGGAGCAGAAGAGAACCCAGTTTCTGGATTCCCTGGATGGAGAGGAGCATGCAAAATACCAACTACTTTTATAACATTGGACCCACACAACTCTCTTATCAGATGTCACATAGCTGCTTTTATGAGAATCTCTTGATGAACATAATCATTCAAATTGTGTTCAAAAAAGCACATGGGTCTTCATGGTGGCAAGATCCTACTGGTTGACAGGAAGCATCACTGTCCTTAGAATCAACACTCCTCTCTTTTTTTATGCATGCTGAAAAAAATAGGCTAGATGCATTTCTGCTGGATATTAGAATAAATTCTGCCAGACATTCATACTGTGGCAAAACTGATGCAATTTTTTTCAGAGGAATTGTGATAGAGAATCACAATTTGTCTGATCCTATGAAAAGTTATGCATAGGAAGTCCAATTGACTTCAGGGATTTTTGCATGTTCAGGAAGATTGCTGCAGTGTAGCATCCATCAGAAAATCTGCATCTAAAATATTTGTGAAAAAAGGCCAATATATACACAATTAAACCAGTAACTTCCCATACATAGCAAGATGTCTATCTTCAGGCCAGACCCTATACTCTGCATCAACTATACAAAATTAATTACTCCTCCACTGACCTCTAAACCCAAACCAGATTTCAGTGTTCCAGTGTGATTTGTCAAGACAAGCTTGAACACTTTCACAAACAAAATCCATGATTACAGCTGCAATTTTAGAAGTATTTTCTGAATAAACGGCCTAAATTATGTATACTTCTGCATCATAACCAGCATTCAAGATGCTCATAACCTTCCCTGTGTGAAAACTTTAGCTAAGCAAGCAACTTTTTTATTATTATTTGAAGGTTTTTACCCTGACCACAGCAAAAATTGGACAAGCACTCTCTTTTTCAGAAAAACCCTCCCAAATCTGAAGACAAAATCAAGGCAAAAAGTCCCCAACAACCCCAAAACACATTTTCAAAATGTTGAGTATTGTAGGCACAAGAAACACTAAAAGCAAGGAGCATGCTGATGGCCCTTTCTTTTCTTTTGAGCAATCCAACTTTTCCAGTCTGGATGTTAAATGAAATGCTATTCTCCTATACCTGAGTATTTATGTAGAAAGAATTCTACACCAGCATGTAAGCAGTTGTATATGAAGCAGATGGAAATGTCTTCTAAGCAAGTTAGAGAAAAAAATGTCACTATCTTCATCATCCTGAACTGCCCACTCTCAAAATTATTTGGTGTGAGTGCTGAAGGAGACATAATTTCACATGTCAATTTTCCACCCAGCTAATGTATCCATCAAAATTTTTATTCCTTAGGGATGACAACTTAGACATTACTTTTATACTTTAAATGTTAAAAACCTTACAAATCCCTTAATCCTATCCAGCTTTTACCTTTCATTGGGCTGGATTCTACATTCATTAAAATCTGTGGAAAACATTATTTAATCAATGAGACAAAAATATGTTTTATGAAAAACCTAAGTTATTGTGGGTTTGAAAATAAGCTTAGAATATGAAGCACAACATTTTGTACCTCTCCTGCAGAAGGTGGTGGAAATCTTTGCAAGTCCCAAATGGTGGAGATGAGGATGCAAAAAGCATTACGCCAATGGTTGTGCTACAAGAATAAGACCAGAGCCTGATCAATCCTTATTTTCTTCTACTTCTACCCATGGCTGTATGTGTAAGGGAAAAAAAGGGACAAAGGCAGATGAAAGAAAATAGCAGTTCTGTGGAACTTGCTTCCTCCCACACTTTGCAGGTTAATAATGCCCTAGCCCCAGTAGTAATTCACTCAATGCCCTTCAGTCCTTTATCATATTTCCTCCAATCTGGCCTTTGGAGACATCAGAGCTGGTCACTGGGATGCTGTGCCTAGTCATTCAGCAGCACTGACCTTGGTGTTACCAGCCCTGTAAGCCTTGCTTTTTCCAAAGTACTGCCTTTGTTTTCCTCTGAGTCACTGAAGTTTGTCATATATATTTCTGCTGGGAACTTTCTGGGACAAGGGGTTTTTTAGGTCAGTCATGGGACACAGAGCACAAGCACTTTATCTCAGTGTGAAGTACTACCATAGAGATATTTACTTATTATTTACTACACACATGAATATTATACACACGAGTCAGCTACTCTAAGACATCCCATGTCATGAAGCTGTGCTCCTCCATAGATATTCATCTTGCTTGGAATTTAATGACCATGGCCTGATCAAAACAAAATTCAGTAAAACTGGAAGCTCCACAGGATTTCTTCTTGATGATTCCAGCAATATCTTTTGTGTCTACAGATATGTACTTATATCAAGCTTTATTGCAAATACATGTAATTGAATAACTCTACTAGACTTCCTCTGAGTAGCTTTTATTTAATTTACTGTGATTATCCTCAAAATAGGGGAAAACTGATAAGACTGACTTCATGCCTGGGATGCAATATACACCCTCTGTCTCAAGGCCAACAAAAGAATAGGTGCCTTTTGAGCAGCAGATGCCTGCAGGAGGATAATATACCCACCAGTTACTCAGCTGCTTCATCTGTCATTTTTATGAAGGCATGTCATGGTTGGACAGAGCAAAATTGCCTGTGAAAAGCTATGTGAGGAAAAAAGGGAGAGAGAAACAGGTAACTGCCTCTTCCTAAGTGCTGGGTGAAATTAATGTTTATGGGGGAGGGGGGTAGACAACACAGGAAAACAAACATAAGAAATAACTTTGCAAAATATATCTTCATACACTATCAGTCATCTCAATAATGCTAAAATGCTGCAGTTGTTCCACTGCTATTACTAGTTACTCTAAAAGATAAATTGATGTGGAAATTAGAAAGTAACAGATGTGAAGCAATCTTAAGCATAAATTCCTTCACATTTCTTATTAACTGTGGTTAAGATTTTAGTCATCAAACACCATTTAGTTCAGACAATAAAAGCAAAGAAAGGAAAATTTAACTGTTCTTGAGTGTTGTAAGCCCACTGAGCTCTGCAATTTGCTGAAGATTTGTTTTCTGACACTTTCACCAGAAAAGGGGAGAGTGGGGGAGGGAGTGGAGAAGTATTCCTCCAAAAGCATTCTGACCCACAAAAAGACCCAACTGTATGTGTTGGGAAACATGTCCAAACACTTCTCTATTTAAGTCTTTCTTCTTTTTCAGTAAAGTGTCAGTAGCTCTTTGAATAGCTATTGGCCTTGGCCAAGACCCTAGTGAAAGGCAACAGATGTTGCTAAGACTGCACCCAGGCTATCTTCTATCCTGTTTCATTCCTGAAAGGGAAAAAGAGAGAAAGGGAGAAGAAAACTTGCATTAAATCACTGGACCATTTTGTACTTCAGCAAATCTGTTTGCACATGCTCGACTGGGCTCACCAAAAAGGCTGAGCCTTTTGCATTCAGCCTGAGGTCAGTCCTAATGCTCTGTTCAGTGGTCCACACTCCTTTCACTAGGAGCAGCTGCCTCTGATTGCTAGAACAAATTGAGGTGATTCAGGCCACCAGCAGGGCCACGGTACAAGTGCTTTTCACTAGAAAGGGAGGGAAAGCTTTAGAACAGGACCAACTGGGGCTGCCCACAATAAACCGTAGGATTAATTTGATACAGTCAATATTAAGACATGCTCTTGCTGAAAAGTGGGCCATAGTGACATAAACTACAAGACAGTTGGACTGATAGAAGAGGGAAGAAAGTGGTGTTCAAACATTTATTAAGTTACACCTAATTATTTAATTGGGGGACATTTAAAATGGTAATACTGACAGTTCAGGCTTGGGAATGATTTGCTGTTTAACCCCTGGAAGAATATTCTTGGCAGAAGTGGGATTCAAGATCTGCTATCATCCCCCTCACAATATTGTTTGGAACATTGAATGCAAGTTTTCTAAATTATATCTGTGATCAGTTTAAAGAGAAGAATAATCAACAGCACTATTTCCTACCATATTTATAAACCTGTTTCAGTGACTGGAAGTGGCTACATAGCTGTTATCCAGGGGAAGAAAAAAAAAATGGGAGAGAGAGAAAATTTAAATTCTTTCCCATCCATGAAAAGACATAATAGCACAGAGCAAGCAATAGCAGGGGAAGATGAAGGGAAACCCCACCCCCTTTCCTGGGTGCAGACAAGCTCTTGCATTACTTGCTTCAGCCCCAGATATCAGATCACAATATTTTCTGCTGTGTGAAGGATCAGGCCAGCAGCTTTTCGAGTCTGAGGCCAAACAAAACAATACAGTACTGCATTAAGGCATGATACCAAGCACTTAGCACTTCAAAAGGAAGCACGCTTTGATGCTTCTGAAAGGAAAGCAAAATCTCTACAGATAGGTAAAATTACCAGACTGGTCAAAAAAAGAGTGCTAATGTTAATTCATAAAACTGTGGATTTAAGATCAGGGGAAATTAAGAATTACAGAATTTAGTCTGGCTCTGCATTTAGATGGAATGACTGGGTATAGCACATAGTCTTTGAAGTAGAGTTATTCAAGAGGTAGCTTAGTAAGCTAAAGAAGAAAGAAGATCATACTGTTTACTTAATTAGCAGGTATAGAAACAGAATTTAAGGGGAAATATATGCAAAAACCTGCCTTTTAACTCAGAAAAATTGAGATGTAGAGAAGTGGTAAATAATATACTAGAATCTGTGATATAAGACCTCACAAAAATAAAAATAAAATTAAAAGTATCTTTTAACTACTTGAATTATGGACAAAAAACTGAGATACATCTCAATCTTCCTTTATTAGCATTTCATCCTATTACTTACCACTGCTGTCACGTAGAAAAATAGAAAGAAAAAAGAGTTGCATGTTCAAAGAAAAGTTCTGAAAGACGACCAGGAGGAGTCGTACCATAAACAGAAAATTCACTTTTTTATTCTCCTTACAAACATTAAGTAAGTAAATATACATATAATGAAATCTTCATACCACTTCTTAAAACTTTCTTTTCTTTAAGGCATTGCATATGAATGTATGAGCTTTAAATAGCTGCATCTGAAAACTGAATCCCAATTGTAATATGAAGTTTTCAGCTAGGCAAGGGGTGGAACTGTGTGTTTCAGTGCTGCTGACAACAAAGCCAGCTGACACATTCCTCTTCTCCTTCCTTCCCACCCCCAGCGCTGGCACTCACACATGTGATGTCACCCCAGCTGAACAGAGAGTGAGTCTACTTTGCAAAATAGATCAGTTCAATGATTCAAGTTAAGTCAACCAAAATAATAAAAAAAAAACCCCAAAAACAGACATTTTCAAATATTTTTTTTAATGTATTGCTTCCCTGATCAACTTCACAGCATGAGTCAATGCACAGCATGTGCAAAAAAAAGAGTAGGGATGAGAGGGCAGAAGCAAGCAAATTAAACTTACACTTCCAGTTTCCTTCAGAAACTTTCCAAAGATTCCTTCTTTTGGAAGCTTAATGTAAAAGGTATTTGGGCATATTGGCTGTTTTATTATCTGGATTATCTCATTCTTCTAGTTGGGTATATGCTTTTCTGGTCTTCTGGTGTTTTTCCAAGCCTCTGCCAAGTCAGTTTCCTGACATACACATATCAAATGAGAAAGGGGAAGGAATTGAACCTTACCAAGGTCTTCAGTGGCAAGTTCTGGAGATGGAAATGGAGCCTTCTGGGATTAATCTGACAAGAAAGATCAGAGTCACTTCAGCATGCTTCTGCCTACACTTGCCAGATTTATACAGCATGTAAGCAGGAATGTATGACTGACAGTGTCAAACACTGCTGAGAAGAACAGTGGAAAGGGTATGGGCATTTGCCAGTTGTCAGTCTGATGTGATACAGGCTTTAATAAGATAGGCACCAGGGCATAGAAATGGGCTAGATTCATGCCTCATAGATGCAAATTCTCATTTGGGCTTCTACACAGTTTTGTCTTATGCATAAAATAAAATAAAATGAAATAATAGTGAGTGTGCAAGAGCTTGTGCCTGCCCTTTCTGGATAGCACATCCTCTTTAAAAAAATAATATCAGTTCCCATGCTTTTATTTTGAGGGTACAGGGCTCAGTATTTGGGTTGAATACTTCACATAATTCACATATTTATGGTGACATACAAAAGAGTTATATATACATATGTGTGAGTGTATATATGCTTCAGCAGAATGTAGCCTAAACCCCAAATACCCAAGACCTCAGAATTTAAGCAGATAAGCTACTAGAGAAAAGAAATTTTAAAGACCTCCTCATTAGAGAGAATTCATGGATGGTTACTTCTATACCATATTTTAATAAAGGTACCATCCATATCATATTAGTTGTGCTCCAAGCACTTTCAATACTGAAAGGAACAGGCAAGAACTGTACAGATCTGAGTCTGACTTTCTGTGTGTGTGTGCCTCCTAATTGCTAGCACTGACCTGAGGTCTGTAAGACTCTCTGATGAGTACAACATGAAAAAGAAAAAAACTACAAAGCTTATTGTTACAGAGATTTTTACATTCTTAAAGGGTTAGTACTATTTGGGATAGTTAACAAAATACATAATAGAAGCAGGCAATATAACTGATTGAGAATTTCAAGAGCCTTTTGAAAGATTTCTCCTTTTGAGGATATTAAGCAATGAGAGGGGATGATGCACAGTCATGTCATGGATTAAAAACTAATTAGGAGACAGAACAGAGACAGGAATGTATTCCAGCTCACAACCCAGAAGTGAGTGATTGTTTTTACACAGCAGCACCAGAGCAAACCTTATTTGCACAAAACTGCACTCATTGCTCTCCAGTATCCTTATAAATTAAATAAAAAATAGAACACCATTTCAAAACATTCTTCTTCCTTTTTTCACTATAACTAGTGTAGAGTGATCTTCAACATCTAAAGGATGGCAAGGATTTCAGTTTTGTTCTTGACTAGTTACCTGGAAAAAAGAAGCAAAAAGGAAATTTCAAGATTAACATAGCACTTCTTTTTCTACCTAAAGCAAGCTGATGAGAGCTGAAGGGAAATGTTCAGCTCTGAAGTGGCTTCTTTCTCTGCAGAGAACTACACTGGTGGTAGTTGGCATGCAGGATGATCACCTGACTAATTTCTTGTTTACATGCAGTACCTATATTTGGCATGTTGGCAATTCCAGGACTGTCAAGAAGACTAGACCACAGTTCTGAGATTTTTCCCACTACGGATCCATAGGAACACTTCAAGGCAAATTATGCCCATTTTATCCCTTTCTAGCTTTTCGTGGCACTCTCTTCAGCAATGTTCATTTGCTAACCAGGACCTCTGGGAGCCATTAGCATATGGCCATGCTGAAGGGATGGGTGATCCTCGTGAGGCCATGCTGGCCCCAGTAAGAACTCATTATCTCAGTTGAGTTCACAAGCCTCACTCTGCTTGGTCCTTGAGGCCACAAACTGCAGGCAGTCGTCTAATGAAGCTAGGAGCCTAAGGTAAGGACCTTCTCTACACAGTTAAAAGCTTTTTACTGCACAGGGATCTGCTATTCTCCTTCTTTTTAAAGCTGAACAGAACCTGATAAGAGATACGATGAATATAGACTGAGATGCCAAAAAATTAGGAACATAACCAAGGATTTAGTATCAACTTCAGGCTTGTTTTCACTAAAGAAGGGACTTTACTCATTCTCACTTGTTCAGTATCACTTTAGTCTTTTTCCAGTATCTTTAAAGTCTATCTAAAATTATCCAAATGAAAGACAAACCAAAAGATTATGAAGAGTTTTGATCTTGATTTAGTTTTAAACCCAGAATAAAGAAATGATTTGTGGGTGAGAGGATTAGCATATACACAAAGTTACACTGCACTGTAATCCCTTGATAGAGAAATAAAACATCAGAGAAAGAGAATCAGAACATAGATGCAAAATAGCTGACTGAAAACAAGATAATGGATAACAGAGGTAATGAAGGTTTTAGGAGATTAAAAGGAGCTAAGAGTTGGAGTTTGTTTGCATACAGTATTTTTCTTTGAGAAACCCTTGCACAATTGTAAGAGTTAGGGCAGCCCACTGGTTCACTCAATTGCTTCCTTGTACAACTGCCAAAACCTTTCTCCACCCACATCTACTTGCAGAACTTTGCTTTTTCTGCCCACAATACATAAAGTACTATATTTTTTTTACATAGAGATATATTGACATTCTTTATGATTCAGGGTTTAGTCTCTGGTTGCAACCAAAAAAAAAATCAAAAGTGGAGGCAGGCTACGTGATATGAAGTGCCTGTGGAGAGGGCTCCAGGACTTCAAAGCATCTGACACTGGCCACTTTCTCAGATAGTGGGTATGCTCAGGAAAGGCTTGGGATTTGAATCAATATCACAATTCCCATGTCATAAGAGCATAAGAACTAGTCACAATTTTGCAGGAACACTTCTAAGTGCATATAGTGTGAGCACAGAGTCCCATCTTTACCTTCCTAGAACAATTCCATGATGTGCTCTTTCACACAAGTTTTGCCCAGGATGGAAGACTGTATCTATTACTGAACAGTTTTAAATGATGTATTGTAAAAGTAGGAAACAGCTAAAGGAGTTTCATGATACTATATTAAAAATAAATCTTGTTTTATATAATGTCATGCTTTCTCAAAGCACTTTGTTAGCATAAACTAATTAATACTTAATAGAGTATACATTAATTTATTTTTAATTTGAGAATTATCCTTAACTATTTTACTTGAACAGACAAGAAAAAACAATGTTAATAATTTCCAATAAAATCCTTTTAATGTCTTCATCTTCCTTTTTTGATGGGATTAAATCATAAACATCTTAAAATAAAAGCATTTCACTGTTGTTGAATCTAAATATAGTTTTTACTTGGCAGCCAAAATGGTACCCTCACCAGTTCTAAAATCTGACATTCATGTTATTTTTAATTTTTTAAATTATACTCCTTCTTTTTTTTTTTTTATTATATTTTGAGATTTTCCTAATCCATACTTATGGTTCCAAATGTACGCTTTTGTTTCTATGTGTGTATGTGTACATATGTAATATAAATATAAATATAAATATAAATATAAATATATAAATAGTTTCTTACCTACTTAGTCAGACAAAGCTCTCACTGAAGTCAAAATAATTTTATTAGTTGTACAGTGAAGTTTTAGTATGCATATTTCTCCCCAAGACAAAGTGTTCCAGAAAGTAATATTTCTCCACTTCTCCAGGCTACATAGGCTTAAAAATATGTGACTAAGTTGAGTACCACAAAAAAACAAGGACAATCAAATTATTAATTTAATTAATTAATTAATTCCTAATTTAATTCCTTTAAACTCCAGAAGTTTTCATTAATATACTAATTTACATTCAGTATATTTTGACTTCCCTCTATACGTTATGATACTTTATTTGGTGATGTTCAAGTAAAAAAAAAATAATGAAAGAAGGCATAAGCATCAAAAACCCCACAAGAAGATGTAAGATAATGTGAGACAAAGTCACCCCAAGAGAATACACTTCTTAAAATACTTGAACTGCAGTTTTGGACTTCTTTTCTATTTTCAGTTCAGAGTAAAATATTGCTCTCCATTTGACTAGACTGAAAGTATAATTTGGATACTTTTCTGTTAGGAGGCAATTACAGTGGGGATGTAACTACTTACCAGCTAAGAAGCATCCAAACCATTTTATGCTCTTACCTAGGATATACAAAATGTTTGAATGTTGTTTCAAATGATAAATTAATAGAGAAATTCCACTTTAAAAGGCAACTCCCAAAAAACTTCCCTATAGTACAAGGTATATGAAATACTATGTTAATTAACTATTATATCAGCTAGTCTGATATCACAAAACAAAACTGAAAAAATTTGTCACTAGAATTTTTCCACTGTAGAATAGCTGCAGGTTACACAGGTTAACTGACCTCCTCATCAGACACTGTGAAAACACTCACAGAATAAAGCGTAATAAAGCAGAATAAATCTGCTATAGATTCCCATCCAAATATATTTAGCCCTTAGCAGTTCATCTATTTGGTCCAACAGCAGTCCTTGTATTTTGAAAAAAAAGTACATAGGAAATCAAGAGAAAAGTCCACCATAATTTAACAGAAGAAATTTATAAAAAAAGAACAGGAATAAGTCGTAGTTCAATTATGCTGCAGACTCTTTAAAGTACACAGTATAAAGCATAAGCCATGAAAACATCCAGAAATACATTCAGGGTGAGTTTTGGGTTTCTTTTCCTGAAACTAAATTCTGAATTTAGTTTTGTCCGTCAAGTAATATTTATGACATCCTGAAATATTTATATAGAGAGAGATCAAGAAAAATTATTTGTATAAAGTGGAGGAAGAGAAAATATTTTCAGAGTTTTTTAACTTCAATTGTTATTTTCAATTGATAAAAGTATGCCCCCTGAAAAACCTAAACAGTATTTTTCTAGATGTTTTATGTTCAGTAAATACAGCAGTCTTAACATAGAAAAGAACCCAAAGAGAACACAAACTAAATTTAATCTTAAGAAACATCATGACTACTCAGAGTCACTTTGTCCCTAACTTGATCAGTAATTAGAGAGATTATGGCAAAGAATATTCCACTACTGCTTGTTCCATTGCCTTTCAAAAGAAAATACATTTTTAAAGAGCATTTATTCTCAAATGAAAAGAAGAACAATAAAAAAAGCCCCTGATGTCTAGTGAGGTTACTACTTTCTTACAGACATGAAGGAATTGAACTGGATATCAAATGTCCTCTGTACATTCAAAAATCCTAGTCACCTATCAGACACTGAAATGTATAAAAAACAATTAAAGCACACATCTATTTTACTGTAAAGTGCAGTGGAGAAACCTCAAGTAAAAATGCATAGTACTATCTTTAAAAGATAACAGAATATTTTAATGCAGTATACAAAGAGCTAAAAGAAATGTCTTTATAAGAAGAAAAATATTATTAAAAAAAAAAAAAGAAAGTAAAGGAGATGTGAAGGAAGTATTCTCTATTTATTATGTAGAAATAAAGTCCTTTAATATCTACAGTGAATGTTTAATTCCCTGAGTATAAAGTAATAATCATTGTAAACTGTGAATACATAGACCTCTAGACCTCTCAGCCTTATGGCTGGCTGGAATGAGCATTACAGCATTGCAGCTGCAAATGTGTGCTACAACCATTATTTTTAAAATTAATTTTAACTATGTGGAACACTGTACTGATTTGTTAAACCTGAACATAACTCTGTCCCTAGCAAAGCTGTTCATACTTAGATGAGCTTGTTGACAGTAAGAATGTCAATACTGTAAGATTTACAGGTTCATGAAGATGTAGAAGATACTTCATTCATTAAAATAAAAATACGTCATTCATTCTACCTTTAGTTTTTAGATTCTATAGTTTAATTCTGTAGATTCTAGATATTCTATACATTGCAGATTTTGCTATCAAAGTCTAGAATGTAAATACACATTGAAAATTAGAAATGTAACATTATGAAAAATTCAATTAGTTGCATTTTTCATCACCAGTAGTTCTGAGATGCAATCAGAGACTGAAATGTAGAGTCACTTTTCAAGTCAGTTTGCTTAGTTTACCAAGAAGAAAAAATGCATCAAACTGATCTGCTTGGATGTTACAAGATAAATCAATAACCCTACACTTTAGAATTAATGTAGATGTTGAATCAAGGCAAGGACTATTAAAATTAGTGTAAAGAATTAAATTGCAATACATTAGATATATATCTAAATGCATTTACTAGTCTGCACATAAAGCTTCTCAAATGAATGAGTGGTATGCAACTTTTTGTTGAAACAACTCTGAAAACAATGCAAGTCCCTTGAAATCATATAATTTTTAATTGTAGAGTGTCTAAATTTAAACATTTAATGTTTCAAATTTCTTTTTATATTTTGGAATATTAGCCTCTCTTTCTTGTCTAGAGAGTCCCTCCACTCTGGGTAGTTGTTTGTATAACTGATGAACAATCTCTCGAAACATAAAATGTTCTTCTGGGCAGAGATCCCAGGTAAGGAATCACTGGAACTGAAGGATCCAATGACAAATAGAACTGTGTTTCAAGTCATCCATGGGGTCAGTTGTCTGTGGCACAGCACTGAAGATTGATAACAATAAAATGTATTCTCCATTCTGCTCTCATTTGCTTGAGCCTGAGAATCAGGATTCCAGCTCCATAAATTTTTTGAATCTCCTCTTTGAAAAGAATTACATAAGCCGCATTTAACCTGGCCTTGGTTTTCTTTAGAGATTGTTCAATAACTGATTTGCCCTCCACTTTTGTTTTGACCTCTATTTCATGTTGATTTGGGGGCATTCTGCTGACAAATTCACAGCAACACTTCCTTTGCAGCAGCTTGCCCTGTAGCTGAACTCAATGGAGAGAAAGGACAAGGTATAGGGCTGATATGCTTGCTCTTTTAAAGTGCATCTAAATGACTTTGATATAGACTTAAAGCCTGTGCCACAATTTCTTGGATATGTTAAGAAGGACTACCCTTGCTTATGTGAAATGTAAATGGGAACAATAAAAATGTTAAAAAAAGGGGAACACTCATGCCTTTAAAAAAAAAAAAAAAAAGTGTCATTAAAATCTCCACAAGAAAGCTTGGGTAGCATACTACTTACCTTACTTTGCAGATACCATCAGAAGAGACATTGCATCACTGGGCACAGGACAGGTGTATTGAGTTTGCATGGCCAGGTTTTGGTAGTGGGGGGCTACAGGGCTCATCTGTGAGAAGCTGCCAGAAGCTTTCTCCATGTCCAATAGGGATAATGCCAGCTGGCTCCAAGATGGAAGTGCCACTGGCCAAGACAGGGACAATTAGAAATGGTGGTAATGCCTCTGTGGTTACATATTTAAGAAAAAAAATAGAAGAATAAAAAAGTTATTGTGCAGATCTAACTGTGGCCAGAGAAGAGCCGAGTAAGAGTATGTGAAAGGAGCAACTGTGTAGACACCAAGCTCAGTGGAAAAGGAAGGGCAGGAGCTGAGATTCCCCTGCACCCTGTGGGACAGACCATGGTAAAGCAGCAGAGCCCCTGCAGCCCAAGGAGAACCATGGGGATGCAGAGATCTGCCTGCAGCCCCTGAAGGACACCCACTCTGGGGAAGTGGGACCCTGAGGGGAGGCTGTGAACCTGTATTGGAGCAGCATCCTGGCAGGGACCTGCAGACCTGTGGAGAGAAGAGCCCACACCAGATTATGTTCCCTGGTAGTAATCGTGACACTGTGAGGGGGCACGATGGAGCAGGCTGTTCCTGAAGGACAGCACCCCGTGGAAGAGTGACTTGCATTTCAGCAGCTCATGGAGAATGGTTGCTCATGGGATAAACTCATGCTGGAATTCATGGAGAATTATATCCCATGGGAAGGACCCCACTCTGGAGCAGCAAGAAAGATTCCTCTCCCTGAGTAGAGGCAGAAATAACGTCATGAACTGACCATAACTCCCATTCCATGTCTCCCTGCAGTGCTTAGGGGAGCAGGTAGAGCTGGGAAGGAAGGTGGGGTGGGGAAAAGCTGTTTTTTAAGGTCTTATTTTACTTCCCATTATCCTGCTCTGATTTTGCTAGTAATAAACTCAATATCTCTAATTCAAGTCAGTTTTTCCTATGATCATATTTGGTGAGTGAATTCTTCTAGTTCTTATCTCAATCTATAAGCGCTCTGTTAAATTTCCTCCCCCTGCTCCACTTAGAAAGGGGAGTGATAGAGAGGCTTTGGTGCCTGACATTCAGCCAGGGTGAATCCACTGTGGCAGGGAAAGCCCAACTTAGTTTCAATAGTTATTTCAGAAGTACATTATGTTCCTCTGCTGTGTGATGCCATAAGATCAGTTTGGTTACCATTTAGGTCTCCGTTTTTTGAAAGTTTTACCAAAGAAAAGTTTTAGGAAACATCTGAAGAAGACTGAGCAACTTTCTCCCCATCATCAAAATCAAATCAGTTGTACTGTGTGGGTCTAGGAGTTAGTTATGGATGTAACCCTTTGTGCCAGAGAAAGAATTTCAACCTAGAAAATGTACTTCATCAAAAGTTTGCACTTTAGCAAATTTGTTTAAAATCAAGACTGTACCTCAAGGTTTATCTTTTCTGGGCTATCAAGCATGTTACATTTTGCCCTTAAAAACATTTTCTATTGAATATGTAATTAACCCTAGAAATTTCATGAAGTGACTCTCTAAGTCATCTAAATAGTAAAAGGATGACTAGCCTTTATTTCACAAGTGTTTGTTTTGAGATACATTGGCCACAGGCTTGTCAGACGGGAATCTCTTTAATAGTGTTCTTTAGTTATTTAACAAGACGTTTGAAAGTCAGTACTGCCTTAAAAACCTCAACAAGTCATGCTTAATATTAATGATGAATATTAACTGATCTCTTTCAGTAATTCCTCCCACGTAAAAATTTCTAGAATTCAATTAGTTATACTTGAAGAACACAATTTTCTTAACAGAACTTGCTTGTCTTACATAGGACCTTGTGAACTATTTTGCCACAAAGAATTGCTTTCCACAAGCCTGCTCTGAGTTGCAGAATCATTTATAGACTTAGGAAAATAAAAAAGATGCTTTCTACTTGTGTGGAACTTTCTATCTGAGGCTCAAATAGTGCTTCCTGATACTTTCATTTCACAATCTTCGCAAGACAGAATTGTGATCTTATACATGGAGAAATTTAGGGAAAAAAAATCTCTGACAATTTATATGCTAGAAGTCTTGAGCAGAAATATACACAGGACAATGGAGTAGATTATTAATATACATATAAGCTAGGTGACCATGCAAGTAGTTTTCCATGTAGTTATTAACAAAACTTACAGATTTTTAAAATTTGTCAGGAAAATTAGACATGTCTTTGAGAACACAAAAAATACTTGTCTGATACATCCTGGACCTGGTGTTACAGCTAATACTACACAACATTCCTCTGTTCATCTTCCCAGATAGAGACACAGCAGCCAGAGCTGGGTGCCAGGAGGGCCAGTGGGCATCTACTGGGAGTTCCCACTTACTTTAGATCCAAGGAATGTCTAGCTAGTGCATTGATTGCTTAGTTACTGTATGTTGTCAAACAGTGGTAGCCTTGTTGTTTAGAGCATGTTGTGGTCAAGTTGTGCTGAGCCTTCGTAAGAAAGCAGGGGAGGAAAAGATATCTCAGTCTGCATTTTCATTCATTGTGTTCAGAGGATGAACGATGGCATGATGAGCCATAGTGGATCAGAGCAGGCTAACACATGCAATATAATCCAAACAACTTATCTAGTTGCGTGGGTTTAAGCATAAGTTTGGGCATTATTTTGAAACACGTGTCCTAGATCTATGGATTAAAAGACTGTGAATTTTCTTTTGTTTGTTTTGTTTTGTTTTGTTTTGTTTTGCCATAAGAAAGAAAAATACCGCAGTGATGATATGCCAAAGGAGGGAACTTTGTGCTAACGTAAGACAACAAACATGTTGGTATCTATTCTGTAAAATTAAAGTGAAGAAAATAATATTATTTTGCTTTCATACTCTCTAATTGAGTCCAAGGTTATTCTTTAATTTCTCTGGTATCACCCCAAACAAAAGAAAGTTGAAAATATTTGTCAAATTCTTTAGGACAAGTACACTGCAATGTGTTTTCCCTAATACAAAAAGGACTAATTCACATGCAATGCACCAGCAAGCTATATTTCACATTTCCACTCAAAAATATACACATATACTCACTCTCACAAGAGTATACAGTAGCTGCAGTCAGATTTATGTCTCTGTGGAGCAATTTGAAAGAGTGTGATCCAGAAACTAAGCTGAACATTAAGCCTGGAGGAGTTGTTAAGCAACAAGGCTTTGCTGATTAAAACATGAACTTTATTTTAGTTTATTTCATTCATTTTGCATTCGGGTGTTTTATGTTAATTAACTCTTATGCAATTTTTATTAAATTTACTTTAGGCTCTAAATGAATATTTCAAGTTGCTATTGATAATTGTTTATCGACTATGGAACCCACATTGAATGTATTGTCACATTTAATTCCCAACAAAATCATGAAAGAGAGGAGTTTCTCCGTGGTCAAAGACAAGGATAAAAATTTAGGAGGTATAAATATAAACAGAAATCTGCAGTGTACTCACTGGGCAGGCTGGAAAGATACAACTTCTTTAGATTGGGATGATGACTGATTTTTGGAAGAGTAGCAAGTCATAACCTTTAAATGCTTGGAAGAAGATACCTTGGAAGACCTAGTTAGAGGATGCTCAAGCCAATATTAGGTTTCAAAATGAAATTATTTAAAAGGCTCTGCTTTGTACTGTAGTGGAGGATAGGGAGAGTTACCTCAGAGGAAAACCCAAAACTTGTATGTCAATCTCCTCATTTGTATTTGGTCATGGTTGCCTGCATGTTTGAAGTGCTTCAAATTCTATAATGCCTTATGAAACAGATTCAGTTCTGGTGAAAGCAGATACAGTTTGACTGGCAGTTGTACTACAACACTGGGTAATCTTTTAAGTAATAAGTACTATCAGTAATAACATTATTAAAAAGCATTACTATCTTAGCTTTGCAGTGCAAGGCAGAGTGGAAAGATGATCTTGTTGTTACAGGACAGAAGTTATGAGTTAGATATCCAATACCCAGGTTTATTATACACTTACCTAGCAAGCCAGGAATAGTGTCTTCACATTTCTGTAAGTGCCCTTTCTGCAAAACTACATAAATTGTTGAGATTAATTTTTCTGTTTCTATGTTTAGCACCACCACAGCTGGACAATTAAAAGGTATTCTGAGACATTAGCAGAGTTTTTTTGTTTGCCCTGCTAATATTCTCTGAAACAGTCTAAACAGTTTAAGTACTGTTATCTGTCACTATGCTCATTATTTTTTAAAATTTTGAAAAACACAAAGCTGGCAACAGCAGACAATAAAATTCATTTATACACAGGCTAGGAACCTCAAGAAAGTGATGTGCATTAGACCCTTTCACATCTGGAAATTTCTGCAAGGTAGGTCAACTTTACAGTGTCTTCTCTCTTAAAGCCACTTAAAGACAGTAACATCTGTTCTAATGGTTTTTGCTGATTGGTATGCCTGATGAACAGGAAATAGGCTGAAATCAGCAGTTTTTTTGTAGGCCAAGCATTGTTAAGTAGAAATAAGTCCAGGCAGTCAGCTTCTCTAAAAAGAATCAGGTGAAATGGTCCTCTCTAGGGGCAGAAGGACTCGCAGCCCCAGCAGATGGCTGCTTTACTCACAGGAAGTAGCTCTAATTGGGATGTTTGTAGAATGATGTGAGGTCAATGAAAAACGGTGCCAGCCACTCTTTTAAAGGGAGTATAATGGCTTTTATCACTTAGCTTCAGCCTTTTTTGCTAAAAATAAGAGATGGTGTGCTTTTCTCCAAGCCGAAATTGGTACTATCCTGTCCACTGACCCTAAGAAACAAGTGATAACAGTTGCCGAGTTCATAAATGTGACAGGTCTTCTGGAGTTTTAGATGGATACAGCCATGAAAATACAGGAAGATGAAAAGGGGAAAAAAAAATAGTTTTTATGGCCTTCTCTAAAGAGAAAGGGCAACATTCTATCTTGGAGATGGTGCTTCAACATCTATATGTTGAACAGTTCTTTTGACTAATTTAGAAAATGGCAGCAGTGTTACAAAGACAAGGGGGATTCTTTTGTTGTTTGTTTTCTGCCCACTCTCCAGGAACACATCTGGGAAAAAAATTCTAGGAGAAATCTGTGATACTTCCTCTGTTCTTCCTTATGTCTTCCATTTTAGGGGCCTGCTGAAATCAAGCCAACAGTTTTCCTTCCCACTGAAAAATATGAAAAGGATAGCAGTGCTATGGGAAGAAACCTCTTCAAGGACCTTCAGCAGAGCAATTACATTATGGCAGAAAACAGATGGCAGATCTGAGTACTGGTAAAAAGATGTACAAGAAGTTAATCTCATACACACTGTGATTTTTTTTCCCCCACTCAGCTACTGGCTTCTCTCCTGTGTTTCTGGTACACTGGCTGAACATGGGTGACTGATGGCCTGGATAACCTGAGCTCCATTCCCTCATTAGTGTTGCTAACTGCAAGAGGAAAAAATGCTGGTTTGTGCTAAAATCATGTTAATCATTAAAAATTTGTAATTTTTAAAAAATTATCTCAAGCTATTAAACTGAGATACAGGACAAATGCAATTTGTTAAAATATTACACTCAGTGAAGAAGAGTGCTAAAGTTAAATTCCTACTTAACATTATTATCTGATAAGAATTTCCTCATCTGACTATGCTGCACAAAGGCAAAAGATAAACAGCATGTACTTTAGATGCTTGCAGTCTCTGGAAGAAAGGGCCTTTGCCATTCTGCAGTAGGGGTTTAAATGTTTATTTTATGTGTGAGTGTAAATCCCCCCTGGAAAAAGCACTGGGGATGATGGAAGATTATGGGGTGCGATTTACTCACGTCCATATCCTGAGGGACAAAATGCCTTGAAAATGTCCTCCGTGTAATCTCATGTAAATTATCATGGAAGTAATAAAAGTAATGAATAATGTGTACTGTTTCATATGTAGGAACTGTTGTTTCTCATATCTGAGAATCTACTGGCAAAAGATTTGTGTTTTAATTGCCCTGTTATTTCTGACAAATCATTCACGGGTGTTTTGGTTGGCTTTTTTTTGTGTTTTTAATGATGTGCACTTTTGCCCCACCCAGTGGCCTTTACCTAAACTGCCAGCTCTGCTTGTTTTTTGGAGGCGTTTTCTCCCCTCCTGCCCAGTCTGCAGGGTGGATCTGCCACTGCAAACTGAACAAAAGCAGCATCTGTCCCCTGTTGCTACCCTGAGTGTATTAGGCTATCATTATGTGCAATGACACTGCCATCTGTAATGTGCTCTGGGGCAAGCACAGGCACTGCCAGTAGCTTCAGCACCACAGGCAGATGCTTCATCATGCAAGAAGATACATGAAGCCAAAATATACTGTACATGAATTCAAGTACTTGAGAAGAGAGAGAGAAGGAGAGGGAAGCCAGGAAATAAATGCTGTTCATGTGTCTCATCAACAAAGACAGAAACAGGGAAGCATAGGCTAGGTCAGGTGCATTACTCAGTCTAAAGAAATAACAGGTATAAACATAGAGACTCATTTTATTGCACTAGGAAATCTGAGAGTCTATAACTTTTTATGGACTTTTATGTCTTCCCTCTTTTCACAAAGACCTTACAAAAATTGGTTTCAAATTTAAGTAATAAATAGAAGTTTGGGGATTTTTTTCCTCAAAATTCCTGCACTCCTCTGTAACACAAAACAAAGCTCACACACATTGAGATAGAAAATAAAGACACAGAAAGCCATTTTTTTTTTTTTTTTTTCTTGCATTTTTGTGATTTTATTCTCTCTAAATCTCAGAATTTTTTATGTAGAACTCCATCTTCATTTCTCTGAACCAATGTGTCTGTCATCAAATTCTCAAGAAAACAACTCTCTCCCTGCACCTCGCTGTCACATGCAAAGGCACAAGTGCAAAACAGAAAAATAAATCTTTTCAGAAGCCACAAGCATTCTTGCTAATACTCTTTTGTACTGCCTTTGAAGGTTGGAATGCAAAATCCTGTATGTGAACCAATCTCCTGATTTGTCTACCTGCAAGACATACATTCAAAGAACACAGTTACCTATCTTTTTGTTATAAACTAGATACTTACTGAACATGTGCATTGTATTCTGTTACAACACTTGCTAGGTCTCTTGGCCAAGACTTGACCTTCAGCATCATCTATGTTGTATTCATACAGCAAAAGAGACTCACTATCAATAAAAATGCACTTTCCTTCCAGAATTAAATGCCTTCAGCAGCTGCTTCAGTAGTCTGTAAAGATGTTAACAACATCAGTTTCCAGAAGTCCCCTAACACGTGGGGAGCAACAGATCTGCATTTTGGTATAATCTTGGTCCTCCCTCTCTGTGTCCCTTCCCCCATGTGCGGCCTTGGGAATTTACTCTGGACATTCCAGAAATGGACTGCACTGCTGCAGGCAAAAATCCATCTCCTGAAATATGCAAAATGCACTTGCTCTTACATGACCATATACAGCACATACATAAATCAGCAATGTTTTGCCCACTATTTCATCTGCTCCATAAAAAAAAAAAAAAAAAAAAAAAAGTCATTAAAGTCTGCTCTATTTTCACAGAAGTAGAGAAAAATATTTTTTCTATTAATATGTTGAAATACATAAACAGATTTAAAGACACTTGGGTATGGAAGAGAGGAGTGTAATAATTCAGTGTTGAACAGGAAAGAAAAAAAAAACCAAAAAACCAGCACCTGAAGGATTCTGGCTTTCTAATGCACAAATTGTTATATGCCACCCTTCAGTCACTCTTTTATTGAACCACAAGGACACCATCTCGTTGTGGGAGGGAAGGTATGAAATGTTACCTTTGTATGAGGTGGTCCAGTGCTGCCTCTATCAAGATTAAGTAGGTCATTTATAAGAGCCCAAGCACACACTGTATTTTGCAGAAGGAGTTTGGAGTTAAACAGACAAGCAACCATCCAGGCAGCAGCAGTGATCACATTGTATATGAGAAAATATTTTTCTGAGACACTCTGCTTCCAAATAAGAGCAAAGCATCTTTAACATGTCTAGAGGGAAAATGGTGCTTTCACTGAGTTTTTTCATATGGCAAAGGTTCTGTAGGCACTCTTTACACATCATCACAAGAAATCTATTGTCTGGGCATTTTTACAGGCTTGTTATAGTATTCCATATATTGTTGCTTCTTTTCTAAAAGGAACCTAAAATATAAAAATACAGTCCTAAAGAGTTAAACTAACTGAAGCTATTCTAAATTTGCCACATTAGTCTAGGGGAAGGTTTAGGGGGTTGTCAATTTTAATTAGAAATGGCAAATGATTGTGCACAATGCAGCAGATTATCAGGGCTACTTGTTAAATTATAAAAGGCTGGCT
Organism: Muscicapa striata striata; assembly: GCA_030060385.1. Classification (NCBI taxonomy): domain Eukaryota; kingdom Metazoa; phylum Chordata; class Aves; order Passeriformes; family Muscicapidae; genus Muscicapa; species Muscicapa striata. The sequence continues at coordinate 4,019,975 of JAREIS010000075.1, read as the reverse complement.
AAGCTTCAGAGTGAAGCTAGTGTCCAAATTAGAAAATCTGATAGTTCATAGTTTATGCTCACAAAAATAATTGCTTTTTCCTCCTTTCTTTGCAGATTGTGTTCTTCGAGGAAAAAAAAAGTAAAAGCCTTATAGATCTCCAGCTAATTTCTGTGAATTAAACCTGTGTTCACAATAATACAACCAAGTAAAATGCCATGCCCTTTCATAAGCTTTATCTTTTTTTAATATTTCTGATTTTTTATGTTAAATCCATAATACACCCTTTGCATTTTTTTGCTTCAGAAGGTCGTTTATTGTGAATTCTGAAAACATGTTGAAATTAAAAAAAAAAAAAAAAAAAAAAATCAATGCCTAAGAGGTGCTATGCACGGATGGAAAGAGGAGTAGTCCACACCATACCTTTTCTATTAGCATTGTCTGACATGAAAGACAGCTCCTGCTCCAGCAGTGAGGCAGAAGCCATGTCTTCCTCTACAATGTGGCCTGAAGTAAACTCACCTGGCACTGGACATACAAAAAGTTGAAGCTTGGGCTTCTGCATCCCTCCCCGTCATCCTTGGATGATTTTCAGTGTTGTTTAGACTTGACTTGTGGGAAAATTCTGATTTCTTGCCCAAGGTAATGTGCTGGTTTTCTTTCCTGTACAGCTAACTCTGGAGACAATACAAAGTCTTCATGAAAGTTTATCAAAATAAAGATATGGACTAAATTCTCCAATTATAAAAGTCTCAAATGTTAACCCATGACACACCAGCCATTTAATAACACTATTGGTGGTGACTGGAAGACAGTCATTCTTTTTATCTTCAAGTATTATCTTTTGTTCAAACACATCTAAAATATTGGGTAGGAAGCTTGAAAACTATATTTTCAAGTAAAGCAAAATAGATTTCAGGAAAATCTATCAGAAATATACAATCTGAAGCTTGACTAGAAGTAGTTCTAAAGGTGTTGTAAGCAGATCTAACTATCCAAAATCTTGGATTCATTAGATAATTTTTTACTGTCTATGAAAGAAAGGTTTTCCAAGTTGCATAATTGAATGTAACCTCAAGCTAAATAGATAGTGCACTATTAAAAAAATGAAAGAAGTTTAAGTCCCACACTCTGAAGAGACAAGTGAACCAATGACACTGTGATTCTGAAAAAAAAAGAAAAGAAAATTCTCAAGGATAAAGTGGGAACAGAAGCTAAAATCCAATTTCTGTGTATCAAGCCCAGCCTCTCTACTGATTATCTGAGTTGCATTGGTACCTGAGGGAAACAATAAGTTTGAAAATGTACCTACCATGCATCTTCCCTTTTTGCAGTCATGTAGTCATCTTCCATCTCTCATATGATCACCAACCAGATGTTTTGCTGAGGTCAAATGATTCCCTGTACATGTCAAAGGGCTCAGAGAAAAGTATGGTGAAGAGCTATTTTTAATTTTCTCCCTGTTTTCTTCCTCCCCTCCCTCCCTACCTCCAGCCTTCTTTTCTCCTACTCTCTCTCTTTCTCATATAGTGTGTTGACTGTCAAAACAGCATATCTGCACTAATATATTCCATCTAGAAATAATCTCTTGCAAAGTACCTTATTAAAGAGTAAACCCGTATAATGATTAATTTCATTAAGCAACATTCTTCCCTGAAGGCTCCTGTTTGTAATGAAATCTTCAGACAATCACTACCAAGGGAAGCAATATGCCTGCTAAGAGCAGTGTAAAATAATTATCAAATGACAAAATATGACATACCAACCTTTTTAGATGATTGAGTAATAGCACTCTAAAAAACACCACACCACCTCCTCACCCTCTTTTTTTTTTTTTCCATCTACATTCAAGCCATTTACACTGCAAAATAGTGCAAAATGACCACTGACTTAACTAAAACTTTATAATTACAAACCTCTCTCACTACAGCACACTGAAAACATGCAGAACAAACACAGTAAACTAGAGAACCCTTAATTTTAAAATGTTGACACACATTGTATATTCCAGAACTGAGTATGTTCAGGGGGGATACTCACTTGCTGTATCTCAATATGTCACAATAATTTAATGAAGTCCTGACTGTTTTGTTCACAGATTTTACCAAATGTAGGAATTATGAAAACTGGCCAACACATACAAGAAATAGGATTTTCTTAAAACCATAATTTTGAGACCTGATTAAAGCTCTTTGTGGAATCTGTAATAAGGAGCTTGTTTATACATATTTATTGAATGAAAAAATCTCTATGCCAAGACTTATTAAGTCAAGCAAGGCTTATTTCAAATTAAAAGAAGTTTCATTTAGGAGCAAGATATTAAATTTACTGTGGACAATGTGTTTTTTCTTTTCTCTACACAGACAACTGTCTTGTATTGACAATAAGCTATACTGAAGAGGCCTTGCTCTGAAGGAATAAAGAATATCTGCATTGTGCACACATTCTTGTGCTGAATATTTACATTTGCCTACAAGAGTTTAGACTCCAGTAAATAAGGATTATGCGGTGGATCTACCCTTACAAAGGTTTGCTTACTGTGTGAAAAAGCTAGCTTCCTCTATTGCTCCATTTATTGCTGATTTTCTTTTCATTTCTCAAGAACTTGGAGACAAAACATGTTTTGAACCTTTTTTCGGTAAAGTTGCCTCATGTGCACAATTCACCCTGTATCTCAACCCCTGCATTTTGCTAGTTTGCTCTAATTTATTTAAATGTAAGCGTCTTTCAGCACAGCTTTGTTCTGTTCTATATTAAAATGATTGCAAAGATATTAAATTTTCAGAATAGTGTATTAGCTCAAACTACAGAATGGGCATTCTAGTAGAAAAATTCTGATTATTCAGCAATGCAACTCATACTTCTAATGTTCTGCACAGAACAGATGATGTAATCCCAGTTCCTCTACTGTTGCAATTATCTGAGCTAGGAGTTGAAGAAAAGGAAGAAGATAAGCAGGAGGAAAGTGTGTCTATCGTAATATGTTTTTTTCCAATTATCTTGTTTTATGTTTCAAATAAAATTATGAACTTCAGGAAAGTACTGGTTTTCATTATTTTTACCATGGTTTTCTGAAAACAGAGTTCTATTTCCTTAGTAGACAGCAGTTTTTTAACATTTAAAAAGTTGCAAAATGTTTGCTATTTACTGTCTATTATATGCAACACAATTTATTCAGTAATTAAAATGCAATAATTGCCATTATGAGTTCAATATTTGCTCACAATTGTTGCACGTTGATATCAGAGACAATTTGAATTTACACTTTCCTTACCATGGGAAGGTATGGCCTCATTCATATCCCATGCAGAGCACTGCATTAACCACCACTGACACTCTCATTAACTCCTGGATCTTTAGAGCTATATTTGGTATGCTGTGTAGGATCATCTTTCATGCATACTCTCACCGTTCTGTGTAGCTACATTCATCTTTTACCTTTCATTTCCCCTTTTTCATCATCTCCAAATAATGGGGCTAAATGGAAACCATTTCAATGAAGGATACAGTTATCACTGCTTAGCACTGCCTCAAGTATCTGAGATTTTCACATGATTTCTGTAATCCTTGGATGGATACAGAATGGATTTGTTTCCAGATTCACACTCCTGCCATTAGAGGAGAGAGAGTACTTAATTGCTGTGGTAATTTATTTCCTTACTTTTAACATATAGCAGAATATTCCAGTCAAGTGTTTAGTATCAAAACTAAAAGTCTTCCCTAATCTGCTTCAGGCACTAGTTTCTGCTTTGAAATCTGTCTTGCATGTGTCCTGCCCAGGGATTCAGAGCTCTGTCAGGTGCTGGTGATGACACGCTCCAGCCCAGGCCAGATCCCTGGGGTGGGAAGACTCTGGAATAGGCAAGACCTGCTGAACCCAGAGCAGCTCCAGGGTCTCCAGCACAGTGGGGCTGTGGCTTGCTTGGGCTTCTGATCAAAACTGCAGTGCAGCAGCATGGGGGAGGAGAAAAGGTGGCTTTAGTTAGGCATTTTCCCTAACTTTCTTAGGAAACAGGTAGTTAAAGCGACTTTTGTTAAAACTGTGTGTACTGAGTTTGCATGGCAAGGTTTCGGTAATGGCAGTGGGGTGCTACTGCAGTGGGGGCTTCCATGGGAATTCTGCTAAAGCTTCCCTCGTGACAGCCAGAGCTGATGCCAGTGGATCCACCACTGCAAAAGGCCAAGCCCACCAGCAACTATGGTAGCACCTGTGGGATAACACAGTTAAGGGGAGAGTAAAAAACACTTCAGCAATTCCATTCAGAAGGAAGAGTGAGAATACGTGAGAGCCATGAAGTCCAGTGAAGAAGGAGAGGGAGGAGGTGCTGTACCTTAGGAAATAAAGCATATTGCAATAGTCTGCACTGAACAAGGAAGGAGAAACCCAGAGAATATGAGTTCTGCAAACTGTAGCACTCCACACCCCAAACCCACTGTGATTGTGCTCTCCCTGCCCACTCACTCTCCTCTCTGCTCCATTAAATTTAATTTCAGCCTATTAAGCTCAAGAGTCAAGAAAAAGAACTTTAGAGAAAGTTACTTAATATTAATTTGAAATCCAAAGTATTCCAATAAAGGAAAAAAAAAAATCAATGTGGTTAAGATGTTCAATCTTTTACATTATAAGGCTGGAGGAATAATGAAAAAAAAAAAAAGTTCAATATTTTATTCTGAAAACCCATAAAGTCTGTAAATGAACTGTTTGGTAAATATAGCTCTTCCAACCAAGCCCACAAAATAACGTATTACAGATATTTTAAAGTACTACATTAAAAATATGAGAAAATATATTACATTTATAATTTGATGAACAGTATGATGAGACATCAACAGAAGCTATTGTTCTTCTTGCACATTGGGAGTTATGGTGTATGAATGCGTTATTACTAGTTAGATTTCCATGGTTAATGTAGAGTTTATCTCCTTTGCATCCTACTAAGTGCAACTTCACAACTGCTTGTTTTTCAAGGTATTTAAAAAAGAGAACAGTTACTTAATTTTCTTTGAACTTGATGAAATCTGGCATCAAAATAATATTAAAAAATATCTTTTAGTAAACTCTATTTAGAGATGATAAATTTGGCTCATCAAAATGATTAAATTTTATTCTTCCTGCTCCATTTTTTCTTAAATGAAAACTTGCTCATATGGAAGTTTGCATAATTAAAAGATATATTATTAAAGTATGATCAGGATTGGTTGGATCCTTTGAACTTGATATTAATGTGTCAAGACTACTCTTTTCCATGTTCAATGCTGAGTTTTCTGATAAACTTAAAACCTAGAACATGCATTCAGCATACAAATGTATGAGAAATTAAATAGCTAAATTATCCACCAAAGCATCCTCACTACTTTCCATCAGTTTACACCAGGAGATAATTAGATTTATCAAGTATAGTGTACTGAGTCTAGGATTCAGTGTGGTCAAGGGCAGAAATCACTGAGTGTTATCCAAAGAAATCTGTGGTGGTGTTGTTCTCACCAACACCTTTCCCAGATCCCTAGAGTTTTCGGAATATCACTTAAAACTGGGGAACAATTTTGACTCTTTGAATTATGTACATAATCAACCAGTATAGAGTGGGGAAGAGATTTGTTTCAGTATGCTTGAATTAAGTATTCATTGAATCACTGAATCATTCAGGATGGAAAAGACCTCTAAGATCAAGTCCAGCTGTGATGGACTTAATTCAGTGGATTAGGGCCTTTTTCTGTGTTACAAATCAATGGAAAAACAACCCTTGTCATTATTTTTGAAAGGGAAAGCAAAAGTTTTCCAAAACTGTAGTTTTCCACACTATGTACCCATATCATACAGTAGTTGAGACAGGAATTCCAACCTGCTGGTTAGAAATTTGGCTGGTATTGTACTCTCTAGCACTGGATTTTGTAATGCCAAAGTTACCAATAAAGCCATCTAAAAGTAGGTTGTTTCCTATGTAAAATATTTGAGTTACAAAATCATTGTATTTTTTCAATAATACTTTTAACAAATAGATATATCACCCCCCTGGGAGATGAAAACTCAGTACATTAAAAAAATAGTAATGTTACATGTTGGCCAAAAGTGCATCAAGGGGAAAAACCTTTGCTAATGAACCAAACCTACTGAGAGTAGTGGCATGAGGCTTCTGAATGCCCATGGGGCATTATTATCAGCAGATGTGAATAAAATGTTTCAGCTGAGTATTTCTGACATTCAGGTGTTTTTGGGTTTGTTGAACAGATGCAATTTTCTGCAGAGGGCAGACACATCTTTCTAATTTTTATTTTAGTCAACATCTATTTAATATGCTTTGAGAAAATATTTTCATGAGATATTACTGTATATGCATCTCTTTCTTCTACCCTGTAGCCTACCACAAAACCAAGAATTATTTCATTACCGTTGGATTTGTTTTGCTTCCTTGCTCTCAGAGAGAAAGCATGTTTGAGAGAGAGCATCTTTTCAAACACAATATTCTCTTTGATATTAACAAAAATAGTAAAAAAATAGAATAAAAACAAAAATGTAATTGCTTTTGCTGCATGACTGATTGCTTCCACAATACAATTAAGCAGAAGGGAAAAACTACTGCACTTTGGCAGTTAATTCAGAGTGTAGCACACCACTAGTCCTCAAAGAACTTAATTTTCTGCCAAAACTAAAGAAAGTATATTGAAAAAGTATCTGATCACCAGTAAAGCTGATTCAAACAATTGTTTCTAAGTATTGGCATCAATGCTGCTTGACATCTTTGTCAGTGACACTAACAGTGTGATAGAGTGCACCCTCAGCAAGTTTGCAATGATACCAAACTGTGTGGTGCAGCTGATATGCTGGAGGTAAGGGATGTCATCCAAAGGGACTTTGACAGGCTTGAGAAGTGGTGTATGAGAAACTCATGGCGTTCAACAAGGCTGAGTGCAAGGTCCTACACATGGGTTATGGCAATCTCAACACTGATACAGACTGGTAGGAGAATGACTTGATAGAAGCCCTGAGGAGAAGGACTTGAGGGTGCTGGCTGATGAGAAGCTCAGCATGAGCAAGCAGTGTGCACTCACAGCCCAGAAAGCCAAATGTGTCCTGGGCTGCATCCAAAGCAGCAGGGACAGCAGGGGAAGGGAGGGGATTCTGCCCCTCTGCCCTGCCCTCCAGAGACTGCACCTGCAGTGCTGCACCCAGCTCTGGGGTCCCAGCACAAGGAAGGACATGGACCTGCTGGAACAAGTCCAGATAAGGACCATGAAGCTGATCAGAGGGCTGGAGCACAGGCTGAGGCAGCTGGGCTTACTGACTGGAGAAGAAACTGCTACAGGGTCTTCTTTTTATCCTTCCAATACCTAATAGGAAGCTGAAAGAAAGCTGAGAGGAGTTTAAACTAGGGCATGAAGTGATAGGACAAGGAGGGTATGGGGGTGTGGTTTTAAACTAAAGAGGGCAGATTTAACCCAGATATTAGAAAGAAATGCAGTACTGTGAGTGTAGTGTGGCACTTGAACAGGTTGCCCAGAGAAGCTGTGGAGCCCTCATCCTTGGAAGTGTTCAAGGTCAGGCTGGATGGGCTTTTGAGCAGCCTGGTGTAGTGGAAGGTGTCCCTATCCATGGTGGGGACTGGAATTTGAACTAGATGGTTTTTAAGGTCCCTTCCCACTCCAACCATTCTAGGATTTCATGTTTCTATAAAGAAGATTAATCTATACATTTTAAATCACTATAAGACCACAAACAGATTGTTTTAACTAAAGCCGTCCCTGCCTTGAATTGAAGGGCTTTACTTACAGGCAACAGTTTTTCCTTCAACAGAATTTTTACCTACTAACTCAACCATCATTATATCATGCAGCAAAAACATTATTTCTTTAATGTTATGGAAAAATAACTTTGACAGATCTAAATATGTAAGGGAAAAGAATGGTATTTGGTTTATAAAATAGAGAAACTCACGTGTATGAGTAAAAGTATATATATATATTCATATCTTTATATGTATACAGGTATGTTTACACACATACTTACTCATATATACATATATAAGGTCATTTGGCTCATGCCAAACTACTCTTACTCTTTAGGTGGAAACAGTTTTATTCACCTATGAATACAATATTACCTAGGTGCACACTATAGTGATTTTACTCACTATTTAAAGGTTTTCTAATTTTTGAGGCAAAAAAACACCATGAGATGATGGTAGTATTTTAATGGATTAGCACAGACATTTTAACTTCAGTTAATTTCCTTTTTTGACTTTAAATTATGTGATCTGTTTCAGTAGCACATGGCTAACATTTGTGCTGTGTGTAAAAGAATTAATTTTCCTTTTAGTTTTGTTTGCTTTAGATATGTAGAAATTTATATACAGCATGATATCTCACTTTAACAAATCTGTTTAGTAGTAGTAGTAGGGGAAGGAGAAATAATAATAACCATAGACATGGTAATTGTAACATCTTGCAAAATCTACTTCCTCCAGGTGGCAGAGGTGAAATCAAATTGGCATTTCTGTATGCTCAGAACAATAGGATTTTTGTGAGAATTCTAATATTTCTGTTTTCATATCTTACCCTCCTGTTTGTTTTTTTTTTTTTTTTTTAATAAAAAATCAATTTTAAAGCTATTTGATTTAAAAGCAAAGCGAGAAAAACTATACTCTTCTGCAGCTAAAGTCCCAGCTTTGCAAGTATGAGTGCAGCAGAAAAAGACTGAGACACTGAGTAGAACAAATATGTAAATATTGTTCAGTTGAAAAACCTTATTTATTTAAAGTTAATGCAGGCTTTTGAAAGCAAGTGTTTCATGTGTTCATTTATCTATCTAATTCACAGTTACTTGTAGTCTGGCAGCAGATACTTGAGCAATTGATAAAGTCATTATAACTGGCTCACCTGTTCTGTCCTGTATTTCATTTGATAAAGGATAAAATGCTAATTCAAACTCAAAAATGAGCCTGTCTTCTATGCTTCCTGACAATGCAAACAGCCCCCCAGTAACTGTGTCAGGCTCCAAGACTCTTCTTAATAAGAAAATTACTGATAGCACACTTTATTCTTAAACTATAATAATAACTAGTAACAAGTCAATTTTTTTTTTTTCAGTTCTCTCCACTGATTCATTTGAAGACAAGTTTTGAAAGTATATCAGCGGTCGTCTGTCTGAGGATCCTCTTTACCACAGCAAGAGAAGAAAGAATGTTGCAGGATCTTAATCACTTCTCTTAAATACATTGTGTGAGAAATAGACAAGAATAGAAAATCTATCCAGCTGTCTTCTCTATGTTCTTTTTTTCCTAATTTGTGCTTGTTACCCAAAGAAAAAAATATGCAAGCTTTGACTGTATTTAAAAAATTCCCAAACAAGTAGTTCTGTATAAAACATAGTCTCAGTGACAGAAGAATTTTGATGCAGTTGCCAGATATAAGAATTCCATTATTAAAATTTTGGGCCATTTTAAAACCAATGATCTTTATCAAAAAGATTTAGTTGATATTCAATAAATTTTATTTTGAGAATTTATGCAAAAACATCAGTGATTTCTCTCAAAATTTCGAATAAAAATGTCAGGCAATAATTTCCCTGTGGTCCAATATCCTGACAAATCACAGTAGACAAAAAAACTGATTAGACATAAAAAAATTATGAAGCATCATAGCAGCAGACAAGTTGGGTTAGAAACAAAGCAAATAAGCTTAAGACATGCTAATTCATAATTATATGTGGGTGCATGAATGTAGGAATGAACTACTATACACAAATGCACATGGGGTCAAACTGAGAAAAGCAAATCTATGCAACCGAAAAAGTGATAAAAAGATAGGTACAGATAAGGCATAGATGGGATAGAAATAAATGGGTTGAATAAAGAATGGAACTGATTGCAAAAAATAACACTGAAATGTTATCATGAAATGATATTTCTATCCTTGCCTAGTTTTTCCCCCTCCTTGTCAAATAAAATATATATGGAAATGTAGTTATGATATCTACTTAAAAGAATAGCTACTAAAAATAACTATGCTTTTAAATATACTGTTGGGAGGTGACTTGATGTATGTATGTTTTCCATGTAAAAAGGATGAATTAATACCACAGAACCAGCTTAACAAATGTATGTTTTTAACATCAAACTGACTAGCTTCTTAAAAAGAAAAAAAAAAAAAAAAAAAAAATTAAAAAAAGAAAGGAAAACTTAAGGAAATTAAAAAGAAAAAGGAAAAAATGTTTTGAATCTTTCTTTTTAATTTGGTTATGGTTTTGTTTGTATTTGATATAATTTATGTCTACTAGCATCTGCATTGTAATCCTGATGATAGGAACTCCCCACTGAATGCATATGGAAACATTAGAAATCTGAAAATGCCTCATCATTTTCAAAACTGGGATGATGTTTATTATTTCAACATCTACCACAGGTCTCATCCCTAAGGCACTTACACGGTAAATTATCATTAGATAGAGATGGAAAGAAGCTAACATACACCAGCAGAACATATCAGCAATTTCCATGCTGGAACCATGATTTTCTGCAGGATGGAGACAGGATAGAAAAGGCTTAAGAAGACATTTGTACCTACACAGCACACTGGTACTTCACAGCCCAAACATTCTCAATATGCACACAAACAAACCCTCAGCAAAACCAGCAGCTCAGTGAGATTTAGATACAAATTTTATCTAAGTCTACTTCCTTTTGATCAAGAGTTTTGGTGTGGATCAGTCACTAAGACTGCTTAAAACAAGCCTGTGCTTTGAAAGGTTTTTCTAGAAACCAGACATAGAGGAATTCAGTGATTTTTTTCTTCTTCTTTTTTTTTTTTTTTTTTTTTTTTTTAACTCAGTGTGCATGCATATTGGTATCCATTCTGATTTTGCAAAAAGGACCACATTTTACAATCTGAAAATGAACACAAAACTATTTGCATAACATCTGCACTGCTTGGAGGATTGGAACACTACAGCAATTAGATCCATGCTCTATTCACTTGCAATTCAGACTACTACTATAGTTGAGCTAATTTAATGTTTAGTTAAATGAGAAGACACATTTTTATTTTCCCTTAATTATTAATGCTGTATCCAAAACCAGCACATAAACTGTTTTACTTTTAAGCAGGTAGTTCTAAAAATATTTTCCATACATATTTTTAAAGTGAAAGAAACTTTGAAGGATATTAATTTAATCTGTTTAATATGTGACTGTTTTCATCTACAGTGTGTTTTAATTTGACTGATTTTACACAGCTGTCATTCTACAGCCTATAATCTGTATGCATACGATATAAGCATAACCTTTAATGAACAAGATTCACCAGCAAAAGTTGCTAATATAATGCTAGCATAGCAGCACCTGCCAACACCTCTACAATTAGAAGTCTGTGTCAGCATTTCAATTATAAAGCAACTTCTAATTTACAGGATCATAACTTGACAGTAAAAATTCTTTCTGTGTTGCAAGTTGACATGCAAGGTCTCAGTTCAAAGCATTTCTATTAATACAGATTTAAATTGGTTTAGATATTATGAAGTTATAGAAGACTACAGTGAAAAATGAAAACACTCTATGGATGTTTTTTCATCACCACTGTAGCTCTAGTGCTTTGAAAAGGAAATCCACAAACATTACTGTTATATATGAATAATTAGGATCAGTGACTGATTTATTTTTCCATTAATTTAGTAGTAAGATCTAAATTTTAGAACTCCAAACTATTATGTTTCTTTCTGTTGTTTCAGAGATGCATATATATCATTATCACTAAGTATAATGCGTTAATTGTTTAAAATATTTATTTCTGATTGCAACAATTCACTCCTAAAGCAGACCATGGCAGTACATGTGTGAACCTAAGGAAGAGAGGTCTCTCCATAATGACACATCATTTACTAATAGCATTTCCATGAATTACAAATTTCCCAAGTGTGTATTGACACAATTGTTCCAGCTGAGAAATTACCATGTACTGTGTCAATAAGCTACTTATCATAGTTGCCTATTGCTTTGCACTGACACGGTAGCTACTAACTACTGCTCAGACATTGCACTATCTGTTGTGGAAAGGAAATAATTTTCAGTTTGTGACAGGGTTAGGATCCACTGAGGGAGATAAATGACAAGGATTTCATTCTATTCTTAGATGGGTGGCTGTAAGAGGCAAAAATGTCAATAACAACTAGATCATTTTTGTGACCTTGCTGAGAATATTCCCTTCCACCCTATTTCTAGCCCTTTCATGCTGTTTTCAAAGCCCTGGAGGACTGAAAAGCATTGTGAGGAGCTCCTAGAGTCCAACAGTTACATGGAATAATGTGCAAAGGTTCGCATTGCACTCTTTTGTTGACAGATAGAAAAGTGCATCTGAGCTTGACAGGAAAAGTAAAGAGAATTACCTCTGAGCAAGGTCAGAATACTGTGGGCAGCCTGAGGTGCTGGAGAAAGGGTAGCTTGAAAGCCACAGCAGCAGGGGAAGCTTCTTGGTAGTAGCCAAAGCCAGCTCATGGGGCCAGAGCTCGACACAGAGCTGCTCTTCATCTGGGACACACTGCTACACACACAAACACGTCCCTGAGCAGCTGCTCCATGGCAGAGGGAACCCACACCTCCCTGCAAACGACTGTGCAGCCAAAAAGACAGCTCCTGGAAATGTTTTCCAAGCAAGGTGTTAAATCTGTGCACTTCACAACCCCGTTAGCCCTCTTGTGGGCAGGGCAGCTCTGTCCCTGCTGGGTGGCATTGCTCCCACAGGTGGAAACCTGCTGTGTTCCAGCAGTGCTCCAGTGCCAGAGCTCCAGGGCTGCAAGCAAATTCAGTGTCTTGCACTGCTGTGCCAGCAGCAGGTCCTGGGGATTCACAGGTCTCAAAACATGTTATGGTTTGTCTCTTTATATGTATGTATGTCTCTTACTAGGCCCTTTAAGTTCAAAAACAGTATCAGTAAATATAGTTTACTACTGGGCAGTAATTCATGGTTTGTAAACACATTGGAAATTAATTTTAATAAAGCTATCACAAAGGGAAGATGGCAGAACAAAGTTATTAAAAAAAAAAAAAAAAAGAGGATGCACACAAATAAGATGGGCTTCTTTTCAAACCCTTTGCCTCCATGTACTGCTATCACATCTGAACTGCTTGACAGAAATTATGACAACCGTACTAATGCATGAGTCACGTATGCTCCTGTATCACTCTTCAATGCTCATTATCTTACAGGGGGCTTTTAATTGGTAGCTGTTTTCTCTATTATTTCTCAATGTCTTAAATCTGCCAGAAGTTCAGATATTGTCAGTGCCCTTTACTGTAATTTAGTCATTTGGTAAAGTCACAATGTTTTCCACCATCTTTAAGAGATCACAAGTACACATGATAGTTCAGAAGTGTAGGATGTGATTTGTATTATTTATACATAATTCAGCCAACACCATACCACACACTATTTCTTCTATTGGTTTATTGTTTCTATTTAGAAGTCTTTGTAACAACAATTAAAAAAAAAAAAAAAAAAGCCCTGGGTCCTCATCTTATATTAAAGAATAAGATTTTACTTCAGGCTTTTCAGAAAATTTCAGGTTTTTACCTTCTTAATTAATCTTCTTGATTCAACATACTAATGCATACATACATAGCATACTAATGGTCAGAAGACATACTTGGAATAAATTTGAACTATTATGTAATTGTGCAAAGGTTTCCTAATGAAGACCCTTCCTAATGTGTATAATGAAAACCTAAAACATACTATTATTCATTAACTTATGTTTTGGGTCTCTCATTTAAACTTGAAATTTTTTCTACTTTTCTTGCAGATTATGTCATTCAAGACTATCAGCCAGTGATAGTTTATCAGTACTTCACAGGGATTTTCTATCCAGAAACTTTGCACCTGCATTTTCTACAAACAGTAAAATAAATACTAGTTATCGGTACAAAATATTAGAAAACAACTTTGCAGCGCCCTCTAGTGACACATTAACAAATCAGAATGTTCTGGAAAAATGAAGTGACCAGGAAGACAGGCTTGTTCATAAGAAAACCACTTTTGACATTATCATGATGGTAGAAGGTGTTCATGTTCACTATTTCAACCCCATAAAGTAAATTACAAAGACCTTCCCTCTCCGAGGCACTTATAAACAAAAATGCATTTTCTTGACCTGAAATAATTCCAGGAAATGAACTGGATTTATTTTGTGTTTGAAACCACTCTGATAATATAAAATCAAATATTTTTTGTTTTAATATATCTGTTAAGAATAAATTAACAACTATGGAATTCCTAAACCCTTTTCATTCCTTGTGACTCAGATCTGTCATTGTTCAATGCTTCCTGTGTCAGTGTGTCCCTACAGCACGACAGCTGAAAGATCTGCTTCACTGCATGGAAGTATTTGAGCATGACTTTTGGAGTTTAGTAGAATTTGGCTCCTAGCATATAAAATCAGCTAGAGATCAACTCATATCCTAATCTTATAAATATATTTTCTTCCCTTAAAACCACCGTAGCCCAGGTGCTAATACAAAACCATGCATGTGTATAAAAATTAGGCTTTATCACTGATTTATATCTAATATTGTAATAATTCAGTTTAGGAAACAGTACACTTCTTAATGAAGGGCAAAGATTTTTAGCAACGTATTGATGGGTTTTGGTGGGTTTGTAATTGCATTAATATTTGTGTTGCCATAAATTGAAATTATGCACATGACAGACTCATCACTTTAAAAGGAAAGATCTGGGTATCATATTGAGCATTTCAAATTTTGGCTCATGGGGTTTGCTTTTTTTTTTTCTCTCTCCAAGAAAACAGCATACACCTCTAATAAGTTAATAAGGAGCATAATTTCTCTCTCTCTCTCTCTCTCTCTCTCTGTGTGTGTGTGTGTGTGATTTTTTGCCTTCAGAATTAACCTGCTTAGAAACATTGACATAGAGCTTCTCATTCATTAAATGACTCTTTGCCAGTAGGGTATGACAATTCTTTCTCTCCTAAATCTGGATATATAATACCCAGAGAGGTAGAAGGGTGTAATTCACATCCATGATGTAGTGGAGATTTTAAGGAGTTGTGATATTTTGAGTTGTTTTGCTACATTTAGAAGTGTGTCCCTTTAGATGTAGGAAAAAATAAGTAATGCACTTTTCTCAGAAAAAGAAACATGACTACCTTCTTTCATTCTCTCAGCTCTCTCCTCTAAAATAAGGGTTGCTATACTGTTACATAAACATTAAAATGACAATATGGAATGAAAACTTTTTTTGTGTTGATACACACTATGAAACCTAAGATCCTCCTGTCTTCTTTAATTTATTCATAAATACGGAATAAATTAATCTGTCCTTTTCTTTCCAAATATAATAACAAAATAATTTTAAGAAAGATTTTATTTGTAAAGGTTCCTTGAATTCAGCACTTCTTGCATGACATGTATGTTTACATACATCACATACATAAGGAATTATCAGGTAGAACAATGAATCACAGATCTTAGGAAAAATATTTTATTCATTATCTCCTGCACCCTCATCTAGTTTGAAGCCACCCGCAGTATTTATTGTTGGTATGTGTTTTCAAAGTAGTCAGACATAAATGATATGTACAGAAAATTATTATCTCTTCTTTAAAAATAAACTTCTATGATCAGAACATTACAGCTGTACAGCAAATTTGCAGAAAAATATAACATTTCACAGAATAGCAAAATATTTTATGGTATTATATGCTATTTTATATAATATACAACTAACTTTAAATGTCTTGAGGAAAGATAACTAAAAATAAAAAGGCATAAAAACATTATTTTTAATATATTTATCAAGAGAGTAGAAAATAATGGTATGCAGTATATGTACATATACCAGCAGCAGAAATATCTCCTCAAGGAAAAAAGTTACTATTTTTTGCAACAGATTATATTTTCCCTTTGAGGACCTAGAAATAAAGTAAAAGGCCCACTTAAACACTTGCAGTTTCAGGTTTTGCTGCAAATGCTACACACTGACGGTGTTAGAGACTGCTTTCTGCACCCAAACTCGAGCTTAAGGGCATTTACCATGTAAAATAAAGCGATTTTTATAAGAACTATCATATGGAAATAGCAGTAAAAAGTATATGAAAACAAACTGTAAGTGTCTAATACAAGCCTCTGTTTCCTTTGTGGTCTGATATCAGTGGTGCCTTTTATACCATGACCATACCAGATCACCGTGTGTCTCTGCTTCTCTTATAGTTGACTCAGACTAAAACCCTCTTTGCTTTTCCTATTCTACAGTTCTCTCTCAAGTAAGTTCATCTAACTCCAATAGATGTGTATTCACAACATAGAATAAGCCACCACAGAATCAGTCACATCATATGGGCAGGAATGAAAGAGTGCATTGATCTTTAAAATTCTTTAGTATACCGACAGACGTAGTATCTTACCTATTCAGCAGAATCATTATTATATCACCACCTGTTTCCATCAAAAAATTATTTCTCACTTCTGATAATTCACCTCAAAAAGCTTCTTTGCATCCATCTGCAGCTAAAATCAGATCTAGAAAGAAAGACATCCTATTATTTTTCGATAATTTCTTCCTCCATTATATGTTTCAATAAATTTATTGAGATGTCAGATGGTGTTTTTGTTTAATTTACCTAAAGAAACCTAAATAATTTTACAGACACACATAGATCCAAGTTTTGTTTTAAATACCTCATCTGCAAAAAGTTCAGGGAAAAAGTTCATTCCATCTCAGGAATTTTGCAAAGATCAAATCTCCTCAAAGATCATGTGAAAGATCATATAAGTCCCTTTGCTCGCATTTAAGAATACAAGAGAAAATATACCATTTTGCATTAATTCAATGCTAATTGATTATCACAGATTCATTGACTCTTTCATTGTAATGCAAATGTCAGGTCAAGACTGTATATTTTCTGCTTTGGAAAGGAGAAATTCAAATTTTATTTCCACAGAGGAGAATATTGAGAAAGATTTACTTCATGTTATAACAGTATGTGAGTTTTCAGTAGGCAGAGGTAGGATTTCATAAATTATAAAGAGGAAGAAGTACAACATATTTAATTCAATTTCACTTCAATTACATCTTTGAAGAAATTACAGAAGTCAAAAAACAATGAAATAAAGTAATATAGTCTGATCAATTTTTTTGTATTATTTCTGGCTAATAATTCAGTGTATATTTTGTTATTATCTCAGTGTTGTGTTACTCCCAAACACACAGATAGTTTTAAACATTTCTTTGGAGTTTGGTTTTCTGGAGAAAGCTTTACATCATGACTGATACTCTCTATTAAATAAAGTACTACTTTTATACACTGATGTGAAATCCTTAGTACTCACATACTGTGCCACACTTTCAGGAAATGCAAAATTCTGTGTTCTGTGTTGTGCTACAAGTCATGCAAGTTTTATCATTTCTTCAGCATGACTGTTAATTTATTGTTTGGGACATGATCTGACATATGAAAATGTTTTTAGTTGTCTAGAGTAGAAAGGAAGACACTGGGAACCAGCAGCCTGTCACCCTCACCTCTGCCACTGGAGAAATCATGGAACAGAAGAAGCTGTGCTAAGGCCCTCGAGGGACAGGGAGGGGATTCAAGGCAGCCAGCAGGGCTTCACCATGGGCAAGTCCTGCCTGACCAACCTAGCAGCCTTCTACTGATGCCTAGAAAGGCTGATCTGGAACAGAGACCAGACAGAGTTAAATGGACAAAACAGGTATTTATTGAAGGGCCTTTAAAGGGGCCTTGGGCAGAGCTACACACCAGAATGGATCCAAGATGGATCCTGGTCATGAGTTTCTACAATTCTGTAAGTTTTGGTTCATCTACATATTGGGGTCTGTTGCCAAACACAGCCCCCTGGCTTGCCCCCTTCCCTTTGCCATGGTTTATGCATTTCAGGTACCAGTAGTCCTTGATTCTCTCCCTGGGAAGGGATTGTTTTGTCTTACTACCCTGGGAAGAGAACTTACTAACACATAGTATGAAGTTTCAGAGTTACATATCAGGCAGCAGAGAATCTGAAAAATATAAAAGCTAAAACTTAAGGCCTCAGTACAACGCAATGACTACATTGGTGGACAGGGAAAGGGCTACAGATGTCATCTACCCAAGGTCTGTAAAGCCTTTGTTGTAGCAAGTCTCTCACAACTGGAGCGAGATAGATTTGATGGGTGAAGAAGGAATTGGTAGGATAGCAGCATCCAGAAGGCAGTGGTCGATGGCTCAATGTCCTAAACAATATTGGTGACAAATGATGCCCCTAAGGAGTCTAGACTGGGACCAGTGCTATTTAATTAATGCTATTCAAATAATCAATGACATAGACAAAAGGATTGAGGACATCCCCAATAACTTTGCAAACAATACCACATTGAATGGTGCAGTTGACACACCTGAGGGATGGTGTCCCACACCAGAGGGACCTGGACAAGCTCAAGAAGGGAATCCATGGGAATCTCAAGGTTTAGCCAAGTGCAAGGTCCTGCACAAAGTTTGGGGCAGCCTCCAGTACCAATACAGGCTGGGGGATGAACAGATCAAAAGGAGCCCTGCCAAGAAGGACTTGGGGATGCTGGTGGAGGGAGGGACTGGACATGACCTGGCAATGTGAGCTTGCAATCTAGAAAGCCAATTGTGTCCTGGGCTGCAGCAAAGCAGCATGGCCAGCAGGGCAAGGGAGGGGATTCTCTCTCTTCTGCTCTCACTAGACCCCACCTGGAGTGCTGTGTCCAGCTCTGAGATCCTCAGTGTAAGAAGACCACAGACCTGGTATTGTTTCTAACTTAGATTTTTTCCCCCACTTCACACAGTGGTCAGTCAAACATTTTTTATGATCTTTGGGAGTCTATACTTTATTTATTTCAGTAGTTAATAACATTCTTTTTACATTTTATTTTCCCTTTTCATGAACTTAAGTCTTGATATAGTGAGTTTTTTTGCCACCTCTCTTTTCCTCTCATATCACAGATTAGGTCAATGGTAGAAGTTGTCAGTAGCAGCAGATAATGTAATACCCCTTCTGATAAAGTTATTTCCCATTTCTTTGTAGCTTTGGAGCATCTCTCTCCTCCTGTATAAAACCAGTGGGATTTATTTGTAAAGATAGGACATTCACACTGTTTGTAAAGGAGTAGAAGTACAAAGATTTATTTTCTGCTCTTATTTTTATATAAAATTTGTGACAATATCATATCTAACCACTTTCTGAACTCTGTTAGATATTCTACAAAAAAACATGAATGTATAGACATCTAGAGCATTTTAAAAAATAGATAATATGTTTGTTTGTGTGAAGGTTTTACTAAAATCACAGAGGATTTATTCTTGGCATAAATGCATGTAATTTATCCTTTTGTATCTAACTCTGGTACAAATTCAGACATAAGGAAAATGCTGCTTAATGCAGTCCCAATGAATATCATAATGGTTTTTGCCATAACCATACAGAAAATATTGCTCATTACCTGCCTTGCAGTCTAAACCCCTCAGGTCCCCAGTACATCATGTCTTTTACTCTACATAATACAGTTACAGTACATGCCGTAGAAGAAACAAAAGTATATGATGGGCATATGTTCCTTTACCATTCCTTAGTGGTTACACTTCCAGAGCAAAAGCCATGCTGAGCCCAGCAATGAATTTCAGAGAACAATAAAAGAAAACATGGAAAAATTTATTTTGACCACCAAAAAAATCCTGAAAATGCTTCATGACTAGATTCTGTACAATTCAGAAAAGAAGAGGAACGTAAGCCTTCATCACTGATAGAGGTGACATACCAGCAGACAGGTACAGGTGACATGGTAGTGAGTGTCTCCAAGGGGCCACCTGATCAGCAAGAACAAGTTGATGAGGCTTTCCAGCATTTTGCTTATGTTACAAAACTGGAAGAGTGGTTGATAAACCAGAGGATTGTGCTGCCCTCAAGGGAGACCTTATCAGGCTAGAGAAACGAGCTGACAGGGGAATTTTCAAGGGAAAATGCAAATTTCTGCAGATTTGGAGGAACAAATCTATGTACCATCATATATGCTGGGAATCACCCAGCTGGAAAGCAGCTTTCCAGAAAAGGACCTGGGCATCTTGATGGACACCAAGCTGAACATGAGCTGGTACCATACCTTTGGCTGAGCGTATCACAGGATGCTTTAGGAGATGTACTGCCTGGAGGTTAAGAAAGGTGATTCTTCACCCCTGCTTAGCATTTGTGAGGCCACACCCAAGAACATGCCACAGTTTTGGGCTCCTCAGTACACAAGAGGCTTGGACATACTGGAGAGAGTCTGGCAAAAGGCCACAAAGACCATGAGGGCACTGGAGCATCTCTCTTATGGGGAAAGACTGAGAGAACTGAGGCTGTTCAGCCCAGAGATGAGAAAACTCAGGGGGATCTCATTGATGTCTATAAATATCTGAAGGAAAGGTATGAAGAAGACAGAGCCAGGTTCTTGTCAATATGCTCAGTGACAGGTCCAGAGGTAATGGGTGCACACTGAAATGCAGGAGGCTCCCTCTGAGCATCAGCAAACACTTTCACAATGTAAGGTGACCAAGGCCTGGCACAGATTGTACAGGAAAGTTGTGGAGTATCCATCCTTGGAGACATTTAAAATCCAGATGGACACTGTCCAGGGCAACCAGCTCTGGGTGAACCTGCTTTAGCAGGGAGGTTGGATCAAATGACCTCCAGATACCCTTCCCATTCTTGACCACTCTGTGGTTTTCTGATTGTATGATCACTGCAGACAGGTGTAAATCCTTCAGTGAACCTAACACCTATTAAAGTATATATCAGTCAATTGCTAGTCTGTGAGCAATCAGAATCCAAACTACAACATCTTATTAATGACACAAAAAAACCATACTGAACAGATTGTAGTATTTGATAAGCCAGTCATTTATATAGAATTACTGTATTACTTCAAGGTGATAATATGACAAAAATAAAGCATGTAAAATATACACTCACCCACCCTGTTCACTGTGAAATACATAATCTCTTAACTTCCCTTAACTGTTGATGAATAATAGAGCTTCAAAAATATCTTTTAGTTCTTTGAAAACTGGTGATAATATAAACTTTGCCTTTAGAGGTACTGAATATTTAAATTGATGAAAAAAATCAATTATTTTATAAGATGTGTATGCAGTATTTTCTTAATTTTTTTAAATTTTAACTAGACTTTCATAACTATCATACTTTTTTTTCTTGTTTCATATATGGTCTTATTTATGGACTAGGAACTCAGCATCTAAGGCATTTTTCAAACTTGCATCAAAAATCCCAGATACCTTAAATTCTTTTTCTTGTATTTGTTCTTGTTTGAAGTTCCATATTATGCCAGTTTAGAAATATGCATACGCAGGATTTTCTCATTAGTTATTTTTATTGTCATCATCACTGGTAACCTAGAAATTGGATTAAAGTCTGCAGAGAGTTTTGCTTCACCTTTCCTAGTTCACTGTGTGTTTTGGCTGACTTGTATTTTTATCTGCATCAAAGGGAGAGAAAAAGAAGAAATATGTTCTTACTGCTTCCATATAACTCATGCATAAGGAAAGGAAATACTTGAATAACAAGCATTCACAGCATCCTATTCTTCCACTGAATTGTTACTGATGCCTCCCCAAAGACTCTTCAGTATGGTCTGATTTAAAATGTTCTTTGAAGCAGCTTCAAGCTTGTCTTGAACTAATTATCAAGTAACAACACACTACCATACTTGACAAGTTGCACCATTTCTAAGTAAACTAAGTCTCATTCTCCTGTTTTGTTTTGCATTTTGATGGTAAAACTAATCCTGACCTTAAGGTCAGGAATAAATCTCATGTCTGACAGCTTGCTGAAGCAGCTTCTGGAAAGACACTCAGCCATTTATCATCTTTATAATTGATAATATCTGCTGTGAAACAATATCAGTTAAAGGCAAGGAAATATAATGTGGTCAGAAAGCCTTTTATCATTTCAGTGCAATTAAGAAATGAGGGGGGAAATGCAAATACTAAAGGAAAGTCTGTACTTAGAAAAAGGTGAATTACAGCCTTGTAAAATGTAAAGACCTGTTTAGCACTGATGAGGGTCTGATTAGCATGCCTTTTGGTTTTAGTGGGGTTGCTATATGAAGTAAAGTTTTACTCAGGAAGAATGAAGGTTGATAGCAACACACACCCAGTATGGGCTGTAAACAAAGTATGACTTGTGCCTCACTCTCTCTGCTGTATGATCACATGCCTCATAGATCCTCCTTCTGGATAATCCTACTGGATTTATCTTGTGGGATATGTCAGGAATATACTTTTTGCTTTTCTTCCTAAAGTTACTTTTCATTCTGTTTGCAAACAGCAGAATAATTCCGTCTCCCATAAAGAAGCCCCTTTTTCCATGCAGTTATTCACTTCGCTTATTATACTGACATAAGGTTTATTCACAGACTTTGAGGTCTGAGATTTCAAGTACCAG
Source organism: Muscicapa striata striata (assembly GCA_030060385.1). Taxonomy (NCBI): domain Eukaryota; kingdom Metazoa; phylum Chordata; class Aves; order Passeriformes; family Muscicapidae; genus Muscicapa; species Muscicapa striata. The sequence goes on along the minus strand of JAREIS010000075.1, from coordinate 3,997,542 downwards.
ATTCTGGGGCACTAGAAATAATTACAGGCCAATTCAAATTGTGCTCCAATCAAACACATGAAACTGTGTCATAGGTACTCCAGGAGTTTTATCATCTCTGTAAAATACTGAGGCTGATTTTGGTGCAGTTCAAGCACTGAAATGCATTTTCATCTTTACTTTTTCTTTCACAGTACATAATATACAGAAGTGTAAGGTGTCATTTAAAAAATTTGTCTCTCAAAACATGTTCTTTATGAGGAGGTTGCTAGATTTCTCAATTTTTCATTGTTTAAATGGATGTAATAAAACATTGAAAGATTATGAAAGTTTTAGAAGTTCCTAGCATGTTCAAGGTGCTGAGTCTTGGGCTTACACAACAGGGTGAAGAGATGGTCCCAACTACTTTCAACACAGGAATATTAGAAATTTTAAACAACATAAATTAAAATTCACCTTTTCTAGGCTTATGCTTCCATTGCTGCTGAAGGAACATTACCAGAGAGTAGACAGAGTGTTGCTTTAGCTGCTTGCTTTAATAAAGTGTACCTGTGAGGTTGCATTTCCCTAATTCTCACAGCTGGCATTAAAATGGATTTAGCTAGCCAGCTGGAGATTTAAAAGTAGCCTTTCAAGTTCACCTTTAAGAAGCTATATTAGCTTTGCCTACTAGACTGTTTAGTAATGCAGCATGCAGCATACCTGGCTTTAGACAGGACTAGAGATCAAATCTAACCTCATAAATCTCCCACTTCATGACTACAGGAAGCTGTCAAAAACTAGATGTTGTTTCATTCTCTAGGGGCTGGTGTACTGCTCTGGATCTCTCTTAAGTGCCCTCTAGCAGTTGATCACCAAAATGTGTAATAGCCTTGGGAAGGACTACACTACCCTTTTGACCCCAGAGGTAATATTTTGATAGGGCTTGACCTTAATAAGACTGCCAGCATAAAAGCCTAACAGTAAGAGCAAAGAAAACCTTTTCTGAATAGCAAATAGCTGAAGAAAACATTTTCTGCACACTCCATAAATTATTACATTTACCTCTGGCAAGTACATTGAGAGAAAATCGTGTTCTGAATCACATTTTGGAAAACTCAGATTGAACACCAGTTTCTAACCCAAAAAGACTAGCTTTCAAACAAATACTGGGCAAAATTCTATCACTTTCACTCAATTTAATCTTTATTTGACCAACAAATCCTACTGAATAATAACATCTGGATTTCTCCCTCTTTCTCATTTATCGTTTTACATTTATTCTACTGTTTAACTAATTTCATTCCAATTTAGATCAAAAGGATAAGGATTTCAGATGTCTTAGGATGACAGAGTGTAGAGGGGAAACCAGGGAGGAGGAGGAGGGAAGGAGGAGGTGCATCATAATGAAAGAGAATAACCCTTGTCAGTTTTTCTGACAAGATTCTGAATCAGTATTTGTAACCCTTGACCATTTTTAACCTCACTTGACCACTGCAAATATAATTTGACAAATCACTTTCTTCTTCCAGTCCCTCTACAGCCACGTGTCACAGGTGATATATTCTTTCCTTTGAGCTTTACCACTAATATGGTTCCCTGCTGTACCTTGTGGGGAAAGTGGTGTCATTTGGGCCACTGGGTCCATAATGAGCTTAATTTCTGCAGGATGCCAGAGAAGTTAAATGGTTTACATAGTGTGAAGAAACAATTAAGCTGCCTAGAAGCTACCTGATGCACAGCAAAATAATAGGCAAGAGGGAGACAGAAGCTTCAGAAGGAGGTAGATTTGCTGTTCAGACAAGCAATGTGGAGTGGCTGAACTGATAATGAAGGGCACATTAACACGTAATTTCACTGTAACAAAACTTTTTCAACAATTGCTGCCATGCTGCTTCTTCGGTGCTGATTTTTTCAATATCACTGTAGTTTAAAATCATTTACATGTTTGTAAGTAAGTATTACTTCATGCAGATTTACTTCATTCTGTTCTGTAAACTAAATGCAGATTTCACTTTAGATGGAAAAGTTCAAGGAAATTTATCATGCTTTGCAACCTGTGGGGAACACAGCTTAAGAGTCCCTGTCCTTGAAAACAACTAAGCCACTTTCTGCAATTTCTGTTGTTGATTTAAGAGTAATATTTTCTTCTTTCACTAAAAGCGATGATGCAAAACCCACGAAGATGAGCTCCCGTTACTTTGACAACTGCTGTGAGCATTCTTATAAGTTCCACATAAACTTATGTAACTGGTAGAAGTGGAATCTAGATTTTCAAGAATTTCTACTTGTTAAAAACTCCAAAATTATTTTAGGAGACTGAATATATTTTCTCCTCACTGAAAAAACAACACAGTGTGTAAATTGTTTATGGATTACATTAAAGCTCGTAAATTAATTCTACTAATTTTTTCATGTCAAAGAATATTCAGACCATGTCATGCATATTTACATGTGACCCTTCAGATAAGAATTGTGTTTGTTCTGCTTATTGCTCATGAAAATTATAGGCAAAAGAATGGTGAAATGTCTGCATAATCCTTTTTGTGACTGAAGTGTAAATCTAGCTTTTCAGAATTTTTATTGATTCCAGTTCCATAATATGTGAGTGTTTCCCAGGCTAATTAGATTAGCATAGTAAGCTCCTAATGGAATCTTTAGCTCTGCTCGCTCAGTCATCTTGTGAAACTAATTGGGGAAGGTTTGTTTGTTTATGTTTTCAGGGAAAATGGTAGCTGTTATTTTGAATGTCATTCTAATTACGGTGGAAAAATTTTGTCAGGATATATGGAGGAGTGGGCAGACTTTGAATTATTTTAGTTTTCCCTGAAAATTCATTGTGCACCAAGATCTTTCTGCATCTACTATTCCCTTGCCATAAATAAATCTGCCTTGTACTGTGGTCTGAGTTATCAACAGTGAAGATAGGATAATTCCTAATAAAGGAATCCAAAAGAGGAAGAAAATTTAGAAGTCTTTTGGAAGCTAATTTCTAGTATAGAATCAGGCTTTGTTTTAACAGAGTCTTGAGACAGTAAGAAAACAATGAACTTCCCTTTTCTCATAATAATGACTGTATTCTAGAACATGGATCATTGTGCAGACATCCTCATTAGGCACAAAAAATATTTTGACATTAGAGTCAATAAAGAGGTTATCAAACTGTTCAATAAGAAGAAAGAGTAATGAAACCCAGTTTCACACCTGTTTGTACACTTACAGTCCCAGTGTTTCATCATGGATGATCATCTGAGGAGAAATGGATCTGAAAGATTCATTAAGACAGTGATCTGGCTGCTACTGAATGGAAGATATGAGGCTGAGTTCTTCCTTTTTTTTTTTTTTTTTTTTTTTTTTCATTAGATGTGCTAATTTCATTTCCTTAAGCATACTTAGCAATTTTTTTTATTTTCCACAATGGTTTTCTTGCTACACTTCCAAATCTGGTTGAAAATAATGAAAGGGCTAGCAAGTAGTTCTGGAGAAAACTGGTTGACAGAAAAAAAAATGGAAATGGACAAAACTCATGTAAATAAATAACATGATTACTTAAGACTTATTTTTGTAGGAAATCACACAAAAAGCCCCAAACTATTCCTACCTAAAGCTAATGCTATCTCACCCTCCAAGCTTGATAACAAAGCAACTACTGAAGCTCTGCATCTCTGACAAAAAGTAGCTACCACTTCCAGTGGAAATATGTGACACTGCTTCGGAGAGTTCCAAGTTAAACTGTGTGTGAGACACCTGCTCTTCATAGAAGAATTTTTCCTGAAACATACTGGCAGTTTGGTACAGATAATTCTACAGCTAGAATCACTGACATACAGGACATAATCCATTTAAAAAAAAAAAATAGATATTTTAAAGTGCTATGAATACTGCTCAAATGCAGATGGACAGCAAATGGAATAGCTTCCTGTTTCTCTAAAACCAGTCAGTAATAGGTGCTTCTACCTATACAGCATATTTGGAGGTGATTCAGAAAATGGGTGCTATTTGATTTTACGGTTTAGAGAACTAAAACTCTGAGAAATTACATGGCCTAGACAATGACCATCTGAAGAGACACTGTGGAAGTGTCCTGCATGTCCTCCTGGAAGGATTGTGTGTTCAGCAACATGAGGAGACTAAATTCTGTAATATCACCTGATTATTTAGATTAGCGAGGGGAAAAAACTCTGCCCATTACCCTAGTAATCTTCTCTGGATGGACTAAACAAGAAGGAACAAAGATAGCCTCATCCCTGTGGGAAGGATCAGAGTCAGCAGCTGTGGGAGTTCTGATCACATCATAACCATCATCAGAAAAAACACCCAAAATCATCAGCTCCTGCCACACACCTGACCTACGTAGAGCCCCATGGAGATGCCTCTCTCAGGTCTGAGAGTACCCTGATAAGCCAAATAGTAGCAAGAGATACAAGAGAGAAGCAACAAAGCCTGTTCCCTGGGATCAGGGATGTGTCTTTGCATATGCTCAGGCACATGGATGCCTGTGTGTCTAGAGGTGAGTGTGTAAAACCTGATACACGGATCTGAAAGCAACAAACACTGTGTAAGACATCACTAGCCCTGATCAGTGATTCTGCCATGCTTCCATTGCCCTTACCTGTCACTGTTGTGAGTAATATTCATTTTATCTGTTATGTACTTAGATGTTCTGAGGAATTCCTTTTTCAGGTAGCATCTATAGAGCTACAGCATTGATTCCAGAGACTGATCTTTTGTGTGGTGTAACGAGCTGAGATAGTGTGGCTTATGCAAGTGCTAAAAAAGGTCAACAGGTAGCAGGCATCCCAAGGGCCAAAGAAGAATAAGGAAATTTTTTATGACTAGAAAATCTTCGACTCAACCACATATGAGCTCAGAAGCAAATATTAACTTCAGGGTTATAACTGACAGTGGGAGATTTGTTTATAAAAATGTATATATTCTTCCATGTATGTCTGTGCCAGTTTTTGCCTTTTCAGGGATCCATCTATAGGAACCCTTAGAATTCAATATGGCTTTTGCTATCAGAAATATTTGGCACAAAAAATTTCAGTGGTGCCACATCTCTTGATGCCATCTCATATCTATAAGAAACTTTAGACCTCCAAGTGGAATTTCTCCTTGTCATTATTTATACAAGAGAGGATGCTAGTTTGGGTTGTTTGGGATCGTGTTGTTTGCATTTGATTTATTTGTTTGTGTTATAGAAATAGGTCAAATTACAAACATTACCACTCCCTACAAATCTTCTTTCACTTGAAAATATATGAGGTCTTTTTTATCAAATCAAGCCCATATAACAGTTAACCATAAGAAGTTGTTTTGAAGTAATCTGAGTGGTTAAATGAACAGAGAGTATTGAGACACTTTTTCCATTTTCTGCTTTGTATAAATATTTTTAATATGATAAATTATCACTAGTAAGTTCTTCAGGTAATGCTCAACCTTGAAGATTTCTCACTAGACCTGTCTGTGGAAGACTTTACTACAGATGGAGTTCTCTGAATCAGAAAAAGTCTACTGCAAAAGCTACAGAAAAAATCTCATTACACAAAAAACCCCAAAGTGTAATATCAGCAGCCTAGAAGCAAAGGTAGTTCCTTTATCCATCCTGAGATGTTGAGACCAATCAGGCAAATGATTATGTGATAATATATATCAAAAAGCAGGGGGACATCAGGAAGAACTGAGGTGATCAAAGAATGCAAATGTTTCTGAGTACAGCTAAAGAGAATTCTGCAAGCTGTCGCATGCTTGCAAAAGGCAAGATGCAATCTCAAGACATACAGAATAAAATTACACATGTAGTCATGGTGGTGTATTATGAAGATATACTACCTATAAAGTGAGGTGAGACTGGGAGGTACCTAATGGCTTTAGCAGTCTTACAGAGTACCTAAATCATTACCCCTGGAAGGTGTTTATTTTCAGAGAGCAAGGAGAGGTTGCATAGAGGTGTCTGAGGATGATAGAAAAACTTGCAGTAAGTGGAGAGGAAAGGATGTAATTACACATTCATCCACTGTATAATTTCAGTGTGTGTCAGCATCTTCGATATTATGTGCAGTTCTGGTCCCTTCATCTCAAAAAGATTGTAGCAGAATAGGAAAAAGCTTAGAGACAGCATCGAAAAAAATAAAAGTTTTGGAACAGCTCCTGAACAAGCAAAGATTGAATAGACTAAGTCTTCTCATCTTGGCAAAGAAATGACTGAGGGCAGGGCTTGTATGATGGAGCTGTATAGATATTGTGACTGGCATTGAGTCAGAAATGAAAAAAAAAAATCTTTGTGTCTTAGAAAAAGAATTTAAGGTCATAATGAAACCAAAAAGTGGTATTTAAAAAAAAAAAAAAAATCACACCATATATAGGTTGAATTTTCTCAAATAGCCACAGGATACTGCAGATGCTAAAAATTTGAGAAACAAAGAAAACTTGGTCTTTTGGATCAGGAAAGCCAAGAGCTACAGACTACTGGGTAAATAAACAGGAAAATTATTTTTCTTTTAAGCTTGACTTTCCCTTTTGCTCTTCTGTGGGCAACTAGTGCTGGTGAAATCTGGAAACAGAGCTCTGCATTTTGCTCACTGGCTCCATGCAGCCACTCTTGCATGCTTGATCAGTTTGCACCCTTGCCTTTAGGTGATGAGACCTCTGAATTTCCTGCATCTAACAAATGTGTCAGAGAGGGTAAAAATGCAGTCATAAATGACTTACCTTTCTGGTCTCTCCAGAAAGACAAGTCCAATAATATTGGAAAATGCAGTTATGTTTACTCATTTCTGACTTGACAATAAAATGGTAATGCATCGTCCATAAAGTTCAATGAAATGCCAACAGCAATAAAATCATTTTAAAGGTGTATAGAGCCAAATTTTGCTTCACTCTGTGGTCAGGATGATGCAGCAGAATGCAGCATGGAGGAAAAAAGCCCAGGTTTTTTTTTCAATTATTATTTCACACACCACTAAATACATATTTATCAAAGGTTTTTGTTTCCTAACCTCATGTTTTCTCTGCCAAGGATAAAGCATGCAGATGAAAAATATGTCATAGAAATTACAAATGGGTGTATAGGCTATGGGGAAATGATGTATGTAATGAATTAAATCTGCAGATTAGATAGAGAATACTAATGAGTTTAAACAATATCAGATCAGGGTACTCAGATTCACCAGAATCACTGAGCCAGAGCAGGTTGTGTTCTCTTATTCTTTCTCTCTCTCTTTCTTCTTCCTCTGCAGCCTGAACAGATTAATTGCTGGTTCAGTGCAAGGTTAATAATCACTACAAACTGCCAGATTCACTTAAGAGTTTAGAGAAGAGATATTAACAACACACTGATATTGCAGAGCTTGGATCTTCTGAGAAGCCATCTCTGCCAGGAAAAGAGGGAACTGAGACTCAGAGGGTATTTCATGCAGAAATACATCTACCACAGCAATTTAGCTAGTTTACAAAAAACAGAAAAAAAACTAGAAAAAACCCAACCCCCTCCCCCCCCCAAAAAAAAAAAAACAAAAAAACCAAACAAATTTTGAAAAAACAAAACCAAAAAACCTCCACCAATAAAATTCACCCAAAATATTATGCTCCTTCCATGCTCCTTCCTTGTCCTTATGTAACTGAGTGCAAAAATAGGTTTAGAGAGAAAGGGGACTGGAAAGGTGACATACAGATTTCATTCTTTATTCTGAAATATTTTAGTAAAGTTATTAATATCCTGGAATATTTCCATGATGGTATTAATATTGAGTGGCTAATTTTTTGGAGGTACATGAATTAGAAAAGTCATAGGATTCAAGCCACAGAGGTGTGTGTGTCTGTGAGTGCATTCAAATGGGGGTCAGAAGAGTAAGGACTATTATAGACTATTGAACTGAGAGAGAGAAAATATCCTGAAGAGTAGCACAGCAATAAATCAGGCATAAGATGCACTTTTTACAAGGAAAAAAAAAATCTTGCTTAGGAAGTAATATAGCACATCCCTTAAAATAATTAATTTAGGATCTGACAATTCCAAGGATAACTTCCTGCAGTGATTAAGACAGACTTGTGCTTCTTCCAGACACTTATCAGGGAATCTGAAACAACTCTCTGGGGGGAAAAACAACAAGCACATGAACCTGATTGTCTCATGCACTCCTGTTTACAGTAACAACTGCTGGGGTGCTGAAGGCTGGCACACCTTTGAATTAATTCACCTTGATTAATTGTCTGACTGCAGTTTATTCAAGAACAAAGAGGACAACAGTCTTTGGCCTACACTATAACTTCACATACCCACTTATTTGACTTTCAGTGGGGAGGTGGCCACTGCACTGGGTCAATTGGGAAGAAAGTGATGTTGGTTCTTGCTGTGCCATCACTCAGTGTTGCCTTCCTCAGGCACTAGTGGGCTGCAGCACTGCTATCTGCTCATCTGTCCCATCTTCAGGAGGTTACCCTGTTTCTAGGAGCCTAGATCCAGTCAGGAGCTTCATCTTTATAAAGCCAGTTCTGCTTTTTGGAAACAGTCCAGTTGGACACCAGCTCTTCAGGCCCCTGAAAGCCTCACTCTTTTCACTGTAGTAGCCTATGTGCAGAAGGGAAACATATGATGAACCTTCAAATAGGTGAGTCTGTCTTGTGCCTCTGTATGATGTGGCACTTTTTTTTTTTCTTTTTAAAAAAAGAAAATGTTATCAAAATCTACCACCATACTGCCCGGGTCACAGAAGTAGCAGGCTTTTGTCAGGGTATTCAAAAGTTCACTTTTGTGTGTTGACCCCCAGCAGATATGCATTCAATTAGTAGTCACCTGTTAGCATTCATAATTTAATTTTCTTTTTTCCTCTGAAAGCAAGTAGCACTACTCATATGAGGGAGACCAGAAAATAGGCATTATGTCCTGCAGCAACACTCTGTGCTTTCACACCACCACTGAAGACAGATCTTTTGCAGAAAAGGCTCACAAGCCCTTCTCTTATATGTTTTATATATTCACATTATATCCAGATAACTCAAATCCTTCCTAAACCCATGCTCTTAGAGTTTCTTTAAGGTGAGAAAGCTTTACCAGTCTAAAAGCAGCCAGGTTTAGGCAGCTAAAAGCTGAATAAAGTCCTTACTCTCACTCCAGCATAAAAGAGAACTGTGCTGCAGAAAAGTCATCTCTTTTAAATGGCTTTAAAGGTACTCCTCAGCAATGCCTCAAGAGGCTTTATACATTCTCATTTCTCCCATACCTAGGACTATATCTAAAGGCAGCATTTAAGCCTGAATCAGGCTTCAACTTGGAATTTAGTAAAAGGTACCTACTTGAAACATCTTTGACTGTCTCACTTGCAGAGTGACAAATACAGGCCTTTGTACTTCTGCCTCATCACTGAGGCTTTCACTGAATGAAAGCCATCATTGAGTGACCAATGAGTCACTGTCTCAGTCAACATCACAGACTTTTTGTGCTTCAATTCTTCCTAACATTAGATGCAATGATGTGGAAAATAACTACAATTTTTTTTTAAAATGTGCCATTTTCCTTAAGTTACTTTCTTAAGTTTCTTTTAAAGCAGAATCTAGCTCAGAGAACTAGATTGTAACATATGGCCTTTCATGTTAAGGTCTTCAGTTCCTAATTTTTCAGCAAGGGATTTATTTTTGCCCTAGCAATTTAAAATACAGTTAATGTGGAAATCAAATCATACCATGCCCAGCTCCATAACTGTCTGCTGAAGTCTGATTCCAGAGAAATCACTGTATTTTTGTTGCTATACTAATATATGAATCTGAAAAAACAAATTTAAAAACCTAGAATTTTTCAAACTGATGGTGTTTGACCATCTCTCCAGATAAACATGCAACATACATGTATATAGTTTTACCTATTTGTTATTCTGGGATGTATTTTTATCAAACCATCATAGGCCACTATCCACAAGCAAGTTAAAATATTTTCTAATAATCATATTGTCAAACAAGTTTCTTTCTGAGTTTCTAGCAGAATTTGCTTCCCTAGATATACAGTAGCTCTGTAAATTATACCTCATGAGGGTTCAGTTTCATGAATGCAAAGCCATCAGTTTCTCCCATACATACCATATCTCATTTTCCTGTGGGAAATACAGTCAGCCTTGGCTCCTCTAATACAAACCAGAAGAAAATAGCAGATCTATCTTTGACATGTCACATGGGAAAAGACTGCTTTTCTGAAAGAACCTGCCTTTCTGACTCTGCTGTGTGACACACTGCTGCATTTCTATCCCTCTTTGAGTACAAAAGGGAGAATTTTGGAATTGTTCCAACACAGACATTTTTAAAGCTGAAAGTCCACTTTCCATGTATCTACATGAGTAGGCAGTACCCATCTGTGGGGTTGGACGAATAATACAAGCTTGTCTTTTCAATATCCAATATTAATATTAGGCAGCAGAGGAAGTGTGTTCAGAGTTAAACAGATGTTTGGCACAAAATAGTGAATTATCTCTTGAAGAGTTAAACATCCTACTAAGGAATCTAATTTAGGATTGAAAATGGCCTGAATCTTGACATGATCTATGGACACCAGCAAACACCTTCAACCCCTCTAAGATTTGAATAACCTTCTGCACAAGGTGATTCATCTTTTCATTGATCATGGAGCATGCTTATTGTGGCTATGCTTCTTACTGAAGCATCTCAGGACCATACAATTAAATCATAATTGCAAAAGATCAAGTCCAAGTTCCATTTACGTAAGCACTTCACACCTATGCAGCTTTGGTGTCTTTGACAAATTGTACCACTGGGATTTTTCTTTAGAAAATCCTTCCTCAGGTTTTTTTCATGCACCACTAAATCTTATCTTTTTATTATTTTTAATTTCTTTACAAATAAAATTCATCCAAGAGATAAATCTGCAATTTCTTGTTTGTATGTGTATTCTGTGTATTCATGAATCATAGATAGCTATGTGAAAGATAAATTTACAGTAAGACCTGAATGAAATAAATTTGAGTTTCTAGAATGCTTATCAATGTAACACCACTATCCTGTTCAATAGATTTCCTTGGAAAGTAAATTTACATTTCCTCAGAAAACTGCAAAGGTGAAAAATATTAAAAAACTATTTCTAATATATATCAAATACAGACACCAAGAAGAACTACTTGTTATGCACTGTTTGTGTGTCAGGAACACTGCCTCATTTTGTCAAATCTCAACCATTACTATTACTTAACTTTTATTTACTGTTTCTGCAAATTATTACTGGCAGAAAGACAAAGTTCAGAACTCAAGTTTTAACTTTTGCATTTTTCCCTTCTATCTCCACATATTTGTAGAAATCACAAGGGAGTTAAACACCATTTTCTTGTGCTTCTCTCTCATTTCATATCTTTTTCTACCCAATGCTGGTGTTTAATACCTTGCATTTGCTCCAGGGTGAGTAAATGAACTACAGTATGTTGGCTTGGAAAGACTTATAACCAGAGCATTGTGAAGAAATGGATAGAGCTGTGTGAAGAAAAGGATACAAAGTTCTAAAATCATAATCAAATCATATGGCATCATGTGGTGTTCAGAATGCTTTCTCTGTAATTTGTTGATTAACTTTTTTGTTGTATGAACAGATTTTAAAAGACATACTTCAATAGACCTCTCTCTTCATATATAAAATTATACATTAGCATAAAACTAACAGAGCTTTTGTCCTGAAACCAATAATTTTTTGTTGTTTATATTACTTATTTTCTTATTCCTGAGTTCTTAATCTGTTAAATGGTGACACTTTGAACAGAATTGTTACAAAAATTCTTGAATGCCTGAATTAACATAACTTGAACATAAACCAAGATACAATTTAGGCCTTGATCCTGCAAGCATTTATCCACAAGATTAATTGAGATGTATATGTAAGACTGATTTGCATGGCTGTTGACTTTACTGTAATCTCTTTGATTTTCCAAGCACTTTGCAAATTTCAGCCCTCAACACTGAAAACTGGGAATAGAACAGCCAGATGCAACATCAACCCATAAAAAGATGTATGCGTGGGTGTGTGCGTGTGTGCACGCACTTTTAAAATAAAGACCAGTTAAGGTTTATCCTGATAAAACCTAAGCACCATAAACTGTCATGGAAAAATAATCAAACTGCTGTTTCCAAATCAGGTGGTGGTCTGGGTTTAATAAATATCTCTTTTTTCTAATCACTGCCATTGATCACTCATCTGAGTGAGTAATCAATAATGACTGGAGAGAGATTTCTTAGGCTTTGATTAAGAAAGTGGGAAAAAAACAACCAACTAAATTTGAACTGGTCAGGAAAAATACTTATTTACCAATGATTGCAGTGAAAATACTGTAAATACTTTCTTTAATCATATTTTCAAAAGGAAACTGAGCTGCTGCTCTTGTTTTGAAGTAATTCTAATTGCCAGGTTCCAAAATATTATAACCAATATCTGTTAAAATGTGAGAAAACTTAGACTTTAAAATACAGGTGTTTCTACACTGGACCTGTCTGGTGGAGCCCTATTTGTATATTTGTGTCACTGTTGGAACAAACACTAGAGGAGTTTGGTAGAATAGGGACTTCTGAATGCAGTTTTCATACCCTCAAAAGTTTACTTTACATCCTATTTCACTATGAGATTACTGTTTTAAATAAGCTTTTAGTTTTACTGTACAGCATGGCTTTATATAGAAGCTTAACATGCCTCAGTGGTATTTAATCCATATTTTTAAATATGGTCTGTAAAGTTAGACAAAAACATGATATTTCATGCTAACAACAGTTTGGATTCTACCTAAAATGATCATTAAGAAGTCTTACAATCTCTCTCTTGTTTGAAGTTTTATGTGTTTATATTTTTCACTGTCTTAGTTCCTCCTTGTTAACCCATTGTATTAATCATTCATCATTTTTCAAGAAGGAAGCCTGATCTGCTACTCTTGAGGGTAATTTCCAGCCAAATTACCTTTCTTTACTTGGAATTATGAGTGTGATCCCTTGGAGACAAATGGACAGGCAGACTGTGGGTGGTGAGCAGTAGGCAAGAAACTCTGCTTCTACAACACATCTCCACAGTTAAGAGCACTCTGCATGTAGTTATAAATGATTCTGGTACTGCCTTGGTAAATATGCTCCATAGGTAGACAGCTTCAACAAGTGTGCTTAAGAAACACAGACTCTGCTAGGCAGCACATGGTGTCTTGAACAAGAGGAACAAAAAAAAAAAAAATCAATATATTGAGGAACTTTCTACTGCAAATTTTGAGGTTCTCATTAACCTTTTCTATTCCACCATGACAGAAAAAGGGCAAATTTAGCAAGGAAATGTCAATTCAATTTAAAATGAATCTGTTGCTGAAATCTAATTTAAGAACTCTAGCTTTCACTTTATCAAAACTCCTTTATTTAAATGCGTAGAATCATAGAATGGTTTGGGTTTGAAAGGATCTTAAAGCCATCTAGTTCCAAACCCCCTGCCTTGGGCAGGAACACCTTCCTCTAGACAGTTTCTTCCAGCCTGATCTTCAACACTTCCAAGGACAGTATATCCATAACTTCTCTGGAAAACCTGTTCCAGTGCCTCACTACCCTCACAGGAAATAATTTCTTTTTCATAAATAATCTAAACCTTCTCTCTTTTAGTTTAAAGCTATTCCCTCTTGTACTATCACTACACACTCTTGTCAAAAGTCCTTCCCCAGCTTTTTTGTTTCCTTAAGGTGCTGGAAGACTGCTATAAGGTATTCCCAAAGCCTTCTGTTCTCCATACTTGACAATTCCAACTCCTTCAGGCTGTTTTCATAGGAGAGGTGCTCCAGCTATCTAATTATCTTCTGTCTCTCCTCTGGACTCTGTCCATCTAGTCCATGCTCTTCTTCTGTTGGGAGCCCCAGAGCTGGGTGCATGTCCCAAGGTAGGGTGTCATGAGCACAGAGCAGAGGGGCAGAATCACCTCCCTCAATCTTCTTTCTGCAGTTCTTTTGCTGCAGCCCAGAATACAATTAGTTTCTGGGCTGTGTATGCACATTGCCAGCTCCTGTTGAGTTTCTCATCTACCAACACCTTCAACACCTTCTTCTCAGGGAGTTTTTCAATACGTTCTCCTCCTAGCCTATACCTGTGCTTGGGGTTTCCCCAACTAATGTGTTGGACCTGGATCTCGGCCTTGTTGAACTCCATGAGGTTCACACAGGTTCTCCTCTTAAGCCTGTCACGATCCCTCTGGATGGCACCTCTCCACTCCACAAGCTGGCAACACCACACAGCTTTGTGTTATCAGAAAACTTGCTGATAGGTTGCACTCTTCTCCACTGTCCATGTCACCAACAAATTTATTAAACTGTACTACTTCCAATATTAACCCAGACAAACACCGTTTTTTCTGACCTCCAGTTGGACTTGGAATGCAAATTGTGAGTGTGACCATCCAGCCATATTTTATTATCCACCAAGTGGCCCATCTGTCACATCCAGATTGGAAACAAGGATGTAATGTGCCTGAGTAGAGGCATTTATATTGGGCCCCCAATGAAACTGGCTTACTGACTGGAGTGTCTGGAATTACTTCTCCAGGCTCTGTGCTTGTCCCACTTCCATTGGCATCAAAGTGGTAGGATTGGGATGGACTGAGGTTCCCCTCCTGCAGAACCTTTAAAGCCCTCTTCACCAGCTGGGCAAGCCCATTACTGAGGATGTTCTTCCCCTTCTCTTACAGACAGACCCCATCAGTGCCCAGAGGAGTAAGTTTCTCAAAGTGAGGTCTGTGGTCTAAGTAGCTGAATCCCTGGCTGTGACATCATACAGTACCATAAGTTTGTTGATTTGCCTATGCTTGCATACTCTGACTTTTCTTTCTACATCAACATAATCTGAAAAACACATTATAAACTGAAATGTGAAGAGATGGTGGGAATTATTTAGTAGGACCAAGAGGGGAAAGGATGGACAAGGGTAGATTTTCCATTAAACCTTGCACTAATATGGTTTTATTACTTTAACCTAACTTTTTGGTTTATTATTCATCAAATAATGCAATTCATATTTTAGTGTGTTTCAAGTGGAGATCTAGATTGAACCTTATATTCTGAATAATTATAAGTGCTTTCATCTGTGACACTTGAAAATGCTGATTTATTTAGAAGTTTCTGTTCAGAATTTATGTAGAACTAAGAACATCTAATAATAACCTGGTGGTTGGTAAATAAGTATTACTGTCCCAGTGACAAAACCACTGGATTTAGCTTGATAAAATACAATTTAAAAAAAAATTAAGCTCAGCAATTCCTCTGTTGTCGTCATCCACTCCTGAACGTGTTCCTACTGAGTTTGTTATTGAAAAGTGTGGCAGATGTTGCTATACTGATTGCAAATTTCTTATTCATACCATGTAAAATGTGCAATTTCAGGTCAGTTACCCAGATCTCAGCAGAGCCAGATTTCTAAACATGTGCTTAACCTCAAAGTGACTTAGAACAATAAAAAATGAGACTGCCATAAACAGGAACTAGAGGTGGCAAGGCACTTGAGTGAATCGAGGCCCTGGAAGGAGCTAGAAGTCAGCACAAGAACAATGTATTACGGCTTCTCCTGTCATCCTGACTGGGAGGCACATCTCTGGTATAATTCTCCATGGGAATACAATTCTGCCTATGAATATGTACAAGCAAGTCATTAACCAGATTAGACAAGCAAAACCAAAAAACAGTCCTTATTTCAATGACAATATTTGAAGTTTATGGATGGAAAATAGTCATTACGGCTGCTAATAAATAATGATCCAGTGATAACACACAGCTATGGAGTGTAAGGGAAAATGTACTGTACTTTGTTATACATGTAGTTTCATCCCCCAGAAGTTAGTGCATTGTATTTCTCATCTGTGATACATCTGTGATAAAATAAACAACCTTAGTACTGTCTCCTGACAGGATATTTTATTTTTGCTGCTTTTGTTGGATTTTTTTTTTTTTTTTTTTGACCGTTTTTCCTGAAATCCACTGTAGCAGTTATCATGCTGGGACTTCTCTAAAAGATCACCATTCAAAATGCCTAGAATGCAAATAGTGTCTTCCATGTAATTGTAGTTTTCTAGCTCACTCTCTGTTAAATTTTTCAATTATACTTAGTGCTACATTAAAAATGAGGCTCTTTTTCTTTGGACTAAATGCTAAGTGTTTGACATTTCTTTTCATTTTGAATGAGGTTTCATAGTTGACTTACCAAGCAACAATTTTCAGTCCATAAATATTTTTCATTCAAAAGCATGAAAACCTTTGTCACAGTTTATTACCCTTTTGACAATACAGTGAAACATATTAAAAGAAGGTCCCTACACAAAACGCTCTGCAGTTTAGTGAATATCAAACTGTCTTGCTATGATGAAATTCCTAATGCTTCTGTAGAAGCGTGACAAAGAAGCTGATATTCCACCTCCTGAGTTGCTGCTATCATGCTAGGTGTTTACACAGAGGTTTGCAGTATCTCCACAGCTTTTTAAAATTAACACATTGTTATTTTTAAATAAATACACTAGCTGGTAAGCCCACAACAAGCTTTCAGAATTAGCTTTTAGGTTTTAAGGCTCATGCATGTGTATTTATATGCTAAGTGTAAGAAGAGTAAATATAAGGACCTTATATTATTGCTGTAAAGGAGCCTTTGTGTATTTCTTTATATCACATTTCATTACATTATCACATTTTATTCTATTTTCTCAGCATTTTTTATACTTTGACATGGAGGACTTAATAAGCATCTACCAAATGGCAAAATATTGAAGAGCATAGAGTAGGATACACAGAATTTAGAATAATCTTGTAAAAGAACCATGCTATGCACATTGAACATATATCAAACATTTAACATAAAAACATAAATTTCAAAAGCTACAGAAAATCTACTGCTGTAAACATTATCAACAAGTTACTATATGGAGCCAGAGATTCAAATTTTATGCAGAAAACTCTTTTCAGGTAGCTCCTTCAAGTCCTCATGATTTTCTTCCATTTCAGTTGTCAACTATAATAGATTTGGCTTCCATCGTTCATCCAGGGCAAATGCATTATTAGAAGATTGTCTGAGGTTAATGCTTCTCTTATTTAAAGCCTTTTACTCTGTTTTATTCCCTACATTCCCTTCAGAGCTCCATGAGTATGTGATAGTTTCAGCCACTCATTCAAAATGTTAGAAGTGAATACTTTAATTTTTTATGAATAACAATATTTCATTTAAGATAATAAAATATTTAATTTTACATGTGCTATTAAATCTTTTAACACTGTTGCATTCCTAAGCCTTATAGACTATAGGTATTCAACTGTAGGTATTCAACTATAGGTATTCACTAAAAGCAACAAGCTTGGAGTTATTCTCTGATCCTAAGCCAAGTGGCATAAACTGGCATCATCCACAACATACAACACTTGGTACAATCTCCAGTGAACCCTATATAATGTCCTTACATCTCAATATTATCTTGAGTGTGTCCAATTCTAAACACATAAAATAAGGCAGTGGTTGTGTTGAATGGCTGCAGAATAATGTTGTGATAGCTCTGAACAGAGATGGTGAGTTATATGTGATGGGGTATAACATCAAAGTGTATGAGCAAGTAAAGTTTCCTAGGTAATGAAAGAACTTGGAGGACGTGATCTTGTACAGTTCTTCAAGAATCACATATTTGTAGTGAATGCTGCTGCTGGTCCACCCTGAAAAATCTTTGGCATTTTCTTCAATTTACTACACTTATTTTAAGTGCATCTTCTGCAGTACTAGAAATCAAACTTCTTGTGGAAGTATAATAAGATTGACAAGGATGATTTCTCATCAATAGATGAGTTGGACATTGCAGGAAGCTTAATACAATATATATTAAGTGTATGGAACCCAAATAGTAAATCTCTGTTTCTTCCTCTTGGATATTTTAGTGCAGCTTATTTGTAGACATGACTCCAAATAAGGACTGGCAAAGAAACATTGGTGGTTATAACTTGTGTTTTAATGTTCTGTGGAGTCTGCATAGTGCATTAATTACACCTTTTTCAAGGTCACATTTTCTCTTGTGTTCATGATTTTTCTTGTGCTTATTCAGATCACAATGACCACCATGCATAAGTGACTAGAATTACTGGGAATAGAACTTACGTGCTCGTAACAAGAGTGCTAAAATGAGATTTTAGTCTGCAGGTACATAGAGAATCATAGGCATATCTTTAGGCTGTTCCTTTCATATTTTAAGGGGTTTTGCACTTAATTCACACAATGAAAAAGCCATTATAGCTAATATTATTATTCCTATTTGCTTGCACACAAAGAACGTAAGTTCCACTGGAAGAGTGTCTTTTTTTCCTGGGGATCCTGCTGGCGCTTCCTTTTCTGGTCTGCTCAGTGGTGGGGGTCTCCAGAGTGCCCTTCTGGAGACAAAGACCTGACTATCCAGAGGTGAACATGTCATTCCTACAACTTGGGAAGCAGTTGCTTCCTTTCCCACCATTTGCCATGGTGGGAGACTTTGTACAAATATGTTACCCAGATCTGCCTCACCAGGTCTGGGGTCTTCCTGTAGTTTCCTCTGTCTGCACTGTGGAATCCTGCCCAGTGTGCTGATTCCAAGCCTTTCACCTCCATGTAGGCCTGAAATAAAAGCCTTCCTGTTTGCCATCTGTGACTGTCATGGTAGTTTATCTTATGGGGACAGTGTTTTTGAGACATTTTAACTGCATGCTTTAAGTCCTGGCATACATAAATTCTTCCTAGAGAGACTTCTGTCTTTAAAATATGAGGAAAAAAGGTCCAGCCTTCATGAGACCATTGCATTTTGATAGTGATAAATGTTCTTAAATCAATTTTCACAATTTCAGCTATTTATTTGGAAGATCAAATAGTGTACTAATGTCACAGGAGTTTTTTTTTTTTTTTTTTTTTTTTTGAAACTCCAAAAAGAAAGCGAAGTAGTTATGCTGTCAAAACCCTCACAAAAACCCAGCCCTCACCATCATGTTGTATTCCAGAAAAGGAGGGAAAAAAGTCTTCAAAGACATGCATAAGATTCCCAAAATTCTGTCCAAAATCAAGATATACATCAATTCAATATTTCTATCAACTGAACTGATTAGACAATCCATAAAAAGAAACTGGAATAGAAAACCAATACATTTTGCTCTGGGTCAGCTAGGCTAAATAGAATCTCATCCACAGCAAATACACTACATAACACATGATAGATGTACACATCAGAAATAAAAAGTCCCATCAAAAGTCCTTATGCAGTCTCCAGAGTTTATGGACAGCTGTAATAAATCCATTATCCAAAAATTTGTTTCTTCCTTTCTTGTTTCCCTACACATCCTTTCCAGGTTTCCATCACCAGTGTCTCTCTTTCTACTCAAAGACGAATCTGTAGCATTATTAAATGTCAAATTTTCCTCTTTTGGTGAACTTATATCTAGTCATGAAATTAGCAGTCTGTATCACTGCTTCCAGTTCATACATGTGCATTCACTTATGATCAAAACCATTTAATAAAACGTAAATAGTTTTCTTCTTATATATATTGCAATTAACTGTTTTAATAAGTAATTGCTCAGTAATGATTTTCCTTCTGATTCAAACCTAGTATTTCTGTGAGAGCTTTTTTAGTTCATTCTTATTCTATTTCTGGTGGGTTTTTTTTTCAGAAGTTCCAAATGGACATTATTAAAGATCTGTTTATTTGTCTGGTATCCTCATAATTTTTTTACTGCTTTTGGAGCAGCAAATGGTGATTAGATAATTCTACAGGGCTGCAAATTGTAATTAAGTTGAACTGAGGTATAAATATCATTGTTTAAAATCATATGTTTGAGACGTCCTCTCTTCCTAAATGTTTCAACAGTCAGAGTTTTCACAGCATACAATGGGTTGTTGATCATTTAGTTGTCTTAGTCCCAATCAATAAAGTAATTGAGCAATGGCTTTGAAAATTCTTTTTCCAATGTTTATTTCATATTCAGACTAATAACAATCCGTTCATACAATTTTCAGAATTTATTTGTGACACTGCCCTTGTAAAAACTGATCTTATAGTCAGCTAATATTGATAATGATTGTCCCATTTTAGTTTTTTGTTCAGTATAGAACCTTTCCAGATTTTGATAAATTTGGCAATTAGATTTATTTGATTTATAATAATTTTAATATACTATGTCTTGGCTTTCCTATGTAGTTCCACAGCTGTATTCAGATTAATTAAACATAGTTCCAAGATTCCTATTTTTATTTAAATATATTTATTGTTATATTTATTCACTTATTATTTCAAAGCACATTTGGGGAAACTCTTGGACAATACAATTCCTCATCTTAAAAACAAATATTTTGAAAGAACTGTATTCCATTTTGCCATCACCTGTAGTCACAAAAGACCTGGGAGAGGAACAGCATTAATCACCACTTTTAGCAATAAAATAATTTCCCTATTTTTTATACTGATGAATGAGAAATGTGAAATTTTGTGGGAGATCCCTTACTCAGAGTGTCTTGCTGCAAGGCCTTATGTGTTCTTAATGTCATCCCATATATCTGTAATTGCTTCACATGATCTGGCACTGCATGACATGGAGAAAAACAATAGCCAAAATTTAAATTCTATAATGATTAAGGCAAGAGTTACACCTTATATTACAGCCTTAGACTTCACTGGCACATGCCCCACTTATGATCAATTTACCAATCATCCTCTTATGACATTTCCTTGTCTCTTTTCAGCTACTTTAATTTGGGGCTTTCAGGCCTTCCCACAGATAAAAGGTGTCTTTTCCATTACCTTGATGTCTGAAATGTCACTGCATTGGAAATTACTTTAAGGAAATTCAGTCCAGACTTTTTCTTTTATAAACAACTCTTTCAAAAGACTGGGAAGCTTTTGAAATTAGGAAAATAAATAAGTGAATGAAAATGAGATGCATAACTTTAATTTTTATTTTACAGTAGAGCAAAATTAAAACAACTAAAGAATACAGACCACAAGTCTGTCCTGCAGACACTGCACTTCACTTTAACCCTTAAACTTGTCTGCTTAAACTCGAGTATCCCCATTCCTCACTGTCATAACTGTAGCACCCATCACTTCCCCTTGGCTATTTATACAGTCCATTGACCCTTCCTTTCCCAAATATGCTCAGTATCAGTATATCAGTATATGCTCCAGGCAATCTATCTCACCTGTGGACCACAAAATAACACAACATATTCTTGAAAAATACACTGCTGCATTTTGGGACTTTAAAACAGCAGTAAAATAAGCTTGAATTAAAAGTGGGAAGGATTTAGCTGAGCCTTGCAAATAAATTTCTAGAGTAAAATCCTTTAAGCTTGGTGAGGGTTGCTAGGGAAAGCAGTAATGTGACACAATAAACAACAAAACAAAACACTAATAAGTGCACAACCAACTGCAAAGCTGTGTTGGCAGAAAAATAGACAAAGGGTTCATTTTTCCAAAATGCATAATGAATGAGCAGGATCATTCCCATTTTCAAATAGAATATCAGAATCTTGGGCTTAATATCCTGGCAAATTATTGAGGTTACAACAATCAAGTCAAGTCAGCATTCCTGAAGATAAGCTAAAATGACAAATTAGTCTTTTTTTTTTCTTTCAGGATCTGTGATAGCATTAATCTTGTAACTGTGGCTTATTTATGATCCTTTCTTTGATCTTCACAATGCATATCTACTGGGAGAGTTGAAAGCAATAGAGATAATTTTGATGTATTTTTGGAAGGTGTACTATTTTTATGTGAAAATGTCAAATAAAACTAAAAAAGCATAGTGATATAAGATATGACTAATACTGAAAAATACAGCCCTTGCTTCCTTCCTAGGTAGGGTATTAGCTCAGAATTATCATTCAGGAACTCCTTAAGATTAGGGAGAAGTAATTCAATAACATCATAAAAAACAGAAAATAGCAATGCCACTAGAAATTGACATGCAATGAAGGGGGGAAAAAAGGAATAGAATAATAAGAACATTGCATCATTTCCTTATTTAGTAATAAAAACACTGCAGTATAAAACTAAAGTTCACAAAGCACTGCATTTCAACAACAAAAAAAAAATGGCTAAAATGATTCAGTGATGGAGTCTGTCTCAGTGATTCTGTAAAATGGCATAAGGGCATTGTTTAGTACAACCAAACTGAAATTTCAGAACACTTTCCCCCAAGTCATAGAATATAAACTGGGATATTGAGTAGAAAGGGATTCTCTTAATATCCATAATAAAGAAGGGAAACCAAAGTTAAAATCATGGTTCTGCTTCAGTGTCCCAAGCTGACTACAGAAAGGAAATATACACAGTTACAATTCTGTCAATGATTCTCATGCTCTGTCTCTGTGGAAAATCTTGTGAATTATTCATTAAGAAGACTTCATCAGAAGGGGAAAAGATGGAAGATGGGGTTTTTTTACAACATTTCGTTTATGTATTTTAAAAGGAGAAAATGAAATGCTAGGATTCAGTTTTTCAATATTTATGTAGCCAAGGTTATAGTTACAATTATGTGTGCATATTCTCAGAGACTCAGTTTACAAAGTAATGAGCACTGTGATCCAACATAATTTAGTATATCTCAAAAGAATGTATGATTTACTAGCCCTAATGAATGCAGTACTTCAAGTCTTCTTCCATATGGACATTTATTATTCTGCAGTACATTTGAGAACAATTTGGAGTTTCACTTTGATAACATATGCTATTCCTTATAATTTTTAAAGAGATTTTTCATTTTGAAGAACCTTTGATTAATGTCTTTGTTTGCCCAATTCCTTCTGCTGGCTCTTAATTGTTTCTTCTATTAACAGTTTTAATGAATTTAGAGCCAAAGTCTATTAAAAATAAATCTTTAATTCCACAGTAAAAGTTGTTGGACTCAGGATTTTTCTAATCCCTTTAGCTGCTCAATTCCCAGGATTCCTGGTTGACAGCAATTTTTTGGTCCAATTTCCTATGAGAAAATCTGAATTTCTCTCATTATTCCTAGCTAGGACCTTGAGTAAAGTGATAATAAAATATTTCACTGCTTACAGAACATTTCACACATTCAAAGCTTTAGGGAAATAGTAACTAATTAAATGAGCTGGACCTTCTTGTTGTTAACACTGCTCACAGAGCATGCTCATTTCTTAATTGCTCTGCCAGTGCTAATATAAAAATGACATTCAATGCATCTTGACACAGTATTTCTTGATATAAAAATGGTTGAGAAAGCCTTGAAGTTGACAGACTTCAGGAAAAGTTAAGAAACCAATAGTATATCTCAAGGAGCTGTATCTAGTGGTTTAACATTAATTGAGGCTACAGGTGATACAAATCTTACATAGACATCTCAAAAAGGATGGTAACAAAATGCCCTGGTTTCAGGGGTAGAGTTAATTTCTCAGTAGCTGTTACAGGCCTGTATTTTGGATTCAGAATGAGAATGCTGTTGATAACACACTGATGATTTGGATTTTTGTTGTGTTTATCCTGAGTCCAGGACTTTTTAAACTCTCCTTATTCTCTGCCAGTGAATAGGAACAGAAAAGAATCTAGGAAGGAGCATATCTGGGAGAGGTGACCTGAACTGACCAAAAAGATGGTACACACCACAGAACCTCATGCCCAGCATATAAACTGGGGGCACATATCCAGAAGGGGGAGGGGGAGGGGAACCAATCTGGACTTGGGAAGGAGGGTCTGGCATCCATCAGCATCCGGTGAGAGCTTGTAGAGCCTCACTTGTCTTTTACCTCATTACTGTCATCATTATAATTTACCATCATTACTGTACTTGTACCTTATTTTTGCTTATTAAACTGTTCTTACCTCAAAACCTAGAAGTTTTACTGATCCTCCTCCCCATTCCACTGGATATGGGGGGAAGAAGGGGGCTGAGTGAGCAGCTGTGTGGTGCTTAATTTCCAGCTGGGCTTAAACCACCACTCAAAGATAGCAGTAAATAACAACCCAAGTATTTACTTAAAATTTTGAACATAATTTTTTTTCCCCCACCAAATATCTACCTTGGAACTATCTTTAATGAAACAAACAATATGGTTTAAAGGCCTGTTGGCAATTTACAGCACTGAGAATAGCTGAAAATAGCTGAGAATAGCTGAAATAAAATTAACTTGATGAACTTCTTTGCCTTTTTAAAGAAAATTATTATTAATTCTTATTCTTTCTGTCACATTACTTTTTGGGGTCTTTTTGGGGTTTGTTTGTTTGTTTGTTTCTCTTTGTTTTTGTTTTTTTTTAGTAAAGTTCTCCTTTTACCTTCTGTGTATCCCTGAGCTCTGGAAGACTATGTCCTAATAGTCTATTTCTTCTGCTTTTCTTTTTGGGATGCTGAGACTGCACCTTCTCCAGCCTCATTCTGGGCTTAGCAGGCATAGCTGAGCCACGAATATCCAGAGCTGATTTGGTGTTGGGGAAAATAAAGCAGCAGAGTAGGCACATTTAGCTCAGTACCATGGGGAAAAAAAAAAAAAAAAAGACATTTTGCCTATCATCTGTCTTTGGACACTTCAGAAGCATAGAGCACAGCATGAAATCTAGGCAGATCTGCAATACATTGAATACATCAGCTTTAAAACAGAGACAGAAACCAGCAGTTAAGAGCATTGAACTATAGAAAGAAAACAAAATGTTTAGCTAACCATAAAGTTAGTATAGAATGTAGAAAACACATTCATCTGTGCATTATTTTCTTGTAGACATCCTAATATCAGAACATCTCCCTCATGGTACACCCTTTGCTTACTCTTCAGATGGAGAATCCAAACACAACTGACTGCAAGAAATAGTTGTCAATCAGGTATTAAGGATGCTAATGGGATTGGCTATACTTAATGTTTATTATCTGTTAGGCTTTTATCTATTGTACCTAGGTGCAATAATCCCATTTCAAGTAAAAGGATCACTAAAGTCTTGACATATTAAAAATAGGTTACCCTATTTGGAGCTAAAATGAACCATTCAGTTTTAGGGGTAAAACACATGAGGCTATTAGCTCAGAGTTCTGCCCAAATAAATAGCCCAAAAACCAAGGCAATGTTGTGGAACACAAAGGAATAAATAATTATTTTAGGAAAATTATAAAGTATGTCAGTATGAGACACCTGGAGACTTATTTTCATTTGGGCTTCAGTTATCAAAAATTACTATGATTTGAAGTGCCTTCACAAACCTGTGGGATTTATGTGAAAGGATCTGGATGTGGGTCCCACATTGACATGTGATACCATTATTACCATTATACATTTGTATCAATATATATCAAACAATGGCTAAAGAAATAGAATTGAAAAAATTACTGTACTTCTTCTGATTTTGCATAAGGAAAGGAAAAGAAGAAGATAGCTAGTACAGGAAAGTATATAAAAGGATGTTAAAATAGTAAAGTGAAGCTTATGAAATGGTTGCAAATTATTTTGTACGCTTTTGTTGCTGTGCATAAAAAGACATAAATTGTTACATTGAAACACTGCATTTTAAAATTGTCAACAAAAGCTCAGTGTGGAAAATGACAGCCTTACTAACAGAGATGGCAATTTTATAAGTGCAAGAGTATTGTTGAGGAAAACTTTGGACAGCACACTTATATAATCATAATTGTACTAACTTCAACAGATCCACCTGTAAGTGGAAGGATTAGACAACTACATATACATAGTACTATTTTTTTCTACCAAAGTTTGCTTCTACAGTAGCAAATATTATTGTCTTTTAAATTCTCTAGCTAAATTAATTTCAAGGTGATTAAAAAAAAAAAATTAGAAAGAATAATAGTAACTAAACTGCCTTTTAATGAAATGAAGAGCTCCTTCTGAAAATGCAAATTTTAAATATCATTTTGAAACACCTAAAAATAGATAAACTTCTTTCTTAGAAGAATATGTCTTTCAAAGTTTCATGACACATCCAATTTTATGATTTTATCCAAAAGTATTTTTACTGTGTTTTCAAACTACTTTTCTTTGTGAATCAATATTTTAGTTATTAACCAGGGAGATGAGCCTGAAAACGAAAATGCAATTATAGACACCCAAGAAAAAAATTATTTTCTTTCACATGGGATAGAAGTGTTCTGATTCTCTTGCTGGTGGAATCATATTATTCTCAGACTACTGAATTGCACTCAAAAATAAAAAAAACTACTGTGAAATTGAATTAAAATCATATAGCTGTTTCAGCAGGCATTGAAATGCTAGCAAAAAATTTCTACAGAAGTAAAAGTGAAGAAAAGAAAACCAATGGAGAACTTGTGCAGGAGATATTCATGCTTTATTTGCAGAATTGCTGCTTAATGTTAGAAAATAGTACTGACTGATATTTTTAGGTCATTCAGAATTAAGGTCAGACATGACAGTATTGAAACTAGTTCAAAAACCTATGTCAATAGTTATCAGACCTTATTGACAATTAGATCATTTTATGAAGTTCCTGCATGTTGTTTAAACATTTTGCAAGAAACAATATTATTGGATATGGATGATCTATTTCATCATTCATATTCAAATTGCTGAGAAATCTTCATCTTAACATGAGCAGTATTTGTCATTTTTTGATTCTTTATGTGATTCATACGATCCTCATCTTCAAGCAGGAAAAGTATTTAGAAATATGACTTTTCTTAATAGCATGTCAGCAGATATAATTCAATCTTGTTCAAAGACATCCAAACAAAGGACATGTCAGAAAGGTAGACTATGAGTCAGAGGCACAGATTCAGAAACAACATTATTGCCATTATTCAGAAGCAACAAAATAGGATTTAAAAAGTGAGAATGTCTTATAATGCAGGACTTCAGCAGCCACCAGCAGAATGGGAGCAGCCATCCGGCTTTCAGTGGTCCATCTGCGCACTTGCCACCAGCCTTGTTAGATTCTTACACCAGCCAGGCATTGTGTGTAAGTCTGTTCTGTAGTATTTCTCCTCCTTCTGATCTCTGTTTATCATACTTCTTAATATAAATGACAACTCCAGACTCACTGAGTGTAATCCAGTGGCAGAAAACTTCTTACTTTAACACACGAAATCCCTAACCGCGCATTATAAGGTATTGCACATTCTGCTTTTGTAGGCGCAAGTCATAAAGGCCAAACTGTCCTACCTACTCTGCACACTGAGACTGGGCTTTGGCAGCTCTTTCCAAGAGGTCCTCCTGAAACATTCCTCATCCTGGCCTCAGCCACATGTCCCCTGACTATCAAAAGGCTTCAGCATTTCCCTCTCTCCAACTCAGGGAAGGATTTGCAGCCAACTGTGAGACCAAGACATCTGAGACACCCCATGTGTCCAGATGGCTCGCCAGTCAGGCAGCTGATGTAGTCAGCACATGGCCCCCTCCTTTGCCTTTCCTATTTCTTTTCTCCAATTCTACCAAAAAATAAAGCAAGAGCAAATAGTAAGAAAAAGAGAACAAACAAAACTCAGAATCCCCTAAAACTGAGACTTTGTCTCCTTTTTTCCAAACTGCCAACTCAGACTTAGAACTGCTAAGATGTAGAAAATAACATAAAAATAAACTTAGTGTTAATTTAGCTGCTCTCTTACAGATACTCCCTCTTGACACAGTTTCTGCTCAGCACTAAGAGCACCAGAAATGCCATCCTTCCAAAAAAAAAAAAAAAAAAAAAAACCCAAAAAAACCAACAACAACAAAAAAAAAAAAACAAAGGCAGCAAGCTAATTTAGACACTTGGACATAATGAGATGTGGAATCAAGGTGACAATATAGAGAGTAAGATGTAAATTGGTGGAATCTGATATGCACTTTTATTATTTTCCTAGCAGGAGTATGTCTATCATTTGAAGAAATGTGTCCTTTAAGAAAAAAGATCCTTCAGAGTCTTGTTAAAAATATATCCATAAAGGATTGCATTGAATTATTTACAGCCATGGGTGGAAAATATATTTCCCAATTCTAAAAAAGAAATTGCATGTTATCATAATTAATTCTTGTTAATTTTTCATTGATAAGTAAACAGTACTAGAGGATTTTCAAATACTGATAAAAAATAGCAATCTCACAGAATTAATCCTAGTTCTTACATCAGTTTTGCATATCTTGGTAATATATGAATAAAGGAAACATTACAGACATTCTCAGTTATGCATATATATATATACACACACATATATAATGCAATCTTCTCTAGGAATTCACCTACTGTGTCAAAAATGTTACTGTTCACACTATGAATACCATTATTTCACCCTGGGTTTACATTAGTGTTTGATTTATTTATATTTTTCTGTCTCATTTAAATGTAGTGATTGAATCAGCTATTGAGGCATTTCACAAAAAGCAAAACACTTTTTGACTTCTTTAAGAGAAGTGAGTGGTAAGGAAATTGACAGAGAAAAAGAGCACTCACTAGAAGATCTGTGTTGGTCATGGGATAATTCCAAGATAAAAACAGTTCCAGCTTCAAAGACATTAACAGCAAAGAGCTGTCTCATCAAACAATGCTAATCATTGCATAAACTGAAAGCAGTCAAACAGCCTCTGGCATGTGAGATGATACACACATACAGTTGTAGGAACATTTGGAGTAGCAGCAACACATTTTAGAGGCAATTATATTGAAGTTAGGAGTGAATGGCATCATGCCTTGTCACAAACATCAGTGGTAGCAATGCGAGATGTAGTTCAGAATCACTAATACAAGTTTTGAACATCAGCTACATCCTTGTGACAAATACTGAGTTATTCAAGTTATACAGTTACATTCAAACTACAGGAATGTCTCAGGAACAAAGTTTTAATGCCAAGGTAAATGCTGAACAGTAGTTTTAGTAATATGACCAAAAAACTTCAAGCAACTCACAGATGCCTCCCGAATAACACTGTCCCTGTTCCTCAAGATCTGCTTCAGTTAAACATGTAGTGTATATATTTTTCTGTCCCAGGAACCACAGATCTCAATAACAAATCTGTGTGATGCATTTTAAAGTAAAAGAAAGGATGCTTAAAGAAAGAACATAGTTACTGCCCCTCATTTACCCCTTCTCAGTTTTGAAGCAGAGCAGCCTGTTTGTGAGACACAGCCCATGTTCAGATGAATAAGCTATTTTTGATCTCCTCAGCTATAATAACTACTCCCATATTGGCTATAGGACAGGAGTAGCCATTACTGGTTAGGTGAATGTTTCTCTCTTCACCTTTCTGTCAATCTGCACCCCAGAGAAAAGGTAAAAGAGCTTGAGAATGCTTTACTGGTGTTTCACAGCAAACCTCCTCTGACTATTTCCTAACAAACTGGGCTGCAATGCTGTAGAAGAAAGGTATTGTAAACTATGACAAAGGGAAAAGTGACATCTCTGACCAGGTTGTTGTGCAACTGCAGTCAGCACAGCAGTGACTAAGAAAACCAGTCTATTAAGTAGACTTTGCTGGTTTGACCACAGTACCCTGATTATGTGTTCTCTGGGGCATAAAGGTGCATCCTGATGGCTTGCTGCATTAACAGAGCTTACTCATAGCTATTAAAAAACCCCAAATCCAACTGGCAAAAATATCCTAACCTCTTTGTTTTATGCCATGCAAATGTGGTCAGGCACTTGGCATCTGCATAGATAGCTGCATCCCATAATTTCAGGTGAGATACTGCAACTAGTTTTGTCAAGAATTAATATTTAGTGTTGTTCAGCACAGGATGCTGCATCTATGAAGGAGCACTAGTTCCTCATTTTCACCCCTTTAACACAGTTTAGTATTTATTTAGCTCAGAAATAGCTTTAGGACTTGTGTCCCTGACCTGACACAAGTGCCACAGACACAGTAGGTTTTGATCTTTATAGGAAAAATATATTTACACCCATTTCTAATTCCTTCAAAGACTTATCACAATCTGCAATTAAAACGAATTGCATTAAAAAAATAGAAAGTACGAAGAGTATCATCTTCCAATAATTAGAAATACATTAGGTAGAACCAAATTATTTTGGTGCAAAAAAATGTCAAAATGGCCTCAGGAAATCAATCAGGGTTCTCATAGTCAATGAAAGCAAATGACATACAAGAATGTGGGAAGACTGACATGTTGCTTGCTTCAGATTCAGGAGACCACTTTGAAGTATCTGCAGGTTAATTTCCAGGAGTACAGAACATCAGCAGAGGCTCTCTTATTTCAGTTTTCTTACATTCATGATGAACATACTTGAGCAAGCCAAAGGCTGAGCGAGCCAAAGCTGAGGCATTCCAAGTAGCTGCCATCTCTGAAACAAATAAGTAACTTGAAAAACTAGGAAAGGCTAGTTTTGTAGTAAGTAATGGTAAACCTATGGTAATGTAGTTTCATTACTAAAACATATGTCTTTATTTTAAAAATATTATGCACTCTGGGCCTAACTTGTTACTGAGCACTTTACCAGGCATGGATAAGTTTTAGTATCCACAGCTGTGCACAGAGTCTGAGCATGTGATTCATCAGGCCAAAGGCAGGTTTTTTCAGCTAAAGTAATAGTCTGCACAATTTCTACAGTCATAGGAGAGAAGTTAGCTTAAGCCTGTATTGATGTCTGAAATATATCTTCTAAATCATACTCTAAAATCACTGTTTACTTCTACTGAATATTAAAGTTACTTCCCAGGGAATTCCTGAGGTGATGATTTCTACAAAGTCGACTTTTAACTTTAGTTGAGGTAAAATTCAACCTTTATTATAGTTTCTACTTTAAATTTCCCCTCTTTTAATTATAAAATTCATGGTGTTCTATGAAAACTAGTTTGCTTGCTTCCTGATGGTTGGAACTACATGAAAAAACACTAAGCAAGAGGAAAAAAGAAAAAAAAAAAGATGTAATCTTGGTGAAAAAAAAATTAAAAACCCAAGCCTGACAGCAGGATGTAATCACTTCTTTCCAAAGTACACGAGGCAACGATGAGGAAAGTACTAAAAATCAGAGGAAAATTAGCAGGCCAGATGGCTGGTGAAACAGTGACAAAATGACAGGAAAATGAAAAACCTAATAAAAATGAGCAAGTGACTATAGGAAGTGCATGCAAGGCATTAGAAATTAAATCATAAAGAACCAGAAAAAGTAAAGAGCATTATTGGAGGATACAGGAGACAGAAAACAAGAAAACTTTGTATAGGGTAAGATCCAAGAGATGTGACATGTAGCAACAGATGTTTCCCTGTGGCAAACTGATGAAAAGCCACATGAGTAGGGTGAAAAGGTACTAAATATATATCTTGCTCACATCACTGGTATGTGATTTTTAGGCTTGTTTTGTAAGAGGGATTAAGGACTCCAAGAGACAAAGAGAAAAAATAGTGTGAACTACTGTAAATAGTAACAGTGTTAGTGATGATAACAGTATTACAGCCCTGCCGTGACTTTCATTGTAGACTTCAAAGCACAATAGATGCATTAATTAACCCTTATGTGATGTCTCTGAGGTGAGGTTTTACAGGCTGCTTTCAGATAAACAGACTGAGCATCTAAAATTTGACATAAACAAAATTATACCACAAATAATATAAAAGAAAGAAATAACTTCATTAAAAAAAAAAAAAAAAATCTGATGCTCAGTACCTAGTCTAGCTAAACAGAAATTCTTGTAAAATTCTACAGTTTTTTCAAATGGCTACAAAACCTGTTTGCAAAAGGATGATTTGCATTGTCACCAAAGTCAAAAAGGACTTTCACTTGTCTGTAGTGCAATGGAATACAAAGATACTGATGCATCTGACATACAATTTGGGCAACTGGGTTAAAGCTGTTCGAGTGTGAAATAGTGAAATGATACATTGCAAAGGGCATTTATTATGAATTTAGCATTTTGTCACAACAGTAGTACTTCAGTCACACATTTTGTTCTCTATTGGATGAGATCTCATTATAAAACATGCTAAATGTGTACATTAAGTGAATTTTAATATAGGACTTAAACTGAATTCAGAATAGAATATGAATCTGAGACATGACTGCTCACCAAATAGGAGGAGATTAAAAGACCACACAAACACAAACCCATCAAAACCCAACTCAAAACTTTCTTGCTAATAAAAGAACAGTGCTTTAGGATGTAATTTCTCTTTTCAATCTGTTACACAGCCTAAAAGAAAAAGAATTCTGTTTCAACCCATGACTGGAATCTTTATTCAGTCTTACACCAAAATATTCTTACTTTACATCTGTAGACCTGTGAAATCCATGCAGACTCAATAATCCTTATCTTAAAGAAAATTATCTCATTATTTAATTGTAAACAGTTCTGAATATCTGCAAATAACAGAGAAACAATGTACTCAGTATATGAAAATACAGTGTATAAAAAATAATGTGCCATCATCACCAGACATAAAGATTCTGCAGATAATCAAGTTGTCATTTGTTGGGTTTTTTTCTTTTGTGTTATAGCTTTGAAATATGTGTATCATAATAAATACAACTAAAAATGCCTACCTGTCCAGGTGAAGAAAACAGAAAAGAATTATTTTGTGGCCAGTACACAGGTGAACTCTAAGGTATGACTTTAAGGTTTGGTTCAAGATGGGGCTTTTGAGAAGCACGTAGCAGAGAGGCATTCAGCTGTCACATTGCCCCCTCAGAAGGACAAATTCAGCACCTCAGTGCAGAACACAACCTGAATGTGCCAATGGGAGGGGTCTTATTAGCAGTCAAATTGGAGCATACCAATGGTGGTTTAGGGCACTTTCCAAACACAGTTTATTCAAATTGAGGAGAGGTTTTATAGGAAATGTTTCAAGACTATACACGTGATTTCATTTTCTTAAGTTTTGTGGTTATTTTGGGGGGTTTTCAGATCAGTCAAGGTATACACTTTTCTGGGCTTTTGTCCAAAATTTCTCAATTATCCCCACTTTCTCTGCTTTTATTCCCTGTCTGTATCTGTTTTGGAGCATATGACCTTAATCTATTCTGAATGAAATTAAGGAAAAAAATTAATTCCCAGGGCATCCCTGTTTTTCCTAAGAACATTCCCTCTGTGGAAACAGAACAAAGTCCCAAGGAGGATCCAGGGACATTCACTGAAGCTTCCAGGTCCTCTGCATCACCCGCTGTCTTCTAAATGTCAGTCTTTTGAGTACTGTCTGCTAGGTTTGCATTTCTACTGTGGGCAAAGCAGGAACTAAACTTGCTTAATTCTTTCTTTGATTCAGTGATATGACATCTGCAAATATTTTGTTGAAAACATAGGTCTATAATTTACACAAAATAAAATTATAGATGGAAGTATTTTCAAAATAAAAACAGCAAAGTGTCACTGTTTATGGCTATGACAAAGAACAATTGTTAGTTCTCTGATTCTTAGAGAGGAAAATATTGTATTTGAACTAAGAACATTTGTGTTTATTTTCCAGTTGAATAGGTATGCAAGTGAAATGGACACCAACATGATTCTTATGTCATTTAGGGTCACAAAATAGAAATACCCAATTGCAAGAAGCAAATTGGCCACAGTTCTTACACTTAGGCTTATAATACCTACAAATCAACTGTGCCTTTCCCCAGGCCTTTCAATTTAATTATACTACCTAAAGAGCAACTTTTGGAACACCTTATCAAAGAGAGAAAGTCCAATCATATCAATAAATAAAAATAAGAAAGATCTATTTGAGGCACACTTACACAACAGAACAAATAGGAACATTAGTGTATGAAGACTAAGCGAATTTACTCTTTCTCCTTGAGAAAAGGGGATTAGAGATTTTTCCAAATGTGTATAGTATCAGAACATATTTGATAAATCTCATTGTTGTTGTTTACTCCATTCACTCTCTGTTCCACTGAGATGTGGTTGATGTATGAATTGGCATTCTACCCCATCCCTTTAAGTTCTACATAGAATCAGTTTTGAAATTATTAAATAATAATAAGAGTTATACATGTGGCAGCTTGAAATGTTGTACAAAATGACATCAAGAGGTGTTTTCAGAATGAGGTGTCAGAAATAGAAAGAACTAGAGGAGAAATAATGGGATAAATAATCACCTAATGAGAAAGAAAACCTCACAAAGATTAAAGTGAATACTGGCCTTCAACAGCTGCAAGTAGCTCATGCAACTGAAATTAAAGAAACAATTCTAATGTACAGATGTGTCCTGGGGAAAATGCTTAATATAACCCATGATAAATAAATAGAACAATTTTATATGAATGAAAAATTTACCCAATAGAATTGTTTTGGTAAAAGAGAAGTGCCTTTGCAGATTATACAGCACCCTTCTGTAAAATACATGAACAATTGGAATCAAACAGATTTTTGAAAGTGAAAGAAAGAAAATGCACCTAGTGTCGGTAATAGTCAGCAAGATTAAATGAGAAGGGCTGGAAAGAAGCCAGAGGAGACTGACAACTGGCAAGTGGTAAGAATAGGTATGACTTCCTGTGGAACATCGCATCAGGAACTTGGATGATCACAGCCCCCTCAGATCTTGGTAAATTTACATCTTCCAGAAAGTCAGCTGGATTTAACAGCATGGCAACATCCTGCACAGTTGGGGGCAACAAAAAGAAATTTGAAGCTGGTATTCCTTTCCTGCTGGGTTTTTATATCTCCAGTTGAGAGGCAGCAGGCAGCCCCAGCAGAGTACCTTTATGTGTGTACTTGTTTCATGTCAAAATAGGGAACAAACTGTTGGAGTAGTGCAGCAACAGAGAGGAAGCTTGAGGTTTTCTGAAGGAGGCTTACCAGCTGCACACATAAAAATGTTCTGCTGGGAAAACACAGAGCTAATATTCCAAGGACATTTGTGGGGAAACAGAAACAATATAATGAGCAAAGAATGGGCAAAACAAGTAGATAATGAGTTGATACTACCATAGTCATTACAAGAGAGTTGAGACTCTACATGAAAAGCTGGGGAGAAGATAAATAAGGACATGCCATCAGGGACAAATCAAAAGCTTAATGGTCTATAGGACGTTGAAAGTTTATTTCTAAAAGGGCATATTGGGCAATTATAGACCCGTCAACTAAGTAGGAAGGAAGAAACCAACATGAAACATTATCCATCTGAGAGCAAAAGATGACACATTTATTTTTCTGCCATTGCAGCCAGAAATTTTTCAGCTAATTGAAAAAAAAACTTGAATTGCTTTCTGATTTGTTGATTGCTTTTGTGTGCTTGTTTAAGTTCATTTTTAATAAGATTTTATTTCTACTTATTTTAGAATTTCCTAATACAATATGCCTATAGATTCAGGAAGTACTTGGATATATTCCAAGAAATACTTGTTCATCATATCTGAAACAAGCAGCAACTTATGATACTGCATCCTTCCAAATTGAGCTTTATCTTCTCCTTATGGCATTTTCCTTCTTGGAAGTTCTAAAAGAAAATTATTTCCAACAAAAGGCTGACATTTAAATGATAAACAAGACAGTTTACATAGTCAGATATTTATGTAATTTTATGAAACCGTACGGTTAGAGACAGGCCTGTTGTAAGGAATGGTAGCTTCATCAAGATAGTTGCTTATTGCATTCAATTGAACTAAAAAAGAAAAAAATTCATACCATTTTCAGAACATAAAATTTTGCAATAAGGTTGACTAGACCTGCTTTTTTTCCTTCTGTTTTCATGGCTGAAAATTTCAAGCACAGAGAAAAATATGAAGTTGGTTGAAGTTACGCCTTCCATTGTCATTGTTCCACCTCGAACATTCACTGCTAGTATTTTTTAATATTTGTAAGTTAGATTGTTTCTTGAGTGAAATACTTACCAAAAAGAGTCAATCTTACAGGCATATGTGAGGACAAGAGCATTGCAACTCAGAGTACGGAATGGACTTTGAAAAGACTCTCCTATAAGACATATTTTACATCTAATATCTACACTACACTTTAAAAAGTAGGTGTGAACAGCAATTAAATCATCAAGACCAGGAAAATG
This sequence comes from Muscicapa striata striata, assembly GCA_030060385.1. Lineage (NCBI taxonomy): Eukaryota > Metazoa > Chordata > Aves > Passeriformes > Muscicapidae > Muscicapa > Muscicapa striata. The sequence continues at coordinate 3,961,727 of JAREIS010000075.1, read as the reverse complement.
CAAGAGGTGAAGCTCATGTAATAATTAATTCAGTAGGCCCAGGAAGAAGGAGACAGGGCTATGACTGAACTTAGCATTGCCAGAAATAGGAAAGAGTATCTTTTCCTGTGTTAGAGATGGTACAGTCAAAATGTCAACAGATGAGAAAAAACATATAGTAGCAGAACAAAACCAGTATTGAGACACAAAACCAGAATAGATAATATAAATCAAAACCTGATATTTAAAAAATACAAGAGATCACTCCATCGTCTTTTCCTGACTAATTTCACAAATTTTAAAATTAATATTTCAATTGATTTATTCTTCCACTTTTCTTGCTGCTTCTGCTTTTTAATAACAGCTCCACAAGTAATAATAATTATTTATATTTAATTTGAATTTGCAATGAGATTTTAATGACATTAAAACTAATAATTAAGATACAAGATTAAATTTTTTCTAGTAAGCTACAAAGACAACTATTTCTTATATAAGAAAAAATCATTAGGGGAGAAATGTTGCTAGTCTGATGTGGTGGGTCTACCCTGTCTAGACACCCAGTGCCCACCAAAGCCACTCTATCACTTCCTTTAAAAGCTGGAGAGGGGAAAAAGCACAATGAAAGGCTCATGAGTCAAGTTAAGGACAAGTCCTAAGAGAAGTCACTCACTCGTTACTCTCATGGGCAAAACAGACTCGATGTGGGAAGATTAATGTAATTTATTACTGATCAAGTCAGAGTAGGATAGTGAGAAAATAAAACAAATTTTAAAAAATCTTAAAATACCTACCTCCTTCTTACTCCTCTCTTCTTCTGAGGCTTAACTTCATGCTTCAATTTTTTATCTCTTTTTCCCTAGGGGTGTAGGTGAATGGGAAGTTTTGGTCAGCTCATAACACATCTCCATCCTGGTTTCTTCCTCAGTGGGTGAACTCCTCACACTCTTCCAGTGCTCCAGCAGGAGACAATCCTCTAAAACTTCTGTGAGTCCTCCTCACAAGCTGCTTCTCTTCATGAGCAGCTCCAGCATAGGTCCCTCTCACAGGCTGCAGTCTTCCAGAAACAGACTGTGCCAGCATGGGCTTCCCATGGGGTCATTGCCTCCTTCAGGCAGCCCCCTCCTCTGGGACGGGATCCTCCATGGGCTGCAGGTGGATTTCTGCAACTCCATGGACCTCCATGGCCTGCAGGGACACAGGTTCTTCACCATGTTCTGCACCATGGGCTGCAGGGGAATCTCTCTGCTCTCTGGAGCAGCTCCTGCCTCTCCTTCTACGGTGACCTTGGTGTCTGACACATTACTCCCCTTACTGGTCTCTCTGGCTACAATTATGCAGTTTTATTTTATGCCCAGTTCTTTTATATGTCATCCCAGAGGCATTACTCACACCTTGGCCAGCAGCACGTCCATCTTGGAGCGCACTGGCATGGGCTCTGCCAGATATGAGCAAAGCTTCTGTGAGCTTCTCACAGGAAATCCCTGTAATGCCTTCATTACCAAAACCTTGTCACACAAACCCATTATTTCTAATTATAACATACTTAATTTGTATTTTGTCATTAAACAAATTTTTCCACATCTTCTTAATTTTCTTGCTACCATCAAGAAATCAAAGTGCATTGCTTCATGCACATCACTTGCATTTAGAAACACCAGAAATGACTAGATGTGATATATTTTGATTTAAAAAAATGCAACGACCCAATGTATTTTTGTCTTTCTCCAAAAAGCCCTGCCATTTGGTTGAGCTTACCAGATTCCTGTGTCTATACATTCCCATTCTAATGTAACAAGAAAAATCTCAAACGTTGTGAGACCTTGAGCACTCTTCACTCGAGTTGTGTGAATTTAGTAAGAAACTGAATCCATAAGTTCATCTTAGGTGTATATAACTGGAAAAACATATTAAAAATGCACAGTGGATGTTGCTACTTTCCAACTTCCTTGTTTTGGACTTCTGTTCTGAAAAATTACCATAGGCATCACTTAAATTACACCACAAACTAGAAACCTTGCTCTATCAGCTTAAATTCAACTATTTGCATGAAAGTTCATTAATTCACGTTTTAGTAAGTTTCACCGGTATTCAGCTTCTCTGAGTCTGGGAAGTAGCACTGTCTGCATTGCACTTTATTGTGTGCTTGTCTTCAAAGCTGTGCTTAATTCAAACTCCTGTGGTAAGGATCAGAGCCTGTGTGGCAACATGCTTCCTGATCAGGTCTGCCACTTCAGCAGGACTTCAGCTATACAAACAACAATGTTTTCTTACCTCTAAAGGTGGAGACAAAAGCAAAAATTATGTTTAAAGGAAAATATGAGCAGGCATTCTACCTATCAGCAGGTGTTTGGAAACAGCGGGACTCTCACATTTATTTTGGATAATTCCCATAATTACCACCCCTGTACTTGCTGTAACGATGTCACAGCAGGTGGCAATTTGTGCATCTTAGTGCTGCTATGCTCCTTGTTGAAGTACCATTTCAGCATAACATCCACCTACCACAAGTCTCAACTTTCTTGTATAAACAGCTTTTCTGTCTTACTTTCAGCACAAAAGTAATAATTTAGTTAGAATTATTTACCTAATATAAATTCTAACAATATTTGAACCCATATAACATTTCTTTTGCATTCCTATGCAAACCATCCTCAATTACATTTAACAAAATTTCATTGCAGTTTGTTCTATGACTGCATTTCTTCTTCCTCTCAGAAACATACATTTGCACTGAATTTAATGCTTCATGAAAGTTGCTGATGTGAAAGTCTTTGAACCTGAAGCTCTTCCTTTCCCACAGAAAAGATTCTTTACTGTGTAGAGATATTTCCAGCTCTCATGTTTTCTATACCTTTAAACCCTTCATGCTTCATCAGGGATTTAAATATATATATATATATATATAGGGGATTGAGTTAATTTCAAACAACAGAAGAATCTCAAATTATTAATGAATCACTGTTAGTCTAAAGTGCATGCCATTTGAAGAAATACCAATGATTGCTTTTGGCTTGTTAATTGAAGTATTTTAAAACAGTATTCTTCTTCAGCTATGATAAACACTACCTTAGTGGTACTTTAGAGCTTCTCCAGGAAAATCTATAGTAGTAATATAGAAAAACAGAGAAATAATTTTTCCCTTAATGCTAGCTGTTATAAAATAAACAAATGAATTGAGGAAACAGATAAAACCACTTTTTTTTTTAAATCTCCTTCTTATAATCATATGAAATATATAGTATTTTCTGTTTCTCTTGCCTAGATTAAGAACTCTACATATGCATGTTTTATCTAAAATATTAATTTTTTAAATCTTGAATTTTTGTTAGAAATTCTGGTAGGACATACTTTGTCATGCCAGTGGCACTCTTCTTTATTTGTTCGATGAAGAGGTGTAATAATATATCTATTTTTCTTTTTTTAAGGCTATGTGTATTTTTACTCCTAGGAAATACTGAAGAAAGATGGACAGAAATAAATGTGAGAAATTAACAGAGAGCCATATTTATTAGCAATTAATTAAAATACACACAACTGATCAAATATGAAAGTGAGTTCCAAATGTAAAATGTTGTAGAAAATCAACTACCTTTTTCATATCTTTATTTTTATTTTTCACTTTGGTTGTAATTTAATTAAAGAATATCACATGTTTAAAGATCTTTTATCACAGACAAAATATTCCTGAAAATTAGAAATTAGGATGAAGCCTAAATGATGAAATATATGTAGAAGTGACAAATTAATAGTAAAAGCAGATGCTAATATACTTGTGTTGTTTCATTTAATCTCTACATCTCACATTTAATTATACCAGTGTAAAAAACCCACATCTCAATCCTTTTTAACACTTGCAGCAATATACATCATCCTTTCCTTTTTTGTTTTAAATATCTGTAGGCCATTTTTTAATAATATTAAATATTCAAGATTATATTTTAAATCTGGTTATCCTTTCTGTGCTTATAGAGTAATTGCTGCATAATTTCATCTAAATGCCAATGTACATGTTGTTTGGATAGTCTAATATATCATGGTACCTCTCTAGGAAGTACTCAGGGCCATAAATTAACTCTGATTTCCACTGTGTTCTATAATTACCAATTACTGGAGAGCTGAATGTTTACAAACAGAGCTACACATTTTCACAGTGACATATTTAACAAAATCTTTGAAATTTCATAGGTAATAGCAATGTAATGAACATTGTGAGGCAAGGGTGTTTCAAGGACATAAAGTACCTTGTAATCTGCAATTCCTTGATAGTATTTGAAAGTAGAGAACTGATTGCACCACCTATAAAACCTATGTGTTTTAATTAGGATGCAATCACAACTAACAAATATAAGTGTATTAAAATAGTGTTACCAGCAGCATGTGTTTTGTAATGCTGCAATAGCACAGCCAGACACTATGCATATGCATTTTGTGTAAACATGGCATTGTTGTGACCACCCATGGGGCTAAGGAGGATTGGTGGAGCTCAAGGGAGAGGAGCCAAGAATCTGCAAGATGAAGAACAAAACAAGCAGAAGAGACTGCCAATAGGCAGGACCTCCTGCCAAACACCCCAGAATTTGACAAATCAAAAGCAGTATAAGCCCTGTTTGGTGAGAAAAGGGATAGCAAGAAAGCTAAAACACCAACAGTGATGAGGAAAGATGAAGAAGACAGGAGTCTCCTCTATGATTTGTCTCACCAAAGGGCTGTAAAGGCTGGTCACCATGACCTTGGTAGCTCAGAATCACCAAGGAACATGGCAGTCATTTGGGAACTACAAGACATCACCTCCAGGACAGAGTGTGCTCACCACTAACTTCAGACACAGCTGCTAACTTACGTGAGTTCATAGTGGTAATGGTTATTAATGTGTAGGAGAAAACCATTAGCATGCAGTAAGTTGGTAATGTATGAATGAATCTATTAAAGTTCTGCTCCTGAAGTTTGAAAGCAGCTTGATTTATCAGTCTTCTAAACACTCCTGTCAGAACAATCTCTAATCTCCTAACTGAAGTGCATGAACATATATTTAGTTGTAACATTATATAAACATTTGTAATATATTATTGTTTGTGCTGTCACAAGAAGAAACATAAACCGTGTAGAAGAAGGCCCTCTAAAGCATAGATACAGCTCTTCCATTGTAAATAAAAACTTTTCTCTAAGGTTTTTTCAAGTCAAAAAGAACTTAACAGAAATTGGTAATATTTTCTTTTACAAAATGAAATTTGTGTTGAGGTTTCTAAGATAATTCTTGAGTCCCTCTCACATTCATAAACAGAGATAATTCATGCTTCATATTGTTGCTGATGAAGGAGAAATGGTCTTGCTATGAGTAACTTGAAGATATAAGGTTCTTTTTGTGCCAATTTTGAGAACTAATCTATTATCCATATCAACTGGATAATCTTCAAATTTATCTCTGGTACCTCTGTCTATGCTCATGCTTGCCTCAGTTCTATGACACTCAAATCAGGAAATAAAGTGTAGGTCTTAAGTTTGTTTAAAGAAAAAAAGGGAAAAAGACTCAGAGTTTTGCTTTACTACTTCTGTGTAGTCATCCCAATTAAATCTTTAGAATTTTTAGAATAAAGAATATAATTAGAATTTTCCAAGTAAACTAACAATTAATTGAATAATAAATTACAGGCATCCTCGTAAGAACAAAAGTAATGGCAACTGTTCTTTCTGGATTTGTATACGTATAAATGCCTTGTAAATTTCAAAATTGAAAATTTACTTTTGCATGATGTGTTACAAACATTTGCATCATTATCACTGGGAAAACAACAAGACAAACTTGTAAAGGAATAATGCATTCACCTTCTTTTTTCATTTTTGAAGAGCAATCCAATGTGTTTTTCTGAAAAGATGGAGACTGATGGGAAAGCTCTATTGATCCACCTCCATCTCCTGCTCTGAGATAAATAATGCCTAAAGCAAAAGGTCTTCAAAGAGACACATTGATTTGAAGACAATTTAAATGGGAAGGACATGTGTGCGCAGGGAAGAATTCCTCTACAAGAACCAAATGCAGACTATCAAATTTAACACTTTAAAAAGACATTAAAAAGAAATTATGCTGTATAATGGTTACTAAAGTAGTCTTTTCATAGCCACCCAGTTTCATAGAGCTATATGGTGCCCAAAGGCAGTCCCTAGTATTCAGAGGAAAGAAGTAAATTTCTAGAGACTGAGCCAAGATTTTGCATCTTACAAAACTGGACAGTATCTATCTTTAACTTTGCCTTGTAAATTTATGAGCCACACTGGAAAATTGCCAGAAAACTAAAAACAGTAAAAGTCAAACACATGCCCCCAAAAGGACTTCCTTCCCTTCTCTTCATTGCACTGCTTACATAAAGATGTAATTAGGCAATTTTCATTAGAACACAGGAGAAGCAAAGATCTGGACTTTTTTTCCCCCTTGAGCAGCTCTCACAAAGAACAGTTTTTACAAGCCATGGAATAAACTCCTGGCCAGTGTGAATAAATTTGAAAAGAGCATACAAGAACCTGTGAGATAGTCTGTCAGCTTGGAAACTAGTTCTTTTCATGATGAATCTTCAGAACTAGTGAGGAAATTGCTGTCAAGTTTGTCAGGGAGCAGCATCTGATAATCTTACAGAAATTATATAAATACATAGAATGTAAACTATAAATAATTGTATTTTTGTAGAACTTCTTTTAGGAATTAATTTTTTCTATTGATTTAATGTTTATCTATCATCAGCTAATATTTTGTTTCCATTTCTGATTATTGCCAGGTAAATTAAATGTTCATTACATTTCTCAGACTCTTAGTATTCTGTTAAAATTTCATTTCTCTGATTTGTATGTACGTTATTAACAGACAAATTCACTTGACTCTCATGGCACACTATTGTAAATGAGCATACAGCACGCAAAACAAGTGAAAGGCAAGCCTGTAACCTAATCCATGAATCATGAGGGAAAACATGGGGTAATCTGCATCTTCTCAGATACTCATTTTCACTGTGTGAGAAGTAAGAACACAGTAGACTAAATGAGAACAAGGCTCATTCTATGTAGACAGAACTAATTTAATATACCTTTGGTATTTAAGGAAACATGATTAACAAAGAAAACTAAGGATGATATTTATATATTCATGCATTCTTTTTAAATAATGCAATTCTGAAGTGCTGAAGGGTTTTTTCATGTTACTTTGAGTAGAATATCAGCTGTGACTGGCTATTCTTTTAACTTTTTGTAACATTTATTAGCTTGCATCCTTTGTGATTTCTGTACTCAGAAAAAATAATGTCCTTGTCAGCACCTTTAGAAGACATTAATACAACAGAAAGAAATGCATTTCCTGTATTCATTGTGAATGAACCAGAATAACAAGTTCAAGCTCTGTAAGTGCTCTTTAATAAACTTGTCACTGCTAGAAGCAAAGCAAATACATTCCAAATAATCCAGTAATGATCACTTATGCACTTATAGTTTTAAACCAGATAATTTTTAATTTATGGCCAGAATTAGGTAACTTTCAAGTTCCTAGCTATCACAGTGTACACTCTCAAAAGTGCATGAGAATTCTTGGTGATCGCAGGACATTGGTTTTTAAAGTCCTGGTTGATTGGTTTTCCTGTCTATGATAAAGCTGAAACATTTCCATCTCTCATTACTAGTTTCTTGACCTGGTAATTTTTTTTTTTAAATTTTAGATCACATATCTGAGCTAGTTTCTTTTGTGAGTCTTAGTCCTAGACTAGCCACACATCACGAAATCTGATAAGGTGCATCTCAGGGTCCTGTGCCCAGCCAGTCTCCAAAAAAATTGAAAGTTCATGGCCACCTTACAAAGTCCTGCTCACTGAAAAAAAGGGAAATTTCACTCCCATTTTTAAAATGGGGAGAAAAGAAAGACCCAGGGAGCTGCAGACTGGTAAGCCTCAGCTCTGTGTCTGGGAAGATAATGGAGCAGATCCTCATGGAGACAATGTTAAGGCCTATTCAAGAAAAGGAGGTGACCCAAGACAGCCAGCATGACTTCACAAAGGGAAAATTATTCCTGACCAATCCAGTAGCTTTCTATGATAAAGTGACAGCAGTGGTCAACAAGGGAAGATCACCTGATGTCATCTACCTGAGTTTTGTAAGCCCTCCAAGATGATCCCACATGGCATCCTTATCTGCAAATTGGAGACACATGAATTTCAAGAGTGGACTATTCAGTGGATAGGGAACTGTGTGGATGGACATAGCCAGAGAGTTTTGGTCAATGGTCCAGGTGAAGGCTAGTGATGAGTGGTGTCACCCAGGGCTCTGTCCTGGGACTGGTGCTCCTCAATATCTTCATAAGCAAAACAGACAATGGGATCAAGTGCACCCTCAGGAGGTTTGCTGATGGCACCAAGCTGAGTGATGCACTTGGCACAATAGAAGGATGGGATACCAGCCAGGGGCATCTGGACAAGCTTGACAAGTGGACATCATGGAGTTCAGCAAGTGCAAAGTGCTGCCCATAAGGTGCCAGACATGAGTAAAAACTGGGAGAAAAACTCATTGAAAGGACTGCTGAAAAGAAGGATTTTGGATTTTGATTTTTCATGGATAAAAAAGCTGGACAAGAGCCAGACATTTGTGCTTGCAGCCCAGAAAGCCAACTGCATCTTGGGCCTGACCAAAAGCAGCTTGGATAGCGGGTCGAGGAAGGTAATTCTGCCCCTCAGTCTGTTCTAGTGGGACTCCAACTAGAGAACTGAAGCCAAGCCTGGGCTCCTCCAACACAAGAAAGATGTGGACTTGTTGGAGGGCCCAGAGAGAGAGCACAAAAATTATTGGGGTGCTGGAGCACTTCTCCTGTGAAGACAGGATGAGACAGCTGGAGTTGTTCAGCCTGGAGAAGGCTCCATGTAGACCACAGGGGGCATTGATCAACCCAAGTGTAGTGGAAGGTGTCCCTGCCTATGGCAAGGATGTTGAAACTAGATGACCTTTATAGTCCCTTCAAACCCAAAATGCTCTATGATTATGTGATTCTAAAATGAGTTTTCTGGAGCACATGTTTTGTAAAACATATTGCCTCTCCCTTTCCCACCCCTCCCCACCATGTCAGGTAGGAAAATTTAATCTTGCTCTATTGGATTCTGGGGGGTTTCTAGCAACTAAAAATTGAATCCAGCTTTAAAACCAAAATTTTTATTTTTGAGAAATATCTTTCCCTAACAGACTCTGACTTGAAGGAGTTATAGATTCTTTTAACTGGATGTAATTTCTTTTAAGAGTGCTTTTTGAAGCTTTATTACCTGCAAAATAAAAAACTGGAAATACAATGTAAAACAGACTAATTCTTTGAAAAATTTATGCTGAGAGACTGCTTTCCACCCCCTCCCCCCTTTGTTTTGCTTTCAGGAAACTGAAACACTGTAGTTGTGAAAATGGTATACCCAGCTAGGGCAAAACACTCATTAGAAAACTTATGGAAACCATATTTTTGTCTTTAATGTTAAAAGCAGCTTCCATCTTCCTGGAATTTTTTAAACAGACAATTTAGGCATAAGTTTACAATTATTCATAACATGTTGATTTTTTTCTCAATTATAGTTTGGTATTGTGCAACCATTTAAAAGTCCCATTGCATTAGTGATGCTAAAGAGTGAACAGAGTTTGGAAAGAGAGATCACATAGGCAACTCACAGTCATGTTAATGCCAAGTTCTAATGCATGGAAGTACTAGAAAAAGTTTCAGCACATTGCTTAATGATAAGCTTGTACCCTGCTGCTTCTAGTGTTCAATTATTTTTTTCAAACTCAAAAATCGTAGCAGGATTCCACTGGATGTGTTGTAACTAGACTACTTATGTTGTGTCAGCTTAAAAAAAAAGAGAGAAATTGAAGAAAAAGAGGAGAATCCTAGATCACTGTCAGCTGCAACAATATCATAACAGAAGGTTTTGCACTTTCAATAAGATATTTAAATGCAAGTATTAATACAGAAAATGAGACCCACAAAGACTCCTTTTTGGCCAGTCCTTCTGGAAATGCTTGAACTGCAAAATCAGTTGGTTTCAATTACCACCTTTGTGAGGAAGAAAACAGGCCAGAAAAATTGTCATTAACTTAATATTTCCCAAGGAAGTGAATGATGCAAATAGTGCCTTGTCCAGATCAAAGCTGAAAATAAAGGCAAGCTCTGCTGCTGCTAAGAATAAAGCCCATTGACTGGATTTGGGGGTCTCAGCCTTCTGTACATGCATGCCTGTGTCTTTCCTGAAAGGGTAAAAAAGTTACAGAAGGGTACCCAAACCATATAGTATGTGTATGTGTTACCTTCAGTTACTGAGCCAAAAGACACTTGACAGTAAAAGTTCTTTACAAAGTCTCTGGCTGCCTAAATCTAATTATCAGAAAAGAAACGCTTTTCTATCCTTATCATGTTTAATGTTCCTCAGTGATACTGCAAGGCAGAAAGAAGCAACATTTTTTAAAAAATGTTTTGTGAAAATGTTTTTGCCAATTCACAGAGTTTCTTTACTTTTTTATCCTTTGTCTTTTGCATTATCTCATTTGATTAATGTCCTACTATGCAGTAATACGATATGTAAAGCCTTTGTTATGCATTTTATACATTGAAAAAAATTAAAGAATGGTGACAGGTATGATGATCTTGGTATAACCCAAGATTAAATTATGTAAATTAATTAAATTACTGAATTTCAGCAGCTGAACAATAAGTCCTTGCAATATAAACTGACTGTGAAACTTCTAAATTAAAAGTAGTGGAAGGAGAGAAAATATTTTTAAGGTTAATTATATTTAATGGGAATTGTCTGTGAGAATAAGCAACAAATATAAAAGTCACTAGGTTGTAGAAAGTTCAAGTGGGATTAGTTGCCATTAAAATGTCATCAGAAGTAGAGATACAGACTCCTATACTAGAGTCCTATACTTGGTGATAGAGAATGGTTTTCAAAGATTAAAATTTCAAATTTAGTCTTGATTCATATCCCATGTTAGTACTGAATTAGATCTATTTTGGCCTGTTTATTTTCTAATGTAATGACAACTAGATCTATGAATCCATTCACTCTGACAGAAAGAGAAATGCCAACCTCTGCTTGTCCACAGGCCTTGGGAATCTAGCAAGTGAAATGCATCTCAGAAGAATATCTGTGAGGCTTAAATCCACCAATTTATGTAGAGTTGATTATGAAACAGTGATGATCCAAGGCTATCCTTAAACTCACCACTGCCAGTTTGGTAAATCTGGCTAATGAACATAACTTTACACTTTGATATTCTTCTTGATTGGTTACAGTAAATTTAAATAAACATGTTTATTTATAAGGATGATAACAATCATTGCAGGCTTTCCTCAAAAGAAGGCATTGCATGATGGAGTAACTTTGAAGTTTTTTGGGTTTTTTCCCATTTCCTAAGTAATAACTTCTAAGTGAAAAAGTACAGATTTCTTGTAAAAACATCTTTTATTGAACATATGTTTTTCACTGATACTCTGCAGGGAATGTTTTTCTGAAAAGCAAACCAAACAGCCTTAGTGTAAATAGTTGGGAACACAAAATCAAAACTACCTAACTCTCCATTTTGCTACATAGATAAAATCCTCATAGGATGCTTATGAAGACAGTTCTAGAGCCGTAGATTTTGCTTTAGCTTTTTTATTTTGCCTGTAATATTGGTACTGTTTCATATAAAATTTCATTTTAAATATTTTAACCTATATGCTTGGTGATCCCAAACTGTAAACTATAAATCTAATTTCCTTCCATGCTTTATTTTTTGGTTCATACAGAACAGAAATTCTGTGGAGGACTGAAGTGCATGATCTCTGATAATTCCAACCTCTGAGCAATCTCTTCAAGGGAAATCATTTGGATGGAAAACACTAGGGCAAATAAGTCAGCCCCTTTAACTCTAATGATCCATATGCACTGATTCTATTCTTGGGAGTGCTACCACATTTACTTCATTAAACCCATAAAAATATATATCAGTATTTCCAGACCTGAACATTAAACAGCATTTCAACAATATGTTTGAGGTACCCTGCAGAAGTTTGAGATGAAAAGTATTTGAGACAAGCTGCAGTTCCTATCAACTGCAGCAATGGGACTTTTGGATATACAGCACACTTGGTCTCTGATAGATTCTGAAGTATGGAATTAGTAAGGTGATGATGGGTAAGAAAAGCAATGAAGAATTATTGTAAGATGTGGGTTACATGTCAAACACAATTAGACATTAGTAGCTGTGCCTTCTTTTATGTCTGCAGTATAGTGGAAACAATAGAGAAAGTTGGACACAGTACAAACAAGTGAAGGAGAAAATTATTTTGAATAATCTAAATAATAATTTCTCTAAATGAAGGACATAATGATAAAAAGATTGGGAACATTGGCGTTTTCAGCCTTTTAAAGTAATGCAAGCTTTTATAATTTCTAGTACCTTCTGATAATATTCTAGGTTCTTTTGCCTGCTCATGCAGATCATTTACTCAATAGCCTGGCTCTTCATCTTTGCTTTCACTCTGAACTGCCTTTATATATTAAGAAAAATTCATTTGGTCTACCTACTAGCCATAATTTTAGTGCATTTCCTTTCCTATCTTAAGACATCTAAAAAGTCCCTACAGCCTATTTAAACAGAATCACTCCCAGAGGTTGTTGCCCAAGCTTGTCTTTTATGATTTTCCCCTTTTATAACTCTCAGGTTCTAAGCAAAGTTTGACACAGACCAAAAGCACACACAAAGGGACTGGAGAAGGTGAAAAGGACAAATTTCAGAACAAAAGCAATTAAAAAGTGTGAAAATGAAAGTGACAAAGCAGTATGAAGACTCAAGTGATGAAGAGAAATTAAATATTCTGGCATGGGATTTACCAAACACACCTGGCAAAAATAGTGTTTGCCCTCTTCAAGGGTCATTTTCACAGATATTTTCCTTTTCTCCTACTCCTACTTTCACTTTAGGGCCTGTATTACAGACTTGTTAAAATGAATGATGACTGTTTATGAATGCCATGGTAAACACTTGAAAAAAAAAAGAAAAAATAAATATTCTTTCTGAGATAAATCATTTCTGGGCTGTGTCAACACAGGAAAAATAAGATTTTTTTTTTTCCCCCTTAATAGCCTATAGGTGGCAGAGGACTGTTCTTTCACACAGTCCCAGAAGATTATTTTGGACTTCAGATCCTACTTCCCCTACTTCCACAATAAGATTTTATCAATTTTGAAATCATCAGAAGTGCCTCTAAAAAAAAAAAAAAAGTGAGAAGAGGAGATATGAATTTGACCACAGGGCTACAAATGCATGATCATATTTCACACTGAATTTGGTGAAAAACGTTGAAAATTAATGATTTTATGACAATTACATAGGGGAGAAATGTGCAAAAAAACCACCCCTGTTTATTGTACCTAAAACTATCATTCTAAAGATAATCATAAAAATCAAATTATATCTGATGCCTGTGTTATCACAAAATCACTAGTTTAGTATATCAGAATTATTTACAATCATGTTGTTCTACCAATGATTTTTTATTTGCAATTTTGGATAAAATGTTGATAAAATCATATGTGTTATTCTGGATCTTCTTATTTTGATTTTATTTTTTATTGTGAAGATTATTTTTACATGTTAGAGTTCTAAATTACATTCAAATTCTTCATAATTATTGATATCTTAAGAAACAGAGATCCTCTCTTACATTTACTTACTACAGATTTTGTTTTACTTGAAGTAATTTTATTTCAAAAAGTACAAACCCAATGAAATGCAAGAAATTATTCATTTTAGAAAACCAGTGTTGTTGAATCAACTTATCCTACAATAACTCTTACTCATTATATACGATCACATAAATACAAGAACAAAAGAAAAAGATATTAGTCATTAAAATAGTTAATGTATTTCATATATAACTAATAGTTGGTCTCTTAAAAACCTATTCCATATTAAGTAACTAAGAGAAAATAGTAAAGCAAAAAAGTTGAGCAGAGTATTTTTATTTTTACTGAATGCAATACAAAAAAGATCATCTGAAGAAAAACAGATGAAATTTTTAGATATTAATTTTTATATTACAATGTTTATTGTGAAGATACAGTCAGAAAACTGGAGATGAGTTCACCTGTGTAGTGATCTGAGTTTAGATCTATTTAATCAAGGCTGGTCTGATAATTATAGAAAAGCTTAAATTGTGAGCGCTATCAGTCAGCCATAACTGAATGTAGTCACATTTATGGCAGGGATGAAAGTCCCAAAAAAATTTAGTTTAATTTTATTTCTTAAATTTAAAATAGGGTCAAATTGACACCTTTGTACACCCCAAAGAGCTTTTACCTCAATCTTCCACAGTCTTATACTTGAAGTGAGTGAAAATATGATAATTAATTTAGTTTTATAAACTCACTAATGAGGAGCTGAGCCCTCAGATCTTAAGTATGGTCATTCAAAGATTTTGAGCTGTGTTGCCTTTGAATTGCACTTTCCACTGACACTTCTGGAATGGTATAAGGTTCCCACAATGAGTTTTCATGGCATTTTTGTTTTATTGCATAACTTTGTTGTTAGGACTGTAGTTTCTGAGGTAGACAAGATGAAGAGAGCTCTTTTATGTTCTATCCTCATAGCTAAAGTGGTAAATACATTATTATTATTTGGAAAGCTTTGGTCTATTAACCATCATTGTATCTTTATGGATTTTTACAATTTTCTGTCTGTGTAAAATCTTGTGTATGCTGTGTAAAAGAAGACCTCATAAAATCACTGAATTAACTTTTTTGTCTTGCACAAATACAAAAAAACCCAACCAACCAACACAAAAAAAAATCCCAACCAAACTAAACCAAGTCTCAAAAGCCATACTCCACTTTAAAAATTCAGATTATACAATCATATATCAATTAACTCCACTATCAAAGATTCCAGTTTTCTGTAATACACTTGATATCTATGAAACTTTCAGTTTCTGCATTTAGAAAATCCATAGTCAGTATTAAAATTAATCATATTTTTATCATGCAAAATGATGTTGCTGCATTAATTCCTGAAACAAATCCCTTTGTATATAAATTTAGCAATATCATTTTAACCTGATTGAGTTAAGGACTACTGAGCATGTTTTAATATCTTTTTCTGAGGGTTTGTACTGGTCTTGCAGCATTGTTTTTGTTATATCAATACACATTTTCTGACATAGTAAAGGCATTTATTGACTGCAAATAAATAGAAAAAAAAAGTTGAATAATTACAGAGTTACTTGAGCCATAGCATGTCATAATTTTGAGATAAGTTATGTACATTTCATAATTGTAGTAAAAATACTCAAAATAGCTTCATAGATGGTTTGGCCTGTACTTAAATTAGAAACCTTTAAGACTGGAGAAACAATTCAGATCTTTCTTGACATTACAACTATTGATTCGTTTGTTTCATTTAAAGCAAATAATAGATTTTTTTTTATTATTATTCAAAAAAGGATGAGGAAATTTTCTAAACTGGTGAAACTGTTCTCATTTCATATGGAAGCTAAACTGTGGTTCTTGTGCAGTGAAATTGTGCCCAATTTTTCAAAATCCCATATTTTCTCTATTAAAATGCATTGTGAGTTTGCTACTGTTGCAAATGTGGAGAATTATGTCTATATGAAAAATACGTACCATTTCTCCTACAAAGGAGAAATATATAGTTTTGTATTTACCATTTGTCAGAAAAAAATTAACATGGAGATTAGTTGCACAGGAAATAAAAGACCTTTGAGATTGCCGTATGAAAATAGATCTTGGGAATCTAAACTTCCAACTACCCACAGCTCTTTTTAAAGCAAATGACAAGCACATCTAAAATTAGTATACTTGGCTTTCATTTTTAGTGTTCATAATTTGTGTCTGTGTACAGCCTCAAGGTCCTTCCTACTGTAAGAATATCTTTATATTAGGTTAATCAATCAAGACTTATTTGCCAAAATCCCCCCACAAACAGGCAGAAAAAACAACCCAAAAAAAAAAAACCTGCAAAAAAAATCAACAACCAAGGAGGTGAAATTTCCATTTTCTCAGCTGGAATGCATAGTGCTCTGCCTTGGGGTGTGTGATAAACCAACTAAGTGCTTATGGATAAGGACTGCAGAGAGGACAGGTAAGAGTGACACTGCAGCCCCATTGACCTGCTCAGGAAGAACAAGTGGTTGAAGCCTTCTAGAGGCAGCTAAAAGCAGCTTTGTGTTTTCAGGTCCTTGTCCCTGTGGGGAACTTCAACCACCACATCTGCTGAAAGGGCAGCACAGCGTGATTTAAACCATCCAGGGGGGTTTTGAAACACATCAGAGACAACATCCTGATCCAAGTGATAGAAGGGCCAAATAAGAGAAGTGCTCTGGAGGAGTTTGGATGCTCACAAACAAGGAAGGGCTGCTGAAAATGTGAAGGTTGAAGGCAGACTTGACTACAGTGGCCATGAGTTAGTGGAGTTTAGGATCCTGAGAGGAAGGAGCAGGGCAAAAAGCAAGATCACAGCACTGGGCTTCAGAGGGTCAGATTTTGGTCTCTTCAACAATCTGCTCAGTAGATTCCCATGGGATAAGAACCTGGAGCACCCTTGGTGGAAGATAATCAGACCAGGAGATACTTAAGCCAAATTAACGTATCTAAGTCTACAGACTCTGAGAGGATGCACCCATGAGTCCTGAAGGAGCTGGAAAATGTCATTGTGAAGAAATTCTTGGCAATCCTTGAATGATCATGATTACTAGGAGAAGTGCCTGAAAATGGAGGAAAGAAAATGTCCCTCTGTCTTCAAGAAGAGTGAGAAGAAGCCTACCAGATTTATCTCAATGCCTAGGATAGTGATGGAACAACTAATCCCAGAAGAAAATTTCAACTAAATGAAATACCAGAAAACAGAAGAAGAACTAAGCATGGATACACCAAGAGGCCAGCCTGCTGATACCATTCCATGATGAAGTGACTGGCTTGATAGGGGAGGAGGGAGCACATTGTCTGCCTTGCCTATCATAAGGCCTTTGACATTTCCCCCAATATGATCTTGATAGACAAGTTGATAAAGTACAGACTGGATGAGCAAGTAGCTGTTGCTGCGCGAGGGGTTACGGAGCGGCGAAAGGAAAACAGCAACAAGGCAACTCTCTTACTTGATGCAAGAAAGAGTGCAGTTTATTGAAGAAAGCTGTGGCTTTTTATAATACAGTTCGTGCAAAACAAAATACAAACAGTTCATTGGAGAGAGTAAGAGACACCTCTCCTCTCTGGTTCTCCCATAGATCCAGCAGGTGTGTTATCTATGTTATGATTCTTTCTCTTATGTTTACAGTACAGACACAGGCCCTAGCATGGGAAAGGTTTCAGCTAGGCCTGACAGAGTTTCACAGCCTGAGAAAGGAACTCAGACCCTGTGAGGAAAGGCCTAGACCTGCAGCAGTGTCCACAAATAGCAAAGTGGGTTGAAAATTTTCTGAGTGGTTGGTTGGTCCCAGAGGGTGGTGTTCAGTGGCACAAGTCTGGCTGGAGGCCAATAGTGGTGTACTCCAGAGGTCAATACAGTGACTAACCCTGTTCAAGGTCTTCAGTAATGGTCTGGATGATGGGACAGAGTGTGCACCCTCAGCAAATCTACTGATGACACAAAATTTGGAGGAGTGGTTGACACAACACAGTGTAGCAGTGCCATCCAGAGGGATCTCCACAAGCTGGACAAATGGGCTGATAGGAACCTTGTGAAATCCAACAATGGAAAGTGCTATGTGCTTCACCTAGGAAGGAACAACTCCACACACCAGCACATGCTGCAGATCCCCTATCTCAAAAAGCAGTACTGCAGAAAAGGACCTGGGTGTCTTTTTAAACAGCAAACTGAACATGAGCCAGCACTCTGCCCTTCTTGCAAAGCTGGTTGGTATCCTGGTCTGCTTTGAACAAAATATTGCCAGCAGGATGTGATCCCTCCTTTCTACTCAGCTCAGGTGAAGCCACACCAGCAGTGCTGGATCCCTTTCTGGGCTCTCTAGTACAAGAGACACAGACCTACTGCAGACACTCCTGTGAACAGCCAGGAAGGTGATGAGGAGACAGGAGCATCTCTGGTAAGATAAAAGGTTGAGGGGGCTGTTCAGTCTGGAAAAGAGAAGCCTCAGGAGGGTGCATATATCAATATATATGTATATATAAGATACCTGAAAGGAGGGTGCAAAGAGGGCACAGCCAGGTTTTGTGCCATGGTGCCTAGTGACAGGACCAGAGGCAATGGGCAGACACTGAAGCACAGGAGGTTTTCTCTGAATATCAGCAGATAATTTTTTACTATGAGCTTGACCAAGCACTGCCACAGGTTGCTAGAGAGGTTGTGAAGTCTTGGAGGTATTCAAAAGCAGTTTGGACATTGTCTTGCATGACTGGCTTTAGGTCTCCCTACTTGAAGAGTAGGGTTGGACAAGTTGACCTCCAGATCTTCTTTTTGGATCTCAATGATTCTGTGATACCTTATTTCTGAGGAAATGGACATTTTGCATCATGAAAATGGCAAAAAAATAAAGGATGGGATTCACCCTGTAGATCTAAACACAATATTTCTTCTGTGACACTGGAATTCACTGGTTCAGGTATACTTTCAGGGGATGCAGACTTTTTGCTCTGCTTTCCAGCAAAGTAACAAATGCTTAGAAACAAATTCAGTGTCTGTTTCTCTCTCAATTTCACAGTCTCATGTTATCCACAGAATATTCAGACTAATGGTGTATGTCTTCCAAGTAGCCATTACATGTGTAGTGATTTTGATTCCTCATTCCATGGTGTGGTGTGAGGTTTGTGGGGCTTAGTTGCCTGCCAGGCTAGACACAGTTTCCAAAATTCCAGAAAGTGGAAGGACATCTGCTGAAAAATGGGAAATAGTGAATTAATTTCTCTTTCTGCTTTCCTTGTAAAGTAATCTTTATTTTTCTTACTAAACTGGTTTTATCTTGACCCATGTGGGATTTTTCTTACATCTTATTATCCTCTGCCAATCCTGTTGAGGAGGACGAGTGAGACTGGCTGCATGGACATCTGGCAGCTGACCAAGGCAGTCTGCCACAAGGAATAACATCTCTTCATCCCTGAAGGCATTTTTTTAAGGCAGGCTTACCTTAGCCTCCCAAGATAAACGGGAGACATTTCTCCATACACTCTTCAAACTCTTTCTACACAATTGTGCAGTATGCTCTTATAGTTTCCACAATAATTTACTTGTTCTGCAAGAACATACTATTTCCCACGTTAATCCTGTCACATGTACTAGCTTATTCACTGCTCTATTAAATTCCTCTTTAGAATAAAGAATTTTCTAAAATTTATAGTCACCTAAATAATTTCCTATAGAAGATCCTTTCTTTTTCAAATTCAGACTCCTATTATTTTAGAGCAACTATTTAAAGTACAAATTTAATTTCCCTGTGCTGTGAAGGACTTTTTTTTTTTTTAAGTATTTGCTTCAAAACACATTTTTAAGCCTGTATCATGTGGGCTTAACTTCCTTACCTGTTGATCTCTAGGGTCATGTTCAAAAGGAGTCTTTAATAAGCTGATCTCTGAAATACCATGACCAGAGGGCATATTTTCTTAAAGGATTAAATTCTGATTGTTGGGCTGAAAACATGAGGAAGAGACATGTGGAAAGGATAGCATTAAAGATCTTTCTTTGACAATTATGTTATCTGTAAATCAATAAAAGGTAAGAGAGCTGAAATAAATTTGACTGTTTTTCTGTCATAGCTCTCAAGCTGAAAAAGGAAAACATTTTTCCTCATTATCTCCTCAAAATATGCCACAGGGTTCTTCAAAAGATTCTGCTATCGAGACCTCAAACTACAATATCAGAAAAACCATCCCTGAGGAAAAACTTTACTTCTGAGAAAGTATATGACTGAATGCCCTCCTCTTTATAGATAAAAGCTTGACAGAAACTTTGGTGATTTCAGACTGAACAAAAGGCCAACTAAATTCTTTTTCTCCAGATATATTTCTTAACTACCTTTCACTCACAAAGTGCATTACAATTGTCAAGTGGCTCCACTCACGCTGTTATGAACTCAAACTTTCATTACATCAAAATATAAAAAGGTCACAAATGTCATCCTCTCCTCATGTGTAATCTTAGGAGGAGACCCAGCTCTTCATGTTTGTCAATAATGAGTAGTTTCTGTCTGCATACTCTCTCTCAAATTGGAATTTTGTTTTCCATCTGTAGGGAAATGCAATAATCTGTCTACTGGATAGAGTGAATGAGGTTTGAAAACCCTCTAGAAAGCGTTACAGCAAGACATCGTTTCCTGCAAATCTTCATCTGATGATATTATATTTTATCACACATTTCAGGGTTTAAACATATCTAATGGAAGGGGAGATGATTTATTTAAAGTTGTACATAGCATACAGCCTCTTGAATTACTGTAAATGAAGATTATAAAACAGCATTTTTTGGTTCATTTTTACAAGGCACTATTGTTTCTCCATTAATAATCAGCATCTGACTTTCATAAAAATCTGCAGCATACATAAAAATATCAGTTAAACTGCACCCATCTTATTATTTTTAATAATATTTGAATTCTCCTGTCAGTAGTAAAGCTTTCATTAAGGTCAAGAAATCCTGTTTTCATCAGAATATGGAACTCAATAAATCAGAGGTCAATATTTAGGTTTATTATTTTCTACTTTCAACACATTTTATAACATTTTTATTACATTTGTCCTTAAAGCAATATAAAAATAAGTCTTACACTGCCTTTTAATTACATAACTGCCTTATTTGTATAATACACAGTTAACATTAGCATTTTTACAGGGTATATTTAGTAATAATAATATAAACCACTTGTTTTGTATTAAGACTAAGAAGTTGTTTTCTTCCTGAGGCCATTTTCGAATTCCTCAAAATCTTCATATATCTGTCTAAGTAAAGCATATTTTCCCTCTTGCATCAGATACAGGATACAGACATTAAAAAAAAAAATTTAAATGCTTGCTGCACACAAGATCTTTTCATAAAATCAAGAAGTTTGATTGAAGGAAAGGATTGGTTTGGGGTGGTGGTTTTTTTGGTCTAGTTGGTTTACATGTATCACTCAAGATGTCTGTGGAAAGTAGCATTCTAGAAAATGCTAGGAAAAAATGATAGAAAGCTTCTAGCAAAGTGGAGGTTTGTCTCACAAACAAAATTTATAAAAATATAATTTTGATCTTTCATAAGATAAATTTAGTCCTTAAATGGAAAAGTAACTCTAAAAAACAAGGTCATACATTGGGCTCCTATATCTATTTCAGGGAACTTCCTGCACCAAATAATAGAAATTAATTTCATTCTATCTATTACTGGGCTGTTTGGGTATTTGTCCTCTTTTTTCTTCACCCAAACTGTTCATATTTTTTTAATGGAAAATTCATTCTCTATAACATTGAAAGTTTAAATAAATAAAAGTGGCATTTTATTTTTTATATTGATTCATAGTATATTGAAGTATTCTTCATTAATGAAATGAAATGTGGTATATGAACCCCACCAAACCTTAAATTGGTTTTGTCTCTCCTTAAGGATTTTTAGTTCAGAAGCTTAATGAGCATTCTCTCCTTTCACCTGACTCATTATATGTCACACATTTTTCATAATGAGCTGTAGCTAATCCAAAAGGGGGACCATGACAGAGTGTTGGAAATCAGGTCTGGCTTTCTAAAATATCATCATAAACATGCAAAACTTCATAAATAGAAAGTTTCCTGTACAACTCCATACACACAAATCTGTCCTGCTTGAAACAACAAGTTTTCCCAATGCCTTCAGAAAAATCATTCTTCTAAAAAATCTACACTCTTTGAGTAATTTTTGTCAAAAGAGGTTTTAATGACAACATCAAGCTGAGTGAACTGCAGGGGAAACTTGAATGTTGGTGCCTTCATCGCCATGTTTGAGAAAATATCAGCCTCCTGGTTGCTTACATGCATCCTTCAGAAATGTAGAATTCAAGTATATTTAACTGGGGAAGGGAAAAACTCAACACAATTTATATATTTAACAGCACATAGTTGTGCCACTTAAAATCAAAATTATGTGGATTGTGTGAATTTAAATCTTCAAGAGAGATGACATTTAAAAGTGTGAATGGTAGCACTAATGTTTGACCCTTTAATGCTGCTTTCTGAGAGCTGTTAAAACATGATTGATGTTTTACAGGTGCCAAGCGTATAATTACATTATTCCTAAAATAAAAAATTAAAAATGAAAGACTACATTTATTTAATTTTATTTGAATCATAGAATAGAATTATCAAGGTTGCAAATGACCTCCAAGATCATCAAATCCAATCTTGACCAAATACCATCATGGCCACTAAATCACATCTCAAAGTGCGACATCTACTCAATTTTTTAAACTCTTCTGAAGATGGAAATGATACTATGGATGATGTGTATGAGTAAAATTTCCTAGATCAACAATTAATCTAAAGTTCTATATTCTGGTGCATAATATGATGATTGTTTGATCACCATGATAAGAGTATCAATGAGGAAGTTTTCAAAAATGAATTACTTCAATCAGTTTATGTTCTAGCCTTTTTATAAAATGTAGATGAAATAGATCTTGACTGTATCTCTGAGCGCACACTTTAAACCTTATTTGTTTAGAAATTAAATGCCTAGTAGTGAAATATCAATAGTTATTCCAAGAATTTTTTTTACTGGAACTCTTTCAAACAACATCTGTTGCTGGAAAGAGGAATATGGTTTCATGCTTTGGTTACATGGCTGAGAACAAATCTGTTTAATTGCATGCAAGATGGAAGCTGTTCTGCACTGGAAACTAAAGTAATGCTCTATAATTTATCTGTATAGGAGGCTTTCCCATACAGTAGTGACATAATTAAGCAGCTAAAGTTATTAAGTTACTTTGTCATGTGGAAACTTTCATGCCACAGTGAGTACAGTCCCCCCCCTCTTTTCTTTTTTTTTTTTTTTTTTTTGATTTGTTTTACAGTGTTTCATAAGCAACAGTATCTAAGCTTAAAAGGCTCATTTTTACTTAGATGATGTAACCATAGTATTTTATGGCAGTAAAACTAAGGCTATCTGGAAACATTAAAACAAAAAATATCCCACCTAATGCTAAAGGATTCTGGTCTTCATTCAGTTCATAATTAGGCTACAGCCCAAATCAATTTCTGGTTGATTTCAGTTGAAATAATGTTTGAGGAACATTTTCTTTCATTCCTTGATTAAAACACTGAATCTCCTTCTTAAGTTTTTTCATTCACCTTTGTGGTCATCTAAAATTCCTAATCAGAGTGAACTCTTTTTGGTTCAGTTGTCATCTTCCTTTTTTCTTCATATATCTTACAGGTTATGTCTGAAATGCCATGACAGTGTGTCTGTTACATTGAATTTTTAGTTAAAAAGAAGAATATGCAAAGCTGTTATATCAAAGATATCCCAAAATTTGTTACTATCACCTATTAGCCATGGGAAGTAAGTTTATATGAAACAGAAGTAACATAAATAAAACTCTCTTGTGGGTTTGTTTTAGCACTGCTAACACAATTTTGTCAAAGAAAATAGGGAGAAATTCAAACAAAATTATAATCTCAGATTTTTTTAACTCGATGATGTGCAGATTAAAATTAATGCAGTACAACTTCCATTTCCCAAAATAAGAATATATAGCAGGTAAGGAAGCTAAAAAAGTAAGACTATTCAGCAGGTAAAGAAGCTAAAAATCATTCTGGGGGGAGGGGGAGTGAGGGGAGATGGCATTTTGCTTTCTATTTATTTGTTTATTTCATTTAAACTCAGAAACTTTGAATGCCCTCTGTAGCATCAGAGGAGCTCCAATGAACTATTCTGTTAATATTGGTCAAATTAATGTACTTAGCTTTCTGAAACATAATCAATGTTTTATAAATCCTGAGCATTGACTAATTTTCCCTGTATATGATTCCTGGCATTTGCTTGTGACTGAGTAAATAAATGAAAATCAGAAGGAAAACTAGAACTGACACAGATTGAGACCATTCGTTCATACTCACTGGCATGTTATAGTCTTTACCTATGCCACCATGCTATTGCTGGCTCCCAGAGGGGTGGGAAAACAGCTCTTTGCAAACACTCTCCAGACCCTGCACACTCTCAAATTATGCCTTGCTCCTCTTTGGGAGAGAAATCCCAGCCAACACCAGGCTAGGAAGCTTTTTAACAGCCTAAAAGTACAAATGACTGGAAGAAATAACTGACCTTAAGTGGTGAAGTATATTCCCCAGCACCACCTAATTTATAGGCAGGGGAGCCTCAGACTGTCTTTTGCAATTACTAAAGGACAAAAGCCTGGTGTCAAATATAGGACAGATTTGGCCTCTTAGGTACTCTCACCAATCTGCTTTTCTCCAAGTGAGTCCTGGCCTACATCTAGGCAGCAGTTAACTATCGTGCTACATCTGTCACCTCACAAGGAAAAGATGACAATGAGACCCAAGGGACAGCACAGTGTGTGAAGCCAGTGGAAAGGTTACTAGGAATCACCTAGGGAAAGAGAATGCTCGTTGTCATTCCCAGGTGAAAAAAAGGCTTGTTATTACTTTTTCCTTTTTAATGTCTTTTACAGGATGATAGTGAAAATGGTACTCTTTGTTGTCAGTATCCAGAGTTTCTTATCTGCATTCAAAGTTTGAAAAGTATCTTATCACTGAAACAGTTAAAATGAAGTATGTTCTTATTTCTTAAAGCTAGATATAACTGTTAATGAAAACTACAAGACATTTTAGTGTGATAAATAATACATGACAAGGTGTGTGTTGCTGTGAGATAATGCTCATCTCAGAGGCATGGTGACATATGCCTTGGAGTGTCTTAGTGTAATTATAAAATGGCTCAGAGTTAGATTTTTAAAAAGAAGATTCACATGCTCATAGCTGTCCAGAAGAGAAACATGACTAATTTGTTACTATAATGATTACTGACAGATTTAGGAAGGGAAATAATAATGTTGGTTTAATAGTCTTATAATTTTTGTAATTTTCTGACACAGGCATTACATTTATTGTTCTATGGGACTGGAGTCCTGCCAAGGTCTCTGTTATGACAGTCTTAAACAGCACTGTAGCTGGTATCAGCAATCTGTAGTGAAATGTTTCCTACCAGCAAAAATATTGAATTAACTGATTCTGAATTTCTTCCAATTTGGCAGTCACGGTTTGATTATCATGTTTTCATCACCTTTGACTGACCCCACATTTGACTCATGCTTTCACAAAGGGCAATGATAGGAGCCCCAAACTTGTGGGTGTTAGCATAAATGAGAAAGGGAAATTTTGTTCCTTGAAGCCTCTAATCTCCACTTAGGAAAGTTAGGAAGTTAGGTTTTCTTCCTTGAAAAATATGTAAGCCAAACCAAGTGGAACAACATGGCAGAGAATTAATCCTCCCTCCCCTTCTCCTCTTTTTGCACCCAAGGGACTACTGGAGAAATAAGGAGCCAGTGCTGAATATCTGTTCCCACTGTGCTCTGGGAGTACTGCTGCAGTCACACCTCCAGTTCTCAAATGAGCACTCCAAATAGAGACACAATTGCTATGTATTAGAATGCTAGATACAAAATGCTGCACATACCAACAAGACTTTTTAATTATAATATCCAGCATGATTGCCTGTCCATGCTCTAGGATGCCCCATTAGGCATTCTTTTGCAGCATTAAAAAAAAAAATATATATATATTTATATATATATAATAGCTATAGCAGTGTAGATGTTTCTCACTGATTAAAATATCCCCAAAACACTAGAAATAAGACTGGAAGATAAATTACATAAAGAAAATAGATTAATTACTCCTCCCTTACATTTATTCTGAGATGCTAACATCTGCAATCTGTTCACCAAAGTTAGAATTTAGTTTTCAGGTTTTCAAGTGAAAGGAAAGAGAGAGATAAATACATCTTTGTGATATATTTACTGACCGTCATAGCCATTTTTAAGTTAACATTTTAGAAGGAGTAGTTTTTAAATCTCTTCTATTTTTTCTGGCAATGTTGACTTCAGGTAAACACATAAACTCCCACTAGCAATGATTGCTGCATGTAGGGGTCTATAAAAATGCAAAAGGTCACTGTACACAGAAATCAGTTGGGACTGTGAGAGAACACACTGACATTTATAATACATCCAAACCAGAAATGGTTCCTATGGAGGCTATGCAAGGGTTTTAATAATGCAGCGTTATTTATAAAATTCTAATTTGAACATTTATGTGAAATAAATACACTTATGGCTTGCATAATAAAATCCAAGCCTGCTTAATATGTAACTATTATGCTGCACTCATCTTTTTATGTGTCTGCTGTGATGTAGCTGGTTTGATTATATTGGAAATATTTCTTTAAATATCATCTTTCATTTGTTGTTGGAGTACTCACACAGTTAGACACACACCTTCTCATATCTGTATCCCTTCTAGACACGTGATTTCACATGCAAGGAACCTCTCTTTAATTATAAAATAATGATCATTCTCAACAGAGTTTGCATTCCCCAAACCTAATATCCAGTCTCCTAGTGTAATGTGGAAATGGAGGATATCCTCAAACCCCGGTGTTTCCTTAGTCTGTTAGCACCCCAGGAAAGCCAAGACCCTTGCTCCTGACCAGTCTGTCAGTGTCATGATATGGGCACTCTTCACTGAGCAGTTCACAAGGCTGGAGGGTGGTTTGACTGACTGTTCAGGGTCATGTGCCAAACAGAGAGACCCCCTCCTGGGTCTCCACACCTTTACCTGCTGCCAGCAATGGCCAGTGCCCTTGAAGGAGTCACATTACAGTTTACTGAGTAATATTTTTCATACGTAAAATTGTGACAGGATAAGATTCATGGATTGCTGGTAATTTTATCATCTATAAAGTATCACTGAGTTTCCTTCTTTGCAAAGGTTTCAACAGAGCCTAGTTGAGGTACCTCCAGTCTGCTCCACCTTCCTTTTAGTCCCCCTTAGATTTTATTCTCTCTGGGAGGTTAGACATGCTGATTGCATTCCTTTCAGGTAGTAGTAATTATATTTTCCCCTATAATTTCCATACCATTATGTTTTTACCGCCAGTCAACTTCCCACAATTATGATTATAAGTATTATCATTATTATTTTACAAATAAGAAACAAGCTGCATTTGAGTAAAGTAGTGTAATATCCAGGAACAGTTTCCTCAAGTAAGAAATAAAGAGAACAGAAATGTTCTTGACGTGTAATGTAAGTTTCTTGAATTACCAAGCTAGTATCCTAATATTCTGGATTTGGTCAGGACTGAGAGAAGGAGGTTCTGTTAGTGGGCAAATACTCAGGCTACCTAATACTGCAAGGGGAGTAGATCTCTTATTACAGAAGGATGCGACAAGATCAGTCTGTACAGTTGTATCAGTTAGATGTCTTAACCTTTCAGGACCATGTCTTATTTTAATCATATTTTGAAAGTACTTCATAGTCTTGATTTGCTTTCAGGGAAAAAAAGTTCCCGAGCTCTAAGGCAAGTGTTTCACTTGAATGTGATAGACTTCTTTTATTCTGAAAATTTGTCACTCGTAATTTCCCGGGGTTGCAAGATCTAGGAAATTCAAGCCATTTTTACTGTATAAAGGCGAAAATTTAGGCATATCTGTATTTAAAGTTGTGATACATCTGTCTATCCAGGCTGTACTTATGTGAGTAGGATAGACCTAGACATTTCCCCCAGCAGGTTCCTACTGTGCAAAGGCCAACTAAATGATGTTATTTGCAAGTTTGATTGCACTGTTGGTTAATGTCTGGGGTGGGAACCAGGACAACTTAGGAACCTTCTTGTAATCCAGTCTTTTCTATGAAGGAGATGCTTTGAATATAGTTTAAAATAATGTATAACAAATGCTCATGCGTATGCTGGAGTTGCCACATAGGACAAGGAGTCTGCTCAGTTATAGAAAATCAGTTCAAGAAGTCACACCTGATCCAGGCAAAGATGTGATGTCAAAGACACTTGAAATGGGAACTTCCATTATTATGTCCATGACGAATGTTTATCCTGTTTGAGAAATTTAGTTGTTCACATGAGCACATATGCTTTATTCATATTCACTCTGTGAATGTCTATTCAGCATAAATAAATTGTGCAACCAGAAAACTGTCTTGTATTATATTATTTCAGTGCACTCACCATAGATTTTTTTGGGGAAATATTAAATACAGTTTTATTTTCATATAAAATTGTTGGGAACAGTAATAGCCTTTTTGTTTTTCAATTTATGTTTGTGTAATCTCCCTATTAAATACTAGTAAATGTAAAAGATTTTAATACTGAAAAATTAGGTTTTAAGAAATGGATACTGTTTCCATATTGGTTACTGCAACAGTTGTTATGATCCTAGAATATATCTCTTTATTCAATTTAGAGAAGATCTGTTCAACACTTGAGCTTCATGAAAGGTTAACTCAGGTAAAATTAACCTCTCTATATACTCCTATATCCAATTTAGGAATGGAGAGATGAAACAATGTAGGCTGTGCAAGATTTAGCCCATGTACTTAGATATAAATCTGAGCACTCCAAACCAGGAAGTTTTATGCACCATCACAAATCATGTTTGGTGCAAACAAAAATTCTAAGCTTGCAAAAGCAGTGAGTTTAACAACTTGATCAATGTCCCAATACTGAAGTAAACACACACAAATCAGCTTCTAAATTTCAACAGAGAAAAGTGTTATATTAATCTAAATAGTGTTTCAGACATAAACTGGCTTTTTAGCCAGTACTATAGTACTATATTTTGTGAATTGTTAGTTAAAGCAACCAAACAAAAAGCTTGTTAAAGATATAACCTTGGCTGCTCTGAAATCAATGTAGGTAAATCCATCTGTTATGTACATACCACATGTGAAAAGATTGGCATGTTCAATAGGGTAGTAACTCAGATATAAATCTATCTAATGTGAAAACATGGCTCTGCCATAGCGTAATGGACTTTGTATGAACTAGGACAGAATTTCTGTTAGCTTAGGATGGATATTGTTCAGTGTGCAGTAATAATTGTAGCATATAAATGCTATAAAAGAATAAATAATAAATGAATGCATAAATATTTTGGTCATAAATCCCATGTTCTTGCATTCTAAACTGAATGCTGATTTTGCCCTGTAGAGTTCCTTACAACTTGGTTAGAGTAGGTCAAGTACTTCTTTGGGTCAAATATAATCAGAAGCTATGTTTAAGTGCAGAGGATCTCAGAGGAGTGACCAGTGAGGAGTCCCACTGACAACAAGGTTACATGATAGGAGTGATACGGCAGGTCCTGCTCCCTGTTATTACCAAGATAATTTTCTTGAGTGTTTTTTATGATGCTCTTTTGTTTGTACCTACACAACTCAAACTAGACAGCTCTGCTGAGTAACAGAATGCTCAGAATTTCTCCCTGACCACACAGGTAACCTATTCTTCTGCTGAAAACTTTTACTATTTCTGCTAGATTACTATAAAATAGATCTATATAATTCTAGGATTTATTTACAATTAACAGAAACCATCTATCATCTCACAGTGAGTGGGTCACAGCACTCAATGCCCTTGAAGACAATATATGTGATTGACACTTGAAGCAAGTTTTCAACAAGTTTTAAAATAGACTTTAAAGCAAATTGTAAAGCTATTATGGAAAGGTATTTGATGTAGTGAGAGATTTCAAAGGCATTTTTTCTATGGTTTAGTATGAATCTTCTACCAGTAATCTTAATTCAGAAAAGGATCACTGTTGTATCAAGTTTGTCCAAGAGAAATGAAGAGTTAAGAACTTTTTTTTTTTAATCTTCTCTTTTCTTGATGTTTGATCGCTGGCCTACAGACATATATTGCTCTTGCAGAGTAACAGATAAGTACAGGAGGTATCTGTAATTAGAAAGTTTGAGATACATCAGGTCTGTTGTTTCAGGAGACAGTTTATTAAAATGACTGTCAATTTGTTAATTTTACTCATCACAGAGCTGGCATCACAATGTAGCCAAAAAATTGATAACTTTATAAAATTGCATCTTGGGAAGAGCTGTTCAAAATGTGAAAATTTAAGCCATATGACTTTAATTAGTCACAAATTTGATCCCTCTATTTAACAGGATAATCATATTAACAGAATTTACAGCTTATTCAATTGATTTTTAGGAAACACTACATTTCCAAATATTGTATCTGAAAAATTAACCTAAAAATAAAACAAATAATGCTTGTGAAAGTTATATGATAGGCTAGAGATGGCCATATGAGTCACATGCCACTTAAATTTCATGCTAACTGCAATCACACTTATTTAGAACTTTTCATCAAAATGAACATGCCTTTCAGACATATGGGTCTAGATGGACTTTACACTTAGGGACAATTAAAGCTAAAGTTCTTGGATTCTGGAATCCACATGGAAAAGGCAATCTTACGTACCAAAGCTTCTTACGGGTGAACCATGTGTACAGAGCTTAAAATTTCTTACTACTCATATTAATATCTTATTTATGGGCCTAATGTAACTAATTAATATGGAAAATTCTAATAAAAACCATGTCAAAATTGCTACACAAAGTTTCTAGTGCCTCTGATGCCTGGAAAGGCTGGCCTGGAACAGAGACTAGACAGAGAAAAAGGAATGAAACAGATGTTTATTGAAAGGATACACCTCTGCCTTTTCTCTGGTGTTCTGCCCATCATTCCCTTATCCCCAGTGCACAGCCAACAGGTTCAGTCTTTCTCAGAAAATAAGGAAATATTCAAAGAAGTGTCTTTTTGGGCATGATCTCCATGACAGTACCATCTTCTTTCTCAGCACTGGATCTGCTTAGGGGTATTTTTTATTTTTTTCTTAGCAGTCTGCATCCATCTGGGTTACCAGACAGAGATTTATAATGTCATCTGTCCTCTGGTTCTATTTTATCATAAACCAAATGCCTATTTACAGAGATTCAGTAAAAACAGTTTAGAAAATAGCCACTTGATAACTTAAGAATGGTAAAAACAAATGAGATCCAGCTCAGGCAAAATCTGGAAAGAATATCCTTGAGACTTTGCAAGGCCAGGTTAATAGACCCATAGCCTTCTGCTAGTAAGAGCAAAATCATATTTTCCTGGCTAGAGTAACATGTTCTCTGTTGATGGCATAAGCTTAAGAGACTTATATTAAATTAATAACAATGCCAGATGCTACCAATTTCTCTGTGTCTAAGTGTCCTATCTCTTAAATGGGGATATTGGTACTGCCTTACCTCAGGTATTAAAGATTAAAATAACATCATCTATGATAAGAGTCATAAGGATGTATTTCATAAATTTCTGACTTAGGAAAGCCAATCAACTAAAAGCAATGCACGCAAACAGAGTTAAAGTCCTTTCAAGAGCATATCTCAGGAAGGATGACCCCTTTCAGAGTGAACTCATCCTGCTGTGAAGGCAAGGGGGGAACAGAGAGGGCAACTAGAGCAGCCCTAATAATGGAGCAGCAGTCCTGTGAAGGGAGACTTACAAAACCAGGACTCTGCAGAGTGGAGAATGGGGAGATAGAGGGGGCAGCATTTATGAAATCAAGGATACAATATATAATCTGGTGCTGGTTATAGCTAGAGTGGACTTTAATTTTCTTCATAGTAGCTGGTATGGAGCTGTGTTTTGTATTTGTGCTGAACACAGGATTGATAACATAGAGATATTTTTGGTTTTGTTGAGAAGGGCTTACAGAGACACAAGGTCTTTTCTGGTTTTTGTAGTGCCCCACTGGTGAGGAACCTAAGGGTACATGGGAGGCACAGCCAGGAGACCCAAACACACTGAAGGGGTACTCCAGACCATATGGCATCATTCTTAAGATATAAAGTGGGAGGAAGAAGCAGGAAGGGAGACATGTTTGGAGTGATGGTGTTTGTCTTCCTCAGTCACCCTTACCTGTGATGGGCCCTGATCTCCTGGAGATGGCTGAACACCTGCCTGCCCATGGAAAGCAGGGAATTAATTCCTTGTTTTGCTTTGCTTTTATGCTTGGTTTTTGCTTTCCCTATTAAACTGTCTATATCTGAATCTGTAAGATTTCCAGCTTTTTACCCTTTCAATTTTCTCCCAAATCCTGCTTGTGGGGGAGTGAGAGAGGGGATTGGTTGATGGCTGAGTTAAACCCCAATAAATCCAAAAGGAGGATTGTTCTTCATATCCTAAAATACAAGAGCTAAGAATCACTTTAAAGGCTATTTGTTTATTATTAATAAAAGAAAGTATTACTCTACAAAGTAAGTAAGGTATTTCTGGAGTTTTATGCCACAGTAGGCTGCAGAGGCACACAGTATCTTCAGAATCAAGAAGAGAATAGAGAAATATATGGACAAATGCCTAAAAAAAGCTCAGGCTCGCATATCCTCCCTAAATAGCATTTTCTGTTGCAAGTGTCCAAGGCAGAATTCAGATTAGACAGAGCAGTGGTTATGCCTTATCTTCTTAAGTGTTTTATTTTTAGGCAGGACAGTCTTTATCATCTTTATTTCTTTCAGGCGTCACATCAAACTCCCCTCTGAATTCCCAACATCTTCATTTCATCCTCTGGCTTGGGAAGCTATGGCCTGGCCATCCTCAGACCAGTTCCTGAGCTCCTCCAGGGCCCTGCTGAGTGAGTCATCCCCGTGTGTGTCTCATCATAAACATTTGTGTCAAGTCCTGAGCTCTGCCTGTGTGACCACGGCTGCCGAATGTGATCTGGATGCACACAGCTCTAGTGAAGTGAGAGCTCAAATCTGCGTCTTACATCCTTACCTGGAAAGTTAAAAGACAAGATGAAAACAACTGCCACAGGTTCCCTTGAGGCTATAAGCTCTAAGTTTTTCCTAGAACACTCAATTCTTTTCAAAGAAAAGGTCTCAAATTTTAAAGAAAATGCAGCTGCATGATTCAGTAAGAAATACTTAAATACTAAGGCAGTTTAATGTCAGAGAAGTTACTGCAAATTGTCAGAGAAAAGAATTTATGTAAAGCAGAAGCTTTAAATCAAATTATCCAGACAGTTAATCTTACAAAAACTGTATCTTTAAGCTCCACATATACGCATCCTCTTGAAAGCCACAACTTAAGATGATTTTCAGTCAACCTTAGCTTCTGAAGGCTCATGAGCCCAGAAGGATTACATGACTATTTGAAATTTAATTTTCCTGATGTTCTTGTCCTATTGGTTTGTCATAACACCACCACTATGCAAAGATAAGGAAAGCACTCAAATGCACAACAAACCCAACTAATGACCATAATCTACCGCTAACATTATCTGTGGAAAATCTTTCTCTTCAGAAATCACTGTTATTGCACCACTTCAGGCAAACAGTAGATCAAGCTGCAGATGGTTTTTAGTCACTCTTTTGTTCCACAAAACCTCTTCACAAAGGTCTCTCTGTGGGGTTCATCAATTCAATTGTAAAATCCTTCTATTATGGACTAATACATAAGAAAATGGGACTAAATTAAAATGTACAATTCAGGAGTACTCAGGAAAACAGTTACAGTATTCCATATATTACAGAGAGGAATCACTTAGTAGATGACCTGCCTTTAAAATATATGCTAACAAGATTTAAACTGCATAATTATAGTTTGATTCTCTGATGGATTTTGGTGGTTTGCTGAATCCTTTTGTGGTTTATGTTTTGTGAGCTTTTAAACTCTATTAGGCATGTTCTGTGTGTAAAGAACTCAAATCTGGTCCATATCTGTTGTGTAACACATTGTAGCTTTTTTTTCACAACATCATACATACATTTTTTCCCTGCATAGATAAGGTCATAGAAAAGCATGCTCTGTACTAAGATAGTATCTCAAGACTAACAGTATCTGAAGAGACATTTTCTCTTAGTTGTGGATTGCATATATTGTTGTATTTTGTTGTACTGTCCACAGGGATCTTTAGTGAAAAACCATGTCAACTGAGTGCCCACCTCTATTTCTGTGCTTTTGAAAATCATGCATATATGATTATGGTCCTGTTTATGCTAATACTTTAAATTTAAAAATAAATTTATTTTTAACATTTTAAAAAGTTTGTGAATTAGCATCAGAATATGTTCTCAACACCTGTGTCTTGTTTTATGCTTTAAATAACTACCCTTGTCTCTTTCATGATACAGAAATGCAACTTCAGAAATGTCTGATATGTACCTTCCATCAAGCACTTTCTATTACTGAGCACTTCTGTGAGCTAGAAAAATTAGTTATCAGGTTTAGGTTTTTTTCACAAGTACTTACACATAAATGAGACTGGAACATTTTAGAAGACAGTAAATTCTAATTGTGTTTATCTTGTCTGACGTCCCATCTCCTAAATGCATTTAGTTTTCAGAATAAACAAAGTGGGCCCCTGGCCAGCAAGAAACCCAAGTCAGTTCTGATAAAGCAAATCAAAACAATTATATTTGTCTTGTTTTATACTCGCTTGAAATATAGTTGGTAAGTTTTGGGTTGGATTAAAGCTTTATCAGAAGCATTCGCTATTACTTACATGTTTCATTTACAAAACACAGAAATTTGTACACTTCACTACATTAAGTAGAGTAAAAGATGTAACATGGTTAAAATATTTTCTGATTAGAAAAATATTCTGTAAATATACTAGGCTACTGTATTTCTTTTATACATTTTTATTTTTTTTTTTATATACTGTATACTTCCACATGTATAGTACAAGTAAAAAAAAAAAAAAAAACAGCAATCTGGCTGTTAAATTATTACCTTGCAACACATGTGAAGGTTTTTAAGGTTTCTGATCATCCTCTCCTAAAATGTTATATATAACATCAAGGAAGATTGGCCCTTCCTTTCTAAGACTTTTTCTCCTTTCAGCCTAGAGTTTTAAATATCTGTATGCTACTAGGGTTTCTTACTCTCACCTTTCTTCTGAAATAGCTATGAGGGATGTTAGAAATGACAAATTCCCATCTTTTTCAAGGTTAAGAATTTTTTTTTTTTTTAAATAATGGCTCTATGAGGCTACTCATACATATACCAGAAAATAGAAAAACTCTATTCCCCAAATACTTGCACACACCAATAATTTCAGTGAATTATTTATCTCATACCTGAGGTGGATTTTTATCATTATTTGATATATCCAGTGGTAGCTGAGGAAATACAGGAACAGTGTCTGAAACCGGAAGAAGGCATTTAGCTGATAAACATTCTCAGCCTTTTTCTTATATCCATAAATTTACAGTCACACACAGATGTATTCGGTGAAGCACATTCAATTCCTGCAGCTTGAATAGTGACTAGAAAACACAATGGTCTTCAGTCTGAAAGTAGAGTTTCACTGCATTTTGTGATGTAGTGAATGCTTAGTATAGTGCAGATATCAGAGTGATTTAAACTTCAATTTTCTCTCCACCCTGCAGTTCAAAAAAGTCCTCCTCCCTTCCCCCAGTTTTCTTCCAAGACAATATAAGTAGTACAATACTTTTTTGGAAATGAGAAGTTAGTTGCTGACACTTTGAATACAGAAATTAATTAGCATTTCCACAGCAGTGTAAATAGCAGTCCCTGGAGGCGTACAGTGGAGATAATGAACATCAAGATTAACAATATACACTACAGACATGAGTCTATTATTACACCTTAATAACATGCAAACAAACAGTCTTCAAGTAGTCAAAAGATGCTGTGTAATAACAGATTTCTTCAGGCTATAAACCGGATAAGGCAAGTACAGCACTTTTTCACATCACAAAGATAGACAGCACAGTTTTACCTAGCAGGCCATCTTGAAGGGGAAAGTTTCAAAATACACTGGAAAGATATAATCCATAACCATAAGTATTTCTCCATCACATCTAGACTTTCACCAGTCATTGCTTTTTTGCGACCATGTGACACACTGATTCATTGATTGAAAATAATAAACATCAGTCTGCTGAAATATGTGATGTTGTGAGATATCCAAATTAATAGCACAAATTCCAGAAAAAAATATCCATCTTTCTTTATTACTATAATCTCACTAGGTTCTGGCTATGTTTCAGAGCCAGTCAAAACACTTTGTCCAAATAGGATTTTTCAAATTAACCTACTTTAGTTTATTCACAGCCTGATTAAACGGATAATTAAAAGTTACAGATGCATAGCAGTACTAAATTACTGTGGCTTAAGTGCATTTGTGAGAAAGATTATTAGTCTTTGAGATGTTGGCAAGGACCCATGTGGTTAGGATGACGAAGATCCACCAAGGTTCAATATTTTGCTGTCTTCAACACATTTTTCCTGAATTTCTTTTCATTAATTTAAGCAACAGTAGGAAAGTCACAGTACCTGTCAAACCAGTGTGAGGTTAGTAGGCTTCAGGTTTGAGTCATTCCTCACCACACTCCACCAATGAAAAAGTGTATATATCTCTATTCACAATATAGTCTCTGCAGCTGAATAATTCTATTTAACTCTACAGGAAACTGACTTGTCTTCAAAAATTTCCTACATTCTGCAGATACTTGTTAAGAAATAATGACAGAAATTGGCCTTTATTACTGTAGTTCAAAGACAATACTGAGAGATAAAGTAGGTGACTCCAAATTTTCAGCTTCTATGATGTTAGCCTGCAGAAAAGGCTGGTAATTGGGATCCACAGGATTCTGCTTTCTGCAAAACAGCAGCAGAGAAACGTCGGCACAGACACAGATTTGGACTGACACAAAAATTAATGTGCTTACAACGCTTTTTAAAATTCAGTTGGTACCATTGCAGAGCAATGACTCGTTCCTGACTACTGATTCTGAAACTACTGACTGACTCCCATATTTATTCTTTTGATTTCTGAAATCCTCAAACCAAGTGTTTGATTGCCTTATTTAGCTGAGAAGATGATTCTCTTCTATCTGCTTTTCAAAAACTTGTCAAGAATAGGAAATACAGAAATTTAAAGCATAAAATGATTGAATGAAACATCCAAGAGTTTGAAATATAGGTCTAGACAACACTTTTAAATGGTAGTCAGAAAAACTGATTCAGAGTTATTTCCTCATTACTTGGACAGTTTTACATGGTTGTGAATTAAATTGCAATTTTAGGCGTAAAAGTGTATAAAATAAGTCAAGAAACAGCTAATCAAAAGAGCATATCTGCCAAAATACCAATTTGCTTTGCTTTGCAGTTTGCTAAAATATGATTCAGAAAACAAGAAATCTCTTTTGGAATTTCATGGTGTGGAGAGTTTTACATTTCACATGCAAACTTTGTTCTGCAGGAGGGTAAAATAAAGTCTTGATGGAACTGATTAATCTGTAGTTATGGCCTTATATAGCTCAGAAAGTGCAGAACAGCTGCCAAAGAGTGACAGTTGTCTCTCTTCTCTAGTTTAGGTGCCATGATGCCCTGTGTGGTTAAGGTTTGTCACCTTCTGGGGCCTCAGAAGGTGACAAATGGGAGGCCTTGAAGGGATCTGGGGGTGGGGGGCAACTCCATGAGTCTTTGGTTTTAGCCCAAAGCCTCTCAGAGGGAGCTTGGACTGTGAGAAAAAGAGGAAAAAAACCCCAAACCATACTAAAAAACCCAATGTAAAACTACAACACATATAAAAACAGCACAAAGCAAACCCAAGAGAGGAAGGAAGAACACCTCCTGTTAAGCTTTATATATATATATATATTTCAGAAGGAGATACTGAGGAGGATTACAACTTGGCAGAACACTGTCTCTCATTCATGAAAGAGAGATAAAAATGCCAAACATGTGGAATGTGGACATACACCAGAGGAAAGAACAGGCTGGGAAATTTTTGTATAATCATTTTAACAGTGTTAATACTGGGACTTTCCTGTGGTCATTAAACAATTCAGATGAGCAATGAATTATTGTTTCCTTATATATGGCATGCCCCTAGCAAACCTTTGAGTTACAAATATTGACATTGAGACATGACCGGACATAAAGAAAGTATATTAAAATTAACCCCACTTTTCCATTGTCAAAATGGCACAGGATTCAGACATAAAAATTCCCTGTCATAACCTAGACATAAAAGCCAAAATACAGAGAAGCTATCTATAATTCTAAATGCTATACTTTACTCTGTGTCCATTTTCTTCTCATTTGAATAGATGAATTCTCAAACTATGGAAACTGATCTTTTCCAAGTCACTGAAAATTTGGCAAAACCACCTCTGAATTTAGAGAGCTTACTGAAGCTTTTACTGAACAGCAAATTTTCTTTGCAAGTTAATGACCTATCTTTTTACATACTATTACATTTTAAGAATCACTTTGTGTGTCTTGTCTGCTGAGTCCTCTCCAGTAATTAAGCCAGGTCTTATGCTCTGTTTGCAACATAAGGCAGAAAGCTTCTGATTTTCTTTGTGGGAGCAATACAGTGTAAAATATTAATCTAAGATATGTTGATTTACTTCCTTTTTACCTCATGTTGGGATCTCCTGAGTCCAAAAGAGTAGAAGATTATTTAATTACTTTGACTGTGTTTAGAGTAATAAATTAATAGTAAGCAATTAAAATTAATTATTTTTAAAAAGAAAAAAACATAGACACAAATCTATTTACAAATTGCTAAACCGTGAGGCAACAAAAAAATGTATGAAAATTCTTCTTCTTGTCTGTCTTCCCTCTTTCTCACACCTCTAGCACTTGTTCACACATCTACTGTGGTTCTCCCAGGTTTCAAATACAGCAATCATCATGTGAGGCAACCTGCTTAACACCTAAAAAATGTAACTTTATTTGATAAGAAATTGCTAAAAGTCAAAATATCAGCAATTGTTTTTTTGTAAAACCCAAAGTAGTACTGGTTTTTATTAATGTTACATTTTTAACTATTCTTTTACTATTCTTTTCTGCTTTACCCAGGAATTTTACAAGTCCACAAAATATTGTTCTTGAACACATAATGAAGAGGTCAGCTTAACTTCACTAGCTGAACCACAAAAAGAACTGTGCACTTTGCCTGTGGCATTTTCATTCACTCATATGAAAAATGCTGCCTTACAAATAGTGAACCTTAAATTACATTTTACCTGCTGTGAAGATCTGTGTACTTCTGCAGTGAAATGCATTTTCATTTGGAAGTTGTCAGTTTGTCAAAGGTGAAATTACTAGGCATTGTTCCAAAAGAAATCAATACATAATATTTTGTTAGAAGGCGTTACAAGTAGAATTGGCAAGCATGTCTTTATGAAGATGTCAGAGATAAGGCAATTCCAAGTTGTTTTATTTATGCTATTATTTATTACTTCACTTAATATTGAAGTCAAAGTGCTTCCACAAAAGTAGAGCACTTCTCTGTGCTAATGTCCTTATACTTCAAAGGTAAGACATAAAATACATGGTTTCTTAATTGCCTCTTTAACATTCTACTGCAATCATTTGGAAGTTGAAGTGTGAATTTTAGTCATTTCAACTGATGATATTTACTTATTTCTGTAGTTGGAAACACAATTTCTCCAGGAAACCTGCACCAAGGACCTTGGGACCTAGATTTAATGTTACCAGTATTCAACTTATTTCTGTCATTTCAGTCAGATGATCAGAGCAGTAATTGTATTATTTTGGGTTATGCTGTTGAATTGATTCATAAAACCTGGTCACAAAGCATTGAAGGAAGGCTGTCACAAAGACAAGAGCTTCGTTGTGACAAATATATTTATTTCAACATCTTTTCTTATTCCTCCCTATAGCCCACAAACTCATTCCAGACACAAAACCACAAAAAGATAGAAAATAAAAGAGCCATACATATTGCAATAAATCAAGACTGGGCACGTTTAGAGTAATAGCCTGTCTCAAGGGGATTAGCAAGTTATTTGTGCTTTGCACTAGTGGTTCATCACACATCTGCTTTTCAAGCCTTTCCTATTATCTATGTGCACCAGTGGTTTAAACCTCAGCATCTTTTAAATGTTTCAGTGACCTGCAAAAAAACCACAAACAAACAAACAAACAAACCAACCCAAAAACCAACCAAACAAAAATCCACATAACTGGAATTAAAGTTTAACACCAATTTCCAGTCCTGTATTTTGCATTTAATAGATCTATCATCAGTTAAATAAGGGCATATGTTAGATGAGTTCTATGGCCAAGTCCATTTCTCTGATCTGAATCCATCCATCCACAATGCTAAAAGGCCATAAATGGCTTATTTGATATTTTGTTATCACTGAAGTGTAAAATTTAACAGCAAAGCCAACAGTAGCTGAAATCTCTCTCTTCAGGGAAAAGGACAATATACAACATTTAAAGTCCAAGAGACAAGATATTAAAAGGTAAAAAATGGATTCTCAGAAAGAAATTCTGTCATGAAAAGCCATTAGTGATACATGCCAAAATCAAAAGGCTTCCCTTTCAACAAAATATGCTTTTGACAGTCTTCAAATTCCAAGTGCTCATTTCTTCTTCTGAGAGAGACTATGCTTAATGCAAATGTGTTCTGTACTCTCTACTTTAAGTGAGCAAAACAGTCAAGAAGGGCATTGCAATTCAGATTCACTCACTGCATCACCTATCACTTGCACACAGTAAGTGCTGAGGATGTCAGGATTGTCACAAGCAAATCTTTTTGTCGTTCATGGAAAACAAGTATTTAGAAAAGCAATAAAACTAACTTCAAGAGGCAGGATATCATAAATGTGCAATAACTTGTGATACTTGACTGGGTTGTTTTGATGCTTGCAGACAAGAATGTATAGAGGAGAGAAACAAGGATCTACTAAGGCATGTAGATTTAAGGTGTTATTCTTTATTACAGAAAAATCCTACTGTGTTTCCACCTCTGAAACTAGTACCAGCTTTTTTCAGGATCACAGTACTAGCTCTGCAAAGAACACAAAACAAAACTAGAAACCTTCAAAACCAGACCATGGCAAGGGTTAGTGGCATTAAAAATGTGAAATAATAAATTATCTGGTGGGTTTTTTAAGCTGGTAAAAAAGGCCTCTGTTTCTGGGGATGCAAATACAATTTGTGTCCTGACTATCAGCATTCACTGACTTAAGAGAACATTCATAAAATATCTGTTTTCCTTTTCCCTACAGCAGATCTGTTCTCTGATTCCAAAGCAGCAAATCACAGCCTTCAGGAAAAAAAAAACAAAAAAAAAAAAAAAAAAAAAAAAAAAAAAAAAAAAAAAAAACAAAACCACT
The DNA here is from genome assembly GCA_030060385.1 of Muscicapa striata striata. Taxonomy (NCBI): domain Eukaryota; kingdom Metazoa; phylum Chordata; class Aves; order Passeriformes; family Muscicapidae; genus Muscicapa; species Muscicapa striata. Next base: position 3,920,577 of record JAREIS010000075.1, on the reverse strand, counting down.
GCTAATAGTTTAGAAGGCTAATATTGGAATATTGGAGTAATTTTTCTTATCAATACATTCCCACAAATAATATCCATTCATTTTCTAGAGTAGTCAATAGCACAGTGTCTACATGTCAGTAGGTTGCTGTTCATTACTCATGATGATGTGGTTTAGCAGTGATGCTGGAAGGCAGAAGTTAGACCCAAGACTGCACTGTGAAGCTGGTATGAATCAAAAGGTGGCATCTAAGTATGGGAGAAAAGGTGAACTCCCTGTGCCACTCCTGTGACTTCATTTATACACACAGATCTAAAAGGCCTTATTTGCTAGCAAACTTACCAGTCTGTGAGTTAAAACATATTCATTCTTAACCTTGATTCTTTATTTCCCAAGTCAAAGAAGCCCTCACAACTTTTACAAAGTAATCTTAGTTTGTAGTTTTTTACATGTAGTTGTAAAGCTAGTAGGTTTGGATTTTTTTGTCTTTCCAAAAGGTTGGAAAGGTGCATGCCAATTACATTCTGTCACATCATTGTTGGTATTATGACAAATGTGTGAGTTCTTTCAAATAAGGACTTACTCAGGTGAGTGATTTGCAGATCTCCAGGAAGGTTTCTTTGATTGCAACATATTTACCATGACTTTTTTCCAATACAAAATACCAGACAGATTATAGATATGTGATAGATTGTTGGTGGATTTTATCACATTCTCTCAGAGAACTACACTTGGGAGCTCTTGGACTTTAGTGGGGCATCAGATCACAGTGCTTTTATACAAATTACTGTGACCTTTATAATGATGGCTAAGTAAAAGAATGTGGGTACATAGTCCTTTAATTCCAGTCTCATTAAACAGAAAAATAAAAGCTCATGTAGTCATAATATATCTTAAAAATAAAATTTAAAAAGCCAAAACCAAACAACAGAAAATCCCAAAACAAAAACAGACCAAAAAACCCAAACAAGAAATCCTGTCCCACAAGTAATTTAACTTGAACAAATGAACAAGAGACAAAAAAGGAGAAGAAAAGCAAACAAGCAAGCAAGTAAATACATGAGTATTTTCTTGTTGCTTGACATTCATGATTTTTGTGCAAATCCAGATTAACTTTCTTGTATTAATTAAACCTTTGAGCCATGTAAACAGAAGAAAAGATATTAGTTAAAATGTTTACAGAAATATGGCACATAAATTTATCAAATATTTCTGACATATCTAAATAATACTCTCTGTAAGAAGCTGCCTCTAGCCAAGTTTAGCAAAACAATAAAAGTAGTGCTTAATCCTGCTGAAACTCACATGCATAAAATTAATAATTTGCATACTCTGCACGATATTTTTCTCCTCCAACTTGTCTAAATAAAAGTAGTGCTACTACAGCAACGTAACTTCTACCACCTCCTAATATCAGGTCTCAAAAGACATATATTTTAAAGTAATATTAGCTATAAAGGAAATCCTAAAATCACTAAATTCTGTAATTTAAGTGTGAGTTACTGTTATTTATTTTGAATTTAAAATCTTCTTTTTTATTCTGTAAATTAATTTAACCAGTGAACTCAGCATAAAAAAGACGATTTCCCTCTTCTGATCTATTATGGTTATTAGATCTTTTCATATGCTGCAAGGTGAATGAGTTTAAATCTCCTCTATGGTTCAGGTAAATTAAAACCCTTCAGGAAAACATCAGGCACTGCTGGTGTTTGTGACTCAGCAGGTGACATTTTGTCTTTTTGTTTGTACTAGTGAAATTCCAGAGCATGGCATTTAGAAAAAACATGTTATTAAGTGAACTTCATTATTCTCACAAGATGAGCATAACTGAGAATTCTACCACTCATAGCCATTAACAATTCCATAGCTGTGCTTTGGGAAAATTGATGTCCTGGTCATGAGTCATTTTCTCTACTTAATTCCTGGAAACAAACTGTCTTTCTAGTCTGCCAGCAGTTTTCAGTGTGTTGTTGGAAGAACTGTTGTGCTCCTGTTGCAGTGGTGGGTGAAGATTTTCAAGGCACCAAGGCTCCATGATCTCAGGGATCCCAGGGAAGTCTGCATAGGACAGACACCTAGACCAAAACTGGCCAGACATGGGCTTCATCCCAGATAGGACTGGGAAGCTGGAAGTCGGGAAAAAAACTGTAGAAATGTCTGAACTGCATGCATCTATTCTAGAGGAACTCAAAGGACTGAGGATTTCAGGAGCTCTTAAATCATAAATTGTCAGGAAGGATAGCACACTTTTAAGTGTCAAAATATTTTTATCTCTTCATTGAATATTGCAGCCTATTGTAATTTGAGACAGATGAACGGGGTGTTATCATACCTCTGCTGCAAAGAAGTTTTGCTCTTGCACTCTGATATTTCAACACATTTAACAACAAACATTTCTTCCAAGGTGGTTTCATGTAGACGATGTTTATTTCAAACACTGTTGCTATTTTTCAATTGGATTGTTTTTTCTCTCAAATATAATTTCTTTCTTGACCGTTTCACAAACACTGTTACTGAACCTATTTATTTTAAAAATACAGTTTTAATAATTAAAATACATTTTTAATAATTACAAATAAATTGGTAGGTATGTTCTTTATACATCACATGAACTCATCAGCAAGACTATGGTTTTTAAACATACAGCTCCACTAAATTTGTGACAGTATTATTTGACAATGTTCCCAAAATTCTTGCAAGCTTTAAAATTTTGCATTAAATTGCAAAAAAACCCAGCCAAACCACCCCAAACAACAGCAACAAGACACAAGACAAAGTCTGAGTGTAACATCTTATTCTGTTACTTCATAAGGATGTAGTGATACAGAGAGGAGTAAGACTTTGTAGAACCTTAATAAATAATATGATTGCTTTCACTCATCAGTAAGTCAAACATCTTACTGCAGGAAATAAAGCAGGGACTTTTCAGGCATTAAAAGACTTATTAATGTTTATATAATGCTTAATAAAGACTTTATTAGTAAGACTTTGGATCTTTCAGATTTGAGATTTTTGTTTTCTCACTCACAGAACATCAGGTGTTGCACTTTAATTGTAGTGGACATTTGAGTTGTCTCAGGGGATCTTTCTTTTTATTTACTGTATTTTTAATAAAGTGAGTCTCTGAATGTTTCATTCTTTGAAGTAAAGAACTAGGCTTGTTAGGTATTGAAAAATTATGCAAGTCACTACATATTTAACTTTGTTCAAGAAATGACATATTCTATATATCAAACACAATTAAAAAAATTAATTTATTTATAATGGAACAAAAGACCAACAGTGCAATATGTAACTGTCTTAGGACTGCAGATAATGCTGGTGTCAGAGTCAAAGCTAAGCCAAAAGTACTGCCACACATCTGAACCCTTATGCATGCTAAACAAACTCACGGTCTGCTCTTACTCACAAATCTTCATGTACCCCTTTAGGTTTTTTCCAACTAAAATATCTGCTTCAAGAGTCCCCCTGATTTTGTTTGGATGAAAGATATGCAGGTTTTATACAAAAAAATCATTAAGCAAGATCTTTTCACTCTTTTGCAAAAAGTATTGTAATGTTATTATCCTATTTTGATTCAAATTTTAATCTGAGTCCAGTTCTTATCACAGCAGAGATTTTTAAGATTGTGATTGAACCATAAGCTGATATAAAATAGTGTGGTTTTAATATTAGCTGGATTGCTATATGTTTAAAATGTTTCTTCTTCTTGTGAATGTTAGAGGTTTTTAATTTATAACTCATTTATGAGAGAATAAAGTTCCTGGTATGATTTTAATAGAAATTTATATGCTTGTTTTATGAAAATGGTTTTAAATAATTTTTGAAAAAAATTAAATATTCTTTTTATTGATGTTCTCAATATTTATAACAATGCTAAAGGATCTTATCCATCATTTCTTATTTGAATAAAGGTCTGCTACAAAGAGGAGCCAATAAACACTGCAGAGTTGTGCTGGTGAACGACTGGAGGCTAAAGTCACCTGCTAGGAGTTGCTGGTAATTCTTTTCTGAAGAATATGAAAATAATATTGCAATAGAGGATTCCACAGCTCTTTCTGTCTAATTATCTGTCCAAGATGCAATAGAAATATTCCCATCAGTCTTTAAGGTATATCTGGTAGGGGCTTTTTGCCATGAATTCTGGTTTCACCTCAGTCCCACTACCATGGAACACTCTTACAATGATCTTCCAACTATATCTGCTCGTTCTACAGAACCACCCACACTGAGCAAAGTTTCACTACAACATACCTTCTGTGCTTTTCTCACTTTGCTATTTTTGACTACATATTTTAGCATTTCATAGAGATACGTATCTCCGAACCTGTAGTGCAATCATCACCCTAGCAAACTTTCTGATTTATAGTTTTTATTATTAAAGTGAATGAAAACCCAGTCTGAAAGAGAAGCAGATGTATCTCTCTTTCCTAAAATATGTCCTGAAGTATTCTTTTTCACCTTTCAGATGAAATTAAATATACTTCAGCATTCTGTGCCTACAATGTGAAATAATATCCAGGTATAAATTGCTTCAGATGTATAGTAAGAAAAGAAAGATGCAAGGTACATGATTTAATTAGCTGAAGTTTTATTCAATTCATGTGGAGACTATGCCATGGTAAATTCTACAGTATCAGTTCCTTTGATGAGAGACCTTGTTAAAAGCCTTTTGAAAATCCAGGTAGGCTTCTTTGTTGTCATCCACAGAAGTTTGCTGAGAGCTTGCTGAGAGCACTCTCATGTTTTTCAGTTTTTCCAGAGAGGCTTTTTTCATTTATTCAAATATCACCATTCACCTCTCATTACGAAGCGGGAGTAGCAAGTGATTTTGAATATCTGAGATAATCACTTTCAGAAGGTAATTACAAACTTGTCTGCTTCCTGTGATTTACATGTCTTCTGGCTCTGTCTCCATTGGGGGCTCCATTCCAATATGCCAGAGGGATGTGACTGCAGTGCACAAAGGCAGACTTCACAGCCAAGAATGCAGGGAGTGGATCTTCATTGTATTTCACTTTCATTTCTCAAACACAATCTATCTCATATTGACAGTGACTGGAAAGATAATGTGCTTTGCCAGGTTTCTTTTCCTTACTTTATTCTTATTTTAGGAAAATATTTTATTCCTGAAAAAATCTTTGCAGCTAAGAAGTAAACCCAGTTCCCTGTTTCTTTACAGATTTAATAACTAAAACACATTTTACAGAACAATTATGCAAATGAGCCTCTCAGAAAATCTTTATTAAGACACAGACCTTTCCCAACACCACATATCACTTTTGAATCTGAATTCAGATCGTATTCTGTTGCAATAGAAGTACTATTAAATGGAACCTGAAACTTTTGTGCTGTTTGTCTGGACCTACTCCAACAAGCCCAAGTCTTTCCTGTGCTGGACATGGTACTCAAGGTGGGGTCTCATGAGAGCAGAGGGGCAGAATCATGTTCCTTGACCTTCTGGGTATGTTTCTTTTTACTTGATACAGGATATGATTAGCTTTCTGTCCTGCAGACACACATTGTGAGCTCATCCACCAGGATCTCCAAGTCCTTTTTTACTTGTTTGCCCTTGGACATCAAGGTATTGACAAACAGACATTTTGGTGATGGCCAAAAGATGTAGAAAATCCCTTTTCCGTCTAAAAGTCTGTCCATAAAACCTCTGTCTTTCCAATTTAGTATCCAGGACACTGTAAGGAGCCAAAGGCCTTACAGAAGTCCAGGTAGATGATGTTGATAGCTCTTTGTTTGCTGATTAAATCACCCCATCATCCCATAGAAGGCTGCTGGGCTGGTCAAGTATGATTTGCCCTTGGTGAAGCCGTGTTGGTTGTGTATATTCACCTCCCTGCTTTCCATACTTTTTGACACATCTTCCAGGACAATCTCTTCTGTGATATTGCCAGGCACTTAGGTGAGGTTGACTGGTTGGTAGTTCCCAGGGTCTATCTTGTTAAGGATGAGTATGATATTCCCTTTTATCCAGTAAAATCAGGTGAAATCAGGTGATTTCACCTGATCTTTTCAAGTATGAGGAAGAGTGACTCAGAAACTACATCAGCCAACTTTCTCAGGCCCCGGAGCTGCACCTCATTGGGTGTCTCAGGCCATCTTAAACATGATCTTATGATAGCAGTGACTTAATTCCTCCAGTCTCTGCCTTGAGGTTAAACTTAACTGTGATGAGTTATCACACAAAAAGTATATTGACTATTTGAAAGCAGTCACAAAAATCCAGCTCAAAAAATTGCACACAGGAAAAAGGCTTGGAGCATCCTCTCTTTTATTCATCCCACCTCAATAATGACAGCAATAACAATAGTAATAGCAACAGCATTTACAGCAAAAAAGAAAATACTTTACTTATTATAATAAAATAAGTTTTATACAAAAAGAAATAACAGTAAAGCATCACTAACAGCATTTTTATTTTTGCCACATTTATCTTACTGAAAGCACATCTAAAAATGTTGCAAAAATTCAAGGTAAGTTCATTTATTTCTGAAGAAAGAGAAGGTAAAGAGCAATAAAATTTGCATGCAAAAAAACTGAGTTTGAGACAAGGAAAATGTTTAAGGACATATGGATAAATTCTTGTGCAATACTAATCTGTGGCAGATCACTATGTGCTAAATTCCATTCTGTATGATATTTCATGAAGTGTGGTAGAATTATCAGCTTTACATGAGCAGAAACAAATTAAATGCAGTCTTATAAAACCCCTCTATAACTCTCACCTGAGAAATGCAAAAGACTATATGAAACAAAAAATCATGTCATTACCATTACAAAGTTCTTAGAGTTGATAAAAATTCTGCATCTCTGAAATGTTTGACAACAGCAGCATATTGACAAAAATACTTGATCAATGCTTCAAGGGAAAAATTAGAAGCATTCTTTCACCCAGTACAAAGAAAGATCAATGAAAGGTGTTCTTTGAATAAATCAAAATGTAAGTATGCAATACTTAGCACTGGCCTCCTCCATTGCTTTCTTTCATCTTCTGTGTTGCTTCCCTGGGTAGGCCATTTGCAGCTGATAAACATTTGAAGTGGAAATAACACAGAAAGAGGAAAATAAAATTACAACTGCCACTGGGAGAGTGTCTAGCTCAGAAAAACTGGATAAGATGTGCAAGCTACCTCTGCAGCCATCTTCTCACATGTAACATTTTAAGAAAAGCTGATGCAATAGTTTAATGTACATATTCAGCATGAAAGAGTGGCCATTGTTGCACATTCCTAAATCTCACATACCTTAGCACTCTATTTGTTATGGTCTGCGCAAAATTTATTTAGCAAGCAGTAAAACTTCTGTTCATAAAGGCAATAGAGATGAAAACTGAGAATGAGATTCTGTTTTTATTAACTGAAAGGGAATTTCACCTTTGACTTCCAAAGAGACAGGATTTCACCTCAGATGCATAATAGTCTTTATCAGGGGTTATATAGATGGTCACTACATGTAATATTATATTAAAAATAGAAAAAAACCCAACCTGGTCTATTAACTGTTACTTTATAAATTGTGCAGACCTTAGAATCTATTGTGATATACCCCTAGGTGTCCATAAGAGATCTGTTTTCAAGTAGCATAGAGCGTTCCATTAGCAAGGAGAAAAATAGATTTTTGAGGTGTTTTTTAAAGAAATCTGGAAAACAGTTTTTGAAAAACAGAAATTTGAACTTGCCCAGTTCACAGTGTGCAACCATATGAATTAACAAATGGCACTAATGGAGGAACAAATTCCTAGTCACAATTATTTTTTGGAAGAAAAGCAAAATAAAATTGGAGCCATATGGACTTGCTTAATGAGAAATTATGGTGTATAATATGCTTCTCTGATTATCTGTGGCTTATGTGACCATTTTTGTTTTAAATCTAATGAATAAAAAAGAAGTATATATTTGACACTCTCACCATCTGCATCAAAGACTACATCAGAAGTAGTACTCCAAACCTTCTTAAGAGTCATATTTCCTGTGTAGCAGAGGTTCAGTGAACATCTAACATTTCATCAAATAGAGAAAAAGAGCTACAAGATCCATAAGGATTTTTTTTTTGTTTTATGCTGATGACGTGGAAATTCATACTTTTATATTTTCAGTCTTATATTCTCACAGTTGCTTTTGAGGTGTGGTTTGAAAGAAGCATACTGGGAATTTTAATGTTATCCTGCCATCACAGGGTGCCCATGCACAGTATTTATGAACACAACAAAGACATACCTTCATCATTGTTCTAATTTTGTGCTTTTGACTAGGCAGCACAAGGGCAGTTCATAGTGCCACCTCACTGGCTGTGACCAAACTTGAATGTAAAACCTCTGGAAGCAGTGATAGATTTTAAGAACAAGAGGCAATCCATACACTAGTATATGGTATAAAAGGCCACTTACTACTGGTCACTGCTTCAGCAGCTATTTGCTCGAGAGACAAAATTATATCCAACAATATTAGCAACCCATTTGAATTGCTTTAACTAGGCACTTGAATTCTGTTAACACAGCTCTGAACGAGAAGCAAGTGTTTAATGCTTTGATCTTTAGCCTCATGTGATGCAAATATAGGTGGTTCTCTCAGCTAGAGATTAGTCTACAGATCAGAGGAAAAGGGAAGTCCTTTTCAAAGGTCGTGGAACTAACTTGGCAAATGCAGAATCAGTTTCCAGCTTTGATTTCCTGTATGACTTTAAGCAAGTCTTTCAGGTAAAGTAGCACAAAAAGGATTTAAATACATAAAAAGAGCAAGGCCACTAATCTCTTTGTAGGTTTGAGTAAATGAGTTCTTCTATGTCTCTACCTCACAGGAGTAGCTGTGTATGATTAAAGAGTATATGAGAGAATTACAGGCTTACATTCATCGATTGGAAACACAAAAACCTGCAAGAAATAATGAGACATTGAGTTACTTCTTCCTCTAACTTTGCTTTGCCTGTTTTCATTGTAAAACCCCTGCACACATTTTAGTCACACTACTACCTAAGATAGAAATTTTGAGTCCATCACACCAATTGCAATAGAGCAACAGCTATTTCAGCCAATTCCTCCAATGACAAAATATAACTTTTTGAAACCCTGAGATCTCATTTTTATTAAAAGTTATAAATTTAAATCATAATTTAAATTATAAATTTAAATCATAATTATAATTTAAAATTACTTTATCTAACTGTCTTACAAGATGTTATTTAGTCAACACTTACCTACTTAAATTATGATAAAACTGAGTGTTAAAAGAAAGGCAATGCATGAATGTAGAAGAGCATGTCTTAGTCTTTTTAGCCGTGCCAACATTACTTAGAACAATTTTATTTTGACAACTGACTGGTTGTTTCCAAAAAGAGAACAAAGCAAGGTTCTACTAAACAGTGTGAATAAAAGAAGAAAAATCTACGTGTGAATCGATAACACATTTTGTGAAAAGAAATGGGAAACATAATTGTGTTCCCAAAACGCACCAAACATGCAATTAATATAAGAAGCTATACAAAACAAAATGACATAGATGTATAGTTCAATCACTCAGCAGAATATCCAATTTTCCACCAAAAAACATACCTGTAAAGTCATATCATACTGTCTTTTTTCTAATGTTTATATTCTTGAAGTGAATAATAACCACTGGATTCCCTTCATATTCATAGAGCAATAAATTAAAAATAAATAAATTAAAATGATTGCCATTCATTTATTTTCATTTTTATTGATCCTTTCTTAATTTTTTATGCAACCAACTGTTTACTATACTGTTATAATGGAATAATACAACCTTACACCACATTTTTTTTTTCTTACTACCTATTTTAAATCTCTGGATCTTACAAGCTGGAAAAAAAAAAAATACCTGAATCAAAATCACATTAAAATATCCTGCTTTTTAGATATTGAACAGTAAGCAGCAATTCCTAATTTTTGGCTATGTTTTATGTGCAAAACTCCAAAGTGAAATTCATCCCCAGTGCAAACATGTTGGATGGAAGCATGAATTTGCCCTATTGATTTAAACAAAAGGATTTAGTCTCTTGTAGAAATGCAAGACATATCTATCATTGCCCATAGCATGCACTGTCACTATCAAACATGAAATAAAGCACATTCAGAATGAAAAAGTATGACCTCTAAAATCTGGCCTTTTGAAAAATGTATTTAAAATTAATCATGATGAAGACTTGCAAACCTTTAGTAGAATGCATGGTATGAAGAAAAAAACACTAAAGAAAAATCCCTGGCACCTTTTGTAAACATCCACTGTGTATTACAAATACAAAAACCTAACTGCTTGTTCAGTTCCCATTTATCAAGTGAGTTTTGCTCCTGGCTTAGCTGAGGTGTCATTTCCATCCAAATTAAAGAATTAGAAGTTTACTTTTTCCAGCCCTAGGCTACCCTACATGTGCTCTAATGTCCCCTCTGCTTAATTCTCCTATCAGTCTTAGTCACCATAGGATAGGAAAGCCTGCAAGACGAGAGACAGAAACTTACAGCCAATAGCAAGAAAACTGCACATTTTATAGATTGCAAAACCCTATTGAGGAAGGGTGCTACAGCAGCCTTTAATCTGCTTTTGGGGGGTGTTTTTTTTCCTCTTCTTCTGTTTCTGGTTAGCCTGTATGGATGTGCATTGAGAACTTTTTTTAGGAGTAGTATTAAAAAAAACATTGAAAATGTCATGTCTTTTGCAGAATCTCAAGTTGGAAAGGACTCATATGGATCATTAAGTCAAGCTTTCTGCTCCTTGCAGGACTATGTAAGATTAAACCATATAATTAAGAGCATTGTCTAGGCACTCCTTGATCTCTAATAGTCTTGGCACCATGACCACTTCCCTGGGGAGTCTGTTCCAGTGACTGACCACTCAATGAGTGGAGTACCTTTTGCTGATCTTCAGAATAGAAAAACCATTAGAAATGAAGCAGTGAATTGTAACATAAGCTCAGGATATAGTTACCTAATGTAACTACTGCAGAAGAGATGTAAATCATTGTTAAATCCTAATGGCCTTCAACCAATAGAAGACCTGACTTCTAGAGATTAAACTTGGTTACATGACATCATTACCACAAAAAAGGCAACCTTTCCCATCCAAACTATATGTGGCTAACATCTATGTGCTCAGCTCTCTGTGCCCTGGCAAACTTCTCACTTAGATTTAAGAAATAAACTTTTGAAATAATTTCAGGAATTATAGTAATTTCTGATCCATTATTAATATCACCTTGTAATGCTGGAAATAAACAACTTTTACTCAGGGCACCTCATGTATTTCTTTCCTGATTGAAGCATTTTGATTTCTAGTGTAGGCAACCAAGCCCCCCTCTATCAGGAAAAATTCCAAAAAATGAGTAATCCAAGTGCTGTTATCTAAGATTTTTAGGGCAGCATTAATAATTTGAAATATGAATACATGCAAAACAGTGAAATCTGCTAGGAAAAAGATCATGAATAGTTCAGCACACTAAGAAAAAAATCCTAAATTTAAAATTTTAAAATTGCATATGAATTATGTGTGTTAGTAAGCATTCTAACATAATTCACACATGATAAATCTCCCTATGAGAGAGATACATAATAGACCTATCTTGAAATGTAATCATAATGCTCTTTTTGGTTTCAATGGAATTTGTAACCAAGTAATCTGATAATATGGGTCTTTAACTCCACTAGGTTAAGTTCCTGTATAATTCAACACAAAATAATTACCTTCTAAACTTTACAATGTCACTCTAATGAATTTTGTACACTTTTCCCAAAGTTCAACAAAAAGATTATAAATTCTTATGTCTATACATTTTAGGAAATCCTGTGCAAGTGAATTCTTTCAAATCCTGCTGGGAATTTTCTCAATAAAAATCAGCTAGGACTCAAGAATTTGTGACTTTTAAATCCAGACTGTAATCCATTTTAATCTACCAAACCATACTGCTTGCATAACTAACCTTCCTGCCATTTATAACAACTGACTAAGGAAAATTGAAGAGCAAATAGCCACCAGGGAGATCAAGTATCTCAGCTGCATATTTCAGTAAATTATGTGAGAGGGTCAATTTGGTATTATACCAATTAGTGAGCCTTGCATGTAGAGTCACCAGTGAAATTTTATGTAAGTTTAAACACTTCCTTGTTATTTACTTCCCCTGAATGGCCAGATTCAGGAGTGAATTGTAAGGAAGGAAGTGATGGACTTCACCTTCAAAAGAGAAGCAACAATACACTTTATTAATATAAACCAGTGAACAAAGAAAATTCAATACTAAATCCAACAGTGCTTTAACAAGATTCAAGGGCAAAGAAGAGTTCATTACTAACTGCATAGGGGACAAGGTCAGACAAAGTTTGTCAGGGAGACCTTGCCACTGAATCACAGGTTCAGAAAGGTCCCCCTTCTCAGAGAGACTCTCAAGTGCAGCTGCAACCAGTACTGCTCCCAGACTTGATTAATGGTCTATGGCTAAAGAATTAAATGTGTTCAACCAATCCTTTATATGACTTAGCTAAGATTTTAAAGTTTGACATGCTATTAATCACTTACCAAGAGCCTCTTTTGCTAAGGATTCTCCCATCATCAGGTAGTAACTTTGTTACTATTAGAGGGGAAATCCTTCATTTAAGCAGGGGAGCTCAATGGGCCTTGGATTCCCCACTAGGTATGGAGTAAAATAATTGACTCACAGTCATATTTGCACACCAGAAACACCTCTGGGTGGCTGTTTCAGACAGCCCTTGGCTACCATGATGCCATCTGTCCCATAGAATCTGGATTAAACCATCACAGTGCTGGGGATCATGGGTTTCATGGGGGGTGGAGGGAGCACACTACCACAGCTGTAAAACAGTACCTGTGTTTGGAGAAAATAGCAGTTTAAAGTGTCAATACACATCTTCCAATCTCCAATCTAAAACCTTCCTTCCTTCCTTCCTTCCTTCCTTCCTTCCTTCCTTCCTTCCTTCCTTCCTTCCTTCCTTCCTTCCTTCCTTCCTTCCTTCCCTCCCTCCCTCCCTCCCTCCCTCCTTAAAATGTAATATGACCCCTAAAGCCTAAAAGCCTTTTTCTTGCTTTCTGCTTCCCTCTCAAAGAGGCACAGCCCAGAGATTTACCTCAATGCATCTCTGTGAACCAATCACATCTTAAATTGACATACACTAAAAACTTTGGGAAAGAACTAGTCATAGCTGAAATACTTTCTCTGTCATTATTTTAATGTATAAGATGTTGATAGATTGTCAATTATTATAAAGCCCAAAATAAGTGTGCATCTGCACACAATATTCTTGTAAAGATGTAATCAAATCTGGTATAAGCTTGAGTCTTTAATATTAAAATTGCAAAAAAATACTTTACTATTTTTTATTTTAAATCTGTAACATTTTTACTTGAATGTATCCCATAAGCTTTAAGAGTTCAAGTATGTGCAAGTCTATAAAAATCACAGAGATAAAAGATGGGACCAAACAAGAAAAAGTAAAATCATCTGGTGCTTTTTCCTTGGTTTGACCTCTCTTTTTTTTTTTTTTTCTCTGTTATTTGTGCTGTTGACTCTTCTGCCTTCTCTAAAATGTGTTGTCTTTCTTTAAGATTGATCATGGGATTAACTGTTATGGAACTGTTGTTCCTGCAAAAATCAACATAGCCTGACAGAGCTGTACTCTGTGTTCCATCCAGGAATTCAGCCTCTTTTACTGATTCTGAAGAGTTTCTCTATTAGGCAGGTAGGCAGCTGTAAGAAAGATAAGAAAATCGACAATTCTTTTTAGTTGCGAAAACCAAGAATTTTAAGCCAATTTTTACTTCCATAGATACTTCAGGAATAGTGTTGAAGTGTGTAAAAATCTATAAAGAGGGACAAAGGGTCTCACTGAAATTCTTGCCTGAGTTATAGTTCTCAGCACTGCCATACTATTGGATTTAAAATAACTCTACTTGTGTACCCACTTGGTATCTCAGGGCACAAGTTTGTACATGAATCATTGTACATGACATCTCTGAAAAAAATAATCTTTAACCTTCTTTGCATTTTGTTCAACAGATAATATTTTCTGGCCTTGAATAATTTTGGAGCAGTTCCAAAATTCAGAGGTGAAATTTATGAAAATGCTCCTTTAGTTGCTCTTCACCTGCCAACCAGTAATTTTGATCAGTGTCCAGATTCTCTTGTGATATGAGAAGAAATGAAATTCTTAAGAGTAAGCATTCTCTATTTAAGTTTTTATATAATGTAATAATTTCTTCTGGGTCATGTGTTTTCCAATTTAAAATTCCTTGACTAATGATTATTTATTATTATTGTTTTGGGGGAGTTTTGTTGTTATTTTATGTTGTCATTTTTGATCAAAAGCTACATTGTAATCTAATCGTTTACTCCCTCTATGCAGTTACAGAATGCATTTTGATGTAAAAATATATGGTCAGGCTTGGTACATTACAGCTCAATTATTTTGTTGTTCTGAAACTTTAAATATCATTCTCACCAAAAGGAAATTAATCTTAAGAAATATATTTCTGGTTTTCTTGCAACACTTCTCTTAGTTCCTTTTTTCTTCTATTTCTCCTTTTTACTTTTATAGTAAGTAACTTTATTTCATTATGCAGAATCTGCAACTAATATTTTAAAGCACAACAATTTCTTTACATTTATCTTGAATTTATGCATTTCATTCCATGTGATTTTTATTTGTAAACTGGTTTCTTTTGGAACTCAGTAAGATTCTCTCTTTGGCTCTCTAAAATCTGTTCCTTCCCAGGATACTTGAACAGATAGTGATTTTTAAAAAGAGGAATGGTAAAATATGTTTTATTCAAGGCTTACTGAGAGAAAAGAGTTTTGGTTTTTTGGATCTAAGAAGACTCTTCTTAGATCTCATCTAATGTCTGCTTTCAATGAGTGTAAATTTCACCCAACAAAGATACATAACCCATTAAAAACTGTTATTAATGCTCATTATGCATTGTATTGATTTCAGACAGATTGTAAAAACTCCTGGAGTCAGTATAAGTAACCCAACATAGATATGGAACTTGTCCACTTTTTTCATATTTGAAACAAATGAAGAGATGACAAATAGAAGTCAGCCATCTTTATGTACAAGGTTCAGAACAGGCATCAAGAAAATAATGTTCAAATGGAATAAAATGTGCTTTAAATTCTAGTGAAAGCAACATCCAGCTGGTTAATATTTAATTAATTCTTAATTAAATATGGGGCCAGTTTTCTTTTTCCTATTTTTACCTGGCATCATAGGAGAGAGGAGTGAAAGGCAAGGTGGGAGTTTGGCTGGTGGCCAAGGTCAAATCACCACAATCTATTAAAGACAATTTTTAAGGAGTGTATCACAGCCTTTGGATGATTCTACCGTAGCAATATAATAAAATAAGACAAACAATTTCCTGAGATAATGGAACTGATAACCCTGGAAGAAATCAAATCCTGACATAGCTGCAAGAGGACAATACCTTAATGGGACTAAGAGCTTAAAAATCTCTTTTTTTCCAATTTTACATCCATGTCTTCAGTGTTCTCAACCTCACACCTTCCTATGAGGAACTAAACCGTGGTTCTGTAGTTAGGTTTTATGTTTTAAATTGGTTGCTAAAGTCTTACAGTTTTTTAAAAAAAAGCAGATCTCACTCTTGTGGGCATCCTCAGCTGGGAGCTTGATTTTGCTGTTTTTTTGAAGGAGAAACATAACCAGAAGTTTACCTGAATTAAAATCACTGAATTTGTGACTATGTATAGAAGAGTCTCACTTTTTCAGACTTACTCTCCTTTTCAAAGACTCTGGGAATGTATTTTGAAGCTATTCTCATTCATTGGATGTATATAAGAGGGTGTGTTCCATCTTTCCAATATTCTACCCTGATGTTAAATAATCCATTTTGATATGAAGGTTATGCCAATCTGTTCCAGGAGCTGCCACTGGCTTTTTTTTTTTTTTCCCTGACCTGAAATCTTTTTTTGACAGGTTTCCTATAGTATGACCTGTTAGTATTATCTTGTTTTCCTGCTATTACTGTCAAAGAAATTGTTGCTGACCAAGCTTCTCTGAAATCCTCTTATGACAGAAAAAGCAGAAACAGTACGTCATATGAAGCAGTCATGCAAAATTGTCATTTACTAACACTGACATAAAAATTACTTGCTCACTCTCAGTAAAGTGATCATCAAAAATGTAAAAGTCAGTAGTAGTTTGCCTAGAAAAAGTCTTATGTGAAACAAAATTGATATGAATATTTGGTCTTTCGAAAGCAGAGTGAACACAGGAAATTAACATCAAAATATGAATTTAACAGGACATTTTACTTCTGATGTTTCTCTAATTTTTTTCTTTTTTTCCAGCGGTGGTTATTGAGCATCCTAGCGCACAGTACACATGAAGAAACACCACAGAATTTGTCTACGCTCTTCACGTTGTCCACAATAATAGTTGTGGCAATAATTGTCCACAGTAATCATTATAGGTTTGCTCTATCTTTCTTCCATGCCATAAAAATAAGGCATGGAAGTAAATGAGGCACTTACAGGGTCCAGCACAAGATGAAACAAGCTGATCAGCACCCACTGACTGGCACTGGTGCTCCAGCAGGTAGAGTTTTAGTTTTTTTTCCTGTCTGGGGGATCACAGTACTTCTTTAAAACATGTAGTGTTTAATTTTAAAAAACCCAACAAGCTGGTAGTTAATTGTCTTCAGTACTCTTGCAAATACTATCATCAGCATCACAATGTGGACTGGGAAAAAACCCCAAAACTTCAGAAGGATGTCGTAAATATTAAATTAAATCAAGTGTCATTTGCAAAAATGGAAAAAAAAAAAAAAAAACAAAAACATATTTACCCTCCCTAATCTTAACTCCTAAAAAAATAAAGGAGTCTTAACTCCTACTAGAAAAATAAAAACCCTCAAAATATTAATAGAATATCCCTGATAAACCAAACAGGGATATTACTGTTGCATTTGATTTCATTTACATGTTGACATAGGAGGAATACATGACAGGACAATTTCTACACCTATGAAACCGAGAATGGGATTGAAAGTGCATAACTGATGGGTGGTTTACCATTATGTATCTTGGGCATTAGGGTAATTTTCAATTTGTTTTCACAGTCTAATTTGGTTAAAATTGACTGTATCCTTTACTTCCTGCTCTTTTTGTTGGGTTTGGTTTCCTTATTTTATTTATTCACACCACTCATATGCACGAAAAATCCCATTTTTGTAACTATTTCTAGAGCTTGAAATTTCTAATCTCTGGACAAAGTAAAAGACATCCCCAAGTGTCTAAAATCTGTCTTATACTCTCTCTCTCTCTCTCTTTTTTTTTTTTTTTTTTTTTCTCCCATTTTTTTCTTCACTTTGTCTCTATTTGGTTATTTATAGTTAGTATGAGAAGTTTTTATTACTGATAACAATACTTGCTACACAATTACAACTGGTGCATTTGAATTTATACAAAGTATATAGCATGCAAAAGATGTTGGATCATTAACATTCCTACTCTGTGGCATTTGATGAAGAAAACAGGATACTAAATGGACAGATAGATAAAAAGGTGAGAAAACAAGTTGATTCAAAGCATGTGTCCTGACTTGTCCAGTTTACACCTACATTGCACATTTTTGTGATAACTACTCCTTAAAATAAATTTTCCCACTGAGTCAAGGGGAGACATGAGAAACCAACCCTGTTTTTGATTCATCCCATTTATAGAGTGCTCCTGCTATACAACCCATTGGTTACAAATGTCCTGTTTCCCTCTTTTTTGGGTTTTTTTCATTGATCTCATCAATAGTTAACATGAGATGTTACTCCATTAGTAGCAACAATTCAAGAAGTTGGACCAATTCTTGAATACAGTGCTTCTTTTAAAATCAAAATGCCTTTTCTCTGAAGAGACCAACAAGGATCATCGAGTCCAACTCTTAACTGTATTAGGATTGAACACACAACCTTGATGATTTTATCACAAGGATCTAACCAAGTGAGCCACTCACAGGGTCAAAAGGTCACAGTGTGTGTAAGACAAGAACTTTATTAGCAGCTAGAGGAAAGTTAGTAGGTAAACTATTACCCCTGTGAAAATTATAGCAGGACGACAATGCTTGTATTTGCAAAAACATAGGTAAACATAACCTAAACATAGGTTTGCAAAACTTAGGTAAAAGAATAATCAGCTGCATATATACAGTCTAATAAAAAACTCAAAGAGAGTTGCATGTAAGACTTTAGTGGTACAGTGAGGAAATCCAAGCCAAGAACTGTCCAGATTTAGTATTTAAACTCCACACATTGCTCTGATAATGACTGAAGTTTGAGTACCTATTTCATGGACTAAGCAATTTGCTAGCTAAATTTGCACCTGATGATATATGTATGACAGATGGTAACCCATAGGACATAAATGATATCCTATATAAGGAACTGATTTAATTTTGAAAGTGATGTCAAGCATGTGGCCTCTAATTTGAGGCAAAGCAGTGGTCACCAGACTCATGCTGACTTTGTAGATATTAAGTGGACAGCTACCAGCTACAGCAAGATGCAGTTGATGTTTATAGTAATACATCCAGAAGATACCTGGAAGGAAGCAGGTGCTCCTATTGTTTCAGACCATTACTTCCCAATGACACTACATTTTCCCCATTGCCCACTGCAGTTTTATGCAAGTGCACAGCAGATGCTGTGACACTGCATCATGTCCAGGAGAAGCCATGCTTATGCCAGTAATTAACCTATACCCTCCTGTGAAATACACTACTTACCCTTGATGGACAACGAAGGAATGAGAACTCGGAACAGAAGTAAAACAATGGCTTGGTTCTGTAGATGCACATGCAATGAAAAATGCAGTGTATCTTATTTTTAGTTTCAAGTATTCATTTCTTCTCCTCTGGCACTTTGAATCAGACAATGATAATTGGAAAAGATGGATTCCTTTAAAAAATAAAGTTGAGGAATTCCAACTCAATTATGAGTTGACATTGCATTCACAAATTCAGTCCAGTGTGCATGCAAGAAGGGACTGACCATCTGTTTTATTATTCATGCATATGTCTGCATGGATAAAAGATGTTCACAAGTATTTAATATATTAATCTGTTAAATAATGAAAGTGTGTTTGTGCTCACTAAAGTGTATTTTTGTACTGTAAACGATTCTGGAAAAATATGAGTGATTTCACTTCAGCAAAAAGGAGACACATCTACTGTATATTTTCTCCAAAATTATTAATTTTCTGTGCTGGGTTTCATTCCATTAATATCATCAACACAATCTGCAAACATATTGCAGGTAGCTACTTTTTAAACTGCAAAATAATCTTTTTTAGATCCAGATCTTCTCCTCTGCAACAAAGACACAAATATTTTTCTGGTAACTGTCTCTATGTTATAATTTGTGTGAATCTCTGGTCCAAATAAACAATTTCTCCTAGAATTTTATTTTGTTAATTAGTGTTCCCATAACTTTAACGATGTATAATTGACATCTATCTGTTTTGGAGATGGTCTATGACTGGGGGAAGATTAACACAAAAATAAATAGCTATTTTATGTGCTATTTGTCCTCACATTGTACTCACTTGCCACTGGGAAAGTAAGGTTCCTAGCAGATAAATATAAAGGTATGCTTTATTTCCCTACTTTCAGTGGTCCAAGCACATGATTCTCTCCTTTAACTTCTGTAGATTGCTCAGCTAACCTCCATCTCATGGTGAGAAAGTGCTTATCAGTGTAGAACACACATGAGGAATTATGTGGGCATAGCATCTAGGAACCCATGCAAAATGACAGAGCTTGCAGGATGCCACAATACAGTAGGATTTAGCACTAGATTCAGTAAAAAATGTGGGGAAAAGACCCCAAAAATAACCTTAATTAGAAAAAGCAGGGGACATCTTTCTGGAGGACATAGATCTGCCTACATAAAAGAAGGAAAAAAAAAAAATTTTAATAATACAATAAACCATGAGGAAATCAGCTTTATGTTTGTGAAATTGAATCAAATAAATATTGAGGATTTTAAAAACTGTACAGGTTGATGTTTTCAGAAGATTAATATTTCCCTCTCTTATTCACACTGGGAAATGAAGAGGAATAAAAGTAATTAAAATATCTTCTGGAAAATAATAATAATGTGAAAATTATGGTTTTGACAAGAAAATGAATTCAACAGAAAATTCCAGAGGAACTGTGATATAAACCTTTCTTAAATACCACACTTGTAAAGTAATTGAATGCTGCACATAGCAGGTTTTTTTATTATTATTATTTTTTATCCATACTGCTATAGTGTATAAACACTTCTCTACTCTTTACAGAATATTGTTCCAATAAATGCGTTGAAGTGGAGAATTTTAATCATTCATTTTACATGTGATTACAAATTTTTTTGCTGAGGTTCATAATGAAATTTTTGTGGCATAATTCTTTTTGTCCTCTGAGCCTCAATTCAGTGATTTTCCACATTGCATAGAAATAAAGAAAATCTACGTTAAAAAATATTAAACAATTATTTCCTTGGGGAATACATAAAAAATGTCATTTACTTTAACAAAACAACTATTTCTCTATTCTGTATATTTCTTAGGTCAGCAAACATAAAATGAAGTTATCTTAGTTTTGAGTTCATTATTTTAACTGATACATATTTTCAGCTACAATGCATTTTGTACATTTGAATATGTTTGTGTTCAAATTAAATTTGTAACACTGCTTATGCCTTCAAAAACTTTTCTTGAATTTGGTAAATTCACATCAAAATAGATTTCTATCTGAATGCAATTACATAAAGAAAATATTTTTTCCACAGTTTTTTAGGCATAAGAATGTAGAAATGGAAGATTTGAAGATGAAATTTAAAACTATTTCTTATGAGTCTTGTAAGACTCATAAAGAATATTTGTTCTTGCAGTATCGACAACTCCATAGCATATAGCAATGCAATTTGTAATCTTTCAGTAAGACTCATCATTTTTTTTTTAAGTATCTGTTGTCTAATTTATTTAGAGAGAATCTGATTGTTTTATTTATAGAATTCAAAATATGAAGCAGGCACCTGAAACAGCATATTATGTGGAATTGAATATCTTGCCCTTTTTCTGAGAAGGTATAATTTTTGATCAACTAATTACCCACCAAATCTTTTGTAAAAACACATCTATCCATTAATAAACAATGCCCTAAACACTAGTAAATACAGATTTGCCTTCTTAATTTCAACACTGAAGCAAAGAAAACTTTTTAAAACGTCTTCAAAAAGGACAAAATAGTACTCACTAGGTATCTTCAGAAACCAAACACTTTAATTCATTTTGTTTTGTAAAAATTCTAGGTAATTTCCAATTTTCAACTCCTGTTTGAATTCAGTTTTCAAACTCTTTTTGGCATGTGTGGAGAAGTGTAATATGGACTCTGAGATCAAATAATGAGTTCTGTAAATTTTTCCCTCCCGAGACTGGGGGATGGGACCCAGCTCTGCTGCACGGTGGGGGTGACGTGTGACAGGGTCTGGGTGCCACCTGCTCCTTGATGTCTCCATGCCTGTCTGGCTCCCCCAGTGCTGTGTCTGACCCTGCTTCCCAGCACTGCTCCTGCCCTACTGTCCCTCATTGGGAACTATGGGACCATGTCCCATCTCTGGCATGGCCTGCCAGGTGTGCCATGACCCACAGCTACTGGCTCACCTCCCTCAAGGGGCCACTAGCCCTCCCTGCTCCCTGGCACATGCAGCCCAGCAGGATTTCAGCACAAATATTTAGTCCCACAATGATCAGGTGCATGTGATCATGTATGATGATCCACCTGCAATCATCCACTAAAACACAGAAAATTGCAGGGCATGCCTGATCTGTGAAGTGTCTTCTGGTAATTTGAAGCACACTGGTGAAGTCTGAGCCCTCTGATTGCAATGTATTTCTTACATTTCAGTTAATCCTAATGCAATCTCAGTGCTGTATTGAAAATAATGAGGCAAGCACCAGATAGATATTCCCCTTCCATTATACAACAATGAACTATTACCAAAAGTATGTTAACATTTCTATGGATTGAGTCATCAGTGATAATAGGGAACAAGAGATTCTTTTCAATGCATTCTGTAACTCAATAGTATTTTTTTCAATGGAAATAAGGGGCAATATGTTATCTGAAATAACAGAGCTTTTACATATTATTTAAGTATGATTCTCACAAAGCAGCAGGGCCTAATTTGCTGTCACAATTAATTGATCTGGATGAACGTCTACTGATAATATTGTGCTTTTGCAGAAGCCACTTCATTTTCTTCTGTAATTCACATCTTTTAGAAGTGACTTAGAAGTTACTTTCTTAGAAATTTTGATGGAATTATTTGGTTGGCCTTCATTGAAATCTGTATTTTTTGACCATGAGCTGCTGAGAATTTTCTCCTGAGAGAAAAAAGACAAAAACTTCTGTCTAGTCATACACATTCTATTTCCATCAATTAATAAGAAACAATTTTTCCATTCATTCTGAGAAACTCTTAAGTGTTTATGTCTAGATTTGTAGAAAGCATGTTACTGTTGGAAATGTGACAATAAAATTTCTCCATGGATATAATTCAGTGCAAAATAAGCAGTACCTTGATGTTGTTTTATGTAGTCATCATGCCAGCACTCCAGCACATACTAGGTAAGAGCTCTGTTTCGTGCATCAGAACTTCACAATCCCTATAGAAATTATCCTCACATAAGCAAGGGCTAATTCCTGAGAAGAATTTCACTTCTCAACAAAATTAAAGAGTTCTTTCAAATCTTGGAATTTTGCTTTTATTATTTTTTTTTATTTTTTTGTATAGGTGTTCTGCAGAAAGCACAGCAGAAAGACAGAGTTTATTCCTTTCATAGGTACCAGAAATGTTCGTAAACTCCTTTTCCACATCCAGCAGGCTCCATAACCTTAATTTACACTCTCAGTGAACAGAAATTCATTAAATTGCTCCTATCTCCAAGTAGTGACAACTGTAGTGCCAACAGTCATCCCTAGATAATGTCAAAATATTGAAGAAATAAATTACACCAGTAAGCAAACAGCAAGGTTTGAAGATGGTATGCCCTGTGCAGCATTTTTAAAAGAAATTACCATTTTTTCCCTTCAAAAACATGGTGTTCACATTTACTACTTTTTTGCTTACATCTGTCAGAAGCATAATAGTTTCAAAGGAGAATTTATTAAATGAAAACAGAATAATATTACCCATTTATTAATAACAGGGAAGACTAGTAAAATAATATATTCAAGACAGACTGTGGTTTAGCAAAGCAGGTACCACCACTGAGTGCCAGCCCTGTAAGACACCAATGCCAATTTGTGGGAGGTAGTTTTTCAGTAGCAGCATCTGGCTTTTTGGCAGACTCTCCAGACTGTTTCACTGACAGTTTATCTTCCTTCTAAGTTGGTCACTTGGCTATGGCATTTGCTGGGTGAGCAATCTGCTTTGTTCCAAAAAGCAATGTTTATATCACCTCTTCTGATTCTTGGCTCTTCTAGTGTGATTCTTCTCTGCATACCTGCTTGATAGCAACTTAGTCTGTGAATACTACTGCTGGTATCAGCAGGATTAGTCAGAAAGTTGTCCTAAAGAGATCTGTTAGCACAGTGCCATCATTCCAGAAAACTGTCTTTATAAAGGCAGAGATTATATCAACAAAAGGGTTTTTAGGGTTAGAGTTGTGATGGATAAAGGGATATTTTCCCAAAGGAAAGAAAATTCTGTATCAACCACAGAGTTTGACATAATTTTTTTATTTTGTTTTTTGCACGTGGACTTGCACCTCTGCTGTAGCATTTTCCAGGGTAAATGTATTGCTTCAGGGTTTCTACCAGCACATTCAAGAATCCAAACAAGTGCACTTAAAATACTTTTAAACATAGAATACCACACAATTTAAGGAAACAAGAGAAGAATAAGAGGGTGTTGTGCACTGCAGAAAAATCTCTGTTATATATCCTTGTCCACAATAAAGAGACATATGAAAGTACTTAGATTCTGTTATTTTGAGCTTCTGGTGTGCATTTCTCCTGCTACCACCAAACAAAGCAAACCTGTCATAGTAAAATTTCATTAATTACTTTCATTCTACATTTAATTATTAGATATATCCATTTCTAGATAAAACAGAAATAAAATTGGTTTTGAAAAAAATGTACTTTTTAAAAGCTTGGAATATTTTTTTTTTTAATGTTGAATTAATATTTGCAGAAGTTTAAGAATATTTTTTAAATTTTAATTAGAAATTGCTTGAAAAATATTTTACGAGTATATTAAACCTGTGAAATATTAAAGGTACTGGGACAGCTTGTCTGGACTGTACTTTTGACAAGAGAAGTTGGATCAGATGATACTTGGGGTCGTTTCCAAACTGGTATTCTCTGATTCTATGATTTTCCATAACAGTGCATAAATTAAATGTGTGTTCTCATACTTTAGCTCTTGATACTGTTTATGAAAAAAACAAGAGAGATAATGATAACTGGAGTTTGTAACAAAAGGGTGTCTTTCCACTTTTTTTTTACACATGTAAATTATATTGCTATTGCCCTTAATGTTATTCTCAAAAAAATATTCTGGAGATCTCTCATATTCTGGCAATGTGATTAGATTAGCAGAATGTTAAAATTATGTTGGCTTTGTTTTAAAATGCTGACATGCACACAGTTTCAGCTCTGCCATTATAAATAGATGTTAAGGTGCTCTGAAAATCAGCCTTTAAAAATGCATGCCAAATCATTACATATTCAAACAAAAAAAAATTTTAAAAACCCCAAAATATTTTAGCAATTTTTAATCTTTGCAGTTTTAATATATATTTATTGTTAAAATAAAAAATATATTGTTCAAATTCTTTAGCATTTTTAATATAGAAATTCTAAATTGTTTGTGGTTTTTTTCTGTAGTACAGAAAGACAACAGTTTTGTCACCTCACAAATGATAACAATGTCTAACTCTGTAGTGCCTTAGGGCTCTTTCTTCAAGCAACTAATTTATGCAATTACAGATTAGAAATACTTTATACTTTTTGTAATGATTGACAAGCTGTGGACTTTATTCTGCAGAATATATTATAAAATCCTGGGCTGTGAAATTCAATAGGGAAAATTTGATAGTAGTAGTAGTTTTTATATGCATTTAGAAATATAAATTACCCATGAAATGAGTAATTTTTGAGATTAAAAGGGGGCTTATTCTCCATTTATTGTTGTCAATCTTATATTGGATCTATGGATGTCAACACTTGCAAATCAATGCTGGAATGGAATTTGACAGAAAATATGCCTAGGAAAGTGTAATTTCAACTTAAGAGCCTAAACAGAGGAAGAGTGGTACCTGTTTAAATATCTTGTAAATCTACACTAAAAGCAAGGACAAAAATTCCCACCAAGAATAAAAATTCCCACCAAAATAGAACATGCATATAGATCACAATACTTGAACATCATCAGGGGATTAAAAAAAAAAAAAAACCAAAACAGAATGGTTTTCTGGATAAGCAAATCTGTCATGTATATATAATTAACATTGTGGATGAGGTTTTTAGGCTGTCTATAACATTCTGAAGATTTTCTGGGAGATAGGCAAAACAAATTAAACAAAACTTGCATTAAGGTAGACAAGAGTATTCATCTGTGACTGCCCAACTTGACATTAAAGAAGATGGAGAAATAGAAGCTCCACACTTGTTTGGGATTTTACTTGTTGAAATCAGAACAATAATGGAAAACAACAGAAAACAATAAAATTGAGGACCATGTATTATTATTAGGAGGACCAAAATGCTCCAAAGAGATTAAGGCTCTGTGTTCCACTGTAGGTGATTCTTACTTAGCCACACAAAGCCTAATAGATCTGCTTCTTACAGATCTGCATTCCCAAATGAATGGTTCTTGGGCAGGAATTCCCACTTCATTGAGTTGATAGGCAAAATGTATATTGAATTGAATTAACAGTCCTATGGCATTTTAAATTGGAATATATAGATATAAATAGATATGATTAAAAGAAATAAAAGTCTTAATTCTTGTGTCAGTTTGCGTGACATAAAAGCATTATATCTAGGATTTACCAAAGGGGAGGTTAATTCTTGAGCCACCTTAAAATATTGTCCATAATAC
The DNA here is from genome assembly GCA_030060385.1 of Muscicapa striata striata. NCBI lineage: Eukaryota > Metazoa > Chordata > Aves > Passeriformes > Muscicapidae > Muscicapa > Muscicapa striata. Next base: position 3,894,469 of record JAREIS010000075.1, on the reverse strand, counting down.
TAAATATTCCAGTAAAGAAAAGTTTATAAAAATTTTATCTATTCCTAAAATTACTTTAACAGCTCAGAGTTAAGATCATAATACAAGACATTTTTTCATGGAGGAGGTATTTAAAGGTAAAGAGAAGTGAACAGAGCCAGTCAGTCATGTACTCCTGGAGGCAGTGGATGGTACAACATGAAGGGAACTCGTCACTGTGGTTGCAGGCAAGACTGCAAATGGCACCACTGTGTCTGCCCAGTTTTCCTGTCAATTTTCAATCATGGAAACCCCAAAAGTTAAATATAATACTGCCAATATTGTATAATTTAACCACTTTGTCTATGATCTCAGGAATATAAAGGGAGGTACATGTGGATGGGGGGTCACAGTCCCGTGGGGCTCTCAAACTTTTTCCCTTTTACACCAAGTAGCAATTCAGGGGAAGGGTTTATGGCAAGATACAAACGTGTCAAATATTAACTTGATTTAAAAACTCCTCACACTACTGCTTAATGTGATGCTGGTCAGTGTGCTAACCATGTCATGGGACTCTATTAAGCCAGAGTATCCTACAGTCAGTTCAGCACACTCTCCCCTGCCTTTTCCATATGGTCATAACAACCATTGGGTTAAAACAGTTTCTGTAACACCTCCCCTGCCCTCCTCAGCTCTGCAGGAGAGCACTTCTGCTAGATGCTCACTGAGTCGTATTCCTGAGTCTCCACATTTCAGATATTTTAGCCAGAATAACCTTTTCCTCACATCTGAAAGTTTAAAGCATTTGCCTCAGGCCATATGAAGCATTGAAGTCATATTGTTAAGGAGTGCCAGCTCATGCAAATGCTTGAACTGGAACAGTTATCCAGTGAGAGGATCAAATATCAGAAAGCTTCAATGTTGTTGTAATTTGCAAAGACTTTGTCAAAACCCAGATTTTTCTCATTTTACATCAAACAGGATAGATTTTAGGTATGAATAAGATTAGGCCTAAGACTGCATTAGGAACCTTCAGCAGAAGAACCAGTATTACCTCCAACAACAAAGTAATTTATCCACCATAGATCATCACTAGTTGCACATCTTTAATAAATTGCATTATATATCTCTAATTGAGTTTATTAATTGGACAAAGGTATTTCCTCTGAGCTGAAAATTGATGTGAATTCAAGAAAAAGAATAAAATACTAGTTTATGTGCATTCGTTTTTTTTTTTTTTTCCCCAATAAAGAGTTGTGTCAGCTTCAAAACAAAATGTAAAAATTTACCAATCATGACCTTATAATATTATTACACATTGTTGCTGGGATTCAGAACTGTAGTTTGGAGGATAGGATTTCTTAGGTGATGAAAAAGTTAAGAGATATGAAGTTCCCAGATTAAAACTGGAAATGAGAAGAAGCTGGGAGCATTTGAGATGAGGAGCTTTGCTAAAATTGACTTTTCCATCCCTAGACCATATAAATCCTGTTGATCAATGCTGAAAAGACAAGCTGACAAGTTTGAGAACACATTAAAAACTCACCTCTCATTTGCCTACTCTATGTCGATGAGCCAGCACCTCACAGTGAAATTTATGTGTCCTAAAGACATTTATTTTCTTTTTTTTTTTTTTTTTTTTTGTGATAAGAAAATAGAAATGGTAGTTGAAAGTTTAAGCAGTTTTAAATGATAGTTAGAACTATTTTTCAATTTAAGGTCTTATCACAGCTAAGGAATGGAATAAATAAATTTATTTTGAATTGCTTCAGAGAAGATTAGGAAGTACTTGTATTAATTCCGTTACTGTTCTGCATTGTCAACATAAGGAAGGTAGTCCTAGTATTAATGACTTTGAGAGACATTTTTAGCAACTCACAGTAGCACTGAGTTTATATTTTAAATTCCTAAAACTTTCAGAGAAAAAAATTTGGTTTACTCCATTTGGGAAGTCATGGCCTGTCTGCAGTTTGGTTTTATGCACTAATGTAACAAATAATAAAATATAATTGGAATTAAATTGTTACTTATTATTTGTTCACAACCAATATAGTCCAGAAATTCCACTTGAAGGAAGAGATTACTGCACAGTCATTGTAATAGCATTCTAGGAGACTCAACTCTTAGGATGTTTTGGATAATTCAATGCATGAGAAATCCTGGTGTAAAAGTTTTTCTGAAAAACAAGTTTATGGACTATGTCTCATAGGTCTTCTGGTTCTACATTTTTTTTCTCCCTTGGATTCAAGGCTGTGCTCAGAGGAGTGCACTTCTGTGCAAAAATAATTTCTCCTCCCTATCTGCACCTCTTCTCCTAAAGCAGTACTTCTATGCATGTCAACTTGTCAGACTGGCTTGCTGCAGCAGTGATAAAGCAAATGTTTCAACCCAAGGTATCTTACTATTCCTTTTAGTTTCCCTTCACAGTTTAGGAAGAGATACATCCTGAATGTTGCTGCCAGTATCAGCAACACCCATTAGATGTAATATTTCATGTCACAAGAAATGATTGCAAAGGATTTTGCTCTGCTTCACTTGCTCTGAATTCTGAATGACCTACATCCCTTTTACTCAGCTATCAAAAAAAGAGACGGCCCTAATGAGAAAATGCCATTTTATAATTTTTTCTCTCCTTCTCCTTGCAGAATAAATCTGTAAACATGATCTTATAAACATCTACTGAGTGACCATTAATGGTTGATCTCCGCTCTTATTAATCTAGTAGCTGCCAAATGTACCCCTCAGTGTAGTCATGGTTGGTAGTTTTAATTGCAGGGTGTTTTGTCAAAGGTGAAGTAGGCAAATTAAAAGTCTCTGAAATGAAAGGCATGCCAAAGAATGCCACTGTAAAATTGTATTCATAAGTAAATTTGCCTTATATCTAATAATATGTTTCAGTCACAGCATGAGCCATCCAAAATTGCTAGTTACCTGTTGGCAGTAGAGGAAGGATAATTCAACATTTGTATGTTTCCTGTCCAGAATGGAATCTGCATTTTCAACAGTTTTTATGAAACTTCATAAAGCATAATACTGTAATATAATTGCTACTGTCATTCATTTGGAGAATAAATGAAAATCTGAGGTTTTTTATCTATTTTGTTTCCTGCTAATCCCTCAATTTTGCTGACCTTACTTCAGGTTTTCCCTCAGATAAAAGTATGAGCAAATCCAAGATAATAGTAATGAAAGGATTGTGATATAGCTTTGCTTCCACTATTAAGGTGGGAAGTGTATTTCAACACCTTATGTTCCCATATGCCTGTATTTTCAAAAAACCCAAACAAACAAACAAAAACAAACAAACACAGACACAAACAATAAAACCCCATGGTTTCTTCATATAAATCACTCTTATTCCATGGATTTCAATTCAGCTATGTCAGTTTATATCTGATGAATGTTTATTAATTGTTCACACAAAGTGAATTCTGTCCTTAATTAGTATTTTGATCTGAAAAAATCCCATAACTTCACATTTATGTGATTAGTCTTTTGCTTTCAGACCATTTAAAAATTATCTGCAATATGAAGAGAAAATTAAAAGGGGTAATCTAGGTTTTCTTTTTTCTAAGGATATATGACAAAATAAATTAATAATTAATGCAGCTTTTAATATTACAAGCCTTAAAAACTGTCTGTAGCTGTAAAGGAATGCAGATGGATTTACTTTTTTATGAAAACCTGTGACTTAAGGCTGTAGGTTGAGTAACAGTTTTTATTTTGGAAAGGACAGAACAAGCAAAACTTAGCACAAATCACTTCAGAAAAATACATAGCGATTGCAAACAGCTTGACTGCTTCTCTTTATTCATTTTCACCTGAAAATTAATGAGATAATTCTGCTGTTTTCCTCTTTATATAGTTATTAAATATATAAAAAGTACTACTTCAAAAAAAGCATAAAAGGATTAAAAGAAAAAAAGGAGAATGGTTTGTCTTCCACGTGAGAAAAGGAGTACCAATGTAGAGGTGCATTTTCTGATCTTGTGAAGTTTAGCAGTACTAAGGGAACTATAGCCCATCATATTAATACATAAGATGGAGTAGTCTGTCACCTAAGAAATGCTTCTAGGAATTTTAGAACAAAATCCTGGCTGGAATATTTATCTGTGTTGCCAAATTCCTAAGTGATACATAAAAGTATTTCATATTACACTAGGCAGGTAGAAGACAGCCTGAAGAGCTACTAGCCAATTCAGTGTAGAAGTAAAATAAGCAGAACACAACTCATGAATCTCTGAAGATTTGTGCTATAATACTGGAAATTTGTCAGAGGAGTCTAGTGAATAATCTGTAAACACATTATTGAGGAAAAAGGGGATACTTAACTAGTTTGGCTTCACCATTCAACTTTGGGAACTGTAAAAGTAGATATACTTTTTCCTGGTTGTGTTTTTTTTGCTTTTGATTGAAATTCAGAATGTACTGTAGTTGTACAAAGTACAGTGATGCTAGTTCTAAGAACAAACTCAGAGTTCTTTGTGAATATAACACACTACAGTGAAGACAGAAGTGAGTTGTTTCTCTCACAGAGTAGGCCTGTGCTTGTACCTAAGGATGAGATTTTATTTTCAACAAAATTTAGTAATGTCTATCTTCTTAAATCTCATTGTTTCCTTGGAAGGCATCTCTCAGTTTTGTCTGGGAAGTTTAAAGGAGGGTATAAATTATATTAAAGTGGAGGTAAACCTAAGTTGTACACAAGCATGGAGCTAGGGATGAAAGTAAATTATGATATTTGTTATCACATTTGCTTGCTAGCCTTTCTTGACTAAGTATCAGCATAAATTCCTACTTCTTTTTGGTATTTATCCTTTTAAATAAATGTTCCGTTTGAAGAGCATATGTTAAGTGTAAAGGTGTTTAATTTTTTGTGACAGAAGATATGTTGCAGTGAAATTCTACAAGATACAAATGAAAAGCAGTAATATTTTCATAGAATTTACTTATGGTTGGTAAATATTAGACTTTTATTTGATTTTTTTTTCATTTTATTGTCTTTGAGTCCTACACAATACAATGTGCAATTACATATTTAATTTTTGAGTGAGAATGTAATCTACTATGGTTCTATTGGCACCATTTTTGAACACTGAGATAGTAAGAAGCAGTTAGCTCTTCTCACATCTTGCTTTTGAAAAAAGTTCATACAGTAGAAATGTTTCTTATATCAATCTGTATTTCTATTGCATGGAAATATACACAAAGAACTAAATTTAAATTATGAAACCCATAGTGGTTAAGTGATTGCAGTAGCAGATCTAGTAGCAATAAAAGGATACATTCTGCTCTACAAAGGTATGTCAGAATATATTAAGAGATTTTTCTATTAATTTGTCCAAGGAGTCAGCAAAACAATTGTTACTGCAGCATGTGTGGCATCAGGGACTTAATCAAAATGATGCTACTTCTGCTGTTAACTTATGCTGATCAAGGTAATGAAAAGTATTGAAGGTAGAAAAGTGCTGAAGAATCATAAGCATCTTTTCTAATGCAAATTATATTTAAATGAAGAAAATGAAGGAAAATTAGGAAATCCAGCACATTTAGTGCCTTCAGGGCACTTCAATATTCAAAACTCACAAGGTAATGAGGCCAAAACCAGAAACTCTCAAAGAAATGACACTGAGCAAAACAAAAGGATTGAATGAAGAAGGATGTTAGGTTCCAGTGAGAAAATTCTATTTGCAACTCATTGGAAGCAGGAAGGAACAGAAAGAAATCATTTGCTAGTGTATGACTTGAACTAACAGCACAAAGTTCTGCTCTTCAAACTGAGTAAAAAGAAAAAAAGAAATCCATATATCATTGTTCCTAAGTAACAAAATGTGACTATTTGAATGGTCATACTCTGCATTTGTTGAGTATTCACGGGGACTATCATCTAGACTGGTCTTTCAGATCTGAGAAAAATTTGTAGCCATTTCCCCTCCTCTGGTACAACATACTGAAGGAACAGAATCAAATACAATTGCCAAAAATGCCACTGAGCACAATTGATTTTTGGTTCCACACCTACCATTCCTAACACAGCATGATATCCACACATTTTATATCTGCAAGTAAATCTGAACAAGTACAAAAATTAGTATCATTGTGTTATTGAGCTGGTAGGGTTCTCCGTAGATCCCATCTGGATACAAAGATAATGCAGAAATTAGTTACAGCATAGCACATGTGCAAGAATGAGTGGCAAGATGTAAGCATGGACTACAGAGAAAGATTGAGACCACCAAAGACCCCAGACACCCTTCCACCCATTTCCAGAAAGGTCTGAAAGGATGGACAGCAAATGATAATTTATGTACATAGAAACCTGCCCTCCCAAACCTGGGTGGTGCTCCCTGGACTCTGAGCATCACCAGTTGGACTGATGCAGGTGGACCAATCCTTAGCAGCTGGATTGAAGGTGAAATCAGGACCTATATCCCTTCAGCTGGATTTACACTGGAACCAGGACTGACAATCACTTTCTCAATTTCCTCTCTTTTTCTCTTTTCCTTTTTCTTTTATATTCCTTTTTGCTGTTGTTGTTGTTCTTGAATTTCTTTCTACCTCTTAATTTCTTTTTTTCCATTTCACTCTACCCCTTTATCCAAAACTCACTGCTATGTGTATATATAGTTGGTCAGGAACTACTATACCAATTTCCAAAGTTTGTAATTTACTAATAACATTTTCTGGTTATTTACAGACCGTCTGACTTTTGTGATTTCTTTAGATGAATGAGCATTTATGAATCTTGAGTGCTCTAGGTTACAACAGAGGATAGGCTAACGTTAATTAAAACATAATTTCTCTACCCTTTTTCATTAAAAAACACTGGATTTTTTCTGTCTATATTTGTTCTAATATTGTCTGCTAAACTTCTCAAATTTCTGCATGCAAAATGAATGAAAAAGAGCACATCAAAATATTTGGAAAAAAAAAAAAAAAGAAAGTTATCATGGTGTTATTTATCAAGTTGTTTGTTAATTTTCTAAAAAAGCCACATGTAATCCATTCCTTCCATAACTAAGGGTGCTGAAGTATTTACTGGACCCTGTGGTAGGGACTGCCATGAAAGTTACTCCAGATCATTTTCAATTTGATAAAATCATCTTAAGTGATAGAACTATTTTGACAGAAACAAGGGTAGAATCAAGTCCAAGTGACCTAGAGTACTCAGAGAAATGGCATATTGTAACTGACCTTTCTCAGGTATGAAAAAATAGGGGAACTATAATTTTTTCCTTTGCCAGAAGTGCATGTAAAATTGCTGATAGTGACATTTGTAGGATAAGTGCATTTGGCAGTGAATTTTGGAAATAGTGTTTCATTAAAGTTTAATGAGCACTATGCAGGAAGACTGCAAATACTGCATTGTGCTAATGTGTCACTGTAAAATTTGCCATGTGACAGATATCTCAAAGATAATGATGCTGAGAGATAATATTTCTTTCCATCTTTTTTTTCGTCTAAAAATCTGGGGGCTAGATAAAGAAATCCCACTCTGTTCCCCCACTGCTCTTTCAGCACAAGCTTTCGTTATGATAAGCAAGAGAAAGATATTCATACCTTTATTAACTCTTCTTATCCTCTTAATAACCTCCAGTTCTTATATCACTGAATGATGTATCTGTCTGCTGGATACTAATGTAGCTGATGTAGCCAGTAATGCATTGCATTGTCACTGGGAAAGATTCATGCTAACAAAATATAAAAATGACATCCACAGGTCCCTTGTGTTTGCATTAAATTGAACTGGACAATACTTGATAATCGATATAAAGCTATGTTGGGAGTTCTGCATGTATTTTTGGAATTTGCTTTATAAGCTTTAGCTATTATTCAGTCAGACAGCTGCATTCAGAAGGTAACCTTCCTGCTGCTTTTTTATATCACTTTCAGAAAACAAAGTGTTGTCAATCTGTGGGATAATGGTTCATTGCAGCTATTTCAAAAGTAATATAGATTACTAGAAAGTGGAAGCAGCTGTCAGAAGCCTGACCAGATAAATGGGATTCATTTATGCTCCATACACTGCTTCTTGTGAAATTACTCAGGAAAGAAATATGGATTCTCTGGTACCTTAAGGTCTTATCTGTGCTCTTTCTTGATAGACAAGATGTGAGTCTGGATGTAACTTTATATGAATTAAGCGTAGATATCTTGAGACCAGCTGGACCCATGTCCTATAGCAGGTGCATGAACCGAGTCAACAGGGGTGTGCGATCACTGGGCCCTCAGAAAAAAAAATATGGCTCATGAAGCTCTGTTACACAGAGCTTGTGAATTGATGACTTTGGCATTTGGGGTTTAATAATGATTTTAATAATTTAACCATGAATATTTTATAGCAATTAGGTTTTAACACTTCATATTTTTTAAAAATGAAACTTTGCAATTTTCAGTATTTTCTTACCTCTTATTAAGTATTAATATTTGATTTGTTTAAGAGGTCTTTTCAGTATGATTTGAAAACTTTAAACCACATTAACAAGGAGATTACTGGTAATTCTGTAAAATGTATATTTTAATAACTGCCAGGTATAGATATTTTATTTCTGCAAAAGATATTAAAATGTCACATTTGCTCCAGCAAAAAGTGCAAAGTAGAATCAGTTTGAATGAAATCCACCTTATGAGTCATATAAGTGCTAGTCTAGATCCTTATCACGCATGAGGAGTTTCCTGAACTTTGCTGCTGCATAGCAAGAATTTCCACATTTCCATACACTGTACTTTAGCAGGACACATATGGATCTGTACACCAAATGAACACAATCCAAGCACATGTACAAAGTGTGTTCAAATTGATCACTACTCCTTTTATGATGGTGTGATATATCTGAGGTTCTCAGTTGACATTGCTTGACCTGACTGAAAAGATTAAAGCATGGGTGATACCACCATAGAAATGGTCTCACACAAGGAGCCTTATTGCAGTGTTCATTACAGAGGGTTGTTTTTGTGTTGTTTATTTTCATCTTCATCAAACAAAGATAATTTTTTTCAATCAATCGAAGTGGGAGTACTTGGATTTTATACGGTTACTTTTCAGGCTTATTGAGGGTTATTGACTGTAACCACTGAGGGTTATTGAATGAAGTCTCTATTGTATTTTTCTGTTCTTCTGGTTTAACAGTTTTAACTTCTGTTCCACAGTCCTGCCATGTGGACTCTGGCAGTCTGTTTCTGTTGTTCCACAAAATATATTGTTCTTTCAACAAAGTTTTCCTTCCACACCAGTTTACTTAAAGGTTTCAAATACGCCTGTTGGAATAGTTCTAAAAGCCTAACTGGGATCCCATGTTCTTTACATATACTTACAAGACTGGAGGCAATGCTCTCTATATTTCTGAGCAGCCCTATTCACTCTACAGGAAACACCATTCCTATTGAATTGCAGCTGTTGCTTAAATAACATTCACTTCCATATTTCCTCAGATGCATAAGAAACAGACATCACAGGATTCTGGTTGTTTGTGACACCATAGTAGAATTCTCTAGGCTACTTGAAGAGGCAGTGGAATAACCAGTTCTGGAAAACTAAAAGAAAATATTTTACTGAATCCATAGTTATTTTGGTCTTGTTTCAGTTATTTAGCAGTAGAGAAGAAAACAGAGGCAAAGCAAAATTATAAGGCCGTGGAACACTTCTGAGGTTTCATGACTATGGACCCTGCAAAATCCTAATTGTATTCAATGTCTGACCTTCTGAATACTATTTCCTCCATACTGGTATGCTCAGAAAAGAAACTTTATCATAAGATAAAGAGAAACAGCATGCCTTGGCAAGGATCGTGATAAATTTGACAAATGACAAGATGATACCAAGATCGTACTGGGCAGGACCCTACACATCAACTACAATGCTTTTCAACTGATTTCTTAAAGACCTCTCCATGCTTTTTAAGATTCAGAGGCATGATATACCTGTTTCCCTAATGGTACTTCTGTCCCTTGTTTAGAGTCTATAAATTTTCAAATTTTTAAGTATCCAACTAGATTTATAATGGAGGGAAATTATTTTCTGTTAATTAGGGATCCAGTAATGTATGAACATGACCATTTAACAGATGAGTTTGGATTCCATGTAAAGGAACCAGGCACAAAATCTTCTGTATTATATATCCAGCTATCAGAAGTCTTTGCAATATCCTACCTAGAATGCAATATATGATTTTCTGATTTACTTGCCTTGATCCCTCTATGTAGCTGAGGTAGAAGCACCACAACCACCATCAGATCTAGGAAATTATTCATAGTATTATTCTTTTTCTAATGGAATACACAAAACATCTTGAAAGTAAGATGCAAAATAACATGGAAGTTACAAGCAGAGAGTATGAGCTATGCATGATTTTCTAAAAGGGCACTAATTATTGGACTAATGTGGTAAGAATCCGACTGTAGTCACAGAGTCACTGATTATTTTCTTGGGATGAAGGGTAATAATTGTTGGGAATATGCTAACAAGGAAACACATTTCTTGGTTGTAGCTAGAAACACTTTTTGAATAGATAGGAATGAAAATGATCGAAATGTTTTAGGCCAAGGAAAATTATCTTATTAATGGCTTCTGCATAAGAGTCAATATAGGATGTTTCTTAAGTTGACACTGCAAGACAAGAATATGTATTCATACTAATTCAACCACTTCAGACAGGGAAAACAGAACTTCTGTCAAAGAAAAGGCACTAACTTTAATAAATATTTTTTTAGCTTTGCATTAGATATACTTAAATTGAGAGCTTTTAAATCCTTTAGTGACAGAAAAACATATGTCAGTCTATTAAATGAACAGTCCCTATATATATTAGTGAAAATCATTCATGTATTTTCATGCTTCATTTCATTCAATATATATGTCAAAACTCTGCATACTTCAACATTCTGTGTAACAGGAATTCCCCATGGATTTCCAGGATAAGTGTTTAATATAACTGAGAGCAGCAAATAGAATCTCCTCTAGGCACTCTGGATTAAATGAAACAGCAGTGTTTTCCATGGAGGATTTTTTTAACTCCAAACTTGAATGTTTTATTATTATAAAAGAAATGTAATTAACACTTTATATTTACAACCATACAGCACCTTGAGGACTTCAGATGGCCAGACCTGTGTTGTTATGCCCCTTCTACATACAGCTAATGCTAGACTTGGAGAAACAAAAGACTGACATAACTGGAAAAAGAAGAATCCACTTTAGTTCATGTTGCCAAACCTAGGAGAATAGAAGGAAGCAGTGTTTAAGGGACTGTCACTGCTCTTGCCAGATCTGAATACAGTAGATAACTTTGAAACCACTTCAGTTCTTTCATTCAGCTACAACTGAGCTGGTAGAGCATGGAAATAAAAACCCCTAAACAGGTAACTAGAGATTTGTGTTTTCTTCTTACCAGAAACAAGGCAAAGGGCAGAGGGATTTTAAACTGCACATGCTTAAGCAGCACTTTTTTGACAGGAGGCCAATTGCAGGATTATAACATAGTGTAAAGAGATTTGCACATCGATAAAAAGGGTTATAAATGGGTGGATTTAGGAAATAACTGAGTTCTAATTGCAGGACGCCTACTCTATGTTATTCTTGACATTACTAAAACTAAGAACTTGCTTTTTTTAAAAAAAGGCTCATATTTTCTTCAGTAAAGACATAAATACACTCTTCCAAATAATGTTTAGAATGCTCTTGAACCTGTCAAAAGCCTTCTCACATTTATCATGTGTAATTTCAGCAGGGTCTTTGACAGAACATTTTGTTGAGAAAGACTTATACCTCTGACCTTGATGCAATACTAGTTTTTCTGTTTGATAACTTTTTTCCTCTTTGTGGAAGACTTTGCAATCTGGGGAAAAAAAAATTTGATTAATTCAGTGGTCTTTCTTTGTTGAATTCTGAGCCTTGCTTGACAGGTGAGTCACTTTATGAAAACCACTTACATGAATCCTAGTTACCTTTATTGAAGCCTTCTATTTCTACTCCATGCTAGTTGACTCAGCTTCATTCAGATCACAGAGATCATAGCCAAACTGGTTTCCTAATGTGTGTGCATCAACTGAATTACTCTATTTAGCACATTGTGTATGAGATAACCTTAATGCTACACAACTAATTTTGACTTGTCTAATGGTCACTATCAAGAAAAAAGTTCATTTTAATTTATGCTGACAGTAATAAAGAAATCCAGACAACCCGAAGGATTCCTTATCATTCCTTATCATCCTTATCATTGACCCAGTGAGTTCTTATGACACCTGAAAACCCAAAGATGGGTCTGAGGTAGAAGTCTAGAGTGCATCCATCCCAAAGAAAAAATATTGCAACCGGCCACAAATGGAGCAGGAAGAAAAATTAACGATTGTATGGAGGGAGAGCTCAAGAAAGAAGACGTCCTCGGCACAACATTTTCTTGCTAGGCAAATCGATTACCTGCAAAGGAGCAACTACAGAATTTCCAGCGAGCTTGTGTAACTGTGTTGATGCTATCTTACAGTCAAAAACCTGTGATTGGGAGAAGTTGTGCTAGTGTTAATTAGAGTAATAATTTAGTTTGGATGCAGAAGTGTTTCAAAATATGGTCCCCGACTGAGGAAAAAAAAGTTCTACAATGTGGATTTCTGCACCTTATTTTTTAAGAAGACATGTTGTCACAAATACTAGTACAAATTCAAAAGTGAATTTCAACTCCCCTAAGTGTTTTAAAAGAGATTAGGAAATTGACGATTTTGTTTGAGATTGCTACTAAAATTCAACCTCTGTGGGTTTCAGCATATCTTTCTACTGCTAAATAATTTGCTATTTTTGTGGTCTTATTGACAGACAATTTCAGAATAAGGGATACAAGATTGCATTAAAATAAACTAAAACTCTAGATCTGACTATGTGGTGTAGATATTTGTATTTGCACTATGTAGTTTAGAATGTTTATCTTTTCATGAATGTGACTTAGTAGGAAATTAACTTTTCCTTTAGAGACCAATTTTTACACAAGGTTTGAGCAAATAGGGCCTTTATTAATCGTCCCTTTCTCTGTAATATTCTGCTTTGAATTCAGTAAAATCCCTGTGTGCTTTCAGAATGCTGAAGATTAAGTAACTCTAGTCTTGAAAGGGAATTTTTTTTCTGATATTAGTGAAAAAGTGTTGTATGTTTCCAGGCACGCTGGTAATAAATATACCTCCATATTGATTTCTTTAGCATAGATATATGTGGTATGTTGGTGAATGGTCTTATTAATATTCATTAAATTCTAAATAGCTCTCTTTTTAATGTATCTATTTAGGAAATGAATAATTCATGCATGTATAGGAAGCTCAGTGCTGTCACTTACAGCATAGACCTTTGCTGAACTAAGGAGGTGTTTGAACTGAAGGACACTTTAAGATGTGCAAAGCAATTGAAACATTGAGCACTGCTCAGCTTCTTACCACCAAGGGCATTTTTTTATCTTAAAATTTCACTGACTCATCACTCTTCTTAAATCACATATTCTCAAATGTGCTTTAGAGGAATCACATATATAATTTTAATATAAATTCATACTTTACAAAAGTTGAAATAGTTATGATTTGTTCACCATACAAAAGGCATTTGGGCCACTGTAAGACTTCTTACCCACATATGTGCTGGTAATTGATGAGAATGCTGGTTTTGGAGAGAATGATATACATGCAAGTTTCTATCACAGAGGATTTGCATCATAGAAGACATTCATTTTTGTCTTGCCTTAGGCTTTGTGCATCCCTTGCACTAGATCCTCATATCTCAGTGTTCCAGAAACCAAAGTCTCTCATTTAGAATGCCTAGAACACACAACATATCTATTTGCTGTGTGTTCGAGACCAGTATTTACATCTATACAATGTATTGTAAGAATTTTTTCATATTTGTGTATCAGGATGGGCCAAAATTGTAGTTGGTTTCTGGATGCATATGTAATATGGCTGACGCTTGTGTGAGTGATTAAAATTAATTATATGTAGATTCTACAACATAGAATCATAAAATCATTTAGGTTGGAAAAGATCTCTATCATTGGGCCCAACCACTAAACCAGAGCTGCCAGGTTTGCCACTTAACCATGTCCCTAAGCACCACATCTACTCATAATTTAAATACTTCCACTAGTGGTCTTCAAACATATCCCTTAGCAGCCTGCTCCTACCTGGGAGAAGACACCAGCCCTCACCTCACTGCAACACCATCTCAAGCAGTTGTAAAGAGTGATAAGGTCCCCCTTGAGCCTCCTTTTCTCCAGGCTAAGCAACCTCTACTCCCTCATCTGCTTCTCATAAGACTTTTGCTCCAGACCCTTCACCAAATTTATTGCCCTTCTGTGGACCTGCTCCAGCACCTCAGTGTCTTTCTAGTGGTGAGGGGCCAAAAACTGGACATAGAATTTGAGGTGCAAACTGTGACAATAAGCCTGCTGGTGACAGATGGGGCACACCTGTCTCAAAGGGGGAGTATTAACGCAGCTCATTGAAAGTGTTTTAAACTAATTTGAAGGAGCAAAAGGATTTGACCAGGCTCACCAGAGAGTGTTGATCTATGGAAGAGTGTCTGGAAAGCTGCCTGGTAGAGAAGAACCTGGGGCTACTGGCCAACAGATGGCTAAATGTGATCCAGCCTGTGCCCAGGTGACCAAGAAGGCCGATGGCATCCTGATTTGTGTCAGGAATAGTGTGGCCAGCAGGACCAGGGCACTAATTGTCCCCCAGCTCTTGTGAGGTTGCACCTCAAATTCTATGTCAGACAGCGACACAAACCAATCCAAAATAAAAAGACCTTCAAATTATATGGAATTATGATCAATAACACCTTATTTATGACTAATTATTTGTAAAACAGAGATGCTAAATTCTGTTAATAATTCTATGATAGAATTAAAATTATGTGATATATTGATATCTGACTTTATTTGGAATAAATTTTGCCTACTTCTTTGAGGTCTTCTTATACATTTTCTCTTTTCTTATTAAAAGCAACAGTCTCAATAAGGCTTCAAATACCAAAGTAAAGAGTCCAACATAACATACACAGAAAATATAAATTTCCTGCGTTCTTTACTCAGAGTCAGCAAAGGTACAGTATGAAAGGGTAATAAAAAGACCATGTCAAGAACACCTAAGGCACATAACAGCCCTCTTACACAAGGTTGTAGAGAGCTTAAAAAGCTCTGCAATGTTCCTTTTTTTCTCAGCAATGTCTCATTCATGGTACACTTTCCTGTATTTTTTGTCTTGATGTGCCTCCAGAAGATGTGCTCTTTTCTGATTAGCTTGAACACAAGTCTTTATTTTAAGTGAAATATTCCCCTACTTTGCCTTAGAAGACTTAAAAGATATATCACAGACAGAAATGTCCAGTTATCTGGACTGCAATGAAGACACATGAGATTACAGTAAGAAATGAATGTTTTGTGATCTGAACTGAGCAACACTTTTAAATATGACTCAAATAAGAAAACCTGACCTTTATTAAAAAGTATTGAAAATTTTTTTTTAAGTTATATTTCATATGGCAAAAAAATCAGAATTTCTACAAATACTGAGACTTAAAATGGAAAAAACATAAGATATACAAAAACATATATTTCCATTTTGCATTACTGAGGGAAGAAAGAAAGTAGCCATCAATGCGCCTGTTTGATACCTGGTCACTTTTCCTTTTTTTTTTTTTTTTTTTTTTTTTTTTTTTTTTTTTTTTTTTTTAAAGCAGTTGTTTTTATGGTAGGTCAATGAAAAATTGTTTCACTCACTCTTACCATACAGAATATTAGAAAATATCTATGCCATGTGGATTTATCTATGCTCTTTCTTAAACATGGCTTGCTCACACACACAATCATAGAAAAAGTTTTTCAATAGTTTTGCTTTTGAGTGTTCAGGGAAAACTTCAGCTCTGTTGTTTATGCTTAAGCTGAACAGAGATGTTTTTCATGTTTAATGTGCAAGACTGCTATCCTGATTTCAAATGTTTGTAATCTAGATGTGCCTTAAGAATATATGAATTAAAAGAATAATGGTCATGTTTAAGTAAAACAAGAAGACTGAATTTATAATAGGATAAAACTAATTTCATGTCCACAGAACAAGAAAAAGCATAGATTTCATTTCTTTATCTTTGAGAGGAAGGAGAGGAAGAAGGGGAAAAGAGCGCTCCAGAATACCTTCAGCATTCTTGTACTCATGGTTTCTACAAAAAAGTTTACAAATCAACCCTTTGGAGACCTACTCTTTAATTTGTTTCAAAAGAGCCTTCTGCTATAGTGTTATACAAAGAAAACCCTTTTTTATGACATTAATGGTGGATTCAGAATGCCTCCAACAGTCCTTACACAGATTTCCAGCTATATGTAAATCTACTCTATGCTATAGCCTAGTGATTTTTTTTTTCTCACAGCTTATCCTGCTATTTATTTAATTTCAGTCAGCTTTTAAAGAGTGAGACCAGGCATAGAAATTCACGTGGAACCTCCATAGAAAGGCTCAGAAATTGAATTGAAAATCATAAAATTAAAGTTGTCCTGGGCAGCTGAAATGCAAGATGATATCCAGGAGTACCTGTATTTCCTAGATGAAGATAGAACAAGATAATTTTTTTTTTCTGAAACCGCAAGAAGTTTGATAAAAATAGTGTGACAGTTCTGTCATGTTGCACAACGGAACCACATTGCAGAAGGCACTTACCCCTAAAAAAATTATATTAATTTGACTTTGGAATATCTGTAGAAACTATTGCAATAATAATGCAATATCAAATTATCCTGGGGGAATTTCTATTGCAACTCAACTGAAAACTTTTGTCAGATCATTAGAGGCTTTCAAAGAGAAATCTGACCACTGTGCCTTATAACACAGTGCTGCAGAGAGCACACTAGCTAGGCAAAGCCAGAGAAGTACTGCACAGGGAAATATCTTCTTCTAGCCTCATCAATAATGCCTAATTGGTCATATGAGATAGAATCAAAGTGTTTGTTTCATTGCTGCTAATTGCCTCATCTCATAGACAGTCTGAGTTTTGCCCTCTTTCTATGTTGATATTGCTGTATATATGAATGTGGAGGTTCCTAATAGCTGGGCAAAATAGAAATAGCTAGCTTTGCAGAGATTCTGGGGTAAAAAAAAAAACCCTAGGCAGCCAGTATAATTCATTGTTATTTTTTAGTTCTCAGTATACAATATTCACAGGACAAGCATCAGCACGAGATGCTGGCCTGTTGTGTAACAGAGTGTGGTACCACATTATGAGTAATGCATGATGGAGCCTAGTCCATAACAATATATTGCCCTAGTTCAGCCTGGCCAGCTAGAAAGACTAAAGAAAAAAGATTGCTTTGCAGTTTGCATTTATGGTATGCATAGCTGGAAGGCGGACAGGTGACTTTAAAAGACCCCAAATGCTGTGAGTCTGGTTTAGTTCTGACCCAGGGTCGCCACTATTGCTGTTAAGGACAAAACTGTTACCACATTATGAACATGAAACCTCTTGGTTTCTTGTCTTGAATTGCAAACTAAAACCAGAGAAAGAGCAAGCAAGAGACCAAGACATTCCTTCCTGACCTATTGCTAAAAAAGTAGTGCATCTCATGCTTTCAGCTCACAGAGAGATGCCACAAAATTCGACAACTTATTTGCTTCTTACATCTTGTAGAAGCAATTTGCATTCTGTCATGTACTCTCACACATGGTGTTCAAAACAATTAAAAGAAAATTGCACCCATTTTGCTCAGTGTAGCAGGCTGAAAATTTCAAAGATGAGAAGCGCTTCTCAGCATGACTAAGCTGTGAAGTGTTTTTGAAAATAAGGTTTTTAATGATAAGTGACATTAAAACCTTTATTTTCTAATACATTTCACAGTTTGTACTTGTCTAGAAGTGCATGTTTTCTTTGAAACTTTCTCCTTGCTACACTGAGCAGAAGTTATACGTTCTCTTTAAAATTAAAACCAGCAATCCTTTTTTGTTTTTGTTGTTTATGTATTGAAAAAATTACTATTCAAGGCTTGCAAGTAACTTTCTTAACTTCCCCCCAATGTCTCACATTAATATTCATCTGGGTAGCTGTAAAACACGGAGAACAAGTCTTATACAGAGTGCAATGCAACTCCTTTCAAACACCTGAGAAAGGAAAATCCTCACTCCATAAATATAACTTAGATAACATGTATAAAAATGCCATTCTTTTTCCTTCCTTCAGCCAACAGCCTTCCCTCTTGGCAGTTCTGTGATCAACAATGTGCGCTGATAACTGAATAACTGCAAAATCAATGAAAACTAAGAAATCTTATGGTACAAGTTTTGCAAATGAAAGCAGTGATTGGTTTGGGAGGAGGATTTGACACTCAAAAGTGTCAGCTTGAGCAGATGAGCTAAGGTTCATGGATGGTGAATTGTTTTAGCAACGAGGCTCATGATTAATGCCTTCTGTGCATAATCAGGCTTGATAGCACAAGGCAGAAATAAACTCCTATCATCAACAACAATAAATAATTTTGTGGCAAAACAATACAAAAAATTGAGGGAAGGCGGGCAACTATTTGGGCTTTTTAGCAAAACATTGAATGATCTCAATGAATTAGGCAAATCCTTTTGAAATGACAACACAGAAACAGGCATTTCTATTCCCCAATAAGTTATCTTGAACAGGTGTTCATTTCTGAGAAGGAAAACCT
The DNA here is from genome assembly GCA_030060385.1 of Muscicapa striata striata. Lineage (NCBI taxonomy): Eukaryota > Metazoa > Chordata > Aves > Passeriformes > Muscicapidae > Muscicapa > Muscicapa striata. Next base: position 3,875,846 of record JAREIS010000075.1, on the reverse strand, counting down.
AAAAGAAAATTACTGGGGAAAATACATTGTGTTACATATGGATGTTGTGACAACAGAGAGAGGAAACACTTGCTGAAACTTATGAAGACTTTAAAAATTACCTTTTCACAGTTGTGGAGGTCAACAGTTTTGTTGCTCCAAAAGAGTGAAAGTATCACTACAAACATATTTAACTAGTCAAAACCAGTTCACTGTTAAGCTACATTTTCCTTTTGCTTTACCCTCCCTTTCCATCTTTCCAATTACATATTAACAAAAGCATAAATGGAGAGAACCAATATTGCATCTTTATTTTATACTTTTCTAAAGGACTTCAGTTGTAAGTAAGGATTGAATCTTGATTTCTTCATAAAAGATAAATGTGTTTTTTTGTAAGTTTCTGATTTAACCCTAATTATAGTTTTCTAGTAGATAAGAGTCCTGGTTCTCTTATCCATTCAGTATATTATAGCTCCAAGTGCTGAGATTCCTGGAGGTTTTCCTTGCTTTGTGCAAAACATTTAATATTCTATTAGTAGTGTACAAGCCTATTGACATTATAGTTGAGAATTGAAAATTACCTTTTAGCATGTTCATTGAGTTCAAATAGTGAAAATGGAAGATTACAGGACATGGTCGATAAACAAAGATTTTCCTTTAGCATGTAAAGAAGGTAATGATATTGCTCATCCATTTTAGGTAGTAGGGGAGAAAAATCACCCTTTAGTCTATCTCCTGTATATATGTGATGCAGATTTTAACTGCATTTAGCCACAGCTTAAGTATTTTTCCAAGAGGTAATTAAGTCCATTCCCTTGCCATGAACAATATTGACTACATCTGAGTAAGTCTTTCAATTTCCATCCAACTGTTTCACAAAACTCACATGATTGGAGTTTCTGGAGTCTCCTAGGCAATCTTTTTCCATGTTTAGCAATCTGTTAAGGCTTTTTTGTGATTTCTGACCCAAGTCTCTTCCCAACATCTTCTTTGAAAGTATTTCTACCCTCTTTAAAGGAATTTTCATGCATTTGAAGACTCTTAACATATTTTCCCTTCTGACTTTTCAGAATTAAATCAATTCATTTACTATTTCTTCATAGAAAACATTCATTTTTTTGTTTTGTTTTCCAACCCCTCCTGATTTTCCTGTGAATAATTTGGATGGAGAAAGTCAGCATTTTATCAAATATGGGATCCTGCCTATGTATACTGGACCAGCTTAAGACTGAGTATCTCTTATATCCATATGTTATAATGTTTTCTTTTGCTCCTTAGCTTTTCTCAGTTTTGTTTCTACATAGTTAATATCATTCTTTCTATTGTTCTGTATTGTAACATAGCCTTGGTTCCCTACTTTTGGCCTTTCACTAAAGGATGTTATGTTAATAAAGATATCAGGAGTTTATTGATGGTCATTTCTTATCTTCATATTGTGATATACAGTTAGACATTAGATGTAAAGGGAAGTCACACTTTGGTACTTCATAGCTGCTGGATGCTTGACTTACTAATTATCTTTTAGTATTGTTGAGGTAAGAAATATTAGTTGACCAGCCAGGAGCTAAGCTACACACAGCCACTTGCTTACTCTCCCCTGGTGGAAGAGGGAGAGAATCTGAAGAGTAAAATTGAGAAAACACATCAGTTGAGATGAAGACAGTTTAATAGATAAAAAGACTGTGCGTGCAAGGAAAGCAACACAAGGAATCTATTCAGCAATTGCCATGGGCAGGCAGGTGCTCAGCCATCCTCAGGAGAGCTGGGCTCCATCATGCATGGTGATCACTTGGGAAGACAAATGCCATTGCAAAGAATGTTTCCTCCTTCCTTCTTCTTCTTCCAGGTCTAAATACTGAGCATTACATCATATGGTCTGGAATGTCCCTTTGTCGCTTGGGGTCAGCTGTTCTGGCTGTGTCCCCTTCCCTCCCAACTCCTTGTGCCCCACTCCTGTCTGGTGGGCTGGGATGAGACACAGAAAAGGCCTTGACTCTGTGCAAGAACTGCTCTGTGGAAACAAAAACTTCCCTGTGTAATCAGCATTGTTTTCAGCACAAATCAAAAACACAGCCCCATACCATCTACCATGAAGGAAATTATCTGTGCTCCAGACACAATTATCACAAATACAGATTGTTCACATTTGGTTATTATTTAATTTACCTTTGCACATGACAGAGGTTCTGCTTAATTTGTCAAAGTATTAAAAGATAAATCAGTCTTCAGATTCTTACTCTTTGTTCTTTTCATTGTTTCCTTGTAGTTCACTGAGGTTAGAAAAATGGAAGCTTAACTGTGTAGTTAATAACTGTCTTAACCATTTGTTAGAAGAACTAAGGCCAGCTTTATATTCAGTAATTACTGTCTGTGTCCATATCCCTTGTCACTTTTTCAGTGCAAGCAGGTTTTTCTAATTTTATTACAGGGATGACTCCAGTGACAAAGTGGTGTGAATTCTGGAAAAATGTTTGTGTAACAGGATGTAATGACTCTGAAAAATGTGACATTCCAAATGTTACAGTCTGTGTAGAGTGGGCACTGGACAATCAGGACTTCAAGTCTCTGCTTTGGCACTGTCACTGAGCAGCTCCCCATCCATGCAAGGGGCAATGCCCTGGGCATCTTCTTGTTAACAATGTTAAAAGAAATATCCATAATATACACTTGTTTTAGATCTAAATATTCTTGGAGTGTTATTAAAATATTTTTATTAAAGTGTAAGGTCTGAATGACTTGTAGGAAGAGAAGTACTTAATCAGAGTTATATTTACTACTCACACACAGACAATCTTGTTCATTTAGCACTCTTCTAATATTGCTTAAACACTGAGTTTGAACTCAGATGACCTCCTTTTTGTGCTGAATACATAGTTAAGATTTTTTTTCTCATTTTTGCATAAGCCAAATACATGGAATTTAACTTATGCATTTGTGACTGCAATGATATAGGTTAATAGTGTTTAAGTCAACAAAGAAATTCTGCAGAGGGGGGAATAAATGCTGCAGAGAGTTTACAGTGATTTGAAAGGACTGCTTTTTATTTATTTTTATTTATTTTTTAATTTTCCAATTGAAAAGGCATTTTCCTATAATTTTCTAAAGTGTCTCAGTCTTGATTGGATTGTAGAAAGTGGCTTGAAGAGAGAAATAGCTTTCTTTTAGAAGAATATTAGCATTGTGTTACTCAGAGAGTAACTTTTGGAATCAAACTAGGTAATCTTCATGGACAAAAGTCATTACATCAAGTTTGTGCACTTTCTTGCTGGCTTAGTCCAGAAATCAAAAAGAATCTGTTCTTGATTTATTCCTCAAAAAAGAAAAGTTAAAATTTTCCCATATTTTTTTGTATTGTTTATATTTATGAAAGAAAAATTAACAGAGTTGCAATATATTTACTTATAGATGTCCTTATGTAAAAGGATTCCATGTGTGTGCTGGTTTTTGTTTTGCTGGAGGTTTTTACTGTTTTCTGTCTAAATCAGAAGCCAATTATGTTATTTACACAAGTTTTTGCAGGTTATGAATCTACACAAAATAAGGAAATCATAAACTATCCAGGCTTTAGCAACTAATAAATAAGATAAATAGATAAAAAAAAAAATTTGAAACCCACAGAAGAATATATTTTTTTATATGAATTATCAAAAGCAATTGGCTGGAGTACAATGAATACTTCTTACTGACCTATTGTTTTTCTTCATAGTTACTAAATGCAGACAGACATGAATCAAAACCCTTATAAACAATAAGTTTTTCTCTCTACCTGTACACAGTGAACTCCCTTTACATCTAACTTTGTTCTCCCTCAGCATAAAATGATTGATTGATTGCTCACAGCTTGCACAATTCCCTGCTGCCCTAGATCCATCTCAGCTCTTCACACTCCATACAGTTCCTGCATCATTGACTTTCTGCCAGCCATTCTGCTGCCAGTGCATGAGCTGACATTTAATGATCTTTAGACGCAGTAATGTCACATTTATCACTATTTATCAGTTGTGACAGACCTAAATTCAAATGCAAACACGAAATGCAGACTGAATCCAGTCCAAACAGTGATATGGTTTTGAGTGACATCCATCTAGGTACGTTGAAAAGAAGTGAAAAATTACCTGTTTCTTATTATGTTATAACTCCAAATAGCAGGGGTTTAAGCTCACTCTAAAATATTTTTCCTTGCAGCTTTCAGGGAAACCCTGTTTGGTTTCCAAAATGTCATCCCTATTTGGATATTTTAATGTTACTGAATTTTCAGTATTCCTAGATTTTACACTTTCAATTTAATTGAATCCAAAGCTTTACAGGAAATATCTCAGGAGCACATTAATTCCTATGATCACTCTACCTTCATCTGCTGTGAAAGAAACTGTTTCTCCCTTCTGAATTTCAGCATTGCAATCCTGACTCAGCTACTTCTATTGCAAATGCCAAGAATAAGACAGATATAGTCTACATTTATCTTTTTCTTCCCTAGCTGACATCTGAAAGTTTCCAGATGCAGGTGCCCTCCCAGAGGACCTTGACATTTCTTTATATGTGGTACTGATCAGTGCCTTTTACTAACACACCTTTAGTAGCTGGGCACCACTTTCTAGTTATCATGATCCTCAAGGAATATATGCAGGGCCACAAATATAATTGTAAGTATCTGTGTCCACTGTTCAGCAATTAGAGGAGAAATAAGATAATTAAGCCATGGATATAAGAAAAAAAAATTGCTTACTTCAGTTTCTTTCTATTTTCTTCTGCCCTGGAAAAGGTCAGCCATTGGAAATTTCTAAGGAAATTGTGATGATGGGGGATTCATGACCTAATGTGGAGCTACAGCCAGAAGCTCTGCTGCATCTCAGCATATTTTATGACTTTGTTATATTATGCACCAGGACAATACCCTGTTATCCTTATTTCACTAACTGAAACCTGTCCTCAACAAGACTTTTGTGGACTTGTCCTTCATCTCTGATCGAGAAATGGCCCTAAGTGGTGGTGAAACTACTAGAGTAGTCACTAATTTTCAGAAATATTAATTGCCACCACATGAGAGTGGGAATTTATATTTTTCAGATGTATTTTGTGGATTTTATGCAGAACACTAGGAGGTTGCATCTGATCTCCAACTTGCTGGTATAACTAATGCATTGACTGTTAGAAAGAGCATTAGTACCATATTTCAGCCAGGATTTTCCTCAAGCTACCAACCATTACCATTGCAGAAGCACTGGCTAAATAGTTTTCATTATATTCTTTATGTCAAAGAAAACTGCATTTAAATTTATTTTCATATAGGTATCAGAGCTGATGCATCCTGTACTTCAGAGAAATGGATGTTACATGAGATCACTAACTCTATTTATAATATTTCAGCTAGAACATAAGCTCTTCTTTTGCCAAAAAAGAAGACAAGATGCCATCAATTAATAATAAACTATCCTTTAATATATTTTAAGGGAGATTTTTAATAAAAAAAATATTTTAAAATGCATGAAAATGACAATTCTTATTTGTAGAGAAAAGAATGTTTAAAATATTGAATTTCATAGAAAAATCTCCCATAACTGTTTTGGAAAGGTGTTTTGATGAAGAGGGTTAGAAAGCTAAATACAGTGGTATTGAGCCAACATAGAAAATTTTATGTCCCCAAGCACCTATATAGAGATGTTAGTAATTATTGCAGCATTATATATGATGAAAATCTGAATTGTGTTATTTTATTATTGGTTACTACTACAGATCATCTTTAATGAGCTGTTAATTAAACACTTTCTGTGATAAGTTGATTCTGTAAAAACACTCTTTCAGTGAATGGAAATATGAAAAAAAAACCCTATAGAAATTGTCATTGTAATTCTATAGGCCAGACATCAAACCAGGTGTTTGACACAACAAATTCCCCCCACACACAATGCGTGAACATCCATGAGAAAAGCTCAGGATTGAACCTGAACTTGGGAATCCCTACAGACCCTGAATAGACCAGATATGAAAGCATCATTTTAAAACATCTTTTCCTTGTGGAGGTTCGTTTCAAATGTTTCCCCCTCACTGTTATTGACATCTTGCCCCACTTGCCCCTTTACTTCCTTTTCCTATTGCTTAGAATATACTCACAGCTTTTCAGCTTTCGTTCTTTCATATTCATACATACCACAATATATCTTCCACCTAGTTCTTCCCTTAATTCTTTGTGAGAAAGTTCTCAAAAGTAGGAAAGGCCTCTTGTGCAGTGAAAATCTGCAGTTTTCCTCCCAGTTGTTATATAGTGAGGTGGACAAAAAGGGCATGTGTTTCCCCAGGGCAGACTAAATAACTGTGGTCACTGGCTCTAATGGTGATCAACCCGTTAAAGTTCATAGCCAGTCTGGGTAGTAAACAGTCATCAGTTTTGGAATTCTGTATTGTCACTGGTTGTTCACCCTTGCTTTTCTAATATTCTGGCAATTCCTACAGGTTTATGCATTATGCACCTGTGACTAGTTTAATACAAAAAAAGTTTCTTCTTGCATGGTTTGGAAGAAGGTGCAAGCAGTTAAAATTTATCAAGAAACAGTTTGAGTTTGACAGAAAGGGTCACCTCTTAAGGAATCATTGCCCTCTGAAAAAATGTATCTGAGTTGTCTGGAGAATAGAAAAGTTATGAGTCGAACAATCAAAGTATAATTTATTTCCCTTATTGTTTTACGTTGGATGGCACATCTGTAATAAAATCCTAATTTTTTTCAAACCTCAGAATCATTACTTGAATATTTTCATATCTCTTGAAGAACACTGTTTTTTCCCAATTCTTTATTTGGAAATCCCAGTATTCAAATGATGCTGACCACCTGTAGAACAGTTTTCAAGACCAGAAACTCGCATAAGAGTTAGAGAAACCAAGTAGGGATAGTTTGCTATTTCTTGAGAACTGTCAGGTTTTTACATATATTTACTTCTTTGGCAATTTGACCTTTATTTATTTACAATGAGGGGAAAAGTATTCTTTTCATAAACCTGTTTCAGAATGGCAAGCATTCTGAACGGCACAAGATGCTCTCTTGTGCCATCAGAACAAAGACTCAGAACCAAGCAGACTTGAAAAGAAGCTTACTTTCCTCAAGCTTAATAATTAATAGTTATTATTAATAATTATATACTATTATAATTATTATATTATACTAATAATTAATAATATTATAATATTATTGTGATTAATAATATAATAGTATTATTATAATATAATAATTGATAATATTATAATTAATTATTAATAATTAATATGAGTATAGAAGCCAATCCCTGTACCCCAGTATAAGAACACCTGATGTTGCCCCTACTGTCTGATTTTTCTTTACACATCAGCCAGTACCAGTGTGTTTCATAGTCTCTTAATTAATTTTTCTGTGCATGTTGCTACTGAATATTTGCTATTGTTCATCAATAATAGCACAATCTTTTGTCCTGGCTGATTTTCAACTCCCAATGCTTAGAACAACTTCAAAGGCACACTTCTTGTATTTTCATTTTATCCTTCTGTAGCAATATTAGTGTGCAGTAAGACCACAGAAAAACAACTGTCCAAACAATGTTACTGCAGAGCTCAGATTTAGCCATGCAGATCAAACTTACAGAAAGATAAGAAGGTTTCCTTTTCAGTACTTTTGAAGAAAACATATCTGTAATGTAGAACCCATATTAAAGTATATATAAAGAGAGACCTTTATAAAAAGCAAGTGGAAATTAATTCTAGAAAGCATTTCTGCAACCAGTGCTCTAACAGACCCAATGGATTTTGGCTTTCCTACTACCTACTATTTTCCTACCTACTTTCCTAAGTTTATAGAATAGAACTGGAGCAAGACATAATGCTAACTGAGTTCAAGCTAACTAAAGATGAGAACACTCATGACACTTGATCATAATGACTTTTTTCTCATAATGACTAAATCAGTAAAAAATTCTCCTCCTAAATAAGATAGCTTTTTCCTCTCTGTGCTATTTTAATATATTTCAGTATGATCCTTTGGGAAAGAAATTGGTTTAAAATGATGGTTTTGAGATTGGTCATGAACTAGTGAGAAATTTGCACTCTCTTCAAACTCATTCCCTGTATCTTCTCTCCCTGCTGCTTTCTGCTCTGCCAGGTAAAATCCCTACACACAAACTCACAAACCAAATCAAAACAAAAACACAACACAAGCAAAATCCAAAAATCAAGCTTGAATATTTATTGTCCCTATAAAATATGTGCTTGTTATTATATCACTGGGTTTTGAAGTGTAAATGCAAGCAGTCACTAATGTCAAACCTGTGTTGGCCCCTGCAGGTTGGACTGACAGGCTGTGATTTGGAAAGCTTTGGCTGCTATGAGACTGTGTTTAGGTTCACAGTGATTTATACTGGGGTATGCTCTAGAGACCTCCATTCTAACTTTCCCCTTTCTCTCAGGGCATGACATCCTGTTGAACAAAACCACTTCTGTTTTGGAAAGAAAAATACATTGATCTACTGACCTAAAAACAGGAAGTCATTTCATTACCCAGGAGCATTCTAAAGAGTGATTATACATAATTTTATGGTGCTGTAGCATTCTGACTGTGGCATTTTGTGATTACTTAGTGAGATTTAAAACACGTTTCTGTTGGTTTCCCAGGGTCACCAAGTACATTTTTTTTCCCAGCTGGATTAAATCTTGTTGATTTTAACTGAAGTGTGTATAGCATTTATACACTTGGAGAATTTAAGTCTCAGTATATTTTTCTTAGAAAAAATGAGTAAAATATTTGCTTAATTATATAATTTAAGACAAATAATTTATAATGTGCTTTATAATTGGGCTGACTTGAGATAACCTTAAGAGATGATAGACAATTTTCAACTGCAAAGATACTAACCTCATCTTTCATTTTGAGTGCATTTGGAGGAATGCTTTTCCCCTCATTTATTATTCCTTTGGCAATAACCCTTTACCATGCTTACATATGCCAGATGTCTAAAGCCTCTCTACTGGATGTAAACATTTTCTGAAGACAAAAACAAACAGCTCATTACCATACCATGAACTTTAGTTAAAAGTAAAGTCTTAAAATCTGTACAAAGATTACTATATGCTATTTCCTTCTGGAGAATGAGTGTGCATAAATTTCCTCTTTCTGTTTCATTTAAGATCTTACATTTCAATTTTGTACATTGGAAGCACCTTCATATTGCTGAAATGAACTCTTAAATGTACACTGAATTCATATTTTAAAATATATTGTTATTGAAATGTAGCTATATATGTAACCTGTCTATATAGATGTATGCACAACTCATCTTTAATGCTTGTTTCAGCTTGAGAGTGTGATGAAGATGAAAAAGAACAAGCATGATGATGTAAACACCCTGAAATCTTTAGTCACTGTATCACAAGAAAGGGCAAATCTTTATGTCTCCATCTGATGTCACAAGTTATCTCATGACACAGACCTCCAAAGAGGCTCGGAGAAATCTTGTCTGCTGGTCACATTAGTTCTTTTGATCATTTAAGTCTGTAGGTTCAGGGGTGTTCATTAATCCTTGCAGCCAAGCTGAAATTCTGATTTGAAAAACTGTTTGGCCCTCGGCACTCATGTTTCCTTTGAGCCAAATTCCACCTGCATGGTCTCAGATTCAGCGTTTGCTGATCCAGATACCCACATAGGACACATGGTAAAAAATGTGGGTTCAGACACCAAAATGGGCCATCCAGCATTGAAAAATCAATGCCTATTTCAAAGATCATCTCTCAATGTTCAAGGTTCACATTTTGATACTTTATCACATTTTATGTTTGACATCACTAAATGAAATATAATAATAGTAATCTAACATTATAAGACAGTATCTTAACATCTGGTGAGGACTCTTCCTGTAAAGTTTCAGTGACAGGGCCCCATTAACCTTCATAGGTAGAAAAGTTTTTGATCCACTTCTGTTCTGTTTTTCTTAACTCTTTTTGGAATTATATAAGAGCTAAGCTCTTCATTTAATAATAGTTCAAAGCTTGCTTTTAAATGTCAGTATCCCTCATGCAATTATTTTAAAATAGAAGATTGGCACTGCCTAGTTTGGACATCACTTCTGCAATGCTTTGATGCTTTCTTGGAATTGCAGTGCTGAAGATAAATGACAACAGCTAGCTAAGAAAGAACAAAATAACGTTACATGGCTGTTGCTCTGCAAAATGTAAAAAATATCTTCAGGATGGCTACCACTAAAAGGGAAATTATATTTATTGGACAACTGGGAAACAATATTGGTATTGAAGGATATGTCATGCCTGTTGGCTCATGGTTACATGGGTTATGTGAATGTTTATTTCTTGAAGCTGTGTTTCATGAGGTTTCAGTTTTTCTGCCTCTGCTAACACACCTCTATTCTTAAATTACTTGTGTTAACTACTTCTGCAGTAAAAAACAGTGATTATTCTGGTTGAAAAGGGAGTAGGTCACCTAATGGTCACATCCATACCCACGCAAAAAAATTTGTTAAATGGGTTTTAAAGCTGTTACAAAGAGATGAAAATATGTTTAACCTATATCTTTGGAATTTTTTTTGGTTTTTTCCACTATATCCTCTGACATTAAGTTTATTCTGACCATGCAAGAGCATAGAACTATTTATTAGGCTCCAGGCATGGGAGCCCTTGCTCTATGCCTCTACTGGGGAGTATGCACTGTAAGAGTGAAACAATTTATTTGCAGGATCTGACCATAATATGCATCCCTACCTGATGTACAGAGCAGCTGCTCTGCTCCACTTTGCTAAACACCAAGCACAGGGAAGAGCAGTAACAGATCCAGCAGGTTGCCTCTGCAGAGGAAGCCTGTGGGTTTCTCTTGCAGGACAAAGGTCTGAGGTTTCACCATTCAAAACCTTGAAGAAAAACTGACAGCGATGAAACTCCTGAAATACTTTTGCAAGTGTGTTACCAAACAAGGCTTGATAGGTCTGAAGCTATGCCCAGCTAGGAGGAAAGGAAATAGTGAGATGATCTGCAGTGCAGAGGGAAGATGTGCTTATACCCCTACTGCTGGCAGGAGGATGTGACAGGGAGAGAGGGAGAGAGAGATCATAAGTCTCAGGAGCCTCCTGGCCCTGTGGGAAGAAGGACTGGAGTTGCTAAGTCTGTGACACCAGACCAAAGGAGAGCAGAGAACTTGCTGACCTGTACAGCAAATTCTTTCAGTCACACAGTTAAGGTATGAAAACCATTCAGTGTCCACACATTTAAGAACATACAAAAGGTAAATGGTCAAGATAGTTTTCAACATGCAGCTTTATCTCAGGCCGTTTCAGTTTTAGCTTCTGTTTCCTTCTTCTCTCAAAGTATGTGAGGAGGTATGAACTTTTCTTTTTTTTTTAGTGTTGTTTTTTAATGAGTTGTAAGAGTAATTTCTGCAACATTTCATAATGTTATGCCTTCTGTGGGGAAAAAAATAATTTGCATATTCAAACCTTTAAAATGTCATCTCTTCCTTACAGCACATCTAATCAAAGTCACCTGCAGAACAGGGTGCCCAAGGCTCCTGTAAGGGCCAAACCCTATTTGCCAGCTGGACAATCGAAGTAATGCCCTTTATGACAATATTCACAAGGTTCAGAACACAGTAGCTTTGTTAATTATGAGACAACTTCAGTAAAGAAATGCAGACCGGTCAAAAATTGCAGAGTGACAATGACAATTCAGCTGGAAAAAAACAATATTCTCTAAGGTGCTTTAGTTCCTGCCACTCTCAATGAAGTTCTTTACTCAAAGTAGAATATACCATAACCTATTCCTCTGAGTACAGGGCATTGTGTTCCCTGTCCTTGTAAAATGCAGTCACTTTTTTGTTCACATGGTTTTTGTGGAGAATAAAAGAGGCATACTGGATTTCTTCAGATATCCTTGTCATTCGTGGCTTGTAGCACAAATTATTAATACAAAGAACAGGGAAGAAGAATCACTGTGAGGCTAAAAGCAAATCATGAAACATGCAGAAAATGAAGTGGCAGAGGAAATAGGAAAGAAGAAATAGTAAGAGTATAGGAGAGAGATTATAGGATGAAAGAATACTATGAAGCAGAGAGTTCAGGTGGCAAGAGATTTGTGAGGAGTAACTCAGGAACACGTGAATGAATGATTAAGAGTAAAAATATGCTGTGAAGAAAAAATTATAATTCTCTCACCTTAGGATTTCTTCATTTCTGAAACATTTAGAACAAAATATTCCATGAGAGTTTCTGTTTATTTATGAGACATCTTTTAATGTTAAATCCTTAATGCCAAATCTGCCAGATTCATATGTAACACAAACCACAAGAGCTGGTCAAAACACATGGAGAAGTGGAACATATTTCTGGCAAAGATTTTTTATGACCATAAGGCGCTCAGCTAAATATCTTTACATGAATTAGTGATGCAATATTATCACACTGGCTTTTATTTGTTTTATTGCCACAGGCCTAAGAAGATTTCAAATGCCTTTTCAGAGGCAAGGTTTTCAGAGAGGAGTCTCAGCTGCTGTTTATAATGTAAAATTTCTCTGTGACACTAGTAAGTCACCCAACAACAGGTTTTTGAAACTTATGCCTGTGACTAATGATACAGCTGTTATTTTTTAAAGTGTCTATACATTTAATTTCCATTGATTAATAATGATTGAAATATCTTCAAGAGTTACATGCCTAGCTATCACCTACTTTTTACAAATATCACATTGTCATCTTTAAACACTTTTATATCTTTAAAAATCTGTCTTTCATCCCTACAATGCATTGTACTTTTCCTAAACAAGAAGAAGTAGCAGTTCTCTAGCTATGACAGGTATTGAGAGATTTCAAAGAACTTGAGGATCTATATTGTTAACAGATTTTTATTAAGCAGGTTGTTACAGTCATCTCTTAAAAACATAACCTATATACAAACTATGAAGACATTTTGTTTAATTGTTTGTTTGAGAGCCATACTAGCTATTATGTAGCCAGCTCTACTGCTTATGGAGTTAATGATGTAACTTTCTTTAGACTTCAGTAGAAGGAACACTGGAAGCACAAGCTGCTTCCTATTTAAGTATCAGTTTTTCATTGAGACAAAACAAACTTTCTTCAGAGCAAACATGAGGCTCAGACATTTTTTCCCCCATTCTCTTCTGTTTTTCCTCAGTGGTACAACAGTTTACTATCCATCCCTGCCACTCTCCCCTCTATTATTTCTTGGCGGGAATCCATTGAACCCGTTAAGATATTCACTCTGCCTCTCATTGACATCTTGATGATAACCTTGTCAGTGACTCTCGACAGGCTCAGCCACCATATATTAATTAGCAGTCACTAAATTAATCAAGCTCTTTCTTTCTTTCTTTCTTTCTTTCTTTCTTTCTTTCTTTCTTTCTTTCTTTCTTTCTTTCTTCCTTTCTTCCTTTCTTCCTTTCTTCCTTTCTTCCTTTCTTCCTTTCTTCCTTTCTTCCTTTCTTTCTTTCTTTCTTTCTTTCTTTCTTTCTTTCTTTTTTAAAAAGCCTCCATAACAACGGGGAGAGCAAGACCACACTGCTTACAATTGCTGGTGATGGCCTTAACCCGATGTTTGCTACTTAAGGACAGTGAGTCATTAACATTCCCTGGCATTTATGCAGGCTGCAGCACTCTATAGACGTATTACTGTTTGCTGCAGCAATAGAAGCAGCAATACAGGGCTTTCACAATCCTTATGAATCCTTATGGAGATGCCTTAAAGAAAATAAAATATATTTTTTGGTCATGATATCCAAATTCAAGTATCCATACATGTGCTGACTTCTTAAATAAGAAGGTTAGTATTTTTGTATTGGCATTCAGTCTGGGAGATAAGGCACTCAGGTACCACCATTAACACCTGCCTGGGATCTCATCTAGATAAGGAGGCAGATCAGACCTCAGCAGCACCAGCAGGAGATAACTGGATAAAGTGGCTGACCGTCAATCACTCCAAAACTCGGTGAGGGTATGAATACAGTTTAGCTAAATCAGCTCTGCTACATGTTTTTTGAACCTTAATATCACTCCATGAAGTGGAGGTTTCAGGTAGTTTAGTTATGAGACAATGTAACATTTCACAATGGAATATTGACCTTGACTTTTCTGTGGAATTCCAGCGCTAAAATTGTGTTCTGCCTACTTAGGATTTTACCTGCAGTTTGACTTCCACAGGAATTACTCTTCATCTTTCTTATACTATCAAGTGCATTTGACTGGTATACAGAATTCTCTTGTTTATATGTAATAAATATATACAATCAAAATACCTATGCATTATAATATGAATACTACAGGACACATGAGGATCCTTTTCTGTTGAAATGTGTTACATATAATCTCTCCTTCATCTTTACTTTTACAGCCAACAACTATAAATATGAGAATTACCCAAGAAAAGCAATTGTAATCTACGTAGCTTTATATTTCCCCATCAAAATTCTTTAAATATTTGTCAAATTACAGGAAAATGTCACGTTTTTATTTTCTGTTGTTTGAACTGGGGAAACCAATTAAGCTAAAATAAGAATATTTGCTCAAGGTAAAAATAATGAGACTGTGACAAATAAAACTCACAGAGTAAAATATGGACACAGGGTACAAATAAATTTGTGAGTGGTATAACAATTTCACATCCCCCAAGAGCCATTTAGCATCAGAAAGTTTATTTTTTTTTCCTGGTTCTCAGAGTAGATGAGTAAAATTAAAGCAATCTTGGACCAACACCAGAATTAAATTGCAATGTGTTTCATGTTTCTTCCTTTTTCTGCCTCCCTCCCTGGCAAAGCTTGGCAGTTCCATTATTATGGCAATCAAGCTGTCATGTTCTTACATCATATATAGTCACCAAGAAAACTAATTTCAGGCTCTCAGCATGTTTGCAACTCCTTAGAAATAGTTCTTGCTGGTGATGATGAATGGATTGTAGAAATACAGAGATATTCTATGGTCTAGGAACACTTAGGTCTAAGACAAAGTCTTGGATAATGTTCAGAATAGTTCCAAATGTTACCAGATATTCCTAGGTAGGAGAAAGTTATTTTTACCCTTATGGCTTCCCTCTACACTTAAATGAAATGACATCCTACTGCAGATCTTCTCTAGATGTTATAAAACTTCAGTCAGACTTAAAGACAAGTAGACAAAAATTGGAACAACTGTTTTATTATTTTGTGATTACCCCAGTTTGATCTACAGTGCATTTTGCTGCAGTAGGTGTATGGTATACAGACAAATCTGAACATGACTTCGGTTTCACATGTACCAACATTTTAGGGAGAAAGCTCAGGACATTTGTCTAACATTTGTAAATTGCAGTAATCAGTTGTTGGAGCCAAATTCCTGCTGCCTTCCCCACCCCCTGCCCAAATATGAGTTTGAGGAATTAAAAATGAAAAGAAGTCATGCCCCAATCTTTTGTAATGTAAAGTGTAAAAGGAACTCTAACTTTGTATACTGTACACCTCATCACATCATGCAACCTTTAGTTACATATTGTAAGTTGAGTTTTTGTCTAAAAGGGAAGATATTTTAAGGTGTTTTGACAAAATATGCTAATTTTCAGTGAAGACCATGGAAATTATGTGCTTTTATGTGCTGAAATCACTGGTTATCTTTTTTGTGGTGAGATAAACATTTTTCCTTTATCAGAATTGTCTAAGAGGTACATGAGATATAATACAATCGTATCAATGAAGGGTGCATCTTTCACCCTATGAAAACTTTTACCTTTCTTATACAAGAATGAAATTGGTATGTTTACCTAGAAGACCAGTGAAGCAGTACTCTGCATTCTTGATCTTGCTTCCAAATGCAGCTAATACCCTTCCTGACACCACATCCCTGTTCCTCTGCACTGTCACATTGCACCACAGTTGCACATCTGTATGAGAAGAGATACATTGCACAAACATATATAGGCAAAGTGGTTTCCCCCCAAAGAATTGCAAAGCTAGAAGCTGAAGTACCCTTTTTGTCTTCTGCCTCGAAAAATATTTCAGTAATTAAAAAAAAAAAAACAAAACAAAAACAAAACAAAACAACCAAAAAAAAAAAAAAACCCAAAAAAACAAAAAAGCAAAAACCCCAAAAACCCCAAAAAACCACCAACATGGTAAAAAGATTGAAACTGTTATTTTTTGCAAAGTCTGGGGGAAAAAAACTCTCACAAGACTATTTTTTACCTATATTTACTTATTTGTTTAGTCTAAATTTGCTCTCCATGTTATACTTTATTCCAAATTAAATGCATTGTGCCATACCCTGGGAAAATTTAGCTGCAAAGAAGTGTTTCCATGTTGAGCATTTTGGCTTCCAGTTGAACTTTTAGATAACATTTTATTTAAATAGCCATACAGCAAAATTGTTTTCATGTATTTGTGAGTCAGACCAGATGAAAGATGAAGTGGAAGGGCTACATAGTATTTAGATCCAGTATCTAAATTAAACCCTACTTTAACTGAAAATAATTTATTGCACAAATTTCTCTTCATGGAAAAATCAGTTCCTGCTGTTCTTACCACTCAAAGGAAATTTATTTCTTGTCTTAAATGTGATTTTTGAAAAATAGTAAGAGAAAGATGAAATTGTCTAAAATTAAATTGTTAAAAGTTTTCTTTACTTTGAAGAGGAAACAGAAACTGAAACGAGACTCATACACAGTTTTGTCTAATACTAGGATTTGACATTTAATTTTTCTAAAACCGGAAAATTGCTGTGATCCTCTAATGATAATTGGTGTTAACACTGAATGCTCATGGATGCGCAAAGTCAGCTTTTCTTTCTATTTTTCTTCCTCTTTTCAAACAGCTTTTTAAAGCCTACATATACATTCAGTGAGAGCCAAAAGGGTTCAGGTAAAGGTACAAGAGGTCTTCCTGCACAGAGCCATTTTCTGAACAAGAACATTAGATTGTAAGAAAAGTAAATACAGAATTCAATTCATTGTTCTTTTTCTTGCTAATCACATCAAACGGAGAAAGACTGAAGGTTTTATTATCTAAGCTGGAGATTCTGCAAATACTTGACCTCAAAGAGTATTTTCATTCACAGAAGCAGCATCACAGAGGCAGTTACTAAGCACACCTATCAAGTTATTATTGCAAATCATTTGTAGGATCAAGACCAGGAAAAGGTGAGGAGGGAAAAAAAATGCATCTGGAGTTTTTTATTTCTGTACTCCTCTGGTAAAAATTTATGTGAGCTGCAATATACCAGAAAGTAACCACTGATTGTAACTATATATTTGTCATGCATGAAGGTGCTTGAACTTGGTAAGCATGGAGGTCCTTTTCAGTGTCCAAGGACTAAAGAAAACTATGTTGATGCTTTGCATTCTTCCTGCTGCTTTATGAGAAGATGCTGGTGGTGAACCAATATTTAAGTAAGGCATTCTGCAGCCCTTTGGCCTCGCATTCAGCTTTCCTTGAAACCATTGGGGCTTTGGGTATTAATCAGTTTCTATAAATATATAAATCTATTTCTATAAATCTATGTTTCTATAAATCATAGAAACATAGTGATGATTGTAAGAGAGTAATTTCTAGGTGTTGATGCTTCTAGAATTTTAGGTTTGCTTGTTTGACCTCAGACATGATATTAACAGTGGGAAATCTTTTTTCTTACCCCTCAACTGGCCGAATATTGGGTAGATGCAACCTCTAAAAAATGTTTCTTTGGGTTTTTTTTAATAGTTGGCATTTCTGCTTTTGGTAGAAGAAAACAGATTTTTTATGTCTATATAGACACACACATATGCACTCTCATATAAATAAATTGTTTATAAGCTCATATTGACTTAATATCTTTCATTGCAAAGGAAGTGGTAAATAAGCTGTCATAGCAAAATACCAAAACATTATCATTAGCTCAAGTGTATGTACTCTGCAAATTAAGCTTGCAAACATATTGTTTCCCTTTGTTCTTTGCTATCCCAAAGAAAATTGTTATTCGGCTTTTTCAAGTTCTTTGGTTGATACATGAGAATATTTTCAAGCACCAGCTATTTGAAAAATATAAATTCCTGTGAGAATTAAATAAAGTTGGTTTAGATGTCTGCCATGCTATTCTGGAGACTAAAGTAAATTTTATGTGCAATTTCAACCTGATTTAAATAAAATTAAAATAAAATAACATTTCGCAGAAAACAATTTAAAATGAGACAAAGAATTTTCAGTAACATGAACAATGACAGCTCAATTAGCAAGGGGAAAAGAAAGGAATATTTGTGAGAAATGGTCTTTGGATTACAGGGAACACATGTACACCTCCAAAACACAGACAATAAAACATTTAAATAATAGAGAAATAATGTTCTGATAGAGTATAAAAGAACCTAAGTTCTGTTTGGCTTTCATGCTTGTCAGACATTTGTGAGAGACAAGTAAGTTATCACTAAAACTAGAGCTTGTTTATTTACCTGTTGGCAATGAAGCCTGACTTAAGTCAAATAATCCAGTCAGTACACATTGCAGAGCCAGTGATGCCTTTTCTTCCTAGTGCTAAGTTGATGTTCTTCTGCAATAATCGTTTTCAGACAGAGCAAACAAACTTCTTTGGAATTCCAGTCCTTTGTGAGGCTTAAGTTATTTACTCTGTCTCTTGATAATTTCAGCAAACTCATACAAAGAGTTATAGACCTTGGCACCTTGCTGGTGTTTCAAATTTCTTCTTTCAATGGGAAATGTCAAGAATGAAGCTTAAAGAACTTCTTAGCAATGGGGGAGGAGTAGTCTTGCCTTTAATGGAATTTCAACAACTGTAAAACAGGGTGAGAATTAGTATAATTCTCAAGACACTTGTTCCAATCTATAAAGGATCCTCTTCTGCCTCACACATCGTTAAAAACACCATAAATGAATTAAATTCTGAGAAACAGGTCAGCTATAGAGGTGTTGTTTATTTAACTACTTGGCAAGTACTTCTGTGTTACTAGGAGAAAGGGTCCAAAGAGCATGAAAGAGAAGAGAGAATTGTTAATATCTTAATTATATTTTGGAAAGAATGTGCAAAATCATTCCAAAAGAGATAAAGATATAATTTCACAACTAGCAAGGACAGAAAATGTGTTGGAGCAAAGGGACAATTATAAAAATTGTCATAACTGCACTACTCATTCTGCATTAATCTACTGCTGTGACTGCAGCACTCTGCATAAGTTCAGTACTTTTCAACATGTATTCAAATATAAGAAGTCTGCAATACCAGGGTTGCTAGGAATGCAAACTCAGGCTTTAAACTGAAATGTTGCAGTGCCAAGGAAGCAATATCTTCAGCATCCTCTTTTTCATTTGCATTCTCAGTGGTGTATATATATTTGTGTTGGTCATTCTGAATCTCAAAAAGTAGTAAACAGATTAATTTATACAAGTATATTTTTGGGATTGCTAATTATTTTTATTTCCTTACTAGATATAAAACACACGCGTTTTGGTTTTTTTTTTGTTTTTTTTTTTTTAATTTATGTGACAGATCTTCAGTTGCTTTTACTGCTTATAATCCAAAACTTTAGCAGAGAATCTGTTTCTATGAATGTTAGAGAATAGTTTGAGTCAGAAGGGACCTTTAAAGATCATGTTGTGCAATCCCCCAACACTGGGCAGGGACATATTCAACTAGATCAGGTTGCTGACCTTGAATATTTCCAGGGTTTCCCCAGAGAGGGGCATTTACCACCTCTTTGGGAAACACGTTCCTGTGCTTTACTACCGTCATTGTAAAAAATTTCTTTCTTATATCTAATCTAAATCTATCCTATTTCAGTTTGAAACTACTGCCCCTTGTCATAATGTTGTTATTTCAGCCATGTTCTCAGAAAATATTAGGCAAGTAGTAAAAGTATGTGAACCACTTGTGAAAATCATGGCCTCAAAAATCCTTCGTTTGAGCAAGCAGACAAAAATGCAAAAAACCAATCTGAACAAGTAAAACCCCCTAAACAAAAAAGAAAAATAACAACACAGCATTAAAAAATGAGTTTAGAAAATCCTTTAAAAATTGAGAAAACAATGCCTAGCAAAACAATCTCCATCCAGATTAGAGTTGAGAGCACATTTGCATATAATATTTGTTCTTTTACATGAGGTGAAAAAAAGAAGTTAAGACACATTCTTTTGACTAAAGAGGCTATTGGAATTTTTTTAATAGTAGGAAATAGAAAATAATATCTTTATACTCACAGCACAGGGATAGTAATTTCTGACATGATGACTTTGCAGAGTCCAGCAGGTGTTGATTGTCACACTGCCATAGACTCCCCAGTCTACTGGAAATTAACCAGCTGAGGACTGGTCTCTGTTTCCTGTTATCTATGTAAGAGCTGAAGAAAACTAAGCACCTAAAATATTTCACACGTCCTCACAGTGTGAGGCAATATATTTTGCATATTAACTAGATGTAGAATCTAGGTAGTAATGCAAATAATTCTCAGCCTTTTCTGAGAAACCTGAAAAATGAAAGGGTTTTGTAAGCACAGAGAAGAAGAAAAAAATCAGTGACTGTGATAAACCTTCAGATTTATATGTTTCAATAGGTTTTCCAACAATGTATGAGTTTTAAAGTAAAAGAAGAATATTTGCTTAATACTATATTAACTATTTCAATATTGTCTGAATGTCTTCTCATGACTCTCACAAAATTCAGGGAAAGTGATCGATCTAGTGAAAAAAATCACTTATAATTAATTCATAAGCTAGTGGATGAAATGAAAAGCAACTTTAAGGAATCAAGAGGAGGTTTTAACCTCATTGAACTGAAAGTTTCTGGGTCCTGCTTAGGTAGTCTACAGACAGCTGAGGTGACAAGGTTCTTATCTCAGCATCCATTAAGCCAAATCTTGTTAGAAATTATGCTTTTTGAAAAAAGTAAGTCAACCCAGAGACTCAAAGATAGCTGAATACCAAATTCCAGTAATTTTGTTGAAAATTAGGTAACCTAGGAAATTTGGATTTTCCTATCTAATTGGCCACTCTTAGAAAGAAATGGAAATACTTCTAGAAATCAGCACTTGACATATGTTTGGGCTTTTTTCTTACTTATAGGGAAACCCACAGATTAAAAGGAGCAAGTAGGAAGGTAGAAAATCAAGTTTGTTCCAGTGAGTTATATACTGTAAAAGTTATTCAATATTTACCCTGCAACAACAACAACAAAAAAATGTAGCTAAAATAAACACTTTGAAATGGGTTTAGAGCAAACACACACTTTCCCACAGAGAAGGAAACAGCTCAAACTATGCAACAGGAACAAAGATTTCATCACCATTTACCTCAGAGAAGTTATTTCAGAACTGCTCAAAAGAGCATCTTTGTAGCTTGCCTCCTGTTATGTCTATCTTTTTTTATCTAAATGTCCTACTGTTAAGATCAGGTTACCATGACTACTGTGATGATAAGGTTATGTATAAAGGTTTTTTTTGAGAATCATTCTTACTATCAAAATAATTGTTTCCTGGAAGGGCAGTGAGGGGGGAAAAAGGAAAGTGTTTGGGATCATTGTACTTTTTCTGCTCCAAGAAATCTAGTGTTAGACCTGTTTGATCTAAGTCAGTTGAGGTCTTCGACTTTCATTATGTTTTAAATGTGGGAAACATCTTATATTCATTATGAAACCCATATGAAGGAATTTGGGATCTGAATTAAGATGTGAAGAGGTGAAGTTTTTCTGTGAATATCTGTTTTTTATCTCTTATGTTATCTAAACAAGTGTTTCCCTTTTCTCTGTCTCAGTTTAAAAAGTTGATTAAAATATGACTAGATATGGACCTACAACAATAATCCAGGTCTGAACAAATTTAGATATTTTTGGAATTAACATATACTCTTAAAGAATTTCACAGTTGTCTTTTATCCTTGTGAAGCTATTTAAACCATCAAATAAATGATGAAAGAAGATCAGATGAGAATTACCTCAGACCTTATGGCAATATAAACTTCAGGTGCTACAAAAGGTTTGAGTGTAATTTTTGACCATGATTAATGATTAACACCACCTGTTTGGGAAGGAATTTGAAAGATTATGCACAAGGATTCACTGAAAGGTACCAGTTTTTCTCCTGACTTTAACATCCTGCGTTTGTGCTGCTGGGAAGGCAGTAACACAGGTTGAGTGGATTTTTTGATAGGCTTCTACAATATAAGTTATAGAAAGTGTATTTGTCAAGGAAGTGACTAGAACTGCCAAAAAAAAAAAAAAAAAAGGCTGAAAAGATGAATTTTCTCCTCAGAGCAAGGAATAACATTGCAGCTCCATTTACTTTCTTCACAGGTATAAAATGAGCTTTCTCAGAGGTTTTTGACAAAAGTATATTCCACTGAGATGATTTGATTGAAAAGAAAAATAGATGAGTAGTATTGGTACCCTTCAAAAATGAAAATTTATGTCCCAGAATATCTTGAAAAGTAAACATATTTCTATAAATTGCAGAAGCTCATGGAACAAAATTGTTTCTGGTTCAAATACTTCAATGCCATAATCCCACTGCTCGCAATAATAATCTAAGTACTGGCCATGAAATGTGCTGTCCCCTCTCTGATTTTCATATACAGTCCTGGATGGCTTTAATATAATTAATATAAATTTGAAGTGCACAGTACCATTACTTTTCTGTTGGAAGCAGATATTCTATGCTACTATAAAATTACTAAGGTTAAACATTTTCTTATTAATAACTTTTTTTATAATTGACAGATCCTTAATCTCATAAAAAAACTAAGTGTTGCAACTGAATTTGCACTTATTTTCTTTGCACTATCTGTGACTAATGTTTCAATTTGTACTTCATTATAACAGTTCAATTTGAAAAAGTTTAATAAATAATTAACATAGATTGTAATAAGCATACTGTGGAGTGCAGCTTGTGCTTTAATTACATATAAGCTCAGCTGCAAAATGTGTTGCAACTGCTTATCAATCTGTTTTATAACCAAACTTCCTCCAGTCAGATGCTGTAACGTGCAATTAACCAGTGGCAATAACAATTGTTGAAAATTGATAACCTACTTAAAAATGTATTCTTAATATAAAGTGTGTCTAAGAGAACCCTTGTACTGAAAAAGCTATTTCAAAGAAACAAAATACAAATACTTTTTCAACTGGTATTATTATTTATATTACAATCTAAGGACAAATAAAAGTTCAGACAAAATTGTATATACAGACATGTATTTTTTTCTAACATAAGTTAAAACAGTATTTTTCCACTCTCTTTTTTAACTAACATTCTGAGGTACAGAAACAAAAAATTGCTGGTTTTATGGACAGTTTTTCACTCGATCAATATAATCATTTTCACACAGAATGGGTCACGTTGGAAGGGACCACAGTGGGTCATTTCATCCAACCTCCCTGCTCAGGCAGGGTCATCCCAGAGCACATTGCACAGGGCTGCATCCATACAGCTCTTGAGTATCTCCACTGAGGGAGACTCCATCCCCTCTCTAGGAATTCTGTTCCTGTGCTCAGTCACTTTGGCAGACAAAATACCATCAGCTACTATGTTTTTGGAAATACAATCTTTCCAATATCTTGTGTCAGATCAGAAGGAGGTTTAATGTTTTTGTCAAAATTTCAGTTTTTGTACTGATAAAATATGGACTCTGTACCACTGAGCAAAAATTTCCTTGGACAGGTACAGGTCTTTCTGCCAAGCAACAAAACAGACATAGAGATGACACAGAATATATATAATATTTGTACAGCTCACAGCAAATTTATGTGAAGTCTGAGAGCCAGAAGTGGAGATTTTGTACTTTAACGTGGCACTTACTAATCCAACTTTACCTGTAAGAACAGAAATTACCATCTTATAAAAATCTAGATGTGGTGCTTGGGAAATTCATTTTCAGGTCATATGTGAGTGGAATAGGTTGAAATACAGCTTGAGGAATACAACCAACTTTTTATATTACCCCACTTTGCCCTCTCTTCTGGGCTATGTGAAAGTGTAATCATCGTCAAGGAAGGTCGTATTTTTCAGTATTGATATGACAATTTACACCATTTTTGCTTGCATTTCTCAGGTATGGGCATTTTATTTTCACATCTCAAGCATTTTTACACAGTAAGCTGAAAAGAATGCAAGTGGTATTTTATGTCAGAGGTGGGGATCTGTTAAAAACCTCATGTTTATACATGTTAAAAAAGTGGATATGCTTTCTACAAATGACTGATATCGCACATTCAGTTCTATATTGAATAATGATTGATGTTTAATATTTGTCTTAGCTGACTATAGTCACTCTTGATCCCTGATCACTGCCACAGAAACAAATACTTATGATACAGAGTCAACAAAATTATGTTCACTTAAAACATTACTTTTTGCATCATAGATGTATCTAGTCAAAGAGTAGCTACATAATGGTAGTAATGTATGTCACCTTTATATAACATCTAGGGGAATGGTTTCAAATGCTTTATTGAAGTGTATGTATTGCAAATGTAACACATTGTAAAGATAGGCAGCGTCAAAAGTGCTCCATGAAAGTTGTCAATATTCTAGAATTAAAACAGGTCACTGAATATAAAGACATGCAGCTTATTTTAATGTGATACAAATTTGCTCTTTTATCTCTGTTACATTTTGATGCTATTGAAAATTAGCTTTCTTACATGAGCAAAGATATTTACAAATACTGATGTCTGTTTAATTACTGTAGAGTGAGTCACTGCCAGTTTTGAACATGTAAAGGGCTTCCAAGTCAGAAAGTTGTGAAGATGGATCATCAAAGCTAACTGGAACCATTTTTCATTCTGATTACTCTGAGAGTATGCTTTGGGTTTTTTTCTGTTGAATTATACTGTGAGCATCAATAACAGTCACTATAACTAAATTCTTTTTAGGACCATTACTGGGTTTTGATATTTCTTATGCTTAAAATGAGAAATGTTTACTGTGATTTTAATATCGTCAAAATCTTAGAATCATGGAGTGGCTTGGATAGGAAGGTACCTTAAAGATCATCTAGTTCCACCCCCACTACCTTGGAAAGAGACACTTTCCACTTGCTCAAGTTGCTCTGAGCCCCATCCACATGGGCTTTGGAATTAGTATTGTCTTAAAAGCATTCATCGTATACCTAGTAGTAAAAAGTGAATTTCAGGTTAAAGAGTCCCTGCCTATCTTTTAAAAACCTGAATTACTGTGGTGGGTTGACCATGGTTGGATGTCAGGCACCCACCAAAGCCATTCTACCACTCCCCTCTGCAACTGAACTCAGGAGAGAAAATATAACAGAAGGTTCATGGATTGACATAAAGACTGGGAGAGCTCCTTCATCAAATACTATCGTAGGCAAAGCAGACTCAGCTTAGGGATATTAACTGAATTTATTACTAACAAATTCATAGCAGGATAATCAGAAGTAAAATAAATGTTAAAAACACCTTCCCCCCAACTCCTCCCTCATTTCCAAGCTCTACCTCCTCCCCTTTCAGCAGCACAGGGTAATGGAAAATGGCTGTTATGGTCAGTTCATCACATCTTGTCCTTGCTGCTACTCAGGGACACAACTCTTTTCGTTGCTCTAGGATGGGGTCCCTTGCATGGGAGACAATTCTTCATTAATTTCTTCAGTGTGTGTTCATTCCACAGTTAGCAGTTCTCCATGAGCTGCTGGAATATGGGCCACTCTTCTATGGGGTGCAGCCCTTCAGGCACAGCCTGCTCCTGTGCGGGTTCCCCACAGGGTCACAAATCCTACTGGAAAACCTCGTCCAGCATGAGATCCTCTCTCCATGGATCTGCAGGTCATTGCCAGGAGCTTGCTCCAGCACAGGTCTCCTCTCAGTCATCCCCCTGCTTCAGTGTGGGGCTCCTCCACAGGCTGCAGGTGGATCTCTGCATCCCTGCAATCCTCCACAGGCTGCAGGTGGATCTCTGCATCCCTGCAATCCTCCACAGGCTGCAGGTGGATCTCTGCATCCCTGCAATCCTCCATAGCCTGCAGGTGGATCTCTGCATCCCTGCAATCCTCCACAGGCTGCAGGTGGATCTCTGCATCCCTGTAATCCTCCACAGGCTGCAGGTGGATCTCTGCATCCCTGTGCTTCCCCATGGGCTGCAGGGGCACAGCTGCCTCACCATGGGCTGCAGGGGAGCCTCTACTCCAGTGCCTGGAGCAGCTCCAGCCCCTCCTTCTCCACCGACCTCGGTCTCTGCTGGGTTGTTCCTCTCACATATTCTCATCCTGCTCTTCTCTGGGCCCAATTACATCTGTGCTATAACCTTTTTTTTCTTAAATATGTTGTTACAGAGGGGTCACCACCATTTCTAATTGTCCCCGTCTTGGCCAGTGGCACATCCATTTTGGAGCCAGCTGGAATTGGCTCTGCCAGACATGGAGGGAGCTGCTGGCAGCTTCTCACAGAAACCATGCCTGTAGTCCCCAGCTACAAAAACCTGGCCATACAAACTCAATACAATGACACAGACATGTTCCACCAAATATTTGGGGAGCAGAGGGAATGTGTTTGGGTTCTTTTTAAAAACGTACATGAAATGAAATAAATAATACATTGTAATATATTGCAATTGAAAGCCTTCTATTTTAAAATAAATTAATCAGACAATCCTCACCACTAGCTATGATAAAAGTAGATGTTTTGACACTGAAATTCATCAGGGCCTGGGACATCTAATTTCTCTCTGCCTCTAAAAATAGCCTTAAATTAACTTGAATTCATGTATAGACATCAGGGTTGATGAGAATGCACCTTTGTATATACCCAGAAGTAACCTAACATTTATAGAGAGAAAGGACCTGAATCTGCTGCAACTTGCTAGTTTCATGGCCATGACACTACAGTTGCTCCTATTTACAAAACATGCTCTGTGTTGCTTTCCAGTAAGCCAATAAATAAAATGCTTCATTATCTGAAGGCCTCTTAGATTCCAGGGTGTAAAATTTTTTTCAGCTTTCATGTATTAAGAGAATATAGATGGCAGCATACATCTGGAATAATGGTAAAATACATTAAAATGGTCATAAAGTCCAGGAGAGAAATGTGAAGAGCCTTGTTTTAAAATCCTGGTGATCAGTCATCTATGAGACAAACCTTTAAATGTGAATAGCACAGTTATTTAGCTTTTATACCAGCTCAATTAATTTTTTTCTCCCTCATCTACTCTTAGTCTTTCTGTGGTATTGGCAGATCTAATGCAAGTTCTGAATCTCACACAGGACTGAGACATGTAATATGCATGACAGCAAAGTACTGTTCTCTTGAAAGGGAAATAAGGACCCAGGTAGTCTCATAATATTCTGGCTAATCTAGATTAGTAAGGGTTTTAGATGGATGGGTCTCCTACATGAGTACTCAAGAATTTTCCTGAATAAAACTATCATGGGGATATTTCATGTTTAAAACCGAAAGGTAATTTTTATTTGTTTATCCTTACCTGAAAATCTGCTAATCAGAAGTTTTAAAATCTGATTCCTCAAAATCAACTTAGAATCTGTATGTCAGACTGGATAATTAACACTGATAAATATCCTGACACAAGACAAATAGTTATTTTAGCTATGCAAAAATACACTTCAAGTTTTTTCTACCTGTTTTAACAGCTTTTCAGGGGACATAATTTTGAAGAAGGAACTGGAGCTAAGATAGGTCCTCTAGTAGTTTTAATTCATGGATTTGAGTGGACTTCAGTTATAACTGGTTTTGGTAAATTATGAAAGTATGCCCTACAGAAGCATATCCTCTAAGACAATATAATTTTTCAAAGAGTGACCATTTTAACAACCATGAAACAGTAATACAAAATCCAATAGAACAGTTGTATTTGGCTAAGAAAATGTTACTAACATCAGCTAGCTCTATGAGATGCTCTATCTGCCTTTGCTTAGGACTATAAAAACTGTAATGAACAGTATTGTATTAATGTCTGTGCCATTTGTGCTCTTTAACACAGCTTTAAAATTCAATATATACTACTGTATCACTCTCTCTCTTCCCCTCCCCTTTCTAAGGCAAAACTTTTCTCATACTCTTTTAGAGTGTATGAGAATTGTTCTTTTACATATTTTTACAGTTTATGTGCTTTTCTCATACTCTCTTTTTGTGCCCAACCACAAATATCAAAATTATTTTAGAATTTCACACACTAGATAGAGGGTGCAGAGGCATGTGTGCAAAGCTTTTCTCTAACTGTTACAAAGCCTGAGGTGAGATTATTCTACCCATGGACTTTTACATCTCTCTTCCCATTATATTTGGAAGCCACCTGGCAGATTCATACAGCCTGCAGTTTTGCTGTATCCAGCTCTCACACATGACTGATATGTCTTCAGAAAGTTCTTCTTCAGTGCTCACTATCTCATGCAAGGAATCTGCATCTTTCTCTCAAAGTAGGTAACTATTGCAGCTTTGGGATCTAGCAAAGCACTCTGTAGCCATAAAGTAGAGGTTGAATCTGCCTCCAAAAGATTACACACCTCAAACACTATGCCAAGTGCCTGAGTGATTCTAAGTTGCAGGCAACAGATAGCTATGAAATCCAATTTTAAGATAAGCGAAAGATGAATATTCATCAAAGGAGCTGCTGATTGAACAGGTTCTTGAATCAGTCCAACTCTTTTAAATCATTGTATTAAATCCCATTGATTCAGAATGTAAAAAGTAATTTCAAAAGTTGTTAGAAAATAATTTTTTCTTCATGACTGGTTTTTTTTCTTCATGACTGGTTTGAAAGCTGCTGGCAAGACAATTTCAAATGACAAAATGGCACTTGTGGAATAGTACAAGTGCAAGGTTGAAAGGATGATGAGCAGCTACATCAGTCATCATCTAGACCTACTTGAGTTTTACATTGCTAGGTAGAGTGCAAGTCATCAGTTCTTTGATTTAAATGCTTTAGGATTACAGGTAATCCTTACAAATTCAGCTTTAGAAACTCAAACACTTCAGGTTTTTGATGGCCATAGTATGTTATGGGAAATATTTTCAATAGTGCCAAAGTTTAGTGTTTGTAGTCTATTTTTAGTCTTCAGTGGTTGTATGTAGGTGTTTCTACATTAATGCAGAAAACAGAGATGAATGTGTATGTTTGCTAATGCTTAATTTCCTCTACAACTTGGTAATCAAAGCACAGCACTGTATTTCAGCTGAGAAGAGCCTCTGTGGGAAGGAAAATGTGTTGATGGAGATAAATGAGAGGGTCAAAGTTTCTAGTCCTGAAATCAGTGATAGAGGTAATGATATCTGAGACAGATATCAATAATAAAGTCCAAGCTGTGTGACATGAAATACAATGACAAAACAGCATATGGAGAAGGGGAAGTTACTCAAGATGGAGACTGGATGCTGAGGAAATCACTGTCTGAAAAAGAGTTACAATTTTCCTGTTATCCATCTCTGGGCATGAGTGATTTTAAAATAAAATAGAAAATATGCCATTCTTGTTTGAAATTTTAAAAGTGTTTGTTAAAGCAATAACAAAGAAAACCCCTCCAAAAAGTTAATGCAAAAGCTCACAATCCTCACCAATTTACAAAAGTAAAAAAAAAAAAAAAAACAAGAACATGCCTGAGTAGACCAGTTACTTTGCAGTATTGTGTTATATTCACTATCACTTGTAATGTGAAAAGCTCTGATTGTCTTTCCATTATAAACATTTCAAATTAGTTCTGACCTGTATTTTCTCTGTAGTCTTTCAAGCAGAAGTACAGGGTTTCTGACTGAAAGAAAGGGAATTCAGGTACGTACCTTACTCAAAATACTTATTTTGAATACTCTAGGGGATTTCAAGACATTTCTGTAAACATTCCTGGACTTATAGATTTAACTTCACAAATTTTGTAAGTTTTAACACTTTGTTTTATTTTCAAATGTCTATGAATTCAATAAAAAACAAGGGGTTTTCTGTAAGTTACTTATATTTATTGCTTTTCAGTGCAGAAAAAAAAATACGTAGAATATTTAGACAAAATGTCCCTAATTAGGAAATGCAAGTGTCTACAAGCTTTTAAGATGGATCTTTACATTTCATCTAGACTCTTACCACTCAAGGCAAAAGGACTGACTACTCAGATAGTCTATTCCAGTATTTTCAAAATTTTCTTTGTGAAAGCCTTTGAAAAATTTATTGCCTTTCAGTTTAAGAGGGAGATTGAAGGAGATTAAATTTGAAACTTTAAAATCTTTTGTGAAACACCTCTCAGTATTTCTTACCCTAAAAGAGGATTGCTTTCATGTTAATTTCTGCTTTCAAAATGGAAGTAGTTGGAGAGCTGTTGTGGAGGAGACATATTTGGAATGAATAGAAGTGAACACTTTCCATCTCATGCCCTTGTTGTGGAATCTCACAGCTCAAGGATCTCTGAAAGCAGCAGAAACCTGGTAGAATAATTTTACCTTATTTGAAAAAAAATCTCTAAGATTTTTGGAAGCAAGACTTGAAATATTTCATTTCTTGTTCTATTATTTAATTTGAAGCCAAATATTTTCCTTTTTTTTCCTTCCTTCTATGCACACTATAATGTATTCCACTCATTCCAATGCATGGAGTTCTAATTTTTGTGATATGTCAAATCATAACAAACATTACTTTCAAGAAAGTTAGGTTTCTTGGAGAAAAGGGAGAGCTTTACAAAGAACCATAGAATAGTTGGGGTTGGAGAAGATCCTTGACAAGACCATCAAGTCCAACCTTTGATTGCATAGCACCTCATCATTTAACCATTGCACTAAGTGCCACGTCTTTTCTTGAACACTTCCAGGGATTGTGATTTCACCACCTCCCTGGGCAGTGTGTTCCAATGCTTAACCACTCTTTCTATTAAGAAACTTTACCTAATGTCCAATGTGAAGCTCTCCTGGTGCAGCTTGAGGCTGTGCCCTCTCACTCTGTCACCTGTTTTCTGACACCCAGCTGGCTACAGCCTCTGTTGCATGTGGTGGGAGCTCCAAAGTGCATTAGAGAAGCCCTTCTGTTGAGTCAAGAGGTGCAGAAAAGGACCCCCTTGCTTTCTAAACTCTTCCTCAGAGAGATGGGCCTGGGTCTGGCTGGATCCAGTCCTAGCCTCAGACTTTGTCAACAGTTTAAGTTTTACAACTTTGTCCAGCAGGTTTTAATGATGGCAAATCAGATATATATCAGATTATATTATAAATCAGATATATCAAAAAATAATTATTTATTATGATAAACTATTAGACAAAAAGAACTTAATCAGAATTATTTACTACAAAAATAAAAGCTCAAGCTGTTATTATTATAGTATAAGACAAGATAGTGAACTATATCAAAGCAATACTAAAGTAATTATATTAAAGCTAGCAAAAAGAAACAATTATTAGAGATTTATGTAATTCACCCATACCAACGATCATGGAAAAGTCTCTTTCTCTTAACTTTGAGGACTGTTTTTGGTGGACATCCCCAAAACCCCAGGGAGGAATCTCCACACACCCCAAGGAGAAATATGTTAGAAAAATCCACCCTGTGGAAAGTGAACTTTCACACTGCTAAAGGGGTTGACTGCTTGTGATATGCCTTCAGGTCAGTTTAGTACCTTAGCTGCAAAATCTTTGCCTCATTTTGTAAATATTGATTTGAGGTTAATGTGCCAGATGGGTTTTAGTTTAATTCAACACCAAAAACCAGCCCATGATGCCTGTCTCAGCTCACCACTGATGGCCTTGCAAATAAGGCATTGTTCCTGTTCCTTGACCACATTCCATGTAGAGCACTCTGCTACACTCCTCTTTCAGGAACCTGCAGAAAGTAATAAGGTGTCTCCTGAGGCTCCTCTTCTCCCCCTCAACTGATGTTTTGGATCTACCCAACAATATATGAATGAAAATAAACTCTTTTTTCTCTTGCTTTTTGGTCTTATATAAACTAAAAATAAGCAGTTGCAATGCAAATAATCCTAACCTACTTAATCATGCCCACTAATGCTTTGACTTCTCTGCCACACCTACCATCAATCTTGACTTATTGATGAGGAGTGTGCTGATTTGTGGTGGAATAAAAATTAGCAGCAAACAGTGGCAAAATGTTCTCAAGAATACACAACACAATTTTCAAATGAAATAGCTTGACTTTTTCCATTTTTTGCTTCTTATTCCTTATCCGAAAGATAAATGACCTTGCTGTCAGAGCAATGCAAAAAGAAAAATGAAATCAGCAGCATGCAGTACGGCTCAGTGTGCCCTGGTTCCTAATATACTCAGACATAAAACTAGCAAACTTCTGAAAAATGACAAAGTTGGGCTTTTTGTCTTCACTAACGTTTTTAAATACAGCCTCACTTGAGAATAACAGCAGCTAGTGGAGAATAACTCATAAAATAAACACCTCTGATTTTTATCATGCACTCTGCAAACAATTTGGTACCCATATTATTGGAAAGTGTGATAAATTTTTACTAGCTATAATCAGGCTAAGTAAATAAAATACTCTGCAGACAAATTCAGCTATTAAGTGTGGAGGGTGTTTTGTTTGGGGGATAAGGTTTTTTAGAGACCTTGTCATAAGCAGGACAGCTCTGAGGAAAAGATATTCTTTCTCTGACAGATCCATTTAGAAAACCTGAATCTTAAAGACCTTGTGTTGTATTTCTATATTGTGTTTTTACTCAGACTCTCATGGAAATTTAAATAAAAATGCTACCCTGTATTGCAAGATTAGGCAGTAAGTCAAGATTTTGATTAGAACTGGCTAGTATTTAAGAAGTGAATAAATATATTTCTGTAATACACAGGCTGTAAGGCCCACTGTCCTCACAATTCTCCACTCAGATTTTGTAAGTATTCCCATTGTCTAGAATAAACATTGATTCCTCCTTCATTTCTACAAAGAATGCCTGATTGTGGGTGCCTTTGGGCACAAAAGAGAATTTCAAAGTTTTTATCTTCCAAAGGTAAGCAAATATTTATGTAGATATATTTTAAATTAGTGAACAAGTAAAGAAAAAACATCACATTCCTCAAAAAATAGACAATTACTTGTGCAGGTATGTTAAATGCTTATATCTCAGTCTCAGGCAAGCTAAGTTATTCAATATAGCTTCAATGAATCATGTGAGTGCTACCTTCAAGAACATCTTTCTTATGAGGGGTCCATATACTGCAGTATTTATTAATCAGATATAAGAGACAAGTAGCTGAAATAAGCATGAACAGGAGAGTGTCTCTAAAGTTTTGGAAAAGTTTTGTGTCTCTAGAACCTTAGAAAATGTTTTGCATGGTGTTTTATTCAACCTACAGCGAGCGGTTTCTTCATGCTGAAAACTGTGCTCCTGCCTTCCCACTCCTGGAGTATTTACAGAGGCTTATGCACTGCTTTTAAGGAAAACCTGACAATGACTTTCCAGATCACCTGTCAAACCACCTGAAAACTCTCCTCATTTTATTCCTTCCCTCTGGAAAAGCCTCAGAGAACAAATGGGTCTTGCAGCATGCCTGAGAAATCAGCAAGATTCAGGCTCCGGTGAACCGAGGCGGGGAACAAATCCTGCAGTTAAGGACCCATCACTGATTATGCCCTGGCTCCAGCCCCTCGTGATTAAGGCAGGAGCCTGTTACCTTGAGCATCTTAGATGATCTCAGCTGTCATGGTGTCATTTTTAAACACCCCAGTGCACACTTCCCAGCACAGCTTGACAGGCACAGGTGTTACTGCTAGAACTATTTGCATGCAGAAGGCTGTGTGCAGGCATTGAGGCATTTGCAGCCTAATCCTCCAGGAATGGAAAGGACAAAAAATAGGACTGTTATTTTAATGTAAGAACAATCAAATCTTTGTGGATCAAATTATTTCTCATCTGTGTGTTGGCACATCTGTAATTTTTGCTACTATCTGCAAATCTGTGTTCATATTACTGCACATTTATAGGCCTTTGTAGAGCAGCATCAGAGCATTAGAGGGACACAGGTATTTAGAGAAGCTGAGTTGACCCATGCCAAATAAAAACAGCTATCACTAAAAGCTGCCTGAAGTTGAATAACAGGCCCACCCTGCAAATCTGCACCTTTGTCAGGCTGGGAACAACAATGATTAAGAGACCCCATCCTGTACTGTGCAGTTCTCTGTGGAGACCAGGTTGCTTCAATACTGCAAGAAAAGGTCTGAGATTCCATATGCATATATAATCATTCCAATATTAATACTTCTATTTTAAAAAATAGAGCATTTATCATTAACGGTGGGCCAAATGATTAGTGTGAAATTCCCATTTATTTCCAGAAAACTTGTGCTAGTAAAATTTTCAACACCTCAAACATTACACCCTAAGCAATTTTAAAGAAACAGATTTTAATGTATTTTGTATTTGTTTATGTTTGAGAAAACTTCCTTGGCCTGCAGTTTTTCATATGCACATCTCTATACTAACCATACACTGAATAAGTAGCTCAGTGGTTTCACTTATCCTTTCCATTGTAGCAATCTGATCATCTGCAATTTTCCTCTGGTAATACTGCTCCCCACAATAGGATGTTAACTACACATTAAAGAGTAAAATTATTAGACTGTATTTCTGAGGAACTGGGACAAGTTGTACAGGCTCAGGAGTCAAATTTTGGAATTGTATCCCATTGTAGGAATAAAAATGTAAGTTCAAAATCATATCTCAGATTTTTACAAATTTATAGCCTTATAGAGAGTAAGCATTGTCCAGTCCTGCCTATAACAGTACAATTTTGAAATAAATTATGTTAATTATTAATGTTGTTAAGCAGATGTTTTTACTCAGTTGACTATAGTCTAAAACGTACCTGTAGTGAGACTGCAGAATTAGGTTACAGTGAAGGAAAAGCTTGGATGTTTGTCCTAATTATTTAGATTCATTGAAATGATGACTTTAGATAGTTTTAAAATGAATTAAAAACTAAGCATATATGCTTATAAGTGAACAAAACCCCTGGAACCTTATATACCCATTAACAATAGTTTTAATATATTCAGGAGAATATGAGATGCTTAATATTAGTTAAAATTAGTAGTATTTTCTAAATAAAATAAGGCAATGGTTGTCATCATGTTTTAAATCAGCTCCTTTATTATAGTATTACTTTCATAATTGCTTGTGATTGTACCTTAAAATAGATATCTATATTTTTCCCTAAGAAAATTAGAAGGTATATAGATATGACTAAAAATAATAAAATCTACTACAGAGAAAATCTGCTGTCTGATTTACAATTCCTTATTATGATAATGGTTAATATTTGTCACTTATGATAAATTAAATTAATCACAACAAGTGTTATAAACCTTCCTATAATTAGGATGAACCAAAATGTGTTAAAAACATGTTTCTTTATAATTACTCTTGATAATACTCCAGAATGTGAGTCTTGTGTTGTTTTACTATTGCAATTTACAGAAGAAAAAATCATCAAGAAATGTTTTATTCTGGTCAGTGTGAGAGAAACTACAAATCTACAAGTACTTTTAGCCTCTTCTCAATTTGTATAAATGAAGTTTTCCTTGGTGATCCTTTATTATGACATTAGTTCTCAGTCCCATTTGCCTAATAGGCAGGATATCAGTGCTCCTGAAAAACACCCCTCCATTTCAGAGGAAAGGGAAAAGGCTGTGAAGAAAATCCTTATGGATTTGGAAACAATAGCTAGGAAGAAATAAAAAAGAAAGGGAAGATTTTAGTTGTATGATGTCAATTGGATGATAATTTGTAACTCTGAGCTCTCAGCTGCTGCTGTTTGTTCTGGAAATTTTACTTGCCCTCTGTTGAACTCTTCATCTTACATTGAATACAACCAGGTTCAGACACTTCAAAAACCAGGCTGCATGACCCTCTCTCCAAACATCCTCAATTTCAGAATTAAGAGCCACGTGGCTCAATGAAAACAATATGTTTTTTTGTGTCAGAAATATTCACTGTGAAATATGGCCAGTTTTCACTAGAGATATACTCGTAACTGAAATATCATGGAAAGTAGGTGGGTCTGGAGTATGTTTCTGGGTTTGCATATTGGAGCACATACACATAATAAAATATGCGTTGTTCCCTGAGGAAAGACAGTGTTCAATGAAAAACACAAAATAGGTGAAGTAAATAACACTCTCTATGAAATAGTAAGAGATGATGAAGTATGCTATGAAATAAAATGTAACAGAAAAGAGGAAGTCACAGAGAAATATTATGAGGGATATCAAAGGGCAAAGCTTAACATGTTCCCACAGTGTGTGAAGGATTCTTGGAAACAAATTTCAAAAATTGGAAGATAGAATCAAATACAAGAAACATAATAATCCTTGTCTTTTTGAAAGCTGTTTCAAAGTGTGCTCTACTTAATTACTGAAAGATAGGATCATTTATAAATTATTACTTCCAAAAAGAGATTAGATGCATTCTGGAGAAAAAAAATTACTGTAGAAAATGATATGGGGTTTTCATATTTTTATCAAATCTTCCAAGATTTCAGAAAAAATAAAAAATAGAGAAGGTAAACATAACAGGAAAATTTCACTGAATATGATGCCCTAAATAAGGGCTGCAGTTGTCAGGTGTTTTCCTAGAGAGTAATTTCAACAGGGCACCTTAGAGTGTCAGTGTCAATGCTTTCTTCTTTGACTTTTCTGTTGTTGTAAATTCATTGTGATGTGTGGCCTGAGAAATGCTGTCTAGCCTAGTTACTATCTTCAAGCAAAATGACCAACACTGAAAGTAATTGAACTAGTTTTATGTCATATGAGAACCTGAAGGGTTTAACAAGATGACACTGTATCCATTTCACTAATGTTGTACAATTTTTCAGGTTGTTTGACTTTAAAGTGTTTTACTAACAATTATTTTGTTTTTATAAAACTTTCATCAACAATACTAAATAAGATGATTTTAATCCATTTTGGCAAGTTTTAAAACTTATCTCCAGGATTTTCAAGTATTCTGCATGTAATGTAATGGGTATTAAATTTTTTGTGACTAGTTGCATTCTGATTTAAAAAAAAAAAAAAAAAATAGGTTTATCTCATATTGTGGATAATGGTAAATTATGCATTTTTCTGA
This sequence comes from Muscicapa striata striata, assembly GCA_030060385.1. Classification (NCBI taxonomy): domain Eukaryota; kingdom Metazoa; phylum Chordata; class Aves; order Passeriformes; family Muscicapidae; genus Muscicapa; species Muscicapa striata. Next base: position 3,838,896 of record JAREIS010000075.1, on the reverse strand, counting down.
AGCACATTCAGATATTTTGTTCCTGGATCCACTGAAGTCTCTTTGTTTATCTGTTGTCCTATCTGCTGGCATTAGCACCTAGAAATATTTTCCATTTCCCGAAAAATGCTGTTTGACAAAGAGTGTGCCAATAGCTTTTTCTAATGTGAATGCAATTAGAAGATCTAATTTGTACATGCTGTTCTTGAAGTAGCCAGCTACTCCTGTCAAAACAGCTTGACAAGAGTAATTGGTTTACATAGGTATGTTGAATGGGATGTCAGAAAACATCATCGAAAGGACAGAAATAGCCTATACCTGACTACCTGGCTGTAGTAGCAATAGTGTCATCAAAGAAGATGACTGAATAAACGAAATAGGGATTAGAAATTTCATCCCGATAACAGAATAAGAGGAAAGTGAATTGCAGTAATCACAAAGTTCAGCAAGGTTTTTCTCCGAAATAGCTGCAGCTGAAATGTAATTGCTAAAATACGCCAAGTACTTCACCTAATTAGGTAAATTTAAAATTAGCTTGGTCAATCTTGCTAAAAAAAAATTCAGCATTTTAGCATTAACCTCAGGAACGTATTTGGGTTGTGTGGCATAGCTCAATAGTTGTATTATTTTCTTTGGATTGTCATCATACCATCGGAAATCTAGAATTAGGCTTTTTTGTTCCTCCAAGTGTAGCACTATATATACACCAGTGGAATAAATTAATAGTGTGCAAAGTAGTTCAGTAGGCACATTTCTCATTTTCTGCGCATGTAAATCAAGAGCAACAAAGAATGATCCCACAATGCCAAACCAGGTATGATAAAGAGGAAAACCTGGACTTAATGTGTCAGGTGGAATTTGCAACAGTTGTTTCACTTTCAGTGAGAGCTGATACATGTTCCTCACACCCGTTTTGTGGATGCACTTTTACTGCTTGTATGTGTTCTTCCCAGCGGGAAGACACATGGAATTAAGATCTAGGTTCTCTTGGAAGCTTTTCTGTGAAAGGAGCAGAAGTAGGGATCTGTTTGATACTGCAGCATGTGTTTTTGATTTACTGTCCGTGGTTTGGTATTTCTCTATTTTATCGTGCAGGTCTTTATACTGCATAATTCTGCCCTGGCAGCATCCTGCAGAGGCTGCTCTCCTTCCCGGGGGCACTGGAGTTCATAGAATCACAAAATGGTTTGGGTTGGAAGAGAACTTAAAAATCATCTACTTCCAGCCCCACTGCAATGGGCAGGGATGCTTTGCACTAAAACAGGTTTTTCATAGCCCCATCCAACCTGGCCTTGAACATTTCCAGGGATGGGGCAGCCACAACAGGAAATGGAGTTCTCTCTCCTTCTCAGAAGATGAAAGGCGTAGTAACAAATGTGTTTAAAAAATAGTTTAGAACCTGTGAGACTTTTTGGAGACCTGAGCAATATGCACTAAAAGGTTATTGTTTGTAGCTTTTCTCCTGGGTATCAGCACACACATGGAACAGCAATATCAGTTCTTGAAGCAAATATGTATTTAACCTCATGTCAAGTGAACTCAAATAAATGGCCTTTGCATTTGACATAAATAATAAAAAAATTAAATGAAATTAAAGGAAACCAAGCAACCCTCACCTTACCCCAACCCCTCTCAAAAAAAAAAAAAAAAGGAGGAGAAGGAGGAGAAGAAGCAGAAGAAGAAGAAGAAGAAGAAGAAGAAGAAGAAGAAGAAGAAGAAGAAGAAGAAGAAGAAGAAGAAGAAGAAGAAGAAGAGGAAGAGTAGAAGAAGAAGAGTAGAAGAAGAAGAGTAGAAGAGAGAGAGACTGGATCTCTAGTATTTCATTAGCTGAAATTTCAAGGACATTTAGAAAAGATGAAAATTATTTAGCTAAATTACAATTTGGGCCTTTTTTGGCAATTAAAGAGGTTAATAGCTTGGCAATTCTTTCAAGTTTTCATGCAACTATCAATCACAATTAGCAAGTATGCATGTAAATGTGTAAGTGTGTGTACATTTCTTGTGTGTGCACATTGTGTATGTCCTGTAACAGAATGCTAGACTTAGAAAAAAAAAATTTGCATCTGGAAAAGGCAAGATACTAGCAGTAGTTAAAATTAATTTTAAAATTAACATTTTTTTAAAAAGATAACATCATGTCTTCTTAATATCCATACTATCGTTCTTAAGTGTGGCTTTCCCATATGGACCTGAACACAGGCTCCTGCAGTACAGTAAGGAGTTGCAGTGCTAAAAGTGGATGAGGCACTCTGGGGTTATACCAATGAATCCAGCCAAGAGCCTGCACTGACCTATCAATGATAATAAGCAGAATAATTGAATAAAAAAGATTATTTGTCTTAAAAATATGTTTAAAACAAAGCTAAGTTCAAAAACTCGTTAATTTCATTTATTACAAGGAAAATATATTTGATTAACAGTGGGGAGAAAAATTATTCATTAATGATATTAGATTATATTTTGATAAAAAAATATATTCTATATGTTTCTACAAATTTTCCTTCTTCTAAAATGGATATTTCCTTGATGTTTCTTTTTAAAACTAACTGACCTAATAATTTTTATTTGGGGCTGGCATAATTTGTTTTTATGGGTCTAGGGTGTTTTTTTAATAAAAATAGAATAGTGCTCCACATGGAGAGATGATGAAATTGCTCCAGTTCACAATTCAGCTGTTTTGCTCACATGCATTTCTAGTACCCAACAGTAAAGAAATTGTTGTTGACACTGGCCCATACTTTAGGTTCTGTACAGGGAACACTAAAGTCTCTGAAAATAAACTGCATCTGGTCTTTTGATAAACCCTTAGGAACTTGGGTATGTTTCTTTCATTAAAGACATCTTAGAGAAAGACAATAAAACAAAGAAGACAGTGAAAATGGGAACAAAACAAATGCTCACTTAAGAATAGTGGAGTGTTCCCCCTTGAGGTGCAGCAGATGCAGTCATTCATATTCACTAATTTGTATGTTGACATAGAGCTGCTGATTGCCCAATGGAAATGAGAAAATAATTAGTCGTCCAAAGATTTTATATTTATATACAATACCAGTAAAGTATGATCACAGCAATAATTTATATGCAATACTAATTAACAGATAATTATGTACTGAAATAAAACATAAGAGTATAGTTATTGTTTGCAAATATGAGGGAAAATCCCCCAACCAATCTTTTTCGCAGATTTCTTTTCATGGAATTTTTTAATTCCCTCAAATTAGCTCCTGCTTTTTTTTAGTAAAATAATGATAGCCATCACAATCTGAGAATGTTTAGGAACAGTGGATAGAATGGTTTGCTAAAGAAAAATAACATCTTCCTCTTAGTCTCAAATTAACTAGAATTTAATTTCTCTTGCACTTAAATTTATTCAGCATGGGATAAATTAAGCATGATACATACATCTCTGTGTTGGAAAAAATAGTCATAGGAATAAATAGGTGACATTCATAATAATTGGGCTAACTTAACAAAGGAAATAGAAGAGAAGCCCTGTGTGACTACTGCCAGAACAGTTTCAGGTACAACATAGAATGATAGAGGTGGCAAGATATTAAACAGATGTACTGTCTTCCAGGTGCAAGGTTTATAGAAGAAAAGATTATTTCCAATCTCATTTCAGTTGTAATTCAACTACTCCCAGGGAAAGATAAATTTTCACTAAATGGCACCATGGCATTTTCATGGTTTTGGCTTGGCTTAACACCATGTGAATTAAGTACCTGTAATATTCAATTATTTTCAGTACAGGGAATTCAAAAACTTAGAATTTAAATTAGGTATAAGCCACAGAAACATTCATTTGCTTTCAAAGGAAAAATCTCTAAACTCAAAAATTAAACAAAAAATCAAAAATCTGTTCCTGCTCCTATTTTGATAACTTAATATTTAATTCTTTCTTTGTCTGTCTTATTAGAGAACTCATCTCTTTTTGCCTTCAGTTCACACATCAGATTGGAGAAGTCAGCATGTGTCATCCAGAGCTCATTTTTTACTTAATATTACAGTCTCTTCTGATTTCATCCTATTATGAACTGTATATTACTATAACAAACCAAGATGCTAAGTTTCTTTTCTGATATACTAATCTGTTGCAGAATTAATAACTAGTAATTACTTTATTGCATTTCTTTTCTTTTGCAGAAACTCTCTGATACTTAAAATGTGTCTCCCTCTTTCAAGAAAAAGGACTTTAGAGGATTTCAATATATTTTGAACAGCAAATTGTGAATTGAGATTATGAATAAAAAATCCTGTATGGCAGCAGTTGAGAAGGATTTTTTTGTTTCCCTCAGCCAATTAAGTTCTAAGCTAACTTCATTTAGACCCTATTTTCCATTGTTTTATTGCTTTTTTGCATGAATCCATAAACAGTGCCCATTCTGTTCCGATGGCACCAACCTCTTTTCCTGCACTGCAGGTCAGCATTGCTGTGGTCCCAGTGGCTTGCTGGCCAGAAGTAGCCTGGCCAGAGTGCAGCAGTGGAGCAGCATCAAGCCCAGGACATGCAGTACTGGGCAATGTGGCATTGCCAGCAGAAGAAGTTCCAGCCCCTGGCAGTGCAGGTGTGCCATGAGTGAGAGGTTTTAGCTGCTTGAGGAACCACTGCGAGCTCCATCTGCCACAACGTGTCACCCTGCTCTGAGCCTCTGAGCCTGGTGATGCCAAGAGGGGATTTGGCCAGATGCCTAGACCCTAACCCAGCCTTCTGCCAAATGTCTGTGGCAAGGACCAGGTTTTTCCTTGCAATATTTGCTTTTCAACCTGCAAGTCAGGGACAGAAGCACAGATTCAGAAGTTCAATTTACCAGTGACACTCAATCTGCCTTAGTCCCTCATTTTGCTGAGCTGTGAAACTGCAAAATGAACCTTTACAACAGAAAGCTCACCTGATACAAACATCTGTGCATCTGTGAATTGAGAAATATGTGAAATCACATTTCTATTTTACTGTATTTTCCTTTCTGTTCAAGTTCAAGATTTTTATGAATTCTCCTTGTAAATCTTTCTTTTTAGTGTTAACCCCACAGCTGGGAGACAATTAACTCTGGTCCTATCTTATGCCACAGTTTGTGGTGAACAAATAATGTTTTAATTGTTGAGCAGCAACAAAACTCTTTTAATGATTTTGCTCACACGTCTTTCAAACAAGATCTCACTCTGGCCCAATGCACAACATTTTTATTTAATTTCGTCTGTCAACAATGAAGGAGAAATTGTGAAAATGAGGATGTGAACTTCACGTTTTTTATTAAGCTGGAGATTGTACCAGTGGTCCTGTGCTTCTCCAGAACTTAAAATCTCAGAGCATAAAACAATGGTTGCATTATACTGTTAATTTCCTTGTCTTTGTCCAAGGAGGTTTAAATCCACACTGTCCAGGAAATATGCTAAGTTCACTATAATGAAATATAGATAAATTTTAGGTACTCCAGTCGCTCCTTTTTTATGTGGGGCTTGTTGATTTTTTTGGTGTGTGTGGTTTTTTTTGTTTGTTTTGTTTTTAATACAGTGATCTGTTTGCAGATATATATATATATTTTTGTGCCTAGGTTTTTCAACCAAGAAGACAACAAAATAATTAGAATTATTTGTCTCTAGCAAAACTTCAGTCAAGAAATATGCAAAATCTGTAAGTTTCCCAAACCTTTGCTTACACTCAAAGTTATTAAAAATGTTATATTTCAGATGTCATAAGATAAATGTTTTCTTCCTTTTTCAGTTTGAGCAAAATTTGCAGATTTTGGCTTATGTTTTGACACTAGACATAAGAATCAATTTCTGCAAAAAATATGTGGGAGTATTCCAATTTATTTCACTTAGTGCACTGGGATGGGAGACAGAAATAATTTCTTTTTTCTCAATTAAGACATGAGTTCTTAATTTCTTAAGGTTTTAAACCTTAAATTTAAATTTCACATATATAAATTGTGCTTTCAGACTATCCATTTATTTTGTATATGTTAATATGTTATTGCAGAACCAGAAATTCAATACTTTTCAGAATCCTAATTATTTTTTTCATCTGTGCACTAATAATAGATAAAAAGGTCTGAGACAGTGTTTTGTGTTATGAAGGGTTGAGTACTTAGCAATTATTGAAGAGCAGTTGCTCTGAAATGTTCTGAACCTCATCTTATTAAAAAAGGAACTCCCTTGGAAGTCATAATATGATTAATTCCATAATATTTTAAAATAAACCCTTAGTTCTGTGATTGTCTCATAGTAACAAATCAAATTGTGACTTTCTATACTGTGGGATTTATCTGACTCCTTAGGTAATACTTGTTCCCTTGATCCTCCCCTAGTTCCTCAAAGCCAAGCATGATGTAATAACAGTTAACTCTTTGTTGTTGGATCCATATGCTAGTTAAAATTCCAGTGTGCATTTCAGCACAATCATCCCTCAGCTGCTTAATGAACTTGATGTGGTCCGGTAGCAGGTTCTGGTAGCTGAATTCTCTAAGAGGGTACTGCAATCAGCCCTGAAGGCAAGGCTAACTGGGCTTCTTGTTGATAGCTCCCTTGGGGTGGATTGGAATGAAATGACACAGAATGATCAGTGTTTATAAATAAATAAATAAAAATTAAAACCCCACAAAGTAATATAAATATAAATAGTATAAATGTTTTTAGAAAACGTTGATTGCAGCGGAAAGTAGGTATAACCGTTTGGGTAATTATCTATAGTAATATAGGTATATAAAAGTGTGGAAGTATCACTTAAGGAAATAATAAGGGAAAGACAAAAGGAAAGGAAAGAAGGAAAGAAAGAAGGAAAGAGAGAGAGAGAAAGAGAGAGAGAAGAGAGAGAAAGAAAGAGAAAGAGAAAGAGAAAGAGAAAGAGAAAGAGAAAGAGAAAGAGAAAGAGAAAGAGAAAGAGAAAGAGAAAGAGAAAGAGAAAGAGAAAGAGAAAGAGAAAGAGAAAGAGAAAGAGAAAGAGAAAGAGAAAGAGAAAGAGAAAGAGAAAGAGAAAGAGAAAGAAAGAGAAAGAGAAAGAGAAAGAGAAAGAGAAAGAGAAAGAGAAAGAGAAAGAGAAAGAGAAAGAGAAAGAGAAAGAGAAAGAGAAAGAGAAAGAGAAAGAGAAAGAGAAAGAGAAAGAGAAAGAGAAAGAGAAAGAGAAAGAGAAAGAGAAAGAGAAAGAGAAAGAAAGAGAAAGAGAAAGAAAGAGAGAGAAAGAGAAAGAGAAAGAGAAAGAGAAAGAGAAAGAGAAAGAGAAAGAGAAAGAGAAAGAGAAAGAGAAAGAGAAAGAGAAAGAGAAAGAGAAAGAGAAAGAGAAAGAGAAAGAGAAAGAGAAAGAGAGAAAGAAAAAAGAAAGAAAGGACAGAAGTGGAAAGGTATCAGCACCTATGAATCTTATGATGATATTTGTTTTTTGTAACTTAGGTGTCTATTGGTCAAAATGATGGTTGCAAGTCTTTATCCATTGAGTGTGGTGGTATCCTGCAAAATAAGAGTTCAAGTTGTTAATATATGTTCACATTCAGGTGGGAATGCCCTGCTACCTGCTCTGGGGGGAGTTCTAATGGTGGATCACACCCAGTCCTCTGGTGGAAGGCCCAGAAATTAATCTAGGTGTGCTTCAGTGGCTGTTGGTGGTTGCAGGTGCCATCTGTCCCCTAACGTGGTGTGATATGGGAACTTTTTTCCAGATACATTAACCAGGATGTTCTAACCAGATCTCACCTCTGACATGCCTGGAATTAGCAACTTCCTGTCATAACTCCTCCCTTCCAAGCTTATCTCAAATTCATTCTCCAGTGGCTTCTTTTATGCCAACTTGCTTTTGTGGCCTTGACAGTACCTGAAACAGGCAACTATGCTCTTCAAGTCCTTGCAGAGGGATAATTTGTTTATTTCCAACAGGACACATTGTCTCTCAAAGTTCCTACTTAATGTATAGACTGCCTTCTGTAGTCCTATGCCTTTTTTTTAACCACATCCACAGTCATATTAATTGTGAGAATTAGAGGTGGATTTAATACTGAGAAGTATGACACTTTCCATGAAATTGTAGTGTAGCCCACTTTGTGGAGTAGGCACTGTCATAAATCAATAACACACTAAAGAAAAGGTAGCAATTTTCACAAAGGGCAGTTCCAAGCAAGTTGCCTAATGATCTTTATAGGTTCTCTGACATGTTGGATATAGTTAGTCATTGCAGAGAACACATTACAAATGAGGGAATGGAATTAATTAAAATGAATGTATTTGGGCTTGTCACTGAATATTAACCTCAAAAAAGTGCAAAAATCTGCCATATTACTGAGAGGTTAGGCAATAAAAGGGCAGATGGAACCCGAAGACAGTTAATGCAAAGTAATGCTCACAGGAGAAAACATTTCAGCTCTACATGGAAACAGTGATGAGTTCCAAATTAGTTATCACCTCTCAGGAAAAAGATATTGAAATCTTTAGTAATAAAAATTAAAATGCACTTATCTTGATTATAAAGTCAACTCTGGCCCCTTAAAGTACGAAATAGAAGAAGGAGATATAGAGAGAAGGATACAGAATGGTCTGTGCAGCAACAAAACTGATATGTTAAAAGCAGTATGTTTGGAAAAGATGTATTAGATAATGATTTTTCTGTATTTTGAAAGTTCAAGATGTAGACAATACATACTGAAATAACAAGTCCTTTTGGAGTAAAATAAGATTAAAAACCCTCACCATTTTCTTGGTCGTTCTATGGTTCACATTTTTTCTGAAAGGCTTAATGAAAAAACCTACTCAAGCACAGCTGTTGAACACTGTAGTCTGCATGAAACAGTGAGTTCATGAACTTCTAATTGGCAAAATCTTTAAGGACAGTTCAAGGGAGAATTGCTGTGACCTTCCTTTTTTCAGCAGCTCTATCCCTGTGTGTTGACTACTGCCGGTTCTCCATCTAGATGGGTACCTGAATCTCATCTAGTTTGGCAGGTCCTGTGCACGGAGGTTATCTTAAAAAGAATTAAAAAAAAAAAAAAAAAAAAAAGTAAAGAAGGTATCATCCACTATATCAAGCATTACCAAATCTGTATGTATTTATTTATTTACAAATGAAGAATGTTACACTTATCTGCTAGGACAAGATTTGAAAGCAAAACACTGCTAAATATTCAGGTGCACATAACTGAGTAGAGTGATTTGCTTCTTACAATACTTTAATTTTGAACTTTCTCAACTTAAAGAAGGTCCCAGTAAACAGCAGACTGTATTCTACTTTAAATTCAGGAAAGTTTCAAAAAGAGAGGGAAGATTACCTAAAATTCTGTAAGTTTAAAGGCTCAGATTCAGACCATTTTGACTCAACAGCTTTTGAATGCTACTGAAGGCCATAGATGAGTTGCAAAACAAGTAAATCAGAAAACTGATGTACAATTATGCATCTGCATTTATTGGATTTGACCTTGGCAGGGAGCAAGTCCAGCTGAAGAGGCTGTAACAATCAGATGGCACATGAAATTTGGTTAGCTCTGCTTGGCAGAAAGAGTGAAGAATTACCTCTATATCCAGATTGGAATGTCTTGGATTAATGGTGTTTCCAAAATTCCTCCTTGCCTATATATTACAGAAAAGTTTTTGAAATTGTGTTAATGATTTACATTAATGTTACACTGCCTGGATATTATTCACTTCTCTGGTGTCCTTGAAAAAATTTAATCATTATTATGCATATGTTTTTTTGGATTAAATATTTTGTGCTAAGAATTGTGTAGTAGCAAATTGTTGAGAGTGTTTTTTTTTCTTGTTTGTTTGTTTGTTGTTTTTGGGGTTTGAGTTTTTTTGACATTCTAAATCCATGACTTTCTCTTTACTGGTGAAAGGAAAAGCTCTGCTGCTTCCTTGGGAGAATTCATCATGCAGAATAAATTATGTAGGTCCCTCAAATTAGGTTGGGTTTATGCCCTACACTGGCAGCTAATTCATGAATTAGGCTGCTTTAAATGGACCTCATCAAATAAAATACCTTCAGGACAAAATAGGGCTGTAATCTCTAAGCATGCAAACCAAAATGCTCCTAGTGCATTCACCCGATAAACAGGCAGCTAATCTGCAGCTAAGATTAGGAAGTTTATAAAATCTATTTCAAAAAGTTTTAATTAAAATGGGTTCAATGAGCTGTGTCTTGAAATGATACTTCTATTTTCTTTTTACAATATCATGGGATTATAGCTTGCATAAAAGAAGAGAATATCCTGTGCAGACTTCAGAGCATACAGGACACTGACAGATGGATACATAGTAAGTTTGAAACAAAAACAAAGAAAACCAAACAAAAACAAAAAAAAAAAAAAAAAAAAAAAACAAAAAAAAAAAAAAAAAAAAAAAAAACAAACAAACAAAAAAACAAAACAAACAACTAAAACAAAGAAAACAAAACAACAACAACAACAAAAGAAAAAAAAATGCAAACACAAAAAAAGACCTGAATATGATGTGTTGCGTTGATGAATTCCTAAGCAAATTATACATCAACTTTGTAGAGTTTTACACAGCAAAGATGTACTTACTCAAAATGTTGGTTTCTTTAAATAAAAGCATTCAGAAGTTAGGACTCAAGTGGATATAAGGACTATTATTTGCTGACTGAAGATAATTCCAGATCTTTTACTGACTCTCTTTTGGAGTTTATGGGACTCATATTTCCTTCCAGAGTCTGATTTGTCATTAGTGAAATCAAAATATTAGTAAACAGTTGCTGCACAAGAATGTAATAAGAGCTGCCTGGCAACTGTTTATTTCAGAGCTTTGAAGATACTGGGTCAAATTTTCTCTTTACTTTCACTGTTTTAATTGTAACTCTTAGGTGGTGAGTTGTTATTATTAGAATTTAATCACTGAGGGCAGAATTTCTAGGGTTTTTTCCCCTTTTCTGTCCCAAAACAGAAAAATTGTGGCAGATGATTAAATCCTATTTTTTATATGGCATCCTAGAGTAGCTGAGCAAGTAGAACAAGGTGTGGTAGATTAAATTTACTGAACTACATCTAGAATTTGTAAGGATGAGCCCACTCTATATACTTATTAACAGTCTAGTTCCTAATCTAAGAGACAATGGGATCTGAAATTCTTCACCAAAATGATTTTTTACAATTTTAGAGAAATCATAATACAACAATGATGATCCATCCAGATCAATATTTAACAAATTTGAAAAAAAAAAAAATCATAATTATTTGGTGTTTTGTTCATACTGGAAAACACTGCAGCATAGCTATAAATATGCTTGGAATACACCTGCCACAGCAAATGCCCTTTATGCAAACTTTTTAATGGCAGAATGTGTTGATGCACTTTTTCTCCTCTGTTGCTAAATAGCCTTTTAAATCTGCCTTTGGTAATAAAAATTTTGGGTTTTTTTTCTGACAACTTCAGATCTATTTTGAAATCAGCAAACAGCTCATGTCTCCTGCCCTGATAGCTTCATACTGTAGTCCAACTTCCTTTCAACCCTACTGTCCCTAAAGGCCTAGAAAATACAAAATAAATCCTATAGGGAATGGAATGAAATATGCCCAAAGGAAGAGATCTTAAACTTGTAGGCAACAAAGCATAAATCCCTTGATGTTTCCTCTCTCTTTTGTTTTACAGGTGCTTGGGGACCTACCTCTCTTTACATTAAAAAAAAAAAAAAGAAAGAAAAAGGAAAAGGAGTTCTAATTCTTTAAAATGGAAAATCTTCCTTTTTACATGAAATTTTATTTTCTTTTAAATTTTTTTTATTTATTAAATTTAGAAACAATTCAAAGTTAATCCAGAGAAGTTGGTAAATGACAATTGTCTTTATGTTTTTACTAGAATTAAATCAACTCTGGCAAGTGCTACCAAAACAATTCAAGCAAGGGTGGACATAATTTCTCTCTTTGTATCTGGAAAGTGGTAAGGATGAAATTCCCTTCTTCAGAAGATTTTCTAAACTGATAGCTCAAAAATTATTGAAGTGGTAATGCAGTTCCAATTTGATCTGAAGATCACAGTCCATGAGGTTCCCAGGTAGGATAGCCCATAATAGCTGTAACTCAGTAGATTTGTCGATATGTCTATCACACTCTTGCCTGTATCATTGTGTGTTTTTCCTTCTGGCCGACAAGTGGTGAAGAGAGATTAATTTCTAAGCCTTAGCCTCTCTCCCCAGTGGGCAGCCCTGACCTCCATGAAGGACTTGTCCCTGTAGCCACGTTGTCAAGCTGATTTGGGATGAACACCATGGGCTGAATTAATGACCCTGGGCTCAGGCCGACTGCTGGCACAAGGGAACGTTAGCCTGAGGTGTGTGTGCTGCTCCTGCTGGGTGCAACTTGAAGACTGTGAGCCAGAGAGGGTTTTTGACCTGACACTGAAAATCCCTGCCTTACTCACCAGGACTGCTAGCAGTGGGGATTGACTGTTTGCCATGACTGATTGATGTATTAGAAATGGCAAAACATAGAAATTGTGCTCAGAAAGGGCTCCTTTTTCTGCAGTGCATCATTCACAAGGAGACCCAGGTACAAACCTGGCTTTCAAAAGATCATTCTGGAGGTCACACAAAATGCAGTAAAGTACTAAAGGAAACAAATGAGGGAGGATTAGCATTTAGCACTAATGACAGTAATTTTCTCATATGCGCTCATTTTGCAGCTTGTCTTTCAATAAGGGAAGGTATTTATTAGTAATCCAAGCTAGGAACCTATCCTGTCATTCTCTGGTGAAAACATTTCCCTCTTCTCCTCTAATACTTGTAAATAAATTTGAAATATATAAAATGTTGAGAGAAAAAGAATGGATTAATCCATCTTGCTTGGATTTCCTATATAATATATTATACATTGCGAGACAAAATGGATTAATCCATATACTCAAATTTCTTCTGCAGAAACAGCAGGCAAGTTTCATTTTTTTCCTGCTGAGACACTGATTTGTTCCTTCTTGACTCTCATCTACAGCTAGGCTATCAAGTTAAAGAAATATAAGATACTGCAAGAGAAAATATGAATCATCTACAAAAAATTAAAATGTGTATTACATACTACATTTGAATGTGATTATGAATTTACCTTCTTTTGACTTCTGTTATCTATATTCTTTGATATGTCTCAGGAATAAAAGCTGTAGCAGTCAGCAAAACTACAAAGGGAAAAAAATGACAAAAAGTTATACAAGTATGCATACTGCTAGAAAGCAGGCACTTTTGAAGCTGCCATGACTTCTGAAAAGCCTCTAAAATGTCAGAAAGTGTAAATTCACTGTTTTGTATGTCTGTGTATATGCACTGTGTAACTTACATCGCACTGAGACTTTCATAAGTGATACAGTTGCTTACTTGGCAAACTGTCTCTCCTTCAACAAGTTAGAATGCAGCAGAGGGATAATCATAAGGCTTGGGAGGGTGAGTCTAGATCAGGTGGAAGTGGTTTTCCTCTGCAAGGTTCAGCTGTCATCATGGTTCAAATACTGGAACAGTAAAAATCTCTGAAGAGTTTGATCTGTTCAAAAATCTGTTAGAAAGAGTACAACTTGTTTTTATATTCCAATGTTTTATAATAACCACTGAAGTAATATTCTGATTTTCCCTCAGCTTTCTCTCCCAGCCTCCTCCAAGAAGTATCCACACAGGATATGCTTAAAGTTCAGAAACTGCATCTAATTGCTAACCTAATATATTTGGTTCAATTGATAGAATCTTGGTCCATAAAGAGCATTGAACATCTTAAACTTCTGTATCACATCTCAGATAGTCACTTTAAGGTTTTGTCCAGTTTCCTTGTGTGTTAAGGACAGGTAATATTAAAAATTAAATTGCCTGTAGTTCCATAAAGTCACAGACTCGTGGCATGTTTCTACCAATAGGCTCCTTGATAGTTTACTCCTGAGAGTAATGTTGCAGTGCAAGAAAATCAATGCCAAACACTTTGGTGTCTTCTTTGGACACAACAGCTTAAGATAAAACTTCCACAAATGACCTTTTCAGAGATGCCCTCAGTCAGTGACTCAAGATGTAGCAAGAAAAATCATCAAACAGATGATCTTAAGTCTCCCAAGCACTAAGTGCTTTGCAGGTAGCAAAATGTTGGAAACTGGATTTGGTTCATCCTTGGTATTAGTTCCCTTCAATTTCACTGTGTAAAATATTATTGATGTTGCAGAGAAAAAGCTTTTGATAAATACACCAAAAAAAGTCTTAATCGATAGTCCTCTCTCTCTCTTGCAGAAAGATACCTGGAAAATAGAATACAGGGAATCAATTGTCCTTTAGTGGTGTGAGATTTCTGTTCTCCATCTTTCAAAATATGACAGCAGTACCATCAGCAACTGTTTCTGACACCTGAGCTGCCAGGTAATCCATACTCATCTGAAATGTTTCAATTGCAAATTTTTTTGTGCATCTGCTGTAAAGGGTTCATGTAGCCACTGATGGATGAAAGAGAGAGGTGACACGAAGTTACATCCTGCCCTGGACTGCATAACAAGGGGTGTGTGTCATTGTAGTGAGAGCAACTGGAAGAGCTCCACTCTTATTCATTCATCCCCTGAGTCCTTTCCTCCATCTCCAGGTAAATCTGATTCTGTAGAGAAGATTCCAGTGTTGTGTCTCTTACCGATAGAGAATTACAGCACAGGCAGAGCTGCATGAAATGAGCTTGCCAGCAGGCAGCAAGGATAAATAAAATCAAAGAAACTTTTTCTTATTTACACGTTTTAGAAATGTCATGAGAAAAGCCATGAGAGCAGGTACAATTTCTGATAGCAAATCCAATAACCTATCCAATAACCATCATCTTTTTATTAAGAATATTGGAGTAGGGTAAGGGGTTTTGTTTTGGGGGCTTTTTGCCTTTTTTTTTTTTTTTTTTTTTTTTTTTTTGGTACAAACATGGTACAGACAAACTAGCAGGACCATAATGTTGATCTTTTGTGGTTTTTATCAATGTTTATCAATGGTTCACAGTCAAGATTGTAACCTTTATGCAACTGTAGATAATTTCTAAGTAATGTGAAATACATTAAATAATAAATACTTTTTTAAGTATATAGAAGACTGGAGAGGCTTAAGGGTAAGTATTCATAGGCAGAAGACAACATGAATTTCATGTGAGAACTTCATTATTTTGTCAGGCTAATTAAACCTGTATGGATAAAACTATAAATGAGTTCCTAATGTATCTGTCAAACTCATTTCATTCAAAAAGAAAAAAATCTGAATGGAAAAAAACCCAGCTCATTGATTTTGAAGTATAAATTGATCTTAATCTTTTGGTCAATGAATCCATGCATTTGGATCTTGTAGCATCTTGCTTGAGGATTCTCCTATTTGTATGTACTGCCATGAAAGAGAAAAGGCATCACCGGTCTCACGTGCAGCAAGCTCAGAATCAAACAGGCATCAGTATTTTCTTTCTGATCTTGCCTTAGAAAGCAAAGATCATTCTATACTTAAATGATTTGATTAAGATTAGCCCTTTGGCAATATGATGTGAGGAGATTATCTGGGATTTGCTTTGAGAGAAGATTGTCTTATGAGTAAGTTATTGAATGAATCACAGTAATATTTAGTACTGATAATGGATTTAAATGTTGAGTTACTCAGATAAAGCAGAGAATCCCACTTCCACCTCAAGTAAGTCTGTATATGAATTTAATATTCTATATTTCCTGACAGCATATATTTTGATTTTATTTCAGTATGAAAAAAACCTCACAAACCTTGCTAAGACTAATTAAAGGTTCCCAATATTTGCAACAAAAAATATTATATTTTCTCATTCAAACTCCATTCATAAATGGTAATTTTTAGAAAAATATTTCAGAAGGCATAAAAGATGTTACACTTTAATTTTAAATTACTTCTGAATTAATTTCTGTCATTACCTTTAAAAAAGTAAGCATACAGAAGTGCTATATGCATATAATCTGACTGCCTTTAGTGACAGGTGTTCTGTTAGAAATACAAACCTAAAGGCAAATTGAATATTCTACACTGAGGCTCTCTGTAAGCCACTCAAAGCAGTAGTTTGAAGGTCACAAGTACATCTCAAGAATTAACCCCCATTCATAGGTAAAAGCACAGTTGTTCCTGGCCTGCCCTAAATATAAGCACAGGTGGCCTATATCAGAAAGAGAAGGAAAAAGCCTTTTTATTTTAGATATCTTCTTGTAGTATTTGCTTGCATTTCAGTCAGTGTTTTTGTCTTACTCAATAATTTTCTGTATGTCTGTGTTGGGGATACACAAACTAGTCCTTTTCTTGTGATATTTAAGAGAGTAAAAAATCTATGTTGGTGGTATATATTAACCTGCTGAACACATGTAGAAGCCTACTGAAAAAACTGGCATTATATCTTTACTTTTAATACTAGATTTTTTATTTCTCTGTGTTAGGTGGTTAATTAACTAAGGCCCAATGCCAGACCATATTGAAAACCAGCAGTTACTGTCTTCAAGCTTATGAAAAAAAACAAAATTAAAATACGATGGTTGGGATATTGTTTTCTTTTATTTCTATTTTAATGTTATTAACTCATTTTAAAAAATAACAAATGTAATTTTCTGGTAAATTCTTTAGTGCTAGTTTATTTATTTGGTTTAAAGAGTTTTAAACATCTTTCTGTAAATTTGCTGGCCAATTATTTTTTGGCATGGTCAAAGCCAAAATGAGCCTGAGCCTCAGTGACAGACTGCATTATCTAGTTATTTGCCATTATCTAATAATATCAATAACATACTGGCATTACCTAGTTATACCTATAACAGAATAGTACCCCAAATCTGCAAAATTTCCTTCCACATCAACATTTTCTTTCTATGTATTCTATCGGTATCCTAAAAGTAAACAGATTTAATCTGTTTAGGACTGGAGAAACAGAACCTGTCTTTTGAGAGAGAATTCAGGTAATCACTACAAATTGCCCAGTAAGAGCATCAGAGTTGAGACAGCATCATCACAGTCACTCTCTCAGACACTTCTTTGCCAGAAGACCTTTTTTCTTTTAATTGCTGGAATTAATGGAGATATTGAGCAGCCATTTCCCAATGAACCCATTTAGCACAAACAGGAGTCACACTGCACCTGTTGTAAATTTGCTGCTGTTGTTTTGTTGTTTTTTATTTTGTCGGGTTTGTTTGTGGTTTTGAGTTTTTGGGATTTTTTTAACAGTAGCTGATGCAAGTCGGAAATGCAAGCACCTAGGGCTTTTTTTAAATCTAGAGAGCTCAATGTTGTCCCACCTCTACCATCATGAAGGTTTAACCCTCACATGAGTGGGAGTGCAGATACTGCAGTCATCATTTCTGTTAACAGTCTTACTCATTGAATTAGTTTGTAATTATATGGTGTATGCTTCCTCCTAATAAAGATTTTGAGACATTTAAAAACTGAGGAAATTTAGGTATCTGCAAAACTTCTAACAGTTTCAAGCTTCATATGCTTTTACAAGTAGGCTTGCACCCATGAAAATGCTGAAACCTGCTACAAATCACCTAGAATATTCTTGTTATCTTCCCACTCCATAGAATTAACAAAGGATAGTTTTAATATGTTTATACAGAATGACTCCTCAAATAACGTATGGAATTGACTAGAGAATAATTTTCTTTCTCTAGTTCCTAAACACAAACTTAGACACTTCTGTTATATTCTGCACACAGATACTTTCCTGGTATGTTTCAAAGGTAGCAAAAAGAAAATAGAAAAATTATCACTTTCTATTAGACTCTAGACTTTTCTCATAAAACTAAAAATTACGACGAACAAATTAATTTCAAAAAGAAGCTTTCTGAAGGATCACTAATGTTACTAAATCCCTGAGGATGAAATCCATCAAGCCATAAAGAATAAAAGTTGTCTCGCATTAAGACTGCCCTGCAGAAAAGATAAATTAATCCAGCACATTCTGAATTAGCCAAATTTTGGTGCTTGTTGAATTGGAGAAAATATAACAGATTGACTATTTGAGCATGTAGTATTTCCATTATAGGAGAATGGTAAAGTACACATATATGAATTTAAGAAGGACATAATTATCCCCTACAACCTCAGAAGACACAAAAGAGATAGGGTTGTCAATTTTCTTTTACCATCTGATAAGAGCTGCCTAGAATGAGAGCATTCTTAACTTTTAGTCCCCTTCCTATACACTATATGCATTAGAGAGATATAACTAAAGTACTCCTAAGGGAAGATTAACACTTACTTATTTAATATTGTGTGCTAAAAATATCAAGTAAATCGGTCCCTGGACTAAAAAGGGATAAAGTTCACAAAAGTGGTAGTTCATGGGAGAGAAGTCATGAACAACTCTGTCAAAGATTTCCCTTTTGTTTGAGTCATGAAAAGCAATTTAGTGCATGGATAGATTTGTGTCAGTTTGGAGTAGTCTTAACATACATTCCTAGTTTAGCAGATGTGAAATGAACGAAATAAAACAAACTGGAAGGGGAAGAACTCCAGGGATAAAATTTAGGTTTGATATTAGAAAATAACTTTTAGAAAATAACTGTAATAAATGGAGAAAAATGAAAATTCCCTTGTCAATCACTATACATTGAGATTAGACAGGAAAATTCTCATGAGCAGCCTTGGTGCTTGGATAAGATCATTTCTCAGCATGTTCCATAACTATTTTCCATACTCCTGAGTTAAAGGCCAGTAGCTTGACCTCTCTTTTGTACGTGTTTAACTTCCACTAGCCATCAGATCTGTAAAGAGGTTTTGTGAAGAATGTAAGGCAATTGTAGGGCAATATAATATTTAAAGTATTCTCAGGGGCTCAAGATCTTTGTTCAACACATAACTATCTGAGAAGAAGAAAATTAAGAATCTTCGGAAAGAAAGAGTATGCAGATAAGTGATGCAAAAAAAAACCAAAACTAGACACAATAAGGAAAGTAGAAAAGAAACAGTGGTATATTGCATTTCTAAACAATGCTATTTAAAACATCCTGGTGGCAGAGATTGTTTCCCAATGTATGTTTAAACAGTAATTCCTCCAGTGCTGGCAGTTTCGATTTGGATCCTAATCTAAACTTTTTTTATATAACCCAATAACCATATTACAACCAGTTTAAAAAACATGCATTTATAGTTTGTTGGAAAGGAAGTAGTTGTGTGGGGTTCAGTTCCTATATCGTAACTTTTGTTATTATTGGCAAAAATGCATCCATGTTTTGTTCCAGGTTTAATATGATAAAAGTTTCCTTTTGCATCAGTGCATCTTATTTCTGAATATGGTCTTAGGAGAGTCCCTATTTTCTCTAATTTAGTCTCGAAATTATTTTCCTGGATCAGACATATTTCTCCCATTGAAATATCAATTGTTGTCAAAATAAAAGAACTACTTATAAGTACATTTGCTTCCAGCTTCATATTCCTTAATGCTTCCCTGTTTTAACTTTTGAGTTATGTCTCAGGAGCCCTCTTCCTTTGTAAATAATGGAAATGAAAATTGCTACAAGATTTTGAACAAATTGAAATATTTATTTTTTTAATTTTTTCCTCCAATTTTCTGGCAAGTTAAGTGATGTTTCCATTAATTTCTTCTTTTCCTAGGTGTCTTAGAGTTACAGATTTTGAGAAAGATAGTCAAGGAACTGCATGAATACTTGTGCCTTTGCCATAAAGAAAAAATCATAAATGAACATGAAGATTTAAAGAAGAGGTATGAAGTGTATGATAGAGGGAAATTGCTGCTAGGACACTAGAAACAGATAGTGTATTTATTAAAGTATTAATGGATAACCAGAATAGAAGCACATACTTGAATAGCTGTCATTCCAAACAATAGTTAATGTTTCATGCTCTTTCAACTCACTTTCTCTGTTGGCATTTTCCATGTGTTCTAGTTCACACAAGTTGCCCAGAACAATTCAAAGTGATAAAGATTTCTTCTTTTCTCACCAAAATGCTTTGTTTGCCTTTGTGCAAAATACCACACTAATAAACAGCTATACCTACTTGCTCCCCTTAGCTTAACAAAATTATTCCTGTGCTAATTGTGTTCCACCTCTCTAATTTTTAATTTTTTTTCATAGCTAGTACTAACATGAAGTGTACTTTGACAAACTTTGCTTTAAATGATTGAAGATTTCGACTCCCTGTGCTTAAAATGACACCAAAACACCAAGAAACTCCTGCTAAGTGTAGCAGGAGACAATATACTTAGGACTTCTGCACAACTTCCAGCAAACATTTGAGATAGACCATCACAGAAAGTCTTAGGATGCATCACATAACATGTTATATATGCTTGATATATAACATCTTTAAAGACATTTCTGTCATCCATTATTAATATTCTCCCAAGTTGAGAAGGTAACACAGCTTTGCTATTCAATCTTTCTCTTGCACACTAATACTCTCAGGCTGGGTGAAAATTCAACTGATGATGAGGATGGCCTTGATGCTGTTGGAGACATTGTCAGGCAGAAATAGGCTGAGATGACAGGCTATTTAATACAGCATCCTGGTTAGCTCTCTGGTACTCCTCCTGTCGACATGATTGCTGTGTGTCCTTTGTAGGTTATAACTGCTTGAGACAACTTGTGACACATAAACTTGCTTTTCTAGTAGTTTGCATTTCATGTAGCTACTCCCACATACAAACAACAGCAAAGAAATTGCAAAATGCTTCCTGTGTTGGTAGCACTTTGCACACTCTCTACCATATTTATGACTTGTTTCTTTACTTCCCTGTGAAAAATTTTGTACTAATTTTTCATTGGTGTAATGAAAGAGAATAAGTGCTTTGGGTGACCCAAATTTTTACTTAACAATAAAGGAACATTTCTTTCATTTTCAAACACCTCAAGAGATAACAACAAATCAGCAAGATGAGACTTGGATGAAGCACTCCAGTTAGGATCAATCCAGCATATCCAGTCATTTAATTTAGCCAATAATTGCATGAATAAAATACTCATGCAGTATAAGAAAGATAGACATTTGGTTCCTTGCTACTTCCAGACACTTGGACCTCCATTTTGTATTTCCTAGTAAAACTAACTTCAAGGCTTTAAATAATATTGCTGTGGACTACTTTGTCTTCTCTGATAAATCTCTTTCAGTCTGTTCATATTGGATAAATTAATATAGCCAGGGACTAAAAGTTTAAGCATTTACCTAGTGTGTAGGGTATTTATATCCTTCCTCCCAATCCAGCAAGCAATTTCAGAATTCCTTTTAGAAATAGGAACAGAAAAGATTAAAAACAAACTTTCTCAGGGTAGCATGGAAATATCTTAAAAATTAATTACATGTCTTCAAATATTTGTGCTATGCTGCCAAGTCAGGAAAGTGGCAAGCAGCACCATGTTTTAAGTTTGTGAGCTTAGCTTATTTCCTGTTTATTTCAGAGTACTGTTGCATCCAATCAATTTTTCAAGCTGCTTCAGCTCCTTAAAAAATCCATTTTTCAACCAACACACTTTCCATCCCCATTTATGTCTTCATTCACCTATTGTGCCAAGTGACATCAAATCTGTGAGAAAAAAAAACCAACAACAACAAAATAAACTCTAACATCCAAAAAAACTACACCACCACAACAACAATAAAACCCATAATTTTACCAAGGAAACAGAAGTGTTTCTGATTGAGAAGCACTGTACTTCACAGATGAACTCTTTGTTCATCTTTGTTCATCTTTGCAGATTAACTCACCTCTCCCCAGGTGAGCAAGATGTAAGGAGGAAGAATTATGCTGGATGCTGTGGTTTGAATGGGTCACAATGAAATGGGTGAGGTGGACTGAGGTTAAAAAAGAGGATAATAATGCCTTTGGCATGAGTGGGTGGAGAAAAGAGAATGTAGTCATATGGAAAAGTGAGCAGCAATAAAATGAGGTTGCTGCTAGGTGGAAAACTGCACTGTATCTATTTCAGTCCATAGTAGAAAGAGACTCTTCTTGCAGAGTCATTGCTCTCCTGATCCATTCTTTCCTTTCCAAACTTCCTAATCCCCAGGCCAGGGACTGGCAAGGCAAGGCAAGGCAAGTAAAGACAAGGTGAGGACAGTATCTGTCAGACAAAAGGATGACACATTTTAACCCCCTTACCAAGGAGATGCTTCCGTTGTGTCTATGTGATGCTTAGATGCCACCTTAGATTTTTTGTGGATATAGATGTCAAAAGAGACATCTTCAATGTCTTCCCTCCTTCAATGCCTTATTTTCATCAAAAGCAAACCCTGAGTCAAGGCAAAGAGAAGAATGGTTTGTATTAGAGAGTTATTTGTATTTTTATAGTGATCCATGAAAGATACATGCCAATTAATGGAGTCAAGTTTATTGTGATTTCAAACATCTGGTTCTTACATCTTTAGTGATAGCTTTCAAAATTTGTAGTAAAAGTAACAATTCTTCAGAATTTTAGCCCTTATCCTGTAGGACAATCATTAACATTGCGCCTTAACTTTGTTTCATATTTGCCTTTGTTGCCCTACTTCCTCTTCAAGTGTAATAAACCAAGCATTATAAATGTTACTTCTAAATCCAAGGGCATATTAACTATGTCCTCTCTTATGTGACATTTTTGATGCAAATCCTGTTATAGGAAAGAGGGAACTATTACACAGAACTAAGAACTTACTGTAAGTTTAAAAACCTTTATAAAACAATCAAAACACAAGTTATTGTTAGCTCAGCTATGACAGAACTATTACTTAAAGTACAAATTAATGCAGAAAAGCGTTATTAGAAACATCCTTAAATACAGTATAAAAGAACATTTCTCTTTCCACAGTCTCTTTCTCTTGTGTGATGCTCACCCTTCGATTTTCCTTGTGGGTCCCAAGACTGATGGTTTCAGTCTTTCTCAGGAAAAAGAGGGGGAAGGTACTGAGTGGCTTTGGTGTAAGAACTATTGTTGTTTCTGACAAATTATTGTCATCCCAAGGTACTTATAAAGCAAGAATTAAAGGGTTAAGAGCTTAGCTGAAGGATAGGAGCTACACATGTAATGATTAGAGTAAAAACAATGTTGAAAAGTTGATAATTAACTGCTGGGCAGGTAGAGCTAAGACCATATGTCATCTGATTGTTTTCTTCTGTCAGGACAGGAAGATGGGGCATTGTTAGAATCTTCAAGACTTTGAAACTCCACACATGCCTGTGGAAGGTTTCTCCTGGGTGTGCCCGGCGTCATAATAAACATACCACTTTCTAACTTTCACTAGTGGGACAGTCTTTGTGTCTGCATCACTTATAGGTAGGAGTTTCCACTTTCTTGGTCTTTTAAACCTTTTTCAATACAACACACTGTCTTCCTTTTGTTGTCAGTTTTTGTTTTTTTTTGTTGTTGTCATTGCTATGAAGGGCTGCTGTTTTTCACCCTCTGCTTCCCAACCATCATCTGACAGGTGCTGAACTGGGACTCTCAGGGAAAAGCTGAACCAGGGCAGCCCATGGGTATTGCTCCTGTCAGCAGCTGATAAACCAGCCCGAGCCCAGCTGTGGCCAGCAAGGCCAAAAGAGCCCTGAGACACTGCTGCTGGGGCAGTGCAAAGCCTGCAGCCTTTCACTAGTCACATCAAACAGTGTTTACTGGGCTACATTGTGAGCTCTTGATCAAGCATCACTTGAGACAGAATTGGCCAGCAGAAAGCAGAACTGTGGTAAGTTCCTTGTAGCAAGACAGCCACTTCAGCAATTCTCCAGCTGAGTAAGAAGTTCACAGAAGTAGTTGGGATTTGTACGGTTGTTGAATATTATGTTTCAGCTCCTCCTGTAAAGCTGACTGAAAATGTAGGTTAGCACTTTTGCTGTTGCTGACTTTTTTGGTCCTTGGGATTTTCTTGGTAGCAGAATTTTTTCGTCTGCATTATGTCTGATAAGATAGAACAAGCGACATCTAAGACAGGGGTCACGCTCTTCCGAGCTGCAACAGTTAATGTGAACTGTCAGCCTGCAGCTGTTGCGTTAGCACTGCTTTTGGCAGAACAAATCTTCACTTAATGCATAGAGTATAAGGGCTTGAGAGGTTTAGAGGACAGCCAGTAGAGAATTTAAACTTATTTTACTTTCTACTTTGATTTTTTATCTTAAGTGTCAGATTAATAACATTTTATAAAGCATTGCATATAAGGTGAACATTAAATAGCTGTTATTCTTCCTTGAAAATGAAGATACCAATAATTATTTGGAAAGTAATTTAAATTTCCCGAATGAATAGTTAATATGAATTTATTTAAGCCTTTAGGTTCAGATTTTGTCTTTTTCTACTTCTTTTCCCTTTAAAAATAATTGAAAAGACTTCCCAATGGCAGCTGAGTTTGTTGAAATTTGTAAAAAACTTCTTTATTTCTTTTTTCTAAAGTTGCCAGGGAGTATGCTTTTCTTACTTTTTGCCTGAAGAAGCAGCTCCCTGAAATTGTTAAGTGATTCATCACTGAAAGTCAGCAAACAACAGTGAATGTATGAGAACCAGGGTGACACCCAAAGACAGCAGGGATTGAAGCCTACCATCTCAGGTGTTTCCCCTGATTCAATGTCTTCTTTAGGAAGGGCAAACAAGAAAGAATAAAGCCTGACTGCTCCTGACTCCAGCTTCAGAACAGGAAAATAAGTAAGCTTTTGCCCCTGAGTAAAGAAGAGTCAGGTTCTTTATGTATGTCTGTGGAAAATCTCAGACTGGTACTTTCTGGACCAGAAGACAGCACCCCTTTATATCTCCAGCTACCCCCTCTGTAAATGAAACACTCTCCCAAAATGGCACCTGTAGTAAACATTTGACTCTTATTTTGAGAACTACAGCATGTCATAAAAGAAAACGTTATCTTTTTCACAGAAATGAGAACGTCATGATCACTATTTGTGAATTAGTTTTTAAACTTGGACTACCATGTCTAGAAAGTAAGTGAAAAGCCATAAAAACAAAACTGAGTATTTTATGAAAATTTGGTTTAAGTATTTATGCTGGTGGGTCTTTTAAGATCTTAAATGTAGCTTTTAGGCTATATGAAAACTTCTTTTTCAAGACTTTGTTCAGGCTATATTTTTATATATATTTTTATTTTTTTAAGAGAGATGGCAATGCAAAGCATTTTTTGTCCAATTGCAGTCTACAGAGATCAAAGCTAGAAGTCATGCCAACTTCTTAAATAAATAGGAAAGAATAATTACTTGAAAGGAGAAACATTGTACTGTAAAAAAAGATATAAGTTTGAGCAGCTAATTACTATAGATTCTAGAAATCAAAAAATATTTCAGAAGGAGATGCACATAAGAGACTCAGAGCTGCACAGTAGTCTACCAATAACAGTGACATAAAAAGAATCAGACACAGAAATTAGGTGGATGTTTATAAACAGAGAAAATTGGTTTGAACATATAGTAGTGAGTTTTTTATAGTGATTCACACACTTAATGCTGACTTTGTTCCTTCTGGGGTTTGAAGAAAATGTATAAAACTCATTCTCTGCATTTTTTAAGCCCTAAGTTTTTGATCTGATTTTGTTTTCCCCATAAGATTTTGCACATTCGTTGTTGAAAAGAATCCATATAGACTTTTTAATCTTCCATATGTTTGGGGTTTTTTATTCTCACCTAGACATAATTTTCTGCATTATTTGTAGCACTGCCTTTGGCCCTGATTTTCCTTTCACAGGAAACTTGTTTTCCTCTCACAAGTAAACCACATTTTTCCTTAGGGCATTCAATTCTGGTTTAGTAGCTTGGAGAGACATCTGTAAACATTCCAAAAGTATTTCATAAGGAATTGTTTCCTTATGAACAGAAAAAAACTAAAATTCAATGATTTTTACTTAGTTTTATACATCTAAAATTTGTTAATGTTTTGTATAACATTTTCTTTAAATGTGAGACAACATTATTCAGTATCACCTGCAGATTTTTTCTTTCAGGAGTGGCATTTTCTCTCCAGACTAAATGGGAAAATTTTAAAGGCATATTTTCCGATGTATCACCAATAAGAGGAGCTAGTTTTAAGTATCAATCTTTTCCTAGTATTATTGTGCTTCCTAATGCAAGTAACTTGAAAACATGAAGGCCAGCAGCACTCCTAATATTAGCTGTAAAATAATCTAGAATGTAAAGCAATGGAAAAAGAAAGGTATTCACTCTGGTCCAAGTTATCTTCACTCTGGTATAGAAAGAAGAAAACAAGAGGGCACCATACATCCAGAAGAGATATTAATTTGATTGTATTGCATTAAAACTTTCTTTAATACTTTATTAGTATGTTTAGAATTCTGATTTGACTAAAATTACTGTGTAAACTGCTTAAAGCCTGCACCTTCCCAAGGCTGGGTCAGTGATTTCATGTAAAAATTGAGGTAGTCACTTCAGTTATATTTCATTGCAGTCACACAAGCCAATATTTTGGTGACAAGTAAATAACTAATGGTTCTTTTTCGAGAACATTAGTCCCTCCACAAAACATAGCAATTTGAAAAAATTGAAGAAGAAATAAACTAACAGTTATCTAATCCACAGATGCAGAACTAGTCATCGTAATTTTTTTAGTCTTTGTTCAATTTTGTTTTAAAAGCTCCATACAACATGGCTTCCATATTTCCGTGGGGAGGCCATCCAATTTAGAAAAGAAATAATGACAGCTCTTAAGTGGGTTCCCCCTGCCCCCAACCTTAATTTAGGCTCACTGAATGATCTGCTTCCTTTGGGCATATTTGCTCAAGGTGACATTGGAGAACACTGAAAAGTGAGCACACAGATTCAAAATATTCAGGCTAAAAATTCCACCCAAATCCACTGAAATTTAATGCTGTTACAGCCCTGTGTGGAGTTAGTTTTGAATTGTGTATTTTAAAGTATATCCTTCTTGTAAAGGATCTTGGCACTCACATATGTAGGACTTTCACCCTATAACCTAATAAAAATAAAAAGAAAACCCAATTTTGTTAACATCTTTAATAACTATCACTGAAGCTTAAGCTTGCAAGCTGCAATAGCTGCATGTTGTGTTTTGCTGGTTTTGGATAATAGTATGTTAGACATACTGTTCCTCTTCTTTTGAATTTTTTAACTTGATTGTGTATAGTTTTTTTCAATTACTTTATTTCTAATGGCAGCTCAGAGTTACTCTCTGATCTGTCCTGGTTGTCCTGCATTTCCCAGCCAGCCACATCTGCATGTAGAAATTCTGCCATCTCCATGAAAATGACCCAAAAGATGTCTTAGGCTTTGTCTGTCCCACTACATCAGCAGAACTCAGGAAAGGTTTTGGGGCCTGGTATTCAGTCATCCATGATGCCAAATTTACAGAGCAGTCCCTGACTACTTGTGAATACCCTTCTTTTCCCTTTCAATACCCATCATCTGCTGCTAAAGCTTTGGCTTCTGTTTCTATCAGTGCTGACAGCCTTTATTGCCTTCTCAAGGTGCACTTAACAAATCCTTCCCTGCGTTTCCTTAGGCAGCCACTCACACTTGTGAATCTCTCTGTGAGTCCCAGCAAAGCCACCTCTCTGTTGTCTTCTGAATATTTCAAACTTCTTCTTTTTGAAATAGCCAGAGGACTAAAATAAAATAATAAAACAAAATAAGATTAATAACATAGCAGGCAGACTGTTTTTGTCTGAGATCATTGCACATCATGCTTGTCCCTGGTACATGATACTTCCTTTTCCTTCCCTTCTGAAAGCATCCATTTCATTTATTGTCTCTGCTCTGAGAGGTCATGGCCCTCCATCTCAGATAAAAACTTTGCCTTACTATAAATAATAATCCAAGCTGAAATGACCATGGATAACATGAGGGACTGTCACAATAATCTTAAACAGAAAAGTTGATTTTAGTTTATTTATTTATTTGTTCTGCTAAAAGTACACACAAGGACATAAAACAATGTAATATTTCAGAGGTGGTCCTTGAATATCCATATCTTGGCTGCTCAGTCTGAGGACTTAGGAGTTAAATGTATATTTAATACATGGGACTGATAACAAAATACATGACAAGTGCCTAAAGATTCAAAAATATTAGATTCAAATACGTTTTATTTTCATTAGAGAGCATTACATTTAAAGAACTCTATTTAAAATATTATCTGTTAAATCATAGGAATTATCAAGTTTAACATTTTTGGAATGCCAAACCATCTTCATTTGACATTATTAAAATGAAAAAAAACAAAACAAACCCTTGCTTGTCAATTATAAGTGAGTGAAAGATAATTTTAATGAAAAAGAAACATACACAAAAGAAAAAAATTGTTTGCAAAATATCTAATACAATATTATTTTCTTTGTTTATTATAATTTCTTTTCAAAATATTGATCTGTTGCTAATAAAAATAGTCAAGATGGGGAGTTCGTTATCTAAATCACATGGGAAGGGAAAGAAAGATAAACAAATTCTAAAAGAACCTAATACTTATTTTGTCAAGAGCAGTCTTGTAGCACTTTCTCAAATTATTGAATGTTTCTTTCTATTTATATATTTATTTTTATTAGATGGGGATTTCATATTTTATTTATATTATACATTCTCCTGTTACTCTATGTGGTTCAGTTACTGAAAATATATGGGGAAGACCCTGTAGGATCAAATGGACAACAGCAGATGAAACAGGAATCTGCAAATTTACTGTAATTCTTGAGAAATAAACGTATAGAAAGAATGCAAGCTAGCTCCCATTAGCTAATTAGCAGACAGGGATTTGCATAAATGAGAAAAAAAATAAAAATATATGGTATTCCTAAGTCTCCATGTTTTATCTGTGTTCTGTGATTGGCTGAGACAAAGCAATTTCAGTAGAATAATTAAAACCTACATGGCCTAAAGGGAACATTCAGACATTTAAGAAGATAGTAAATGTTCCTTATCACAATAAGTCAGAAAATACATTAAATTAGTATATTAAAATATTATTCATCACCACAATATATTTTAATTAGCTAAACAGGTAAAATGTGCTTCAATCACATTTCAGTATTTTACCAGATATAGTTGTTTACAAAGTAATAAATTCTCAGTAAAGGAGAAAAGCAAATAAAGCCTCCAGTGTATTTTGAAAAGTAATTTCTGTAAAGTTCTTCCTTTTTTCCCCTCCTTTTTTTCTGGGCAAGGTTACCCAGAGCACCTGCCTGCTACTTCATCAGAGTGCTGTTTGACTGAATTATATTTATAAGACTTTAGACCAAATTTAAACCAAATAATCCAGTCCAGGAATCTTTTAGTAGTAAAGCAGGCATTCAGTATATATTTCCTTCCTGAGATGTGCTGAAAATTACACAGTGTCAGTCTGAATCTTTTAATGCCCATGCCTGTGTCTGCAAGCTTGAAGGCAGCTGAAAAAAATGATTGTGTTACTACTCACTGCAAGTATCATGGTTTAGAAATAGTATTCTCCAATTTGGTGCTCTCACTAAAACCACTGCAAACCATGCATCCCTTGTTCACTCTCCCTCCTCCTCACTCTCCCCTGGGTTGTGCTGGAGAGGAGAATCAGAGGCACAAAAGGGTAAAGATCAAGGGGTGAGATAAGAAAAATTTACTGGAAACAGCAATGAGATAAGAAAATTAACACTAATAGCAACATTAATAATTACAGAATTACAAGAGAGGGGAATAATTCACATGCAAATGCTCACCACTACACCCCTCAGAGCCCAACAGCACCCAACCACTGCTACACTAGACCTGGAAGGGACTCCTTTCCCCATTCCAGGAAAATTATGTGAGGTGGTATAGAATAAGTTCTGGGTCCTAGCCATGGCTGCTTCTGGAAACTGCAAAAATTGGCTCTGTCCTGGCCAGAACCTTAACAGCAGGGGTTTTTAAATGCCAATTACATGATATTAAAATTTTACAGATTTGGGAAGAGCATGTTGTCTAGGATAGAGGACAGCAGTCAAGAATCTGCTTAATCAAAAATGTGGCTTTCAGTTATTGTGTGGTTTGTAGTTCCATTACAGGTGTGTAACATGATTGTGCCATTTCTGGACCAATCAAAGAGCATGTGGAGAATTGCTAGTTTTCTAGGTTTTTTTCCTTCTGTGCCTCTTCCCTGCTGTATAATTTATAAATATATACATTATAAATATTGAGGTCTTTTATGAATAATATAATCTTGTATGTATGACTATACAATCCAAGAGACTTGGAAGTAATAAATTATGCTAAAATGTTTAAACAAGAATTTAATCTGCTCTTGGACTTAAACTTTTGTTGCATAGAAAATGCATTCCAAATCTGTGTATCAACTATTATTGGTTTTTTTACAAAAACTTTCTCCATGCTCTGAAAGTCTATGCATAATGTCATATGTAGATAGAGAATTTTAATCAGGAATGTACTTATGTTAATTTAAAATTGCCATTTTCAGCTAAATAGAAATCAATCTCTACCAGTTTTGCTATTGTGTGTGTCTTTTATATCAACCAGTGCTAGATAAACTTGTGGTAAAAGCTAGAAATGACCATGGGTTTGTGTTTATGCATATACAGTACAAATGTAGGTAATTTCTACTTCAAACTGAGACCGATGGTTTGTGCTCAAAAAAGTAAAAATATTATTAAATATAACTGCTCTAGTGAAATATGTCCCTGTCCATGGCATGGGGGTTGGAGCTAGAAAATTTTTGAGGCCCCTTCAAACCCAGGTGATTCTACCATTTAATGATTTAGAGAAACACTATAAATTATAAGTTGTCTTGTAAGATTATAACTATGTGAAAAAGCCCTTTGTTTTTAATATTACAGGTTTCCAGATTTCTTTGTGAAGTCCTTACCCTGTTTGAGAGATCTAAGATCTCTAAGTTTGTTAGTAGTTACATATAAGGAAAAATAATTTTAAATACAAAACTCAACTTGTGTACTGATCGGAATGGCTGCAGTTCCATGGATTCTGATGAAGCTGAAAACACAAACACCAGCTGGGAATTAATCTCAGATATTTAATGACATTCTTGTCTAAAAACCTTGAAAAATCTTAATGTATGCATTGCAAAAGAGATATCAAAATTTTCAAAATCTTACTAAAATTGTTCTAAGACTGTAGAGCATTGACCTTGTCTGGCTGTCAGATGCCAACACAGCTGCTTCCTCATTCCCCCTCCACAATGGGATAGGGAGGAAAATGAGATCAAAAAGCTCATGGGCTGAGGTAAAGATAGGGAAATTCCATGCTAATTACAGTCAAGGGCAAAACAGACTGAACTTGAAGAAGATTGATTTAATTTACTGCCAATTAAAACTAGAGTATGAGAGTGAGAAACAGCGACAAAGCACACATCCTGCTTCATACCAAGTTCAACTTTACTCCTTCAGTCATGACTCCTTTACCTTCTTCTCTGATCCAAGCAGAGCAGTTTTCTGGGGAATGAGGGCTATGGCCAATCCACAGCAATTCCTCCTTCCTTCTCGTGCATTTTTTTTTTTCCGTGCTCCAATGTGTCTATCCCACAGGCTGCAGTCCTGCACAAACTGCTCCAGCCCAGTTCCTCTCCACCATGTGCATGCCTTCACAGACAGACTGTTCCAGTGTGAATCCCCCACAGAACACAGGTCCCACTAGAAAACCTCTTCTGTGAGATCTCTTATGTGATCACCTCTCCTGCCAGGACCTTGCTCCTGAGTGGGCTCTGCATGGGATGCAGTTTCTACAAAGCCATGAACCTGATTTCATAGAGAAAGTAAGAATCTGTTTTACTAAAACATGGTGTTCTCAAAAGTATGTCCTCTGCAACTTGGTTCCAAAAGTTAATATGCAACAGGTACTTTGCATGGACTTGTGGTGGCTGATGGGCTTTACGTACTGTTTGAAAGTAAGCTTTTTGCCTTTATGCATCAAACTTAGGAGACTTACTTCCTCACAATAATCAGAAACTGAATGTGTTGCAGTTTAAAATTAAAAATTAAAATCCTTTTGATGGATGTTGCTTTTAATTTAGTTAGAGCCATAAATCATTTTGTGACTTTCTGTGAAGGATGTTGTATAAATGTTTTGTATTCATGACTGGGTCACAAAGTGACCCCCTATCTTGGTCTCTTGGCAGCCCTTTTTTTTCCACATGAAACATGATGTAATGAAATTGGTCTCAGAGTATATGTACAGTGAATAAAGATGTCTTATGACTGATTGTCAACTTATTACTGTAAGCACAATATCCAGCATTATTCTTGATGTTCAGACATTACTGTGTTCCTTAATAGGAAATGGTACCAATAACTGGGTCCGTGGTTACAACAGCATGCAATTTGAATTTAAATCCTATGTGTGGGAAAACTGTGTGAAGATTGACCTAGAAAGGTGTATTCCTTCTTCACAATGAAGATTCATGCAAATCCAAGTCTTAGGACAGCCATATTTTCTTTGGAAAAAGAAAAACTGTGATAGAATTCACAGGAAAGAAAACAGAGAGAAGGTAAATTCCAGCTCATCAGTATCAAGCACCTCTCAACAATGTCAAGATTTTCTGTTGATAATCATAAATTTTTGTGGTCAGCTCTGTTAGTCAAGTTTAGCTTAAAGCATAGTAAATATAAATAATCAGTTGCATTATTTTAAAAAAAGAAAAAACAAACACCTACACTACACGCATTTCTCTTATTGCAGTTTCATTTCCACGTCCATTCTATTGTGGTGTTTTCACCTACATGGCTCTTCAACAGCGAGGTTAAGGGTTTGTAAGTGTTTGTTTTTTGAAACAATTAGTCTTTTCTGGTTTTTAATCTCAGACAGAGTTAATGTTAGCCTGAAACTGTATCTTTATCTCTAGTTAGATTAGATGTGATAACTAGCACATCTAGTCTGATCTCTTCTCTCAGACAACAATAAAGAGGGAAAAAAAAGTAAAGTACAAGACAAATAATAATCCAATTTTCTGAGCAATCACAAATGACATAGCCTTATAGTGTAAGAAATTCCTTTTAACACCAGGAAGTTTAGACTGTAGTGTGCCTTAAAGAATAGGAAACACTCTCTAACAATATCTCTATATATAATATATAGATATAGATATATGCATAACATTTTGCAATATATAATGAATGGTCATGTTATATTTGTAAATATTTTAATCTGTTTATTAATAAAGCACTCATTGTATATTATTACTATAGAAAAAATTGAATGGAATAATGAAAAATCTGATTCATTAAAACAAAATAAAGAAAAATTAAAGAAGTCAGCTGAGAAGCAATACTTTTGTCATCTTTTCATGGATGCAAATGATTACTTCCTTCCTTACTCATTTTTTTTTTTTTTCAAATTCCAGGATCTTGCATTGCGTTCTTGTCACATAAGGGTCACTGCAATAGAAAAAACAGTCAGATTACAACCTGCCCCTATGTCTATAAACAGGGAAATATGATAAGATAAAAGGGGAAAAAAAAAAAAGAATCACCCTGAGGGTGGTAGAACACAAGGACACATTTCCCACTAAGGTTGTGTCTTTGAAGATACTCACAGCTTGGCTGAACAATGCCCTGAGCAACCTGACCTAGCTGGACCTGCTTCGAGCAGGATGTTGGACAAGCTGATTTCCAGAGGTGTCCTCCTGCCTAAATTATTATATGAATCAGTGATTTCATACCTGGCCTCATGGCTCTATCCCCAATCCATTATTTATCAGAAGTTTCAAGTTGTATTTCTCAACTCTACTTGCTGTTTCATCCATACAGAGGAATATATTCAATAAAATTTTGAACAATATCAATTTTTATATTTGAAAAGTTTTTGTTTATGAAATAATTATTAATGCCCAAACTAGCCAGGCACATTATAAGTCTTTGTCAGATGGGGAGAAAATACTGAATATTATATTGCAAAGCTTTTCTGAGTAACCAAATATTAAGAAGAGAATGCATTCAGATTACTGGAGAAATAACTGCCGGAAATGTATGTTTTAGGTAAATTATTTCCTGAGTTGGCTTTTTTGTCATTTCAGTATTCTCTTGTTGTGCTCCCTTTCTTCACCCCCTTATTATGCCATTCAGATAATTTTAGACACAAAAACTGGTGGAAATTTATGTCTCTTCCAGGAGAACAATTCTAATGTCATTGCCATTCTGTTCCTTAACAGCAGTAGCTAGGAATGCTCAGCATCTTTTGAAATAGGGTCATATTTACTCAAGAGTCAATGTCAGATGGATCTTAGTCTTTCCCAAAATGTATCTTTTCATATTTTTTTAAATGCAAAAGAATGAGACTAGAAATACATGAGGAACACTTCCCATCAACTCCTATTTTCAATTCTTTAAAACAAACCAAAAAAACTCAAAAGTAAGGAAAAAAAAAAAAAGTCTGACTTCTCCCCCTTCACATCTAAGTGATAATATCCATATTTTATATTTTATTAGGTAAGGCTGCCATATTAAGGCAGCTAATTTGTTTTTACAACTTCTAAAATTAACTGTCATTGTACTTGTTCTTTTGTTCATGTTAACCTCACCATTGTATCTAATCTTCTGTATATTTATTCTGAGTCAACATTCTTTGTTTTTTCAGCCTCTGTACTCTCGTCATTGTTTTAATAATTTTTTAGAAACTAAAGGGAAGATGTGACAATAACATCTACAAAGCTTAGTGAATAAGACATTCTGTTTAGTCTAATAATCCTTGCTGGTTCTCCTATCTCCCCTTTCATTATTTTATTTTTCCTCTTACTGTAACAAATAGGAGGGGGTTAGCTAGGTTTTAGAATATACATATGGTGCATTCTGTGAACCTTGTGATTATTTCAAGATTCGCATTTCAGCTAGTCTGAAAAAGCTCCTATTTAGAAGGTCCTGCTCATTGGAAAGATATCAACAACATTTTTCTTTCAGACTAGAATAACCTTTTAAAAGCATGTCCATTGCATCTCCTGAAGTATTCTGTACAGAGTTTCCAAGACCATTTTCTACTTCCACTGCATCAAGGATTTTTTACACTCCATAAAATATATACTTGCAACTGTCCTCTTCAGGACCTGACTTACCATCCCCAGATGACCCGTGACTGATAAATTACTTATGAATCCTGCTAGCTGTCATGACTAGTTAGTGTCCAAAGGCCCTTTTAATCTCTTACCAAACACTTTCATGAAGATCTTGTTGTAAAACACTAAAAATAAGCTATTGAAAGTGCAGCTTGTGAATTCCTTGGCATTTCATTTCTTAAATAAAAACAATGCCTCTGAATTTCTGTAACACCCACATATTTACATGCTGCATATGCTACAGTCTTATATCAGAGTGCCTTGAACAATGGATGGGAAAAAACAAGCTTTTTAGGAAGTTCCTAAAATTTAGCTGGAGTCTTAACAGCCAATAGGAGATGTGAGGCAAGATCCAAAAAATGTAGAGACAGTAAAGCCAAGTAGAGATAAATTTACTGTGCTGAGTTTCTGAAGGGTCCCACTTCATCCCTGCTGCTTTTGCAAATTTTTATTTGAGTCGTCAGCCTTCGACATTTCAGTGTCTCACGAATGTCCAGCAGGGCATAACAAGACCTGAGGCTGCACCTACATTTCTCATGTTCAGGCAAAGCACTGTAAGCATAATCTAAGATATCAGAGACATCCACACAGGACTGGCCAATTGGACACAGGATTTACAAGAAGCCCATGCTGTTTTGGAGCCATAATGAGATGTCAGGGTTAAATACTGTAAGGTATTTAGTGTGATTCTACTATCTTATATTTAAACAAGTTAAACACTAGTAGTTTCTTCTTTAAGAAATATTAATAAAAAATAAGCAAAGTTCAGATAGCTTTAGAGAGGTTTCATCAGAAGCTGTATGCAATCTATTACTTTCTTAGTCAAATTATTGTTTTAACATGTCAAATGCCATGACAATTCCTAAGAAGTCTTCACAACTGAAGAACAACAACACAGGCCAGCTTCAGATGAAAGAGCAGTTTGGATTGCCTTCCTCTAATCTGACAGTTCTTGAAAATATTCACTACAAAGCCTCACAAAGGCTAAATACTCTTCTATCCTGAAAAGCATTGGTGAGCAGGTGGGTCTGTTGAAGCTTCTTTAGGCCAAGGATAAAGACTAGAAAGCATGGTAGGACCAACATTATCTTAAAGATTTAAGTATATTTATGACAACTTTAAGTCTTGTTTTTTGGAAAGTATATTCAGTAAAAATGGAAAACTTAACTTGAGGGATTGGGTAGCAGTCTAGAAACTTCCTCAGAAGAACCACAGTGTGCTGAAGAATCTCTGTGCAGCCCCTAGCAACTACACTCCTCTAAGCACCCCAGGTCTCTTTGTGATGATAAATATCATAAATTTATCCTATGCTGCAACTTTGGTGTGCACACGCTACAGAAAGATAAAAATAATGATTTTACATTTTTATGGGGTACCAAGGAAGAGAAAAATGAGAACAGTTAAAATTAATCAAAACTTTTAACAATTCTTGTTGCATTGTTATTTACTGACAAGATATTGTATGCAGAAGTAGCTGTATCTGAGTCAAAGGTCATTACAACCTCCCCGATGTTAATTTAGAAGCAGTGCTGAATGTATCACTAAGTATCAATCACATTTTAGCTAGACAAAATACCTGGAAAAATTTTCATTTTCATTTGAACATATACCTTTTTCTTAAACCATTAGGGCGAGATAAATGGTTCAGTAAGGACTGAACTCAGGCAGGTTCAAGATCCACAGACAGTGAAATATTCAGCTTTGAATATTCTTAAGGCATGAGATCCTAAGTATAGAAACCTTGTATTTTTCTAAGTGCTGTGGGTTTCTCAAGGGTACTGCTGCATCCCATATGAACTTTTAATGATATTTCCAACGTCAAAAACTTACCAAAGCAAATATGTGAACTAAAATCTTCCTACTGTGATGGTTGTGAACTTCTTCCTATCACTGTCAAAAATGTACTGAAGTTATAAAAAAAGACTCTTCCTAAGAGGTCAAAATTTTTAATCAAGAATTCTTATGCTTAAGTAATTTTAGATCACTAAAGTCTAAATCTGTTTTAATTATGTATTTTCAATCACACCAATGCTGGTCTTCATTAAAAAATGAAGCACTTTTTTTTTTTTTTTTTTTTTTGTATTTATCTTAATTTTAAAAAATCAGGTTCAAAATAATTTTTTAAAAATCAAGTTAAGAAGGTTTATCCAGGAAGATTAAATTACTTAAAACTGAGACAATTATAATGAGTTGTAATTATGAAATCACTGAGCTACCTGAAAAGTTTCCATGGCTCCATTTCTATAGTATTATTGGCCAAGCATTATATTAATAGCATGTCAAAATAAACCAATGTTCCTTAA
This sequence comes from Muscicapa striata striata, assembly GCA_030060385.1. NCBI lineage: Eukaryota > Metazoa > Chordata > Aves > Passeriformes > Muscicapidae > Muscicapa > Muscicapa striata. The sequence continues at coordinate 3,801,754 of JAREIS010000075.1, read as the reverse complement.
TCATATTTTCTCAATAGCTCATGCAAGAACAAACACTTCCCAACATTTCTCTTGAGCAATTGTTACTTACTAATGTCACTTATAATTTGATGAAAAACTCAATGTCACCAAAAAAACCCAAACAAAAATAAAAAACAAAACAAAACAAAAAAAACCACCACACAATTGCCTTTAACTCTGGACAAGAGGAAACTGAGGAGAGGCCCCATCACAGCCTGGAACTTTCTCACAAGAGCAGGCACTGTTCTCTTCTCTGTGGTGACCAGTCAGGAGCTGTGGGAACAGCATAAAGCTGTGTCAGGGGAAGTCTAGGCTGGATATTGGGAAAATATCCACCCAGAGGATGGCTGGGCACTGACATAGGCTGCCCAGGGAAGTGGTCATGGCCTCAAGCCTGACAGAATTCAGGAAGCATTTGGGAATGCTCTCAGGCACAGGGTGTGACTCTTGGGGTGTCCTGTGCAGGGCTCTGTCCTGTGTGGGTTACTTCCATTTCAAGATATTCTGTGTTTCTACAATTCTACTGAAGATACCAAAACCAAAAGCTAACAGGCACTTTGTTTTGACATATGGAACCTTAATTAATTAAGAGTGGTGTGAACAATTCTCTCTAAATAACAGATTTTTTTAATGCAGGTGAAGAGTTTCCAGTTAAAATGATAAGGTTTTCAGTTGTCTTCTTAGACGTTAATATGTGTAAGCAGTAGGAATTTCAGTTCTTCCTCTGAGTAATAATGGTAAAGTAAAAGTTTTTATTCCCTTTTTTGTAAAATATTTTTAAAATTCTCATTAGCAATATCTTCCACCAAAATATGTCTGTTTTGCATCTTCCTCAACCACCAGATCTCACTCCAACTAACACCAAGAGACACATTTGTCCTCCAAAATCTAGTTAGGCTTTGTATTAAAATTGAGAAATTTACTACAATCATTAAAACTTCAATAGGGCAGAAAAGTGTTTTAGTATATCAGTAATTGAACCTTGTAGAAATAAAGTCAATACATCCCTCACAGTCACAGCCATCTGAGGTTTTTTGCAGCCCTCAATGATAAATGCAACTCATGTCTATAGGAAGTTTATAGCAGCTATTAATCCTTAATCTAATTAGAAACGGGAATTCTATTAAAAACTTATCTGAAAGGCAAAACTTGCAGTTACAAAAGTAAAGAGGAAGATATTCCCAAATGTTTGAAGTGTTTTCTTCAACTATATCGCTCCTTGAGGCTGCTAAAATTACAACTACACCCAGACAACACATTATCTTAGGCTTCATTACATTTTAAGTTCAACAAAGACTGTAAACGAACAACATCAGTAAATAGTCATGGCCTATTCATTTTCTTCTCATCCTGCTTAAATGCCATAAATAATATCATAATATACAGTGAATTATAATCACATGCTAATTAAAAATAGATGGTCCTGTGGGGAACAAACTGTAAATTATATTTCATTAAAACTAACTTATAGGGAAAATGGTTTGAAATAAAATTCAACAGAGCTCAGCTGTAACATCTATCAATAATGTATTACAAATAGTTGTCCTCCTGTCAATACAAGGATCCCTGAATTAGTTACTAAAGGCAGCCATCCAATAAACTCTGTCCTGTGATAACTTTCTAGGGATTTCTTCTTGCTAATTACTGCAAAGTATTTTGTTAAGTTACAAATTACTGTAATTTGTTCAATGACAAAGAACTCCTCTTTTGTGAATCAGTATGGGCCCAAAGGTCTCTCTGTGTATTCCTTTTGCAGAAATTTACTGGAAAATATTAGACCCTGAATAACAGAAGAAAAAACAACAACTCTATTTCTAATTTTTCCCGTAACATGAATTTTCAGAATAAAAATTGAAAATGCAGATTTAATGGTAGTGGTTTTCAAGCAAAAAAAGTCCAGTCTTTTCAGGAAAATTTCTTACTGCAGTAAGACTATTACTTTATTTCCAAATGAGTTTTAGTTCTATTTTGGCCTAACCATAAAATTGGTAATGAAAGAAATGAACACTTTCCTTCCTTCAAAGCACATAGAAAAATTATATTAATGAATTATAGAAATGAATTATATAAATAAATTCTTCATTGTTTCAATTATATCACATAGGATAGTCCTTTGTTCAGTTTTCTTTGTTTTTTTCCCCTTTCCTCCAAATTGAAGAATCAGTTATTTGCACAGCATTAATCCCCACCATCATCTCCATCTCATGATGTTTGTTTTACACTAGGCCTGTATTAGGTCTGATTTCATAAAGAATGGATTAAACAGACCTCTTTCTAAGGATTAAGCTTGGCTTTCACAACAATTTCATAGAGAAATGTATCCTACTTGGCCTAAAAATTGTTTTTACTACAGATAATCAAGTGGCCTTCTTTATCCACATCATGTGGTTGAGTTAAATCTGTAAGAACTGAGATATCCAATGTCTGCCTTTTACTCAGGAAAAAATGCCCCACAACTACAATCCTGTGTATGGTTGCCACAGCTAAATAGACAGTAGACTCAGTTTCTATGACTGGGATGCTTTAAACCCTACAAAAGAGGCATGTGGCAGCAAATAATACCCTTATTTTCTCCTAGAATTTGTTTCTGAAGAAATTATAGGTGTGTTTATAGCAGAGAAAAAGAGAAGAAGGAAAAAATAAGAACTAAAACATAGCCTTGAGGCAAAACTCAGAGAAAGAACACTTTTGTAAAATAAATAATGGCTAGAAGATCATAGCTTGTGTTGTTTGATTCACCTGTTTTCGAGATAAAAGCACTTTGTATAGGCTTTCACAACACATGGTTTTCATCAAGTATTATGGATGCAATAATTTTCTCTTAAAATGGTGTGTAAATCTAGCAGTTATGCCTCCTAAGCTTAAAAGGTGCACACAGGTACTTCCCATTCTCTGCTGTCTAGATCTGAATATAATTTTCTGCAGTGATTACACTATAAGGACATTATAATTTAATTCTAGCATATGTATCTCTACAGGTGAAGAGGATAAATTTTCTCTTTTCAAAAGAATAAAAAAGCTCACTATGAATTGATAAATGAATCTAAATTTAAAATTCCCTCTTTTTTTTTCTAATTTCAAATTTTAATTGAAGGACACATTCTTTTCCAATGAAAATAAATTATGTATAAACTAAATTGCAATGGATATTTTTGTCAGGTTTCTAAAATGTCAGATATGCATAGACAAACTCCAAGTAATGGGGTCATGGAACTGTGGAGCATTTCAAGGTCAAAGACAGGATCATTTTTAATAATGGGTTGGTTTTAATTTCACTTCCATCTTAAACATAATGCCAGATGGCATGGTAAATAACAAGAAGAAAAATAAGTATTTTGCATAAGCTGACTGCTAAAAAGTGTGTATTCTTCTAGGTTACAGCAGGGACTATTCTTAGCAGAACTGGAGTTTAAGAATTAACAAGAAGCAGAAAGAAATTAATTTCCTTTGTAAATATATCACTGTTTAGTGCTGGCTAACCTCAGAAGAGAGGTTTTCAAAGGCACAAACCATCACTCAGAAGCCCAAATCCCTTTCTTTGGAAGTCAGCTGTGGTTAGGCACCAAGCTGGTATTGATGCCTTTGAAAACCTTCCCCAAGTTCCAGATTGTGTAAAATACTGAGCACCAGTCAAAAGGAGATGGGGCTGCTCAGTTCTTCAAGGGATCAAGCACACAATGTGCAGTACAGCATTCAACTCACATCAAAAAGAACTCAGTTACTGCTTAATTGGTATTGTTGCTATTGTTGCTTTAAGACAATGCTCTATTTTTGGAACACTGTATTTTGTCTTTGTACATGTTAGATCTTATGTCCTCACTTGGAGTTTTAGTCCTGCACTTGCTGTGGCTTTGACATGCCATAATGTGATGAAAGATGTTTATTTTCTTAGCTAGAGTGGGTATATCTCCTGCTTCTTTTAGCTTTTTCTCATACACATATATAAAAAAATGGGACACAAAGATTAAAAAATAAAACTATGCTGGCAGTTTTCTATTCAGAAACTAATTCAGCATTATGTCAATAATGAAACTAATGTACAGTGTCAAGAGCTGTCACTCTCAAAGGCAGAGTGTGCCTGATGTAGACAGCAGGGAATAATGGCACTTCAAAAACTGACAAAGAAAAAAAATACATTCATTATGTATATGTATGCATTGATAAATATAAATTTGACTCTAAAAGAGAAGTGGTTTTAAAATTGTAATGTTGCATCTTGTATGACATCCAGCTGGTAACTTAGATCTTGTTTCCATAGAAAAAAACTTTTGTGCTGAACTTTGAGCTTTTACTGAGTCCAGTATTATTTGCAAACCTCATGCTTAAAAGTGAATGGATTTGAAAGTATAAAGAGGAAGTACTAATTTGTAATTGCAGAAAAAGAAACAATGTTCAGGATCCTTTTACAGAAGCCGTATTATAAAATATAACTCTCTAAGCAAATTTAAGGGTTTCTAAATGTTTGAATTTGTCCCAGAAAGTTTCAGTATTTTGGGATGGTGTCCTTCATCCTGATATTCAGTGCCTTTTTAGGATGTTTTAACATTGGAACACAAGAATTATGGTTTTCCTTGTCCTTTCTGCTATGAATTCTTCAGCCTTATGGAGCCAACATATTATTGCATATCCTTCCTCAGATGAGATATATTTGTGGAGTTCCCTGCTTGCCCCATCACCCCTGCTATGTAAGGCTTCTTTCATCATTTTTTCAGGGCAAGTCATGAACGGGTGCCATAAGTAAGTGTAAACCTAATCTGTACAGTCAGGTACCTGTGTAGTCTGTATCAAGTATTTTCTCATCTTTTGTATAGAGTATGGCAAGAATTAACTCTCTGTTGCTTTTGGAAAATTCAGGTAATATGTTCTTCCCTTCCCTAATCTCTGCTTGAGGAGGGAAGAAATTCCAAGGTTTAAAAATAAGCACAGAGAATTTATCGCATTTGTTCCCAAAATACTGTCTCTTGTCCAACCTCTGTTTACATTATTCCACTCAGATCTCATCTGTTACTTTTGTTGCATGTTTTGAAAGTCCATTTGCAAATATTTCTGGGTACACAGTTGAAATAAATTATGACTGTCTTATCAATGTTTCAAATACAACTCTGAACACCATCAACCTAAATATGCTTCAATCAGAAATGTACAATTATCATTCCGGGGGATCTAATTTTGTGCCCGCTGCAGTTGCTTCTGTGGAGACTGACTCCTGCAAATTCATGAAATATTACAACCGTCAGAGAAAATTAATTACAAGGACAGTAAGAAAGAGGAAAAAAATATACTGCAAAAAGTCACAGTCTTTTGTTGTTCAATACTTAAAACTTTCCACATCTCCTATATAACAATAACTTGTGTCAGCCATTCTAAGTTTCTGTAGCATTTTTTACAATGTCCAACAATGAACAGCGGGACACAGAACCATGGAAATCACACAAAAGCAATTTAAATTGGTGTAAGATTTGCCTGTCCTCTCCCTGTTCATTTAAGTGTTTTACTTCCATTATGTCGATGGAAAAGGGACGTAAATCATATGGTTAGAATTTGAATTTATTAGCACCATTTCACAATTTCATAACTGAAGATAGCACACACTTTCATGATTCCAGCTATGTTCTGTTAAAAGCATTAAACTGTATCCTCCTTACACATTGCTGAAAAAGGCATCTCCATCATAACATTCACTTACTATTTCTGATGGTATAAGTAGTACTGTAAAGATGGAGTTGCATTAAAGTCATAGAAAGCCATAAAATGAAGCACTTTACAAAATTTGTAGTTTCTAAGAATGTTAAATCTTCCTAAGCTGAGTGTGCTGTGAGAACTCGGAAATGTATTTTAAAAAAAAGAAATCTTGATTGCAAACTTATAAAAGGCATGCCTGCAAAAGAAATCTTCTACTTTAACCCCTGGCATAAAATCATGATAGTTTTTTATTCTCTATGCAAATTCAAAATGAAGAGGGGAAAAAAAAGTCAGAATTAAATGAAGTTACTAACTTAATGTTCATAAGAATGCTTTATCTAGAGCAGCAAAACTCTACTCATCTACTTTTCAAGTCAAAGCTCTACAACAAAGTGTTGCACCAACATATGCAAAAGAATAGTTGATACTGATGATATGTGCAAAAGTATTAAATCTCATATTAATTTATTCTAAAATTTTTAGTATTTGGGCTAATAGAAACTTTGCTGTTATAGAATAACTGTTCAAAACGAATTTACCTCAGCAACTAATAGCACACACATACAAATATTGAGAGCTTCAGGATATATAAATTAAAAATATTTAAGATTTTAATAATATTTAAGATTTTTTCAATTAAGTTATAGATTTAAAATTCTCCAGGAGATGAAATTTATTCTTTGCATACAAACAATACCAAATATATGTGTAAATTTTTTTAAAAAAATTAAGTAAAATTTCCTAATGGGAAGACTAATTTAACTGAAGCAAAAATATTCTATTATTTAAAGTTGATTTCACTGACAGCACTGTTTCTAAAAATAATTTATTTGAAAGTATTTGGTATTTATTTTGCCTTCAACTAAAAAACATTGTTCCTGTTTTGTCAGTAAAATTTTTCATATTATTTTTATTATATAAGAGTTCATAATTATAATTAATGTAATATATTTTTATGATTCATTTTATTAAAGTGAAAAAAAATACACAAAATCAATGGATTCAGTATTTCTGAATTCCTTTTCAATGGAAGATGTAGACATTTTATTGCAATTTTAGCTAAAAGCTGTATTTTAAAAGTTAAAATCTCCAATAAAATGGAAATTCTGTCTCCATTTCTGTAAACTTAAATTAGTGCCACTAGGAATATTTTAGATGTCATAAGTGTTAGTCCAGTTTCATTCCCCCATGCTACATTCTGGGACTTTACAAAAGTAATTCCAGGAATGGACAGAAAGTTCAGCTGGATCTGCCCCCATCCATCCCTCCAGGGGCATTGGACCCTACACTGTCTGTGGACAGCCTGACAAAATGCCTTCAGTCTGTCCTGAGAAGCCACAGGTATGAATGGGTAGGAGTGCAGACTTGTGGGCTTGTTAATTTATGACTGTCTTGACTGTCTACTTCTCACAAATAGATGCTATTTCTTCCTTCTTTCAAAAGTGGTACTCCCTCCAAGTGACATTTGCTCCCTTCCATTTATTTAAAATGTTCATAACCAAGTAATTTGTTAAAACACACCTTTGTCTTGCTGCTCACAAAAAGCTTGACAGTAACTAGACAGCTGTGCCCACTGTTTATCACCACTGCTGCTTGTAATTTTCTAATTATTACCTTATGTTCCTCTCATCTGCTGCTGCCTTGTCCTCTGAAAACACTATCATGACATCTTTTTGTAACAAAGGAAATTTACTTACACAGATACACATGCACATTACTGTACTATGAATAGTTAGTGCTGAAAAACAAAGGTTTGAAGAAAAAAATTAGAGGGAGAAACTTGTTGAGTACTTTCTGCATTTCTTTAGGATTTTCCTTACTGGGACATAACTGACCTAGCTGAGGTATGGTAGCAGTAAACTTTGCTAAATCAAGATGTGGAGGAAACTTCCTAGATTCCTAGAAAAGTTTGCAGTACTGTTATGTGGTATCTGCTCTAAGGATATTCTCTTCTGGCTGAATTTATGAATTTAATAATCCTCCAGTTTTTCCATAGCAGAGCATGGGCAGCCTAACAGGTCAAATCAAGCAGACCTTCTCATAGAGTCAATCTCCTACTAAGTGGTTAGGTTACAGAATGCTTGGCATGGTTTAACCCCAGCTGGCAACTCAGCCCCACACAGCCTGCACCACAGTGGAGGAGGGAATCAGAATAGTAAAAGTGAGAAAACTCCTGCATGGAGATAAAGACAGTTTAATAGGGAAAGGAAAACCTGCACACACAGGCAAAGCAAAACAAGGAATTCGTTCATCACTTCCCATCATCAGGCAGCTCTTCAGCCACCTCCAGGAAGGCCAGGCTCCATCCTGTCTAATGGTGACAAACATCATCATTCCAGATATCTCCCCGTCCTTCTTCCCACAGCTCTGGGCATGATTCCATATGGTATGGAATTTTCCTTGGGTCAATTGAGGCCATCTGTCCCTGCTGTATTCCTGCCCAACTCCTTGTGCACCTTCTCCCTCAGCGAGTGAGACACAGAAAAGGCCCCAGCTCTGTGTAAGTTCTGCTCATTGTTAGCAAAAACATCCCTGTGCTATCAAACCTGTGTTCAGCACAAATCAAAAACATGGCCCCATACTATTTACTTCAGGAAAAATTTAACACTATTCCAGCCAAAAACAGCACTATGTGCAAGCTAAGAATTCCTTAATTCAAATTATGCACATAAAGAAACTCTCTATCAGGTTTACCAAATAAATATGCTCTGAAGAGTTTGCTTTGAAAGACGAAGCATTGACTTTCACTGCTGTCTGGGATATTTTCTTTTTTCTTACGAGGTACAAATGATTGGCAGCTTACTCAAGGCTGGTTTGTAGCAAAAAATATAATGTGTCAAATTGCTAAAAAGTTTCTGTAGCTTTTGGTCAAACAAGCTGTTCTATTCTACCATTAAAATGAATGCTGTCAAATACTGAATAGTGTTTTGACAACAGTGTAATTTTCTTTCATCATCTCTGATCATTTTGATGACCAGATACATTTTGTTAAGACTTTTTCTGTTTGTAAAAATCCTACTGTAATCTCCAAAAAGTATTCTCTAACTCAGAATTGTTTTGAAAAATACCTTCCATTGAGAAAAACAAATTCAGTCAGCTATCTAATAAGTAAAGAGAGCAAAAGAATACTAAAGGGAAAACATATTTATGATACTTAACTTTCATATTTATTCATTTGTCGAGCACAAAGCAAAGAAAAATTGAATTAAATAAACTTTACAGGACTAATGGAGTTTATCAACTTCAGTCAGCAGAATAATTGTTAAAGAGCTTGGAAAACTGAGATGTCCTGACAAAAAGAGAGAAATATACAAAATTTCATTATTTGCACTGTATTCAAACACTGTGAATAAAATTTACCATTAAAGGTTTTCTATTCAGTGAAAGTAAAATGCCTAAACTAAATTGGTATGTTATATTATCTTATTAGGTTCACATTCTGTTTTGTTTCTCTTTTTGCATGGAGATCAATATTTTATCTAACACTGTGAACATAATTTATGCAAACCAAAGATTTCCAAATTATTATGACATACTTGCAACTTTTAACATATCATGATCTGCTTAAAAAATAATCCTTTTATTATGCACTGCTTTAAGGAGTTATTGACAATGTAATTTTTCTGCAAACTTTGAAATAGGCATAACATTAGTCTCATACCAGGATCATATAATAAACTTTTATTATGAGATATCCTGTATCTGTCATGTAATCTCTAAAATGTTTATAGATGAGATTCAAATTTTATTGTTTGGGGTTTTTGTCCTCTAAAAACAATTTTAAAAAATCAAAGTACATTTGAAAGAGCTGTCTTTAAGTTGCAAATATTTCTGTCAACATGAATATTTTGCTTTTGGTGTTTTATGAAAATTAAGGACATTGGCCTTAAAAAAGACAAATGTTCAGGGTTTTTTTCTATCTTCTGTCTCACTCAGAACTTTTATTTCCTGCCATGATTTAACCCCAGCCATCAGCCAAGACCACACAAGCCTTTTCTCATTCCCCCACCAGCAGAATTGGGGGTAGAACTGGAAGGGTAAAAGTTAAAAACTTATGAGTTAAGATAAAGATGGTGTAATAGGGAAAAGCCATGCTCAGAAGCAAAGCAAAACAAGGAATTAATTCACTGCTTCCCATGGGCAGGTGGGTGTTCAGCCATCCCCATCATGTGCACCAGTGAATTGGGAAGACAAACTCCATCAATCCAAACATCCTGCTTTTCCCCTTGCTCGTTCTTCCCATACTTTCTATGCTGAGCATGATGCCATGTGCTCTAGAATATCCCTTTGGTCAGTTGGAGTCCCCTGTCCTGGCTGTGTCTCTTCCCAGCCTCCCAGGCACTCCCAGTGTCCTTGCCAGCATGGCTGTATGGAAAGCAGAAAAGGCCCTGGCTCTGTGCAATCCCTGCTCAGTAATAACAAAAACATCTCTGTATTATCAACACTGTGTTCATCACAAATCAAAACACAGCCCCACACCAGCCGCTGTGAAGAAAATTAACACTACCCCAGCCAAAACCAGCACATTTATTTATCTAACTGCCAATTTCAATCTAAATTAACAAATAATTTTGGTTGAACAAATCTGCTTGACAAATGAGCTATCCAAGAAATTAACAAGAATTGTCTACTTCTGTTATATATTCCACCTAGTGCATCATGTACCTTTCTTTCAGGACCTGCACATGTCAAAAGCATTTTTCTCATGAACAAATTGTTCAGAGCTCCCCATCTCTATAAAATGCATATTTCTCTCAATCACCTCTTCTGCCTCTCGTATATTGAGTGAGAAGCATACACACATGCACTCAGACACAAAGTGAGACCTTTCTTCCATCATCTGAAAACTTGTCACCAAACTGACTTTATCATGGTACTTGATAATAGCTTTCAAGCTATGATATATGACTCAATGTGTTGGAACTGAAGCAGGAACGCTGACAACCATCTATCTACCTTTGAATTCCAGAAGCTCTGTCAGAAAAGAAACTATTATAGAAGATAAACACATAAACTTAAATCTCTTTCATCATTCCTGTGCTGAAAGTTGAAACAAAAGGTCTTTTACCTCTAGACCAGGTATTTAGAAGTATTGCCTGCCTCTGCCCTCATTTGCCTCCATGCAAGACCACAGTTACTGAGCCAGCTGCAGCCTATTGAGAAAATTCTGAGCCAACACTGAAACAGCCCAAACAGCTCTGCAGCATCATGTGGAAAATAGAAGAACATGATTTCTATGTGTTCTTGTGCTTCTAATGTCCAGCTGCTGCCTAAGCCTCAAGGTTTCTACGTTGCATTTCTGTCTCTGACCAATCAATAAATGCTTTTGGTTAAGATGTTCAGATTACTATACTGTACAAGATTCTAGAGTAATAAACACAGAGATTTTCTCTTCTTCAGCTCCCAGGCTTAGCACAAGCCTGCTTCCCTTCCCCCATCCCATCCTCAAGGAATGTTTGAGTGCTTCAGAAGTGGAGATTGCTCCTTCTTATACTTTCCATCCTTTCTTAGCAGGAGAGCTGAAAACCTACAGCACCCTAAAAACCTATGATGTAAATTGTACATCATACACTATTCACCACCTGGCTACTTGCCAGGCAGTAACACCCATCCTTTCACGTCACTTTTCTTCTTTTACTGTTTTTAGGGCACAGGACTGTGGAGACCGAAGGCATTCCCAGTTAGGGAAAGCAGCCCCTGTTCTATCCCGTGTCAGCCCTGTGCCCTGTGCCCTGTGCCTGTCTGTCAGCCTTTCTGTCACTCCCACCCTATTCCTCTGTTGGCCCTCTGCCCAAACCCCTCCCTTGTGACACCCCCATGTCCCCTGGTAATTGGTCTCTGATGTCTCCCCACCCTGCTCATCCCATGTACTTAAGCCTGGACCCCCACAAGCCCCTTCCCCTTTGTTCTCTGAACTCTGGACGATGCACATGCGTGGCTGAAATAAAACATCTCTGTACAACCCTTGCAAAGGCACTTCCTACTCTTTTACTTGCTATCACCCCAAGAAACACCAGATGCAACACAGGACAGGATAATATCTTCATTCCAACCATCCAGGTTTCACATCCCTCCCCTTTATTACAGCTGCAGCTCTGCTTTGGCGTTAATCACATTAGGGTTAATTGTAATTGTGAATTAAAAATGCTTGAAAATAAATAATTAAAATATATCCAGGTAGAAGCAAAAACTGTGTTCATTTTTTTTCATGAAAGTAAGAATGCCATTGGGATAAGAAAGACAATTTTCTGGAGATTTCCTTGGAAAAGATTGCCAATGCTTCACATGAAAGTTGTGTATTTTAAAATTTAAGTGGAATTAAATACTCTTTTTTTAAAGTACTCTTAGGGAGTGGCACAAAGCTCCATAATAAATTATTTAGTTGAACTGAATTTCACTTAATCATTTCTTTTTGAACTTCTGCTGAAGGGAGTGGCTTTACTGTAGTCTATACATGAGTCTTCTCTGTACGTCTTCCTGTCTGAGGCACTTCTTCACCACCACTCTGAAGGACATAGCATGGTGATTGCACTGCAAAAAACTGTGGGAAAATAAAGATAAATAAAGAGAGGGAATTGCAAGGGTGGGGAGGGGGGTAAGTATTATAAGTGATAGGATTTCATGTCCCATTTAAAAGAGACTGTAAGACAGCAGGACTGAGAAGGAAAGTGTGTTCCAAAGTAGTTTTAGGACTTAGATCTCAAGCCCTTTAGTGTTTAACTACTTTTTCTTCTACTGACATTCCACCCAAATTTTAGTTACAATATTTGTGCATAATTTGCAAGTGTCTAGACATCTGTGCTCAGGAAAGAACGTGAGAACAGTCAGACCAAAGATCTTTCCATTCAGTGTCCTGTCTCCTGGACTTTGTCACATTTTGACACTCAATGCAAATTTCTTTTAGAGACTGTTTTCCCATTAATTACTCTTTATGAGCCTATGTAAATTCTTAGCATCCACAGCAGTATATAACCAGGACATCTGCAGCCTGTTAATGCATTGCCTGAAGATCTACTAATTTGTTGTTTTTGTTGTTGGCTGGTTAGTGTTTTTTTTTAAGTGGGATGAATCTTTCTTCCCTTTTGCCTCAACAAATGCCCACTCATTCCTGTATTAACAGTGATAGGGATCAAGAAGAACTTATTTTCCCTATCCTCTTCTTTTTCCTCATTCTCAAAATACACTTTAATATGTAAAAGCATCCACAGTAATGTGCATTTCTAAATGGTTGTTTGGAAACACAGCTGTGAATTTTATATATGAAATAAATGTATGTACAAATATGATTACAGCATTAGTGGCCATTTCTGAAAACCTGGCCCTCATAAGCAAACAGAAAGCAGATTGCAAACTGTTTTCTCATTAGTATATACTACCATTAAACCAGCTTAATACATCGGTGTTAATTTCAAATCACAAAGAAACAAGGACTCAGCATATGTTGTTGCAATACTGGCAATAAATATCAAGTCCCCAGAGCTGAATTTGTTGCATTTACATATATGTTTTAAAAACATACAGAACTTTATTTGTCTAATTTTGAAAGAAGTTAAGTCAGGCCATATGCAGTGCTGCAATTCCCTATATGACATCTTTGTATAAGTTGATTCAGTTTGATCAAAATTGATTTATTTTTTGTGGTTTTTCAGAAAATTAATTTCATAAAACTGATGCTCTCTGTTCAGTCCAGAAACACACTACTTATTGAGAGGAATTAGCTTCTTATTTCCCAAAGGAAAACACTTCCAGATAATGTGATCTCAAAGGTTTTTGAAGAAAATAGCAGCATGCAGGTCAAGCAGCACACCACTTGCTTTTCCCCAGAACTCCATGAGTTCAGGATATCAAGGGCTCACTGACAGAAATCATCAGTGAACAATGCAATACCATTTGAAAAATATCAAAGAAAATGTCTGGTCAAATGTGACAAAAATGAAAGATAAAAAGCGTGGTTTTTCTTATTTCATATCAAGAAGGATGTTTTGGGAATGAAACTGACTGTACAGGAACATGTTTTGTAATATGTCACATCAAAAACAGTAAAGTGTCATGAGGAACGAAGAACTGCCAGAAAGCAGGGAAGTCCTATGTGCCAGCTCCTGCTCCTAGAACTGACAGTCTTTTTCAAGTGATACCCCAGATTAAAGAGAATAGAATGAATCTTGGGAGCAGATGTTAGAACCTAAATCCCTTGCTGTCAGCTGAGCATCATGAGTTTTAGCTTATCCCATCAGGCTCTTTCTTCTATTAAGTCTCCTACACAATTTGAATTTTGCATTATTTCTGCTGGAGAAGTGAAGAGTACATTTTTCATCCATTTCAGTTCACACTTCTTCTTCCCCCAGCCTTTCTGCACAAGCTCACATTCAGACTCATTCCCATGGAGTCTGAATGGGTAGCCTGGTCATAAATGGGAGGTATGCTCTCGAGCCTTGTCCAATTGATCAGAACATTAAACCTCAGTATCCAGGTTTCTGAGAATTGGTTCTAACTGCATGGTTACAATAGTAAAGCATAAATAAACTAACTATCACCTCCTCATCTGGTTACATTTGTAAGAAAGTCAACCTTTTCTTTGTTTTATTCATGTTCTGAGCATGCTTCTAATATAAGAATTAAAGATTTTGCTCTGTTCTGTTGAGGAGTTTTAATCCAACTTCAGCAGCATGGCCATGTACAAACTGAGACTGTCTGGGCTTGCAAAGTTCAAAGAGATAGGTCTTGAAAATATTTGTGTTGAAAGCAACCAGGCAGCTTGAAGACGTTCAACGGATGGGTAAATGTGAAGTTTGTGTAAAATTAGGTTTCTGGGAGGGTTTCCTATGTCCTTTGGGCTCAGGGTCATAACACTTAATGAAGTTCTGCTTTTAGTTTTCAAGACTAAAAGGGGAACAAGTAAAGATGACAGATTCATGTTACTCTTCTGCACAAGGCAGAATCAGGGTTTAGAGGAAATCATCTTCTTCTGTGCAATGATACTGATGCAGTGGTGTATGTGAACTTACCTGCCTGAAACCTTAGAGAGAAAAAAAATTACACTTTGAATCCATAGTAATGACACACATATAATTAAATTACTCCTGTAATTTGTTAAAAAACAGTGATGCCATTTCTATTAGTATGCATGACAAATTACTTTTCAGCATTTTTTTATCCCCAATATCTTCATATAGCCTGTGCATATGAGTTCAGAGCCAATCTCATGAGTCTTCCTAATACAGAGTAAAAAACTCTGCAAAACCTCATCTGGACAAAGAAACAAAATGCAGGCCTCTTTTCCTAGCTTTTGGAGAACTTTTTGCATGATGCTCCACTTCTCTTACCTTACTTCAATTACATGAAAAATTAAGGCACAAGGACAAGGCTGGGCCCTTTGCAAGTTAGAGCAAAGGGTTTGTCACACTCAGAGCTGTCCAAAGGGAGGTGCCAAATGGTAGCAAGTTTGCCAAGTCCATTCTTGTTCTAGTGGAGAGTGGAGGGGAATGGCTGCAGGTGTGCAGGGCTGAAGCAGCAGGAGGCAGCTGCAGTGAAACTGTGCCCAAGAAGGAGCCACTGAAATGCTTTGGTCTGACAAAGCCACTGCACAAGAGCTATGAGCAACATATTGATTATATTATTATATTATTCAGATATTATTTAGAATGCTCAAATCACAACCACAAACCTCTGCTTTTCAGTGCATTCTGATGCTGTTATATTCTCCCCCCTCCTCTAAGGTACATTTCAATGTGAAGCTTTGAATGTTAATATGGTTGTGTCCTAAGGGTGTCTGTGTTTGCAGCATTTCTATTATGGTCAATTTTAGTGACTCAAAAGATGGCCTTAGCTTCCTGGCTATTAAAATTGTTATTAATTATGAAATATGTTGTTGACCTGTGATTGATAAACAATAAAACTGAACTCCAGGGAATAGTTAATAAAAATCTATTGAGATAAAATTGAATTTTTCATCTCCCCAATGCCTTTTAACTGTCTATCTACTGAATGAATAGATATAAATGTATTTTAATTTAGCTAGCCTTTAAAAATCATGCTCAAAACCATTGCCAGATAGGAGAGAAAATGCTAGTATGTTGTAGCAACTTTTGCAAAACTGTCTTACCAAATCTAATAATGCATGTCTGGGCTGATATTGAAGATTGAGAGCTACAATACCTTTACTGTCTGTTTTTTAAGTAATTAGGCATGAATTCATCCAAGAAAACCTACGTATGTGTTCTTTCCAACACATATTTCCACAGACGCTGTAGAAAGCCAGTGATGTTAAGTCTCACAAGTCCAAACAGTTTTATCATCCAAAAATTAATTGAGCCATAAACAAAAAGGGGAAAAAAAAATCGCAGAGCACTTTTAGTAAGCAGAGAATTGAACATGGTAATTTGGTTCTCCAAAACAACATTCTACTTTTTAGGCTTTGTGTGTGATTATCACATTTGCAATAAAGGGACTATTAAAAGATACTGGGTTGCATTTTAAAATGCCCTGGTAAATGCTCACAAGATCCCCTTTGGACAGAGAGTCAGTGACCATATTCATATTCTAAGTCCCTTCAGAGCTGGAATTTTGTTGTTGTTTTGTTTTGTTGGGGTTTTTTTGTTGTTATTGTTGTTGTTGCTTTTGTTTACTTGTTTGTTTGTTTGTTGTTTGGTTTGGGGTTTTTACTTTTTTTTTTGTTTGTTTGGTTGGTTGGTTTTGTTGTTGTTGTTGTTGTTATTTTGTTTATTAATTTTTTTCTTAGCATCTAGGTAATGTTGCCCAGAAGATACTGTTTTTAAAAGTGTGCTACAGAGGCATTATTGAAAGAGATACCTTTCTAGAATGCCTACATGATATCCTGTTTCATCAACAGAAAGGTTTGTAGCAGAATACCTGTGGATTCGAGACTGGATGGAATGAAATAGATGTACACATCTTTCTTCATTGTGGAAACTAGACTATATAACTGAATTTTGTAGATCTCCAAAATATAGAATTGAGGTGGGTCACAGTTACATTTAGCTGATATTTTATAAGGGCCATTACAAAGCTGGTTATAAATCCCAGTGTGGATACACTGTTCAAGATCAGCAGGCCAGGGCTGTGAACTCTGAAATCATTGACAACATGAGTGTTCCTCAGGCAGTGAGAAACAGAACTATAAAGTTGTAGATGGTTGTGAGGGGTTTGTTTCTCTATTAATAGCATTTTTGCTAATCTAACCTTAGAGAGGTGCATCAGAGTCCTGCTTCACCCATAGGGGTGATTAGAGAATTATTATAATAGAAAATAGTAAAAAGAAGGAACGGCTAAAAAGAAACAGGAATACTCATCAGAGTGACAAAGTCGGAAAGTATTTTTCTAAACAACTTCTGCTGCTGTACTTAAATAAAGATTGCTGACCTGTCAAAGTTCAGCTGGAAGCAGCAATCTTCAGAATCAGCCAGAACATTAGGAAAAAGGCACGATAAAGTACAAAACACCCAAAACCCAAAACCCAAAAAAAAAAAAAAAAAAAAAAAAAAAAAAAAATTGAAAGAGATAAGTTCTAGCCAATATGCTCCAAATGTAAGAAATAAAATAGTCTTAATTACCTGAAAACTCTAAATATGATATTTTGCAACCATTTTCAGATGTTTTTGTAACAAAGAAAAAACACCAAATTGGTAAGACTTTATTGAATTTAATGTTTTTCATAGGGCAGGAAAACAGAACAGGAAAGAAAAGCACAGTGTCCAAGCAGCTGTGTCTGTTTACCAGAAACAGCTTTCACTGAAAAACAGCAAGATTTCCCATTCATATGTTTACAGAGCAGCTATTCCAGACCCTGATCACCTTTTTTTAAATGCAAAAGATCTGAAATACTTTTTAATTTTAGGTTTATCCGCTTTTTTGACTTTCAGAAATTGCTAAGGTAGCCCAAAATATCCTTTCTTTGGACAATTCCAGATACGGATATGATAAAGAAAAAAAATATCTGTTACCAGATACTCTCTGGGTCCAAATATGAGCCATTGAGATATATCATTTGCTAAATTCTACTTGGAATAAAGAGTTGTTTTCCACTTGTTTTACCTCTGGGTAGCTGCTGAGATCAATGCACTTGATTACAGTTTGTACATTCATATCACGGAACCCATTTTACGTTGTTAATAAGAACAGCCTGACATTAGCTCAAAGAGAAAAGCAATCACTTAAGCTCTTCCCATTTACTTAGTTTTTAAGTGCCAAATGTTATCTCCTGCATAGATATTCATAGGGAATGAGCCAAAAGGGACATGAAATTCTGTGAGCTTCTGTTTGCAAAGTTTTCTTCAATCTTTTTCTCTGAAAGGTGAAGTCTTGTGGGCTGTGAATTGGCCAGGTGACTGCCTGCTGCTTTTCTTTTTTTGCAATTTTTCTGTCCTCTTGTGAGCCATCCCTGTACATCTTTGAAAGGGGTACAGAAAAACTTCAGCTAAGCCCCACCAAGCAGCTGTGACTCGGTGTGTGCCTGTATAGATGTAGTTTTATATGAAATACACTTGTGTGGAATTATACATAGTTATCACATAACCAAGATGCTGATAAAGATTAAAGTATGTCAAACCAGGCAGACAAGATGTTATTTAGCAAGTTTCACAGGGATACACACTGACACAAAGGGACTGGCACTATTTTTGTCCTGGTCACTGAAACATGGGCCAGAGGACAGTGAAGTGCACCAAATGCTCCCTCCTCTGTGTCCATGCATCCACATGACTGACCCTAGGGTGGCTGTAACACAGGAACCCACACACCCCACAGGCCCTCCCTGCCCTTTGATGTCAGCCCCTCTGGGAAGGACCTTGGACAGATTTATCTGCCCTGTGTCATCCATGTCACATTGTCAAAAAGTGTTAGGGGATACATGGCAAAGCATTCACACAGGCAGCAAAGGACATTCCTCGCTGCCCAAAAAAATAAAGGGAAAAATGTGTGTGGACCTTCAAAAGAAGTATCAGCTGCTACCCCTGTAGAAAAATCAGCTTAGCTATAGAAACAAGTTTCAGTGGGACTTGCTCCAATGCACTGACTGTGATAAATATTTTGAAAGAATTGAAGAAAATCTTTAGTCTGAGACTGAGGATTGGCTAAGGGAAATGTGCTTACTTCTTGTTTTCTACATTTGCTCTTTAGATATGCTGCACTGGGGGCAACATAATAAATAAAATTTTGATCTGGAAAACCTTTGAATGTGTAACAATAAGGTAATACAATACAGTGCTAGGATACTTAATCCGACCTTTAGTGAGGTAGATGTTAAGAAAGGCTACCCACAGAGGGGAAGAACTTGGTAAAACTAAACATGAAATGCTGTTTTTTGCTCTACATTGTTAGGATTGATTCTTACCCAAGTTAGCAATATCCTCTCTATTGAAGTCTGATTGCAGGCCCACATAAGCCATGGTAGCTGGTTTTGTTGTGCAAGGATCCCTCAAGCTGCTGCTGCCAAACACCAGGAAACTACAACTTTATTATATGGGGAAGCTGAGGTTTAGAGATGAGACTGAAGGTATGGAAGACCATCTGCTTCTGCCAAGAAAGGAGCAGAGAAAGCATATCTCCATCTATATGTAGTGTATATATATTGAAGAGATATCAACTCTCCCACAAGAATAACAGTGAGATTATGTATTTTAATGAAACACATTTATAATTTGGACATGCAGGGAAAACATTTATACTTTAACATTCAGTTTTGCATTACTTAAATTTTTTTTCACCATTTAAATATGGGGTAGGAGAGTTGTATTAGTCCTAAGAGAACATATGTGAAGTTTAATTTGAGAACTATCATGATAAAATAGGGAACTAGATAATATTTTTTGTCATTTGTGTAAATTATCTTCAATGAAAATGCAGGTCCTTGCCTAATGCAGTTTATTACATTTATGCATCTCACTTTTAACATGAATGCAGTCTTCTTGTGTTGGTGGTACTGATTTTTTAGTGTTTTGGGTTTTTTTACTCCCTCCTTCCCATCTGTACTAAATCACTTCCCAGGACAATTCTGCCAGGAAGGCTGGAGAGCAGCTGTCTCCACAGTGCTAGCCAGGGGTTTGCCAACAGGGCATGTTTCTGCAGGTTTCACTGGTCTTCCTCCCCCTCGGTTTTAGGTGTGATCTCATCTTTTTTAAAATGCTAGGTACAATTTAAACCCTGACTAGGGGATTTCAGCTTTCCCCTGAGCAGCTAAACAGTGTTTGCATTTTTTACACTGATAATTTTTATGAAGGTATTATATGGAAGCTCACTTTCAAGCAACTAAAATGACAATATAAATTCAATGATGCAGCAGTCATTTATTACTTTATGATAATGGCAGAATATACAAATGATAAGAGAGAAAGGCTCAGGGAGAAACCTGAAGGGGGGTTATCATTTATTTATGTACTTATGTAATAAGAGGGGGTAAGTTACGAAGGAGGAATACAAAGGCATTTCATCTAGCATGTTGATTAAGTACTTCCCCCTCCCTGATCAATGACCTCTCTTATGTTTAGAAGAGGCTAAATACTCCACAGAGAAGTGTATGTGTGTCTTCTTTATTAAACCTTGTCAGAAAAACAAGTAGGCTTAGCTACACTGTAACAATTAACTCAATGAATAAGGTATAATCATTAATTCTTTGGCTAATATTTATATTACCATAAATGACGCTAAATTTGAAAGGGATATCTCTCATAGACTACTGCAGCTGTAAAGAAATATATCAGTAAAAAAGAGGGACTGAGGAGTACAAGGATTTGCAGGATCATGACCCAGGTGCAAACTGATGCATGATGAAAGGAGATTTAAAATGTTAACAATATAAAATGTTGAGGCACTAATCTGTTGACAGGCATTGTAAGAGACTTTTAAGGCATTAATTTTGTTTACTCTTTGTCCAGTTCTAAACTATACATTAAAAACTAGGTAGAAACATATATCATATTCACCCTTCAACCGGTACAAGTCTAATCTCTAAATTCTTCCTGTTTATGATAGACTGACAATAATTTAATCACTGTGAGCTTCACATTGCTCTTGTTTCTTTTCATCACAGTAAAAGAAAACTCTGTTTAAGGTAATGTAAAACATAAATGCTATGTATAGCATCATATTTGTCTTTGTAGGATGCTAGTTGCACACCTTGCAGCTGTGCAGTTTATGGTGATGATAGCTTGTAGTGTACAAGACGTGTCGTGCATAAAGCCTCGTGAATATACATACATTTCACCTATACATGTAGCCCTTTGAAACATTAAATATCCAGGAAAGTGACAGGTGATGTCTTAGATAACACAGGCTGAAAAAGATGCCCTACTTAACTGAATATATGACTGTTATATATAGTTAGGCAAGAAGTTAGCTGAGGAAAGCAGAGATTATAGCACATCCCCATGACAAATCCAGCCTCACAGTGTTTCAAAACCCAAGCAACACCCACCTATCTGCCTGCTGCCATTTTAGTTGATAAGCAGAGTTGACACTAAGACAGATATATCAAGAGAAAAAAATATTAGTCTTTTTGAATTGTAACAAATTCTACCGTGTGTTACAGTGGCCTTGTACACTGTGCAGTAAAGGAGTGATAAATAACTCAAACTGATCCCAGTCCTGTTAAGTGCAAGCAATAACTTGCAAATGCCAAATTGTCATCCCAGCCTGCTATTTCTACATGCTAGTTTTCAAACTGACTTTGGGAATACAGAATTTGTGTGAATAAACTGCTGATGTTCCTTCCTTAATTTTCTGTGCAAACACAGGGAGGATGCCAGATCTTTGAACTTGGTGGGACTGCTGGTGCTGCAGCAACTTGACAGAGGTGCTGATATGGTAGGATTTTGGACTGTGCCAGTGACCATTTGGATTATATTGGGTGGAGGTGTCCAGGTGTTGGGTAGAGAGGGCTAGAGGGAGGGCTTCTGGGCAGGAGGTTGGGATTGTCCTGTGATAAAAACAGCAGGTTCCAGCCACTGCAAGAGAGCCACCACAGGACACAGCTGAGTTCCAAACATGGTGGCAATATCTGGGGAATCATATTTAAGAAAGGGCAAAATTCTGAGCAGGTGTTGTGGGAGAGGAGTAAGAAAAATGTAATAGAAACAGCCCTGCAGACTTCAAATGAGAGGGCGAGGAGGTGCTACAAGTGCAGGAGGAGAGATTCCCCTGCAGTCTGTGCTGAAGACCATGGATACACAGGCTGTCCCCTTGCAGCTCATTGAGGCCCCCACAGGACTATATGACCACAGTTCAGCCCATAGAGGACTCTGTGACACAACAGGTGGGTATATGCTGAAGGAAGATACAGGCTGTAGAGACCCCACACTGGAGCAGGCTCCTGGCAGGAGCTGGAGCCCATGGAGAGAATCCCATATGGGAGAAACTTTCCTGATGATCTGCAGCCAGTGAAAGACCCACGCTAGAACAGTATGGTCCTGAAAGACTGTAACCTATGGAGAGAACCCACACTGGAAAAGTTCCCAAAGACTGCAATCAGGGAGAAGGATCCATTTTTGAACAGTTCATGAAGGAATATATCCAGTGGGAGGACCTTCAGCAGCACAGTCTGTCCCTGACAGACTGTACCCAGTGGAAAGGACCCACGCTGAAGCAGTAGGTGGAGGACTGCAGCCCCTGGGAAGGACCCATGTTGAAGCAAGTTGAAAGTGACAGGAGGAATAGGGAACTACTATGGTGTGACCACATATCCCCATTCCCCGGCTCTGCTCAGATGGGAGGAGGTAGAGAAATTGGGAAGGAAAGAGTAACACAGAGTATGGGAAGCAGGGAGGATAGAGAGAAGGTCAGCTTTTAGTTTTGACTCTGTTGTTTGGTATTCTACTCTACTTTTAATTGGCAATAATTTAAATTAATCTCCCTCAATCTGAGACCGTGATAACTGCCAAGTAATATCCTAGTCTTTATCTTGACTAACAAGCTTTTTATCCTATTCCTCTCTTTGTGCTATTGAGGAGGTGTAGTGAAGGAGGTGAAGTGAAAGAGAAGCTTGGTGGGCATTCAGCAGGCAGCCAAATTCAATACACTGGAGGGATATTACTCCAGTATTTGTATTAACTGCATTGTCTACTTATCAATTTCCTTGTGGAAGATGAAATTGTTGTTACTAATACTGTCATGGCTTCTACTATCTCGTAAGTCCCAAAGATTTGCAGCCTGCTTCTGAAATACGAAGACAGGGTATTTCAAAACAGAGGCAGATGTTAGAAAATTAGCTGTAAGTATCTGGGACTTCTTTTATGTCTCCAAAATAAATCTACCACGTTGCAAAAGAGAGGAAATATTCTTGCTAGAAACAACAGAATAGCTCAGCTGTAAAGTTGCAAGGAGGAGCATACCTAACACTATATACACCTTGGCTGCATTTTCTTGTCTATAAAGATTGTTTCCGCTCCCTTTGAGGTAAAAAGATTTGTTTACTCTTTCTTATGGCACAGGAAGAGATTAAGAGACTATATGTTTTATATACTTTTCATTAGTCTTCTTAGGGGATCCTATTTCCCATTCAGAGAAGATATTTCTGACTTCAAATATATTATAGACCTCAAGGGTACTTTCAATTTTCTGGCTCCAGATACAAACGCTGGCTCCACCCCAAATCTATACCAATAAATGTCAACAATAGCAGCAGCATTTCCTCCTCTCATCCCATTCTCATTTGCACAGAAGCAAAGCACAAGCCCAGAGGGAAGATTTTGTCAGGAACATGTGCTCTATCTCAGCCCTTAAGTGTCCTGAAACATGAAGTTCCTTGAACATAACTGTAGCAAGAAAATGTAGACAGTCCTAGGGACTTTGAGACCAGTAAAATATTTAGAAAAAAAATTAAGTTTCTGGTCCCACCAGTGGAATCATGCTCTGTGTTATGTACACTGAGACTCTTTGTACTGGGTATGAGCAAATCAGTTGCTCTACATAGGATGAAAATGGTACAGGGCTCAAAAGTGGTACAAATGAACTTACATGCTAGGAAGATGCTGGCAGGAGCAAGATGTCACACTGGACAACAGCAGGGTTCTAGGGGATTTGAAGAGCCACCTCCACCCATTTGGTATCCACAACTTCAGACTTCCTAGTGAAAGTGGGTGATTGTCTTATTATTTTTTCAGTGAATAGAGATAATTTCTATCTTCAGAATTATAGGAGAAAGGAGTGGATGTTGTGCTCCTCCCATATTACAGCTTAACAATTTAGATATTTACCGAGGAAACGAGAGCAGAAATATGTGATGTCTAAGTACAGACACAGCTGCATGTGTTATGTGCAGTTTACTGACAGCTCAACACTGATGAGAGCAGCTGGTGAGCCCAAACCCTCATCTCCAGGAGGACAGAGGTTTTCTGCAGCCTCTCAACTCCCTATTCTGAGGTTTCCCAAAAATGGGATGGCACACTCAACCAACTCCATCCTGCAGTGAAAGCACACTGAGTATCCATTGCCATCTAGTGCCACTGTCCATCTTTCCAAAATTAGGGGAAAATTGTGATGTGCCTGACAGCCAGATGAAGGTGATACGCATTTAACTGGTGGGTTCAGGAAGATGGGCCATTGTGATCTGTGATGGCACACGCAGGACACTCCTAGGAAAGCTCAAGAGGGAAAGAAGAAGGGCTTATTTTTATGCTGAGAAAGTGCCTGGCGATCTTTTACTACTGTGCAAAAGGACTGTGACTTTACTGACTGAATTTTCAAGTTACACTTTAAAGCATCAACAGTTTTTTGTGACAGTCTCAGAGACTACGTGTAAGACTGAGATGCTTTGTGAGCTGAGAGGAAAGTTTACTTTAAGAACCCTCACAGACATTAGACAGAGCTGTCTAGGCAATTCAAGATTGCAGGCCTAAGGGGAGCCAAAATGCCTGGGAAGAAATCAAAAGTACAAGTGGCCATCCCATCAAGGGATACACTGCTTTTTTATGAGTCACTGCTTCAGCTATCCACAAACTAGATGGCATGACTCAAGTTTCCAGTCCCACAAAATGAATGAACATTATATGAAATGAATTATTTGCGGCATTTTTCTATATATGTCTTTAGCTCCTAAAAATATATAGAAGCCTTTTTGCACAATTTCTTATAGCATCGTCAGAAACAGGTTTCAGTTATGAATTTATTCCTTATCAGCATTTTCCTCAGATATAATTACAGGAATTGTTGCATTCATTTCTATTAAAGTAAGTGATTTTTAATGTCTACCTCTATAAATAGCAATTTATTAAGTTTTAAGACTGTTGTTTCTGCAAGATCATAAGAAGCTACATAAAAATATATGTTTATGCCCATTCATTCTATCCTCATATATCTGCAGAGATGCAGGAAACTCTCACTTTGAAGAAACTAATCTCGCAACAGCGGCTGCATGAGGAAATGTTAATTTGGCTGTGTAATCAAATTGCAATGCATTCAGTTAGCAGATGTGAGCAAATAAAGAGAAAACCAAATTTAGATTTTCTGCCAATTGCTCTCTTATATGTGTGTTTGTTTTTACGGACTCCCTATGATTTTTTCTAATTTGCTTGGTGGTGGTAACAGCTCCAGGTGGTTTTGCACAGCTTCCGGCTGCAGCACTGCGGTTTGCCAACAGATGGCATGATGCATTTCCATTATCCCATGTCTCTCCAACACTATGACTGTCTGTCTGCTCATCTCTGAAATAAACCCAAAACACCACCCTAGGCCTCAGCTCTGCAGAGATTTAAACATGTGTTTGAATTTGCATACAAGTATCACTAAATCTCATCTTTCCTGCTGTGTTTAAGAGTTTATTTTTTTTTCTTGTGGTAAGGAAGCACCTGCCTGTAGCTACATAATTTCAAATTATTTACGTATATCATCAGAGTATATCATCAAGAATATTCTCTACCTATTATTATTGAACATATTCAATACTGTGTTACCCAAAAAGCAAGCCAAATATATTAATTCTCATGTGAATACGGTCCCGGACAAATAAGTCAAAGTATTATCTAGCTCTGCACTGCAAATATTCAGTGCAATATGTTTCTTGTATTTCTTTCTTTACTTCTAGCCTGCACAGCTGAACTATTGCATGAGAAAGATGTTACATGAACTTATAGTGTGAAATAGGATGCAGAATTTTGCGAAATGCTGAAAATACTGTGAATACTGGTCCTGGACATGAACAACTTCTTGGCTGTATAGTTTAAGCATAGACTCTAACCATGAAAGTACAACAGATCCTTCTGTGCTTTGAAATTAGCAATTTAAGACATGAAATGAATTATTCTTGAGCAAAGACTTTTTCAGGACTTTTTTTCTGATGGCACAGTAGAAGCTACTACATTACCTACATGCCCAGAGGTGCAGTAGGAGAAATGGAACCACGTTCAGAGCTAATTTTGTATTTCAGTAAGGTTTGGAGGTTAATCTTCAGTTTCAGTGTGTAGGTGGTAGAATATGTGTGAAATAGGGTACGTGCAAGGAAATGTTTTACTGAACTGCAGAAATATCTGTAACATGCTAAATAGGACTAGCCCAGATCATATGCTGGAGGGGTAGTGAATACATAGGCCAATGTTACTTAATTTTTGCTTAAGGAAAAAAAAAATCTCATGAACTTTTCCAGTTTCTTCTATTCTTCTTACTATTCATTTCAGCAGGAATGCTGATACATGAAGCTGAGAACAAAGATATCTGTCTGTTAGGACAAAGATATCTGCCTGGAAAGCGAATTTGCTGTTGACATATAATTGTTGCTCCTGTTGACTTTATGTCTTACCATAATCAAAGACATATCATGTGTTTTGCCGGTTTGCTACTTTGTTTGATGACTTCAACGTGTCAGGGTTAAGACCATTTAAAGTATTCCAGTTTGGTTTTGAAATGTCCTGTTTCTAATCCCTTGCAGAAATGTAAGTGCTACATCAATAGAAATACCTTTACCAACAAAATCCATATTGTCATAAAAAATATTAAGTTAGGTTGACAGTATTTGTTTTGTGTAAACCCACACAGACTGTTAGTAATTATATTGTCTTTTTTCACTTTCTCAAGTCCATTTCAGACATAGCATTATTCTCTTTAGGATCAATACTGGGGTTGGCTTAGGTCATCAAGCAGAAAAGTACAAAGGAAAACAGGTCAAGGTCTAATCATTCTTCACACCCTCTTCTCCACCAATTACTTAAAGTGGAAAATATCTAGAGATCTTGAATTACTTTCCATGTAAGTTTGATTTGAAGCCTGCTCTTTGGAGAATGAATGAATTTTTTTGTGGTATTTTCATGTTCACTGCTCAGACTTCAGTCCCTTCACTTGTAAGTGTGGTGCTCTCAGAGGAAGAACACATTAATCCCCAGAGAGGCAAGAAGTTAGGGGCATTTCCATTGTTTGGAGTACAGTAATAATGACCCTTCAGAGCTGGAAAAGGCTTTGTTCCTGAGAGACGATATTCACTGGAAAAGAGAGTGGAATATCCTTCACCAGATATTAACATTTAACAATGATTTCTTTCTTACTTTTCTGCAGACATAAAAGAAATTATGCTTGTTTGAGGAAAGGGCAAGGAAAGAAATAGTACAGAGAGACATTAACAAATGCTTTAAAGATTTCAGGAAGAAAGATGGTCACTTTTCTGATCTAACTGACAAAGACTTTTTTGAGATGACATTCTGATTCAATA
Source organism: Muscicapa striata striata (assembly GCA_030060385.1). NCBI lineage: Eukaryota > Metazoa > Chordata > Aves > Passeriformes > Muscicapidae > Muscicapa > Muscicapa striata. The sequence continues at coordinate 3,774,429 of JAREIS010000075.1, read as the reverse complement.
GATTTGCATCTTTATCTACAATTGTGCTTAAGGACCAGTTTATTTTAGAAAAGCTACCTTGTCTAGATGTGACTTACAGTTTGTTGCTACTATGTTCCTTTACAACAGGAGCTCTTTATTCAGCATAGATTCAGTTTAGTGAAATAGGTCATGTATTAAGCAAACTTACCCTCAGCGTTGGAGTCCAAGAAGCCAGAGGGACTGAGCAACACATGGAGACTAAACACAGAAAAATCCTTAAATATTTACACAAAAAGGATAGGTAAAACAAATAAAAAACTAAACAAATAAATACATAAATAAAAAAACAGAACCATTTGGACAAATTTATGATTAAGCTTCAAGTAGTGTGGAAGAGCAGAAGAAGCAGTGAGGTTTGGATACTATAGAAGGTTTGGTTTCTTAGTAAAGTTTGGATACCATCTATGCTCATGTTTTCCAAACTCGGAATAATGTGCCAAACAGCACATGAGCAGAAGGCAGGAGACTACAGGGTTCTAAACAGACATGAGCTGGTAAGTCTTCCCTTGGCTTGGCAAAGCAGTCAAGCTTTGTGTGAATATACTAAATTGGATGTCTTCACATCTTGGATCAGAAGATTTCTGACTTTTTTTAGACAGGACAGTTAGGATCAGCAGGAAAAGACATCAGCTGAAACATGTTACTTTGAGAAGGATCTCTGGATTCTAGTAAAGACAACAAATAGTCAGATGGTATGGATTGTTTTTTGGACTGCAAGATTGCTGTATCACTTGATGCAGTATCTACTCCAGATAAGGACTGAGTAAGATTTTGTTGCTGCCTGAGATGGTTATGGTGCGGCGACGAAGGGATACAGCAACATGGCAACTCTTACTTGATGCAAGAAAGAGTGCAGTTTATTGAAGAAAGCTGTGGCTTTTTATAATACAGTTTGTGCAAAACAAAATACAGATAGTTCATTGGAGAGACAGAGAGACACCTCTCCTCTCTGGTTCTCCCATAGGTCCAGCAGGTGTGTTATCTATGTTATGATTCTTTCTCTTATGTTTACAGTACAGACAGAGGCCCTAGCATGGGAAAGGTTTCAGCTAGGTCTGAGAAAGTTTCACAGCCTGAGAAAGGAACTCAGACCCTGTGAGAAAAGGCCTAGGCCTGCAATTTTCAGCCTGTGGCTTCACTGAAGCCCACAAGATTTAGGGTGTTTGTGGAAAAGGGCTGTCTATTGTAAAAGTCTCTCTCCTCTATGTTAAGCAAGATGAGACCTGTCAAATTTCAAGTAAATTTACAAAGCCCTTTACAGATTTCATGGATGAGATGAGGGCTGAAGTAATGTCATTTAAAAGATATTACTATTGCTATATATTCTGATCTACCATAAAAACTGGTAGCTTTTATAATTAAGGTATGCATTTTTATAACAGTTTTTATTAGCACTTTATGATTATATATATTGTACATTGCTTACTTTTTTATTTTAAGTAAACTGAATATTAAAAATATTCAGATAATAAAACTTCTTGTTAAAGCTTCTTGAACTACTTTTTTTCATGCCTGATTTTCTTGACTGTGAGCCTCCACAGATTCAGTCACCATGTTCATGCCTCCTCCTAGATGGTGTTCACCACTCTGTGCAAGACAGCAGGCTGCCTCATTTCTCCAACAAAGGAGTTCCTGTCAATACACAGTACACTTGTACTGCTGCACAGTACAAGTCAACATTCATTTTTGTTTATTCCTAATCTCTTTCTCCCTGATGCTTTGGAGTACTTATAAATCTCTACATCCACCAAAGCTTTAAAGCTGAGCTACTGACACATTTGTAGACAAATGGCTCAGAGGAAGCTCATATGCATTTATTTTCTGAAGCACCTCCAGGTGATTACGCTTTAGGCCAAATTCTGCTCCTGTGAGCAGAAGTCAAGAAGAAGTATTTTGCCCACAGGAACTGTGGTAATCTCTCCTTTCTTGCTCTGTCAGAAAGTCCTGAGGTACCAAGGCCACAGCTGCTGTCATAATGCTAAGCTTGAGGCAGTGTAGTTACATAAATTACAGCTTCTTATCCCTTATGTGAATCTAAAGCACTAAATGCATTTTTCAAAAAAAGCTACTGTATTAATCTTTTTCAGAGTTTTGTGTATTTGGATGAATCAGTCACTGTACACATAGTTGTCCTGGAAACCTGCTTCTTCCCAAATCTCTGTGACCCCGTGGTCCTACTGTGTCATGTAACGTTTTGTGTCCTGAGTGGGTGTGATTCAACCTCTCACAAAATGAACAGCTAATTTAAATTAGGGTGTGGCCCTGAATTTCAGAAATGCTACTGATCTCACTGGAAGACATAACCATCATCTAGGTATAAAAACCATGTGTTAAACATGCATTTACCTCCAGGCTTCAACAGAAAATAAAAATAAGTGTTGTGTAGATATAGATGCCTCAAATTTTCTTCACCTTATGTGAACTCTATGCATTACAGTCAAGACTCTTTTTGACCACTTTTCTCATAGCTTTCAGGACTCACTTTTCTGGAGTTGTTTCTGTCCAGAAGGACCAATATACAACACTCCCACTTCAGATTCCCTACCATGCTCTCATGCTTCCTTGAGATAAATTCTAAGATGTTTCAAGATCATCTAGACAAATACTTGACTATAAAGACATACTGACTTGTATTGAGCTATTTTATTAATGAATTGATGTTAGTCTATTGCAAATATGAGACTTCATTAAGCACAATACAGAAGATGGTCATCATCACCAGTGCTTAAATAAAACTACTATTTGGCTTTAAATCACTGTCTTCCCAAACCTTGTGCCAGGGGCCTGAGCACATTCTCCACCAGTGGAGTTCAATTGGCTGCCAAGACCTGGCTTGCTGGGGGATGACAAGGGAGCCACACAGTGAGCATTGCAGCCATGTCCATGCTTGGCAGTCAATCCAGAGCCCCAGCCCACAGGTTTGAGTTCACCTCACCAGACTGCCCTGGGTGAGCCCTTACATCTGAGTTGCAGACATACTTAAAGAAGAAGATGGATGTTTTTACATAAGGAGCATTTCTCAGATTTTCTTGGGGATATGACGGTTAAGTATTCAGCAACTTTTTAATAGAGATATATTGAAAGATTCTTGATGTCTACTTTGATAACCAGTCTCAGGAGGAAGATGATTGAATTGTTGTTGTATATATCCAGGGGTTTTGTTCATCTGAGGCTACAACTCAGTGGAGTTCTGATGGACATTTTCCTATACAAAGCTTTTACCTGCCACTTTACCATCAGCCCTTCTGCTGAGCTCATATGCACAGGGATATTTAAGAAAGTTTGTTGTCAGTGACATATTCACGATATTGTAGTTGGTGTTGATCTCACAAATAATTCTGTTGTGCTTGCAGGGAGCGGATAATGGAATGGGCAAAAAACATATTCTCATGGAGACGGAAAGCTCAGCATAAAAATGCAGTTAGGGAGCAGAGAAAACAGCAGAGTGGCTCTCAGTGCAGAGATCACAAAGGAACTAATTTTCCAGAATGCCATTCCAAACCCATGACCACAGCATTAGTAATGCTGCAAAAGTATGGACTGCACCTGAGCCCGATGCTCATTAACCTTTTGGGTTAATATGCAGCTCACAAACATAAAGGGCTTGTGTATGTGCTCTAGGCAACTGGAAGGGTAAAAACAAGCCTGATGGAAAGAAAGGAGGCGGAATAACTCAAGGAAAGACAGAGTCCTTTTGGTTCTGGAAATGAACAGAGCACTGTTTTTCTCCCATGCAGAATGGTAAAAAAATGAATGAAGAAAAGCATTCTAAGAGAGAAATGAATTCACATGGCTATGACTTCTACTCTAACATACATTTAGATTTTCTATTAGCCAGACAATTCTCTGATTAGGAAACAGCTAAATAGTAGAAATAATTGATCTCAGATTTGTCCAGATTCCAGGCCTGAATCCGTCTTTATTTTTTCATCAATGGCCAAGGTAAAGTGACCAGATGTCTCAATAAGATTGTACAAGTACCAGTTTTTAATGGACTGGCACAATGTTCAGTGATTTTATATATTTTTTTATTAAGATGCAGAGACATCCTATTGTTATTCTGCCAGTGATCCACCCTTGGTACAAAAATGGCTGTTTCACAGACTCTGCTCCTCCTCCTCTGTATGTTATATCTACAGTAGATGATCAAATTCTCATTAACACAGAGGAAAGTACAGCCTGGCACCTGCAAAGTGTTTTCAAATATCACTGCTTAATGTCTCTTGGCAGTGCTGGTTTGTAACAAGAAGCCAAATAGTGGTGCAGCCAAGGATGCATTTCATGAGATCTCTATCTCCAGGCAATTTAACTTGGACTCAATAGATTTGGAATGTAGCTTCACTTTTCTCTGCTGTCCTGTACTTGCTCCCATTTCACCCATTTCACTATCCCTTTTTTTCCTGTTCATCATGGACTCCCCTCACTGTTGCCTCTCAAGCCCTCACTTTTGTCTTCCAGAAGTCCTTTACACAGCTAATCTCACTAATTGAAAAAATTAGGTGACTGTTTCTGTTGTTACATTTAAAGGAGATACACTGTTCCTGAAATTCATGCTGTTCAGGTAGACATGATCAATGACCAAGATTTTATCTCTTGGTTAAAGCTGAATCAGGCACAGCAATTAGGGATATCAGGATTTTGACAAGCACCTAAAGAGAGACCTTAATTGCCTATGGCCTTTTTTAATAAACAAAGATATACAGTAGTGTTAGCTATCTCAGCTGGTGTTTAATACATCCCACTATTTATAATATTTCATATATACAGGTTTTGGTGAGTTTTGGCAGTTTCAAAAGTCTCTAGTGCTTTCACTTCCTGTTCTAGTCAATGTGTGGAAGATGATACTTGATCACTTTCCAGTCAAGAAATGGCAGCATTCAAAAAAAAGTGAGTTCTGCACTGTGCTATCATTGCAGCTTTTATACTATACGAGTTAATCTTGTGAAGCATCTCGGAGGTTTTGATCAGTCTAAAATACACCACATTTACTTGAAATAGGACTTTGAAATTTTATCTCTGAGTTCTAAATGAGATAGTAATAAAAGCTTCTCCAGCTCTTTAATAATGAATAGAGTTATGCCATTTTATCTGCATTGGAATACAGTAAATGAAATCAAAGCAGCATAGACATAACTCTTACATTTTCAAAACTGCTAAGATAGCTTTGTGTACACTCCAATATTTTTGGTATACATACTTACAGCAGAAATATTGTATGCTATATTGCTGTTTTCAAACTGAGTCCTTGCAATGCATTTACTGAACTCATACTTTATTAATGCTCCCATTCAATTTAGGATCAGAAAGGTCAATCCTGAAGCGTTTGACAACTTTGGCAATGATTCATGTCTTTGATCTTATATTTTGTCATGTAATTAGTGTCAGTGAAGGTCCCACAGGTCCTTCCAGTTGCATACAAATGGAACAGGCACCTTGAACGCATTCAGTAAAACCTAGGCTTGCCAAGTCTCAGCCTCCCAGTTCTATGTATATGAATGTTTAGACTCCAGCTTTGTCTCTTAATTCACGTATCTGCCTATTTTAGTCTAGTATCTGGAAATATAAATTACCTTTTGGAGATTGAAGTTTTGCTGCAGTTCATTGCTGACTTTCCAGTGCTAGGTGGATGCAAACATAAAGTGATTTTTTGTTTGTATTTGACTAATTAAAAAGAAAAACATTTATCTGTCCAAAGCAAGTTAGTATAAATACTGTTACACATCAACTACATTTTTCTCTGCCCCTTGTAAGAATGATGAGAGAAGGGATAATGTAATATCTCTGCACCCTTACAACCACTGCCTGAACAGTCTAGTATCATTAGCAACACCAGTACCATATTTCATATCCCTCACTGCTCTCTTCTCTTTGAAGGATTGAACTCTTTCATCTGAGTGTATATAAATAGTAATAAATAGCAGACCAGATTTCTGCTCTGTGGACTTTTCTCTGATCTGTGCTGGTCCCTGGTCTGGGCTGCCTGTCTCTACTCTTTAGAGCATCTTTTCCCCCAGCACAGCAACAGCAGCAAGCAAAATTGGTGTTTCCCAGCCTGCCCCCACTGAGCAGGCTCTGGGCACCCACAGCAGGGAGACTTGGAGGAGGCTGATATGAGGCTGCCTCTGAACCACAGAGCACGTTTCATCCCTAATAATAGTTCAAGCCTCAGCTACATGAAAGCTTTATTTTTAGAAAGCTGCCACATTTAGAATCAAAAGTTTTTTTTGCTCTGATTAGTTCACATAAAAGATATTTAAATGTTAATATTCCTTGTGGAAAATTCTGCTGAGAGGAAAAAAAAGCAAAAACATTCAGGTGAAATATCAGTCCTTAGCAGATACTTGTTTAAATAGGTCTGGTTTTTGGTCCTTGGTTTTTTTTAAACAAATCAGTACAATTTTCAAGGAATGCAAACCTTCATGCAAGAATTGCCATTTTGTCAAGAGCCTGGTTTTCAAGGGAAGAACTTTTAAAACATGTTTGTTCATCCCTAACTTCAAAATGGACTCTGCAGTGTCCAAAAATCCTACAATTTTGCTATGAAAATTAAAGAGAATTCCTTTCTTTAGAATGCAGATTCCTGGAAAAATACTTCCATAATAGCCTTGGGTTTCAGGGAGTGGGAGTGGAATAGACTTGCATAAAGTCAATAAATTTATTGAAAATTCTTAAAACAGTTCAAAACCATAGGTTTGAAGGGTTTTTTTTTGTTTTTTTGTTTGTTTTGATGGTTGGTTTGGTTTGGTTTGGTTTGGTTTTGGTTGGCTTTTTTAAATAAAATATCTCATTTTACTAAACCTGTCTTCATGGTAAGACCTGGCTTATATTTTTTGAATTCTTAGTCCTGACTTTGTTATGATTCTATTTGTGAACATGTGGCATGGCTAAGCTGTAATAAATTTGGTAAGGCTAAATAATAGCTTGCAATTATCTTAATATTAACAAAAGTGTCAATAGATTTTCCTCTGCTTTAGAAAGACAAGAAAATGAACTAGCCATAAATAAAACATCTGGGGAACATAGGTATTCATGACAGTTTTGTGAGTGAACCAAAATCTTGATGTGGCCTTTTCCTTCCCTCTGTTACTGTTGCATTAAAAAAGAATCTGCCTACAATAAATTACTATTATTGCTGCTTGGCTCTTACATAAATCTTTTTCTCCAAGGTGCTCTTGATACCTTACTAGCTTACATGAATCAAACCTTTTGTGATCCTCAGGAGGTAAAAAACTACCCAAACACTTGAAACTCTCTGTCTGAAGAAAATATCGAAGATATTGCAACGACAGAAGCTTTTCCCAGTGTTTCTGACCTTATCACACATGGTTTTTAGAAAAGCTGCCACGCTTCAATTTAAAACCTGAAAAACACATTAACACATTGCAAGCAAATATTGGTGAACTAGAAATTGTGTGTATCACATTTTTCCAAGCAACTCAATAAAAAATATCTTCTATGTATTAATAATCTATGATACCATCAAGTAGATATGCTCCATGCCCATCTCCTCTGATACATGCCAAAGAAAATAATTTTTCCTGGATAACATTAATAATTCATTAACAACTGGTCTGAAGTATGAGATTAATCAACAGAAACCAGACAATAACTACTAGGTGAATTTCTACTTTTTATCCCTATTTAGCCAAGTTCTTAGGCACATATAAATCACATCTCATTCCAAAGCTAAGTACATGATTAAACGCTTTGCTGAATGGAGATGGACTGCTAAAACAAGACACTGGGCAGTATTTCAGATCCTGACATCAGTCAGTACCTTATCCTCCAAAGGAGATCCAAATAGAGATATCTATTAACTTTATGGTATTTTGAAGCAGTCTTGCAATATGCAGAGTTTTTTCAGTATTTTGGGCTATTTTAGTCAATTGAGAAAAATATTTTCTATAGTTCGAAATTTCTGCCACAATATTAACAAAAGAGGGGGCTTCCTTTCTGGGCTGCCACATTATTTAGTTGCTAACCTATTTCTTTCCTGGAGTCTGTAGCAACCAGATGCTTTATGCTGCAGCCAGTCTTATCTCAGCCAGCAACCTAATTGTCACCACTCACCACAACAAAGAGAGTGAAGGAAAGATGTTCTCTTAGAAGAAAAAAGAAGTGTTCTCTTACCTCTACATATCTTTTTCTTAAAAATGAAAATATGCTGGTCAAAGACATCCATTTCATTAACTTCACCAACACACAACATTGTGACACCAATCCTTAGGTAAAATTTCTCTACCTGCTACATACATTGAAGCTATCAATTATACTAAATCTTATGAAGTTAAGTCTTTTTTGGTTACCCTGTCCTGTTTGAACTGTCAACTCACATAGCTGAAAGTGGGAAAGGCAAGAACTCACTCATGTATCAATGAACAAGAAACTTGCTAGCAGATTATGATTTTATTTGTATCACAGAAACTTCAATCTCATTTAAAAAAAAAAAAAAAAGAGAGAGAGAGGGGAGGAGGAAGTATAAGGATGGGCATAACCTTGGTTATCCTTGAAATTCAATTCTGTGAAAAACAAATCCTCAGATTACTTTTGCAGCTTTGAACATGTTACCAATCCTGTTTGTTCAATAAAACACTCTTCATTCTTTTATTTCTTTACAAAACAACAGATTATTCAGCCACCATCCCTAAATTATTAAATTAGTTATGAGAATAGCCATGTATTAAATATCTTGCAAATTCCTGAAAATGCTGTTTTCCTGACATATTTCTTTAGCAGGACAAAATCCAAATGTGACAAGGAATAAAGCTCTTTGATGTAAAGAGCTGGTCCTATAGACAGATCCCCACTGGGCAGATGGTTATTTTTAATAGTCTGACCTAATTTCTTAGTAGGGAACCAGGGATAACACAAAGCCCTATGGTGAAACTGGTCTATTGTGTTGGAGCTTACATTAGAGAACACTAGATATTTGTAACAGCAACATTTTGCTCATCTGAGTCCAGTCCTAACAAAGCCCACAAACATTTACTGTCACAACAGTTAAGGCTTCTGAAGATGAAAAGACTTATTATGATTGACCTATCATATGATATCAAGCCAAAAAAGAAATCTTTAGAAACTGGAGTATGCCTTCAGAAAGTGTTTTCTCTGTGACTACTGAGTTATTGCTGATTTCCTTTGCAGCAGTTTCTTGCTTTTTTTTCTCTTTCCTCATAAACTTCACAAAAACTGAAGGCAAGTAAATCATGTTATCTCTTTCTACCCTTCTCATCTTTCTTCTATTCTCATTACCTTGGTTCCACTTCCATGTTTCATTTGACCTTTCCAGAACTACTAAGATCAGAAGCTGGTAATCACTCTTAGTGAAAGAAGAAATACAGACTACAGTTTTCAGGGGCATAAAATCTGTTTTTGTTCCTATTGCATTCAGTGATGTTCACTTTAGTTTGAACTAAAGTTGAGAGGAGAATCTAGATCACAACAAACAGATGACAGGAAGCTGTATTTCAATGCAAAACAGCTGCCATTCCTGAAAAACCCCAAACAAAACATAAATGAATAAACAAAATGGAGAGGAAATTTTATACAGTACTAGTTACATTAGTCTAATGTCAGCTTTCCATTCACCAGCTCTGCACAGAAGCAGATGGCAAATGCATTTGTAATGAAAACTAGTAAACTTTTTATCCTGAAATTAATTTAAAATTTGTCAAGGACAAAATCAAAGACCTACAGCCAGCAGTGTGTTAGCTAAAAAAGAAGTTTATAGATCCTGTTCTCAATGACAAAAAAGCTGCATCCATGTCTTTGATGGAGCATAAGAAAAGTACTGTTCTAACACATCATGGTACTCTGTCAGAAAAAGGGATATTTCCTCCAAATTGATATACTTGTACTAACATTCCTGCCATAAGAAAATTCAAGGTGTGTTTGGTCAGTTCACTGCAGACACAGTACACAGCATTCTACTTGTTTTGAAAGTGGAGCCAAAGTCGGGTGGTTTCCAACCTTATTTAGCAATGCTTTTGTAAACCATTCAGACAAAATAACATTCCAATCTCATGAACCCTGTCCAGTTACTATGACTGATCTTGCTAATATTCATCCTCAGGGCACTGCACATCAAACTGAAATACTGGGTAAGATTTCTGCATATTCTCTAATGATACTCCATTGCTTAACAACAATATGAAAACAAGCTATGAGAAAATACAGTCTACGAGTTTCCCCTTCTTTACTGAAAACCCTAAGGTAAGGATTCAATACATGTTCATGTGTAAATTTTAACAGTAGCAGCGAACACTTTGTCTCTTTCCAAATGCCAGTTGTGCATTTTCTCTGGGACAGTTAAAGAGACTATGCACTGAATGACCTGGAAATACACCTCTCCTTATTGCACAGTGTTCAAGCCCTTGAAGATTTCTGCAGGTGAAGGCAGTAAGTGAAATTATTTCCACATAAATAATGTCTTAGAGGTTTTCCCATGAGAAGTTAAGGGGCTCTATGTTAACAGGCACGCTATGACTGAAGATAGTATTTTTGATATTAACAGAAAACTACTCACTCGTTTCATTGTAAAAATTGTATCTGAAGAGATATCTCAAAAGTCTAGAAATCTTCAGGTGGACGTAGGAGTCTGTCTCACATTAAAAATTAAATTAGGTAAGGGATTGGAAGAGGGAAGGCTCCCTAATCGGTATGGCACCTACACCTGGTGAATATTAGTTTTTATATATGTCCATTTCTGCTCTCATTTCCATTTGTTTATTCTATTTTTCTCAATATATATTTTAAGAAGTAAGTTTGAAAATTCAATTCTGTGTCAAAGGCTTAATTTAATATTTTAAATAAAACACCAGTCTCATATTTCAGTGCAATATATTGGCAATTTACTGTACTTTTAATGCTGAAGTGACTCTTGAGGATCTCTCAGGCATGAAATCCTATAACACCACAAGTGGAAGTCCAGTTAACAAATCTACAGCCTCATTTCTTCACAAAGTGGAAGGAACAGTCACCATGAATTGGTCTGCATGTAGAAGAGCATATGCTTGTGGCAGTTGTTTCAGTGTCTCTTGGGCAATCTTTCATCCAGCCTGTTTTACCTCTTCCTACCTGTACTCCCAGACAAGCATCTTTTATACAATTGCACATGGATCTATTGTATATGCAGCATAATTTAAATATTTAATCTTTCTTAGGAGTAAATTCTTTTTTTAGGTAAGTAAGGAACATATGCGCAAATACACTCATATGTTTACAGTTAAGTGTATGCTCAAAGACCTTGAAAAAGTAATATCAGTCATTCTACAAAGGCAGAAGTTATATTAGAAAACAGATGTCAAAGGAAAAAAAAAAGCATTCACTGGGACATGCCATACTAAATGCCATTACATGAATTGTTTTCCTATGAATCGTTTTTTTAAACATTTCCTCTCAAAAATTGATGTGAATTGAAACATTCAAAATCTGGGTTCCAAAACGCTTGAATCTTTCTGTTATCATGTCAAATAAATGAAATGTGTTTGAATTATATATTTTCTATTAATACTGTGACTCATTCTCTAACCATGGGAGGTCTTTCCAATATCTAAGTATAATTTGCTTTTAACAGCATGAGACTTCTTCTTCCCCTTTGTGATTTTTCTTTATACATATTATTATTATTTGATTTATATAGCAATGCTCTCTGTGTGCTCGTTGTGCTTCAAGAAATTCAACAGAGCCAAACTAAAAGGCAAGAAACTTCAATTATTTGTAAAAGAGAGATCTCTTAATGCAGCCCCTAGAAAGGGAAATGAATAGCAGCAGGATTCCCTTGGGTGTAGATTTTTGAGGCAAAGGTCACAAGTGTTTTCATTTGCAGAACTCTTGATCATCAAATCTCATTGAGGACAATGTGAAATGCAAGAGTTCAGCACAGTAAAATCTACATCATATATATGCCAATAATCAGAAATGAGAGGAGGCGAAAAATTCTATCAAAGGATAGAGAATACAAGAAAAAACATTGCAGAACAAAAAGCATCCAAAACAATGGAGAACATAGACAACCAATGTCCTGAAAATCAAAGGAGCTGCGACCTGAATGGGTGAAGGGTTTAGTCCGAATGCAAGTCTCACTTTCAAGAATATATTTTGGGGACTAGCAGGAAAAATAATGAATAATTCTAATCTCTTACTAGTCCAAGAGACCAACAACATTAATTCAGGGCCAAATAGAGATCTAAAGACTTTCTCACAAAAATAGCTGCCTACTCCTCAAGTTCTATGTTGTGTTTTCCATGATAAAATGGAATATTTAAAATAGTATATTTCCAAATGAATTTGAAATGAAAACAAGAAGTTTTTCAGACTTCTTAATTAAAAAAGCTTGATGTTCTTATAAATACAGAACTGATTTAACAGTATATCCATTTAACTTACAATGTGTTTTCCAAAAATTTCATGATGGAATCTTTAGTTCAAAAGAAATCTGAAAGTAAATTTCACGAATGAAGCTACAGACTTCAAAGAGATGATTTCTCATTTTTACTGTAATGCATAAAACCCATGTCATCTGGCCTGATAAACCACATCCTCACCTCTTTTGACAACACACCAATTAGTTAACCAATTTAGATATTTGTTTTGTGTGAATCCTGACCTGTGCCTTATTTCTGCCTTTAACATATGTTTGGCTGTCCTGTTCTGTTCCAATCTTAATTTGTAAATGTGTCCTGTTTTCAAATACTGGGTATAGTGGGATCTGGGTCAGACATAGTGGCTTTTATGCCACCAATATAAAGATAAAATTAATTATTAATTATAGTTTTAAGACATTTATTTGATATGCAAAGCTTGGCAAGATGGTACACTGTGAAGTATTTTTAATTCTTTGTTAACTGCTTTGATCTCTACTAAGTCTGAGTGCTTTATCTACATAAGTGGTACTCCTGGAGCAGATTTTAAATGCCTAGCTTTCTAAGACAAGGTTATAAAATTTTGCATTCCCATAATGTATGCTCATCCTTTTCATTTAAATAAGAGGAGCTGAACCACAAAGCCCTGACTGTGATAAATGTTCCAAGCTTATCAACACAAGAAAACAAAACAAAAAACCCTCTTAGTAAGAGATATGTGGAGACAAATAACAAGTAATGACCATTTGTCTTGACAGCAGGATAGTACAGCATAAAACACATATTTGATATGTAAAAAAGGAACTCCTAACAATATGTTTTTGCATGGCCTGAAGCATTCTCTCTTCATCTCATCAAAATACTTTAAGTACACATTAAGTTCTATCTGAAGTATTTTTCATCTACTTGGAATTTCTTGATACAAATTTTCTATTTCAGCCAGGGTTCTGATGAACCCATTATGTTCCATCACATATAAGCTGGAAGCTTTTTATTTTGCAGAAGATACTGAATAGGAGTACTTGGTGAATGTGTCTGAAGAGCTTCTCAGAATGAAAGGTATGCTGTTAGATTTTAAAGAGTTTTTTTTTCCCAGAAACAGCTGTTTTCTTGATTGTCCAAATTTTTTAATCTTGTTCTTTTCTTTTGCTTAAGGAGAGAAGATAAAGTTCCTCTTTCTGCAATTTTAAAATAACTAGGAGAATAGTTTTAAATAAAAGTTATGTGCTTAACTAGGTAGTGACCAGGTAGATCACAAAAAAAAACTCTCTTCTCCCTATTTGACTTGCTTTTCTTAGAATGTTGGAGAAGCAGACAGACTGCCTTTGACGCTTTGAAATTTTCTGTCTCACATAATTTTCTCTCTGAACAATTGAAATGCACACAGCTTTCATTGAAGTGACTATCTATTTTAAATACTCCAGTAATAAGATTATTGGCTGGATTTGAATTTACTTGTCAGTGGTAACATGATGGGACAGCTGCACAAATGATGAGTATAGATGGTTCTCTACCAAAGACTATGCAGAGATTTATAATAAGCAAGGTGCCAGCTGAGACACTCCCAAAGGCTTCCACTGATGCATATCCCCATTGTGTAGCAAAAACCTCAACTACAACAGCAATTGCTAACTTACAATGCAACCCTTATCAACAGGAATCAGTCAGACCACAAGAGAAGAGGAATGGTGAACAGGGAATCATTGACAGAACTGTTTGATTATCTCAAGGAAAGAGAGGAGCCCTTACTGAGTGGGAGAGAAAGCAACATCTGTCAAGAGAAACTGGAAGGGATTGTTTTACAGATATAAGATAATTTTGTGCCCCAAAGACTTTTTTGGGGCTCTCCAACAGCTCTAACTGACGTGATACTTGTGTGTATGGCGCTCAGCTTTGCTAAGCTCAGCCCAACCTGGATCTTTAGTTGGTAATTTAACTGCAATTTTTGAGAGCCTTGTTTTCATTCCCTTTAGATACAAATCTCACTGAGAAGTACTTTATTAAAATCACACTGCTTTTTTAACAATTTGAAAATATTTCAGTAATAAACAAATTATCCTGATTTTTTACCCCTAAATTATCTTCTTTTATAAGTTTTCAGTATTTCCCGCTGCTACATAAAATGTCAATCAAAAATATCAAACAAAGGTCTCTATTGGACATAGAACAGCACTATTGTGCATAGGTACATTGAGTACAGGGAGTGTAGAAAATGCCTATTTCTAGCAGCGCTGAGCTGAGTTTATGCTCTCCCCTTCCCATGTCAAGTGTGTCCCCCACTTTTAAATCACGTATAATAGCATATTTTTCACCAATAACTATTACTGCTGCAGGTGATTCAATTTCTTCTATGCAATATAATTATCACTGGAGGAAACAAGAGGAGAAAGGTACCATTCTATCTAATTTTCTATGGCTTCCTCATCCAGAACGTACACCTTCCCACCCCCTAAGCACAATGCTGTACATTGTATTTTGTGCCATTGCACTGGTCATAGGACACAATAAGGCTCATCTTTTCATACCTCTCTCTTCTGTAATCATGGTTTATAAATCACAGCAGAGTTGCCAACAGTGTGTGACTGACAATCTTATTTGACAGACAATCTGTGATCCTTTCAGCCTTTTGCTAATAAGCTCATTAGGATAGAAGGGCTGAAAATACTTTCTAGGGTATAGCAATGAACCTCAGCAAATTCAGTGCATGTCTGACCATTCAAACTTTAGAGAATCAATCTTTCTTCAATCAAAACTTTGTCAGGTTCTGCTGAATGTCTTCTGAAGGTTACCCTGTTTCAGTTTTTGGTTTTGGTTGTTTCAGTTTTTGGGGGTTTTTTTGGGTTTTTGTAGTTTGTTTTTTTGTTGTTTTGTTTTGTTTTGTTTTGTTTTGTTTTGTTTTGTTTTGTTTTTCTTTCAGTCTCACTGGTTTTGTGGATTTTGTGGGGTTTTCTGTATTATTGTTACCTTCACAAACACTAAAATCCTTACAAAGTCATATCAAGGTGAATTGGTTCTGAATATATTTTCTTTTTTGTCTTCCAAGTTTAGGTTTGGAAAACCTTTTAGTAGATTTTTGCTGGTTTTTAAGATATGACCTTATTTTGGATGAACTTTTAAAAAGCATTAATTTTAAGAAAAGTCTTAAAATACCTACAGCTTAGTGACATTGGCATTTAGACTGAGGTTTCCAAAATGCAAATGGAAAACTACTTGATCAGTGGCTGAATAAGCTACTTCATAGCTCCTCTTCATATTCTGAATGTGGTCAGACATGCACTGAATAAAAATCCTATTCGAAACACAAGCACATTTTGAGGCCTTGGAGTTAATTTGGAAAAAAAATAAAGCTCTAAAATAGCACTGAGATAATAAGTGCTTCTGAAGAATTCTGTCTGTCATAAGAAGAAAAGGAAGTCAGCACATCAATACTGTTGTAAATATTTCAAAGGTGATCTCTTCCTGGATTTATCAGTATCTTAAATGACCAATATGATTGAAAACTTACTGACTGAGCAATACTTATGTGACAGAAACCAAAAATATGTTCCAGGGAATAGGGCAGGCTAGTTTGTAAGTAGATTTCTTCCTATGCCACAGAGAACTATATTGTTTAGCTGTATGGGAAAAGTGCAGCTCATAGGACTGCAGGGTCTCTATTTCTTTTGCTAAAGAGTTGTGGTCATGCTTCTTTATGTAGTTGAAAACTGTCTTATAAAGTCAAGAGCCACATGAAATATTTTATTGCTGTGAGCCAAAACACTGTCCACAGATGTAGACCTCCTGCTCAATAAATCCAAATCACTACAAATAAATTTAAAAACTCTGTGTTTTTCTTCACTTTATTTCAGATCAATTTTTTAAAATTCATCTTAGCCTGATTCTCCTGTTTCATTCTTCTGGATAGTTTTTATCTTTGCCGTCCTCCTTTTTTCTGCACTTTTAATTTTCCTTTATTCCTTTCTATGGGTTCCATAAAAGTAAAAGTTTCTCCTGGGAGAGGAGAATGTCTCCTCCTGGGTTTTCCTTTTTATTCTAGTGCTGATGTTCTGCACCCTGAGCTTTCTTCTTACTATAAAACCTATAGCCACTTAAGGCTCCTGCCTGCATTAAACATCCCTTCACTCTTCCAACCCTCTTCCATCTGACACTGAAGTTTCTCCTCTTCCAACCACAATGGTAAATACATCTCAATAATGATTATGAGGAAAGAGAGGACCTGCAGCCTTTTTATAACAAAACCACAACATGTAGCAGGTGGATGTAAAGGAACAATAACATCAAGCATCAAGAAAGAGCACTAAAAAATCAATGTAGATGGTGAAAGCAAAGAATTAGACAACTGCCTGCCTCAGGCAATACTTACAGATGCCAGGATTTGGCTGTAACAACTTGATTGATGACCAGGTTGTCTGTGACATTCCTTTATCCTCTTTTCCTTCCCACCCACCCTCTTTTTTTTTTTCCTTTCAAATTCCTTCCCTCATTTAGCTTTCAGACTTTTCCTCCTTCAGAGGAAGACTCTGATAGGGTCAATATCACAAAATTCTATTTATTTCAACTATGTCACCAGAAAACTGTTACCTCATTCCTTGTGCTAAAGGATAAGATAAAGATGATCTACTATGGCATCACATTTGAGATAGTTTGAGGTTGGGCACAGAGGTCCAGGGGATCAATGCAGAAGTCCTTTAATGCTATGGTCACCTAAACCCTGACAGCAAAATTGTCCACATAAATCACCTTAGGCAGCTACATATATTCTGATCTCATTGGGACCCTCTTCCCACAGAATACTTTGGTTACTTTGGAGATATGGCCTCCACATCTCCTGTGCTCTGTTTCTGCCCAATGGACCTCTAACTCTTCTTGGCACTAAGGCCTAATTTCAGCGTGGTCAGCACATCTGTCAGACACATTATTCTATAGTCAGGCAGACAGAGAGCAATAGGGTGGGTCTAGCTGCTCCTGGAACATGATTAACCACTGACTGTGCTGCCCTCAGTGAATAAGTGCTGCCCTCATTCTTTCCTTTGTGTTTTCACTTATATCAAGGGGGAAACTTCTCAAAAATACCCACTTCCTCACATCGCTCAATCACTCAGCTGTGCAGTCCAAGACAATCCCATGAAGCACTGGAAAGCCTGCATGCAACCACTAGGTATCAGCAGCTCAAATTCTGTGCTTCAGACCAAAAAAAAAAAAAAAAAAAAAAAAAAACCAAAAAAGTACAGAGCCCAAGCCATTAGCATTAGTATCTTGGAAGCAACCTCACCTATCGCCCTACCACACAGGATTCCACATAGCATCTCTGAATTTCTGGATTACTGTGTCCATTACTTTCACACTGCTTTACAGCTAAGTTGGAGCAGCCTGCCTAGGCTGTCTAGGTATTACCCTAAATGATCACTGGGTCAATTCATTGTAAGGCAAGGATAAAGTGATTCTCATCAATATGTTAGTAAAAGTTTACATGTTTTCAAAAACTGCCTTAGTTACAAGACACCGTCTTTGTCTGATTTTTGCAGTGGATGTGCAAACTGTTTTTTGGAGCTATAAAACCATTTTACAAAATTACTCTGGGTAATTTAATAAGAAGTGCAGCTGCTAGAAAAGAAGAAAGTGCAACCTTTTCCAAGCCCAGTCCAGCTCTTACCTACAAGAGATTATTGTTCTTGCTAGGTGCATGAAATTGTTTATAATTGTGCCTCATTTTCATTCTTATTTTGAAGTCTGCCAGTGAGGCACATTTAATTTTTGTTAATTACTAATAAAGAGCATTCCCTTGACATGATGATATTATACTCTGTCCTGTTTTGCCAAAATGAAAATTGAACTTTATTTTTAAATCTCTAATTAATCATGTAGTTTTAGAATGCAGCTGTGTATTTCCTTTTAACTTGCAATCTTATCATTAGTATATAATGCTAATTATGATTACCTAAAATTCTAGATATTGTAATTGGATGCACAAAGTGCAAACAAGTTACTGACAAAATATCTTACGGGTCATACAAAACCGATCTCATGCCAATTAATTAAAACTCACAAATTGCAGTCAGAGGAAATAAGATGATTTAAATGATACAATAGAAACATAGACAGGAAACACAAATAATCAGCAGAATCTATTACTGCATTGTGTCTCACTGAGACACAGACTAAAGCAGTTAAAACAATCAGTTCTCTTCCAAATGTTAATGTACACCAAACAGAAGATACAATGCCACTGCTGACAGCA
This sequence comes from Muscicapa striata striata, assembly GCA_030060385.1. Classification (NCBI taxonomy): domain Eukaryota; kingdom Metazoa; phylum Chordata; class Aves; order Passeriformes; family Muscicapidae; genus Muscicapa; species Muscicapa striata. The sequence goes on along the minus strand of JAREIS010000075.1, from coordinate 3,755,808 downwards.
GTTAGGAAACCCCTAATCTGACTGATGACTACTGGGATTCTTTACAGTTTGAAATGGTACTTTTCTTTTTCTGATGAATGACCCAGCAATTAAAGAAGAGCTTGTCCTACTCCCATCCAATCTAATGGCAGAAGTGTTTACAGACTGAAGAAGCTGTGCAGGAAAGCAAGAAGTCATTAATGAAAAAGTCATAACACATTGTGAGTCTGGACATGAAAGAAACTAATTGAAAGTATATTGATCAAAATAAACAGGAACAACAAGATGGTGATGTTGTGCTGTGCTTCTACTGGTTGTCTGATCCAGAAAAAGAAGTAGAAGAGGCCTTCTACAAACTGCTGGAGTGAACTTTTCATTCACAAGTCCCGGTGATTATAGACTGGGGAGAAATAAACACAGGTTGCACGCTTGGGCTGCCTGGAAAACAGCTTAACAGAAAAGGGTCTCCTGTCCTGGTGAACTGCAAGTTGACTGTGAGCAATGTGCCTTGCAGAAAAGATGACCAACTGAGATGCATAAGGAAAAGCTTTGCCAGAAGGTTGAAGAAAGTCATCCTTCCCCTCTACTCAGATCTAGTGAGAACTACATGAAGTGATGGATCCAGTTCTTGACTCCCCAGTACAAGAGACAGAGAGATACATGAAAATACTGGAGCAAATCCAACAAAATGGGCCACAAAGATGATCAAGTCCTTGGAGCATCAGGCATACGAGAGTCTCAGAGAAGCAGGACTGTTCATCTTAGACAAGAGAAGGCTCAGGGGAATCTTACCAATGATTACCAATCTTATGAAATATAGGAAACAGCTGTTTACTTTTGGAATGGTCAAACTCTAGAACAGGTTATCATTAATTTTGTGGAGTATCTATCCATGGATATTTAAAACTCAGCTGGACACAGTACTGGGAAAACTGCTTTAGCTGACCCTGCTTGAGTAGCACCATTAGGCTAAAGAATTTCCAGAGGTGCCTTCCAGCTTCCACATTTCTGTGATTATGATTCTATGACAAGAACTAAACCAGGAAACCATTGTGTCATCTAGATTATGAGTTAGTTTCATATTGAGCTTGTAATATACATCAAGAAGAGATATTTGCTTTGATTAGTAAAACTACTTTTTTAAGTTTGGAGAAAAGTTTGCAAAATGAAACTAATTTGTATTCATACAACGAGGGAATTGAGCATGTTAATAATGGTCTCGAAGTTCAAACTACTAATAACAGTGCAAACAAGCTACTAAAAATTGGACAAAAAATGGATGACTGTCACTTTTAGGAATGTGGACCAGGTTTACACATTCACAACACACAATGAAACTGCACAAATTTATGTAAACAACACAATCCTAGTTAGGCCATCTGGTCTGTATCTGCTGCCTCTGTGTTTGTTGACGTGGGGTACCAGCACATGGAAGACTGACTGATATTTATAAAATATTTTTGTCAAGTACAATCCTGCTATAATTAGTGCAACACGTTGTACATAGGGATAAATCAGAGTCAACTCTGGCATTTCCTAATATTCACATGCTAATTATTGGAAATCTGATTTCATTATTTTTAAATAGATAGTAATGGATATTTTTCACATATCAGATTAATTTCACATTGTATTCTTGAGATTAATATGCATCTGAGCATTTTATTCTTTATGGATCATTTAATAATAATAATATTGTATGGGGTGTTTCAAAAGAATGATGCAAAAATTGTATTTAACTTCAACATCTATAAACAGGTGTTTCCAAAAGTCAAATATAAGTTCTCAAAATGCCAAGTCATTTATAGAACAGAAACATTTCTGAGAAAAGGAAGCAGAAACATAGCCATCACAAAGAATCACTGACACTGTAATGAGCATCTTGTGGAAATGATAAAGGTGTATGGGATTCCATCAAACAATAAAAATATCAGAGTTCTCTCCAGCTTTAATAATTCACATCGCAGAAATTGATGTATGGCTGATGCCACAACGTGGTAGGATAATGAATTTGGATTTTGTTTCAACTGGTGTTGGGGTTTTTTTACCCCAGTAAAAATCTAAGTGTCTGAGATTAATATAGCTGCTAAAAATATATCGGTGCAGTAACTTGGGTCCAAAAGTAAATCCATCTAGAAATATTTTTAAAATAAATATAACCTGAGGCATATAGAAAACATCTATTAAGATATGAAACAGGGTGCTTGATTCTGAATGAATGAATGAATGAATGAATGAATGAATGAATGAATGAATGAATGAATGGAGTGTTTCAAAAGAGGACTAGAAATTTAAGCACTGTCAAATGTAGGTACCAACCATGTGATAAGACCATTGTTTTCTATAAGAGGCCAAGCACTTTGATCTTATTTTACATCTGTCTATGACACTATTTTTATTAACATTTGGAAGAAATATTTAGCCTGGTTGACTCCAAAAACATTTCTGATTTCAAGACTTGGCAGATTTAGTAGTACACTTGAAAGGGGCAGTGTTTTTGGATTGTAAGTTTGAATCAAAGGTCCCAATTTGATCTGCTCAAAGTCAGTCCTTATTTAATATAGTGGAACAACATCCATGTCTCCATTACTAAAGTGCCCAAAAGTTACCTTTAAATACTCTCTATTGTATTTAAAAGATGTTTAATGGAGAGAATTGTCAAGGTCAGTTGTGATGATATTATCTTACAAATTTTTTGTTTTGTTTTGTTTTGTAAATACACTTTTCAACACACTGAAGGAATAAGAGAAAAGCACAAAATCAGTACATGTAGCAATAATACTGAGCTAATTTCCTGCTGGTTCAAGTCTAATGGACTCATCTGAAGTATCACATCAGGGAAATAGACTCATCTCTTTACAATCTGCAATCCCTGGCCAAGGGATTTACATTTCTAAAATAATAATCTCATTAAAATAAAAGACTTCAGTATTGTTTTAAATGGTGTACAAATAAAAGAAAGCAGAGTTCATGCAGCCTCACTGGTACTCTTGTTCTCAATGGAATCCCCTGTGCCCAGGTGTTGTTTCAGCCCCAGTAATTTTTCCAGCATTGCCAGTTTTCTGAGCTCATGAAAAGTGAAAACACAAGGGGATGAGTTAGGAACACGGGGACAGCCCTGCTCTGAATTGTGCTTTAGCTGCCTTAAATGACAGCCATAACAATATACAAGCAGTTTAACACTGTCAGTGTGGGATTTGGGCAGCAGGTTTAGTTTACTGTTGACAAATATGGTGCTTGAGTCTGAACCATTTATCCTGGGATAGAACACGATATAAAAGGTTGTTGACTAGAAACCCTGAATAATTCATTGCCTGTGCTTTCTTTCCAGTAAGCTAGTATGTTCCATTTTAGATCAAACTTCCTCGTATGGCAGGATGTTGTCGTCTAGGATGATTGGAAATTTTTTTTCTGCTCTCTTAGTTTGAATTGAGTTCTAAAGAGGAGTTCAAAGGGGCAGAGCTAACAGGAATACTCTCTGATAACAATCCTAGCAGTGGGAAATTCACATAGAGGGCCAAAGAAGAGAAATAAACCTTGTTTTATGGCAAAGTCATGAGACTAGAAATGTTTTGTGGATTATCTGTGTTCATTGCAGGCCTCATGAGGAAGAAATCATGTTGTGTGAATGGGATAGCTCTCAAATGCTGTAGGAGGGTTTTCATCCTGGAGCAGCTACCCCTCATTGTACCCAACTTATATATTTCAGTGTGGATCTACCACAGGCATATCCCAAAATGTGGTTGTTTTTGAAAGACAGAGGGAATTTGTTATTACTACAAATATTCAGACTAGATATTTGCAACATGTAAAAAGGCATGCTTCTTATAAAACAAAGGGAGAGTGCTTATATTTTGTCACCTTGCAGAAAACCTTACCACTCAAGAAGGATGCTAAAAAGATAAATCAAAAGCAAAAGTATCCATTCAATGCCAAGCTGTCTTTCTATTCCTTTCCCTGTAAATTAATTCAAAGAAAAAATGTGATTATTTTTATGTTGCTCTAGATGACAAGGAAGGCTAAAATAACATGCAACATAAAAATAGTAAAAAAATGTTGTCTTTACATTTCATGATCCGTAATTGTCTGACCTTTTCACAGGAAGTTACTATGATAAATATATACATTTTCTGAGCATGCTTTTTGCAGGGTGGGCTTTTAAATTTCTCAAATCAATTAGCTACCTCTTTGAAGTAGGTATTTTACATCAGCTGCTGCTGACTGCAGCCCCTCTTGTTCTAGCTGGAAAGAATTTCTAAGTTTATACTTTATTTTCTCTCAACTTTTTTTGATTTCATTTATTTTGATGAAACAATGTCTGTAGTTCTATACACTGATAGTATTTCAGTGCTTTTATTAGCTGTAGCTGAACAGTGAACGATACTTTAGGAAGGTTTTCTTTGAGATTACCCATCCATTGAGAGGCTTATACCTTAATATACATTTTGAATTTTCAGATGTTAATTTCAGTACCACACTGGAGGAAAGAAAATCAGCAGGCTTTAATATCTGCCTCAAGACAAGAGCTGATACAAAATATTGTTGCCTAACATGCTACAGGACTCTGATATTTACACATTAAACTTGTGCACCTGTTTAAGAAAAACAACAAAATGGAAGAATCTTGTCGCATAAAATTATGTCTGGGCTTGTTTGTTTTTTGGGTTTTTTTAAATTTTTTTTTCATGTTGCTTTCAAAATAATAGTGTGAAGGAGATCCAAGAGGCAGACAGTGTCGAGAATTCTCTCTAAAAGTGACACTGCACACAAATCTTAAAGGAAATTTAGAAGGCTTATCCCCTGAAAAGTAGAAAAGCTTTCATTTACTTTCTAAAAATATCAGTAGTTAATTCTTTCCTCGATTCAATGCAACATTTCAATTACTCTAAAAGCTTAAGAATTTTAAGCAAATAGCATATCAGTAATTCACAGGAATAGGCAGAAGTTCTTGATTAAATCCCTTCTGTATGCCATTTTTAACCTACTAGAGGTAAAATGAAATTAATGAAACTCTAGTCCTTACAAAAAAGTGACAAATTATCCTTATTAGTATAATAAATAAAAACTTAAGTAATTAATACTTTCTTCTTTAAAAATAAAACAGACATGATAGGTATAAGAAGAGAAAGACAATGCATACTTCACCACAGTTTGATAGCTGCCCTCTACTTTGGGAACAAATCCATCTGACCATGGGTGAACTAACTGTCAGGCTGTGCCAATGGAAGAGGGAAGTATTTCTACAGATAGTAGATCTTCCAGCCCTTATCACACCTTGTAGAGATGACAAGTGTGTGAGATTCCTGTGCAAGTGTTGGGAGAAGCAAAATGCAATTAGCAGGCATCCATAAAACACTCCAATGAAAGCCCAGTTCTGTCCTTTCACACCTGTTGGACAAAATTACACTGAAACTCATCTGCCACCAGAGTGCTGATCAAGTGCACTGCCAAGGCTTAGAAAATGTGTTCCAGTTATCTCCTCATAAGTGGTGAAACCAAAAAAATGGGAGGAAGGCATCTGTGAAATATTCAGCATCTGCTGCCTTCCAGAACAACAACTGGTTGTTTTAAATTTTTGATAGACTTACTTTTTGCCCACATAATGATATATGAATGTCTAACCATGTATGAAAATATTTACCAGAGCACTGTGAATCTCTGAAGAAAAAAATAGAGCTATTTCTATGAGCCACAGTTTTGCAAGTAAACAAATACGAATGATAGCTTTCAAAATCACTGAGGTAATACAGCATTTCAATGTCTCCTTTCTAAAGATGGTATGTGGTCCCTATTCTACATCTATTTTCTTCTAGTCACTGAATTCCATAACAAAGTCACAGAATAAAAGTCTACCACTAGCTAGGTCAGAATAAAAAGTGCTTCAGCAAAATGACTAACCCTTCAGGGGTTTCTGGTGTCCAGAATGCTATGCAAAGTGTGACATGACTAAGCCTGTCCCTTCCAGGCAAAACAGTTGAAAATTAGTGAACTGAAATGGAAAGAAAAATTGTTCTCATTTATTCTTAAAACACCTATGTGTATGTCTTTTATTTTTGACCTTGAATGCCTATATTTGTGTTTACTTTCTATATCTTTCCATGTTCTACATACTGTACTCCTGTTTATCTATTTTTATACAACATCTTGCATTAAGCATATTTAGTGAGAGTTCTTTTAAGAAAATACTGAAGCTGAAATCTGTTATATTCTGGTCTCCAAGTTGAAAAATGGATAGATTTAGACTTGTTTGTTATGTCGTCTATAACATATTTGTCATTTTACAGCAACTATCATTTCAGACCTTATTTGGAAGAAGAAATATGACCTTTTCTTTTCCAAGCTAGAAAGGTGGATCCTACAGGTGGGAGTCACAACAAACTAGTATCTTCTGTGTGTTGGGTACAGAGAGGGGCACTAGACTTTTAGCCATGAAAGAAAATCACAGTCAGAATGGAAAGTGGTAATGAAGAAGATAATTATTACTGCTCAGAAAACAGGTGATGAAAGTTTCCTAGAGAAACTGAATAAGCCTTGCCTTCACTATCAATTGGAAATCTCTCTGAGGCCATAACACACTTGGGATTTAATCTGTTGCCTCCTGCCTGAAACAGCTCTTTAGGTGCTCTAAGAAAAGTATTTGGCTCATAATGAGCAAAATATCAACATTTTAACCTATTGTGTATTTAAAACTTCACCTGGAGTGAACATCTGGGATTCTTAGAAACATTGTTTTAGAGATGTAGTAAAAGTCCCAAAGCCCAGCATTACAAGCTCCCTGTTTCCCTTCCTCCACCCCTAAAAAAGCTCACTTGTTTATAGTATGGCAATTTTAAAGCTAGATTTTCTTTCTTTCTTACTGACTAGCAAATAAAAAGGCATTATAAATTTTATTGTAGTGCTCCTAAACTTGACAGTGCAATATGTAAGGCACCCTCATAGTTCTCTACTTTATATATTATTTTTATGATGAGAATTAAGGGTTTTATGAGGCTGTAATTTCTGACATTACTGTCTTATCCTAGGAACTCTGTGTTATTCCCAATACACAGAAGAGCAGCTGCAACTTTTCAAGGTCAACTGAACGTCTCAAATTAAGAAGGAGAAAAGTGAGAAAATGTCTTCATCCTCTGCCTTAGCTAAAAAAGGTTTTCACCAAAAAATTGCAAAAAAGCACATGCAAAATTGTCATATATTTATGTGCTGTAATCCAAAACGAGCAGGAATGTTACTATACCTGCACAGAGCCTCTCTGAAGAGTCAGGTCAGCAAAGTTCATCTGCTGTGAGTGGAAGACAAAGCCTTAAGGGAGAGAGGGTCACCCAAAGCACAAAGCCCCTGTGTATATAAACAGTAGACACTGTTCAGTAGATCAGAAGTCTCCATCCATTCCCCTGGTGCTTGGATTCCATGCTTTAGCTCACATAGCAATCTGTGCCTGAAATGCCACCTTCTCCTCACTTTTCCCTATGCTGCAGGATCCCCTATGGAGGCAGGTTCTCAGTACAGAAATCAATTTAATAGGAGAGAAATGGTTGTTGTCAGCTAGTCTGACCTAATGACAGTGGCTTTACCAGAAAATTACCATAAATTCTGAAGTCTCCTAAAGGTGCATGGCTATTTCATTTTGATTCATAGAACTCCCTTCATCTATTGTTTTTTGTGTGCTGAACAGTCAGACTGGTTAGATTGCAATACCTCTTACAATCAACACTTGCTCAATGTATAACAGGATCTAGCAGAAATTGCTATTTCTTTTAATTAATTTCATATTTAAAAATATATATAAATTAAATAACCAAGCCCCAGGCTCTGATCATTTATCAGTTCCATTAAAAAGCATAATAATTTGCACAATATGGAATTTACACAACTCAAATGATTCCTTCAGTTTCTCCAGGCTACAAGACCTTGAACCACAAAAAAAACCAAGTTGCAATAATGATGGGGTTTATACATGTATGCATAAATAAAAAAGAAGTTGTAATCAGCACAGCTTTCTCTCTTAATCTTGTGTTGAAAAAAAGTAGTATTAAAATGAAAAAAGTGACATTTCAATCAGCAGATAGTGATTCTGCTACCTTTATTCACCTTGGCAGCATTAACTAAGGAAACAAATCCTTACTAATAAGAACTAATGTTGGCTTTGCTAAAGCTGTAATTTTCATTTGAGGAACACAAAAGGCTTAGTAAAACATCTACTAAAATTAAGTTCTCCAAAGTTGTCAAAATCATGTTTGCTGACTTCCAATATGTTTCTATCTGTGCCATGTTGATTTGATTTTGAAAGCATACCAGTGCCTTTGAGGTAAATAACTTGTAGTTATTTTTCATAAAACTTGTATCAAAATCATTATTTCTCATATCTCAGAAGATTAGTGTAATTAATTTCTCAAATTTTCCCTAAAAATCTGTCTCTAATTTGTGACTGTTTTTTTCAAACAAGTAGAAAAACTAAAGCCAGGAAAGACAAGGGCATACTGACAACCTAACTAGTGTATTTCACCTTTGTTTTTTGATATGTATTAAAACTTGCTCTTTTAGTGGCAGCTCTAATATCTCTGGGCAAGGTCTCACAGCTCCATTCTTCACAAAAGCTTGGTTGTGATTTTCTTCCAGTGGAAGTGAGCCCTGTGACAAACTTCTCTACTGCATATTAAGAAAAATGTAACACAGAAATTGTCCAATCTATGCTTCTGCTTAGCCTATAGACTCACAAAAAGGAAATAAGTGATTTCTGCCCCTGATCTTGCCTCCATGGAGGAACCCTGTGAGCTGCCTGACATAACTTCTCTGTGCCCCAGAGAACCATAGATAAATTGGTACACTGTAGAGGGATTCAGCCCAGTAGAAAAAAAGACAAAACCTTTTCTAGTGGTGCTATTCAGTGAGGTAAGTTATAAAATTCTGCTTTTGTAAGGGGTGTTATCAAATAAAATAATTGTAATACAAAGCCCCTCCCACCAAAGGTAGTTTGGCCTGTAAATGAGCATGCACAAGGCAAAACTTAAACTAGGACTTAACCATGGCTTTTCAATGGCAAAAACTTTTTGAAAACTTTATGTGTACCACTAACAGCAACATTTATTACTGAAAATCCTAGGTGTAAAGTCCCAGGACTAACACCTCCCCTTTTTAATTGCATCCCCATGGTTGCCAACCTAGAAATTAAAGCATCTGGTTGGTTGTCCTTCCAAAAGGTGTAGCTATTTTCGCATGCAACCTGTATTTTCTTCATTGTTCATGACTTATTAAAAATCAGGTTTTGTGGACTTTAATACTGTAGGGAACTACTGTACTGACAGTCTTGGAGACTGTGATCCTATATTAATCTGATTTACATACTATGTAGTAGTACCGTGGGGCTTTATGAAATACTTCAGAGAAGAGAAATTATGCGATATTCATCTCAATGAATATTGAGTTTTTATTCAGTTTTTTAACCTGCAACCTCAGTCATCTATGATGGTAACAGACCATCTACAACACAAAATCAGAGTTATTGCTGCAGTAAATATGACTCAGAGTTCTAATAATTTTAGTCAATATGTTTATGTTATTTTATTTTTAATGTGATAAATCTGTGTATAGTTTACCAAGGTCAGCAAACCGAATTGTTCAACCTGGCCATTTACTCTGTCTTGCTCAGTATTTTAATGAATGTATTATTAAAACTGTTCTATTAAGCTGTCGGTAATGCAGACTAATCAATTCCCATCTAATAATAAATGTAACGTAAGCAGAGATATTTAATGTTTTGTTTTTTTTTTTAAAAAAAGGGGGGTTTTTTGTTTTCTGTTATTACTTCTTGCAATAAAAATAATCATCATTACCATCATCATCTTAAAATAACATTTCTGAAGGAGGGAAATTTTAGTGAACTTTGAAATCATTTTGGTTATTAGAAATTTTCATATTATATTTAGAATTAAGGTATTTGCAAATTATTTTAATTTGGCTAGCTGTTATAATTCATAAATTATCCCTCTTTGTATGTTCTGATGAGCATACAAGAAATAAAGAAAAATACTATCAACTTCAAAAACATTGTAGTAAACTTTTTTCTTTTTAATGTGACCCAAGAGGGAAGAATATTTTACTCTTGTCTGAACTCACAAAATCTTTCATCTGATTAAGATATCTTTGGTATTATTTTTTTCATTATGCTCCAGAATGTAGATTTTTTTCTTAAGTTATAAGATAATTATAAACACTGGATATGTCAGTCTTGAATTTGAAATATAAGTTTGTAGATATAATTGGAACACCTGTTTTTATGACAAGTTTGTGAGTAACTGAATCATTTGTGAGCAGACCTAGGATTTCTCACAGAAGCCTCAGCTGTACCTGGGAGACAGGGTAAGCAATAAGGAATCTGGTGTTACACTGTGCAAAATTCAATGTTCTGCTTTTCAGTGTACTCTTGGCACATTTGTCAGTGTAAAACAATCTTAACAACTAAGTATTTTTCAGGTAGAACTGACATTTTTTGACTGTATGTTTATTATACAACAAATTGAAAAACTGGTCAGCCAAAATATTTGTGCATTACTGGTACTTTTCTTTTTCTATGCTTGCAAAGTAATAATGAAAAAAGCTTCAGAAAGTTCTGTAGTTTAATTTAAACATTTTTTAATTCATGTATGTTCTTAATTTTAACTTAATTTAGCTATGTTTCCTCTAAAGAAATTAAAAGGAGAAAAGTCTGTAGTGAATGAAACTAAACATTTTAGTCCTTCAAAACAATTTTTTGTCCCAATATTTGCTGCTCCAGGATTGTGCAATTTATTTTTCAGTTTAGCTCATTAACAGGAAGTCTGCTACTGCAGTGTCCATATTTGATTCTTGTGATGAAACGTCTCACCTTCTAGGCAAAATGGTTCTATGAAATTCAGATTTTATTTTTTATGTTGATTTTTATAATTTATGTTCACAAAATATGGCCATAAAGAGCTACATTAACAGACTTAGACAATCCTCCCTGGGAAGGATGAATCAAAGCCTACACTATAAGAAAATAAATCAATAAACAGAGGAGATGGCACTCAGAAAATACTGAACTGGCCAAGGAAGACTAAATATATGGTTTTCATCTTGTTTCAGGTTACAGCTTGCCTGAATTTGAAATTGTTCCTTTTTTTAGTATGGGCTAAGTTCAAAACCTTTTATGGCAGAACAATGTTGAATTATTTTGATACTACATGGCATAAACCAATAAGAGTTCAGAGGCAGTGAAGGTTCAGACACAAATCAAGCAATCTGTGTGTCCTTAAGATTAAATGCAGAATTCCTCTCTGTTCTTAATGGTTCATGGAGAGGCCACATAGGAGAGGTGCAGTAGTTTCTCTTTTATATTGCTATATGAGTGCAATCTTCCTTGTGCTAAGTGCCATAGTTAATGGCTAACATTTATAACCAGTTTATTCTGCAGCTGGAGAAGTAAATCCAGTCAAAAGTATAAAAAAAAAGCTGGATTTGTGTTGAGAGTGCTTAGCCAAGCCTCACACTTCACTTGGAGAGGTCCTTAAATGAGAAGCTGCTCAGGTACACGTAAATATTTGCCTACAGCAGCTGCTTTTCACTCTCAGGGGTGTAAGGTATAAGTTATGCTTCCCCACATGCAGTACATGTCACTTTTTCAAGTGTGTTTATAGTATCCTAGAGGAAAGGCTTAAAAATCTGCAAACCTCAGACCCCAGGAGTGTGGAAGTTTTAAAGGTTAAAACAATGCTTATGTGTGGAAAGCCAAGGCAAAGGAAAATAAGCTTATTTCCTGTTTCATGGCTGAGCACTCAGAGAGAGATCACTATGACATTGAAGTAGATATTGGTGTGATGTTTTATGGGCATTACAACAAAAGTAGGTGTGATATAGTAAGTTTCTCACATTTAGAAAAGTCCTCTGTAGAGAGGTTTCTAGTTCCATTTTTTCACAAAAACACATGACAGATAAAATATACTGGCTTTTGTTGTTCCTCCATTCTCTCTCACTGCAATACCTTTCATGCTGCTCATTCAAGAGATTCTTTGCTTTAATTTCATAAATCTTTTAAGTGGTCTTTTTAAGGACAATATAGATTATAACTTTACATTCTACGTGTTTCTGAAAAAGTAATTTTTGTCATACTCTAAAATAAATATTTAGTCTGACTGCAAATAGGATGCTGTTACTGATCTCTTTGCTATGGTTTTTTACAGTTTAAAACTTTGATAATATTTTTAATTAGAAAAAAAAAAAAAAGAGGGTTTTTTGATATTGATGTAAAATAATCACAAAATTCAAAAGGACCGGTTGCTTTTAAAGAAATACAAACATGAACATCCATGAAAGTCAATCTCCAAACACAGATAAACTTGTAAGCCCTCAGTTTTTTCAGGGCTAGAAAGAGAAACACCCTGAGACCTATTTTAGGTAATTTGTTAAATGTTGTCACTTGTTCCAGCCATCCATAAAACACCCACCCATATGTGAATCCTTACATATTAATCGGATTGAATTATGCTCCCAGCTGTTACAACAGCCAGGAAAAACACCTGTCCCTTTTAATGAGTACTATCAATAATCTTCCTTGCAGTGTTTCAACTGAAGTAAGAAAAGTAGAGTTTTTGTCTTATTTTCAATCTAGGTGAACCAGGAAGGAGAAGAAATCTTTGCAGAAACTTGTTCTCCTGGGTCTTTTACTTGAGATGCTACAACCAAATAGGGTCTGTTCCAAGCAATGAAACTCCAAACCTTTTGAGAATTATCACTTCCTAATTATCATTCAGTGTGTTAAAACCTCTTCAGCTCACTCACTTTCACTAAATTAAAATAAGAGGCAAGACCTGTATGAATTGATTGAGCAGAAGCTATTTCAGCTCTCAGCATTTTTGGAGCACTCTTTCCCTGCTGCAATCATATAGGAGCAAGGGGAAGGTGTAGGCTGTTGTGAAGCAGCACTGATATTTTGTTTGTTATTTTTCTTTAGACTCCATTTACTCCTAGAATATTCCTGTGTAAAACCACTACTTTCCACTCAACTGTTTATTTCTGGTAGCACTTTATCTTTTAGTGTTTCTCCAAGCCTGTTAATTTTGAACCTATTTGGACAGCCTGTTGGCTCTGCTAAGTAAACACTTTAGTGTGATTTGACAGCAGTGAGATCTCTGCTTTTTTTTAAGATTTAAGGATCACACACAACATTATTTCATTCATGTAACTAAGAAAGCAGGTAAATAACTAGTATCTCCTGGACTTTTTCCTAGCAAAGAGGGGGAAGATAATAGTGAGTACAGACTTAATCACCTTACATAATTTTCCACAATTGTTTTTCTATTTTATAGAGTAAGCTCTGCTGAAAGACATATGCTCCCTCTTCAAAAGGGGCTCTAACACCCCTAACTATTTCTTAAGGACCACTGCTCTCCTATCTCTTTTCTCTCATGAAACACATTTGTGCATCCGTACTGCATCTGGCTGGGATGGAATTAATTTTCCCTATAGCAGCCCCCACAGTGCTGTGCTTTGTACTGGTAGCTGGAAGGATGTTGATAAGACACCTATATTTTTGCTACTATCAAGCAGTGCTGGAACACCATCAACACTGCCTCTCCAACATTACACATGTGCACACCAGCAGGCTGGGAGTGGGCAAGATCTTGGAGGGGGACAAGGCCAGGACAGCTGACTTAAATTGATCAAAGGCACATTCCATACCATATGGCATCTGCTGAGCAATGAAAGCCAAGTGAAAGAAGGGGGAAGTAGGACTGGCATTAATTATTTAGGATGTTTGTCTTCAAGATCAACTGCTACATGGACTGAAACTCAACAGCCCAGGATGTGGCTGGACCTCACCTGCGGCTAAGAAGTAGAAAACAAGATCTTTTGGTATTATTTGCTGTTTTGCAGGGCCTTTGCTTTTGCTTTATGGAACTGCCTTTATCTCGATTCAAAAGGTCTTTCCATCTCAATTTCTCCCCACCCCATCCTGTTGAAGAGGGGAGTGAAGAGCAGCTCTGTGTCCCGCCAAGGTTAACCCACCGTATCATCAAACTACACTCATGATTTTCCCATCCATTTGATTCCTGCTATAATATTGCTTGCTCTTCCATATTGCACCTGCATGGTCAGCCTACCCAACTTCTCTAGGAGATGCTGCTCTGCTATTGGGTCAGGAAATGTTTGCCTCACAAGCAGATCATTAACAAATTCTCCTGGAAGCAAGAACTCATGTACAAGAGATAGAATGCATTAGATGACTATCATAACCTGTTGTGTGCCCCTTTTGTCAGGACTCTTTGGTGCCTTGTGAAATAAAAACATAGCACTTCTGAAGCCCAAAAAATGGTTTTGTAAGAGCTTAGATTTTTTTGAGAGACATCCAGTTCTCCTGAAAGTTTTAATGCCTATTAATTAGTCATGGTATTTTTTTTTCCACCATTAAATTATCAGCTTTTACTGTCATTAACTATCAGCTCAGCACTGCTGTTTATAAGAATGTTTGGTTAATTTGCATATATTTTGAATAAATGGTTTTGCACACCAGAGACATACATACTCAATTCTCTCTTGCCTTGGGCAGACATTATCTCAGAAATGAAACAATTAAAAATAAGCATATTTTATAAGACTTTATTATTATACAGAAGGGCTTGCACTAAGGTATCTTTGTTGTGTTCATCACAGTATTGTTGAACAGTGCTTACACCTCACATACTTAGAAAAGTAAGCAAACAATTCACATTATCACAGATGTAGAGAATTGCACAAAGGTCAATGTATATTTCAGTACTCAAGAATTTATATTTTACAACCCCCAGAAGAAATATATTTTTCTTCATTGGCGGCTAACATCAATACTTATCTCAAAACATTGTCAAAAATGAAAAAGCAAGCACAATAACAGTTGTTAAGGAGTATGTTGGCATGGGATTTGCAACAAGGGAGATGTCAGCCTCCGAAGGAGAAGCTGAAACTAGGAGGATATGGATCAAGTAGTTTTCTGTAGTACAAAATGTTGAGTGTTTTGTTAAATGACCTTTGGTCCAAAGGCTATGGCAGACTTAGAACAATGCAATGGAAATCTGCATTGGACTCTGACCTGGTTTTAGATATCTATACCCACAGAAATTTCCTCCTTTTCCTGTTCTTTTTTCCTTGCCAAATAACATTTCTCTACCTGTCTTACCTTAACAGATGTTCTTAAGGTCATTGATTACAGTAAACATGTTTTCTTCTATCACTTTCCAGCAGAGTTCACAGAGATGTTAATTCTGAATTCTACTTACAGTGTCAGTCACATATTACTAAAAAAGAATGTATAAGAACATTGTTTTCTCAATGCTACTTTTTAAAGGGAATCTGTAGAACAGAGTTTTTAAAAAATCATTTTGCTTGGTTATGTTTCCATTTTCACAAAAGTAGCATAATTTTTCATCTGTTTCTCACTGAATTATAAAATCAAAGAATCATAGTACGGCTTGGGTTCAAAGGGACCTTGAAGATCATCTCATTCCAACTGTATGCCTTGGACAGGATCACCTTTCCCTGGATCAGGTTCCTCAGAGTCCCATCCAGCCTGGCCTTAAATATTTCCAGGGATGGGATATCCACAGGTTCTCTAGGCAAATTGTTCTGGTGACTGACGGCAAAAAACTCTTCCTAATATCTAATCTAAACCTACCTCTTTCAATCTGAAGCCATTCTCCCTTGTCCTGTAACTACATGCTCTTGTAATCTCTTAAAAGAACATAAGACTGGAGCAGGACTTTCTCCTCTTCTATGAATGAAATGAAACATTTTTCAGTTATAGATGCTTTTAGTATTTTTACATTATATATACTAGCCTACAAAGGTAGGATGTTAATATTTAAGTTATGAGACTATTAAAAAAAAAACCAACACCAGAGTTTCTAAACCCTTATCAAAGCAGCCTCTCAGCTTCCAAGTAGAATCTTGCAAGCTGTAAAATTTCAGTAAGTTCCAGGGGTTTTATATTACTTTCTGGCCATGTTCAAGCTACAATTTTATGACCTCCTTTGCAGCCAGTGAGGCTAAGAACATAGGGGATACAGCTCTGCCACAGAAAATGCTGCTGTTTAAGAAATGGGCAAATACATGAAAGAGAAATATTATTTAATCAGTCCTAGTTTGCCATTCTGTCATAGAGCTAGTGTGCAGTAGTAGAACATGGGGAAGTCTTTTTAAATCAACTGATGATCTTTTCATGCCACAAAAAATAACTGAAGATTTATATTATTTGATTTTTAAATTTCTTTATCATTTAGCTGATGGAAGTGAAAATGCTACTGAAATTAATGCCTATTTCATGTCTCCACTTTTATTTTAGTATTTTAAAGCCATATTCTCATTATTATACATTCAAAATGCTATTGTTGAGAGTGGGGAACTAGAAATGGGAAAGAAAAATAGAAAAGCAAACAAGAGCTCATACCGAAACATATTTTCTTCATTATACAAGGAAATAAAATATGGCACATATTCGTTAGAAAAGCACTTCACTATATTTTTACTATTTTTCTCCTACTTTTCTATTATGAAAACTAGGTTGTTAATGCTAGAGCCCAAGGACAAAACTGTTACATGTACTGTTCTCATTCCTCTGTGAATATTTCACCTGTCAATAAATTCCACCTAAGCCTCTTTAACAAAGAATACATTCAGTATTAGAACTTCTTTTAAAATAATATATCTTTAAAAATAAATTGTGATTAAAATTAGATCCTTTTTGCAACAAGATAAATCATTTTGATTCTAATTAGCAGTAGATATTTTTGGGAAAACTGTATGCTTCCAGGGAGAGAAAATGTGGTCTTTGTGCTAAGGTTTTCCCTTTTGCTGAGAACAGGTTAAACAAATGGGTAAGAGTAACATGATTTGGACATGCTGGGCAGAGGGAGGACTGGTTCTATTTAACCAAGAGCTGAAATGTAATTTCTGAAATTTACTGCTAAGTTCTTCCCACCTTTTGTTGTGACAGGAGTTTGGCCAACTCTTTTGGTCTGCTTTCATTTCATTATCCATCTGAGCCTGTTTTCAGGATAGAAACATTTTTTGTATTTCAGTATACTTACAATTTCCAAGTTGGCATTACATTAGTGTTTAACCCATGAAGACTCTGCCATTCACCTAAGAAATAACATGAGGTAGAGTAGTGGAGTATCTACCTATCCTGCCTGTCCTGAATGGATATCCATAGACAAAAATCAGCAGTGGTGAAGGGAGAGGATCTGGTGATGTTTTTATTGCTTTTTCAAGCTCATGAAATTTTTGAAAACAGAATTTGAGGTATTTCTGAAACGGAAATCTTTCAAATAATAAAGTACCATTGATGTATTTAGGTAGATATTTGGGGCATTTTGTCTCTGACAGAAAGCACACAGCAAAACTAAGACAAAAGGTATTATCTGGTGGCAGACTACATTAAGATAGGAAAAAAAATCAGTGAAATAATGGACCCTGAGTCTACTTCAGGAACACTAACATGATGAATAATTCAGCTGAGAAACCTACAAGTCTCCATATGGTACAGTTGGAAGCACACATAAGCTACTTTGCTTGCTCCTCAGAAACTGACATGAAAACAGGCGATTTTGGGGTTTTGGAAGGAAATGAGGATAGAAAGCATGAGGGGATGTTCTATGTCTTAATTTGAAGGGCAGTATTCAGAAGCAGCATTTCTGACTTTGGATGACTTTCACTGAGACAGCTAGCCTTTCTTCAAGTGTCTGAACATATACTATATAAAAATGCACTTTAGTTGCTGCCATCTCAGATCTCTTTTGCTTCTGTAAGTCAGTTATGTGTCGGGGAGAGGGGAAGAGTATGTGTTGCAGATGTTGCTTTTCTTATGGTCAAACTGCAAAACAGTAGTTGTTTTTTCTTTGTAGTGGAAAAAAAAAAAAAAATTAAACAGTACCCCCATCAAACCAAAAAGCAGACAGAGGCTACTGAAGTAATATTTACATTTGAATGAATATAAGAACATAATTTTTTTTTAGTTGGAGAGGTTTACCCATCAGGACTATTAGCCTATCAGGGCTCATCCGTGTTAAGTATTCAACTTCTGTAGAACAGCATCTGATTGCTTCTTGAATGATCCTTTTGTTTTGCCTCAGCAGTAGTGCCTGATAGGCCATTCCATATGTTTATTACGTGCTAAGTGAAAAAAGTGTTGCTAACATCTGTCGGAAGTTAGCTTCTCTCTCATTTCAATTTATGTTTCTTGAAATTTATACTGGGTGGGAAATAGTTATTCAGGCTGATATTTTGCACTCTCACTAGTTTTCAACCTTCTTCAGCAAAGACCCACTAACCTTCACTCTGTCTCATACCATATTTATCTTCTGAACTACATCATTTTTCTCTAATATACTTGTTATTATGGTGCTAATACACAGGTTTTGTCAACACAAGCATTATGAAAATAAATTTCAGGTAAATGCTATTGGCCTGATGATCTGCTGATGCAAATCAATATGTTTTAACTGAAATTAATGGAGCATGATGTTTTGCATTAGATGAGACTTGGGCTGAAAAAATAAAATACTGCAAACCCATAGAAATTTGAAAAGCCAGAGTTTGAAATAATGCATCATGTCAAAAAGTTTAAGAAATACAGGAATCTGTAGTACAGTATTAATTAGGTTTGCAAGAAAAAAAAAAAAAAAAAAAAAAAAAAAAAAAAAAAAATGTGCTGAACTGAGCCAGATATCTGCCGAAAATACAACACAACAGAGAGGAAGGATCCCAAGAGGTTCCCAAAGTGTGTGGAAGAAAACATCCTAGCACAACTGGTGAATGAGCCCACCAGAGGAGGTGCCCTGCTGGACCTGCTTACTGTGAATAAAAGAGGGTGTATGGGTGATGTGGTGGTCAGTGGCTGTCTTGGGCATAGTGATCAGGAAATGTTAATGTTTGCTAGACTGAGAGAAGTAGGACAGGCACCAGCAGAAGCTTCACCTTGGATTTACAGCGGGCAAACTTCAGCTTGTTCAGAACAGTGATTGACAGAGTCCCTTGGGAGTTAGTCCTCAAAGGTGAAGGAGTCCAGGAAAGCTGAATGTGCTTTAAAAAGGACTTGTTAAATATTCAGAAACAGGCTCTCCCCACATATAGAGAGACAAGCTGTCAAAGAAAAAGACTGGCCTGGCCAAACAGAGAACTTTGGATGGAACTTAGAGGAAAAAAAAAAGAAACTATTGATTCTGGAAAGAGGGTCAGGTAACTTGGGAGGACTACAAGGATGTCACAAGCTAATGTAGGGAGAAGATTAGAAAGGCCAAATCCCAGCCAGAACTTGATTTGGTAACTACAGTTAAAGATTAAAAAAAAAAAAAAATTGATAAATACACTGGCAGCAAAAGCAGGGCTAAGGACTATTTCCATGATCTGTTGAATGCAGAGGGTAGTGGAAGTGACAGGGGGTGGGGAAAAGGCAGATGTTCTTAATGCCTGCTTTTTCTCAGTCTTCAGTATCAAACCCATTTGTCCTCAGGATAACCAGCTCTCTGAGATTTCTGCAGATTTCACCAGCTCAGATCTGACCTTGATGCTTCTATGATTTTATCTGGAACAGAAGAAACAGTCTGAGATCTGCCTTGATTTGCAGTGTCTGAAAACCAGAGCTGCATGATTCAGTGATGCTGTTTGTTCCTGGTGAATGTTCAAATAATGTTTTCTCCTAGCACCCTCAGAAGTTATTGGTGTAGTAAGCAGCTGACAGGACTTTCACTGCAAGTCCCAGCATCCTTTTTTTCTGAAGCTAAGAGAGTGGCACTATTGAGAAAATATCTTCCTGATCTGAATCTGAATCCTGCTTTCTTTCTGTGCCAGAATTCCTTTAAATAAGAGGATCAAAATCTGTGTATTAACACCAAAATTATTTCCACAAGTGCTCTCAATGTTCTGAAGACCATCTTGCCCCTGCACAGCTTGCTGCATGATAAATGCTTTCCCTGTAGAGGGTCTGTGCTTTGCTGTAGTCAAGGAAAGGATTCCCAGCTCACTACTACATCTTTGCAATGAAAAGCACGTTGGCACATTTTTTTCCCAGACCCTAGTGGCCATGGAGTAAGGCCAGGGAAGAGTGAAATCTGGTGACAGAAACAGGAATTACTTTTCCACCAGGTCACTCAAGATGCTGTCTGTGCAGAAAGGGAGGAAGTTAAGTAGCTGGAAGAATAGCAAACACTTTTTATTTCTCTGCCATGAACTTGGATGTGTGCTCTCACACAAATGTATGTGTGTATGCATGTCCATGCATTTGTATTTGTGCACAACATGCAAGCTGCAGTGGACACTGATATCCCATAGGTTTTACAAAATTGTATGAGTCTGGGGGGATTTGCTTGAAAACAAGCCTGCTTATCTTTTTGCTGATGCAGATATGCTTATCTCAGTAGGCAGCTCTGTATATATATTCTCTAAACTTGGCTGATTTTTTTTTATATGCTCCTCCTGTGTAATACTGATCTATTCTGTCTTAGAATGTCTGCCTTCCCTTTTCTTAGATCCCTTTCATTAAGTTCTAGAGTTCCTAAATAGAGGAAAATGGTCACATTCCAGCATAGAGCTATCTCTGTGACTTCTTGAACCTAATTGGCATAGTGAACTCACAAATCAAACCATTCATGTGTAATTTCTCACTTCAGTAAATGTAGTCTCAGATTTTAAGTCCTGTAATTTATTCTTCTCACATATTATCAGATGAAGTTAAGCATTTGAACCTAAATTTTTGTCCCTCTGTCATTCATAATTGTTTGAGTTCTTTGCATTAAAAACTCTTACATCTTATCACTTCCACTGACCATAATAAATCTGAGGAACTGTGAAAGAGGTTTGGGTTAACCTATCTAATTTCGTGATTCATCATTCATATACCACTGTCCAAAGGTTTAGTTTGGATTAAGTCCTTTATTGCTTGGCAGTTGGAACACATTGAGAGATTGCTCTAATAATCACCTTGTTAGTGGATAAAAACATATTTTGCCACCACCACTTAACCTCTTTTGATGGGCACCCGTGCCGTGAGTTGGAGTTTGCCCTGCTGCTTAGTTGCTGATGATGTTGGATAGTTTGCAATGTATCAGGAGCCAGACTGTTCCTGGAGGGACACATTGGAAGATTTAAGGGTAATAGACAAGTTTCAGTAAGTGAAATTGTGATAAGACATAAAGAAAAATTATTTCAGAAGATGATAAAACAGTGGATTATTGTGGATAGTGGAGTCTGTACGCAATGTAAAAAGAGGATATTCAAGGTTAGTGTCTATTTTTTAAGCAAAATCTTTAGAAACTTAAACAATAACATACAGTTCAAAATTAATTTATTTTATATATCTTCAAGTGAAAATACTACCTGGAAAAATTTCCATATTTTTAGCACCTCAGAAAATAAACAACTAGGATTATGAGGTTTTTGCATTTACTCTCTGTTAAGTGGACAAAAACACATATGTACCGTTATGTAGAAATGTTGAAATGTAGAATAATTGAGGCTGGAAGAAGTCTTTGGAGGTTATCTAGCCCAATCTCCTGCTCAGAAGGGTAATTAGAGCAGGTTGCTCAGCAGTGTGTCCAGTTTGGGTTTAAACACCACAAGGATGGAGACTCAGCAGCCACTCTGGGCAGCATGCTCCAGTGTTTGACAACTCTCACAGGAAAGTGTTCAACAGGAATTTCATGTATTTGTGTTTGTGTGCACTGCCTCTTGTCCTGCCACTGGTCACTATTGAAATGTGTTCTTCACTCCCTCAGAACAAGAATTTAAACACACTGATGAGATGATTCCTCCCCCAAGTCCTCTTTTCACCAGGCTGCACAATTCCAGCTCTCTCAGCCCCACCTCATATGTCAGAAACTCCAGCAACTTAACTATCTTCATGAACCTAGGATTTCATTTATGTGCAGGGTAAAAAATAGCCATTTACAAAAAAAGACTTTAAAAAGAAATGGTCTTTGTTACATTAATACTTTTCCATCTAAAAAGTAGAGAATAGTTTCTGTATAAAAAGATTGAATGAAATATTTCAAAATAAACTTTAAATAAACAAAAGTAATCCTAAAATTGTCATTCACTTTAAATTAAAAGATAGTCACATAAGATAATTTTCTACTTAGATGATTTTCTAGTAAGCATAATAAAACTATCAGCTTCTTTCTATTTTCCCTTCAGTGAATATTATCCAATCACACAGACTTGCCATTATAGATATATATATACTATAATATATAATATAATATAATATAATATAATATAATATAATATAATATAATATAATATAATATTTAAAATTAAAGATATTTTTATCTTTTACAACTGCCATTGAAGATGAAAGATTTACTAATGAAAACATTTCTTATAATTGCAAAGGTATGTGACCAAATGTCATATCCTTATTTGTATTGAAGTTTTAGAATTCTGCCAGTTAAGAGAATCCATTCTGATTTTTTTCAATTGTAGAACACAATATGGTATACATTCCACATTTTTAGCTGCCTGCTATCAGTATGAGGCAGTGATTCTTGTCTTCAGCTAGCAAAAAATTTATTTTTTAAAGTTGCCACCTTAGCTGAAATAGCCCAAGATATATAAAAGCTATCTCTGGGATTTGCAGACCTGCTGTTATTCAAGCACACAGAGACTCCAGTAAGAGTCAGGACAATTCTTTCTCTAATTATAGCAAGACACACTGACATTTCTGTTTTTCTTTTTTTTACCTCAACCATGAGATTGCACAATTTGAAGTCCTCTTAGAATAAGATTTTTTAAATGTTGAATAACAGTACATATTAACTGGCATTAACATGAACGTGTAAGTTCTATCAATCACATTTCTAAACACTTTATGTCATATGTGGTTATCCACATGATGTGCATGTCCTCTACTTATGTATTTAACTTTTTGAGAGAATACATTGCATTATTATATGGTACAATACCATAGGTTGTTTTTTTTTTTTTTTTTTTAGCAGCTATTACTGTCAAAGGAAGAGTATGATACTGTCAAATTTAAGTGACTGTCTAGACTTCCAAGGTTCAACTTGTTACATGTTAAAACAAATTCACTCTTCGAGCTCATTTCTAACTCTTGTTTACCTGTTTTCTTGACATTCAGTCTGTCATTCAAACATTATTTATCTAAGACAGGTAGTTCCACATTTACTAAAGTACAACCATTTTCCTACGAATATTATTTTCAAGCAAGAGAGAGGAAGAATTTAGGGATTCATTCACTCCAAAACTCACCCTGAAAAATCTTTCTATTTAGCATTGTAGCCCTGTGGATCTTGTGTTTTGATGTAGAAAGGCCAAAAGAACAAAAGAGGAGAAGGTTTAGATAGAACAAGGCTGTTGCACAGACCAGGTCAGCTGACAAGTTTTCCCCAGAGATATTTTGAATGCCTTCCTTCCTCTTCCTAATTACATCCCAGAAACAGGTGCCACAGGTCAGGGTGCCACAGGGGCAGTCTTTGCTTTAGTTATTCTGCATTAAACATAAGTATTCCAGGGGACATGCAACTGTGCTGTGAAGGACACTAGGACTAGGACTAGGTTCCTAGTTTAGGAAGTAATATGATGAATCCTACTGAGGCAGATTTTCTTTTTTTGTTTGTTTGTTGGTTGGTTTATTCTGGACTTTTTGTTTTTGTTTGTTTGTTTTTGTATTTGGGGTTTCTGTTTTGTTTTGCTTTTTGTTTTTTTTCTATTGGTTTTTTTTTGGTTTTTTAAAATTTTATTTCCCCAGGAGAAAAGAATGGGTTGACTCTACAATCTACAAAACACAGGAAAATTAAAACAGAGAAATTAAAACACCCTTTGCTGATCAGCTGAAGGGAAGGATTTTCTACTGTTTGCAGCATGAATGAATAACTAAGTCATTATTTACACCATCTTAATTAATTGAAGGACTATGTCTATGTTTTTTTTCTTTTTCCAGAAAGAATTTGTTCCTCAAAGAATATCAGGAAGTAAAATCATAAATAAGATTCTCTAGTCACATAGCAAAAAAAAAAAAGTTATTTAGATCAAGAATACATTTTAGTAGGGTGTTATAAGGTGAATATTTTTTATATTGCAATGTTATGGAAAAAAGCTAATAAAAAAATGACCCCAATTTGTGATAGCTTTATAGGTGATAAAGTGGCTGGAAGGGTTGTGGTGTTGGTCTAACAAATATCCCAGATAATTTCATTAATTACAAAAAAAAAAAAAAGAAAAAAAATTCAATTTTAATTAATTCTACTTGACCATCTAGATTTTAAATTTATATTTATTCTAAAAATGTGAGGTAGAAAAGATCCTGACCTGCTTCTTTAGAAGATCTTATCCAGATCACTTAGCAGGTTTTGCTGCAATAGGCATAAATTCATTTTACATATACTAATCAATGAGAATGTGGCCTTGGAGAAGGAAGACTTGGTAGCAAGTCCTGGCCTCAAATAGTCCCAACCTTTGTGGTTGAATGAAAAATGTCAGAGTAAAGACAGCAAGGAAACAGCTCTGAGTGGAAGCACAGAGAGTTAAAAAGAAATATAGAACATTACTAGATAAGATTTAATCAAGGCATCACTCTGAATCACTGGTTAAAAAATGGAAGCAACAAGACAGAGAAGATAGTATTATTTCTGGTGTTATCTGGTTTAACACACTTGGTGCTTTTAACAGTTTTCTGCTAGCAAGAGACAGCTAACCATAACACAGTGTTGTCTAAGGGAAAAATAATTAATTAATAAAAGAGCATGGGGAAATTGTGATATCTTTGAAAAAATTAAAGCTGATGATAACATTATTTCTACACTAGCCTGGCATTCCATAATCTGTTTCTTCTTATGTGCTTTTGCTTTTTGCACAGTAACAAGAGAGCAATGTTTGGGGTGGGGAGGATAAGTGTTTTTGTTGTTGTTTGTTTTACTTTTTTTCCTCTCATTTTCAAAGGTGATTATGCTGGACAAAACAATGTGATTCTGCATGAACCAAGGGCTGAGAACTTCTGATGTAAAGCATGTATCTGTAATGCAGGACTAAACTATTTGAATTGGAAATTATTTCCTACAATCATTTCTTTGCAAGGTTAATCACTTTTGAAGCTTTTTAAAGATAGTTTCCAAATCTTATTTAATTCTTGCCTTTGATTTGCAAAATAGATGCTATTTTTTGCCATGTCTACAAACTTATTTCAATGCCTTCTGGACAAAGAGTTCCATTACAAATTATTATGTCAATATTAACCTCTAATACAATGAACTTCTTTTGCTGTCTGCAGTCATATAGACCATTCACCCTCTCAATAAAATACCATTTATGTTTGTGCAGCATCTCTGTGGCAACTACAAGAAAAGCTTCTTGGAAAGTACCTCAGCAGTTTATCCTTTATTTTCCTCATGTCTGTTTAACAAAGAGCCCCAGTCTTGCTGAAGTACCTAGAAGGAGAAGCAGTCAACAAATGACTTCTCTATCTTCCTGAGATAGCCTATACTGGTATTTCAGGGACGGAGCTTGAGGAGAAAATCAAATAAATAACTGCAAGAAAAACTAAAACCAGCAAATAATTTTCATCAAGAGTGCAGGAACTGCAGATCTCCTCATTACTGTGTTTCAGCCATTACCTTTAATGACTACACCTTAAACTTAGAAATAAGGCTAATAACAGCAATTTCTTGGGTTCTATTCAGAAGAACATGTAAATCTGTGTAATGCATAATATTTCAATGATTTCCCTTTTATAAGTACATTCACTTCTGGAAAAAATTGTATATGACTTAACGTAACATTTCCAGTGCCCTGCTGGAAGAATCACTTATTTTCACTTTTCTTCTCCATGTGAAAAGTCATTATTTTTGCAGAGAACGGTTGGCATTTTCACAGCAGTGACTATTTTTCGCTTGAGAAGAGTGGAAAAAAATCACTGTATATTTTCTTTGTGTGGAAAGTATAAAAAATATGAAGCAGATCCAGTGGTTTCATTTTTCAGAGAACTGGCAATAATGTGATTTTCACTGGTCTTCTCAAAAATTGCTTTGGCCAAACTTACTGTAAAATAACTGTAAGACATTTCCAGTTTTTATATCTGCATTGTGATAAAAACAGTTAAACTATCTTTACAAAAGGTCTTCTTTTAGAATCATAACCGTGTTTTAAAACAAATATGTTTTTATTAACATGTTTATTGCATATTTGTATTTTTATATTTAAATCAGAAACATCCAAAAAGTGCATTGCTATCAAAATTTGATCACACACACAAGCATTGCAAGAACATAAATACAGCTCCCCTGGTTTAAATATAAGTCATGCCTGTAAATATCAGCTTTGTCCAACAACAACAACAAAAAAAAGCATCAAGGTTCTCTATCTTGCAACATCAACATTAGTAGGACCTATGACAGAAATTTAAGATTAGACCCCAAGTGCTTTCTGGGCTCATTGTCACTTTGTGAGTGCCGGTAGGTTGCAATTGTTCTTGCAAGTTTTGTTTCTAACATTAAAAAGTGAATATCAAACTGCAGCAATTGATCTTCAGTGATTTATTTTCTGCTCAAATTAAGTAAAAATAAGTTTTCCATAGCTCCCTTAGTGTAAAGAGCTGGAAAAGCAGTCTTCCTTCTAAATATTGAAACTAGAAACAGAAATGATATAAATAGTTTGTATGTTTCTCAGGTATTTATTCTACATGATACTGTTATGCCATCATTTTTTATGCCATACTTTACTTGAGTCTTGAACTCAGTTATCCTAATGTGAAAAAAAAGGGAAGGGAAGGAAGGGAAGGAAGGAAGGGAAGGGAAGGGAAGGAAGGAAGGAAGGGAAGGGAAGGGAAGGAAGGGAAGGGAAGGAAGGGAAGGGAAGGGAAGGGAAGGAAGGAAGGAAGGGAAGGGAAGGGAAGGGAAGGGAAGGGAAGGGAAGGGAAGGGAAGGGAAGGGAAGGAAGGAAGGGAAGGGAAGGGAAGGGAAGGAAGGGAAGGAAGGGAAGGGAAGGAAGGAAGGAAGGGAAGGGAAGGGAAGGGAAGGGAAGGGGAAGGAAGGGAAGGAAGGAAGGAAGGAAGGGAAGGGAAGGGGAAGGAAGGAAGGAAGGAAGGGGGAAGGGAAGGGAAGGAAGGGAAGGGAAGGGGAAGGAAGGAAGGAAGGAAGGAAGGAAGGGAAGGGAAGGGAAGGGAAGGAAGGGAAGGAAGGGAAGGGAAGGGAAGGGAAGGGAAGGAAGGAAGGAAGAAGAAGAGAAGAGAAGAGAAGAGAAGAGAAGAGAAGAGAAGAGAAGAGAAGAGAAGAGAAGAGAAGAGAAGAGAAGAGAAGAGAAGAGAAGAGAAGAGAAGAGAAGAGAAGAGAAGAGAAGAGAAGAGAAGAGAAGAGAAGAGAAGAGAAAAGAGAAAGAAAAAGAAAAGAAAAAAAGAAAAGAAAAGAAAAGAAAAGAAAAAAAGAAAAGAAAAGAAAAGAAAAGAAAAAGAAAAGAAAAGAAAAGAAAAGAAAAGAAAAGAAAAGAAAAGAAAAGAAAAGAAAAGAAAAGAAAAAGAAAAGAAAAGAAAAGAAAAAAAAAAAAAAAAAGAAAAGAAAAGAAAAGAAAAGAAAAGAAAAGAAAAGAAAAGAAAAGAAAAGAAAAGAAAAGAAAAGAAAAGAAAAGAAAAGAAAAGAAAAGAAAAGAAAAGAAAAGAAAAAAAGAAAAGAAAAAGAAAAGAAAAGAAAGAAAGAAAAGAAAAAAGATTTCTGGCCTAAATTTATCTCCTCCCAAAACTCTTTGAGAAGCTGGGGCGGAGGGAGGGTTTGAGGTTTTGTTTTACCCTATAAAAATGAACCATAGAGGATAAGATAATGTCACAAGTACCTAACAGTAACCATTTCCTCACCATTTCACCAGAGGGGTTTGTATCCCACATTGGTAGCCATTTCGTTGCAGTACTAATTTAGGTGTAACTTAACAGGTCCAAAGTTGGGTTCATGCCACAGCAGCAGCTGCTCTTCTAGTTCATATAAGACACATAACTGGAGGGTAATGACTCACCTTTCAGTGCCCTGATAATACCAAACTGCAGAAGTTGTTCACTCCTTGAAGTCAAGGAGACCCCAGAGAGACCTCAATAGATCAGAGCCTGGGCAATCACCAGCTGTGTGAAGTGTAACAAGGATGAGTGCCAGATTCTGTACCTGCAATGGGGCAACCCTGGATGTACAGACAGACTGGGGAATGAGATGCTGGAAAGCAGTGCCATGGAAAGGGACCTGCGGGTCCTGGTCAATGACAAGTTGAACATGAGCCAGCAGTGCCCTGGCAGCCAGGAGGGCCAACCCTGTCCTGGGGGGCATCAGGCACAGCATCACAGCCAGGCAAGGGAGGGGATTGTCCTGCTCTGCTCTGAGCTGGGGCAGCCTCACCTCCAGAGCTGGGGGCAGGTTTGGGTGCCACAATGTAAAAAAAGGCATAAAACTATTAGAAAGCATCCAAAGAGCTGTGAATATGGTGGAGGGCTTTGAGGGGAAGCCACATGAGAAGTGGCTGAGGTCACTTGTTCTGTTCAGCCCCGAGGAGACTGAAGGGAGACCACATTGCAGTCACAGCTTCCCTGTGAGGGGAAGGGGGGGAGCAGACATTGATTTCTTCTCTGTTGACCAGCAACAAGACCTGAGGGAATGGCCTGAAACTGTGCCAGGGGAGGTTTAGGTTGGATATTAGGAAAAGGTTCTTCGCCCTGAGAGTGATTGGGCACTGGAACAGGCTCCCCAGGGAAGCCAAGCTTGACAGGGTACAAATGTTTGTACAGTGTTCTCAGGTGTGGTTCAGGGTGTCCTGTGCAGGACCAGGAGGTTGATGATCTTAGTGGGTCCCTTCCAACTCAAGATATTGTATGATTCTATGCTTCTATATTCTGGGATATGGACCACCAGAAGATGGTTGGATCAAACTACTTGCTACTACAGTGTTGCCAATCTGATTCCACTTGGGAAAAAATAAATCACTGCATTACTAGCTGACTGAAGGATGAAAGTGGAGTTGGATTAAGCCACCTCATCTACCAGTCTTGAAATACATGAGTCAAGTGAAGGAAGTCTGTGCCACAGAATGGTGAAAGTGGGGAGATTCAGGTATTACTGAGGCTAGATAACACTACTGTTAGAACAAATTGGGATTTTCACCTTTTCCACCAAGACACCTTAGAAATTACAGTTTTTACAAGCAGTAATGCAATTGAGAATGTCACTTAGTCTTACCCATTGCTATGTGTAAGACAAGACCATGATATGCCCTTAATGGAGCAATGGACCAGTTATACTGCAGGATATCCTCACCTTCACTGCACAAGAGAAAAATAAATCACAAGCCAGAGAGTGGTATGTGCAACTCTTTATCCAGGCCTTCCTTTTTCACATCTTTATATTTTCATGCTAAATAATTTTGGAATAAGCTTTTTTTTTTGGTTAAAACAATTTAAAAATCTGAATAGTTACTGATGTCATGCTTAGTTTTAACAAACATGTATTTTTAAAGTACTTAAAATGATAACATACAGAGATATACGAATTTTCTCCTTGATCAGTCTAGTCCAGTATTTCAAATACTGTTACTAATGAGTAGCATTTATCTGATAGTCTATTTAATTGTTTCTATTTCATACATCAGTAAAACTCTGCTCAGCTGAGAAAAGTCATAACTTGAAAATTCAGTTCAGGAATATGTGTATATTCTTATTTTCTTCTGTAAAATCTAACACAGTTGCCTTTAATTACTGATAAAAAATATTTTCTGTGAAAGTTGAAAACAAGCTAACAGTAATTGAAAGCTGTTTGGCTCATTTTCTTTGGTAGCCATGAATTTGATATAACTAGCAGAATTTCAAAGACTTTTATAATGTTTATATAGAGGATCTTTTCTCTGTATCTTTTGGTGGTGTGACTTTGAATGCAGGGGATGTTTCGTGGCCTTCAACGTGTGATCATTTGTCTTAACATGGAGAATTTTGTGTGTGATGAATCCAGGTGCTGTCTTCAGAATATTATGGTTTTCATCAAAATCTTGATGAAAAGCTTGTGGTTTTCTGAACTGTATGATTAGTTACAGTTGTCCACTATTTTAATGGAAATGTGCTGACACTCTAGAGATATGTACTGCTTAACTCACATGCTCGTGTTTCTTATAGCCCTACAATATTTCATTGGTAAACTAACAGCATCTTCTTAATCCTGCTCACTTTAGGTAATTCATTTCACTGAAAGGAATATCATCCTTGTGTGCTGGGTTGTGCTATAAACAGACGTTTTGGACATCTTTCTCTGAAAGTATATAGTGAGCAGCAAAAGCATTTTGTCTCTATTTGGCATGCAGGAGCATGAAAAGATACAAAACAAAGCCATGGATATGATTAATCCTCACTCCTCATCTCCCTCATGCTCTAACAAACAGTAAGAAGCATCCTTTATACTTCTGGTGTTTAGGCTAGACTGGCAGAAATCCTGTCATGCATTTGGTGACACCAGAGATGGAGAAAAGTGAGGTAATTTTTCTGCCTTTGTCCACCTAAACATCCACTGATCTTAGAGCTTCCATGGAGAAGATGTAAAGTAATCAAATTATTTTTGAAACCCAGAATATTTTCTATTCTATATTTCTCTATCCTAACAATCTTTCCTCACCTTAAAAAAAAAAAAAAAAAAGGAAAAAAAGATAAATCTTTCCAACTGTTTCTCACAAGTTTTCATTTCAAAATATTATTTCTGTTTTGAAGATAAAAAATTCTTAAGAAATTCTCTAGCCAGTTCTACTTCAGATTTTCACACCTTTCCACCTGTGATAATGGAAAAATAATATTAATATAGCAAATATTAGATATAATATGGTGATTCCTGCTAAAATAAAGAAAAACATGTTACATTTGAAAAAATACAGTGGTGGCAATCCAAATTTTGTTGGGGATTTCTCTGTTGATTGATTGCATGCTAGTTTACCATGGCACAAAACAAATTAGGAACAATGATTAGCTATAGCAACTCTTATGATTTAAATCTCTTTCTTACAGCCTTCAGGGAAGGTCCTTATTGTCAATGATGCGTGTTCATCTCATGATCTAAGCAAAATCTGTCCAAGTTCTCAAGACACTATGAAACAAAACAAAAATTTCAAAGTAAGCCTCAAACAGAAGAAATTACAAGACATTTCACCCATTTCCTATACCTCATACTTTACTAAAAATGGTATATTAAATCTTTATCAGGGAATTCCAGTTAGACTGGGATTGTTCCAGCTATTCAGAATAGACTGTCATCAGTAGTGGGAATGGCAAGAGAAAAATCCAGGAAATCAATAGCCATAATAATGAGATAGGCATTGTCCTCACTGAAGTACCCTGGGAGGAGACTCACAAGTAAATGGACTGAAAAATATTCCCAAATTTAGCCTACCTAATTTTCTTCTTCTTTTAAACTAATTGTGTATAAATAAAGTAGCTGCTAAGAATAATTCTACTTAATCTACTCTAAACAGTCATCATTGATTTGCATTATAGTGTGAGTCAATAAGGAAATGAAAAATAGAAATATGGATAGTTAAAAAGAAAACCCAACC
The DNA here is from genome assembly GCA_030060385.1 of Muscicapa striata striata. Classification (NCBI taxonomy): domain Eukaryota; kingdom Metazoa; phylum Chordata; class Aves; order Passeriformes; family Muscicapidae; genus Muscicapa; species Muscicapa striata. The sequence continues at coordinate 3,724,287 of JAREIS010000075.1, read as the reverse complement.
CCTTCAAGCATTCTTTCATAAAATTGTGCCAAAATATCCACTGTTAGTAAGCATTTTGTACTTCAAATTAGATGGTAATTTCAGATATAGATTTAGTTTATTGTTAGACTCAAGAATTTTTAAAAAAACTTCTGGTGTGGACTCAGGCAGTACCAGAGTCATGTGAAAAGGTGACCTTGTAGATAGAAATTAATTGTGAGTATATATAAAAATTCAGAATTTCAGTTCTATAGAAAAAACAGCCCACCCAAATATTAAACTCTATTATCTTTTTCTTTGTAAATCCATTAGAAACAGCAAAGAGAAAAACAGAAATGTCATGCCTATGAAATAGTGTGAGAAAATCTGTGTTCCAGATTTTATACTCATAAGACAGGGTAACTAAGATGAAGAAATATACATGAAGTATACACCTTGCTACAAATACAATGTTTGTATACATACGCACAAATACAGATGTATATTTGTATACACACCAGAATAGCTGACAAGTCTTCTATAGTTAGAAGCTGGTGCATGCTTCATTAGCTCTGCCAAGTGCAAATAATTCAGTATAAAAATGTTGTCTGCTCATTTCTGTCTGTGTCCTGAAATTGCTATTTTCCACAGGTAAGAGATATAAAAATTAAACTGACTTTTTAGGGAAATGTTGTTAGGACTTAAAAATGATGCTAGCTGTTTTGGGAGAAGCTTTAACTGAGGAGAAAAGCACAGGTATTGAAAGAGATTCTCATTTAACTAACTGTGCAGGAAGGTCTTGCATTGTTAAGAGAAGCACCTGTTAATTTCACTTCTCCCAAACAGGCAGACCAGATTCTCAGCTCACACAAATTAGTGAAGCTTCATTGTTTTTGCAAAGACTGTGAATGGGTGATGTCATTGTGCTGCAGCCTGAGAAAAAGTGGTGCTATAGCCCTCCTGCTTTCTGGGGAGCCAAAATCTTCTCTGATTTAAAGCTAGATTCCCCTCTGATTAGTTTATGGTACTGAAACCAAACTCCTTTACACTGGGACAGAAATCCATGCCTTCTGCTTTTAATGTGTTTCACAACCTTTCTGCAGGTGAAAACCTTACCCATTCCCAATCCCTGGGCTAATCCATGCCCTGAAGACCTAGACCCCTCCTGACTTCCAGAGCCCAAGGAATGAATACAGCCAGGAAAACAATTTAGATGACTTTAGATGACTTCTATGTGGTGCCTTTTCTAAAAATGTTTGTCCTTTCACTGACACCTCATTTTATATCACTCTTTCAGTCTCTCTGCTTCCACTCCATCTTTCACCATGAGTTTGGGTGGTAATGACTAGAAATATTTTTATACATATTGGGAGAGTTATAAAAATGTTTTGAAGTTTTACAGAAAAGGAAATCTCCCTACACTCCTCATTTTTGCTAGGCATCTCAATAGAAACAGTTTTTTGCTCTTTCCAACAGGTTCTGTCAGTCTGTTTTCCTTACACTACTAACATACAGGCCTCAGGATGGGATTCCTATTATTTTACCACCTAAAAGTACCCCTTTAGCCACCAAAAGGAGCTGAATGTCTAAAACCCACCTTCATTTTCAAAGGATGAAAAAGTTGTTAGCAGTTAGTCCTTGTCAGCAAATATAAAATCCCAAACAAGGTCAGAAGTGTCACAAGAAAGATGTGATTTCCTTCACATCCTGCAGGCTAGGACTGCAATATCTTTGCTAAACACCAACCCTGTGAAGACCAAAGGTTCTCTTATGAAAAAAGTGGAGAAACACAGTTTAAACACCTTTATACTTTATCATGGGCTTACATATTCGTAGTAAATTCAGATGTAACCTAACATTTTAAACTTCTGGCAAGTGCTCATTTTGTCTTCCACCTATCAGTGCCAACAGATTTGAAGTTTAATGGAATACATAACTTTCAGACTAACTGGCAGACATGTCTGCAATCTCAGGCTTGGCATGTTAGACTTTGCAGGATGCTGTAATTATTTGTGTATGTCTCTAAAATGGACTTTCACCATCTCTATTTACAGCTATTCATCTAAAATGCTCCAGGGGCTATTATTCAAAAAGGCAAACGGAGCATTACTTATTTCACTTCTTTTGATCAGGGCTAAATTAATATTAACCTGATTAGTTAACATATTTTATTTGTCTATTTTCTTTCTGTCAGAAGCAAAATCAACACTCCACAATAAACTTTTGTATGTGAAAATGTCTTGCCAATGCACAAGTTGCATAGCGTACTTTAAGGTGCATCAGCTGGAGGGAAAAAAAAGACCCTGTAGAGATGATGAAAAACATCAAGACAAACATCAAAACATCTTCAGGCAGCAGATCAGAGACTGAAAAAAGTGAGTAAAGTTGGGTTTGTGAGGTGAAAATGTACTTGACATTGATCTTCTGCCAAAATGTTGATGTGGCATGGGATCAGCAGTGAACAAGGTCATGAAGCAACTGGAAGTTTATTGACATGAATCTTAACCAGACAAGGACAACAAGTCTCTTTCATATGAATCATAAATGACTTTGCAAAATGCATGAATAAATAGCTCAGGAGGATGACAAAGCAATAGTTAACCTTTTAATTGCTGATTAGGGTTTACATCAGAGGTCAAAGGCCATTATCATCAGAAATCTCTAGGAAGTCCTTTTGTGATTTATTTTGGTGATCTTAATCCAGACATACTGGAAATATTTTCATATCATTTAAGTTAGATACCAAATTATCAAACCAGCCAACATTTACTCTGAGTATTTACTCATTCCCAAAGAATTTCTGCAGAGGTTCATACTGTATCTTCCACTGTTTGTTCTGCACATTAATAATTTTGGTGATTGTTTGGATAAGACCTAGCTGCATCAACAGTGGAAACTGTGGATACTGTAAGCTACTGCCATGAAAAAGCACAGTGTGAATTCCCTTTTGGAATTAGGGGACATTTAAAATGAAAAAAGAAAGGAAATAATAAAAGAAAAAAATCCTTATAGGAATTTTTGTTTAAAATCTATTTTGCAATTGCAAGTAACAACTTCATAATTGTAAATATCACACACCAATCTCCTAGATATCCCTCAAGCAGCAACAATTTGATTTCTGTAGATAAGTTTACATTAGTGGAACAAAAAATTCCAATATTGCATTTGTGTTACCAAACAGATGTCATTATATAACTGGCATGAGTATTTTAAAAGGACTTAAGTCACACAGAAGTATAAATATATTTGAAAGTCTTTCAGACCTAAGTGCACCAATAATTTAGACAATCAAGTCATCCAGTACTAAATTAGTATAAAAATATAATTAAACCAATATAAATTAATTTTACCCAGATATTTATTAAATCTTCCTCATCAGTCAAAGGCTCTTGACCAGCTTCAAAAATGCCTTTTTCAACTGTTAGTTCTGTAGTTATGTCATTGATGACGGAAAGGCAGATGATCAAGTTGCTAATTATGTTTATTTTTAAAATGTAATTATATATTAGAGTTCTGTGTTTTGTGAAAATTTAAAAGCATTCAAGGAATTACCATGGAAAAAAAAAGAGATGTTTTGAGCCAGTTAAATTTCTTCATGCAAGAGAATTTAGTCTCAGCAGCTCGTTTTACAGAATTGAGAGATCACAGAAACGAAAGCTGCTTCTCTGATATCCAAACATGCTGTTACATTATTGATTTCTTTGGCAACAAAGAAACTCAATGGTTTGTAAGTCACTTACAACACTTTGCTTTTTGCAGAGATAACTGTTTTCTTCCTTCTTGAAAGCACCTGTGAGATCCTAAAACCTTACAGGAAATAGCTGCCTGTTTGACTAAAAAGCATGTGGTCTCACAGAAACTCTCAAAACAAGGTTGAGGGGGAAATGCAGGGTTGCATATATTCTTTCCTTTGCCATTACCACAGCTTTAAACTTTCCTGCCCAGGGAAAGGTTCCTTCATTATTAGTACAGATAGCTAGAGTTGTGGTTTGATTTGCTTTCTAATCCAATTTTTAATTAAAAGGAAATCTTTTGATGGGAGATCTGTTTGCTTTCATCCTGGAATCTAACATTTCAGAAAAGATAAGGAATCACATATGCTACCAGCTTGTTGTTCATTTATAGGGAGACTTTGTTGTCCTTGTGCAGGAAGAATTCTGTCTTGGGGAAAATAAAAAAATACTGTTTTTTAAGTAAATTTCTGGATGCCTCCTTATTTACATAAATATAGATTTCTTCAGCTTCATACCTCAGCAATTTCAGCTAGTTCAATATGGCAATGTTCCTTTTTTTCACTCTCAAAAATATCTATTTTAATCCAACAATCTAGTGACTTCCTGTTCCACCATCCGCTCTTCATTTTTCTTTCTGTCACGGAAATATTTGACAAGACAAATTAATTTCTGCTTTTGGGGTTTTTGTTTATTTGCTTTTAATGGATTACATTACTTCTGCTTGAGAGCTATTGAATTGAGTATTGTGCTACATCAAGTCAACAGACACTCATCCTTTCTTATCAGTGTGTGCTCCACATTCCCAAGTTATCTGGGAAAGTCTCCTCTAGTTGTGGCCTATTATTACTATCCAATATTTACATCTTTCCAGTGGTATCAGGGTGTCAGGAGCTAGAAGAAAAGTAGCATCTCAAATAGCCAGCAGCTTTTACATTGAGAACTGAAATTATGGATGGTAAATGTGCATGCCTGTTTCGTCACTGAGGAAACTGTGAAGATGAGTGTATATTAAGGGGAGAATCACTGATGCCTGGCAGTGCTGAAGCCTAGCTGAATGCCAAGAGAGATATTTTAGAGCTAAAACAAGTCAGAGGTGGTAACAACCTGGTACTCACCAGCTTTAGAAAGACTTTGTGCATGTAAGCGCATGAAGAATTCTGCAGTAGCAGTGAAAGTGTAAGGGAAATTGGTGCAGTAATCAGTGACCCTAACATGCCAGGTCTACTATTTATTATTATATAAAAACTCAATTCCTATTGTCCACATTTAATTGACCTGATGTCAGCTGAAAAACACTAGCTAGCACTTTTGGTTATTTCAATGGTGGAGAGAATGTTCCTAAAATAAAGATACAAAAACGACAAGCTCTACAGGTAATATGAATAAAAGATGTACTGGCTCCTGTTCTGAGGTGAAAGAATCTTGAAAGAAATATTTTTTTCTTGTTAGAAAAACAGCTTTTCCTGAGCACTAAAATGTTCAAAAGAATCTCATCTTTTTGATTACTTACAGAATTTTGAAGGCACTGTTCCCACCCTTGTTAATCTATGTGATTGACAAGGTCTACATTTGACTGCATGTTTTTCTTCATTAGACAAGCCTGCTTTTCATTTTAAATGGTGAAACAAATCCACTGCCACGTAAGAATTCCAATGTTGTCACTAGACCTGTGCTGCAGCAATTTAAAACTTCAGAAAAATATGTGGGTTTGAATCCCATTTTTCTGTTTTAAAAGCTTGAGATAAAAAAACTCTCATAAAATTTAACCCTAGAAGGACTCTGTTATACACATAAATTACTCTGGCAAAGGCAGCTGGACAGTGGATTGGTAACTACTTGGTTTGTTATAATTTGCTATAATTTAAAAGTATTCTTCAGAGCTACATAAAATAGTAGTCATTGACTCATATAATTGTGGAATGGTCTGGGTTGAAAACGACCTTAAAAATCATCTAGCTCCATGGACAGAGACACCTTTAACTAGGTTGTTTAACAGGACTGTTCATAGCCCCTTGGATACTCTGACCAATGGAGCACCCACAACTCCTGTGGGAAACCTGTTCCATTGGCTCACCAACCTCATGCTAAAGACTTTCTTCCTAATATCCAATCTAAACCTGTGCTCCTTCAGTTTTATTCCATCCCCCTCGTCCTGTCACTACATGTCCTTGTAAAAATCCTCTCAATTTTTCTTGCAGACTTCCTTCAGATACTGGAAGGCCACAATTAGATCACCTTAAAGCCTTTTCTTTTCTAGGCTGGACAATCCAAATTCCTCACAGAAGGAACTCTATGCCTCTCATCATCTTGTATCCTCCTCTGGTCTTGTTCAACAAGTCAAAGTTCTTCCTCTGTTGAGGATCCCAGCATGTGGTCTCATGAAAATAATACTGCTATTGCATTAATTTAAATGAATGACATTAGGAAATAAACCATTTAAATTATTTATATAGTACTTCTAGTACACTTCTAAAGTATGTAAATTTATGTTCTCATTCAATTTCCTTGACTCTGAAAACCTGGACCTAGACTGCTGTAAAGCAACCCAAACCAACAGATTTCTGCTTGATATTCAGGTTGCAACTGGTACATTTTTGGATGCATTTTATGACAAAGGCTAACATAGGACAAAGTAGAACAAACATAAATGCATAATTCATCAGGTGTCACAGGAGGGGATGAATTGCTCTAGAAGGTATTACTCTATTGCCATTAACTGTGTAAGGAATTCTCTCCATCTAGCACAGAGCAGGTACCTAAATCAAACTACTCAGTTCATTGTTTCTCAGTAACTTAAATCTGCATTCAAAAGTCTCCTCCCACAAACATGAAAGCCACACTTAGCATCACAGCTGCATGACCTTATATCTGCTGCTGCTTTAGCCTCTCTGTGCTGAGGCTGTTTTGGCTTCCCCAACATGCTGCATCGTGTTCTCAGCACTCTGCACCCACCTGCTGAGGACTTCTTTTGATGCTGTATTTGCATCATCTTCCCCTTTCAAAGTGGCAATTTTTCAGCCTTTGCAAGCTACAGTCTGGACTTGGGGGCCATTAGCCTCCTTTTAAATTCTAATCTCTATGCCACTGGTTAATTAAAAAAACGATGACACTTTATGGCAGATCTCAGTCATAAACTGCACCTTCATTAGCCACATAAATTGTGAGACTAGTTATTCAGCCTTTGTTTGGAACATATTCTGTTCCAGAACATATTCTGTTTCCACCATTTTTCAATAACCTTGTTTTTAAAATATGTGTTGGGGAATATATCGATATTTCTGTCTCCCATAGTCAGCCTGATTTGAAAGGAAATTTGGCTAGAAACTGTACCCCCTAAAGTGCTTTAGCATTCCCCCCTAAAATGCAAGCCTCAGTTGTCTGAGGCTTGCTAGAACTGTTTTCTGCAGGCCTGAAGTCTCAGATCTGAGGGGACATTTAACTGCACTTTCCTGCTTTTTAATATCTTTTCTCAGGTAGTTGTATTCCTTTCTTTTGTTACTCAGATATCCCTCAGACGCTGGGAGCCTGGCAAAGTCATAGTCCACCAGTGACTGGATCTGTGTACTGCTGACAAGTTCCAAAACACCTCTGGTGTGCCAGGCACTGCTCAGAGGGTGCCTCCACCTAAGCTGGGGTTAAAGCCACGTGTGTTTCATTTCTCAGCAGATACAGGCAGTCTCCTCACATACAGGGCAGGTGCAATCTCATCCTGCTCAAGCTGCTGGCTGGCTGGCGTGGCCAGCAGGGGCACTGAGCCTGCCTCAGGGAACCCAGCACTAAGGCAACACCAGCACACAGCTTTCTGCCACCCCAGAGCACCAGCAGAGCAAGCTCTGCACAGAGCAAAAAGCAATGTAGACATAGCCTGGAGTAAATCCAGGGGTAGAATAATCCTTAAAACTGCCCTTGCAGTGGGTGGGCTGGTCACTCTGAAACCCCCCTGCTCCTTTCCCAAATCCTTCTATGTCTCCAAGCAGCAGCTTCTCTCATGAGCTTTTCAGTCTGAGCAGGGCAGGTCGCTTTCACAACAGCACTTGCTCACCCTTATTCCAACATGTCCTATTTATTCTTTGGACAACAAACCCCTGTGACAAGACTATACTTCCTAATTCTGTACAGAATGGGGATTTTAATGACGGGGAACAAAATTGACCCCTAAAGAGCTGTTAGCCATAATGTCCTTTTGAAGCGGCTATTTGTCATTCACAGTAACAGGTCTACACAATTAGCATGTGATCATCATGCATTTAAAAATAAAGATGAGGGAGGGGACACTCTCACCCTGATGGAAATTGCTCCCGCTTTGTAGAGTTTATTGTTGTCTTGATTGCAGAGATGTTACAGGCTGCTGCAAAGCTCCTGATGAATAACCCTTATTATGTATTACATGCTGCATGATTTATGCTGAACATGGCACCTTATGATCTGTATTTCCACCATCCTCTCATAATGCTTCTGTGACTTAGCTCAGCTTGTCCTCTCTTTAACCTTTGTATTCACAACATATTTACAAATATGCATATTTTACACATTCATATGACATTCTGCCCTGTTGCCTGCTGACTCCACCTTCAAACACTTCTGGAAGCTGCACAGATTTTAAAGCAAACCTGATTTTAGTGTTTCTTTCAGTGTGGACCAAGGATAAAGAGGAAAAAGATCCCAAACCTATCATAGCATTGTTTTTCATGAATTCCTTTGGTACAAAAGCTAAGGGAAAAAAAGAGAAATGGAGCAGACTCATTGTCATTACAGTTTAAAGAAAAATAATTTCCACTAGTCCTCCCATAATTATAGTGGGAGGAAAGGCTAATGCATATTAAAACCGTGTTTCTTGCAGAAAGGATCATTTAGCTGTACTGATGAGCAAAAGGAGAACTAGTAATGTATTGACAATTCCTTCAGCTATAGTTGTTTACATTTGTTTAGCAATAGGAATGCACTTTGGTGAATGCCAGCAAAAAAGAGAATGTGTTTTTATGTTTAAGACTGTGTGTTTGTGTTGTTGAAGAAGAATTTTTTTTAAGTTAACTTCTAATATTTCTTAGCTTTCTAAAGCATCTAACTGCTTAAGATCTTCCTAAATCCTCTTGTAAGGCACTTGAAATTAGATTGATGGAAAGTGCTACAGACAAGCCAGGTATTGGTATTTGAAGCAGTAGTTTTGCAGCATCCAGTTGATGAGCTCTTTTTCACCCCCTGAATGCTGCCCGAAGAAGACTATACAATTATCAGCTGGATATATTTGCAGTATTGTGGCCAAAATTGCCTTGGGTAAGATAACCAAGTACAGTAAATATATATGTAAGTCTCTCTGCAAAGCCCACTGGCTTTTAAGCCTGTTTCTGCCTTAATGGGATTCATTGCTTCCTTAAGCAGCCCTTGTAATTTTCAGCAAGGTCTTTTAACTCATTTAATGTGCAACATTTGTTCATGCCTAATTTGTCTGAGCCAGGCCATGTTTGTGTTTTCCTTGAGTTGCAGAAAGGTTGATTGTGAGGGTGGAACTGCCTGCCTCCAGTGAATATATTTCTTTCTGAATTACAGTAATTACCACAGGTTTCATTTGGTTGGTGCTCCCCTCTGTGCCCCTCCTTGACAAGGTTAACAAGCAGAAGGTAACTGAACATCAAAAGATAAGTGTCTGATCTCACGGGCAGTTGTTGACAGTACCATTTCTCTGGTGATGGTGATAACATTCTCTACTGGATTCTTCTGCAAAGGCACGTAGAAATTCAGCTTGCAACCCTAAGGATAACTGTAGATGTCAACAGATCTGCTTTACACCCAGCTTGAATCCTGAAGAACACGCTGCCTCTGCTGAACAAAGACAATAGAGATAATTAGAGGTTTGGGGAGGGGAGGTATTCCTCTAATCCCCTCTCCCAACTTTAAAAAAATATTTAGTGTAGCCAACTTCTAATGAAAGGTAATAAATTCCAGTAAAATATTTGTATTGACTTTGAACAATAGAACAGAATCTTTCTTGCCTCCCCTTTTGTCTTTCTAAATATACATCTGTGTACAAATATATGTGCATCTGTGTATTTAAATATGTGTCACTGGGAATATATATGTAATTATGTCTACATGTATCTATATATTATATCCCTCTCTACCTTTCTCTCTGTGTATTTCTATATGTATATGGAATACAGAAAGGTAAGACACTGATTTGCCTTTAGAAATAAAGAACTGCATTAGAAAAATTATTTTCCCTGAAATATTCTAAAATTAACTCACTTGTAAAGTACATCTGTCACTGGCCATCTCAAGCTGTAGTAGGTGATCTCAAAGTCTTAAATGTAAAATTATGAAGGAAAATCTACCTTTCAGTTATTTTCTCCCAGTGACAACTGCATAATAAGGGAACAGATATTTTAGTTTTAGCATAATTTAACTTTGAAGTACATCCCTCTCGAAATTTCTCTTACAATACCTAATATCACCAGGCAATTCAGTGCTTAATGAACTGAAAGGCTTAACATAAAAACATGTTTTACAATAAGCCAAGATTTATATTTAAGATTTTTATATAGATCAGGTATCTCAGAATTCTCTACTAATTACCTCAAGGATTTGAACTAACCCATTCTGTTTAATTCCCATCACCCAACATTTATAATGGCTGCATATAATTTATTTTTCCGAGGGATTAGGTCACCTCCCAGCCACAACCATAAAAAGACAGACTTTTAGAATTACTCATATGCAGATGTGTATTGTTTATGCAACTGTGAGAGGGAATGTTTCTCATACATGAGTTATACGGTGGAAGTCCTCAGACATGCAAATGTAATATTTGTAATTCTCATATTATGAAAATAAAAATCACAGAAGTTTATCGGTAACTTAGAAACTGTTGCAATCTGATCTTGTTTGCTCAGGTTTCACAGAAAGTTAATTCCAGTGACTTAGTGTGAGGTATAGGAGATTCCTTGGTTTAAACAGATACTGACTTTTAGACCGTTTTAATCATTTAATTGAATGTGCAATACACTTTCAGATATACTAGGAAATAATTGTTATCTTGGAAATTTTATTAGATGTCAAAAAACCTCTCACATATAAAAAACATGCTTTTTTCCCATCTTAGAATAAGTAGGGGAATGGTCATCCTTTTCTGTGAGAAAAGATTAGAAGAATTTGGTTTGTTTCAGTCTAGCTCAATGTATGTATAAATACAGATATTTCTTCTTGAGCTGGCCCAGTGTAGGCCCTGTCAGGGGGAAAAAAAAATCAGGCTTAATGGTTCTTAGAGATTAGATTAAATAGATCAAGTGGTTTGAGCACAAGCTGAAGCAGTCGTTCATATTTTATAAAGGAAGGAATCTTATTGTGCTTCTCCAAAACACTCTGAGTTCAGAGTAATCCCTTCCCACACAATTTTTCACCCATTTAAGAATAAAAGCAGACCAGAACAAACATTTTCTGCTTCAAGAAGAAAGCAGAAAGAAGGAAAAAAATTAGCATCAGACTTTAAAAATATTTGCGTAGGCAAACTTGACTTGTTTATGAAATGCTTCTAAGTCTAGGCAGCACCATTGCTGATTCTTTATGAGGTGAGTAAGAGGCAGGTTTCATCTAACAAGTTTATGCACAAGGTTTCCATACCACAAAGGTCTCTCCTGTTCTGCTCTCTCCTGACATGCATGGAGTCCAAACACAGCAGAGGGAAAATCTGATGCCCACAGAGCTCTGGAAGCAATGACTGTGACGTGTGGTGTAGGGATTGTGTGAAGAGCCCCAAGAAATGGGTGGCTAACAGGTCACTGTCTGACCAGTGTGTCCTCACTGAGGATGGACACCATTTCATAGCAAGGATGCTAATTAATTCACCTGGGAGGAATAGACATTCAAACCATTTGCCTGGGACAATGAATGCAGTCTCCAGTCAGAGGACCAAAGGTAAAAGCCAAAGCTCCTTTTTGTAGTCTGTGAAATGAGGTCAAAACAAGCAGGAAGGCAATTCAGAGAAACTAAAGATGCCTAATTTATATGCCTGAAGCAGACAGTTGTGAACATCCCCTGTAGAGAGGAACAAGAATGTGTCAATGCTATTCCACAGTAAAAGGATTGTTAACTGCAGAGCTGCAATGTAAAGAAAAAAATAACTTCATAAAAAAAACTCCCTACTGAAAAGTGAAAAATTGTTTTTTTTTCTATCAACAAGTAAATTTTACTTTTTTTGATAACACAGTACATGTATTGGAAGAAACTAACATAGTGTACTATTCAGTCAAGCTCACAAACTTAAGAGAAAAACTTGTCTTTTGTCTTTTAAAATGTAAAAGAAATTCACACAAATACCGCCCCGCCCCCCAAAAAAAGCCAAAAACTGGCTGTATTTTGATAATGAGACAAAATTAGAACAACAAATTGTGAAGCATGTGCTGCAAAAAAAGAACAAATTCTTCAACAGCTACAACCTTTACACAAGAAAACAGAAGAGTATATTCTTGTGGGAGGTGAGAATATTTATTTTAAATCACAATATTCTGTTTAAAATAATTTCTTGAGAAGACAGAGCGTGGGGGACAAAAACCCTAATGAAATGTGTTGGCTGTAGATCTCTGAGCCACATTCTCTTGCAGTCAGACTCCCATTTTCTTGTGAGCACTTACACTGCCAAAAAATAGATACACAATTTTATCAATATGCATTTTCTGCCACATCTTTTGGCTTAAGACTGTCCTCTTCATATAATACAGTGTTACTGGCACACAGAAGGTTTTTCACATCAGGGGCTGCTTTTGTTTTACATGTAGATTACTAGTCAGAGCTATACATGCTGCCAAGCTCATTTCATTCCAGATGAAGAAGAATATTTCTCAGACTTTATCTCAAACTTCAGTGAATTCTCATTTTTGTAAGAGGTCAGGTTTGATATGTTCTGCTTACAAGTATATTTAAACCCCAGCTAGAGCTCTACACAGGATCCTCTAACATCTCAAAGAAAGGGAACTCAAAGATTGAGAACTTTATACCTTTGCCTCAGGGCCAGTTGAATTGGGTTCCACAGAAGATTCAGCTGGTTGAAATAAGCAGAAACCTAGAGTGTTTCCTGGAATGCTAAATAATGAATTACATCTCTGTGCTAGAAAGTGGTTCTCTTGAATGAGTATTTTACTGACAGTGTTAGGGGAACCTTGATGGCATTCTCACTTCATCTCAGACTAAACTCCAGTAGAGTTCCATTTTATCCAGAACTTGCTGACAATTAAGTTTCTGCATTCACTGGCTTACATTTTCACACGTCACAAAATCTCTTGAGTTTTTCTGGATTATCTGTCCTGCCTCTTGGAAAATAATCAGTTTTTTTTTAATTCACAATAGTTCTTAGTGGTTTTATTTCTACTTATACAAGTGTATCCCTGTGGAAGAGGAGCATTAAATAAAAAAGACCAGATCCTATGAAAAAGACACCAACCACATGTTGTCTACCTTGTAACTGAACACTCAAATCAATAAATCTATCTATCCTTCCCTACCTTTTCATTCCCTTCCCTGCTCTTACTTTCCCCCACCTCTGCCTTGCCTACTATCTGTGCACAAAATTAAAAGTTTAGTCCATTTTATTTCAAGTCTCTGTGTATTTGTGCTTAGGAAAATTCAGAGATGTATAATACCACTTAATGGCCCCTTAAAACAAGCCACAGGGCTTGACCACTGCAAACTACCTGTCTCCCAGCACAGCACTGCATGCATCCAAGTGTTTATTCTGTGATAAGACAGCTGTGAGTGCTGCACACTACCCATACTCTATGTCTGGAGTGATTTCATCACTCAGAGTGGAAAGATGTTATCTTCTGATGGGGTCTGAAGTCAAAGATTTTTAAGTGCTCAAACACATTTAGAGAGGGATGCAGAGGCATTGCAGCAGCAGACTCATCAGCCAAGCCCACGGGGCCCATTGTGAAAGGGTTTTTGCCTGGAGAGTTCAGGGGTCTCAGTGAGTGAACTGCTGAGGAGTGGCATGCAGCAGGTGGCCTCTCTTGTCTTCAGTGAGCATCCAAAAAGATGCTGGGGGGGGGGGTAAAAGCCCATTTCAACACCTGCATTCTGGTGTGTGAGTGTGTGTGTGTGTGTGGAGGAAATCTAGTGCATATGCTTCTGTCTGGTTTTATTACCTGCAAAAACAGGCCCCATTAGAGATGACATATGGAAAAAGAACATAGTTATCTTTCCTATAAATTATCCCTTCCTTTCTAAGTGAGCACATTTGATCTCATCCATTAAATAGCCAGTATGTAGAGATGAGATCTATAGACAGTGGAAGTTGCTCTTTCTCTCTCTGTCTGGCTATGCTTATGTTCTGGAAGCACAGAAATAGCTCAATTTAAAAACTCTATCTGTTAACTGTGCAGAGTCTGTAAAAGAATGGGAAAGAATGAGCTTTAAAAATGGATCTGTTAAAAACTGTTAAGAAACAGCAACCTTTAAGAATGCAGAGCTGCTGCTGGTATTAACACAAATGCCATCTGAATTCTTAAGATCCTAATCTACTTATGTAAGCATGCATACATATCTGCAGAAAAATTAAATGCATTTCAGTATATATGCATAACACATGCCAGTGGAAGGGAAATTATATGTGCAGGGAGGTACAAATATCCCACAAATATCTCGATGAGTACATAAAATAATCAGAAAAAAATTTATTCCAGATAAACTCACTGCATCTTCACTGTGCAATTTTGCTTTCCTTTTCTGCTGCAAGTGGCAGCTGGAAAATACTGAACTGATCAGCTGCAAACCTGATCCCAGCAGCTCTAGTGTCACGTTAGAATAGACAGGACAGAGGATCTCAGCAGCTCCTATCATCTCAGAGGCACTTTCCTCTGTGTTAGTAACACTGAGCTCCCTGGTCTCCAGCCAATACAGACAGACTTCATAGTAGGCTTGCTGCTTTCTGCCTAATAAAATCATAGACTGAAAAGACCTTATCTTTACTGAAGTAAAAGTGATATGTTATTGCCTTCTTTGTTTCAACAGAGCATTACAAATCTGAGAAATAATTCCAACTTGCTTTTCCATGAAACTACTGAGCAGTCTTAGAACTTAGTCTGCTATGGTGAAGCTTTTAAGAGTCGCTACAATATTTTCTAAAAATGACTTTGTTCAGATGTCTTATCTTATTATAAAAATCTAGCTGTTTTTCCAGTGAAGAGGCAGCTAAAACTTTAGTGAAGTGGTTGCAGGTTCAGAAGACATAGAAACCATTAGGCACTTTATTAATAAATTTGACAGAAACAAGGGGGAGATGATGTGGTGATGGAGCTTCACATATACCTTATTTAACGCTTGTTCCAATGGCATAAACTAACTAATCTAAAAGAGTTTCAAGACTAGCCTGATTGGGAAAAATGTTTTAATGTCAGTATGAGTAGTTTCCCCAAAAAACTGCAAACAAATGAGCTGATGTTACTATGGGCCATCTCACTGAGCACAACAGATTTCTAACAAGGAATACATGATCCTAGCTCAGAGCCTATGAGCTCCCACCTGCCTTCCCTCCTCTCCTTCACTTACAGGGGAAAGCTTGAAAGTGACAAAATTGCAGTCACAGTTCTGAACTGACTCTATTATGTCCCCATTGTAAATCAGAAATGTTCGGATTGTTTTGGGAAACAAGGCAACTCTGCATTCAATTTTGTGGAATATTATGCTAAGAGCTTCTTCTGATCTTGAAGTGGCAGGCCAGTGTGTATGTATTTATCTTCAGGAGTCTGTGCTAAGTAAATCTGGCTTGCACTTTATTACTGTTTGCTTTCCTTTCTGTTGCTGCTTGCCCTCACATTTGAAAGGAGCCTGACTGAAAAGTTGGATTTGCAAATGGATTAATGCTATATCCCACAAAGATAACTGGAGAAATCAATGGTAGTTGGATCTCCCCCTGAGAGCTGCATCGTGGGCTTCATAAGGGCTGCTTCACAAGATTTATTTGTGCATCATCTATATTAACTATGCTCTGCTAGTTAGTTCTTCTGCACTCAAGGTGTTTTGATTTTTAAACTAAATTTTAAAAAAACAAAAGCAAAAACAAGGCACTGAACTTTCTTGCAGTTGGAGATTAAGCAAACTTCTGTAAATTATAATAAAGTGAGTAACCTGAGAACTGTAAAACATTTCCTTGTTTTTGGAGACAGTACCAAGTGACAGACTGCAAGTGTCATTAAAACTTTGAGGAATAAATTTTCATTTTACTACTTTCTTGTCATACATGACAATTGGAAATAAAACCTGATAAGACTACTATTCCAGGACTCTCAAAAGCACCAGCAAGGATTGTTTAAAATCAGTTATAATGAGTTCCGATGTGCTATTTGTTGAACATTTTTCCTTATCTGGTAGCATTTCACCTGAGAGTCTGTGTTCTGTGAAACAATTAAAATACATTCATACACAGGGTGAAAAAAAAGAAGTGTAGGGAAAAGTAATGGACTTCAAACATACTTTGTGATAACTCACTATCTGTTCAAAAGGGCAATACATTAAGGTCTTCTTCAGACATTAGAAAAAAAAAAAAGTCTGTCTGTAACCTCCCTCCCTCCCTTCTGCTCAGGAGCAGAAGTAAAGAGATAATGAACACTAGCACCAGTGGAGGACTGCTAGCTCAAACTGTCTAGGAAATAATAAGTGTTATGTGTTTGGGCACTTGCAATCACTGCTGTTGCATGTCCTGGGGTACTTATCACACCACGCAGAGACAGGAATCAGTAAAATCTCTGGTCACCAAGCCACTTCTTCCCTGTTTCATTGATTCCTGCAATCCTTGTCCATGTTCAGCATAAATATATGCATAGATACATGTTTCTGTGTTGATGTTTCAGCATAAAAAATTCTGATTTAAAGGTGCTTGAAGAGGCAGGTTTATATGCAGATCTGATCATGTATACAAAAAACAAATGTGATGATGTTTCAAGACCATAAATGCAACTGCTGCTAGCAGTCACAAAAGCTTAAAAATTTCCCTCTAAAGCTTAAAATTATCATTTTGACATTATTTACTCTAATATAAAACAGAGTAGCATGCAAATGCTTTAATGATTGGGCTTTCAGGAAGAAAATTAATTCAAAATACTGTTCCACATCTACAGTTTGCCCCCAGAGGAAGGATATAGGAGAGAATGAATCAAATTGAACACCTGGATAGAGAACTCCTTATTCAGACTTTGTTCCTTATTTGATTATTGTTGATATGCTTTGAATTGTTATCTAACACTTGGGCTATTTTAGTGTTTGTAGTCAAACTCAGTAATTTTGCTAGGGTCAGAATCCAAAGACTGATATACATAATCAAAAATTAGGCTTCACCCCAAAGAAATATTACAGTGTCATTTCAGTAAGAAAAAAAAAAAAAAAAAAAAAAAAAAAGACACATTACAAAATTTTCTTCTTTCTTGACACTCCTGCTTATACAAAAAGTCAAAGGAAAAATCACATTTAAATTATTTGAACCTTTTATAAATTGATTTTGCTTCATGCTAGTGAAAACTTTTTCAGAATCTGATTCTGAAGTAGTGTCAGGAAGCTGTTGCTCCTTTTACAACCTCAAATATGTAGCTGTGAGATGAAGCCAGAAAGGAAAATAAATTAATTCTTTTTGAGATAATTCTCCTCTGCACTGGATTTTTTGTTTGTCATGAATGCCTGATGGATTTAGGAATGTCTTTGTCTTTTCCATGTTCTCTGTAAACAGCTTTCAGTTCATTGAAGCATACATCATTCGGCAGTGGTCTTTCCAAAGCAAGGAAAAAAAATCCCATTTGTGGTCTTTTATACTCCCTTACATTATGGACTTAATTTTAACTGTTAACCTAAGGGTTTTATGAATTTCCTTTTCTATATAATTCAACAAAATTCTGTTTGTCACCCACAACAAATATCTTGAGACCTCTGTGCAGAAATATTTCTATTATTACAAATATTAAGTATTAGTAAATAATTCTAAGAGTCTCTTTCCCCCTCCTGTGCAGTAGATGGGCATGTGTGTGATAAGTGTACTAACTGTATACCAATCCCAAAGGAAGGCAGATTTTTATCTTTATCCAATGGAGTTTTTTGTCAGTCATTAATAAATAGGATACTGCAGTAATTTTCACTAATTTATATTCAGAATGCCAGTTCAGAAAGTAAAAATTGTATTTGTTATCTCACTTTTATGAATATTCTGCCAGGGGGTCTAGATCCAAATTTTCTCAGCTTGGCAGCTCTCTATATCTATTTAACAAATTGCTAGCCCATGTCATTTTTCAGGACATCCATTGCATATAATTTCTTAACCTCAAAATGACACCGCTGACACACTATTTTTTTTTTTAAATACATAGAAAAATAAGTGTGCACATGTCAAAATGATGGTAGAATTGAGCAAAAATTGCTTTCAAAACCAAACTCCAGGTTTAGTTTGTATGTCTACAAATTTGAGACATTCTTCCACACCACACTGAATGTTTTTGACAAAAGGAGCCTCACTTATAGCTCATTGCTCATCTAAAAGACCATTTATTAAAATTCCATTCGGAATCTTTTCCTTGGAAGTTGTCCCTATGTATACACCTATATCTCGGTTTTGGTTGTCCTGCTGAGGAGTAATGTTGCATTACAGTAATGAAACAATCACCTAAATATAATATTGTCACATGGACTCTCCTACTGCTTCCCCGAAGTGCCAGGATACAGTTTAATGTCACTGGCTCATGACTCATTAAAAACTTGTTACTCCAAGAGAGTGGGTTAATATTCATGGTGGTGCACTTCACTGTACTGACCCTTTAACATCAAAGTTCAGTGCTGCATCTGTCACATTTTTCTTATATACACTGTACATAATCCTTAAACTAAATTATGCAAAGCTGTAAATTCTGCTTGCCCTGCCCTGTTGTCTATATTGCAGTGGCCACTTTGCCAACCACTCACAGGGCATGACTAACTGTGTGCCCTCTCAGAAGTTTGCCAGCTGAGCTGGAGGGTAGGTGAGGTTGTGCCCATTTACCTTGGCTCTCAAGGACTGTCTCCTGCAGGTCTGTTGCCTTCAGAGCTTTGCCTTGTTGGAGTGACTGGTGCCATTTTGCCCCTCATCCTTGATCCATATCTTGTTGTTCTCACCAACAGAAGGAATATCATCTAATCATGGCATATCCTGAGCTGGAAGAGACTCACAAGGTTCACTGGTGTTCAGCTCCTTTCCCTGCTCAGGACCACCCCGAGAATCACACCATGTAATATTCAGTATAAACCTCACTGCCACAGGGTGCTTCAGCACACAGGCTGCTTCACTGACAGGCTAAGAGAAGAAGAAAGGTCTGGTAATGGCTAAAAGGGGAGGTTATTTTTCATTTCTAGACCTTTTCTAGCCATATTATGCCACTGAGCCTCATTCCAACAGCCGACCCTTCTATGCTCTTGTTGCTGTCCTTTAATTTCCTCTGTACACTTTTTTTTTTCTCTTCTCTGCAAAAAAAAAGTATTTCCAAGTTGTGACCATTACTCCTATCTAGGAATCTGACTGTTCAGTTCATGCCATAGAAAAGTGCCACTCTGCCAAATTGCCTGGTAGAACCTGTCCAATTTATTTTTCATCTCAAATATACCATACTCGTCTTGGATTCTTCTTTTTCCTTCTCTTGTCACTTGCTTCTGATCAAGCATGGAGTTGGATTTTTTGCAGATCTTACTTCTTGCATAAAAGGCTGTATCTGACCAGTTCCATGAACATGTTGTGTCTTTCAAAACAGCTCTGCATCTCAGCCTGAGATTGAATTGTATTGGTTTGATAAGCACTGCTATATCCTACACCTGATTTCAAAGTGACATACCACTGTGCCTCAGAACATTCTTCAAGGGAATACATGTGATATCTGGATCTTTTGATCCTTCTCTGAAAAAAAAGTGGGAAGCAATAGCATGCATTTTACTGAATATTCTTCTGCTTAAATTCATTCCATTTAATTTGCTTTTAAAACAGTATCCAGCATTTTGCATAGTAGTTATGAAAATGTAACATCAAATTTAGCAGTAATGGTATCTCAAAAACTGCTTAGAAGTTCACCAAGAATTAGGCTGTCTTTTCCATTGCTTAGTTGAAAAAAAAAAAAAAAAAAAAAAAAAAAAAAAAAAAAAAAAAAGCAAGAATCAGCGTGTGTATCAACAAAGAGGAAAGTAAAGACTGTTTACCCATTTCTCAGAGATTAAGTAAATGGAATGTGGAAAATGGGCAGAGATCATCAGATACTATAGCCCTGTTCTTTCTCCTGCGTTTTCTGTTCAAGGTGACTGGCACAGAGGTACATTCTGATATTTTTTTTTTCACTTCCTAGGGTTCAGAAACTGGGCTTCAACCTTCTGATAACTTGTTAGAAGAAAAAGAATACAGAAAAGATTGTTTTAAAATTTCTCTTATGTCAGCTAGAGAGATTTGATGTTCTAAATCACACCTAGCTGTGCAAATTTTGTAAATGAAAAAACTGAAGTGACCCTGGAGCACAGAGAACATAAGTACGTAAAAGACCTGTGGGCATGGATGTGATGCAGGAGAATATAATTTAAAACTTATAAATTTATAATTTAAGTTTCCTATTCAAGGACTGACTCTTTCAAAAGCTTACATCTGTAGACTCTCAGTAAGACATAACTTTCAATAAGACCTCTGTATTAGAACTCTAATTAAGAGTTACATTTTGGTGTTGTTACTTATAAACAGACATTTTTGAGAAATACCTTTAAAAATGTATACTGATACAAAACAAGTATTTTCCTTGCCACCTGGACTTGGCTCATTACATTACTTTTAAAGAGGAAGAGAGCTTCACAAGTAGGAAAAGAGAAAGAAGAAAGAACCCCTTCTTTCATTTTATGACCATTCAAAGAACATACATGAATATCAGAGAACTATGAGACTTCAGTAGAAAAGACAACTGTCAGATGAAAGCACGCTAAGTAAAGATGAATTGTCAGGATGACCTCTAAGCACAGTTTAGGCATATTCACAGTATAGTATCATATCTGCCATCTTCATTATCTTTGGTCTTCATGACCCTTTAGTTATATATCAGGATTTAAACTCAAGTTTCAGCTGCCAGTCAAGAGGCAGAGTTTAAAAGATACTGAAATGTTAGAAAACATGGGAACTGTGTGAGAAAAAGCTAACTAGTCTTCAGAGAGGGAGCAGAGATGAATTCAGGAAGACAGAATTATGTTTAATCTGCAAAACAACTAAATTGACATTACTCAGTTAAAAAAAATCTAATTATTACAGTCAGAGATGAAAAGGATAAGTAAATAAAAAATATTTTATAACTATACCTTACAAGTCAGTGTTAAAATCAAAATGAGGCTATGGAATAAAAAAGAAAAAACTAGACAGATTTTGCATGTCAAATCAAAGGAAAAAATGGAACAGGTAAGGCAATGCAAATGGAGGAAGCATAATTATTGCAGAATTATAGATCTATCAAATTATTAAAAAAAGGCACAAGGGGCTAAAGTAAGCATAATAAAGAGTAAGAATGATGGAAAATACCGCACATGAACAGATCTGTATTAGATGATTGAACTTGTCAAAAACTATGTAAATTAACTCAAAAACTAAGTAGCAGGGAAAAAAATCTGTTGCACAGAACACAAATTGTGTTCAGGAAAAATATAACAATGAGAAAGTCCAATAAAGTATAAAAAGATCTCATTAAGGGAAATGTTAATTAATCTCTAATTAATTTCAATTTAAAGAATAGCAAAATAAGACCTATATTCTTATATGTAATCAATAGAAAATATACAATGACACATATTTTTTAAGGTAGCCGCTGTTCTCTCCAAAATGTAGAATGTATCAAATTTAAGCATGAAAAGTGGTTTAGCTCAGACGAAGTACTAAACTGCCATGTTTTACTACAAGCTACAGTTGCTTGAATTTAGCCAGAAGTAGCTGCCAGTAATTTTTCAGATATCACCAGCACATTTTATTTGCCATTATTTCACCAGTAAATTTATCTTATTTTTTTTAAACTCGGGCAGACTGGTTTCTTCCTGAAAGAAATATTTTCAAAAAGCAAAAACGGAGTACTTCTGCAATGAAAATATTCAGTGCTCAACTGTGAGGCCATCAAATGAGTGAATTTCAACAGTAGAACTGGAAGATTATCCCTGGACTTGATAAGCAAAGAGTAAGAAAGAGGGAGAGAGAATGAAGAACCAGGAAAAGGATGACAAGGAGAAAGTTCTAACCCTCCCTCTCCAAAAATCATGCTGCCTTAACAGCTGGGCAGCTGTTGCAGCAACAATGAAAGAGAAGACCTGAGGTCATCTCTTAGTTGTACACTTGAAGCATCTTCCTGTCCTACATTTCTTCAAGTCCAGTGTTGTTGCCTGCTCCCAAGCTCTGTCATCCACTAATCAGAAGAACTGATTTTATTCAATGTCATTTTCTGCACATTGCCTAAACATGGATGTGAATGGGATATCCAGCACCATTTTAGTACCTAGCACCAACTACTGCTCATAAACAGCAGCCCTCCTTCCTCAAGGAGAATGATCATAAAATTGGAGAGTTTAACACACAGAAACCTGGGGCAGAGTTCTCATCAGAATTTTCACCTGGAAGACCAAGGAGGTGTGAGACTCCTGGAAAATGAATTAAGGCCTTTTGTTGTCTCCTGATCTTGCAAAAAAATAAAATAACTAAAATGCAGCAAATATGTCTTGTGATCCAAGAGGTATGTGTTATCTGTATATGTATGTAAAGGGTATGTTACACTTTCAGCATGGCACCACAGTGCACAATGATGTTGGAAGGTCAGAGGACTGCTGCAGCAATAAATAGACAATTCAAGAGAGTAGAAGAAGAAAAGTTCTCTACCCACGCCTTTTCCTTATACCAAAATAAGCTTAGGTAGCTATGAAAGTCCTATGAATCTTTGGTACATATGCATAGTTAAAACACATTTCATTTATTTTTTGGAGGTAGGAGAAGGACAGGAATACATGAGATTTCTGAGATTGGTATATTTGCTGCTGGTAGATTTTTGGCCAAAAGAGTCTCAATTCTATAGAAGAGAGAAGTATCTCCAGACTTGGAATTCTGCCTGCATATATTCACACAAACAACTTTGCTTCCAGACTCATGGAAAACTGGAGATGAGGTAATTATAATATTTTTGATTGAATTGTTGCATGTTAGCCTCCAAAAAAAAAAAAAAAAAAAAACCAAGATTAAATTTTTTATTTTAGCTCAACTATTTTGCCAGTCCTTTAAAAAAGTTGAACATGCATGCATATATCTTGGTAAAGTATGAGACATTTCTTCATGCTTGTAATTTTTGCATTACTCAGCATTTTGTCCTGACATTTACAAAATGCAACAGGTCTGATTTTCACTTTTCTTTTAGAGTACTGCTTCTTCCTAACTTCAGCCTGAATTATGAGGGTCAGCCTACTAGATTCACTAACTAAGCTTTGCAAAAATTTCACAAGCAGCTAAAAAATGGGGTTGTCATAATGTTTTTTCATTAGACACATTGAATAATACAGATTTCCATTCACAGTCTTAATATATTTAAAAGTGATGAGTCTTTTTAGTGCCACTATGAAGAAGGTGTGCTCATGGCAAGGACCATTCTTGTAGCCCAATAAAAAGTGCAATATTATATAAAATCAGATCTAGTAATGTCTCAAATACAGAATAATGACAACTTTATTTACAAGCTGCTGAGGTGGGGCAGGATAACTCAGGTGCCTTCTCTAGCACATGCATGGGTTACAATGCATGAGTTAAGAGAAGAAAATTAGTCTAAATTTTTTCTTCTACTATTTGCTGATAGGTATTTAAACTAGATTCTGAAAACTGTAGTAGAAATACTTGCCTGGGTTATAATCATAACACATGCCTCTAAAGTAAATCCACATTAGCACAATTCAATGTGGTAATTAAGATAGAAAAAGGCAGTACTAAGCTGCATGGCCTATCAGATTCCTTGGGAGAAAAAAGGACTGACGTGACTTGAAATGTGTCCAAGGGGTTTAGTTAGCCTCCAATTAGCTGCAAACTTCCTCTATTAAAATGCATAACAAATACTAGACTACATGTCCCTGAACCCTTCATTATTTAAGTCCTAATTTCTGATGGTTCTTTTATTATACCATACATCCCAAAAGCTAGCATTGACTTTTAATTACACTGTACAATCATTGCTGTCAGGTGATAAGTTGGAAGGACAGAAGACTCCAGGGCACCTCTGGGTGAACTACAAGAGCTCAGCTCTTAACCAAAAGCAAACAACAGAACAAAGGCAAACATTCTAGGAACAATCTGCAGTAAAATGAAGGCCAAGTGGTCATTTCTCCTTAACCTTGCATTTTATACTTGCCGTGAAATCAAGAGTTTATTCAGGCAGAAAGACAGAAGTATAGGAACTGAGAAGGTGAAGTGGAGCAGAATCTGAATTGTGCTCAACTCCTGGCATTTCCTCAACTTCAAAAGGACACACTATTTTTTTTCCTGAATTAATAATATTGACATAGAAAGGTTGTGTTGGGGGTTGTTTGCTGAAGATTTCTATACTGTGGCAGTATAATTTATATATTAGGGATAGGAGGTAGTGCATTAGGCAGATTTTAATTTCTGTCTTTGTGTATGTTTTGATGCTGTTTAGTGTCTCCTGGCCATTGTCCATTGTAATTGTGTCTGTGTGAGACTTTGAAGGGGGGTGGAAACTGTTGATTAAATTTTGAAATTCAGAGATGCTCATATGTCCTTGGGATTGCTGGGTGGTTGTAACTGCTTCTCAAATTAGAAAGATGTAAAACCATCAGTGAAATTGCCGCAGTCAGAAGAGCCCAGAGCAAGCAGAGAGATGGGTGGGGCTGCCACCCTTCTAAAAGTAGAGGCCTGCAGTCAAGAAAAAAAGAGTTGGGAGAAGACTTACATGGGCATAATGATAAGATGAGCATTATTAAACTACCACATTTATTTTTATTTATTTATTGTGTAAATTTATGGGGAAACCAGCCATTTAGGATAGAAGAGATTCTTTATCTATTGAGCTTGTTTGTTTTGTTGTTTTTTTTGTTTGTTTGTTTGTTTTTTTGCATGGTGAAAATGTAGCAGAGCAGCTGATGTACAGTCATAGAATCATGGAATCATAAATTCACAAATTCATAGAATGGTTTAAGTTGGAAGACACCATAAAGATCACCTACTTCCAACTCCCACCATGGGCAGGGACATCTTTCACTAGACTGGGTCCCTCAGAGCTCCATCCAGTCTGGCTTTAAACATTTCCAGGAACAGGGCAACCACAACTTCTCCATTCCCCTGCACTCACAGTAAAGGTTTTCTTCCTAATATCCAATCTAAACCTACTATTCTTCAGTTTGAAGTCATTTCCCCTTGTCCTGTCACTACATGGTCTTGGAAATAGTCTCTTTCCATCTTTCTTGTAGGCTGCCTTCAGGTACTGGAAGGGTACAATTAGGTCACTCTGAAGTCTTGTCTTTTTCAGGCTGGCTAACCAAATTCTCTCAGCATTTCCTCACAGGAGACATGCTCCATCCTTTTAATCCTCTTGGTGGCCCTCTTCTGGACTCTCTCCAGGGGGTCAATGGCCAAATGTCTATCATGGGAATCTGGAGTCCATAGTATTCAGCTGAAGTATATAATATGAAATAACTCTCTTTTTTTTCTTTTCCTGCCTCCCAGCATAACTATGACATCTCCACTGCATGAGCAAGTCACACAAGTAGGAATTGTACAGAAAATAGACTTTTTATTACATTAGCCATGTTTTGTGGATTTGTGCAGAATGATCTTGTTAATTGTATCTTCTCAAAATCAGGTACTTCTTGATTAAATGGAAAAATCATGCAAACCTGCAAACTAAATCTTTTTCTTTACTTAAATGTTTTCAAAACAAAATCCACATTTTCTAAGAAAAATTAATACTGTTTTCTGCTATGGCTTCTCTTTCCTCACTTTAAGATGGTTACAATTGTGAAATTCAGAACCTAGACTGGTGCAGCCTTCAAAGAATTTTTTTTCCTCCCGATTTGCTTAATACTTTCCTGGGAAAATTAGTTCTGTTGGGATTCAGTTATGAAAGACACATTCTAAAAGGCTCCATAGCAAACACTAATTTATCAAGGTGAAAGAAGCTTGAAAATGCAATTAGAAACAGTCAGTACAATGGTAGTTTAAAGGATGCTGAAATCTCAATTCAGTACAGCTACAACTGAGTGCAGGCTATATTCCTGTGCTGAGTTTGGCCATGAAACATGAGATAAAAATAGAAGGGTCAGAGGAAGCTATAAAGCAACAACATGAGATCATTCAAAGCTTATGCAGCCCTTTAGAAGACTTAGTCTGAAAAGTCTAACCACCTGAAATCAGTACCATTTTGAGCATTTTTTGAATACTCTGAGGTAATGAAATGTCAGATGCAAGATTTAAAAGGAGATGGCAAGTTAAGGTGCAGGAAGTTACTAAGGGAGTGAAGAGTTGAACAAATGCCACCATGCATTGCTGAAATATAATTACTCATGTTTTTTAAGGTTAATATTCTCCTTTCCAGATAAGCTGCACAGGAACGAGTTGAATTTAAGCCTAAGGTAAAAGTCATTCACTGAATAATATTGCTTTTCTCATAGTGGAAATTCAGCATGAAATGTTTATCAATCACTCCATTAGCCCGGAGCAGACAGGTACAAATCAACAGAATGTATACACCACTGCCTTCTGCTTGCCAATTAACAATTTGATTGTGAGTGATTTATTATTAGAGAGAAAAATAATTTTTTTAAACTGCTTAAAACAATATATCTAGGCCAAGCGTTGGGAGGCAGGCATTAATCAGAAGTATGAAGAGAGTGATCTGTTTAAAACTCTGCAGAACCAACTTTCCCACAAATGAACCAGCTTTGGCAATGCAGACAGGCAAAGTAGCTCTGGCTGCAGTGGCCCTCAAAGCCATATTGTCTTCTGTTAGTAGTGTTGGTGATTAAATTAATTGGAAGTTCAAGATAAGAATTTTTATGTTTGAAATAATTCCAAGTACAAAATATCAACAGAGCAGTTGGATGAGTTGCTCGCCTGCCTTGGCTTGATAGCCAGACTGCATTGTCAGATGCATGGAGCAGCCTTTAAAAGCTTCAAAGTTCACCCTGTAAACCCATCTAACTATGTGTTCAGTTGTATCAAAAACAATTGTTTGGTGAATCTGATTGAAAAATGGGCTTATATCTTCCACTAACTGACTGTAGCCTCTCCCTTTGAGAGGTTTCCTCTACAAGCCTAATTTGACTCTTTCTACTTTTTTCCCCAATAAATGATTATGCAAAATAGAGTATTAATTAGAAGCCTTTAATTCATTGTAAAACAAATGTATTTATACCACACCTTGTGCCTCATAACTGATGTTCACATTTTTGGTATAATTAATTATACAGAGGAAAATAAAAGAAAGGAGAAAAAGGGAAAAATAGGAGATTCCAAGAGCTTAACATAAGTTCCTGGATTTCCCTAATCTTTCATCCAAATATAGGCTTCTTGATAAAACAAAGTATAAAGAGCTATGAGGGGTTATTTTGTACTTGTCCTTATGGGACAAGTCCATCCATTGTCCTATCCATTAAATGAATAACTCAGTGGACAATTCCTAACAGCATCCCTCTGGAAGTCTGCTCTCCTCATGTCCAGGTGTGAAGTTGTGCTGGCACATTGCCTCCTGTCAACAGAGACTTCTTTGTGGCTGCTCTGGCCAAGATGTCCTCCAACCTCCACCCATGAGATCCTCTCTGTGAAGAAGCAACAAATCAAAGAGGGCATCTTCCCCAGTTGGCTCCCTTAGTACTTCTATTCCTTTGGATTTGCTCATTCCCTTGCCATCTTGCAAATTGTTTGCTGAATTATTTGTTCCAGATTCCTCTGAGGCATTGAAATAACTTGAGTTGTTGCCAATTCTGACTTTTTTTTGGTCCAAATTCCATGACCTCTTTAAAGAAAGACATGATGTTTGCATTCTAACATTCCACAAGTTTTCAAAAAAACAGTAATGTTTCTGAGATTTTTTCAATTTAACAGCAGAGCTTAGAGAAATAAAAAAATCTGAAACACTGGAGACAGAAAAAAAAAACAGGAACTGGACATGAAAAATTAATGCAAAGAGTTAATGCAGCACTCTCCTAAAGCAGAACATTCTGGCAGGTCTAAAGTCCTAATTAAGAATTGCAATTTTAAATTTCAACGGTTATAAATTTCAAGTATTAACTAAAGTGCTTTATAAAGTAATTTAAAATTCCAATGGAAAGAGCATTTCACTCTCCCTTAGGCATTTCCCATGGTGTAAGGGCATGTACATGAAAACCAGAGATGGAAAACAACAACTTTGTTTTTACCAAGTTTAATAACGTATGCATATAATTACATTTTTAATAAATATATTACGCATTTTAACTCTTTATGGTTCATAACCTAGAAATTCTGTTCATCAGCAGAAGCTGGTCGAAAAATTAAATATATTTATCCTTAATTTGGAAATATTTCTACATCATTTTATTCCTTAAATAGTTCTATTACTCATCTTTCTGAACCTAACAAATAAATCTGAGAAGTGGATATATTCCAACTTGATTCAACAATTGGAAAGCATTTCAGTGAATTTGCTTGTTTATTGACCACCTGGTATTATGAGTGCAGCTAATGGTCCTTCAAAACTATTTTGTGCTTAATGATTAGCCACTTTTGCTAACACAACAGGAACAAATTTCAAGGTGGCTGGATTTTCAAGGTTTAGATTATTGCTGCTCTTGAGTACTGGACTCCTTTTATGCATCTCAAGCTGGACATGCAAGAATTGACTTGACAATTTCCTTTTATGCTGTCTGATTTTAAACTGAGAGAGGACAATTGTGAATGCAAATGCCAACCAATGGGGTGCCGACCTCATGAGGGTGGTATGATTGGTAACTAACACAATTTCTCCCATCTGCATCAGCTTTGTGTACCACACAGCTGAAATAGGTTCATCTTCTTGGAAAGCAATTTAAAAGTTTTTTTCCATAAGGTAATCATATTACCATATCTATTTGCTGCTGTATTTTCCCTGCCTCATTTGCCCTACTCACATCCATTGCAGCTGGAGATGCTGCAGAGAAAAAGGTGTGAAAAAAGGGAATAAAAGAGGATGGAGCAGGAAAACAACCACTATGACATTTTTGCTTTCTTTCATCAAACATTTTATATTGGGAGTCAAGATATATTTTGCTGAATAAATTTTGATATGCTTTGATGCATCCATAATCCCAGCACACTTATCTGAATAGGTATTACAGACTAGAAAACTGATTATTTTCTGCTTAGCCAAGTGAACCACAAGAAGAAGAATAATAATTCTACAGCCTTAAAGGCAATGGTCTGAAGAAAAACAAACAGTAGAAAGTAATCATGGAAGGGGCGAAAGGAGATCAGACATTCTGCTAAGGAGGAAGCAGCCTTCAATTAAATATCTATTAATTGGTAATGAATGCCAAATAACATTAAATAAGCATCTAACAGAATATTAATCACATACTTAAGGGCTAATTGCAGTATATTAACAATTAATGGCCCTTTAAGAAACTAGATATACTGTGAGACCCAGTAAGTGTTAATTGAAAGCTATTTCAGGAACTTTATTTTGCTTTTCTTAATTGGACAGTGACACAATGTATTGTTTGAGCCCTTCTGTCCTTAATCCTTCAAAGTTTGCCATTCCTTCTATACTACAGAATGCAGCAGCAAAATTCAATCAGATGTGCTCTAGGAAACAAAAAAAAATCAAGTGTTTTTCTTATATATGGCCTGCCATAATCCTTACTGACAGCACATGTGCTTCTTGTCCAGTAACTTTAGTTCACTCTACAGGGTAATGACAGTTTAAGGGTTACTCTATGTTTAAACCTGTCTTCTAGCAATTATTCACCAGAGCTACATCATACCCCAAGAAATTACTGAAGCTGGAACACACTTGCAATAATCTGCACGACTCACTCTTGATCAGAAACACTAAAAGAAGAAAACAATAGAACATTTAAAAAATATATATTGAAAGGAAAAAACAGTAAAACAGTGTTTAAATCAAAGTAGTGAAAAGAATGGAGAAGAAAGTGTAGAGGAAACAAAATTGGGATTTAATAAAAATAAAGTACATAAAGCAATTTTTCAGTTTTCTCTGAGAAGTTAGTGAAACCCAGGTCAGACATTTTCTCTGTCAAGACATAAAATTTGGTGCAGTATTTTTGGAAGTCTCTTTTTTCTCAGACCAGGGTGTTACATACGCAAACAGTTCTCAATGTGATGCCACTTCAGAGGATTGTGTCACATCCAAGGTGACAGACTGATGCTATCATCACAAGAAGTTGCCTTCTTTTTCCCTTTGGACCCTTTTTCTCATCCTCTCACTGTGTATTTCTGTCCACCAGCAAAACTGTTCATGTAATTAGGGTACTGAACAGCTTGGACACCAGATCCAGATCAAATAGCATGAGAGGAAAATTAATTCTAACTCAGGTCATTTCCCCAATGAACTTTAAAAAATCCCAAAGGTTCTTCATCTAATGTGGCATGACTAGATTTTTCTAGTGACAGACTGAAGTTCAGGCTTTGGGTTAGACATCCTGTTTCCCATTTATTGCAAAAAAAATAGTTGGTATAACACCAGCTGTCTGGTGTATAATGGTCAGACCTAACCTGACCTAGCCTGCCCTACCTCTCATCAGATGCACACGAGCAGGCATTCCAAACACCCTAAAAATGGCTAGAGACATTAAACTTACCCAGTGTCTGACACAACAGGAACTTAGGATCTCATCCATGTGAGGAACTTTTGTTTCTCTGTTTTATTCTGATAACTGTCACATTTTTACTTCAGTAAAGAAGATAAACTTCTGGCTGAAAAGCCCTGCCCATGATGCTTAACTGCTTAACTCCATAAACCTAGTAGTAGTGAATAAATCCATACAGCAAACAACAAAAAAAATATCAGGGTCAAGCAGGGTAGCAAATTCATCTGCCATAAATGTCCTCCACATCAATGTCAATTTTATTTTGCCAAGACTGCATGTTACCCCAAACAGTCTGCCCCACTGCTGAACTGAAGCTGTTCTCTGTACAAAATTTTGAATAGAACTGCGCCATCTTTTTTCTTTCTCAAAGTCTGATTTTTGCTCTATTCTAATTTCCATATAGGCCAAAGCTTTTGCTGCTTCCAGTACAATAGGAACTTATGACAAGTGGCATATTTTGGAGACTCCAGCAACTGAAATATCCAGACTAACTTGTGTTAAACCTCTTGGTGTGATTTAGAAATGGTATTCTCCAAATCAGTATTCCTTCTAAAAAGACCACACAGCACTCCCCTCCTTTCTCAAAAGGCAAAGATCACAGGGTGATATAAGAACAGTTTGCCAGAAACATCAATGGGATAAGAAAATGAAAAGAAACAATAGTAATAACAAAAGATATAAAACAAAGAAACTACCTACCCAGAATCATCCCAACAATAAAAAAACTGGACTGCTCCACCCACCAAGTAACTAAACTGCAAGGAATGGCCTTCTCCTGGGAAGCAGAGGAGTTCTTTCCACATCAAATAACTGTAGGGTCTCATCCATGTCCTCTCCCAGCTATTGCAAAAGATTTACTGAGCTCCAAGCTCTGTATCTCCAACACTGGCATCGCTTCTTGCACTGAAAATAGATTTAAGGACAGAAGGCCCCAAATGCACTGACTTCCAGGGTGTGATCTTAAGGACTACTTATTCTGACAGTCTAATTAAAAATAAAAAAATAAGCTATTTTCCAACACAGAAATACATAAGCATTAAATTCACCCTATGCTCCAGACTAAGATTTCACTATTACAAAAGACCCCAGCAGTGCCCTCTGATATTCAGAGATGATTAGTCCAGCTGCAGACAGCTGTGCCTCACAAATGTGCTCAACATTTAGCACAGGCACAGGCTGCATAAAGTGGGTGAGGAGCTTCACAACTCATTGCAAGCTGAGCTTTAGCCAGCAGAGATCCAGTAGTAGCACCAGTGAGAGAGCAGATGACAATGAGGGCCATCATTAGCATTGCTTAGACCCAAAGACAATTGGACTTGACCTGGCTACCCTTTTCCATGTGAAATCTTCTCATGTCCCTCGTGTTTGCTGCCTGGACAAGAATTATCTCTTTTCTCAGAAAGACTGTCTGTTTTTCTTTTTGCTCCAATTCCATTTATGTTCTTCCTTTATTCAGTCAAGCCTATTTATTTTCCTCATATGTACCCTCTAGAAGACAGGGAGGAGGAGAGATTCCAGCAGGGAGGAAAGCCATTGCTTAGAGTCCCTGAAACTAGGATTTTCCAGAAAAGTCAATTCCATTCCATGGGTTGAAATTGAGAGATTGTATCATAGAACTATGAGGATATCCAATATTTTATGTGAGTTTTGAGGAAATGCACCATTTTCAAATTCTTTGGGCAGTAAAATCTGAAAAACTTTTTGTGTCAAAAATCTGGAAGTTTATAACTGTAGCTTTAGAATCATTTATGTCTGCTTGAATGTGAAAAGCATAGTCAAAGGGACTGCAGAAGATATGTTTGATACATAGGCATTTTCCTGTAAAATATGAATAAAGGCCATTTTCCTGAGTTTTTTGACAACTGGAGTAAAGGTGAATTATTCTGGCTGAGGATTTTCACAAAAAATGCAATGTGAAGTTTTCTTCACCTACATATGAATAACATTCTGAACCAAGAAACAAGACTGTGATTCAATCATGAACAGAAAACAATGACTTATAATGATTTTCTGATATTCCCTCAGTAGTGAGGCAACTCAGTCACCTCATAGTCTGATCTTACAATGCCTGTAGAACATCAGGAGACATCTGAGGAAAGAACACACTACAGTAAACGTTAGATGATCATGCTCTAACATTATCGGTTTTCTATTCCACTTGTCTCTTTTACATTTTGCAGCAATATATCACAGGATCATGTATTTTAAAAGTCTCCAAGGACATTGTATTCTCCAAAGAAACTGCAGCATTTTTAAAGCCTTTGCCTAAAAAATTATATATATATGTTCAGTTAATAATAAAGAAAATGTTTCCTCTTATAAGGCTTCTCTTGCTATTGTTAAATGTTGCAGGGAGAATTTTAGTTTAAAGGGATGTTGTTCTAAGTGTCCTTGAAAATAAACCTTAAAATTGTAAAACCCTCATTAAAAACAACTAGGATTATCAAGCTTAGTGCTATCACACACAAATCAGGAGGATTAATACTGATTTAACACTAACATCTTCCAATTCTCAAAAAAAAACAAACTAGAAATGCCTTCAGAAGATGTAATGTCATTTTAGGGTCAAATGGATGGGACAGAGGACATGGGTTTTGAACTCCTAGACACCACTTATAGAAAGATAGATTGATTATATATATAATACACATATATAAATAACTTTTTCTGTATGATTTTTATGATTTGACTGACCACTATTTACTTCTTTACTTGGCACTGACTGTATCCTTGACCTTGCACAATGTGCAGATATCAAAACAATCCACTCCCTACAGTCTTTACAATTTGGAAAACAAATATGAATTATAAGACACACTAGGAAACCCAGAGGATATATTCCCTGTAAATGATTTTTTTTTCTTTGTATTGTTTGTTTGTTTGTTTTATTGTATTCCCTACACAGAGATAGGAAAGACCAAAGGTGTCTAGAGTCCTCTGAAAGGAGGTGACAAGAAATACTAGATGTGCCTTGTTTTGGTTACAGAGGGTGAAGTTCCTCAATGGTCCTGCATCATGCTTTTCAGAAGAAAGATAAAAGTTAATGCCTGTTTTATTTGTAAGATGAACATTTTCTCAAATTTCAGCAACAATATTGATTTTATTTGCTGAGAAAAGAAAAAATTATTTTGCAAAATTCTTAAAACTATATTGACAGTTACAGACCAAATGATATATCCTATCCTGTGGGAATTTTATCTGCCACAGAAAGGATTGAGAGAAAGAACATAGACCAAAACTTGGTTCTGAGAAATTGCAATATAATCTTTAGCAAATATTGTGAATAATTTTGCTTGCTTCAGTTTATTTTTGCATGAGAAATATTACATACATTATCTTTCACATTTTTTTTGTTGCTGACAATTGCCAAGGATCCCATTGTCCATTGATCCCTCTAGTCTTTTTTTCACAATGACCTAAAATTTCAATTGCCAAATCACATGCTTCCAAACTAAAGTTTGCAAATGCAAATGAAGTAGTAAACTATACTGGCAAAATATCTGATTGTGCACACTCTGGAAAAAAAAATAGATTTATCTGTATATTTTAACTAACTTTATTATCCAGTTCTGTTTAGCTCCAGCTAGATAATCACAAAAATTACATTGAAATCAAAGGGATGACTATAATTCACTGAGGTGGAATGCCATATACTTTATCTGATAATTTTAATTTTGAATACTATGTCTGTATCTGGTTCCAGCTTTTAATACTTATCACATCTATCTTTTTGTCCATGAGAGTAGTCTCTCAGTTTCTTCTTGGCAAGATTTCTTGCCTGCCCATGCCCCTGCACTCCAGCTATTTCTCTAATCTATTTTTAGAAGTTCAATTTAGTAAATGTAACTTCTAAGGAGAAATTTAAGTGAAAACTGATATTAAAGTAGATCTTTGACTGTAAGTTTTTTGTTAAAATGAGAATTTCCCTAGAGACTCAAGATAAACTATAAATTAGTGGCAATATAAATTATACCCATGCACATTAGCAATAGCATTTGTCTTTCCACTAGAAATAAATCCACAGTCCACCAGCATTATCAACCATGTGCTAGGTGAAGAAATCCACATAAAAAGTGCAGATTTCCCAGAGAATTCCTCCTTTTCCCCTTCTTAATCACTCTGAAGGAAAGGTAGAAATCTGGTGCAAACACTATGTCTGCATAGCTGCAAATGTTTTTTTACAGGAATGGAATCTAAATTTTAGAGATGTGCATACATGCAAATTTGTGTGCCTGGGACAACTGAAATATCCATTTAAATAGAAGAGGGGAGAAGAGTAGCCTGTATGTCATAGTGCCTTACCTTCAAAATAAGCTTGTCATTGACATTAAAATGCAAGTAAAAAAGATTTGG
Source organism: Muscicapa striata striata (assembly GCA_030060385.1). NCBI lineage: Eukaryota > Metazoa > Chordata > Aves > Passeriformes > Muscicapidae > Muscicapa > Muscicapa striata. Next base: position 3,689,428 of record JAREIS010000075.1, on the reverse strand, counting down.
GGACAAACCTGTGACTGATGTCACTCATTTCCTATGAAACTTTGATGAAAACTTCCTTGAGGCAAAATGTTGACTGTCTTTTCCTGATATGGATATAAGCAAGAACAGAAAAAGTACACACATACAGAGACATATGTATGAAATTTATTTAAGTGTAGTAAATAGAGAAAGAAATTTGGTCTGAAGATTCAGAAGACTCAGTATTTCCTGTGATCAGCTAAATTTAATAGGAGTGACCAGATGCTCAATGATAAATGAAATCCTTCTCATGGGACTTGAAGGCAGTGATATTTTAGTCAAATACGTATCCTTATTCTTTCTGAACAATAGGAAGTGTTTGAGATAAACTAAACATATCTGCTGGTAAATCTGATTGGAGCCTGAGGCATTTCAAAGATGATACAGAAAAGGAAAATATAAATGGATAAAAGCATAGCAGTCATTGAAAAACATCAGTTCACCTAAATCAGGAAAATTGTGTACATCTATGACTTCTGTTTTCATTTACCTAGCATTTAACTTGGAATACCAAAAAGAGCCTAACAAGGCTCTAAAAATAAATCTCAAGACTTAATTTGCTTTGGTTTTAATGTAATTTTAAACATAAATCAGATATGACTGGATAATTAATTATGTTTTTTAATCTGGAGACAGATATGTAGTTAGAGTATTTTCTCTTGCCAGAGACATTCTATAAGAAACAAGCTAAGGTGCAGATGTATGGCACACTAGCATTATATGGTAGCCATCCAAATATATAAATTTAACCCACAGCAGGCATGAGGTAACCTAGTGTCACTGAAATGCAGCCAAAACAAAGACATGACACTTATAAAATTTCACAAATTAGGATATAATTAATACTAACTTGACTTGAATATAAGGATACTAATATGGTGTAATTAAAAGTTGTGTGTGTTTTGTTACACTGTGAATATTCTATTAACTCATACCTGATCAATGTGAGCACAAAGGGGAGAATAAAGGTTAGAACAGTTGAACATAGAAAAGGTTCAAGGAACAAGAAGTTACCACAGTAACAGACAAGTGTGTGGCACAACAAATAGGCTGGCATCCTGTTGAACACACAAGAGAGGTGGCTGGGAAGAGAGATGAAAAGGAGATTAGCATTATCAAAGCCTTAGCTAGATGCAAAAAAACATCAGGCCTAAGTGAGAAAAATAAATTAAAAAAATAAACAAGGACCACCAAGGCCATCAGCTCTAACTACATGCTATCAGATCTCCATATTCATGTATAATTTAGTACATGAAAGTGTTAAGATCAGCAACACTTTAAATATACTGGTGAAGATTACAGATATGCAAGAACTAACCATTTGCAGATAGTGTGCAAATGACTGAACTAGTGAAGTTTAAAACTTCAAGCTGTCCTGTTTAGTCTGTCTTCTAAAACCTCCCTCCACAGTGCTGAGTTCCTGTATACACACACATATACATATACATATACATATACATATACATATACATATACATATACATATACATATACATATACATATACATATGCATAGACATGTACTCAACAGCAGCTGAGATAAGCTGGCTTTCACTCAAGTGCTTTCTGAGAGAATGCAAAGTGTTTCTCCTTGCCCACCATGTGCAAATTTTGCAGGGGAACACTGTGTTTATTGTATGTACTAGAGAAAGTGTGAAGCAACACTTCATATGAGTGAGGACTAGGGAATTCTTGCAGTGTGGTGACATGCCTCTTAGAGCATTAAAATTCATGAAATACAGCCTGAAAAAAAATCCCTACTGTTTCTGCTAAAACAATGTAATCCTACACATAAAATTACAATCCTGTCTCTTTCTTCCCTGATCTTGTAATTTCTGACCCTTCATTCCCTTCATAGAGGAAACCTGGCCAGAATTTTGCCCAATCTTTACAGAATTTGCTCATTAAAATGCAGACAGCATGGCTGGGAACTTTCCAACTTCCCATTTTAGTGGGAAGAAACAGACTTAGCCTTGAGAAGATAAATAGATGGAGGCTGTTTTTCCCGTCATGGCTGGAGAAGAGAGGTGAATTCTTATTTATACAGCCTTTGAGATGTTTTTGATTATATACTCTGATTTGGATTATGATGACAGCATACTTCACAGTTACTGAAGGAAGCCTAACAATAAACTGTGGCAAGTACAGGCAGAAATGCACAAGCACACAGAAAAAATTTGAATTGTTGGTGCAATTCCACTCACTTCAGTGGGACTATGCCAGGAAATGAAATTGTCCCTCAGCATTATTTAAGGTTCAAAGAGTGCATTTAAAACACAATAAATGGATAATGCCCAACTTGGGCACTTTATAACCAAGTTTCCTCTCTCATGTGGAATGATCCAGAAGTGTTATAACCTTTCATTTTTCATTGGTACTAAAGTATATCTGCGTACTCAAAGGACTCCAAATGGGAAAATCAATAATTGCAATGCTTAGTGATAAATGTTTACAATTTGCTTCTTTGTTGCTACCATGTCCTAACAAAAATACTACCTCAAGAACTTGAGGTTGCACTTACAAAAAGGAAAACCCTTAATTCTTTTTCAGTACAAAAATAAGTGTAACAAATATACTTTCTTGGTTTTAAATATTAGGACATACATGGTTTTTTTGGAGGAATTAAGACTGACACAAAAAAAAAAAGGATGGTTAAACTTCAATTTTTCACTGTCTTTTGAAAGGTGTTAGGATGAGGATTGTGTACTTAAAGCTGAGAGAAAAAGTTGGCCTGAATTTCATTTTCCCTTTGAATTAGTGATTTATGTGTGCAACAAAGCAAGTAGTAAATGTGAATGAATTTAATTGGTTATTCTGCCCCTCTGTCTCAAAAAACCTTTCTTGCTGATGAAATATCTCAAAAGCTAAATAACCCAGTGTCATCATATTTTATGTGAAATGACAGGTTTCATGTTTCAGTTGAAAAGCAAGACAACAAGATATGCATTTACAATGTGACAAAGAATTCTTCTGACTTATGTATATATTCTTTTTTTACTTAGTCAATTCACCATTGTACAGGCAGGTGATAGGCTATACCAAAGAGAAATAAGTAATTCACTCTATCTCTTTCCCCAGGTGTTTGTTTTTTTTTAGTTCCTAGATTTTCTGTAGAAGCATTTAGTATTTGGGTAACTATATGGCTTAGTGTTCTTAAGTGAAGTGTAATCAAGGAGAAAAGATGTTGACTGATTCCATCAAAAACTAGAATTCCTAGAGTTACAACATTTGATCCCGTTATTTGTAAATCTTTTGATATTCATCAAGCCATTTAAGAACCTGTAATTTTAACTCCAACCACAATAATTCTATCTTTAGGACCGGAACACTTTCCTGAAAAACCATTTATCTCATTGTAAAATAAGACAAAATTAATCTCTGTGTTCCTTTCCTGACTTACAAATACAGCTTCATTCAAATACTTGTTAATGGAGTGGGAGTATCCAGGACTAGTTTTAGGCCATGGAGACACTGGGAAGTAATCTTGTAGAGAAAGGATTGACTAGGATAAGGCTGCTGATTCCACTACTCAGAGAAAAGACTGTTTCTGAAGAAGGTTTTCTTTTCACAGTAAAGGTTCATGTTTTTTTATTTCATCTTCCCACATGCTATATAGGAATATCTCCATATATTGTGTCCCTCTCTCAAACTGGAAAGTTCATTTAGTTAAGGTCTATGAAAAAGAGATGTGTTTGAAAATTCGACACATTGCAGAAGTGTGTCTCATTGCCAAAAAAAAAGTCATTCCATTTTCTTCTAGCTCATAGATTTAGAAAGCTACCATAAATGAGAAATAATCATCTACAAAGAAATTTTCCTCCTGGTGACACCTTAGATTAACTCTTGGCTTGGTGAAGTAAAAATCTTCTGCAATATTTATAATGAAAATAATACACTTTCTGGATGCTGGTAAAAATTTGGAATTATGGGAAAATATGTGAAATATTAAATAATGAGGGGACAAGTTCTTGGTGTAAAATGTTCCTTTGGATTCCTTTGAATAACTGAAGCTCTAATATGGACAGATACAATTTCAGACACCAACGAGCAAAAATATAGGAAGAGTGCATTCTGGACTGCAGTGACATTGAGAGGGAATTAAAGATCAAATACATAACAAAATGAAGAATGTAATAATGCAACTAAAACGGAGAGCTTAATTTTGGGATATGGAAGCAAGTAAATAAGAAACATGAGAAAAGAGTTTGCTTCACAAGTGACATTGACTGAAATATTCTATTATGGAAGAGTTCAGCATAGTTAAGGTGTGCTTTTCTTCAAAGAAAATCTCAAAGTGTTGCCAAGAGTTTTACATGATAACCACAAAAAATATTACATAAACAGAAACAACAAACTTATTTTAGAGCACTCCTAGAGAACCTCAGAGTTGGTATCATCAATTAATCAGTCAAGGTGACTAAGTCCCAGTCAACAGGAAGATGTGTGAAGAAGCAAACAAGACTTAACGGCCAGTAAAAGGAAAAAGATAATTTGTGTTTGAGGTCTGTAATAGGAAATGTGAGACATCAGTGCAGTTAATTGCTAAAAAAAGATACCTAGAAATATGTTGAAAACCTTGAGTTGACAGAAATTTCAAAGAAGGGTGGATGTGATTCTAAATACTGGGTTTGATGGGCTCAAACATTTGAGCAACCTGGTCTGGTGGAAGGTGTCCCTGGCCATGCAAGAGGGCTGGAACAAGATGTTATTTAAGGTCCCTTACAACCCAAACCATTTTATGATTCCATGATTCTAGAATGTATGTTGTAGATATATTGAGGCCTGAAACAATTTTAGATTTGGTTCTACAGGATGGAAGGTATATTAATGAAATAAAATGGCCTATTAACCTTAAAAAAATTATAAGGAGGATGTACTTAAGTCTCTGGGATGTAGTCTAAGATTTTTCTCCAAGAGTGTGAAAAACCTATCAAACAACAGGGTGATTCCTTCCAGAGATCCCAGCACATAGGTAATGTTGTCATGGAAATTCAAAGTAGCAGAACTAAAGTGTCTTATAGTCTCTGATCTGAACCAAAGGAAAGCAAGACCTGTGAGGTTTTTGAAGAGAAACCTATTTGATTGATTAGAAAAAAAGATCACAACAAACTGTTGTTGGGCTTCTGAAGTTAACCGCTATCCTATACTTACAAAAGTTATATCCTACACCTTTTATATCATTCTATTTCTGATTATGAAACTTTTCCATCCCACCACAGACTCTTGTCAACAGTTAATTTACCTCTAAAGACTGAAGTTCCAAAGGTAGTTTAAATTGAGCTTTGTATGCCAGATTTTCATTAGTATGAGAACTATTAACATAGGTTGAAATAACCTACACATTTTTAGTTGTATAAACAAAATCCCTGATCAATTATGTCTTTGTTTTATCCATCAGCATTTTAAAATGAACTTGTTAATCATAATATGCATTTTTTCTTCTGGAGCAGCCACAGGAAACAAGTTTGTCCTCCATTATTAATGTCTTATTGAGGGTTACACTATTTCATCCACACAAACTCAGATGCTGTGTGGTTGATATTCACACCATTTAGCACTTCCCAAATAGCCTGCAGCTTGATAAAATGCCAAAATTCCTCCAATCTTTCAGGCAAAACCTTAATATTTTTTTTAATTATTCGGGTTTCTCTCTTTTTTCCATCTTATTAGTAAGTATACTAGGACAGAATTCTTCCTGCCTATTCCCCTCCATGTCAATATTCTAGATTACTCAGCAAGTCTTTTCTTAGTAATGAGCTAAATTTGTAGCATGTAAGGACATACATGTAATTACTAGGGCACCTGAAATCCAGTATAAACATTTCTGCCTCTTTCATTTGGGAGGCAAAATAACCAAAGCCAACATAATCACTCATGTACATTCAGTGACTCAATTATCTCAATACCTGTGTACTGAGATAGATAATTTGTCAATGGACTTTAGTTATACCTACTTTGTGAAAGAACACACTGAACCACCAGTCTGCAGTACTGAGAAAAGAGGAACTGGTAGCTTTTCCTGCAAGACAATATTCTTTGGATCAGCACTCAAAATATGCTTATGATTTAGAACATGTAGTTCCCCTTTCAGGCTTAAAAATCAGACTTGGCCCACTACAGAGTGAGGCCTTTAACACCCAATGAAAGGATGTGAAAGAACATTCTTTTGTATAATAGAAGATAATACTTATGAATAATCACTGCCTTTCCAAGTCTATAAAACCTGTAACTAATGAGCTAAAAATAGCTCAGTTGTGCAATATTATGCATGTAGTAATTATCATGAACGAAGTTTATTATATTCATTCATATTAATGGAGCAGTTTTCATTTATAGGTTTGTAAACATTTCAAACTCTATTACCTAGCAGCATTATTTCATTCTGTTGACAGAATATATTGTCTTTTGTTTTATGGCTGTAATTGAGTGCAGAGAGCAAAGAAGCCCAAAGCAGACAAAAATTCTGTCTTGTTTATAAAACTGAGCTTGAATACTTATAGTATAGATGCAAATTCTTCTCAAAGGTCAATGCAATGGACCCAAAATCTGCTTGTCATTCCCAATCATCAGCTGATTCCATCCTTCTTTGAATGCTAGGAGTTCATCACCATAGAAACCACTTACTAAATTGTAAAATTAAGAACTGAATTGTCTATCTGGAGAATTTATTTAATTGAAAATAGAGACCTTTTAAAACGTAGCTCACTACTGGAATTATATTAAACCTCCTGTGGATACTCAAACATATGAAAATATTATGTAGAAAAAGGATAACTGAGAAGGATGAAGAGGGGAGAAAGGAGGTCATTTTTCATCATGGGTCAAAAACTAGGTTTATTTATGTTATGCAGTGGATTGAATTCCAGCAACATCTGCAAAAGTGACTCAGAATTGCTCAGGTCTGTTTGGATCTTTGCTGTGGAAGAGCAGCTGCAGCAAAATTAATCTTGTTTCAATGTTTCATGAGTTGAAGAAAAGTTTCACAATGAGTTTGCGAACATTCAGTTTATAATGATTTTCTGTTACCTTTTTTCCCAGTAAATCTGTTGAAGCAAAAAAAAAAAAAAAAAAAAAAAACAAACAAAAAAAACCAAAAAACAAAAAACAAAAACCAACAAACAAAATAAAAAAATAGAGGAATGAAACTAAACTAGGAACTGTATTAGACCTGAAAACAATGTTGTGTCAGACCCCTGTGCTTTTATGTCATAGAAAATGTCTGTTAGCTTCAATAATAACTAAGTGAAAGTTTATATTTTTAAGTAACATGAACATAAATTTCAGGAGTGAGGTATTTCTGAATGAAGTGTTCTTAGCTTATTTAGGGTGGCAGAAACTGCCAAGTGTTTCAAATGTGTCCCATTAATTCTACTGGGAGGTCTACCTGTTAAGTAGTTATTCCAATATGACCAGAATGTCATGTGGTTTGAATAGTGTTTGCAGATGTGTGATAATTCTGCAAAACTGGCTTGAGTATTTTATAACAAGATTTCATTACCTTCTAATGGTTACTCATATGTTTCTATTGTATTAGTGGTACATTAATCTGGAGGTTTCCAAAATCAAACTGAAACAAGCAACTTTTCAGATATTGGTGCTGGATACTGTTCCCTGAAATGAATGGGCAGAAATATAATCAGATGCAGGAGGAATATGACATACACCACCAGTTAAGCAGTAAGAAGAGAATGTACCAATGAGCAGTACAGCATTATCAACGTGGAGATGGCACCAGATGCCTTTGCTCAGGAGAGAAAAAGAAAAGGACCCATACTGAAGAGCAAGGGAAGGAGATAAAAGCCAGGATGGGTATGAAGGTATGCTGCTGAGAGAAGAGACAGAAGAATGGAACAGGAGGGAGACTAACTGTGTCTACTACATACAAATGCCAATCTCTCATTTGGCACTTCAAATATATGGAAAATTATCTTCAGAGAGATAAGCGTCCTAACTAGGCAAAAAGTGAATTCTTCTGCTGAAAGAAAATATTCTACAATAGAGACATTGGTATGTTCTAGACACATGACATTGTTTGTACATAAGCAGCTGCTCTTGGTGTCAGAGACCTCTTTTATGATGTCAGTTGACAGGAAGGGTGAGGCTATTAAGACAGACTGGTAAGATGAGGTCTCTGAGACAAAAAAATAGAGAATCCTCCTGTTCAAACAAAGCTGTATGTTTATACATTGTTGGTGTAAAAGCAGTGTTATTTGGTTGTCAGATGTATGTGTGTGTGTGTATATATATATATTTATATATATATATATATATATACACCTACACAGCTTTTTTTTTGTTGTTGTTGTTTTTTCCCTAGAACATTCATATTCATCTTAGATGATTTGTCCAGCATTAAATGGACAAATGTGTTTTACAGACAGAGTCATCCATGTCTGCATCCATAGGAAACTACCACTTTTTAGAAAATAACCTTTTTTGTAGGGAATGGGAAACACTCAAAGCTCCTTCTGTGACATTCTTGCCATTTCCCAGGATCTAAGGAAAAATCCCTCTTACATGGGGTGAGGGTGATGGAAAGGTCTAAAAGGATGTATAAACCCCACCATTTATCAGCATGTCTGGAGGTAGGTAGCAAAGGTAGTATACTGACAAGCTAAGCATTCTTTCTTCTGATGTATAAATCCTACTACTAAGGACAAGCCTCAAAAACCTTTCCTAGAAGCTGTATTTCTAAGGAACAGAGAGGGGAGGGTGTGATGGGCTGAGTATGACCAGCACCAGAGCATTAACCCTGCCCCTTGCTCATTCCCCTCTCCTGCAGGGCAGACAGAAAATACAAGACAAGGCTTGTGCATAGATATAAAGAGAGTTAAATAGATGAGTTAAAGGTGGTATGCACAAGCAAAGAGAAATGAAGAATTTATTCACTACTTCCCACCAGCAGGGCCTCAGCATGCATAATGATCACTGGGGAAAACAAGTGCCATGACTATGAATGACCTCCCTTCCTTCTTCTTTCCCCCAAATGGGTCAGAATGGGTAAAATCAAAAATCCTTGGGGCTGTGCAAGCATGGCTCAGCAATAGGAAGGAAAACACTTATTGATGTGCTATCAAGACTGTCTTAGCCCCAGATGCAAGGCAACCACCATACTGGCTGCTGTGAGGGAAAATAATTCCTAAACAGATCCAGCACCAAGGGCAAGGGCCAAGAACACTGTGAAGATGTAACATTCTTAACATCATGTACGTCTGACACCCCACCATCTACTACAACTGATGTTCACACTGAGGACTTCCATCCTGTACAACACAGAAACCCTCTTCCCATCCTGCTCAAACAGCTTCATAGTGGAAACTTAATGGAGAAGTCCAGAGATTTCTTGTCCCCCAACTTCCAAGATACTTTTTCCAGAGGCAGAGTAGCTCTGAGGGGTTTCCTGTGCTCATGACAGGGTGTGGGGTTAGAGAGTAGTTCACATTATTTTGATTTAAAAATGTCACTTCTTAACAGCTAAATATTATATCTGAGGCAAAGAATGGCTTTTTTTTGAAGTGGATTCTGTTCTAACAAAAATATTTGCATCCTTCATCCCTTCAAATGTCAGTCAACAAAAGCAAACTAAATAGCTTTCTGTTTTCCTCACACCACCTCCTAACCCTGTCCTTAATTATCTGAAAATCACTGAAGTCACATGAGTCTGTGTACTGAGCTTTCATTAACTTTTTTCAAGTTTGCCAGTGTTTGACAATTGATCCCCAAACAATTACACTGGCTTTCAGTGTAATTACCACTTTCAGCTTGCTCTTACAGATACTTAGTATACCACTTAAATCTCCCAGGTGCATGTTTTTGGGAGTTATTCAGAAGGTCATTACTTAAGATCACACTTAATCATCCAATTATTTGTTCCCAAAAGGAAAGTACTAGGGATCAAGAAGTACAGCATGTGAATGTAATCCCTGTTGAGTTTTCATTTTTCTATAACTTTAGTATTTATTAGGAGCTCTTTCTTTAAGCCAGAAATTTACATAATAACTTTCATGAATAAAAAACCCTCTCTGGTGAATCCTGAAGTACTTCCACTTTCTTTTCTTTCCAGAATAATTCAGGCCAAACTGGTAGAGAGTAGAACTTATATATTTACCCAGATATTTTGTTGTTATTATTATCAGCTTTTTCCTCTACAAAGGGTAAGAAATTGATAATTTTTTTTCACTTTGTGAGAAGCCACTTCACTAGAATGGATCCCATGAATTGAAGTCTTAAGTCAATCCAATAGAAACTGGATGCTACTTAAACCAGGTTTCTACTAAACCACATGGCATGAGAACAATTCTGCCTCTTGCATCCTAATGGTGATAAGAAAAAAATGTAATATATGGCTTGGTTACTGAAACATGACATCCTGAAAGAAATGGAAAAGGCAGTTCTCGCAATAAGAATTTATTTACCTTTTGGACAATAGGCATCTATTTGTAGTTGAAACAGCAAAGCACATGGAGGAGGGGAGAAGAGAAGAGAGGATCCTCAAGACAAGGCAAGCAGATGTTGATTGTTTGCTAGAGAGGTAAATGCTGCTAGTGGTATTCTGGACCAGACTGCATTTATTCTCTGATATATAAAAGGGGTGACTTCTGTGATTCAGGAAAAAGGATGGCTTCTTTCAGGCCTGGTTCCCTTTAGTACTATAGTAGTGGGTTTGGGTTTTTTTCCTACAGTACTGGCTGTTTTCTTACAGCTTATGTTTAAGGTCATTTAATAGAAGCTCTTATAAATATAACAGAGATAGACAAGCCTTTGTTCATTCTGTGGTTCCCCTGAGTATGACATTCCAATATCCCACCTTGCCCAAGACAAAGTTGTATATTTCCCATTTTAATAGTGGGAAACATTTTTTGCACCAGTGATGTCTGTTCAGTCTGTTAAAATCTTTTCTCCTTTTTCCCACAGAAGTTTTATTCTAAGCTAGTGTACAGTTGCAAAAGTAACGTCACCTAGGCAGTAAAAACAGAGGGGAAAAAAGAAAGGGGTCGACTAAATTCCAAAGGAATGTCTTTTGTTTTTCCAGGATGACAGCCGCTTGGTAATAATTTCAAAAGCATCTTAAGACAGCTTCCCTACACAGTTTTTTTATCAGTCTTAGAAGCATGTTATTCAGTTCTGTAGTTGCTCTTTTGATCTGATGTCCTAGCATCATTTCTTTAAAATTCTTAGACTGTGAAGTACCTCATCTTGACCCATTCTTTTCATTCCATCCCCTCTATTCTTCTTCTTGCTATCTAGTCTTTATTTAAAACCTCTTCTTTATATTGCAAGTCTTCTAGCTACTGTGAAAGACAAAATTCATTACTAGAGAGAAGTTCTAAATTGTCTTACAATCAAAGGTTTGACCTACACAAATCTCCTTTTTCTCCAGATAATTGAGCTCTACTTTCTGTAACCTTTGTTTTCTCATGCTTGAATTACATTATGCAAGATCCATTTCCATCTCAATACGCGTATGCTTATTCCATGTTTTACATATACATAGCTTATATTAGAGCTGATTACTTAACCATTTGTCTGAAACCCCTTTGAGTGCCATAAGTAACTCAAACTCCAAAGTTTTTGGCATATGTGCAAGAATGTAGAGGCTCAGGGGAGACACAACCTTCATACTCTTTCTTCTCAGGAGACAGAGAAAGAAAATTCCTTACCTCACTCCCTTGAAACGAGGTAAGATTAGGTCAAATAACATTTGGGTCTTGGCCACACCCACACCAGTCCAGGCTCTACCCCTCATGGTTACTGAAAGAAATGAACACTGTCCTTGGCTGAAACCAGAACACAGGGTAAGTAATGATCAAATAAGAACCAAAAACTCATATGCAAAGTCCATCAGAGATGGAATTTGGTAGAATTTTTTTTTCTGTTGTGGAAACCAATATAAGGAATCTTTACAGTAGAGAGGATTATATTAGATTTGCTTTCAAAGAAAATAAAAGTATGGAAAGACAAGTTAGAAAATTATCTTTGTAGTAGCGTTCAGAATGCACTGAAAGATAACATGATTCTCCTAATCCTGTCAACAAACTTGTACTGAGGCTGTGGCCTACAATCAAAGCATAGGAGGTTTTGAGATTTGTCTTGCTTTCAGGAAAAAAAAAAAAAAAAAAAAAAAAGTGTTTAAGTAGGAAAGGCTCACCTATTCACTGATAGGCAAGGAATTGGGCATCCTACACTGCTCCTCACATACTATCTAAACAAAGGTATCTGATCTTACTGTCCTATAAAGGCACTCCAGAAAAAGCATTTCTTGACATTTATATCTCATCCTTTCCCATACAAATGTTCTTCATTGCAAAAATGAAGTTATCTTCAAGTGCATACTCAGCTAGTTGTTAATTAAGATATACCCCAGATTCCTTTGTGCTAAATTAATAGAATGATAAAGTAATTGTATTAAATTCAAACAAGCTGAAAATAAAAAAAAATACATTCTAATTTGCCAGAGATCTAAGTATAGGTCTACCAGGGACCTCTTTCCTTATTTTGACTTTTATCAGTAGTTTTGTGATGATTTTTGCTGTTAATTGTTCGGAGTTTTTTCTTTGTTATCCAGCTATGGGTTTTTTGGGAGTAATTCTAGATTCTCAAGCAATACACTGTGCTCTTTCTTTTTTCTGCCATCTCATGCCTTGGCTACCCATGTATATACATTTTAATGAGAGGATGTCTTTCTTGACCCAGCAGATGCCATTACCATTGAGAAACTATGTGAAGCATCATCAAGAGCCAGCAGACATAAATCCCCACTGAGCTCAGCCTGGCTTTGATTCCCAGTATTCCACTGACTTCCCTTTTACCAACATCCTGTCTGTCAGATTTTTCCATTATATATACACTTTGAAGATGAAATACATGTCTTAGATTTGAATGCAGAGAGATCAAACTGTATAACCAGGATTGCACCCAGTGCAGTTGTGAGTGAGGCTGGGACTTCACATAAAGCTGTAAGTCATCCTCTTGAAGTTGAGCAGAAATGTCCAGCAAAAGTAATGAGAGTGGACTGCATCAATAGCTATTTCCTTAAGAACTGACTTTGAAAAGAAAAGAGGAAGATTGCCTTTCCTGTTTGCTCTCTTTTGAAAAGTTTTCCTGAGAAGAGTGGCAAGTGTCACAGAAGGGAAGGAGCAAGGACAAACGTTGCTGCTGCAGCTGCTGCAAGGGTATCAGGACCACCGGTTTGAGCTGGAGTGACAGAATGAGATCTGGTAAACAAAGAGGCAAATGCTGGCAGGCAAATCCCCAGCAAGGTTAGGTGGCTTATATCCTCTCTAAGGATTTGTAGGTGTCTAAATATTTTCCTCCTTTTACATCTGAGTTTGCCTGCAAAGCTCTGAATCTTAGAAGGATTTAGCAGTGATTAAGGCAAAGATAACAAGCCTCTAAGCAAAATGCAAACCAAGCAATTTCCAGCTTAAACACCATTGTAGTCTTTACCTGTAGTTAAATTCTTTATTTAGAGATAAACATGGATTTTTATTTAGAGATAAACATGGACTTTTTTTTAACAGACTTAAATTAATTTTGATACAGTCTACAAACTTCTTAGCTACAGAATAATTTGTGTTCAGGAAGAAGACTTTGGATAAAAGGCTGAGAATTTACTGAAGCAGGATACGAAAGAAATTAATTATATTGGGATATTTGGAATGAAAACAACTCACAAAAATATTCTTATTGAAAAATAATTAGGCATGTCTTTAACTGAGACAACAACTGACACAAACCAAGTTGACTCTGATGAAGAAATGGTGAAAAAATTATTTTATATATGACTTTTACTGTTATGAATTTATAGCAGAATAGCTCAGCAATTGAATTTGCTTAATGTACATGCATGTAGTCACTCAAAAGAATTTCTCAACTCTTATATCAAAAGCTTCTGTTTCTGATTAATTTATGTGAATACAGAGAAATAAATCTAGACCTTAAAGGTGTAGCAGCAGAAAAAAAAAATCTAATAGATGCTGTTGATTTTTCTTTTTATGGTTTATAGGACTAAAGAAATGTCTGGCATATAAATAATCAATATGGTTGATTGGCAGACAGAGCTCCCTGTAGTATGCCAGAAACATATTTGTTGTCCCTATGGTCTAAGATTGTGCATTTAGATTTCTGATTTAGCAGAAAGAAGCATACATTTCAATGCTGCTTAAATCACAAACCAAACAGACTGTATGTATCAAAAGGCTTATGGGAATGCTGTTTGGCTTGCTTTGCTTTGCTCCCCACAAAACAAGGACTAAGTTGCAATTAAAATACCCATTCCTCTTGCTCTTGTTTCAGGAGGTTGTATAAGAAACAAGGAAAAGTAAAAACATTTTGACATGACAAGTATGGTGCTAAAAGAGAGACGTGATGTGCACATATAAGAAGCCCTAAGTTTCCTCTGTAGGGTTATTTTTCAAGGCTGTGAAATCTTTATTTTGGTCTTGAAATTCCACTTAGAAACAACTTGAACTCGATCCTTGGTTCTAAATATGAAAGTTTGTAAGTTTTATACAACTGCAAAAGTTGCAGGTGCTCCCTAAATTACCAAGTTTCAAAAAATTTATGATGATGATTGAGGTTTTTTAGTCTTTAATATTAATTTCTTTTTTAATTTGTTGATTATAATTTTAAAAAATCTGCTGGTGGTATAAACCTTGCTACATTCTCCATTGCCCTTGAATTCCAAAAGAAAGGTTGATGTAATCTCTGCTGGAATACTCACACCTCGGCATAACAGTGACAACTAGTCCAACTCTTTGAGACGGAGGAAGGAGCAGCTCATGAAAGGGAAGCCATATCAGAAAGAGGTTAGCTGCAGTTAATTTGAATTTATTAATTTAAATGTCCAATTAGTATTAAAAATCACAGATTAACTAACTTCCTTCCTCACCATAAAAATTACATGAGAAGTGTCAGTTTGTAAAATTCAGCAGGCCGTTCAGGTTTTTGAGATTTCTGCATTGCAATCATAAGAGGAACAGAAGCTAATAATTTTGACATAACATACACTTCTGAAGAGTGAAAGATTTCAAAATTATGCAAAATATTTTCATAAAGTAAGAAAAAATAATCTTTTACTTTATGCTCATGCTGAAAAGCCAAACAGAAAAATAGTATTAAGCCCTTCTACAGGAAGGGAAAACACTGTCTAATGGTAATGATTTAACTATCCTGTCCCTCCTGTCCTAATCCTGTTGCCTTATCAGCCATAGGTGTGTTTTCAAGTTATGCTGAAGTTCCTCTTTAGATAATAAAATATTCTTCATATTCCAGTACCAAGTCCTTTGTTTGTCTATGATTTCACTTATTCTCTATCTGCAATACATGCAAATCAAATGTGCCTCTTTTGTCTCTTCACACTATTTTGTTTAATTTTAAATGCACAGTTTGATACAAATAATGGCAGGAAGAATTGTTAAAATTCTGATTTGAAGGGTTTTCAGCTAAAACTTGAACAAAATTGTAGTAGTTGCATAAAATATTTTTAAGTGATATTTCAAAAATACGTTATTTTGCCTTCATTTGCCAGCTTTTTTTTTTCTCTGACAACTTTTAATAGACTAAAATTTTGTAAATTATTCTTTTCAAAAAGTATATGTGCATAATGAAACTCCATTCCAGACTTACTTTAAAATGGCATTTAAAAAAAAAAATGTTTAGAATGTTGTAGAAAAGAAACAGATTTTTGTGGGGTTCCTTTCCCCTTATTTTATCAATTTGGATAAGTTACTTACAATGTTACTGAACGGAGAACTTAGATCTATTCTGGGAAGAGCCAGATTACCCATTAATAAAAAACAAAACTAAACAAAACAAAAACAAACAAACAAAAAACCAAAACCTCAAACTAAATAACTAAAAAATTTAATATATAAAAATTCATTTTCCCGTTTCTTCTTTTACTGAAATGACACAATAAGCAATCCAGGTTAACATAACAATCCTACTGAAAATCATGTGCTACATATCTTGATTACTGACATTATAATTATTATTAATTTTAAGTTCAGCTGATGTGTCTAGGGCAGATGTTTCCAAATGTGCTTCACCAACCCTACTTCTCTTTCCATTTTCCTCTCTCCACATGTACAGGGGAGCTGCAAGTCTGAAGGTTTGCTTAGTAAGTTAGTAGTATATGAAAAAGTGTGAAGGAATGATATGGTGGCACCAGTTATACAGTATTAAAAATATGAGTATTTCAGCACAAATGCTGAAATGCTGGTGACAAGCCTTGCATAAACCAGTTTGATCCTTTAAAGTAAGCATAAAGCAAAATCAAACTCAAGAATTTTAGCCTGACAGTATGCCTTAAACATATGAGCTTCGTCGTAACATGCCTGTCCAATAATATGTGTCCATGTTCATGGCATATAGAATGCAATTCTGAGAAAGACATAAGCCATGCTATTGGTCTTGGCTGCTTGTCTGATTAGAACTTCTATGATCTGACCACAGTTTACACAGGAAGGTCAAAAAATTGTCAACTAGATATGCCACTGATGCTGACTGAAGAGAACAGCCTTCACAGTGATAGAGATCTCCAGTAGATTTCCATGACCCTTTTTCTGCAAGGAAAACTGAATTCTTAGTAACCAAAGTACGTACATGTTCTTCAGCTAAATTAACTGTTTCAGGTCGTCATGTGAAAAAAAAGAAAAAAAGAGTTGAAAGTTCCTCAACTCAAACAAAACCATTTTGAAGAAGACTAGATTTCTGAAAGAAATAGAATCACAGAATCACTTAGGTTGGAAAAGACCTCTGAGACTACCAAGTTGCCCATCCTTGACCAACCACCACCTTTTCAAGTAGACCATGGCACTCAGTCAATTTCTTAAACACCTCCAAGGATGATGACACTACCACCTCTCTTGGCAGCCCATTCCAACATTTAGAACCCATTTCCATGTAGAAATCCTTTCTGATGTCCAGCCTGAATATCCCCTTGTGCAGCTTGAGTCTCTGCTCTTGTCCTGCTGCTGGTTTCCCAGGAGAAGAAACCAGCCTTTCAGAGGGATGTAGGGAGTAATTTCATCACCCCAGAGCCTCCTCCAGGGTAAACAGCCCCAGCTTCCTCAGCTTCTCCTCATATGACACACCCTCCAGACCCTTCACAAGCTTTGTTGCTCTTCTCTGGACATGCTCCAGCACCTCTATGTTTTTTTTGTAGTGCACAGAGCTAGATACAGTACTCGAGGTGCAGCCTCCCCAGTGCAAATAGTTATTGTAGTTATAACTGTTCCAACACAGCAGCAGAAACGAGTGTAAATACCACATATTATAGACACAGCACTGCCAACAGCTGTTATTAGGACTGCATTTGGAATTGTATTGCAAATTAAATGTTTTCACTTATTCAGTGTTTTTTGAAGCATTCATTCATCAGTCTGCTCTTTTTCCAGCAGAACAAAGCCAAAATCTACTACTGTGAAAGTGTCCTCAAGAAAATTGTTCTCAAAGGAGTTAGTAGAGTTCACTTTTCCTTTGGAAAATTTATTATGCCCCATTTTTAAAAACCTCAGTACAAAAATGAGTAAGATGACTGAAATTTCAAGGGAATTTTTAAGAAGAAAATTTCACTGTGGATATTCATTTTGTGCTTGGCCAAATTTAAGAAATTTAAATATGTTTCATGTATTTTTATTGAACGAATTTTTAAACATGAATAGAGAATATATGCACCTAGGAATAGGAATTTAAAGGGAAAAAAAAAAAAAAAAAAAAAAAAAAAAACAAAGTTTCCTAAGCTTCTCTTTCAGACTTCTTCCAAAGTGGAAAATTATTTTCTAAGGAAAGTGATGAAGCGTGTTTGTATGTTCCTCTACTGTGCTAAAGTCAAAGGCAGCAACAAATACAAATCAAATAGAAGTCCTTGAAAATATGTCCTTTTTCTTTATTGCTCTCCAGAAATTGATTGCTCTACCAGCTATATATGACAAGGTGTGTAACTACAAACGTATTTAGATTTGATTATTTATGGAGTCTATAAAGAATTGGACAACAGTTGACAGGATAGATCCAGTTCAAAACAAATTCCAACACCAAAATGCAGTAAATCAAAGACAGACATAACATTCCATAATTCTTTACAACTACACCATTTCATTCAAAGATCTTATACATTTGCAACATGACTTATGGATTTGTGTATATTTAAAATATATATCTAATAACTGTACACATACAATATAGACTAGATCTGAAACATTTACTTGTGTCTTTCAGACTCCATGTATACTTTTTCTTTGCACATTTTATAATTTTAAGGCATTTCTACAGATTGTACTAAAAAAAAAAACTAATAAGATTTGGTACATCTGCCTGCAGAAAATGTTAAGAGATGTAAGGCCCAGCACCCCTACCACTTATTCTGACAAAAAGAATCTATGCTCCTGACTAGGTAAAATTTCAAATAATTTTCATTGACATCTGTTTTACTAAAATCTGTTTCTATTTTAAAAAATAAGTATTATTTTTCTGTGCCAGCAATGTTGTCAGGGCTACAAAGTGTAATTTTCCTCTGAGAAAACTTGTAATTACTGGCACGTTGATGTAATTAATTAAGATTATAAGTTTAATATATATTTTAGTATTTTTTACTGGGCATGGAATTATAAATGGAAGTTAGATTCTGAGAAAAAAAGACTAGTTTTTTTAATCTATCAAATTTTATTCTTCTAATTAATGTTAGTTAAGAAAACGACTCATACACTTTTAATTTTGGCTTATTTGGCCAAACAAACTTGTCTAGAGACAAAAAAAATGTATTTTCTTCTTCTATTCTTGCATCATTTAATTTGTTTTTTTAATTTTTTGTAGTGTTTTCAGCACCTTACCACAATGGAAAACATATGAAAGTAAATAATAGCTATATTAAAAAATAATAATAATAATTGCTCTTAGGATATTCTCTGAATTAAAAAAATTACTTGTGAATTTAGATAAAATATAATTACTATTGCTATGAAAACACCTTTCAGTCTTTCCAAGTTTTTTTTTAATACTAAAGTGCTTAAGTGAGCAGATACAGAGCACATTTTAAAGTAGAAAACCATAATTTGGAATGTCTGCAGAACAGAAGATATTACTGATGTAAAAAATCACCTGACATTTAAACAATAATGAGTTATGACACATGTGCATGTAAAAAAATACAATCCATAATCTCAGAGAGAAATTTGCCTTTCTAACTATTTTCAACTGCATGGTTTCTTCAAGCAACTAACTTCTATCTAAAAGTAACTACGTTAAGTCCCATTAATATAATAATATAACAAAGAGTAATTTCTTCCCAAGGAAAAGTAAGAAATATTAGACGTCCAACCACTTGTACAAATAAAAATATTTTTATCCTTCTGGGTATATTTAGCATTGGAATAACACAAATTCAAAACAATTATGTATTTTCAGAGTCCAAATTATTTCTACAGTCAGTAAAAGCTGTGTGCTAGCATAGAACTGAATTTATATCTTATTGATACAATTTCAGTTACAAAAATGGAATAACTTGCAGTGTGGAGTGAAAATTAATTTGCACCTCAACAGATGTAAGTGAAGACAAAATTACCCATCTGCCAAGTAAGAAATTGCTTTAAAACAGATCTTTATAACTGAATGAAATGTGTTAGCTGTCCTTAAAACCAAATTTACACTTTGCTTTCATGGGGGAGTAAAGGCAATGAGGTTATTCAGCCTATATTTTAAGACCCCCTACACAAATCTTCATCATCCTATCAGATAGCTTGCCATTCATGCAATAAACATATTTCATAATATGAGTTTATTTCCATGTGCACCTATGCACTATGTACATACAGGTGCTATTTCCTTTTGTTTAGAGAAAGCTCCTTTATTACTAATTGTCCTCAACTTTGATCATTCTGTCATACTTTTTGATATGTATTGATCATTCAAAGGAATCTTATAAGAATGGAAAATTTCAGATCTTGCCCCTTCAAAACTGTGTTGTTGGAAAGATTATTTATGGCCATGAAATTACTATAACAAAAGCTTCAATCAAGTCTCTAAATGTTCATCTCCACGCTCTATGCCTACTCAGAAACTCAGAAATGCTACACCTCAAAGGCAAAAAATCTAAGCACAACTTTTAAGGATTGAGGTAAATTTATTTCAGTGATCTGTGAGGTTTTTCCATTACCTTGACAATTATGATGGAAGCAGCTAACTTTGATACATCTCTTTTTCCCTCAAGACAGGCAGAACTGATGCCAAGTGTATCTGTATCTACTTAGTTACTGGGACTACTGCATTAATTTAAACTTGTGAACAGGTACTGTTTTAATTAATGTTACTCTACCTCTTTTAGTTATCTCTTAAACTTCAGCAGATACACCATTTTTCTTACTTAAAAAAAATCTCATTTGCATGTTCAAACTATCCTTTTTGTAATTCATTTGTCAGTCTGTGAATTAAGAGTATTCATCCTTACAAAATTGCATAACCAGTTTGCTCCAGTTGGCATCCTAACATTTTCTGGGTCCAGCCTGAAGAATCAGAAACTCCAAACAGGGCCAATTTCCCAGTTCCATGTGGAAGATCCAGTTTCTCAGTGCCATGGGGATAACAATAATCACTTTCAGTGCTCTAAAGCTATGGACGTGGGCATGCTGGGCTCCCCAGCACTTTGACACAAAAGCTAGCAGAGCATCAGTCAGCTTCATGTCACAACCTTGCCCCCATTCTGATGTATAGAGTGTCAATACAGAGAAGTATCCATTTTGTAAGAAAATTTCAGACCTCAGAAAGACCTGGGAGACTTGTAAAAGGGCAGCAAGTTGGCAGGTTTCTCCAGTGACAGATCCTCACAGAGACAAAGCCAGACACAGAGCCTGTGGGTAAATCAGAATGTCTGCAACTGACAGAAACTCTTCCCCTGCTTCTAGAGACCTCATGTTCCGTGCACACATTAGAAACAGTGAATGCCAAATGCTTTACCCAGTGGTAATAGTCAGAATGAATGGGCAATACCAATAAGAAAAAATGCCACAATTTGAGCTGAGTACATTATTTGATGGCCACATGGGTGCATCCATTTTAAGCTTCTTTAATGGTGTCTAACTCTGCTTTTTATTTTTCTATTAAAAAAGTTTAAATGAAGGGAGTAAAGGTCTATTTGCCCAGATGGTTAGACTTTGAACCAGGCAGATGGAGGACAGCAAATCCTGCCTGGATTTCTGACAGATTTCTGGAGTCCACTGGCTTGGGAAAATTGTGCCAGACAGGCTATGCTCCCTCATCATGTTTCTCCAGGGCAAGCAGCCACCATTCCTTTCCTACGTTCAGTCCAAACTTCAGAGATTTCAGGAATCCTCATAGTAACCAAAATTTAGTTGTCACCTCCAGAGCCTCAATCCCTATGGGAAGCTGAGGACTTGAGATGAGTTCCTTAGGATCTTGACTTTTAGGTGGCTGTCTTATTGGAAACTTGAGTGCTTTGTACATTCCAGTCACCTTCCTAGTGATGTTGTTCTGAAGTTATTGTCCCTGATAATGTCACTGAGCATCTACAAGTACCTTGTGAATATGCTTTGCCTCTGAAAAATATGCTACTTGTACCTTGAATCTCAGTCTTAATGTATTCTATTTAGCTGTGCTACTCAGTGGTGTATTTCAGCCATGCCGTTGACTCAGTGATCATAAATCCTCATTGTTAGATGGAAACATATTTTTCTGTGTGAAAACAGTAGGGAAGAGGTGTTCTATAGCGGCTGCTACACTCCTACATTTTCAGTAAAATGACATCCCTTCTCCAAAGAAAGAGCTATTATTCCTACGAGGCCTAGAACTATCAACTGTTTGGATTTGTTGGTTTTTTTTTTTTAAATGCACATATATATACCTGATGAATATATTCATACAAACATAAGTGTAAAGGGAAGATATATATCTAGTGGGAGAGGCAGAGGGAGGGTGGGAGAAAATATGCCACAAGAGGATTACTGTATATGTTAAAAATTACACAAGATCTCTTTGTCAACAAGCTACACTGGTAGAGTTTACATTAAGGGATTCATAAATTAAACCAAACAGCACTACTAGTGAAAATATTTGAAAAAAAGACTGAGGCAGAAAAATGTGATATATTTGGGATGTTGCTTCTGAGTTTTCAGGAGTTATTTTTAGAGAACAACTGAGGATATTTAGAGTGTAATCCACCATAGGATAGGAATAGGCTAAGTTACAGAAAGGTACAGTTTGACATGTGTTTTTCCTGCAAATGCAGTCCAGTTCCTGCAGCTATTTGAAACATAGCTCAGAGGCAAGGGTTGGGAGGCTCATTATGGAGAGCCTTTTTCATCCAGAGCACTGGAGAACTAAGGAGCATGAGAAGATGCCTCAAACATTTTGTTTGCTGTCAGGCCCACAGCAATCGCTCCTTGTAGATAATTTTGACAGCACATTCACCTCTGTACTCTTGACATGTGAAAGGGGCTGTCAGGGCTCACCATGGACAGACCCTGGCAGCCAGAGCCCATCCCACCATCCCAGCCAGGAGCAGGGCATTGGGGACACCAGGGCACCTCCCTTGGAAGGCTCTGGGGGCTGGCACGGGGCCCTAGGACATGGATGGGGTGTGCAGAGCCACAGGAACGGGCAGGGACATGCAGGGCAGGCAGGGGCTCAGTGCCATGGCAGTAAGGAGTTTAAAGAATTTATCTTTATGGTGACAGTTGGGGAACTGTTGATGAAAGGTGGTTTAATGTTTTATTCATCAGTTTTATTTTTTCCTACTTTCATGTGTTAGTGGTAAACAGTCGATGTTAACCCTCTTACCACTGACATAATTTTTTCAGCAGACAATTGTACAGGTCTACAAAACCCTAACTGAGTCTAAGAAAATTGTAAAGGTGCTTCAGCAAATGTCACTGTTTTCCTGCAGACTCGGGCATGGACAGTGAGATCTTCCTACATAATCTGTCTGTGCACCCTTTACTGTCAGAGCAGAAAGAAGGAAGACAAAAATCCAAACCATTTTCAGGAAGAATATAATTTCCTGACACTAAAGATATTATCCTTTACTGGTTATGAATTAGTTTTTGTGAATTACACTCATCAGCATGTTACAAATAGCAGCATTAACTGCTATCCAAAAACCTGCTAACCATCTTGGGGAAAAAAAAATTCTATCCATGCATTGCTAAGTTCAGATGTAATATTTATTGATAGGCCAAATATCTTCTAATGTAGTACAAACAACTTTAAAGAAAAAAAAATCCGAACAACCAAAAATGGTCATTTGAGAGTAATTGCTGGGAGATAATTAAGTTGGTAATTATAAAATCATAGAGAAGATGTAAAACTGTGAATTCTTAATGTAGTTTAGTAGTAACATCACTTTTAGATGGATTCCTGTCGTTTAAAAAGGGTGAGGATTAGAGCTTTAACCACATTTCTACAGAACTTTTGGGGTGACCATACATCCCAAGGTGGCCAACCAGTGAGATGAAAGAGATGTTTCAGATACAAAATCTGATGCAGTAGGAAAAATGAAGTCCTGATAAGAATAAAATAATTATTTTTTTATGAAAGGAAGAAGAGACAAAAAATTTAATGATATAAAGAGGAACTGCTGCAAAGCATCTGATGAAATACAAGCAGTGCTTAACAGCAGAAAGGCAAAGAGAAAAAGGTCATGAGAAAATAAAATATATTGGATGTTCTCTGTCTCTCCTTCAGACATATTATCTCTAAATTGTTTTCAACCAGTTTGTTTTTTCTTTCTGAGAAAACTTAGTTTTGAACTTTGAAACTCTAACACCTGGGATAAAAATTTTCTTCAGAAAGTTATTTGGAACAAGAAATAAGAATTTGGATCATTATATATTAATATTTCCAGTTAAAAAATACCATATCATCCACAATTTAGATGGCAAATTATGAAAAAATTATATTTCAGTCAAGTTTAAAAATATTTGGTTGTAATTTTTTTTTTAGTTCCTATCACCAAATCAAACCAAAATACTTATCCATTTTATTTTTGAAATATGAAATAAACCTATTTCTGCACATAATTTTTTTTTCATTTTTCTCAATCATATGTTTTGTAGAAATATGTCTGAGTAGAAGGCATGCTGCATGAGAGATTAGAAGTAGACCCATTCTTGATTTCATTTCTTGCATTCAAAGTGTAAAATTGTCATTGTTCACATAGACAGCCATAGGGCTATCCTTGATATTCACCTCAGATATGGGTGCAGAAAATTATGTAAACTGATATTACATGTTAGTTTAGAGGTCATGTTACACTTGTGGTCTTCAAGCCAAGATCCTTGAATCCTCAGTGGATACTGAACATAATTTGAAGTTTCTTCAACAAATAGCTAAGAAGAATATATCTGTTAATAGACTTACATTTATTTTGTAAGAAACTTACCAGCCTCAAGTATATTTTAGGCATTCACAAATTTAAAGGAGCTGAAACCCAATATCTATATTGACATGGAGATGTCTTTCATTGAGAAGCGTGGGATAGCAGACCACATTTTATATGATAATATCCCAGTGAGGAGTGTTTTCCCATTGTGGTTTCATATATTATGGTAAAAGATTCTCACAATGGTCCTCTATGCATTAGTAAGTTTAGTGAATTAGTTCCATGTACTTAAACACTGTGATCAATATAAAAGAAAATGGAAAACAAAAACAAAAACAAAAACAGAGAAAGAAAAAACAAACAAAAAAAAAAACAAAAAAAAACAAAAAAAAAAAAAAAAAAAAAAAAAAAACAAACAAAAAAAAAAAAGCAAAAAAAGTATGGTTCAAATTCCATAAATATAAGGCAAAATTATGAGACTTTCCTGATACAAAATACACTGTTGGTAGCCACACTAATGTTGTTCTTGCTGAATGGAAGTTCTTGCCTTTATATAGCACAGAATAATCTGAGTTACAATGGAAATGGAGGAAAATACAAGATGTAAATAACAGATGCAATAAAACTCAAGATTGCCACCAGCAAGAAAACAATATATTCCTTTATACATCTCCATTAAGGCAGCCAAAGTGCCAAAAATAATACTGTTTGTGGAGTTATGTCCTGCCTCAGATGAAAATTTTTCTTATATGGAGCTACACGAGTGTTAACTTTAAAAGAGTTACTCACATGAATCAACAGGGTATGATTGGTCCACAGCACAGCTGGAAGATAATTCATCCCTCAGGAAACAAGCCCTGACAATTTCAGTTTCTTACTGGAAAGTTCTCTCTTCTGTCTTTCTTTTATCTTCTTGTCTGACCTGCAGGAACAAGTGATTTTTAATCTGAAGGAGGTGAGGGTAGGCTATCTAAAACACTCAGCATTCCTTGACTGCACAGCATTAACAGACTTATAATCTAGAATTCATTTAATCTATATTTCATTTCTAAAGGTGTTAGACCAGTGTTTAGATTAAAAGCATATTGTGTACTACTATTTACTAACTCTGTATAGGCGGTGGTATAGGAGCTTCTTGGCCTGTGCCTATCCTAAAATCATATGTCCTTCATTACAAGGCAATTCTGGGAAGAGACTGTCCTAAATTCACACAGAACAGATTGAAGCGCTTTCTAAGTCTAGACTAAACCTAAGCAGTCATCAAGAGTTTTGATAAGCCAAACCATTGAATCTTGTCTCATCTACTCCTTGCTCTGTATTAGATCAGGTCTTGGCAAGTGTCCTGGATCAACAACAAATTCCCATATGTATTTCTGATTCTGCTATCCGAAATTTAGCAGCTTAAACTAGAAATCAGATGACTTTTACTGAATCTGGTCATATTTCTTCCTTTTATCAGTATTCTACCCATCTTTTCCTTGTGCTGTGCCCACACCACCTGCTAATCCATCTGGTCTGTTCCTGTGTCTGTTGCCTATATTCAAAGCTTTACTTGCCTAGCATTCAAAAACTCTTTATCTGTGGCTGCTGCCTTCAACCTGCCAATCCTGCAAACTCCTAACTTGTTCTTCTTCTCATCATAGTTCTTCTCTATTTAAGATGGATCAGTAAGGCTGAGTTAGCTAATGTTCTGATATTCAAATGGCTCACCCATATCATTCCCTTTGTGAGGCTGCAACCAAAAACACAGTAAAAAATTTCCACATTCTTCTGCTGCACCCTATGCTCCCTTACTGCCTATCTCTTTCCTTTTAAGAACAGAAAAACACTTTGCACACCTCATTTCCTCCTGCCTAAATCTGCAGGTACTCTGTCAGTCTCTTCATTCTAGATTCTCCAAAAGCTCTACACCCTTCCTCTGTCCTAGACCACTATGTTCCCTTTCACCTATTCCTATTCATGCCTCCAACAGCTTTCCACTCCCCACCCTATGCATTTGACAGGAACCATAGTTCCATAATATGTCTGTACATTTTCTACATATTAAACTGTCTCCTTTTTCTTGTTGTTTCACTTATAGCATGACTCCCTAGGTTTTCCACTTCCTTTTATTCTGCTCCCAACATAGCATCACAGAATCAGGATGGTTGAGGTTTGAAGGGTCCTTTAGAGACCCTTTTTGCTCCTTTACCTGATCCCACTGCCCAAGAGGGATCTGCTAAAGCAGGCTGCCCTTCTGTACTGGGGAGCCCAGAATAGACCCAGCACTCCAGACATGGCCTCACCAGAGCTGAGCAGACTGTAAGGTCATCTCCCTCAAACTGTGACTGTGGTCTTCCCACTAGAGCACAGGATGTTGGTGGCAAGCAACACAAAGTGGCAAGCACACATTGCTGGCTCAAGTTCAACTTGACCACCAGGAGTCTCAAGTCTTTTTCTGCAAAGCTGCTTGTCAGCTAGCCAGTCCTCAGCATCTACCAGCCCATGGGGTACTCTCCCCACATCAGAGTCTCATTTCATCTCATTTCATGGTTCTGTATCCCATCTTGTCTTCCAGAGTTATAAGAAAACATTAAAATGTATTGTAAGAATGTAAACTAGAAGTGGAGACAAGTAGATACAGGTATGCTGGAAACTATGGTTGCTAGATCTGGAATTCACTGGGCACTATGGCAGCTGAGCTAAAAGAAATGGGTCTCTCAATCTCCTCCTGTTTTTACAGTTCTTTCAGGCCATGCACACTGATGTTACTCTTTGCCTGCAATGTTGTAATCACTCAGAAGTTATAGTGGAAACTACTAACTTGAAAATATGACAGAATTGCCAAGACAGATCACAGGGTAGTTTGAGGTCTTGTGCCATAGTCTGTCCTTAGCTTGTGAGATGCCTTTCTGACATAGTAATTCTACTAATACTTTCACTCTGACATTGTTACTGCAGAGCTATTTGGGACCTGGCAATAACAGTATTATTTTCTTGGCAAGTGGTCAGAAGAACAATTCAGAACAATTTATTAGAAATCGTGTGTAGAGATGAGACAGAGGTCATTGAACTACAAAGTCACCATCTTGCTTCTAAATACATTTGCATGTTTCCATCATCCAAACTAATCTTCTGAAAGGTAGTCTGTAATTTCTTAACTTGACTTTGTTCCATTTACCAATACTAAACATGATACCAGCTATCAGATATCTATGCTGAAAACATAAACAAAGCCACAAAAAGAACCATATGTTCCTCATTTTCTAGCTGTTATCTCAACATTTGCAGCTTTTGCAGGGCTGAACTCCAAGCGTGGGAACATTGTCTTCCTTCATTCCAATGGATTTCATCTGTACCTTGACGATAGTTTGCTGTCACATCTAGTTTCTCCTTATGGACTATTCTTTTATGTGTTCCCAGCTCTTAAACACCAAATATAAGGAGAAAGGTGAAAAATTTATGAGCATCAAGAGTGAAACTAGTCACAGGCAGGACAAATGTGTATGTTTTGTGAGCATGTCTATATGTTTGTGTGCACATGCATGTGCTCCTAAAATGCTGGAAGTAATAATGAGTTTGATTTGGACTGAGTAAAATTTGTAATAACTCAGGGAATGATGCCACTTTCTCTGTATTTTCATTGCTAGTTTTCCTTCTCCTGTTTTTCTTTTTCCATGAGCAAGTAGAGTTAGTGTTCCAATTCAGCAGTGGTAGGTGCTATACAAAGGATAACTTTGACAACAACCCTCTATACTCCTGAAAGGTCTGTGAGGATTATGTAATACAGTAGCAAATAAAAGTGCCAGAGGTTTCAAGTGTATATGTAAAAGACCATGTAAATACATCACGTAACCTCTTATATTTCTCACCCTATTTAATTTGAATCCTCATTCAACACTGTAAAGAGATCTGTATGTCCAGATACTCATGTCAAACTACTGAGAGCCACACTTTCCCCAGAAACAGTGGATTATTCTGCATGAGTAGAGCCTCAGCAACCATCGTTTAGATCCACGAGGAGACCAGTCTGTCTGTTCTCAGTGTGTACCACAATATAACTCACATTTCTTGCCTGATGTTTTGTACCTCAGCTGGTACTTGGCAGCTGCAAGGGTCATAAGTTGAGCTGCAAAAATATGATTCCAGATAATATTCCTCCAACAGCTCTTTCTTCCTCAGCAGCTTTTCCTTTTGGAAATGTCACAAAAGAAAACCCAAATAATATTTGAAAACTGTGGTAAATACCCATATATATCAAAATACTAAGTTTCTATACAGACTGTACTGGATTAAAAGCACTGGTGATACAAGAACTTCCTGTGTGTTAAATATAAGAAAAAGGGGAATCTTGAAACAGAGGCACAAACTCACTGTCAAAAATTAAATTCTAAGTGCAGTTAGAAAGGCTGTGGATTTGGTCAGTCACTCTTTTGAGAACTGTCTTGAAGTGAAACAACCAATAAAGGTCAGGAACCAGAGAGAAGGAGCACAAAAGGCCACATGCATACATGAGAGCAGTGAACAGGAAAATAATGAGATACAACCCTGGAAAGAGGTTAAGGAGAAAGCCTTTGGATCAGGATCTGAAATACCATCAGGGATGAAGGTAAGAAAAACGTCATCAGCTGTGGTACTCTGTTGTATTTAGGGAAGCAGGACTTTGTATATTCTTTGTAAATATGATGAGTAACCTGAAGACTCCTGGCTCTGTTATCTAGGTGGGTACCTCCTGGAAACTACTTATATGCTTGTGTTAAAGAAACTATAAAGCCACAATTAAATTGAAGATACAAAGCAGGTGACACTAATTTCAGTGTAGCTTAAAACAAGGAAATAAAACCAAGGGCAAAACAAAATATTATTATTTCTTGTCTAAGAAAACACAACTGTGTTTGATCTTCAGGATTGCAGTCATTAGAATATAAAAGGTTGATGTGATATCGTACACAAATTATTTAACAAAGATAGTGTTGAGTCTGTGGATTTTTTTAAATATTATTATGGTAGATAAACACTTGCTGTATTTGTTTAATTTTTTTAGAAAGTGACTGAGTGAGGTGAAACACATAGATGGAAGACTTCTGGTCTTCTCACAAAAGCTTATTACACCACAATTACCTCTTAGAGGTATGGGTGACTCTGATTCATGCAACATTTTCTTGAAAGCAACAAAGCTATTTCCTGAAGACATGTGACAGAAATACATGCCCTTTTTCTAAATATTTGGGGTGCCATGAGTTTGCTGCTGGTGGAGTACTACACCACTGAACTAATTAAATGAAACTGTAATGTAACAATGTTATATTTTAGAAGAAAAGCTACATACTTTAATACTCTTCCTATTAAACTGAAAATGCATAAAAATTTCAGTAAGTATATAATCCTATGTCTTTCAAAGTCTTTTTCTTTCTTTATTTATTTGGATTTTCTTACTTTACTTCTCCAAAGCAGGATAATTCTGCCCTTCTCTTCTTGCATGAGAATACAGTTCCATTATTGAAAAAGGTTTACTTCTCTCCATTTATCCTAAATATGCTCCTGTTAAAGTGATTCTTAAATAAGCTATTTATTTTACAGCTCTAGGAAAAGGACACTTTTGCCTTGATTAAAATATTGTACATGGAACTGCCAGCCTTGCTTCAGTCCGTTTTATTGAGTCTGAAAGTAAACTTAAATCTTCATCAACAGGTGATAAATTTCTTTTAATTTTAGAAAAAATAATACAATAAAAAACAAGCTTCTAGACTGTGATTAATTTTCAATCTCTTAATGAGGATGCAGTTTATGATTTGAACACAACTTGCTGTTTAGAGAATCTTAGAATGTATGTAATGTATTTGTTTCCCTTGATCATGATGGACCCAACTATGTCATTACACGTGGGAACTCAGAAATAATTCCTTCTGACTACTCTCTCTGAAAGAGGAAGAAAGGAAAAAGAATCTGTGGGACACTATGCATAGAAGAGGGAAAGAGAAGAACCTGCAGAAAATACTAAGATTGACAATGTTTACTCCACATGTTTCATAATCCAAATGCAAAGGGTGAGAAATTAAGACAGACAATATGCCACTTTGGAGACTTCATTGAATATATGAGAAATTTTGTCAATCTGAATTAGGTATCTTAGTATATCACCTCATGTCTTTAGAAGCAAAATGAGGATTGACATTCCTGTCTGAAGCAAGCCAATTAGTCAGTTAACCTTGTAAATCACAGTTTCTTTTGTGACCTCAAGCAGACAGTCCTTAAATTAACAGAATGAGGGATAGCTCCACAAGGTATATTAGCTTTGATTTTCAAGGAACAAAAGGTGCAACTTGAAATCCAGTTCAGTCTATTTAAACTCACAAATCCAAACCACAATCATATCCTATAAACTTCCTTTACTGATTTCATTATCCTTGTGAGAAAACAACAAAGCAACTCAAAAAACTGAAAATAAAATATGTGTTCTTGTGGTGGGTTGATCTTGTCTGGCTGCCAGACTCCCACTTAGTCTTTCACTCCTCCTTCTCATCAGGACAGGGGGATAAAATAAGATGGGAAAGCTTGTGGGTTAAAATGCAGCAAAAGCTGCGTGTGGATGAGAAGCACAAAGAGGAATTCATTCACTATTTCCCATCAGCAGGCAGATGTTCAGACACTTCTTGGAAAGCAGGTCCTCAGCACTCATAGTGGTTGTTTAGGAAGACAAATGCCTTAGGTATGAATGCCCCTACCTCCTTCTAGTTTCTCCCATTTCTAGCTGATCAGTGTGGAGTCGTATGATGCTGGATATCCCTTTGTTCAGCTGGGTCAGCTATCCCAGCTCTCTCTCCTCCAAATCTCTTGCCCACTCCCAGCCTACTGGCCTTTGGGGAAAGGAGAGGTTTGGAGAGATAGCCTTGGTGTTATGGAAGCATTGCTCAGCACAGGTAAAACACTGTTTCCTTCCTTCCTTCTTTCCTTCCTTCCTTCCTTCCTTCCTTCCTTCCTTCCTTCCTTCCTTCCTTCCTTCCTTCCTTCCTTCCTTCCTTCCTTCCTTCCTTCCTTCCTTCCTTCCTTCCTTCCTTCCTTCCTTCCTTCCTTCCTTCCTTCCTTCCTTCCTTCCTTCCTTCCTTCCTTCCTTCCTTCCTTCCTTCCTTCCTTCCTTCCTTCCTTCCTTCCTTCCTTCCTTCCTTCCTTCCTTCCTTCCTTCCTTCCTTCCTTCCTTCCTTCCTTTTTCTTTTTCTATATCCCCTTCAAGGTGACTTTTTTTAGTTCTTCAGACAAAGTAGTAATATATTGCCATTTTAGTGCTTTTCCTGAGCTTTAGTAGATCTGACTAAAATCAATTAGATTGGAAATACCAGCCACAGTGGTGTCTGGATATGGTCTTTTCGTCGTCCCTGTCAAGTCTAATATTTTTAAAATTACAAATCAGACTTTAATTAGAAATTCCATAGGATTATAAAGAATGAGCATAAATATTGAAAAGAATTCTATACTAGGAGATGGTATTGTCTTTTGCAAAGCCATCTATGGTTTAAAACATTATTATTGATATACAAAGAAGTATTCTCTTTTTTGTGTCTGGGCTCCAAAATTTGTTGTTTTCCACCAAGAAATACTGAAGCATTGGAACATGTCAACAAATTAAACTTCTGTAGTAATTTAAAAGTACTCTGAACTCTCCAAACTTAAATACTTTTTAAATCATTTAGAGTCAATGAGTGTTGAAGTGTACTAGGGCTATAATTTGATTAATCAAAATGATGACACATATTTTCTGCTTCATCAATACAGCTGAAGTTGCTATGTATATTTACAATAACCTGAAAATCATGTGGGGACTAGACAATTTGATGACATGGGACACTTTTTAATCATGTCTGGGGCTTTGTTGTATCCTCATTAAATATGTGTGTGATCTCACACACAAAGAGATGAAAGTATTCACTACCTTTGTATCAAAGGAAAGAATTAAAAATAACCAAGAGCAAGACATCACTTCAGCAGATGAAGTGCTGAGAAGACCTAAATCCATCCACTATTTGAAAACACAAATGGGAAAAGTAAAACTCACTGAAAATACAGGTTCATCAAAATAAATACTTTCTTCCAGAGAATGTTGATCGACAAAGTTCTAAGTTAAATATGGAAAAACAATAAATATCTGGATCAAGTGATAGAACACCTACCTCTCATTCAAAAGTACTATATTGCCAGAATTGTATGTTTCACAATTAGAAAAGCAGGAATAAAACACTTCAGAGTTTTTTATGTACCTTTCAATATAAATATTTTTCTTACAACAGTTGGGATAGTCAGAATAAAATTACATATGGCAACAGAACATTTAAGGAACACATTTGTGGAAATGTTCATTTCCAAGTATCTTGAAGAGTACTGATTATGCAACATCACAGCCAAATAATTCTATGGAAAATGAGATGTAAAAACATTGTGGGAAGTTCTCAGTAAGCAAGGAACCATATAAAACTTTTCATCATTTTGGCCATTCAAAATGTGAAAAATTGTATTCCAAAGAAGTATTTTAATAAATCTGAGATAACCAGTTTCTGTCAGAAAGGCTTCTGAAGGTCATATATTAAAAGTAAATGAGAATAAAGTTTAGGCCATCTTTTCTGCCCTTTGTAAAAGGCTCACCTACTTTACTCTCTCCAATTCCTTCTGTCCACCACTCTTCATGGCTGGTGCTAGTGGTGAATTTCATCGGAGGAAAAGAAAAGGACTCAGATTAGCCTCCCACATACCTTCAGAGTTTTAAAAATAAGACAACAGCAGTGCTGTGAGGAGATCATTGGATGCATGTCTTCAAAGAACAAATTGGTGATACTTGTTTCTGCTTCCTACTTTTGCCAGCCAGCAGTGCTGCTGTTCAAGCAGACAGATGACCAAAGAAACAAATAAACAAACCAACCCCCATTTGATAGTAATGACCAAATCAATGTTGATCTCAGTTTCTAATTTCTTCATTCTTTGGCACTGTACTTTTCCCCATAAACTCTGTCTATTTGATAATTAGTGACATTTTCATTTTCCAAATACAGGAAGATGACCTAGAAGTTAAAAGAGTTTCAGAAGTTTTCATTGCTATCTCAAAGTTATATCCAGGACTGAAAAACAGATTATTTAACATATTTACATTCTTTCAAACCAGAAGATTAGCCAATACATTACCAGGAATAGAATGAAATCCATCCTCCAAAACCCATTTAATTTTTTTTAATAACAGAGGAGGGAGATTTTCAGTTGACTAAGAGGGATAAGATCTGATCAACTGGAGAGAAAAGAATACCACTACATAAATTATATAATAGTAAAATTAAATCTAGCTGGTGTTAAAACCACTAAAGCCAAATCAAACTTGAAACACATTTCTGTGTTTCATATATTCAGCACTGAAGGCATAATATGAAATTGAACAGTAGATATCCAGTAAAGAATCAAAGTTGTCCAAGCATCAAAATGGCTCAGGGAACAAAAATTATTTTTTCTTACTGCTTCCTATTAGCAAACTCGTTCAAATGCAGATACTAAAACTAATGGCTACACAGAGGATTCCACTCTGGAATAAGGAAAATTTAATTTTTTAATACAACATCAAATCTTTTCCTTTTAGCCCTAATAGACTAATGCCTGCTCAAAGCTGCAGTCATTTGCCTTATGATGAATGAGTTACTGGCCTCTGTGTAACTCATATTGATGGGAATGAACACATGGAGGCCATCACCACAGCTGGTCTTAATTAGCAGATTAATGATATTATAAAAAAAAGAGGAAGCAATGTGGAGGATTTGCACTGCTGTAGTATCTTGTATAAATGTAGATAGACAAGTGGCTACTTTTTAATTACCCAGATAAGAGGAATAATTTAAGAAATTGAAAGACTAATAATCCTGCCATATAACATATTTTGTGTACATTCAAATATAAAGTAAAATCTTGTCACTCAGGATCTGTCTTCATAAATCATTGACAGATGATAGCAAATGTCCTCAGCAGTCAACATCTGAAGTGATTAATTTCTTCAACCTTGACTTATAAGGCTACTTGCTGTAATTATGCTGAATACATAACTTTGTCAAGCCTGAAACACTGGCACGTATATCATATATGTAGGTCCCAGTTGTCCTCCTTATTGCACCAATTTGGAGTCAGTGAAAATTCTGTGAGAAAAAATGTAAGCCAGGGATGCCCTCTTAGGGATTATAAAGCTGGCACAACAATTAGCTTGTGTACAACTCTTCCCAGAACTCCTTAAGTCTGAAGACATTGAGGATTCAACTGCTCATTTTCACCTTTCTTCTTTTCCACTAATTTCTTTTAAAAACAATCTAAGCAATTTTCTTTCCCAACTAGTCTGTGTTGAATTTTCAAAAACTTTCTGAAATTGAAAAGTAGCTTTGTCTGGAAAAAGTTCTCAACAACTTTGAGACTTCTTCACCCTCACACACATCTGTTATATGTGGTAGTGGCCCAGCTTAACTCATGGCCAGAGTTCTAACAGCTGACAAGAGGTTGGATTTCCAATGGCAGACTTCCTACTGTAATCTTCATGATATTATTGTGAATTAAGTCACCACAGTCAGGATCCACCCCTTCACCCAGCTCCCACACTGGTTTCTAGTACGATGAGTAACCCAATCTCCCCATCTCTCAGTTCTCATATTTAGATTAGCCATACATCTTTTTGCTTGGGTCATTCAAATTTAGACTGCAAAGTATTAAGGCAAAAACACAGCACATTCAGCATAACTAGACCTTAGTGTCAGTTAAGGCCTTCAGGTGTTTCTGCAGAAAGATAAATGAAAAAAAAACAATTAACATCAGTATGAGTGGATTCTCTCAGTAGAGCATGCAGCAAATTCTGAAAGTTTAATAATATTAATGTTTTCAGTAAAAGACAGTGCTGTCTTTCATGCTGGATGTTAAACTTCAAATAATAACAGGACAAAGCTAAGAGGTAAAGGGCTAGGTTTAAGATGTAACCTGCTGACTGTCAGCTTTTTAAGCCATTCCTTCCATTATTTCCAAACTCATTAGTAATTGTCCTGACTTATGCAGCTGTCATTAATATTTGTTTCCTGCAGTCTTTTCTGCTTGATTCACTGTAGGCTCCTATCTCCCATACTCTGTAATCAAGTTAAGCAGTTTGTATGAGGTGATGAAAGGCTCCAGCTTGTTTTCAATGTGGAACATTCCTTTATAGCTGATTCATTGTTGGGAGAGAGGTGCTGGTTGGGGTAATAAGAAAGTATGAGGATTTTAATTGCTGAAAAATTATTACTAGCATAGTTGGCAAAACATAACTCTCTGAAGAATTTTGGAGAAGCATTAAAAATCTATGTGCAAAAGTAGCCAATATGAAGTGTGTTACGCTCTACAAAGTTATTTTCGTACTAAAATAATTAAAGGGCACTTTTGGGTATGGATGAAAATTGTACTTTATAAACAAAATAAATTGCTGCTTTCTTTAATTGCTGAACTAAAAAAAAACAGCATAACAAACAAAAACCCTTATACTTGATTGAATACATTGTCATTTTATATAACTTAGAATTATTGAAGTAATAAACTTGAAATGGGGAATTAGGTGATCTTTATTGCACTTTTACTGTCCTGTTCACAAGAGGTCTTTTTAGATATACATTTTAAAAGTAAAATGTAGTTAATTACTGCTAGATTTTTGTTACCCTTGTTAATTTTGGTAATTAAAATTTGTGTCTTGAAATGCAAAATAATACCTTTGCAATGCAGAAAGAATTTTAACATAAACTGTGATGAATCATATTTATATCAGGTAGCTGTTTTCCAGAAGAAAATTTGGGATTACAGAAGAAGAAAACACTCATGCTGTGCTACATACTTCATATAAAGTAAAAGAAGGACTTCACTTTTCTGTGGTTGTAACCATATATAATCCACTCAGATGCCAAATTTAGATGTAGAAATCCACAATTAAACATTATTGCCAATTAAGTGAAAATAACAAATTCTGTTTATCCAAAAATTAGAATGAGATCTCTGTCCAGACCCTTTCCTATGATTCTAAAAGTCTGTTCAGGTGAATAAAGTGCTGCATTCTGGTGAATCCACTCTGGTTTAAAGGAAATCACACATCTTTTTCTCAGAACTGCAGCTGTTATGCACTTTACTGAGAAGTAAATCACTTACATGATATTGTCAGACTTTAAGTCTGATACTTAAAGTCAGCTTTAGTCTCTTAATACTCTTTCTGTCTAGATAACTATCAATTTTGTTCTTAAGTTCATTTAACACTGGCCCAATTATGCAGGAGCCCCAGTCCCCATTCTCTGAGACTCATTACAGGACAAAATGATCCTAAATTTTAGTTGAATTTATTTTAATATTCTAGGTTTTTGGAAAGAAAGAATAAATTGAAGTAGTGACTTAAAAATACCTTCTGGACACTTTGAGTTCTGTTCTACTTTGTGTTTCTGTTTGGCAAATGATTATAGAAAGAGAGAAGCCATTTCCTAAACAATATAGGGCAGCAATAACAGAAAGATATCTCATTTAATGTCATTTTTCAGTTTTTATAGTAGTTCAGAACTGACCTGCAGAAGTCATAGTCAAACTGGTTTCCTATAGTTTATTGTGCTTGCATATCCTTTTTTGGCAACAGTGCAGTGAGATAATTGTCCATGGAACAAGTAATTTGGTTAGATAGGAAAGGAATTGTCACATAGGTCAAATTCTTCTCCAACTATTATTTCTTTGGTGACAACACAAAGTTTTTGCTTTTCATTTTTTACAGCACCACATCTGATTGATGAAAACTGAATTTTAATAGAACATAAATTATTAAATCCTTTCTGGTTTGATTCTAGTGTTTGTGGCTTTGGTCAGAACTGGTACATGAGTTTACTTTTGGTTTTGTCAACCAAAAGAAAAACAAGTGGGTTTCAGCTTCAGGCTGCAGCAACCATTTTGTACAAAGGTTATAGAACAGATCTCAGTGACAGTTGAGCGAGGTACTGCCAAGACTTTAAGATTAAATTTGCTATTGAATATGATTCAGTTGTTTAAAAAAATTAAAATTGGGCATAACACAATCAAAAGGCCTTAAACACCATAGTAATTACATTGATGGATTGCAGAGCTCTTCTTAGCAGGCACAAAATAGAAAAACTACACTCAAATGCCATTGTTTGAGTTCAAAATAACAGAAATTGATCATTTATCAAACCCCACACAAAAAAAAAATCAGATTCCTCATATTAAACTTTAGCACAGGACTCTACAACCTCATGGATTTCCTAGTTGTAATGCATTGACATAGATTATATGGGGTTTAAAAATATTGCAGTTTGATAGACAATGATCAGATAAAGAGCTTCACAAGAAGCTCCTGTTCTAAACTTCAGAAGTTGTTTTATTTAAAATTTCAGTGTGACTTTCATCACCTGTTTCATCCTTTTGCTTTCAATAGCTTAAAGCATGATCGTTGCCTCCCTGAAGAGGATCCTTCTGGTAGCAAGTGTCCAATGAGTCTTATCATCTTACTCATCATCAGATCCCTGGCATGAAGTCCAACTGATGACTATTATTAGTGGCACTCCTCAGGCATTTCAGAGATTAGTAAGGTTTGACAACTCTGTTAATGTCCTGCATGAAGGAATGGCATGCACTCCCAGCAAGGTCACAGATGACAGCAGACTGGGGTGGACGTGGTCCATAGAGTGGAGGGCAGAGCTATTATTGAGATGGACCTTAGCAGGCTGGAAAAATGAGCTGCCAGAAACCTCAGGTGGATCAACAAAGCTAAATGCAAAGTCCAGCATTCCTGATGAAAAATCAAATGTGTAAGTAGCACATCACTGTAGCAAAACCAGCCACCTGCATCTTGGGCTGTATTGACCAGAGCACAGCTGTTAAAGGAAGATATTCCTCATCTCTCCTTAGTACTTGTGAGATTTCATGTGGACTACCATGTCCAGTTTTGGTCTCCCCAGGACAGCAAGGAAAGTGATGTCCTGGAATGGGTCCAGGAACAAGCAACAAAGATGACTGATGAGCTGGAGTACATGGTGTGCAAGGACATGTTAAAAGAATTCAGTTTGTTCAGTCCACAGAAAAGAAGGCCAAGAAAAGCAGCTAACTTGCCATCTCTAATTATGTTATCTGATTACTTCTAGTCTTCAGTTCCTCTAGGAATTCCTGAGGAAATACTATCAATAAAAAAAAAAAAAACCAAAAACCAAAAACAAACAAACAAACAAACAAAAAAACACTCAAAAAAACCCAAAAACAAAACAAAAAAACAAAAAAAAAAACAAAAAAAACCAAAAAAAAACCAACAGAAAACAAAACAAAACAAAAAAAAAGACAAGAAGGCTGGAAGAATTTTTTGCTTTAAATTCTTTTATTTAAAGCATTTCGGAAATTCAATTGGCCCATTAGTTATTAGATTTGAAGAGGAAATTCAATTTCTGTAGTAGAAAAGAGGTAAACTTAATTTTTCCCTAAGGTTATATTTTTCCTTGTCTCTTACTCAGTCTGACACCTTAATAACATTGCTCTTACCTGCTTGTCCTTTACCAGTTTCATGACTCTGATTCCTGAGGTGACCAGGTTAGTTCCCTTGTAATACTTGCCCACAATTCTTTGCCTTGGCTTGCAAACTTCATTGACATAGTTGGTTTTATATGGAAAACTTCTAAACCTCAATCTTCATGAAACTTTATTATTCATGAGACTGGAACAAGTAATATATGTCAACCACCCAATTAGTCTCCTTTAATGCACTTTTCAATTGCAATGATGTTGCAACAGCTCATTGCAGAGTTAATGGAGCTAACTGCAGCAAGCAGGCTGCAAAAAACTTGGAAAGGATTGTCTCCTCCAAAAGTTAATTTCTCCATGTGGAGCTTATTTTCTGTATATTACAACTTGTTCCTCCAAATCCAGCTGGAAAATTCCTCAATAATTCTTCTCTCATTTATTAAAATTTGTAAGTGTAAATATTATCTACAAGCTCCAGTTGCAGTAGCAAATCTGAAGTAACTGAATACTCACATAAACTTTTGCCACACCAAAGGGTTAAATGTTTGGATAGATCCAAAGCATCAGTACCATGATAAAGTTAGTTCTTTAGAAGCCTTTAAATCTGGTATTGAATTTTTTATACTGGTAGACTGATTCATAAGACATGAAATCTCACTTTTATGACATTTCTTCTTTTTCTCTACTCTGACACATTTATCACTCAAACTGGGACAATTAATTGATGAAATAAGAGAATGAAAGAGATTTCCACATCAACAAGATGGTGAATGAAGATTTGTAGGGTCTCAGCATTATAATCAAAACAAAAGTATTCTAAAACTACTGGTTAGAAGAAATTAGGAGTGATGATCACTTAGCATAGTAACAACCTTTTCTCTTTTTGATGAATAATTAACAGAGAAAACAGACACAGAGACAGACAGAGAAGAAAAACTGAAACAACTTTTAATCTTGTAAAAATACTTCTGTAGATAAATACTGAATTGAAGTCACATCATGTTTGCTCTAAGATAGAAGAGCCCTGGAATTTCCTCAGGAAAATGCAGACTTCTCATTAAAACAGCAATGTTATTTTTCAAAGTGGCAGCTGGGCTGTGTGATTTACAGAATCACAAAATCACTAGGTTAGAAGAGACTTTCAAGATCATTGAGTCCAGCCCATGCCCTAACACCCCCTCAACTAGACCATGGCACCAAGTGCCACATCCAGTCCTTTTTTAAACAGATCCAGAGACGGTGACTCCACCACCTCCCAGGGCAGACAATTCCAGGACTTTATCATTCTTTCTGTAAAAAAATTTTTCCTAATATCCAATCTATATTTCCCTTTGCACAGCTTAAGACTCTTCTCTGGTTCTGTCAGTTGCTGCCTGGACAGAGACAACCCCCACCTGACCACAACCACCTTTCAGGAAGCTGTAGAGAGTGATAAGGTCACCCCTGAGTCTCCTTTTGTCCAGGCTGAACAACCCCAGCTCCCTCAGCCGTTCCTCACAGGGTTTGTGTTCCAAGCCCCTCACCAGCCTCGTTGCCCCCTCTGGATGTGCTCAAGGGTCTCAACATCCTTACTAAACTGAGGGGACAGAACTGGACACAGCACTCAAGGTGTGACCTCACCAGTGCCAAGTACAGGGGGAGAATGACCTCCCTGCTCCTGCTGGCCACCCTGTTCCCCATACAGGCCAGAATGCCATTGGCCTCCTTGGCCACCAGGGCACACTGCTGGCTCATGTTCAGTCAGCTGTGACCAGCACCCTCAGGTCCCTTCCTGCTGGGCACTGTCCAGCCACACTGTCCCCAGCCTGTAGCACTGCAGAGGCTTGTTGTGGCCAAAATGCAGGACTGGACACTTGGACTTATTAAACTTCATCCTGTTGGACTCTGCCCATCCAATCAAACCTTCCAGGTGTCTATGCAGAGCCCTCCTACCTTCCAACAGGTCGACATTCGCTCTCAGCTTAGTGTCATCTGCAGATTTACTAATGACTCAATACACTCATCCATGTCATCAATGAAAATATTGAACAGGACTGGCCCCAGCACAGACCCCTGGGGACACCACTGGTGGCTGATCCCCAGCTGGATGCAGCACCATTCACCACCCTCTGGGCCTGGCCATCCAGCCAGTTCTTAACCCAGCACAGAGTGCTTCTGTCCAAGCCATGGGCTGCCAGGTTTTCCAGGAGTTTTCTGTGGGAGACAGTGTCAAAGGCCTTGCTGAAGTCCAAATAGACAATGTCCACAGCCTTTCCCACATCCACCAGGGGGGTCACCTGGTCATAAAAGGAGACCAGGTTGGTCAAACATGACCTACCCCTCCTAAACCCATGCTGGCTGGGTCTGACACCCTGGCCATCCTGTAAGGGCTGTGTAATGGCACTCTATATAAACTGTTCCATAACCTTACTGGGTACTGAGGCCAGACTAACTGGCCTACAATTACAGGATCCTCCTTCCCACCCTTTTTATGAATGAGTGTGACATTGGCCAGCTTCCAGTCATCTGGAACCTCCCCAGTGAGCCAGGACTATTGGTAAATGATGGAGAGTGGCTTCACAAACTCATCTGCCAGCTCCCTCATCACCCTAGGGGGATCCCATCTGGTCCCATAGATTTATGAACATCCAAGCAGCTCAGCAGTTCTCTGACTGCCTCCTCCTGGATAACAGGGGGACCATTCTACCCCCTGGCACCATCTACCATCCCAGGAGGAGAGTTATCCTCAGGACAAACTGTCTTCCCACTAAAGACTGAGATAAAGAAGGCATTAAGCACT
The DNA here is from genome assembly GCA_030060385.1 of Muscicapa striata striata. Taxonomy (NCBI): domain Eukaryota; kingdom Metazoa; phylum Chordata; class Aves; order Passeriformes; family Muscicapidae; genus Muscicapa; species Muscicapa striata. Next base: position 3,647,804 of record JAREIS010000075.1, on the reverse strand, counting down.
TCTGCCTTCTCCTCATCTGCAGTTAGTAAGTTCCCTCCCACATCCAGTAGAGAACAAAGATTGATCTTAGCCTTCCTTTTACCATTAATTTATTTGTAAAAACATTTTTTATTATCCTTTACACAAGTTGCCAAATTAAGTTCAAACTGAGCTTTGGCCTCTCTGATTTTTTTCCTTCATGCCCTCCAAAACCCCCTAAATACTTCCTAAGAGACCTGACCCTCCTTCCAAAGATACATCCTCTTTTTACTCCTAAGTTCCTTAAAAACCTCACTGCCCATCCAAGCTGGATGTTTGCCTCATTGACTCATATTTCGCTCACAGGGACACTTTTTTCATGTACCCTCAAGATCTCTGTTTTGAAGCACAGCCACCTTTCCTGGACTCCTTTGCTTTTAAGGGCTTCTTCCCAAGGAACTCTCTGAATAAGCCTCCTAAATAGGCCAAAGTTTGCCCTGTGGAAGTTCAGTGTAAGAGTCTTATTAGATGTTCCTCCTCATTTCATCAAATATTGGGAACTCTATAATTTCATGATCATTATGCAACAAGTGGCCTCCAACCACCCCATCTCCCACCAGCCCATCTCTATTTGCTAACAAGTCTAACATAGTACCTCCCCTGCTGGGCTCACTCATCAGCCTGACAAAAAGTTGTTCTCCACGCATGCTAAAAACTTCCTGGACTGCCTCTTTTCTACTGTATCAAGTTCCCAGCAGATGTCTGGTAGGTTGAAGTCATCTCCAAGAACCAGGGCTGGTGATCTTGAAACACTGTTCAGATGCTTATGAAATAAGCTGTCCAGCTCTTCTTCCGGGTTGGGTGGATGGTAACAGACTCCCAGTCGGATGTCAGCTTTGTTGGTTTCCCCTTGATTCTTACCCATAGGCATTATCTCATCATCATTATTTTCAATACCCATGGCACCAAAATCCTCCCTAATATAAAGGGCCATCCCTCCACCTCTTCTCCCTTTCCTGTCTCTTCTGAAGAGCTTGCAGCCATCCAGTGCAGTGCTCCAGCTGTGTGAGTCGTCCCACCACATTTTCAGGATGACAGCTAAACATCACAGCTCTGATGTTGCACCATGGCTCCCAGCTCTTCTTGTTAATTACCCATGCTGCATGCATTGGTATACATGCACCTCAGCTGAGCTACTGATTTCACCCCTAACTCAGGCTTACCACCCTTGGACCTGCATCCAGACAGCCCAGCTGCACCCCCTTCCCCCTTCAACCCTAGTTTAAAGCCATCTCAACAAGGTCTGCCAGTTCGTGAGCTAAAAACCTTCTGCTCTTAACTGAGAGGTGGAGCCCATCCAGTTCCAGCAGGCCAGGTGCTGAAAAAGTTGCCCCATGATCAAAGAATCCAAAATTCTTCTGATGACACCAACCCTTGAGCCACTTGTTGATAATAGGGGCTCTCCTATTCCTTTCACTGGTTTTTTTTTTGCCACCAAAAGGACTGAGGAGAAGACTACCTGCACTCCTGCCCTATCAACCACTTGACCCAGTGCCCTAAAGTCCCTTTAATTGCTTCTCTTTTCAATTTCATCATTACCAGCCTGGAGTATCAGCGGTGGGTAATAATTAGAGAGCTCAATCAGCTCAGGAAGTCTCTTAGAGATATCCCATACCTGGGCCAGCACACCTCCCTGTGGGTCGGGTCCAGTCGACATACCCTCTGTTACCCTCAGAAGGGAGTCACCCACTGAGACCAGTGGTGCTTGCAGGATTATTTAAGGCACTGGGATGCTATAAAAATACTGTCTCCTGATCTTGTAATTTCTATTTTCATAGGCAATTGTTAATCAAAGCTCCATAAAATAAAATTAAAAAAAAATAAAACAATAAAATAAAATAAAATAAAATAAAATAAAATAAAATAAAATAAAATAAAATAAAATAAAATAAAATAAAATAAAATAAAATAAAATAAAATAAAATAAAATAAAATAAAATAAAATACAAACTGTTACTTTTTAAAATTTGTTTGTTTGGTTGGGGTTTTTCTTGTTTCTAATTGACTTCTATTTCAAATTGAAATGCTGAGTATTTATACTTCATGTGGAAGAAAAAGCCTAATTCTTCATCAGTGTGCTAAATTTAAAATAAATTTATACATTGATTAAAGTGACCTTATTTTTCCTTTAAGTTTTGAAGGTTTTTTTGTCTTTTAATATATGATTGAGCTGTACTTTCAGAGCTGCAGAGGGCAAAATGGTTCCAATTAGAATCAGACTCCCTCTTTTTTTCTCACACACTGATTAACTGCTTAGAACCACTCTTCACCCTCAACACAGGTGGAGGTAGATATCAAAATGTCCAAGAGGATACATTATCTTAGGCTAAAAGTCATCTGTTACAGATAATTTCCTGTCTATCTTTCTATCTGCCGAGTGGGAAATGGGAAAATTGGGTAACTCGATCTTAGAAAAGTCAGTGGATATTTAACATTCAATTGCAGAGATCAGGACCACTCCAAGACCACAGAACTTATAAGTAAAAAGAAATTCCAATTTGTTCAGACAGTTGCTGTCCTCCAGGTGTACCAGAAATCAATAGACCTTTTATTTTTGTAGGCTAGGATCCATCTCACTTTGCTTTAACAGTTTTAGCAATTAATCCCAACAAATTGCCCCAGGTTCCTTTGCAGTCTGGTGAAAGACAGATCCAGAACCTGATTCACTCCATTTAAGATTTTCATTAAAGACAAGTGGGATGAATCTTCTTTTAAAGCCTTTTGTTTCACTATGGACAAGGAAAACCCATACAATGAGCTTATAAGAGACACTTAACTCTTTCATAAGGCTGAAGTTGGGGACTAGAATGTCCTCCCTTCATAAGTATATGTTGTTTGACTTCCATCACACTTTACCTGTAATATGCTTCTTTGCTGTTTCCGATTCTAACCCTGATTCCTTGAAATGGTTCGTTTATATCAAGTCCTTGCAAAACTGGCAATTTTCCATAGGCATTTCAACTGTCGATGTGGTGCAATAAGATAAGATTGAGGAAAAACTCATCAAATTTCTACTTCAGTTGGGTTCAGTTCGGTTTCATGGATTACTCTGTTCTTGTGGGCAAACACACCTTGATGTTTCCACAGGAAACAGTGGGTTTCTAATATAGAAAACAGTTGAAAAAATTGGTATAAGAAAACATACAATTCTTCATAGCATGTGGCTGAAATAATTGCCACAAAGCTTTGTTCTGCTATCCACTTCTTTTTGTTTTTCAGTCTAAGGGCCCCACTGACTGGGACATTAAAGAAAACAGTGTTATTCATGTGGTCTTACAAACTAATATTAACGATTTCTCTATTGAGTGAGATGGGGAGACTGGACTTCTTTAATATAAAATTATATTTTTTTGTGTGGAGGGCTGACCCTAAATACCAAATACCCACCCATCCTCTTGCTCAATCTCCTGTGGGATGAGGAAGAAATAGAAGGAAAATAAGACTCATGGATCTAAATAATGACAGTTTAATAAACAAAGCAGAAAGATGAATTCATTCACTGCTTCCAATCTGCAGACAAGTATGAGACCATTCGCTGAAAAACAGAACCTCAACAGATATGACATGTTTTACATGCATAAAAACCATAACCACCAGCATCCTCTCATTTCCTGCTCATCCTCCCCATCTTGTCTTGCCCAGTGCAACATCATATGGTATGGGATACCCCTTTGGTCAGCTGGGGTCAGCTGTCCCCACTCTGTCCCCTCCTGATCTCTTGCCCACTCCCAGACTAGTCTCCTCGGAGAGGAAAAGAAGCCTTGATGCTGTGCCAGCACTGATCAGCAATAACCAAAACACTGTTATGTTATCAAGCCTGTTTTAGACCCAAATGTAAATCACAGCACCATATGGACTGCTATGAAAGAAGTTAACTCCATCCCAGCCAGGCACAGCACATTGTGAAATGAGGAACAATTGGAACTATTATACAAAATTTGTTTCTTAAAAGACGGCATTCTGATTTTTACATAAATTAAGTGGAACAGAGTGTTCTTTCACATTGTTTTCTCTGTCTACAATGGTACATTTTTTCTGTAATCAGACCAACTTATATCTCATATGACTTTGATATAAAGCTTATTTATAATTTGTTGCTTATTTCTTCTAGAGCTAGCTCTTTACTGGTATGTACTATCTTATGTTATTTATAACAGGGAGTTCAAGAACCAAAATGCATTGTTTTTAAGCTTTACTACACAATATTTCCTCTAGAATAGTAATATCTTCTTTTGCTGGATATTTCTATTGACGTTGGACACTCAAAGTAAAGATTGGTATTTACTTGGCTTTTACTGTCAAGCGTTCAAGTGGTTCCTTCTTTAGAATTGCCAAATCACCAAGAGTGGGAACAGTTGGTCTGTTTGTATTATGAAAAGACTGGGTTTCTTTTCTTTGTGTATTTTTTGTTTTGGAGGAAAAGAGTGACCTTCTAATGCAGTAATTGTACTGATTCAAATATATCTGTCAATCAAAAATGAGAGGAAGGTATGAAAGTTATGCCAAAACATTTTGCTGAATCTTTGTTTTGACTGAAAATACACGTATATGTTTAAATCATTTCGGAAGAAATTATGCAGAAGAAAAACAAAGGAGAAAGTAATTTGATACAAAGCTTTATTCAGTATAAAGGGATTCACTGAGTTTACTTCATTGATTTAAATTCAAACACCATAAATGAAAACTCTGTTTGGACAACAGGATTCTCTTTAAATGTTCTTTGTGTAGGAAATTTGCATTTGCATCTACATTGCCAGGATTCAGAGAAAAAGGATGAGATAAAGATGATTTAAATTTGTCAAAATCCTCACAATAGGATTCTAGGATTCAGTGATGGTGAAGTAGTTTTATCAAATTACAAAGACAGAAAAGATATATTCAATACATCATAAAAATTCTTTGTGAAATAGTAAAGAAATTCATCTTATGATTTCTTAAAGTCCTAGTCTGTGTCCAAAAATAACTGGTGGTGTTTACATGGATTTCTCTGCTGTCTTGCTTTTAACTGTATCTTCTTTGGGGCTTCCCCATGACTAAATGCATGTAACTCATTTAAGACTTCTACCCTGCACTCTTCTTTCTGTGCATGCCAAATCATCAGAATTCTCATTCATATGCGACTCCTGGAATAGACCTAGAAACTTCACCCACTACTATTTTTGGTCGACTAATTAGAAAGAAGATGTATCTCTCAGTGAACTTATTTAAGAAAACTATTTTTCTTTGTGCACTATCTGCAAACTCACCACAAACACATATCTGTCCCCAGAATTTCTCTGGGAAATAATGCTGAATTTCAACAAGAAATTTATGGATTTTCATTTCATAAGGTGTTTCAGGGTAAAATTAAAAAAAATAAAAAGAAGTTGATATGCCAAATAGAGAGAGAATATCAAGAGGTTCATCAAAGTTCTATAAGAATTTTTCCATCATAACTTTTTTACAGTGGTGATTGTAGTGAGCATTAAAAACAAAACAGTGCTGATGAAATTATTAACTTCTTGGATTTAAATGAACAATCCATTTGGCTATTCTGCTGACAAGAATTTTGAACTGTAAAAGAGAAACTTCATAATTGATTTGGCTGAATACCACACTATTCTGTATGATAAAAAGCTTAAGGTACTAAACATTTCATTTTGATTGTAAAAATTAAGAGGGAGGACCTAGATAAAAATTCCTGCTGTCCCTGGTATTCAAGGAAACTATGACTACTTGTGTCAGCCCTTTGTAGCTTATATAATATGGGAACGGCCTTGCTAGGAAATTTGAAGTGGATCACAAAGAAAAAAACATAATTCAAATGTGACCTGTGTGGGTTCTAGAAAAGAGGCTCTACTGTAGAGTCTGAGTATATAAACATACTTTATTTACAGCTCACCTTGATACCTGACTATTTCTTTCCCATATATTGTACGTTGGGATGGTAATTAAATAAACCTTACTTTCAGGTCATGGAAACAGTATCACTTGAGCTCTGAATGGGCAAGAAAACACAAAATTTCAAATTCTATTTCAGGGTCTTTGTTTGAAGTAAGCCTCCACTGTTTGAACAGATACACTATGAAAGCTCAAGTGTTTGAACGTAGCTTTGCAGAGACTAGAACAGGTTCACCAAAACATTCATTTTAAAACTGTCTTTTGAATTGGAACAAATATTCACAAGTACTACTGGTTGTTCAGCTTGACCTGTTTCCTGCCTAATACAGTGTAAGGCATTTGCATTCCAGATTTCAATTTAGGAAATGTTTTTTGTTCTTAGTGAGTGGTGGCAGGCACAGTTGGCATAATAATACGTAGGCACAGCTGGAAGAATTGTAGATTGAAGCTCTACACATCTGAGATATTCTTTTCAGACCAGAAGTGAGGATCTAAGGAGCAAAAAACATTCAGAAAGCAGCCTACACTCAGTTAACCACAGCACAATGTAGCTATATTCTTAGAAGGATGACTCATTCTGCCAATACTGCCATATAAAAAAATGACCTATACTTCATAGAGTAGCATTTCAGTTTAAGTGGACAATTCAGTTCTACATTTTTATTTTTAATACTGAACTGGCTGTACAATATAGCTCCATAAAAAGCCATATATAACACAGCAGCAATTTTCTAAAAATAATATGAGGAATTTATGAAAAAGGATATCAAGTACATCCAATAGGCAATTATGTGAGGCATCTCATGTGGCTTTTCTATGTGATCTGGAAGTTGAAGAAGAATGGTATAATTTTATAATCTAACTCAAAGACTTACAAAGAGACAAAGCATCAGATTACTTATTTTGCAGAATGAGATGCTCTGTAGTGCTAGAATTTTCTGAAGGTTGTGCCAATCATGCATGAAAAATCAACAAAAAGAAAGTGGATATATGTAGTTGAACAAAGGATACTTTCATTACATAATCAGTAAAAATAGTACAAGATAACTCAAATAATTCAGAATCAAATAAACAGCTCCAAAATGTGAATCAAATGCAAGACATGGCCTTAATACCAATTTTCTTTTATCCTCATGGAAAATATCAAGTAGATGTTTGAAAGTAAAGTGGTCAATGATCCTGCTCATTATCCGTGATAATTCTGCATGCTTGGACATTTAGATTTTTTCATAACATGTCTAAAGAAAATACTGTTTGCTACTTTCAGACTTTTATTTTTCCTCTTAGAAGTTCAGGCATAGCACTCTATAATTTTATTACTGGTTACCAAGAGACCTGTTAAGACACACGATTTGCTTTGGGCTTGGGTGGTGTTCTGAGACCAGGTACCCATCAAGTCACTCTCTCTCTCTCTCTCCCTCATCACGATGGGAGGAGAAAATAAAATTTTAAAACTTGTAAATCAGTATAAAAGCAGTTTAATAATGAAAAATCAAAGCTCATATGTGGAAACAAAGCAGTACAAAAGATTTTGTTGTCTGCTTCCCATCAGCAGACAATGTCTGGCTACTTTCCAGGAAACAGTGCTTCTGTATGTGTGGTGATTGCATTGAAGACAAACATTGCAAACAACAAATGCTTCTGCAGCAGCACAGAGGGATGGGAATGGGGCTGTGGTCAGTTCATCACATGTTGTCTCTGTCACTCCTTCCTCCTCTGACGGAGGACTCCTCACACTCTTCCCCTGCTCCACTGAGGGGTCCCTCCCATGGGAGACAGTCATCTGTCTAACTTCCACAATGGGAGTCCTTCCCAAGGGCTGCAGTCATCACTGAATTCTGCAGTCTGGGTCTCTTTCCCAGGTTCATCAAACCTGCCACACTGTGCCCTCCTCTTTCCATGAGTCCACAGGTCCTGCCAGGAGCCTCATTCAGCATGGGCTTCCCACTGGTCATAGCATCCTTAGGGCATCCACCTGCTCCAGCATGGGTCTTCCATGGGATGTATGTGGTCTCTGCTCAGCCATGGACCTCCATGGGCTGCAGGGCAAGGCTGCCTCAGCATGGCCTGCATCACAGGCCACAGGGGAATCTCAGCTCCAGCACCTGGAACACCTCCTCCCCCTTCTACTCAACCAACCTTAGTGTCTCCAGGGCTGTTTCTCTCACATATTTTCACTTCTCTCTCCATCTGCACAACGCACAGGGTTTTCCCTCCCTTCTTAACTTTGTTATCCCAGAGGTTCTACCAGCATTGCTGATGGACTTGGCCTTGGCCAGTAGTGGATCCATCTTGGAGCAGGTAGGCAAACTGGCTCCATCAGACAGAGGAAGCTTCTGGCAACTTCCCACAGAAGCCAGCCCTGTAGCCCCCCTAGTACCAAAACTTTGCCACATAAACCCAATATATGTAGCTCTCTAGCTAGTTTGATTTGACTGTTCTCATAAATGAATGTGACATTAGAGGGACTTTTAAAATATTTTGTCAGATTAATTTTAGAATTATTCAAATTCTTAGTTGCTTGCTAAAAAGAGTAACTCCAATCAGCAGGAGACATCCATAGATTAATCTCTGCAAAAGCCCATGCATCCAGAGAGTTGCAGCTTCACGTTAGTACATTTTCAAGGATTTAGTACTTCTCTAGGAGTCCACAGGAGCCCTCCAGGAATGCCCACAGTATGGTGAGCAGCTGAGGCACCACGGACAGCATGCAAAGAGGCAGGGCAGTAATGACAGCACTGAAGCCAAGCTCCTTAGCTGTGCTTGGCATTCCTGGTGTAATGCAGCTCTGAAGCAGGACAGAAAAACCATTCTGTCTAGAATGAGCAGCCTGAAAGCAGATTTTAACCTCTATTTTGGCAGAGACAGAAGTGACACACTGGCAGATTTCTCATTACACTCATCCTGTGATGTTCTACACTTGGTGTTCAGAGTAGTACTGGCATGCCTAAGTGAGGGAAGCAAATCACAGGGGACAAGGCTAGCTGTAAAATGGAAGAGCACACAGCACAGCAACAACCAGAATTTCAGACTTCCCTTTGGTTTTGTTTTAATTCTGTAACCTTACTGTTCTTATCTCTACCTGTGCTGCCTTTTATTCTTGAGTACAAGGGTTATTTCTTTGCTTTGCTTTACTGCAAGAAAAATGGCAATTGGCTCTTGTGAGAAATAGGTTCAGAAGTTCAAGTCTTCAGAGCTCTAGCCGACTTCAGGCACTGCACAGAATATTAAGATGGAAGAGTATGTCTTCTGTGTTACGCTTCTCCAGGCTTCAAACTCAAATTGACTCACTAAATAATTTTGCTACACAGAAAACAAGAACCAGATGAGATATATCACTGTATAAAGGCTGTTTCTGGATGCAAATATTTTCCACCTTGAGGTAAAAAAATGTGGAAGGCAATGGAATGGAAATCAGGCTGAGCTGAGCTCTGATGACCAACTATTTGCATTTATCTCATTCATCCCCTCCCTATAGTGGAATCCTGACTTTTGAGGAAACAAAGGTCAATCCCTCAATACAGAAGATCTAGAGTATAATTATTTCCAAGTCCTTGACTCTGCAAGTTGCTAAGGTATTTTAACACAGTACATCCACTTTAGCTTTCACCCAACACAAGCTCAGACACCCATTTAAACACACTAGTATGTCCAGGCAATTATTCTTGCTGAAGTAAATCACAAACTTACTCACTGTGCAGGACCCTGGAGAGACTATTAGAATATCTTGATAAAAACAGGTTTTTAGGCATTTTGATAAAGCTTGTGGAGCTATGTGGGGTAGAGTGCAGGTCATAACACAACAAGATAGTGAGGTTCCCTTATGCCAAAATATTATCTGTGTTCTGTTTTTTTTCTTTCTGCCAGTTTTCAGATCTGCCTAACTCTCCTACACAGAGGTCCCTAAACAACAAACTGGGGCAAAATTATAAAAAGTTAGTTTCCTGCCAGCCTGGTGAGCTGAACCAGCTCATCCTGAGATACAAGTAGTGCCAGAGTTGTCTTGCAGGACAAACTCTCGGGCTAGCTGTGAATGAAAATAAAATGTTTTTTGGAGGACTCAGGGAACACCAACCACATCAAGACATACACCTAGTCCAAAAGTGGACCTCTCCATGCTTAAGGTTAGATATACAAACACACATTACTACAGCAGTTTCCCTCTTGTTTTTATCCCAAACAATATTCAAATATCTGCAGTTTATTCCATGGTGAAAAGCTACAATGTAATTTAGAATGTAATTTATTTAAGTGAAAATTGCCCATCTTCCTGGATGACCTGGTCATTTGATCTGTAAAACAGTGATTTTCTTTAATCTGTAGAAAAGAGCTAACAGATATCTGGAAAGGTTTAAAATGCTAGTTTTCCTATGGGTACCATATCTCCCTTTAAAAAAAAAAAAGGCCAAAGTGAAAGAGAGTGCATGAAAGACTGATGGAAAACAGGATTTTTTTTTTTTTTTAGATGTACTTACAATAAATGGAGCACTGGATTGATTTATTGCATACCTGCCTCATACCTGTACAGATACAAATAAAAGATAAGATTTGTACTGGTAATCTTGATAGCCTTCTCTGTATGAACAGACATTCTGCTTCCTTACAAAACAAAACAAAACAAAACAAAACAAAACTCAACTAAAAAAACGACAAAACATAACAAAAAATCCCCAAACAACCCCAAAACCCCATAACCAACCAGCCAAAAAGCCCAATCTGCACTTTTTTACAGAGAACTTTGTGACCTTCTTGTTCTGTGTACTTTGGTTTGTGAATGCACACTGATTTCTGATAACAGATTTTGCTGTGCAAGAATACAGCAGAGCTACTATTACATAGGAGTATACAAGTGATTCGGATATTATGTATGTGCCTGGATGCAGCCTGTCTCTGAAGAGAGCTAAATTTCAGAGCTGTTCATATGTTTTGGGAAGGGAGGAAGGGAGGAAGGGAGGAAGGGAGGAAGGGAGGAAGGGAGGAAGGGAGGAAGGGAGGAAGGGAGGAAGGGAGGAAGGGAGGAAGGGAGGGAAGGAAGGAAGGGAGGAAGGAAGGAAGGAAGGAAGGAAGAAGGAAGGAAGGAAGGAAGGAAGGAAGGAAGGAAGGAAGGAAGGAAGGAAGGAAGGAAGGAAGGAAGGAAGGAAGGAAGGAAGGAAGGAAGGAAGGAAGGAAGGAAGGAAGGAAGGAAGGAAGGAAGGAAGGAAGGAAGGAAGGAAGGAAGGAAGGAAGGAAGGAAGGTTAATTCCTACCATGTCCTTTCCTTTTCAACAATATAAAAAAGAACTAAGGCAAGCTAAAGAAATGGACTTGCTTTCATAGAAAAAATAGGAAAATCAGGGTTCTTTTCTCTTTGTAATTTGTAATGTAAATTGTCCTAAGTAATGCCACTTTCTTAGAAAATCCCACTGCTTTTTAATATATGATAATGAGGAGATTGAAGGGGGTTGCTCTATTTTGCTGAAAAATATTGAGCTCTCTAGTTCTGATAATATATTCAGATATTCATGAAAAATTCTAGTTTATAATAAACTAGAATTATTTTTAGGTAGATTAGGAGGCAATATGATGTTGAAATTTAAGAAAGTAGCTCCCATGGTATGTTTAGAATTACAGGCTTATAGAGCTTTTCATCTGTATGTGCATGTGCTTTGTTTATGTATCTACATGCATATATTATAATATTGACAAACTCTGTGATAGCTCTGACTTTTGCCACATTCTTCCTGATTTATCTGCATCAGCCACAATGTCTATCTTATAGCCTCTAATCTGGCAAGTGTTTAAGTTAATTCTTGAAAACACAGAGCAATTGTTCATAAATTTAAAATGCCATAGAGAATGCTGACATTACCAAACGCTTATTCTATTCATTAAATTTGGCTTTTTACCTCAGAAATGCAAAGCAGACCAATATTGGAGAGGCATAACTTATAAAGGCACACATTTACCTCCATATTCATGCATCACATTTTGTATTATTTAACAGCAGTCTGGTCCTGCTGTTTTATTGCCCAATTGGCTAGGATGACATATGACCATAAGAATAGATAGAGGCTTACATTTGAATTTGTTCTCACATAGAGCTCAGAAGCAAACTGGTAACCAGAAACTTATTATCTAGAATTACAAGGCGCACATTGCTACCATGGTAATGTTTTAAAAAATTAAGTGTTCTCGGTAGGTGTTTAGTGCCTCCATATTTCAATTAGTACACACTTACTACATGCCTACAATTCTTAAAGATTGTATATAGGAATGCATTATTTGAATGTGCATTATGCATATTTGAATGTCTACACATTCTCACAGCCAAAGTTTCTTACCCAGTATTTTGTTAATATATTACAAAGGATGAAAGAAATCTTGGAGGATAGGAGATAGAAGGCAAGAATGGAGGGATGTGGGATGTACAAAAGTGATGGATCACTTTCCTGATCCCAAGGCTACTGTACTCAGGGCTGCACCTGAGGTATAAATAAGATGTTTGTAACTCTTGCTGTGTGCTGACATACTTAAAAGGCAAAGTTATAGAAAGGATTCCCTATGGCACACAGTAAAGTCTGGGTTCTCAAGGCTTCTGGCATCCCTTGAATAGTCTTCAGTAATCTAAATGTCACAGCAGACTACTGAAAAAGACTACTACACAGTGGGGACTTAATTCCCCAGTTCCAAACATGCCAAATGTGGTGCTATCAGTCAGCATTGCCACATAAGAAACTGCATCTCAACAGATGGATTGTCTGACCAAATATCGTTTTGATTTTCACAGCGAAAAAAAAAGCCACATAACTTAGATCTGTTTTCTTTCATGTTTTCATATATATAGTGTTCCCAAAATAAGAGCAAAAATTTATAAATGACATTTTCATATAAATAAATGTGTGCAGATATGTTTGTCTGTATATATTTGTAGATATTTATAATTATATAAGTAAGATTTAGATCAACTGATCATGTATGCAGCATATATGTACATCTGACTAAATATAAATCATTTTTCAAGATGATGAAGTTTCTTCCAGTTCCATCAGAGTCAACTTGCACTATGAATGTTAAGTACTTCTGAAGACTGAAATGTGGTTATTTAGGTGACTAAACACTGCAAAGAGCCGTCATGTTTGAATACACAGGCCACAGTGTTTAGGGATTAGTCAGATTTCTGCTATCAAGTGTATCAGCTTACTGGAAGAGAGGAAGACAATACAGTAGCCATGAAAACTGAAACCTGACTTTTGGAAAAGAAGCTAACTCATTAGATCTTTATTTAGCATATGAGACATAGCACAAAGTCATTGGCCTTTCTTAATAGGCAGTTTATGAATAAAAGAGAACAGAATATTCATATCCTATCACACAAGATCACCTCAATGGCCAATTTGTCACCTTATAAAACTTACAAAACAAACCACAAACCCTTCATTATTCATTATTTTATTTGTAGAGACACTTGTCTCATACTGTATTTTGTGCAAGCACAGGTTAGTACAGCAAGTTAAACTTCTTTCATTTATTATCCACATTTTTGAGAATATATCTCTGGACCATAAGTTCTTGAATTAGAAACATATGTCTAAGCTAAATGCTTCTGACAGGGTCATGAAAAGCCTTTCCATTCAGCCATGACCAGGCAATCAGGGTTTTTGATCAAGGGGTTTTGCAGGACTGGGACAGATCTAGAGCTACTCCATTGGAGCAGACTTATTTCCCCAGTAATTGTGACAGATCTGGAGCTACTCTTTTAGAGCAGACTTTTTTTCACTAGCACAGCCTTCTGTGTGGTAGCACCCTTTGCCAGGTCTCAGCATGTTCAAAGTGCTGAGAGGCCTTTCTAGCCTTTTATTGGTGCTGAAGGAAGAGGTAGAGCCAGTTGGTCTCCCTTAGGGTAACCATCACCAATTGGTGAAAAGCTGCTGTTGCATTTTGGAGTTAATTTTCTACTGATCCAGGAGCTACTGAACTTGCAAGATATCCTAGGACAACTGTGCATTATAATAGAATTCTTTTCTTTCAGAAATAAAATTTCCTGAAGTAGTTCTGCTTGAACACGATGTCCACTTTTGCACCACTGTGAGTTTAACGAAAACACTTTTCACAAAGTTATTTGTTGTTTAAATGATATTTCAAAAATCACTAGGAATACAATATGTATACCAAAATATACTCTGATTTGATTGGAATTAATGCTTAACACAAAATTTAGTGGATAGTTTTAAACTTCCTGAGTAATAGTAAAAAAAATCGGTATCTTAATGACAGAAATCACAAAGGAAACAAAACATTGAGTCCTCACATATTAGTTGCTTAAAAGTTTTGGCATCAATGTAAACTCCTTACAAGTAAAAGGCACTGTAGTTTAACGTAGTTTAGCTGCTCTGATGATAACTGCTGCTTCTTCATCTGTGGTTCAGGTGCTGGAGGCTTAGGAGGTGCTGGACTCGGAGTCCTCTCAGGAGCACTGTATAGCTCTGCTTTGCGGGTACATGCTTCTATCATCTGTGCTAAGGTTGGTTCTGGATATAGTGGCAGGCTTAAGATGACTCTCCGGCAGGCTTGGTTGGCGTTCTTTTCTGCTAATTCTTTGATTAATTCTGCCTGCATGGCTGGATTAAGGACCTGACGTTCCACCTGCGTCTTTAAACGATCTATAAAGCTTAAAAATTCTCAGAAGGATATTGTTTAATATTAACATAACTAGTAGTTACTTCAACTGTTGGCAATTTAATAAAGGCCTGTTCCGCTATTTCACAAATTTTATCTAAAATAAATTTAGACAATAACGAGTTTGCTTTTCAGGGCTATGTATGTCACCTCCCCACATAAATGCTGTAATGTAATTTCATTATCATCAGCATCCTTAGCGTGTTCAGAATTTGTATGAATTTCTGTTAAAAAACTGCCCAAAGAACGTTTCCAAATATTAAACCATAATTCATATTCAGCTGGGGTAAGCAAACACCTGAAAAGGTCTTTTACATCATGTGGAACCAATTCATTTGATGTAAAAGTTGCTCTCATAATTCCCTTAAATATTTCACTTTGCCTCCCAAATTCCCTTTGTACCTTACAAATTTCCTTTTTATCTTGGTATGATAATGGTTGGTATATTCTTTTACCATTCTTCTTCCCAACGTATTGAATCGGTAAGGCATCAAAAAGTATATTAGGTTCAGGGTTAATCGGTAAGTTAGGGGTTAACTGGTTTTGTGCCTGTGCAGGCTGTAGCGGTAAGGTAGGGGTTAATTGGTTCTGTACCTGTGCATGCTGTGGCGGTAAGGTAGGGGTTAATTGGTTCTGTACCTGTGCAGGCTGTAGCGGTAAGGTAGGGGTTAATTGGTTCTGTGCCTGTGCATGCTGTGGCGGTAAGGTAGGGGTTAACTGGTTCTGTGCCTCTGCAGGCCGTGGCTGTGTGCCTGCTACACGTGCTTCCCCTCCCCCACTTTCAGCTTCTGCACTCCCGGAGCTCTCCTCCATCCCGGTATTTGTGAAAGAGTTACAGGTCTGAAAGAATGGATTAAAACCTGGAAAATATTGAGCAGGAACGGGAATTGGATGCAGGAAAGGATTATTGGGAGAAAAAGACATGTTACAGTTAGGATTTAGTAAAGGTTTTTCCCTTTGCACCGAGGAAAGATGAGATTCCAAATTACTTTGCTCACGTGGAATTTCAGAAAGCTGGGGATAGAGAGGTAAGTTTGTATCAGGTTGTACAGAGGCTGCTAATTCAGTGTATTTTGGAGGATCAATTGTTTTAGTAGTTTCTTGAGGTAATTCTGATTTCTCTTTTAATTCAGGGACAGAAGGTTCCGAATTAGGTAAAGAGGAGTTTAAAGAATTTTCCTGTGGTCTATCTTGGTTTTCCAATTGTGATAAGTGTTTGTGAACATTTAAAAATATAGGCAAAAATAACGCAGCATTGGTGTCACCTTTCTGTATTTTAGAAGTTAATAAATCTCCAACACTGTCCCAAAATAAAACCGATTTGATATTTTGCTTATCAAATTCTGTAATTTCTCGAGACAACCAAATAACAAACTTTCCAATCTGTTTCTTAGAAGTTACAAAATCTTGTACATCTAGCATTTCTTTAAGCTGGCTAACAATACTCTTTTGCTGTGCTGAAATGTTCCCCCCCATTCTGATGTAATAAACACAAACAGCACTATTCCCTGTCTTTCGCAGAAACGTTACAATATAACAGCTGGCTGCAAAGCCCAGGTGTGTTATGGGGGTGCTGGGCTTTGTTATTCGCCACGTGGCTTAGCTGTGGCTACACAGACGTTCCCGGGTATTCCTCCACAGAGAACACACCGGCGTCTGTGCTTAGGGTCACAGCGTACGCACGCCAGGCAGCGCCGGCAGAACGCGTGTACTGGGGCCGGGATTGCGAAACACCGGCCACGTGTCGCCGGCTGCACGCCTGAGCTGCGACCGCTTGCCCACCCGCGGGTAAAAACCCCCCAGGAATTTCTGGCTATCCGTTTAAAAAACCACCCCTCCCCTGTACCTCGGGGCTAATTCTGGGGTTCCCACCTCCCCGAAGGGATATGTTACCTTACCAAACGGAGCGCGGTCTCGCTGTAAGTCTGCAAAAGTTCCGATCCAGAAACGGCTTCTCCGAAGATGCGAAGAAGTTCTCCGCTTCACCCTCCTGTGTTTAAAGCGGTTAAAAACAGCTGCAAGCACGGAGGAAGTTGTATCACCTGGCCGGCCTCTGTTGAAGTTCTAAAACTGCGAACTTCAGGCTAATTCGGGGTTCAAAACAGCTCCAAACGGCAGGCGCCAACTGCAAATAGTTACTGTGTCCTTTCCTAATTAATATAAGATCAGACAAAGTATCCTTGCATGGATGAGAAAGGGAATGCAAGAGAGGCTCTTTTACGTAGTTTATTCTTGGCGGTGGTGTGGCTGGAAAAGAGGCAGAGCCCCTCCAGGGATCAGGTATTCAGGGAACGGGGGATGGGGAGTGGTTTTGGCTGCCAGCCAATGGGATAGGGACACGGGGGCTTGGGAATCAGGATACAGAACTTAATGTGCTTCAAGGTCACTTAGGGAAGGTCAGGGGATAGTAGGAATTCTGGGATAAACCGGAAGATGACAGGGTATGTGAATCCTTCCTTATACCTCAGGTTATCAAATTACAACACTTTTGCAAGCTGTCCCCTCCTTACTTCTCTGTGATTTCAAATTTTCCTATGTCTATATACATTTTTTAGGCAGTTCCTGTAAGTCTTTCAAAATTGTACATGTATTTGCATTTAGCAAATGAGACCTATGAAGTGCAAGAGGTGGATGTGCAAATCTGAAAGCAGAGAATATAACCTCTAACATGAAAGGGGGTAGCTCCCATTATTAATGACAGATTTTCTTCAGTCTTGAAAATTAGTGAAGAAAATATGCTGTATTTTTTTCTTTTTTGTTTTCCCCTTTGTCCTTTTTTGTTATTGCTTTCATTTTACATAGGCTACACTTTTCCTAAAAGCTGTCTTTAACCTTGCTTTTATTGGTACTATGGAGGAATAAGCATTAACTGAATGTTTAGAAAAATGAGAAAAGGTGAATACTTTGCCCGCAGGGAAAGAAAACAAATGAAAAACCCTCATGTAACTTCTGTTGTTTCTTCTTTCTAAGCCTCTCTAGGTGAAGGGCCTTCTCTCACCCAACCCTCCTGGCCTACATGGGGAAAGGGATATATGTGGCATAAAAGTCTGTTGCCTTTTCCACTAAGACTATAGAAAGTGGTAGTCTATCATCGGATCTGGCATTTGTTGCTATACTCCTGAGGGACAGTGTAGGTTTTCTGCATTCCTCAAACCAGAGTTGAGTTCAAGTCCTATGCACTCATGTCTGGAAAAAGAAAAAGCTGGGGAAAAATAATCCAGTAAAGTGAATTCTGTCCATTCTCACTTTTTAGCCAGCAGGCCTTGGTCTACCTCTGCTCCTAAGAATTTTTCCAAAGAATAAAAAAAAAAAATTTTCTGCCCTTACCCTGACATTTACATCATGGCAGAAAATATTTCCCAGTTCCTGAAGAAACTTAGAGCTTCATCAGCCCTCCTGGAACACAATAAGCAGTTGCCAGCAGTTATTATAATTTCCAGAGCAGTATGGTGCTTCTCCATCTGTTTCCTCCCAGTCCACACTAGACTCAAGGCAGACTACAGTTACAGCAAATATGAGTTACAAAAAAACCTAAAGATTGTGTTCTTAATTAGAAATGTTAAAATAAAAATAAGATCTTAAAAGGACATGAAGAGAACAAGAGGACTTGGTTTGTACGTATCTACTTGGCATATATATGCATATGCATACACACAGGTAAATAAACAGATATAACATCAAACCACTTTTGTAATATCATCAGGCATATTTTGACCAGTAATACAAAGAAATTCAGCTAACCATATTAAGTACTGGATATGATTTCTTGCCTTTACCACATACCCAGAAAATTTATATATTTTAAATACTGTAATGTTCTGTTTTTACTCTTCAATAGCCTTTCATTTTCCTTAGAATTAAAGCCATAGCATTAGTGTCTTTGGAGACCATGATAAAGAAACTGGTTTAGGTTTACAAGGGAATGCCACTTTAAAATATGTTTGGAGATAACATATGTGTTGCAAGATATCCAGCATACAAAAATATTCATATATATGTTATAAATGTAATTTTCATCAGTTGTGGGGTTCTTTGACCTCCGGTGCTCAGGGCACCTACTTCAGAGCTCTTAGGCTCCTACTCCAAGCTCTTGGCTCCTACTTTGTTGAGTAATCTTAAGTAAGCAAAGCAGCTAAGAGTTAAAAAGATTATTTATTACAAAGCACATCTTATTACAAAGCATATCAGTCTCAACAGTACACAGGCAAGAAATGGCAAATGCAGTGGCAGTAGCAAAGCAAAAACCTGGCAAAGACCAAATGGCTAAAAGCAAGTGGCTAAAACCCACAATGGCTGAAAGCAACAACTCTCCCCAATACATAGTCCTATATAGGATTTTTCCAACATGTTAAGACACAAACTCAGACCACCACTCCTTAACCTATTAGAATTCTAGTTTCTTAGCACACCAAGTTATGTATAGAACTATGCATACAATCTATCTTGTTCTATCTAAGAAATGTAAGCAATATTCTTACAATAGCTCTATTATGTCTAAGTCCTGTCTACAACTGTGGTCCTGGAGCCTCCACTGAAGATATCAGTATGTTTTAACCTTCACTAAAACACATTCTGCTACTCTAGCATTTGAGACCTTTCACTTACTAAAAACATTAGAACTCATCCTAAAATTACCACTTACTTATACTTAAATGTCTACTTTATGTATGAATGGTTTAATATACTTCAATCCATCCAAAGGCTTTAATTCAATCCCTGCACTCTGATTTCTCTCTGAAGAATTCCGAGTGACCTCTGACTCACTGACTCCAACAATCAGTCATATTTTTCCACTTTTTGGCAAGTCAGATCGAACAATTTTTTTACTTTACTATTCTCTCAGACAAAATTTGTATATGAAACTCTCCTTCAAAGATAAAGCATTGAGTACATACAGAGATCACTGAAATTATACTTTGAAAAAAACTGAGTTTTGAATTTTAAGGAATTATGGTTAAATAATAAGAAAATTAATCACAACTAAATCTTCTGAAATTCATCAAGTAAACTTGCCTTTTTATTTTTAATACATAATTTTAAATTAATATTTATCACTACATATTTTGATGCATGCATATGAATTTGTTGCTGACATTCCTTTGTGAAGAAATGATCTCTCATCCTTTACAAAAGACCTCATGATATACAACAAGTATCTTAGAACTTGGATCCATTTCCAAATACAACAAGGACTGCAGTTAAACTAATCAAGGTCTCCACAGTACCTAATATTAGCTATCTTGTTCAGCAGATGTCTGGACTCCTCAGTTTTGCTAAAACAAAGATACGCAATATACTCAAAGTGATAAAGGTTTGAGGACATGCCACATACACTTCTCAGATTATCAAGGCAATAATTAGAGGTACTCATTCACAGCAAATACTGTTCAGTTCTACACCCATAAGTGTTTTTCTTCTACTCTTAAATGTAAAATATTCTGTTCTCATTTCAATTTGACTAGCTCAGTTCTTCAACTGTCTCTGTGTTTGCAACTGAGCCTGAAAGGGATTAGGGAAGAGTTAGGGAAGATTTCTACCTCACACATAGCTTAGCCATTTAAAAATGCATCATTCATGAGAGGCTACGGGGAATATGCAATAACTAGTACGCTTGTTTCTTAAAGTCTGTTTTTTCGAATGACCTCTTCACTATACATATACTAACACACATAAACCCATGGACTCTGATGGAATGAACCCATGGTTGCTGAGGGAGTTGGCACATGTTGTTAAGCCACTCTCCATTACCTTTGAAAAATCACAGAGAACAGGAGAAAATTACTAGAGGAAGGCCAGTGTCAGACCTATCTTCAAAAAGGTCAAGAAGGAGGAGCGAGGAAACTATAGTCCAGTCAGCCTCACCTCCATCACTGGAAAGATAATGGAGCAGATAATTTTGGAGGTCATCACGAAGGAAATAAAAGAAAAGATCACCAGGAGTAGTCAACATCGATTCACCAAAAGTAAATCATGCTTGCCCACTCTGATAGACTTCTGTGATGGCATGGCAGGATGGGTCGAAGAGGGGAGAGCAGTGGATGTTGTCTACCTACACTGTCTCCCAAAACATCCTCGTAGGTAAGTTCAGGATTTTTGCTGAATGAATGGACAGTGGGGTGGACCAAGAACTGGCTGAATGGCAGAACTCAGAGAGTCATGATCAGTGGAGTAGAATCCAGTTGGGAGCCTGTAGTCAGTGGCATTCCCCAGGGATCAATACTGGGTCTAGTCTTATTGACCTTACTTGTTAACTATGTAGAAAAAGGTGTAGGTACATCCAATGATGCATGAGATCTAACGATGCAGATCTCATGCACCCTAAGCAGTTTTGATGATGATGCAAAACTGGGGAGTGTGGCTGATGCACCTGAAGGCTCTGTTGCCATTCAGTGGGACCTTAAAAGGCTGGAGAATTGAGCAGAGAGCAACTTAATCAGGCTCAACAAGAGCAAGTGCAGGGTCCTGTACCTGGGGAGGAGTGACCCCAAGTACCAGCACAGGTTGAGAGCTGACCTGATGGAGAGCAGCTCTGTGAAGAAGGACCTGGGAGTCCTGGTGGGTGACAAGCTGCCGTGAGCCAGCAGTGCCCTTGTGGCCAGGAGGGCCGATGGGATCCTGGGGTGCATTGGGAAGAGTGTGGCCAGCAGGTTGAGGGAGGTGGTCCTCCCTCTATTCAGCCCTACTGAGGTCACAATCTGGAGTGTTGTGCTCAGTTTTGGTCTACACAGTTTGGAGTAGACAAGGAGCTACAAGAGAGGGTTCAGTGGGGGGGCCACAAATGGGGAATGTAGATGGGATGTAGAGCATGTCTCTTATTAGGAGCTGGGCCTGTTTGGCTAGAGAAGAAGACCAAAAGGGGATCTCATCAATACATAGAAATATCTCAAGAAGAGTGTCAAGAGAATGGTACCACATTTTTTTCAGCGATGTCAAGTGACAAGGCATGTAGTAATGGCCATAAACTAAACCAGAGAAGTTCCACCTCAACATGAAGAACTCCTTTACAGAGCAATGCAAGCAATTTTTGTACCCAGGGATGGAGTGTCCATCTCCGGAGATGCTGAAAACCCACCTGGACCCATTCTTATGTCACCTGCTCTAGGTGACCCTGCCTTGGCAGAAGGATTGTATGAGATGATTTCCAGAGGTCCCTTCCAACCCCAATGATTCTATGATTCTGTAATTCATTCAGAACCACATTAGGAATCAGTGGACCTTCTTAAAGCTTTCTATCTTTGTTTAAAATTCATAAACTATAATTATCAGGAGAAGCTGTGCTGAAGATCCTCAGATAAATTTTACCTTTCCTACTGTTTATATACAAAATTTTATTCACCTCTTTTCATACCAGTAAGGTTCAATGCCACATGAAACATCAGCATGACAAAGTTGCAATATCTGCCACAAGCCAAGCTTATTTAACAGCTGGGAAATGTACAGGTCATCAGGGTAATTAAGACTGAATGGAAAAACCCAGAGTCGCTTAATCTGCGCTTATTTCATGTCCCTGCATATCAAATACAATTCAAGAAGTACAATTAGAAAACAGTGTATAATACATACTCTTCCTAAGCTGAAAATCAGAGGGGAATTTCTACAAGAAGGACAATGGATTGGCGAACATTTTCAAACCTGGTGAATCACATTTCCAGCACCCAGCTTCAAAGACCAGTCATCTCCTAAAAGTTGTTCTCTACTAATAAGACCAGAGGTGTCAACAGGTTATATAAAATTGAGAGTAATTAACTTTTTTTAATTAACTTTCTCTTTCCCATGGTTTTGAAATAAGCATCTCATTCTGGAGGGCAAATTTCACCTAGGAGTATCTGTGGATCACATTTGACCTCATATAAAGTAGAAAAGTCTTGCATGAAAACTATACTAAAACGTATCACCTTCTGTGTCTGGTGGTGGTCAAAGATGCAAAATCCAGTTCAGGGAACAGTTGATCACATTTATCATGCTGTCTTCAGGTTTCCCTTATGCTTCTGCAGGAATAGACCTTCTGGTTTTTCCTGATATGTGTGTGAAACCTTCCTCTGTATAACAAGAAAGGCAAGAACAGAACTTTTCTCATTATGTCTCTCTCATAAAAAAAAGTTAGGTTGTTCCATTTTGGCAGCAGCAACAACTGATAATTGTGGAGCAGATGCAGATCTCCATAAATCTAAGGATTTGTATAGCTTTTACTAATAAATTTAACAAATACAGTAAGTTGGAGGCATATTAGCCTGCTTGATCATTTCAATGGAAGGTCAGTAAGGTCTTTAAACAAATTCAGTGCTTACATGTATTTGAATCAAATATTTCAAGAGCTGTATTTTTAAGGGACTCAGAACACTTTTCAGACTCCACCTCTTCTTCAGTGTAAGATAGGCAAAATGCCCTCCAACTATTTACAAATTTGGACATATCCCAGATTTGCTGAATTCATAGGTTTGGCTCACCTCTAGTTACTGCATCAAGGTACTGTAAATTATACTAACATGTAGTAATTCAAAAAGAGTGTAAAAATATTCTGTATTTCCCATTATACTGAAGAGTTGAGTTTCATCACATAAAAATATTGCTTGCCTGCTTCTCATAAAACAGCTGAGGTTTTTATAATAAAGAGGTAATAGCTTCATCTAAGCAGGTATCATTTCTTTCTGTAGATTGCTGTCAGATGGTAAGGCAGACCTAATGCACAACATTCAAAAGGGCAAAAAGGAATATTGGTTACAACTTATGTTTCTTTCCTGCTCTAGCTTGAAGAAATAAAGTGCCATTATTACCCCAGAAAAGACCATGTTATTTCACCTTCACACCTTTTTCTGTGACCTTCTGAGAAAGCTTGTTTCAAGCTGCCCACCAGTCTGACCTAACCCAGCATACAAAAATTCTAGGCTGGTAGGAACATAGACCCAATTTTTATTTTCCAGTGACATTCAAATGCTTCTAAAATCCCCTTCTAAATGACAAAAGGGAATGAAGTTGCAGTGCTTTTCACATAGTACATTACTAATATCTCCAACTAGGCAAAATACTAATTTATTTATATTTTTTAATAAGAAACATGTTGTATGTGTCAAAAATTTATGCCCTGGATAGAAAGAAACCCTTACATGGCATTACACAATTACTCACTACTGAGGTTTCATATCTGCCTCTGAAACATCTGTTGTTGGCCACTATAGGATACCAGTATAGATTGATGATTAGTCTAATCCCACGTGACATTTTCTCTCTTTGAATTATGTTGATGCAGTTGCCTAAATGTAACTTTTTACCATTAAAGGAAATGTAGAGCATATTGGCTGTGGAACCCCAAGGTGAACATGTTTCATGCACTTTGGGGATTGGAAGAGGACATTCCAGTTCAAATGACCTAGCTCTTTCTTTAGGATTTTTTTCTGGAAAACTCAGGAATTACTGAACTCGTTGGCATTCAGAGGTCTTCATGTGAATTGGTCCTTTCCAGTTCAATGCTTCACAAAATGATTGTCTTTCATGGTTCTACTCTCCATCTTTGGAAAGCTGGCCTTAGCAGCAGTTCATCTCTCAGACACTTCAGGGACATCAATCAGGTAGAAGGTCACGCCCAGACTCTCTTCTGAAAGTGTGGATGCACTGAGGTACACATAAAAGTAAAGTTGGAAGCTCTTTCAAATTACAGCATGTTAGTCGGGGCACCTGAGGAAAGTCCTGCCAACATTAGGCAGTTAACTTGACTTCCAGAGTTACTGCACGGTTAGAAATCTTCAGAAACAATTTAGATTTGATGCCCCCCAGAGGAGCCCCTTCCTTCCCACTACCCAGTCAGGGAGACTGACAATTCTCAGCTAAGTAACTTCCAAGTTGCTCTAAGGTCATTCTATTTGAACAGTCTCCTGACTGTTCAAATGATAACTCGAGATTAAAAAAGGAGAGCAAACTGAAACATTAGGAATGCTTGACCCCTGAATAAAGTAAAACCAGATGGCTTTTGCACCACTTAGCTTCAAGATGTGGTTTCTTTTCCACTATGTAGTTGGGCTTTTTTCCTCTTGATTTATTATGAATGTTTCTTCCTAGTCCCTTTTAGTCTGCAATATTAATTCATACCAGTTTGTGTACATTTCAAATATTCTGATCTCGTTTTTAATGTCCTTGAGAATTGTCCTATCTTAATGCATATATATAGTTATAAAAAGTGCACTATCAAAGGTTGGAAATAAAAAAAAATTAGACATCCATAATCTTAAGCAATCTCTGATTTAGAAAGGGCTCATTTTACTAGTGTTTCTTGTTCAGGAGGTTGACTGTTCCCTGGTTTTCAATATGCAATCAGAAAGACATGCTTAAAAGATGTCATGACTAAGGCTTAACGGCAGTGTTTTAATGCCAGCTCATTTGTATAATTTCCTAATATCCAGTCGAAGAGAGAAAATTATATTATGATTCTTGATTTCTGATTCTGAATGATCTCCTCCAAACATGATATTCAGTTTAATGTGCAGCACCCATGAAAGCATAGTACATAATGAGAACGTTCTCTGCATTGTTATTCCATAAATGATTACTTCTTTGATCACAGTATAGCAATGCCAACCTGTTTAAACCTGTTGTCAATACAAATAAACAAGCTCAAAGTGCTTGTCTCAGAGTGACAGCAGAAAGCAGCCTGCAATCAAGCTGGTATGTTTAGAAGACAAAGCAGTGAACAGTAAAAGGTTAACTTCTAACCTCTGGTAATATGATAGAGTGTTGCTTTGGTTGAATCATGCCATTGAATTCAAATCTGGCTTTTCATCACACAAAAAGCAAATTCAGTGTAGATTTGATGCATCCCTAAACTGTAAGACATTCTGACTGTTAGGAGACAGTTTTCTTCAGATATATATTTTTTTGAAATCCAATTTAAAGCTAACTCCAGAAATGCTGGATTTTAAATGACAAGAAATAGTAGAAATCAGCTAATATTTCATCAGTTCTAAAACTTCCAAGTGACTGCACAAAAGTGAGTGCATGTTTTCCAGTCCAGTAAATTTATGTACTGCATCTTGGAAATTTGAAAGCATCATCCTCATGAAATTTTTGTAATAAATTAAGATCTTGATGTGCTCTAAAAGAGAAAAAAGGCACCAGGGCCAGCAGCAGCAACTTTTGGTTGACCTAAGACAATATATCAAGATGGTTTCTCACATCCTCTGATTGGAACTATATTGTTCAGGCAGGCTGTTCTAAATGTGCAAAACCACCTCTATTACATCTTGGAAATAAATGGCTACTAGAATGCTGGAATTAATCCTTGCTCCAGTGGTCTGACTGTGTGGATGGATGAGCACACAGGAAAGAGTTCTTACAGAGGAGTTCACTCTGCACCTGGAAGTCCCTGTCCCTCTGCTGACAACTGTCAACTGGCCTTGTGTTTAATCCCAGTCATAATTTACAGCTAAGGATTTACTCCTAATAGGGAGTCATTGGGATACTTTATGGTGCCATTAGGAGACATTTTGAACTAATCCAACTGACTAATCCAGTCTCATTGCAGTTGATTTCAAGCCCATAACTTGCTAGCTCCTGATAAGGGCAAAAAGCCACTGACTTCAATCATTCTGGCTCTGCCACAGGATTGTTTGTCCCTAATCTACTGCGAGTGATTCTGTCTTCTCTTTTGGCATCCACACTCCCTTATTTTCCTCTTTGCTGGGTTTCTTCCTTCTAAATTTATGGGCTCAGGATACTTATACTTTCCTGACCTTAAATCCCAAATGATTACACTTTATAAAGACCTAATAAGCTCTCAAATAAACAAGTCAAATACCTGCACAATGCCATAACTTCTCAGCTTTCTCATTTAAAACTGCTCTGTTAATTTCTGTGCCTTGCTATATTCTCTGGACAAACCCCAATCTTACAGAAACATTTGCATAGACCTTTGACTAAAAAAATTTCTTGGAAATCATGCTTGTTATTTGCCATTCTATATTTGATTATTTGAGTTATAAAAAGCATAATGTAGGCTTAGTGAAGGATGTCCAATCCCCTACAACATCTAGGCAATAAAACAGTAATTTCCTAGTCCCTTCTGATTTAAATTTCTAGGAAATAAGAATAAAAATAATAATGATGCACTCATAAGCCAGCAGACCATAAGCAGACCGTAAACAGTCAATGAAGTGTTTCTCACAGTAGGTGGATAGTTGTGCATGTAGTCTGTTTTTGCATTTACCAAAGCCACTGGAAGGATCACATGGGCCTAACATAAAACAAATTTATGTGTATTTTTAGCACCACATGATAATAGTACTTAATTGATCAACCCACCCAGTTTCCACACAGAAAAGATCTGTTAAACTCTTTTTTTTTTTTTTTCTTTTAATTTTAGGATGGTTTTTACTTCACTTACACACCAATACATAGAAATTCCAGGTAATGGGATTTCTATGAATTCTCTCTCATCAGACATTTAACCTCAGCCTTTAAGCTTTTACTCCAAGAGTTCATTATATGACAGTAAAATTTTGTCTTAATTATATTTCTTTATTTCCAAAAATCTGATATTTTCATATTTTGTCTGCTGTATCAGAGTCTTCTGCTTATCTTATATCTGTTCTTCATATACTCTGTGACTATCAGTTCCAATTCTTTGATATCCTAGATGTCCAGGGCATCATATTATACTGTTACATCTTTTCCAAATTGTTTATACCTTTGCTCTGAAACCCCTCCAGATTTTAAGTCAGTTTCTGAATTATATATCTGAGAATTGTTTTCAGTAATGCTAAATAATAAAGCTATACTGATCCTCCAAGAGTCTAACTTGTAAACTCACCAGGCATAATTTTGGGTGATATTTGGCTACCATAAACTAAGGCTAATTGGAGGTAACTGCTTTTGCTTTATCAACTTATATGAATTGATTAGTTTACACATAATCAATATGAGAAGTATATAGCTAACAGAGTCACCACACTTGTATATTTTTAAAATTAAAACAATGAATTATTTGTCTTCTTTTTTCTTTTTCTGTGTCTTGCCTTTCAATCATCTGGAACTTCTTAATTGTTTTAAGTTGTATTAGAAATCAACACTGAAATACTAGGAAGCTTCTTATTTTTTCATTTTTCACCTTTGGGACAGGAGGTTGCTCAGATCTGTTGTTTTAAAACCAGCCTGCTATAGGAGCTGCAGCTTCTGATTTACTGTTAGTGTGAAAATATTTCATCAGCAGCCTTGAAAATGACTGTGTTTATTTCACTTTTTCAAATAGAGGGTAGAAATATTTATTCAATAGAAAAGGGAAATATGTTTTATTTATGATATATCATTTCAATCTAGTATAGAAAAAATAATATTACCAGGATTTCTTTTTTTTTTTTCCTCAGTGTAGGTAAAAAACTCTCTTATATGGTAGGTTCTGAGGTTTTCCTTCTGTCTTTTTGCTTCTTTATCAGCTTTTCACCATTCTTTGTTACCCGTTTATATTCATGGTTAATAGTCATCCTATTTTGCTATTTGTTACAGAGACATAGAATTGTAGGATAATTTGGGTTGGAAGGGACCATAGACATCATCTAGTACTGACATGTTCCACTAGACTAAGCTTGCTCAAGGCTAAAGCTGACCTGACCTTGAACATTTCCAGGGGTGAGGCATCCACATCTTCCATGGGAAATCTGTTTCAGTGCCCCACTACCTTCACAGTAAAGAATTTTCCCCTAATATCTAATGTAAGCCTATTCTCTTTCAGTTTGAAGCCACTGTCTCTTGTTCTGTCACTGCACACCCTTGTAAAATGTCCCTCCACAGGTCTCTTGTAACGTCCATTTAGGGGCTACAAAATAGTTATATAATTAATCTTTGCACACACTCCCATCCCCCTCAAAATTGGTCTTTCAAGTCATGCTGGACCTTAGGAGAACCAACATTTTGACTCTTTTGGGGAAATAGGAGGCAAAAAGGGGTCAAAAACCAGAGATCTCCTCTACACTTATCTGTCCTTCTCAAGTTACATCTGCAAAAAAACTGTGCAAAAAGGGGAAAAGTTCCTTTGCACTTTTTTTTTTTTTATATATTAAATTATGCCATGGAACATTCAGGATCTCAAATCCACTGTTGTAGCAGTTTTACAAAAACAAAAATTTCATTGAGTTCCACAGGAGATCCAATCATGCAGTGGTGGAATTAGCCTCTCTGGGAAAATTCAATTTAATCCAACTGGAACAAAAAGGCTTTACAAGATACTTCCAAAGTTTCAGAGAGGACTTCATGGTCTCTTATCTGGGATTTTCCAGACCTGTGTATGGAATAGTTCAAGCAGAAGCTCCTACTCCATGAGTTAATTCATCCAACACACATCTGTCACCATCAGAAATTCCAGACCAAGCACTCAAAAGGGGTTTGAGATGCTTTTACATTTTCTTTGCCAGATGCTACTTGTTTCATGCTACTCAAGCTCCACTGAATTTTTCCAAAATGAGGTTTTTTGCCCCATTCTTTCCTCAGTAAGACAGACATTGGAAAATGCTGGAACTAAGGACCTTGGCCAAAAGGCCAAGACATGCTCTCCTGAATTCAGAGTGTTAGTATATTTTATACACTTCCTATACATTTAGCACATGTACCCTGCTACTATTCAGTTATTTATTTTTTTTTTTAACCACAGGATAATAAACCTTGCTATTTACAATATGTAACAGGTAAGTAATATATCCACATTAACATAAATACTATTTTGGTGGCATTTTTGTCTGGTTGGGGTTTTTTGTTTTGTTTTGTTTTTTTAATATTTACATAAAGCATCAAGGCTCGAGTGTGTGAGTTATACAAAAGAGCTCTTTCATTCAGGAGTTCTTTCACTCTTTGCCTCTTTCTTCTAGTCAAGCTTTGACAATCTGCCTTATTGCCCACCTACCTCTCTCTCTCCTACACTGCCAAATACTCCAAGCGTCCCTATCCCAGGATATCTCTGCCAACACTAACTTTCTTCTGCATGTAGGGAACCATTCTACTCTCACACCAGTGCAATGTGGATTTACTCCAGAGAGGTAACAACTGGTAGTTTTTTCCAGCCATTTTTGGAAGTACAAAAGCTTCAGAGTGCAATACATTTCAGTATCACACAGGATATTTTAGAACAGATTGACTATAGAAATTGTTGCTCTTTGTACAGGGGAAAGCTGCAGTTCCATTTAGTTGACAACGCATTTGTTTTCCCAGTTTTGTCTCAGAAAATACCATAGAACAGGTGTGATGCCAGCGTTTGTATGTTATATACCATATTACTCTGATAGAAGGTAATTCTTATCAAAAAGTGAACCAGACTTATGGCCCATTTTAGAAGAATAACATAAGGATCCTGCATAGATAACCCCCAGTTCCAGCTGTTTGCTGTGTCTCAGCACACCTATCATATGCTGTCATATCTAGAATGATGGCCTTTTCCCAGTGCTCTGCCCACATTTTGTAAAACACTGGGCCTGTTACCCCCTACAAGAAAGGTCTCAGCTGTGAACAGGAGGCGTCAGCAATTTTTCATCTTCTTCTATGCTGCTTTTTGTTTCTCTGCTTGCTCTTTCGGTGCTTATAATCCCCAAGTAATCAGGGCCAAGTTTGCTCCACTTCCTTGTCTGACCTGGAGGCTCAGAACTCCAGAATTACAGCTCTCATCTGCCCTTCTTTGACACAATTCTTTGTGGTTTTCACCTCAGCTCCCATGTAAGACTGATATTGTAAGACTATAACTGAGACATGTCAGGGCTCTGTGCAGTCTGCACACCACAGACTGGTGGATGAAAGTTTGGCTTTTTCTTTGTGCCTTCTTTCTCTATACATCAGATTTGGGAAAATCTAGTTAATTCTATTTATCAGTCAAATTTCTACTGATAAACAATCTAGACCAGAACTCTTCTCAGATCTGTGACATAGTACTAATTGAAGCTTTCAGTTTACATATGGATTTGTGTAAAGGGCTTAATTGTTCATGCATAATAAAACATAAGAGACTGTGGTTGCTGATATGCATACAAGCATTTATTGATAAGAATCATTATCAGAAATTTCTTTGTCCAGATGAGATTTCTGATTATGCACAACACTTTTTAATTATTTAAATAGCTCCTTTAGCAGTGCTGACAGTGTTCAGAAAGCTCTGTGGTGTAAGAATTTAACCATCTGCTGCTTCAGCAACACAGTTTGATGATAATGTGCAATGCTCACATAACAGACAGGTACTTCAGGAACTAATGATGCTGTTCTCATATAGGACAGTGTAATTTGTAGCCATCACTGACTATCATCCTACCTTGATTAATTTTTTCAAACATTCAGCTCTTCAAGAAACACTGAACAGAGACTAAAAACTGATTCAGAAACAGCTGCACTTTAGAACATGTCAATTCTCTTCACCTTTTACCCATACAATTTTCCTAAATGTACAGTCATTCTGTTGGATATTCTAACCACATCCATCATTCTAGTAGCTTCCACTAAAGGCAGAAATAACTCCAAATTTATGGTTTTATTCCTCAAACTATACTTCATATCAGTAAAATTGGGTTGGCATTTCCTACTATCTGCTTCAAGAACACTTTTGAAATAATTTTAAAGGCATACCAAAAAGAATGAACTTTTCTGTAAGTTACTACTGAGAAGATATTTGTTTATAAACATCTTTCTAGTGGATAACACAGGATGAGTTAATTATAGAAAAATTTGGGCAAATTTTCACCTCTTCAGATAAAGAAGGAATTTTGACAAAATAGGAAAAAAATTACTGTAAAATTCATGGGATTCAAAGACCACAAAGTACAAGAACTATTCATGGAGCAAATATGTCATGTATTTCACTCTGTATGCCTCACTTGGTCCTTTTTTCACATAAATAAAATTTTAACCCTTATATAATTTGTGATACTTGGTAATGGGGGAATTTTTAAATTCTGAAAAATTTAGTTATCTGGAAATAACACAGCTATAGTTATAATTCAGGTGATAATGTTTCCACAGATTATTTTGAACAAATATTTATTTTTACCATTACTATGTTCAGCTACTATTTATTTTGTATACATTTTTTTGAAGAGTTATCTCTAAAGACATCACAAAAATTTGAAATTTTTATATATAGAAGTACAAATTACCTTTTTGTTATAGGCTGTGATAATAACTTGGCATTTTTTTCACATCAAACCTGAAAGTGTCTAAAAATATTTTCATGAACTAAGCTGGCTTTCCTGGAAATAGTGGAGAATTTAAGAATGTACACCATAGAACCCAAATTTCTGAAAGATTCTAAACAGGCCAAATATTTACTTGTATTAGTATTCCTACAGTATTCAGAGGGGTTACTCATGTTTAAAGTCACTGCTTCAGTGCTTTGCTGAATTAAGCTCCAGAGAGAGTAAAATGATACTTTAAGTTCAGCCTTGAACATAGAGAAGAACATAATATCACTTATCCAAGTGCTTTGGGAAGAAAAAAAAGTAAAAGAAAAAAAAACTGAGAAGGGAGCCATCTGCTAAGTACTTCAAAAAGTTAGTCTAACTGAGAAGTTAGGCTGTCCCTGCCCCAAAAAGCATGTAATATAAATAAGCAAGACAGAAAACTATTGAAAAAGAATTACTCACACAATCTGAAAGAACAGACATAGCTGGCAAGCACTGTGGCAGTAGCATATTTTGTTTAAAGAAGTTTCATTTTCTTTTTGTCTCATGATGGATGTTATTTATCAGAGAAGCAAAGGGAGGAGGACAAAGGTAAGAGAAAATAAGAGGTACAGACCAACCAGAAAAATGGAGGAGGACACTAAGAAAGAAGGGACAGAATCTGGCTGATGTTTAGCAAAGCCTGTAATCAGCACAGGAAAGTGAGCATACAGCAATGTGGAAATATGTTAGCTGCTCCTAATTCTTCCCTTTTCTGTTCATCTGCTTGACAGGTTGTTTTGGGGTTTTTTTCTCTTCTTTCCCTTGAGGTTGCAAGAATAAGGAAAGAAAAGACAAACACATAAAAGCACCTATCTAGAAAATAGCCCTGTGCAGTTCTGCAACTAGGAGTGCTTGACTTTTCCACTCTCTGGACTTTGTTCAGGATATAAATGTCCAGCATGTATACCTGAGGAGGAGAGAAGAAAAAGGAAAGGGAAAGGGAAAGGGAAAGGGAAAGGGAAAGGGAAAGGGAAAGGGAAAGGGAAAGGGAAAGGGAAAGGGAAAGGGAAAGGGAAAGGACACACTATTGGAAGTTTCTAATTTAAACCCAAGTACATCAACTTTTATTTTAAGAACATTTATTATGGGGGAAAATATTCTCCAGTGAAATACTGCAATATAAAACTGTGCCAAAGTGTTTTGTCTTTTATTGTCTTTTATGGCTCTTTCTAAAGCAGACAGCATTAAATACCACATATGAAGAGGAGAATCTGAAAAGAGCAGATACCTACTTATTCCTCCATACTTGTATAAAGTAAACTGAAGTAATTTATTCAAACTTAATTGGATCCAAATATTATTTGAACTTAGGTTCTGGACTCAATCTCTATGCTTCAGGGACAACTAGAGGTTTTCTAAGAAAAATATAGTTGCACAGAGTTTTTTAACTTGAGTGCTGACTCAGTGATAACTTATTGGACTCAGTTTGCTCCAGATAAAAATCTGGGATGCTCTTGGTATAATATTGTTCATTTTGAAGAATTGTAGATGAAGTTTGGTTTGCGTGATTACAGTAGAAATCAAGCAGTTTCTTATACAGCTCTTCAATAAATTCAGTACTTGAGAATTGTCTTTCTTCCTTAGAGATTGCTTTCATAACTCTGTCTTTTGCTGTTCCCACACTAATTCACATGCTCCAATAAAATATGCTTTTAAAGATTTGATTGTATCTGAATTATGCCTGCACAGGCCCAGCCATTTGTTTTAATGCCTCCAGTGGCAATTCTTTACCACCTACAGATATTACATTAGATAAGGCTACTTAAGCAGTTCTGCCTTCAGTCCCAAAAGGGTGAATGAGTGGGATACATTCTCGCATTAACAAGTGATCCCTTCAGGACCAATGATTCCTTTCTGTAGCAGTGTGATATTCCGTTGTGATAGACACTGTAGTATAAAATAATGCCCAAAACCTGATAGTCACCATTTCAAATCCAGCACAGGAACACGACCCTTCTTACCTCTAGTAATCTATAGTCACACTTCTACCATATTTCTTCCTTTATTATAAATCAGCTCCTATGTTCATCAGACTTTTATCACGTTCTGTTAGATGAACTATGTTCAAGTTCTCTGTATCTTTTTTTAATCTTTTCTTTCATCTTCTTCTATAAAAGGAGGAAAGCAACAAAATATGCTGTTGCTCTGAAAATAAGCACAGGTGGATCTGAAGAGGACTGTTTGCTTCTCACCTGCCAACATAGAATTCCTAATTGGATGCCTTGCTGTGACAAAAGACCATTTGGGAAAAAACAATAACACTGCACTTCAGTTTTCCTATGAAGGTAAATTTTGTAATGATGCCCTAGAAATAAGGTACTCTCAGAGCTTCTATTTATATACCCATTTAAAGAGAAAAGGATTTCCAATTGTGTGGTGCCTAGGGACATGGCTGAGTGGTGGACTTGGTAGTGTTTGATTAGTGGTTAGATTTAATGATCTTAAGGGTCTTTTCCAAGATAAATTATTTTATGATTCTATGAGTTAGGAAGAAAAGTTAAAACCATAAAAACAGAACTGCACTGAAATATTTTGCTATATAACCTTGGATTTTTTCCTAGTTCAATGACAACAAAAGATAAAAATTAATGTAGCTGAAAAATGTGATTACAACTAAATACTGTTTATTTTCATGAATATCAGGATAAAGCAGAGATTAAGAGTTGCACAGAATACAGTATGTCAGTAAAATATACTAAACAAAAGGTATTAAATGAATTACAATATAGTGGAAAGAGATAAGGTGTTTTGAATTTTTAAACAAATACACTAAAGCAAATAAACAAAAGCACTAAAGGCAGCTAATAGATGCTGTGGGCAAGTACAAGCAGGAAGTAAATGGGGCAATGGAAAGCATTGCCCCTTCCTACCTCTTTTTCAAGTGCTTCAGTATAAACTCATTCTAGTTAAAATAGCAGTCTGCATCTGCGATCTGCTTTACAAGCCCAATGCTAAATTAAGAATGATTTTAGAAATAGAAAGTACAAGTAATGTCCAAATGTGTTTTCCCAGAAATTGTCAAAGTTGTATTCACTTCATTCTCATGTTATGTGCCTTAATTTCAGGCACTCTTTTTTTTCCTTCCAAGTCATTTGGTCTAATTTTTTTTCATTTTCTCAAAGACCTCCAAAGTAGTAATGTTTTACTAAGCTAGGAATTATCTCTTCAAAACTCAGTATAAGTCCTTCTTCTGGATGCATTCCTGGAGATAGAAGAGGTGTGAGGTGCAAGGTTTGGTTCATCCAAGCACCACTAAAAAGCTCTGTTGTGTGACTCAAAAATATGAAGCAAGGCAAAGCTCAATCCAGAATTCCTGTTCTCATTTCTGTCTTAGTGATATTACCAGAAGCAACCTGAGCCAACTTTGGACACCCTCATATTTAAGAAGTGTTTATATCTGGAGCACTTCTCACAGTCCATGACTTCTCCTTTAGGAAACAGATCCCAAGCCTTGGGTTCACAACAATACTAGTTTCTCAAATGATAACAGGTCCTGGACGTTTCACATAAAACCAGCTAAACTGGAAAAGGCTAATGGCTCTGTGTTTGAGCAGCAGGTCTTCATCTTCCTGCTGACATCCTGCTGTCTGTGTTTGGACACCAGAGGGTTAGCCTGGAGAGCTTCAGACCTGCCAGCACAGTTGGACTGCGTGTGGGTGCTGCAATAGTCGAGGATTGAGAGGCTCTTCTCACTCACACACCAACCAAGTGTTGTTCATCTGTAGTGACAGCCAGGCATGGGTCCCTGCTGACTGTGCTTCTGACAGATAAAATGTCACTTTTAAACAAGTCTGTTCAGTGGGGAGCTAAGGTTTCTCCTCCATGTCCTGAAACACATGCCCTGGGCTGGGCAGGGCTGGGCAGAGCCAGCCTTTCCCAGGTGGGAAAAGTTCCTACTCCATCTCAGTTTAGAAATATTTTTCTCGGTCACAGCCTAAAAGACACAGCACTGGGCAAACTATAACTGGGTAACTACTAGAGAATAAAATTAACAAGAGAGATAGGACAGATCATGGTGGAGCTATTGGAGAGGACAGAAAAGTAATTGGAAGTACTAAGATCAGTATTTTATTGGTCTATGCTGATTACATTTTAGTGAAAGAATTGCAGGTTTGATAAATGTCTCGAGTAACTATTCTTTGTATTTTGTGAAATTTTCTAATCCTTTCACTGTTCTTTCTAACAAAAGTTCTGAAACTTCAAAGGGAACACAAGTTATTCCACAGTTTGGGGAGGAGGAATAGAACAGAAATTCACAGTTTCAGTGCTAGCAGGTGGCATATCAGGAGTTGCACTGTGCAGGGAGAGGAGGGTTAGAATCTTATGTTAAAGTAATTCTGCCCATGCACCCTCATCCACAGCCACTGGGGCTCTTTGTCTGAATGTGTGACTCTGTGGACACAGCTCTTGGTACTTTTGGTTTCCAGGTACAGTGTCCCAGGAGATGCTCAGAGGGGGAAGTACTATGCTTCAGAGAACTCTAATGTGCTTTCATGGTTCATCAGGAGGAAGTTTATTCCCTACTTTTACTGACACTGCAACATAGGGAAAACTGAGTGCTGTTCTGGTTCCCACCTGCCCCAGTGACCCCACACTATGTGGGACTGTTTGGAGCCTGCTAGGACCTTCTGCCTGGAAAACCAAGCCTTGTGTGTGGTGTGACAGGGCACCAAAGAAAATCTTGCTCTCAGAAATCCTGTAACCATATTCCCTGAGCCAGGATGCTGCCTAGATTAAAGTGAGCAGAAAGAGAATATTCTTCAAAATGTGTTCCGTGCCTCATTCCAGATAGATATAAATTATTATAATTATGTGGCTCTCAAGCTGAACATGAAGCTAAAGCAGTAGTAATGAATAAAGATTTTTAGATTATACTCTTTAGCCTTTGTCCATAATGAAGCTCTGGCTAACAGGTCCATTTAAAGCAGGTCTCTGGGGACACTGAAATAAATGCTTTCATTACACCATAGAAGCCTCAGCAAAAAGCAGAGAAATAAAGTAAATCTACTGTGGATGCTAGTGCCATTAGAACATTATCCAAGGAAATTAGACACATTACTGAGGAAAAGCGTGAGGCTGGGACAAACCCCTCACAAAATTAACAGTACACATTTAAACCTCTGTGACAAAAGTCTATTGCCTGTTATTTCCTGAGTTCAGAAGGATTGTCATCAGCCACAAAACACCTGGAGCTTAAATTACTGTGTGGTAAATTATGTTTATGTACTTGTAAAACAGTGCAACATTGCTACAGGTCTAAGAAAGCATCTTTTCTAAGAGTTACTTACTATGTATGAAACAAACCTTTCACAATAAAATCTGAATTTTTCTGTGTACCTGAGAAGCACCTCTTTTTTTTAAAAAAGCTCTGTCTCAGGGACATAATTAGAGGAGGGCAGAGAGTAGAGATGTTTTCTTTAATTCTGTATTATCTTGCAAATTTTGTTTTAAAAACGTTATTATCTGCCCATAATTTTGTATAGCTTCCTAAGCTACAGCTCCTCCACTGCAGAGAAACAGATGAGAAGTTGGCAGCAACTTGAAATGGCAATCTTACTCATTCCCTCTACTGAGGCAGGGTGTGCTCACAGTATAGTGGATCCCTGGCAATGCCTTGCTCAGGCTCCTTTTCCTTGTGAGAGGTTAAATTGCAAGGCTTTTTGCTAACATGTAATCAAAAAAATAATAGTCTCTATTGCAAAAAAACCAATAAAATCAAATCTGATTCATTGTACCTTAAAAGGTAATTTTGAATCTGAATGCTGTATCAATTAAAACAAATATATATTAAATTTGTTAAGACATTAAACATATAACTAAGTATACTAAGATATTACATTGGTATTTAAAATTATTACAGCTTCTCCCTCCTCAATGTCATGCTGCCTGTGTCCATGGCATTTCAAAATAAAAGCAACAACTTTCCAGAGTACATTGAAGACACATATTTACAAAGGCCCATGTTATGATGCTATCAGATTTCATGACTTCACTGCAGCACCAAAACATTGCTCCTCTAAAATAAAGTTAGTTTATTTTCTAATAGAAAGCATTTATAGACATTGTATTGTTCAGAAAATTACTTCAGAGACGGCATAAAAATAATTTCACTTTTATCAACCTCTATGTAGTACTAGTATTATAGCGTTGTTTTCATGTTATAGTGAAGGTTGTATTAGTCGTACACCATAAACTCCTATTTCTCTGGATTTTATAACCATGATTTGTGGTCCAAACTGAAATTTGCTACTAAAAGTCAAAGTTATACTGTTCACAAAATCTGACAATATCCACAGT
This sequence comes from Muscicapa striata striata, assembly GCA_030060385.1. Classification (NCBI taxonomy): domain Eukaryota; kingdom Metazoa; phylum Chordata; class Aves; order Passeriformes; family Muscicapidae; genus Muscicapa; species Muscicapa striata. The sequence continues at coordinate 3,609,783 of JAREIS010000075.1, read as the reverse complement.
AGTTATTATTGCTATTCTGGATGCACAAAATAAAGGCAGTTTAGACACAAGTTTGTATGCATATATAATGCATGTAAATAGATAATGCACATATATACTAAAATTTAACTCAATTTTTATGCCCACAGAAATGCTGCCTACCCCTGTATGAATAGACATATGCATATATATGTATATATATGTAATTTAAAAAATTAAAAAATATTTTATTCAATTTCTTCTCGTAACTTGTATTATTTTGTACTCTCAATAATGCCAAAGCAGCATTCTTAGCAGAGGAGTAATCTCCAGTCACAGTCAGCTCTGAGACTTTCGTCGTTTTTGTGACAGAGCAGGGAGAGGAGTCAAACGGAGAGAAGAGGCAGAGTGTCATAATGCTGTTAATGGAAATTGTCTCTTAAAAATTGTCCCCAGAAAAACTTACATTGTGCTAAAGATTCAGAGACATGAGCCTGGCTGCTGTCACTGCCCCCATTCTGTAGCACACAGACTTGAAGATGAGTAAACCAACACTATACCCATAAGTTTTCAGCTGCATTCAGATGTCCTCTCTAACAAAATGATGAGAGCAGCTTCATTAGTAGTGTTTCTAGAAGGAGAGCCTTTTTCTTCAATCTCTTATTTAGTATTTTTTTCTGGTGAACAAGATGTGGAAATATGTTCACCCAACAGAATTCAGCTCTCTGAAGACGCAGCATGTAAAATGCTGTATTCATTCCTCTGCTTTCCTCAACATGATGCAAAAACAAGTAGTTAATTTGCTTAGGGTTTGCAAAATTTTTGCTTAGGAGTAGCACATTATTTTTTTTTTTAATTAATCAACATTTCTTTCATGTTTCTCAACAAAATTATTTATTGCATGTGTTCATGTGTTATATATAGTCTGGCCTTTGAGACCAGTTAGGTGTTTTTTTTTCTGATTATGAATTTACTGCAACAGTCCACACTTGGATCTATTTAGATCAAGTTATCTTTGTTACAAACTGAATATGGTCTTGTTTATCAAAAATTAGAATACGTATCATTTTTCAGACTTTTACCCCAAAGGGTGTCCTTTAATAGGAACTGTTGAAGAATATGGTTTTATTTTTTAAAGCTTCTAGAAAGGGGAGACCATATGGGCAATTTTCACACTTACATTAGTTGTAACACTCTTTTATCTTGTTCACTTCCATATCCTTGACACCCTTTCAATGCACAGCTTCTTAGTATTCCCTTTCAAGAGATGGAGAATAATTATCAGAGAAGTTTAAAAGTGTGCTACTTTTGAATTGTACAGAACATTTTGGTCTTGCTTACACTTGCAGCTAAAGTAATCATCACCAGCTTCTCTCAGGTGCTCCTGGCCCACAACATCAGTAATTGGTTGTTTTGCCAGTAAAAGTGCATATTCAGGAAACCACAAATCCCCCACAGGAAAGGCCTTCACACCTATTAAAATAGAGATCAGTCCCTTAGTGCAGGGCATGACATGAACAGATAGACTAGAAATGATACAATTACCAATGATTTCTTGATACGTACCATAGAGTGGAATATATAGTTATTAACCCTATTTTTCAAAAGAGGAAAATGCAAATTATTTTATTGTATTTGTACAGTGACTATGTGAACACCTGTAATGTAGTTTGCTCCTTCAAAACCAAGCAGTAGCGGATGAAAACTGGTAAAAAATGTGACAGAACTAATGACTTTGTGCAGTTACGCCAGCTGCTCCAAACTTTCTTATAATCAAAGACAATTGAAACAGTTGTGAACTGTTCTTTTTCTTACACCAAAGCAAAACTTGAAACAGTGTTTTGAATTTTTTTTATTTGAATCCAAACCAAATAAAAAAGTTTTCACTTGCAATTAAACTGAAACCAGAACTGTACTGAAAAAATCATTGCTTGTGGCATTGATGTGATTTTCTTTGGGTGGTAAATATCTTACTGCAAGTGACTCCTTCCACTACAGGGTTTCTTACACTTTTTATGTCAGATTTATCTTCCTTTTGATTTATAATCCATCTATTAACCTTTTCTCTGGGGCTATAGGTCTCCATGTAGGACAAATACAACTATCAATAATTGCAGTAATCTTTTCTCACTGGTTAACAGAGTTGGCCAAAACAAACTTCATCTGACATTTTTATATTTGTAGACTGCAAAGATTATTATTGCTACTTATTCATGTTCTTAATTAAAAATTTTGAATTAAGGGAAATGTTCTTTTTTAGATATAATTAAAACAGTATTTCAGAGAATGGTGCCTGAATTTCCTTATCTCATTCTGTGCCAATTAACTTGGCCCAATTTGCTTGCTGAAGTGGCTGGGCCAATTTAATTAGCCTGACTTCACTCTCTGATTCTGTATCTGAGTATTACAGAGTTAGTGTTTAGCTCCATGGAGTGACCATAATGAATCTGTATGTATTTGTGGAGTAATTGATTTAGTAATGAGAAAGGACAAAACAACAGTCACTATCAGTATATCCCTTTTTAAGCAGGCTTTCTTGTGTGAGGTCCGTTTAAAAAAAGACTCCACAGTCATTGTGCATTGTTGGGTCCCACTAGCCTTTCTGGCATTTGTGTGAGCAAAAAAGTAATACAGCCAGAGGTGTTGTACCTCATAAAACCAAATCAAGATTTTAAAACCACTGTATAAAGCATTGATAAAACTGCTTTAAAGTTTGGGTGAATATATTCAGTAATTTTATTTTTTTTTTTTAGCTTTACAAACTATTCCAAGAGCATGGCAAAAACATTCCCCAAATTTCTTGAATTAGAAGGCTTAGCACCTATTTAGTTTGTTTCATCTTCCAAGTACTTTTTAAATACTTATTTCTGCCCAATATTCTTCTGATGTGTAATACTGTAATTGCTATTTTTGTTATTGATAACCTATTGATACGTTTACTTCCTTTTTCCATGCAAAAAAAAAAAATGCAAAATTAAAGAAGATATTTGGAGAGTTTGTAAGAAAAAGTTGTGCCATAACTTACACTGGCACAGACCAGATAAATTATCTGGAGATAAGAGAGAAGTCATTTCAAAATCTCCCTTACCAGGTGGGGTATCGTAACACTTTCAGGAATTCATCACCATATCACCAGAGAGTGTAAACAAGAGAAAACAAGGAAGTGAAAGTATCATTTGGCTCAAATCAGAGGTATAGAGAGACATAAAGGCTAATGTCCTGTCCAGCCACATTATAGTCAATTCAATGCCAATGACACAGGAGGGTAAGTATTCTATTCATCTTCCTCTACGATGTGGACAAAAAAAACTAAGACAAAAATCTAGTTTGAATGGACTTATTAATAGCATAGAAAAATTTGATCCCAAAAGCGAATTTAGAGTTCAGATTTTCATAGTGAATCACAGGATCATAGAATGGCTTGGGTTGGAAGGTAGATGGAAGGAAAGAAGATGACCTTAAAGATCATCTAGTTCCAATCCCCCTGCTATGGACAGAGGCACCTTTCACTAGATCATGTTTCTCAGATCCCCAACCAACCTGGCCTTAAACACTTCCAGGAATGAGTTATCCACAACATCCTTGTGCAGCCTGTTCCAGTGTCCCACCACCCTCACAATAAATAATTTCTTCTTAATATCTAATCTAAACCTACTGTCCCTAAATTTGAAGTAATTCCCCCCCTGTTTTATCACTATACGCTCTTGCAAACTTTACCTAACTTGTTCAGTTGCTGCAATCACTGAACTCTAATCTCCAGGGAGGATGTTAGATCTGTACACAGTTTTGGATTTGACAAACCTTTACTTAAGCTAAGGAGTTGCTTATGCTACAGATGGACCTAATTTTTCCTTTGCAGGGAGATCCTACTCCACCACTGTGGAGCAGTGGTGGTGGTACTAAGCAGTTGTGCACACTTGTGCAGGCAAAGCCATTATTTACTGTACATGAGAATTGTTTTCTGAGATAAATATAAATTCAAAGGGGAAAAAAGGAAGATATTAAGGCTGTGAGGATCATAGAATGAAATTTATATTAGTGAAAATGAGAGGGATAGCCCTAGATTAGAGAGCCCTGTCCTGATCAGATCACAGAGAGCAGCTTGATTTCAATATAACCCAGAAGTGCACCATTCAATTCCATTTACGTTGCTACTCAGCAGCTGGGAGCAGTAGGATATCCCAAATGTCATAGGTGTCTTCAGATTTTAGTACAGTCTGGACACAAGTAAAGCTAGTCAGTGCATATTGGCAATGCAGTAAAAACATAGTCTGCATTTCCTTTGGAGTGAGTATTTTTTATGCATGTGGGACTGCCACTCATATATACCTCCCTTTATTTGTAGTGTGAATTAAACCTGAGGTGTGGCACTTAAACTTCTGTTCAACCTTTCGAGAGGCAAGCTAACCTGATATGGTGTTTTTATCTTTTGGTCAAATTCATCTTCAAAAACCTGTTTCTCACTCTTTGCATTACATGACCATACAGACAGTAGGAAGCCACTAAGGTCCCTCCAAGATGTAGCTCAGAAACAGCACCAAAATCCCAAAGCTAGATTCAAGATGCCTGCCATTATGAATGGGAAAACAGAAGTGATATAAAACTAATGTGGGCTGAAATCCAAAACTGAGCTGAACATAGACTTGAAATGGAATAAGAAAAGTGTAATAATAATCATTAGAAAAGTATAATAATTCTCTTCTGCATTATTCTGTATTTTGTAGTTCTTTTAAGAATGACTAAATGCAAAACCATGGTCATGCACATAAATTATATAATTAGGGTAAAACACCCCTTTTCTCTCAAGATAAGTAGAACTGTTGTAGGGTACTATTCTTCACAAATGGGTAAAAGTTTGCCCTTCACAAGACATCTTCAGTGTACATGAATATATGGACAACCACGGCTCAATGGCAATCTAGGCATTCACGCCTGGGTAATATAAGAGTAATGGAACCAAAAACTTCTAAGTCAATTTATTTATATTTCAGTTAACATAGACTTGAGTTATTTGGCAACTGAGATCAGGAAAACTTGCTTTCCCCTGGCAGTTTACAACATCCTATTATTAAATCTGAGGAGATAAAGATGACAAAAGTGTTTACAAAGCTAAAACACTTAAGATTTATGAATTGCTACATTTATTCAGTTAAAAAAAAAAAAGTTTGCATTATTAAATTTTGTTAAGATGGAAAAAACAGTAAATGACACATACCATCATCTTAGCTAGTAAAACACATTGGGAATCCAGATGAGGCCCTGAGGTTTCATTTTGTAAAACCACAGCAATCACTTACTGTTGGTGTTTTGCATCTTATTTCTGTTAGACAAGTCTGTTGTATGGACTATGTAATTTGATACATATGATTCAATAATTAAGGGATAGACACTAAAATACTTGTCATCAGTAACTGCTGATTATTTCCCAAAAATTTTAATTGGATTACTTATTCAAACCTCTGGTTTAGGCTTTACAATTCTAATGTTAAATATTCTATTAAAAATAGTATATATGTTTATTTCTGCCCTATGTAATCTGGTTATTTTATTGAGTGATTTCTGCTCATAGATCTAAAACTTACTGAATTGTGCTGAGTTTGATTTGATAAGTCTATAAATATATTACAAAAAACATTTTTTTTTTCATTAGTACTGTTCTCTTTCTCTGTTTTCCAAGCATTGCCTGTAAATCAGGCCTCCTCTTGCTTTTTTGGCAACAGCATGGAAAGGAAAATGCTCAACTGAATTAACATGCATTAAGACTCTCAAATAGCTCACTGGCTGAGGATCAGTTGTGGTTTGGTCTAGGTCATGTGGTCATGTTACACAGGCAGCTAGAAAATTATTCTGATTATTTCCACACACAATCAAAAATTCTTGTTCACCTGCAAACAGACGTATATTTTATAAGCATGTATTTAAAGGTGGGCTGGTGTTCCTATGGTTGACTTAATATTTGCATTAAGAAGGTACAAAGCAAAAGCTCAGGCAAGAGTAGGAAGAAATTTTAGGAGTGGAAAGAAGCAAAACATGAGAGAAGCAATCATTGCAATGTTTTTCAAGCCTAAATGTTAACAAAATTATTTTATGAAGAGCACACATGTAACTCAGGCTAACAGCAACCAAAAACAATTGCTCAGTTATGCAAAACTAAAAAATAATATTTTCCCATGCTAATTTTCTTAATATGAAACTGCCTGAAGATATTGGTTTTTGGTTTTTTTTAATTTCAGTCTGGAACAGCAGTAAAGAATTGCCTGTACTCCACACACAACTGCCTTCAGAGTAAATTAATCTTACAAAATCATTCATGGTTAACTCAGCAAAATATCCACTTTATCACTAGAGTCAGTGCATTCTCAGTTGTCCAGCATTTCAAGGAACCTTTTACAGAAAGGCTTTTACAGGGTTGATTCAAAATACAGCTGCTTCCTGCCTTTGGCTGTTTTGCCCTACATTTTACTTTAGGTGCTGTCTAGTGCTTTGGACCATTACTGTAGAAACCAGTCATATTTCCAACAGATGTTTCACATAACTAGGCCAAGTGCAATGATGATGGGCCAAAGTTAGAACCAGCAGCTGAATGGAACTGAAAATTTATATCCCACACTGAGAGCTAGATTTACTTAAGGTGAAATATTTCCTGACTTTTCCCAAGTCAGGAACAGTAGCAGAACTACTGCGAGCATATTAAACTGGATTTTGCTTAAAATTCTAACATACCTATCCATAACCTTTTGGCAATTTCCCTAGAGGAAGATCTGAGTAAACTTACAAAAATTCACTCTTCACCAGTCTTCTACCACATTAGCTATCTCTGCCTTACAAAGCATCTCTTTCTAATAGACAAACACTTAAAAAAAATTTATTGGGATTTCACATGGAGTCTGACTCAGTAAAGTAGATTTTGGCATTTCTTAAAGATTTGCCTTCCTCGTCTTTTGTTTCATCTGGGGAAAAGGATTTCATATTTAGATTGTATTAGAGCATGTGGTATTCAAAGACTTTTTTTTAATCTAGTTTATCCCAAAGTACCAAATCAGTACCCTGAAAGTTTTTCAGCAGATTCAGTATGTTGATGGTATTGATGGTATTTCAACAGATGGGCCAGTGTTTGAAGAAGATTAAAATGTTGTTTTGAGAAAGAGAAGCAAAATATCTTTATCATTTTATTCACAGCTGTTCTTTTATTTTATCTTTCCTGAGATTAGGTCGTTGCAAAAGCAATGGTGATTTTCTGACTTCTCTTCTGTGTGTTGTTCTTCATGTCAGAATCCAGAATAAAGAATAGTAGATCATTACAAATGATTGGTTTATTTGGCTGCTGTGTGTGTTTATGTGCAGGAATTTCAACTTGCACAATATGATTTTCCTTGGAAGGTTCCTCTAACTCATCTCTCCCAATATTCCAGGTCAGGACTATGATCACAAATGATTCCAAATAATATGATGATTTTGAGTGACTCAGCATTTGGTGCTTATGACACATCTCTTATCTACACTAGAGCAGTATCTGAGTCTATCCATGTAATTCAAATGAAAAGCTCCCAGCTGCTTCAGCTGCAAAAGCAAAGCCTCTGATCTTCTATAAAAAATAAGTTTAAATTCAGTGTTAGCTGAAAACTGGGAGAAATGAAGACATGTCAAAGGTAAGAAACCTAGAAAATCAACACAGACTAATATTATAATATCAGTGTAATATAGCTGATCTCACCACCAATTATTTTTGTGGATACAACCTAGAAGTACAGCAGTCTCCCTTTAGGCAGTAGGACTGTTTGACAACTACTTTTTTTTGTGCTGCCCAGCAAGTCAGACATGACCTGTGCACAAAGATAGGTTTTGCAATATGTGATCGTCATAAAGAGTTTCCCACTCTCAGTATAATTTCATGTGTCTCTGTCACTGAGTCTCAATAACAGTAATTAACTGAAAAGTACCCCAAATTTAATTACTACTTTACACTTAACTTTAAGGGAGAAAAAGATAAAATATGTGTCGAATCGAGAAATATCTGAAATGTAAGTCTTACAAACAGAGCCTTTTCCTTAGAGACCAGTTTAATTACTAATTTTAACATAATTTACACAGGTCATGGGTTGGCACAGACTCTTCCAGATATGAGTTCTTTTCTGGCATGAACTGTTTAACAGAAGGACTAAATTTATATACTGTAGCAGTGATCAGGAAAAAGCAATAAGAAATATTTAATATTTAAATGGTGGGGGCTTTGTAAATTTAGCTTAAATAGCTTCATTACACCTACAAAACATATACCAGTTAGCTAATGATCTGTAGCATTAATTTTCAAATTTCAATTAAGATTTGAAATTATCACTTCTATCTTTAGTGTCCCTGTGAAAGCTATGGAAAAGCATAGTATTCACAGTTTGTATTCTAAAGAAAAGCTGCCTAAATGCTGAAAGCTTGTCCATTATTTTCCAGATCTACCCAAAAGATTTCTTGCTGCAAGATTCTTTCCTAGCTATTAGAAAATAGAACAAACAAACAAAAAGTGTGAATGTTTTAATAACTGGACATTTTCTCACTTTTCAGAAAGTTATTCATTACTTATAAACCTCAGGTTGCATCTATTTTAAATTCAGTCCAGGGTTATTTTAACAATATTTAGAGAGTGTTCCATGCCAAACAAAAATTCTGAGTGTCATTTCAAAACTGCTTAATTCCACATGAGCTGTCCACTTTTGTGTTTTTCTCTAAAGTTCTTAGTAACATCAAAATGTGTGCAAATGGGCAAAGAAACAGAATGTGATAATTATTTGATGTGTGCTACAATAATCTATTTTAAAGTAATTTTAGTGCTTGGGGAGAAAATAATTTAATTACAAGGAAACGATTTACAGATATATTTGAAATTCTACCATTTTGTGCATTAAGACCATTCCTTATTCATTGAAATATTTTGTTTATTATTGCAACATTAAAAGATAAATCAGAGAATGTACAGCTTTTTAGAATATTTTGATAATTCAACATTTGTATCGATTTTTCTTTGTCTGGAAATTTGGCATGCATCTAGCAAGCTGTAGTCCTGAAAAATGTCATCTCTACATTAATGAACTCCCTGGAAAAAACTAAATGCATTGAAGTTAACACAAAAAGTGTTTTGTTAATCAAATTGATTATTGTATCAGATTTTTCAATACACAAATATTATAAAATTGGAAACAAAATTGTCATAGACTAATTAATACTTTATTCATGCTGCTCACATCAAACCTCAATGAATTCTCCTAAAATACATTTGGAACTGAACTGAATTAGCCTCTGAGCAGTTTACAGAAATATTCTTATCCTCCCTCTCTTCAAGAATGTTATTCCTCTTTTCTATCTCTGAATCCTTTCTAATTGAATATTGCACCTACCTCTACATGGGCAGCTCAATTGCTACAGCCAGTGCTATTAGTGAAACAGATCCCCATAAGATCCCATGAATGGTTTTGTCTTTCAACAGACCACAATTTCCTAATGATATTTGGGGTTTTTTTAGAATCTTTAAGATTAAATACATATAAAATTTATATTTTTGAAGGTATTTTTAAGCAAGAACATGATGTTCTAAACCTCAGGACATTCTGACAGTTATTGGAACTTATGTATACATATTTAGTTTTGCTGAGGATTGGAATTGAACATTTGAGTCATAAAAACGAGTGTTTTGTGCGAAACTGTATTTTGTGTAGAAATATTTGGGTTGAGAATTGAAAACATGACTTGTCAAGTTATATACAGTTAACCAGTGTTGAGTCACTGAGCTGGAAACAATGTTCTGTGGTGTTTATATTTGACTTTTTCTTCATGATTGCATCAATGAACAATAGTTTTAGCAATGTGGATTTTATAGCATGCAAAGACCTCCAGTCAGGGAGAGCATAAACCAAGTGCAAGTCACTGAGTGCTACAACAAGAACAACTACATTAGGGAAGGGTGAAGTTCCATTTCATCATCTGTGCTGTAGGGATTACCATCCTTCTTCAGCAATTATCCCTTCAAGAGAGTGACCGTGCAGTGCTGAACTGTAACCTGACTTCTGTATTTAGAACTGAGTCTATTAAATGCCATGAAAAGCTCATATCCAAGGAGAAATGAACTGGAAATAATCTGAAGCAACAAAGAGCTTCTTAACAGTATTCTGCTGAGAAGGTCACCAATTTCAACATTTAGAGGCTTTTTCTCTGTGGTGCTGATCAGGACAGCACAACTGCTTTGACTGCTGTAGAGAACAGAGACAAAAAAAAACCAACTTCCTCAATTTCTCTCCAGCTGAAAAAGTCCAAGAAGAAAAAAAAACTGTTTTGGGTGTTTTGTTTTGGTTTTTCTTTTGGTTTTTTGGGTTTTTTTTTTTACTTATTATAAGATGTCTTGAAACTATTTTTGCAGTAGAAATAAAAGCACTGGTTTAGCTCGTTGGAATATTTTTTTGTTTATCCCATAACTCTTTTCCCACGTTAATTAGTATACAGGCAACATAACATGCTAGGAAATAGTTACATTTGGAAATACTTTGCACTTGAAGAATTGTAAATTACAGCACCTTGGAGCTTCATCACCCTTTTCTTAAGACTATTTCACAGGAAATAAATTCAGACTTCTAAAGACATAGTTCTCTTGTTTAGAGGGGCAATAGAAAGTGAAATTTTCAACCATATTTTAATAAAACAGTAGTTGTCATTGTTTTTTTTTTTAATGGCAAGCCTGGAAAGTATTATGATTTTGTTTTATGTTTTGTGATTGTGGTTACTGAAATTAAGATGTGTTCACTGAAAAGCATGTGTTGGACACTATGGTTATATTTAAAAAGCAAATAAATAAGCTGCATATTTCTAATACCATTTTCTTAACCTTTTAATTGTGTTTCAGATTTTAAGTATTTGAAGAAGGCATGGCCACTGCTGCAATGGCTAGAAGCATAGTTTAGATTGTAGTGGATAGTCCTGAGACAAGTTACATCTTAATAGAACTACTGGATCAAAACTGTAATTCAACCATAGTCCAGACATATGCTTGTGCTTCTGCCTATTCATATATGTGACAAAAAAAAACTTCATTAGAATTGAAAATGTATTTTTTGCAAGTACTCAGGATTCACAGAAACTTTCCATGCTCCATGAATGTTCTTCTCTGATAAATGATTTTCTAGAAAACATTTAAAAAGTGAATATACATTCATAAATAAAGCAAGAAAATAATACACAAAAGTAAAACATAAAAATCAGCAACAGGCTACAGCCTGTTCATCAGCCCTGGATGAGTTTCTGGAACTCTTTGATAGCCACCACTAAAGTTTTGAGAGAATCACAGCACACCAGAAATTAGATATTTTAAAAATATGCATTCAGCATTTATTCATGCTTTTAGCTGTCTAAAGCCACTTTATATTGCCCATACTTCTGTCTTAGATCCATAATTGCCTGACTCAAGACAAAGACTAACACTTATGGGGTCTTATATGTAAATATGTTTACCCATGTCTAACAGAATATATTTTAGGAAAACATAAATTCTTAACTCTACATTTGTGGGGGAAAAACAAAAAAAAAAAAAACAAAACAACAACAACAAAAAAATCAAACAAAAACAACTAAAAAAGCACCCATCAAAAACACAAAAAACACAACCAAAACCAAAAAACACCCCAGAACCTCCCAAACTTACAAAACCAAACTTAATCACAAAAGCCCCACAGAATTTTCATGATCAGCCTATTTAGATGGATTCACATGGTGATGAATTTATGTACCTAAAATAATCAGGCCAACACTGAATAATGACATCAACTTTTACATGAGTCAGAAATCAGTGCAATGCCGTCATGCCCCATTGTTCTTTTAGTATACTGTGACTTTATCTGAACACATCATAAACTACACAGACTGACACTTCCAGGACACATTCATGAAGGGGAGCACAGCAGCCTGAAAACACTTTTTTTCTCTGCTGCTTCTGCTGTTTTCAGTGTGTGACAGCACAGTCATGGAAAGGAGTGAGACTGGAAAAGGGATGGGATTAGTGGAGGTCTGAACAAATACTGATGAAAACTTTAATCACTCAAGAATATTCTTTTAAAGAATATCAGACTGATCACTCCATATTCCTCAGGCAGCTTGGCATCAATGTATTTCAAACTTGTCCCATGTAGCCCATTCCCATAATTTGCAGTAATCTAAGTATCAGAATAGAGTTTTATCAGGCTGATATAGTTCTAGAGGAGACAAAGGGCAGAGGTTGAAGGGAAAACGAAAACCAAACAAACCTGAAAAGATCTCAGATCCAACCAAAACAAAAGACCTCAAACAAATAAAAAAATTGAGTTACTCTGAAAGGTGAAAATGAAACTTGATTTCTTACAGTCTGGATCCTTTTTCTGAACAACCCTTTCCCCATAATAACCCCTACTGTGTCCTAACACAGAAAGAGACACAGTGCTATTACTATGCTGTTACTAGTCAAGGCTGGCTGAGCAGCTTTTGACAGAGCATGCCACAGAGGAGTTCTGCATTCCTTTCCCTCAACAGAGACTCTCATTTATGTCTCTTCTCTTGCAGACAGCAGACAATCATGCTTGAAGTGTGTAGCAGTGTTATTACCTTTGAGACATCTATATTTATTTCAATTGTTGTTAGTCATTGCCTTACAGGCTGTTGGAGAGAGATACTAATGAGCATATAGCAAGACTGCACAAGAGCACATGGGAGCACATTTTTAAAAGCAAACCAATATCTAGACAGAGCAGATAGAATAAGTTGTCCTGTAAAATACACATTTTCAAGTCCCCTTTAGGTAGAAAGTCACACCACAAGTTCTTTTGCCCCAGATCATTTGTATATTTTGGTTAGAATAAGTGCAACATCCCTGGAGCAAGAAACTGAAAAGTTCTGAAGCAAGTCCATTCATCCCTTACCTGGCTGACACACTGGATTGTCAAAAGCTAGCCAGAGCCCAGATCACAGTAGAAATGGAGAAGCCAAAGGGATTTGACAGAACAGTACAGAAACTATATCAGGCAATTCCCATGGCTTTATATGATCTATAAGAATAATCTTATCAGGTTAAAGACATGACTCATGGTTGTCCTTCAATGCAGTAGGTGTAGGCACACTTCTGTTCACACAGAACAGGATTATTAATAAATGTAACAAATTATTGTGAAACCAGTGCTTTTCTGAGTATCATCTTGTATCCCCAGGAACTAATTCAGATTTTTTTGCTATATATTGAAAGAACAATATTGTAGTGGGTCCAAAGTGCACAATTAATATTTTGTTCTATATGCCATTTTTTTTATAATTGAGGTAACAGTTTGTTGTAAATTTTTGTGAGCAAGATGCTGTTTTAATTGATAACTTGCAGAAAACATAAGTGAATCACGTGATGTAAATGAGCAGCAGGCACTCACTGACCCATGAACACAGCAAGGAATTAAAGAAAGCATTGCAAGTAGATCCAGGCTATCTGAGGGGATGAAGCCCATGCATTTTAGATATCTCTGGATTCTGTTGGGCTCTGAGAAGGTCAGATATAAAAGAGGAAGAGAATGCCAACAATGCATTATGAGACAGGGTTTTTTGTTGCATTCAGAGTAAAAAATAGGGAAAAACCAAAAGAAAGAGAAAAAGAAAGAGAGAGAGAGAGAGAGAGAGAGAGAAAGAAAGCCCCAAAACAAAACCACACCAAAACAAAAGACCCTCCACTGTTCCACCTTTATTCTCTTTCTAAAAGAATTTAACAAAATAAGATTTCCTGTACCTAAATTGCTAGGAGACAGCATACCATGTTGGTTTCCAGGCAAACTGAATACAAGTTGACTGTATGCTCTAATTGACTGTTTTTATATATTTGTGCATATATATTATATATATATATATATATTTATTTATTTATTTATTTATTTATTTATTTATTTATTTATGTATAAATAAATGAGTAGGTATATATATGCCAAAGTTCAAATATTACAAAAGCTGTACACTTACAGGAGCATATTTTCAGAACTATTTTCTTCTTTTATCTCAAGACAAGTATCTCTCTGCCTGTGAGTAGTTTAGACTGTTTCTATGTTTGGTTATACATATATTTTAACCAGTAGTTTTAGTCTATTGGTTTCAGATGAGCAATAAGGATCTGTTTTTCCATTTTCTTTGTCTTTCCTGACTAGAAAGTGAAAAATTAATGTCTTTATTTAACATCCTACTTATTCTGAAATTTCAGAAAAATATCATTAATAACAATCATTACTAATAGGCCATGTGGCATCTAGACAACCAGAATTCAGATTTCTTATTCTCAGCATTCCATAACTATAATGATAAATTACAGTTGCTCCATCCCATTACTAAATAACAGTTGAGGAAAACAAACACCTTTAAAATGGAGGACATGGGTATATATGCATATATACATGAAATATACAAGTTATTTCCACTTATTAAATACAGTTACATATAATAACATTAAACTACCTAACTTATAAGTCATTGTTAAATCTAAGGATGTTAAGCCTGAAGAATTCAAAAGATGCTTTTACTTCACTAAGATGGTTCTGTATTGAGAGGCTGGAGAATTGATGAGTCCACAATGGGAACCAGATCAGTTTTTCAGGCAGGTATGTGTTGGAATTGTGCCTTGATAAGCCAATGGCCTTTGTTAAGCACACATAGCAGTGGAGGCTAGCTGTTGAAAATATCCACATTACTCTGCGGTATATAAAAGAATAAGGTCATAAATTCTTCCATATCCCACATTAATGTGCCTGCACATACAGAAGGACTAAGAAGAGAACTATTCATAGGAAGTACTAAAAATCTAATTTAATAAATTAGATGTGGTTCGTTTTTTATAAACCTTTGCTTTTTGTTGATACTTTAATAAATAAGCATTGTATTCTTAAAGCTTCCTTCATTCACAAGGAAGAAAGAAATACTAACTTTATTCCCATTATATCCCCTTCTGATGCTAAAAATGCCCATAAGTATAAGGGTATAAGGATTAAGTTAGGACAAGAAACTTGAAGCATCTATATATCTAATCTGTTCTTTGGAATTTGAATTCGTTAAATGGATCCAAATATTTTGAATACCTGTATTTTCTTTGCATAATAATTTAATTTTGATATTCAAAGCATAAAAGACAATGAACTAATCAGAAAACTGTTCCGAAATTCTTAATATATCTGCATTTTTAGAAGACACATATAGAAACAGAAAAGTTAAGAAAAATCAGAAAAAGAAAAAAAAACCATGATAAAATAACATTTTATCCTGTATTTTTGTACAGAATATAAGATAACTACACAGAGCTACAAGGTGTGGGAAGATCAAGCAGAATTGTATAGAGGGTGTGTTCTGGAAACACCCACTGTATGTTATACTTGCTCCAATCGTACATAGAGAGAACCAGACCCTCAAGTGTCATCTAAAGACTTCCAACATCAAGATTTCATTAGTCCTTAGCTAAGCACCATTTCCTCAGCCATGTCAACCATAGGATATATCCAGGGAGACAGATATAAAAAACTCTAGATACCTAGGAGCCTTTAAAATGGGAAACAAAGTTGTTTATGAAATGTAAAATTCAGCATCACGCAAAGGTTGATCTGAGGTTTTCCAAACAGTAATGTTTGCTGGTTAATCTTTATGTGAGCCATGCCTTGATGCTCATGTCCTCTGGTCTTGGCAATTGAGCACAAAGATGAGGATCATAAGGTAAAACCAGAATAGGGAAAATTAATGGGACGTTGTGTGGTTTTACTGTTCATTACCAACATGTCATCTAGAAAGTAATGTAAGTCCTCTGGATTAATGCTCGAGTCAGTGTCATCTCAACACAGAAAATATTTGTTTCAGCTCTGAAAGCACACTGGGACCACATTACATAGGAAGAAGAATAAATGGAATATTAATACACCCTATTTCAGATTAATATCCTGATCAAACAGAAAAAATAAAACTTGTAGATATTATATGGAAATATAGTCTGGAAAGTTCCTATCATTAGTATTTATAATCAATATTGCCTCAGCCAACCACAATAATTCTGTTGACAACTGGCAATATATTTAAGATAAGATACCTCTTTGCTTGTAGTTGTGGGAGTTATACATTTTTGAGTGTGTCTAAACAACCACTCTCAATTAATACAAGATTTCTTGCTATGTTGTACTATGTATCTTTTGAATAAAAATTTTAAAGTACTAGATGTTCAGGCTGACATCACTTATGCTTACTTACCAAGTCGTTATATAGACAGTTCAACATCAGTAATATGTATAACTCAAGGCAATTCTTCCAGACATAGTCTTCCAGCTTCCTTGATAGAGGGGGTTATTTTTGTTTAGAAGCTGATTCAGGAATATCTCTTGTTTCTCCCAATACTAGGAGATAATCACTTAGCAAAGGATTAAGGAAAGTTTGGGAGGGAAGAGTTGTTGCCTTCTTTCTTTTTTTATCTTTCCTTTTTTTCCTTTTTTTTTTTTTTTAATATAATTGTTGCTTTATAGTTGTCAAATTTTTCCTCACCAAGTAGTGATTTTTTGTGTAATTGTCACCTGCTGCTTGTCCTTTCACTTAGCAATTCACTTTGGGTTGTTGTAGTCCAGCTGTGAACCTGCAGCAATTTCAAAGTGGCAGAATGATGGAAGCTCACACTTTGGCAAAATCCTTTTATGATTGCTAATAAGTGGGGGTTCTTTCCTCAGTGAACATTATTTTAACTTTGTAGTTTAAAAAGTAATATATAAAGTTGAGTTGACTGACAAAAGCAACTTTTGTTTTCCTTCTATACTGCAAAAGATTCTTAGAACTCAGGAAAAAATGGAAAGAGAATAATAAGTGGATTTTAAATGGTGAAAATCTGAAGTAAGATTTCATGGCTGTTGCTGAAAATCCAAAGAACAAAAATTATTATCAGCTGGATTTTTAAAGCTGCATTTATTCGCTCTCTTGATGGTGATAGAAATATATCTGAGCATCACTTCCTGAAGTTTCCTATGTTATTTCTAGTTTAACCAACAGATCCTAGACATTCCATATGCAGAAACAAAGATTTGGCCAATGTTTTACAACATGCAGGAAGGCAGTACTTACTTTTGCTTCTCAATAGATTTATTTTTTCAGGGAACATAAACATTTCTTTGCTACTGCACAAAGAGTAATTTCAAAATTGGAACTGTCATTAACAATAATTTTCCACCCAGCAACTATATGTTATAAATAAATGCTCATCTTTCTGTGAGGTAGAGAAATGAGACAAAGACAAGTCACAAGGAATGGGGAATAGAGGTGACCTTAACTGTGCTCAGAAGAATTTCTGAAGAAGAAAAGCAAAGGGAATCTGAGACATGGCAGAATCAGTTTGTAGTGCTTGATGTGTCTCAACAAACCTTAGACTTAAAAAAGTCTACAATGACTTAGATAATCTAACAATGTTATATTAGCAGAACCATTTTTGAAGTTCTGAGAAGATTCATCAACAGAAATAAATCACATGCAAGTCAAGCCTTGAGAAAAAGATAAACAGAAACCTAAAAGTTGCAGTTTGGACTTTGGGCCACCCAATCCACTTGGGGTTTCTTTTTTTTCTTTTTGGTTTTGGTTTTGGTTTTATGTGTGTGTGTGTGTGTGTGTGTGTCTCAATGACAGGTCTTCATAGGTCCATCTGTTGAGCCATCGTGTGAATCCCAGGTGTGATGGCCCACCATAGACCAACACAGAGCCCATGGATTTCAATCCAACAACTCACACCATTGTGCCAGTGCTTTTTACAGGACAAGCAAAAGTGTGAACACCATGGAGGTGGACCTGTCTCGAGAAGACTCATGGGTGGCAGTGGCTCCATTTGACACAGGGGTGACCAAGCAGCACCCCAGTTCATCCAGGCTCCATTGCATGACACCACACCACCAGCACTGCTGGAACACCTGTCTGGGTCCCTACCAGTGCCCAGCCTCCACATCTCCACAACTGGACAATAAATAACAAAAAACAGTCAATTGGAGCATACAGTCAACTTGCACTCAATTTGCCTAGACTGGAAACCAACATGACATTTTGACTGTTAGCAATTTGGGTACAGGAAATATCTTTTTGCAAATTCTGATATAAGGACTACAAAGGAAGAACTCTCTGAGGAATCAGAATTTGTTTCATAGTTCAATAAGAGGTATTAAGGGAAGAATGGAAGCAATGCCAAAATACAGCAAGAACAAAAATACTCAAATAAGAAAGAGTAAATGAAAAAGCTACAGGAAAAGTTATTATTTAATAAATCTACTGTGTTGTGCAGTTGTAATTTTGCAGTGTGTGTGCTCTCTGAGATTGGGAGTAACAGATAAGAGCAAAAGAGGTGGGATATAAATGAGAGAATGTGTAATGCAGCACAACCTGACTAAGCAATTCCTCTGTAGTTTTCATTACAAAACTACTGCATACCTCTGAAGGAGTATGTTACAGACATTGCAGCAAACTGTCCAGCAATTCTGTGACTTCTTACCAGCAATTCAGATTTTTTCCCTTGACAGCCAAAGGGATGGCTACAGAACCATTTTTCCTCAAGCTCTGTTGTAGTCTAAGTGGCATAGAAGACCCCAACAGACCTTCCCATTGATAGATTTTGCCAAAGTATGGAGTTGTTGGTTTGCTTTCCTTTCCATGAAGTCTACTCCCTTCCCCTTTTTTCTCTGGTCACTGTCAGAATGTGATTCTATGATAATTTGATTTGAATATACCATGCCCTGTTTAACTCAAGTGCACCTATTTATAGTACAAAATAACAAAGAGGAACACTATGAAGTTCAATGGTTAGGTAAAAGAAACTGATAGGAATTGTTACAAGACCCTATTAAATGTTTTCCTTTGATTACCCAGGTTCAAATAACCAAATGACTCACTGGCTTTGATAGACTTTGACCAGTGTGAGAGAGATCAGAATTCACTCCACAGTCCACATAGGCACAAGAAGTTTTCTTGATAAATAGCCTTGGCAATTTTTTCATTTATTTTAATTATCAGAAATAAGTATTATGTTTAATGTCCCATAAATACATTTTAACAAATGTAATATGGCACAGTCCATTTGCATAAGAAAATAATTTAGAAAATAATTTTAACATACAGCTACTTGCTTTTGCCTGGTATCTCTCTCCCTGTTTCTCTCTTGTGCACGCATGCATACATGTACGCACGCTCTCACACTCTACTATATTCTAACTTAACTAGTTTTATGGCTTTCTCATTCTGGTGACAGTACCAACCACTTATAGCTTTAATGCAGTGCAGAGGCATAAATAAAATTTGCTTCCAGTGTTTGAAGTAATTTTAGAAATTACAATGCATTTTTACACTGTAAAGCATAAAGAACACTACCATAAACAGCAACATTTTTATAATTCATCCTAATTAAAAAGCCCCAGTCTGCCTTTAAATTTAATTAGAATGAACCTTCTATAGGAGACACATTGGAAGCCAAGTAATTTGCATATTTGCAGATGATACATTGTCTTGAAGAGAGGCTTAGTGCCAAAAAAATCATGTAAGAAGTCTTTGTATGTTAAAGACACTTTAGGTAGTAATGCAAGATATTGATTGATGGATCCTGAATTGTTGGTGCCCCATTCTGTAGCTTTCAAGTCACGCAGATGTATTTCCCCCCTGATTTACTTCTAAGCAGATGGTTTCAACGTCATAACATTTTACAAGCTCAAATGGCTACCGCATTGTCATTTTCAAAATATATCTGAACATCATGCCTATTAGAATTCCCTAATTCTCTTAAAAGGATTTATATTGAAGTGCTAAAACACTTGAGGGTAGGTATAAATAAAACTGCTTTATACCATGATATGAATACACAGGAAGACAAAATGGTACATTTCTTATTTTCTGCGTAATTCCATTTTTTTTCTTCCCACACAACATGAAGCATTATAACTAGAACAGAGCTTTAAACTTGTGTACGTGAACACTAAAAGCTTTTTTGGCAAAGCACCTCAGCTATGTAAGAAGGTGACAAAGGTCTGTTAACCTGCCCCCTGGAGCAGTGCCCACTAACAGAGGAGTTTAACAAATGCACATGCAACAAAGCACAGGAAGGTTATTGATAGCTCGTGTAGCACCTCTGCCTTCTTTCTAACTCTGTCCTGGATCTGAGAGTAATCACTCTTTGGAAATACTGATTTTTTAAATTTTTTTAAACAGAAATCTTGAAACTGGCTCATTTGGAAAGCAGCAAAAGACTTAAGCCATATATTTAATGGTGGATGAATCATCAACGTAGTGGTGAGCAATAAGAATATTAGCATAGTAATCATAGTTTTGCTCAGAGGAGATCAAGAATTTCACCTGTTGATAACCGTCTGTGGCTGGCTTCCCATACTGCTGCAAACTATTTACATTTCTAGGGATTTATTGTAAGGTTTTACATTAAACATTTTACCTACACCAAAGGAAAAGACTGCTTCTCGAATGTCTAGTGTAAGGCTACAGTACCCAGTGATTTTCAAAATTAATTTTATTTTGAGTCTTTGAAGATGGAACAGTTGATTGCCTTATGCTCATCTACAGATTGACTGTATCCCCTGAGAGTCTACATGCACCTCGCAATTTTTCATACAAAGAACTGTAACACTGATTCCTGAGCTTGTCTCTGTGACGTTAATTTTGAAAGGACAGTTACTGCTGCAGGAGTTATAGAAGAATTTCCATCTTCTGCAGAGGACAGCTTTCAGTACCAAGTAGTTTGGTACTGAAGTATTAAGTATTAAGTAACTTTTATTTGATGATTTCTAGCAAAGATAATTTAAGTCCTTATCATAAGCATGTAAAGTTAGTGATAATAATCTATTGTTTTAAATGGTCTTCAGAAGTGACTCATCCAGTTGCCACTAAGAGAAAAAAGTGTATTTTTACCTGCATGTTTCTTCCTGTGTCAGAACTTTTCTTTGTTATTTTTGGCATGTTGGGATGTGTGTTAATGAGTCCTGATTAGTTTCAGTAGACCATTTGCCTTTTATTTCAGCAAGTTTCCAGACACTTCTCATAATCACTTCTTTATTAATCTGGAGAGAGCCTTGACAATTAAGCAAACTTTGGAAGAGAGCAATGTCTTAGAGGCATTAACCTTTATGTGTTATTGTTAATGTTGTCAGTCCACGACTATTTCCCCCTGCAGTCTCAGTCTGTCTCTTACAATTTCTGTCACCTGGACATAGGGTAGGACTGATTTTATGTGGCTGTGGTATTTTGTGATTTTGTGACAATTATTAATCTTTATTCTTTTAGACATATCTAACCTTTAATAAGCATTTTAATAGCATATTGTGAATGCACCAGCCAGTTTTCAATAGACCTTAGGATACTTCAAAAGTCTTCAACAAATGCTGCTTCAGATCATATTACTTTCTGGCATCAGCTGATGTTAGCAGTGATAACAGTATAGTGCTCTAATTTATTTTGTCAAAATCCTTCTTGAAATATTAAACATCACTTCAGGCTCAGAACAAATACAGGGTTTATGATAATTACAATAAAAGACTTCAGGTTCCTTCTCCCAAAACCTTTTTTAGTTTCATTCAACAGTATAAATTTCAAACATACCGGCATCCAACCCTCCACTGATAAATGTCCCATAACAGAGTTACAGCACAGCCAGTTTGCTTCTGGACTGCTGTCCTTCTAACTCCAAGAATACTGTGTTACTTTCTAACAGAGACTGGGACAGAAGGACAGTCACTTGTTATAATACCCTTCTCCACAATCTATTTTGCTATCCATAACATTCTATAAACTACCTTTCATAATTCAAATCTGAGTGAATTTGCAACTGAGTTCATAAACTGGACTTGTATTTCAAGGTGTCTATATCTCCTTTGGAAAACTTGGCTGTGAAAGCAAAACAGTTGACCTTGAAGATATCACACCCTGTCATGTCACATTACACTTCTAAAAGGCAGGACTTGCACTGTAGGACAAAGTCATGTGAAAGATGCTGGATGCCTTTGAGTGTCCCAGGAGGTAGCTGCAGAAGATACGAGTATCCACAATGACTGGTAGGTAAATTGCAGAGAGCTCACTGAAGCCCATAAACTTCATTGTGTCCAGGGACAATGAATTAAGAGGATGGATCACACTCTTAGCTCCAGCCATTTAAACGGATGTCTTGCACAATAGCCAGTGGCAGGCCAGTCAGCCACCTCCCTGTGAGCTTATTGGGCAAACTTGGTCTAAAAGAAAATGTGCAAAAGTTTGACCTGTCCTGGTAACCATGGAAATTTCTGAAAATTTCCAAACAACTATGTAGTATACATAAAACAAATAAATGTCCAACAGGTTCAGCAAAGACTATGATCATGCCTTCTTAAAGCTTACCTAAACAATCCTTTTCTTGCATCACTTCTTTCATGCATAATACAAGCAATATTTCTAGTCCATGGAAGCTGTAATTTCCTGACACGCATAATAACAGTACACAGTAAAAATGAGTCAAGCCTGATGCCTTTTTCTGTAAATTAGTCAGTTATAATACACTCTCACAGCTCTATTAGAGCAGCAGACCTGGAGGCAGGATTCTTGACCCTGGCTTTATCGTTTATGAACAGTTTAACTTCAATTGACTTCAGCTGATGCCAATAAGGCAGTAATAGAGTGTTATAATGTTTTTATTTATATATTACGTTGAGTCGTGTGTTGGAGACAGAAACACGTCAGGACTCACTGAGGGTCATCAACAAACAGCATGTTTTATTGCTCAGAGCCTTCTTATATAGGGGGTTCACATTTCTGGGGCTTAGACAGCCAATAGGTTGGGATAGCCAGTGATGTCTCTGCAACTTAGGACCAAATGGAATTGGCTGGGAGTCCCCTGTTTAAGTTTGAGTCTAACCTACCCTCACCTTATCCAGGGACTTGTTTTACTTCTAGGCTGGTCAAGTTTGGAGGTCTGATGTGGCCAAATCTATTTGGCAGCTACAGGCTAGCTGCAACCATGACATTTATATATCTATAATATATATTTTTTTAAATGTCACAGTGTTTGTGCTTAGCTTGGGATCTTAAAAAATTATGTTAGAACATTCTATTCAAAATACTTCAGGGTACAGTGACAAGAATTGCTTCTAATGCTGATATGAGTTCTGAAAAACTACGGTTTTGAAGATCCCTACATTTGTATAAATGCCTAGTGTATAAGATGATTTGTAGAGTAGAGAAGGCTTATTTCAATACCACTTTAGTTATGACCTAAATCTAATAATATCCCCCATGCTACCCTTATTGCTGTTCTCACAATAGTTGAGTCTGGCATACGGCTGCAGGTCCCTGCTGTTGGGCATTCAAAACTTTATGTAGCCTTAGTTTGGTACAACTGATCTCCATTATATTCTCTGAGATAAATTGTGCATTGTGGTTTGGCTGCACACGTTTGCTTCCTGTACACAATATTATGTTCCGGGACGAACTACCAAATACAAACCTGAAATCTCTGGGCCTTGTAAACCACTGCTGCATGGACAAAGATTCAGCTGCTATCTCAGTCATCAAATCCTGACAGGTCTAACCCACAGGGATATAACAACCATGACTATGCCATAATTTTTATTCTCCTGTCACTTCAGTATAGAGAAAAGGGTGGAATTTCATCTAATGTCATTCCTGTATTCCTTTATGTATTTCAGTGTAGATGTAACGTCACTGTTAAAAATTTAGTCATTCCCTTAATGCTAATGGAAAAGTTGAGTTCAACTGTCAGACAAACCCAAATTTATTTTATACCCATTCTTCAGCTGGTGCAAAATTGCATTACATTAAGGCAATTTATAGCTTGTGAACAGCTCCCTCTCCCAGTGTGAGGATTGGGACACTTTTCTGGAATTTCTTTCAGATATAAATACTTGACTTGGATTATGAAACAAAAGGCCTGGAGTTATTCACATAAATTAAAATAAATTAAAATAAACTTAAAGTTTATTAAATACTTACACCTGTTATAATAACACGGGAAAAAATTCCAAATGTTCCTGAAAGTAGATGCTTTTCCTGTGATATTTAAATGAATGGGTGGTGAATTTTGGCCATGAGCAACATCAAAGTGTGCTATTCGTGTTCTGGGATTAATGTTCTTTTATTGCTGAAGTTAATCATCATGCAATCATATGAAAGCTAAGTTAGTTTTTACAGGGTAAGAAGGAAAATCCCTGGTGTTGCTATTCCTGTCTGAAGTAAAATAAAATCTCCCTGAGAAAGAGAAGAAATCTTTTTAGTTTTATGTCTCATGGGAAGGTCTGTGCACATAACCCAAGGCAATTTCATTGCACCTTTGGCAGACGATGGAGAATTAAAAATGCTCTAAGTCACACTCATTAGATTTCTTCAGTATGAACTTCCAGTGCAGTAATACTAATAGAAGAATCTAAAATTAATAATCAGAAAGGGAGTCTCTAGCAGCTTTGGTTTCCCATGACATTTGAATTATTCATTAGAAATTATTACAGAGTAGCCCAGATGAAAAAAAAAAAAAAAGTTCCCCAAATCCTAAAATCTCCAATATCAGCAACAAAAACCCATTTGTTATTTCTTCATAAGGGGGCAGTGACAGTGAGAATCCTCTAACCAGTAAAATGATTTTCCATTCAGAGCTAATTCACTGATCTGATAAAAGGAATCTCCTTTCTTATTTTGTACTTAAATTAAATGTCCTGGTGTTACAGAATTAAAAAGAAGTACATTAGATTGTATGAATTATTCACAGACAACTGTGGTGATAAAGAAAGGCAGCAGTCATAATGAACAGAAATACTATTAATTCCATTTCAGGCTAACATGCAGAAAATGTATATAACAGTAAAAGGAAATTCAGAGGCTATGGTAAATAATACCAAAAGCCTGATTGTAATCTGTTATTCACAATATAGGCTTCCCCCCTCCTGCCTTTGCCTCATTGACTGAAATTGGACACTATCATTGTACCATGTTCTAATGTTAAAACAACCTTTGACCCACCCCCATGAAACAATTTTTTTTCAAGAATTCACTTGAGCATAGCATTTGGGTTATTTCCACCTGCCAGTCCCCAAACTCTTCATTAAGTGTCTGTCAGGGTTGATGTCAGCAGTGGAGACATCCTCTAGCTCAGGATGGCCTTGGCAGGACTCTTCCCAGACATCCCAAAATGCTCTCTCACCCCACTGCTCCTAGCTCAGTTGTCTTGGGGCTCACTCAGCTCTGTTCCCAGCCTCCTGCCTTCAGATGTCACCTGAGCATCCCTCTCTTCTACATCAGCTTCCTCTGCTTCAGTGGGAAGACCAGTGACCAAAAGACGATAATCGAGAACTTTCTACACCATAATTCCGACTATAAATTCCAAATTACAGACACTTTGTATTTCTTCATTTTTTGTTCTGTATGTTGTATGCCTACAAACATCACTGCTGAGTTCAGTGCTCCATAGAAAGAGAATAAATATCAAAATGGTTTATAATGTAAACACTTCTGTGTCACTTCTCTTGAAGAAGAAACAGTTGACTATGGATTGCTTTGGACTTTAAATAGCAAGCTGGTGATACAAACAGACCCTAGATTGGAACAAAGATTCTGGCAGTTCTTGAGAGGTGTAGAAGACATTAAGTAGATAACATGAAACAAACATTCAAAAAAAAAAAAAAAAACCAACATAATAAGATTCATACTAATTAACAATAATACAGATGTAGCAGTCCCTAGACGTGAGCCAGAGGTATTGATGCTGTGTGCAAAAGCACAGGCTTCACAGGTTGCCTTTTCACTTCAGTACAACATATCCATTTTTAAAGTGCTGCTTATTATTTATTTTCAGAAGAAAGAGGACCAATAACACTAGTTAAAAGGGTGTGGGAGGGATGTAGGGGGAAGGTAAGAATTGGGCTATCAATTCTTGTATATCAAGATAAAGATTGGTGAGTTAAAAAGATGGGAGAGTTTCAGAAAGATTTAAAGATATAAGATCACTGGGGCAAAAATGTTTCATGCAATCCACAACACAAGAAGAAGTCAAAGACAGCAGAGGGTAAGAGAATAAAAGCATAATATTAGGGAGAATGATCAAATAGCATGGAGTAAAAACCAGGAAATCTGAAGGAATTCAGCTAAGTATAGAGCTTGGTCTTACACAGCTAGAGACAACTGGACTTAAATCAGGTTTTTACTTTGCTTACATTGCTAACATATTCTCTCATTTCAATGAAAATATGTTTCAGGCTTACAGTTATTTAATGTATGTCAGATTTGCATACTTAAGCAAAATGGGGTTTATTACCCATTTGAATATTGAAGGTATTCTGGAAAGTCTCCGAAAGGATTGGTATGACTGACTGAAAGGCAGAATATTCATGCTGTGAAGAATGCCAGCATTAAAGCAGAAAAATGTTGGATTTTCCAAATCAAAAAGAAAAATAGAATGTTCAATACTGCTAATTTGCTGGAGGTATTTTGCCACCACAGCTTAAAAGGTATCTTAGCTAGAGGAAAATTCTCTTCTGTCCTGTGTCCCTTTTAAATAAGCATAGCTTTCTTCATTGTCTTTCATATTTCTCTGCAGCTAAGGTTTTGGTCATTTACTGCTCCAGGGTCATTTATTTAGCCTTTGCTTTTTGAAATCAAAAGGGTCTCTCTATGTCTTCAAACTTGAAGACTTCAAGTTTTCTACTTGAAAAACATTAGTTCCAAAGTTATTTCAAAAAGTAGGACTTGGAATCACTTAGGCCAATTAGAAAATATTGCCTTAAACAAATTTGCACACTGATTAACCAGCTTCCTTTCCACAGAGAAGACTGTGACTTTCTGTTCCAACAAAAGCAGCAGAACTATTTCTTTGAGATGGAATTTGTCTTTCCAAACTTCATCCGAATTTGAGCCAAGTGGCATTTTGTACATGCAGAAAAACAGCCTTTCTTATAAGGCATTCTGCAGTGCAAGAATAGGTTGTGGGTTTGGGGTTTTTTAACCTTTATAGCAACCATTTTTTGGTCTGAGAAACTAAAACCATTTTGTTTCTCAAGGTTTATAGAAATTTTTCATTTTATTTTAAACAACTCATCTCAGACTTTCTATAGATGAAATGCACAAAACTAGTTTAAATGCAGCTGTCTTAAACTTCCAACTTACTGCTCTTTTGCCTCACACAGAGCACTACTTAATGTCTAGATTTTACATTTCCATCTAATTTTTCTGAATTATTGTTGGGATAAGTCTGGATGCAAATAAGAGCATAAAGAACAGTAAGTGACCAGCAAATATCTCAGAAACTGGCTGGATGATGTAAAACTTAACAAGGAAACCTTGCTTTCTGTTGAATTTCTCTAAACTCATCTTGAGATAAGGAAATGTAAATACAACCAGTTAGAGAAAGAGCATGATAACATTACCATAATTTGGAAGTCAAGTTTGTCTGTAAAAAGGGAAAGCAAATTGGATGTAATCAGAAGAGTCTAGACTAGAGAGAATGTTACAACCTCATCAGCCCCTGCCAGTTGATGTGCCAATTATGCCATGCACACTTATTGTTGGCTATCATACCCTGAATCTGTAACAGGCATCTGCACAAGAATTTTAAATTTTTTTTTTGGCCATTAGAATATAGAGAAATTGAGATTTCCACAAGAAAATTAGTGTTTGAACAGTTTCCACAACTATTTCTATTACACTTCCTTCTTGCCACCTGCATTAAACATCTATTTAGACTCTTTTAGCCTGATGCTTCTTTTTCTCCTTCCTGCAGGAAGAAAACAACTTAGATTTACAACATAGTGTTTCATTACATGACTTTAAAGAAAAATAAATTACAGAAGTGTCATATCATGTAACAGCACAATAAACCACTGGTAAATCATTAAGGGCTGGGTAGTAGATTTTGTCATTCTTTATTAAGTACTAACAGTCTATTCTAATCCCTGTCAGGGACTTTGCATTTTGTTCTTTGTTTTATAATGGTGCTTCATTTACTAAGAACTTCTCTGTGGCTGAGATTTTAGGGTCTGCCAGCCACACAGATGCTGCTCTTCTGCATCTGCATGTTGTCACTACATAATACTGTGCCTCTGAAAGCCATAAATAAGTGATTAGGAAGACAAGGGTCAGGATCTATGCCCTTTTGAACCCACATTGCAGCACTTAATGGGGGCTCCTGATATATTGCTCTTTCCTCTGTACTTCCAATGATTTTAAAGCTCTCTTTAGATTAGGTCACACATTCACGCTCCTCCCCACCCATCCTTCTCCCTTCCCTCCTCCTCCACTGCTTGGCTCATGATCTAACACAACATAATTCAGTGTGAAATAGCACAGTGTCAGAAAACCAAAAGGAAGCATTTTCTCCTCATCAGATATTTGTTATCAATTCGAGCAAAGAAACCAATTCCAAATGTATGTAGACACTGGATTGTTGTCAAAGAATTCTCATTTATTGTGCCAAAGCTATTTTATTTTCACATGTGCTGAATAATAAGAATGCAAATTGGCCCTTGGTGGTGAGAGTTTTTTATTTCACATGGAAGCATCAATGGTGCTTTAATCCTGCTTAATTAGGACCAATTTAGCATGCAGAGGATAAAAATATTGTGAACATCTATTTACCATTTAGTATACTTCTTGACCAGGCACTGAACAGATAAGCTGTCATTATGAAATGAAAAAAACTGTATGCATACAAATGGCATTGTATTAAGAATCATCTAGTAGTACTGTACCAAACAAAGATGTACAGAAATTCAGATTTTAAAAATCTAATTTCAGGTTATGCGTAGCTCATAAGTATTTTGTTTTTCTTTTACTAAAATTAATTGCCTCAGGACCATATAGTATTTTTAAACATCTAAAATTCTGATTCAGGTAAGTCTTTTTAAAGTGTCATGCTTGTGTAATCTTAAAGAGGACATTATTTTTATTATGTTTATTCATTAATTATTTTGTGTCTACTTATTTTTCCATTCACAAAACACCAGGTTAATTTGCTGATTGGCACTATATAGTCCATTATGATTGAAAATAATGAAAAAGCTTGGAAACTGACAACAAATGCTTATGATGTAGAAAAGTGATAAATAGAAAACAATTTAGATGAAGCAGCAAGACAATAATTTTTATTTATTATTACAATCAAGTTAATTACTCTTTAGTTTTAATCCACTTTTCATCAGACTTAATCACACAAAGCTTTTCCAGATGACTAAAAACCTTATTCCCTACAGAACCTAAAGGAAATTATCACAAAAGGTGTCTAATAAGGCATTACCAAACTGATGATAGGAAATTTTGAGCTTCTTCAACTCTTTTTTGACTTCTCAACAACTTTGTCTCTCTCCCATCCTGTTATGAACACAAGCCAGCTTTGCATTTCTTTGTAGGTTTCTAGGTGGACCATGCTTAGAGATGTGTTAGACACAGTTATTAGGGGCCACTTTAGTAATTTATATTTGTTATCACATGTATAAGTGAAAGAACATCCCAAAAGCCAGATATATTCTAGGTGTTTTCAGTAAATGTTAACATTATGATTTTTTGGCACAGCTCTAAAGTTTAAACAGTGGTGTCAGTCACAGAATCACAGAATAGACAGATTGGAAGTGACCCTTGAGGGTCAAGTCCATCTCTTGGCCCTCCATAGCAGCATCCCCAAGAGTCACACCATGTGCCCCAGAGCATTGTCCAAATTCTTCTTGAACTCTATCAAGAAAAGACAGACAATTCTTAGTGAGCCAGTGAGCACCAGTGAGCTGTGTTGCCCTTGGTGTGCAGGCAGTAAGAAGGCAACAGGGAATGAGGGACACTTGTGAGAGAGTATTTTTCACATCATTGTCCAGTCAGCTGCTCTGGTTTGAATCACCTGAACACTAACTGTGGTTAAGTTACAGCTGTAGTGACAGGGCAAGCCCAATCTGCCCAAGGGAAGGCAAGATTTAGGAGACATGTTTGTTTAGGAAACATGGACCACACCTTGAATATTTCTTAATTGGGATACTCCTCATTTGTAGCAAATTCATTCCCAAAATCATTACCCCTCTGGATTAATCCAGATGGTGTGGAAAGCTCCTGTTCACATCCATAAATTCTTTTATTTTTGTGGTCCTTAGACTGTGTAAATACCAAAAGGTGGCCAGGGAGAGAGTTACTGCTGGCCTGAGCTATACCTGGTACCAGGACTGTGCTGTCACTTAACAATGTGGGGGCTGGAACCCCTGTGCCCAGAAACATGCCCCAACTCTGCTGAGGGAACTGGGCCATATGTAGGCTAGGACACATGTAATCTGCAGTGCCCTTCTAAAATGACCATGCTGAGTATACATTTTGGGAACTGGCAGTAAGATATTTTAAGCAAACTGTTTGGCTTATGTGACTGTATGAAGCACATGCACAATCTGAATAGTTGCATCTCTTTGAATACCACTTAATTTACACTGAATGATTTCAGTGAATGTGCTTCCTGGCAAAAGAGTGGAAATAAAGAGAAGAATTAGCAAGACAAATAAACTTATTTCTAATAAGATTTCTCTGCTACATTCCTCATCCCAGAAAGCAAGTGTTAAAATATGTGATAAGAATCAAACACAAACTTCATTTTTTTTTTCTACTGCAAGAAACAGTATGGTTTTTTTGGTTTATTTTTAAACTAGCTCTCAGATTTTACTTAACTGCATGTGATTTTATTTAACATTCCATTTAAAATATACATTTATGAATCAATTTTACACACATTTTGTATTGGCACTAACTCAAACTTGTGCCTTGATTCTAAAATTTACTATGAGAATTGGGAATCTACCCAGCTGCAGTGATTTGTGTGCTGGACTGGCAAGTTACCTTCCATTCACCACCTATTTGTATGATTTTTTTAATCTTAAAAAAAAAAAAAAAAAAAAAAAAAAAAAAAAAAAAAAAGAGAGAGAAAGGTGGTTGTTCCAGGCAAGTGCCTTTTTTTTTTTTTTTTTTTTTTTTAAACATTAGAGCATTTCTGAGATGTAAGAGAAACCTAAATGTGTTCTCATTTGGTTGCTGAAGGCATTTGAGAAATCAGTTCATCTAAGAGCTGGAAAAAGCATTGTTTGATTTACTGATGCAGGCACTACCCAACTGTGTGAGCAAAGCAAGCAGGAACTGGACAGGCACTTTTCTTTTATGGCATCTCTCTATCATGGCATTCAATGTTTTTCACAGAGTTATTAAGGATACAGAAGATGGAAAGGAAATGCCTGCAGTTTGGCTTAGAGTATATCTAAAACGTTATATATATGTATATACATGTGTGTATATACCTGCTAGCACACAAAGAATATTTTAAATTTCCTAAGCTTGATTCACCCAGCTTCAATGGCTCAGAACGTCTCCTTCAGTAACTCACAACTAATGTGGTTTTTATTTGTTTTAGTGCTCTGTGACACTCACTAAAATAAATACCCAATCACTTTAACAGTCTCCTAACTGTGAGTACCTACTGCAAGAGCTATTATTTTATAATCTCTAATTCGCAGCTTTCAAATACCTTGAAGATACTGAATTGAGAGAGAAGTGAACTGTATTGAATGGTAAAAGACAGGCGCGGTAGGCAAACCTAAGAAAGGGTAGCTCTAGGCACCTTTCATCAGAGAGACTGTCATTGGAACAATTTAGTCATCCATTCAACACAACCTATTTTAACACTTGGCTTGAAGTCTGTGGGATCTTAGCCACACTTGTAGCTCAGTGTTGCTAATGAGGTACTTACTGCTTTTTTACCTGGGGCTTTATTCTCCAAAAGAGATGCCTCCACCGTTTTCCTTGCAGAGTAACAAAAGAATTGCTATTGGCAGCAATTAAGAGGTTTGAATACCATTTACATTTCGTTATCTCTCAGGTCAGTGAGACACTTGCACAAGATAGTTTAAATTTAAATACTACTTTGATTCTTTTTTTTTTAAAGCATATTAACTTCAATCAGAAAATAGATGACACCTGAAGTCACATCTAGCCTCTGGTGTCCTAATGAAATTCAGTGTTTAATCTTCTGCTGCTAGTTTAGACTAAAAAATTTTCTGTGTGTAGACTTTATCCTTTACATGAGTCTTTTGTGCAGCTCTGACCACGTGTGAGCTGTGTGATGGGGAGTCAGCCAGTAGCCACTCTGTGTAGCCTGTATCTGGCAGCCTGGATAACTCCTTCCCTTTTCCCTCCATGCCTTCACAGAGGAAGTGTCTCGCTAAAACACTGCTATGAGATGCTCTAATCCACAGGCATCTAGGATCCTCAAGGACAGAACTTTAAATTCAGCCTCAGGATAATCAGGGAACAGGACCCAAGCACACAGACAGACTGCTGTTGAAGGATCTGTCACTTAACTGGTCTCAGCTCTCACTGTGTAAGCAGACATGCTGAGCCAGGATTTGACACTTCAATCCCCTTCTGATAATACACTTTGGGCTGGTAGAGCACCATTCAGTGGTCAGGACCCAAACCCCTCCGTCTTTCTAAAAGGACCAATTGAGTTGATCAGCCTCTGAATGGGGATGAGCATTTGGAATAAGCATGTTCAACTCTGGCTGTTGATCATACAGCTTAGAGCTAGTGTGCCCTCCAAAAACACCCTCAGAACCAGCCTTCAGGCTTGTGAGGGCCCCCCAGAGGGTGTCAGGGAACAAATCTCTATGCCACCAGCACACCAGAATGCAGAGATTAGTGCTAATGGGGCAAAAGCAAGAGGTGAGGAGGACAAAAGAACACCACAGTGCTGCTGCCGAGTTCAATTGCTCTACACCAAATATGATAAACTGCATGCCTTTCGACACCTTGGAATATTGTAGTTTTCTTCTTCCTGAGATCATCATGAACAACAGTGATGAACGTGCCAGGAAAGTGATAAAGAAGATGCAATAAGCTCAGATATCTTATTCAAACACCAAAGAAAAAAGAAATCTGTGAATATCTTTATCCTGCAAGTGCAATCTGTCATGCTATTCAGGCCACTTCATATAAGTCCAAAAATGAAAAAAATCATTGTAATACAGAAACAAAACCAGGGTGGATGATGAAATCAATAATCAAAACACCCTTCTGAGACATCTATAAGTTGCTGTTTGGTGGGTTTGTTTGTTTGGATTTTTATTGTTTCTTTTTTCCTCATTAGAATGGAGAGTTCATCCAGCAGAAGTGGGAGGCAGCAGAAGAAATCCTCTGGTATGATTCAGTGTTGTAAGCTCAAATGATACATAAGGCTTAAAATAAACTCATTTATTTTCAGACAATTATTTCAGTCCAGGTTATTTAATTAATATTTAAGGGGGGGGGGGAAGGACAGATTTATATAAAATATCATTCTAATTTTGCTGCTGTATTTATAGATAGCAATATAATTATAAAATTGTTGAACAATTTGCAGGGTGGGGATGAGCAACACATAGCTCTCTATATATAATAAATATAAGCAGCATATAGTTTTATATAAGTTTTACATTTATAATACATATATATACTACAATTTTATGTAGTAATAGAAGCTGTGTGCATATAGCTTTCCATTCATATTTCAGTACAAGCTACTCTTTCTTACATACTAAAGGAAAGGTGGTCGAATTCACAAAAGCTTATTTGTACAGAGACCTTGAGAGCAGAAAATGACAGAATGGTTAACACAGTCACTTGCTAGTTCTTTATCTTCTTTATCACTAACATTGTTGCCTTCACAGTGAAGATACAAAAGCAGAAAATGTACTATAAATAAGATGTGAAGTTAAAGATAAGACATGCTATCACTTCCCTACTATATGTCAGCTTGACCTTGAATAACTCAAGATAGATGTCTCCAAATATTACATAGACATAATTTTTGACTACATGCAAAAGGGATTAAGAAGCAGGTATTATTAGGGACATGATTATAAATCTCTTCTGACTGACTGTTCACATACAAAAAATGTCCAGCATTTTCTGTGTCCATCAGGATGTATGATCATACAGCTGGATCATAACACAGTTCTAGACAGTTAAAATGGAATGGGGCATTGATGTTCAAAGCCCTGCCCCTGCTCACTGCTCACACAGGATACAGGTTTTATTAACAGGAAACATGATGTGTGCCTGGAAACCATAATTTAGGAGTAATGCAGACTTCCATTTTTGCAAATAATTGACTGGACTATTGGTACAAAAAGCTTCTTGCTGAAGTATGTCTTCCATACTATGGAAGACTGGGAAGCATTTTGGGAGAACAGGGCAAAGTAGGAAGTCCTAATAAGCACTGAGTATGGGCCTGGAAGGCTGAGGAAGTATTAAGGAAGGAAAATCAAGAAAGGGGCTGGTGAAAAGCACAAGTAGAAAAGAGAAACAGGAAGGAGCACTAACAAAGCTAAAGGCATGGAGCAGTTGGGTAAAGCTGAGAGGCGAGAGGAAGTCTCTCACTTGCTGGGGAGGATGTGAGGAAAACTGTAGGAGTTAGCCCAGGGCTTTACTGAAGAGGGAAGGTTTCAGGAAGATGCCTAAATATGTATGTGCCTGGATATGTGTCAGGGTGGGTATCTAGACACAAAGACAAAAATATCAGGGAGCTGAGCTTGGATATAAAATGTTTGAGCTGAAGAACAAAGAGGGAGGGTCAGACTATTTCTGGGCTCTGCATAGGGGAAATTAAGTCAAGCTGGTTGAAAAACTGTGCTGACAGGGTGTTCAAGCATTTCAATCATGAAGATACATAATTATCACAACAGTCAGATATTATACGTTCCTACTTAACCCTGTGGACTTGCTCGTTTGAAGAAATGTGCCTAAGGTTCACAACTGTAATTTTCTGCACTTTTCTTAGCTAAATCTCTGAACAGTTTCTGAACTTTGGAATGGAACTTTTAGAATAAAATTTTATCTTTTCACAGCAAACTTTACACTTTAAGACTCTACTTTGAATAAGAAAAATATTTCCTATTGAACATTTACTTTCTCCTTTGAAGTCTAACTTCAACTCAAAACACATCTGTTTCAAAGATAAATCAAAGATGCAGCAGCAGCTTGTGTTCAAATGAAAACACACATATACATTTTTTTTTTAGCCCAGACTTAAAGATCTTTAGGGTTTTAAGGCCTCAGTATTTAAAATAACTTCAAGACTGTGATATCTACAGGCAAACCTTATGGTGTTTTGGTTCTCTATACTTTTGTTCAGTTGGGGGGATTGGGTGGGCTTTTTTTTCTTACCTAGTCTTTTAGCTCAGCTGCAGTATATTCACTTCAGAAAGCCTGTTCTAAGCTGGATTTTTAAAGGAGACAAAGACTTTGGGAAAGCCAAGTCATTCATGTTTGAACTTGAGTGGTCACTAGCAGTCAGGCAAGTCATGTTGTGCATGGAGCTTTGACTAAAGCCTGGTGATAAGATCAAAGTTGTGGAATACCTGTGTGAAGGTTTCAAGAGACTAAAATTGGAAAGGTTTATGACCTTAACACTGGAGGTGTCCAGGTCAAGAAATATAGTTAAAGATACTTATTTCTAGCCCCAAAGGTAATTATTCATAACTCTAGTGTGGGAAGGAAGGGGTCAGCATGTGGAAATGAGAAACAATAAATTATAGTTAATATCACAGGAAATACAGGATTAGGGAACAGTATTGAAGGACAATGAAATAGGCAAATTGGGAAAAAACCTGAGTGCCATTATCCCTGTAAGCACTGCCACTCACACATTGCCTTGTGCTGTTGGCAAGATGGAAACTTGCAAGTCTGGTTTCTCAAGACAAGTTTCTTAGCTATGATTTCTTTCCAGAAGCAAGTTGAGGTTGCCATAATTTAGGATTTCAACTCGAAATCTTGAGTACAGTTTACTTATTTTATTCTAAATTAGAAAAGAAACCTGAAACACATACCAAAACCAGAAAACATTTCTATTCTAAGCCCACAAGTCCCTGGCCCAGCCATGACACAAAGACCCCTAATATATTAAATGTACTGAAGTATGTACTGAATACACTGAAAAGTTTTGCTGCTATGCAATGGGTTATCAGACTAGTACCATCTGAGGATGCAATGACCAGCTGGGTTTAATGCAAACCTCTGCAGAGCTGTTACAGCACAGTGAAATCCTGAGGGTGGGAACACTATTTGAAAGCATTTTGACTCTGTGATCTCATCGCTTTTGGTAGGTTTCTGACAAACACAAGCACAAAAAGCCACTCATAACTTAGTGAGTGTTAACTAAACAATCCAAAATGCAAAGGAGACAGTTCTGTGTTGAGACAGTTTAAGGCCTAGAGGTTCATCTGTATGCTTTTCTTTTCGGGATGGAATTTAAACAGTACATAAAATTTGTGCTGGGTTTTTCACACAGGTAATTTCAGCTACACAATGATTCATGCACACCAGTTCTAGCACCGGGCTGGTCTAAACGACACTATTTATCTCAATCAGGAAAACCACCTGACCCAAGTGCTCCATTAAAACAGCTGGAGATTTTGAATAATTAGTACCTCATAAAGAATAGCTGTCAAACAAGTTAGAGAACATTTTTGCAGCAGTCAGATGGTATTTTGCACTCAGTATCAAATCCAAGAAAATGTTGGTCCATTCATGGAGATTTCTCAGAGGGAAAAAGCAGCACAGTTTGCTGATAAGTGCATGAGAATGTTTATTTAACAGCCCTAAGTTGCAAAAGATGCACATTTCTCTAGCTCATTTCATCCACAAATGTTTACCATTGACCTACCTAGACTTTAAACAACAAATTCACAGTACCTGAAATGTCATTAAATCAGTGGTAACCCACTTTGATTCTGCTTATGTCTGATTTCTTCCTGAGACGATTCAGAGTCTGAGAGCAACTTTCACTTTAATGTTTATTTTTCATATACATAGAATCTCAGTCCTTCAATCTCCCTTCTGGGTCCTGAAATTTCCCTGGTAACAAATATTTCTGTCTGGTGTGAAAAATACAGCCTGTGTTCTTGGAAGTAGAAAGAGAACATGGATCCATCCTTAGTGAAGTGTTTGCTCTGAGGGTTTCAATTTAATAACCCAGTCAATTGGAACACTTGTTTTTGAAAATGTAAATAAGATCACTGGCACCTGAAATAAATTCCTTGAGACCTTCAGTATTTTAAAGGAGTCACCTTCTTTCAAGGATTTTGATTGAAATTCATGCTGCAGTATGTGAATTCAAAGCCCAAGCTAGTTCAGTGAAAAGTAAAAGCATAAGCCCCTCTTCAGTTTTTTGCCTTCATCTGTTTCCACCCTTTTTCTTTCTGCCCCACTCCATGCACACCTTTCTATTATAGTAAACCATAAATATCTATTGCAATACTGAACAGAGCAAGATGACAACTTATTTCCCCTTTAAATATTAAAAAAAAACCAGCCTGAATATTTACCTGCTGAGCATTTGTTAAGGAAAAAAAAAGTGTGGGATAGAAGACTTGTGAACAACCTAAACTAGAAATCATTAATTTCATTTAGAAATTACAAAAAATCAAGATTTTATCCTGTATTTCAAGCATTTTAACCACACACTTTAAAACTGCAAGACGGCTCCAAAATTATTTGGGTTAATTTTCACTGTGAAAATTGTGCATTTTCATTTTTTTTTTTTCTTTTCACAGCTTTTCTCCCCTCCTTTTAGGAAACCACAAACTTTCAGGCAAAAAAAGGGGTTTTGTAACTGACCGTATACTAGTTAAAATGCATGAAATAAAATACAATTTGAACTTAATTAATCAAGCAGCTAAATTTGGAAAAATACAAAAAAATATTCAGAGCAAATTTCAAAGGGAAATTAGTTCTTTTTTGACCTGGATAGCATACGGTTTACTTAAGCTATAGGATATTGACTTTGAATTCTTGACTTCTGCATGAGAGAATTTGTACTGTAATCTCTAATCTCCACCAAGAAAGTCCTAAATATATCCAGTGCCATCCAGAGGCATAATACAATTTTCCCCACCTCTTCTTACCTATGCCCCTGTACAAGGCTTCATTTTCTGCTAGTGGGAATTCACCTGAAGTTGATCAACAGTGCCCTAATGTAGAAGTCATTATGACTGAAGTCTGTATTACACATTCACTGATCATCAAAGCTAGTGAGTTGAAATATGAACTTCACCAAGAAATATTTTTCTGCTTAAGAAAGCACTTCTTTTTTTAGTTCACTAAGTTTATTCTTTTCACATGCTCCCTTTGCGTGTACCTCAGCTTGGCAACCTGATGGTGATCTTCAGTAATGATATTCACTTACTTAAAATTTCCTCAAGCAATAAATTTATTCACTGGCTTTTAAGCTCTGAAAAAAGTATAAAAATAAAGCAGCACTGCAGTATCTCTGTATCCACTTACTGGGCAGTACTGGTGAGAAATGTATGTCCTGCTCACAAGGAATGAAAATTCATAATGATTCTGAAGAGAAGCACTAAACTGATATTGAATTTATTGCTGGCAAAATCAGAGCAGGATAATGAGAAGTAAAATAAAACTTTAAAAACACCTTTCTCCACTCCTTCTCTCCTTCCCAGCTCTACTTCCTACCCCAGAGCTGCAGGGAGATGAAGAATGGGGGCTATGGTCAGTTCCTCACAAGTTCTTTCTGCTACTGCTCAGGGAGAGGAGTCCTTCCCTGCTCCACCATGGGGTCTTTCACATGGGAGATAGTTCTCCAAAAACTTCTCCAATGTGACTCCATCCCACAGGAGACAGTTCTCTACAAACTTCTCCAGTATGAGCACATCCCATGGGCAGCAGTGTTCCACAAACTGCTGCAGCGTGGGTCACTCTTTCATGGGGAGCAGTCCTGCTCTGAAATGGGCTCCTCCATGGGCTGTGGGGGCACCTCTGCATCCCTGCCATCCTCCCTGGGCTGTGGGGTCACCTCTGCATCCCTGCCGTCCTCCCTGGGCTGTGGGGGCACCTCTGCATCCCTGCCATCCTCCCTGGGCTGTGGGGGCACCTCTGCATCCCTGCCATCCTCCCTGGGCTGTGGGGGCACCTCTGCATCCCTGCCATCCTCCCTGGGCTGTGGGGGCACCTCTGCATCCCTGCCATCCTCCCTGGGCTGTGGGGGCACCTCTGAATCCCTGCCATCCTCCCTGGGCTGTGGGGACACCTCTGCATCCCTGCCATCCTCCCTGGGCTGTGGGAACACCTCTGCATCCCTGCCATCCTCCATGGGCTGTGGGGGCACCTCTGCATCCCTGCCATCCTCCCTGGGCTGAACGGGCACAGCTGCCTCACCATGGGCTGCTGGGGAATCTCAGCACATCCTGCCCCTCCTTCTTAAGTGACCCTGGTGTCTGTAGGGCCATTCCTCTTGTTTGTTCTCATTCTCTCTTCTCTGGCTGCAATTATATCTCCACGATAATTTTTTCTTTCCTTCTTTTAAATATCTTATTACCAAAGTGTTACCATCGCCTCTGATTGCCCCAGCCTTGACTAAGGCATGTCCATCTTGGAGCCAGTAGGGATTTGCTCTGCTGGACATGGAGGAAGCTTCTGGCACCTTCTCACAGAAGCCACCCTTGTGGGCTCTCCACAACCAAAACCAGGCCATGCAAACCTAATACATTCCATCCCTCACCTCTGTGAACCACATATTTAAGAATTATCACTAAAATCCACATGCCTCTCACAACCTATACTCACATTGAAAAAAAAAACAACCAGACAAAGCAAGAGAAAAATTCCTCCCAACAAAAATCAAAATAACACCATACCAACACGTAAAGAAAATAGACAATTTAAACAAAATCCATCCCTTATCCCTTCACCATAGTTACAAAAATACTCCCCATGATCTTTCTACTCTCTGAGTGGTTCTGTACTTGTTTCGTCAGTTACCTCTCCCAGCTACTATTTGTATCTCAAAACATCACAGCCCCAGGTTTTGAGACCAAAACACCTGGTTCCCCATCAGGGAACCACACCTCAGTCTCCAGTGTGACATGAGGGGATACTGTCACCCCTATACTAAGTCACCTTAGGTAGTTGTAGGTCAATTTGTCATCATCCAGTCTTAACAAAAGAAAAAATGTTCTAATGTTTCTTCCATGCTTACACAATGATCCCTAGCCAGATAAGTTCTCACCATGCCTTACAGCCATCCAGCCCCTTGCTAAACGAGACACTGCTTTAGCTCCTGGCCTCCACTGCAATCTTTATTTACTACTTAGAAATTATTTTTTGCTGCAGCCATCCATTTTCTAATTCAGTCTCTTCTTCACATTTCTTTTAGAGGGTCACATTATACTTTTAATGCAGACAGAATTACAGAATATGCTGGCCTGGAAGACACCCTCAAGGATCATTGAGTCCAGACAGTCCTATCCCTATCTTCTCTAAACTCAAGAAAAACTGCTTGTAAAGCTGTGCCACTGTCTCTCTGTAACATCCTTGTTTTCCTGGAAAACACCTCTTTCTCTGTGTTGAACATTTTATTACTCAGTTCTGAGTGATAATTTATTACTCAGTGGTTGTGAAGTCTCCCTCACTGGATTCAAGAACTTTCTGGACACAATCCTGTGCAATGTGGGATGACCCTGCTTAAGCAGGGAGGCTGGACCAGAGACCAGCTGTGGTCCCTTCCAAACTTGCCCATTCTGTGATTTGGTCGTTCTGTGAAAAGAATTAGCGACACAGAAAGCAACCATATATGTTTGTTTGTTTCTTTGTTTCTTTGTTTGTTTCTTTCTTTGTTTTCTGGTTTCAGCAAACTGAAGAGTGATTTCTTCATATAAAAAGTCATCAAATATGATGTATCCTCTGTCTCCCCTTCTCTGTAGGTTGTCTCAACTATGCTTCATGATATTAAACTGAAATAAGCCATTCAAAAACCAGTGCATGTCATCTTGGGTGCCTGTGTCTGACTATTGCTGTGCTCCCTACAGGCTCTCTTCATGAGATCTTGCTGTGGGTAGAAAATCCAAGTAAACCCAGTGGATCTGGATGATCTCTGGAAAGTGGTGTGCTCCAGCTGACCCACATCTCTGAAAACTTTGCCCAGCCCTTCCTGCCCCCAGACTGAAGCTATTCACAAGCTGACTCTGAGGAAATGTTTTCCCCAGGAAAAGTCTGCTGTTCCATAGGCTTTTGCTCATTCTACAAGCATTCAGGAAATATGCCAGGGGATGAATTGTTACTAGATTGAGTGGAAAAGTTGCCAGCAAATGTGACTGAAAACATCTTAATCAAGCTCTGAAGTGTATTTTACATTAAAGAAACACTTTGCTTGAATTAGTGTGTAGTGAAAGCAGCCTAGGGAACTGGAGTACTGCAACTTCATCAAGTACTCCATGCCTGTCCCAACAATTGCTACATGATTCAAAGATATTTTTTCACTGCAAGTTAGAGTGGCCCTTAATTTGGGGAAATGACATGGTACTCTGTATTTATTTTATGTTTTGACACCAAATCATATACTTTTCAGTCAACATTCCCCATCTATAGAATTCCTTTTTCCTGCTCCCTTACAATCTCCTACCCTCCAGTTTAGACCATGATGTCCCTGGACTGCCTGAAAACAAAAAACTGAGACTAAGAGGTACTAAAAAAAGTGTTTACTCAAAGGATTCCATCAAGTGGTGGCTCTGTGAGGCTGTTTTGTAAAACATGTTTAGCATAGAACAGTTATCACATTGCATATCTCCACACTATATTTTCAGCCTTCTTACCAAGGGAGGATGCATTAAGGCTAGCAATGGCTGTGAATTTCTAAGCTGAATTATTCCTTTTCAGCAGTATAGTTATGTTGCTCTCTAATAATCTGGGCTGTCTGTCAAGAAAATACAGAGGCAAAGCAATAGCATGAGCCATGTCACTACAGAGCTCAGTAACATCCTTATCTATTTAGTAATCTTACAAGCTTATTTTCTCTACTTTTATTCTCACTCTAAAAATAGAGAAAGCTTGCATTTTCCCTTCCTTCAGTGTGTTATAAGTAGAGCAACACAAAAGAACTGGAATAATTCCAGATGCTATGGCTCTATGTCCTTCTCCTAATGGGATTTTTAGGTTGGAATTTAGGAAGACAGTAAGAAAAGCAGAGAGAAATTCTACTGACTGAGCCAGTTGACATGAGTCAATATGACTGTGAGTACAAAAATAGCTTCTTTAACAGAGTTTTTCTTAATGGCCAAGATTTTACATACTGTTTAAGCAACTGTTCCATCTTGTAGTTCAATTAAGCAAAGGTTTGCACATCCTTACTCATATATGTGAGATCAGACTAACACACTGTTCTGTTTGCAGGTTTTGTTGATAAAGAAATGTGCAGGGTCCAGCAGTTTCACAATGTAATAGCACGTTTTATCACTTGAACTAATTAGAATGTGTTTTGTCAGTATTGAAGTATTTGTTCGTTGTGTTAAACATCATATCGATTATAAGACTGCACATCTCATGCAAAAGACTTTTAATACTTTGATCCTTTCAGACTCAAACAACCTTACTCTTTTTTTCCTCAGCCATGCTTTGCTGAATCTCATGCCAATCCCCTCTTTCATCTCACAGTTTAATTTAGGACCCTTAGATGCCTCAATTTAGACTTTTTTTTTTCACCAAAGCCAAATATTTGAGTGAAAAGGACTTTTGAAAACTTGAATCACAATAAGATCTTTATTACTATTCACATGCAGTAGTGCCACAATGACAGTATGAGCACTCTTTTAGCTGCATTAATCTATTCTGGTTTGCAGCTGAACACAATCAGCAAACCCCAGAGAGTCTGCAATTCTTCCTGTTCCACAGGGGAGATGCTGGACTGAAATACTGGACCACAGTGATAATACTAAGAAATACTAATACTAATACCAATACCAGTACCAATACTAATACTACTATTTATCGTAATATTATAATTATATATTATATTGCACTAAATATTGTATAATTATACATTATCATTTAATAATATCTTAGTATCAAGAATTATTCCATTAATATTGTTGTTATTATTATTATTGTTATTGTTATTATCATTATTATTATTTTTAAAGGCCCTAAAATACTTTGAGACTGAAGCAGTGTCTCAGCTTCCTTAAAGTTCTTTGTACTGTGCAGACAGTTTTAAGTTCTGCTGTAGCAATACCAGCTCTGGCTTCCAAGACACCACTGCATGCATAATGTGGCAGTCATCTGAAAGCAACAGAGCAGGTAGAGGTATTACTTTGGTTTTGTATTGTTGTTGTTGTTTTATTTGCATAATTGGGAGTCAAAGTCCTTTCTCCTACTGCATGCAATATGCATCCTTCTTTTTCTAATAAACTGTGCAGCAGCGTGTACGTACTGGCAGATTGCAAATGTAAAGAAGTTTAGATCAGTCCCTATTAAAAAAAAAAAAAAAAAAACAAGAGAAAGGGGGAAAAAAGCCCAGAAAGCACAGCATTGTTTTTTCGATCACTTTGCCAGATGTGATAACTTAAATAAGAGCTGAAACAGAGGATTTCATTGTTCTTCAAGCTTCAGTGATCTGTTGTTGGTCTTTTTTCCTTTCCTTGATTGTCTTCTTTTTAAGTTTTTCTTTAAAGACTTTAGTCCTTGAAAAGCTATCTCAATGCTGCTTTGTGTGATACGGTAGGTAGGTGAGAGAGAGAGATTGGGGTAGGGGGAAGGTGAAGAGAACTCTAGCAATTAAAGTAATTCTGCACATATTAGGCTTAGTGAAACTCCATTTCAAATACTGATAAAAAGCAAAATGATTTGAGAAATTGAACACAGATATTAAAACACAGAGAAACACATTTTCAAGGAAATGAGCCTATGTTTTACAATCAAGCCCAGAATTTTGGTATTAAAAAAAATTAAGGCAGGGTGTGGTCTTTCTGAAACAGGCAGAGCTCTCACCAACAACAGACAGCCACCTCACTTTCCCTGAACATCCTCCAAAAGAGTGCTTTTACATAAAACATAAGTCTGCACTTTGGGGTTAGGTACATTTATAAGTGCTGATGGTTCAAAAGCAGGGACATAAACCAAGGACTT
Organism: Muscicapa striata striata; assembly: GCA_030060385.1. Classification (NCBI taxonomy): domain Eukaryota; kingdom Metazoa; phylum Chordata; class Aves; order Passeriformes; family Muscicapidae; genus Muscicapa; species Muscicapa striata. The sequence goes on along the minus strand of JAREIS010000075.1, from coordinate 3,565,887 downwards.
TTTAAAGATTTCTCTTACAACTGTCTTTGCAGTAGTCCACTATATTCTACTAGAAAAACATTCACTAGAGACTTACAAGGTCAATTCTTATCTCCTGATATAGTGTCAAATATCCAATAACATTTTCAGCTCACTACGGACAGAACAGAAAGTTAAGATTAAAATTAATAAATCACTGTCCTAACCAAAAAAGAATTGAACCTTTCATATACTTGTCCTTGGACAACTAACTTAGAGCAACTCTTAACTAAAAGATGCTCTTTTTTTTTCTTTTTTTTTAAATGGAAGAACTAACTAGAAAGAAATAAATATTTTACCTAAACAGAAAACAGAAATACATAACACATTTTAAAAAGCAGATTTTCTTGGGATACACTTGGATACTAAGACAGAGAACTTAAATTAAATTAAATCACTGCTCCCATACCACAGCTTTTTATTTATTTATATATTTATAGGGGCTATAGTTTACTGTACACAGCCCTGGAATAACACAAGGAAACCACAATAAAAATCATAAATGTTCTAGTAGAACAAAATATCTTATTGAAAGATCATCTTTATTTTCTGGAGTGTTAAGAGGTCAGTAATCTGGACCCGGAAGGCACTGCATTTATTTTGGTGAAAAGTGTTAGTTTTCCAAAACCACACAAGTATTCCCCCATGAATCTGTAATATCATGCCCTTGTTAAAACAAAACTGAAAGGTTAAAAAACTACATTTTCAAAATAATCAGGCTGACCTTTATCTGTGTTTAAGGCTATAAAAAGTCATTTTTAAATACTCAGCTTCTTTTGCCACATGAAGCTTAGACAGTTATATGGGCATTCAGGAGCAGTGTTAAGAATAAAGATAATCTTCCTGTTGATATACATCCCTTATTTTTTCCCCTGAATAAAGTGGCAAGGCTTTGCAATGCCTTACTAGAGATAAGAAGACATCTGATCTCAGATTAAGTATGTAACTAGAGCTTGTTGGGCATTTTCCAGCACAATGCCTTTTCATGTGAAAATTAAGCTACAAGAAAAGCAGAAATTATCAGAAGTGAATACTACTACGCATACATCTCCCCCCATCTAAACAGAAAGACTTTTTAGTACTAAAAAGTAGGGGGAAAAAAGCAAGAAATATCTTCAGGACTCAAGCTAACTCCACATAAAAAGTGTGTTTAAAATTTGGAAAATTTAATCAGGTCAGCAACTTCAACTTCCACCTTGAAAGTGTTAGGTTAGTGGAGACAATCTCTCCACTCTGGTCCCTCTCCCTCTGGTCAGAGGTTATATATTTTGCATGTAATATAAAACATTTTAACTGCATTTAGACAGAAAGAGAGATAGAAAGGGAAAGTAACTTCATAGTCTAATGATTAGGTATGCTGGAGAAGAACATAAAAATCTCTGTACCAAAGAATATGTGTTATCTACCTAAAATGAAGTGGCTCCAACAGGAGGCAGTGAAAGTGTCTCATGCTGGAATAAGCACTATCCCAGTTATCCCAGTCATCCAGGAATTTACATCCTTGATGTGAATGAACTCCAGTTTAAGGACCCTTCATCTAACATTCCCCGGTGGAATTTTTCTTATGTGTCATCTGAGAGCTTTTGCTCAGATGTTCAGAATGTGCATTTGGTATTTCTGTAGTTTTTTGCTTTGATGGAACATGATTTGATCCTATTTCAGAATTATGTATATTCTTAAATCTTAAAAAAAGAAAAAATGGAGGATTGAAAATGAAGCTTTACTCATGCTAACAATATCAAAACCACTGCAGCTTTGATCAAATTCTAGGCTTACTCAAGACTGACTTACTGATAAATATCCAGGCCAAGAGTCACTGATTTCTGCTTTGTTTGACTATTTCTTTTACCATACTAATTCCCTCTTACTAACTTTTGTGTTTGCTCAGTGCCTTTTGAAATTCTGTGAATCAATTTGCTTCTGTAAGTAGAATTAAAGCATATTTTTCATTAAAAATTCCAGCCATTTGTTTTTTATCCAACAAGAATAACTTTTTTACTTAATTAGCAAAGACAAAACTATCTGCAAAAATTTTTTTAAAAGTTCCACAGTAGTAAGACATTTTTCACTTAAAGAAAAGGCTTTTCAGATTCAAATTATTTCAAAAAATACATCTGACTCAAACTTTGACTATTTAAAAATTGTTCACTTGATGTTTCAGCTATCTCCTTATTACACCATTGACTTAAATTACATTCTACTGATATAACTAAGAATCACATTTGGCTTGAGGCAGATGAGTAGAGATCATTCTTTTCAATGGAATTTTAGTATTTTATTTTTATTAACCTATTCCAAAAGATAAATATTCAAGGGACTTCAATATTAGGTATTTAATTCTGTTATAAGTAGGAGTCTTAAATGGCAAAATTCAGCTGTGTGAGATAATCCTTTCGTATTTCTCTGCTTGTGTTTTGAATCGTGGTGGACCATCTGCCAGCTGGGAATTCCCACTCCTGTTTGCAGCAGTGCTGTGAATTCTATTGGTGTTTATGAAATAAAATCACTTGATTTAGGAAGCACAGTGAAAGCTTTGTGCAACACTTCAAAATTACTTAAATTAATAAATCAAGTAGTACAAGGCATTTTTATATCTTTCTCCAAGAATCACAGATGACTCTCTGTGAATTAATTGCAGTTTAAAGTGTATCTGTGAAGATGTTATGTATATTGTACCCCTCATTAGTGGTGGATGTGAGAGTCAGATCATATATTACTTCCAGAATTAGTATTTTCATTTCCTTCTGAGAAAGGAAACCTTTCTTGTCATTTTCTTACTTTGTGGTATGCTTCCTGGGATGCCACCATAAGAAGAACTTTACAGGCTCAAGTGAATCTCAAATTCTGCTCAGCTTATAAACTATGGTTCTCACATGAATGTGGAATATCTCTCTCTTTGCAGGAAAAAGCCACTGAGTCTCATTTAACAAGCAGTTTTTCACAATTCTTGTGCCTGGTCATACAGGCTTGATGGGAATTGAATTTCTGTTGCATCTTAAAAAGTTACCACTTCAAGTACACAAGTATTGATCATGGAACAATAGTTCTAAGGATAAAATAACAATTACCAAACCTTTCCTTTATAAAAAGACTACTAAACTCCAAATAAACTAGGAAGTCTAGGCAATCAGCATCCTGTATAATCCTGTCAGTTGAGCAGTTTTAATCTCTTTAGTAAAAGATGACTTCCTGAGAGACCTGAATGAAAAAACAAATGAATCTTCCTTGGGTTTACAAATTGAATAAATTTATTTTAAACAAATTTTTTAATAAGTAATGCCTCCTAAGTGTCAGTAGCATTCTCTTTTTCTCAGTGTCTTCAAAATTGTAACACTTACTGTAATTCTGTAATACTTTGATTTGTACATTATTTGTACATTTCACATATCTTCTACTTAATTATTATACATTTAAAAGGATAATTGCCATTTGTTTCTCTAGGCTGCACATAAAATTTAGTCTTTATAGAGGAAAATGGCAGAGAACTAATTCAAATATTAGATTTTAGGATGGCAGATTATTCTTTATAGATGATAAACTATAAAGTCTTCATAATAGCTGCCTTTTGTGGAGGGCTTGTTAACATTTTATGTTATTTTTCGATAGATAAAAAATTTATCAAGTTTTTGTATTTTACTTAAAAAGGGAACTTCCCCCTCTAAAAACTTCAGCCTTGATTGATTTTTTTTTCAAAAAGTCATTACACAAGTAAACAACAATACCAATTTGGACATATTTCAAATCAAACACCATTGTAAAGTGCCACATTTCATTTTGTACTTTTGAATTTTCACTTGATTAACATCATTACTCTAAATCTTGTCCTATTGTTTAGCAAATGCATTTAATACAGAAGTAGATCAGGAACAATGGGTAACATATGTAGGACAGCTATATTTTGCATGCCATGCATAAAATTTGCATTAGTGTGGGAGTTAGCAAAGTCATGCAGCAGACCAAAACTAAATAAATGTAATCTTTAAACAAAAATCTCTTCATAAACTAATAATATGAGAAATGGAATTTTGACATCTATTATTTAAAGGCTTCTGCTTGAAGTATTCTTGAATTCTTTCCCTACAGTACATTTGCAAAGTACAGCTGTACAACTTTACTGCAAAGCTTTTCATGATGGACAGATAGAGAATTTTTTTTACCACAGTAATCTCAAATTACTGAAAGCTCTTCTAATGATGTAATACAGATTTGAGGGGGCAATTTAAAATCTCCTGACCTGTTAATGACTGTTCTCAAGAAAAACTTGTCTTCAACAAGTGACAGAATGACAAGAGTGATTGCCCATTTTGAATTAATATTAAGGACTGACTCTTTTTAATTCTTTCAGAAGAATCTCAAAGGGAAAGATCAGATAAATTCCCACAATCTTCATTGCTCTGCCCCACCAACTCAGTGCAAAGTTGTACCATACCATTACCAAAGAAAACAGCACAGCAGCAACATGTTGTATATCCTTGGAGATATTTTAGACATCATTCTCAAATTTGGGGGATTAGGATATCTCAGAAAAATTCATAACAGGATGCAAAACTAAAGTATCTTTCTAATCTACCTAGCATTAGAGAAACTTTTTATTACTTATGGCATGGGTTTGCCTGAATCTACTTGATAAGGTGAAGAATAAATAGAGCCATCAGAACTGATGCTCCTTTTACATTAATGGTACTAAATTAAATGCAATCAAGGTACAGAAATTTAGTAAATTATCAGTTGGGGTATGAAATAGATGTGCTTGCTCAGTGTGGTTAGTGTACTCTTTGCAACCACACAAACATGAACTTTTAGCTCATTTTGGGAACATTCTGTACACTGCAGCATAGAAAAAAAAGTGAAGTCTCTTAAAGATGTTTGTTTCATGGCCCAAAGAGTGTCCTCTCTAACCTCCGGACACATTTGGAGTAGGGAAAAAATCTCCAGTAAAATCACGATTCCAAAAGAGGGAGAGAAAACATGTAGCAGACTTTGAGAAATACTAGAGAGAAACAAGATTTACTGTATACTTCAAGCATTTCCCAACTTAGAAATATTCACACATGTTGTTTTTTCACTGAAATTTTCATTTGGCTCTAATTAAACTCACCTGAATTATAAATGAAATGCTAGAGGAAATGTGAGATTACTCATCATGACACTTTCCTATAGCTTTTGCTAAAGACTGGTATTTATCAAATTAGCATTTAGACTGAGTACAGAGAGAGGAGGGAAAAGTCTGACTTTTTCAAGAAATCATAGGTTTAATAAAATTTAAATATGCCAAAACAGAATCCTTATTTAGATTCACTTGTGCCTCCTATGATGATGTGGCTTTTGACAAGTAAAACTGACGTTTCTTTGTTTCTAGTATTCCTTCTAGTAAAGGTATTTATTAAACTTAAAACATCATGGTTTTTGGACATAGGTGACAGTTTTCTGATAATTTTGTGCCTCTGAGGGTTAATAGTGTCAAAGTGTTGGCAGCAGGATGGTTGTAGGGGTGACTCCTGTGAGAATAGGCTGCCCCAAACTGCACAGAGCCAGTCCCAGACAGATCCATGTGGTTCCAGCTGGCTCCAATGCACCCACTGCTGGGTGTAGGGTGACAGTCAGCCAGTATGGTAGCACCTCTGGAAGAGTATTTAAGGAAGGGCAAAACACAGCATAGCAGTGGTGAGGGTGATGAATGAGAAAAACCCCCATGAGATAAACAGCCCCACAGACACCAAGGTGAGAGGAGGGTAAGGAGGAGCTCCAGGTACTGGAGCCTGAGGTGAGTCCAGCTGAAAAAGTGCAAGGAGGAAGGAGCAGCAGAGAGGAACCATTATGGACTGTCCACAAACCCCCATTCCCTATCCCAGCTGTGCTACCTTAGAGTGGGCAGCAGAGGAGTAGGAATGAAGGAGTGAGTTTGAGCCTGGGAAAAGGGGAGGGGAAGGAAAGAAGGAAGAAAGTGTTTTAATTTTTCTTTTGTTCTCACTATCCAAATCTATTTTATTTAGCAATAAAATCAATTTATCCTCCCCATGCCTAGCCTCTTTTGGTCTTGACAGTACTTGATCATTATCTTGACCCATGAGCTTTTTCATCTTGTCTTCCCTCTTGATTTTCTTGAAAAGGGAGCCTGAGAGACCATCTAGGATGAGTTTCTGAGCCAATCAAGGTCAACACAACCCAGTACCTTAGCTGCATAGCCTAGTTTTGAAATATATGATCTTTTATCTATGTCAAGAAAAATATGCCAGGAGTAAGAAGGGTAAAGTGAAGCAGTTACACCTACTGAGTAACATGCCAGTGCAGCAGTTGGCTGGGTAAGTTAAAAGGTGCTTCTCAGCCATTTATTTTGTCATATACATAATTACTGGTCACAGTTTTTTAATTAGAGTACTGCATGCCAGCTATGCCACACCTGTTTCTTTTATTTACAATGTAGGCTGAATATTGCTGACCAGCTAATCAGCTATATATATTTGATGAACACGCTCATGAAAATTTACCATATTCTGCTGATACAAAACTTTTAAATGGAATTCCAGAAAGTACTGTCAGAATCTGTTTATCAAATTCTCAGAAAAACAACTGGAAAAAAAAATTAAGATGAGCAAAGCTGGGATTTTCTTCCTACACTTGTTCTGGAGGATTGTAAAAGTGTTTTTGCTAACATAAATACAGGTAATAAAGAGATAACTACCTTTCCATTTGGGAAAAATCAATAACCTGAAACAGGTTAAACTAAGGTTACTCAGAAGAATCTTAGCCAGAACTGAGAATTATATCCTTGGTTTTTCTGTTGGATTCTGAGTGCATTTTTCTGTGTTAATGTTAAATCCATATTTTGGAAAGCATGACAATTATTTTCTGTACACAATTTTTTACAGAGTATGATTTTATAAAATATATTGTCTGTGTCTCTACTGTGTCTTTTGAAGTCTTTCATGAGAATGCCTTGCAAGAAGATGATTAGGAGGATGGCATCCGAGTGAAAAAGATGCTGATTGGCTGACCTTGTAATTTAGTAGGATAAAAGCTGATATTCAAGTTATTGCTTCAGAATTTTATATCACTGGTGGTGCAGATGCAAAAGGGCCAAACAGAAAACAGGCTTAGAAAATACTTCTGTCTTCAGAAACTTATCACAGTTAAGCAGTTTTGTCAATATTTATGATGGAACTCATCTGTATTAGAATATTAGAGTTGGAAAGGAACTACAGTGGTCATGTAGTCCAAATATATATTCCCAATATAACCTTCTAGGAGAATTGTTTCTTCTTATACCCAGGTTCTTCTCTGTATGCCTGAATCATACTGATGAATTTTAAACTTTAAGTTTGAAAGAAAGGGTTAAGGTATATCTATATTTGCATTTGTGGAAAAGTGGCAAACACTTTAGTATCTTCACTTTGTATCTTTATCATCAAAGTAAAGTTTTAAATAAATTGATCAGTATTTGTCACATTAAAGTAATGTGTTCTCCCTCCATCATTTTCCCCCAAAAGCATGAAACTTGAAACAGATGTCCTGAATCTTTATTTTGAATCAGAACTTCTCACTTCTATCGACCATGTCAGCTTAGAAAGTTCCAACACAGGTTTTGCGTGGGCAGCTCTTGCATTTAGACATGTAACCAGAATTCATGAAGTCAGTATTCTCATTTACTTAACAAAAGACACAGCCAAGAATCCATCAATATTGTATGTATGACAGGCAGCTTTGAGCTATCCCATGCCTAGATATTTGCTATGACATTTCCTAATAAAAATCTTTCCTACAAAAACTCTACGACATTTAAGAGGCCGATGCTCAGAATTTTTTGCCAGGCCAACAAAACATTATGCACAAGTATCGTCCCAATCCCTGTCAAAAGTAAACTATGCTTTTGGTTCCATCATCCTCCCACAGGCAAAAAAAAATAATTTGTTTATACTCAGAAAATTTTGCTGGTATACGGCAATGCCAGGTTGGCTGTTAGATTCAGTTAAATTCAGTTCAACCATTTGGCTTAAGACAATTCCTGAATGGACTAAACTACTAAAAACATAAAGTAAGTGTTGCTACAGTTAGATATATGTTCTTTCCAGGGGAGGCTCACTGTTCTGCTTAGGGTTATGGGAGGTTTTTTCACAGTCATAGGGACTATAAGTAAATAAGTGACATCTTTTAGCCCTTATTACAACCTTATGGCTGAATAGATAAAGAAGGTTGCCTTGTCTCATTTGAAACTAGTAGTGTTTCATCATCTTGTCCCTTCAATTTCCTTCAAAAATAGTAGTACACAAAGGTGGAAGATATAGTTGAACTGCAGGATAGCTTAGAGATTACTATCTGTCCCCTTGTATTGGCACTGCTATAATTCTTGGAGTTCTCTCTGAGATATTCTTCCCAGTGCACAACCAGCTCTGGCCACAAAATTACCACATGAACATGTCTTCAGATAGATTTCTTAGTGCACTTTTCAAGAGTAGAAACAAAACAAAACAAAAAAAAAAAAAATGAGAGAACCAAACTGGAGAACCAAGTATGTTTTAAGTCCTTTGGGAATTTGAGGCAGTGTTTACACTACTATGGGAACACTTAGCTAGTTTTATTTGCTGACAAGTATAATTTCCTTCAGGGCATGGGGATGGATGTTCATGCTTGTAATCAGCTTTCACTGGCTTCTGCACAGTTGGTAAAACATGAGGACTTCAGGGGAGAGTATAGCACTCACATGGATACAAAAATGACCAAAATGAGAATGCACTTGCTTGGAAATGCTTGTTGGAAAATTAGGGAGCTGTTGTGGTTCAGTATTGAGAGTGGTGTAGCAGAGTGGGACAGGAAAAGCACTGAGTGGGAATATAGGGAAGAATTGGTTTTTTTTTGTGCTGAGAGGAGTGTAAAAAGAGAATGAAACATTCATTAGAGAGAGGAGGAAAGGGCTAGAATTCATACTCAGATAAGATGGAGTATAAAAGCATACAAAATAGATGAGATAGAATGAGCAGCTCTTCTCTTGCTTCTCCAGCTGTCAAACCCTTTTTTTGCATCTCTTCCTGACACACACAAAAATCACTGCTTATGATCCTTTCTCCCCTCAGGACAAGAACCTAGCTTTTGTCCATGAAAATCTGATTGCTCTCTAAGCCTTTTTCTTTTGTTATTGAACAAATAATGTCTTGAACTATTAAATGGCTGAAAAACCTTTCCAGAGTCTCTCTCTTGGGCATCTTCATGTTTCAAAAAGACACTTCTTCTTGTGTGCATACAAATTCACTTAACAGACTGTCAGACCTAAGGCTATGCAATGCTTTTGTTTGGTTGCTACTATTGCACCAGACAAAGTGAAAACCTAATTTGGATCTTCATTCACTTACTATTCAGAAAACTTATATCAGAGCAGCATTTCTGCTGTAGTAAAGGTTTACTTTCTTTTTAAAACAAGACCATTCTTAGAGTGCTAAATAAATTTAAAAAAAAACTTAAAAAAAAACAAACCTAATTCATTGACATTTTTCTGTCTCACTGGGTATCACTGCAGACAGAGGTTCCACTGACAGATCCCTGGCAAAATAACATGGCAAATCATGAAAACAAAGCCATGAAAGCTTCACACATGGAAATAATTTTTCTAATCACTTCTAGCCTACCCTCAGGTCCCTAATACATAGATATGCAAGCTAGCCATTAGCTCTTTGGGGAGGTAATATCTCTGGTGAAATATTATTGACTTCTTACAGTTTGAATCTAATGACTACAAAGAATCAAAATGCTTATGTGAACAGGGGCCTGCAATGTGAAGGGCCCAAGAGAAGATAGTGAAGGCCACAGACAGAAAGTAAGGGCTGTGTCCAGGGACAGGGAGTTTAGAAGACAAACATTAAAATAAATATTTTTATAGAAAAAATGAGAAAATTAGATAAAAGATTATTCTACATAGATGGCAAAACCAGAAAAAAATCATCATCATTATCATCATCATCATCTTCATCTTAGATGACCTGTCAAATTACAAAGGTTAAAGGATTTACTAGAAGTAATTCCCACAGAATTAAAAGAGTGTGGTGAGAAAACTATGCTGAGTCTTAATTAAAATTTCTACAGAAAACCAACCACAATTTCATCACAGTACTCACTAGTTAATTATCTTCACTGTTAAACATTGGAGCCTTATTCTATCACTCTAAATTTGTCTTTCTTCATCTTCCAGCCATTGAATTTTGTTACACTTTTGTCTACTATATTAGAGAACCCTTGATCAAAGTTTTGTTTGCCAGGAGATACTTCCAGGATGCACGACAGTCATTCACCCACACATGCAAAGATGTACACCATCCTGCTTAAATGTATCCCTTTTATGTCTTTGATAAACAGATTAAAACCCTCAAGCGGGGCTGTTTCTAAATCTTTTAATCATTCTCCTGTATTTTCTACAAACTTTCTCCAATTTCAACTACTACTAAGAGCACCACATTCCATGTGGGTGCTTGCACCTATAGTAAGATCGCATTGCACCCTAATTTTAAACAAGATTTCCCTGTTTATACTTCCAACTCTCTCTTTTGGGAACTCAAATTTAGCTCATTATCCACTGTGAACACTCAAATTCATTTCAAAGTTGTTGCCTGCCAGGCTAAAATTTCCCAGCTTGTCAGCACAGTCTGCAAGTATTTGCCTTTAAACACACACACACAAAAATTGAGATCATCCTCACATTTTGGGAGTGTGCAAGATGATACTTTACAAATACTGCATTCTTAATAATGCTTTCATTATTTAATCTTTTTTATATTTTAATTTTTGTCTAAAAGTTTCTTCTCCACCATAGCTATTGAAAAAAAATTGAAAAATCTTTTTGAACTGGAAAGACCACCAGCAAAAAAGAATAGAATGCATTTACTTCATCCCCATAACAAGGTGATTATTGTTCTTGTCTTTGTAAAAAAAAAAAAAAAAAAAAAAAAAAAAAAAAAAAAAAAAAGTTGTGCTGGATAATACCTAAAGGGCTGAGGGCTGAAACATTGCATATGTGTTACAATCATGTGCCCAGAAAATTGAGGTACAGCTGATATCTGGTGAAAGGCCAAATAAAGGCCCAGCCCACAGACCTTCCACAACAATATTTAGTTCTTAAGTCCTATTGAGAAACCTTCTCCTCTTCAAAGATCAATTTGGCTAAATCTAGGAATTATTTTCGTTATGCAGAATGCAAAAACAGTATTTTATCCTATTGTATATTTGAATCTGCTTTTCTTTTTTAGGCTCAGAATCTTGCTGTGTGCAAAAGGGAACAAAGAAAACATACATAGGCTAAAATGTTAGTGTGCAATGAGAACAATCTGTTTTAGCACACTTAACAGCATGGCAACATGGCTTATTTAATTGAAACAGACAAATCTAATAATACCAGTTAAATTGCTCCACAAAAAAAAAAAAAAAAAAAAAACCACCACCCACAAACAAACAAAATCAACAAAACCCAAAACCCAGCCTTTCCTAGTGTTTTGTGGCATTGAGCTCACCCTTCTTGTATCCCTTTCCATCCCAAGGGTGATGGTTTCAGTCTTCCTAGATAAAGTAGAGGGGAATAGAAGAGGCTAGGCAATAAGCACCTAGGTTTTTGTTGGAAGCAGAATGAAGATCATTCTCTTTTATCTTCCACTTAGGGCTACTTTTGTTTGTTTATTTTTTCCTCCTAGCCCCTGTTTCCCTCTCAGAGGCTCTCACCTGAAGGCACAGTGTGGCACAAAGGCCTGCCCCAGCCTCAGCTCTGCACCTGGGTTCCTGTGTGTCACCTGCTGACTCCTGCCTTGGTCAGGACAGTGCCACTGGGGTCATGAGAAAAGCTAAAACTGGAGAGCCCACAGGTATTACCCCTGTCAGCAGCTGTCAAACCAGAATAAACCCAGTCGCAGCCACAGAAAACCTAAAAGAGCCCTAAGACCAGGGCAACAAAAGGACTGCAACTTTTAGCTAGTCATGGCAAAAATCACATTCACTGGGTTACAATTGCTTGCTGCTTCTTGAGAGCAGATTGAATCTTCTGCATTTAGATTGTGTCTGGCCCGTTTTCAGATGTGTTGTGGTTTCACCAGGAGGGGTGTGCAGTACACCCAGAGCCAGCCACACCTGGGGTGGAAACAGCCCCGTGTCAGGCTCCAGTCAGGGCTCTCCTGGTTCAGGAACAGAAGTGCAATCCACTCCTCCATTCCCCAAGGCTCCAAAGGCAGAGATCACAGGCTGAGATAAGAACCATTTCCTGGAAACAGAAATAAGAAAAACAAACAGTAACTGCAACAACATTGGCAACAGATATGCATCAAATATTGCATTTTACAAGCAAAAATGCTCACAAAGCCTTATCAATGAAAACTAGTGGTGGACAGACCCTCTTTGCTCCACACTTTCTTCTCCAACTGTGAGCCACCCCCATTTTCTTCTTGGAAGAATCCCTTACTTCCACCTCAGAGCAGTGAGGTGAGGCTGTATAGGATAACAACCCAGACAAGTCCCCATGGCTTCAGGCTCTGCCCTCTCACAGGTTCTGCAAGAAAAATCAACTCTGTCCTGGCCAAAAACCTGGACAAGATTTTACCACAATCTAGGTAAATAGTAACCGCTGGAAAACGTACATGTTTTTATAATAATTGGCTGTGGTGTTGAGGGCAAAGGAGAAGGAAATAAATACTGATTAATCTGACACCAAAAGAAAGCAGCATATAGCATTCAAAAATGTGTGAAATGATTAGAAAGCCATAGGACCTTTTCACCAAATATATTTGGGAGAGAAAGTTTTCCATGAGAAAAGCTATGTCACTTTTATTTCTGCTATATTGTAGCTGAAAGGAGACCCAATATGCTTCAGTCAAATGAGGCAGCTTAAACTTGTAGAGTGAAACATCAGAAATCGAAAATTATCTAAACACAATCAAACAGTCTTAAATTTATTTAATTAGATAAAATTATGTATCCTTTAGTATCAAGGTATCCAGAGTATTTGTCATTATTTTTAAAAAATATTTAATTCTTTTGTTAAAATTCAAGCTTTCTATAATATAATACTTTTTAATATGTATATTCAATTTGTAAATAAATATTTCAGACTAGCTGGTTGTTTCCATTTTTAACTTTCAGGAGGGCACTCATGTCTCCAGATCTGTATTGCCCTTCCAGCTGTATTTGTTGATCCAGTAGAAGATGCTATCTCTTTCTGTGGCGCTTATCATGCTTGTGTCCTTAAAACACCTCAGCTATAATAAAACTACCATTACGTTATGATGAATTCTTTCACTGCCTCTGTCAGACTCCTTGTTTTTTTCTTTTGAAATAAAGGGAAGATAGACCAAGGGCAAAAAACTTTTGATCCTAAACTGAGAACTCCTGGCAGCCAGTACAATGTACAAACTAGGAAAATATTTTGAGCTGATTCAGGGAGAATACAAAACACAGAAGCCTACTTCATGCTTGGCAAACTGAGGGTGCAGTCTTTGATTAATTTCAGCTAATGTAAATTTACCTGAGCTATACACTAAGCTCTTTCTATGGTGGGCTAGTCTATTTTATTTATAGAAGAATGAGAAGAAAATTAAATATCTTTCAGAGCAGGCTGAAGTAGGGGCACTTTTCAGACTGTGTATTTAGTCAAGATGAGGATTGAGAGAAAGCACTGGTGCATTCCCCATTTATCTGATGGCTTTTTTAACCACTGAATAAAGCAATTTGCATCTGAGTTGTTTTACAAATCTATTCATGTAGCTATAAAGAAACACTAATTTTTGGCATTTGCAATGATTCTGTTCACAAGCTAAAACTTTTAATTTATTACTTTACAATTCTTGATGTGTAAAATTTCACCTAGAAGACCTTAAATAGCTCATATCTTAGAAATTATTCTTTTTTTCCTATACCTATTATAAGAGCTGAGCTTGTCCAAGACAATCCTGCTAACACTCTTGAAACATCACAAAAGAACTGGAACAATTCCTTTCCTGTATGGAGTCACAAAATTCCAAAGCCACAAGCCTTCTGGCTTTCAGAGCTGGGAGCATCATTTAAAGAAGAAAGCGGCTGATGGATCTCACTCATCATGACTTCTCTTTGCATGTGCCACCTCACCTTTTACTTGTGATTATGTGACATCTTTCTGGCAACTGCAGCAAGGGAAACAAATATAAATGTATTTATCTATTTTTAGTTGTCTAGAATGCAATGATTGTGCTGTCACTTTTGCGCCGCATTTTGTCTCCCACGCCCATCTGTTCTGTTCCTCTGCTGCATCCTCTACATCTTCTTTGTCACCTGATTCTCTCACTGCCTCTTCCCTTCAGAGAACCAGGAGCAAGGAGACTGCCATCTGACCCATGAATTCTCTACAGACCACTATCAAATGGTGGACAGAACACAGCCTGAGGACTGTAGTTCCTTTTGTCTCTAATTCGCCAGTTTATTTCAGAGCTTACTGATTTGATCTTAACAGTTTTAGCAGAATTTTAATTTGCCTCCAGACAAGTATACTTGGTTCAAAAATCTGTAACACTTATGCTGAGAATCTACTGAATTGCTTATGTCCACTTCATGCATTCACCCATGAACTCAATCAAAGGAAAAAGGCTCAGCCTCAGTTTGGTAGGAGATTCCAGACCAGAGGAAAGTAACACTGTTAATGTGTTGTGGTATTCTTTTTTCTCCTTTCCACGAATTTTGATTGGAGTCCTGAACCAAGGCTTGTAAACCAGGTGTTCTGAGAATGTCTGAATTTTAGATATTTTTATTTCTTAGATATTAGTCACAGTATACTCCATAGTCCCACAACTCTTTTTAGTTTGCAGGTGTAAACTACTCACCTTGACTATCAAATAACAAAATAACCTGTGTCACTTATTTTTCTGGTAGAAAATTGAATAATCTCCAATAAGACTTAATCTGTAAGCATTTATGTTATGCACTTTTTGAAACTTTTTTCCCAAGAAAGGAAAAGCAGGCAATTAACTAAATTTTTTCCTTACCATCTTGATTGGTAAAATTTAAAAGAAGTTTTTTGCTCTAACAAATTAAATTCAGACATTTTTTCAGTCTGTATTCTCACCATACTAAATATCTCAATGTCACCATCAGATTTTCAGTGATATTCATTGGGAAAAGGAATTTTAAACTTTTGCTTTCATTTTCATCAAAAAAGATGCATAAGCTGGGAGAACATCTGCATATCATCAGATTTTTTGTGGAAAAAATAGTATTCTGTCTGTAGCTTGATGTATGCTCTTTTCCCCTATCTTGTTCAACCAACTGGAAAAAAAAAAAAAATATTGACACTACACTCATTCAGTTTTGAGTTATTTTGGACTACATTGGTCATGTGTACTTGGATAATAACTGGAATTTGATGTGACAATCACTCAAACGTGTTTCAGGCAAAAAAATTTTTAGTAATTTCTAGTGATAGGATCTACTCACCTGTGTATTGAAATAACAGCACTGAATATTTCAGGCAAGAAGAGGGGAAAGCAGGGTAGAAAAATAATTCATTCACAGAGAATAATAGCAGAAATTGCTGAGAAATTTTACTTTCTGCTGAGAAGAAACTTTATATAAAATGAATTTATATTTATAGTCCTCAGAGCAACTTTATATAAAACGAGAAACGCTCCTCAGACCATTGTGCCTACTTAGGTGTGTGCACAAATGCACGTGTTTTGCTGCATATGCATTTACCTGTATAAGTCATTGCGACAAAATCTACCATTACAAACAAGTCTGACCTTTTCTTTCCATATCATCCTTATTTCTGGTGCAAGCCTCTCAGAAAATCCTTGAGTGGCTAATTTGGAGGACTGGTTTATTCTTTTGCACTGTGCAGTATATCTGTGCAGTATAGTATATGATAATATGTCATTGTGAGGGCTGATGTTACTCTCTTGTAACAGATAAAGGAAAAATGAGTCTTATTAATCCTGCAGAAATTTTGCACCAGAAGCATTTTCGTGATAGGTGAGGTCATACAAAATAGGACCTCAAGATAGGACAGCTAATTTGATTGCCAATGCAGAAAGGTCTTTCTTGAACCTAGTGAACTCCATTTTGAAGAATGAGCTCTCAGATAGTTGTTCTGCCATGGTTTCACAGCCTTTTGGCTTTCTTCTCTATTGTTTTTTCCCCTGAACAAAACCAGCAATCATTTCTCATCTGTTATACTACATATTTATACCTCCATCTTAGTAGATGGAAGTATTATTTTCCTGGTTGTGTAAGCCCAG
Organism: Muscicapa striata striata; assembly: GCA_030060385.1. Classification (NCBI taxonomy): domain Eukaryota; kingdom Metazoa; phylum Chordata; class Aves; order Passeriformes; family Muscicapidae; genus Muscicapa; species Muscicapa striata. The sequence continues at coordinate 3,549,649 of JAREIS010000075.1, read as the reverse complement.
AACTGCATCCTTAAAAAATAATTATAAAACAAAAAAACACAAAACATCGTTAAGCTGGTACAGCAAAAGTACAATAGAAACAATAACTGATTTACAGGGTGTCAGCTGTAATGATGAGTTTTTTCTTTACCCTTGTGTCTCTTTGCAGATAATAGTTTTTTAAGAACTCCAGTTTTTCTGTTCTACTTCTCAGGAAATTTGTTCAGCAGGCCACAGTGTTCAAGGCTAAGCTTTGCTGGAGTAAATATTTAAAAGAAAAAACATCTTTAAAAAGACGTATTGTATGCAGTATTTAACAGGAAAATGGTTTGTCGTTAAAAAGACATTCTTAATTCTATCTACAATTGTTTATGTGACTACATTTGCAAGTGAGCCAAGGGGCTGAAAGTCTAAAGGACCTCAATTTATTGAAGGAGTCTTTTTACTGAGGGGAGGACATGATTAGGAAGGACATGATTCACAACTGAACACACTATTTCATACATTTCTTTAAAATTGTGCAACTTACAGGTTACCAGCCAAGTGCACAGCAGAATAGCAGGTGGCTCTACCCACTCCAGCAAAATTAGGGGCTGCATTGGAAACTCTGAAAATCTGTTCACGTAGTTTTAAGGGAATGTGTTGACTTGTTTGGTTTTGCAATCAGCTAAAACTGTGGGAAATAAAAAATTGTACAGAATTTTTCTTACATATCAGGTTTGTATTTTAGCAAGAGATAAGAAAATATGTATGCTTGCTTTGCTGTATTTAATGTTTTAGCCCAGCTCTGTTTTGTCTGGCCTTGGGAAATAAGAAAGAGGATCTACTTTTGACAGAGTAAGATTAGTGTGTTCTTTTGTTGAGCTCTGTGTTCTTGCATATTTAAACTTGAAGCCTAAGTGATTGACAAAGAGAAAGGAATCTAAGATCTAGTTACAAAGGAAAATATTTCTAGCGGAAATTATTAGAACAGGGCAGTTTTAAAATATGCTTTGGTAACTAGAAGAAAAATATCCAATTCCTTTGGCTATCATTCACTTCTATTTTTCCCAGAAACTTGGCAACACAAAGTATTTTTTTATTTAGCAGTGCTGGTCTTTGAATTTACTTTGATCAGCTTTCTGAAAGAGTTTTATAGAGAGACTTGTAAACTAAATTAGTAGTAGAACTGAAATTGTGAAAATACTTTAACGGCTCTTCAGGCCATCAATATTATAGAGAGCTGTATGTTATTCTGCTTGTTTTAAAACTCATTAACCTATTGATTTTTAGTCTGGATGACTCAACCATATCACTGAATTGATTTTATTATATAATTTACATAGAATTCAGTGTCCTTTTTCAAGAACATTATGGTGAAGTTTACCAGAGAATTCCGGTAGTATAATATATTTATAATTAAGGAATACACTTTTCCTAGGAACAGTCTGGACACAGACTGGACAATTTTACTTCTAGTAATTCCTCTAAAAGTTGATTTAAGTTGAGAAGACAGTATTATAATCTATGCCAAGGGAGAATCCTCAGATATCAAACAGTCTTTTGCACCATATCCAAAGTCAAAAGTGTCCTAGGAGGGTTTCCTGTAGAAAAATCAGGTTTCTGGCTTGAATGGTTCATCACTTAAAAGACAATTCCTTTTTGTCAGCAATACACATGTTCATTTTTGTGATACAAGATACAGTTTCACATATGCGTGGGAGTATATATACACACTCACTGGAAAAGTAAATTCTGTGGGGAGTGTTTCAGGAGCATATAAGAGCCATGTAAAGATGAGCTGTGGATAAGTCAGAACCCATTTCAGTTATGCTATCAGCAGAGTGCTTGTGCAGATAGCCAGAGGTCACTGTATCCACCAGGACTGGAACTACTGAAGAGATAGCTCATCTAATCCAAGAGGTTCCTCCTTACCCTTCTCAGGACAATGCTATTATGTCTGACCTAAAAGTAGCCCCCATTTTATTTTATCTAAAGCATTTTACCAGAGGAAACTTTTCTTACTGTGGCTGCTCAGTTTGAGACTATCAGATGATCTATCACCACACCTCAAACTCCAGGTTCAGAGGCCACTGTTTGGACTGAAATGGACTTCTAAAGGAACAGGGATGTCAAGAAAGAAAGGTGACTGAAATGTGTTAAACTGACAGAGCAGTGTAATATATGTAATTCAAGGAAACTTTAGATTATGGGTTCAGGTCTCTTTGTTAAGGCAATGAATGTCAATACAACATTTACAGTAAAATGGTATAACTTGGTTTGTACAGCCATTCTGTATCTTAGATTCAATGGCTACACATCAGGGATGGTGTTTTCTCTGTATTTGTCTGTTCCTTACAGAATTGAGACTTCTGTGATCCTACTCCAAGTGCACATGTTTATGTGAGTCCTTCCAGAAGTTTTTAAATGAGTTGGCATATTTACACTTTTTTCCAGAAGGGAAGATGTGCCATGGATGCCTCCTACTGAAGGTGTAGATATTGAGAAATTACATAGCGGAGAGAGGTTCTTGGTGCCCATGTTAAGGAAAAGACAAACTGTGAATTTGACTCTGCTTTGATTTGCACTTGGGAGAGATGCTATAACTGCATCTAAGTAAGATAAAACTCCTTTTGGCATATGCTTCTTGTTAGACAAAACTAAACCCCACTCAAATACAGTTATCCATAGGAAACACTCTCTATTCTTGTCACAGAGCATTTTCTTTTGCTCTTATTGATAAATTTGCAGTTGTTTGAGGAGTAAATAAGTTTCACTGCCTTCCATTCTGCAGAAACAGGATTGAAATATAAAATTTTCCCATCATGTGGCACTGAAAGAGGTAGAAATTACACCTCTCAGGCTGCAGATTAACAATATGCCTATTGGACCAAGCTGGCAGCAATGCCTTAGGTCTTCATAGAAATCCCAAGTAGGATTAAAATAAGAATATAAGCCATCAAGTTTTTCCAAATATATGCAAGGTATGCACTTGAGGTATGGTCACAAGAGTAAGATGGCTGAATAGGTAGACGGTCAAACCTAAGCCATGTTTTTATGATCTCTGTCTTCCAGACATGACAATTCCCAAAGCCTCTGGGTTTTAGGGGTGGCATAGGACAAACCTATGCTGCAAAAGTCCTTCTGCAGTCAAAGAAACAGTGAAATTATCTCCAGAGGCTGGCAGAGAATTTGTTCATGGTTTTTTTGCCTTTACACTTTGTGCTGTGAATTCTAAACAGAAACATGAGTAGACAAGTACCCCACTCTTTGATTTCTCAGTTACGGTTTCACACTTGGAGGGTACTATGACAAGTTTGTACTTTGGCATGAAAGTACCAGGATCACAAAATTTACTATAAATATATTTTGTTAAAGTTCTTTGCTGTAGATGCATAAAAAGGGGGGGGGGAAAAAAAAGTCTCCTATGATTCTGTGATTTTTAGTTTATTTTCCCAGGCATGCATTTGAAAGTTCAAACTGCCACTGAATGTAGCCAAACTGTCAAGGCGTGTGTCTAACATTACACAGCTCAAATTTGATACTCTCGGGTAACTTGGGACTCTAATTATATACTGACCTAAATTTTTCAAAAGTGATTTTAGATGTTTCTCTTGGAATGTGCAATTTGAGCCTCTTTAAAGACACCAAATCTTTCTAGGTTTAAAATGCCTTCTGTATGTAATTATCTGGAACATTTTAAGAAAATATTAATTAGGAGAGTTAAGGATTTACTCAGTCCTGCCATTCTGAAATTTTTGATGGTTGGAAGTCGTCCTAATTTCTTATACATATCATCTGGGGCAAAGCTCTAGAAGAAGTCTCACTCCAAAGCCAATAATTAGGCTGAACTGCTAAGACAGTAAAACATCTATGAGAGTAAGGTGCTGAGAATGACCTAAACCAGAAATGATACACTGTTTTATGATTTTCCAAAACAAATTAATTTTACAAATCTGTGTAGGGGAAAGGAATACAACAAACCACCAAATAAATATTGAATAATTATCTTTAAAAACCTGCAAACTCAAATTAAAATTTACTTGGGGTGAATTCACTTCACTTGGGATTTTCTTCTCCTGTGAAAATTGTAGTTATAAATATGACTTCCTGTAGTTACTGTATTCCAAATTTTAGCAAAAGGTGGGTTTCCAAAAAAATATTGTTTTTCTCTGGTCAAATTGCACAAAAGCAATTTGAATTACAACTTAGAACCAGAAAAAAAACACCTACGGTCTGAAAAAGAGAGCTTTACGCCCTAACATAACTTGCAAAAGATAAGAGTGACTGGGGAAGAGCATGGCTATGATGAAATTCAGATGTTCAACCTATGTCCCTTTAATTTTGACACATTTTTGTCTTATTTCTCCTGGGGGAAAAAAAAGGAAATGATATTTCGTCAGCCGCTTTGTGTTGCGCTATTTAGCAGATAAATTAAACAGTGCGTGTAGTTGGTATTATTTATTCAAATATATATCTTTACTATGTTATTTGATCTTGGTATAATGTAATCACTTCTGATTAAAGATATTGCTATCACCTGTTATGCTTGTAATTAATTAATCACCATTTAATTCAATTCCTATTGTAACACATCAGATGCTATCATGTGATACCTTGTGCCATTTTCTATTAAATGTATTTGGTGTTAGGAGCTGAAAGTTATCCTTTAAGGATCTCGCCATTGGAAATTATTTCTAAAGAGTTTTAATTCTCTATGGAGTTGTGCTGCAGATCATTTAATCTGCTCTACTTCATGTTTATGATATTAATTATTTCATATGTAAGATTTTCTGATTCACTTTCCATATAGAAGTTTTGCTGTCAGCAACTGTCTTCTTACTGATTTCAGTAGAGCTTGAGTCCTCCTCATCCAGCTTGTGCATATTCACAGGAATAATTGTAGACAGGCAAAACTGTCTGTCAGCTTACAGGACTCCATAATGTTATATTTACTGACAGAATTGTTTGTGAGATCTGAGGTTCAGCAAGCAGCAAAATTAATTAAAAAGCACTATTAATAGCCAGTGTTGATTTCTCCTTTTTCATTTTTCTGGGTTTCTTTTATAGTGCAAAATCCTCCATATTGGAATTTTATTTAATAACATTAATATTCATCTGATTATATTTCACAGATACTTGTGTCTCCATCACAAATGTAGAAATTTTGGGGTTTTTGTGTGTGAGTAGCTATTTCTTATTTTTCTTTTGGCCTCTTTGGGAATTTTTTTAATTTTTTTTTTTTTTTTACAATATCTGCATGTGTTTAGATCATAGAATAGATCACAGAATTATTTGGATTGGAAGGGACCTTAAAGATCTTCTAGTTCCAACTTTCTGCATACTTATTTGAAGAGTCTAATATATAGGTAATTCTTAATTAAAACACTGAAAGATTATTTTTCCTACTAGAAAAAATGATTTGGTCAACTGAATTGTAGGAGGGAATGTTACCCAGAGGACTCTTCCTAAGTGTCTGTTTTACGTTATCTAATTTTCAAAAAGGATAAGCAGGATATTTACCTGATTTACATTAAAAAACAGAGGTTATCTTTCTGTCCTAATAATGACTGCCTTTAGTAATACTAGAGCATTAGAAACAGAGGATATATACATTATCTTCTGGAAAATTACATATTTGTAAACTGAACTTGAATTTGTACAAATGAAATTTCTTTCTGGAGAGATAATTTTGTTTCTATGCACTCCAGGTATATATAACAAGGAAGCTTATTTCATATACACACTCACTAGAATGAACTCTTATGTCCTTTGATATTTCATAGCACCATATGACTACCTATATAACAATTCCTATGCAACATGGTAAACTAAACATCTTGCTATAATATAAAATTTTTTAATTCAGTATAATATTTTAAAAATCATGTCAGTTTCTTTAACTGTATTTTATTAAACTACATACACAAAACAGGAAATAGATTACAACGGTGTTACTTCACTTAATAGATTTAAAATATTTAGTTTCTTTTTATATGATACCCTGGTGGTGCTCAGATGTGCTTATTTTAAAGCATCTGCTTGTATTCTCTAAAGCCAGTGCAATGTCTGCTTCAGCACTGCCCTCTAAATAAGCCAAAGTTGAGTCTTTTTCAGACTCAGACTCAGCTGCCATGAAATAACAATCCTGAACATCTCAAATAGACAGTTTGTTTAATTAATTTTTTTTGCAATATTTTGACTAAATCTCAATACTGCACATGCCTAGATATAATTCAGATGAGTGATTTATGTTTTGTTACAATTCTGAAGATTGGTAACTGGTAGAATAACTTTCCTGCAGATTAGTACTGTACATACAATTTATCAATATTGCATATTTCTATTTCAGCAATGGATTAGAAACATGCTTGTGTTTCTTTACTTATACACTTACAACATGTAGCCATAGGAAGCTGTTATCTGAATACTTTAGTGTGTTTACTTTCTGGCAAGGGGGTTTAAAAATTCAGAGATATTCTCATGTTATCATTTCAGACAAACTAACATGCTTGAAAACTATTAATTCCTTATCTATGGACTACTTTATTTTCCTTGATAAGCTATCTAAAAACATATCCATTATTTCATACGTGCAGTAGAGTATAAATTTCCAAAACATATGCAAAACTTCAAGATAATATGTTTCTAATACTTGTGCTTATCAGTCCTCCCATTCACAGCATTGCATAATTCCCAAGGACAAAAAGGATACTGAATATGTGTTTACCAAAGGGATATAAACTAATACCCGACTATTGTATTGAGCCTTAAAAAATGAAATCTTGAGTCTTCTGTTAAAGCTTAATACACAAATTCAGTTTCAGCACAAAACACAAAATGGGGTTATCATGGGCATATGGCTACTTCACACAACCGTGGCCATGTTAAAAAAAAGCACCACAGTTAGTAAAAATTATATTATATTATGTAACTTAAATTTCTCAAGCAGGTTGAAATGTTTAAAATAAATATGGTAATTACACTGACAGCTTAATACATCTATAAATCCACATACAAATCTTCACACTTCAGCATCATTTGGATCTTACCTGGCAAGTATCAAGAGTTGCACTTGGGGTACTCTGGGGAGTTGTGCTGAATGCCAAGAAATCATAGCAAAACATTAAGTGCCAGAAGAAAAATCGACATGCTGCTAATACAGCAAGAATTTGGTCTTCTTTCCTCTACTTTAATTCCCAGGGTGTTTTATCTTTCCATTTCCCTATTAAGTTTAGTATAGATTTGCTCCAGTGTATTATAGATATATTTATTATATTAAAAAGTGGTGTTTGTTGTTATGTTTAAACTGGTATACTCTACTGCAACAATCACAACCAAGTAACAAATACAGAATATGTAAGTGTGCCCATCTTCTGCTCCTTACTTGAGTGGAAAAGGACATAGGGATGCAATAAAGAAACATTCATCTATTTTTGGCATATTTCTTTAACATTTCAGGGAGCTGAGAAATTAGGACCTACTACAACCTATGGCTCATGTCTAGTGCCAAGACTTGTTGGCCAAAATTGAATACAGGAAAAGAATAAAATAACTGGTAACGGCAAAATATTCTTTATTGCTCTGTTAATAATTTGGCTTAAGCCAAGGAGCCTGTGTGCTGCAGCAATCTCAGCCACAGAGAAAAAAGAAATAATTACTATATTAGAGAGCTTCTTTTTAGTCAAGTCATGTGGTGAAACTGTCTACCAACCATGAACAGGGCAAATACTATGGGACAGGTCAGACTCAGAAACCAGAGGAGTTATCCTAGTTTTCCATTCCCAGCACCATTAACTACCAGCCTGCCAGGTTTGTGTTGCCCCTGTGAAGACAAGCACCATCATCTCTGCACCTCCTCTTCCAGAGGAACCAGCTGGAGTCAGATGAAGCCTGGAAAGGGGAATCAGTCATTTGAAGCAGAAGAACTGGAAAGGAGACAAAAGCAATGACTTTCAGACACTAAATTGTAGAAAAATACCAAGCTGAAATGTCTTACCATGAAGAGCATAATTGTCCATGTGGGACAAATTTTTAATAAACTTTCAATGAATTTTTAAAATTGTTGGAAGGAATTTGATACAAATATCCTTGTTCATAATCAAAGATGTTTAATATTATTTGGTTTTGCTTGACAGGTGAACTTACACACATATGAATTAGCATCTTCTGTTCCCCAAACATGCCTCTCTGTGGCTTCAATGATACATACATTTTTTTTTTATTGGCAATGTCTCTTTTCTCTATCAGTAGATCTTTGTAACAAGTGCCAGCCCACAATCAGAGCTAATGAGGATGTCTTTTGTGAGATGAGAATCAAACTGAGTAGATCCTCCTATAAACATAGAGCACTATCATATACTTGCAGTCTGAAAATACACTGATCAAGGAACAATTTGCAGGTACAGGTAGGGATATAGTTCCTCAAAAGGCTGCAATAAACCTGATAACAAAATTACTACATATTCTTATCCCACATATTCTTCTTCAACATTTACAGAAGTAATAAATATAATTACATAGGTGTCTAGCTAAATATATATAAATATACTATGAAAATATTATGAAAAAGCAATTCAATTGAATTAACAGAATCCACCTAAAAGAAGAAAACTTCACCCTCTCATAGAAACAAGATATTTTAATAATATATTTTTACACTGCATTAAATACATTACATTATGTCAAAAGTCTTGTCAATCCAAATAGGTTTAATAATTAAATAAACTCTTTCATGTCCCAGCAATATCTCTAACCTATTATTAATAAGACAGAGGCTGCAATTTATGATGTCTTTCTTAATTTTTCCTCTGGGATCACACTTGCCATACACTATATTTTGTGCATAAAGTTAGTCCTTTACCTCTTTTTAGGTATCTGCTATTTCTTTCCTTATAAAAACCTCTAAACCTAAAATTATTCTCCTCACCTGACAACGAGAACTGAAATATACATTTAACCCACCAAAAAACCTAACAGTTTTAACAAAGTTTTCAATATCCATGAGGTGCTGGAGATAGGAAAAGAAGAGCTGAGCAAGGGAGTCTAACCTCATGCTTTTTCACTGATGCAGTCTGAGAGGCACATCCCCTTCCATCCACCATAAGGACTCTAGATGCATAAATCCAGCAAACCCACAAAAAGTTATAGAAGCAGTCATGTACACCTAAGACCATCTGCTGGATTTTAGCTTTTCCAAGCAAGGCCCTTCCCACCACTTAGGGCTTGCTACAACCCAGTTCCACATTGCCTTCTTAAACAAGTTTGATTTTGCCCTGGATTAGATCTGATGTGTACTGAACAAATGCATCACTATAGAATACCCTTAAACTCCCAAAAGTGTTTTTCTAACCACAGAATTTTATAAACAGTCCTATACAATATATCCTATACACTTCTGCTGTGAAGAAAACTCCCTAAAGACTATATTTTTCAAGTACTTGGCATTCAGGTTATTTTTCAAACACAAAACTGCTTTTTAGTTGTTCAGAGACCTTAGTGTTTGCACCCTAATGCAGGTCCTAATGCCAAAACAGCAATTTGTAAGATGGCACCTAATTAACATTTCTCGTCCTCCAAAAAGTCTTCATAGTTCCTAGTTCTGCCATTTTCCCCACCCTTGTTGTGTGTGTGCATGTGTATGCTTTCAAAATTCCCCTCTATTGCACCTGTTTTTTTAAAAAAGTGCCTTCACACGGTATTTCATTGTGATTGTGATTATTATTGCTTAATAATAAGTTTTAGCTTAAAAAATACTTCCTTGGGTCAACTTAAGGCCTATAGCATATCTGGTGTGTGGGTAGAAACACGTATGCAACAGCATGGGACAGTGAGTAAGCAGAGTGACCACTAAGGTTTTAATGCACAGCCCTGAAAAATTGAAGTTTAGGAACATTCAGAAGGAGAAGTTTAATGTGAAACTTTCTTCTCAGTGCCCCTCCATATGCATATCTTTCATGATTTCTCTGACCTCTTTTGCACCATCCTCTGGCAATGAGTTCTGGGGCTTAATTACACATACTGTGGAATAGCACTTTTCTCTGGTTTATAACAGCTGGCTGATCTTTTAATTTTCTACTCTTGCATATCTTTATTGTGAGAAGAAAAAGAATGAGAAGTGATTATTCACTCTTCCATATTGTTCATATCAATGAGGGTATTTATATGACTGTGCATAAAAATAAATGATAACCATGCCTTCCTTTTTTTTTTTTTTTTTAACAAACTGAAGAATATTAATCTATTCAATCTCTCCTTTTGTACAAGAAGCATCCCTCCCAGGGTCAAGGACCTTTATGCAGTTGTGGTTTCATTGTCATTGTACTGTTTACTGTATGATTTAACTGAATATACTCAGTTACAATTTTGCTAGATTCTGGGTGAGCTGTAGAAAAGTATGATACAATACATGCAGTGTCAAAACCACAAATGTAGTGTGGATTAGATTGATGTCACAATTAGTTTTATCATTTTAGTTTTTATCATCTTGCCAAAAAAAGTGGAAATTTTGCTTGTTCAAAAGAAAATGTCTACTCGTGCAACATTCAGACCTAAAAAAAAAAAAGAAAAAATCAAATGAACCAAGCAATTTTCTCTTCATTCCAGGTATAAATTTAGCACACCATGAGAAAGTGTACTGATTCAAATTTTTTCACAATAGACTGCTTTCATTCAATTTATATGTAGGTGAAGGGTGGGGAAAAAATTTTATCAATAGGAAAGTGTGCATGATTTTCCCTTTGCAAGTTATGTGCCAGCTTTTCATCTGCTAGCTTTTATTACAGAAGAAAATATGGTTGATCTGAAAAAAAGTTAAAAAAACTTTTCTGAGTATATATATTTTCCTGCCGTTAACCCATCTTCAACTTGATCCTCATCAGAGACTTTCCATAAATTTATATTTCACTTCTTCCTTGTTCTTTCTTGATGAATTTTTCTAACCAAAACCCTTAATATTTCAACTGAGCATAGCTATGCTGACTTAGGAGGGGTCTTCTTCAGTGTCAAGACTCTTGTGTTCTCATAACAGAATATTCCATTTTCTATTAGTAGAGAAACATTTAGAGATGCTACAGCCTCTTTGATCCATGATTTTGTGGCTTTGTATGTGTGGCACTGAATATATTGGCTTTTATTGCCAGCATGTCACATTGCACCACGTATCTGATATGCTGCTCCCAGAATCTCTTCCAATATTAATGCTTCTGTGGATTTTCCCTCACTGATTCATACTGCTCTAGATTTAAAGTATTAGCCTGCTTTTTGTGAGTAGTGGCTTGCTTTGTAATTTCCTGCCACATTTCTCCCTAGTGCTTTTGTATTATGTTTCTGTCCTCAGTAGTATTTGTGACTCCTCCTAATTTAGTATTTGTGCATTTCATTAACATGCTGTTTATTCTTTCTTCCAGATTGCTAATGAAGATGTTAAATAGGAGCAATCCTGAATCTGCACCCTTCATTACCCTACTAGATATGTTTCCCCTAGTCACTCTCATAATATTTTGTTTATAGTCTTTCAGCCAGTTTTAACCCACATGCTCCTATAAAATCCATTGCAATTCCTTTTCCACTTACGACTGCAAAAAACCACTGCAGGGAAAATTTCAAGAACATATGGATACAACCTTGATCCTCTGAAAGTCATAAGGATCTCTGAAAAGAAATCCCATCAGTAACCCAGTATTTTCTACCCTGTTTCTATATCTATTATGTATCACTTATATGTCAAGGAAGAGAAGATTTTAAGAATCAAAATGAGGGTGGTATTTGGGACTATTTGTATTGATCCTGCTGTATTCCTCCTGTATGTACAGCTATATTCAAAGTTATTGATATATTTTCTAAATTGTAGGACAAAAGTTCCATCCTCAATGCTGTAGAATTCTTACATATTCACATGCAAAGACATAAAATTAGTATTTTCTATTTAAATTTTAGCCATTATCACATATGGTAGGTCAATAGCTAGATATCAATTTGTTAAAAATACTATTTAGCTTTATTATTGCATGAGAGTGTAATGTATTAAAAATTATCTTGTTTGTTTTTTAGCTAATACTTTGCCATTTGGAACCATGGTAAGCTAGGTGAGAGAAACAGATGTACTGTGGTTTGATGCTCTGTGAGAAGATTTTCATGCAGACTACAGTTCACATCCCAGACTCAAACAAACTTAATTGTGCTCACTGGGGCAAATTGTTCCTTTTTTACAGAGCAGTGCCCTCATTGATTTCAAGCTCAATATAACAGCTATGTTTATGCTTGTGTACAATGCTGGGATGCACAGGATCCTTTGTGAAAATAGAGAACCTCAAATTTATAAGACATTGATGTTGGACTTGAAATGGGTTTTTTTTAAATATAGTCTTTTAGCTTTACATGATTGTTTCTGTACAATTAAGCAGTCCATATAAAAAAAAAAATGTAAAAAGAAAAGCTCCACTTTAAAATAGCATTTTTCTTGGCACTTCAAAAGGTCATATATTAAAGAACTAATTTTTACAGCTTTTAGATGTTACACTGGCTTTTTTTCCCAATATTGATTTCTTTTTTTCTCCTGAATACAAGAGAATAATTCTTTTCATTCTGTTACTGCTTTTTTCTGATTGAACCAGTTCAGTTGACATAGACAATATTCACTTAATCTTAGGTGTGAAAGACTTTCCTCAGGACTTTTACTGGTATTTCTTCACAGTATCACTTTTCTCTCAGATAGTCATTTAGCTCTTAGAGTCTCTCTGCTGAAGTCACTGTGGCAGATGTGCATCACATTATCAGCTCAGCTACAAATCTAGCTTTGAGCTGCAGACAGAGTCAGCAAGAGGAGTGAAATGCTGTCTTTGCTGATGTCCATGCTGACATGGCTAACCAGTCAGGAGCCAGTACTCAAAGCAGCTAACATAGAGACCCTGTATTTCTGTAAGGCATTTTACAGTCACAGAGGTGTTGGCTAAAGCCTAGCAAGGAAATCAGTCTGCACTTGTCAGTCTTGTTGCTAAATCATCTGGTAGACTTCTAATATGATTTCTAACTTGGCCATTTACATCCTTAAGCAACTTATGGAAACACAGATAGCCGTGTCATGACTGCTTCCAGGGCTGGAGAGTTTCCTGCATAACTGAACACATACTTCTGTGTCTTTCCAGGTTGCAATCTAAACTCCACAAACACCAGGAAACCCCAGATTTGTGGCAGAGACTCTTTCTCATGCACAAGATGAAAGCCTTCTATCTAATCTTGATTCTTTCACCTACTCAGACTGCAAACTGTTCAGTGCAAGGATTGTACTCTATGCTGCAGTGACTGTTCTCTGTTCTCAGATCTCTTGCACTTACCATGACAAAACAAATAAGAATATTGAAATAGCTTGGTGATCCTTCTTATCAGGCTATCACATTGCAGTGGTGGAATCACTGGAACAATACCCAAAACATGAGACACCATCACTCTAGGACAGACCATAAATCAATTGTCTATATGCATTATAATTTTATTTGTTATTGTTCTTCAGTTTTTTGACAGAGGAGTTTACAGAGGCAGTATATTTCTCACACTTGATTCCAAAACAATTTCATTTTTGCTCTGATCAAATGCACAGACTTTGTTTCACTCTGAATACCCCAGTACCAATACCAAGAGTATGGTGGTTCTCCCTCTGATTGTATGCTCTGTGGAATACAGCAGGATGTACAGCAGTGTCTCATCTGTCCTTCCTCCCAGCTGGCAGCTGCAGTGAATTCACAGTGTCTGAAGTTGTTCTCCCATTGAAGTCCATGGTGGCACAACATCCTGCCCTTCCCTGCAGGGCTGAGAAGGAAAGCTGCTATCTGTACAGCACAGCAGGGAACAGGCTGGCTTGTGTTCATGGCCCATCCTCTTCCCACACCAGCTGTTCTCAGCCCGTGCTAGAGGGAGGCCAGGTTGCAGTCTTCCAGCAGGTACTGTCACTGCTGCATGCACCCTTTGTGCCTTTGGAGGCTGAATCCCTTTGGGACTTGCCACAGATGCAAGTCCCTTCTGCACCATCTCTTTCAATGCATTGGTCACACTAAAAATGTTACTAGTTCCAAGTGCAGAAGACCATGAGGACATGTATCTAGAGGAAATAAAACTCCAAGTTCATACAAAATACTTTTGCAAAGAAAAGTATTTTAATAATATTCTAAATAGATTGCTTTTTTTTTTTCAAACACAGAGATGTATTTAAGTCTCAAGAGGGGAACATTGGTCTAACCTTACAACACTCTATCATAGTGAAAAGGCATAGGACTCAATTCTGCACTATTATGTATAGGTGCACTCATAGAGACATATTGTGTATATATTCACACACCTGCATATATTTGTGTGTGCACATGTGTATCAAAAATTTGTGATTTAGGTCTCTGCTAGCCTGGGAATCTCCCTAATACATTCTATCTCACAATGCATCCATGAACTATGGAGTCATTCTCTGAAATAATCTGCTTTGGATGCACTACTTCCAGAAATAATTGCCAGGCAGATGGTGGTGGTAAATTAGGCAATATTATTGGCAATAAAAGTTAGAAGCCTCAGATTTTCTGAATGGCATATTCATGTAAAGACTTTCCAAAACAACATCTTTAATGACAAAACCACCATCCAATTTCATCTTTCCTCCATTTTCTGGAACAATTTCCTAGTATTTGTTTTATCTTGCTCTGTCTTTTCCTAGTGATTGCTGTGGTTGTGTTGTTTTTAAATACTACCTACTTCCCAAAAACTACTCTGTTTACTTACCACCACCAGTTCTCTCATCAATTGCTATCAATACCTATGCTTTAGAAAGGGAAAGCACATAAAGTTCCAGACTTTAACACAACATAATATAAAAACATTTGGAAAATAATGTAGGCAAAAATGTTTCTGGTTGCTATTACTTCCACTGCAAATAATGCCATCTGCTTATCATTATGCCCCAGTGCATGCTATCTTACATGTGGACAGAACTTGTAATGTGTTTCTGTCTCTGTAGGAAACAGCTTGAAAACTACGCCCTGGAATAATGTCATGAAGAATACCCTCTTGGCTCTTTGCAATTAATTTCTCAGCAACAATTTACAATGGAATGCTGTAGTTAAAAGGCAACAAATACTGACTTGACCTTTTAAATGGAAATTCCCATGTTTACTTTTTCTGTGAGGAAGAAAGAGAGTTTTCACACAAATAAAGCATTAGCAGTAGCCAGCAATAAACCCAGAAGTTTCTGAAAAGAACAGGAAATGTATGAGAAAATGCTAACAAGTTTGCACATTTAATGTTACTATGAATGCCAGGTCACAAATCTGCAGAAGTGTCACACATTTAGATGTTGCTTTGTCTGCTATTGTTCTTTAACTTTCACACAGACTGTGAATTAATTCTCACAGGATTTTATATTTCCATGCTTAGGAATGTTTCATTCAATTTGCTATTCCAGTTCAATTATCTTTATATTATGTAGTATTCAAAATACCTTAAGATAGTGTGTGTGTGTGTGTGTGTGTGTGTGTGTGTGTGTGTTTTATGGCTAAATAGTCCATACATTTGGAATGTCTTTGGACTCTTGTATCTGTCCTTTCACATGTTGTGTTCTGGCATTTTAACAGCAGGGCTTCAACTTCTATATGAAATTCCTATCGCAAATGAGTCAGGAAAAGAGTCAAGTCTCATTAAAACATTTTTAGAAGACAGAATGCCTTCAAAATAAAGAGTTGGGGTGGGTTTTTCCCAGTTTTTCAAGGGGAAAAAAAAAGGGGTTGAATGAAAAGAAAGGAATGGAAAAAAATGAGAGTGGACAATTTTCCTAACAATCCACTGTCCTTGTTTCCCAACAATTATATTTCCACATTTAAAGACTCACTGTACAGCTGACAGTGGTCGTTTCTCACCAAATGTGAAAAAAAAATTTGCTTTATCCATTCAGGCAAGATGAAAGGTGTACAAGGAACTTAGATTAAATGCTGAACTCCAGAGGTCTGTCTTTGCTTTCTCTGGGAAACTTGCAATTTGATTCCAATTGAGATGAGGCAATGGTCAATGATTCCTGGTGGACATTCATCACAGGCTTCAGAATGAATCAAAAAATTCTCATGTGGTGTATTTTATATTTAGAATGTCAGAAAACAGCCTGGAAGATTTCCTGCGGACAGCAATCGGCCTGCTCTGTATCTCTTTCTAATTTAGAATTTAAAACATTTTATTTTTATAAGCTCAGTAGTTTCAATGTGATGAAAATATATAAATTGTTTCTTCTTCAATAAAAAATGTTTCTCCAGTCTTGTAGAGTTTTGACCTACATTGTCTCTTTGCTTCTGATGTGCTTTAAACAGTGCAATGGCTTTTTCATGTCTTAACTAGGCACTAAGCAGTGATTTTTTTATTAAACAGTATGATGAGATTTTTGTCTAGCAGTAAATGCAATGAATCATTACCCCATATTCCTGTCACCCACAATAATTGGGTTTTACTAAAGAAAATATTTTTGAATGTGTAAATTATCTATTTATATGAAAACTAAAAGGAACTAAAACTGAGCTTAATTATCTCATATTCCAGAATGCAGCAAAATAGCTTTTTCAGTATGTGAAAAACTCTGAAGTACTCAAATACTTTTCTTTTCAAAAATGGGCAGGTTGTAGACAGAATTCAAGTCACATCTGGACTAGCTGTTCAAATCACAGCTCCACTCACTCAAAATCACAAGAACACCAAAGTCAGACTTCTCTCTGCAAAGAAACTTCTGCTGTGTTTGTTTCTAATACAATGGACTGCTAAACCATGCCTGTGACTCCTGATTGCATTCTTAAAAAAGAAAACCTACAGGGATGCAAGCAGCTCTTTCTAACTGATTTGTTTTAGGCAAACTAGAATATTTCCCTGCTATCTGAGCTGAGCAGGATACTGTGGGCAGTGACAGAAGAAACAACTGCCAAATATTTGCAAATATTTGCACCTGCAGTCTTCCAGTGGTCATTCAGTTACTCAAGGTGTATCTACAGAGACAAGTCAAGGTGTGTGCCTGAGCTGCTCCTGCTTGTAGCTGGCTGGAGAGGGTCCAGCTCAGCCTGGAAGCCTCAGAGTGGTGCAGGACACTGGTTAATGTGACAGAGTAACCTCAGCAGAGGTTGTTTCCCAGGTCAGAGCTCTGAGCAATGTGCTACCAGCTACAGCTTCCAGGCCACAGCTGTCACATCCAGTAAGCTCCAAGCAGGGACACCCAGCTGTCCATACCCATCCACTTACAGCACATGAAGGAGGCACAGATATCTTGACAATGTAATAAAATGATGTCATGGTGGGATTAGCCTCTGTCTGTCTTTGAAAATAAGCTCCCTTGACTTTGCTGTAGAATTAACACAGCAGCAGGGAGCCACTGCACAGTCACAGGGTTGATAAACACAATTGCATGCCACTGGCATGACCTACTTACTAAATGGACAATACACAAACACAAGCACTCCCACTTCATTTCCACTTTGTGAAAGTAATTAAGGCAATGTATACAAATGCAGGCTCTAGATTTAATACCCTAAATACATAATAAGGGTCTGTAACAATCACTACCTTTCAAAAGAAGCAAGGATCTACAAAGAATGGATAATATTTTTTAGGAGTCTAAATATATGTTAAGGAAACTTATTTTGATCAAACACAGTCATTATCTTTACTTAGCTTTCATTACAAGCAATAAAGGCAGGGCTGAGGAACTAAAGAGAAGATATTCTCCCTTCTTTCAGACTGGCTGGAAGTTTGGCAGTGTGACTGGAAGGGATAAGTCAGAGCCATGTGCCCATCTCCTTCCTGCAGATTGTGAACCACCTCCACGTGGTGTGCACTGCACAACAGTCATTAATATTAATCATCTGAAGCATATTAAAGACATGAACACTCCCTAAAGACTTACATCTTGAGATCTCTTGCTCCTTGACAAAGAATCTGATCAAATGTCAATACAATTTTGAATCTAGAAATACATAGGCTGCTTGTAAAAACACAAAAATTGTGTTAATAAAGACTATTGCAGTGAAGGGCATTAATAAAACCTATAATATGGAAAGAAGAAGCTTACATTCTAGTTCAGAAATATGTGTCACATGCAGGATAAAATACAAAGCTAAAAAAAATCTTTTTTGCAGTAACTGTAATATTTATTTGGTTTTAAATGTTAATACTAGAAAGAAGAAAACATTGTCTTTAACATAATTTAAATTTTTTTCTGGTCAGGGTCAATACTATCAAACAGGGCTAGCTCACCCAGTACAAATAATAAAGATAAATAGGCAGAGTCCATCAAAATGAGGAGATCACTCCTTGTTGTGTAACAAGAAAGTTTTTAGAGATATGGTTGAAAGTGTACCCAGAATAGAAGCTCTCAAAAAAGGAAACCAGATTTATGAAGTTTTCAGTGAGAATTTGGTCTCTCAAAGGCCTTGTGCACTGCTATTGATTTTCATGAGTTTGAGCTATCATATCATCTGGGGCTCACTTCAAATAACTTACTTCACCCTACCTGCTTGCTGAATTTCCTGTTTCACCTTGTCTTTCAGAACACAAACCCAAGGAAACATGTCCACTCCTATTAATACATTTGTTTAGTACATATTTCCCAAGGGTCCTTTAGTGAAGGTCATGTAACAACACTGCTAGCTATGATTTGCATCACATTTTCCTATACTCAGATCCAAGACTGTTTCCTAGCAAATCTGGAATTAAATCACTAAGACTGCAGAGAAACAATGTATAATACCTACCCGAACCACTAAAATAAAAGTCATGTATCTGTGGGAGTAAAGTAACTCTGCTTTTCACAAGAAGCACTCTCTGTCTTAGAGCAAACTGAATTTACCATGAAAAACCACATTGAAGTATTTTCAATGGCAAAACCAACATGAAAAAACACCAAAAATCCTTAATCTTAATAGAAAATCTGAAGACCTCAGGCAAAAGTAGTTTAAAAGTACAGTTCCCTTGGATGGTGGTGTACAGTCCTGTAAGGAGCCACCCAGACACAGAGGAAGGTATTTCTACAAACTATCTTTTGCCTGGGGTGGCCACAGTCTTTCCATGGACTCCATCTGCAGTCTAAAGAGAAGAGATGCCCTCAAAAAGGCAAACCAGAGCCAGAGCCAAATTTAACCTCTCTGAATTGCTCTCCTGGGGGATTTTTTTCCCTTCTCAATGACATTACAGCTTTTAGAGGCATATTATTAGCCTTGGGTAAAGGGAGAGTATTCAACTGAGCAAGCATTGGGTAATCCCCAATCCAATCCCCACCAATTCAGACATTAAACTTGGAGTTTTATTTCCCTTATTTGATGCATTTGTTAATTCATTTAAACAACTTGAGCAGCAAACAAGAGGAGTATCTTAAGTCTGCAGTGCACTTGTAATTTTCCATTCTAAAACCTGATCTATTTTCCTCAACATGAAAGACTTTTTTTGGGTTTTTTTTTTTGTTTTTTTTTTTTTTTTTTTTTTTTTTTTTTTTTACATTTGTTGTTGAAATCAGAATTTTAGATAAGCCTTTACTTCTTTTGGTATATCAAAATGAATAAAAGGGTAAAATGATCTTATTTAAAAGATTATGACTTTATATTAGGCCCTTAAAATGTTAAATGATGTCTTAAAATTGTTTAGCTTATTTCTAGTTCATGAAACAAACCCAAATTTCCTGCGAGTAGCAACCCAACATGACAATGTAGTACACTGCTGCAAGAATCCCTCTTGTATTTAAGGCACCAGATAGATTAGTCAGTTGCAGTTCAGTACCAAAAAGATTGTTTCTTGACTGAGAAGCCAGACTCACATCAACCAGACTGCCTAAAAATCTTCTGATGCTCCTTGCAGATAGCAGCAAACAGTAGATATCTTGAAAAGTGGGGACCCTGCATTTGAAAAAGAACTTCCCAGTGAGAATTGTCATCCTGTAACAAGAAAGCCATTTCTGACTAAATCATTCTTCTTTGCTCTAAATAGAATGGCTTGAATTTCCTACAGACAAGGTATAACTTATTTATTGATATGCATGGATTCATGTGGATAACTGCTATTAAAATTAATGGAAGTTAAATGCATCAGTCCTTGAGTATAACCATTAAAACACACTTGAGTTGTACCCATGATTAGCATTAACATTAGACTTGCTTCATTGTCTTCAGCAGTCAATTGTTAGTAATTTTAAATGTCAATAATCATTATTCACCTTCTCTAAAATACAGCTGTTAGGAGACAGGGAATTTTCATTTCTCAGCAAGTCATAAAGCAGAACTAGTCTTGAACATTGTTTCTGCTACAGCTCTTCAAAACATGGGATGCTTTAATGTTGATGAGCACTTAATCAGAACTATCTGGGCATTTCCAGGAACAGGGTGATTGGAGGTGGGACTGGAATGTGTGCATCTGTCTTTGTGGGATGAAGATTTACATGGTTTAGAAAAAGAAGAGTGTTTAAAAACTTTTAGTGCTTATTAACATTTTAGAAGTGACTAATATTGTGATTCATCTGTTCTCCAGTTAATCACATTTTGTCAATAAATGAATAAACTGCTCCAAACTTATTTGGTTTAAACCACTTGAGTTGAGAAGGGTTTTCCCTGTAACCTTAAATAGATGGATAAATATACTAAAGTCAGGCACAGACTCAGTTTAACACCCAGGTCAAATCACACCAATGCCTGTGAATACTCAGGTTGTGGAAAAAGAGTGTTCAACCTGAGCAAATGTCAACACCAATAATTACAGGTCAGAGGTTTTGCTACCACACATCCAAAACTCTTTTTTTCCCCTTCGATTGGGGTTGCAAATATGACCTCAAGAAAGCACCCACAGCTTTTGTGAAGGGACATTTCTTTGAGCCATTAGCATTAACGTTTCGGTCTCTTACATCTTTCTCGACCTGCTGGCCACTCTTCCCCTGTACCTCAGGAAACCATTGGCTCTCCTGGCCACAAGGTCACACTGCCAGCTCTTGGCCAGCTTGTCATCCCCCAAAATGCAGAGCTGCTCTCCAGCAGGTCAGCCCCCAGCCAGTGCTGGTACTTGGGGATATTCCTCCCCAGGCACAGGGCCCTGCACTTGCCCTTGTTGAGCCTCAACAAAGTTAGGTTTCTCCCTGCCCAAATCTTCAGTGTCTGTTTCATTGTAAAATTCTTTTGTTTCCTTACAAATTCAAGCATGTGCATCACCTGCTTCTGAGATTTTGCAAAGCATATGTCTTCTTTTAAAAAAAAGACAAAACAAAAAACCAAAAAAACCCTGTGATTAAAAGTGACATTTTTCTTAAAATAAAATGTATTAGAAGTTACAAAAGAAAAACATCATTTTTTATTATTTTTGAGCTGTAGTCCAGAGACAGATTTTTCTCTTCACAAAGTAGAAAATTGAATGATTCTGAGTGCTTTCTCTTTCCTTCTCTAATCCTCTCAACTTTCTACAAGTAATGGAGCAATCATTAAAAAAACATGGAGTCTACAAGGATGAAAAAAAAAAAAGTCATGTAAAGCTAAGAGGAAAGTTTAATAAAAGCATTGCTTATATCTTTTTTTTTTTTCTTTTTTTCTTTTTTTCAAGCCAGAGACACTCATCCAGTAATAGAATCTGGAAACAGAACACAAGTCACATCCAAGGGGCAGAAAATGTAATGATGTTAAAGTCTGATGTTCATGATGCCTCTCAGTGAACAGAAGAAGTGGCAACTATACAGCAAGAAATATCATGGAAGAAACTATTTTTAGTGAAGGGCTGCTGCAGTGGCTGATACATAAATATAAATATAAATATAAATATAAATATAAATATAAATATAAATATAAATATAAATATAAATACACTCATTTGCAATAAATAAATAAATATTTAAGCATTCTGTTACCAAAAAAAAAAAAATTATGTCCCATTACCATGATTTGTTTTCAAAGAACCTAAGATTATGCATCATTAAGCTGGCAAAATGCAACTTTGAGAAAATGTTGCTGGGGCATTTCTGTCCACTTAAGCTTTTCCTTCTTCTATTTTCTTATGTAACAGTGCTTTTTACCACTTGACATTTTCTGTCAGCTGTGATTCTTAACAAATACATGCATAATCACATTTTTAAAAAAAGGCACATTAGTGTGTAAGATGCAAATGATAGAAGGGTGAAATTCTCTGTTGTTTGAGTCCTCATAATTTAACTAATTTCCACAGTTACATCACTTTGCCCCTGCTAAAAGTCTGGTCTCACAGCTTTAATAGAGGCAGAGCAAAAATTTTCTGAGAAAGAATAAAAACAAGTTGTAGTGGAGTTCTCCGTGTTTGCAGCTTCAACATTACCGTAAATTTAAATGAAAAGAAACCTAATTCTCTCTCTTATTGTAAGCTGAAAGTGAGGGAGGAAGAATAGAGGTAAGGAATGTGCTTTCTTGTATCTATAGGAAAGGTAATTCAGTGTACAGGCTGACGCTGCTGTTTCCAGAGTCCTAGATTCAGCTCTGCTTTGTGCTGCAGAAATGCAGCATAGTGACTAAATTTGTGTGTCAAAGCTAAAATTTAGGCTACATTTACCCTAATTTTATTCATCTACTCCTCCTCTGTCCCTTTGTATGGGATCTAGCCCCATTCTCTGGCACTCAACTTCCCTGGGCAGCAGCTGGGAAGAGGCAGGACTCCCACCTCAAGCTGCCAAGACAACACCACAGCAGCAAACCTGTCCCAGTCTTCTTCTCTGGCCTCCAAAGTCGTGCTACCCTGCCCTGTGATCAGAGCATTCAACCCTTCATAAGAAAGATTTTCTTTTTCCTTACTCCTTTCTTTTAAAATACAGGTAGCAGAAGCAAAATGCAACCCCAGCTCCCACGACACAGTCACAAGGAAGAAATTCTTTGCATGTCCTGAAACTGGGAGAGTTTATTTCATTCTGTTTGTATTTGTATTTTTTCTTACCAGGAGATTCAGATATCTATTCTTGAAGATGCAACGAGGTAACAAAGCAGAGCTCATGTCCAACAGTTCTTCAGATATGGATGTGATAAAGTGCAGAAAGAAAACCTAGTGAGTCACCAGTCTAGAAAATAAAAATAGTGTGAAGAAATACGTGACAGAGGACATCAGGATCACAGAATGGGATCTGCTTTTTATCCACCGAGTGTCTACAAACATTCATGTAAAATTTGTGCCACCTACAGATATTACAATGTATTTTTGACCATTTTGTGAAGTTATCTGCCCTGATAGCTAAATTCTGAACATCTTTCACACAACTTTTAAATGAGCCTAAATCAGTTTAAGTGAGAAGACTGAAGAGCTTTTGATCAGTTCAGTATATGAGTTGCAAAGATGACATTAGACTCCTTCCTTCAAAGCCTTAATTTGATATGTTACAGGTACCACAGAGAAATCAGCAATTAAAACCAAAGCTGATAGCTTCAATATGAGAGGGGGGAAAACCTAAATACCATCTGAACTGCACTGTTTTCTTGAAAAAAGAAAGATAAGACACTGCAGGTTTGCTTTCTTTGCTCTTTGATGTTGTGCGTCTTCTTTAAAAAATTAGAAAACCTCCCATTATCCTCTGTACAAAATTGAGTACTGGCCTCAAACCCACTTTATTTTCCTGAGAGCAGATATGATTATGTGGATAAATCCAGTTGGGAGCTTAATAGGCCTTGGCAGAAAAGGGACTGAAGGAAGGTGAGCAATAGAACAAGCCAAGAAAAACACCCAAATTAACCTTCAACCCTTTCCGTGACATCTAAAGATGCCAAAGAAAAGTTTGTGAGTTAATTTCACAAGGATGTGGCTCTCCATTAGTGTAAGCAGCAAGTGGGAAATTACAAAGTAATATAAAATACATTGTGGAGAGAACATTTTAGATACTTCAGAGAAGCTCTTTTTTGACCTCTCTTTAAGATGTAGTTTTTAGCTCAGCTTTTTTGTTATCTTCTTGAACAAGTGTATGTTCTCTGGAGGGCATCCCACTGGACTGAAATAAGCAGAGCATAGTGGGAATCCACTTCTCCATTCCCAAAAGTCATTTCAAGGGGATGTTAATGTGAAAAAATTTGACCTAACCATGTTAACACCCACATTCCTGGAACACTGAGGGACCAAGTCCAAAAGAAGTATAAGGTGGGAAACAGAAGGAGAGAAACTAAAATTGCTGCAATTAAAAATTGTATGGCAATGACACCATGAAAAATGCAGTCTTTGCTCTGCTTCTCAAAAAAGATCCAGAAATTACTCTTTGGGCCATTACTTTTCTAATAATAATGCATGTTTTCACTTATAGGATAATCTCATCTATTGTTTCTTATTGAATCTGTAGTTCAAAGAGAGATTACCTAAAATAGCTAATTACTTGGTGATGCTGCCTATCTCCAACTAGACATGCTCATGTTAGGAAATAGACACTATCATTTACCAGCAGCAGTTTGGGGGACATTTTTGCATTATAATGTTTCTCACAAATACTGTATGCAATCTTTGTCAAAATAGCCAGGAGGAAAAATATACATTAACTTAGTGAAATTAAATATTTAAAAATAGTGTATTCTGTCTACTTGTCAACTGTTTTATATCCACTGGCACTTGTTTTGAATACTATAAACAAAATAATCTCAGTACAGAGCAGATAGAAGGATGGAGAGGGCAGAGATCAATGTCATCAGTGCTTACAGTATGTTTTTCTTTTATGACAATGATAAGTTGGGGAATCACACTTTATCTGAGTAGTTTTAAGGTAAAGGGTTAGGGAAAGATCCAGCCATGATGGAAAGTATTCAGTATGTTCACCCAAAGATAATTCACATCAGCAAACCTAGTGGGAGAAATAAATGATAAAAAATGGATGGGAAAAAACCAACCCTTAATCAGGTTGCAAAGCCTGTGATTGCCATTCCCGGAGGTGCCTGTGCAGGGTGGGCTCTGCCCAGCAGGTTGTTCTGCCTCTTTTTGGATTCATGAGTTTGCATGGTCATCTCCTGATGCAAGGACCAAAGGAGCCCTGGCAGCCTGGGAACATCACAAGGGAACAACAGGAGAAAATAAGCAATTCTAGGGGTTTACTGTTTCCATTATTCTGAGCTGGTGGGGGCTGAGGGTTTCACCCCTCCAGCCTCTAAGTCAGCAGAGGCTAACATCAGATCTGCCAGACCTGCCAAGGCAGTGGTCTCATCTGACAGTTCTGGACCCCTGGGACACACTGTGCAGTAGAAATGAGATCGTAGGGAAATAAGTAGTAGGCTTTGTTTTCTTTCTCATATGTGTGCCAGGCTACTAGATATGCCAGGTCCCAGACCATTGCAATAATAGGCAGGAACCTTGTGAGGATGGGTGAGGTGAAGGTGCAATTGTCCTTTTCTCACAGTTCATCCACCTGTATCAGTACTGACTTCTATCCTCTTCCAATGAGCATCTGCAGTGTCAGCAGGTACTCTATGATAATAGGTTCAATTTCCAGTGGCTGTGCCTCTGAACTGCTTGCTTTCTCCTGTGTTAAGGTGATTATTGTTGCCATAGCTACCACTGAAAGCTATGAAACCTTTGATGAAGGAGGTAACCATATGAAGGCGAGGAGTTCCCATCACATCCTCAATACATACAGAGATTCCAGGGGTGTTCCCACAGGGTTCCAGTAGCCAGGTTCCTTCCCCAGGGAAGCATATCCCTGACAAATAAGGGATATATGAGCATAGAGAGAGCTGAGTGTGTGCTTTTCCAGAGATCATGGGAGTTTCCCCTTCTTCCTTTCTCACAATGTGTGCCAAGGATACATCAGGAGATCCCACAGAAATCTGCATCAGCTGGGTGGTGGACCTGCATTTCCCAGGCAGTTACATGAAGTTCTCTGCTTTTACTAAGCAGTTTGCTTGTGCTGCAATCAATGCTGAGCTTTGGGACATTTTTTCTGCTTTCTGTTGCAGCCTTGCCCCTGTGTTCATTGAGGCTTCTTGTGCGACAGTGACAACAGAACCTGCTTGGAACACTTGATTTGTCATTGAGTTGAACATTTTGCTCTAAGGCCATTAGTGTGATGTGTGACACGGGCACAGAACAAAGAAACAGGGAAGGTTGTAAGTAAATAATCAGTCCATCTTTGTCCCAGAAAGAAACAAATAACTCTCAACAAACTGAGTAAAAAACCAATCCCCATGTTATCATCTCTGTCTCTATCACTTGTTTGATCCAAATCAGTACCTCTCCAGGGGTTCTACCATGTCCTTGTAAATGTACTGGAATTTTGTATTAAAAGTTATCATTCTCTATTGACAAAACCATGTAACATAACAAGAAGCTCAGGAATTTGTGAAGCTCAGAAATCATCACAATGTGAGACACTACTGCATCAATATTTATAAGCACTCAAACCACTCTTGCAAATATGCTTCCACTCTTTTTACTTCAACCACCTCTTCCCTGGAGCAAGGCAGTTCTTCCCTCTCTTGCATCAATTTCACAAGCTGTAAATAATGGGAATTTGATTCCTTTCCCCAACTCAGTAAAGGTCTTAAAGAGCTACAAAGGAAACATTTGTATTAATGGAGGCTGTTACTATGATATGAAAATATTAAAAGAAATTTCTTCTTATTTATGTTA
This sequence comes from Muscicapa striata striata, assembly GCA_030060385.1. Taxonomy (NCBI): domain Eukaryota; kingdom Metazoa; phylum Chordata; class Aves; order Passeriformes; family Muscicapidae; genus Muscicapa; species Muscicapa striata. The sequence continues at coordinate 3,523,120 of JAREIS010000075.1, read as the reverse complement.
TATTTCTTGACAAAACCCCAAATATTTGTATCTCACACAAAACTGGAAATTATATATTTTATATTATGTATTTCCCACTGGAGAAACCATAAACCCTAATTGATTCCTGGCTCCGGTGAATAACATCAGGTTGGGTAAGTGTAGGAAACAAAAGAGTGTAGTGTAGTTGAGATCAATACAGCTTGTTTCTGAGCTGCACAACCAATCTCTCGGCTACATACGCTGATAAATAGACAGCACTGCCCCTCAGCTACACACCATTAGCTGTGCTTTTCCTCAAAGTGTCAGCAAGTAAATGGCATACCTAGCATTAGATCAAAAACAACAAGAAGGTTTTGTCATTCTGCTGGGGACACTTGGCTGGCATCTGCATTACTTGCAAATGCTATTAGTACCTCATTTATCTTGATTATTTTTCTTCACACAAGTCAGCAGTGGCTTTGCAAGTATTTGTAAAAGCAGCAACAAGATGAATTTTAAATTTCAAATGTTCCACTCTTAAAAAAATAAAACAGCTTGAAAAGAAAATGTGCTGCAAACAAAATAAATATACTAAAGTAACAGCACTGAGCTTAAAGTATTATAGTATGACATCAAAATCCTGAACTGTGCTTTCAAAAACCTGGTAAAGTATATTTTCGGATGTTAATCTTTTAAAACTACATTGGCATTTCTCCCACAAAAAAAAAAAAAAAAAAAAAAAAAAAAAAAAAGTGTGAGTGAAATAACCAAGTTACAGATACTGTGTTCTTTTTTTAGGTTCTTAAAATCTTCTCAAGGCATCTAAAGCATAGTCATTAGTTTCACAATAAGATAACAGAAAAGAAATTCAGTTCACCTTCATAAAATAAGAAAGAGTTCAAAGATCAGAAATGTAATGGCAAGTCCTTCAAAGGATGCATATACAAGGCTGTATATACCGATAGCTTACTAGAAACTTGGCATCCCCTCCTTTTCCCATTCCCCCTTTGATCTCAAGCTAAACATCAGAACCCAGCTTTTAAAAAGACTTCAAGTGCCTTTCATTTTCTCTCAGCTGCCTGAGGAGCAACAACTCCCGCATCTTACATGAAAGAATTTATTTCTCCCTAAAAATAACTTTAGTTTCAAATGCCCCCTGCAAAGAGGTTGAAATAATTTATCCTCAACTCTGTGAAGACAAAAGAAGGAAATTGCATGGGTAAGCCTTTACCTACAGCAGGGAAAAAAGCAGAGAAGTCATTACAGATCTGGCTGGAGCAGTAATGGAATATTTCCTGCTTGTCACTTCTGCAAGGAGGAAGCACAGCTCAGATGTGGCAACCTTTGGGCCCCTTGCACACAGATCATTAACATCAGCCATGCTGGCTGAGTTGTTATTAGGTATAATCTAGAAATTCTTACCCCTCAGGTGTTTTCTGGGTTCCCCCCCTCCCTTATTTCCCGTAAATGCTGAGAGCTCTGGGACTTTTTGCTCATTTAAACTATTAATTTTCTTTGCTTCTCAGCTAACATTGCTCTGGGTCAGGTACAAAGCATGTAAGTTTTGCTTTCAATATTAATTTAACAGGCAAGGTTTGGAGGTTCCACTGCTCACAGACGAACTTTTCTTTTTCTTTTTTGTGTCATGTCACAAGTCAGGATAGGGAACAACTACAGATGATGAACAAACCTCCAAGCCCAAATTCAGATCAATTACCCAGACAAGGTCCCCATGTGCAATAGATCTGCTTTTTGGACTATAGACGCATGAGAGATTTCACCACTGATATTTGGCTCTGTAGACCAAGGAAATACCATCTCTCCAGTTAATTATATATTCCCATTACATCAGCATGTCTGGTGACAACTCCATAAAATAGCTGACATCCAAAACATTACAGAGCTTTCAATTCCAGTTTCAGAGGTTTTGGTATTTTTCTCTTCAAAAGGTCTCTTCATTCAGAAATCAATAGGTTTTTGTGCAGAGGCCTGAGTGTCTTGATGTTGTGAAATTTTTTGCTTATTAGCAAACAATAAGACAGAACTCATGAACAGCTACATGATGCAATTTTAAAATATTTAAAACTGAGAGAGATCCAGATTTTGTCATGATTGATGCTGCAAATATGAGAATAAGCAAAATGTTTTGACATTTCTAGCTTAAGCCCTATTACACATCCCGTGTGCTTTCTCTCAGAGGTGCATTTTGGCATGAAAGGTTCTCTTCCCAGCCAGGAGCCAGATGGACCACTCCATGAGCTTTCACACTGTAAATAAAGTTTGGCCCTGAAAAGACTAATGATTGTAATAGGGATGCTGTTGCAGAAAAAGACAATATTTAGAAAAAAAATAAATAAATGTTTGTTTTAAGCTGAGATTTTATTAGAGGCTTAGGCTGTTCTTTTACTTCAACATGAAAAATATTTTACATAAGCAGGTAATATGGTTTACATATTCCAGTACCAGACTGTGTCTGAGGACTTGCAAAACTCTTGTCTGTGTAACAACACAGAGAGCAGGTTCACGTGAGAAAAAGCTCACCTGGAAACTCACACTAGCTGGCCCTGGCTTGATCTTGGCCTTCTTGCAGCATGAGCCTGGAACATCTTCACTGCTAAAGGAAGCACAAGATCCAGGACAAGGCACATCCCAGAGTGGAAAGGAAGCGAAACCTTCTAGGCTCTAGATTTTGTGCCAACTGACCTACCTGGCACAATTTTGAATGTTAGCAGTAGACTATGACTGCTTGTCTAAGACTGAAAGGTAGAACAGGTTGGTAGCACAGAGAAGTAGGGGGATTAGAAGGACCTCAAACAACCTTTAGGTAGCAATATCTCAACTGTAATCCAGTGCCTATAGAAATCCCACCAGGAAAGAGAAGACTATAACTCTCTTCCTCATATTGCAAATTAATGACAGTGTCTCCAACCCAATCTTAAAAGACTCACTTGAGCCTAACAAGAAAGCTGCCACAAATACAAAGTGTTTTCATTTATCTGTAGCATTTAAGATTCTTGGATATTATTACTTTCATCTGTAACAGATATTTAAAGATGACAGTGATAAAACTATTACACAATGTAATTCAGCATAAGTAGCTTACTGTTAAAATACAGCTTTGATATTCAGGAAAAAAATTCAATATTATTATCATTTATTTTAGCATTTATGAAGAATTTTTAGGCCTGTAGGTCCCATATATGAAATACATAATTTATAATAACTTTTCTTAAGTGTAGGGAGGCAATCTTTAACAACGAATGTTCCAAACTCACATTCATTACAGCAACTTCACTATTTGTTTATTTTTTTGTTTTGTTTTGTTTTGTTTTGTTTTGTTTTGTTTTGTTTTGTTTTGTTTTTGTTTTTGTTCTGCAATGTGACCATAAAAGATGACTGGTTACCATGCTTTAAATAAAAGCATTGTTCATTGCCAGACAGGAACTTCAAGACGGCCTTCATTAGTTACTCAAAATATGTTTATGATGGATTCCATGTAGCTTGGGCATATACACAGCAGCAAATTATCTTGATACTGGTGGTTTTGACAATTCTTTTAACAACATCAGAAAACTCTTCAGAGTACTCAAGTGCTGTTTTGTTTTTGTTTATTTTTAAAAATTACTTCAGCTGCCCATTTCTTCTAAAAACAATTAGATGTTTAAAGCATAAACATAGAGGTTTTAAGGTGTGTCTCACTGTTTTTCAGAATAAAAATAATTTCTTTCACAGAGTCTTACAGCCAATTTCAGACCTACAAGGAAGCAACTTAATACCACTAAAGCCAACTGCATGATCACACTGGGAGTGGATATGGTCCTTCCAGATGAAGACTGGGGATCTTGAAAAGATGGTTAGCTTGTGAAAATTGCCTCTTATTAAGCAGATAACTGTGACATCAGTAGCTGCTTTGCCACAAAAGAGATCAGTGAGGAAAGAGAAGGGGAAGAAATCTCAGCTCAGGCAGCAGGCTGCAGTGAGCACAGTCCTTGCTGTGCTTGATCCTTCTTTTTTACAAACCTCTCTAAGCTATGCTAACCTGGAGCTGAGCAGAGAGGCTGTGGTCCCTGCAGAGTCCCAGCACCTCAGCCTTTTGGTATTTTTTCTGCTGGTGGATTGGAGCTTTCTGGAGAGTCAGTCACAGGGATTGCTGGAAGGGCCAAACCATCGTCTACTCAGGAAGAATAGGCAGCTCCTTTCCTACAGGTCCTTCCCCTGTCCCCCTGCCACATCCATGCCATTATGGTACCAAAAACATGTGAGGAGGCAATCTCAAGTCACTGGTGGTGGGTATCATGCCAAACTTTAATACCTGCATAATAAACTCTTCTGTTAAGAATCCTGTATTCAATATCATGAGGGTGTTTTCTTCAGAGCAACTCCAGGATTTTGAAGAGAGAATTTGCCTGAGTGATTACTGCTGCGTCTGCCATTGGCACCTGAATGAAATAACATCTAATTTTTCAGAGAAGAGGTAGCAGTTTCTTCTGAAGCATCATCTTGTATAGATAATGATCAGTTGACCCTAAGGACTGGTTTCAAACCAGTCAATTTCTGAGGTGTAAAAAGGATCCACAAATCATTGTAGGAGAAGTGGAATGACAGCAAAATATTTCTGAGGTTTCTAGAGATGCAGTCAAGTGGAGACTTCAAGTGCCAAAATGACTAAGGCTACAAACACCCTGTCTCAGGAAAAGAAAGGTCTGTTGCAGTGATGAAAGCAAATCTAGAACATGAAATAATCCTGGAAGTAGACTAAAGAAAATACTCTGACATAGAAAACACTAAAAGCAGAACTCCATTTTTTTTCTCATTGTGGGCTTGGACAGAACCCAATTTTTTTCTGTCATTTTGAAGTGGAAGGGAGAAAATTGCATGGCAACAAAAAACAAAGACTCTTCCCTATTCAGATTTGAATTAATTCTTGGAGACAATACTTTCAACTGACAAAACCAATGTAGCTGGGGGTCTGGTAGATACAACTGCTTCCTTTCCTGGTAGTTGAACATTTCTAAGTGGAACAAACATTCTCTTTTGAGGACTGCAAGTTTACAAACACCAGTGGTATATGTACAAATCTTGTTTCCATGCTGCATGGGAGCTGTGTGAGTTCCAGGTATCATTAGTACTTGTGGTTTGACAAGTTTGCTCTCAAACATTCAAACATGCCCAAATATCCATGAAGACATGGTGGGTACTGGGAATAGTGATGTAAATATGAACAGAAGTCTCTGGTTTTGTTGCTTGTTACGGCATAAATCAAGCAACTCATAAAATGTGGTATTTAGTTTCCCTTCTTCCAACCCCTTTCTTTGAAAGACTGCAAGGAATTTAACATTTCAAAGACAAACTCAGCAGTTTTAAAACTGCTACTTGATCTATATCCTGAATAGATTGCATGTTACTGTGATAGCCTTAGCAAATGAGAACTTTCCTCATGACAAGAAACTTCCAGAAGCTCCTCAGCATACACATTTTGATCAGCTGTCTCATTTCTCTGATAACCAGTGATAGTGACTTAAAGTGGGAGAGGTGGTAACAGCCTCTTTGGGAGCTACTGTGTTGTAGCTTTAAATAATTTTTCTCTCTCCAGTGCTCTGTCTTGAGGACTTTGATAATGTTCTGCTTTCTCTTTCTCCTCTTTTAATCTGCCAAGAGAATTAAGATGGAGGAAATACTTAAGTGTTGGATTACTTTCTTGGATTCTTAAGAGGGGGAGAAATTGCTTACCCAAAAAAATTCACTCTACTAGCTGAATTTGATAAATTTTCACTGCTCTCAAAAAAAAAAAAAAAAAAACAAAAAAAAAAACAGCTTTTTCCATCTGAAAAGGTTTAAAAATTTTACCTGCTTTAGCAGTGAAAGATCATTATTTCTGGCGTGATTAATCTGATAGCCACCACCTTTTCCTATGAAATTACAATCTTTGTATAATGTGAGATCCTTGGATAATGTGGGTGAAATGTCTGCTCCTGGAACCACAAATAAAATAAGTGCTGGCACTAAGATGGGGTACAAATACTGTTGTTTTTTTTATTGAGGGCAGTGCCTTGCAATAATTTCTCAATAATCTGATCTAGAAGTGGTTCTTAATTGAGTATTGTCAGCACTAATACATAGTAGTGAATTTGGACACTTTTTCTCTAGCCACTTAGGAAATACCATTGCTCAGTTAGAAGACTTACATTGCTACAAGGGGGAAAGTATGGTGAGATAAGAGTTGAAGAGCATCTGGATAAATCTATCACAATTCAGGGACAAGGAGGGGCATAACAGGATATGTAAAGCAAGGCTGCTGGGATGTTGGATTTCCAGTTGAGGTGACCAATCTTTAAAGTGGAAAAGCAAATTTCAAGCTGTTAAGATCCATCCCAAAACCATGCCCAGATCAAAGTAGTCAATGTATCTGAGTGAGGGGACAAACACCACTTGAGAAGTGACAGCTTCCAAGAGAACTTCCTAGAGAATTTTTCTCAGGGGACTTGGATTGATGACCAGTTCAAATGATGGACTGCCTAATACAGTAGCTTTATTACTGTCCCCAAAACCAACAAGTTCAACTTACTCTGCATTTCCCTTACACTTAAGAAGATTTCCAGGAGGTGGATAGGCAATATGTGTATGTACAAAGCAAAGCAAATAATACTATTATGCAAATGTTAGGGCAGCTTTCTGAGCCACTAGACCCTGTGGCCTTTGGAGGCTAACTGCAGGCATAAACAGCAAGAAAATTCCAAACATAAGATTGAAATCTCCAAGAACATAATACCTTAAAAAAAATCTAGCCTCATAAATTTATTTTGCATGACATTCAGATGTGTAGGTATAAGAGATTATTTGACACTTGCTTTGTGAGCTGTATGACTTCCAGTTATGATGAATCATCTCTGTGTGTCGTGGCATTTATAAACATACTGTTTCTGTCACTTTCAAACTAATAACAATATTTAATAATTGTTTCCTTGCTTGTAGCCCACAGCAAACATTAAGTGGCTTGTTTAACCCTCTTTTGTTAGAGCTGTGTAAATCTTATTATCTTGTGTATGCCTTGAACAAAAATAAGTATAGACAGTTAACACAATGGCACAGTCAACATGCAATAGCCAGTTAGAACTGTGATAGCATGACACTGTGTTTCAGTTCTTCTACATAAATTTTTTGAATAAATTATTGTAAAAGCCACTGAAGATCTCTCCAATGAAATAAAGTGAGAGAAAAAAAAAAAAAAAAAAAAAAAAGGAGAGAGAATTTCTACTTAGAAAAACCAAAAAGACAGGAAAAAAGGTATCCTATTTTTACCAAAAAAAAAGTACAATACTTTGTAGATAATCAACGCCAGGAGCTGGCACCTCTTGGAACTTCTGGCTTTAGGCCCCAGGTTGAATTTGAGATAAATTATTGTGTTCACTAAACAGTCACTATACTAGGTGAATGTCTGCACCCAGTGTGTGCTTGTCCTACTTAAAACTGTCAGTTATAAAGAAGATAGATTATTAGCCTACCCTGTTTATATTTCACCATTAAAGGCACAAAAGGAATACACATTAATCACTGACCTGATACAAAGTCTGGCATTGCATCCTGAAAGAGAAAATCATTATTTTAATTGGAACTAATGGCTTGTGGCCATGATAACTCATGGCAAGGCACAATATTAATGTCACTTTGTCTGGTGGAAGAATATCTTATGCTCACTTATAGTCTGCCACAGTGTCAGCTCAAGTGTCTGTCTTCAGGCCAGATGCACAAAAAAGGCTTTGCTGCCTTTTATCCTTAAAAGAGCAATTTGAAGTTTTTTACCTAATGTCATCTGAAAGTGACAAACCTAAGTACATGCCAGGATTACTCTTGTCAGTGCTTAATCAGGAGCTGGTAATTACATCCATGCATTTATTCCTCTTTTGTATTTTGTTCCAAGTGTGTTAGTAACAAGAATAAGTAGATGGATGTTTCACCCAAGAAAATGTGCCACACAGAGCAAAAAGGGGGAGGAAGAGAATTTTACTCCTGCCACTGAGTTAAGTGTAATGGGTGGTGTTGTCTAATAAAGAACACTAGCACACCCAAGGAGACAAAATACTGACTATACTCAGAGAAATGCAATCTTCTGAAAATTTTGGAAGTTGTTAGTGCTTATGGATTGTTTTTTTAGTTTTTTCTGGAACTTACAGAGTTCTAAAACATCGATTTTTATAACCCTTAACAGCTATAGTTGTTTATTATACTAAGAACTAGAATCTGAACAAACATCTGATCTGGAGCCCTTATTGTCAGCTCTTTGAGATATGAGAGGCTGGTGAATGTGCTGTGTTTATTTGTCAGTTCTGAGGAAAGAACTGAAGATGTGAGGAATAATATCTTGACGCCATAGCAAAAAAGTCTGTGAATAGAGATAGGGTTTGACCTAATTCCCTTCAGAGCCATGACTTTAAATTCCTCCTACATCAGTTCAGGCTTCATGATGGGAGCACCAAATCATAATAGTGCAGTGCCACTTAGCAGTATTGTGTGGGTGGGTCTTCTCCCTAGTGCTGATTCAACTCCTTCAAGCTCTCTTTTTTTCTTTAAATCTGAGAGCCATATCATAGCCCTAAGATTAAGCAATTACTTTAAAATCCACATTTCTGCAGGATCCTTTTGTAATTATTTTCAGTTCTCAACACCTTAACTGCATGATTAGTGTATTTATCATAAAACCTAAAATTTTTCTTCAGTTTCTTACCTAAATAATTTCCAAATGTGGATTTATGCCTGCAAAGATACCAAAATCGTCACAAGATTTCTGAACTGTATCACAATACAGATATTTTTCCACTAGTGAAACAAGAGTTTAATCTCCAAGTTAACACCTAATAAACTTTATCAACTTTTACTGATAACAGAATTTAAAAAGGATATTTCACATCATGACTTCCAAATCACTAGCTCCTTGATATGACATTGTAAACCAATACTTATATCTCATCATAAATCCCAGCAATGTATCCCTTTTTTTCTCCAAACTTTTCTATTGACACTTTGAAGTAAATGATCTGTGTCTCATCATAATTTACCATACCATATTCTCCTGCATTCACCCTAATCAATGTCAAATTAATCATTGTGATTGGCTTTGACTCACATTTTCCTTTTTCATTTCAAAATACAATGGCAGTATTTCTCTTGTGCCTTGAAAACAAAATTTACATATCCTCCATCTGGGATTATTTCCAAATGAAATCCATTTTTTCTCCTTGTCTTGTAAAATCAAATCCGCATATGCATTGTTGCATCTGAAACACACATGACCAATTATTCTAATGGAAATTGAGAATTTTATTTCAGATAGTGTAATAATGTAAAATTTCTGTAATCTTATTCCCAAGTGGTGTTGGTGGCTTTTTGTTTTGGTTTTGGGGAGTTTTTTAATCTTAAAAATGAAAGCTCCATACTAAATTTGTTTTTTGGCAGTGAACCAGGACATGTAAAATGTGGCCTCTAGCTCAAAGAACACATTGGCTCCAACGAGGCGTGGGTTCTTATTGAAAGATTATCCTCTCTGGAAACTCCTTAGGCTTTAAGCATTCCCAAGTAACACCTTTTCATAGTAGGTGTGCAGCTTATTATTCCTAGTACTTCCTCTCCCCCAGTGTCCTACAAAGAATTTACTTCTGAAACTGGACCGCCTTGATCTTATACCATTAGTGTCTTGAACAGTCATATATGACCCAGGAATATGACCAGGGGCAGTGGGAGAAAAAATTCCATATATCAAATCCACACAGTAGTCTGAAAAATGACTCTGTAGCCTGCTTGCAGCAGAAATTACAATAGATCTTGTAAATATTTCTCTAGTGTATAATTCTCTGCTTAGGCAAGTTTTCACTGTGGATCGAATTGTGGTCCATGAGAGGGTATTATTACTAAACAAAAAATAAACCTTAAGAAATTATGATGCTTTGTGAAATAGTAGAGACATGGGGGAAGTTATTGACTATTCTAAAATGAATGCAGGAACAGCCTGTGCTATATTCATTCACCTTCCCAGAGATCATTGTTGGATGACAGCTTTGCTAACAGGGCATTTCTAGGCAGAGGCATGGTCTGCCCTAATAGAGCCATTATGAAAATAAATGGTTCTCTTTATCCCCTCTCAACTGAAATAAGGGCTTATGAAGCTGCATTTTGAGATAGTCTGCAGTGGTACATATGGTCTTCTTCTTGATTTGTTTCAAAGACAAATAACTCTGAGAAGTTCCATTTAAAAAGTAATAAAGATCATACTAGCCTTAAATCTAGTGTATGCTAAGCTAACTATTTTAAAGAAAAATTATGAGGGAAGTTTTTTTTTTCTGTCCTCTTTTATAGTTAAATAAATTAGGGTGCAGTCGGATTTTTAAAAAAGCTTGAAAATATCATCATGTTCCTTAGAAGTCTTATTCATTTTCTTAGAATGTGAAAGGCAAATACAAGATTCTGAAAGCTGTGATGGATCGGTAATGTTTAATTTTGACAGCTGTTTAAAAAAAATACAATTTGAGAGATTATACCTGTGGAAAAGCTAAATTCAAGAGCACATGCCCTTTTTCTCTACTTCATACACTAAAATTCACATATGTGTACATTTTTGTCTGTGCTGTCTGGCAAAAACAGCTGTATCTTCTGGGGCTCCAAAATACAGCCTTTAAAATTTTGGAAATGTTTAAGAAAAGATTTCAATAAATCTTGAAATCACATAGCCATAAACCAGTCAATTTTCTCCTAGCTGCCTGTCATCCAGCCATGGCCCTTGTCCTGTAGGTGCATGGTCTGTTCATCCTGCAGCTTCTTTTCAGCCTCAAACCAGAAGAATTGGACAACACTATTCATTTACATGACAAAAATATGTATTCTCTGTTTAGGAGAAAGGCAGCTGCAGCAGGGCCAGTCTAGAAATGTGTGCTGCTGTAACACATGTATTACCACTCTGCCCTCTAAATGCATTCTGATGAATGCTGGAGAAATAACAGAACATAAGTACAAGGGGCTAATCCTAATGGAAAAGCTTATTTAAATAGCCAAAAGCTGGGAAGGATTATCAAGCAGGAATCCACAAATTCATCACTATGTCTCATGGCTTGACACTGGCCCAACACCAGGCACCCACAAGAGTTGCTCATCCTCCCCTGCCACTGCTGGGCAGAGGAGGGGAAAGGGAAAAAGTCAGCAAAGGGTTCCTGAGTTGAGATAAGGACCAGGAGAAAATGCTTCAAGGGCAAAGCAGGCTCAACTTAAGGCTGCAAAGTGAAATGTTTTACTATCAGAATCAGAGAAGGATAATGAGAAGTAAAAGAAGCCCTTAAAAAACCTTTTCCCACTGACAGTGCAGAGAGACAGGTCATGGGGGTTTGGTCAGTTCATCACTGAGATTTTCTTCCCCTGCTCTGGGAGAGGAGTCCTTCCCCTGTGAGACCATGAGGTCTCCCATTGGATACAGTTCTCCATGAACTTCTCTGGTGTGGGTTCCACTCTCACGAGCAGCAGCCAAACAGCACCTGCAGCATCATGATCCCCTCCTAGGGCACACACTCCTCCCAAAACTGCTGCAGCGTGGGTCTGTCTTCCCATGGGGTGCAGTCCTCCAAGGACAGGCTGCTCCAGCCTGGAACCAGGGACCCCTCTCTCCCCAGGGTGTCCTCACGGTATCCCCACCTTCTCCAGGCATCCACCTGCTCCAGCATGGGCACATTCCATGGGCTGTGGGTGGATCTCTGCATCCCCCATTGATCCCATGGGCTGTGGGTGGATCTCTGCATCCCCCTGGATCCCCATGGGCTGTGGGTGGATCTCTGCATCCCCCTGGATCCCCATGGGCTGTGGGTGGATCTCTGCATCCCCCATGGATCCCATGGGCTGTGGGTGGATCTCTGCATCCCCCCTGGATCCCCATGGGCTGTGGGTGGATCTCTGCATCCCCATGGATCCCCATGGGCTGTGGGTGGATCTCTGCATCCCCCTGGATCCCCATGGGCTGTGGGTGGATCTCTGCATCCCCATTGATCCCATGGGCTGTGGGTGGATCTCTGCATCCCCATTGATCCCCATGGGCTGTGGGTGGATCTCTGCATCCCCCTGGATCCCCATGGGCTGTGGGTGGATCTCTGCATCCCCCAGGATCTCATGGGCTGTGGGTGGATCTCTGCATCCCCCATGGATCCCCATGGGCTGTGGGTGGATCTCTGCATCCCCCATGGATCCCCCATGGGCTGTGGGTGGATCTCTGCATCCCCATTGATCCCATGGGCTGTGGGTGGATCTCTGCATCCCCATTGATCCCCATGGGCTGTGGGTGGATCTCTGCATCCCTATGGATCCCCATGGGCTGTGGGTGGATCTCTGCATCCCCCATGGATCCCCATGGGCTGTGGGTGGATCTCACATCCCCCTGGATCCCATGGGCTGTGGGTGGATCTCACATCCCCCTGGATCCCATGGGCTGTGGGTGGATCTCTGCATCCCCATGGATCCCATGGGCTGTGGGTGGATCTCTGCATCCCCCTGGATCCCCATGGGCTGTGGGTGGATCTCTGCATCCCCCTGGATCCCCATGGGCTGTGGGTGGATCTCTGCATCCCCCATTGATCCCATGGGCTGTGGGTGGATCTCTGCATCCCCCTGGATCCTCATGGGCTGTGGGTGGATCTCTGCATCCCCCTGGATCCTCATGGGCTGTGGGTGGATCTCTGCATCCCCCTGGATCCTCATGGGCTGTGGGTGGATCTCTGCATCCCCCTGGATCCTCATGGGCTGTGGGTGGATCTCCCATCCCCCCTGGATCCCCATGGGCTGTGGGTGGATCTCTGCATCCCCCTGGATCCTCATGGGCTGTGGGTGGATCTCTGCATCCCCCTGGATCCCCATGGGCTGTGGGTGGATCTCCCATCCCCCCTGGATCCCCATGGGCTGTGGGTGGATCTCTGCATCCCCATTGATCCCATGGGCTGTGGGTGGATCTCCCATCCCCCCTGGATCCCCATGGGTGCAGGGGCACAGCTGCCTCACCATGATCTCCCCACAGCCTGCAGAGGAATCTCAGCTCTGGATCCTGGGGCACCTCCTGCCCCTCCTTCTGCACTGACCTTGGTGTCTCCATGTTGTTTCCCTCACATATTTCTCACCTCCTCTTCTTCCCGGGCTAGAACAAAATCTGTGTCTTTGTTTTGATTTTTTTCTTAAATATGCCATCACAGAGGGGTTACCAGCCTCTCTCATTGGCCCAGCCCTGGCCAGCAGCGTGTCCATCCTCAGAGCCATCAGGGACTGGCTCTGCCAGACCTGGTGGGAGTTTCAGCAGCTTCCCACAGGAGCCACCTCTGTGGTCCCCCTGCTTCCAAAAACCAGGCTGTGCAAAACCAATGCACTATAAAACATTAATTATTTCATTATTAAGCATGGTTTAGATTACTATTTAATACACCAGTGAATGGAGGGGTCACCTAACTGTCAGGAACAGAGATGAGATGTTGGCATCAGGATGACAAGGATGCCAGTGAATTTTGGGGGTGAATGTACTGTCAAGGATTTGACCAGTACAGTTATGTCAACTTAGAGAAGACTTTACAAGTGACAATTTCACATTTGGTTCAATTCAGTCACTGGCTAAGCATCCTGACAGGATATGAAATGAAAGACAGTGATATGTTATTTTAAGAGTACTGTATAGTAAGTTAAATGGTCATACCAGATAGACTGTAATTTGAAAAGCTTGCAAAGGGAAGATCTGGATCAGTCAGCAACAAAACTGATGGTGCCCTAACCTGCTGATTACTAAATTAAAAATATCCTAGATGCAGAAAGGCAGCTTTAGGACACTGAATAAGAAACTACTTCCTCCAATATAATGCTCTTGTAAAACAAAGTAGTCTTTATGATCTTAAACTTCCAATTTCATCCATGTTCTGATAATCTGTAAGGTAGAAATTAACAGACCTTAGCATTATTATCCCAGATCTCTAAATTGTCTTAGTGATTTGGCATCCTAATCAAGACACTGATAGACATTGATCCATATGTTTAGCAGCCCCTGCTCTTCCAATTCACTTAGTTATATATAAAGAAAGGGTAGCATATAGAGAAGACAAGTAACTAATTCCCATTTAACAGTGTAATATTTTTAAAACCAATGAGATTGCAATGAAGAGAATAAATATCTAATGGATGGCACATATGGAAGGTAATTCAAAACAGATAATTCCTATTTCATTAATCTGCTTTCCTCTTTCTTTTTTTTTTTTTTTTTTTTTTTTTTTTTTCATTGTGAGGGAGAGGAAAGCAGATGTAGACGAGAAATGCATGTGGTTACCAGGATGAGATATCTTAGGCAGTTGTTAATAGGAGTTCTTCTACTCCTGGTAATAGAACAATGTTTTCATTTTGGTTCTTCATTTCCTCATTCCGAACAGTTTTGTTTGTTGGGATTTAATGCTACTGATCATTAAACTACCTCTTTATTTTTATAACTGGAATGATTATAGTTAGCTCAGAGTCTTCCTTCTTTGTTGGAATTAAATTCTTTTATTCAGTCAATTGAACCATATGGTTCAATTGAACTGCAAGATGCTGTGACTCTTCTTCTTAGAAAGAGGTTTAGTCTCTTTGTCTTAGGGCCTGGAGCACACAGCAGTATTCCAAAAAATTTCTGGGGTTACAATCCCATCAGCACAGAGTAGATGCAGTAACTTTCCGTGAACAAATACTGAAGGAAATGGGAAGTGAACAACATGGATTCACTTACAAATGTTCTCAGCACTTCACAGCAGTGAAAGTAGGCTACTCTGGAGATATGTATCCTGCAAGAGCACTCTCTTCTCTGTTGTATTACAGTGCAGTGGCATCCTGTTTATCACTTGCAACATCTTGATTATTCAACAGAAAAATTCATTAGAACATGTGGGGTGTAAATCACACATGTCCTAAACTAATAATATGAATTAGAAGAAAAATTAGCTGAAAGCATTTTTGAGGTGTGTGTGAGGAGCCAAAGCAAAGTGTCCAAAAGTTTGAAAAAACGCACACCAAAATTACAGAATTGTCATATTAATACAAGATTTTTGAACTGCATCAAAGTATGCAGCTTGGAAAAATGCAACTTAATTTATTTTGGGCTATTTAGATGTAGTTTAGCTGCTTAGTGTGTTTTCTGATTATGAGGAGGAAAAGGGAGGGAGAGAGAGTGCCCAATATTGATGCCCATTTAAAACTTCCTCAGTAGATAAAAATTAATGCTCTGGGCTGTAAAAGTTGGCTTCAGGATAATAAAAGATTAGCTATGGAAATGCAGGAAAACAGAATTTTCTCTGCATGGTAAACTACATTGTACTGAATCAAGGGGTTTGGTACAGGATTTCTGATACTGAGGAGAAAATAAAGCAAATCATTAATCTGACTTTTCACAGCTAATCTTAATTAAAAGTTGAACTATTTCTTTATCAATTTCTTATTTCTTTCACTCACCTCTTCAAGAAATATTATTTTGGGGCTTAGACTAAAATAAGAAAGTTTCATATAGTGTCAAAGACTTTGCCATCACCAAAGATAATGGTTTGTTTGCCTAAGGGAAGAAATTGAATGAATTGCAAATAATAAAAAACATTCTTTCTAATTTCTTTTTTTCCCTGCTCCATGGCATTTATTTAACTGTAATCAGATGTAGTTTTAGCCCTATGGGGCTGCAGTTCAGAACAGGAACTCCATTAACCCCCAGTTGTCCCTGGAAAGGTCCTCTTTTACAGAAAACTTCTCTATATTTGATGTGTTCCTCAAGGTTTGCTGCTTCATTTACACCCTGTGGAAACAGAAAAAAGAAAAGTAGCCAGGCTTGTGGCTGGTGCTTCCAAAATTTCTGTTTGACCATGCCAAGATTATCAATATACATCAGTCAGAGTGGAGATTTTTTTAAAAATGGCTTTTCAAAGTACTCCCATTTGCTCAAAATAAAATATACATTTCACATATAATTTAAAAGTCAGGTGGTGGAAAATATCATAGATAAAATAACATAGGAAATCAAGTATGTCATGAAATGCAAACATGTCCAGCTCAAATACTGCTGTTCTAATACTTCATGACAATGCAGTTGTTTTCTAATATATGAAAATTAAACTGCTGCCCATAAGACATTTTCTAGTTTAAAAAGAATTCTTATTCTTTGTCAGATTTTTAAAGAAGGAGAACAGAGTTGCCATGTCACTGAACATATACAGCAAGCCTTCTGGCCAGAAAGTCCTTGCTAAAGGAGTGCTAAAGTTTTCAATACCAGCACATGAAATATCATTGAAAATAGTAGATTGATTTCCCAACTCTGACTCTTTCTCAATCTTGTAGCTTTATTTTGCATCACTACAAAATAAAATGCTGTAAATCCACTGACCTGGTTCAGCATTTCAGGTCCCACAGATCTTTCTTTAGAAAGTTCTAAAGAATAGTGACTGGGGTGAAACATGCAAAAAGAAAATAGATTCCAGATTATAGATATGTCAGAAGCTGCAACCATCAAAACATGTTTGGGGAACAGTGCCATCTACAAAATCACTTTTTTCATGGTAGAGAACCAAGACCTTCCATGAGTGTCTGTATAGAAAGGCCTGTCTATTTATTAGGGCCTGTTGCAATAGGAAAAAAAGGATAATAATTTTAAACTAAGAGAGGGTTGATTCAGACTAGATATAAGAAAGAAATATTTTTACAATGAGGGTGATGAAACACTGGAATAGGTTGCCCAAACAAATGAGAAATGCCCAGTTCCTGGAAACATTCAAGGTGAGAGTGCCTGGGGCTCTGAGCAGCCTGATCTAGTTGAAGATGTCCCTGCCCATGGCAGGAGGATTGGACCAGATAAACTTTTAAGGTCCCCTCCAACACAAACTATTCTGTCATTTTGTGATATCAGCTAGAAAAAGAATCAATGACATAGTTCTGTAGTCCCAGATCTATGAGACAAGCATAAGCCCATGGAAAGTATTACCTCCTGTTAGTGGCCAGTGGGGTTTTGCCTTTGGAAAACTGTAAGCAAGCAGAAGAGGAACAAGGAGCTAGGGGATTAGGTTTCAAAGGAATCAAAACAGCTTAATTACTGCTTTTCTATTTTTCTCAAACAGCAGAGCACAAGTTCTTCTTCAGCTTTGAAGATCGACACAGGCTTTGGGGTTTTGACTTGTTCTCTTGAAAAAAAAGGGGTGATTTAACAAGGGTGAAAGATTTGGGAAGACAGGGACTGAACTCTTGTACTCTTAAGCTGACAGTTTCGTTGAAGAAAACTGAGGAAATATCAGTTCTGCCTCAGCAAACCAATTAAGACCCTGAAGTGGTTTGACAAAAGTCCTTAGCATATGCAGCCCTTTTAATGCACTGTGCATTCATCAATATAAGGGGAGAGATGGAGGAAATGGCAGCAAAATGTCAACCATAGTAACACCTTCTAGAGCTCTCACTTCTAGGAACAGCTAAAAATGGAGGAGTCTGGGAAACAGCAATAGTGATGAAAAGGCTTTGAGTGAAAACTTCTAACATACTGTAACATTTTAATGCAACTATAAGCAGAAAATAACATTTTTCTCACTCACCAAAGTAACACCTCTCTTTGTCAATGGAAAGTTGATACATCAGTTAAAATAAAATGTAAATTGAATTTTCCATCTGGCCACTCTTACACCCAATAATTCAAGCCAAATAATGTGTTGCCTTTAAGGAAATCATTCTAAAACAAAACTGTACACCCTATTTTTTATTTTTCTCATAGCTCAGCATAAAGCTCAAGATAATTATTAACCTTCTAGAACAGAGCTAAAGGCAACTCTGTTTTTGACCAAACTTTTTCCACCTCTGTTTTAGACTCCCTGTGAAAGTAATATGATAATTTTCTTTTCAGTGTAAGTAGTGATTAGAAATTAAATCAAATACATTTAAATGTGTCTTTTTAGATTATTCTTTCATTCAGAAAACAACATTGTTATTCAAGTCAAAAATTATTCTCAAATTAAATAAATTTATGCAACCTTTACATCATCTTTCACCAGCTTTTTTTCTGTTTTTCTTGTTTCATTGGCTTGTGGGTTTTTTCTTTTTCATTAGTGGTTTGTTGTTTGGGGGATTTTGTTGGGTTTTTGTGATTTTTTGGTAAGCAGCTAGTATTTTTAAATTTGACAAATTCCACATCAGCTTTCCTGTATATTTTTCACTTTTACCTGGGTAGTCAGTGAAATTTTCTCCTACTACGTTTTGATGGACAAGGCAATCCACTTTGTTGTCTATCCCTGATATCAAAGTGACAGAAGATTCTGCGGTTTAACACCTGGAGAAATTTTCATTACTTCTACAAGATTTAGATAACACTTCCATTAACAATGCTTAGATCAATGTTTCAAAACATACAGTTCTAAAACTTGCCTTTGGCATCTATGTGTATTTGTAAAGACAAACATTTCAGATGAACAAATGTAATGTGAACAAGAGCTCACCTTTTAGAGAAAGCACTTTTATGTCCAAACAAGACATTTGTTAATGATGCAACAAAAACAATTTTCATATTGTTCATTATACAGAGGGTATTTATTCTGTACTCAGGTGAAGTGATTTTATTTCTGAAAACATCCCCTCACACCCAGACAAACAAACCTCCACAGATAAAATGTCATCTTAGAGTCTAAAACATGCAGAAATTATTTTTGCAGTTTCACTTCATAAGTGATTGGTAAAATGCTTTGTCAGTTTTTAAAAGGCATGACTAGAAAAGAAATTATATTTTAAATGTAATGAGACATACCTTACAGATGTGCCAAAACCAAGAAAAATAAACTGAGATTAAATATCCCAGTCTGTCCTATTGGACATTAAGATTTCTCTGAAATGTGGGGATTGTGACAGGAAAAGAGAGAGGGATTGGAGTTTCTGATTTTCAAGAATGTAACACTCGCAAAGGAGACAAAAGAGTTAAGACACAACACAATCTTATATTTGCTTACCTACCACTCTTCTCAGCACAGTTTTGTAGCAATCCTCAACACAGATCACATATGAAACTAGGGAAGAATACAGCAATACACAGTCTTCATTGGATTATATATCTCAATTACTATAAATCCATTACAGAATGGGTATTACTGCAAATCTGACTTAGGGAAGAAGGTGTGAAGTGAAGGTGGAGACAAGAGAAGGATACAACAAGGTACCAGTCATCCAATTATTGCCCTTTCAGAAGAATGTGCTAACTGTAATGTGCTACATTGTTTTCTGTCTTTTAGTCAGATGTCTGATTATATTTCATTATGTGTGGGTGTAATGGGTCCTCATATGTTCAATAAAATGTTTATCTGTCCTGAGCAAGGAATTGATAAAAAATCTGACTAACAACCCTCATCTAGTTTTATTTATCGTTTTATTATAGAACAGAATACACTGATCCAGAAAAAAATCAGATGCCAGACATATTCAGTGTTTTAACAAATTTTACCCCAGGCCATCACGCCTAATATTTTGATAAAGTATTTATAACTCACTTATGTAATTATCTGGAGGCAACATGTGGGTTGTTAAACTTTCAGTGTGAAGAGAGAAAGAAAGGTTAACTGACACAGTTATGTCAGTCTGCTCCAGATAAAGTGTAGTTGTGAAAAGCAGCCAATTGTGTAACTATTGTTGGAAATATGAAGTAATTAGGCTGATTCTGCTCAGGTCCCAAGCAAGATCTGGACTCTCAAGTCCAGAAGTCACTGCTTGTATCAGTACTTCCAGTACTGATAACAGTATTAGCAGGCAGATGAAAACTCCCTGTGTCTGATATGAAGTCAGCACTACCATCTCCTGCTATCCAAAGGAACAGCTTGCTCACAGGAAATATTCCCTTCTTCCTCAGCTCACCCCTGTTTGACACAGGGATGAGAACAGCATTCACACATGAATGTTTAGCATCATTTTAAGTTTTGCACCTTTCAGTGCCAACTTAGTACAAGTAAACCATTAATTTCAGCAATGTTTTCCTAACATGAAACATCTCTAGTAAGCCAAGTATTGAAATTTCTGAAATTTGAGTATGACACAAGTCACCAAAATCACCCTTGATTTTCCATACTGGAACACCAGCTAGCACACAACAGCTTTTGAGATGAAAAATTTGGATTGCTAGAGTGTAACCTTGGAACAAAAGGACTTTACAACAGCCTGCACAACATATTGTTGCATGGTGAGACTCTGTTTTGACTTGATTCAGCAAGTCTTAGTGTTATGGAGCTGGTTGAATATTGGTTCAGGGCTTCTCCCCTACCTCAGAATTTGTTGTCTATTTTCTCCTGGGAAAAATCTGCCTTTTTGCCTCTGAGGGCTACCTACCTTCCCCCTGCTCTTTACTGAAGCCCTTAGGTTTATTTCTATTACAGTCTCTATCTTGCAGTCTTTCTCATTCTTAAGAGAGCAGAATAAACTTAGCAGGAATCAGTGTTCTGCTTCAACATGTTTGGTTGTTTTTGTGAGGAGACTTACTTTCTCTGGGAGAACTCCACCTGGCTCATGCAGCAAAGGGAATGAGGCAAAAAGGCAATCCTTTCACAGCTCTATCCTCTCACAAGACACACAGTACCCACATATCATGCTGCAGACTGGTGTGGTATCAGTTTTATTTACCATTTAATCTTTGCAACTTAAATACATGCCCTTTTCTTGTATCATCTTCCTCTCTAGCTGAAAACTATTCTCTTCTGTCACACAGAAATATGAATACTATTTTATTTTCAATCCTGAGAAGAGAGACAGGACTTAATTTAAGAATTAGAGTGGTAGGTGTCTACCCTTTGAGCAGGTTGCAGCAGTAGTACATTGAGGCTGTAGGCACATGAGTAATTGAGAAACTTTCAGGTTTGGTACACGCTCCCACAGAGAAACAGTAAGCTATTCTCTTTAACCACCATCTGTGTGACTTCCCCACTGGTAAATTTAATGTCAATAAATGTATACAATCTGTCAAAAATTAGGCCTTTTCTGTGGGGACTAAAAAGCCTGCCTACAAAATGTAACTCTGAAGTAGGGTGTAGGAAGCACCACTACCTTTGATTTTGTTTAGTAATCTAATGCCACACAACTAAACAGGTTATGCAGTACATTGTAAAAGGAGCTAATACTGCCTTAGACTCCCTTGGGTATTTTTTAAGGAGCACCAAGCAAAATAATGCTTTTGCAAAGCTCCAAGCATACTATATCATGAGTCTGAAAGTGCTTTAATAATGTATAATACAAACATGGTTTTGGTCCAGCAAGATCAATGGGGGGTGGCATTTTATTAAGTGAGAAAAAGAAGATCTAGAGGAAACTCAGATTGAGAAAGAAAAGCTATTGAAAAATTCATGTTTTCTAAATTAGGATGTGTCCAAACTATAATTTTCCCTGATTTTCTCAAACCCAGAATCAATTTATCTTAACTTTTGTGTTTTATACAATGTTTTTGGCTTCACTGTCTTAAAAAGAAAATAAAAACAACAACTTGTGGTTAATTTCTTTAAGAAAGGTCAGAGAATTTAATCAATTATTGAAATCTGGTAAAGGCTGGATTCTATACTCTCAGTTATCCTTGAAAACATTTCCTTTTCCCTCATATATAAGCAATACGTCAATAACCATTTTAAACAATCAGTTTTTAAAATGCAGTTTAAGACCACATACAATCTGAAACTACAGGATACATAATTTACCTCTTCTTTATGGAATACTAAACTGGTACCCAGATGCTCTGTAACTTACTAATATCCTTTATCATTCCAACTGAACACTTATAATCCTTGATCCTAAAGTAAATACGGCTTCCCTTCCTCTCTAAAACATGATTCAGTATAAGAATCTTATACCAATTTTCTTCTAGAATTGCTTAAGCATTTCCATTTTAAGATCCCACTCCTTTGGGTTGCCATTGTGAAGGAGATTACTTATGAAATCTGTTACAAAGAGTGTTTTAAAGCTGTTTGTGGAGCTGAGCCCAAGTTCCGTCATTGTTGTGACAGAGCTGAGCTGAAATCAGTGCTGTGTCACTTCCACCTGCTGCAGATACACTCTGAAGCTGACAAGTTCCGTATCTTCAAGCTGAATTTATACACTGTATATGTCAGATGCAGTGCACTTTAACTTCTGTCAGTAGCAAAGCTGCAGGAAAGAGGAATGGTGATGCTAATTTAAAAAGAGTGAGCACCCAAGAGAAAGAGAAAGAAAAGAAACAGAGATATACAATATTCAAACATACTTTGGACCTTTTAAAGTAACAGGAAAAAATGAATTGCACTTATCTTTCTCTAGCCTCATGTACTATATGGTCAAATGAACAAGCTGGATGTGGTAAAATAAAGAGATGGGATATTCTTTTCAAATCTGAGCTTGATCTGCTCTCTCAAACCTTCAAACTCTGAAGATTTAGCAAATGTGAGACAGGTCTCTTCGTGGTCCAATAATGCCATTCCATAAAAACACAACAAAATATTATCTGACACTTCATTAGGTTGCTTCACTAGCTTCCCTGGAAATCACTTAGCAACAGAACTCCTGAAACACACACATGCATGTCATTAAATAAAGAGAAATGACCTTCAGCTCTAAGAAGGTCATCAAAATCATAATTAAAGTAAAATTCATTACTATGTTGAGCTCATTTGTAATTAAAAAACAGATTTATGAAAGATGTAGCTATTCATCTCAAGTTATTTTTTCATAACCCTCTTCCCATTTTCATTTATCTCAAAGAAGATTTAGAAACAAAGAAGCATTAAAGAGTGAAGTAAGCACCTATGAGGAAAACTGCATCGAAGAAATAGAGATATTATATACAGATATTACATTAACGTTGTTTAATTCAAAGAAATAACAACAAGAACATACAGTGGCATCAGTGATATCCTGTAAGCTAATAAGGGACATTGCTAATTCCACATTTGAAAGATGTCAGTTTCAAAAGGAGCTTTCACTTCTTTACATGACAATGAAAAAAACTGCATGAATAAGAAAAGACCTCTATTTGGAAAAAACTCCAAATTGATAAATATAAAATGTATTATGATTTTGGGAAGTTGGCTTGGTTTTACTACTTCCATTCTCCCAATTCTACCCTTGAACACATTATCCAATATGTGCAATTTCAAGTCTCCCATGTAGCAAGACAAAAAATAGGGTTTTATCACTGTGTTTCAATTTTCAATTATACTCTCCAGCTCCAAAGCAGTGCCTTTTCTTAGCAATGTTAATTATACTGAATGTTTAAAAAAAGAAAGCTGACATTTGTGCTCTGAACTTTTCATAATCTAACCATTTGTTTTACGTTCAGGAAACACAAGTACAGTTTTATTTCCCTTACATTTCACCTCATGGAATGCATGAGCTGAGCCAGACCCCACCAGGTGAAAGTCAGAGGTAAATTTCTATTCCCTTTGATGATTGGTCTAGCTCAGTGAATATGATTTTCTGCCATTACTTGCTGGTAGAAGGTCACAGGTCTCAGGTCTCATCCAGGCTGGCACAGCCTGAGCTGGGTTTAGCTTGTTACAACAACTGTGTGGTGAAATCACTCCAGATGTGGTACCTTAAAAGTGTCTTGTGCAGCAGTAGTCCCATAGGCTTAGGGAACCATTGTATGGAAAACAACAGCTCTTTCTGTCAGAAATAGTTGGGGATCAATGGAAAGGAAAATATTCTGAAAAAGCTTGTAGAAACAAACCTGGGACACCAAAAGGAAAGAAATTCCACCACAAACTTTATGCTCTTTCTCCGAAGTCCTCAGGTTGCTGATGACTTATTATCACTACCAACACTGTGGCAGCTGAGAAAGGCTCAGCTCTTGACCATAGGACTCAAAAGGATGTTGGAAAAGTGAACATTGCAACAGAGAAGTTAATGGGTGGGATAGAAGTTGTTTGTAAAGAAATTTTAACTACTATTAATTATATTTTTCTTTACTCTTTTGGATTATTAGACTGCAAAAATATTATTGAAATTAAAAATAAATTCTTAGTTCCCTATTTGATACATTCTTTCTTGCCCAGAGCAAGGTTTTGATTTAGGTCATTATTATCTACTGAATTCTACATTACATTAGTTTGGTTGTATGTATAAAATCATGTAAAATTTCAACTCAGATTTATGTAAAAAGGCTTAGAAGTATTCAGGCATTCTTTCAAAGAAAATTATCTTATTTAATTGCAATTATTTCATAGTATATTGCCCAAACACCTATATTTTTCCTCTGTGAAAGGGATTTCCATCTGCCAGCACTGCAGTACTTGATAAGGGTACACAGATGAGTTCAGGAAAACCAAAGGGGTGAGTAGTTACTATCTGTTTTGATGAAACACTTGGAGTCATGTAAACCTTCTCTCAACTTCAAAATCACACTATGGCTCCTGTTAACTGGTTCATTAAGGTAATATGATTAAACTGGTATAATAGAATTGCCTCTCTGGTGATGTACCTGCATTTTAAGTAAATAATCTGGAAGTGTGACCTTCATTTTTGCTTTGAAAACTCCTTGTTTTACTCTTATTTACAATTCACAGTTTTACTCATTTGGGTCTACTGCTTGACAAGTAGATGTGACTTATTAATTGGAAAATCTTGATCATTAATATTTACTGGGATGTATCTCTCCAGTTTTTATGAGATCTTCAGAAGTGCAGAGAGCACTAAGAGCAGCCAAGCAGCTCTTAGCCAAGTAGCTAAGGTATTGCTCTGCAACAGTAGGATTTGGAGAGAAAAAAACCTTTTTTTTCCTGAAGCAAGAAATAATTGCATTAATGCAGAAGCCGCATTAACTTAGATTTAATTTTTTAAATATTTTTTTGCATTTAGAATTGGCTGGTTAATGCTGTAGTAAGATCAATTCAAAGTGCTATTTTGAATTTTTGCAACTTTCATTATCTAGTCCAAGCTGTTTATTACTTGTACTATGGTGTCTAGATTGTAGACGTCTCTCTTGGATACTTGTTCATCTTCTTTGTGTGTTTGAAAGTATTTTAGAGGATGTAGGGCCATTAATATATAGTTTTAGCTTCAGAGAAACATTTTGGACACTTAAAATTAGAATTATTCTGAAGTAGATACAAACTACTATGATATATATACATACTACTAGAATGATAATACTTTTGTAATAGTCATATTTACTGTATTTACTATAAATAGTCAAATACTTTTGTAGAATAGTCATGCTCATAATCCTCTGGGCTGACCAATATAGCTGTGCATGATGGCATCTGCTCCATAGTATTTTGTATTAATATCATAATTAATCAACAATCCAAGTTAACACACCAATATTAAGGAATTATTGTAATACTAATTTAATGAGATTATACTTACTTTCTAAATTATTATGAATTATTTTTAACATGTGTGATGCATAAAGGATAATTTCATTATGGCACTTTTAATTGCTCATTTTTTTCCAAAGTAGTGAATTTGGGAAGATCTTGTACAAATTAAATAACTCAAAAAACAGAAGTATTTCTGTACCTACTGACCATGTTTTAAAAGATAGCAATATTTCTATCATTTATTGTAGGATTTTTTTTTTAATAGCTGTTTTATTTAGAGTTTACTATTATTACTGTAATTTCCCTAACATCATTTTGGAGACTTCTGTTAGTTTTAGCTGAAACCTGTACTTTATCCATAAGGGTTATGATTCAAAATATCGACTGTGTGATAAATATTGTTTTCACAAATACCTTCTGAATTCTCATTCCCATTATGTGGAACACAAGAAGGGAAAACAATCAAGCATTTACTTAAAGAAAATCTTTACGTACTAGTTTTTGAAGAAAAATATGAGCACTTTCGATTCTTAAATGCAGGGTGGAAATATTAAAGTTCATGTATTTTGTGCAACTTCTATTGCATTGCATTTAGTACACAGTGTTCTGTGTACTAAAAATAAAAGGACTCATTTTTAGAACCTATTAAAATTGTAGTTCTAGTCTGTAAAGGCACTAGCAAAAATAGCATCAGAGGAATAAATTTTAAAAGCATCTAGTAAATCTGAGCTGGAAATCAAAGTTTGAAAAAGGGACAAAAGGAAGAATCTATTCCATTGACAGATGTATTTGTTTTCAGAAATGAATTTGCATGCTTGGTAAAGTATCAGATCTTGTTTATATGTTTTATTTTCGTTTCCAAGGACGATTATCCACTACTTCAACTGATAGACATCACCTGTAATCCTTTAAATTATGTTTTTCTTTCAAAGAGACTCTCA
This sequence comes from Muscicapa striata striata, assembly GCA_030060385.1. Taxonomy (NCBI): domain Eukaryota; kingdom Metazoa; phylum Chordata; class Aves; order Passeriformes; family Muscicapidae; genus Muscicapa; species Muscicapa striata. The sequence continues at coordinate 3,496,932 of JAREIS010000075.1, read as the reverse complement.
GCTTCAGACCAGCCACATGAATGCTCAGTGCCTGGCACAAAGTCTACCTACCATCCAACCACCATCAGCTGCTTCTGGATCACACTATTCATCTTTATACTAGCCACCCAAACTCCATTTTTAGCTGTGGTAAGGTATGTGTCAAGAAGACATAAATGAAAGCATCAGAAGTCAAAAAATGGAAATGCTATATATAAGTCTAGGGATTTATATGGTGTTGCTCAAAGTCATTCAAATTAATCCTTTGTGTTTCATTAAAACCTTTTTGCCTAACACACACACAGATACACATTAACCTCCATTGATCTTGACTTTGGATTTGCTTAATCTCACTTACACCTTCTTTAAATTCAACATGAAGAGTGGGAAATTATGATCTATTGAAAGTCTTCAAGTTTCACATGGATATCACATTTCTAAGAAGTTTTATATATATAAATCTATCAGTTATTTTGATGCTATAACCATGTGCCTTTTATTAGGACTGAGAGATTGATGCATTTGCAGCATGTCTTGATCAATTTTTGTAAAACAGCTATACGCAAGGAGTTGACAAAATTAAGAGTGTTCTTTGAGTGGAAATAACTAACAGCGTGTCTGTAATTACATACAGATTTTCAATCTTCCTCAATTTATCTTGATGAGTAATATCTCTAAGGACAATTTTTAGTTTCTTTGGGGAAAAAAGGACTCACCTGAAAAAGAAGTGTTAAGCAGTTTCTCTTGAAAATATTCTCCTCAAGTGCTTAAACTGCATCTTGGTAATGTTTCACAATAAGTGTTCCCCTAAATATATTAAACTTCTCCAAAATATCTTCATATCGAATTATGCCTCTCTTAGCTCTCCTGGCTAGGCAGGAGAAACTGTCCATTGAAGGAAAATGGCCTTTTCAAGCAGGCAGACAACACCTAAAAATCAACTTCAGGTGGTGCTGGGGTGATATGTATTTTCTATGTAGTGTTACAAGTCCTTTCCTCTCCTGCACCCATGCTTTCTAGAGCACAGCATTCAGGATAACAAAAAACTAACGTCAGTGTTTCTTAACTGAAGACTGTTCACAAGTATGAAAATAGCTGTTCAGTTGATGCCCCAGTTTTCTGCAGGGAACACAGCTGATAAATCCTGCTGGAACATACAGATTTGTTCAAAGGGCCTCCTGGGATGTGGGTAACTGATCTACAGTGGAGGTAGCAATTACAAACTATTAGGTTTCACATAGGAAATTATTGAAAAAGATGTAAAGTTAAAGGCAGAGTTGGGAGAGGAGCTGCTCAGGTAGCACCCTCAGGGACCTGAAGACTGTTAAAGCCAAATTACCATTACCATTTCAGAGGAGAAAGAAAAGCTTCACCTAACAGGGTGGTATCCAATTGCACCTTCCACATCAGCGAATTTGACAGAAACACAAAATCGTTGCTTCTTGTAATTAGATAAAGGTAGAGATGATGATGGAAAGACTGAGAGAGCTCTGACTGCTCAGCCTAGAGAAGAGAAGATCCCGTGGGGATTTTATCAATGCACATAAATAAAAGGAGAGTGTAAGGGTGCCAGGGTCTTTTCAGTGGTCCCAACAAAAATTATCTAGATTTTTGTATAAATAATAGCCCACAAATACTCCACAAGAATTCTGATAGTATCTTTCTGGATGCCCTAGTGAAAATAGACTTTTTGCCTACTACTAGGTTCAGTTGAGTACTGTCATATGATTACACAAGATAAATGAAAGGATGTTTAAATAAAGTCTTATCCTTTATAGCAAAATGAGCTCTTAAATCCCGTAAGATTTTGTTCACCTTCATGCTTCCCACATATTTCCTACTCTGTCTAAAAATGTAACTGATGTTTAGATCCTCACATGCAAAGTTCTGGTTGCTTCTTTCAGCCTTTTTATTAGGATAACATGTGAAATAAATACTATTAGTTTATAAATAATGTTACCAGAAAACCATAATTGTATACACACATGTATATGGTGATATGAGACAATAATTGTGCAAAAGAGAGCTCAGAAATAGCAGCAATCTGTTAGAACATTTGATATCATCTCATGAAACTTTCTGTGGCAGATTAAGCCAACTGCCTGTGGATAGAAACACTATCTGAACAAAAAGCTACTTGCAACAGTGGTGATTCATTAACAATGTTGATTAATTAGCAGTTAACTAAGTTAGGAGGGCCAGAGGCCTTCAAGCTGCCAGTGAGGTTCAATAAATAAGCTGAAATGCAGGGCAAAGTACCTGATCATGGACTTATTTTGGGCTATGAAATTATTAAAATCTGAGATAGAGAATGCAAATATAAAGTAGGAAAAAAAGAACAACTCAGTAATCTGAAACATATAATTCAACTACCAGTTCTGTTGCTGTTACATCTTCTTTTGCACTCCAGAATAAACTCACATATTATATGGATTTGGAATTAAGGTACTAAACAAAATTTAAGAAATACAACAACTAAATGGACAGCCTGAAGCAAGCGGGAAGATAGGAACAATCCTTTTTGCACACAGGATGTATCAAGGAATGTAGCAAGGTGGCTAAGGGTAGAATGGTTGCCACCTGGTCTACTTCACCAGGTGAGGATAAGACAGTCTTCACTGTCATTTGCCTGCATAAACACGCACAGCTTTAGCAACAAATCAACAACTTTTTCTATCTCTTCAGAATGTGACTCCCAGTGTCATTCATATACTGCTGCACTGAAATAGACCACACATAAAGTGTCTGTGCTGCAGATACTTTTTTTTTTAATTGTCCTTTATGTCTGATGGCAAGAATGCAAGTTTCAAATTATTCTTTGGCTTTAGTTCTTTCTCTCCAGGTCACTGTCTTTTGAGATAGTACTTTAAAAACACCATATTATGTTGTATTTCTGTATGACTGCTACTAGCTCGTGTTTCTTGACCAAACCCCCCTTTTCTTACATTCAACATGGATTAACCATAATAAAAAATCAGGTGTCAGATTCAAGGAGTTGTTATAGCAGCACTTATACTTGAACTTGTTATGTGTGATACATACCAAGTACAGGGAGAACAGACTTGCTGCATAGTAATTTTTAGATGATTCCTTAAAAAAATCTTGTTCATGTTGCCCAAATACGCTCATGATAAAATAGATGTCTAAGAACACATTAGCAGAGTGTCAGGATATTACATTTAAAATGTCATTGTCTTCAATCACTTTAAAAAAAATGTTTAGGCATTCTAAATAACAGGCCTGACTAATGATGGCATCAAAAGAGGTTTCTACATTTTCTGCTCAGAGAGCTGACTTCTTACAAGACTGCCAGCTAAAATACATTTCAAAAAAGTGATGGGCCCAACTGCACATCTTGGAGGAAAGCTTTATTGTGGGTCTGCCAGACTTTCTGCAATCGTTAATTTGCTTTTGCTTGGTAGAAGGGTAGAATTCATAAGAACTGGGGTGGAGACAGGGATTTTTATGAATAACTCATCTATAAAGTGGGTATTTGGCCTTTTCTTTATTTAAAGACAAGTAACTGCAAACTCCTTTTCAACAAGAGCAGAGTCCCAGTTGATCTCAAATTTTTATTACAAATGATTCCAGAGTTTTAGACTCTGCTATCCTGGATCCTTCAACATCTTTTACCAAGTAGGACTGGAAAGCTAATGAAGCCACTCAAGGTCTATCAGGCTTTGGATAATAAATGTGATATTTTCTGTTGCTACCCTTTGTCAACATTTCACTGGGAGGAAAAATTCCTCATGGAGGGACAATTCAAGTTTTTCTCTTACCAGCAAATTTAGTGTAAGGTCACAGTCTATGGCATTCAAAATCCAAGTCTTCAGTTGCACCACTTAAAATTCAATCAGATTATGCCACTGCATGGCCCTTGCCTTTATTTCACCAGACAAGGATTACTATAAGCTTTCTTAATATATTTAGTCCCATAGCAACTTTTACTCCAAACTTTTTTTATGGCATATTTTAAATTTCAATCTCTTGCTCTTTAAGATCATTAATATTTCCCTTACCAGACTTTACTTCCAGTTTGCTCTGTGACACTCTGTTTTAAAGATTAGCATTTTGAAAATCTTTTTCATTCTTCTGATTAGTGATTCTGGCTTTTTCTGGTCCTGGTAAATTCAGTTACTATATATGGCATAAATATTTTCTGTCTTTCAAAGATGGGATCTTGAAACCATCTCCACACTTCTAGAATTAGGCAAGGTATTTCAGGATCACCTCAGGATATTGAGTCATTGACAATAAAATGTCTACTGAAATCCAGTGGATATTGAGTTTATTAACATTTGATGTCACAAAACATTACAGGTATCTGACGCACAAGCAGAATCAAAAGGAAAGTATATTGATTATAGAACAGGCCTGTAGGAAAGGTCAATGCTTACCAGTTTTAACCTTCATGCATTTCTAATTGCACTCCTGCTGTTTCCATTGAGCATTGTTTCAATTCTTTGAAATAGCTTAAGTGAAATAAGGTGTCTATATAAACTATATAAATGAAGAGGACCTTGAAAAATATCAGATGTACTTCATATTGTTAGGCTGTCAACCATGTCAAGTTTCCTGAATTAGTCATGTAACAAATGTGATTGTGTGTACCATACCATACAGTTTTATTATTCTTTGGCTCTTGTTGGCAATATTTGTTACAGCAGTTGCAACAGAGGTCAGGACAGTGACATATAGGACAGTGGAAATCTGCACATAAATGGACTAAGACTTTACAAGGATCCTTCAAGCATGTAATAGCATTTGAGATAGAAAAATAAATATTTTCTACAGGGATATATTCCTTCATACTGAAGTAGGAACTGTCATGTCATGAAATAAAGTCTATAAATATGCCCTTTTTTGCATATTTTCAGTGAGGAAAATAAGTTCCAGGACAGTCCCTCCTGTGATTTCTCCTTCCTTATCATTACCAGTGGGCAGAGTGGAATACTTGACTGCTGGTTTGCATTATGTACCATAAAATTGTCATGTTGTCAGATAATGAGTTACAGACATCCAAGTTTTAGTCCATGCTTTTTGTATTATAATATAATTGTACTTGAGCATAGAAAGCTTGTATGTCAATGGAAGATAAGAAGACCTGAGCTAAGTACAAAACAGTTTGTATTAACTCACAGAAACATATGTAGAAGTACAATAAGTACAGAACAGTTATAAAAAAAACATATTTCTCTGTGTGGTTTGAGTTCTATAATCTAAATCAATATTGTGAGAACAAGACTTGAGGCAGCACCAAAGGACTCAATTCTGCAACATGAATGTTGGCCAGCATTTGATATAAACTTGGTAGGAATAGCTCCTGTGTTCATTAATGTATCCAGGTTAGGGAGCTCTGAACCTCTAACAAAACCGTCATGAATTAAACAAAAGTGTAAAAATTAAAACAAAATGTGCTTTCCCCCTTTCAATACTAATGCCTATTTAAAGTTCCTTAAGGACTCAGAAACATTAGGAGCTTTTAGCCTGGTTGGTTACAGAAAAATCACCAGAGACATCAATATCACATGACAAAACTATCTAGTTTATTTAGTTCTAAACATAGAATAAGTCTCATAGCAATCCAATCAGATCTACATTTGGGTGCCTAAGTTGAAGATCCTGCTGGCTTCACTGGAGCCACCATTTAATCCATGAATTATTTCAGAACATTCTCTTTTGCTCCACTTAGAGCTAACACTCGCAGGGTGCTGACACCATCCAAACATGTGCACATACAATTTGCATCATCTTAAGCAAGAACAGTGTGGATATCTGAGATGTCAGTGCAAGTCCTATGTGTGGGATTTAAAAAAAAAAAGCTTAGGTTACAACCCTGAGCCTGAGAGATTTTCTTTGATTTGCTTTCACATTCATGAGCTGATCAAATCTACCACAGTCAACATGGGAAATTTCATGAGCTTCTTTGCAGGCAAAATGTGTTTTGATATATTTAATGTCATTCCCAGCTGCAAAATAAAATTGGTGATATGTGACCTGGAAAGAGAACTTAGTAAAGGCAACCATGGACTCGTTTCTGTGGAGACTGCTCTCTTATGTCTTTCCCATAAAATATCATTATTGGAGGAGGGAAAATTATATAATTGTTATGTTAGATGGTAAATGTTTATTTGGTTAATTTATTTTTTAAATAAAATTAATCATTTACAACCAGCACATACTCATTTTTCCTGAATTTGTGTAAATGATCAGGAGGCAATTTTAAAAGGGTGCTCTTTGATGATGCACATTGTTATATGTATAATACTTGTCATTTTAGTTTAAAAATTATAAATAATTCAAACATTTTCTCACTGAGGTCATGTAGTTGTTTTATGTGTCAGTGAGACAGGAGTTTTATTTTTTGACTGTATCTCTAAAAGAAGGATGAGCCTAAAAAACTCAATACATTCAATTTGTGTTCTTCATCCACCGCCCTGAGAAAAAGGAGGAAAAAAACTTCAACACATATAAGGAAAATATACTAAACATGTCCTCATGAAACAAATATACAAAAGACTCCTGAAATTATGATGTTGATATTTGTTTTTCCGGTAAGTTATGAGTTTGAGGGAATTGCCCTTTGTATATGACAGGCAATATAAAGTTTATAATACAATTCAAAGATGATCACACCTAATTATCATCTATATTCTCTCTTTTAGATAAAGAAGAAATTGAAAAATTAGTTGGTCTGTTATCAGGTTATTAAGCAGTCACAACCTGGTAGATGATTGATAAAGGTAACTATCAAACTATTTTGACCCCAGCTACTTCAGTGGAAGAATGAGTTGCAGTTCATGTATTTGCATATGCGATAAGTTGGGACATAAAATGAGTTACAGTAAGAAAAGAGATATATGTCTGAAAAACTGTAGGGACATATTTATATCTGGAAGAGCTAAACGACGAATGAAAATGGTCGACTTCAGGTCCCTATTTTGTTTTTTTTTTTTTTTTTTTTTGTAACAAAGACTGGCCTTTTGGAGATTTCAGGTAGAATATATAGATATGACATATTTTTATGTGTATACGTGTGTCTCTCACTCTTTCTCTCTACTAACACCTGAACCTCTGTAAACCAATCTCTGAATGCTGTTTGCTGAGCTGACATTGAAGCTAGTTTGAATGTTGTAACATTTTATTTATTTTTAAACAGGGGAAATACCTTTTTTCCCTCAACAACTAGAGTACCTCTCATTCTGAGTACCTCGCCAGCCGCTTCTTACCTTTTCCTGGAGCTTGGGAACTCTATCAGTTCTCTAAATGTTTCTCTCGTGGCACATTCACTACATCCTGCCCATGTTATATGTCTTGCCTACACAGAAAAAATCTTGATGGAACTGCAACAGATAAATCATACACTATAGCAAGAGGACCTTTGGGTACTGTAGTTTACACAGGTTCATGAAATGAAGCAAACTAAACCACCAAGAGCATGTTTATAATTGTGTAACTATTATCAGAGAAAAACAGCTTGTAGAACAACCAGAATTCTCTGCCAATTTTTTCACAATGTTTGTACATGATACAATGCAATGTTGCATGGTTTTTAGGAAACATATATAATTTTCTGTGTTAATTATCCAGGACTTTGATGGTATATCATCTTATGGTACATCAGGTGCAAGGACAGTAAGTTGAATGCTTGTGAGCTAGTAATGAAGTTAAGTTTGAATTAGGTTTAGCTAAGGAGCTGTTTTCCCAGTCTTTTAGTGTACCTATGGCTTGAGATACAGCCAGTGATTTACAATTTAAGCATCATAGTTTTCAAGCACCTACTTTTAGAAAAGAGAAAATAGGGAAATAATATATGAGTATCAGGAAAGGATGAGTGGAAATCAGTACACAAAACAAACCAAAAAAAATCACTTGCTTTAGCTTATTTTTATTTTGCCTTGATTTAATTTTTTAAAAGATAGAATCTTAAAGCAAAAAGTTTTGCTTTCATTCACTATTTTCCACTTCAGGGCATGTCACATGTGGACTCAATTGTCCAGTTCTTCACAAATGAAGAACCTGAAGTTTTGGTAAAATGTTATTTTGTATCAGGGTTAGCAAAAAAGTTCGCAGGAAAGCCTCTTAAAATATAACACATGGAATAAGATGAGCATTTTGCAACATTCACAAAATTTAAGTTTATTTACATGTTTCAGTACAAGTGGAGGAAGGATTGAAGAAGCTACTGTGCAGCTCAGATATCTACCAAAGTCCAATTAGTGAATGCAGAGAATTGAATATACAAATACACACTGGAAATAAAGCCTTAAGCACAAAACCACCCATCAGGCCATAAGCCTTATTTAACATCCTACATAGTTCACATAGGGCCATATCCTAAAGTCTTTATCTGGAAAAATTCTCATTGCCTAGAAGTCAACAAAAGTTTTGCCAATTTTTTCAATAGGGAATAATTTCTTTGGCAAGTTTGAAATGTATCTGCCTAGTGTACAAGAGACAGTCTATAAAGATGCTTCATTACTTACAATTGTTTCTTTTTTCCATGTAATCTTCTTTATGGAATATATTTATCTCTGGTAAATACTGTATCTTCCTTTGCTGCCATGTGCTATGCATGAAGCATAAAAAAAGAAGCAATCCAAACTTGAAATCAGGATATACAAAGGTAAAGAAACTTCTGTTCTGTAACCTTGTTACATTAAGCCAAAAGAAAAATTTGAGGTGAAGGATTCCTTCCATTCTCAAAAGATCAACTCAGCATACCTATTTCAGTCTAAACCAGGAATGTCAGAGAGGTAAGACTTTAAACAGTGATTTATTCTTGCCTTTGACAGTTGAGGTACAAGACTATATTGGGAAATAAAAAACACTTGTGAGGTTTTGAGGGTTGCACTGAATGATACTTTGTTTACAGGGAGCTGGAGAGAACGCAATTTTTCCAAGCTCGGATTTGATAGACAGCCCTTTAAAATAGAATTACATTTTTCTGACTCGTTTTGTGTGTGCTTTTGAATATATTTGCATTTCCTACTGATTTATACACATTAGTGCAATATCTTTAGTGTACGGGCGGTTGGAGACCATCTGCTTATTTAAAATTTGTATCTGTTAAATGAAACCTTTAAACACATGTTGAAAGGGCCTGTAGTCTCACAGGTTCTACACATCTTTTGAGTTTGTACCCTCCTAATTATTTTTTTCTGTATTTACTGAGGGCCTGTAAGCAAGACCAAGATGAATGTACAACCTGCTCCTAGTGGCCTCGACTAGCATGTTCAGTGACATTACAGAAAAAGGTAACTTGATGAATGTATTAATCCGAGATGTGGAAAAATTATTTAACCAACATAACATATGCAATGGAACTGATATTTAAAATATAGCTCATGAGTTTCCTAATTTAAGTACAACCTGGCACTTTGAAGATACTCTATCAATCTGTCTTTTACAAACTTGGGATTCTGTGGCTGCCCTTGTGCAGTATTTCTCATTTGTACTACTGAAAATCCAGGTTGATTTCCTGTATGGTTGAAAAGCCAAGGAACTGCATCTCTGCTTAGGCTCAATGATTTATGGATGATATGATAGCTCTTTTTCTGTCCACCAACCTAACGTCACAGCAGCTTACAAGCTGCAGTGTCACTAAGACAGTTGTTATTACTCTTTTTTAAGCCCAGCAGTTGCACTTGCTCTCAATTCTTTAAAACAGTCAATTGTGACAGTAACTATGATGTATACTTTCCCTTTGTACAGGAGACAGAATTCTGCAGCACTGTTCATCTATCTGGTTCCCTTGTAGGCTTTTCACCTACTGCTGTAATTTATTTTTCAGAAGAATACCTCTTGAGAGTAAACACGGATATAGGAATATTGTATTGTATACGTGCACTTCTGTGTGTGCCCAGTTTTCTCTTTATACAACTTTGCTCTGTGCCTGAGGATTTTTCCTCTGTTTATTGCATATATCTCTCTTCCATCACACTCCATTCTATAGTTTAGCCTAATCCAGACACTTTTTAATGACATCCATTATGACATTTTATGACACCACGTAGATTGCCAGTTTAAAAGGTAAAAGTTTCAAAATCCTTATTATCAAGAATATTACATAATCTGATTTTGCCAATCTTTCTTACTGTTCTATTTAAACTCTAAGTATATATGAGTTAAAACATTTATCTTCTAGACCTTTGTAGCTTTGTTATGGCATTATTTTTATTGTGACAGTTTGTGAAGGCTGAGAATTTTCAGGGACATAATTTTGACTCTTTTTGTGGTTTATGAACTGGAAAGTTTTGTGTGCAACATTATCAGAAACTAGTAATGGAGAATAGAGGTTGATCTAAGTAAGATCAGAATTATTCAATTTGCGTTTGAATGAAAGAATAGGCTCTGCTCCCTGTATCTCACCTTATCCTGGAGAGCAGGAAGGCATTGTTGATGCAAAAGGCAGAAGACCCCCTCCCTTCCCTTTCTCCTCTAAGTCAACTGCAGACCTTTGTAGCAGTTTTCTCAGAAAGTCAGGGTGGAAATGGAAAGTCCTGCATTTCTGTGGGAAATTCTATCTTGAACTTCTCTGTGATTGTTTAGATACTATTTCTCTCTCATTCTGAATTTTAGCTTCAATTTCTTCATTTAGTTTTTCAAATTCATGGTGGTTAGCCTTAGCTAACAGGCCAACTCCCGAGCAGCTCTCACTCCTTTTCCATGGCAAGACAAAATGAGCAAAAGAAAGCTCATGGGTCAAGACAGGAAGGGTACTTGCCAATTGCTACTGCGAGTGAAACTGACGTGATGTAAGGAAAATTAGCATTAATTTATCTTCAATTAAACCAGATGCAGATAGTGAGAAATGAAGACAAACATTAATGTCCCTCCTCCTGCTTCTCCCAGGCTCAAGTGCACTCTCGTTCCTGTATCCACCCCAGCAGTGCAAGGATGATGGCGGGGCAGGAGGCTCTGTGGTCAGCACAGAGTTGTTGCTGCTCTCTCTGCCCCTCCTTCCTTCCATGCTTTCCCTCCTCTCCAGCATGACCTCCTCAAGGTTTGCAGTTCCTTCAAGGAAAGCCCACCCTGTCCAAGAGCTGCAAGGGATATCCATCTGCCATGGAACTTGGAGCACCAGCTGCTCCTCCTCCTTCTCTGACTTTCACATTCACACTGCTGTTTCTCACTGGTTCCATCCCTTCTCCTCTGTGTCAGTGGTGTCCTTTGCCTTTCCTTAGGTACATTTTCTCAGTCACCACCACCTTGGCTGCAAGGCCAGCCATGCCTTGCCCTGGGTCTTTTGGAAACAGCTGCAGCTGGTCATGCTCAGCACAGGGCACCCCTGGTCTCTCCTCTCACAGGGCATCCTGCACCCCCTGGCCAGCACCTGGGCAGCTGCAGTCTGTACAAAGCCTTACTCATCTGCTTTCCTGGAATATCTTCATAATCTGTTTGATATGCAAGCCCACTGCATTAATTATAAAGTAGAAAGCCTACATGCAAACAATTTAAATCCAAAATTAGAAACACCAAGGAAACAAGAATTCATATCTGTAATGTAAGTGCCAGGCTCTATGTAGATCCCAGCCCCACCACTGTCTGTGGTAAGGTGCAAACTAAGTGGACACCAGCTGCTTTGCACCCAAGCTGTGAATTGGTTGCTTAGGGATGGAAACTGAGAGTTGGGATGCACTCTATCCAGGCCCTCTTACCAGGTGATGTGGGAGAGAGGTCCTGTGCACACTGGACCACTTCTGCTTTTTTCTGCTGATTCCTGGCAATTGTAACTTCTCATCTACTTATCCACAATGGCTTATAGTTCTTGAGCCAGTAGGAAAATTTAGGAGCAGAGCAGAATGGTGAGATAACACAAAGGGAAGAAGAGATAAGAATGCAGTACATGACATGTCGTCTCACCTCGTTGGAAGTCTAGAAACACAGCCCTTCTCCATGTCTGGAAAGTCTGCTAGGTAGACTTCTCTGCTTTCCACAGAAGACATCTCCTTTCTCTCTCTGCTCTCTTTCCTGTGGCCCATGAGCCCTGCTCCAAGTTAAGAAGCCACTGCTGTCCTCCGTCCCAACACTTTCCATGACCTTCTTCAATGTTAGCTGTACTAAAAAGGTAATTCTGCCCACAAATTATTCTTTTGCAGGATACAATTTGGCAAAGAAATCAGGACATGTTTATTATTCAAGAAGTGCTCTTACCTACATTACAAAATGTATAGACTTTGAAACTCCTAATAGCTTTCAATTTATAAATTTCTTTTCAGGGATTATGTGGAAAATTTTAGCTTTTTCACTATTGTATATAATAACAAATACCTTTTCTTTTTTTTTTTCAATAAGTTCTCTTTTAGAATGTTGCTTTTAGTTATTTTATATCACAGTGCCCTGAAAATTTTTACTGTAAACAGTTTTGAGACATAGCCGAGTTTCAGTCAGCCTTGCAGCTTTTTCATTTTAGTCATGACAAAGTGTTAGCTTCTGGTGGAACTGACTCTGATACTCTCTGGTTTCTTTGTAACCTTTCAAGTGAAAAACCCAACTTTTTCTCATTTGTTTTGGGTGTTTTTACCTCACAAGCAATTCTGTCTTTTCAAAGTAAATGAAAGTTTAGTTGCTGCTTTAGTTTTTACCCACATTCTCAACAGTTTTCTCATAGCATGGAGCTCTACATCACAGTAAGGCACTCACTCTCATTTTGTTTATTACTCTGTGCTAAGCTGTATGTTATTCACATAGGGAAAACTTAGCTTTCCTACAAAATATCACAGAAACATTAATACATTTGGCTTATATGGAATTTTTCAGCTTGCCAACCCCTAAAAAATAATTTGGGTGTTTGTAAAGACAGCATGATTCACAGAGAATGGCTTTTAAAGTCCATGAAATTCTTTAAATAGCTTAAAGACCTCCTGCAGTTCTTGTTTTATTTGTGAACTGCATGATACATTATATTAGCTTCAACCAAATTTATGTTGTTGTTTTACTCAGCAGACACACTGGGCATAAAAACTAATAGAAATTTTTTCTGTCTAATATGCTGTTACATGAAGACATTGCTTTAAATCATCTACATGTACCTTTTTAGGATCTGAGCTTTTTAATTCATGGTGGAATTACAGATAAAACCAGCAGGAATCATAAACAGAAAAAAATACCTGTTTTGCATATTTGTGAAAATAAAAGTTTTTTCTGATACACAAATTGGTTTAGATGTATGTGTATTTCATTGTAGCTATTCTAATTTCTTTCTTCTACCACTTTTTTTCCCTAGTAAAATCTTCTCTGTGCAAAGTTTCATTTATAAATCTCCTTTTTGTTTGATTTTTTTTTCTTACCTTAATCTTACTTTAAACACTCTACCATCTCTAGCTGTTGTAAAAGGGCCAAAGAAATGAAGTTATATTTATGCCATCTGGGAATCTCCCCAGGTATTGCTTTTATTGTTGTACAGTTGTGAATAGATTTTTATCTTTTTTCTTTTTATCATAAATAACTTTCTTTTTTGTTACATGGATTTAGCACATTTTTTAATATTTTGTACCCTATTCTCAATATATTTCACATTTTTCAAACTGTACCTTTTTAAAGTAACTTTACAATATTTTTGTCCTCCTAGCCTTATGAATATTCTCTTGACACTCTAAAATTTGATGCTGTTGCTCTACAATCACATGAAACAAATCTTATCAACTTTTGTTTCATTAATCACATATATTTATTTTCTTGGGGATACATCCAAATACATGTCTGGCCTGCCTGATCACACAGAAGACTTGAAAAGAAATAGTTCCATTTTACCTCCAGAAATAACTTTCCATGGTGATTTCACAATTTCTGTTCTAGTCTATGCCAGGATAATTGAAGTCTTCATGATTAATGATGTGCCTCTTTAAGAGAAATTGTTATGGATACAAGCTTTTCCTGACCTGTCTTTTCACACTGGTTTGCACATTTTTATCTATTTCCTTATAACGTAGTTTGTACCATCTCTATCATACATTTCCATCCAGACTGCTCCCATTCTGCTAAACCATTCTGCATACAGAACATATCTTCTCTGATCTTAAAGATGTATTGTCCTTTACTGCATATACTCTCCTGTTACTATGGTGCTTTCATAACTTCTTAGATTTCTGAGCCAGTTCTCAGTTAACCTACAGTAATTAAGTTATTTTTGTCTAAACACATATGGTTTCAACTCTGCAATCTTCTGTCTTTATATAATCCCAAAGAATTCATGCAAAACAAAGACTTTCTTGGTTCACTTTTCTGAAGAAAGTCTTCTTATCACTTTCACTTCACTATTTTCAACAGTCTGCACTATATTACCTTCATTATGACCTTCTAGAATAATTTGTTTCTCCTTTTATTGTAACTGTGAGTCATGAAGTTGTTAGCCTGAGGTTGTGCATGTATAGGTTGGGGTCATTGTAGCTTCAAGGGACTCACCAGCTTGAAATATAGGTTGGGGTCATTGTAGCTTCAAGGGACTCACCAGCTTGAAAATCTTACAGAGTGAGGGATTGACAGATGATTAGTGTGATCCTTGACTGAAGAGGAGGCAGTCAGCATCTGGGAGAGAATTCAAGGAGTACAGTCTATATAGAAAAGCAAAACATACTGTTGTGGGAAAGATGCATGTTAAATCTTTATATAGAATAATCATTCTGAATCAATAGTAGCTTTAGATAAACAGAATCATAAAACAGAATCATTGAATGGCTTGAGTTGGAAGGGACCTTGAAGATCACCTAGATCCAAATCCACTAACATGGGCCATTACACCAGGCTGCCCAGAGCTCCATCTACCTAGCTTCCCCCTTCCAGGATGGGGAATAATAAATAGAAACCTTAAAACAAGGTGTATTCTTGCTTAAAAAGTTGGGAATTATTTGTTATTCTTGTTTTGTTCTGTAGCTGATGATTGTATCCTACCCCCACTCTCAAACCCCACAACCTCCCCATTCCTTTAGCCTTCTCTTCTTTCAGACAAAAGAAATTAAAGAAAAAAAAAAAGAGTATATTATTCCTTTTGGTTTTATCTCACTTTTTCATCAGCCACATTTCTTTTTACAGTTCTTAGCAAAAGTCAGGAATAAAAGTGGCATTTCTTACACCAAAAAATAAAATGGTGTGACATCATTCAGACATTAAGGGCATGAGAAGATGACAAGTAAGATAATAGGTAGAGAGAGAGGGACCAAGTTCAGAACTCATGTGTAGCCTCCTGAGGCTGTTATTTTTAATTGACTGAGCTTTTGGAGTAATCAGTTGCTAATAAAATCTAGTATTTCATCACTAAATCTTGCCTTTAATTTGCAATTAATCTGTGAGTACCTTTGCCCTTTCTTCAGTAACTGTAGAAAATAGTGGTGAAAACATCATTAAAGTCTGTAGGATTTTTCCCACTCTGAATAACTCTTTACAGCTCCAAACTTCCTCTGGCTTGTGCTATAAATAAATTTGCATACTCTTTCCTTGAAGGCTTCTAATCTCAGCCCTTAAGTAAATAAATAAATAAACCACTATCCTATTGCCCTTTCAACAGAACACACTGCCTATTAAGATGAGCTATTCCTATATCGCTGAATGGCCATATTCACCAGTCCTTGAATTTGTAATTTAGCATGTTTACTGCAGTCCTGGGATGTGTACTGCTTAAAATGTTCACTGGGGACTTTGTCATTTAGCTGTGTCATATTATTATACTGTGTAATGAAACATAACCACATAATGCATGTAAATAACAAAGTGTCAGCTCCCTGCCAAAATATAAAGGGAATATAAAATGTGCCTTCTAACACAATCCCAGATAAAACAGCATAGCAAGTTTCTAGAGAAATTAAAAAGTTGACTTGGTGAAATTATTGCTCTTCAGTTAAATGCAAGCAAAAAGAAGTAGGCTCTTCATTTTGTAAAACTTCCCAATTTTTGTTTCCTACTATGTTTCTGATTCGTGATTTTTATTTTTAATATGGTCCTGGCATGACTCTTTCAGCTGTAAAGTAGACACTCCTATACATATCCATCTTCTTCCTGGCTTCTTCCCTGCAGCTGTCCTCTTTCTGTCTCCTTTTGCTGCAATCTTGACAGCAAATATTTGGCATTTTCTTTCTTTTCCACTTGCCCTTATCTTTCCCTCAGGTATTTGAATGAGAAGAAAATCTGCCCTGGTTATATGCATGCACACAGTAGCAATTCAATTCCAGATGAAATTTCAGTTCTCGAAATTCTGAGTTTAAGAAATCCTTCATATTCATTTACCCCTACTTGTTTAGTTGTATTTCTTTTTCTCTCTTTTTTTTTTAGATTGCCTCGTATTGCACATGGAAACTCTCTCCAGTGTTCACAAAGGAACATATACAAAACTGCTTTAAAGCACCATTTCATACCACACAAAAAAATTACAATAACTAAGAGGAAGGATAAAGGTCAATCACATAATCACTTGGACAAACATAGTTAAAAGCCAATATAGAAAACCAAAGCACATGGCAAATATGCTGAAGTAAAGCAGAGCAGAACACAAACACATTTGAAGTGATATTAGACACATCACAAACAGCACTAAGCACAGTTTTTGAGATAGGGCAGAAAGTGAAACACTCTCTAACAAGCAGTTCCCGAAGAAATCTAACAAGTATGCAGAATGCTAATTAAAAAAAAACTTGGAATGAAAAGAGAGAAAAAAGATGAGTTAATTCCTATTAACAAGATTTTGTGGGGAAAAAATGAAACATCACTACCTCATTGACTAAAAAGGATGCTTTTTAAAGACACATTTTTGTCTTAAGTTTCTTACTTAATGTCTCAAGAACAGGAGAATGAATGCCATATGATATGTTTTAATATTGGCTCAAATTAAAAGAAAACAAACTCTTCTTATTCCTTTTGTGGTTGCCAAAAAATCTGCATGTCTCTGCTTAAGCTGACAATCATTTTTTATGTTGTATGTTCAAATATATCAGAGTGGTCATAAACTGTACATACTATTTTCCACATTTGGGGCATTCTCTTTCCAAATCACCCTAGTCTGGAAGCCTAAAATGGGATTGTAAGAAAAGCAGAGCTTTGATTTCCCCTATATGTTTAGATTGTGCAGGTGTTGAAAAGAAAATAATTCTGAAGCCTAAAACCCAGCCATAAAAGACAGCACTGACTTACTGGTTTTAGAAATGATGTGCCATGTAAAATCCTTGTTGTCCAGGCAGATGCTAACAATTTGAATAACAATTTCTGTTCTTTGGTCTTCTCAGTCATACACCTGTTCACAAAGGAAACTAAAACAAAAAAGAAACAAACCAAGATTTCATACACGGAAAAACTGCATCTAATACCGGTCCAACTTTACTCATGTGTACTCATAGCATAATTCCAGTAGAAGAGGGCAAAAAAAGGGAGGAAAAAGCTCCACCTCTGTGTAAAATTAGCAGATAAACTCAAGATCTTTCCACAGAAAATTGTTGAAACTAAATTCATTAACAATAAACTGCTCAGCTCTCATCAGAATGACAGCACATCTTTTATTAATTGAATGAATTGTCTAATATGAAGGGCCTCAAAAACATTCTGAACAACTGAATAATCTCTAGTCTAGATGCTTTTATATCTGCCCATTTTCTTTCCTGCTTTGATCTACTTGTAGTCAAACAAACTCAATCTGTCCAGTAATACAATCTACTCAATAATCTGTCCAAAAAATTAAATCTTTCTATTCATAGATCACTCAGAGAAATTGAAGAAATAATTGCACTTTGTTTAATATATTATATAGCCAGACATATACATTTATATATATTCATATATATTTATATCTATTTTACTTTTTTTTTTCCAAAAATTTACCTCTAATCTCTAAAATTATTTAACAAGCAGCCTGGTTAAGTTAGGGGTGCAGCCCAACATCTGACTATTATTTAGGCTGATAACAAACATTACATGCCCCAGCATGGTGTTTCAGAGCATAGGAAATATAAGTTAATAGCAACCCTGACATTGTAAAAATTACCCAGTCACTGTTCAGTCTGGTGAAATCACATAAGTCAAATGGAGATAAGAACCCAGAATTAAATATGGTCTATCTTATATTTTCATAGATTTTTATATATTTATCATCTACCTTTGAGGACTTAGCTGGTTAAACTTTTCACTGGAATCAATTTGAAAGCTGACCTTTGCCTTTGAACTGTTTGTGAGAATTTTAGCTGTAGTGTCACTCTGAAATGTTTCCTCAGAAGCCTTCAGGCAGGAGCAGCTCAGCATATGGATTGCTCTCAGGTTTAGTGTCTGCTGTGGCCATGAACTTCAGTTATTCCAGCATGCAGCCTTTTGCTACAGAAATGTAGGTCCCTTCCCCCTTCTCTCTTTATCAGTAACTGAGTCTGAAGAAGAGAGGACTTCTGTTCTGTTTGGGAAGAGGTTGAGCTGCTGGGAGAGAACTAGGCAGAAGGATTCTGGGAACTGGCACTCTCACTTTTTCCAAACAGGATGAATAAATACAGCACTGCTCATCCTAGACGCACCAGCGTTTTACAAGGGACTTACAGGGGTCTCATCCCTGTAGCAGCAAGCATGAGTTCCTCTCACTGTTGTCTGTCCTAAGTGCTCTGCTCGGGCTGAAAGACAAACGATTTCATGCCCTTACTTCAGCAGCTGGCTGTTGCAGTTCAGTGGAGTGAAGAAATGAAGACCACAAGCACAACACTATGATGCTAGGCCAACCAGCAGATGCTCAGTGTGTCCTTGAAAAGTTTTAAAAGTCACCAGGAGATCATAAAGGAGATATCCCCTGAGGATTTGAGGTGGAGCAGTTTCTGCTGGGGACTCAGCTATAATATAGCATCACCTTTATTTTCAGATTATTACATAGTATTAACTAACAGATTCTCATCATTTTGGTGCTGTGAAGATGCTAGTGTGGATTTCCACAAATAAACTGATTTGCTTTCAGAGAAGGTCTAAATGAGGGAAGAGTAATTGGGTAACAGGAGTGACAAGCTGGAGCCTAAAAGCCAACACTTTTCTGGCAGGATAAAGGGGTGGAATTGTGGCAGTGGGACTGGAGAAACCCTTGGGAGACCCTCTGGAGCACCTAAGGAAAGGTAGGGCTAGTCCAGGCAGGAACAAGGCATGCTCTCTATGTCCACAGGCAGGCAGGCATCCCACTGTGCCCAGTATAGAAAAGTGACCATTTTCAATAAAAAGTATGCTACCGTTTTCCTTACAAAATTATTTCATTTAATTTATCCTTCTGTGAGGCCTAGCACAGGCTTGGAGAACAGTAGTCTCAATAATACTTGTGATTGCTCTTCAACAAGCAGAAAGAAAAAAAAAAAAAAGAAGCACTTAGTCCATGCCTTTGTCTGCAGCATTTTTGAGTGGTTTGATTTTTTCTTTTCCCTCTCATGCTTGGTTACCCACAGTTGATTTAATCTATTATGGGGCAAAGACAATTTCAGTTGCTTCACAATTACAGTTTCAAATTACTTCTTTTTATATACCCAATATTCACTTTCTTCCCCTGAAGAGCATTTCTTCCATCAGAGGAGTTCCTAACTCCTATTAAAGCAAAATTCTTTTCTGTATAAGTTGGAAAATAAATCTGAGTAATTTCAAAGGACTCTGTAATTGAGATTAAAATTCTGTTTAATAAGCAAAGTTTTGATCAATATGTCCACTTGCTCTGTGAATATTCACTGAAAGTGAACATAAAAAAGGGTCATGGACTCATCTGAATTGATTCACATACAGGTAGATGTATATTGACATTTAAAATATTTACAGTACATATACAGATTTCTGTATTTGTGGGACTGGAGCAGAACAGATTTATTTACACCACAACAAATAAAATGCTCTTGCATGGAACACATATCTCAATGGCTGGAGTTTCAAAGTTGTGTCAAATGAAGCTTCAAAACCATGCTGTTAAAAAATATGTCTTAAAATACAGTACTGAAAAATATAATCTAAAGCAAAGTCTGATAACCTGCCACTTTGCTTCAAACTGTCCTCCTAATGAGCTTTGAAATATAATCAATAGTATTGATTTGGAGGTGATTTTCATAGGCCAGTTAAATAAAACTTGGAGGGAAAAAAATTGTTTGTGATTTTCCAGTTTGTTTTGCTATGAACCTGTTAATATTTTCTAGCTTAAATCTAATGAAAAATTCCTAACACAGATCATTATTTGCTGCTTGAAAGTAAAAGGCCTAAAAAGCATACTAGTTAATAATAAATTTTCTACTCTTCCATAGTCCACGACCTGTATTAAAACTCCTCTCTCTCTGATATCTGCAATAAAATTCTGAATAAGCATTTTCAGTCTTCAAAGAAATATAGACCGAATTAGGTTCAAGACAAACAATGAGTAAAAGCTTAGTTTTGCTTTACCTAAGCCAGGCTCTAGCTGTTCTGATGCTGGCACTCTATTTTTCACTTGGGGATAGATTGTCACAGCCCTTTTTATGCTCTCCTGCTGGGTATAAATGCCTGTATGCAATCTGAAGGAAGAAAATGCACTGCAGAAAGGAAGAGTTTCCCAGATGCCCTGGAAATTCCACCCTCAGGCTCAGGGCTAAAATATCAGTTACTGATCTGCTGCCTCTGAAACATTTTTTCCTGTAATTATCCCACCTATTTCTGATTTTAAAAATCCAGTCCACAATGCATACAACACATCAAAAATGTTGCAACTGCAGATCTAGGAAAAATGTGAAAAGCAGCTTCTATCTGCTGAACTAGAAAACTGAATAATGGGGTGAGCTCTGTTCTAATTTCTTCTTGACCCACCTCAGGGTTGCCTGGCTAGGGGTGGAAGGATAATTAAAATGTACCAGCATGGAGGGCAAGAAGGCAGGAAATACAGGTGAGCTACAGCTGCCTTCTGCCCTGGTGATGGGACACTGCCACAGTACACATTCCTTGTAAGGCAAATTATAAATTAATAACTCCTACTTCAGCGATCCAGTAAAACTATTTGATATTTCCTTCTTTCACTGTCTCTCTAAGCAAACATATAGTGGCTGATAAAAGCAAAATTCTCTGCTTTGCTCTAGTTTCTAATCATTCAGGAAGAGACCTCAGACTGACAAAAACTTTAGTTTGCAGGTGATTTCTTTTTCTGTGGCTGCAGGAAAAAAATAAACAACTTACAACTCCAATCACCTTATATTCCATTCTTGTAAAGAAACCCTGATAAGGGAAGCAGAGTTGTCAAAAGGCTATGTCTAGAGGAAATCCTCCACTTGCAATGGCTGCCTACATCTGCTGGTTTTTGTAAACAAAAATAAAAATAGTTGCTTTGGAAACCCAGTTATGAAAACACTTCTGTTCTCTCTTTTTGTGTGTCTGGGATTTGTTGGTTTTTTTTTTTTTTTAATTCAGTAGATCCTGACTACATATCCCCACCTGTAGTTTTAATCAGTGGTTACAAATATTGCAATTAGCTGCTGTGGAAGTGATTATGTTGTCACAAACAGAGGATTAGAACTTCATATGAGAAAAAATCATCAAGAACAGATGAATGCCTGAGAAAAAAATTAAGATCTGGATCTCATGCTAAGATTCTTAATAACAAAATAGAAAACGAATAGTAACAAAGAAACCAGAAAAGTATTACTGCTTGCCTTTAATGCAATTTCCCCCCAAAGGTTATTAAAACCCATTGATTGTGAAATGTCTGTTCTCAGGCAAAGATTTAAACTGATTAAAATGCACATTGTATTGGGGATTAAACCTTTATCCCATGACAAAGTTCTTCTCAATGGAAACATAGATGACTGGATTCTGAAATTCTAAGAAAAGGATTTACTTTGAAAATGAAAACTTTAATTTTATCTACACCAATGCAAGAAATAAGGGACCAGTCCTGCTCTCACTTACAGTTCTTGGCCAGAAACAATGTAAAAACTATTCTTCCCTATAAGCAGTGATTTCCACATTTTTCTAGATTCATGCCATGCTTTTGTAAGGCTGACAGACCTACATATTGGTGCAAATGGCTTCATCCTGTCATGTTCTCAGGAAGCAGCTACTGCCTATCTCTGGTATTATGAGCACTACCTGCACTGTCAATTCTGAAGAAAAAATAAAACATTTCTGTGTCAAAGATAAATTTGAGTGACTCCTGAAAAGAATTGCAATATTATTTACAGATAGAAATCATTCTGATTATATGAAATGCATTTTCTGAAAGCATTCATTTTCAAGATGACCTGTTCTTTTATTTCGGGTCAATGCAACTCCATTAACACACCAGCAAAATTACAAGAAATTCAGTTGGTTTTGTTGTTTAATGCATGCCAGAGAGGCAAAGGTGATTGTTATCCCTGGCAGACACTTAACAGCAAAATAGCTGGTTCAATGCAGCATTCTGCATTCTGAGATGTGAATATGATATTGTGTGAGGCACACCTTGATAAGAGTCCTCATTATTTCCTTTAAGGTTTTCCATTTGTGGCTAATTCTGGATCTCAGTGTATACATATTGGTCTCAGATCAGATAAGGCATTTTTATCAAATCACAGACAACAGGTGCTTCTAGCTTCTTGATCTATTAAATTTCTGTCAAATGCTTTATAAAAGACCTCTGCTTCTTTGGAAAGCATGTTTCACCGAATGGAATGATGATAATCCCTAGAGTACAAAGCTTACAATATATTAAAAATAAATTCAGATATTTTTTTGAAACAGGCAAAGTCTCCCAATATATTGGAGCACAGTGGCATTTTATATTTCTTAATAAATAGGCAATAGTTTTCATTATGTTGTATTAGTGCAAACCAGTACACACTTTGGAGATATTCTCAACTACATTTTGTTATTTCTTTATTGAGTTTCAGCTCTCTTCTAACAGGTCTTTCAGATTATTTTGACTCAGTGTCTGTTGCCTCATAACTTTGAGACTTTGTGTGGGCATGCTTTTAATATAAGAGCATAGTAATTTCTCCTGATACTATTCAAATTTTGTTTCCTAGTATGTTGTTTGAATGTATATCTAATTTACACATGCATTTAATAGAAATAGACACATACAATAGACAAAAAGAATAATTTGTTAATCAGACCTGTGCTTTTCTCCTGCCAGTCCTGATTGGATGAGTCTAGCAGCATTGACTGCCTTTTTTTTTTTTTTACTGCCTGCCAATATTCAGCTTAGAATGAATGAATGCCTCTTACAACCTTTTTATCTTTTGTGGAAACACTGCCTCTTCTGCTATGTGAACTTACCCCATTCCACTAGATCTTTGAGTACATTGCACGTACTCTGTCACTGCTTAGATATTCCTTTCACCATATCTTAGCACCTCCTCCCACTGTTCCAGATTGCAAAACTGGTTTTTCAGCCTCAGTTCCACACTCAAGTCTTGTATTGGTTAAAGAAAAAGAAAAAAAAAAAAAACAAAAAACAAAAAAAAAAAGCCTTCTCATCCATTTAATGTTCCCATAGAACACAGGAAACTTCAAATATTCCTAGCAATTTTACAGTCAATCTATTCTACATGAGTTAAGTGGAAGCTATTAAACACATCAAGAGCTTCAGAGCTACCTATTGTTAGAAAGAAGACTAGCTTTCTGAAACTGTGCCTTTTCCTGACATCCCTTGCTAGCAAAGGCAGAGTGAAGTGCTGTTTAAAACTCTTCTATTTTCAGGGAGTTTCAACTCTCATGCAGCTTTTAACTGCCTGTTTTTCCACTGCAGGTCCTTTCTTTGTTGCTCCTTTTCCTCTGTTACCATGCAATATCTATTGATCATTCAATGCCTCAGTGCTGTTTTGCACCATAGGTGCTTCCTACTGCCTGTGTTCAAAGCATCCTGGTAAGCCTGGACAGCCCAGAGCAGAGCCTGGGCCGTGGCTTCTTTCCAACTGCATGTCAAAACCATAAGAGTCATCTCTGGTCTGACCAGGTCCCCTAAGCCCTGTGTCCATCACTCAGAGAGAACAAAAGGAAGCTTCTGACAAGAGTGTAGGAACAGAGTTTCCATATACTTTCCCTTGAAGTATCCCCTTTTCCTCCAAACTTTTTTGCAGCTCAAGTAATTCTCGGTCATATATGTATGTAGAAATCTCACAAGGATTTATTTTTTATTACTTTCACCAGCTTTTCCTGGGATCTTTGTAAGCATAAATAATTGCAGCAAATTCTGGTGAGGGGTACCACAACTAAACTATTGCAGACTGGTCAATTCACCTATATCCTGGGTACTTTTGACCCTTTCCTCTCCTGGTCTCCAGAAAAGAAAGATGCAGAAAACAATTATTTCCAATCCCTAATTACCCAAATCTGCTTATAGTATGCCTACTCATTTCTTTTTCAAACAGAAGGCTTCTCTTTTACTTACCTGTACTTGTTCTGAGTTCAAGCCTGGACAGGAATCCCCATACTGCACTAATGTGCTGAGATCACTCAAAAATACAGTGCCTTTGCAGTGGCAGTTCCAGTCTTCTGCCATTGCCTCTATTTCATTTTGTGTTTTCACTTGTTTTTTTCTTGTACCTCAGGTATTTTTTTCTGCTTCTTTAAAAATTATTAATGCTTCTGCAAGGCTTAATAACTTTTGGGGTTTTGGTTTGTGGGGACCTTTTTCTGATAAGTGAGACAGACAGGACTGGACTCCACTGTGGACTCAATAATCTCTCTGCTGCTATACTTACAATAATAATATATTTGTATGCTATATTGATCTCCATTTAGAAAGCCATTGCAAAAAGCAAAGGCTCCTGTTTGAATAAGACTATAATGCTATCAGCCATTCAAAGATAAATAGTCATATTTCTTGTAATGTTCAGCAGCAACACTAATCTATAACTAGAGCTATAACATGACATAGGAAGCCATCTGAAGCTATTGTCAACCAGAAATTTGGGGAATAGAAAATTACTATAATTACTGGCCATTCCATTTTAAAATACCAATTTAATTTAGCAAGTTGGCATGGCTTCCTTCTATTGATGACTGTATGATATTAAAATTAAGTTAATTTTCCTAATTTTCATTTTGCATTTAAAAAAAAAAAAAAAGTCAACAAACTGAACAACCCTATCACTTCACTATTAACAGATAATTCCAAGATTAATCTGCTGGTTTTGGCTGGAGTAGAGTTAATTTGTATCATGCTTGTAGAGTCATAACACTTCAAGCATGCATCAGGCAGATGTGCTTTTGTAAATCTCTTGGATTTCTTTTAGGCTCTGTTAAAGTATCATCTTCCTCATCTGCAGGTTGTCCCAGAATTCCCTTTGACAAAGACTTTTAATTGTCATATATCCATTGAAATTATATATGCTCTCTCTTACCTTTTTTGCTGCCATGGCCTGACCTTGCCATATCCTAAACTACTCCTAGAATTGCATTCTATGGCACATTTCTCAGAGATTCCAGAATATTTTATAAATACTAAATCAGACACATGAAGAAACTGAAGAGTATTTATGAGCAATTCTGTCTCCCAAACTCCACTGCATAAATCAGAAAACCAATATGATGTAGCAGAAGCCACATGAGAAGAGCTTCAAACAGGGACTAAAGCATTCTGCCTCTGAATATAGCTGCAGGAAGAATGTAAAGCAACAGTGCATTGAAACTTGTATTTTCCCTGATGTAGGGTCCTTATGAGACCTTGGGTGATGAAGCAACTTGACTTGGAGCCTTTATTCCAGAAGTCAGTGCTTGTTACAGATATATCAGGTGACAGGCTCAGTGCTGAACAAAGACAGTGGTAACTGCACAGCAGCCAGCACAGTCACTAGCAGTATTTTGGGTTTCCTTGGAGTTTGCCAGCCAAGCACTCAGCCTGCCTACCAGAGCATGTACAATCTAAAGAGATCAGAGCATGAGATGGTATTGCTGGAGGCTATAAAAAGCAGGCTGTATTTTTGTCATGTCTTTGAAAAGTTTCTCAAAATGCACGTTTCTCATAAACAATGTCCTGCAGCTTGTGGCTATCAAATACAAAATCTGAAAATACAGCTGGGATTGCTGCTTTCTATCATCAAACTACTGAATTTTTAAAATATATTTTTTAAAAAGAGCCCACAGAGGTTCAACATGTGGCCCTCTTATCATTGCCATTTCTGTATAATTTTTGAAATTCCTTTTAACTCTGGATTTGAATTTAAGGAGAAAATAAATGTATATAGAAGGCTACTAACAGCCCACAGTCAGGGCCACTGTCATACATTTAAGTACTTCAAGTTGTGGACTTTTCCTGGTGGAAAGGCCCACACAGCATCTTTCCTTCCTACCATTAATTAATGTCATTAATACCCACCTTCCCTGGTGCAACAGCAGTAGTAGGCTGTGAGAACAAGATACACTTTCCTACCTCTGGCCTTTCCTCTTTTTTCAGAGATCTGTCATGTAATATTAGAAAAAAAAAATTGATAGATAAAGAGCTTAATGGGTCAAACTTCCTTAAGCTCACTACAAGGAAAGGAAATTTTTCTTGCTTTTTAAAAAATGAAAAAAGAGCAACTGTGCTCCTTTGATACCATTCTGCCTTCCATCTGAACATTGTCCCGTGGGAGATGGAGAAGCTAAACACTGCAGGAGCCTGGCTCTGCAGTTCACTCCTTTCTGGGCATTTTCAAACTTACTGCACAGTATCTTTTGGTCAGTTTTTAAAAAAAAAAAAAGAAATACTGTATTGATTTTGATTCAAAAATCCTTAGAATAAGGGGGCCAAAAGCCTGTTTTTTCTATCTATAGGAAGCTTTTTGTATAATCTTAATTCATTTTGAAGAAATAACAGACAGCTATGAAAATGGCTCTGTTATAAAAAGCAGAATAGCCACTGAATAACAGCCTGAGAATTTTATGGTTTATTAAGACAGCATTTGAAACAGCTCTCATTTACATGCAGATCTTCTTACCTTTCCTATATGTGACTGAGAATTAGGTTTGATACAGCTTCTGTGCTGCCATATGATGCTGAAATCATCACACACTCACTGCCCCTGTCTCTTAATGACAAGGAACAGTTTCAATATGTCACAATAAGCATGTAAAAATTGAGGTGGCTGCCCAAAATATTTAATTTCTTTAATGTTCCAAATGGCCAAGTAATTTTGAAAACATGGATTTTCTCCTAAAGCTTCTTAAGTTTCTGGACTAAGCCTAGCTGGAAGGTGGTGTGAAGCCCCCATTGTTTTGTTGCATACATACCCACTTATTTATATAAAGGAATTCTGAGATGCTTAAATAAAATTAAATAGGTAATAGAGAGTAATTATATGTTGCAGGGGTAAAGATGGAAAAGTAGTGATGCTTTATCCTGAAGAAGGTGCTCAGCATGGTAGAAATAAGCATTTACCATTCCTATGAAATATTAAGGACATTGTAAGGAAAGCCTATTATTCACCTGATTTAAAAAAAAAAAAAAAAAAAAAAGTGACATACTAAATTCATTACAGAGAACATAAACAAATAAAAAGGCCACCTGAGGTTTTCTGTATCATACCTTAATTGTGAGTGGTTTAGGATTTTTTAGATTTTTTTAATTTTTGTTTTTTTAGTTTTTAATTAAGCAGATGAGTTGTGGCCCTCAATACTTTGATTACTGCATTCACACATAGGCAACCCATACTTGTGTAATCATGTATATTTTGTATATAGGCCACCTGCACGTTTCTCTTCCTCCCAAGGCAAATAGGTGAACAGCAGGAGCTGTTTCTCCAAGTAAGCATGGGGGGAGGTAGGGCAGTTGGTTGAAGTTTAAATCTCTACTTGCATTCTCAGACTGCTGCATCTTGGCATTTGGGGATTTTTCAGCTTTACTAGCAGTAATTTGGTGCAGCTCAGTGTATAAACTCTTTCTTTCCTCGATCCTTTTTAAAGTGTCCTTTCGCTTCTTTTCCTCTGTTCTTCTTGCCCATGGTAGCATGAAAGCATTTGAAGATGATGAAGTGAAATGTTTGATCTTTTTTGCAGTGTTTCTGCCTGGACCCAGTGCATTATCTTGTGTCACTAGATAATACCTGGGGGGAAAAAAAGGCCCTGAAAATATAAAAATAATCATATATGAAAAAGATTTCATTTTGCCCCATTGCTTCTGAACAAATTTAAACAGCTGCTGACAGCTCAAGAAAACTTTGAAAAATGTTCTTTTTAGAAACCATTGTAATATATCACATTTTCTATATATTTCACTTCTCTTATTCTATCTTTCTCAAGACATTTGCATGAGAATGATATCCTTCTTTCCAGCATTTTGCTGACTCTGGCTGTCATTGTACAGATTTGGTTCAGGCTGCTTGGACAAGACTTCTGGCAATGCTTGTGTCTTTTCAATGGCAGAAAAGCTTCTGGATAGTCGAAGAGGTCAGGGAGGAGGAAGTTTGTGTCTTGTTCCTGCAGTCAGTGAAGTGCAGAGCCCATAGCAGTTCCCAGAAATGGAATAATACTTTTGATTTAGACCTGGCTATCTGGACTCCCCGCAGCTTGATGGAGGCAAGCTCCTCCTAAGTCCTTTTGGGGCTCACTTCTGTGAAGCACAGCCCCTAAGCCCCCAGGCTAGTGCAGCACAGCACTTACTCTCCTAGTTAATTCCTGGTATGCTGATTAGCTCTTGTAGATCTGGGCCAAACACACTCTGTCTCATGCAAGACTGAGCACTGCCTGTAAGTAAAACAAAGCCAAGTGAATTTCCTGCTGTCAAGTGTTGAAATATCTGATATGCATGGGAAGTTCTACCTGAACTTCATTTGTTTGTGCCTCTCTATACTTACTGGTTGATAAGCAAAAGGCCTGAGAAACCTTAAGAAAGGCTGCTCCCTTGTGGTTTTTCTAGCTAGGCAAGCATCAGAACTACTCATAAAATCTGATATTATGCAAGTTCTTAGTTCAAGTTGTTAATCCCAGAAAAAGCATTGATAATAAATGCTCTAGGGAAGTCAGTGGAATTCACATGCTTCCAGGTGTCCAAATATTTTAGCAGGTCTCCAAGGATTAAAAACCTTGAACAAATGATTAAGTCACTTATCTAGGCTGCAAAGCATCTGCTCAAGCAAAATGGAACCTCTGGACCTTCTCACATTTTCTATGTCCAGGGACAAACTTCTCTGTGATTCAGGGGAAGATCCTGAATCCTGATCCACAGTCCAGGCCATAGGAGGGATAAATTCACACAGCTATTGCTGGCACAGCCCTCTCCCAAGGCATACCAGGGTTCTCAGGAGCAAGCTGGAGCCTCAAGCTTTATGTGGCTGGGCAGAGAGTCAGGCTGGACAGCACAGCAAAATGAGGGCAAAAAGCATCCATGTAAAGATAGAGGTTTGGGCAGAGAGGGACCTGATCCAGTACAACAAAGGAAAGTTTCAGGGTGCTAGGGAGAAATAATCCAGCACACCAGTACAGGCTGAGGCTGATCTGCTGGGAAGCAGCTCTGCAGGAAGGACCTGGAGGTCCTGGTGGATAACAAGCTGTCCATGAGCCCTTGTGGCCAAGAAGGCCAGCAGGATCTTGGGCTGCATAGAGAAGAGCACTGCTAGCATGCCACAGGAGGGGATCTGGCCCCTTCACTCAGCCCTGGTGAAGTCAAATTTGAAGTGCTGTGTCCAGTTCTGGGCTCCTCAGTACAATAAAGGCATGTAGCAGGTCCAGTGGAGGGCTACAGCAATGATCAGGGGGCTGGGTCAGCTCTCTTATGAGGAGAGACTGAGGGAGCTGGGGCTGTTTAGCCTGAAGAGATGGCTCAACAGTGCATAAGAAGAATATTATCAGTGCATAAAGCCCCTTGAGAGTAGGTGTTGAGAGGATGAGGATGGTCCCTTTTCAGTTCAGACCAGAACTGTGGGCACAAACTGAATCACATGAAGGGTGAACATGAGGGTGACCCAGGATGGGAACAGGCAGCCCTGCTGAGGGTTGTAGAGTCTCTTGCTCTGGACATATTCATAACCCACCTAGATGTGAACCTGTGCAACCTGCTGCAGGTGAACCTGCTTTAGAAAGGGGGTAGACTAGATTATATCCAGAGGTCCCTTCCAACCCCAAGCATTCTGTGATTCTGTGCAGAACTTCCAGAGGTGGAGAACTGAAGCCCCCACTCTGAAAACAAGGAGGAACAAAAAGAGGAAAAATCGAATGCTCTGAATTTACTACCATTTTTGATTAATGTCCTAGGCCCACACAAATTAATTTAGCAAAATATGTTTTCCACATGCATTAGCAAGTCAATGGCATTTATCCATGCAGATCTACAAACTAAGGTGTGTAGACAGTGTGAATGTGTTAAAACTAATAAGCATACCTGAATTAAATAAACAGTTCGAAACTGCAGGCTCGGGGACTTTGCAATACCATATGGAGTCTTTCAGATGTAAATTACCAGCTGAAATTCAGCCTGGGTCAGTAAATATCCAAATTGTTGCATTCTAATAATTGTTCAGTGGTCCATATGAAATTAGTTGATTGACATGTCTACAAATTACAAACACAATTGCTGCTAATAGAGCCTCTCAGAGAGACTGGAAATTTCCTGGCCATGGAGAATGAACTGGCAATTCATCCTCAAGGTGAACTCTTCAAGTCAGGAAGAGGCACCTGGGGGAGCTGTGTAGTGCTACTTTTCATGCTCAGACTGTTCTGATTAATTATTATCATTTATTATTTGTACAGCCCTCTATTGCAGTATCACCTTTAAACTGAAATCTTAGATCATCCACTTTACCAGGAATGACAAACACACCGTTTCAGCATCAAATCATTTGCACTTAAAAGTCCATCTATAAACTACTCTGAAAATGTAGAAAAGCCAGATCCTTTAGTACAAAGTAAGGTGGTATGACTAGGAGATAAAGGAAATGAGTCTAAGAACTGTCTAAACTTTACAACAAGGTCATATCAAGGAATTAATTTTTTACTCTGTCAGTCTTCTACTTTTCTAAAGCTCTAGTATGCATGTCAGAAAAGTGTAAGATACAATTTCTATTACATCTGTGACTTTCAGAAGTCGCTTTCTAGTATGGCAAAACTATTTTGGGAAAGAAATTTCAGATTTCTAATCTCAAATTGGTCTGGTAGGAAGGTATCTAGAGGGTAAGTCCTGTGAAGAACAATTGAAGGATCTGGGGTCGATTAGCCTGGGGAGGAGGAGGATCAGGAGTATCCCTTTCACTGTCTACAACTGCCTGAAGTGAGATTTTAGCAAGATAGGGCCCCTTATCCTAAGTAACAAGGAGAAAAGGACAGGGCCTCAAGCCATGCCAGGAAAGGTTCAGACTGGATATTGGGATCAATTTCTTCATAGAAAGAGTTGTCAAGAAAGCATTGGAAAGCATTGGACTGCCAGGGAGATGGTGGAGTCACCATTCCTGGAGGTGTTTAAGGGAAGAAAGATTGGATGTGGCACAGTGCTCTGGTCTAGTTGATGTGGTATTTGTTTAAAGATTGGACTCAATCATCTTGGAGGTCTTTTCCAACTTAATTGCTTCTGTGATTCTGAGAAAAACAGAACAAGATTTTCAGTGAGTATGATCTTAAATGTACTGGTTTAGAAACCTTCTTGCATACCAATACACTGAAAAACTTATTCTTAAATTGGATTGCATCAAGAATTTCATTGACATAGTAGATGTGATGGGTTTTAATAGAGATTAAAACATTGCATCAATTATTTCTCTTTCTTTTTCTCAATTCTGTTTTTTCACATTTAAAACAAGATTCAAATACTGCTAAGAAATTTTTTTTTTCAATTTCTTTGTTTTTCATATTCTTGTGGGGACAAAAAAAAAAAAACAAACATCTTGTATTTGCTTCATGCTTATTTCGTCATGTCCCTAATAAATCTGATAAAATATTCACAAAGATAGCTTCATCCAGTGGCTGATGCAGGGCCAGGATCAGCTGTCAGGGGACAGATGTCACGTCCCTCAATGCACAACAGAGTGTGCTTATTGCTTCATCCCACCCCTCTAGCTCCCTCAGCTCTTTTGTCAGATCCACCCCAGGGAGCATAGTCATTACTAGTACAAAACAAAGCAAGGAAACAGAAAGAAAAGTTGCTATATAATTTTTCCTCAGAACTATCACCTCGGTGAGATGCTGTTGAAACACAAATTAACTTCAGTTCTGGCAGAGCACTGGGTATTTCTGCAACATTAGATCTGGCGTCTTATGAATACCTTACACATCTGACAGAGATGAAAAGACTCAGATGAGTGGAAGATGAATGCCCACACTGTGGTTGGCAGCGTATGAAAGCCTTTCTTCCCCAGAACTGATGGCATTAACTAAAAGGGAGTCAGGACTCAAGCTTTGCCTCTCAGTGGAAAGACATTGGTTAAGCAACAGTGAAATATTGCTGGTCAAAGGAAGCATGATGCCTGCCAAAGCACTCATGTCTTATTCTGCTTCACACCAAAGCATAAAGCCCAGCCCATTTCCCCTCTGCCTAAACCAGGCAGGGTTATTAAAGCACTTAAAAGCTTGCAACTCCTTCAAATCCATGAGTTTTTTGAACAGTGCCTTATCTACTAACATTTGTGGTTTGCACCAAATATTCCTTCTTATTTTGTTCACATATGTTTCTCACCAGTCAGATTTCAATTTTCCATATAGCTTGGAAAAGAGATACTCTATAGCATGGTGCTAGCAGATTAATTTAAAGTCTTCCTTTCTACTGTCCTGTTTGTTTTTTTTTTCTCTTCTGGCAATTTAATTAGCCTTCCATGTAGCATTATATAAATTAGAATTTCATTTGTCAAGGCCCACTGTTTGCCAATATATTATATTTATCTGGAATTTAATCACAGTTTATCTTCAAAAATTTTAAAAACCACACAATATACTAAAATGATCCTATGTTTATGTTTCTGTAACAGAATTGCTAGGAAAAAAAAATATAATTAGTGACAAAAAGATATGTTACTCTGGAAGTATGCTAATCATCCCGAATTTCTGCTGAAAGTAGCACAAACCAAAATGTAAATGTTGCTTGAAGACCAAAAAATGAAATCTTACATTTATTAAAAAAAGAAAACAGAAAATATTCAATACTTTGGCAAATATATGGTGGACTGGGGAGAGACACTAAGGCCAGGAGCATCAATAAAAGTAGAATGGTTTTTATTCTTACCTTTTCCATAAAACAATATTTAGAGGAAGGAGAAATATTTTTCTCCTTTTAAAAATGGTCACAGAAAATGTTTTTTTCCATAGATACAATCTGTCTATGGCATATGAATGCTTTTTGTCACATTATTGCAAATGCAGATTGCATGCGTTACAATAGAAAACTTATCACAAGAGATATCTATCTAAATGTACAAATTTGGCTGGGACGTGCATGTCCCCATACAGAAATGTGCATAACCATACATTGCCAAGGACCCCTTTATCTTGCTTAGATATATGTCTATGATGGTCAATCAGGTCGTGACTTTAGACCAAGTATTGATTTTCTGGATAGTAATTTTCAAAGGTTTTCACTCTACATCAGAGATTTCCCCAAGTAATGTTTTTGGGTAAATAGGCAGGAAAGGAATACTGAGACCTAACTCACTACATCCACTCCACATTTCCCCTAACCCCTTAAAAAAACACTTCCAAATACAAGTTTTATGGAAAAAGGTCTGTTGTATTCTGTATGGCTTCCGATGCTCTGGCTTTGAATGCACTGAATTGAACTTAAAGACCAGGTATGAAAGGCACTTTTCTCTAGCAGTATGGAAAAGCATTTTTGCCCTCAATAAAATAATGTCAATAATAAAAGTCTTCACAACATTAAATAAATAAATAAATAAATAAAACCCCTCACTTATTTCTCCCTTTCATTTGCTTTTCTTTTAGAGGTCTTCTACTAAAGGCAGCTCTTATTAGGTTTCCCTCTGAAAAGACAGAAATATAACATAAAACTGGAAATTTCAGGTTTGATTTCATTATACTCATAAAACTTAGGGCTTCTGCTACATAAGAAGCTGCGATTTCCTATTTATTTCATAAAAGAAATATATTTGCTTTAAGATGCGTTCTCATATTTTACATTTCCTGGCTCATAAGCCACCTCAAATTCTTGAAGATGAAAAAAAAACTGGAGTACTGAACAAGGTCATTCCTCTAGCAGTCTTACCAAATCCAGATCATGTGGAGAAATTATTACATCAAGAACTAGAAAACAATTTTTTTTAAAGGAATTTTTTGGCATCCTTTTCTTAGTAGTCTTTCATTTGTTTTGTTTCACTGCAATAAGGGCAACGTTGTTTTGGAGAAGGAAAAAGACTTCAGAAAAAATGGGTCTGAATTTAAGAAAAAAATCAAAGCTAATATGCAAAATCAAAGCTAATATGCTTTGGGGTTGGGGAGGGCAAGAGGGTGTATTATTATTTTTGGCTCTATTATTTGCTCTGCTGCTCTTCCATAAAAGTAAATTTTGAGGATGGACCCAGAAAAAGTGGGTGTTCAGATTTTTTATGGTTCCTACTGGCTGGTTTGTACCTATCTGCAGAAATGTTCAGATCTAACGCTCCTCTCCATGCAGTGCTACCAAACCAGCCCATGCCTGATGTCAGGAAACACGTGCAAGCTTTCCTCAACAAGTGGCCATGGTATGAGACATTCCTAGGGATGCTCTCAGCTGCAGCAGGAACAGCCAGATCAGAGTGTTTCAAAAGCATGTAAGCTCTTTCATTAATACATTCCTCTGCCAAAACAGCTTGGAAGGAAAACCTCATCTGGATATTCTGGTGACAACAGCAATAACTTCAGGAATTGGTGCTGAAAACCAGTTCCCTGCTTGTCATTTAGGACCCTGCTTAGATCAGAAAGATCCCAATCCTCACAGGGTTGTGGGTGCTTAACTTCCATTAAATAGTCGTATGCCTTATGCTCCTTTGTGGAGCTGTCTTTCTTCTTCACATCTCAAGGTGTGTCTACATCACAGGTTAGAATTAAGATCATTCCAATCAAATTCAGGAGCTAAAGCCTGTAAGAAAGCTGGACCCTTCATACCAGATTAACATTTGGTGGGTAACAGAATAACTTTCAGGTTCTGCTCAAAGTACCTGCACTGCGACCAGCCAATTAGCTCTACATGGTATTTCTTGTTAGGGTACTGATGCCTAAAAAGGCTGATCTGGAACAGAGACCAGACAGAGTTAAATGCACAAAACAGGTATTTATTAAAGGGCCTTTAAAGGGGCCTTGGGCAGAGCAAGAGCCTGGCCAGGGCTACACCCAGAATGGATCCAAGATGGATTCTAATCACAAGTTTTAACACTTTTATAAGTTTTGGTTCATCTACATATTGGGTTCAATTGCCCAACCACAGCCCCAGATTATGAAGTTTCAGCCCCCTGGCTTGCTCCCTTCCCTTCCATGTTTTTTATGCTTTTAGGGTATCAGTTGTCTTGCATTCCGTAGTTAGGAAGGGATTGTTTTGTCTTGCTACCCTGTGAAGAGAACTTACTAACACTTAGTATGAAGTTTCAGAGTTCCATACCAGGCAGCAGAGAATCTGAAAAATATGAAAGCTAAAACCCAAGGCATCAGTACAATTGAATCAGTGCTAATTTAGGAGTCTTGGAACACGGCCCATATGTATTGTGTGTGTGCCCTTTCCCATACTTAATATAGATCCAGATTATTTATCTATTTCACAAGGCCATCATGAGGATGAGGTATACTGATAATAGTGAAGCATTGGATGGCTATGATTATAAGACTGAACTAATAACTTTCATCAATTTAAAAGTTATTATGAAGAGAAAGTATTGGACAAGCCCTACAAAATGAGGTTGTGAAGATGAACAGCGACAAAAGATTAACTGATTGACAAAAGAACTCCAGGATAAGCTTGCTAAAAGGAAAAAAATACATATTTAGAAAAACTCCTGGTAACACATTAAAATTTTGTTAGATTTATTCCCTTTGCAGACTGTTTCTATTTTGCAGTTTCAACAAGGAGCATACAAAAAATGAAGCTTTCCTTAAACTTGCTTGGCTGGATGAAAAAGTCAATGCAATAGTCACTCCCATGTGTCCTCAGGGTTTCTTTCTTAGATTAAGTTCTTCAGTCATGAAACCCAAAAGGCAAAATTCGATTAGCACTACATCCAAATGTATTTGTCATCTTTGGTACTAAGACTTTTGTCTGCCTGGTGAGGAGGTTTTTGTTTATTTTGTTTTTTTGATTTTTTTAATGAATGTGGAGAGGAATTGGTTTTAAAAACAGAAATTCTGAATTAATTCGGGAGTACACTGTGCAAATGGCAGTGTTTAAGGAAGCATGCTGCTGTGCTGAACTCAGGCCTTGACATAGTGCATGGAACAAAGATAATGTAATAATATGCAGAGATTTTCATCCAAGGATCAGAGCATGTAAGTTGGTAATAAGATTTCTGGTTTACAGCAGAGGAAATTGGACCTAGATATTTGACCTTTTTTTATTCACACAGAGCATGAGTTTCCTGCAGCTGTTGCCAGAGTCACCTACCTACTGCTCTGAAGTAGACCAGAGCATTGCCTGGAGCTAGAAAATCCATCCTAATGAGAAATAACATGTTTCTGACTTTGTTTGGGAAAGGAGTCTGAAACTCTTTAGCCTCTAGGACAGAGCTTATACAAGGATACCCCAGGTTTAAGTTGGATTTTATGTCAGCTGTATGGCAAGTGGATTGGGAGCTAATGATTGGCAAAACTGCCACAAATCATGGAAAATCCATGGCACCCAGACCAGAACCCTCTGTCAGTGTGATGAGATCCTGGGTGCCAGCTAACTCCTTCCCCACAGCTGTAATTTGTAGCTTTGCACCTCCACTGTAGAACATAGGACTCCCTCAGAATCCTGTGTCTAATATCTCAAAAGAGCACTGAATCTAAATGTCAAGGACATCTTGAGTTCAAGTAACAGGTATTCTACAACATAACCTTTTTGTAAATTTTCATGTAGATTTATATCTTTGTTCTCACCCTGACAAATGTTGATCAAAATAACTTAGCTCATAAAATCGATGCAAAAGAAGGATAAGGAAAAGTCTCAATAGAAACCTGAAAGATAGGCATACTGGTTTATACCTGCTGACTTCTCTCAAAGATTTGCTGATTCTTTCAGTCTTTATCAAAGAATCAGCCTAGTGTTTTTAAGATGTTTGATTAGCAAGGGTTCTTAGTGTGGAGACAATTAGACACTGCTCTATCTGTTAAAATAATGAGATTTGATGAGAAAAGTTAGATAATTCTACCCCAGCAGAGGGCTGTAACAATTACTTTTTGAAGAGATAAGATTATTTCAGGGGAGGGTTTTCTGAAGTTTGTGGAAGATACACAAAAGGGAGACTTATGCAGTAAGTTTCATTCTGCACTAAAGACATTTCCCAAGAAGGAAAATTATTGTGGAAAAAAACACCTTTACTTTATGATCACAATTTATGCCTTGCAAAGTCTGTAAACCACTTAAAACAATTCCTGAGATTAAGCAAAATGCTTTATAAAACCTGTATATTATTATGAGAAACTCCTGACATATCTGTATTCTTAATATATTCTGTATGCTGCTAAGAGCCCAGGCTGGGATTTTCTAGGCAGTCTAAAGGAACTATGCACCACACTGTTTTGAAAATCAGGTGACTGTACTAAAATTGTCTATTCATACCACTGGTAAATACGCAATATTTTTAAATAGCTCAGTTCTGTTGCAATATGAATTATTTCTACAGTCTTTTGGCAAAGTAAAGAAAATTACAAATATACCAAACAAAAGTGTTTGTGAGCAGTGTGTAACCATAATGAAAAGAACAGTGCCTGGCAACTTTGAAAGATGACACAGGTTTAAGTGACTTGTATTTACACCTCTGCCATCCAGAATGCAATGGGCTGTCAAGTCCCTGTAGAGCTGGACAAGAAAGAAAAATAGAGTGCCTCTGCAACCCCTGTGATAAGAGGGAGAAAGAAAGATTAGATTTTAAAACATTTTTCATGGTTCCCTTATAATATAGGAAATCCTTGCTGATATACAGAGTCAACTTTGTCTTCTGGTTTCATTGCATTATATGTCCAGACAAGGAAAGAGCAATAATATTTCTATCCGGAAAACTCTTTGCTTTAGACTTCAGAACCTTGTCTCTACTTGATTCAACAGAATCAGGACCAGCAGTTCACATCTGCTCCTTTTTGCACAGAGCTGTCCTGTCTGTTTTACTTTCCTCATTCTTCTGAAAGAGCAGCATAATTCCCTGATTAACAAAGATTACCTCTTGTGTAAAGAGAAGGTAATATGTTACCTTGTCTACCTATTTGCAGCTTGTGATAATTCAGGGAGATGACCTCAAGTTTAGTGTATATCACACCACAGACTGAAAAATTTCTATTGTATGGGGATTAAACTCCTCAGGAATTTGTTTAATGTTTGAGGTGTGTGCTCTGTCACAAAATTGATCTGTAAAGCACAGACACAAAAATCGCTATTGTGGACTTTACCTCAGTAGCTTACATTCCTTTATTTAACCAGCCTGCAGTAACATGTTCACTCAGACAGCATCAATTCCTAATTTAGCACAGATTTTAGGACTAGAGATCACCTTTGAGTCCCCAAAACTTCCACTGCAAGCAGTTTTTATTCTTGCTGTTTCCCCTACACAGAGTTTCAAAGCAAAGGCAGAATATCAACAGTTGGCAGAGTTTCCTACCTCATCCTGCTAAAAGTGATGAACAAGCAATCAGATTGTCCAGCTCATAAATGATGTACAGCACTAAGTGATACATTAAATGGTACATTGAATCCCCTTCCTGTAACTAGCATGTCACAAAACATATCAGTCTCAAAACTACATTGCCCACACACATACACACTTGAGAAATCCCCTTGAAGTACACCTTGAGTCATTTTAAATGTGCTTGTTTAGCAAAATAAATCCTATGGCAAGTTACAGTTTCTACATTTCTGATTTTTTTTTTTAGTATGACATAGCCTCATAGCTTAAAATATAAGTACCCAACACATGGTGGATGCTGGTAGCAATCAGATTTGTCATACACATGGCCACCCACACAGCTCCTTTCCTATTCATATGTATCTGTATAGTCACAATATTTTAGAGGCATGTTTTGATTAGAAATAAGGAATACCTTGCTAACAGTCAGCTTTTCTTATAGGAAGTAAGGTTTGGTAAGAAAAACCTCAGGTCTCTGAAAAATTCCCTATGACATTTCTCAGAAACTGAAGGGCAATTTAGAGCATTGTACCTTGCAGGGCATGGCAGAAAGATCAAATGCTCATACATTGGCTGCATGACCAATTTACCACGTTTTAATATTTGTAAAAGATATCACCTACTCAAATATTTAGTACCTTTAGAAATATTACAACTCCTTCTTTATTTGCATAAAAAGTGATCAGTTTAGATATAATGGGATTGATTTAAGAAGAAAGAATGAGCTGGCTTTTCTTGTGCATAGTACATACCAAGTGGCTGATGCAGGGTTGTATGAAAATGCTCCACCATGCTCATAACCCAAGTTAGTAACAAAGGAATTAAATAAGAAAATGAACAGTAACAACAATATAAATAACAGAGTGTAAAAGGCAGGAAAACAATTCACACACGAATGCTCCCCATGTGGAACCTGTCACCACACAATCACACACTGCCACCAGCCCACACTGGAAGGGACACCCTCTGTCCATTCCTCATGGCATGAAGCAGCGTGGAATAACCACAGGGTCCTGGCCATGCCCCTCCTGGCTGCTGCAGAAATCAACCCTGTCCTGGTCAGAACAAGGATGTAGTGCCTCCTGATGATTTACCACCACTCAAATAAGCTCCATTTAGTGCACTTGAAGATCTGAGACTATCAAAGGAGGATAAATATTTAGGAGTCGCATTACCTTTTCTTAAAAAAAGATAATAAGCAAATACAAACTATGCAGAGTTTAAACTGTATTTCATATAGTTTTGCAGCACCTTTCAACATATTCCTCTGCACTCGTGCTAAACTTGCTCTCTAATTTTTTTTCTGCTTTCTTCCCCTTCATTCAGTTCCCATTGTTCAACCTTGTCTGCTATCTACTGGTAGATACTAGATATTCAGCTTTTGATAAACTTAGAGTTGCTAGATGTTTGACTTTTGCTTATCTCTTGTCAGCTGCCCATCTGGACAGCACTCTCCAGTTTTGTTTCTCTGAAGTCGGAGGATGATTTTAGGTCAATTAAAGTCTTTCCTGTCTTTAAAATCATTACACTTTCTGCCACTTAAAGAAGGGAAATTTCTTTCCTATGGTAATTCACTTATAACATTGCAGATAAAAGTGTATTGATAACATTTATCTTTGGAGAGTCTGAAAAAGAAGTCATATAATATGGAATTAGATACTAATGAGAATAGTGTTGCTTCCTATTTTTTTTTTTTTCTACTTGATGTTAAGGAAGGTGCTCCTGAATTAAGTATGACTATAACCATGGAAAAATACTGAACTGCATCAGACAGATGTTGAACACACAAGACTGCTTCTATTCACTCTACAGAGCATTCTAGAGCAAAATCCAGTGGGTCAGTTATATCAGTTACTTTTCAGTGCCTTTTTGGAAAGGGAAACAGAAGGTCTGTACCAAACAAGGCAAATAACATAAACAAACCCTAGCTTCTGGTTGCTGCTTGCTTACCAACCTCATGCAAGGATCACAAGAGCTGATGAGACTTAATTTCTTACAATCATTTTTTACCATGGGAGTCTGTCAGGACATCTGCAAAGAGAAACCTAAACCTTTTTTTTTTAATTTTGTGGAGCTTCAATAATCACTCCGAACAGAATTTTGATAAAAGACAGATCACTGGAACAAATTATTTTCTAACTTTGGAGGACATGAGAGTATTTTATCTCTTTACTTTCACTTTATTTTCCTGCAGAGTGAGATTCCTGAGAAACAACTAAACATGTAAAATTATCAATCATGACAAGTGTGAGATTGAATGGAACAGCAGCTGGGATAGCCAGTAAATGATCTTTAACGTCAAAAACATGATAAATGCACAGCCATATGTTCTTACCAGTTTTCATATATGGCCTTTGTTTCCTTTTTCCACAGACTTGTGTACTTCTTCAGAGAAGTCAAAGTTTTATTCACTCATACTTTGAAAATATTATTCTGGGAGAAAAAAAAAAAAAAAAAAAAAAGGAGCCATAACTTATATGCAGAGTCAAAACGTTTTGTTAGTTTAATTGAAGTCTTAACAGCCTAATAAACACAATAAACAGTTATTATTGC
This sequence comes from Muscicapa striata striata, assembly GCA_030060385.1. Taxonomy (NCBI): domain Eukaryota; kingdom Metazoa; phylum Chordata; class Aves; order Passeriformes; family Muscicapidae; genus Muscicapa; species Muscicapa striata. The sequence goes on along the minus strand of JAREIS010000075.1, from coordinate 3,455,797 downwards.
AGTAATTAAAGTCATAGTCTGAATGATCTAATTATTACTGGAACAAGGCCTTATCATACTGCTACACATTTTGAACATATAAGTGCCTTTCCTCTGTGTTCACTTTCCAGTGCCCCACTGGCTTACTCAAAAAGTGAGAGAGGTAAAATGCTTCCTCAGCATGCCAGCCTCTGACAGGATGATTGTGGAAACAATCCACAATTATGGATTGGGGTTACATCTGTTCTCAATTTTCCATCCACTTGTCATTATTCTTTGCATTATCTACTAGAATGTGCTCTCTCTCACTTTCTTCCTTGGTTCTGAATTCCCCATTATACTTGTTCTCTTGTCCTTTTTGCTAACTCTAGGGCTGATTTACCTGTCTCTAAGAGTTGCATCCCTTTAATAAGCAGTGACTGACCATGAAGATTTATGGGTTTTCACAGTCTAAAGCCTCTCTATCCTCCTATGCCTATGCTGTCTCACAGTCCGTTTTTATTCCAGGGGTCATAAAGGATTCAATCTGCATAGAACTGCTAGTTATTACTATTCTCTATTAATTAGCATTAGACACTGTGCTGTGCAAAAGTGAAAAACCAAGCTGAGACAAATTTAGGCAGTAGACAATTGCTATGATACCTAAAGCAAACTGAAAATAAGCTCAGGTCAAAGGAAGCCCCCACAAGATCTGAAGCACTGCACTATTAGGTCAGTACAAAACCCATGTCCTCTCACAGGTAACACCACAAGTGTATTTGTTGGGTTGCAGCACTGAGCTAGTGACAAATTGTCAAATCATCTGCCTTTCCCTTAAACCCCCAGGCCAGAGAACTCAAAACCCTTTATGTGTCTGAGATTGCGGATCCTTGCAAAACCTGAACCCGTGGCTGGGATCAAGTTTATAAAACTTCCGTTGGCCTGGAAAAATTATTTCTATCTCAGTCAGTACCTTTGTGCTACCCAGCCATGATATTTCAAAGTAATTGCAAATAGTAAACAAAGATGGCTTTTGCTGTTTCTTATTTTTGCCTTCACTTTATGTATTTAAGCATTGAAGCTGATGAGGAACTGCACTGAATGCAGCAGTAGCATTTGTGGTGAGGTTTGGCAGTGACACTAAACAGCCTGCAAGAAATGACTTCGTGGGTTGGGGATGGACAGGGCGGGTGGTATTTTCTGTGAACTAGAAGTTTCTCAAGGTGAAGATTTTCTATTAAAACTCTGAAAGCTCTGCTTTCCAGACATGACTTTCTTGACTACTTTTGGCCTCTTGACAATGTAACATTATCCTGGGATTCATTCCTGTCTTAACAACCTTGGTGAAAGTCATTTATCTATATTTGTTACATATCTGTATGACCTACATTTATCAAGTATAGAATTCCAAGAGATCATGCAGACAATCTGAAGGGAGAAAGGCTTTTTAATCTATTAATTTGTAGCTATAGATAATGAATGAATAATCTTTTTTTAATAGTCCTGAATCAAAGGTTTTAATCAGCTTCAAAGGCTCAAGCAGTGCAGTTGTTTCCTGGGACAAAATTTTGTCTTTCAGGCTCCTCCGTATGGAGAAGCCTGCAGGGCTGGTTCCACAAAACAATAATCCCTTCCTTCTGTATGGCAAGATGCCCTGGTCTGCAGCCCTCTAATTTATTGTTAGATGAAGAGTGTAATCAGACTGCTCCTCTGATGTTTCTTTGGTGATGCCCTCTGATCCCATTCCCTAGTTGTACTGCTAACACCTCTGGTGTTATTGTGGCCACCTGACACACTGGCCTAATCAATAACCAAGATGTACACAAAAGGAGAGCTCTATGGTGAGTCTCTGCAGCCTCCTTTGTGAGGAAACATCTAATTATAAGAGACACTACTCACACTGCCCTCCAAAACACTGGCCTGAGGCATGACAGAAAAAAATTATTATATTTCTAGCACAGCTATGTCTCACCTTTATGGGTGTACACCAAAGAGGAACAGAAAATACATAGCACATAATTTTGCATTTTTATTATAAGGTTGAAACTAAACACTAGGAACTCTTGTCAGTGCCTGCTAAGCTGATTCCAATTAAAGCTTCTGGCAGAGTTCCAGCTGTTTTACTACCTCAAATAGCACTGAACATAACAAGGTTTATGAAGCATTCAAAAGTCAAATACCCTATTAACATAAACATGTAGTGAAATCAACTCTTCTACAATTTTCAGCTTGCTTTCTTTCTTTCATTTACGTTGGACTAATCTAAGATGATGTCTGTTTTCTTTGTTGCATCTCCCTTTTTTTCTGCTTGCTGGAATGCAAAACAAGATTTAGTATTTGAACAGTGCCTGATTTGCCTTGAGAACTTACTCCCTTTGGCAATTTTATTACAACACTTTCAATCCGACTCTGTTTTGTTAGCAGCATGCTGGAGATTTTTTCCTACTCTGCTTTTAACTCAAAAATAGCAAGTGGTATATTCTGTTCTGGAGTGTCTGGGAAGGTTTCTGAAAACTTGGATGTTAATGCCAACACTTAAATGATAACTGCTTGATTCATTTCACTTGCAATTAATAAAAATGAATAAAAAGAAAGAGTATATTACTCAAAATTATTTCCTGACACAGTTTTGTCATTGTTAAATAGTAAGTCATTACTGTTTAAACTGAATGAAAATTAGGCATATCCTTCCCTGCATCTTCAGTAGGGTGAATGTCTGCTGTGTTCAAAAACATTTAGTGATTTCTTCCAGGATGCTGATTAAAGCAGTGGACAGAGAATAATGAAGAGTCTAACAGAATAATGCTGAATTCCTTATAAATATATATATGTTTAAAACAATTAGAGGCATCTGAAAGTACAATGCACTCCATTGTATGCAACCCACCAAGCAAACTCATTTATAATCATATTGCCATCAAAGAACTTTTGAATAAGCAGAAATAGAAACATGCAATCATCATAAATCTGGTATTGGTCACTATCTTACACTTCATTAATATGGTGACTTAAGATAAAGCTTTATGATGTTATTTGTTAAGTCTCACCTTTTTGTTTACTTTGTAGTTCAGCATCTGATAAGTCATCTTCACATTCTCAACATGTAAATTAAATTGGCAGTTTATCATATTGCTGATATTCCAGATCTGCAAGATAAAAAAAAAATTTCTTGGGGCCAGAAGTATTTTCTTCCTTCATATGTGGCCTGACTCAAAGACCATGCCAGTTTACTAAATGGCTGACTTCTACAAGCTCTAGATAAGATCCATAATGGATTAGATGCAAATTATTTTTCTTCTGTTTTAGCTGAAATAAGCATTGATAAACAAGGATAGTCTCCTAACACATAATAAAAACCACCCTAGAACCTTGTTTTTTAAATGGGAAAATCAATCCACTACTCTGAAGACAGATAAACTGTTTTACTTTTCAGTCATGTATTTTAAGGAAATTTTATTTTAGGAATTTCTTAACTACTTGTCATGTAAATGTATCATCATCAACTCAGTCCTTAACAAGCTGAAATTTAAATAAGTCCAGAAGAGCCTCAAAAGAGTTCAGATTTCTGTTAGTTTGAGAAGAATATTTCTGTAAGTTATGTGTTATCTTTAAGTTTTCAAAATTCTGTATTCTTCAAATATTCCTTTTCCGCCAATTTTTTTTTTTTTTTCTTAGGGACAGCCTGGTTGCAAGCTAGAAAACAGAATAATATGTAATGGTTATTTTGGTTTTCAAACCAGTTCAAAAGCCTGAAGATTGAGGAAAAGTCTTGCAAATACTTAAAAATAAAGATCCTATCCTTAACACTTCTTAATATTCCTTAGGACTCTGACATACAAATCTTAAGTTCTTTTGTATTGTATGACCTTGGGAAAAATTCCTTAGGACTCTGACATACAAATCTTAAGTTCTTTTGTATTGTATGACCTTGGGAAAAATAATTTAAATTATTATTTTTATTAAACAATATAATTCAGATTTTTCTTAGTAAGAACTTTCTGAGTCCCACTTGAAATTCATTATGATCCTTGTTGATACAGATAAGTGGGTTTTTAAAATCCTAATCTTTCAATTCCTGCATTATTTAATCTCTTTTTAAGGTTTAACATTACTCTAAAATGTGTTGGTATAAAGTGTTGCATATTATTCTGAGAGAAAAACTGTAATTCAAATAAATATTATAATAGACTGTTTCAAGACTGAAAAAGCACTGAGACCCTGAGTTTTCTTTAGCTACTGGAGTAATTTGTACCAAGATTATAGTTCACTGTGCAAGAGTTTCCCTGCTGCCTTCCCTTTTTTCCTTTTTCCTTGATGGCAGTCTTCAAGGTGATTTCTTTTTTAAGGTGATATTTAATGCAAGCCACTCTAGTTTGCATTCAGGATATAAGAAAGAAAAGCTTGTCAAATCCTACCAGGAAGCTCTATAGTACAACAGGTTACTGCAAATCTACCCATTTTTCCTTTTTGAAACTACCATACAGTGTCTCACATAAAGGGCTTAATCACTAAAACATATCTTGTTACTTAAGAACCTTGACTATAGAAAGGCTGCATCAGTTAGGAGAAGCTATGTTTTAGCTAGAGTTCCAAGTAAATGCCAAAACAAGCACAAATATATTATTGTTTAAAATTTGGATTAAACTATCTTGTCTTTAAGACAACAGTATTTTTTAAGAATATATCATTCTTTTCCAAAAGTTCAAGCTCCCCTTTGATGTGCACCTTCATTTTGGACAGGTTGCAAATGCTTCCTTAATTTGATCTAAATTTGTTAATGTACCATTTTAGATCCATTCAGTGCTTCTGAACACTACATTTATCATTGATTTTTATTCACATCTGCTTAGCTGTTCAGCCTACTAACCTAATGCTTGCCTCATTTCCAGAAATGAGGATGGATATGAAAAAAAACCAAAAAAGACTGTAAGAAAAGAGCAGCAGGACATTTGTTAATTTTGAGTTCTGTGTATGAAGCCTGATTAGCCATGACTACCTTCAAGTTAAATGTTGGTTGTTTACAGAGGAACACAGGCAGAACAATATTCTCAACTTTTTTTTTTTCTTTTTTGAATGATAAAGATACATCATTTTTTCTCAAAGGCTTCTCTCAGGTTTTGTTTGTTTTGTTGGGTATGTTTCTTAGTGAGGCTGCTGATAAGGTGAGGTGTGTCATTTTAAGATTAATAGACACAGGATGCATGAGATGCAACATTCAGAGCATGAAGAATCATTAACTAGAAACGATGTCTGAGGGATGTTCCTGCATTTCAAATGCTTCACTGCTTCATTGAGTAGTGAACATAGCAACTCACTCTGAGGCAGATGTTATGCCCACACACATTGCAAATTCAAACAATTATCTCCAAAACATGAAGAGAAAAATATGCAAACTATGTAATATTTTTGAAGGAAGGGGGAAAAAAATCCAAAACCAAACCCCCCAAAAAACCCCAACCTATTTAGAATTAGAAACTTTATGAATATTGTAATTGTTACATTTCATAATTATGTGTATGAAAAACAAAACATTCAGATTCAGATTTAGTATTTGGCCAAGAAATTAGCTTCTAATTTGAAGGCTTTCAGGATAACAGAAATCTTTCAGCTGAATCTATAGCTAATTTTTAAATTGTTGATTATGGTAAGAATGTTATATATGAGACTCCATTGCTCTATAATTATTGTTGGTCACCACTGAAAATGTCCTGAATTACCTGACACAGGTATAAAGGAATATTGGAATAAATTGATTAGTTATTTTGACTGGCATGGAAGTCCATAAGCTAGAGACATCACCATGAGCCAGAAGTTCTCAAACATTAAATGCAAAAAATACCCCAGGCCAATAAGGAGAATAATGAGAGAGAAGAATTAACACATTAACTTTTGGTGGGAGGAGAGAAGTCAGAGAGGAGTTTGGCTTTCTACTGTCTTGCCAAAACCCAACACTATGGTTCTGTTCTGTTCTGTTCAGCCAGGGTGCTAAGCGCCATAGTGCTACAAGCTCTGCAATTATTACTACTATTGACAATAAAAAAAAGAGATCAGGAGCTCAGTGCAAGTTAGTGTGTTTACTGCAGTGCATCTTGCCTGTATAACCATTTTCATCCAGGACATATGAATATCTACTTCAAATTTTGTTCCTGTGTGCTCAAAGACATTGTCTTTAGATTGAACTGGGGAAAAAAAAATCTACTGTCAAGCTGTGTAACCAAGATAAGACTCATAGTGTCAAAACTATTGTAGTTACAAGTGCAAGGGTTTAAATTTCATGCCAACAAGACATCTTAGATGTTTTTCACCACCTTAAACAATAATCTCAGAGGGGTTGAATCTCAGAGGGAGTACACAGGAAACTTTTCACCGAACATGAAATTGCGCTGACTTCAGGAGTGAGATGGTAACCTTTGATATCGTATACTGAGAATCAGTAAAGGAGCAAAATTCAGCAAATGGAAAAGGTGAGGGAATTAAACATTTTTTTTCTCACCCTATCCAGGAGGAAAAACGTGCCTTGCTTCTGCAGCAGACTGGATCTACATACCAAGAGGATACCCTGGTCTGTCCCCACAGCCCCATCCCTGCCACCCTACAGTGGCTGTACACTGCTCTTACTACAGCAGTTAATTTCCAGGGAAGGAGACAAAAATGGAGGAAAAAAGACAACCATGAATCAGAAAAGACAAGCTCTGAAACATTTCAAGAAACAGAAGTTTTGCTCTGTTATTAAGGGAAAACCCAAACCTGAAAAAATATTAAAACAAAAGTGAAGGGGAAGATGTTCTGACCTCAGAGCTCACTTTTTCTCTCTAGACACCTGATATGCCTCTAATGATTTTTCTGATACTGAATATATGTCAGACATGTTAAAGTAAGGAATTCCACAGGTCTGTAAAATCTTCAGTGCTGTCAACAGGTACCACTGATCAGTAGGCTGGAAATTCCTGTTCTCAGTACCTCCAGTCCCACAGAAATACATTGCATTATTCAATGAAAATTCAGACTTAGTATTTTTCTGGTTCTGACTATCAAAGACATTTCCTGTACAGGTCCAAGCTCTCTGTGAGTCCATGATGTCATGACAAAAAGCTGGGATGAATTCAACAGCTAGAGATAAATGAGCCTAGCATTTGTTTTAAACTACAACTTTTTTCACTTTATAGTCTGTCTCTACTATAAAACAGTCAAGACAGACTAAACAGTCCTTGCTAGTGCCTCACGAAAAAAAGGGCCCTCAGACTTGCAAAAACTCCATGGTTGTGTTACAGCCTAGATTCACTCTACTGTTGGCATTTTTGTTGGTATTTTAGTTCTAGATATACCTCCAATGAAGTCTTTTTTTCCCAAGGTTACCAAGTATGAACAACCTGTGACTGGTTACTCCTGCCCAAACCAGCAGCTAAGTGTTCTTTTAGGAAAGTCTTCTCAGACTGCTGCTTTAATTGCTGCTACACACTCTCGAGAGAGAGGATATGCTTAACCTTGAAAATGGTTGTTTATTTTCACAAATTAATTTCAAGTGTGGTATCTTAGATCAAGACTCCCCAGAACACTGCAATGATGGTTCTCAAATACCTGCACAGATGCAGAGTTATACTCCCTTTTTCTCTGGAAATCCAGGATCACTGAACTTTAGTGTTAAGCCTTGCCTAAAATGTCCAGAACTCTAATAAAGGTTATCTCCATTTCTCTAGGCCTTATCCTATTATTATGATTTTATCACTAAAGATGCCATTGTATTGGGTTCATTTTAGTAGGGAGGCTACAGGGGTGACTTCTGTGACAAGCTTCCAGAAACTTCCTCCATATCCAGCAGAGCCAATGCCAGGCAGCTCCAAGACTGACGGGCTGGCCAAGGCTGGGCCAACTAGCAATGGTGGTAACAACTCTGTGGTAACATATTAAAGAAAAAGTTGTAATTGCACAGATGTAATTGCAGCCAGAGAAGAACAGGATGAGAATGTGTGAGAGGAATGGTCCTGCAGACACGAGGGTCAGTGGAGGAGGAGGGGCAGGAGGTGCTCCAGGTGCCAGAGCTGAGGTTCCCCTGCAGCCCATGGTGAGCAGAGCTGTGCCCCTGCTGCCCACAGAGGATTACAGGGATGCAGAGATCCACCTGCAGCCTGTGGAAGATTGCAGGGATGCAGAGATCCACCTGCAGCCTGTGGAGGATTGCCACCTGCAGCCTGGGAGGATTGCAGGTGCAGAGATCCACCTGCAGCCTGTGGAGGATTGCTGTCCACCTGCCCTCTGGAGGAGCCCCACACTGGAGCAGGCCTGTGCTGGATCAGTCTCCTGGCCAGGACCTGCAAATCCATGGAGAGAGGATCTCATGCTGGAGCAGGTTTCCTGGTAGGACTTGTGACCCTGTGGGGGATGTACACTGGACTGGGCTGTGCTTGAAAGGTTGTGCCCCTGTAAGAGTGACTCACATTGTGGAGATCTGCTGCCCATGGGATGGACTCATGCTGGAAAAGTTCATGGAGAACTGTCTCCCATGGGAGAGACCCCATGCTGGAGCAGGGGAGCTCTTCTCCCTGAGCAGTGGCAGGAACAGCCTGTGATGAGCTGGCCATGACCCTCATTGCCTGTCTCCCTGCACCAGGGAGGAGGAGGCAGAGCTGGGAAGGAGGGAGAGATGGGGGGGAAGTGTTTTTAGATTTAGTTTACTTCCCATCATCCTGCTCTGATTTTGTTAGTAATAAATTCCTTTACTATCCGTAGGCTGAGTGTGTTTCACCAGAGGCAGTATTTGATGAGAGATCTCTCCCAGTCCCTATCTCAGCCCATGAACCTCCTGTTGTATTGTCTCTCCTGTATCCTCTTGGGAAGTGGAATGCCAGACAAGTTTTGGTGGGTGCCTGGCATTCAACCAAGGTCAGCCTACAGTCCCACTAGATTAAAAGGCAATATGCTTGCTTCTTTAAAAAATCCTAGGTCAAAAATACAGTTGCAAATATCAGAAAAGAAAGAAAATCACTTTTAATCCAAGATACAACTCTGTTTTCCCTCCTTTGCAAGCATTAGATACAAGCTATAGATGCCTATCTGAGCCATATAACCAAAGCCCTACAAATGCTGTATATTGTTAATCTGCCTTTCCTGGAAAAAAAAAAAAAAAAAAAAAAGAAAAAAGAAAAAAAAAAAAAACAACAACCACAAAAAATCCCCAGATATTATTGATCCAGACCTTATTCAGTAAGGAGGGGTTTTTTTGCTTTTCTTAGATTGTTCACAGTCCTCTCCATTCTAGAAATTTTAATGTTCTTTCAGCAGAGAAAAGATTATCACCTGTGCTTTATCATGGACTACTAAATAACTTTTCAGCTGTGGGGGGAAACATGTCAATTTCAGTATGGGACCTTATGAAATAATGAATCATATTTTTCCCATTTATACATTGCAGAAATGTATTTCTATATAGACACTCATCATAAGACTTTAAATGTTTTAATCACATGTGATTGAGTTCAATTAATTAACAAATAGGAATTCAGAGTTTGGCAGTAAAAGCACCATGGGTGAGTTCAGAGGACAGATACAACTCAGAAACCATGATCCAAATTCTGTGAGGCTGTCATAAATGTTATGAGCTATTCTAGGTAATCCATCTTGTGCTGTATGCCTGAGGGATTTTTCTCTTGGAAACACTAGTAAAAAACTCACTTTCATTGCAATATAACATATTTTCAATCCTCAAAATCTGTGTAAAATGAAATTGTTATTGAGGTTTAGGTAATGCTCACTGGCAATACAAAATATTATTTCTGTTTAGTATTAGCTAAGTCATAACATTGAGATCTGTAGAAGCTCAGATATATATTTATCATGCAGAATCACTCTTCTGTGTATGTTAAGGGATTGTGGAGCTCAATATTAGGTAATAGTAAGGTTTGATACCATGCTTCATGCCCTGAAACCCAAAGTTCAGAATTTTCAGTATAGCAGTATCTTTTGAAGGGGCAGCACAGCTGTCCTGTGAATTTCTTTTTCATGTTGAAATAGGGTGAAATCACGTTTTGCAATTTTCAGTGGCAAATTGTTTGGGACCTCAGTGGCATTGTCTCAGTTGATCTGGCATTATGAAACAGCACTGTACAGGAAATACAATGGCACACAGATTCTTCACCACCCTGGCTACTTATTGTCAATACTTAATCATGGGTAATACCAAATATAACTGATTTGGCTGGCTTCTAAAATAAAAATACATGGAAAACACTTCTAGGTTGAAGAGGTGTGTGTGAACTTCTGCAGTGTTGTTTCTAGAAGCAATTGCATCAGAACTGAGCTGTCTTGCTTTTTGATTATGGGAAGCTCAGAAAAGACCAAAACTCTGATGACTGCCCCTTTGACATGAAGTGTGAGCACCATCTTCCCCTTTCTCTGCATAACTCTGCAGGAACAGCATGTTTTGCTTACAAATGGCACTGGAGGAAAATATCCTACCAAGTTAATGCATAGAAGACATTTGCAACTGGCTATTTCATTTCTTTTTCAAGAGGTTTTAGGTGGTGTTTACATGCATCTGAGGGTGTGAGTAGGGGAGGTGTGGAAGTAAGGAAGTGTGAAGGAGAGAAAGACACATGCACACATACACATGATGTTTTGGTCATATCCTCAGGAGTGGCAGAACACTTCTGGAATTCAACCTCTAATCATCCCAGAGACAAAACTGTCTGGTGACAGCTTCTGCATAAGCAAGATATTCAGAAATCATTGCAAAACGAATAAAAAGTCTCTAATAAACTGTTGTTATTGGCTTTCTATTGAATCCACATTTCATTTGGTAAGAGTGAGAGAAAAGTCAGGTTACTTAGTTTAATTTGTTCGCTTTTCTCTGGAAAACTGATCTAAAAAAATCTGAAGGGAAAGAACTAATCTACCCTACAAATTTAGATACCTGTAAAAGCAATTATATAATTACAATTTTATTTCATACTGCTTTTTATTGTGGGTAAGAAATACCAAATATTATAAAAAATGGTTTTGGGTGAGATTAGCAATACCTGCATAATTTTTTAATTTGAATGTCTTGCTCAGGTAAATGACTCATCTAAATGTTGCTGTCATTTATTTTTAAAACCATAATCAATAATATCTAGCCCAGAAAATATGTAGCTGCAGATAATATTGATAACAGAAATTTTTTTTTTTACTTTAACCCTTCACATCATATTTCACAAGATATATTAGTCAAAAAAATACTCATATTTATTGGTATCTATTTTCTTTCGAAAATTTTTCTGAATCACTGTGTATGTGAAAGATAGTAATGGTGAAAGGTGAAAGAAATGAGTCCTTAAAGCTCCTCACAAAGATGACAGAAAGTAACAGTAAAAATCTGCCTTATGGATAAAAGACACTGATTGTAGGAATCTGCCTTCCCAGAAGAAGAGAGACTGCAAGTTTCATCCTAACATCACAGCATGTTTTAATAGCAGTTGGCCTCAGCATATAGACTGTTATCTCCTGTTTGCAAGATTCAGGTTTGCCTTCCATACTGAAGAAGGCAAAATTGTAAATGTACTGTTTAAGTAAAGCATTCCCTGTGTATTTGAATGAAAATGCTGGAAGCAATTTTAATTAAGAATTACTAGAAATCACTCTGTGTTTTGGATATTTTTTCTTCTTCAAACATACACTTCTGTATTTCTAAGGTGTTTGCCTGTTTTTTTCTCAATCTATCCACAAAGGAGAAAAAAAGATTGTAAAGGTAAATTGATTTAAATCAGAGAAAATTGCAGTCATGTGTCTATCATGTAAATGTCATTTTTTCATGCACATTATATTATGAAAATTAATTCCTTGGATTATTTTCCTTTTATACAATTTGTCCTGTGTATCAATTTTACCTTAAAACATTATGAAGTCATTCAAATGTGAGATAGAACCTTCTGGTTTCAATAGAAATAATTTATTAAGAATTAATCTTAGCAAAATTTTAAGATATAATTTTTCAGATAACACTAAAACCACAGCTGTAATGTTCAAGATCAAATATGCTTCAAGAAAATTTCAGGCCTGTTAATACTTTCAGTCAAAGGACTTATAAGTCTCAAGTAGCCCCTGTGAAGGTCATAATATAAGAAAAAGAATTAATAAAGAACATCTGAAACATGAGAAACTTAGGAAGTGAGCTGAAGAAATGTATGCTAATTGTGTTTTCCATAGCCCAGTTTGATAATAAGCTTATTCATAATTCAGAACAAATTGACTGATGCTGGAATACCACCTGAGTAAAACACCTCTACATTCTGAAAAAGAACATGATTCTGTGTCCCTAGTGTATTTCTTCATTTATAAGCTGTCTGAATTGAAAAGGCAGATGTTTTATTCTGGGAATTGACTGCAAGGGTGATTGCTTTCAGGTGAAACACTTAATAAATTAAAATTTAGGGAGCAAGATAACCCTACTTAGGGAGAAGAGCTGAAATAAGTAACTGTGAAAAGAAAAATAAAGCCTGGTGGTTTGTGTTACATTTCTGTGCCTAATTAGATAATTAGAAGGTGGGGACTAGAGGGCCTAATATTGATTATTTTTCTGAAAACATCTTGCTGAGAACAAGGACACAAATAGGAACTGAAAGCATTTTGGTGTGCAATCTATAATGGTCACCTTAAAAAGCTTTATGGTTGCTTTAGATAAAAAAACAATGTTCTCTCTCAATTTGCAGTACACTTTAGAGATTTGTGCAAATGCAGAATTGACTGTAGTTAGATATCACTCAAAATGAAAAGTTTTTGAGGATGACCCTTGGTGAAACAGCAGCAGTCAGCAGATGGGTTTTTTTTTTTCCTAAACATAAGGAAAGCCTACAAAGAGAATATTAAAAACTGACCCTCAGGCAATTGATTGAGCCAAGTGTTTTCTTGTGAATTCAGATGAGAAACACATAAATATTTTTCAGTGTTGGCTCAGTTTACTCAGGTAAACTTTGCACACATGTTCCTTGTTGGATTGTTCGGGGCTTTTTTGGAGCAGGCAAAAAAAAAAATTGTTTTTATGTTCAAATATTTCAGAACATTCATTCACAGGTGTCTCTATATGTGTTTTAGACCAAATAAACATTTGGAATTTAAGTAAATTCTCATTTCAGGGCACCAAACCATCACTTGCTGTGATCCAGAACAAACTGGGCAATGAGGAGAACTGGTGCTTCACCCTGCATAAAGAGAGGGTGCTGTGATTCTTCCGAACATTCTCCTGAACCAGACATTTCAGAAGAGCTGAACTGCAAATTTGAGCAATTAAAATGTCTGTATACATTAATTAGATTTCAAATTATGTACCAAGGTACAGTCATGCAGTCCAAGTAGTGCTTCAAGGGAACTTGTGTTGACTTCTGTAACAAAGAATGTAACAGTCGAGATTAAGATACAGACACTTTTATCACTGATGTGCCAGGGGGTGAAAGTGGAAAAAAAGAGAGCTTTTAGTAAACTCATAATAACAAAATAAGAACATTCTTCATGCAATTTTCCCCTTTTTTACCATGTTCTTTTTCAAAATAACTGGAATTTACAGTTATCTTCTCTGGATACAATTGCCCATCTTTTTAGGTTAGTTTGAGTTTTTTCTTTTCTCCAGTACTCTAAAAAGACATGAAAGCTCCATAAAGTAATATTTTTACTGATATAAGAACACATTATACATGTTTTCTATGCTTCATTTTAAAAACTGACTATTAATCCTGAGCATTCTTGTAATTAGATTCCATAATCATTATATCTGTAAATCTTTTGGTGATGATTGGTGGTGATGGTATTGTTGTTGCTGTTATTTTACGTCTACAAAATTGTATAGCCTTCCTTTTTGTCAAGCTACCTTGGAAACACCAAATGGGACAGAGTGGAAGGCAAAATTTAAGTGACAAAACTACCCATGTTTTCTATAGTTAAAAATAAGTCTATGAAAAATTCATAGAAGAAAAAGGGCTACTCTGGTACTCAGAAGCATATTTCTTTTCCTCAATTTATTCCTGTTGTAGATAGAAGCTATTTGTATATTGACAAACTTCCTGCAACTTGAAAAGCTAATACTATGGTAGAATTGAATTTGGAATTGCAGCCTTCAAATATTTCTCTCCCTTAAGTTTAACTTTAATAAACCCGTAGGGACTGTTTTGCTTGAAGGACTTTAAATCAAAAATTCCTGCTTACTTCCACTGAACCATTGATCTGTAGTAGATTAAAAGCTACTTAATTTTGTCAAAATTAATCATCTTTCTGTGCAACTGTTTTGCTTTGAAGGTATAGATACCATAACTAGATACAATAAAAATAAATCTCCTTGCAACACATTATCTACTTTTGCCAATTTCTATTGCCTAAAACATCTTTTTTAAGGTGTTTTAGGCAATAGAAATCACCTGCTAGTGTATCTAGGAAAGGTATCACTGGGTACAGACTTCCCATGAAATTTTGTCATAGAAGAGATAGAGAGTTTACAAATTACAGCTCTCCTCAAAAATTGTACATATGAGATGAAAAAAAGGAAAAACTTTTTCACCTCTAATTTACAATAAAGCAACCATTTGTTACTAAAATTTATTGACCTCACATTACATTTTCCTACCAAAATTCCTCCATTCTAGTTCCCCCCACCCTTCCCCCCCTCCAAATTTTTCTGGTATGTGAAGTGAAAAATAACCCTTTTGGGGTATTGTGGTTTGTGTTTTGTTTTGTTTTGCTTTGTTTTTAGGAAAGTGACAAGACATTGCCTGTCAAGAGAAATTTTTCTCATCAATAATTCCCTCTCATCTTGGTTTAAGTACAGGGAGAGTTCCCATGATTTTATAGGAATTTCACCCTACAAATGCAACAACCTGACTGCTGAAAGAATGGAACAACCTGCAGCCTTTGTATCACAGACCTGGTACATTAAATAAGATTACAAAGTCCACCTGGAGGATCTCTGGTCCAGTTCCCAACTCAAAGCAGGGATAAATATTAAAAGGGGTATGCATTTCAAAAATTTGATTCAATTTTGAAGTTATAAAAACCCCACAATTTTTAAACAGACAAAAGAGAATGCATTCCATAGTTTTCTCCAGAACTAAAAGCCTTGCTTTTCTGCCTTTTGGCTGGTGACAATATGCATTTATTGATTTTAATATGATGAATTTAAGAAGATGGGGTTTATTATTTTTAGTGGTTTTGTATGTTTTTAGTATTTTTGCTCTATGTCTTATATTATTTACCATCAAAAAAGTAAACCTTCTTTGGTTTCAACTTTAAAATTTCATTGTCTTTCCACTTTGATACACTTTCAATATGTCTTAACAATGATTCAAAACTTTTTCTTCATAAGCCACTTTCCATTAAACTACTGATATTAAAATTAAATTAAAATAAAGACAATAATGAAATAGTTTCACTGCAGACTTATTCAGTTTTGTGTGTATAAGTGCAATAACACAGACTAATAAACAAAGTTTATGATACTTATACCTATTGTGGATCATGCTTCTCATGTCCAGTTTAATAAAAAAAATTACTTAGGACACTTTAAATTTCAGATAAAAATTCTTTTTGTAGATTACTAACAATATATTGTTCATGACCTTTTACTCAGCTACCATTTCAAAAACTAACTAAAATCTATTCTTGGATGCTTTTAAATATATAAAGGAAAATTTTAAAAATCAATTATATTATATTGTATAATGGTTTTTTTATTTCTTGCACTGGTCAATGTAAAGTTCTTATAATTTTAGGTAAATGGTACTCTTGGAATGAATGGATATGATATCAATCTTAACTCCCACAAAATTCCATAAAAATTTCTCACTTCCTTTCATTCTAGCTCATAACCATATGCAAAATTAAATTACTAAAATCACAGAATCACAGAATATTGAGGTTGGAAGAGACCTCCAAGATCATCGAGTCCAACTTATGTCCTGACACCTCGACTCAGAGTACAGACTATAACATGGCACTAAGTGCCATGTCCAGCCTTTTCTTGAACACTTCCAGAGATGATGATTCCACCACCTCTCTGGGAAGAGCATTCCAGTGCTTTATTATTCTTTCAGTGAAAAATTTCTTCCTAAAGAATGTGATAAATGTAATAATTTCTGAATGATGCAATCAATTTAAACTACTCAATGTGCTTATAAAACTTGTGAATGGGATCAAGTATAAAGTACCTGTATTTTGAATGACAAAGTCAGAAATTGAAATAAGCTTCATGAAAGAAGGGATGGTCTGGTGTCTGATGGACTTTGATGAAAGTGGTAACAAGCAAATGTGACCAATAAAGATGGCAAAAGACTATAGATCTACAAAAAAAAAAGTACATGTCTCTAGAGTAGTCCCAGAATTAATAAAGATCAGCCATGTGATTCTGCTGCAAAACAGTAGAGGCAAACCTAAGTTAAAGATGCTTTGTATCAGCCAGACAGCCTAGACAAAGAAATTACTCAACCTTTTGTATATATATAAATAGATATGTTTTTAATTAGCCAATACCAATGTCAATGCAAGGACTTCAGTTTGAATAGTCTGCACAAAAAAAAAAAAAAAAAAAAAAAGTTTTTTAGCTTTTTGGCCTTTTATAAGTTACTACAAAAAAAAAGGCAATGGTCACTTATTCCTATATATGGGCAGAGAGGAACTAAATGACCTCTTTTAATATTTTTTTTTTTTTTTTAATCTTTGCAGAGGCCCTGTCTCACATCCACCTACAATATTCCTACAACTCTCCTAAGGCAGAATTGTGTGATACTTACAATTAGAAAGCAGAGGTCACTTTATAGACAGTGGCCCTCCTGTATGTCCATTCAGTTTTTTCACTGTTCTACAACCCTAGGTGTTTGCAACATGTGAAATCTTCAGAAGTCTCTCCAGATTGTGTAGCTTGAATTCAGCTTCAGCAATATTCTAAGTCATTTACCATGGCTGTCTTATCAAAGTTGATCTTAAGTATATGATTTTTGAAGTTTTCCTGAAAATTATTTGACATTTTCCCAACTACCTCTTTAAAAGCTATTTTGTTTAATGTTTCATTTAAGGCTATTAATGCAAGACACTGGGAACATTTTAAATTCACAGCCTTCCCATGAAAGCAAGACTCAATTAAACCTGAGTCTCTGTATGTTAAATGGAATACCCTGAATTCCCTAATCAATTATTTAAATTATAACCTTATGTCCTTCATTGCTTCTATTTACTCCTATTTAGTGTTTTTTCTTACTTTATTGTTTCATTCAGTGGCTAAGTGCTGTGTGTGTGACATTTATCTCACATTTATTCACAAAGTGCTTAAAGTTCATTATTGACTATGCATAATCAATGTATGCTAATTCTCTTTGCTTCTGTTTCTGTCATTATTGCATTTTAAATTACAAAACAAGAGCTCAACATCTACAAGCTAAGGCTTTAGGAAAATACATCATCTTGGAAAAAAGGTCTTCTAAATGTATGTTCTTTCCTCGGGAAATAAAAAAATGGAAACAGGCTGGAGCATTTGTTAAAGACAACATTATTCTTTCAGATTTACATGGCTGATCTTAACTCCATTACCCTGCTCACCTTTTCTGCACGGATCTCTGAGCATGAAAGATATACAGAACAGACTATCAAAGGTGAGATCTGCTTGGTAGGATCTGAAAGAAGAGTATTGCTTTAAACTCACTGTCCAAAGCTTCAAGATCCAAACACAAAATAAAGCTCCATTTCAAGTAAGCCAGGAAAACATTTCCCACTTATGGCTTACCAAAATCAAACATGGACACATTCTTCAGTATTCTGAGCAAGTAGAAAATTATTCAATATTCTTAAGGAGCTTATAAGCCTTTTTCTTTTCCTATACTCAAGTTCTGCCACCCAAAGCTAAATGGACCAGCTGCAAACATTTTTGCTATCAGAACTAATTATGAAAAAATCCAAGAATAATCAAGTGCTGCCTCAAATTCTTACCTTGTCTCACCAAATGCAAATGGTAGATTCATCACAGACACCCATCACAGCATCTAACAATCTCAGCTATAAGATTCAGGAGTCCTGTAGTTGCTGTAAGACCACCAATTCAACTCTTCTGAAATTTCAGCTTGCTGTTATCCCTTTTGCATCTGTACACAGAAGAAAAACCTAAGCATGTGATTCTCATGCATGTATTCAGAGGGAGAGCAGTTGTAGGCAGAGGAGGCTGGTCAGTCATGATGCTGTGACATTTCTCTACAGTGCTGACTGAGGAGCTGAAGGGTCAGAATACAGACTGTGAAGCCAAGACTCTATCACTACAGATTGCTATGTTGTGAATGAAGAGATTTAAGTCCAGAAATGCCCAGATGATGATGATGATGTACATCATACTTACTGGTTAAGAATTCTATTTTATGGCTGGCATGGGACAAATAATACAGAGGAAGATCTTGAAAAGAGAAATTTTCCCTCAGAAATGCCAGTGTCTACAGCTCCTGTTTCAATATGCATCAAATGCTGAAACCTTGGCAGTTTTTTTCATGGACTTCGATAGATATTCTACCTGTCTATTGTCTTAAAATAAATCAAAAAGCAATTAGTCCTCTTTTCAGACTTGTAATTTTAGGAGCCATTGCTTAAGTACTTGATACCAGCTTTTTACTGTGGTGAAGAAATAAATAAATGAGAATTCATAGTACTCCCACAACTTGGGGGTTTTAAGACCTTGGCTTTGGTCTGTAAACTGAAAGTACTCTTTTTTTCCCCCAGTCATCTGCATTACCAGTACAAAATGGGAAAAGTTATTTTAACAGTGTCATCAGCTATACATTCAATCACTTTCTCAATATTACTCACAGGTAATGCCACTGAAACACATTTTCAAAGGAGAATGGGAAAGAAAAATGGGACATTGCAGAAGCTATAAGTCAGATGAATGCTGACCCCAGAATTCATGGAATTCATGGAAAAGCAATTTGGAATCTTTGTTAGTTATGCAGAGGAAGAGAAAACTTTTAGGCTTTGCTTTTTTTTCCAAAATGTTATTGACAGAGCTAATTTTAAAGTCTCTCTTTTGGGGACTGGTTTCCACTGAAAAATAAAAATCCATATCTCCAAGGACAGTAATGATATTAAATTTGAAAAACTATCCTAGGGCCTTCCAAAAAATGGAACAAGTAAAAAATCTCATCAGATCAGATGTGGTTACTTTGTGAATATACAAAAAAGAAGGCATAAAAATTGTAAATATAGAACTCAGTGTTACTGACCTACTGGCCATGCTGCCTCTGCCAATCCAATACTAGAAGAAAAGATGTGGTAGCAGATAAGAAGCAAAATATGTTCCACAAAATAAAATATCATAATCATAGGCAGGTCTCAAAATTAACTGATTTTCATGTCAATTTTAGTTGTCAAAATCTTCTGATATTTCCTTTGAAGCAATTGTTTTAAACTAACAGAATAAAAAAGCACAGCTTTATGTTCTTAAAAGACTGTGTCACAATACCTAATTCTGATATTGGAGTTGGTTTGAATAAAGCAATTGAACTTAAAAGAAGTGTAAAGTATAAGCAAAATAAGGAGACAAAACTACCTCTCCATTACAAATTGTATTGTATTTGTATATAATACAATCTAATTTATAAAGTCCCTTGTCACAGAAGCTTATCAAGACACTTCACACCCTGAAGGGAATTAGACATCAGCTCAGTAAAAAGCCATCTTTAAAAGAGTCTTTAATCTTATTTTAAAACATTTAGCAAGGGAATGAAATAAATTGCTTGTAATACATTCAGACCAGAAGTCTTGTATATATTTATCTTTTGAATACAGAATTCTCAATAAGGGTGAATGCAGCAGAACAACTTCAGTATCACAGTATTTATTCAAGGTCTCTGCTGAATATCATGAATTAGTCCCTCTTTCCTTTCTATTGACCTTCTCTTCATTTATTGCTACGTGAGGTCAAATACTAACATCCCAGAGCAGACAAAAGCCCATTTAGTTCTTCCTGGAGTAAATCCCAAGTCTGTCAGCTCTGCTGTCTGCATCCCCCAAGCTCCATCAACCTTATTTCAGAAGGGTCAACCTAATGTGCAAAATGCATTCTGGGTAATCCTATGTTCAAGATGCATTCAGTCATTAGTCCTTGTTAGGCTACTGAGCAGTATGCCAGTGGTGCCACTTGTTTTTGTAGAGGCTTATTACCTGGGAATCAAACAGGTAAAATCTTGGCTCAGGTGAAATTCAGCTTTTTTTCCTGAGTGCTCCTGCTACTCTTTACTGAGGGACTCCTATTACTGACATTCTACTTTTCATAATGTGTGTTTACTTGGCAGTGCAGTGTAAGATTCCCACACCAATCTGGAGGCAAGCACAGTCCAGCCACAATGCACCACCTGCACCAGTTTAGTCAACAATGTTCCATTGCCCTTCCCTGTGAGGAGAAGCAGTGGATGCTCTCTTCCACACTGCCATGGCTAAAACCTGGGTGTGTGAATGAGCCTGTCTGAGGTGATCCACAGTAGCACTGCACCATACTGCAGTCTGCCAAGCTGATAAGCCCACAGTCTTGACTGCCATCCACCCACACATCTTTGCCTTCCTCCTGTTGGGGAGTAAATAGATTGTTGTGAAGTGTCCATCAAAATCACTTAAAAAAAACTAGTTCCATATGTTCCATTCTCTTTTTATGGCTAGCTGAGACATTCTTTCTTGCAAGGACCTAAAAGTAAGAGTAGTGAAATTCTACATTAAGACAAAACGCTAAGTTATGCCAAAGAGATCTGAACTCATGCTTCTGAGAGCCTAAAGAAACTGGGTACTGGAGCAATGTCCAGGTACATGTGCAAGCTCCTAATGTCCTTGTAGAAGATTTGTATCCTGAGAAGTGCTGGATCACAGAGGTAATTCTGTCTATGAGGGTAATTCTGGCCATGAAGCCACTGCAGAACCAGTTTTTTCCCCGTAGTTGGGAAAGCAGGGACATTACACAGCACACAGCTCTAGGGTGGAGATGTTAGACTGGACCCAGACATCATCTGCAGTATAAGCACCTCACCAGTGCAGTGCTGTGCACAGTCTGTGAGCCAGCACTGAACCACCCTTCCTAGCTTTATAACAAGATTTTTAGCATGGCAGTGATCCATGTGCCTTAAACACAATTAGAAGCTGATGTAAGACCAGTTTCTGTGGCACTCTGCCTTTGTTACATGTCAGCTTTTGGTGATGAGTTTCAGGGATGCAGCAACACTTGCAGTGTCTCTTTTACAGGGAGGGAATGAGCCTCCTGAATCCAGAGATGATCGACATTTCAAACTGTGTAGCAGCTCTCAAACATTTTCCTCCTTCTGCACACAGACAACTTCATCATGCTGCTTTTTCTCTCTTATGCAAATTCCATAATTTCAGGATCAAACCCTTGTAATAGCATGTGAAAACAACTCATAAGCAACACCCTCCTGACAGCATAGGGAGAAAAGAAGTATTAGTTACCTCTTATCATCACAATGGAGCCCAGTGAGCCACATTTAAAAATTTCTTGTATTTTAAATTTTTTTTCCTCAATCAATATCGAACATTTTCATCCATCTATTTTGCATAGCTTTTTATTCTTATCTCCATTTTTTTTAACTTGCCATGTCTCTTTCATACTCACCCCTTTTGGCTTTCTTGCTTCATCTTATTCTGCATTTCCTTGCATTTTTTTAGGTCTTGCTGTTGTCATTGTCTGTAGAGTTGCTGACACTTGACTTTTCCCTTAATTTGAGATGAACAGAGGAAAATTAATTATGTTCGATGTTGAACATATGCGCACAATAAACACCCAACTTTTAGAAGATGTCATGTAAGCATCTGCTATGCTATATCTTTATGATGGGTATAAAACTGAAATAATTGGTATTTACTTTTTATTTTCATCTTCAGATGTCATTTCTGCCCACCCCCTCTATTCCCACTTAAAAATGTAGCACTACATTAAAGTTAAATTGACATTAAAAAAGTCAATTTAAAAGCTTTTTTTTTTTTTTTTAACTCCTGAAATTAAAGCATTCCCAAAGTAAAAATAGTCTTAACTACTACAAAGTTTTATGCCCTCTCTTGCACTCTACACTCATTACTGACTACAGCTTAAAATCTATGATCATTAAGGTCTTTACTACCTGTTGGTGTGCATGTAAGTGAAAGGCTTTTGTGTCTGACTAAACTGAACTGACATACCTAATAAAACAGGCATTGAAAACTCAGTAAAGGGGTTTTTGGCACCCCAGGAAGCGAGTGGGATCATAACGTAATTAAAATGCATTGAAGGCAACTCCAGTCAGCAAGGCAGCTACACTACTTGGTAGCTGTCACTTGATTACTCTTGATAGCTGATAAAAATCAGTACTAGTGATTGCCCACCACAGGCATGAGATATCTGGCTGCTTTAGAAACAGCATCATTGTGTTGCAGGAGGTCTAATCAACAGCTACTTATAATCTCTGTGATAGCTGTAAAAATGTGTTAGTGAAATATTCATGCAGATAACTGTCATAGGCATAAAACATCATAACCAGCTCCTTTTTAGTAATGAATACTTTATTGGACCATCCTGTTCCAACTTATTTTCCTACAAAAGCAATGTAGGTTCAGTAGCTGATTCTTCCTAGACACTATGAGAAACAAATCAATGAAAATATCAGTGTTGAGTCAAACTCCTAAGGAAGTAAGGATCGGATGTTGGAGCCTGTTGGAGCCTGGAGAACACAGCACAATTTAGTGCCCTGAATGCAACTTACATTTTAGAGATTGTTCCTTTTGTTCATAATAAATTGGCAAAGTTTTCATTCCAGAAAGGCAAGAAATTAGATATATATGTGGGTCAATCTTGCTCCTACTTTAATGGCTCAGGAAAATATCAGAGAGGAAGGATTTTGATTAGCAGAGGCATTAGCCTGGCCTAACAACCAATTCTAAGTCTTAGGAAGTTGTTTATTCTCTCTGCATCTCACTTCAGGACAATAAAGAATACAATAATTAATTTCTACTTTACTTACATTACAGACTGAATTAACATGCATTAACATAAAGTGCATTTATATATATTTTGCAAGGTACATTAAGTATTTGTGAAACATATACACATAAATTTAAGCAACATGGTAGCATCTAATTATGAGACTTCAGCTGGCATGACAGCAGAAAAAAAGTATAAAAACCTCCAGATTTTTACTAAGGATCAAGAATGCTGCCCATTTCAATGGAAGATTCCTAAAAGAGGTAAGAAACTTGGTAAAATTAGGCTGCTATTTGAAAAATGCAGCTCATAATCAGTTTAACTAGAATAGAGATTATTTTGTGTAAAACAATCAAAAGCTTTGCTTATGTAGCATTGCATATGAACCTTTATGGCATTTTCCTTTGATTACATTAAACTTTTTTATCTTTAATGCCTGAAGTGATCACTGCCTTGATAGAAAATATTTAATTTTCAACTGCTTTTTGAATTTCATTGGCCAATTCAGTTCCATTAAAACCTCTATTGTATTAAATGAAGCAATGTGGAAAATAATTTTTAAAAAAAGGAGTATTCTGGGTAAAATGTCCAATGATTGTATCAGGTACAGTTTCAAATATACCTTTTGACTCATGATTAGCCACCCACAGTTCTACTGTCATTTCAATAGCTTTACTAGAATAATAGCAGGAGATTCATCTGTTACCCAAAAGAAAATCTAAGATTCCCTTGGAGCACCTTAAAATATAAAATGCCAACTTAGCTGAGAAGTAAAAGACAGAGCCAAGAAATAAATTCTGACGCTCCAAGCAAAATTCGCAACCTTGCTCAAAACACCCTGCTCAGCTACTGCCTGCTCTAGAGACACTTACACCTGATAGATACTCACCATTAAAAGTTATCAGGCTACCTAGAGCCACCTGGAGTTGTGCCCAGGAGTGCTCCAAGTCACTGCACCCATAAATCACAGGCTCCCAGTGCGGGAGGCGGCTGGCAGCCAGGATGCAATAGATCTCTGCAGCCACGTCAGAGCTGCTGCAAAACGCCCCAGAGTGGAGCTCCAAAGAGCTAGACTTGTTAAACATATGCAGAGCAGACTAGGATGAGCCTGAGATCACGACCAGGACCTGGCTGTACATCAGGGTCGTGCCGGAGCAGCTCGGTGCAGCGAGGCCAGGAGCTGCTGCAGACACCCCTGCAGGGAGCCCAGCACCCCGACACCCCCTGACCCTGCCACGCTCCAGCAGGGGCTCTACACTCAGAGCAAGTCTCACACTCCATATTTCAGCATTCACAGATGAAGCAGCAATGAGCTCCTCTTCTGCTCGGGAATCGGCTTGACGTGATGAGCCTGCTCTGAAAATATTTACCACAGTTTATCGAGTGAGCATCATATACAACACAGAAAACAGGCACAGGTGGCACTTCAGCTCTGCACCACTAGCTAGTGTTTTGTGCCATAGTGAGGAACGGGTTGGTAAAATTCTCTTTTTTTTTTTTTTTTTTTTTTTTTTTTTTCCCCAAAACAGCAATCTTCCCTCCCTGGTGAATTCCTAAAAGCTAGTTATATAGGTTTAGGTTTAGGTTTAGGTTTAGGTTTAGGTTTAGGTTTAGGTTTAGGTTTAGGTTTAGGTTTAGGTTTAGGTTTAAGTTTAGGTTTAGGTTTAGGTTTATTTATATACTTACCTCAATTGCTCCCCTTTCTCCTTCAGAGAACTCTGAATTATTGGTGGGTCAAACATAACTCCATGAGGAGAAGCTGGTCTTATCTGCATCCAAAACAGCTGCCAGAATAGGAGCTGTACCCTTCCCAAGGATTTGTGGATTTGACTGTCCTCAGGCAAATAAGGAGTATCAATTTTCCATATTCTATTTGAGTAATGTAAATAGTTGGTACACCAGCTAATAAAAGAGCCTTCACTATTATAATTACCTCTTTGGGCATGTGTGCCATCCAATTAAAAAAATTTATAAAGATGAAAAACAAGCTCCAGACTAAATCCCAAGAGCTGTAATTCAGAAGATCCCTGCTGGCCTGTCAATAGTTTTAGCTTATATTCTAAAAGCCTCTGTTTGTCAGAAGACGTGGATTAACAGGCAAGGCTGCAGCATCCAAGGGCACTGAAAACACCAGGTTTTTCTGTTGGTGTCCTGCAACCAACATGGATATATTTAGATGCTTGTGCACTTAGCTCTGTTCAAAAGCAAACACATGTCTTTAATCCTGATGTATATTCATATCAGGAGCTATTTTGGGCAATTTTAAAAGGTTCTTTGGCCAATTAGCTCTTTATTAATATAGTTAATCTTTTGAAAAAAGTATCTGGAGTAAGAATTCTCAACACTCTCCAGAAAAAAACCTCAATATTTGTCCACTGATAATATGTTAATATGAATAAAATAATCACCACATTTATGCTTTCAGCAGAGCACCATACAAGGGTCAACTAATTATTGTTAATTAAAAAATTGTGTTCAACTTGCCTCTTTTGCAGATGTGTGAGAACCCATCATCTGATTTTATAATGATTAAATTATAAAAATGTTTTTGAAGAATAAATGAAATAACAGAGCATAAAATACTGAAAGCAATGTAAGAGCTGTTAATTATGTTGTACAATATATTATGTGATTGTAGAGCAGTCAGGACCAAGGGATAACATGAATGGAAATTCAGTATTTTATTACCTTCAAAGTCTTTCTTCTTACACTGTCAGCACAGTAGCCTGAAAAGATTCAGTTTGTAGAGAGGCAATTTTATGTCATGATAACCATGGATTGTGGAAGTAACCCCTGCCCACAGCATGAGATGAGGATGCAGAACTATGCTGTTTGTGCAACAAAGGCTCTAAAAAATTATCTTTTTAGTTCTTTTTAGAACTGAGTAATCATTACTTCACAATTTTCTAGGCAGTCTAGGAGTTTAGGGCATCTGACACACAGCTCGTATGTGACATGCACTGTCACAAGTCATTATGAGATGAATAATAGACTTTATGTATTTGAGATTAGATATGTGCAAATGTGGAAACATTATTTTTCTGATACGTCTCTGTAGGATTGAAATAGTTGTCAGTCAAGTCCCAAACATCTCTTTTACTTAAACCAAAATAACATATTTCAAACAAATATAAATATAAATATAGAAGCTGACAACAGCAACAAAAAAAAATGGGGGAGTACTATTTGATTAATCTTTTCTAAAATGCATTCTGGTCGCTTTAATAAATTACTGCTTTGAAAAAAATAAATAGCCATACAAGATACATGAATGAATATGGGATTATTTTTCAGCAATCAGTCCATCAGTTGTAGATGCTTTGGATATATTAAATTTTGGGGGTTGGAGTGGGGGGGATGGGAGCTTTTGTATCCTCTGAGCTATTCAAGTGCTTGTGAAGCATTTTCATTTGAGCTGAAAGGGGTCTGTCTGTGAGCACCCATTTGTCTTGTAAGAGGCATTTAATGGAAGAGGTTAAAGGAAGGGAAGGATGTAGATATATATAGAGGGCAACAGATTTCTCCCAGATTGACTGCTTAGAAACAGAGCTCATGGCAAGAGAAAAGTGAGGAGGACCAAAGGAAATGTCAGTATATTTGCTAACATGCCAATGTTTGCTTACTGCCAACATGACATATGCTTTTTGGAATTTGTATTTATTTCGTCCTTAAAAGCAGCGTCTTCTGATTCATAACTACCAGGTTTCACTGAAAATGATTATTCTTTTCTACTGTGCTGCTGGTCAGTACCAAATAAGATTTTACTTTATTTAAAAATGTTGAAATATATTTATCATATGTTGGTGATAGAGTAGAGTAACAAACAACACAATGTTATTGCTGTAAACCTCAACCTCCCCTTCCAAGCTGTTTCTAAAATTAGTTTATGCAGTCTCTAAAACAGCATGAGTCTTCTGCTTGCTCTGCCACAGTTTGTAGGATAGCTAAAAACAACACAGCAGGATGCTGCAGCCTCTGTGGAGTCATCACACCAAGCTTCAGGCGCCAAGAAAAAGATGATACAGCACCAGAGATTTAGGCTACATGAACATGCATAAACCTGTGCATTTGTCTTCCCACTTCTTCGGGACATTCCTTTCTCAAAGGAGAGCCATAACCCATCCTCAGCATCCTGGAATGGGCTGGGTTTATTTGAGAAGCGTATCTGGTCTGCAGTTAGCTTTAGATTTTGTTTTTGAAAACACATACACTGGAAATGTTCAAGAGGGGATAAGCCTTTCTGCTCTTTCTGTTCCTTACACAGACATCATCTGATACTTGGCTAATGTAAATAGATGTGACTGTGAGTAGGAAACCTTTCCTGATTTAATCAAACACCTTTAGCCTTTTCATGCCTTCGGTCAAGGGTAAGCACAAAATTATGAATAGTCCAAGAAGGAAAGTGACTGAAACATATTGACAAGTCTTAGGTTGAGCAGGGCAACAGTATTCCCACGGGAATTCCCTTCCCCAAAAAGGTACCTAAGGCACAGTAACTTGCTTGCTGACACCTGCTTTCTCAGAGGAGGTCAGTTTAATGCCAGCTCTGTATGGTCATTACCACACACCCTCTTGTTGTCATCAGGGCTTCCAAAGCACTGCTTCCACAAGTCGTTACTTCCTGTATTTTCTCTGCTAATAGCCTTGGCAAATTAGGTGAAATTAAATCAGTGACAGCATAAAAACGGCAGAAAACTAATTGGTAAGTTCACCTAAGGACATTATCAGGTTTCACCTTACTCTGGAGTATCTTTTTTCAAAAAAAAAAAAAGAAAAAGAAAAAGAAAGAAAAAAAAAAAACCATGTGTCTCTTGTTTCTGCCAGAATTGTCATTGCTGTAACATCGATGGACACCCTGGTAATGCACATTTCCTCCAGCTCAGACAAAAGAACATCACGTGTTAAAACAGCAATTTTCTATGCACTGATATTTGCCAAACTTTTTGACATCACTTCATCTGTTATTGTGGTGATAGCTTCTGACAAATAACACATGTGTGACCTGCATGTCTCTCAGTTTGTGTCCTTAAACATTTTGATCATCTACTGAATGTTAACATCCATTGTATTCCATTGTTACCTTTTTCTCTCTTGAAGTTAATGAATTTCGTTTCTTAAGCCATACTTCAATTTTCTGTGCGTGACACAGCCATTTGGAATCATAAAAAGTATCTGTCTCTCTGGAACCCCACGGCAGAGTTGGATTTTAACGCTCTGCAACCATGGTTACACTCACTGCGCTTTCCTAAATTTCACACAATTGAGAAACTGGCTTAACAGTGCTGCAGCAAGAAAGGCTATTCACTCACTTGGTTCTCATATGTGGTAGGCCTTTCTTTTAGCTGTTTGTTCAAAACAGCTCGAATCATGAAACAGATCCAGAACATTTCTGTGATTATGGAAGACATACTCTTTTTAATTAGAATTAGAGGGGAACAAAAGTTTATTCCTAAGTGTGCCTTTGTGCTTGGGGCTAATTTAAGTTTAATTTCTGTGATACTTTTGCATTATATTTGTAACAGGAGCATGATAATTTTTTTTCTCTATTCACTGGTTCATATAACATAAGAATGTACATTTTGAACAGGAAACATCATAATAATTCAGCGAGGAAAGTAGAAAAAGAAACCAAGGGGACCACTTAACCCCCAGTCAGAAATAGTGGTTGCTAACCTTCCATTTGCTTTTAAGGTTCGTAAAGCAGTAACAGGCCAGAGGGAGAAATGGAAAATTATAGGCACAGATGGTCTGAGGCTGAGAGAGGTAAAGGTAACTGAGGAAACTCTTCAGAAACTGAAACACTATCATTTATGTTCTGTCTTTGCTTGGCTCTGGGCAGTTAAGCACAGCTGACTCTGAAAACTGCGGCTTGTCTTGGAACTGTGTGTGCTAAGAGCAAATTTACCTTTACAGCATTTTATCCTTGTTATTTTATCCTCATTATTATGTTATTTATCCTGCATTATCACAACTAAATTTTGAACTTGAAGTGCTGAATATCTTTTTTAGGCATTTTTATTTTTTATTAACAAGACATTTTTATTTTTTATTAACAAAGGATAATTGTACACTGCGATATTAATTCCCGAGCAATATACAAAGAGTTTTCAGAAATGGTGTTTTTTGGCAAGTAAAATAGAGAACACTAAATGCATAAATATGCTTAAAAGTGGAAGAAGATACAATTTTTTTAAATGGTTGCAGCACATTCTAAAAGAAAAATTCAACTGTTTAGGAAAAAATGCCTAGGATAGAGTTGTCTTAATAGGAATTTTCGTATGACAAAAGTCTTTGGATGTGTATCAAAGACCCCAAGGCTTTGACAGGTATTTAATGTATGTACTGGAATGTGGGGTGTTTCCCTGCCCGCATAAGTGGATCTCCCAAGCTGCTGCAATTATTACATGCAAGACCCAAAAATCAGTCCCAATTGTTGGAAAAAACAGATGTGCACCAGTGTGTATGGTCATGACATTAACACACATGTATCCACACCTCTCAGACAAGGTAAGGATTCTGAATAAAGACAGCATCATTGAGTACTTCCATACCCAAAATCTTGTTATGGGTAAGTGGCAACAAATCCTTCTGTATGAAGACAATCATTTATTATTGCCCTGAATTAAATATGAACAACCTAATTAAGAAGATATAAACAATTATTAGTTCAGTTAAAATGTCAACATAGCCATGTCCAAATTAATTTTTTAAAAAACCCTCATAAGTAATACATTTTAACTAGTTATTAAAAAAAACATTCACCAGTCCCTCCTCCTTTTCTCAGCTGTGATTCTCACCCTTCCAGAGTTCTTTTGAGTCACAAGGTTGATGAAATGATCTTTCCCAAAAAGACTAGGAAGAGGAATTTGCTGCAATTTTATCAGTATCCTTGAATTTTTGCTGGTGGTCTACAGTGTGATGGGGTTTTCTTCCTCTCCAGTCTTGGAATCTCCTTGGGTTTATTTTCAATTATTTTTAACTTATAATTCCAGCTTCCCTCTGAGGCCAGAGAGTGGTAAAACTGTCTGCCTCAGCCCTAGGTGCCCTCAAGGGTTGCTGTTTCATCCACTGACTTGCTGTCTTTGTCAGAGTGGTGCCATATCAGGGATCTCAGGGTGAAGCTAAAACAGAAAAGGCCACAGCCTTTTATCAACTCACCAACAAGGCTGAACACAGCTTTGGACATGGCAAGGTGGATAAGCCTTGGATCCCTGCACTGTTGGAGCAGTACTACACTGTGAGCTGTTACAACTCATAACAAAATTGTATTTCCTGGTCTGCATTAACAATGATGGCATGATTAGAGGCAACTGCTGCTAGAAAACATGCTATTAGATACCATCACCTCTCCAAGGTGCTCAACCAGATATAAATGCTCTGCCCAGTACTGGTATAACAGCAGCAGGGGCTGAGCCAAGCCACTTTCCAGGAGACTAACAGGTTCCAAGCTGCAAGAACTGGCATCCTGGCAAGGATAAGGCAAAGGGAACCAAGGAAGATAATGCTGGTATTGAGGAGGAAAAAAGACTACAATAAAAGCAATCTTGAATGAAGATTTCATGTAGATTTACATTTGAGGAGATGAGGATGAGATGCTAATAAGACTGTAGACCCTCCATTAAATTCTTTTCACAGAATCACAGAATGTGCTGAGTTGGAAGGGACCCATCAGGATCATCGAGTGCAAGTCTTGGCCCTGCACAGGACACCCCAAGAGTCACACCCTGTGCCTGAGAGTGTTGCCCAAAAGCTTCTTGAACTCTGTCAGGCTTGGTGCTGTCACCACTTCCCTGGGCAGCCTGTTCCAGTGCCCGACCACCTTCTCAGTGAAAAAACAATTTATAATATCTAACTTAAACCTCCCTGCACACAGCTTCAGGCCATTCCCTCGGTCCTGTCACTGGTCACCACAGAGCAGAGATCAGTGCCTGCCCTCCTCTTCCCCTCATGAGGAAGCTGTAACTGCAATGAGGTCTCAGTCTCCTCCAGGCTGAACAGACCAAGTGACCTCAGCTGCTCCTCCTTCAGCTTCCTCTCAAGGCCCTTCACCATCTTTGCTGCCTTCCTTTGGACACTCTCCAGCAGTTTAATACCTCTTCTGTATTGTGGTGCCCAAAACTGCAGACAGTGCAATAATGTTGATCATAGGGTGACACTAAATAATTGTTCTGAACATTGACCACTGAAGCCTGTGCAGCCCTAGTGATTGTCTAGTTTGTGCTATGATTCACAGAATAATATTACCACCATGATTATGACTTCAGAATTTTTCTATGACCTTGATGAAAAGGTAAATCTGAAGAAAATTGTTCAGTGTTTATTAGATTGTAACTCATAAAATGATATGTGAAAACTTTGGTCTTGGAATGTTACATTTAAGTGAAAGTATTTAATGCTGATATTTCATAGATTATGCCTTTTTTAACAGGCTTGTGTCCATTTATCATATAAAATGTCATAAAACTGTTTCTGCTAATGAGATTTTTGAGTGTTGATGCTTTCAGATACTTCATCTGTCACAGAAAGAGTGATGCAACACTTAGCCATGTACAACAACTTGGGAACTAACCAGAAATCAAGTCACTAAAATAATGAGAACATCTGTTCAACATCTGTTGTTTAGCTTAATTTACTAGACCTGTGTACAGGAAAAAACAGTGTTCTCATTACTGGTCCATTGACAAATACCATAATGAGAAATTGATTGAAATTATTAACAACTCCATTTCAGTCTAGTGCAAGAGCTTATGATTTTAGTCTGGCATTAACTATTTTTAATTCTGAATTTGATCATAAAAATTACTACTTTTCAGCTACTTCTTCTATCACCACTTTGTACACAAGAAGCAAGTAAGAAAATGTTAAACATGTTTGAAGTGAATAATAGTTCTTTTTTAACTTTGTTACCACTGTAACTATTTGAGTTCAGGATGAAATATTTTCTTTTTATTTCTCACACAATTCTGTGGAAATGAATTTAACATCACAGAACCCAGACCTGTCCTAAAGTTGCTATTTCATCTAACTTACGGTTTTAAGGATATTTTTAAAAATCTGAAGTAAGTTGTTTTTTTTAATCCATTCTATCCACCACAATTTAATTTTCTGAAGTATGCAAGCACCATATTATCTCCCTTAACATATTAAAAGAAAACCATATAAAATATGAGATTAAATTATACATCTGCTTCAGTTGTGTAAATATTTATAAGCTTTACATGAAACATAGCAGTTGTTGCTAATGTAGTTATTGATTAGTAAATCTCAAGTGAAAAGGGTTGCATTAGTCTTGCATTAAAACACTCTGAAATGGACCTTGTATCACATTTTATCACTTTTTTTTTCCTCTAATGGGAGTATTTTTGAAAGCATTTAAATTCATAACTAATCTCTCAAAGGTTTTTAATCATTTAGTTCTCTGTTATAGAAATAGTTCATAACTGAATCATATTTACTGGGAAATAATCGATTCCTCCTACTAGAAAAGAACTTAAGCTCTTCACAGGGACCCACATCCAAAGGAAACCTCTCATTATGCTGAGGCTTTTATTCACTTGAGTAGAGACATCAGATATGGGACACAAGGAAGAGGAGGTTTAGATATCAGAAATGCACTCAGTGAGTGCAAGTGCCTCCTTTTCCCTAATAAGAGTTCCCATCTTAGTTTGTCATCTAAGGACAAATTAGACCTCACACAAATGATGGAAACAACCAACTTCATTTAAGCATGTCATTTAGGTAGCCTGATGAAAAGAGTAGGAAATCCTACAGATTCCAATTCAAGAATGTGTGGGGAAAGCAAATCACTTTGTAACACAACTCATCCATCTAATGGGGGAAATTCACTGGATTCCTCTAAGTCCATGTTCAGTATATAACAGTACAAAACAGAGCTCAGCTCTGCACTCTATTGTACAGATGAGTTCAGATACACAGTCATCATATGCCAGCAGATTTCCACGTATTTCTTATGTACCTGGATTTTTTTTTGTTATTTCATTAAAAACTAATCTAAGTCAAATTGCCAGGAAGGAACATAGGTTGAGCACCTTCAAACTAGTAAGAGCTACAACTCACCTGATAAACTTGCAATGCTGTTGTAATTTGGTTTTGTATTTCTGGCTGCTTCACAGTGTTCTTGACATAGCGACACTCAAAATAAGCCAGATCAGTTTAGCTGGATATTTTGCAGGGAAACAAAGCATTAGCTCCCATCTGTTTCCCTTTCTCAGTGTTACTCTTCTCTGGCACTCTGACCCACACACCAGGCACAGAGGAACAGGAGGAACTGCTGTGCCACACTAGGCATGAGAGTGGTGTCAGCTCCGGGACATCAAGGAAAGGAGGGGTAGCCCCAGGCTTTCTCTCTGGCTTGTGCCTGGACTAGAGAGGCACCATATGACTTGTGAAGGGGCACAACACCCTGCCATATGGCCTGGCACAGGACACAGAGAGACATCAGGGCTTCTGCTCAGCCCAGGACTGCACCTATCTCTGGATTTTCCTCTGAATTGATTCTGAACGGAAAAAAGAAAGAGAAGATATGGGTCTTCAAGTTGTGGGAGCTGTGAGAAAATTGTTCATTGAGTTATGTGTAATTAAGATTCAACCTAATCACAGAAAAAGACTCTACAGCACCTGCTGCATGTTATGCCTGGCTCCAGGTTCATGCAATAACTCACACACTTCACCAAAAACTTGCAAAACGAAGAAGAGAAATTAATATAAAAGAGATGAAATTTTTCAAACCATCATCTACAGAAAGATCTTGATCTGCTTTTACAAAAGCAGCAAGACTTTATTCCTATACCTGCTTGTACTACTTATTCCTGACATAACCACAGTGAATTTCTACATTTCAGATTATTTTTGGTTTCTCTGAGGCAGATGGAGTTTGCCTTTCACGTGACATCCTGGGGGTGAAGGTTCAGTAAGGATGAACTATGCAATCTGCTTCACTATAACACATGACATACCATTGATCAAAGAAGAACATATTAGGGACCAGATGTTGCAAGTAGCAATAACACATCCATCCCAAGCCTTGCTTTCACCTAATTCATGGCATGGTAGACCTAAAAGTACCTGTAAGATGTAATCAATAGGGAAAAACATAAGTGAATACCACAGAAGAAATATCTCAGTTAATTTTCTTCTCATTATTAATTCTTCCCTTCCCTACTTTAACATTCTGCTATAATTTCCCTCTTGTTTAATTATCTTCATCATATTTTTACCCCATTGGGATATTTAACTTAAAATTGGATTGATAAGTGCCTTTAATTTTTTCTTCTCATTTAAAATGCATGGGTCCGCTTTTTCCCCAAGAGGTACAACACTACTGAGGATTATTTAAATCCTAAGGGAATAAGGAATGTTGCAATTAGTGAAACTCCCTCCAGTTGTCTCAGTATGGTTGTTTAATTCTATTTATTACGTAGACTTTTAATGTAGAATAGCCTTTGGAACAGTTATGCTACTATGTTTCGAATCTGTTGAGGAAGTCTAGGGTTTAAAAGGTGAAAAAAGAAAGGGGGTAATTGTTTTATTTCCATATTTGACATGGGTTTCTTATGTGATGTGGTATCATTTGAACTTTGCATCACTCTTTTCCATCTACCAAATGAATTAGTATGGAAGATCAGCAGAATACGATTGAACAATGTTATGCTTTTTATACAAAAAATTACTTTCCGTCCATATTAAAAGGACATTTGATTTGCAAGTTGTCTAAGACAAGCCCTGACATCTTTTTTTTCTTGTGTTCTCTCTTTTCTTGTGCCCTTTCAAGAAAAAGTCTAGAGAATAGGAATAATCTTTTTTAAAAAATAAAGAATCTATGAGGAAATCTATGAGGATTGTTTAGACTAAAGAAGAAAAGGATAATGGAAGAATGCGGAAGAGTACATTGAGAAGAGAGTGCATTAATCTTTTCTCCATGTCACCACCGAATAGAATAAGAGAAAATGGATTTATATTTCAGCAAGAAAGATGGGGGTTAGTCATTAGAAAAAGGACTCTAATAAAAAGGACAATGAATACTGGATTATTGTAGAGCCTTTGAGTTCAATTATTGACAAATGTCTGTCATAGATATTAACACTTTAGAGGACAGATTTATTCTATGGACTTCTATTCCACAGCTATTCTCTGGACTTCTCAATTTGCCAGACACATTTTCTAAAACTTCTTTTTTTTCCTGAATTTTTTGCTCTTCTGTCTTATCTGTAAGAGGACAAAGTGACTGCTCCTGAGGTAACACTGTCTCTGACAGAACACGACAGGTGGGACTATGTATGTATCACTGTATATTCCACTGAAATGCAACTAATTTATGTATTACATCCTTTCACAGATATTCCATTGCAAATTCTTACCTAATACTTGCAAATATAGAAAATATAAACTAAAAAACAACATGTCTTAAGAACTCTTAAGAATATCAAATCATTGCATTTGTCTGGAATATAATATGAACTTCTTTTATGTTGTTATTCAAACCACAGTGTCATCTCGTATTTTATAGTCACAATCTGTCAACACAGTCTTCTATCTCATTAGGGACTCAGTATGATTGAGATTTCTTTTCCTTCCTTCTTTCTGTGATTTTTTTTTCTCTAAAATAAAGAACATCTTGGCCTTTAAGATGGAGTCCCATTCGACTTTCTTGTTTTTACACAGTTTGTTTGCAAACTTCACCTGGAACTGAAAGAGTACTTACAGTCTGCCCTCTCAACACCAGTCTCTGACATCTAGACTGCAAGGCACACTTTTCCCTAGGCTGTAACAGGTTATGCTTGCACATAATTTGGATGTTTAAAAGGAGGATTTAAAATGCTGCAGCAAGAAACACTTCCACCCATTCACTGTGAAATTTTAAGGGCATATACAGATTCAGAGGTGAAACTGGATTCTCTGCTGGTTGCTTGCAACCATCCTGGAAACTGGAATAGTCTAAAAACCCTAACAGTTGACTGTTATGCTGCACACAGCAGATGAAACACATCCTTTGCTTGGTGAGTGACACTGGGAAGAGAGGAATTAGTGCAGCAACATCTTTTGCCAGTGTAACTATGGGGACTATTGGCTTTTCAGAGTTGAGTCATTCATTATACAGCACTTGCTGAACTCATTCTCAGTGGGGGTTACTGCTTGCAAACTGCTTTGCAGAATCTAAGTAAATCAAATAACATGTTAATGAGTGTGGTATAAATAGATAGATAGATTTGGCTGCTGAACATCTTTGTAATTTGTGAAAAGTAATTGTGTTCTGAAGCTTTAGTGGTTAATGAAAATAAATAGTGCATGTTTAACAAATCATCGAAGAAGGTAGCTCATATTAGTATCAAGTTTTATTTCAAAACATATTTGTCCAGGAAAAATATGAAAGGTATACCATATGGACATTTTCTGAGCTCAGTGGGGGAAAGCATTTGAAGGGTTTAACCCCTTTACCTTGGCATATTTATATAAAGCTAAAATAAGCTTCCCAGTAGAGCCTTGATAAAAGTAGAATACTTGTACCTCAGAGAAATAATACTGTAATCCATCATCTACTTTCCTTTCTCTTAATTCATGTAAGTAGTTGTTTCTTTTTTAGTTTAGTAACATTATAATATGGTATCTGTTATTCTGGCTTTATTGGTCTGAGTAACAACATTTAATATTTGAGTTTATTTTCTGTTCTAATAACCCTGTTGAGGTTTGTAATAGAGGGAAATTTATCCTTAATCCTTTATCCTCAGCACAGCTGATTTGCCTTAGTTTGGATATCTCACACACAGTTCTAAAAAGAATTCTTCCTCATCTGTGAGTCACATAGTCTAAGTTCAGTCTTTCAATTAGTTTAATAGTAGTAGTTCACCTTCCTAAACCATAACAAATGTCATTATGGCCCACATTGCATAAAAATGAGGCAGAAACAGTAGGGTGCTAACTTAGTGACATTAGCAGAAATCAATCTTGTTTACCAGTTTAGATCTCAGTAGTTCATTGTCCCCCTGTTCCTCAGCCAGCTAGTATGAGTACACAGAACGAAGAAGCTTTTTTTGCTGCAAAAGTTCCACCGTCGACGCCATTTCAGTACCTCATTGCACTTGGAGCCAGAAAGTTTTTCTTTATTCTCCACATGAAACTTTCCCTCTGCAAGTTAAGCTTCTTACTCACTAACCTATTCATTAGGTTCTCTTCCAGTTCAGCATCACATCTAGCTAGAAAATTTCCATTAAAACCCAATTTTGCCCACAAGATTAGAAAATTGATCATCAACATTTTTCAAATAAATTTTAGCTATCAGCATGCTCTAGGACCATTTTCAGAAGCCTGTGAAAATGTTTAATAACTAACTGACATTAAACAATATGTAAAAATATCTTAATAATCTAGCATTACATTTAATTGAATATTTTAATAAAAACTTAATTAAGGTTCCCACACTTGTACTTGGGGGCTATCCTGAACTCAATACCATTCAAATCCCATTAGTGCTAATGGCTTAGTGCCATATGTGGAGAATATAAAACACATAAAATTTACTTTTAATAAGTCATTCATCCTACATTAAATATAAAACTATTATTAAAAACACATTAAAGAGGATTAACCGCTAGTATTACAAGGAATGTTTTTAATAATAAGTTGATATTTATTTAGTTTATAGTGCTGTCTAATCATTACACAATTATGGTTTTATAATTCCCCTCTAAATCT
The DNA here is from genome assembly GCA_030060385.1 of Muscicapa striata striata. Taxonomy (NCBI): domain Eukaryota; kingdom Metazoa; phylum Chordata; class Aves; order Passeriformes; family Muscicapidae; genus Muscicapa; species Muscicapa striata. Next base: position 3,418,197 of record JAREIS010000075.1, on the reverse strand, counting down.
TAAGCAAATGAAATGTCTATCTGGAAACATTAATTTAAAAAGTTACCGAAAAGCATATTTTAATGTCATTGGCTGTATTTTTTAATTTTCTTGTCTTTTCTTCTTATTTTTTAGGGGACAGAGAGGTAAAAGTTTTATCGTAAGAACATTTATTAATTTAGAGAAACAAGACAGCTAGCACACACCAGATGATCAGAAGAACATTGTGTGTCAAAGCAGGTAGTTTTTTTAATGCAAAAAAACCCATATTTAAGTGAAAAGAGCCTGTCTTCTTAACATAAGATTTTAACAAATAAAGATTAATTAACAGATAGTTATCAGACCAAAGGGAAAGAGGATGGCAAATTGGGCAGAATACAGGCAGGGAACATGTCAGACAGCCGAGTTTTGGACAACAAAAACTTGTCAAGTCCTCAAAAATAAAATGGAAATATTGAATTTAGAATGTTTCTCTCTGTTTGATGTCTTTGAAAAGATGGTGGAAAAAAGAAAAAGAAGGGTAGGACTTATCATGGAGAAGAGGGACTTATGGACCAACTGTGGATCATTTCCATTTGTCACACTCCTGTTCTAAAATATTTTTAGGGGGTCTTCTAATCATATTTTTAATTTCTTCACATTGTCTCACACAAAACCACACATTGCCACATCTTTCATCTTGATAGAAACAACTGAACATAATTCTTAGGAATTAAAACAGCTTAAATGCTGGAGGCCAAATGAACAATGAATAGTGACTGCTAAAAGGCCAAATGAAAAATGGAGGAAAAACATAGTTTAAAGTGCTATAGAACACATCCCCATATTTTGGGTATCTTGAACACTTGATGAGTGTTACAAGAGATGATAGACATGGGGAACCTGTAGTCAATACAGCCCCAAACTAAATGTAGAAGGCTACACTCCACCACATGCTACTGCACACAGGACTAGCCAGAGCTAAGGAAAAAAAACCTGTATATTGCTTTATAATTACCCTTGCAAATCCACACCCTCTAAGTGATGGGCAAGCCCTGAGAATAGCTTGGAGAAACAGTTTATGTGGTGTGCAGACTCCAACCTTATGTCTAATGAAGCCAGTGTTCATCCCTTCATTGACATGGGAAGGGTATGAGTCACAAATAATGCCATATGCCTGGAGCACATTAATCCCTTTAATGAGCTAAGGTTGTACTTAAAGGAAGAAAGAAAAAAAAGTAAAGATGAAAGAGAGGGTCGTCTTTGACTTTGCAATCCTTTGATTTCACCAGTTTCTGTCCTAATATTAAAGTTATTTAAACATTTTAATTGCTTACATTGCAAACACATAAGGACTTGAAATACAGAATACTAATGAGACTTCTTACTATTTGGCCACAGCATCTTATGAAATCTATGTGATTTATCTGCATTTGGAGAGAAATTATTTCTAAAGTTTCAAGGTAATTCAAAGTTGCTCCTTTCACTTGTTTTATTTAAGTGAAATTATAGACAACTCCTCAAAAAAGATTAAAAGACCCATTTTCAATCCAAGAATTATACCTGAATCTCAGATCACTGAAAAATACTCAATTTCACTTTGAAATGTAAATAGTACTTCAACTACATTGTATTCTTTTAAAATAATAAATACTCAGAGATTGTCGTGTTCTTTTCTTAGACAATCCATATCATTCATCTTAGTAATGTCACTTTTTTGTTTTCATGGTACCATCTCTCTTCATGGTGGTCAGACCCTCATGGAGCTCTTCATACAGTTAACTATTAAAAAGACACTTTGCATCAAAATTTCACTTGATTTCAGATTATTCTTCTGCTGAAGTATCCAACATAGCTGAGTGATAAATCAGTTTATTGACAGAATTACGTATTCTAAGAACTGAGCATGACCTTTTATGTGTGAATCAGCAAATTGTGAACAATCCAAAAAGAATTTGAAAGTAAAAACTAGACATTGGAACATCTTGTGGAGGAGTGGTAGACACAGGAAAAGGAAGGAGGAACAATGTTCAGGAAGGCACCCAAAGCCAGCTATTATCTCTATCCTTTTATGAAGCAGCAATTCAGATGCACACCCTCATTCAACAATGCCCAGTCACCCTCTACTTAGCTCTAAGAGACTTTTTTCCTTTCCCTCTGGTTGGTGTTGATCCACTGTGACTCAGAAGAAGTGGAAATCCTTTGACACATAAAACAAAGATCAGAAAAGATGACAGAAGCCAAAATGTTTAATGATTTTAGTGGTCATCTTTGTTTAAAATTTTCACTTGAACATAGTCAACTACCAGCAAATGATAAAATATAATAACAATAATAGTAATAATAAAATGTTAAATGTTTTCAAATCAACTGTGTCTGTTAAAATTTACTCCTAGGTACTTAAAAAATGTGCCTGAGGCACAGGGAATGTGAGAGCTGTCAAATAAATGCCAGTCTTTAAAGAAAGTAAAAGAGAGCATCACACTCAGGTCTAGGGGGGGCAGTGGCTCTGTGGGGCCAGGGTCCATGGCCACTACCCATAGGTCCATCAAGGAAGGGGCCCATCCCACCTTCCCAGGGAGAAGACAGGGGGCACTGGGGACCCATCCCTGGGTCCCAGCATCTCCCTGGGGACAGGAGCAGCCTGTGGCAGGGAGGTGGGAATGCAGGCAGGCCTGGAGCAGCAGAGCCCACCTTTGGGCAGGGCAGGGCTGTGGGAGCTGGACATGTCCCATCCTGGTGCCACTGGGGCAGAGGCTGGTGGCCAGGGGGCTGAGATGGGGTGCTGAGCCCTGAGATGAGGGAGTCTCACAGCTGGCAGGGCCAAGCAGCCCTGGAGCATTAAATAGCCTCTTCAAGGAGAGCCCAGGTACCATTTTGCAAACCACTGTCTTTAAGAAAGGCAAAAACAGCCAAGCCTGAACAATTGGAGCCTGTATGCCAAAAGAGGTGGATAAAAATATTGAGGACACAACTATCAGTTGTTCAAGAGCTGTTTCATGAGGATAAGCTGAATGTTTTCCTAGCACATGAGACCATAAAACAGAAAATACACTGATTAAACATGGAGAAGAGAGTATAGAGGAACATATTCAAATGTAACAGAAGTGATCTTCAGAAACTGCAGAAATAGCCTGGAAAATACGGGTCATATTGAAAAAGAATATGTTCAGTGTACAACACTGAAACAACAATGTTCTTGCTACTGCAAAACATAGATACACATCTTTCTGGGCTTTATAAAAAATATTTTAGTCCATGAGACACCTTGAATTACTGCTTATGTCATATTCAGAATATACTATGTTAGCTGGAGTTATATATCTAGTTTAGGTAGAGCCTTCAGGACCAACCAAGGGAAGCCCAGACCAAAGCAACTTTCTCTCTGATTTTAGGAGCCTGGGATTTGCTAAAGAAGCCCTGATTTTTCTCCCAGTAGCAGATCTGCATTGTGGTAATTTGCTGTCCTGCTGTAGATTCACAGTTTCCCTGGATGGCATGAGTTTTGTAGGAGCATTTGAGCAGCTGTAGAAGTCTGGAAATGGGCATTTAACACTGGGCATGAGGGGAGGGTGAAGGGCAAAATTAAGCATGGTGAATAATAAAATTAAGCATGGTGAACAATATATTGGGGTGCATGTCACCCCAATATATTGTAAACCCTCTAAGTTATCAGAAAAGGCAAATTAAAAGAGCTCTCTTCACACGTAAGTGGCACAATTTATCTCCCAAAGACCAGTCTGAAATAGTCCAGTCATGAAATCCTATGGACATTTATGCAGACACCTTATGCACATGTGTACTCTGACCCTAAAGAACTGAACTGAAGATGATCTATTGCAATTCTAGAAGAGACACAGTAATATAATGAAAGATAGAGAACATAATAAAAAAAATATCATGAGTTCAGTTTTTGCACACATCACACCATTTCACTATTTTATTTTGTTTTATTTCTTGTAAGACCTGGCATGTTCCCTCTTCTTAGAGAGCCACATTTTCCATTGACATGGTTGGATTTTTGTGGGAGAATTGGTGAGACAAAACTACTGCAAACTGGGAGATAAAAGATAGTAAATATTCGTTGTTGCTTGTTATTTGGTCGATGCACAAGGAGGATGTTAAAAAGGATGGCTTGTGAATAAAAGTATTTTGTTGGATTTTGGCACAAGTGTTCTGGCTGCTGACTGTTGAAAGATGTTATTCTGCTGCCACTCAGTTGGGTCTGCCAATACTAAGGGTCTTGCTGATGAGTTGGAACAAAGCTGTAGTGGTTTGTCTGCCACATGCTGGCTTCTCCTCTCCATGATTTTTAATTCTCTCTTATTTGGCCCTGATATTATATGTAAGTCTAATGAACTTCCATCCAGATCTCTACAGAATGTGAGTGGGTCTGACAGCTTTATACTGCTTATGTGGATAAAAAACTACTAAACATGAAGACAAATTGAAATATTATGAACATAAACAAAGAGTTTGCCAGCTACTAGCTAGAAGAACTAGCCATGAGAATTATAATTTAAAACCAGGCACAGAAAACAAAAGACTTTTGGAGAAAAGTGTGCAGAAAAATCCTGTATAAAATTAAGGAAGTTTTACCTTTAAATATGCCAAGAAACTAATTAAAATAGAAATTGCAGGCTAACAGTGCAATGAGCTTGAAAAGAAAGTTAATATGAGAAAATAAGATTACTTTTGAATACTGTATATCAGAGGCCAATTCCTGTGTTGAATATTGGTTCTAACAAAAGATGGGTCTATTACTGATTTCTTAACTCTGTTAATGCTGTTTAATACAACCCCTTTATAAAATCAATTTCAACTAGTTGGATTTTATAAAAAATAAAAAATTTTATGACATTTTATTATATCTTTAATGAATTGATAAACAAATATGAATTGGCATCTGTAGAAAGATAAAAGATGTAATTATTTAGAATTTATTGGTAATTCCTGCAGTGCATTCCAGTAAGAAATGGCAGAACTCTCCTGAGTTGTTGACAAACAAAAAGTGGAGTATGAATATATATTTCCTGTGTAATGTTCACACATGAATTCTAACTTTACAATAGAAAAGTTCTGGACTGTATTGACAGTGACCAGATTTGATAAGAATCCTCTCTTGGATCAAAGGGTTTTTGAGGTTCCTAGTGTTTTCTTAATATCTCCATTTATCTACTCCTCCGAAAGGAGAAGCAAGAAAGTGTCATGAGGTTGTGCTCAAAAGTTTTCTATTTGTTGTCTCAGGAACAAGGGAGTAACAACTGACCTTTTTTATTATCTGGAACGAACGGAATTTCCATATCTTGTTTTATTAAAAGTTTTTGCCATGCTCAGTTTCAATAAAGTGGCTTGTACTTGAGTGAAATTTCATCATCTCATACTGCATCTCCCACATGAATTATTTTGGGTGTCCTACTCCATAACAGCAGTGATGGGAGAGGCTGATCCTCAAGTCCCTGGGCCTCGGCACACTGCTGAGATGTGAAATGTAAATTTCAGGTTCCTGCTCTGCCTTCTCCCAGACAGGAACTAGACCCACTGTTTCCCACATCTCACAGAAATATCTTACCCACCAGGTTTTCAGCTATGTTGCATGTAATTTGCATTCAAAATAACATATTACTGTTTTAATGATAGTGAAATATTATTATTACAGAGATGTTTTATAAAAAGAACTTTATGTGAAAAAGACCTCTAGCCCCTCACTCAGCTGTTTTCTTGCTGATAGCATCAACATTATGCTTCTGCTGGATAGAGAGTAGATTATTTAGTTCATCTGTCAGAAAATATAAACCATCCTCCTGCTTTCTTTAGCACTTGTTCAGTGGGACAAGGAAGGGCCGGACTTGGTCCCTTTAAACCACAAATACATAAACTACATGAAATCCAGATGTTTGTTCATCATCCATCTCCCTGCTCCACCCTGCCCCCCTCGCTGTTGAATACCTGGCTAAGCCAGTTTCCAGTGCTGGGTCACAGCAGTAGCCTCCATGCAGCCCTTCAAAGTGCTGTGCAGAGATAAATGTCTGCCAGCATTGCTGTCCACTTGTTGGTTCTGCGTGTTCACTGCCAGAGTGTTTAAAAAGTGAGCTACCTTCCCTGCCATCTGATTCCATGGCAACCACTCCTCTGCTTTCTACCACTAAGCATCTGTTAGTGTTTTCATTGTAAACTCGTGTTTTCAAGAGTTTAGGGATTGGCAGGAATTGTTATTGTATCAGAAAAATAAAAGATCTGGATCTTTCTCTTTTCAGCTGCTTAAAAGTATACAGCAAAGGCCTCCAACATTCAATGCAAAGCAGAGCAAAAACAATTAAAATTATTAGAGGTTGCCATGGAAGTCTGAATGGCACTTCAGCTCCACTTCCTACCCTTCTGATATCTCAAGAAGGGAAAATTAAGTACATGAGTGATTTAGTGACAGGATACAGCAGTTCAGCTGCTGACCTCATTCCTGCTTTTATCTGATGCTGTGGCAGTAGATAAAAATTGCACTTCTAAAATGTAGAAAGCTGTGAACACTGGAGAATGAGAGAAGTAATCAAAGACACAGGTGATGGACTAGGATGGAAGTGGGAGACAAATGCAGCAGAAGAAGGTATCACATGTTAGGTAAAAAGGTAGAAAGGCAGAAGAGCTGAACGAGAGGAAAGAAACTATAGATGAGGATAGTTACCAGTGAGAAGGAAAAAAAAGATATTGTCAGCAGTGACAGATAATGGTGCTAAAAGAGGATCATGGAATACATTACCAGAATTTCATTTTTGGCCATGATAGTGAGACTTTTTCCTTAGGGATACAAGTTAGAGGCAAGGAACAATGTTTTGGTATCAATGAAAGGAAGCTGAGATTAATAAAGTAGCTTTTACCATCACTGAAACAAGGCTATAGTTATTCTTTTCTTCACACTGCAATCCTAAAAAAGGTAAGTTTGAGGATAAGAAATTTTTGAAAGGACATTGTGAAGGGCTACTATTCTACTAAATAAATCAAGGAGATTTTCACTTGAACAGAATTAGAAGGAGCAGAAAAATAATAAGCACTTTTGAAAATCAGATTAGTCTAATAAACTGAAGGATTCTATATCTGAGATTATGTGGAATGGCTTCTCCAGTAGTTTCTAGGCATCACTACATCTCCTCATTTCTATCATACAGAATAAACAGATTCCAACCTTTTTTATTTGCCTATGATTAACTCTTTGGCTCGGAAAATGCAGGATGTCCAATCAAATTGAGGCACACTATCTCTCTCTTTATTCTGCTTTTAGGACTTGGGCCAAAGCTGGCGCTTTGTCAAGATCAATGTCTCACATCTTCCAGGGCTATCTGACCCCTTTAGTCACATATTAACTCAGTTCCATCGCTGTCAATCACGGGTCTTCAATTGCAGCATAGCAAGTATCAAGAGAGCTGTCTATATTCATGATAAAACAGCTTTGTGGTGAAAAGAACAAGGCTGTGAGAAGTCTCACATCATGCCTTAAGGGCACACTAAGACCAGAACAGCAGAGACGGTCACAGGGTTCAGCTTCTACTATGCCAAAAAGGATGGTTCAACAAGAAAAATACCTGACAAGATTGTACAGCAAGACAAATGAAAATGCATAAATACCGGAAGGAAGATGCAAAGATGGAGACAGGCTCTTTTTCGTGATGCCCAATGGAAGGAAAGATGCAATGGGCACAACCTGAAAGATAGGCTGTCTCCGAATATGGAGACACAATTTTTTAAGGTGGTTAAGCAGCAGCATAGGTTGTCTGGGGATATTGTAGAATCCCCTGGTTGAATATATTCAAAAGCTGTCTGAGCATGGTACTGGTCAACCAGCTATGAGTGCCCCAGACTAAACACGTTTTGACAATGATGGCCTCCAGAAGTCCCTTTCAACTTCAGCTGTTCTGTAATTCTGTGATTCTTTAACAAAATAATGAGTTGTTTTGTGTTCAGTTTGAAATGTAGCCTAAAATTCTTGTGACAAGATGTTCAATAGTCCTAAATGGAGAGCTATTGGCAAAATCCCTAAACACTGTAGAATTTCACAATAACTCTAAAGATGCCAGAAGACAGCCTAAACTGTGAACAAAAGAAGCATCTCCATCTTCAGGCACTCATTCCCATCTTTGCACCTTCTCTCCTTTGTGTCACCATGAAGCATTCATGCAGCTCTGCAGTCAGGAAGGGCTTGGAAATACTTTCACAAAAAATATTCTTTTGGCAGCAGCAGTTTCCAACACAAAATAAGAGTTCTGAGAAAGTTTACAACAGGATTAAGGGCAGGAAAATATCTTTCTACTTTCACTGTGAAGTCATTTCTAAGTCATTCCTCAATTACCTTCAAGAGTGCGGATCAGGTTACAAATCAGTACCTGCCAGCAGCGCTCCATCGTAGCTGCTAATTCATGCTTCCGCATCTGTTACATTAGCATGCCAAAAGAACTCACAATCTCCTTGAAATTTCCTTCAGCATAGTTTGAGCATAATTGAATATTAAGAGATCAAAATTTAATTTTTGTATTTTCTTAACCAAATCTATTCAAATATGCCCTATGAACAAGCCCCCTTGGAGTATTAGGTGTAGAACAAGGTCAGAACTTTCACAACCAAACATTTCTGAGTGACATATAAACAAAGAAAGGTTGGAACCTTTTCCTTCTTTTAAAACATGAAAAGCCCAAATGTTTCTGAGCATTTTAGCATCCACTGGGCCATGCTGCCACCTGTCAGTCTAGTAACCCCTTCTTAGATTTATAAGGACACCCAAAGAATAGTTGAGTTAAAAATATCCTGCATCTAACTGTATTTCATTCTAATTAAAAACATGTAGTCTAAACTTTGTTAAAGAGGGAAAAAAAAACCTTAGAATAAGGGCCTGAATAGACAGCAAGGCTGCCTGTGCTGTCTAGGTACACATTTATAAGTGAATAACTGACCGAAGTGTTTTTCTGTATGTTGCTGGTATAAGGAAAGGGGGAGGAGGGAATAATCTGAAAATCTCATTCTGAATTGTTTTGTGTTGTTAATAAATTTCTTGTACCCTTTTAAGCTTTAAGCCTGCTTTGTCTTTAATCCTAAATTTGATCCCCAGAAGAAATTAAATATATTAAAATTGGTAAACTCCAGTCACACCGTGACAGTGCTTCCACTTGCTGTATCAAAGGAAGACCTTGTCAGGCACCTTCCCCTGTCTTGCTTTGATTTCAAAGGAAGGATGCACATTTGCTGTCCAGAAGGAAACTGAAATGCTCCAGTCAGGTCCCTCAAGAAGAAGCAATCTGGATTTCCAGTTGCTCTGACACTTATGCTCCATCTCAGTGTGTACATGGGCAGTGTCAAGGGAAGCCTATGCCCAGTTTGAAATTGTCATTTTTGGAGATGGAGAGTCTCTCTGTTTCCTTTCTCACTTTCATACATCAGCTTCTGCCCAAACTTCCCAAACTGTGTGTTGGAAAGTTGTTCTGTTCACCTTCTTAAGCATTCCTAATTACTCTCCCAGCTGCTTAAGGATGCCCAGGGCTAACAGTGAAGTCTTTACCTGGACTTTTTGACATCAGAGGAAAGTAGTAAGTAAATGATCTGCAAGAATTTATTGTTTACTCATACTTGTATCATTCAGACTTCTTTTAAGTCCCTAAAGTTTTCCTGTCTCCCCTTAGCAGGAGCCAAGTTCTGTCACTGACTCTTTCCAAAACTGTCTCCTCCAGGCTTGATAATGGCCATTACAGTCGGGGTAATTCAGAGGCACTCCCTGAATGCAGCAAGGGGCTGATGACCACAATGAGAATGTGGATTATAACTCCATGAGAGAGGCCTGGGGGAGTCACAGATTTCCCAACTGCAACTGCTGCTGTATTAAGCAAGGAACCCCATAACCACATCAGCATTATGGGCAACATTTAGAGCACCACCTAAAGTCTAACACTTTAGAATGGCTTTTGTTGCATTTGATGAATTTTCCAGGGGTAGGCATCAGCTTCAGACTGATTTCTGCTTGGTTTTAATGTTTGTTTCACTTTTGAACTGAAGCCATGCACCTACTCCTGCAAATATAAAAATGAAACAGCACATTTTAATCAATTTTTTAAATGAGTGGTTACAACAACTTATTTTTAAGAACTCCAGCACTTCTGTGATTTGAAAGGCTTCATGTTTGGCAAGGAATTCATTGCAGAAAAATTCACGTAGATTTGGACAGTTTACAAGCCTGCAGATTAATATCTGTTTTAGTACAGTACAAAATGACCAATTTTGGCAGCTGAATTCTCTTAAGGTTTCACTTTCATGGCACATTCTCTGTCCTTCCCTGCCTCCTACATGCCACTTTTATAATGATTAAAATATCTGTGTGATGGGTATAACATCTCTGTAATGGACATAAATGTATTTTGGGCAGTATTTTTGCTAAGATTTTTTCTTAAACTCCTTTCTAGTTTGGGAAATAAAGTGTTATCAAACTCTGAAACCATGACAGATAAACTTTTTCTCATGTTGGCATAACTCTTCCTTGCTAACACATCTAGTTTTTTCAGTATGTTGGGAAAGTTCCAACAAAATTATCTTCTACTGTTGATTTCCATTTATGTTTTGACAAAGCTTAAATTGCATGATATTAAACATATCAAATGGGCTGAATAGCTGACTGACTGGGTGATGGGATTTGTTTGTTTGTTTAAATTTAAATATACAACATGGCCCAGGCTTGTGAAATTTGGTGACAAGAGTTCATAGGTTTGGTTATGTTTCTTACTGAGCATGAAATTCATATTAGCAAAAAATATGATTAAAATATATTCATAAGAAACCAAGAAATAAAAACACTATGATATCAGTTGTGTAATCTACATAACTACAGTTACAATCCTCTTAAACAATATTTTCCACTTCATGAGATGTTTGATAAGTATCCAGTTATGAAATTACTTTCTTATTTATATCACATGACATATTAGCCATATTAGCAATACATGTCATAAACCTACATCTGATTTTAAATATTTTATTTGCAGTAATTTTCACCGAGTGCAATTCTTGTCATGCTTTTCCTTAACTAATTTGCTTGCTTCTATTTACTAACAGAATAATTGTCAGAGTATAATTAACACAGATGTCACATGAGTTTAGTTTTCAGGTTCAGCTTAAATTTATACCACTGCACATGAAAGTGTCTAATTAGATTGCCATATGAAATGGTGAAGGAGTTACTATATTTTGAGAAAAATCTTTTTCACAGTCTTCTATCTTATTTGGTGGTGCTGTAATGTTTTCATTCATTGGCAGTTTCAAAAATAAGACTTTTGTATTAAGCACATCAGTTTACACAAATCAGTGTTGACTGAGACAGGAATATTTGTAGATTTGACACCAAGTGCCCCAGTAATTCCAAGGCATTCTGAACTCTGTAAGCTAAAGTTTTGTAGTGGGCCAATAGTTACGAAGATCCTAAATATTGCAACTGAAATCCAAATTTATTTTTTATTCCAGTGATTTAATTTCCAGTGGTGTACTTTCCATTTACTCCTTTCTCTTTTGGTGATACTTGTAGACCTGGAAGTACTGAAACCTAGATTCAAGACAAGATGGAATTGTTTGTTAGCAATGATCTGGAAAGATTTATGTGTCAATATACTACTGTGAAAAACAAGATGTGTACCAAGTGTGACTTTGATATTTTATTTCTAACCAGTAATGATGAATTAAGTATGATTCTAGTGATAACCTTCAACTGCGATATTTTACATTGATGCCAACAAAGTGGATCATGTGGAATAGAGAGCATAAAATGGTGGCAAAGTCAGTCAGATAGCTTGTTGATATATGAAAAATGTCATTGTGCATATCTTTAACAGAGAAATGACTTCAAACAGTGAGAATGAAAGTCATACTGATAAGTTTTGGTGTAGAATACTAATGAAAGAAAATGTATTTATCATAGTAGAAAACAAAAGGGCAATTACTAATGCTTTTGCTTAATATAGGTTGATAATGCCCCCCTTCCCTCTTTGTGCCTTTTTCATTATTGAGTAATTCCAATAAATTTTTAAAGTGCTGATTAAGTTCTGTAATCCAAATTACTAAATGTGAGCTAAAGAGCCATTCACAGATCTAGTCTACCAAGCAATGTTTTAATTCTAAATTGCCACTTCAAATTTATAAGCTGAGATATTAAGTATGTTGTTCACATTAATTCAGATTTATAATCTGATATAATAACTAAATCACAGAAATTGATTGTTTTATATACTTTTTTATTGAAGAAAAACTCTACCATATGTTGCTGAGAACAACTGACATTGCAATAACATCAGTGTTGCAATTGAGTCTTCAGGCTCTATTGTCTTTCCTTGCCAACATTTCCCTACAGAATAACAGGTATCAGGTACTTTTACTCAAGTAAAATACACACTGAAATAATAGCACTGTTTTGATTGAGATTCCAAACCAACTGCTCTGTCTGTCTACCACAGTTTGTCAGTAAGTGAATAGCTGGTCTCACACGTTTAAGAAAAGGAGATTCTTTATACATGACTAGGGAATTAGTGGAGCAGCTAATTACCTACATCCAAACAAATGTATAAAAAGACAGAACTCCTCAACACTGTCTCAGTACTCAAAACCATCCATTTAAAACCCACATTAACTTTACTACATAATGAATTCTATGTATGGAAATCCATCATTACTCTAAAACTATGCAAAGGGAATATTTCCTTTTTTATTTATGATGAGTGGCTTTCAAATGTGACTATGTCTCAGAAATTTAGATGCTCTTTCAAAAGAAACATGCAAACCAAGACAATTTATTGAACAAGTGGGCATGTGTTCCCTTACATCATCCTCTCCCAACACGTTTGTTTTTCCTTTACAGTATGTTTCACTGTAGTTCTGGATGCTTCTTTTTGCAATACTGTGATTACTGTCACTATCAGTGTAGTAATGGTTCTTTACTTTTTGAGAATGAGCTTCATAAAAACAGAATCAACTAGGGGTTTGTTTGTTTTCTTTACTTAAAGGGCAAAATGCTTCAAAAAAGGCTTTATGGCCTGCTAGATCAGGTGTACCATCTGGATTTTTCTTTTGAAATTTACTGTCTGGAGCCCTCAGAGTATCTCAGGATACTATAGTAATGTAAGTAAATGTTATTTAAAGCATTATACCAGTAATCTGTGTGTACATGATGTTGAGTCAAAGAAGCTGAGTACTTTTGTCCCAACTTTCTTTTGCTAAATTTCTAAACTTCTAGAAAGTAAACATGAAAAGGCAATTGCAGTTTAACTGTTCTTCTCAGCATGGTTTGTTTGGCAACAAAATATCCCCTTTTCAGTACCTCAAGGTACTTACCTCACTACACTATTATTTTGTGGTCAGAAGTTTTTGTTGAGAAGAAATAAAACACAGAAGAGACATAGGAATATTTATAATGCCTAAATTAGGGCAGTGGCATTGCTGTCCATAAAAACACCAATACAGAACTGATTTGTGCTCTCACTGACTCCCATAAAGTATTTATAACAGGTAACTTACATCTGTTATACCTTTCCAAAAGAAATGCAAGACTTTTCGTGAGATTCTTCAAAACAAATGCACCCAAAATTTCTAGAAGTTTAAGTCCTGGAAGTCATGCCTTGCACTTTCTGTGTGTGCTGAGGACCTACATGCCACTTGTTTTATGCGTTTTTATTTACTTATTCCCATTCACAGAGGTGTTACAATTCCCCCATTTGTAAAGAGCTGTTACAGTGCAGCAATAGAAAAAAAAAAAAAAAAAAAAAAAAAACCAACCAGAAAAAGGGAAAAAAGCATCTATCATGCCTGTGTTTGTTTTTTTTCCTTGATACCGATTAATTAGACAGAACCAAGGAGTGCAGAAGAAATGTTTAGAACTGAAGGTATCTAAATAATCTCATCAGTGGAAAGCTGGATCCTTTGGTTTGTAGTTTCTAATTTACACTGTAGCAGATGGATGGTGTTAAAGGTCACAATTACTGTGTAAGGCCAGCTTGTCTGCAGAGTTTGAACTCCATGTAGATAACGCTCATTGATAGAGAATGCTTGTAGTGGAAAACTTTTGTTCTTTCTTTAAATCTGTTTCATGTTGGTAAATTGCATCTCTCTGTGATGAAACAAAAACAGATTTCAGGCTATCCTTCATTTCATTCTTCACATTGATTCTGGAGCAATCTAATTAGACTGAAGGATTTTGAAAACATAAAAGAAGAAAAAAGGATTTTTTACTTACTGAATTGTAAGAAAAATGTGAACTGAGAACATTCAGGCAAATAAAAATAAAAATAAAAATAAAAATAAAAATAAAAATAAAAATAAAAATAAAAATAAAAATAAAAATAAAAATTGAATACAACTCCATATTTAACTAGTAGATGAAAAGTATTTTCTTTTAAAACAAGAAAAAGCCAGGTCAATTAACTTTTGAAATAGAAGAAGACAAAATTTTCAGAAATGTATCACTCACTAAAGTGACAGTAAAATTTGTTAACAATCACTGAAATCAGTGCCTGCTTCAGAGGGACCCTTTGACAAAAATTGTGGGTATATGTTTTCACAGAGTCATCAACTGAAAACAACTGCTATTTCATGATCTTTATGAAAACTAAATTGTAAGGTAGGATACTCCACATTCAGCAAAAGATAAACTGCTTTGTGTATTGTGGTATAAAAGCATGCAGATATATATATATCTCATAGCACTTAAAAAAAGTACAGATAAACCTTCTTTGTGCAAATTTGTTTGTGCTATATCCCGTCATTCATGAGACAGACTCCTGAATTGAAACACTTATAAAAAACAAAAACAAAACCAATCCCAACCAGAAAAAAACAAAGAAAAACTAACCCTCTTAAAACCCTTTAATTTGAAAACTCAGTACCAAATTACTTGGGTAATGTTTTGTACAATTAGTGACTTGAAGGTGACATTAAGTTGGTACTGGGAGTATCAAGCAAATGAGCTATAGAATTTTCTGCTGTGGTCTTTCCAGTCTAACTTGGGCTATGAAGATGACTGAAAATATTTCTGTCTAAAGGTTACTCAATGTTTTTTTCTTTAAGGAAGGAGGTTCATTTTATAGCAAATATCTATGTATAGGTTGGTCCATGTCGCATTACAGAGCTTGAAATTAAATTGCCTCTTGAATATTCTTGTCCTATTATTATTAGGTCTGGTAGGTGTCTAGGTCTGACTATCTTTTTTAAGCTAACTACTCTCTTGAAGTCTAGAAAACTCTAGAGCTATGCTACTGATAGAGACAATTAATTCTGGGACTTTGCAACAAGGCAAGTGCAATCAGCTGAAAAGTAGACTTTGGGAACAAGTGCAAACATTGAGAGTGCTGGAATTGAACGCTCACCAACATTCAGGGGGGAAAAAAACTGCAAAGATTGCTGCATGCTTTTTTGATCGAACATAGGCACTTAAAAAGACTGAGGCTTGATTCTCTAAAAAAACCTTTTATTTTCTAGGCATTGACATTCATCAAGGCAGTATTAAACAAGCTCATTTTTTCTCAGCAATCTGTTATTCTGCAGTGCATTGCTAAGTTTTTTGCAAGAGTGTCATATATTTGCAGATGTCACCAAGCTGCAGAGAGGCAGAGAATGTGGCACTGTGAGGAATGATTCTCAGCCACTTGTCTCACATCTTAAATGTGTGGAAGAGGGATATGTACATGTAGGTTTAAGAAGCTGGGACTGCCCATTGAAACATATACACATAGTTAAGATAGTGAAGGCCAAGGCAGAAATGCATGCTCCACTCCTCACACTGTCAGATTCGATGGGACCTGTGTTGGTGTGCAGTACCCAATCACCTGGGAGATGTTATTATGTCTTGTCCACTCAGAACTACCATGAATAATGATCTTTTTTCCTCTTTTTTTTTCCTCACTGTCTGTGTCCTCTGCAAGTCTTGTGTGCAGCTTCCTTCTTGACCTCCTCCCACATGTCCTGTAGCATTGCCTCCCTGCTTCTTCCCTGCTTGGGCCCTGCACACCAACTCAGGGTGCTTCAAGAGCTAACCCTGAGCATGTCACCATGGCTCATCCAGCTCCTGCTTAGACACAATGTGTTTGGATAGAGATTCCTTTCTTACACCATAGTTTTTTGCTTTTATAACATCATTGGTTGTCATGGTGTCAACCATGTTCTGCTAGAAACCGATTCTGGTTTTCTTCATATGATCAAATGAAGTAGTTACTAATGGTACAGTGACAACAAATGAAAAGTTATGTTTCATTTAGGCCAATAGCAGTTTAACTTTCAATTTTTATTGTTCACATTAGAGGGTTTCTTCACTTCTTTTTGATTAGTTGATCCATGGGATACTTTAAGTATAATTTGTCCCAAAGTTAGAAATTATCTGTTTTAGGTTACACATGGTGACATTTTAAGGAAGGAAGTTTAACTTATCTGTGCAATTTGTCTAACTGCTTGTGCATGCATTTTCTAAAGATTAGTGCAAAATACCAACGATTTGTAATCATTTAAAGAGCAAATATTAGGAACTAATACTGGATTTGTGTTTGTAACTGTGATAGTGGCCTAGACAGCTTGCAAATTTGATCAGAAAAAAAAAATGTAAGCATAAGTTGGCATTTGCTCTTTAACTATGAGAACTTTATTCAGATACATTGCTCAAAAAATACAAAAAAAAAAAAATTACTGCAACAGAACCCAAACTGGAACACTGTGGATGGCAAAACTTTTATATATTTCTATACAAATGAAATATGTTGCTTATTTGCTCTGAATGTGAATTAACAAATATGTTTTTTAAAACTGAACTTTCTCATTATGAATATTGGATGCAAAAATTAGATTTCAGACCGGGACCACTCTATGCACTGGATTTTCACCCAAAATTTTGTGAGAATATTTGTTTCTGTCAGCCAGAGTGTAACTGAGGCAGGTCACTTTATCCAGGAAATCAGGGAGTGACAGGAACAACAACCATACTGAAAAGTATTTCTGTCCCACTATATACAGAGAACCATATGAGGTATCTTTCTGTTTGATGCTATCCCACATCTATATGTTGTAGAAGCAGCAAAATCTTATATATCCTGTGCCATATGCAGTTTTGCAAACAGTTTCCAAGCCTTTCTTTGTGGAAAATTCTGAGGTGGTTAATATGGACCTCAGGCTGTAAATTCCACAGTTACCTACATAATTATAAGAATTCACTTTGTCAGATACTTTTGATAAAATGAGCTATAAAACGAGCCATGTAATCAGTGCATGGGTTTAACACATTCAGAAATGGACTTTGTGAGGAAAAACCCCCACAACCCAGCTATCATATCTGTATATTTGTTGCAGAGAGGTTTCTGTATAATCAAAAGCTTAATGCAGGAGCAGAACTCTTCCAGAATGCTCTCTGCATTATTTTAGTGCTACTGGGAGTGCAAGGAACAATGTTCTCAGGAGCTTTGGCTCTCCATCATGCCAGTCAGGTTCCAGAATCCTGTATCCTGGCAAGGAAAACAGCCAAGGCATATAAATGCCAGGGAGCTTCTCTGAAGACTGCTGCTCCAAGCAATGGCCTGGCATGAGCAAGACTGTGCTATCAAAAATTACTCAAACCAAGTAGAACAGGGAGTGAGTTGGATTTGGCACAACATAGCCTTTCAGAAAGATTGGACACCTACCTGCACTATCATGAGCCACTCTTCCAAAAGGGGAAATCCTTCTAAAAGGAGTACTACTACAGTCACAGAATGTTTCTAGTTTTTTTTCAATTTGCAGCTTAACCTCTATTTTTTTTCCTCACCCACCCCATCCCACTCCTCTTAAATTCAGTGTAAATATCAAGCATAATTGAGTAAACTTTTCTTCTTTCAGCATATTTTAAGCAAGCTGGAGCCTGAGGGCATTACAGAGTTAAAAAGCAAGAGCAGTGGAAAACAGAAAAATTATGTAGTAATAGATGAGGAAGAAAGAATAGAGATTTGAACAGAGACAGAGGGGCAATGAAGCAGTGATATATAAGAAGGCTGTTCCAGATGGCAGAAGCAGCAGTTGGGAAGTCTCTGGCACCAACAGTGGGAAGATTGAGGGCAGGGACAGTGAAGAACCAGGCACACTGCAGAGAGAGGAGGGAAAGAGAAATACAAGGTCAGGGAAGCAGTCTGGCTCAGCTGCATGGAAAATTGTAAAACCCAGGCTGATGGTACTCTGTCACTGAATCTTGTGCAGCTGATAAACACCTCTGCAGAACCACATGAAATGGTGACTACAAGGTACTAATAATTCACCTCTATGGCAGCACCCTGCAGTGGTCAGTAGATGATGAGCAGGGCAGCAGTCATCCAAACTTCAGAAATGCAGTTGGAAAAGGTTCTTGAGGGAGGGATCTGCTCCTTATGTTTGTGGGTGGAATGGAACAAAATATCTAGATTTAAAAGGCTTACTAAGATTTTTGAATATATCAATTGCCTTTTCAGCTTTGAAATTTGCCCTCATATAAACCACTTCCACAAGAATGCCATTGTGTTACACAGGTGATGGGACCATACCCTCTGGTCAGGTCATTTCCTCTTGGATGCTACAAAATGCCATGTCTTTACTTTAAAAGAAAGCCCTTTTTTTGTTGTTTTTCTATAGCTCAGGCAAGACTTTTCAAATGTGCATGCAAGAAGTTTCCTTATGTGAGTTAAACAAGTGGTATATTGTGCACAACTCTGGAAAAAAAATCTCTTTGAAATGTCTGTGGAGGATTTTATGACGATAGTTCATTGTCTGCAGTGCATTTTTGCATAGATTACTCTGCACTCTCTGACTGCTTCACTCACGGCTCTGGCCAGAATAGCACAGAGACCTTTCAATGGAATCTGGGGTCAAGCTCTGCTGGGATCATCATTTCACCACCAGTGACTTGAGAAGCCATGACTCTGGATCTGGGCACCCAGCACATACAAACAGCAGCATTATGAGCTGAGATAAAGAAGCTCTGTGTGTTCTGATCAAATGCCAAGCCCAGAAATGTGGTGAGGTTCTGTCCTGTGCCGTAAGCCCTGTGAGGCAGATGTCAGGTAGGGATGCATGGGAGCAGATGGATCCTTCCTCTCCTGGCAAGACAGACCTAGGACTTGGGACTTAGGCTTGCTGAAGCCTCAAAGTGTTCAAAAAATTAACAACAGAATGCAGTCAGTGCTATACTAGTTGGACAACTATGTTAATAGATTACTGTCCTCTTTATCTGACAGTGCCTAATAGACCGCTCAGAAAATGCATTTTGCAGTTAAGCAGTTAAGCTGCTGGGAAATAAGTCACCAAGACAAAAAATATCTTCCTAAATTCCTTTTCACTTTGGTACATTTTGGGTATCTGAAACCCCTGATTTGTTGGAGGAAGTGCCTACAACACTCCAGATGCTTCAAGCTTTCCCCTTGATTTAAACAAGGGTTGGAGCAAGTGATTAATCATTTTTGTCACATTTTGAGATAGTCTTGTTTGCACATCTGTCTAATCATATTGCATAAAATGCTTAAGAGCACAGAAAGCAGAGGGAAGGAAAGATTGGATATGCTGATTGTGTACTTAATTACATTCAACTGTTGAGAAACTATTTCTCATAAGGTAGGTTTTTGGCAGACATAGTAGTTTTAGTGTGCTCTTAGGGAGGATCCAAGTTGACCTGGACTCTGGAAAGTGGCTATCTCTTACTCAAACAGCAGCTCTACATTTTATTTTTCTGGAAGTTAATTGACAAGCAGGAGGCATCCGAAAGTTTCAGTCTGCTTTGTGATGTCAGTTC
Source organism: Muscicapa striata striata (assembly GCA_030060385.1). Taxonomy (NCBI): domain Eukaryota; kingdom Metazoa; phylum Chordata; class Aves; order Passeriformes; family Muscicapidae; genus Muscicapa; species Muscicapa striata. The sequence continues at coordinate 3,398,468 of JAREIS010000075.1, read as the reverse complement.
TGTTTTTCACCATAACATAACAATGCTCACTAAATAGAGAGAACACTGTCCTGGGCCTATGTATCCCATACAAATACATAAGCATGTTATTAGTGATATATTAAGGAAGAAAGGAAGCTATTATCTGGTGCCTCACAATTTTCTTAAACTACAGTTTAGTCTGAGATGAATTTACACTTATATCCGCATGCAAAAGGAAATTTTATAAAATATGAGGACCAAATTGTTTCTTGAAGATGACTGATGTAGTTCGATTGCCAGATCCTCATGATGGGTTTTGATTATGGGATTCTCATGTCCATAAGAATTGGCTTTACTCTTTTGGCTTCTCTAGTCCAACATAGTCTTACAGTTCTTCATATGAAATCTGTAGGATAAATGATGTCAGATTTTCCCTCATCTCCCAGAGAATCAATTAAGCAGCATAGTGCACCATCCAGCATAAGACATGGCCAGTAATGACTGCTGTGTGCCATTTTTTTCATACTTTCATTCAATTCCCTTTGCCACTGTAATTTAATTAATTTCACACAGTCTTATTAATCTTCAGATAACATCTTGATATGCATTAGAGTACAGCTTCATCATGTTCATTGGATTTGTTCTCAGTTCCTCTTTGTGAACAGTTTTTGTCTTTTCCCTGCCAGGAAGTTTATGCAAATAGATGTATAGTTGTGTGAGTTCACAATTACTGATGTCACATCTGTAATATCAGATCGTGAAAAAACACATTCATACTCTTTAAAATATGATTCTAAGTCTACTCTTGCTTTTTTCTCTCATTTTGAATTTGACTCAGTTGCCCAGGGTGCCGTACCACCGGCTTCAGAGGTGATTCAGTGCCTGCATGGCTTGAGAGGGTTTGGAGAACTGTTGCTGTCTAACAGTGCTCTCTACTGATGAAGAGCAGAAAAAACGTTTCATTTTTGTGCTTTTTTACATGGTCTTAGTTTCTTTCAGAAACTGTGAGATGAAACTGAAAGAAATATTTTAAATATGGTGACAAAGTAACAATTTCAAGCTGATCCATACTACTTTTTTATTTGCTTTCATTTAATTATATATGACTGGTTTATCTGTATCTTATACTTGTGCAATACTCACAGTAATATATCAAAATATTTAGATATTTCCCAGCAGGACCTGGGTATTTGGGAAGAACAGAATTCCCACAGTCTGTTTTTCCTAAATGCTTGTAGCTTTCTAGGCAACATTTTCCCATCACTTAAAAGTTTACAGCAGAGATAAATCAAATATGAGACAAATATGAGACATGCTCACTTTGCAGAGAAATCTACCACAGCACACACAAAAAAATTACATCAGCTGAAAGCTGTGAAAGTGGCTCCCTTAGTTTTCCAAATCCTTTGTGTATTTCAAATATATGAAGTCTTCAAGATTAGGCACAGCATTTGGCTTCAAGTAATCCCATGAATTTATTATGAAGTTAAATTTGAAGAACTGCCATAAAATATTGTTTGGGCCTTTTACTACTTAAAAGGATCTTGTAAGAAGTTGGAGAAAGACTTAACCAAGGCCTATAGTGATAGGAAAAGGGATGATGGTCTTAAACTGAAAGATATCAGATTTAGACTGCACACAAGGAAGAAATTTTTTTACAATGAAGGTGGTGAGAGGGTGGAACAGATTGCCCATAGAAATTACGGTCCCCCATCACTGGTCAGGTTGGATGGGCCTTTGAGAAAAGTGGCCAAGTGAAAAATCACTAGGTCTAGAGAAAGAGGGGCTTGATGAGATTTAGGGGCCCCTTTCAATCCAAATTTTTCTATCACTCTATGAAGGAAGAAAGAGGCAGACAGAGTGGGACATCCAGTATAAGTACATGATGAAATCTCTTTGGGTCTGTCGATAAAGGAGACACAAGAGACTCCAAGTCCCACTGGCTCAGATGCCCAGCACTCAGAGGGTTTCTGCAACATCAAGCCCAAACTGATAACTATTACTGGGAAGGAGAGAGGAAGGAAGGGAGATGTGACAGCCTGTCCAATGCTCCACAGGGTACTGGAGATCCCTCTGATTTCGTCTGCATTCTCCCTGCTGCATTTTTAGCATGGAGGGCTTCTCTTTCATGGGGATGTTATTGTCACTGCTTTTTGTTGCTTTTATGTCAGAAAGCTATTGTTTGTCTGCCCATTGCATACTAAACTTGCTTACTCATTTTCTGAGAGCCTTTAAACCATCTTCTGTGAGGTTATATGTAAATCAGTTGGCAACTTGGGGCCACAGTAGTAACAATAATATTAAATAATATTTCTCCAGTTGCTAGTCCTTTTAATGTCTGATTATGAAACAACATAATAAGAACCTCAGTCTTTGGCTAACCAGACTGAAATTGAGTATGGGGACAAAAACCAACACAGCACAAGCCCTGCCTTATCTGCAGCACCGATGCTGTCTGAATGTGCTTTGTAAGTATTCCTTTGCATTGATTTTTGTAGTTTTAATTTATTTCTCTATTTAAGTCAATATAGAAAAAAGAACAGCTGGATCATAACCTCTTTCCTTGAGTAAACTACAATCAAAACAATACTCAGACTTCTCCTCCCTCCTCTTTTCATTTCTGCCGAGGAATTTAGTCTCAAACACACACATTCCTTGGTCCATTTGGAATTCATGTGACATTTTGCATGAAAAATAGTGTGAAATGCTGTTTTCTCTGCTCCTGTGCTATAAATTATTCATCTTTTTTATTTATCAGACAGCTTTTTCTTGTAGATAAGAAGTCACCTCTCATTTGCTCCACAGATCACATTGCCTAAACAATAGAAAATGGCTTGAATCCAGCAGAAAAAAAGGAGACCTGAGTATCTGTAGTTTGTGTTAGGATTATTAAAAGAAAATGCTATGGTTCCAAACCTACTTACCTTTGAATGAAGTTGTTTATGCATGAACTAGGTTATCCAGAGTGCAATACAAATGCAGGTGGTAGAAAAGTAGATGTCCAGTTTTGAAGGGTAGCAAAGGGAGTAATGGAAATTACTGGGAGAATACCTGCGATCTGAGCCTTATGAGGGAGTCTGGAAGTAAGTATATTAAGATAAATAGTGACAGGAGAGCATTATTAATTCTTGGCAAGTTTTCTTTTGAAGACATTTTGGAAGAATTTTTCTGTTGTTTTATTTTTGTAGGACATTCTGTGTGGCATCAAGTGGTGACCTTGCTAAAAGAATCACACAAGTGACCGGGGATCTGTGGTGAAAGGATTGTCATGGTTGAGCACTCAGTTCTGCCTCAGACAGTTCCTTGGTCACGCATTGCTTTCCCTGTTCCTCCACTCTTTCCCACATTTCCACTGTCAGTTTCTGACTGAGGCATGGCACAGGGCCAGCTGCACTGTTAGCCTAAAGCAATACCATCATGTTTCAGGTTTTGCAGTTCTCAAGATTTGAAACGAATACTAAATTATTACATGCGTGGAGAATTCTCACTTACGAATTTGCCAGTTTCTGACAGATGTTTTGGTGTTTCTCTTCATAATCCAGTTAACACAATATTTCCTGGTGGCCTTCAGTTTCTTACCCAGAAGTGTGTATGACAGTAAGCCAAAGTAGCTCCTGTTCCCTGGTCTTGACTGCAAATAGTTGTTCTTCAGGAAGCTAAATTCTCTTTGCCCCCTCGAAACAGATTGACCTTATTCATACAATTGTGAATGATACCTGGGTTTGGCTATCCCCAGAGTAAATTTTGCATTGCCAGGGAAGGTGTTAACAGGCATAAGCCAAAACTGAATTGTTGTTGACCTATATTAAATCTGTGCTTTGATGATGTTTAGCTTACTAACATAGGTGTACACCAGAGGCTCCATCAAACAGGAACCTAAAGGTTTCATTATCTGAAGAAATATATTTTATATGTAGTGAAAATTAGGCTGGTTTGTTAAGGAAATACATGGAAATAGCATCACATGTACAAAACCACAGAGGCTGCGTGCTTTCTCCGCAGCTTTCACTGAATATTAACAATAACTTATTTAGATAATAGGAAGACAATAATATGCTCTTGAATTACTCCACTTTTTCTCTCAACTCGAAAGCTACTCCTGTAGCTATTGCATTTTATGGTAGTATCACAGAATCACAGAATCACAGAATGGTTGGATTACAAACAGCCATAAAGGTCATCACATTTCAACCCTCCTGCAATGGACTAGGCCAGGTTACTCAAAGCTCCATCCAACCTGGATTGGAACACTTCCAGTGATGGGGCTTCCACAACTTATCTGGACAATCTGTTCCAGTGTCTCACCAGCCTCACAGTAAATAATTTTTGCTTCTATCTAATCTAGGCTTACCCTTTTTGATTTTAAAGCCATTTCCACTTGTTCTATCAATACAGCCCCCTGTTAAAAGTCTCTCTGCAGCTCTGTTGTAGGTACTGAAAGGCTGCAATAAGTTCAACCCAGATCTTTCTCTTCTCCAGGTTGAACAATCCCAGTTCTCTCAGCCTTTCCTCATAGAAGACATGTTCTAATCCTCTTGTTCCTACAGGTCTGTGTCCTAGTTTTTGCTGTCTATGGCTTGATGAGAGGCTGTGGTTTCTGTCACTCAAAATGGCAAAGGATTCTCAAGTTTCTGTCAATTTCTGTCCATAAAAATTTCCTTTTGAGTATTGAAAAGATTAAACCTCATGGAAGCTGCTTGAGAAGACCACTCAAAAGTAAAAAACTACATAGTTCAAGCTGCTGGTGACAGCAGCTAAGTAAAATATTTTTCATCTGAAAAAGATTAAGTATTTCTATTCCTTTCCAATATTTGCTTTCTTCACATCTGTGAATTATTGAGGCATTTAAAACTTGCTTCAGATTTTAAAACAATGGAAGCTGTTTGTTGTGTCAGTCAGTGGAGGAGGGATATGTCATCATGGATGCATCACATGGACAGGTTAATGACTCCAATACAAGACACAGGCAAAAACTCAGGGAGAGCACACTTTGATGAGTGGCTATGACTGGCTATCCAACATTAGCATGTGAAGAAGTGAGTTTTGGCCAAATTTTTTCTCAATCTTTGCACACAAACAGGGTGAAATCAGGAACCTGAAAGACAAAAGCCTGACATTTAAAGTTCTTATTGCACTTTTTTTTTCCCCATGGCCATTACATGTGGTTTACACAGGCAAACTTCACAGTGTGCAGCAGGTTTATTATGAGTTCCCAGACCTAACAGAACTTGCACATGCATACAAAAGAAAGAGATATGAATTCAGCACAGGCAACAGTGCAATCAGATCTTTCGTATCAATACTAAATTCTTCTCACCAAAAGAGTTGTGTAACATCATGAATTTGTTACATATTTGTACAGCTGCCTTCAGATATACCATTTTTTAATCCTCTTTCTCATTACTTATAACTGCAAAATTTTAATTCCTCAAGGCAGACATTTTCCGTGCCATGTGTTTGCTTGAGGACACATTTTTAATTGATCTTGAAAGTAGATTAAAGCAGGTTTTTGGCTAAAAAAACTTGGCTATTTCTCAGAATAAATCACAAGTAAAATATGTTTTGCTCACAATGAGATGCCTGAAGTGCCAGCACCTCTGCATTTGAGCTGCTGACTGAGAAAGCATTGCAATGGAATCTAGTCGGAGATGCATTTTTTTTCTGCAAAATATTATCTGCAAACTTACCACAAAATCAGCAGCTCAGCAGTTACATTTTTGTAAGATTTTGTTTACTAAGTTACATGTTATATCTCTGGGAGGTTAACACGACTAAGCTTTTTCCTTAGGGTTTCCTGTCTGAAGACAAGGAGAGCTGGTCAGAGGGTGCTCTGTGAACTCTACAGCTTCCAGGAGTTACAAAAATTCACAAAGGTGGCTGACTCCCTTGTTCTGTGCCTTAGTGAAAGGCACCAGAATAAGATCATGAGGCTGTCATAAGGGTAATGGACAAGGAACTTTAGAAAGGCAGAAGCAAAAAAACCACAGAGATATAAAATTGGGCAATGGCAGAATGATAAAAAGTAGTGATAACAGTAAAGAAGATATCAAGCCCTTGGGATGTGCTGAAGGGAGTCATCTTTGCATTGAATGCAATTAGGTAACAAACTTGCAATTTTACCAGCTTATTACCTCACCCATTTATTCCCTGCTGAAATGAGAGAATAAACAACTAGCAGTGTACAAATCTGTGAAAATATTTCATATGTCTTTGTTAACGGGCTAAAACAAACTCATCCATGCAAGCTTAATTCTACATTTGCCAAATCTCCACAGCTTATTCCTTGATGCTGTTTTAAACACAGGGATATTGCTTTGGGAGATAAAGACTTCCAAAGTTCAGGCAGAATTGCAAGGGTGTTAATAGTTTGCAGGCAAATAGTTAAACCAAGTTAACGAGGAAAGACAAGAAATGTAGCAGTTAGGCACCATGGCACTTTCCATTGAGTTCCTAGATCCTAATAAGTATTTTAAACAGCTGAGTCCATCCCAGCTCTTGACCTTTGAATGGCCATGGAGATAGACTGTTCAGAGACTGATGAGGGGCAGCAAAGCTTAAATGTTATAATCAGTGAGTGTATCAATACAACTGGGGTTTCACACTCTGTTATATAGACCAAAAAGTTTAGAGTGCCACTTTGTTTATTTTCTTAGTGCACTGTGTATTCAAAAGCAGAGCTGCACATAGCAGCTGGCTGTGTTAGTTCCAGCTGGTGATACTGTGGGCAGGCAAAGGAGAATCAAAATTGCAGCACCAAGTTGTGAAAACCACTGCATGCTGGGTTGCTGAGGCAAGAACATAAAGCTGAATGTGCTGTCTTCCAGCATCTCTGCTTTTCCTCTCCACGTGTTCCTCCTCCGAGTGACAGGGAGAAATGTTTAGTACAGTGTTTGGTTTCTCTTACTTAGACTGGAAAAGAGGGAAAATTCGAGAAAAGAAACAGCTGCTGGACTGATTTTTGAAAGATGTGAATAATTGAACAGGTTTGAGGCAGTTATTAGAAATAAATGTTTTAAAAATGAAGTAGAAATTCACCTACACAAAATACTTTAGTGCAACTTATAAAAGAGGGATATTTGTTGGCTATCTTTCTTTTATCCTATCCAGCTGTCAACATCTTGACATTGTTACTTTAACAGAACAAAGAAATTATTCCCTTGGATTTCTGAGGCATTGATATTTCTCCTATTGATGAAATTCATGTGGAATTAGTATGAATCACCAAGTTTTTTAAAAGAGAAAAATATTAGCATCACTATCATTTCTTTACTTACTCAGAAAAAAAACTACATTTAAAATTAAAAATATGGTTTCATTTAAAATAAATGGATATTTTAGTTTTGTATCATAAGAGATATATTGCAAAATCTTAAAAAGTACTCATATGTATTACAAGGATTTCAGCAGGAATCACTATTGTGCCTAAGATAAAAACAAAACAAAAAAATCTACCACATTTTTCTGCACCTCACAGCTAAGGCTTTTAATTACAACCAAAGCCATTAAGTCAAACAATTCAGTAGATGTATCCTGGAAACTCTGATCTTTTTTCAACTTGACCTATTTGTATCACCTAATCCCATATTAATATTTTAATACACTTTGTATGTTAGTATAAAACCAGCATGTTAGTGTTAAGTCAGCAGCAGGGTCCAATCCAGGGATTTATGGGATTTTTCCTCATCATTGCTGTGCTTTTATTTCCTATTTGAAAAATAATCCCTATTTTAAAAATACTGGACACCTTCTTCCATAATACCTTGGTTCAGAATTACCTCATGCAGCTGACACTATTGACCAGGGACCCCAGCCTGTCATTCTGAGGTGACTGCTGGTGAAGATTTCCCCATGGCCAAGGTCTGCAGAGGTACATGGGTTAGAACAGATGTTACAAGGTGCAGAATGTGTTAAGCAGGTGATTCTCTGTTTCCCAAGCCCATCAGGGAGACCATGAGACCAAAGCATAAAGCAGGATGGCTCTAGAGCTGCATACTGTACACCAGGAGTCAACACAGGTCAGTGGACAGCACACAGTGTAAAGAGTACAACTGTGCTTTTAAGGGCCTTTGTTCCCCTTCTTTATATCCACTCTAACTATAGAAACAGCAGTTGAGCAAAGACTAGATTTTATGCAGCCACATAACATTCAGAAGAATAAATGCCCTTGTTCTGCCCTTTTAACACCCATGAAGAATTCATTTCATTAAGTCTACAAGCCATTATTTGGTGTAAATTAAAAGATCTGTTTAGGTCTGATCAGAAAAATGTTAGCAACATATTTTTGGCAGAAAAAGACTTTCATAGTTCTACCATGACTGCATATAATTTTTAAGTAAAATTTCTGTCTTATAAAATTTAATACATATGAGATGGACAACCTAATATTTTAAAAAATCATAATATTTCATTATATTCTTTTTTCTTTTCTATTTTGTTTGTTCTCAAATAGTCATGCTTTTCAGTGCAACAGAAAAAGGTTGCCCTTTGACATTAAAAAGAAGAGTGAATATTTTGCCTACCCAGCATGACAGTCTTCCCAAGATAAGGTAGATATTCTAAGAGCAGATATTCAATATTTCAGAAAATCAATCTTTCTAAGACATTAAGCAGCATCTCACAACTCTGAACTCTCTGCAAAACATCCAAAGACAAATGAGTGTCTGCAGAAAGATAAACGAGGCTGCAAATTATTTCAGAGATTTTTGTAAATCTGAATTGTATTTATTAATGTTTGAAGAAAGAAGATCCATATGCAGTGAATTCTTGATTTCCTGGTAAATTAGAATCATAGAGCTGTGGGATATCTTGAGCTGTAAGGGACCTGCAAGGATCACCAAGTTCAGCTCCTGACTCCACAAAGGGCAACCTAGAGATTAAATGGCATGCCTAAGAGCATTTTTAACACACTTACTGAACACCAGCAAGTTTGAGGCTTAGGACCACTTGTTCCAGTTCTTAAACACCCTCTCAGTGAAGAGCTTTTTCCTAATATCCAATCTGAACTCCTGACATAACTCTAATCCATTCCCTGATATCAGCAGGCATCAGAAAGAAGAGATCATAAAATCATAGGATTGTTGAAAGCTTTGGGTTGGAAGGGGCCATTAAAGGCCATCTGGTCCAATCCCCCTGCAATAAGCAGGGACATTTTCACTGAGATCAGGTTGTTCAGAGCCTTGTCCAACCTGTCCTTGAATGTTTCCAGGGATGGGGCATCTTTCACTTCTCTGGGCAACATGTTCCAGTGTTTCAGCATTCTCATCATTAAAACAAATTCCTCCCTTACATCTAGTCTAAATCTACCCTGCTTTAGTTTAAAACTATTACCCTTTGCACTATTGTGGCAGGCCTCACTAAGATGTCTGACCCCATCTTTCTCCTAAGCACCATTTAAGCATTGTAAGGCCACAATAAGGTCACACTGGAGCTTTTTGCTCTCCAGCCTGAACAATTCCAACTCTCTTAGTCACAGGAGGGGTGCTCCAGCCCTCTGATCATCTTTGAGGCCTCTTTCTGCACTCACTACACATTCCAGATTGTTCTTATGTTGGGAGCCCAGAGCTGGATGCAGTGCTCTAAGGTGGGTCTCATGAGAGAGAAGTAGAGGTGGAGAATGACCTCCCCAGCCTGCTGGTCATACTTCTTTCTGTACAGCCCAGGATGCTCTTGGCTTTCTGCTCAGTGAGCATCATGGCCAATCCTTTATCCACCATTAGCTCCAGCATCTTCCTCTGCTCTCCCCTTCACGCAGAAGCTGAAGACCAGAATGAGATCCCCTCTCAGTCTCCTCTTTCCTAAGCTGAACAAACCAAGTATCTTCAGCCACTCCTAATAAGTCCTGTCATCTAGTTCTTTCAATATTTTCATGCTTTCTTTTGGACATACTCTAATTTTTCTGTAACTTTCTTATTCTGTGGAAGCCTAAATAGCGCCCAGGTGAGGCTGCACCAACAATGAGCACAGAGGGCAGTGACTCCTTTTGATCTGGGATCTATGCCATGCTTACAGCACCCTGCACAAGGGTTGGCTTTTTTGGCTGCCAGGTCAAATTGCTGATACAAACTAAACTTACCATCAGCCAAAGCCCCCAGATCCCTGCCAGCAGGGCTGCACTGCACCCTCATGTACCCCAGTCTACACGTACACCCACCAGATCACTCTGATTCAGGTACAGAATCCAGCACTTGTCCTTGTTAAATTTCACATGGTTGGTGATTGCCCAGTGCTCTAATCTATCAAGATCTAACTGTAAAGCCTCTCTAATCTGTCAAGATCTGTCTGTAAAGTCTCTCTAGCCTCCAGGGACTAAACAGGTCCTCCTAATTAAGTATCACCAGAAAATGTGCTTAGCGTACACTTGACTTTTCTGTTGAGGTCACTGACAAAAACATTGAAGAGAACTAGCTCTCAAACTGAGCCCTGGTGAATGAGCACCACGAGTGACTGGACACCAGCCAGGTGTTAACTCAGAACTACAGCTCTCAAGGAATTGAATCACCACCACGTTGGGCACATGTCTAGTTGCATGCTGGACATTTAATTCAGGAGAATATTGAGAGAAAAAGCTTTGCTAAAATGTGTTGCTTTTTATATGAGAATGTCTGTAGTGCTTTGAGTGAAAAAACACTATATATAATATGATTTACTATTTCATGAGAAACTCCAATGGATAAAGTTTTAAATATAAAATAGTACATCTTTTTCAGTGTGGGAGAATAAAAGGAAGCTTTTCTTTACAATACTATGAAACATTGGTCTGTTTATGCCCTTTTCACCTGAATACTACAGAGACTGCAGTTTATCCAAGTAATTGTTCTTTCAGATGAATTTCTAGAGTTTGAAACACTGTCTAGGGGTTTGTGGGAGAGCTCTTTTAAGGAGTGCAGTAATCCAGACTATTTTTTTCTAAGGCAAATATATGTCATTCAGCCTGTGGATAAGAGAGACTTTAAATGGATTCACTGCTGCAGTGAAATGTAAATATCAGGAGAAATTGATTTGGAAACATGATTTAATTCATCCTCTATTTAAGACATCCAGGTGTGAAATGTGTAAGAGTGTTTTATGGTTAATGATGTCACTGCAGTATAGGAATCTCCTCAGCAGGAAAAAGGTTATTCTGTTTTATTTCTTCAGATAAAACCTGTCCAAAGACTTCAGAGAGGGAAGAGTTTAAATGGAGCCAGGGAGAAATATAAGTAGAGTACTTTACAGCAAATAGAAAGAATCTGTAGTCATTCCATCAGGAAATAAAATCTCTTTTCACTACAGCTCTGCACTTAGCAGAAGGAGGTTTGGTTTTAATTTTAAGGGCTTCTAAGCGTTGTTACCATTATCATCATCATTACGATTATTATCAATAATATCAGTATTCTCTTTCCTATCATACTTTTTTTATCCTCAGTATCTGCCATTAAAATGAAAAACTCTTCCGCTCAAAGTAATTTTTCCCATGCATCACTGACTGTGTTGCGCAATGTGGTTCTTGCTTAATTTTTCTTCCAGTTTGTTTTTTAATTCTATGCTGTGGGTGTCCTCACAGAGAAGTTGCTCCTCTGGGGAATATTTTAATTAGTAATAAATCTTTTTTTACATCTTTGTGTTTTTACCTTATTAAAATAAGAATTAACAAGTACCAGTCTTGTTCTGTAGGTGTCTACTGCAGTGTCTGTACACACAGTCAGGGTCACACAAAAGTTTCACATGGAGGGAGAGCAAGATTGAGGCAAATGCATTGTACCCACTGCCAAGATATTATGACACAAGAAGAGACCCTCTTCTTCAGCAGGTAATGTGGTTGGTCCTGGGCCATGGGATAGAAAGACCTTCCTCTTTATAGCCTTGCATAATTGGTAAAAAAGAAATTTGTCTTCATGGCTGCTCTATTGATAACTGTGATTTATCACACCATGCAATTGTTTTCATGTCTCGGGGCACAGAATTTGACAAGATGAACTCTGATTCAATAAGTGTGTTTTCCAGAATGAGCTGTGGGAAAAAAGATAATTCCCCCTGATTTGGTTGAGCATATTTGTATGTCCTGGTTTAAAAACTCTACATCCCACTGAGATGCACAGCTGTTTGGTTCTGGGGTTGTTGTTTTTTTGCTTCTAGGAGATTGCAGATCTAATTAAAAACTGTCAAAATAGTTTGTGTTTAAAAACAATTGTAGGTTTGAATGGGCTTGATATACTGAGTAGTTCCTATTATTCCACTTGTCCAGAAACTTTGTCTACTTGCTGAAGGACTTTCAGAAAATAACTTGGAAGATACATCAGTTTGGTTGTCAAATTGTATTTTTTATTTCCAAACCCTTCTTCAATGTTGTATATTTGTCAGACCCTATCAAAGCTATAATTTTCCAAAAAGCCATGAATTTTCTAGGTAAACAACATATGAATAGGGTCTCAAAAGTGAATTCAATTACATCTTGCTTTATCTGAACTAATTCTGGAAGCCACTGTATCCAGCAATTTTAGAGAATATGTTTTATAGTCATTAATAAGTTTGCATCAGAAAAGTAGAAACAATCAGAGGCAGAGTAAAGTTCTTAGTAAAACAGCAAAGTTCTGATCATTCACAGTAAAATTATACTTGAAAGCGGTTACCTGCAACATTATCATAAATTCAGTGAATCCAATGGCCTAGGAAATTTTCATTCTGGGTTAATCAGCAAGGTTGACTGACTATTACTTTAAGAATGATTTGGGAATCTAGCAAAAGTAGCTTGTATGAGGATATTTTCTATGGGGAAAATATCTTGGTTGTATTTCTGTACCTTAGTCCTTTGATTCCATCTCAGCTGACCGATCTGTACAGCACTGCAGTGTCATTATCTACTGGGGAAAGCTTCAGGTCCTTGTGAAAGTTTTAATTTCTTAAACAAAATGAGATAAATGCCTTGGTATTAAGTCAAAATGCCTGTTGCTCAACCATGAGTTTTTAGATCACAGGAGACTAGATATAAACAATATATTATTAAATATAATAAATACATTTTATCAGTATATAGTCAGGGGAGACTGGAGCATAGATTTGTGCAAGCCAACACTGACAGCAGTCCAGTTGCTCTGAATCTTGCAATGTGAGTGGCTTACCACTGAGATGGTCCCTGCATAGCTGATGGCACAGCAAGCAGCAGCTCCAGTGACAGTCAGAAACTGAGATTGAAATTGCACCCTTCAGCACTGCTCTTTCCAGGCACTGCTTTTGCTCTGCTAATAACAATGTTCATATTGAGTCAATTTAGTCAATTCAGTTTTCTTCACAGATCCTATGTAATTCAATACATGGGAAGTGTCTTCTGGCATCATCTACCTGTGCAGTTGTTTCCTCTCACAAGTTATATATTGCACTTCCGAAGCTTTGTACCAAGCCAGGATCCTGGGGATTAAGAGGACCAACTACTGACTCATTCTTTTGAGCAGGCTGGAAAAACCCCTCTTTCTTATGGAGTGAGTTGCTGACCCTTGACATCAGAGCAATGCATATAAGTTCTGATAAACTGCATGGATTTGTGAAACAATCAGGTCCATCCTCTCGCTGCTGTGGATTTGAACAGAGCAGGAACTATTATCTTTCAGAAAGGCAATCTTAACTCTTCTACCACAGCTTGATATCTTGTTTTTCTACATCTGCCAAGAGAGATGAAAAGAGATATCTAAAATCTAAATGTTTACAGTGTTATGACAGTATTATGAAACAGTGTGAGAGGAAGCATTTGAAAATAAAACACATTTGGAAAACTGAGAGGTAGGTTGCCCCATTTTCAAGAGGCATAAGACTGGGTTTACAAAAGAAATATATGAAAGACAATTTGCTATGATACTAGACAAACCTACGGTGTCAAAGCTTTCTGAGTGCAACGTGCAGTTCCTGTCCTCACGTCACTATAAAAGATTAAGCAGGCAAAAAGCAGGGCAACAAGTAAAACCAGAACTGTGAAACAACTTTCATACAAGGAGAGGCTGAACAAAACAGGTTTCTATTAGAAAAAGGACAGCTGAAGCCATATGTGGCAGAATCTGCAAAACGGTGAGTTGCAGGGGAAAAAAGATAATTCATTATGTTTTCCAGATCAGGACATAACTAGTTGAGGGTGTCCCTGTCTACCCCTGGCAGAGGGATTGAACTAGATGATCTTTAGGTTCCTTCCAACACAAACCATTCTATGATTCTATGATTCAAGGAAAAAGTAAAAGCAAGAAGCAACAAGCTGCACATTCAAACGAACATCCAAAAAGAAGAAACTTCCTTGTGTGGGGGGAGATCAGCTGCAGAACTCTTTGCCATGGGTGCTGTGAATGCAGTTTTTGCAGCAGAAGTTGTAGTGAGCTACAAGGAAAATACACCAAAAAGCCCTTAAAAATTAAATAAATAAAAATAAAAATAAATTTAAAAAAATAAAAAACATGGTCATCCTCTCAGGAAATCTGTAGGAAATCTGTTATTTATGATTAATTGGAGCTTCTTCTAACAGTGTCCAGATATTTTTCATGTTTGCAACTATAAGACATGCAACTAAAGCAAGATAGACTGGCTCTTCAGTCCAATATGATCATTCTTACTTTCTTCTGTTTAATTATAGAAGTAAATTTAAGTAGCAGAAACTTCATTCCTACTACTTATACTTGAAGTGTACTTAAACACATTTTGCATGGGAATTCAACATCAGTGTAGGGAAAGGATAATGCTCCAAAGTGGGACAGCAATGAGCTCCATGTAGCAGGGATCATTCAGTTATGTTCATGCATGTTTCTCTCATGTACCACCTCTGTATAAAAGTAAAATATAAAGTTATTTTAAAATATTAAAAAATAAAAAATTTCCCAGGAAAAAAAATTAAAAGAAGATGTTACAACAACCGAACTTATTGTCCCTAATTTAGTTTACTGGCCAAAGGAGAGCTTAATGATATTTATAAATGTCTTTGTCATTGAATGCCTGGCACTGCTGAAAAGGCAAAAATAATCTGTTGTCAATAAAGCAGGAGAATTTCAAATTTGATTTAAAGCAAACTGGTCAAAAACTGGTCACAGGAAAACAAATTATTACTAAATATGTTAAAAAAATCATACAACCCACATCCCCACCTGATTAAAAACTATTCATCAGAATTAATGGTGTCATGGTTTTTCTGTATCAATATTTATGCCTCTGCTGAGCAGCAGATGCAAATGGGATGGAAATATAAAAATTTAATTTATTTAGCATGTCTACATCTTTAGATGTTACAGAATAGAGTTGGTTTACAATTACTTTTACAATTACTTATATGTATTTCTCCACACACTGTTTAAAAAACCCTAAGGCTGCCCAAAACCAGTGTAGAATGTTCTTCACTTCAGTCAATGAGCTTTAACAGAAACCAATGCATTTTAACTGAATTTTTGTTTATCTCAAGCTGCACATTTTAATGAAATCAATACATTCTTGCTGAAAGCCTCATGAATCCATTGGAAAGAATACATTTTTTACTGAAACCAATATACAGTTTTATAATGTCTGTATGTTTTAGTGAAAGCATTGCAATACATTTTAGCTGAAACCAATACATTTCTCCAGGGCTGATACCAAAGAAACCTTATTTTACGGTGAAACCAATGCATTCTTACTCAAACTAATATTCCATATTCCTGAGCCAACATTGTCAGGCTAAATGAAAGCTATGTTTTATTTTACTAAAGAAATTACACTTTCAATGGTATCTTAACTCAAGGAGTTTTGCAAAGCTTACATTTTAGTATGTGCATAAAATAAGAAGCAGATCATAAGAAGTCATTCTGAGATAAATCTATCTTCTTGGGGATTTTTTTAATGTAGTCTTGCAACATATATGCATTCTATCAAATGAGTAACGATATAGATAGGAGTTTATTTTCATTCTCATCAGACTTTCACTAAATCTCTTTTTCCAATTTATATGCAAACTGACTTAAAATAAGTCAACATTATGGGTGATTTACACTTCAAAGCAGAGGAAGAGAACAGTGGTTAATGATTTTATTGTAGACTGGATGTGATTTATTATACAAGAATTTTTTTGTAAGAATTGTTTTCAGTACATCAGCTTTGGTATTTTTCTCGACATTATGACTAAAGACGTGCTGATCTACATTACTTAGAAATGTTTTGAGTAGTCTGGTACATGTAGCTAATGATTAGTTATCCTTCTAAGTGTTTTAATCAATGCAATTAATGTGAATTAGAAGGTTCCATCTGAATTTCAAAGATCTGAAGAAATGCATAATCTGCTTAAAATTTATATACCGTTTTTCTTTCTTTATCTTTTCGGTATGAAGATATAAAGTAGACTGAGCAAGAAAACCAATCAATACTGTGACTTCCAATAAAGGTGTTTTGGCATAACATGATACAGCAAAGAACCACAAACACAAAGCCATTAAACAAAAAAGACCAATTTTGTACCATTACTTGCACATCAAAATATTATCTTCAGTTAAACCAAATATACCATCATTTTCTAATGAAAACCCACATGCAACAAAACTGTAAAGGAATTTGCCATAGTTTATTAAACTGAAAAATTAGTTGTGTAATTGCAACACAATACAAGCTAGAAGCCCAGATGCTAAATCTGATCATTTGCAAACGGAAAAGTGCAAAGGGTTTCCCCAACTCCCACAGAAAATGTGTTGAAATTATTCAGTCTTTATTAGCTAAGAGGTGTAATTGATTGCCTTAAGGTGACCTTGGCTAAGTAATTATTAGGGCTTTATGCATTACAGTATTCACTTCTGACCCCACTGCTCATGGGTTCCTTGATGAAATACCAAAGATACTAGCAAGCAACATAAAGCACTCCTAGTTCATTAGCTCCAGTTCTGCATTCCTATCTGTGCAGATGGGATCCTGATATTTCAGGGACTAATGAAGCCATAGCCTTGCCATAGCAAAGTTTGCTTTGCCAAGCTTGTTGCTTTGCAGAGCTGACCTACTTACAAACCTTATGAAAACAAAATGGTCATTTTATCTCTGCAGTTATGCCTAATCACATCTTTACAAAAATTCTTTCCCTACTAATGATGCTTGAGAAATAATGAATAAAATGCAAATGTAATGGAAAGTCAGAGGAAAAATGCAATATTGAGGAAAATATATAGTCCAATTAAAATTATTAGCATAGAAAAGGGTAGTCTATATTCCTACTGCAGCTGCTTGCTCACTGAATGGTTTTCTTCATGTACAATAGCTTGCCTTGGGGGTGATTGATCCATTTCCAGAAAGATAATCATTGCTTTCCAAAGAATCTAAAAGACAAAGTGTAACAAGACCATGCACTCTACTAGTATTGGATTTTACTTCTGCTCATTATTTAGGCCCCTCTAGCAATTTTCCCTTATTAAGATCCTATAGTGCTTTGCCAGACTCCTTTTTACTATAACATATTTTATTCTTTCAAATTTGTATGGTCCACTCATCTTGACATGACTTCTACCCCATGTCTTTCTAATTACTGGTCTGGCTGCCATACCATTGCTTGCAAGCATTTAAAATACATGCCATTATTATATTTATTTCAGAGTACCACACAATGAGGAATGATAAAGTTAGTTGCTCCGTTTTTTCCTTTACAATGCCATTATTAAAACATACTTGACATTAAAAAGGAGTTAAAGTTTTGGACCTTTCAACAGTTATAACCTTATACCAGACCTAAATGTAGCAGAACTAAAACCAAAGCAGAGAAGTAGTACTCCATTGGAAACTCAGGTACCAATTGTGAGTTTTCATGATCACAGACTCAAACAAGTTTTAAATTCATGGTTAGTTTTAAAGGCATTTATTAGAAACCAC
Source organism: Muscicapa striata striata (assembly GCA_030060385.1). Taxonomy (NCBI): domain Eukaryota; kingdom Metazoa; phylum Chordata; class Aves; order Passeriformes; family Muscicapidae; genus Muscicapa; species Muscicapa striata. The sequence continues at coordinate 3,380,690 of JAREIS010000075.1, read as the reverse complement.
TGGAAACTGGGAGTCTAGTTTTCATAATCACATTAAGTGAATATTCAGCATGAATGACTTCTAGTGCTAACATTCAAACAAAACTCAAAGTCTTGTCCACACAAGATGTATAGAAACTTCATGTCACAGTATTCTGTTCTAATTTTCATAAACTCAAAAAATCATGAAGGCATAGAAAGAAGTTGAAAGATTCATTTAGACCTTTGGGGACTTGCCTTTGGATAATTATATGCCAAGCATATTGTTCATAACAGCAGGAGCATTAGAGGGGACTTGATCATGGTCCTTAAAAGTCAAGTCAGGGAATGAGTTTAGGTAGGAAGAATCTTGCAAACCAAGAGCAAGGGAGAGTCAAATGTGTGAAAATGACATTAAGCATGAAATGATGGCCAGAAGAAATATTCCTGTGAAATCTACTTAATGACTGAAATAGTTAATATAGGAATCCAAATCTGTGTGTTTTGAAATCTTTCATCCTGCACCAAAGTTAATATTCTAGCTTGATAGGGAGAATGGAAGTGATAAAAATATTTATGTTTTCAGATCTGAGATTTATAATCAAATATTATTAATATTCAGACAAGAAAACACTGTAGAACAATCTTTAAGATGTGGCTGGACATAACAAAGCAAGAGGGAAATCAAGTACCCAGACTGTCTGTTTCATGTTGCATTAAAATTGACATTTTAGTTTGAAAAGGGTTTTCTGGACCTACTTATAAGGCAGTAATTAAATTTTATTTTAAAGTATGGTTGTCATTTGAGGATTATGTTTCTGAAGTTAATAAAATGAAAAACAGAAGTAAAAGACAAGGGAAATTTTCCCTTCCTTATTCCACATAGGGTTAGACTGACCTTCTCCATCAGCATCTTATTACAATCACAACCTTAGCTCCTTATGCATGTTTTGCCAGATTCTGCTGCTATTCAAAACATTGCTGACTTTCCTGTTATAACTTGCAACATCTTCCCCATTTGTTGCCCACAAAGATTTTTCTTCTGAAGGACAATTGTTTTTGAGATGTAAATTTCACCTCTCCTCTCTCTTTTGCATTTGCTTTCTGCTGTCATAGCATTTTGATGCAAAGGAAAATACACTTTATTCCTACATAGTTCATTACTAGTTCAAAGCTATAAGAAAGACCTCCTGGGAAACCAGTAAGTGCAAAAATAGCATCAACAATTGTCATCATCTCAATAAAGGAGAAAACACTTCACATTGTCCTCTTCCATGTCAGCCAATATCACCCCCCTTTCCTTCATCAGTTGTAATATTTATGCCATAGGTACCCTCTAAAAAACTCTCCTCTTTTGTTTCTGTCTTCAAAAAGTCCTTTCTAGCTCCTAAAATATCTGTTAAGTATTTACTCCACACTAAGTATTATCTCTGCTGCTAGGTTGCTTTGCAGAGATTGGATTCAAGGCAGATCATGTGATGCAAAATGTGTGGATCACCAAAGTAAAGGAAATAGTGATATCTTAGGTGCACTTGTGAAAGTTTTCTGCAAGGATAAATACATCTCATGGTTATGACTGACCAAACTCATATAAAGAAACCTAATGCTACATGCTAGAAATCCTGTTTTCAGATTATCAGACACAAAAGAACAGCTGCTCATAGGTTACTCCTTTATGAAGCATTTAGATTTGACAGTTTTCTGGCAGAGAAAAAAGCAAAATAGCATGGGGAAATGTAAAACTACCTAAAGCACTGCAAACACAGAATTTGAGATCTAAATGAACTACCTCCTCTAATAATGATGCACTGAGGTTTATTAAAAATGCTGACTATTTCATATCCCACAGAGTCCTTTCTACTGAAGCACTAACACTGTAAGATCTCTCTCCTCCTGTCAGAAAAATTGCTTCAAATACTCAGCATGTTCACTTGGGGATGCTCATGCAAAGGTACATCTTTAGTTGTTCTGATAAGACAGAACACTCTTTGTCAGTAATTAAAATCTTTATTAAAGGTGAGACGTAACTCTTCTTGAAACCAGTGAAAATATTTGCCTTACTTCAGAAAGTCCCATATCTCACCATAAGTGATTTACAGTATCTTCTTCCTCTTTATTTCTGAAGGATGTTCCATAGAGGGGAAAAAAAAAGCATCATGTCCCATGTGGTACATGGAGAATTCTCTGATATATCCTGTTCACAGAAATTGTCTCCAGTTGGAATTCACTTTTCAGTTATTTGGTCTCTGTATAATGTCATCTGTGCACATCTAAGACTCAGAAAAATTTGCTACCTAGGGAAGCTTGGTGACAAACAAATCAATGGTTTCCATTTTGCTCTTGGCATACCTGACAGGGTATGTGACTGCTAGATGTCAGATTCTTTTTAGACAGGATTTATTGATCAAGTCTGTCCAAAACATTTAAAACCTCCCCTTGTGTTTTGAAGAATATAGAAAATGCTTTGCTGTTCAAGGTTCCATGGAAGCTGAGTTATCTGTTTTCACTTATCATTAGTGCATTTACACACAGCCTGTAACGTAATCATGCGTCTTTTCTTCCTTTCAGCCAACTTCTTTCAAATATCCTTTTTCTTACCTATCCTCATTAAGTATTATGACGTAGAGTTGGCAAAATTATCTGAACAAGATGCTTGTGGTGGCTATTAATAATCATCTTTCCAATATGTCCTGAGGAACTAAGAATATTTGTTCTGAGAATGAAGGAATGGACTGACAATCCTTGTTCCTTTGCATGTTCATTCACAGATTTTCAGGATGAAATTTTAAGCTTTTTCTCACTAGAAACAGAATCCAGAATGCTTTGGACATCCCAGCCCTCTGGCATTTCCATTTTATATCAGATGTGTTGCCTACCTCATTCTGTTATTCTTTAAATTCATGGTAAGCTGAAGTGTGTCAGTCAGTCATGCATCAACACACCTGGCCTGTCATGCGATTCCAGGAAGGGATCTGAGCCTACAGCAAACATCTGTACCTTTTTTGCTTTGTCTGCCTCACTTGGTATTTCACAAAATGATGTAAATTTCCAGTAACTGGTTCTATTCCCACAACATGCACATAATCAATGAGATCCTGAAGAACAACATGTAATGTTTGACACAGTCAATCTGCTCATATTGGTGTGTGGCCCCAGATTTTCTGGGTCAGCACAATCCCTTCTCACAAGAGTGAGAGTTGGCATTGAAGCACGTGAGTTCTCTGTCTTCAGCCCACTGTGTGCCTGTCCTTATTGTTCTGTAACTTGTTGCTGTCTTGGCAGCCTCTGACAAAGGTGAATTCAAACAGTTCTGGGGCATGATTTATTTCCAGGGGCACCTACAGGTCTGCTGTGAGTTGAAGTCTCATACAGACTGCCAGTGAATGAGAACAGCTGGGTCATTCCTTGGTGTCATCTAGACTGAAACCAAATTCCAAATTTTGTAAATCCAGCAACAAACAACTTCTTCCTTTCTTTACACATGTCTGAGAACTAACACTGTTTTTTCCAAACCTTTATATAATTAAAGTATGATTTCTTGACTCTTCACAGAAAGTATGTATGTCATGTATCAGGATGAAGCAGATTCTGTGTTAGATTCACTTGAATGCTTAAAAATAGTGCAGTTTACTTGGTTTCATTCCTCTTTTAATGATCCAAACAGAATTTTCATTTCAAAAGTAAGTACATGATAATAACTAGAAAGGAATAAAAGAATAGAACAAAAAGAAAAAAATAAAAGTAATAAAAGAAATGTGTGTTACTGTTCAGCCTTACTGTAATGGCACTGTTATGGTTGGGTACCTTGTCGTGTAGCAGAAACTGAAGTCAGGGATACCTGTGGAAGTGGAAAATATTGAATCCATTTGGAAAGATCACCAGCAAAAAAACTCTACCACTCACTTTCATGCCTTTGCACTGTAACAGGATACCGAAAGACTTGAACCACCTCCCCACTTCCTCTTCCATCAATCCATTGGCTCAGCTGTGAGGGGAAGGACGTACTAGGTGAACAAAGAGTTATGGGGCCTTTTTGCCACCAGAAAGAGATCAAGTAGATTTCCCACAATTCTGAGTGCAAAGAAAGGGATATTGAGGGACACGAGCCCTTTGGAAGCTGCCCTGACGCACAGCATTCATCTCTGAACAAAAAGCACCATTCCTGGAAATGCTCATCCCTGTCAGTACCTCTCCATTTCACAATAACACATTTTCTGAAGCATCTAAAAATGGGAGAATCCTAAGTTAAACTTCATGTTGTTCTTTGTGTTTTCTACTCACAGCTGGATTATCCTCCTTCAGAGACATAGATGATCAGATTCCCCACACTGCAGTTTAGTTACACAGACAAAAAATCATGAATACCCCTCTGGCTGACCCTGCTAAAAGAATAATGAGCAAATGAAAAATCTGTTTAAAAAAATAAAAAACAAGAATCACGTTTTGCCCCAGTTACTACCCAAGCACTTTGAATGTGGATGGATGGATATATATATATATATAGTGTGTGTGTGTGTGTATGTATATATATATATATATATATATATATAAAAACATACATATTCATGTCCATATAAAACTGTACATGTATCTACATATGTAGACTTACACTGAAGGTAAGGTCTAAGAACCAGATATCTCTCTTAACATTTTGAGGGGTAAGGTAAAAAAACAATGTTAATATATAAGATGTCTGTGATACTGCTTCCCAAACTCCAGTTTTTTTAATCTGAATTCCTAGGGCTGTTCCTCTATATTATCACATAATACAGGGAAAAAAATGTGAATATATAGCATCTGATGCATTTTAAATGTTAAATTTTGCTGAGATTAGAGTGCTATTTAGAATACAGAATGCACAAATTATATTGGGTTATATAATAATAGTAATTTTTTTAAAGTATCATTTATTTATTTTATCAGATACAGACCAATGTATTGATGTATTTATTTATGACTACAAAAGCTCACTTAACTTTTTTACCAAAGGAATATTTTATGTGTCCTATGTGTATGTATTATACTCTACCTTTATTCCTTTTTTCTGCCAGCCCTGTTTCAAACTCTGAATTTGATTTTTACTCTCTACTTCACTATTTCTACTTTTACTTGCTGACTAAATTTATTCCTACTGCCCGTTGACCATTTTGATTTTTAGCTTCTTTTTATTGAAATGGGAGTCAAGTGATAAACTCTGAGCTTCAATTCTGAAACTATTATGCTGAAAGGAGCTTGAAATTGGATAAATTAGCATATTCATTCAGCATGGTGAGAGGAGAAATACTAGTAATTCCTGAGCACTTCCAGTTTCCACTTACTTCAGAGCAAATTTCACATATTCAGGATGTACCCAGTGCTAGAGTTGCTTGGGAACTTCCCTGGGAAACATTTTCCTGGTCTGTGAGCAGTCATTGCTGTCCAGACCTGAAAAAGAATTACTCCAGTGATTGCAACCACACAAATAAAGAAAAGGACAGCATTAGCCTATGGCTGATGAATAGATATAAAATAAATGGGAAGTCTAGAACTACTTTGTTTTCTTATATATTCTAACATAATATATGCATTAGAACCGTGTTTGTGTAGACCTCTTGGTGGACAGGCCTGTGCAAGCCGTGGGCAGTGCTGCTGGGGAGGAGAGCGTGCAGCATGCTGAGTGTCCAAACAGAGCATGAAAATGCATCATATTAACTGAGCACTAGGATCAGCTGGTGGTTGGTGCCTCAGAGTATGCCTGGCAGGGAGGTAAAAAGTTAGAGCTGCCAAAAAGTTCAGGTAAAATATCAATAAGAGGATTAATATTCTAAATGTAAGGAACTGATAGAGCTCATGCCAAGGGATAGCTGTACTGTGCATCCTGGTGTTTCAAGCTGCTGGGAAATTCCACCTTCTGTCCTACTTGATGTCCTGTACACAGTGTTCTATCACCTCCAGTTCTGTCCAAATTAAAGGTTTCACAGCTCACATGTTCTCAGAATATGCTGAGTTGGAAGGCACCCCGCAGGATCACCAAGTCCAACTCCTGGCCCTGCACAGGACAGCCCCAAGAATCACACCCTGTGCCTCAGAACGTTGTCCAAATACTTTCTCATTTTTCTTTATGGCTGAACAGGGAAACAAGACCCCAGCTTTTTCAAAAGAGACTTCAAATATCTTTCTTGTACATTTATTAACCATTATTGTTCTTAATTTCATGTTGTTAGAGGCATTGACTCTTCTGTTCATGTACTCCTTCCTTTTTATTCTGCAGTAGGATAGTAGTCATTTTTATATGATATACTGCAATGATCAGACTTGGTCTGCTGGTTATTGCAAATTTCCTTATCAAAACAGGTTTTAATCATAAACAGCACCTTTCAAGTTACTTATCATGGTGTCTTTATGGTGCTCTAAATCCAGTGCACCTTTACTTCCTCTATTCTAAATGAGATCAAAAAATAGATGGTGATTACTTAACATCATAATAGATCTCTTAATATTTTAACTGAATTTATAATTTCTTTGTGATGTTCAGCAAGATTTCTTGAAGAGCTGCACAGCACAGGTTCAGACCAATGGTGACATCAAGTGGTGATTTATATTTTGCCTGCACTTGAGAATAATCACAGGTTTGCTGTCAACATCAGGGCGTTCCAACCGTTTTACTTTTTTTCTTTTTTTTTTTTTTTTTTTTTTTTTTTAATTTCTGCTTTATTTGCCAAGCTTTTTATTTTCAGTTATGCATTATCCTGTGGAAAACACTAAATACTATCCAGTCTGAAGGATGGTATGTCTCCAAAGATCAAAGGTTAGGGTTTGCTGAGGTCATCAATACTATGTCAAAGAAATACTAAATGCTAACCAAATACTAATAAACTAAAAACTGGCATTCAGCTAGGTATTTCACTTCCAATATGTGAAAGTCTCTCCTTCATTCAGGATCTGAATTAAATGTGAGCTCTGAAGGATAGGCAGTCTTTAGTTTTCTGCAGACTCCAACAGTATAATACTCCTCAGTAAGCACTAAGGACAACCTATTTCTTTTTAATTTGATCCAATACCAAATACTTGCCTTGAGTCTTTCCATTTCAGAGACTAAATCAAAGGGCTGTTTTCATTGGTCTTGCTAGCTCTTATCAGCAAATAATAATTCTGTTACCAGAAAGTCACCAGATTGAAACAAGTAAAATATTTTTCAGGTGTTTCAGTGCTGCTAGTAACAAATTGGATGCTGTCAGTGTTGTAGGGCATAGAAAGAAATAGCAACCAGAGCCTGCAAAAAGGAATATAGTGATTGCATAGGCTAGGCTTCAGGAGTCAGAGGACCTGTAGATGCTTTTGCTTACAGAGCAGATGTGATTCTGTGCCCCTCTGCATCCTCTCAACAGCTCTGTCCTATGGGCCCTACCCTTATGGTGACATGGCATATCTGGCTTTTTTCCCTATAAAATGTCAAAGAGAATCACAACCTTCCCTATCTAATGCTTGGAATTCATGCTGCACTGCATAATCAGGCTTGAAATCAGCTACAGTACTAAGCATCTCCATCTGTAATCATCTTTTGGAAAAGTACATATCACAGTTAGTTTCGGTAAAGGGTAAATAGTAAAAACAAATTTCACAGGTTTTGTTTTGGAGTTTTTGTTCTGTTTTTTTATCTCAGACCAGACTTTTAGGAAGCTTCCACTGCTAGGATGTCAGAATGATTGTGAAAGTGTAAACAGAGAGCAAAAGGACAGCTTCTTTTCCTTTAAAATGTGGACTGTCTGACCAGTTTCAGTGCTTTGCTAGTCCATGACTAGTGTCTAAAGAGTATTGTGGAGTTCCAAATCAATTTCTTCTCTAAGCTGAACTGTTATAATGTGCAAGTCTGGCCATTGGAGCATTGGATCTCTGGAGCTGATGAAACATAAAGAGAGGGAAATATTTCTAGCAGGGTAAAACCAGGTGGTTAGAAGGGATTTGACATAAACTCCAAAATCCTGTTTATAGCATTACATCCAGGGGAGATTCCTGTGGAATAGAGAAGATACCTGACATCCCAGTGCCATACTTCTGAGGCTTCATTACTTCTTTTAGTAACAGAAAATGGATGAAATGATAGAACAAATTTATCTCATGCAAAAGGAAAAAGAAAAACTCACATACCATTCAAGTCTGTCTCACAGGTTGAAACTGAGATTTAAGTAATACACAAACCCCAGTCTGCACCATTTCTTTGGCCACTTGTGAATGATCCATCAGAGTGTATGGAAGTCCCAGAGAAGATGGTACACAAAATAGTCCTCCCACTATAAATTTTGGCTTTGTGTCACCTTTATGAGGAAACACTCTTTTCTCAGAGCAGTGGTTCCAGACATTAAGAATCCACTCTTAAAAAAGAAAGCAGAAGAAAGCTCAGGTGTATTGTGACATCTTAATGTGCAATGGCCAAACTCAGACAGACAAAGGGAGTAAGAAACATCCAGCAAAGCACATCATCTATCCTTAGCCATCTAGAGAGGCTTTCTATGGCATTCAATGTGGTGGAAAAAGGCACCACAACAGACTGAGTCCTAAAGATACAGCCCTCCTTGTCCTGATTAGAAAGACCTTCACACATCTCCTGGAGGGGTAGATGAGCAAGAAAGCAGGAGCAAGTAGGAGTAAGTTCAGCACTTTCATAAGTGCATTTTAAATATGCCTGCATAATCTTAAAAAGTGGTAAAGTTCATACTAAATTCACAATTTAGTGAATTTTTCAAACTTTGTTCTTTCACATATATTTAATGCATAAGTGATGTTTATATGTATTTCTATGTTTAATTCTATGGTAAGTAATCACTTGTTCTGCTTTTTTTTCTAATAACCTTACCACTCACTTTCTTAACATCAGTTGTAGACTCATGTTAGAGCTGCCTAACACATCAGAGCAGCAGAAGTAGAATTTGCTTTTTAAAGATCTGCTTGTAGCAGTATGTCATTCTTACTTGAAAAGACTTTCTAGTACACAGTTAAAGCCATCCTTGATACTCTGGAGGGTTCAATGGTGCAGGGGCCAATACCCCAGGAGTTGTTTAAAGACAAGAACTGTTAATAATGCACCAAAAGTAAAAACTGTTATAATATAGGACCAAATCAGAATCCAAACTAAGGGCACAAGATGAATAAAGATTTCTGAACTGAAATCTAAGTAACCAGTTTTTGGTTTGGATTTTATGTTTATGATGCACATCTTTACTTTTCTTTCTTTCCACAAGAGGGCAATAGTGAACTAGAAATATATTTTTTCCTTTATTCAAGTGTTGAGAAGATAGTAACATCATTTTTCTTTAGGAAAAAAAAAACAGATGCCACACTACTATAATAAAAACAACTTTCTGAAACTAAAAAAACCTATGTCTGTAATAAAATCTTCCACAAAAAAGGAGGATTTTTTCCATAAAAAGGAAAAAAATTCAGTGTGTTTCATCCTGAGATGCTGAAAATTCAAATGAGATCAATGACTAAAGAGCTTTACTCATATTTCTTCTATCGTCTGAGGGCTTTTGTCATAATTTGTGCTGTGCTAGGTATTAAGTTTTTGTTGGTTTATGTTCACTATTACTTAATTCTCATGTTTAGCTTTTTCTTTATCCTAAGCAAGATTTTCATTTTTTCCATCCAGGCATTTTCAATTTGAATTTCAATAGCCCTCTTCTAATTTTTATTTTCTTGTATTTGCTATATATATTTATTGTTCTAATATGTGTCCTGAACAACTTACTTGAGAGGAAATCCTTGTGTACTTCTTTACAAGTAAAAGAATAAGATTCTGTGAAATATTAAATGGCAACATTGGTTTTTTTTTTCTTTTTTTTTCCCATGGTGTTTCCCACCAGGCACTTGATTTCTGTGCATCAGAAACCTGTTGTTTTAATGCTTTATTTAATTTTTATCACAGAGGATGAAACTCTCAGTTAAAAAAAAAAATTTAAAACTTTGGCCACCCACAACAATATTTCTTTGTTTGCCATTGACTCAGGATGACTTTTTATTTGTGATTAACAGCAACAAAGGGAAAAACACAGCTGTAGTTTCCAGTTCTTGCCCACACAGAATGAGCAACATTATTTCCAGGAGTAAGAACATCATTTCTGTGTTCATCAATCCAGAAATATTTGAATATTTGAAAGGAGTTTTTGTAATAGCTTTGCAACTGAGTTACTGAAAGTTTTATCCCAATGGAATTTGCCTGAGTAACATCAGAAGATGATGTATCCTAAATCACAGCAAAAATCTTTATTTCTATTGGGACACTTGATATGAAAGAGAACTACAAAGTGGAGCACCTGTTTGTTCAACTGACAAATGGTCAACAGAACATTCCTGAATTTTGTGTAGCTAAGAAAAGAGTTAAGACAATTCTCTGAATGGATTACAATGTCAGCCTTGAAGACAGAACTTTTCCCTGATGTGCTTCTAAAGCTAGTTTGCATATAAAATCTTGCATGTGTCTTGTTGAAGTTAATTGTACCTGGAAACACCTGAATGCCTAAAAATACATGTACAGGACTTGTACCAACATCTGCAATATATCTTAGTTCTGCCCTCTCCCAACAGAACTCAGTTCTCCATTGCATGGAAGGGCAAGGAATTAACCCTAGACCAAAACATCAAACATTAAATTGGTCATTGAAGTCTAAGCTGAATCATCTGAATGTGTTTTCTTACTGCATCCAAAGTTTCATGTGAACAGCCATTAAACATAGGACAACATTTATGGGAAGGAAATTAAGTGTCTTGCCCAAGATGGTTTTTCTGAATTTCAGAGCTTTGCAGGCTTGGATTGTCTAACCCTTCCCTCAAACACTTATCAGAAGAAAAAACAATCATGTTCTAGTATGAAGGCTATAGTCATGTAACAAGTCTTGCAAATTTTAGGGGTGGGGGAGGAGATGAGAAAATAGAAGGGGAGTATCTCAGAAGTACGAAGGGACTTTTGCACTAGAGGAATCTTTAGGACAAAAAATTTGAAGAGATGAAGCTCGCTGATGGGAGGTCTTGGTGACCTCCGGAAGGACTAAAGCCCTTGAAGAGTGCAGAAGTGAGCAGCTCCAGGCCCACTGCAGATGAAAGGAAGCAAGACATTAAAGTGTGGGGTCCCAGTGAGAGGGATTCTGACATGACCCTCTTGTAAGTCCTTCAGCTCCTCTTCAGATATCTTGCTGGCACTACAAACTGTCAGGAGAATATACCCATGAGTCATTCACTCCAGAGCTTGTGAGAGAGGAGAGAGATGAGCCAAGGTGACTGACATTTGACATCAGAGGACAAAGACTTTTAGATTACCTGTGAACAGACAGAGTGTAGAAAATCAATAGAACTAAGAGAAGCATGTTGCAGAGATGAAGCATTTCAATTTAGCCATGGAGAGAAAATATTTGACTCTCACTTCATTTTAGGGCTCTGCTTTCATGACATGAAAGAAACAAGCAATGGCATGACTATGGCACTCAGAGTAAATGGTCAGGCAAGTTGAATTTATTTGGACATTTGCAACATTGACTGCTGGTTGTACAGGAGCCAGTTGGACTCTTTGGTGGGTTTAATCCTCCGATGCTTTGGGCACCAACTTTGTCGGGTTATCTTCTTAAATGAGCAAACAGCTAATACTTGTTATAAAGCTATTTATTGCAAAGGCACATCAGTCTCAAGAGCAAAGCAAAAGCAAAATGGCAATAACAATGTCAAAAAGCACCAGCTCTCCCCAATGCATGCTCTTATATAGAATCTTCCCAACAAGTTAAGGCACAAACTCAGACCACCACTGCTTAACCTATTAGAATTCTAGTTTCTTAACATGTTAAGTTACGTATAGACTATGCATACAACCTGTCTTGTTCTGAAAAATACAAGCACTATTCTTACTATAGCTCTATTATGTCTAAAACTACTTTCCTGAAGCCTCCACTGAAAACACTAGTATGTTTTCCAGCCTTCACTAGAACTCACACTGCTATTCTGGTGTCTGAGACCTTTTACTCACTAATAGCACTTAAGCTTGATCTAAAACTTGCTTCCTGACTCACCTACTTGTTTTAAAACTTAAAGTTACACCTCTACTTTATGTGTGAGTGGCTTAACATAATTCAGTCCCTCCAAAAGTTTTAATTCAATATCTACACTCTGATTTCTCTCTGAAGAATTCAGAAAGACTCCCAACTCACTGATTCCAACACTTTCATCCCCTGTATGAAAATCAGAGATGATGTTACATCTGATGAGAAATACAAATGCAGCCCATGAATGACTGATAAGGGAAGACCAAACAATTTTGGCATATGGCTACGAAAGACTAAAAGAGGTAAAGAAGAGCTCATTGGAAAGTTAATTGAAAGCATCAATGTAAATCATTATATGAACCAACAAAGTAATGAGGGAGTTTAAAAACAGCTCAGAATAAGTAAAAACTAAAAATTAAGAATGGATGCACAAATGCTGGGTAATGGAAGAAATTTTGATTTAAAAAAAAAATAAAAAAAAAAAAAAAAATTGGAAGATGAATGTCCTTTAACCAAAATTGACCTTGTCTGTTGGTGCATAAAATTAGCTGCAGGAGCTGTGTGGACAGCAGACACTTTTTCCAACTAAAAATTAAGTTATTCCATGGAAAATTACCCAGAAGCTAAAATACTGTCCTCAGGAAACACCACTGCACTTATCCCTATGTATAGTTTAGGTACTTTATACTCCAATCCTCTTTTGGTCAATTCTGTCTCTCAGAATATACTCCCAAGAAGATCATAGTCTTCTGCTCTACTGAAGAAAAGAAAAATATTAGATAATCACCTGGCCAAAACACTCCACATTGAAAGATGATCCTAGTCAAAATACCTGTGTTAGAAAGGAGACTTGGGAACAAACTAAATTAAATACAGTTTCTACAGCTCACTACAGCAGCATTTTGAATCAATGCATTTCAATTAAAAAATATTCAGTTTAAATGTTAAAATCAATTCAGTTTCAGTGATTAAAAAAAAATCACAGAAGAAAAGGATGTATTCTACAAAGGAACACTAATGAAGAAAAGTATATATTCAAGCAGCATCAAAGGGGGAAAAAGCCATTAAAGTTTTAAGTTTTTTAAACTCTATCCATTGTATGGAATGTTCTGTACACACTTTCATGATTAAAGTAACATTAAACTTTGTGTTGAAGTTAAGGTCTGAACAGCTGCAGCAGAGAACAAAGCATATATTCACAAGAAACACAGATTTTAATCTCTTCAGGAGACAAAATTAATACAGTGAGAATTTTAAATGAAATAAGAAGCATGAGATAGATTAAAAGTGCATTAAAATATATTCAGTCTTTTGTATGATATGATGCATCATGATATACAGATCCAAGAGATTTCTAATACAGACAAAGATCATTACTCTAGTGTACATTCAAATAGTATATTTCTCTTTTTCTTCATTATACCAATTCCTGTTGCTTTATTTATCTTCAACTTCCTGGGGTTTTGGGAGTTTTGTTTTTGTGGTTTTTTAGATTGATGAGTAACACATTAAATTAAGCAAAAGTTATCCTTTTTTTTTGCATTCTTTTCCAAAAAAAATACCATTTCCTATTAGAAAATTTGGACTAAATACTCACATTTTAAATAACTCTTGGATGCATACACTTGAAATTATGCAGCTTCTTCATTCTACTTGATCCTGGTGATATTGAAGCTGGGCTGATTTCATGTAAATTAATTACTTCCCGTGTTGCCTGTATTTCTGCACTTCCCTTAATTTACTCTTCATTTGTGAGTGAAAACAGATTTAGAAGGAAAATGTCACCTGAACTCCAAAAGGGCTGATCTAGATTTTGGCACAGGCTAAGAATTTTAGTGAAAAATAACAAGAAAAATGACAACTAAAGACTTACAAAGTTAATAGAGAGCACCTGCAAGGTCATATATGTTGTCTGCAATTTCTGGCAGTTGAAAAGTTGTCATATAACAGATATTTGTGAAATACGTCAGAAAGGAAAAACCTGTTTGTACACTGTCATACCTGTGCATAATTTCTATAGGATGAATAGATAAGGCAGATACGGAACTGGAGAGACAGTTTGTCTCTTGGAGGACTTCATAAGATGGAATTAACTATTTTAGGTGGAAGAAAGGCCCCTACACTAGAATCAGCTGTTGAGTTATATAGTGTATTATCTGTTAAACTACATCTACACTATTGTACTAGAATGTCTTAATGAGTATAAACTGTTTAGTAGAAACAACAAATAACTGCTTATTTTCAAATTTGAGGAGCAGACATCAGTCTTCAGATAAGCAGTATTAAATGGAAACCTAAATGGTCAGAGACCAGAAGGGGCTTTTTCCACATAGCAAAAAGAACCTGCAAGAAACTGTCACTCTCTGAAAAGATATTGGATGATGAAGAGTGGTTTATATTCAAGATAATGTTATTACAGGATCAAGGTAGTATAGAATGGTGGTTTTATACTTTAATTTATCCAGGTCTTCCACTTTTGAGCTGAGAAAGGCTCAGGAACAGAAGGCACAATGAGGATGAAACACCTGAACAGGTTCAAAACAATGCTGCAGAGATCACCAAAAAATCCAAGGCTGCTTTCAACAGCAAAGAAATGGATCCACATGTCCCACATCAGCCTGGCATCCTCTTGTCTTGCATTCTGTAGCTGTCAGCTGCCAAGTATTCCTAGAAACCCTATCTTGTACTGTCAAGTAAAATCCTGAACTGCGTGGATAAAACAACTAATCTAGAGATAGTGGCAATTATTATGCTAATTAAAAGCAAAAGGAATTAAACTAGTTAGATAAACACAATGTTGTGAGTGAATCATTTACCAACGTAATATCTGGTTTTAATTGCCCAGTTTTTTTTTCATGTAAATGTAATAAAATATGATGGATTATGTGGTCTACATCTAAAAATGGGGGATATTTTTCTTTTCCTCTGGCTATACAAGGTACATAGGCCTCTAAATGAGTCAATGGACATGTAAAATATAAATGTCAGCAAAAATGGACTTTCATCTTAATTTTGTTTCAAAATGCTGGAAAAACACAGTAACCGGAAAAATATTATAATACTTAAAATGTAATGATAGTTACAATCCCACTTTTTGAAAGGAAGGATTCTGTATATTCTCGCTGAATCAGCCTGAATTCAAATGAACAGTCAGTAAGCATTTGGAGCTTCAGAGAATATTATCTTATATCCACTCCAGGTACCCACGAGGAAAAGGATCCAGCCATAAATGAAATATGCTCAACATCACTCCCAGACACTGAAGCCAGCTGGCACAGACTGGGAGAAAAACAGGGTTTCTAGGCTAAGTATGCCTGGGATTTATTGGCATGCAGAAATAGTTGGCATAGGCCATGAGACAAGCATAGGACATTGCCACCACCCTGCAGTGTGCACAATCACACAGGAGTACCCAGAAAGGTTTCTGGACATTGTAATTTACCAGTATAAATGCAGCTGTGGGAGGCCAGAGCATGTTCAGAACAGTGTTTCAGAAAGATAATTTGGCCAGTGTACTATCATGGCAGAGGAAAGTTTACCCCTTCCAAACTTCAAGCTTTAGAGCACATACTTAATGACCACCAAAGCCAAAGGGACTTTTTGGTAATTAATTTTCCTTGCTGTAACCTAGAACATTTGAAAAAACCCTAAACAACAGAAAATTGAGATTTTGGAAGAGTGTGAGTCATACTGCAAGTTCTATCAAGCAAATGTCTCAAGATGTGTTGTTTTGGAGGAATATATTAGTTTCATTTATAGAAAATACTTGAGTCAAATTATGCAGATTATTTATTTTAAATGCAGTTTCAATTTTTTTAATATGGAGACCAAACTGAATCTTAAAGTCTATTTAAAAATACCAAATTACCTGAATACCAATCCAGGAAATTAACACAAGCTGGATACTCATCTGCAGTAAATCCATGTAATTCTTTTGATTTCAAAGACTAGACTCATAGAAGTAAACTTGATTGTCTTTTCACTTTTAATACCTGCAATCATCTCAAAGAAAACAGAATATTGAACAGAAATGACAAGGCTAATGCTCAGAAAATAAATTATAAATCTTAGTATCTTCGAGATCTTCATGGAGCAAGGTTTTTCTTTTTATTTCTGTATCTGCTATTCAAAGAAAAAAAGAATCATTTCAGATCCTTTTGAATCTTTTGGATTACTGTTTTTATTTTTGTTCTCCACATCAATAAATTGTGTCCCTCCATCACGATAATATAATTCAAGAGCAAATCCATTTAATTGAGCTTTTTCACTGCATTCAAGGGATCTACATCCGCTTAAGACAAAGTTTTCTAGAGCAGTGTTTTAAGGGAGCTACTCTTCCTGGTGATAGATTGCATCTTCAAGGAGCAGTCTTGATTAAAGAAAATCTGATTTTCTTGTGAATGTCTTTTTAAAAAGCTATGTAACAGACTTCAGATCAGCATTTGGGAAAATGCAAAAAAAGACCTAAGCTTCCCAGTTGGTCTCTATAAAAACTTGCCCAAACTCCAAAGCCCCTTATCCAATAAAATCCCCGTTTTCTGTGTTTTCACATAAGTTGGGTGTTAACTCATGTCTTAAAGACATGATAGTAAGGTATTACAACCACAACATATGCAGAAGTACAGTAATCTCATCTGGTTGGTTCCATTATCAAAAACAGCTTCCAATTGAAAGACAGCCAATAAACAAATAAAAAACAGAATAATGGTCAAACGTGGTGAAAACAATGTGTGGGAGAGTGCAATCATTTATTAGCCATGTTGCATTTGTGGGAGTGGGATAAAAATTCTTTAAACTTTTTTTTTTTTTTCTGTATTTTCATATAAATAAAAAAGCAAGATTTCAGCTTCTCTACAAGTCCTAAAGGAGCAGTGTGGTGCATTTAAATCTGAAGAAAATATTCACCTCTTGTAAACAACTTTTTCATGTTCTTATTTATGCCAATTATGTGAAATTCTAGCAGATACATCTAAGTAAAACCTGATTGGCATGTTTATACTGAAAATTCTGCATCTCTGCTCAAATTGGACAATCATTTAATTTTGCTGGCTGTCAGCACATCAGCAATTATACCTTCAACAACCAGCTCCTAAAAGCAGAGGGAATCATCTCGGCTTTCTTAATAAATATGAGAAAGAGAATACAATTAGATACAATTAAGCACATCACAGCTTTTACAAGGGGAATCATTCTGGTTTAGGCACCTCATCTCATTAATTAGAGGTTTTCATGGCTATATTTTGGACAACAAGCAATGTAAAAATTTATCACATTTCTATTCAACCATGGTGTGTTTGCACCAGGATAAATTGTAGAATCCAGGAAAGTCCAATTTACATAGGTGATTTGTAACTGTTACCATAATCAGAAGAGTGAAAGAAAGCAAGGGAACTACCCAAAAAGAAAATTTGGTTAACTTCCCATTTTACTGCAGCACTCAGTGCTCTGCTTCAACCAAGAAATACCATCTTTATGCAACTCAGCCAAGGTCAGCTCAGACAGATACTTTGACTATTCAAGCATCTGCCCCTGAAAGGCAGACACACACCGTTTATACCAGAAGGGCTTCCCAGAAAATGTGCAAGCCAGCATTCTTAAACTCATTAAAGGAAACAAATTAGAGCCCAAAGGGTCAGAAAAGTAATTGTTTTGTGTCTGATTCAACACCCTAGAGGTTGGATACAGGAGCCTGCTAAAGCAGAAGCATAGGGATATTATTCACAGAGAGTACACTTACCTATGTCTTAAAAATATATAAATTTATACATATAAATTCCAGTGTTTCACAAGACGAAATTTTTTTTCTTCCCCAAAAATAAAATTAGTTCTTTACTTTAGCTTGCTTCCTAGAGGTTTAACTTCATGACCATTCTTTGCTAAAGGTATGCTAAAGGCAGTGGCATAATAAAAACAACATTTACAAGAAAGGAATTAGAAACAAAAATGTCAAAATCTTGTGAAATAACATTTTGGTACCATTAACAACTGCAACTAGTTTGCAATTAGTGACAGAAATTATCCACTGTGAGTTAAAATCTGCTATTTTACAGCCTTCCCCCAGCAGTGCTCATTCCAGGTTATAGCCACTGGAATCAGTGAGATCTGATATGATGGCAAGATAAGATCAGGTGACCCAAGCAGTGATATCACATTAAAAGCTTTATCTGTCTCATTTTAGAAATAGCTTTTTATCATCACATTATTATTGCTATTTCCCTTC
Source organism: Muscicapa striata striata (assembly GCA_030060385.1). Classification (NCBI taxonomy): domain Eukaryota; kingdom Metazoa; phylum Chordata; class Aves; order Passeriformes; family Muscicapidae; genus Muscicapa; species Muscicapa striata. Next base: position 3,362,511 of record JAREIS010000075.1, on the reverse strand, counting down.
TTTCTGTAACAAGCATCCAACACAGGGGGTAGGAAAACAGGCATTCAAATTTTAATCATCAGTTTTCACTGGGGAACTTATTCACTGCTGAGGAAAGAGACTTTTGGCAGAAGACAAAAGCCAGATTTTAGTATCACCTGCTGTTAGACAGCATATTCAATAAAGGACTTAGGAATTTAGAAGTGAGCAGAATTGGCTCCCACCACAGAAAGCAGAGGCCTGTGTGAGGATGAGAGCATCATGATGAACATCATGAACTCCCTGTGAAAGCACCAGCAGTCAAGTGCTTCAGCAGGAGATGGGAACACACTGGCATGTGGCCCCTGGATCAGCTCAGAAAGAACACAACATTGTCTGTGGGAATTGATGTTGACCAGTCAACTTCTCTGTAAGAACCTGGGTGGTTGAAATCAGATTATTTTAATCTACTTAACTCTAATGGAACATTACTTTGGTCACTAGTCTGTAAATTCCATCTTCACTACTGATGAGTATGTTCTGTGCCTTTCCCACACTGACAGCACACCACTTGAACCTCCTGAGTCAGAACAGATTGGCAATTTTCAGAAGGAGAATTATGAAAAATACTTCTAAAAAATGAGTGCAATTTCTTTGCAAACAATTTTTTGAGTACTTTGCATCACCCATAGCACCAAAAATGCCCCCGGCACTATGCTGTGATTGAGTGAAGGAGAAAGGAATGAACTGAGGGCACAGAAACAGAATGTCCCAGAAAAAGGGTGAGCAAGAAAATACATGGTAGGTAAGGAAAAGTTTAAAGTTTGTTTGCCAAGAAAAGCATAACTGCTGTTAACAGGAAGGCTTTCATCAACACACATAAGTATTACAAAATCTTTGAAAGACCCAGAAGAACTCTGGATAAATAGAGTAAGGTAATCTTAGCTCCTCAGGACACCCAGCATGCAGATATGGGTTTCTCTTGTTGAGTTATGTGGTATAATTCATATGTGAAAAGGCAAGGGTTTTATTTAAAAATGCTGCTGACAAGTTAAAAAATAGACTTTTGGGTAAAAGTGTTTAATCTGTGGAGGAATCTGACCTAGAAGAGTTGGGTTTTGGCTACAGATTGGGTACAAGATACAGACTGGAAGAACTGAACTTCTAGACATCACAGGAGATCTCACCTCTGCATAATATAAATGAATTGACTGAAAGTGAATGATTGACACCTCACAGATAATAAAAGAGAATCTGAGATGTGGAGACATGGTGTCACTCTCAAATCTGCTTTGAAAAGCATGAAGACTGCTGACAAGAGTGCTTCTGGTGCCGTAGAGCTGTTCAATCCAATAAAAACAAGTAATCTGTGTTGGCTGTGTGTCTGACAGCTATTCTTGAGCAAAGCAATCTGAGTAGGTTTATGAACCTCTGCCTGAAAGTCTGTGAAAGATAAAAGAAAATTTGGCTCACTGACAGGAGGCAAATGACAATGGGTCACAATCTTGAAAAATATCATGAAGTTACAACTTAGGAAAAAGGAAAATTTTACTTCATTTTCTAAACAGCAGTCACCTCTACTTCCTTGCACAGGGTACAAAAAAATAAGAACAGATTTTGACACACTTAATAAGGGACTTGAATTAGTAAAAATGCAGATTTTGACCAGCTGTTTTCATGAAACTTTGAATGTTGACCCATTCCCACAAGACCCTTACCTGGGAAGGCACCTCTTAAGCATTCAGGCAATCTAACTTATTCTATTAAATATTAAAAATATTTAAATTAAAAATACAGGTAGATTGTGAGGGTCCTTTTTTAAACAAACATTGCTTCATGTCAGGAAGCCTTCCACTTGTCTTGTAATCAGAATACCATTTGTCTTCCTCCTGCCACAGGCCCAGGTATGACTCAAAGGTAATTTTTAGGTAAGCAGCCAGACAAATGTCCTATGATACTGCAAGATAAGACCCAGTGCTGACACCTCAGTATCTAGACACATTTGGGATAATTTCTTGTGTTCAAGGCATCCACTTGGATTTACATCATTGGTCCAGCCAAGACCACAGCCCACTTGCCTGGAAGCTGGCAGCCAAGTGGAATCAGAAATGGCACCAGACTCCCATGGGGTGATTCACCCTGATTTCCAACCACTGTGTCTCACCTGAGACTTATGGAACAGAACTGAAATTAAGGTGCTCAAAGCAAGGCACTGATGAGCAGGACATGCAGCAGTGGTGTATTCCTACTGAAAGAGATAAGGAGCAAGCCACCAGAAACTTCAGCAGGGTGAATCCTCTCAAGGGGGACCCTCTGCAGGTGAAACAGTAAGCAGAATTAGTGAGGTGGAATATATTGCTTAATTTAGTCCAAATATTGGGTGTGAAGCAAGAGACAATGGAAGTAATTGCATGGTGAAAACAAGAAATAAAGCTTTGACAGCAAGAGGATGCTGAAGTGATGAGGAATTTTAAAGACATTTAAAAGACATTTCAACGAGAAAATAAAGATTTTGCCATTGGGTGTTTTCTGGCCTTGCACTGGGCAAAAAAACTGAAAATATGGAGTTGACTGAGGGCAGAATCTGCTTCTCCCCAGGGGAAACTAAAGTCTGTGAGCTCAGGTGCCTAAGAGAATTATGAGCTCCCAATTCACTGCATTTCAGTAATGTAAAAAACTCACTTTCCTCAGCCCTCTCATGAACTCTGCCTTCTACTTACACTGCTTGAGATATAAATAGTTCACATTAACATTTGGAAATTACTGTGCTACATGTGGCTCATGTTCATCCTCAGGTGCTGGGCAGCACTTTTAGAGGAAAGGGCCTCTGTTACAGAAAATTTTGAAACAACCTTCTACGTGGAAGCCAGGTTTTTTCTTGGTACCTATAGAAAGTTTCTACTTTCCACAGAAAATCCTGATTTATGGCACTGTTTAGTAAACTAGACTTGTGCAAACATTAGGATGAAAACTGAAATATATTAACCAGAAAGTATTATTGTTGTTGATGCTTTGGAGTGGCTAGCTAGAACAGAGGCTACATCCAAGATGGGCAGCGTTCTTCAGACAGACATAAATTTGGTCTATTTGCATATCAGGGGTTAATTCTCCAATTACAGCTTCCGATTATGAAGTCATATGCCCCCAGTTTCTCCCCCAATTCACTTTTGTTTATATTTCTCAGGGTCTGAGGCTGTAGGGTGTCCTTGGGTGCCAGACCCAGAGGGATTGTTTTGTTTGACCAAAGTGTGAAGACAATAGTTAACATTTCATATGAAGTTTAGAGTTATGCACTAATGCAACACAGGATTCAGAAATATAAAGGCTAAAATCTTAAGGAATCATCATGACTAACAGAACTGCATTTCCTTATGTGCCCACCTTCTGTGGATTAGCCTGGCTCCTACAAGTTATAAATTACACTGCAGTAATATTTGTTTAGGGAGAAGCCTAACAAACAAGGGAAGATCTGTATGTGCACCCTCCTTAGCTCTGATTTTGATTTTCATCCTATTTGGGATATAACACTTCTCTTTTCCTACCCTCCCATCTTCATTTCTGCTTTGTCATGTGAAAAATTTTCTTTCAGCACTTTATGCTTATCTTGTAAGATTTGATTCTTTTGGAACCGTACTAACTTGTTCATGTCACCTGTTTGTGATTAAAATAAGGACAAGGAATTTGGTAAGCTTGTGTAGTGTATTTCCTTCTTTTTAGAAAAATCCTGGTAGATGTGGTTTTTGTATTAACTAAGAAAATAGACAATTTTCCTTCATTTTATCTTTATCACACACTTGAAATAAGCCCAGCATGATTTCTCATCTCTAGACTAGCTGGTCTCAACTTATTCCATATCTCACAGGAAAATATTATCAGAGCTCAAATCATTTACAAATATGTAAATAGAATGTTAATCCACTCTGTTTGAGCCATATTTTGCTTTTCCTTTTTTATAAGACAGTGTTGTTTACCAAGCATAAAATCTTGATGGAGGCAGTACAAGTAGAAGATTATGGCTTTCTACTGACCTGACAGAGATGGATCTCAGGACATGTCTTGGCCTGACCTGATTAAATATCTGTCTACTGGTGAGGGGACTCTTGCCCCATTATTTTCAACAGACAAAACCCTGCAAGCACCATATGGGTAAGAAAAGGCCAACTGAGGCAAGGAATCAAGACATGACCAGGAGCAACCTCTTGAGAAGGGCTGGGGCTGCTAGAAAAGAAAACATATAAACCACTACATGTCTAATGATAGCATTTCAGCTTCTTCTAGTCCTCCTTAATATTGCTTGGAGCTATTCTTAGCATATACATATAAGAAGCTAAAGAGCACAGTTGCCTGCCTCAAGCACTGCCAGGCCCACAGAAGAAACTTGCCTTTCTAGGTGCCCAAAAGGCCTGGAAATCACTGAATCGCTTCCTTCTGTTTTCTTCTTAAACCTGAAGTTTCTAAAATGTCATCAACCCCTTCCACAGGTAGTTTTGATGACTTTAACCATCTCTAGATCAGTGGTAGGCTATAATACACACCTCACTTACTTTTGTTCCTTACAGAAACAGATCACAGAAGATGTCATAATTCCTGTTGCACACTACAGGAGGAAATTTTTTTTTCCACAACTAGATCTCTTTTTTAAAGCTGGAAGCTGGTTTGTTTACAATGCAGAGACAACAGCAGAATGTCAAGAGGAGAACAAGTATTTGAGTGTGTGTGTTTTCTACTGCATGAATAAAAATTTAAAGAAACAGATCTTCTCCAGGGGAGTAAACAATGCATAGAGATGAGATGCATGAAACGCTATAAGATTTGAGAATATTGACTTTTTCAGCAACAGCACATGAGAAAGCAGAGGGGGAAGGTGTTTTCTCTGATATAAAGAGAGGCTCTCAGAATAATTCATTAAAACTCACTTGCTCATTAATGTACCCTCCCATTTGCCAGTTTCCTAGAACATAAGAACATATTTGGACTTCTGAGAACCTGAATTTGCTAATTCAATGCTATAAGGGAAAATTCAGCTCTTAGTTGGGGGCCCAGTCTTGAAGCTGTGCCTGCTATCTGTGCCCTAGGTTTTTGAGAGTCATCATGTTTAACTGTAATATGTACAGCTAAGATTTAAATAGCATTGAATGAGAAGATAAGAACTGCAGCCATCATTAGGTGAAAGGTTTCTTCATGAAAATAACAAAAATTACAGACATTAGTTCAAGAGTCCTTTGAAAGAAAAAAAAAGGAATTGTACTAATTTTATTATACATTACTATATTTTCATTACATGGATAAATTACATGCAATTTATGAACTTCGTTATAATTTATGAAGAAATCACTATCCTCACATACCCTCTTTACCTGCTCTGAATTATGATAATCACTCAGAGGTTTTTTATATATCCCAGTACGATTTTGCAGACCTTGTTCCACCCTGGCAGCAGAGTTCATGCTGGCTCACTGTGGCCTCAGCCTGCTCTGCCAGTTGTCAAGAGCAGCAGTGCCTGTGGCCTCTCCAGTTTTAGCTTCACCCTGTGACCTCCAGCCCAGCACTGTGACCAGCTGGGGACACAGCCAGTGACAAATAGCAGCCCTTGAGGGCAGCTGGGGCTGGGCCAGGCAACTCTGCCACTCTGTGGTTTCAGCTGGGAGCCCCTGAGAGGAAAAAAGACACTGTGAGGGGGGAAAAAATGGAAAAAGAAAAAATAAAAAAACAAGAAAGCAATACGAAAATAGCCCCAAGTAGATACAAGACTGAGAAGGAATATGAACAACTTGCAATCCTCCCCATTTCCTCTTGAAGGGACTAAAACTGTCATTCTCTCATTCTAATGGCAAATAGGAAAGGTGAGAATTACACCAGGGTAAAGGGTGAGATAACAGTAAGCTTTCCAGCACAACAGTTCTGAAGTTTTTGTTGATTAGGCTTTGTATTTTTTTACATTGCAAAAGCATTAATATTGACTGGTAAGAGCTATTTGCTGTTCTTTGATTAGATTACTAGTGCTTCAAATAAATTAAAAATAAAAACTTGGATACATATATGTGCCATGTTCCCTGTTACTCTTAAAATATTTTAAATGTAGCACTATCATTTCACTCTCTATTATGTTTCCATATTTTTTCACATATCTTCTTCTATTTTATGACTGAAGTTATTTTACAAGTAATGAGTACATTCAACTGCTTTTTACAATAAATCTCACACAGCAAGTTCAGGACATGAGATGATGTGGAATCTTATTTATCAATTTACAGGATCTGGTTCTAATATAGAGCTCTCAGGGACACTCTAAGTTGCACTATCTATAGAATATAACAGATGGTAGTAAGTTCTTTGATCCAGTAATCATCACTTAAAATGTATTTTGGGAAACCTGCATCCCAGAGGGTCCCTGGCTGTGTTCAGGCCTCTAATGCTGCCACAGCACAATGATGCAAAACAGCTCAGACAAAAATCAAGTACTACATGTAAATGCTTACACTGTGCAAGCACTGTACTTATCAAGTGCTTAATAAGCACTAAACTGTATTTTGTAACTCTTGTTAAGAAAGAGAACAGAAAGGGAATCAGCAATAAGAAATAATATGCTGGTCAAAAGTGAAGCTAGCAGAATTCATTTATAAAGCAAATACAGTGAAACATTCCTCACCTCTCTAAAAGACAGCAGCTTCTAAACAGAACCTTTGAGTTAGAATGGCAAGAAATTCCAATTCATTTACATTCTCTTCCAAATTCATGTAGTTGACAGTTTATGTTCATTTCTTGCTCCTTGGTACTCCCACCAATTAAGAATGTTCTTGATTATATTTTATTGAGTACCTTGATGAATAGAAATGGTGTTTTCAAAACAACAACAACAAAAAAAGAGATTAATGAGCTATCAATTGGCTGATTGGCAAGGAAACTAACAGTTTTTAAAAAAATATTAAAATGTGAGTTGTGGCGTACATCACATGGATCAATAATGACTGCAGGGGAAAATCAATTGCAATTAGAAAGAATGGCTGCTTAGATACTGCAGAGATTTACTTATATTTTGCTTCATATTCTTGTGTGTGTTCTAAGACCAAAATAAACCAGCTTATAAATTACAATTGTGCTTGGACTCAAAGGGTTTAACTAATTGCTACTGCCTCCTTCATGCCTCTGTTCAACATTTGCAAGAAAAAATAACAGTCATAACACTGATCTTTTTACATAGATCTGAAAACCTTCATACATTACCTTATTGCTATTTTTTCTCTTTTTACTTGAAAAGCACTAACTTTATCCTCTGTTCCCAAGTTAGAAAGTCATTTCCACACTGCTTTTTTTTTTTGCATTGCCAATTAAATATCCCAACTTTAGTCTCAAGCTGAGCTTCACAGTGAGACAATTCAGATCCCTATTTAAGCTCAGTGTGTAGCAAATGTGTTTCTCTTTGTCTATGGAAATAGCTGCAGAATGTTTACATCACACAGAATTTCTCACATGGTCTGTTGTACATGTAAGCTGTAATGATTATGCCTCCACAAATGGAAGATTTAACTGATGATAAACCACAACACAGCATGCAGAAACAGCAGTGTGTGTGAACAGATGCACAGAAAGGGCTGGAAATGGATGAAGGCAGCAAGGGTACATGGCCATAGAGGTGATGCCCCACAGGAGCATCATCCTCAAGGCCAACTCCCCCAGCACAGCAGAGGCTTTGACCCAGAGCAAGATCTGAGGGAGGATGCAGGTCTGCAGGTCAGCATCTCCTCAGCCAGGAGGGCTCAGCCTCAGGGAGGTCACTTTTACAGCCATGGGATCCTCCCTGAAGATGGCAGATTGCTAAAAATAATTGGTATCCACCTGAAAAAGTGGAGCTTGGCACCTTTGCCAACAGGCTGGGCAAGGTGATATTTAAATGAGGAATGATGGGAGAGGGAGATTGCAGACCACTATTAGAAAGAAAACAGTAGACAGAGGTAGAAAACAAAGGATTGAGGACAATGAGAACAAGAGAGAGCTCAGGAGTGGTCACAGAGGGTGAAGGAGCACCAGCCTCCAATGTATGTACAGAAGGGAAGACAAGCAGGGAAAGGGCACAAGAGAGGATGCTGATCCCCAGCAGCAGGAGCAGCTTGGGTACACACAGCTATTGTACATAATGGAGAGAAATCTGGGTGAGAGCTTGCAGCTCAGGGTCAGCAGAGAGGCCAGGAAAGGTGTCTTGAAGGTGTCAGTTTTTTACAAACCATTCAATCTGGAAGACCTAGCTGTTGACATCCTCTTTAAACAGTTCATGAAAGTCAAAGCACCACAGATCCTGGTGCTTGTTGGGGTCTGCCAGATCCTGAAAGGGCAACACAGTGGGACCCAAACCATCAAAGATTTCTGGCTGGTGTTGGGAATAACTTCTTGATGCAGGGTTTTCACACAGTTTGTGGAGTGAGTCCTCCTACATGCATTTCTGTGCATGGGGAGAAGAAAGTGACAGGGAACAGTCAGCAGAGATTGGCACAGGTAAATCATATCATGAGCCATTCACTTAAGACATGGACTTGATGATCCTTGTAGGTCCCTTCTAACTCAGAATGTTTTGATTCTGTGAAACCTGACCAGCTGGAGAAGAGCAGTGGATGGCATTTACTTTGCATTTGGCATGGTTTTTAGCAATGTCTCCCATAATCATCTCATATACAAGTTGGGAACTTACAGTCTGGATGAGACAAGCAGATTGGTAAAACCACTGTCTAGATAATTGATTTCAGAGTAGAGATCTGTGGGCAGTGCTCAGTAACTTATGGAGTACACAGGAACCTTTTATGGGACCTTTCCTGTATGACATATTAATGAATGACCTAAAGAAGGTAATAGAACACACTATCCTTGTCACTGTAGGTGACACAGAACTGAGATTGGGGCAGAAGGGAAACAGTCAATATATTCAGGGAAAGAGCAGCCATTCAGAGACCTAGGCAGGCTGGTGTTGGGAAGGATGAATCAGGAAAACCTTATAAATATGATTACCAACAAAATATTTAGAGAATATGGAAACCATAAGTGAGATAAAGATGAAAGCAGTTTTCGACTATGTGGCTGAAAGCAGCAACGTGGATGCTTGAAGGTCTCCCTTTGTTAGAATAATGCCAGTTGCTGCAAATACCAAAGATCCAGCAGAGACCCCTTCCAGGCATGACAGTAAGGGTCCAAGATAAGGTTTAGAGATAAAAAAAGCAATAAAACATTGTAATGTAGCAATTCCTATAGGTTGTATGTAAATGTTAGAGAATTTGTATCTTGTATTAGATTGTTTAGTGGAAATTAGAATATTCAACACAGAAGGTTTATTATGTTGTAAACAGGAAAATCTCTCTCTTACATCTCTCTCTTACCTCTCTTACTTCACTCCCTTACTTCCCTCTCTTATCTCTTAGAGCTCCTACCACCCCCCACCTGCTCTGAGCTGTGGCTGGCAGCTCCTGGCAGAGCCCTTTATACCCACACCCTTTGCAATAAACTGCATGCTTCAAGACCAGAACAGAGAGAGTGCCTGAGTTTGTCCTGACCACCATCCAACGCCCCCAAGGCTCCCACAGACTGGAGGAAGGGGACAGCAGGGACCATGGGGAACTGAACAAGGGCATGTGACAAGTCCAGAACTAGGGCTGGAGGAGTTTCTGAAATCACCCAGTCTGGAGGCAGGCAGACAGGGGAAGGACAGATCTGCAGGATGTAATTGAAGGTGTCAGGCTCCTTTCAGTAGTGTTTGGTAGGAGGATGGGAAGACAAACAACTTGAAAGAAGTGAGGTTTAGACTGGGCATAAGGCAAACTTCTTTCTCTATGAGGACAGACAGGCATTGGCTCACGTTGTCTGGGAAGACTGAAGTTGTTGACTGTAGTGGATATTTTCAGAACCTACATAAACAAAGCCTTGTACTTTGGACTGGAGACTCCCAGAGGGCCCTTCCTACCTGAATTTTCCTACAATTTTATCATCCTCTGAAGAACGTGTCCTAATTGGATGCAAATGTTTTGCAGATACCTCATTCATGTTGCTACATTTTACATTAAATTTAGGGTTGTCGCTGCTGTTTTCAGGTGTTTTGGCAGATGGTTAATGGTTTTAGGTGCTCTTTCTGGCAGTGTAAGATCACTGTGCTGTGTTACAGAGTTGTCAAGAGAGAGAAAATAGCAACTACCCTACAGCACCTTCTGCCCAGGATGGCCTGCCTGCCTGCCTGGCTGTTGTACCACATCACAATCACTTCCATTCACTCCACTTATTTCTTTAGCTCTGTCTTCCTACCTTTCCAGCATGTGTATCACCTAGTAATGAACTGAATTTTTCCTTCATCTATGGACAGTACCCCCGAGGAGGAGGCAATGCATCACTGTTTCTCCTTTTCTTTTAAGGATTTTTTTTTTGTCTAGTATTTCTTAACAAGCATCATGTTTCTGTACCTGCTCACTGGGAAGCTCTTCTGGCTTGATGCATTCCCTTTGAACAGGTTTATGGCCTGTCAATGACTCATCCTTCATCTGCTTGGTCAGGGTAGCAGAAAAAAAATGACATCCAGCCACTTTTCTCTCTTAAGATTTCCATCCTCAAAATGTTTGATTAAAAGGAATTCTAGACAAAAATTAAAGCTTTTGAAAATATTCATAAGCCATGGAATATTTCCCAAAAGAAAACTGCAATAAAAGAATAGCATGAAATTCAGCAAGCCAGTAGTATCTTTTCTCTAAAGAAAACTTCTGTTGGGAGAAAAAGTTTCTCTCTTATCAAATAAACTCTCAAATACAGGTACCTTCTGTAACAGTGATTGTTTGTTTTAATTTGCTGGTTGTCTGTCCACCCCAGCTATGCCTTCAGCGGTACCTATAACAATAAGACAGTGCTAATCCAGCTGCAACCAGGGACAGGAGAACATAAAGACAATATCTGGTGACTGAGTTCATCTCTCACAATACATTGCTGCAGTGAGGTAGCTGCTAGTGCAAGAGCTCTACAGAACAACTTCCAAGATCTTCCTCTGAAAACAAATACTTTAAATAGGATTTCAGAAACAGTAACTTCTAAATGTCTATAGGAAGTGGCACAGTTCCTCACTCAGCTGCCTGGCTGCTTCAGACTCCCCTGCAAAGCACTTGAGAAGGTGTATGGAGGAAGCCTGGTGGGCCAGGGTTTGAGTGTGTTTTATTTGTTCAATCATCAAACAGTAGGAGGGAGAGGAGGCCTAGCAAGTTTTAAGGGATCCTTCAATTAGATTAGGGAAAGGACCTTATGGCATCTTGTCTATGAGAGCCCAGTGGTGCTTGTTTCCATTGCTCTCTTCAGCATGTGTCTCATATCCCTTCGCCTAGCACCAATGATTTTTCACAGAAATAACATCTGTTTTATAAAATGGACAGCTGGAATACATCTGACTAAGCTCATTTGTGACATAAGAATTCATGGATGAAGGGCTGAGTGCATAACTACTATTGATTTTGGCTCTCTTGGCAATGCTGTAATAAAAAAACAAGCTTTTTACAGATGTTTTTCCCTGTATTTTCCTTTTTTCCCTCTTCCTTTTCAAAATCTCCATACACTGATACCAACCTGTAGGGTTTCCTGTAGGCATCAGTGCAGCATACAATTTCAAAGCCACATATTTTGTGTTTCAGTAAGTACCACATGGATATACGCTGACATGTGTGCCAAGTCTCTCCTAAGGTTGGCACAAATGCAGGCATCTGTAGACTCACAGCCTTGTAATCCCATTTTTCAATACACAGGCACCCTGCCACAGATGCACTGCACACCTCCAGCAGGAGCAGTTCTCCAGTGGCAGGACAGGTGATGACAGAAGGCATCACTGTGATGTCTTTTTCTTTCCATATTCACCTGTGAAGAGCTTGACCCTACTGAACACCCAAAAAAGCACTGCCTAATTTCAAGGCAAAGGTACTACTACTCTTTCTGTTTACTTCCAGAAAATGATTCTGCTGTTCTTTCCCAACCTCTGCTTGAAACAGTGGGTGAATGATACTGCCCAGAACTGAACAAGAAAAACAATAAAACCTACCACATAAGCCTTCATTAAAAGAGCATCTATTTACCTGCTCAGAAAGGTAAAGATCTCACTTACAAAAAGTGTCCTAGGTCAGACCCAGAACTGCTGTTCCATAGCCACTGAAAAACTGCTCTTTTTCCAATGCAATTTTGTAGCGTAAATGTAATTTTTTTTTTCTCCTCAGTGCGGGGATTTAACAATCTTGCTCTTAAAATAATGCAGTGGTAACAAAGAAGCATTGTGCTGGTTTTGGCTAGGTGAGAGTTAATTTTCTTCACAGTAGCTGCTATGGGGCCGTACTTTGGATTTGTGATGAAAACAGTGTTGATAATTCAGAGATGTTTTTGTTACTGCAGAGCAGGGCTAAAAAAAAGCCTTTTTTGCTTCTCATACCACCCCACCAGTGACATGTTTGTGACGCACAAGAAGCTGGGAGAGGACATAGGCAGGACAGGTGACCCCAGCTGACACAAGGGACATTCCATACCATATGGCATCGTGCCTGGTGTATAAATAGCAGGGCAGAAAGAAGGAAGGGAGAACACTTAGAGTGGTAATGTCCTCAAAACCACTATGATGCACGACGGGTCCTTCCTGTCCTGGGATGGCTGCACACCAGCCTGCCAACAGGAAGAGGTGAAATTATTCCTTGTTTTGCTTTGCCTATGTGAGCAGTTTTCACCTTCTCCATTAAACAGTTTTCCTTCCATGAGTTTTCCCACTTCCACTCTTCTGATCCTCTCCCATCCTGCTTCAGGGGCAGTGAGTGAGTAGTTGCATGGGCCATGGTTGCCAGCTGGGTTTGAACCACACAGACATGCAATTTTTCGTTTTATTTTGAAACAAAACAGAAAATTCCTGAAATTCTGTGTCACTTTTCAGGCTACTTATCAAAAAGCTTGCTGCCAAGAAGGGCAGCCAGATTGACAAGTTCCCGTCTCTCTTTGAGAAAAAGCTGAAGGTCTTTCTATTTTTCACTCAGGTGACTGAAAAATAGAAGTCCACTTCTGAAGTGGACACCATGCATGCAGGAATATTGCCTTCTGTGGTTACACAATATATTTCCTGAATATATTTTTCATCTTCTCCTAAAATATTGCACTGGATCTACTAAAAAGTTATTTTGGCCACTAATGATCCATTAAAGGATCTGAAGAAGATGTCAGCAGAAGAGCAGAATCAGCATCCTCAGGCAGTCCTGAAAGATCCATAGTATGGAATACGAAATATGGAATTCTCTCCATATTTCCATGCATACACACAAAAAAAGCCAAAGCTTTAGCCACAAGGCAATGGATAGATATGTTGAATTGTTCATTATCCTCCTTTTCTTGAAAGAAGCTCCTTTGCTCTTGAATTGATGAACACCGTTTCCCTTTATCCTAAATATCCTTTCCTTTGACAGTGCAATAATGGAAAATGTTACTGCATCAATCAAGAAATATTAGCAAATTATTCTATATTCTTCCCCAGTGTTTCACCTAGAATAGTCACATCCAGGTACCTATTACAATTTACTGTAGAAATGCTGTCAAGTGAGTGCTTAAAATCTAACTATGCTCCTCAATAGCCCAGATGGCACAGGTTTTTTCCTAATAAGTCATTTACATAAAAACATATCAAGTGCCTGGAATAACAGTATGATACACAACTGACAGAATTGCTACACCTGCCGAAGTAATAAAATATCTAATAGGGTGCACTTCCTATAGGTTTCTTACTAGTAAATATGCTTTCTGGATTTGAAACCATTTAGTTTTCTCATTGTTTTACCAAACTGTTCATATTTTTTAATGAAAATATTTTCTTTTGGAAAAAAATCGTGACTGCAATGTCCTTCTAAGGAAGTTGAAATACCTAAATATTTACTGAGGAAGAGAAGCTCTTATTTAAAGTTTCACTATTCACCACTGCATATTTTCTGAGCCTTTGATAATCCCCTGCTTTTCTATTCCAATCTCTTTTGAAGTTCAGATAGAGCACCTACTGACTTAAATGAATGAGACTCTGTATCTTTTTTTCTTATATATCCTACTAATTTAGATTCTTTCTTTAGGTGCCAGCACAATTTTAATTACTCTTTTGTTCTCCTAAAATCTTTCCTAGTAAATTTTCTTTATCTCTCTGTCTTCAAACACACACACAGCACTGGCCCATCATCTTCAATACTCGCCTGGTTATTATTTTAACTTTGAAATTTTATACGAGTCAAACACTCTTACTCTTGATATGAAGCACAGAGATAAAATAATTATTTTGCTGCTTTTTTCAACAAAAAAAAAAAAATTAATGTTGACATTGAATGATTATTTCTTTTCTTTTGTACTTCAGGAAAAAGACAATCTTAAAAATTCAAGGGGTCTTGCATCTTAGGCTCTTTTATCTTCAGTGATCCCATATTTTAAGGATAAGGTTGTGCATTGGCTTACATTAAATTTGAAAACAACAAACGAGCGATTGTACATAATAAAGGATAAAAACATTAGGTCCCCATCAGCAAAAGGAAGTCATGTATGTGAAGTATCCATAGTTATTCTCAATTACTCACAGTTGCTTGGAAATGTGATGAATTAAATAACCCCAAAGTTGATTTCTCATCTTAAGATGAAGTGAGGTCACATGCTACTGTGGCATGATGGAATCACAGTAGAGCTGGGTTTTGCTAAACTCCTTCTTAACACCATGTCACAGGAGTGGGATGTGACACTCCTTGCTGTTGTCTGACAAAAGGGTGCTTGGTTTAAGGTTGACATTCACAGTCTTAGAGGTCTTTTCCAACCTAAATGATCCTCTCAGGATTCTGTGATGACTCTGTGAGTCTGTGACAATGTGAATGCCAAATTTCTTATCTACAGTAACCTGTTGCCATCTTCTAGTACAGTGTAAAGATCTTTGCTTCCACAGGACTTTCAAATTGACTTGTTAGTTTTTTAGGCACTTTTGTAAAAGATACTATGGGTAACCTAAAAATAAAAACATGGTAATTCTTTTCCTGAGATATTTTTCCCAAATAAAAATTTTATTAAAACGAAAAGCATATAACAATGTCTAGAATGTCCACCAGTAACAGGCCCTGCAAAACTATTTGGCAAAACAAAATTGGCAAAATAAAAAAATTAGCATAGAGCAGAAGATTCTGCTCTACTGCTTTCTGAATGTCACATCTACCTCACATACATATGTTGGTCCCTTGAATAGCAGAATTTTGGTAAAGTTCAAATCCACGGATTGCTTACAGTGAAACTACAAATACTTCCTCATGAGAAATGCAAAGTTTCTTTTGGCTGGGGGAAGGGAGAATGCCAACATAATCCATATGGAAAAATTTTGTGACAATTTTGTGAAAAGTTTCTCCAAAACTGAAAATATAAGAAGGCACTTCAGTATAACACGACAAGCTGTAGCTTCATGGGCACTTCAGGTTTGTAGGGGAATTCTAATTCCTGATGTCCAAGCACTATGTCAGAAAACTGTTGACTGGACCTCTATGCTTAAACTATAAGGCTGGTCATGCTTCAGAACTGTAGCAAACGGGAACTTTGGAAATTAATTCACTAACCCAAACAATCATTCCTCTAACAATGAGAGTACAGGTAGTTGTTATTCTCTGCCTTCATCCTCTGCCCTCAAGGCCAGGCTTCCAACCTTGGGAATTGCTTTCATGGTAGTTTGGGGGTTTTGTTGGTTTGGTTTTTATTTTGGTTTTAAATTATTCCTTGAAGCTCTAACGTCAGAAACTAACAAATGTATGTCCTTGGATAATCTTTATTTACAGTTTTTCCAAATGTGTGGTTTTCATTTAATTCTCCTGGGCAAATATCAAAAGGTTATGAAAGTTCAAGCTGCATTTATGAATGCATTATGACCCTAACTCAGTGCATTCCAAATCTTCTTATCAGTTTGGATTTTTTCTTCAGTTTGTTTTTTGGGAGATTGGTATTTGTTTTTTTTGTTTTGTTTTGTTTTGTTTTGTTTTGCTTTGCTTTGCATGAGGGTTGTTTTTATTATTTTTGGAGGAAAGGGACTCTAAGAAGCCATTGTCTACAGGAATACTAAGTATTGAGAGTGGATCATCAGACTGGTTTTTCAACTGATCTTCAAAAAACAGACAAAATTAAAATGAAAGGGTGAATAAAAATTATCATGTACTCTGTTTTACAGACCTTAGGATTGTAGTATTCTCAGGACAATTTAAAACTTATCTCTTTTGTTTGATAACTTCCATCGGCTTATCTGTAGTTAGGATAAGTGACATTAAGTTTTTTGGCCTTAAGTTTGAAATGGGGAAGTTTGGCTTGGTTTGGGTCTCTAAAGAAGAAATAATAGATGAAAATGTCAAATTAATAAACCTTCACATTCTGAAGAAAGAGAAATCATCGCATGGCAGGACACTTTTCTTTAGTAAATAGAGACATGGAAGATATTCTTTAAAAGAACTGCAGAACTGGGAATAGTGCCCTGGAAAGAAACCTTAACAACTGTTTAACATTGAGAAGTTGTCATTGGTTGTTGGTGATGACAGACAAGTTATGGAAACATTTTCATATCAGCTGTTAATCTTTCACAAAGCATATAATAGGAAAATCAACAGAAGGAAGAGGGCCTAGAGTGACGAGCTGGGAAGTGGTAAGTCCACCTTGCACACAATAATTTTCTGCTAGCCAGTTGTAAAACACAAGATTCCCAAGAACTGCAGAAAATTAACCTATAGAATATTTCATATTTACAATAAATTCTGAAGCAACTACAAAGAAAGGAATACTATAGTTTCTTAAGACCATTCAGCACAAAAATGAAGTTCTTTGGAAGTCTGAAGCATATTTATAACACAGAAAAAAAAAAAAAAAGACTTCATAATTTTTAAGATTACTGTTTAAGAGCCAGCTTTCATTTGACTGTTGGGTAACCACTTTAGGCAATGCATATTACCTGAGGTAGAAAGTGGTAAAATATCAGCTTTTCTGCTTTGCAAAAACTCTTCACAGTTTTCAGTCAGTGAGTACCCTGCTATTCAAAGCCAGGAAAATATTGGAGCCTTTGGATCTATAGATGATTATTATTCCTAGCTACTTGTAAAAAATGAAAACTGTAACTTTCACCCAAAGACACATAAGTACTCCAGAATGTACTCTATCCATGGAACAATATGAACTTATTCTTGAGTAAGTACATTGAAGAAGGAAGTCACTAACTAAGAAGGAAGCAAAGCAGACAGAGACAATGATAACAAAAAAGATACATCAGAAAAAAGGAGACAGAGGTGACTAGACCTACAGCAAATGAAGGAGTCACAGGAGTAGGAGGGATTTTGGAGGAAGGAAATGAAATTTTTATGCAATTTCAGATTTTTATGTGCTCCGGATGACTCAGGTGCCTTGCAAACACAGTTAGATCATTCTCCACCTAGAGTCTTAAGGACATTATTCCTACTTTTGAATGGATATATACATACAATTATGTATATATAAATGCACCATTTCTGAGCCACTCTTGAGTGAATAAATGGTATTATATTTGAAAAATAATGCATATAAATTAGTTTATTACAATAATCTAAAACTAAATAGACCAGTAATTAATTTACTTTTTTGTAAAGCTATGCATCAGTAATAAGTAATTATTAATTAATTGCTCCTGTGTTTCTCTGTATCTCTTATTCTGGTAACAGAATGTTACAATGCTGAAGATATGGAAGCCATTTTTTTACAACTAGAGAACTATTTATCTCAAGGTAGTTAAAACTCAAGCAAAATTTTGGCAAACATTGGCAAAACATGTGACACAAAATGTATTTGGAACCCTAAAATATATATTTTTATATGTTTTTATTAATAGATATGAATGCTATAACAATTTGAAACCCATGAAAAGGTGAGATAATTTTAAAGGAAGAAATTATTAGAAGGCAGAAGTAGAAATATTTGAAGTAACCCTTATAATGCAGAACTTAGGGTATTCATGTGGAAAAGTAAAAAATCATATTTGTTATCTTAATCAAAGTTAATAATGGAGGGAACATGTTCAGATATTCCTTCTTCCATACAAGTTCCATGATCCCTTGGTATTTGTAGGAAGTTAATGTCTCATATTTTTTTTCAATTGTCATCTCATTGAAACTCCCCCTAAGATTCCAGCCCTTCATATTTAAATTCTCTTGGTTTTCATAAGGAGCATTTTGGTAAGCTGTACTTTGAGCCAATTGAGAGATAAAAATTTTGTATTCCCACAAATCTGAGGTGCATCCACACTAACTTCTTGACTGCAAAGTACTGCAGAGCTGTATGCAAACACCCTCACTGCAAATTTAAATCTTTCTCATTGCTGAGAACTTGCACTCTGGGGAATTCAGGACAAGATGTATGAAGACTGTATCCACATCCAGATGGGGTGTCAAGTATGAGAGGTATTAATTATTAAGACTGCAGCAAGAGCCAGATAGACTGCCCCAAAACAGGAGAAACAGCAAAAGTCCTACTGAAGGCATTGCAGGCTTGTGAGAGGTGTTATTTTAAGGCATTTGCTCTCCTTGCCCAGAAAGGATTGCCCCTGTTGTCCGGAAGAGGAGAAGGAAATTGAGGGTGCATCAGTCATATCCACCTTCTTGAGTGTAAAATCATCACCAGCACTGGGGTTTTCAAGTGCTCAGAACTGCAGGATGACATTCTTGTATCTACAGTGATTTAAAAGACTATTGGGAAATCTTAACACCCTAGTGATTTGTCATGCTGACAGCAATTATTTCTGGATGAGCAAATGCTACATGCTGCGAGTTGTAAGAATGAAATATGATTCTTTTTCTGCTTGGTTCCATATTCAAGCAAAATGTTAAACAGTGCAGTGAAAGAACTTTGGTAAACAGCTTTATTTCCAATATAGTGAATGTGTTCACATGAAAATATTCTAAAGTTTACTGGTTTCTGCCACCCAGAAAAAAAAAAATGTGTGAAACCCAGATTCTGTTAGCACAGTAAAAACCTTTGTCTTCTTTCTGACCAGCTACTCTGGCAGCCTTCCTCTTAAGAGAGAAAAGTAAGGCATTTTTTCAGAATTTTTCCATATACTATGCTTTGAATGCAAGCTGATGCATTTGAAGAACAGTTCCTATCTATAATTTTTTTAACTAAGATACACTGTACTTTCTTTTGCAGCATTTGAATACAGATGTCTCACCTGGTATTTTAACAGCAAAAGGATGTACTCTTCCTTTTGCTAACTTTCATTCAAACATAGGTTGAAACATAGGCTTTCAATTTCACTGCTCTATGATCCTCCTCAAACTTAATTTTGGAGATTTCAGTGACTTTGGAAACAACTTTGTGTATGGGTTTGAAGTTTGTGTATATTAATAATGGCTGAAACTCCCTAAAATAAAGGAGTTATTCAGTGACCTGTGTGAAATACAGATGGATGGTGTCAAACCAACTTCCTGACAGCTAAGCTGTTGTCAGTGCTGTCACTAATTGATAGTGTTACTGTCATTCACAGCAGAAATCAAGGACTCAGGAGACAGAGATGTGTTATTTTTGGACAGTATACCTACAAAACTATATGTCCAGTGGCAGCTGAGCAATGGCAGCTTTAAAGAGCATTTTTTCTATTTCTATTTGCTTTTAATGAGGTGTGTGTGCTGGTTTAGCTGGGATAGAGTTAATTTCTTCACAGTAGCTCTTAGAGGACTGTGTTTTGGATTCAGAATGAGAATGGTGTTGTTACCATGCTGATGTTTTGGGTTTTGCTACTTTTGTTTATCCCTAGTCAAGGACTTTGTGTGTGTGTGTGTGTGTGTGTCTCATGCTCTGCCTGTGAGGAGGTATATAAAAGAAACAGAGGGCACACAGCCAGGACAGGTGACCCAAACTGCCCTCAGGGATATTCCACACCACAGAACATCATGCCCAGTGTATAAACTGGGGACCTTACTCATAAGAAGGAGCAGATCTGAATTTGGGAACAAAGTTTGGCATTGGTCAGAGGATGGAGAGTAACTGTATCATGCATCGCTTTTTTGTTTGGGTCTTGTGGGATTTATTATTTCTCTTTCCATTATTTTACTGTCATTGTATTTTAATTTGTTTTCAAATCTTAAACTGCTTTTATCTCAACCTGCAAGTTTGACTTTTGATTCTCTTCCCCATTCCACAGGGACAGGCATCGAGAGAGAGAGAGGGGAGTTGAACAAGCAGCTGCATGGTTCTTACTTGCCAGCTCAGCTTAAATCACAAGAGCATGTTAGATTAATGGCTGGAATCAATGATCTCAGAGTTCTTTTCCAGCCTTAATGGTTCTGTGATTTCCCCCTGAAATGTAAGAGAGAATTAAAGTTGCAATTTCCCTAGGTAGAGAAAACCCAATTTTTACTCTTTTTTGCCATTGTTTGTCACTGGTGAGTGGAATCAACAGAAGAAGGTCCAGCTGAAGACAAAAACATTGCTCTTGAGTTTCAGCAAACTACAAGGCTATTTTGTAAAGAAGAACATCACTTCTCTTTTGCAGCTTGCTTGTTAAGAAGCCTTGAATCTAGCAGTTATTAATAAATATCTTTTCCAGATCTCTGGAGTATTTTAAAAGGATGTCTGCTTTTGTGAAACGTGGTGAGGTTTCTCAAGGGCTGTTTTGCAACACTCTCCTGCTCTTGGTAACTCACAGACAGTAACCTGAGAAGAAGTCAGTTGCTCCCCCTCAGTCTCATGAATACAATTTTGGTAATACATCCCAAGATGCAACTATTATTTTTTTGCTACAAAGGCACCCTGCTTACTTATGGTCAACTGGACTGCCATGTCATCTAGATCTAAGTTCTGCAAAGACCTTAGATATCTGAGGGCAGATCAGATTAGGAAAAAAAATGAGGCTAGAAACCCACTGAGTAATCCAGTCTTCTCTGTGATTTATGTCCTTGGGCCCTCTACCTCACTGAGCAATGGGCTCATTTTCTTTGGTCTTTCTTTTGCTGGCAATGCACTTGCAAAACATTTTTTTATTATACTTCACATCCCTACTAGCTTCTATTCCAGATGAACTTTAGCTTTCCTAACATCCTCTCTGTACATTCGAGCACTCTCACTAAATTCTTCCCTGCTTCCACCTTCTGTACACTTCATATTCCATCCAAGTTCTGAAGTAGTTCCCATTTTATCCATGCTGGCTTCTGCTGTACTTACCTGACCCTCTGAAGATCAATCAGCTCTCTTAGGCTCCTTTGTCCTTCATGCACCAAAGTGCAATGTAGAAGTTTCTGTTCAATTCTAACCACAATAAAAAGAGAGTCAATTTTTTTCTTTTCATTTTAATTGTAGGAATAAAATGACATGTATACAGTGTTTCCTGTGTTGCAGCTTCTCAGTGCCTCCTGAAACTTATAGGGATTGCTACAAATCTTTGGTTTGTTGGTAGTGCCATTTTCAAAAATACTAATCTTAAATTAGATTAAGATGACCTTGATCCTGAATACTCAAGTCAGAGACAGTCCTTCCAGTGACTCCAGAAGTTCAATTTGGCGGAGAGTAATGAGTGGGGTTTTTTCAATTTAAAGTTTAGAAAGTTAGGGATTGAGGATGAAGTGGGCTTTGCTCCATGTTTTGAAGAAGACAAAGACCTTTGGATTATTCTACTAAAATACTTTATTATGTTGCAATGCATATCCTGCTTGGGAACTGACTATATGGAGACCATTCTAGGATGTTTTTCTTTGCAGTAATGAGGTAACCGAGACTGAGTTTGCATTTGATATTCCATCCCAGTCACAATTTTGATTAAAAGGAGTGGGACCAGACAACATCTATCCTATTCTTTTCTGGTTTGTTCAATTCTGTTGCCACTGTCAGTGTAGCTCTTGGAGAAGAAGTGGGAAAGCAGAAATGGAAAGAAGATTACAAAATTCATAAGTAAGGTTGTACCATGCACTGTGGAGTATAGATATATGTAAAAAGGTTAGTCATGTCTGATTTATTTCAAGAGCTTTTATCCACAACTATAAAACACCTCAACCAAACCCAGCCAAAACCATTCATATTTGTACTTTGATGTATAAATACCTGAGAAGTGAAATTTTCATAAGCTTGGACATTATATCAACCACACACTTCAGTGTATGTGCACTTCAATGTATGTGCACTTCAATATATGTGCTCCATAATGACATCTGACACTTGCAACTAATATTTGAACGTGATTAAATAAATACAAGGTCATCTTCTGGTAAGAAGAATCAAAGTAATCATTAGAATTCATTAGAATCAAAGTAATGAATTCACAGGTGACTTCTGGTTTTCTTAAGGGAGCAGCAGTGGTGTAGAGAGGTTGCAGAGGATAAAAAGAGTAAGAGAAAAACTTGCTGATTAGATAATTTATAAAAGCATAAAATAGCAAGACTAAGACTGTCATATTTGTGCATAAAAAATACATTTTCATTACAAAAGGATAAAAAAACAAAGCAAAATTTTGTACTTAAATAGGAGGAAAAAAGCTTTAGAACTAAGAGGGAAGCTTAAAAAACTGACTTCACATAGTTACTGTTTTAAAATATGTCTTTGAAACCATCTCCAAGAAATGGACACTATGCAGTAGAGAGAGAAGGAACTTTGGAAAAATCACCTGAGGGAGGAAGAAAAAACCCCGCTCCATCATGAGAGAGGTTTCCATCACACGACATTATTGCCTTTTGTCTTATGTCAGAAAAGACAAATAATGCTAAAGATATTTCCCTTAAGGCAGCAGGGATTTGGCCACAACAAAAGTTAATTTAAATTTCTTCTGTATCCAGTTATGTTCAGAAGATATGACAAGTGTTGTGTCTCCTGCTTTTGAGATTGTGCTGCAAACAAAGAACTCCATTGGCAAACATTTGCCAGTGAATGCATTGCATGGTGACCAGGACTTTGCTGGGATCTTCATCTGCAGCCAGAAGTTTTTTGTAACTCAACTATCATTGCAGAGAGATTAAGTAAAATTTTCCAAGTCAGTGTAAGTCACCAATTTCAATAGAACTCCCTTCCTCATATTATGGGTGAAGATGCCCAGCAGATCTTCAACATTTGGACCTAAAAATTTTACCCATACTTTTTGGGCAGCCATTACCATACCTAGTCAGAATGACAGAAAGCAGAGTTGCATTGTTAAAACAGAATTTTCTAGGACCAGACAGCTTCAAATAAAGTAGAATATATCTGTGAATTTAATCTCTATGACTATCCATTTTACAGCTCACTTGTACACTACATTAATTGCAAATATATATATTTATTGGATGTACATTGTTCATTTATCACTCATATTTGGGTGTTTTTAATTTTTAAATTGAGGCATCCATGCAGGCTTTTTTTTCCATCCCGACTCAGTGAATCTAATGTATCATGTTGGAAGATGTGGGTGGAAGTTTCAGAAATCATTTTGCTGATAAAGATGAGTTCTTGAAGGAAGTAGATACACTCTCATTTCTTCCATTCCTCAAAACTTCTCTCTTCTGTGCTCTAAATGTCAGGATTTGTGGTAGTAAAAGGGATTACACTGCAAGCCCCATGATGATTTCTTTGGTTAATAGACAGGCCCAATAAAAGTTCCACAAGCTGGAATGGGAGATAATTCCGTCTATTTTCACTCCTTATAATGAATCTATACAACATAAATCAGTATTTTTGCCATATTGACTCTAAATATTAAATACAAAACAGCCCTGATGTGTTTGCTATTGAGGACATAATTGCCTAATCAGTCTTTCCACTTCTATTTGTCTTTCAGGTATAACAGAGCAAATTTATGCTTATGGAAAAGGACAAATGATAGAGGAATATTTATATGCCTGAACACATGCACTTGTAGCACAGGCACATTATAGTAACTTTGTGTAACTATTTCAAATGAAAACCAGCATAAAGAGAAAGGAGATTTGGATGTACTAAAAAGGACTGAATAAAATAAAAACTACAGGTTTTTTCACCTTTAAAACTTGCACTTAGTAGAAACCAAATGTTTATATATGTTCCAAACATGTAGTTGATTATGTTTTGCACAGTCCTCTCAAATAAGCTTTCAGGAACTGCAGTGAAGAAAGTGAGATAAGTTGAAAGATGTTTATTTTTGTAGAGACAACGTATCTGTACATCACTTTTCTAATATTTTTACTTATGTGAAGGTATTTCAGGTAAAAAATTTGCAATTACTCTAAAAATGTTCTTACTTTTAGTAAGACACCACACTAAAACCCATGGGTGTTAAATATTCACTAAAGTGTCACAAAGTGTCAACAGGGATAAGAATTAAAATCTCACCTGGGAGCTAGAGCAACCTCATCGGAAAATGGCATTAGTTTCAAAATGTGGAAAGGATGCTCAGCACCTTGACATTTTGATACTTACCATATCAAGGAGGCTTATTTTTAATCAGAAACAGTTATTACCTTGAGGATGGTGCTGTCCATCTGCACCAGAACTTAATAACCTTTGGTAAAATCTTTCTAATTCTTGTCTTCCTCTTGGACTAAATGCAGGAAATGCACACACTAGCATGAAGACCAACACCACAATGTATCAGTAAATACACACCAGAAAAGGCAGATTACTGTGCCTGTGCATAGTCCCGAGTGATGATTCCCTTATCTCTCAGTCACAGAGACACTCATGTGGCAGCTTGGGCTTGAAAAGAAATGCGTGGGACAGAGCAGCACTCAGCTGCAGTCCCAGCACTGCAGCACTCCTGAGAGTTCATTTGGTAGGTGAGCAGTGAGAATTTGATATATGACTCTGTCCATCAGACTCTGCATTTGTGATGAAGTTGAACCCTTCTGTGTGCAAAACCAAGTTCAATAAATGTGAAAGGAATATGTAGAAGAAAACATGCACTCTTTCTTAAAATAATGTCCATTTTATTTTTTCCATACATAAATTTCTGCAGTGCCACAATTCTGAGACAAAGTGAAAAAATGCCAAAAAATACAATGCTGAATTGTGAACCAGGTACCCATGTGGTCTGTAGGTTCATTTAAGCCATGTAGGATTTCATTTGTCTCTGTGAAATTACATGGTTTTCTCCAAAAATCTCTACTAATTTCTACTGCTCAGTCTTTGGAAAGTCAAAACATGGTATACTCTTGAAAAACATATTTTTGACATGCCAGCCCCAACTACATTTCTTGGAGTGAATGTTCTCCAGCCATTCTTCTAAGGCCACATTTTATCTAAGCGACGCTATTAAACCAAATTTCTCCTCTCACAAAAGCCCTTGTCATCACTCTCACCCTCATCATGTAGGTATGAAAGGTGCTACAAATTGTGAAGCAGAGGATCATCAGGCCAGATGAATTTTAGCAAAAGGGGGCTATTAACCTGTCCACAAAGCTGACATTGTTATAATACATTATGTGCATGATAACATCCAGCTATTGTGAACACAGCAAATATAGATAAGTAGAAAAAGAGTTTGCTTGTCCCGCAAAGTCTATTAGGATTTCAAAAAAATTCTGTTTCCTATCAGCACAGAACTTTGACCTTAGGAATGTTGGATCCCAGAAACCTGGGATTTTTGAGCTTCTGTCATCTTCCTCCTTCTTCTTCATGATTGCTGGTAGTTTCTGGTTGGACAGTTAGTGCTGTACTGCAGGTCATAGGAGTTTGGTTATTGGTGCAAAAGTATAAATAATGTAGGTGTTAGCTCTCTACTGGACTGTTTAGCTTTAAAAGACCTTGTAACTAGCTAGATTCATCTCCATTTTGCTTGCTTTTAGCTGGTAGCTAGAAATGTTGCAGAACTCTCTCTACTCTAGATAAGATTTAATAAACAACCAAGCCCGAACATGAGAAAGTTCATCTCCTTCGTGTTTTTAATCCTGACTCTGAGTGAAGACACAAGAAAATGCAGACAGGCCACTAATTAAGTCGTGTGGAGATACCACAATTACAAGGAAAGGTGTAGAAGACAGATAAGGAAGCCTGGTGAAACCGGGAAAGAGGTCTTCCCTCATCAAATATCAGATTCCAAATGGCTTTGGCAGCTGTCCTTGGTCATCATCCAAGATCATTTCTGTTGCACATGGGCATGGATTAATATGAAACAGCTGAAGCAAAGGCCAATACTCAGCCCTCCAAAAGGCTGAATGAGCACTTCAGCCACCAGAAGATTATCTTATCTTTTGGACCCCTAAATGCTTGCCTGACTGAGTTCAAATGAAGAAAATGCTTCACTGAAAAACTCTCCAAATTACTTTAAACATGTAAAATATTAAGAAATTTTATTCTTTCCGGAAGGGGTCTGGGGAGAAAGGGGACATTTTTTCTAAATGCACTCTGTTTCTCCTGCTTTATTTTTCAGTACCTGTGAAGATGATGCAGCCTCCAAACTGTCTTCATCCCTGACAAAATGCACAGAAACCCAGTACCCCCTGTTTGGACTGTTAGTGGAGACTGGTATGTTTTTTTGTAACTGGGCACTTAGACATCCACCATTTATGTGCAAAAGTAGAAATTCAAAGTAGCACAAGCTGGGTTAACCAGGAATCATTCCTCAGGTAGCTTGGAAAGACAATGTGACCAAGATAAACATTGAGGCACTAAAAGAGAAATAAGGACCTCCTGAGCCAACTACCAGTACCATTTGGTAATTTCTGTGTGTAGATATTTCAGCTGATAGAGGCATCAAGACATTTGATTATAGAAATGTAACAGGGATTATTACAGTTTTCAAAAATGCAAACTAAATGCTTTGGCAGGCGTGCAAAAATCATAAACCCACAGAAATTCCAAACTGGCTACCCTTTCAATTTTTTTTTTTTTTTTTTTTTTTTTTTTGAGAATTAGCTGTTTGTTTATATAAACAAAAAATTTATTAGTGGTAGAAAAAATGTAGAATAAGGGGTAAACATGAACACTTGAATTGATAATATTGCAACTTATTTCTGGGGAACAGAACTTTTCCCAAGTAAATACTCTGTTACACTAACATTATTTTCTTTTTATAGTCTGTAAATCTGCCTCAAAAGAGAAATGTGAAAAGATTCTCCATTACTGACAATTTTCCTCCTGGAATTTGTGCCATGTTTGTGTAATGCAGGAAAACTTCCCTTCACTCTAGTTTTGGGTGAAACCACATTAAAAAAAATAATAATATTTTGGATTTTTTTTTTTCAGCATGGCTAATAGTCTTCAGGAAACTCAATCTTTTTTTGCTCGCTTGATGGACTCTACATGAAAATAGTCTTTATTTTCAAAATGTCAGCTCATGACATTTCCATTTAAGACTTTTCCATCTTTACAACCTGTCACCCTCTCTGCTCTCCATTTGCAAATTCATATTTTCTGTTAAAATTCTTCTAAATTCTTTCCTCTTGTGTTTGGCATTAACAAGGTGATGACTTTTTTTCCTGCAAGAAGAAAATAAATAAAAAACTGCATTAAATTTAGAAATATTCCATGGAAATAATTCATATTCTTTTGGGAAAGAGTTTTCACCAAAAAAACAAAAACAAAAAACAAAAAACAAAAAAAAAAAAAACAAAAAAAGAAAGGAAATGTCTTTTATAGCTTTTTTATAACATAAATTATGATGAAGGCTGTCATAGAAATGTTGCCATTCTGCGATATTAGAATAGAACTCATCATTTCTAGTCTTGGTTTTGCTATTCTCTTTGGTACTACTTCCTGACAGAGACTTCTTTGGCCTGCATACAAAGAGATTAATATCAGAATGGAAGAATGGTAAAGAAAGTGGTCTTTTTTTTTTTTAGCTCCCACCTTTTTGTTTGTGTTTTATTTAATTTTTGTTTTTGTTTTGTTTTGTTTTGTTTTATTTTTTGGTTTCTGGTTTTGTTTTTTTTCGTTTTTGGAAGACACAGTATGCCTGCAGAAATGCACATCTTTAGAGGCAGAGCAGCTTTGGGGCTGGACTCAGACACACATTGTTCTTTAGGTCACTGACATAGTGAGGATAGGGCTGAAGGGAGCTCAGTGTGTTTGATTCTGGTCTGCCAGCAGCAGACCTGCTGCTAATACCAACAAGACCACATCCTCACTAACTCCTGCTGAAGCAACTTGTATGATCACTATCAATAATCTGTGTTTCAAAGCCACCCAAATATTATTGCTTTTTTTTTTTTTTTTTTTTTTTTTTTTTTACATTTCCATATGCTTTATGGAACAAATATAATGACATTGAGAAACTGGTGGACAAAGCTTTTACCATATGACAGAAAGCCTATCCTGATAAACACTATAATATTGGGGTTTTTTTGAGGAGTGATAACTCTTATTTTCATAAAGATAAAAAAAGCAATTCAAGTCCTCAAAGGAAGTTTTTATTGAGCTTTGTATAGCTCGTAACAGTGTCATTTAATAATATCTTAAGTCTCAACTTTTCTCCTTCACTCCAAAGAGACACAAACATTTCCTTCCTTCTCTGCTAGCCTTCACCTGGTGAAGCTAAAATTTTTAAGCAAAACCAAGTTTTGAACTGTCTCCTGAGGGGTGGTCTGAATGAAGTACATTTTATTTTTAGGACACCAGCCTCAAGATAATGTTGCTACCAATCCTTTGGGATCAGTTTTCAACATACCATCGAGCTTGTCTCTCCTTCTAACAACTTCCTCTGCCAGGACTGATATTTTCAGCAGTCCAGGGGACTGCAGCTGTGATAAAGATTGACGACTGGTGAGGGCAAGGAGGTTCATCATGGGGCTGGCACTGCAAGAAGTTTTTAAGATAAAGATGGGCTTACTCTGTACAGAGACTTAAATTCTTCAGTATTGGTGATGATGTGTTCCAGACTCCTGTGAGCTGAATCAGACAGGAGAGGAGTTTTCTACTAAAGTGGATGAAAAATGTTGTTTTGAGGAACTTGCTCTGTTCCTAAAGGCTCCCTCAGTCAGAGAGCTCTGACTTTTCTAGCCATGAACTAGACTTTTTAATTCAATTGCCCCTCTAATTTCTTTCAATCAGACAAGAAAACAAGCAGCAGAACAGTTTTAGACCAGGCTTGAAGGAGAGGTTGTTATTTTTGTTGCCTTCTCAAGAGCAGCATGACCCATCATCCTCCCCCTCCAGCACCAAGCTCTTGCAGAGTTGACAGATTTCCTGCTGGATGTCGTGTGTGATCATTGTGGTCAATTAGGCCCAGAGCTGCTGAGGGAAAGGGTATAGTCAGGGTGTTTCAGGAAAAAAAAAATCACTATTTTATTCTTAGGAGAGGGACAGTATTTGGCAGAGAAAAACTGAAACTCTTTTGTGCAGCTAAAAATTATCACTATTTTAAGTCCTGTAATTACCATCCTTTTAACATCTACAAAGTTCTATTTTTCTTTCTTTATGGCCTCTTTTTATTCATGTTCCCATTATCCAAGAGCATAAAACCCAGCTACAGGAATACTTATCTGCCTGAAAGCTACAGCAGGATGGGGGAGGGAGAGGAACATGTTTTTGTTCAATTGACTACTGGGCTGCCCATTCCGATCATTATCAGCTGCTTAAATGACTTTCCCTTAGGAGCTCTAAAGATGCAAAATCATGTTTTATAATGCTCCCATTCCTCAGACAGTGTTTCTAAAAAGTGCCAGTGGAATCCTTCCTACCTCCCATCCTTAATAGCACAACTCTCATGCTGGTGTCATAGACAGCTTCCATGAATTAGTGATAAATAAATGACAAAAAGGGTAAAAGGTTACTAAAATCTCAGGAGAGCTCATTTGTAGGGATTCCATACGATAGGAATGTTCTCTCTTCTATTCATGATTGCATGAAGTTCCCAGCTGAAAAATAAACATTCACTGAAATATGATCTTCTTAAAAACTTGGAAACAATTAATGAATTGTATCTCCTTTCAACTGATTTATTTTAATTTACCATTGACTGTTTATGCTCAGGTTTATAATAATATTAACAATGAAAATGTCACTCTTTCTAGGTTAATTTGTTGTGATATGACCAGAGATACTAGGATAGGTTCTAGGAATAGGATCAGAAGAACTTTTTGGATTCTGAAGTAGAAACATTTCTACAATACATCTTTCTGTAATTAAGTTTGAGTTTACAATTCCAATTAATTTGATAATATTTGGGAAATATTCATGTCTCTGTTAAGGATCCAGTTGCTATAACAATTTTCTGTGCTTCTGTGAATGAAAGGAGTGACTGTAAAGGTGAAGCTGAAGTGGTATGATTCACACTATTAAGGCAGCTTTCTGATATACTGGAAAAAAAGATTTTTATTTTTTTTTTTAATTAGTCTAATTAAAGATGTCCTTCTTAAAGACTTTCTTTACTGAAAACCAGGACAGAAAGAGCAGAATTAAACCCTAAACAATTGCAACACAAATTATTCACATTCAAAATCCTTTTTCTGAACTCAGAAAACCTGTCCTTCATGCCACTGTCACATTTCATGAAATATTATTTTTTCTTGACAAGGCCCTAATCTGGACCATGGGCTCAAACCATGCCTATACAGACCCAGTTCTTGGAGCCCTGTCTGTCTGTCTGCAGGAGATTATGTGTGATTTCACAGACAGATTCTGTAATTCTTGTCCACTTTCAGCACAGTTGCTGGAGACTTTTGGAAAAATCACTAGGCCATACCATATATATGCTAGTTACTGAGCCAGGTTCTACTAGAAGTTCCTAAAGACATCAAGATTTAACTCATAATAAAATCACCCTAAAACTGATGTGCTTGAGTGCATTTGCAACTCCATTGCAGTTCATCATGCCCAAACTCCTTTATAAATATTAATTAAAGCTAAAATTCTGCTGATAATGAAGCTCTCCTGAGCTCTGGAGAGCTGCCATCGTGCAAAATCAATAATTTTAATGCAAGTTTAGCATAGTCTAAATTACATTACATAAATAATGTAATGTAAAGTGATCTATAGAGTATACATGTACCTATTGAAAATTAGATAATATGCAAAGTTTATAACATTTTATTAATTCAATTAAATTCACCTTTTTTTCTTGCCTTCTTAGCAAGCCATGCAGTGAGTGAATCGGCTTGGTTTGGGGAGAAAGGTGAGCTTCAGAAGTGCAAAGTGAGGAGGAAGAGGGCTGTAACTTCATCTTGCAGGGCCAGCTAGCAGCTAGACTGGCTCCATGCCTCAGCAAACCACCACTTCAGACAGGAGCAAGAGCCTACCCTGAAAGTTCATTCATGACTGCAATCATATTGTAATATGTGAAATAATTCATATAATTCAGTCCTATTCATAACCATATTAAATACATGTTGGTAATTATGGAATTAAGCATGACTTAAGGACAAAAATTATACCAACTCTCAGGATCTTTACTTTCTTTTTTGTTCCCATTATAGTGTTTTCTTGCCCTACAAAATGTTTTCAGTCCTGGAGTTATATATTAAAACCAAGGACAAACTGCTTGCTAAGGTGATTATTAGAACTGAGCTTTTTTCTTTTTACCCTTATGATTATATTAGTGTTAACATAGACATTAATAAGATTCATTACCAAAAGAGTATATTGCATCTGTTTCCCATATTTTGGATGACACAGAAAAAGTTTCACTGTCCTTGTTTCATTCTTTGCAGGGTTCACACTGTCCAGAAGAGTTATATTTTCTGCATTGCACCTTGCATGTTTTCAGCCACCAAAGGGTTATATTTTGTTTGAAACTGTAGCCAGGCTGTCTCAGCGCCTTCCTTTCTACTGCAATTAAATGCTGGGCGTCTCCTAAGGCAAAGGCTGTTCCTTCCCAGCTTCGGCCATCACTGCCAGCAAAGGCTGTGTCCAAAGCTCAAATCCACAATCCCAAAACCACACCACTTCCTGAGCACAAGCCCTGGCCCCAGCTGGTTTACAGCAAAAGCATTTGAATAGAACAGGTGTCTTATCTTTCTGCAAAACAGCCCTGACAATGAACACTTCTGGATGAATACTGTATTTCACAGAGCTGGAACTAAACTGACTAGTGATGTTCAGCAGCTCTTTGAAGCATGCCCTTGCAGCCACAGGAACCTTGGAGCCTCACTGGCAGAAGTAATGACAGCAGTGCTAAGCTACCTTTTTTCCCCAGCACAGATAAAGTTTTTGTTGCTCCCTTTTTTTAAGTCAGACTACCACCTAGTCTAAATTGTTTCTTATTGTTTTGTACTTAATAATTTTTCCTTCCTGCCCTTCTTCTATTCCATTTGGTTGTTTCATTTATGAATATGTTAAATGTAGCCCCCAGAAAATAAGGAAACAATATATATTTCCATGTTTTTCTAAATGAAAATCCCTATGTCCTTCAACACCAGACTGCAGAAAATAATAGCAGTGCTAGAACATTGAGCCAAAGAGGAAATATAGTTACCAAATGTTTACAGAACAGAATGATTCAATTTCAACTTTGTAAATACTTAGTAAAAACCAAAATTATTTTGACTGTTACATAGCTTCTCACCTGAGAGAAATTTGGCCAAGAAGGTAATGTTGTCAAATTCTGTAGAAATATGCTAAGAACTTCAGAGAAAAAAAAATGGAACCTCTGAAGTCAAAGGAAAAATTGTTAAATGTTGTGACATTTCCTCATTTTTGTCAAAAATAATAAATTATAAACAAAATAAATAATCAATAATTGTCAGAAAATTTACAGTTGTGTTCTTGCTCTTTAGAGATTTGGGTGCTGTGATTTGATAGTAAATTATTTAAGGCTGAAAATATCTCTTTCTCCTTAGCCCACTATCATTTTAAAAGTAATAAATATTCTAAGGAAGAATGCTTATTTCCAACTAGTTGAGTTGTATTTAAATAATACCCCAGTTAACAAATAAAGAAAAAATAAGAAGGAAATGTGAACTTCCCTTCCTCTGATTTAGATTGAGAAACAGACCAGTAAGGGTGCTGTAACCATTTCTGGCAATTTTCTTATGAGAATCTTCCTCCTCAAATTGAAAGAATCCATGGACAGATCCTGTTATTGCTGAGCTTTTCACATATGAGTTTCACATTATAGCTCTACAAACTTCCAAAGATTTTCCGTCAAAAAGGGTTCATTGGCATGTTATTCATCCATGATTTTAATTAAACATTCAAATTAAATTAATTACATTTTTTGACAGGAACTGTAGTTACACCAAGGAAATATTGATTTCACAGTTGTCATATTAGTTTTTGTAAATATGTCATTTATCATACTTCACCTCTTTCCCTTCTTTATTTTGTAGCCAAGAATTAACAGACAGAAAAAGCCATGTGGATTTTTCCCAAAAAAAGGAAAGGGTCTCTCAGTGATGCACCGTTCAAACATACTCAGCAGGGAACTGAAGTGCCTTTGATGCTATATGGCAGCTGAAATATATTAAAGGTGATATTTTAGCTGTCAAAGACGAATTCTAGTTTTCTACAGAAAACTAGAATTCAGGAACTGCAAAATACCTCTGCTCCACTACTGTGAGACATTTTCCAGCAGGAATACAGGAAAGACCCTCCCTTGTTTCAGTGTACAAAATCACTTGGCTTGTAGACAAAGATAGTCTCTGGGTTTTGGGTTTTTTTATTAGCATCTTCTTTGATTTTTGTTTTCTTTCTACCTAAAAAAGCATAAACTTTTACTCCCTGAATCTGTGACCCTTCATGTCTCTTCTGCATAGGCCCACTGTTTTTTGGAGGATCTCTAACTCCCTGATTACTTTTTCCCTCTTCCTTCAATAGCTTAGATTAGGGAAGCATCATTTTGAAATTCGAGGCATTATGTCTCTCTCACTTTCTTGTGCCTATCCATATGTTTATTTCAGACATAGGCTTGACTGACATCAGCTAATTTAACGCTATAATGCCCAAATTTTGTTTATTCACTAGATGTACATAAAGCGATTCTGTTGCCATTTTCATTTCACCATGCTATCTTTTTTAAAAGTTAATGATAACCCAGAGTTATTCATGAATATATATGTTTTGAGTTTTTCCACAGCCATTACTAAATATTTTCTTGTTTATGAGACTCCTCTTTGAAGGCATATTTACATGCAAATTTTGTAATGCTATCGTGAATATAGGAGCTATCTTTAAATGTAATGGTTTAGAAATCAGAAGTAATTTTGCCATGCCAGAGCTGAAACCAGCAGAGGTTGATTTGTAATGTCAAAAAACATGATGATATTCTAGTCTGCTGTGACAAGGTTGCTTCAGACTATAAAAAGTTCCCTTTTTTAAATAATGCAGTTATGTGTACAGAAAAGCTGACACAGAATCACCTTTACAAAATCCATTAGCTCTTTGTGCCATAGCAGGGTTTAATCATAAATGCTCCTGTAGACTCTTTGTATCCAAGAGAATAAATCATGCTTATAATTGCTATGTAATTATTTAATAATTTAAAACCATAACAAGTCTGCTAAGTATTTCACTCCAAAGAACATCCACCCATATGCAATAGTATTAAATGCACACTTGAATTAGATTTTATGTGCTTAATGCAATGCATTTTCGTATATAACACTACGGGTTTCAGCTGGGGTAATTATTTTCACAGTGTCTGGTATGGGGCTGTGTTTTTGATTTGTGATGAACACAGGGTTGATAATACAGAGATGTTTTTGTTGCTGCTGAGCAGGGCTTACACAGAGCCAGGGCCTTTTCTGCTTTGGTACTGCCATGCTGGTGAGGAAACTGGGGGTGCTTGGGAGGAGACAGAGCCAGGACAGGTGATCCAAACTTACCCAAGGGATATTCCAGACCACATGGCATCATGTTCAGTATAGAAAGGGGGGAATAAGGTGGAAGGAGAGCACATTTGGAGTGGTGGAGTCCCAAGTGACCATTAAATGTGATGGGGCCCTGCTCTCCTGGAGATAGCTGAATACCTGTCTACCCATGGGAAGCAGGGAATTCATTCTGTGTTTTGCTTTGCTTTCACACATGCTCGCTTCTGCTTTCCCTATTAAACTGTCTTGATCTCAACCCACATGTTTTATACTTACTGCTCTTCCAATTCTCTCCCAATCCCACTGGTGGGGGAGTGAGTGAGAGTCTGTGCGGGGCTTGTTTCCCAGCTGGGTTAAACCATAGCAATAGTAAATACACTTCTGATATTTTCCCCCTGCATACTCACACACATTTGCAATGTTACAAGTCCAAGCTACATAAAGGAGGTTTTATAAAGTGACATGGAGTGGTCAAGAGGATTGTCCAAATGTTTCTGTTTGGAAAAAATATTCCTGGTCTTCTCTCGTGCTATTTCCTATGAGGAAGAGGTCGTTCCTAACTCAGTGATTAAGGCTCATTTGATCAGAGACTAATGTTACCATGAAAGCACAAGTAGGATCAAAGCCAGTTCTGTGAAAGACAGCTGAGCAGATGCCAGCTGTCTCCTCACAAAAATCCAGCAGACCCTCACGCAATTCTTCATCATCCAAGGGACATCAGGGCTTCTCTAGCAGTCCTTTACCTGTTTACATGACAGATTGCAGCTTCCAGGCTCATGAGTCTCTGTCCTGAGCAGCACCAAAAGAAAGACATCTCTTGCAAATGAAGAGAGAGGGCATGACATTTCATGCTTGGCATATCTTGCAGACACTGGTTTCCTTTTGAACACATTTTTGAGTTCACCTCTTTCAACTTGCATTTCAAAATAAGTAGTGAATGTACTCACCAATGACTCCTGATGACAAATGTTTTATTAGAATATTCTAATTTAGAGATTCTTCCTGAGGTTCCTGTAGCAACTTTTCAAGAATTGTATAAGGTAAGTGTGGATAGTAAAAAATTATGTGCAAAAAAGTATGTTTTAGCAAGAAAAATGCAACTGGCATCTCATTGTCTTAAAAACAAAGATGAGAGATCACAATGATAAGTGAAAAATTATCCATTGAAATTTTTTAAGTATTTTCTTAAACTCAGCTTAGACCAGGAAACAAGAACAATTAGAGGCAGTCCATAAAATAATAGACTGCTTGCAACATGATTTTTATCTAATAAATAAATAAAAATTAACAACTTACTAACGAAAATTTTCAGAAATAAAACTCCTAGGCTTGACTGTTGAAAATAATTATTAAAGTAATAAAAAATTTATCAGATCTCAAATGGACCAAATTTCTTTCCCTGGGGATAAAGATTTACTTTATGTGCACCATTATAGAGACTGGGTCATGTGATGTAACAATGCTGCAATAACGAGAGTCCAGACATGTCTTAAGAATGTTAAAATTATTTGTTAGAACGATTTTGGTCTGGAATCCTTATCCCAGAAAAGGATCATAAGTACATTCTAGTAAGTTACTCCTACCTTGTTTAGGCAACCTCTGAGCTGTGTCCATGTCCAAAAAGCTCCCTTTGGCCAAGCTGGACTGCTGTGTTAGAATAAGAGTGCTCCTACAGAAAGCACCTTTGCAGACACTGACCAGAGGGTGCTGGTGGACCCAGGACAACTGGTAAGACACATCTGCAGTGCTGGATCTAGTCATGGGCTCCCCAGAGCAAAAGAGATATGGGAAGAGTCCAGCTCACTGGAAAGTCCCATGAAGGGCCACAAAGATGAGTAAGGTAAGAGCTCAGAGCATGCCTCATTTGAGGAAAAGCTGAGACAGCTAGAGCTGCTTAGTTTGCAAAAGTCTCAGAGACATCTTATTAATATGCAGAAATACAGTTAGGGGTGGGAGGAAGAAGTGGTATGGAATATAGAAGTTAGGGAATAAGTTGTGCTTCTCTCAATGTCTGGCTTGGAACCAATACAACTTGTTTTATTAAGGCTTGCAGTTTTCAAGGCACGATAAACATAATTAAACTTCAGAGATTTAGGCATCAATTACAGTACAAGACTAGATATTCCACTTTTCTGTGAAGATTCTACTATCTGATCTCAAGTAGAAAGCATAGTATCTTAGAAAGTAATTTTGAAAAGCTGCTAGGGAGCCAGTTCTGACTCCTGTATGAGAAGCTGATCTTAAGCTAAGCCATCAGTGTAATTTAAACCTGTTAGATTAGAATGCACTGGAGAGTGAGTCATTCCTTTGTGTAAGCAGGTCTTTGTACACAGGACTAGAATATTAAAATCAAAACTTATCATACAGCTGTGAACACTACAGAACACTTCTGTTCTGCATGTAAATTAGAGAAGAATAAAAATCTGTTAGGAGACCAGACAATGTGAGAAGATAAAGAGAGACAAAAGGAAAGAAATTCACGAAGAAAGTCTAAGAAGTAGCAGCAGATCAAAATATGATTTTTAAAAAAAAGAAGAAAGAAAAAGAGATAAAGAGCCTCATGAGAGATTAAAACTATTTAGATAAGAAAAAATTATTATAGGAAATGCCTCTAGCACACCAAAGTTATGAAGCAGACAGTAAAAGAAGTGATGAAACTGCATACTCAAATATGACCCTTAGTTAGAAAGAAAATTTGAAGAAAGAAAAGAAATGTACAAGATTTCACTCCAAGAAGCACAGTAGATAGTACTCTGGAATTTTCTGCATATTCACATCTGCAGTAAGACTCCTTTGTTTGAAACCCTATTGTAGGGTATGGATAAAGAGGATAGTGGTCCCTGGAAAGTGTCAAGGGCAAAAATGTTGCATCTCTAAAAAAAATTAGAGCATTAGCACGTGAGTTTACAAATGGCTGAAATATTGATATATGAGCTCCCATTGGAGACATTTGTGGATGTTGGACCCTACAGAAAAAATTTAAATCCCACTGAACTACAAAGCCTTCATTTAAGATGCTCAGTCAGCCTCCAGCACATAGACCCCATTCTTACATACATTCCTTACCCTTCTTGCCCATCACATTTCACTTGTGTTATATCAGATGCAGGTCTACACACATATTAAAACTGAACCAGGCCTTTATAAAGGGAATTTCTAGTGTTTCACCTGTGCAAGAACAAGGAAAGAAGCCAGAGGAGTGCTAGAGATAACAGGTAGATGAAGCACCATCTTCTTGAAGTGCTGGATTGCAACATGCCCTAAACTGCCTCAAATGTGCCATGCTGCATAAGGCACAGGGTGCAACTTTAGGTGTAACTGCAATGTTTCTAAAAAGGGCTGAAAAATCTTTCAGTTAACTGGTGGGGTTGGGGGTGGAGGAGACAGATCATACTCCAAAAATTCAATTTCTGTCTCAGTTTCTTCTGTCTAATCCGATTATTTTCTTTGCACCAATTGAGCACTCACACCTTACCAGATGCACAGAATACATTTTGAGTAGAGTTTGACTCTTCTGAGCAGAGTGCTCAGCACCAGAGTGAATGGAAGAGCTTAGAGCAGGACCAACTTTTCCAGTGGCTTGTAGATGACTTTGCCATTTTCTAGGAGTTTATCCCATCTTTGTCCAGGTTTAAGACATTTCTTCTTGCCATCCAAACAAATGGTATCCATGCTAAAAAGTTACAGAGAATGCATTGCATCCATACTCACAAAATGTAACCCCAGTGCAAGCTAATACTCCTTGGATGACACCTGTGTGTGGAGCACTGTTTTTGGAAAGAGAAAGTTAAAGACTTTAAAAAAAAAAGATGAAAAGTAGTGCACTTGTACAGAAGTAAAGTGTCCTTGAAGATAATATATTCAGCTTTCAGGATCCAGAGCAACCTATTAGGAAATTGAGATAATGAGCATGTTTCCAAATGTGTCTGCTGTAATGGTGGGGAGATGCTGGGAAGTACCTCTGGTTCCTGGGAGCACATAGTCCCCGTGGCAGATATATACAACTTTTCAATA
Source organism: Muscicapa striata striata (assembly GCA_030060385.1). Classification (NCBI taxonomy): domain Eukaryota; kingdom Metazoa; phylum Chordata; class Aves; order Passeriformes; family Muscicapidae; genus Muscicapa; species Muscicapa striata. The sequence goes on along the minus strand of JAREIS010000075.1, from coordinate 3,323,899 downwards.
ACATTTGTTCTGTTATTCTACCATTATGATGTGTAAAAAAAGACAATCCAAATGTCCTAAAGTTAAGTAGCTCCCATGCCACAGAGCAAAAAAGCTTCTTTTCAGTCCTGGAAAAGAGTTTACTCCAAAACAACTGACCTGAAAAGCGTTCTTGTTTGGGAACAGTGTGCTTCAATTATGATCTCTTTCCCTGAAAATGTGCTAACAAATTTTTGTGTGCTGCTCTAATTGCATCTCAGAGTCAGCCACCTGTAACACTTTCAGCATGTTTGAAATATTTATCTGAGGAGTTAATTATGCTGTTTCTCTTTTAGTGATTCTGAAGTCCTACATCCTCTCTGAAACACCACCACACAGGGTGTCCACATGAATGGCCTCCAGGTTTTGCAGCCTTGGTGCATCATCTGGCTCTTTTCACTTAATTCCTTAAACTGAGGAAGAGGGACTCTCACAATCCTGCAAGTCAAGGTGCTGGAGGCACTGACATAAAAATTTTTAGGCAAAATAGAAAAAAAATGCTGTTCCTGTTTTCCTACATATTGTAGCAGCTCAGAAAAAAAGAAACAGTGATGCTAAATGCATCATGCTGTTGTCAAAGCTGGTAGATAACAAACTGCATAGGTCAATTTATATGAGTCAAACCAATTATTTTCAGACTTTAAGCAGGACTGCCAAAAGAATGGTAACATTCAGTCACCTTTAGTCCAGTTTTCAAGGTTTTCTGTACAACTGTGACAGTACAATGCTTCCTCAGTCTCTTGTGGGGGTGGCTTGGTTTGGTATTTTTTCATTTTAATTTTTTTGCTTAATAGCAGGTGACAATTAAGAATAAGAGTTAAGAAAGTAGCCAGTAAGCAATATTGTATGTCTCTATCAGAGAGGAAAAAGATAATAGTATCTGAAAATAGAAGTGCAGATAGGAATAAATGCTTCCCCAGGGCTACTTCCATGAATATTATCAAACCTTCCCCTGTATATGTACATGCATACATACAAATGCACTAAAATCTCATTCACATCTCTAGACAAGTGAGTCTTATTCTTTATAGTGTGGTCACATGTTCTGAGCAAGTTTTTTAGAGAGAGAGCCACAGTCATGACTGGGAAATTTAAATAAAACCTTCTTGCTTTTGGAGAGTACTTAGTAAATAACTGAAAAAATGGGGTTTCTGGTGTTTCTTCTACCTCTAGGTGTCTTTGCATATTGAGAGGCTTGGGGGTTGGAGAGGGGGAAATGTGGAATTGGAAATGTGCAGAAAGCCCTGGGGCCATCAGGGATAAACACGTGGTAAAAGAATCTTTATTCAGATATGTCACTAGAGGGAATTGTACATCCAAAAGGATGAACAATTACACTGCTTCTGCAAACACCTGCATTTGCAGCTGAGGAAACTGCATTATTTAGGTCTTATTTATCATATCACTAAATGCCTCAGAACTTTTCCTCCATGCATCATTCCCACTGCTGTTGCAAACTCGAGAAGCTTAATTGCTCCTCCTGTTAAGTCTGAAGGGTCATTTTTTGCTTCCTTTCATTTTATATATTTGATTAATTCTGGCTGAAAAAAATTGTTAGTATCCATTAACTATTTTAGGCATGAGCTGCTTCATTCAATACTTCTTCCATTTTATCTTTTCTTATAGACTACTTATAGAGAGTTCTGATTAAAATAATTAATTGGGCTATTCCAAGTAAGAAATTAGGAAATTACAGCATGCAATGAAACCCACTGGCTGATTTCTTTGTCATAGGGGATAAATGGTGATTCATATGGGCACTATTTGACCTGAAAAAACTGAAACAGGTGTTTTGTAGAGCTTTCACAAAAAAATCAATTCTCTCTGTATTGAATTAAAAAAAAAAAAAAAAAAAAAAAGGGAGAATTTTGCAGAAAACCTTATAAAAAAGGTGGGTTTTAAAGTCTTTTACAGCAATGGTGTATATAAATATGGATGTGTACATGCACACATAAGAATTATAAAGGAATTTTAAATTCATAAAATGAAGCAGGTTTTAATTGATATAAAAATTTCCTTATCATAAAACCTCAAACACTCAATGTCAAGTAAATCTCCTCAGCAATAATAACATACCCTAATTTTAACTCAGTGGAAAATTGCACAGCATTATTATCATGTTTTTCTTTCCTTTTTAATTAAGCATTAAAGCTAGTTACTATACCATCTTAGCTAGCATTTCTTTCAAAAAACTTCTGAAGATTTGTAGGATATCATAAATTGGAGTGGGGCAGATAGACCTGATACTTTTTCCCAGCAGTGCATGAAGACTCAGACTAGCAGGAAGGCAATCTAGAGATTCAATCATAGCACCACACTTTCAGTCACTGCACCCAGAGAATGACCATGTCAAGGCAATACTATTTCAAAATATCCTTTAGAAACTTTTATTAAGGCAGCTTTCTTAATTATGATGCTGTCAAATTTAAAGATTGTTTTTCATTTTCACAAGAAAAATAATACCTGTCTTTCTGTGGGGCTGAATTACATTTTTGAGTTGGAATCAAGCCCTTCAGATAGGACAACTACAAGTATCTTATATATTGAAACACATTTTCATAAAAGCCATGACTGCTTAATGATATTTAATAGCCTGTATTTAACACCCAATCTGTGTTGTTTCTGAAAAAAAATCTCTTTAATAGACACTTATTATCTACACAATGTTATGCCATAAAATATGCCAAGTTGGTGACTGCATACCAACATCAATTAATTTTATTTTTCGTTTTGCCAAAGGAGAGGAGGTTTCTGTTGGCAACTCTTTCATTACACACTGCATATTCAAAAGTAAAGAGTAGCTCTCACAGAATAATTTTCTGTTGCTAGTGTGCATATTTTCCCTAGCATTAAAACTGTAGGTGACTATGATTTATCATTGTTCCAACTATATCTCAGTAGGACCTCTGAATGAGCCAGACACATAGCACAGCATCTTCCAAATTAAATATTTTAAAAATGGAAGTTTTTAAAATTCAAGTAAATCTTGCATGAGAAGTTTTCCTTGTTCCTTCCCTCACAATGACATTTTAAATAATTCTTCTATTATAAATGTGTTTACATATGGTTTTCTCATTTTGTTTTTTTTTCACTGTAATATCTCAGAGGCAGAGATAATTTACATCTGTGCTCCATGGGATCCCAACCACACTGTTCATACATAACAAACAGCACCATGCCAGCTGTTTGCCTGTGCTGTAATGGGAGGTAATTGCACTGTGATTATTCTGTTCTGCAAGTTTTCATTTGCACTCTTCAAAGGCAAGCTTGAACTAGACCTGAGTAAGTGTATTTCTGAGTCTAACGTGTTTCCACACAGCTGAATTTCAAGAATAAACATAAAATCCCTAAACATTTTTTAAGTTTAATTTGTAAATAGCTATGAGAGTCCAATTTCAAAACATTTCTAGGTATTTTCTAGGTTTAGATTCAGCGATTTGCTGTTCCTGTCAGACTGAGAGATACTTATTTTTACAACTACTGGTAAAAGACACCTGTAATACAATTTGAAAAATCTGTAGTTGATTGTTCTTTCAATGAAATCAGCTGCAGAGAAAGGATGGCAGTAACATATAAAGGAGAGTCAGTGCACTTGAAAATTAAGACTTAGGCTAATATTTACCAAAGGTGTGGATGAGCAAGAGGGGAAGGGCACCCCAGAGAGACTGTAGCAGCACTGTAGTTGCTCTTTCTAGAGCAACATCTGCTTACTCCAGACCCAGATTCAGCAGTTTTGACCTGACAAATGCACAAAGGGCATAAAAACAGAAGTCTTCACTTTCACACCTGAACAGCCTTTGTCAACACGTCTCCTATAGCAATTAAATTTCTCATTTCTCAGCAAATAAAACTCTGACTGGCATCTCTTTGGAAGCAAGGGCTTTTGCACACACAAGTGCAGCATCCTGATAGCCCATAGCAGAAGACAACGATTGCAATAAACACTGAATAAACACTGACAAAATAGAGAAAAGGATAAAATTTCAATAGAAAAGTCAGTCTTGTATAAAACATGCTTCCTGCCCATGATTCAGAAAATCTTGAGAAATAGATGAGTTTCACTGAGATCTCTATACCTGAAAATGTTCAAATTCTCATTTGTCAATTTTATATTGAAGTGATGCAGGAAAGGCACAGAGAAATTGAGAACAATGAAACAGCTCCACATCCCATTAGCAATAATTGAAAGTTGTTCTATGTGTCCTGAACAGCATAAATCAATGTTGATATCTCCTGACACACCACAGTACAGTCAGTCCTCACATCCTTTCACTAAACAACGCAGTATTGGCAGGCACTCCACACACTTCACGTTGCAGAGATGAGCTGTTTCTTCTATACTTTACTACTTGGTTAAACCCATACTGATGCTACTTTTCAAATTTTTAAAGGAAGAAGGCTACTATATTTCTAAATTTCTGGAGTTTATTTAAATATTTGACTGTCAAGGTATAAGTTTTGTTGTTGCAGTCAGCAATGCAGTTCAATTCTCATTAAGACATGTGTGGAATATAAATTTTCTTGGAAAGATCAAAGCAATCAGTGATTGTTAAGAGAGCTATTGCAATATTTTGCAAACTCTCTTTTGGAAAGGTCCACATCAATAATTCTTTAGTCATCCATGGACAATAGCATTGATATTTGAGGGTTCTTCATTCTGTCTTTCTTCATCTGCTACAATTAGAGGGGAGATATCAGATGCTGGAGAAGTACTGATTAATTAGTGCTTTCAATTCACCTCTATGATATTCTCTGACTAAATTGAGACTACAAAGACTCAGGCTTGCTTCAGAGTGTAGAGGTGTACCTTTACATTTATTTCAGTGCACCTTTTTGACTTTATTTCTACCTTCTTCTCACCAAGCATGCACACTGCTGTACTTCCAAACAATTTATGTAGTCCTGCTCCACACAAATACATATTCATCACTGTGGGATGGCAGTCTTCTGACCTTCTTTTGGTAAATCCTATCTTGCTAAGATACATATGTTCTTGCCACTGTAAGATTTAACAGCAAGATGCATTATTTCTTTCTCTTTTTCACCAACTCTGTTGAGGTGAGATTTTGAGATCCTTATTCTGCCCCTTTCAGGTGAATGCTAACTGAAATCCATCAAGAAAGAAGAGACCACAGGATTGCATCTGATCCTGTCTACAGTCTCCAGTTTCATCTGTGTCATCTGTAGCATTGCCAGTTTTGCTTTTTGGGCAAAATTATTTGAGCTGATATTCTGAAAATCTTGTGAAGTCTACTTTCCAAAGAGCCTTGTACTATCTTTTCATCCTCACTTTATTCCTGAAGCTGAGTTTGATTCTTGAGTAAATTATAGGACTATAAGATTTCTAACATCAAGTAAAATCCTCTGGTATTATGTATGTGAACATATGAAATCTCTTTCACAAGTTGCTGCTGGAGAGAGTAACAAGTGGCTGCTGTCCTTGTGTTCTTGTGATCCATAGCAGCAAGGCTGAACTAATGAGTCCATAAAGAAATGTGAATATGTGGGTCTGCAGTACCTAGAGGCAGAAAGGTTATGCTTTGATCAGGAAAATGTCTTTCATACTCACTGGGGGTTTTCAGTTTTTGGGGTACTGAGGCCATAAATCAGACCCGACAGTGATCATCAAATTAAAACATGCAACAGAATAGAGATTCTGTGGAAAATTAAATGAAGACCATATCCAGATCAATTACAATCACATACAAAGATTTTCTAATAAACATCTACACTGTAGAGCTCAGATTCACAGAATCCTCTACCCTGCTGTTTCTCCACATCTTCACCAAATGATGGTCTTGTTATATCTGGAGATTGTCAACATAAGCTGAATTTGTGGCACACATAAGCAAGGCAAATAGATATTTCTGTAGAAGGAAATAAGGAATAACAGGCTTAAAGAGACCCACATAAAGGTGTACAGAACTGAGGTTTTAAAGAGCCAGGACTGGTGGATAATATTGATGGAAATTGCTCCCAAAATGCAACTTATGAAGTAAACATAACTACGTAGGACCATCATTGTCTCTTTTCCTCATGGATGTAAACACAAATCCTGGTTTCTGAAGTGTTCGATTTGTTTATACAATACATCTGAGAAGGGAATTCTCTCTCCATTAAAATCCATTGAATTTGAAAAATGTATTTTAGCTACTCAATATTTTGACTCCTTACAGCAAGCATAAATACCACTTTGGTAGTTAAATTCACCTCAGTTTAATTATATTTGCAACAAAGGCTCTTAACATGAATTTTCTATTTAATTATGTGTTTTCCACACTATCTGTAATTAAAGCCTGTCCACTTGTTTTCTTCTGGTAAGTAAACTGCAGTCTGGATAGTTACGCTTTCCACACAGCTACATCTAACAAAGATGCCAAAAAAAGGTGTATTTTGTAAAAAACCAAGCTCTCTCCATGCAGCAGCCAATTGGAATTCATTAAAATATTATCAGCTTGTGAAGATTAATTCATAAAAAGTATCATAATGCCAAGATATTGGAGTGCAGAGATGAGCAGCTGGGAAGAAAAGCACCCTTTGGGTGCAGTAGTTTCTTAGTTTTAATCTCAAATTCTTTTTGTATCTAGAGATCTATGGACTTCTCCTAGACACATGAAATACATTAAATGACAAGAGTTGGGTTCCAGGTTTCAGCAGTATTCATCGTGAACTTCATAAAGAAAAATTAAATTTATGAGTATAGATTTTTTTTCCTCTTAACCTTTACATTTATTATACTTTCAAATTACCCAACAGCACAGATTAGCTGTTGTGGCTAAAGTAGTCTGTATCTGACAGTCTGTAAACATTAATGTATCAACAGAATAACTATACAAGTTGCTGATGGTTGTTTCTCTTCCTCTTCATTACCATTGACAGGGAAATTTACTGAAGACCAAAGTGTGTTCAATCTATAAAGAGAACTAGAACAGTATTTTTACAGTACTCCGATACACATGCAATTCTTTAAAGCAGAGAAACTGCTCTGCCCCTGCTCTTGATGTACAGTCTAAGGAATCTGAAAAGAGAAATCTGGAGGAAGATGCACAGTGAGGTGTAGGCTACTGCCCCAAAAAGGTTTAGCTCTAGGTAATGCTTCTACAATGGGATTCCCAGGTGGGAAGGATGGACCTAAATCCTGGGAGGCTCTTGCACTCTCTCTGGGGACAATAATGTTGACACAGCACCAGTTCAAGCATTAGCTTTTAAAAGCCTGTTCCTCATAGCTGAAGACATTGCAAAGGTCTTTTCTAAATAAAATTGAGGGATTCTTTAGTAAGGCTTGACAGCTAAGAAAAGTATGCAATATAAAAAGCACAGTGTCTGCTTTTCACAGCTCAGAGAGTTCAGCAGAAACAGTTTTGAATACAAATGGGCAATAAACTACCAATTATGAAAAGAACCCAATTAGCTTGTTCTTGAACACTGAATATTTGCTTTGCATAAATATTCCTTATTATGCACTTGAAGAATGAGGAAAATCTAATTTTGGAGATCAGAGGAGGAACAATTTTCTTCTTACTTTCAAAAGCAAAGCCAAAATGCTTTGTGGTAGGGCTGGCTTGCTGTGACTGGGTTAAAAAAAAAAAAAAAAAAAAAAAAAAAAAAAAAAGAGAAAGAAAAACACAAGAAAAGCTGTGTGGTGCAGTTGACACACTAGAGGTAAGGGATGCCATTCACAGGGACTTTGCCACACTTGAAAGGTGGAACTTTGCAAACCTTATGAGGTTCAACAAAGCAAACTGCAAGGTCCTGCACCTGGGTCATGGCAGTCCTGACACACCTACAGATTGGGTGAGAAGTGTTTGAGTGCAGCCCTGCAGAGAAAGGCTTGGATGTGATGCAGGATGAAAAACTCAACATGAGCCAGCTCACAGCCCAGAAAGTCAAAGAAATACTGGGAGCATGGGCAGCAGGTCACAGGAGGTAATTCTGACCCTCAACCCTGCCCTTGTGAGACCTGACCTGGAGTGCTGCATCCAGCTCTGGGACCCCCAACCTAAGGAGATGGAACTACAAGTCAGGAGGGGGGCACAAAATTAATAAAAGGACTGGAGCACCTCCCCTGCAAAGACAGGCTGAGAAAGTTGGGGCTGAACAGCCTGGAGAGGAGACGGTTGAATGGAGACCCCATGGCAACCTTCCAGTATCTGAAGGAGACTACAGCGAAGGCAGAGAGGGACTCTGTCAGGAACTGTAGTGATAGGACAAGGAGTAATGGCTTCAAACTGAAAGAGAGGAAATTGAGTTATATTTGAGGAAGAAACTCTTTACTGTGAGGGTGCTTAGACACAGGAACAGTTTGCTCAGAGAAGCTGTGGATGCCCTGACCCTGTCAGTGTTCAAGGATAATGCTTTGAGCAACCTGGTCTATTGGGAGGTGTCCCTGTCAATAGCAGTGGAGCTTGGATCCAGATGATCTTTAAGGTGCCTTCCAACCCTTAACATTCTAAAAGTGAAAGATAACAGTAACACACTGCTAAAAGTGCAAATCCTAGAAAGAACTGCAAGTCAAAACAGTGGTACATCAAAAACACACTTTTCAATGACTGTGTCATATTAGAAAAATTCAGGGTTAGCGTTGAGAGTGGAATCTAGTTATTGTTGCTTCTCGGTGGACATACAGAACTGGGAACAGAGCTGGTGTCCTTACTGTCATGTTGAATTTAATGTTTTTTTCCAGGCATGTTTCTCATTAGATGAAAAGTAAAGCATTATGTTAAGCTACTTTGACTATTCCTTTTTTTGTGATGTATCATTTTGCACACATACATTATAAATCTTTTGCATATATAGTTTACCTGCAATATTTCTGTTCTCATCAGTGTTTTTGTCTCTTTAGATCCACTTCTTTTTTAACACAATGTCTTGAATAAGCTTTCTACAAACACTACCTATTTCTTTCATATCCTCTCCTTTCATTTCTTTGAGAGGACTTTCAATGTGGCTTGACTTAATCTACACTTTGAAAACTGCTGTATGTAACTGGATTATAAGAGTGAAATTAACTCAGAATTTGTTTTCATGCTAGGCCACCAAGTGTTATTGTGACTGTCCACTTTCATGCTCACTTCATTGGGGAAATAAAGACTGTTTACTTTGCTCACCAGTGCTACTGAGCCAACAACCACTCAAAACTCAATAGTGCTTGCACAAAAAAAAGTAGCAAAATCGCTTTAAAACTTTTTTTAAAAGTTTTTTAATATCTGACATCTTCAGTGAGAGAAAAGGGATGTTATGTTTATCCCAGATTTAGATGTCCCTCTGTAATTTTTACCTAAGTGAATCCTTAAATATCCTGCCATCTCTATTTTTAGGAATATTTCTATGCTTAGACAATCTGGTTTTCAGCCTCCATAGGGACTGGTTAAGCTTGTTTAATTCTTTTAAGACTTAATTAAGTTAGCAATAGGAACAGCGTAAAATAATGCAATTACCTAATTTCTTTAAAATATTCATAAGAAAAAGCTGATACTTTTTATTTTTGTGATTTGACATTTATGAATGCAATATCTGAACCAAACTTTCAAAATTACCTCTGAAATTAATGACAGTAAATCTTAATTTCTGCCTGCGTTTGCTTTCCACAGAGTGGAATTCATACAAGAGCACTAAGTCAAATTCTGCTCTACCTGAATGAATCCATTTAGCTCCAAATGGTTTGTTGTGGTGCACATTAATGCAGCTTTTGACCTATAAAGAGGAGGAGTGACAGGGAAGCATGCTGTGCTGTTAAAAGCTGTATCTGCAAGAAACTGTGGAAAAAAAACTCCCCCTCCCTGTACTTTGCCATGCCTGCATGCAAATTAGGATGGTTGTTTCTAGTAGTCCACACAGCCTACAGAGCTGCAAGGCATTTGTGATTCAAAACTGCAGTGACGTGTTTTGGCAGGAGACAAAAAACAGCAGGATCAGAGCTTGGATCCTCTGAAGGATGATCTTTACTGGTAATGCTTGACAGTGGTTACAATAATAAATGAGCCTCACAGGTAACTGGACAGATATGCTAGGAAAAGGATCACATTATGAACTCCATGCTCCCAGCTTCCCCATAACTGCAGAATTATGTAAGAAGACCAGATGTGCAAGTAGAAGCATCTTCTATATTGTTCCATAGGTGAGTTAGTTAAGGTAGACAAATGGGCTTCCTGTTAGGGGTTAAGTCAGTGGCAGTGCAAGTGGGTGAATTGACAAAAAAGACCATAAAGATGATGAGAAAGCAATATAGGAAAAGAATGGCAAAAGGAAAAAAAGTATCAAAATTAATATATATTTTCTTTTTCATTGAAACAATTCTTTTGGAGGATGAAGAATTTCTATTTCCTCTGAAATAATTTCCTCAAATTCTAATGTGTCTACATTACATTCTCTCTTAGTCAAAAGTGTTGCAACATAATAGAACAATTAGAAAAAGATTTCCAAATTAATTAATTTCTTAAATGCATTGTAGCAATTAAATACATGAGGAAGAAAATACAAAGGGGTAAAGAGCAGTGAGAACAGGATGAGAAGCATCATAAAGGATGTAACAACTGTAACTTCAAATAAATATTCTCCTGAAGAGAGTAAAGAATTGCTCAAACAACCTGACAACTGAGGCAATAGGGGTTTCAGCAAGCAAGGAAAAATACTCTTATCTCTTTTATCCAGTGTTCTACCTATTTGACCACCCTGCTGTCTTTTTTTAGCACATTTTACCACAGCGATTCAAATCTACAAGGGAGACTGGCAAACACCAGCTCTCCATGCTGGCTTTTCTCACATCAAGGGCAGTGTTCAATGGAGACAAAGCACAGGCAGCAACCAGGAGTGTCATGCCCAGCCAAGAGGCAGGACAGATCCTGAAGTTTCCTTGTACTGTGTAAGAGGCTGTTGGGGATGCAGGATGCCAGTCCTCCATGCCTTCAAGCCATGCCCATGGTAAATGTCAAAAGCCAGTTTCTGCTAAAGCTTCTCGCATGATCTGCTCATTGTTCAGGTGGGCACTTGCAAAACTAAACCCTTCAGCTGACGCCGGTGGTAATGAAGAGACGGGGTCTTCAAAATATGCCATGAAGCTGTTTATTGATCCACAAAGCAAAGTTTATATACTTTTTTACTTGTTACTAAAAATAGCACACCAATCATATTAGTGTTGCTAAGTTACATAACTACATAACATTGTTCAATCTATGCCTCGTTTAAGCTAGCCAGGTATATACCCCCTATATACCAAGCACTTTCTTATCTCTTACATTCCTTCTCCAAAATCCCGCTTACTCTTGCCAAGGCTTGCGGCCTACTATGGCCAACACATCCATGTCAGTTGTGACAAGCTGAGCAGTGCTTGCAGTCCTGCTCTCTACTTGTATTCCCACAACTCCCCCTTTCTGTTCTACCAATAAGATCTTCTTTGTTGACTTGTCAATTAATTTCTGAACACATCGCAAGATACAGGGCAAACATATTACTAAAAACAAAAACATAGCTAATACATAAAATCCAGTTTTCACTACATGCTTAAGCCAGCCAGTAAGTCCCCATCCTCTGAGTATGTTCCCAAGCCAGTCGTTATCGTCTATAACTCTCAGTTTGCTGACACTGTCTCAGAGGGCTTGTATTTTTGCATGAATGGACTGAGAGTTATCAGAGAGATTCATGTAACACATACCTTCAAAATCTTCACAGCCATGGCCATGTGCTAAAAGCAAAAAATCAATTGCAGCTCTATTTTGTAGTGTAGCATGCCTTACACTATCAACGTCTGTTAACAAGCCTGTTAAAGCGGAGCTAGTAGCATTAGTTTGTTTTGCAAGCCAGCAGCCAAGATTATTTAAAGATTTTAATGCATGTGCTGTTCCAATAGATGGGATAATTGAGGCATAAACTTGAGCTCCAAGACTCCAGGCCTCTACACTGTCATCACAATCTGGGCTATAGGTATGGGTGCTGCACTTTGCCCACACTAAGTTGTGCAGAGCTGTTCGATTATGATGGAAAGTGTGAAACATGGTTAATCGGCCAAATGTACAAGGCCCTCCTATAGCGTTCCCTGGTATTCCTTTCCAGGTTCTATTTCCACATATTAAAAAGATGTTATCGATTAATCCAAGCGCAGCATTTCCAGGTAGAATGTGCTGAGGCAGAATGTGATTACACCAAGCAGAAGCATTGGAGTAAATTCCTGTACCTGTAATGTCAAGGCCAAATCCTTGTTGGGCAGAGCGTTTACCAGGAAAATTTAAAAAGAAACATGCAAAAGATTGCATGGATCCAAAGATGTCTAATTCTTGGGGCTGTAGGGGTATAGGGTAAAAATCTCCAACTTTGTTCACACTTAGGTAGCTTTCGTTTACCATTTACCATCCAGCTGGTTCACCTTTTTTCTTGCGGTATTTGTCCTCACACTACCATATGGATTCCATTCTGCCTGGAGCATCACAATTTTTGTGCATAGTCATGTTGTACAGAGCATCCCATTCAGCTTTTTCTAAAGGCACAGCTACTAAGCAAGTTTGAAAAGGGTTACCTGGAGAAGTCATAGAAAGGCACAGCGTAGATTCATTTAAAGCATCAGCAAGCGTAAGCCAAACATCACGTTCTGGAAGGGGCAACAACGGCAATGTTTCTACTTGCCCTTCGCGAAGGCCGAGCCCTATTACAAGGATCAGCCTGAGGAGTCAGATACAGCTCCCAGAAATATTGATGTGGAAGCCAGCCATGGTTATGTCCACTCACAAGCTTCAAAACAGCACAATTGCCAAAAGGGTATCATAAAGGATCACACGTTGGACAATGGCCACGACAATGGCTTGCAACACAATGCCGCCTTCTCTGACACTTTTGGCACTGACACAAAACCCACTCCTGGTGCCAGAAGTGTCAAAAAAGGCGGCACTGTGTACCAATACTCTCTACAAATAAAACAGGGTATAGGATTACATTCCAGTTCAATTCTTCTTCTTAACTGTCCCAGCTGCCGTTCACGACGGGACACTTGCACTCCAAGGATGTCTTCCACTGTGTCCGGGGTCAGGCGACCATGGAATTCAAAGAGCGGTGTGAAGTCGATGACTCCTCCTCGGATCCACCTCGGGCCGTTTTCTGTGGAGACACAAGCATTCCCTTTTCCCCAGGTGACAAGGGGATAGGGTCCCTTGATCTTACCTGTTTCTGGGTCTTTAATAAGGACTGGGGCTTTCTGTTTAACATCTAACTGAGGATTATTGCCAAAATGCCTAACAATTGGAGGGTTAGGGTCCATTAGGGAACAATTTAAAAAGTTAAAAACATACAATGCTTTCTGCAACCTTTCAGCTGGGGTGGTATTCCCCATTCCCCCTTTCTGTTGTAACAAAAGACGCTTCAGTGAAGCGTGTGCTCTCTCAATGATAGCTTGGCATGTAGAGGAATGAGGAATCCCTGTTTTGTGTGACACTCCCCAGAGAGCAAGAAAACTTGCAACTCTCTGAGAAATGTATGCCGTTATCAGTTTTAATTTCAGAAGGAATTCCTAAGACTGCAAAAGCACCTGCAAAGTGACAACATACATCCTTTGCAGATTCTCCAGTGTGGCAGGATGCAAACAAGGCACCTGAAAATGTGTCTATGGAACAGTGAATATATTTAAGTCGGCTGAATTTAGGGAAATGAGTAACATCTGTTTGCCAAATTTGAAGGCTTTGGAGGCCTCTAGGGTTACACCTCCTGCAAGAGAAGGAAAGGAATGTCTCTGACAATCTGGGCACACAGTCACTATACTGGAGGCTTGGCGAGTAGTCAAGCCAAAGGTGCGTGTAAATGCAGCAGCATTCTGGTGAAAAAACGAATGACTGAGTTTTGCCTGAGGAAAGCGGTCTGGTAACATGGGCTGAGTTGTTTGAACTGGTAAAGTAAGCAAATCTGCTTGACGATTTCCTTCTGTAATAATACCAGGTAACGTGGTGTGAGAACGAACATGCATAACAAAATAAAGATGCTGTCTATTATCTAAAAGAAAAACAAGCTGCTGTAACCATTGAAACAATTCTGCATTGGGCACTTCTTTGAGTACTGCAGCTTCAGCTCACTCCACGATTCCTGCAACATAAACAGAGTCAGTTACTAAATTAGAAGGAGTAGCAAATAGTTGAAAGGCTCGCACTACAGCTGCTAATTCAGCAATTTGGGGAGAACCTGATACAGTAGTAACATCTGAATTCCATTGGTTGAGGTCATCATCCCACCAAAGTAACACTGATTTGTGGGTGCAGCCAGACCCATCTGTAAAGACAGTTAAAGTTTACAACAGGACTTTGCTCCTTTTGGGCTGCATCAGAAGATTAAAGCTTGTTGCTATGAGCTTGTGCTTTGGAGGATGTGAAGAAAGCTGTCCAGAAAAATCAGCAAGAGCCATTTGAAACACATCAGACTGTTGCAGTAACCATTGCAAATAAACAATAGTAACAGGTAGACAAATTAAACTAAAATCCACACCTGCAAGTGTGGTGAGCCTGTCACGAGCTTTGATAATAAGTAATGCCGTCATTTCATGTTGAGTACTAATAGTTTTAGACATTTGGTGAGACAGAAAAATCCACTCGATTAACAGTGGGTCTGGTGCTTTAGGATCCCATTGAAAAATCAAAGCATGAGGTTGCTTATCTGGATTTAGGATAATTAAAGAGAAAGGTAGCTCAGGGGCCCATCGGGCAGCTTGCTTGTTTGAAATGGCATCAGCGACTTTTTGCAGTGCTTGGCAAGCATCTGATGTGAGCTGACAAGGGGACAGGAGATGTGAATCTCCTTTCAACAGATTAAACAAGGGAGTTAGATCTGCGTTTGAAATTCCTAATAGGGAACTAACCCAATTAATTTTCCCTAAGAGTTTTTGAGCGTCATGTAAAGTCCGAATGTTTGTGTGAATTTGCAAAGGCTGAGGGGAAATGGACTGGGTCCTAATGCACCAACCGAGGTATTTCCAAGGAGGTAGTTGTTGTATTTTTCCTGAGGCAAGACTGAGTTCTGCCTGAGTCACAGCAGCAATGACAAGGGCTAAGGTTTCCTCCATCACCTCCTGAAGTTCTGCTGCAATTAAGATGTCATCCATATAATGATACAGCAAGGCAGCAGACATTTTTTGGTGAATGGGACTGAGGGCCTTTGCAACAAACCACTGACAAATAGTGGGACTGTTTTTCATCCCTTGTGGAAGCACAACCCAGTGGTATTGCTGCAAGGGAGCTTGCATGTTAGTACTAGGTACAGAGAAGGCAAATTTAGGAGCATCATCAGGATGCAAAGGAATGTCAAAAAAGCAATCCTTTAAATCAATGACTGTTAAATGCCAATTTTGAGGGATCATGGTAGGAGATGGGAGGCCAGGCTGTAAAGCCCCCATGTCCTCCATTTCAGAGTTAATTTTGCGGAGGTCTTGGAGCAAACACCACTTGCTGGATTTTCAATTACAAATACAGGGGAGTTCCAGGGACTGGTGGAGGGGACTATGTAACCTTTTTGAACTTGTTCTTGGACAAGATCAATGAGTGTGCGCAATTTAACCAGTGGCAGGGACCACTGATCCACCCATAGAGGTGGGGTAGTTTTCCAGGTTAGTTTCAGGGTGTCACGCACTTCAGTGGCCCCCACTAAAAATCCGACTGAATTTTGAAACCCCATTGAGAAAGTACATCTCGTCCCCATAACACCATAGGTACAGATGAAACAAAAGGCTTAACAGATGCTACGAGGCCCTCTGGTCCCATGACTTGAATGAGATCTAGGCTTTGATAGCTGTGACTGCTCCCCCCTATTCCAGAGAGAGCTTGGGGTACCTCAGTGAAGGCCCAATTAGAAGGCCATTTATCTTGAGAAATGACAGTTACATCAGCTCCAGTATCTATAATACCAGTGAGTGTTATTTTTTTGTCCCTGTAATGACAGGGTGCATTTGCAAATGGGACGCCTATCAGAAATTGTCTGTACCCATAATATTTGTGGGTTTTCTGCAGGATCAAATTCACCCACCCCCTCTTGTCGTTCTTCTGCAACAAACACTGAATCCTGTGTGAAAGGAATTAGCTGTGCAATGTGGGTTCCCTCAGGAACAGTACAGGGGGGAAGGGGTGTCCATGCCATGATTTTTATTTCCCCAATAAAGTTAGAGTCTATTACTGCAGGGAGGACAAAAGGTCCTACAAGGTTAATTGAAGATTTCCCAATTAGCAAAGCGCCTTTCCTTGGTCCTGGTGATCCGAAGATTCCTGTGGGGAGTAAATGAATAGAAGAGTCAAGTAACGTCACCGTGACTGAGGTTGCCAAGTCCAGTCTGGCATTGCCTGAAGTTGCTGGGCGAGGACTTGAGGAGACGCAGCAGGGGACACCTGTGGTGGTGGCACTTGCGATGGCATCTGCGGAGGCGACCGAAGCATTTGTGTCGTAGCGCGGCGGTGCTGCCCCACGCTCCGGAACCCGTTTCCCTGGATCAGGCGACCTTCAGAATCATACTTAGAACGACATTTGTTAGCAAAGTGCGATCCCTTGCGGCAGCGTGGACACAAACCAAGTGCTTTTGATTTGTTTCCTTTCAAAGCTAAGCAGTCTTTCTTAAAGTGGCCAGGTTTGCCACACCCATAACAAAGTTCTGCAGACTCAGAGGGATCCTTTATGGCAGCAAGAGCTTTGGCCATAGTTTCATATTGATGTTCTAAAGTCCCAATACAATTGCATGCTTCAATCATTTCTGTTAAAGTCGGGTTTTGATTTGGCAAAGATTTGAGAAGTTTTTTGCAGTCTGCATTAGTATTTTCAACAGCAAGTTTTAAAAGTAAAATTTCACAAGCCTCTGAGTTATCAATTTGGCGTTCGAGCGCTTGTTTAAGGCGGTCCACAAAATGTATGTAGGGCTCTTGTGCCTCCTGAGTGATGGATGTAAAAGCTTTCTGGGGTTTTCGAGTATCAGGGACTTTAAGAAATGCCTGCCGAGCTGCCTCCCGGGTTTCATTTAATGCTTCTCTCAGGCAGTCTCGGGCTTGGGCAGCAGGATCTGTATGTGGCCCTGCCCCCATGAGTTGTCTAATTGTGAGGTTTGCCAGAGCCGCATTAGCATCACCCACATAAGTAACCACTAAATTTTGCACACCTCTTTCCCATTCTTTTTCCCACAAAGCGAGTTGAGCAGGTGTTAACAGCAACCGAGCAAGCGTTCTTAAATCATGTGGGGTCATTGTGTGGGCAGCAAGCACCGACTCCAGGATGGTTGTAAAGAATGGAGAGCCAATGCCATGGTCAGTAATTGCCCGTCGGAGCTCCTTAATTTCTTGGAAAGAGAGCAGCTCCCATTGGGCTGTTCATTTTCGAGCTCCGGAATAAATGACAGGTGCAACAATATTTTCAGCAATGTCCAGATCTCCCTCCATTAATGCTTGTTGCTTTAAATGGACCCAGTTGTCATGAGGGTCAGGGGAAATAAATTTGGTTTATCATCGGGATCAACAACCCCAGGATCAAAGGATCCTCCTCTCCTTCATCTTCGCTGCTCTCTGGACTGTAGTCAGCAGCGAAAACATTTATAGATTTTGAAGAGCCTCTCACCTTGATATTTGGTGGGGGTTTATGAGAGGGGGGGCTGTGGGTTGCACAGTTTCTGCAGTTTGCAAAGAGCTGTGAGCCTCTGCGGTGGGGGGGCAGGGAGCATCCCCCTTATCTTTTGCCTGTAATTTTTCTTGGGCTTTTAAAGTTTCAAAGACTACCCTCCAAGAGGGAATCATATTTGCAGCTGCTTTGTCTCCTTTAGTTACAACATTCCAGAGTTTCACTCCCACTTTGTCCCACAAGTCTGTTGTAAAGATTGTGGTCTGGGAAACCCCCGGCAGTTTAAATAATGTCCATTTCAACAAGACCTTTAACTGATTTGAAGGCAAAGATTTGCCGTGCTGTTTTAACAACTTTTGCATAAGTTCAAAAACGTCTCTTTCCTCTCTGGACATTGCTTGTCCCATGTTTCCCGGTAGCAAATAAGGAATTCAGGGGAACCAGCCCCTGTGGCTCACCTCTCTCCAGAGGGGTTGAAAGCTTGTCGCTGGCCAGCGTGTCCTGCTTCTCCCGAGCAGATCCTCCCTCCTGCTCCTCCGAGCCGAGTCACATCCCACGGGGACTCCGCCGTCCGACAGTTGCAGTCCTCACACGGTGGGCACCATTTGACGGCGGTGGTAATGAAGAGACGGGGTCTTCACGAAATGCCATGAAGCTGTTTATTGATCCACAAAGCAAAGTTTATATACTTTTTTACTTACTACTAAAAATAGCACACCAATCATATTCGTGTTGCTAAGTTATATAGCTACATAACATTGCTCAATCTATGCTTCATTTAAGCTAGCCAGGTATATACCCCATACCAAGCACTTCCTTATCTCTTACATTCCTTCTCCAAAATCCCGCTTACTCTTGCCAAGGCTTGCGGCCTACTATGGCCAACACATCCATGTCAGTTGTGACAAGCTGAGCAGTGCTTGCAGTCCTGCTCTCTACTTGTATTCCCACATTCAGCTGGAGTCTGCATCAGCAAGCTGAGCTGCCATGTTCTCACACAGATAAAGCCTATCTTTTCCCATGGATAATATCAGTGAGAAAACAGAAATAATCCAAAGACTGACTGGCCAGGTGACCTTACCTGCCAGGTTGAAAGAATCAGGCAAAGAAACGTGCCAAACCAGTTAGCTTGGTCTGAAGAAATCCTGCTGAGGAGACTACAGGTTCAACAAGTCCAATAACATAGCTGCAGATGTCCTGGAAACTGCACAAAGTTTGCAGAATTGACAAATTTGCAAGCACCAGTCAGGCATTTTCTTGCATTGTTTTTCTGAACATGTATTCTTAAGTTCCATTTCCACTAGATAACTGATTTATTTAATGCCTTCTGTATCTCAGTTAAAGGATTTGTCCCACTGTGTGTCCTTGGAAATTAAGCTGTTAAAAATCTTAGCTGTAAATTTTCCTGTCATCTTTGGCATTTTCTTTAATAATAACTTTGATAAGGCTAAAACAAAAAGTTTGATTTCACCTTTATGAATTTCCTGTATTGTACATAGCTTATTTTGCTACTCTAGCTATCTCCCTGCATATTTTAATTTTTCTGTTAAAAGTGTGAAATCTGGGGTTGCCTGGTACAGATTCAAGAAGTGACATAATACATGTGTTATCTAAAAAGTGATGCCATATAATCTTGATCTTTTTACATAATAGCATTTTGCAATACCAGGAGAGTGTCTGACCTTTGAAGTTATTATAAAGTCAGATATAAAAAGAGATAAATACTTCTAATAGTCAGCTCGTTTCTAACAGAGAAAATTAGTCTGTCAGGATTTCTGTGCTGTATAAAATTAAAAAGTTTGTATTATTTAGATTACAGAGGTGATATAAAGGAACAATGATAAGGTTACACCAGATAAGCAGTAGAACCATAAAGGCAAGTCAGAGCTTTCTTCTCTTTACAGAGAACCAGGAAAAAACCTGAACTACTTATCTGGATATATGTTTCTGACCTATGTAGTTCAGTTAAACATGAGAAAATGAGACATGTAGAGGCAGAATAAGGATGTGAAATTGCACAGAGTTTGTGCACTTGACTCAATTTTCCACCAAAAGTGATTACAAATCTCTGAGTTTGAGTCATTGTTCAAATTTCAAAATCCTGTCTTAACTTCTTTTTAATTCTTCTGTATCAGCAAGCAAGTAAACATTGCTATATTTTCAAAGCTAGTGACAAACTCTCTTGAGAGCAAAATTTCATATAATTGAACATTTAGAGAAGACTGTTCTGTACTACGGTGCCGCTTTTATCATTGATGTCTGTCATGGACAGAATAAAACAGATTGTTCTGACTTTTAAAAATAATCAGACATAAGCCTAAGTAAATTTCTTTCCTCTACATTTTTACTTCACAAGATTTCTATACAGAACATTCCACTTGAAACTTACCAAAAAGTTATATCAGAATATAAAATGTTACTCAATAAACAGGATTAGATTATGGAGACCAAGTATACAGTGTTTGCTCTTATTTTGGAGATTACAACATGGTAATGGTATTGGGGTACTGCTTTAAAGCTAGCCAAGAAAACACTCAGCTCCCATGCATTGTCTAATTATCTTTTCGCCATACTGATTGATGTGATTTCTGTCTCCAAAGAGTTAAAAAAACTTCAAAACATTGTGTTCCATTGAATGCAGTTGCAGAACAGTTGATGTCCATGTGGCAGGGACAGATTCAACTCTCGCTGAAAGAAAAGCCATGAGGGGGAAAGAAAAGCAAAGACTCTTTGCTTTTAGCTCAGATGCTTACTGACTAGAACTGGAATTATTAAAAAATATTTCACCTTTTTTACATTTATATTGTTTTAGGCAGAACTGAATTCCATTCCATATTGCAACTTAAATACCTCCCAGATAATGAGAAAGTCAACTTCTACCAGTTTTGTCGTTTGATTGCAATTAGCACAAACAAAGGGTTGTCAACAAACGCTTTCAAAAACCGAAGTAGGCTTTTCCTAAGACACCCCAAGAAGTCAGTAATATGCAATTTATATGGAACAAATATGGGAAGTGCAAGATTAATCCTGTCAAGAAAAATGCATATGAAGGTTGTCAGCTAAATTGCACCTTTCTGTGTGCTGCTACCTTAAGACTGATATTTTACATGCAAAATACTCAGTGCTGCTCAGCTGACAAGACCTGAGGAATCAAAGTGTGCCACAGTTACAGTGCCCAAAACTGAGAGAGAGGTCATGAAACCTGACACTCAAATTTACCCGGCAGATTCATGGACTCTGGACCTTTACCAGAAGCAGACAAGCAAATGCAGAGTTATGTAGGAAAGGAATTAAACAGGAGTGCCAATGCAGAAATTGCCTTTAAATTACTTCTGTAAAACAGAAGCAATGAAATTATGAAGTATAAAATTACTTCTATATGCATAAGAAAATGGAGGCAAAAACCTTTTCAGATGCTACGACTGAGGCATCTCTGTCTTAATTATTTTACAGTATCTGGTACAGTTTGGACTGTGCAAATTCACACTCTCTCAAACCTTCCCAGGCAAGGTTTGTGAGGGGTCCCAAACAACTGCCAGTCAATCACCCCAGTTTGCAGGGTTAGGAAGATTAATCAGTAGCATTAGTTGATTGCAGACAATCAATGCCAGTCAGCATTCAAGCCAAGAGCAGTTTTACACCTATTTAATTTGCCATTGTGAACACTGCCTGATGGACTCAGGGAAGACTGAGGATGATCTTTGTTTACACCATATGGTAAACACAGAGTGGGGATTTGAGCTGCTACATATTTTGGGGCTGGGAGATGGGGACTGTGATGGGGCTATTGGAGCTGGCTGGAGGTGCAGGACAGCCTTGGGCTCCTCTCACAGAGGCTCCACAGCAGTAGGAGAAGCATCCTTTCTCTGTCTTCCTCTGCTACTCCTCATACAGACTTAGAGGCCCTCAGGCATTGTTAAACCAAGAATAAGTAATCCTGTACATCATCTAAGCTAGCAAAAGATTGAGCACATGCAAGGAATTTTTCATAACTTTTTACTTTACTGCTTTTACTTTTCTTCAATAGGCTAAAGAGATTCTTGAAATGCAGCTGGTACTTAGGTTTTTTTCAGTAATCTGATGGTTACAAGAAAAGGCTCGGCACACAAGTACATTACCCATCTTTGGGAGACAGACTGTTCCCATTTTGGGGAAATTTAAGCAGTTTCTGTCATCCCAGGAGATGCTACTCACATCAAGGACTCCTTCTCACTGTCTTCTGCTCGGACTTCCCATTGGCAGCACCAGATACTTTGGGTCTCCTAAACCAGTGCAACCCATTCACGCTGTCTTTAATTTAAAAAGCCAATTTTCCTATCACTTTCTCATAGAGCAGCAAATCCTTCCTGAGATATTGAATTATTTTTAATAACAGCATTAGTCATAGTAATCTCCTGGGCCAGCTGCCACTGCTTGAGCAAATAGGAATAAACATTAATGTGTTCTATTGTTTTCAGGGTGGACAATCAGCCTGAGGAACTACAAGCTCTTTGTAGAAAATGCAAAGTTTGAGTCAGTCTGAAAGGTCATCTTTAGTACTTGCAATACCATGCATTTCTACCAGTCTTAATGAGAGAAAAGAAGAAAAAATGGTGTGCTGCTAATATTCAAAGAAAAAGTAGGATGCACATTTGCTCTAAATGAAATGAAAAAGCAATGTACTTCAGACTTCTGCACGGACATAAGAATGTAAGCTGAAATAAAGACTAAGCTTTATTTTAGTTTTAAAATTAAGCTGGTAGCAGAAATGAAGTTATGGCAGAGAAAATAATATTAATATCTGACTAATGTTTAAAGAGAAATGAAAAAATATTTAGAATTATATGTACATACAAATGAATACAGAATTTAAAAATATTTTGTTAAGAGGAGAAAAAAAGTAGATTGATACTTCAGGCTCTTCAAATGCATTGTTTAAAATTGATTTATGAAACAAGAAAATGTGAACAAGAGAAACTGGAAAACTTGAGGTTTTTTTACCAAAACATCTCTTTTTAAAGATTTGTCTTAAAACAGCAGAATATAGCACATACTGGTCATCAGACTCAACTTTATAGCCTGGCAAATATGACTTGGCCATTTCTAGTATGTTCTAATATGTAGCTACATATGTTCCGTAGTTACCTGATGCCTCAGGGTCTCAGAATTTGTTTGGGCTGGTCTTGGCCTGAGAACCTTTAGTTTGTTTAGCTGCAATAAAAATTTTCTATCATTGAAATAACTTGCTTAAATTTGGATTAGTTTTGGTTTGATTGACAGCAATAAGAATCTGGGCCCATGCAGAATGCAATGTACAGGGGCAGAGCTCGGACACATCTGGTGGCGGGAGGGCTCAGACTGCAAACACAAATCACAGTGGTCACACCACAGTCAGAGCAGGAGGGCAGCCTGGTGAATTTGTTACAGCTAATTGGTTTCAGAGACAATGAGGAGAGTGGAAGAAAGTACATTAACTGGGAAACAGTGAATAAAAATTATGTGAAGTGCCACTCTTATGACAAAAAAGAAAAGCAAAGAAAATCAGACAAGCAGATTAGATACTGAGGAGGAAGGCAAACAAGATACGAGTATCACACCCACACTGAGAAGATGCCAGTACACTGTCAGCTTGTTGACCATCATCCCTCCTGGTCTTCCCTGGAAAGTCAGAAATTCCAGCTTTCAGACATCATCAGAGCAACATTTGGAAGGTCAGCTTTGCCATCAGCAGAGGAAAAGGTGTTGATGCTCAAACATTCTGGACTGACATTTTGCACTGTATTACTAATGAGACCTTTCTAGGTTAATTAGGGCTATCACTGCAGCTGGACTCAGGACAACTCATTGTTCTATTTTGATTGTACATTTCAACCAGCAATAATGTCTCAACTCCATAAAAAAACGTTTGATGCCTTTTGTCCATACCATGATTTTGAGAGTAATGGTACCAAGGTGGGTTTTGATGAGTAGTATATAGAACTGTTGGATTCTGGAAAATTACAGAAAGTATAAAATTGACAGAGAAAACTATGGAAAATCTAAAAACAGCTTTAAAAGAGGTAGTTTAGATATGGCAAAAAAATTTCCACTGATTCTCAGGGAACTGCTAGGAGGTGCAACAGGAAAACAGACATAAACGTGAGATCATATTCATTAAAAAGAAACTATAACAGAAAATCTTTAGCACTGCTTGCAAGAAACAAAGGCTAGAAGTCATACAATTGACAGGATTAGGTATTCTAATATGAAAAAGCATAAAGAGTGAAAAATTCACCGAAGAGAACAGCTACCACATTTTCCCCATTTTGTCAGCAGCGTTATGAATGCTGACAGTATCTCAAAACCAATAAACTGTAGAATATATCAAGTCATCCTACCTATCTAGAAAAATTATTTTTAAATGGCTCTTCAATGATATCTGCCAAATGGACTGAATAGCAATTTGAACTGCAAACACATACTGATTCTGCAGTGAATCATGTAAGTGGAAAGGCTTCAGGGACTATGAATGTACTGTTTTAGCTAACATTTTAACCAATGAACAAAAAGAGGAAAATAGTACATTAATTTAAATGAAAAGAAAAAGAAATAAAATAAACCAGTGTTTCCACTCCACCTGATTCCATTTGAAAGGATAAAGTGGAAACAAAAAAGTACAAGAAGCTTTTTCACACCCTGTGATATTACACAAAAATCTCGTGTGGCATAATCTTTGTACTTCTATGGCTGATCCAAAAATGCTTGAAGACAAATGAAGAGGACTGTCAGTCTCACCAGTGGCAGTGAGGTGGATACTAACCATCCATTCCCAGGCTTCTGTCTTGGGATCTTCCTCAAATTTCTCATTATGGCCCTGGGACACTTTTTTTAGACATCACCTGAAAAGCTGGAACTTCCAACAGTAAATGTGGTTTGATAACAGCGTTATCAAATCCACAGATTCAGGTCACAGTAACAGTGGGCAAGGCCATAGACCCATCCCACATGGCTGCACTGGCTATTGGACTCAGTCTGCATTCTCCTTCCTTAAAAAGAAATTTGAGAGTGTTGTCATTTCATTCACAAATTTCCACAGAGGTTCTCCTTTTAATAGCCAGCAGAAGAGGGGAGGGAAAGGAAGGGAAGGGAAGGGAAGGGAAGGGAAGGGAAGGGAAGGGAAGGGAAGGGAAGGGAAGGGAAGGGAAGGGAAGGAAGGGAAGGGAAGGAAGGAAGGAAGAAGGAAGGGAAGGGAAGGGAAGGGAAGGGAAGGGGGAAGGAAGGGAAGGAAGGGAAGGAAGGGAAGGAAAGGAAGGAAGGGAGGGAAGGGAAGGAAGGGAAGGGAAGGGGAAGGGGAAGGGAAGGGAAGGAAGGGAAGGGAAGGGGAAGGGAAGGGAAGGGAAGGGAAGGAAGGGAAGGAAGGGAAGGGAAGGGAAGGGAAGGGAGGGGAAGGGAAGGGAAGGGAAGGGAAGGGAAGGGAAGGGAAGGGAAGGGAAGGGAAGGGAAGGGAAGGGAAGGGAAGGGAAGGGAAGGGAAGGGAAGGGAAGGGAAGGGGACTTACAATCTTTAAAGTGTTTTATTCTTCTAGTAAATATGTGTCTTTCTCTGGAAATCCTGATTTCATCAGCAAGCATGCTATGAATTTCCTAATTGTTGATCTTCATTAGGGGATGTAGCCAGCAAAAGTTATTCTGAATTCTGTTTCAAGCTCAAGGAGTTATTATTTGCCTACAGCCTAATTTCAGAATTAATAGAAAAATCATGACAATATCACTTAGCACTGTTGCTGCATGCCTGGGTTAAAATGCTTTATGTGTTTGTATTTTAAGTGAATACTTTCCAGTCTTCATTTGAACTTCAAATATTTTGGGTGGTTATATTTATAAAACACTCTACACTTATTTAAATGCATGAACAAAAGCTTTGGTCTTGTTCTATTTCTCAAAACTTCTATTTTTTCAGTAGATTACCTTCTCTTTTGACATCAGAAATTCTTTTGAGCTAACTTTGTACTGCAGTATTTCTGACAAAAAGATTGGGAAATTTTCCAATAATTTAAAATATCTTATGCTAGGCAATTTCTGTAGAAAATTTCCAACCAGCAGCTTTAGAATGGTCATTTTTGTCCCAAGACAGGGAGCTTCAAGAGTGGATCTTGCTCTCAGCTTTGCCACAAATCTGCTGAGAGATACTGTTCCATGTTGCAGTGCTCTGCATCCCTCCAGCCCATTCCAGGTAGATGTCATTAATTATTCTGTGTTCACTGGATCCACCACAAGACAGATGACTTTCACCCACAAAGCCTATACTTTGCTGAAGAAAACAAATTAAATTAAAGCTGGGAGGAAAGTTCTGAGACATTAAATGATTGCAAAGTTTTGTTGAGGGTTAAAATTTAAGCTAAAACAAGCTGAAGTCTGAAATTGACCCCAGGGTGAAGCAAGCTCAGAACCAAAGTCATCTTGTTCTTGACATCAGTGTAGCATGAAAGGGTATGCAAAAGCCACAAATATTCCTGGTTTGCCAGAGACCCATCAGTCAAGTAAACAAACAAGAAATCAACTCTTTTAGAATTTTTCAGCTCCAATTTCTCAGCTACTTTATGAAACCTTCAACTTCAGCAGTTCAGATAATCCTATATATATGTATGTATGTATCTATGTATGTATGTATATATCTATGTATCTATGTATGTATGTATATATATATGTATATATATTTGTTAGATGACTTTGGCAGCATGCCTCTTTCTTATGAATTGCTATATTCTCAACTAATGACAGCCTGGAAAGAAGATGCTGAGACTTTCATTTGAGAGGAGGTAGGTAAACAAAGGAGCTTGGGCCAAAATAGAAATGGAGAAGGTGTTCAGGCAGGAGCAGTGTAAAGAAAGGCCTTGAATATTCTCTTGTCTTTGGTTAGTTGAAAGAAAATTAAACAACTCGGGGATCACAGTGACTGGCAGTGGCATAAACAAACTGTTTAAAACAGTGCAAAAAGAAAAAGTTATTCTTGTTGTTTGTGAAAGTTAGAGTCAGAAAGTTAATGAAAATAATAAGGTTGTGAGACCTGAATTAAGAGGTAGACTATATGGATGACTGAACAGAAAATAAATTATAAAGCAATAGGGAACAGAAACGCAGCTTCAGCTCAATACTCAAAAGAATACACACAAGAACAACCATCACCTCTTGTTCAGGTCCAGTAATGAGAACTGCAGTGCTGACAACAGCAAAAAGCCTGAAGTGCAGACCCTGGAGCATAAAAGGTATCATTTCAGACTAGAAATAAATTAAAGAAAGACATGATCCACTCATAGAGTCCATATTAAGAGAACTGACAATTCATCCCATGCTAGCAGGATGCAAGTAATTTTTCACAATAGTTCCTCCCTTAACCCACTTATGGCAGATGACAATTACTGAAAGTTCTATTTTTTAAAACTTTGTTCATGTCTTTGTTACTCTGCCAATTTAGAATAGAAACGTTCTGTACCATTGAACTAAAAAAATTTAATTTTGTATTAAAACTAAAATTCCACTTTCATTCCCATTTTAAATTTGAATCTGACCTTAGGTATTCAATAATTTTAATGATTCAAAACCCTAAATACTGGGTCTAAAAATGTATATCAATTCAACTGTACATCTTGTGATCAGCTGAATTAGGGGTAAAGTCAGAGATCTAGTCCAAGCACTTAATCTAGTTCTTCTCTAAAGAGATAGAGGGAAATTCCCCCAGACAAATATTTACCCACCCTTATATAAGTGGTTCTGAAATAGTTACTACATCAACATGCATATTGTCAAGGGTGCAATTGTAACAAGTAGAAAGCTACCATGCCTCTTTTTGCAGCAATTGCCAATTCCATAGAATTGAGGAAGATATTAAATATTTCTCAGTCAAAACAATGTTTATTAAAAGTCTTCTGACTAAAAGATATCATCCAAAAAATCCCATTTCTCCAAAAATCCATCTTGGTTACCAAAAAAAAAAATGTTACAGAAGATAAACCCTTTGGAAAAGAGTGATTATGATGTTCATTCAAATACACTGATCCTTAAAGAATAAATCTCTGGAGATAGTACTTCTTTTGACACTGAAAGCTGGAATAAGTTAGGTCATGGTTTACTCCATTTCATGGCTTGTAGTGCAAGAAGAATGTCTCATCCTGCAGGAAATTATTGCAGCTGAATCAACATTTTTTAATCTGGTTCCACCTTGACAGTGTTAGCAATAATTATTTGGAAGATTTTAAGATCAATAATTCAGATTTAAATTCCCTAGGCAGAATAATCGAAATAATTTTAATTATGGTAGTAATAGCAGTAACTATAAAAATAATATTATTGTTAAATCACAATAAGCAAATAAAACAATGCAAGAGAGTAAAGGTACTGAGAGAGGTTTCTATATTTCGTATCTGCAGTGAAAGTCACGACTCTCCTAAGGTCTAAATGATGTGCTCTAATTATTCTTAAATGACAGATTAATCTAGTATTTGTACAGGATGCCAGTTGAACCCTGTATTAATTAACTACATTTTCACATGTTTCAGATGTTCATTAACTGTAACATCCCACAGACAAAAACTGAAACACTTTGAACAAATTCATAGGAAATATATATCAGCTTTTATCTCTAAAGTCAAGAGTCTTGATTTAACAGAGCTTGTATCACTAAAGAAAATGGGATACTTGGGCTAGGAGGCCTCTCATTCCAGGGAACCACAGCAAAATCTAATATGCCTTATATATATTAATCATATGTATATTAGTCTTGTATGGAGTATGTACAATAATTACTGGCACACAAGTGCTGTAGAAAACAAAAATCTTTAACCCAAAAAAAGTTTGAAGAGTGTTAGAGAAGTGATTCATTTACTTTCATATAGAGTTCATCTTTATTTTGGATGGCAAAATTTCTCTTTCATCAAAAAATAAACTGCTGACTCCCTGAGATGAATCTCAAATTCTGGCCATTTTCCAAGCCATTCCAGATTAAAGGGCTGTGTTTCTATGGAACAATCAGCTTGCATCACAGTGGAAGAATTAAACTAGCAATCATAGTCATGAGTAATGGTTCCTTTATTATTAGTGTCAGATTAAAATATCTCACTATGCAAGTAAGACTTTCCTTCCAACAGTGCTGTGAAGAAAATGAACATCACTCAGCCCAAATAAAATGCAATTACAGTCATCACTGCAAATAATCAAACACCCACATATGGCTGGCACACTAGTTTCCTTCTGCATCCCCCAGCTACCCAGAATCAGTGTGTCACACAGAAAAAACAAATAATCCAATCAGAGCATCTTTTTTTCTACACTTCTGTTATATCAGGCTTCTGTCTTTGCCTTTCCCGTGACAGAAACTACCAAAAATGAATGATTTTTCATTGAAAGTTGCTGCACATAACTCATGCACTGGTAGTCAGCAGTAATATTCTCCTGCATACAGCTGAAATTATAATAATTTTATTTAGTCGTCTGCTTTTAGTTTCCAAAGTTTCTGCTTTCAAAGCATGAAGTTGAATATGTTATTTGTTGTTCCATAGGCACAGATCCTCACTAGCTGTCTACACCTGCACTTGTTACAACATTTAATTTCAAGAAATATTAGAAACATATAAACACACATTTTTTTTCTTTTTTCTTTTATTTTTATTTTTTACCATTACTATTCAACATGGATAGCTTTACCTGTTTTAGCAGGGTTACTGTTGTAGAGCACAGTTATTGTGAATGGTATCAGGAAAGTTCCCTTGGATTTTAAGGGTATAGGCATGCACTCTTAGTGACACTACAGAAAAGGGTTTTAGTAATGATATATTACTCTGGGTATGGGGATGTGTTTTGATTTGGAAGTCAGTGCACTCAGTTGAGCAATTCTGCATAAAAGAAGGAAAAAAAATGCTATGATTCACAGTGCATTATAAAGCAGAGGTTTTTGATAGAATAATATGGTTTTTTGTTCCATTACTCCGCTTGTTCACTTACAGGAAGAGCACTTCTAAGGTTAAGCTTCCATGTCAACTAATACTCTCTTTGAGGTTTTTTTGCAAGAGATATATTTCTTGAATCATCTCTTATACTGCAATTTTGCAATAAGTATAGAACATAACGAATTATTTGGTGTTCTTGTTTCTGAAGTAGCTCTAAGCCTCTTAACAGTCTTTCTACAAGTAGGGGCAAGAGTGATCATTTTCATTTTACTGAAGTCTAGTTCAAGAGTTGTCAGATTGCTCCTCAGTTTAGCACACAAGTTCCATGTTGGAACACAATTTCTTAGTGAATAACATTCAGATGCCTTGTGTTGTGCCACCAAACCAGATATGCCAATGCATATCACCAACTCAGGTAACTTAGAGGCAAAAAAAAAAATGCAGGAATGGTTGAGGGTGGTGGACGGAACAGGAGACAATGAGCAGGAACTGAAAGACAGGAGGCTCCCTCTGAAGATCAGGGAACACTTTTCTACTGTGAGGGTGACCCAGCACTGGCAGCCCAGGGAGACTGTGGAGTCTCCATTCTTTGAGATGCTTAAAAACCACTTGGTCATGGTCCTGGCCAATGTAAGAGACCTTGCTTTAGTGGGGAGGTTGGAGCAGATGACACCCAGAGGTCCCTTCCAAACTTTATCACTCATTCTGTGCTTCTGTGCTTTTGTTCCAGTGCTCTTCACACCTGCTCACACACTCTGTTAGCCAATAGCTGCACCTTTACCTCTCATGACTGCATCAGACAAAACAGCAAAACAACATTCCTGCAGATAATAAATAATATTTCTATGTCAAAATCAGATTGTGGATCGATCAGATTGCTCAGATTGTCAGTCACTGTGGAACCACAGATTGTAATGTTGAGAAAGATAATATTGATATTTACACCACTGAGCAGAGTACCACAGAGTTACAATGAGCTAGACATAATTCTTGTATGGATGGACAGGTAGGCAGACGTGGCTTTAGCTTATGCTGGCTGTTATGTCAAAAGATTAAAGGGATTCAAATTGACATGAGCAAATGTTGGCTATTGGAGAGCCATAATAGCTGGGATTTAGTGGGGGTTTTTTTAAGAACTGAAAGTGCTTCCATGATTAACTTTTCCTTCATGGTTGCATTATTCAGTAAGTATACATTTGAGGTTCTGCAAACAAATGAGGTCTTCAAAATGTTACCTATAGCTACTATGAGAAAGTGGTATTTTCATCTCTTAATTTTTGTAAAGTATCAAGTGCACTATAGAGCACACAAATGTTAATAGCTGATAGAACATAATTGAGATTTTACTTAAAACCCATCTTATCTCCCAAGGCATTTTTGTGTTTTCTGTTATCTGTTCTGTGGGAGTATCTAATAATCATGCTCTAAATATGGAATTCCATCAGACTGGCATTGTCTATTTGAACACCTTTTTTTGAACAGCATTTTTCACTCAGTGTGCAATTTTGAATCTAATTTGTGGTTTTACATTATGTGATGCATCTATCACATAGTTGCTGATAAGAAAAGGTAAAATTTTTCCATTGTAATCACAAGTTGTAGACCCATGATTTATTTTTCTGCTGTTTTGATATATCCTGAAAGGGAAATCTCATTAAGTGAAGCCTTAAACCTTTCCCATTATTTTTGTAATTATCTTGCATCCATCCAACTTCCAAGAAAAACCAGAATTAAGTGACTTTTAGTCATAAATAATCCATAAAAGCCCTGAGACAGAGAGAGATTTGTCTTTCTTATTTCAACTCTGAGATAGAAATCAAGAATGTGTCTTATTTCTAGATACCGTAAGAGAAGAGCTTCTGCCCTGGGCAATTCCATGGAGCCACAGAGAAAAACACTACCAATCATCTTCTGTCTGCTGAGGTGGGCTTTAATCCAGTTGCTCTATTAGCAGGAACTTTATTAGAGAGTTGCTAATGAAACACTTTTTAAACAATCTCTGATACCTACAGATAACACATCACATAGCAAAGTCATAATCAGCCTAAAAACATCAGCCCCTTCATTTATACCCTCTTTACTAAGGCTTAATTTCTAGGCATGTCTATAAAGTTTCTTGAAGCAACACATACATATTTTGAGGGAGAGCTTGACAGAGGTGGGAAAAATTGAGTATTAAAAGTTTGAGTGATGTCTGTATCACCTAAAAATATAAGAGAAGGTTCAAGTCAATGCACTTCAGTACTTCTACCAGAAGATACCAGCCAGACATCCTGTGTAAGGATATGCAAAATTCTGGTCCCCACAAGCAGGAATCACAACAATTTTCTCCAGGCCACCTTTCTTCTGCAGACTATTTGTCCACAGTTTTCCTGCCTGAAGCTTTAAATCTGCCGTGCTGCAGAGCAGAACAATCCAAAATTTCCTGGTTCTGACTTAGACACATTGGCTACTACAATATTTCAATAGATAATATTTTTTTAATTAAATATGATTTTTATTGGGAACTTCAAATTCCCTATTGCATCTGTCCATGAAATCAAAGTATGCATCAAGTAAAACATAAGAAACAATAAAACTGGCTATGTACTTCTATGAAATGTGCCATATAATTAGGAAGAGAAGAAGCTGTTTGGAAAAGATTGTTGAGGTGAATTCCTCAGAGGAAGGAAGTACTTGGCTTTGCTGGTTCTCCAAACATACTTACAATGGTTCAGAAAAACATACTTACAATGATTCAGAAAAAAAAATATTGGCATCAGGTGAAGCAATATCGGAGGGAAATTGTCTTTCCTGAAACAAAGTCCTGTGAGATTCAACCATTTTCATTCACAGAAAAAGGTGCCTCATCACATTTCTAGGAGCTTTTGTTTTACTCTGTGAACAGGCTCCAGACCAAATGCTGAAATTATCTAGTAGCATAGATAATTTCAGTAGTAACTTTACATAAATTTGATTTAAATGAAGTGACAAAAACTCTTCAAGGCTGAGGGCTTCAGAATGGCACTGTTATGGGGATGTGCTTGGGGAAAATCAACAAACAAACAAACAAAACCACACACACACACACACACACAAAAAAAAAAAAAAAAAAAAAAGAATGTTCCCATTTACTTTCAATGCAGGAGACTTGACTAGATCCAGGTGAAAATAGGATTTGACACCACCTGTAGGATCCTATTTCACAGAATATGCTGGTTGCTAAAGGCTTGTTAAGCCACACTTGCCCAGAACAGAAGTGCCAAACACCTTTACCTCCAAGTACCTTTAGCACTCCAAGAACAAGCTGGGGATGCTAGAATGGGCACCACATCACCACAGTGGTACCATCAGTCATGGTGCTGGCATAGACACAGCTTGCTCAGTCTGTAAAATTTTGTTTTCTCATTTTCTGACATGTGTTTGTGTATTTCTATTCCACTGGATCAAGTAACTGATTACAATTCCTTTATATTAATTAGAACAAAAGAATTTTTTTTAAAAAACCCTTACATGTACACACAAAAAAATTCCCACCAGATTCTTCAGCCTTTTCTTCATCTCTATTGCTGTCCAACATGTTTGCACTCAGGTTTTTTTCAGCAACTCTTCCTCTGCAATGCTGTTGATGCCAATGCTGGACAGTTGTAATACATATGAGAAGGAAAGCAGTTTCCCAGAAAATCTAAGACATCTTTGTAGGCTACTGCTTCACTATGCCTAACACTTGTTTTATTTAAAGTTGATAGTAGGATAAAAAGCCCAGATCCATACTCTGGATTCATGTCCCACATGTATATCCCCCTACAATATTTCTTGTTGTCTCTGAATAACACTCACAAAGATAAACAGATTTTTCTGCTAGCTCTAGCTGAAGAGGATCGATATACTCAAAAATTAATCCCAGGGAGAATGCTGATCTGTATTTCTGTCACAGCTGAAGCACAGAAAAGAATTGGCTCTCTAGGAGATTTTTTCTGTTGGGTTGGTTCGAGGTTTTTTTTTTTTTAATAATAGATATAGATTTCGTTTTCTATGTGTGAAATCAGCTCACATGCAATTTTTGCAGGAATTCTTTAGAAAGTGTCAATGTGATGTAAATTGCTCTGTTTAAATCACAGAACCTTTGTATGGAATGGATGTGGTAATTTTTATGTTGTTGAGGAGAAAACAAGTGTCTGATGAGCATTTGAGTCAATATTAATAAGAACAGTCTGTAACTATGTCTCTTAAAGAGAGAGGAACTGCTTTCATTGCTGTACTGAACACTGTGAAAAATTATACCAGTACTCCATTCCACAAGATCTCTGATTGAATAAGGCACTGTTCACTTGAATAACACCAATCAAAACTGCGACGTTTTGCTGTTATATCTATCTGAATATACATCAGGGGGGAGCATCCTTTGTAGAAATAATCTGTACCTGACAATTTAAGTCTGTCTAATAGGTAATTTAAATATCCTGCAGCAAGAATTGCTTTAATGGGTACCAGCCTCTCCGCTATTAGATGTAAAATAAGTTCAGTCTAACTAATAAATCAGATATTTTATAATATAGGTAAGCTTTGAACTGAGTTCTTTAAAGGTAACCTTTAAAATAAGAAAACACAAAACAAAGAGGAGACAGAGAGACTAATGAGAAAGTCCTATGATTTTTGTTCAGAATTAAATAAACAATTTAATGATATTGTCTCTTACACAGAAATAAAATAGATGAGTACAAAGAAAACAAAAAGAAAATTACTGTATTCTTACAGCCAGCAATGAAAGCAGGAATAAGATGTGTGCAAGCCTATCCAAGAGATGAGGAGCAAACAACCCAGCCAAAATGATTGCAACTGCCAGGGGGACACTCTCTATGAGCCTCAGTATGTGGGGGCTGTAGCTCCTAAAGGCTCTAGATTCAGCTATTTCAAGGCAGCTATTTGGAAAATTGGTATTTACATGCAGGCAATGTGTCTGCACTTCCACTGCAGTCAGTGGCTAGTCTAGGGTATCCTAGAGGGATGCTCAGCTGACAGAAGCTGGGTGAGTTTGTTGGGAGGGCTCAAACAGGCCATGTCATTCACAGGGTGGACTTTAGCACCCTGGTGCATGGATCAGCTGTCTAAACATGGGTGCTTGCTGTCATCTGAGACCCCAACACTCACACACAACCTCTGATGGGTGGGCTGGAGGATATGACAGGCATGGCACAAGAACTGCTCCTTTTGGAGGTGTAACTGGGGACCTGAAAGGATATCTTGCACAACTACCTAGAATAATATTAGACATCTCTGTTTATACAACTGGTTCACCTTTTCCCCTTTCCCAGACTGAGAATCACTCTTGCCAAACTTGAGCAATCTGATATATTAAGGGCTATTCTCAAAAGACATGCCAGAGAAACTGGTAGTTTACAAGTTAAAATACATTCTACTTGTTCATTTCTAATAATCAGTCTCCAGGAACTTCTTCAAAAAATTAAGGCACAACAGCCACTCTCTAACAAATGTGGTTTTTTTCCCTCTCTTATATCTACCTCTGCCTAGTAGGATAATATTGAACATTTCAGACTTGAAGCAGAGTTAGATGCCTCAAAGAAAATTCTCCCAAGTCAATTGACAGTTTCTGACTCCTCAAGCTGGGAACAGCTGGAAAATGACAACCAGCTAGACCTTGCAATAACAGCAATGATATTAAAGCCCAGGTTTATTCCTAAGGGAAGGAAAACAGTACCTAGAAACTTGGGCTATCATATTAACCAACTGTCTTCCTTTTTTTTTTTTTTTTTTTTTTTTTTTGCCTGACAGGCTGAGTGGATAAGATTGTTATTTGAAATAATAAGCAGAAAAGGAGAATTTTAAATAATATGAAAAAATCTTACTTAGTTTATCATTTCTGGACAGACAGTTCACATCATGGCACTCATTCCCAGCAGCACTTAGTATGCAATTTGTGGGATTAAAAATTTAAATATAAGGTTTTCAGGGATACTACCTAATGCAATTAGATTTTCTCTGTGTGCAGTTCTGGGTCCCACAATTTAAGAAAGATGTTCAGATAGTTGAACCCATCCAGAGGAGGCCAACAAGGTTGGTGAAAGGGCTGGAAGGCAGCACCTGTGAGGAGTGGATAGAGCCTTTTGGCTTGTCTAGTTTGGGGAAAAGGAGGCTCAGGGGAGATCTCATTGCTGTCTGCAGCTTCCTGAGAAGTGGAGAGGGAAGTACTGGGCTCTTCTTCTTGGTATTTCATGATCAGACACACGGAAATGGTTCAAAGCTGCTCCAGGGAAGCTTTAGGACGGAGATTAGGAAGCATTTTTTAATGAGTGAGTGGTCAAACACTGAAGCCTGGTCAAAAACCGTAGAGGTGGTCAATTCTCTGAGCCTGTCAGTGTTTAGGAAACATTTGGGGATGCCTTTAAAAATATGCTTTAACTTTTGATCACCCCTGAAGTGGTCAGACGGGATGATTGCTGTTTGTTTCAGAACAGCCTAAATGTTCTGTTGTGCTCTATTCTGTTCTGTTCTGTTCTTCTCTGTTCTGTTCTATTCTAGAGATTCAGGTGCCTTGTACAGCCTTCAGTGCTGTGACAACTGCTTGTAGCAGGGATCTCCAGCAACCTGTGGAGAAGTTGTTGGCAGTTCAGCTGATCAGCAGCAAAGTTCAGGGATCAACTGAGGCAACAAAGCCAGGCATTTTTCAGGTGGGACACAGGAGACCCTCTGCCACATATGAGCAACGATTTGGCAACTGGTTAGACTTTTTTGCATCCTACACTGGATTTTGCCTCTCCTGCCTCTCCTGACAGCATCTTTGTTCCAGTTTGTGCAAGTAAATCCTACACACCCAGAGAAAGCCACACAGCCAAGTGGATGAACATGAGATAACTGTGTCCCTGTTTGCACACTGCTGTATCCCACTGGCAGCTCAGCATCAGTCAGTGGCAGTGGCTGCTGTCAGATCATTTGCTGCCTCTCCTTGATGAGCTACAAATTTATGGCTTCACTACAGAACACTTAGCATTGCAATCTGTGCTTTAATTACTTATTTGAAACCACTTTTGCTTTAGATGTATGGTTAAAAGCAATAAAGAAGCTTGTAATATTTTTGTCTCCTCAGTGTATTATTTTCTTAAATGTTAGCATTTAAGTGGAATTAATTTCAAGGTTAATACATTACTGGGGTAAATACAATTTGTAATTTCTGAACTCTGCTATTGTTTCTGCTTTTAGGGAACTAATTTTCTGAGGGGTTTCATCTATAAAAGAAACCATTTCAGTTGCTTTTCTATGACATTAAAAATGAATTTTAGTTGGAAATCTCAGAATGTTTCACAGTAAGGATTATATCTCATCCTAAAGGAATAAGCTTGTGCATGTGCCTAAACATTCTTCTTTACCCACTCACAATGAAGTATTGACCCTAAAAAATGCCAGCATCTATCTAAATGGGGAAATAATGTACTGAAGGTAGTTCATGTATCTATATTCTTTACTATGATTTAGTGGTAATAATCATATTGGCTAAAACCAAAATCCATACAACTAGCTGTCAAGTGTCTGAACATTGCTTATTAGCATTCTATAGTTAATCAAGCTAATAAAAAAGAGCTTTTAAAGAAGATTAAACAAACATTTATTTTAAAATTTGCTGGTGATTCATTTTGCTTCATATACTTGGTCTCAACTCAGTTCACAGTTATAAAACTGAAAACTCAAAGAAGATTTACCACTTTATGACTAGGATGCAATTATCTACTTACTATACTGTGAAGTATTTCTTAATTTCATGGACAGGATTGAAACACTGTCTGAGACAGTTCTCAAGACAGTGAAGCACCAGTGTATCCCTTGCGTGAACTTTTGATCCCATATATTATAAATATGTCTGAATTGGAGCAGCCAAACACTGCTGCAGGTCAACCAGAGAGTTGCAAAGTTTCCACTCTTAGATCTGTTCAAAACTCTGCTGGACACAGCCTTGAGCACTGCAGGTTGCAATACGAAACCAGGTTTACATTGAACCAGCTTTGAGCAAGGGGCTAAATCAGATGACCTCCACTGCTGTCTGCCAGACAAAGCCATTATATTTCTAGGAAAAAAAAATATATAGGTTGGTGGCCCCTCTTCCTTTTTTTTTTTTTTTTTTTCCCTCATCTTTTCTTTCTTTCTGTTTGTATTTATTCACTTTTTTTTTTTATTTATTTTCTAGACATATATTTGCTCTTTCAAACAAAGATCAAGCCTTTGTTCCTTTGCTTCAGGTTCCTGCCGAAGGAATTGTACTGTGCCAAAGTTCATAGAAACTGATAATTGTGCTCCAAGCAGTTGCTATCCTTATTATTCCTGACTTTGCATTATGGCTCTGAGCTAGTGATCAGGTCATTGATGGTTTGATTTGCATAACCTGCAGGAAACAATTCTGGAATTTTCTTGAAGAAAAAAAAAAAAAGGCAGAACCTCACAGAAAGAGAGACAAGCAGAAAGGCAGAAGTGTCACTTTTTTTTTATCATTAATTCTAATGTTAGTATAAATTGTCACAATAGAGCACTGCATTCTTCAGGACTTCATAAACCCTGATTCTAATGTTTAACCTAGTTTTTACCCATTACACCAGTCTTTCAAACCAATACACAGTTTAACATTAAAACCTCTCTTCTTCTGCTTACTTGAGTCATAATCAGAGATAATTCATTCTGGTGTTATCAATGAAAATTGTAGGAAAGCATCTCATCTCTCTAATTTTGTTGTTAGTTAGAATATCTTCTTATTTTTTAACCTTATTTCATAAATTATGATTTTCAAGTGCTTCACAGGGTTTGATGCTCTCCTATGATCTTTGAGTCATTACTCTTTGAGTCATTACTTAGTTTGTCTTGAAACATAGTTTTAAAATGGATAATGGATGCTTTCTGCCAAAGCCTCATGAACCTCTGTAAACAAGGAGATAATGATTTTTCACTGATTAATAATGTTTTCCAGGGGAAAAAAAAAAAAAAAAAAAAAGACAACAAAAAAACCCCTCAAGTTCGGGATAGGATAGGATAGGATAGGATAGGATAGGATAGGATAGGATAGGATAGGATAGGATAGGATAGGATAGGATAGGATAGGATAGGATAGGATATAATTTACTCTGACACATTAGTAATCATTGTCATTTGAACAAATATTTTGTCATCATACTGCTTAGCAGGCAGAAGATGAAATATTTATTTTCCCTTTACCCTCCTATAAAATCATGACAGATACAAATCCATTCACAAACTAAAATTAATAGGCTCAATTTAATCTTTTGTAACATCAAGGGACACATAAATTATACACCATCTGTTGCTCCTCCAAAGTTCCTTCTTACAGTGTTATGGTTCAGGCAGCACCAATATTCTTAGAATCAGTGATCACATATTGCAAATCTTGGAATCTTCAGAGCTCCTGCAAGGTGAATTGAGCAATGTGAATCAACACCACAAGGGAAGAAACCTATTTCTCTCACATTTTTCTCACTCTTGTCTCTCACAGCTGCTGCACAGCATTCTTTGCCCTTTCTTAAATATGTTTTCACAGCAACATCACCAGCATTACTGATGGACTCAGCCTTGGCCAGCCATGACCTGTTTTAGAGCCATCTGGAATTGACTCTGCCCAGCCTGAGCAGGCAGCTCCTGGTCTTTTCTGAGACTAAAACTTTGGCACCCAAACCCAATGTAGCACCACATGAGAGACAACTGTACAGTGCAATGTGTGTCTCAAACTCTTCATTAGGAGATCTCAACATGCTTATGTTATGCTTATTCCCTTTTCTCATCCTCATGACCTTATTGCCCAGGTCCTACATCCCTACATGATGCCAATACACAAAATCATGGTGCCTCTCAACCCAGACCATAATGAGGAATGATGACAGGTTTTCTGGCACCCCGAGGTGCACCCCACACATGACCTGGAAAATCATCCATAGAGAAGTGATCTGGGAGACTTCACAGAGCAGAGTCCTGTGAGCTCATAGCCCTTTTCATGAAGGAATCCTATTGCTCCTAACCTTGCTATCAAAAGAGGCAAACCCCATCACAGGTGTATAGCAAGTGCACCCAGTACAACCCTTCTTCCCTTGAGATGTTTGGCATGTCAGCTGTGTTTCCTCTCTTAACTCTTCTTCCAGCCACACCAAGTCACAGATTGTCCTTGCTGCATTTAGCTATTTACAGCTTTTCATGCACGGTTTGTCTCCAGACAGCATCACCAAGCAGTATCCACCAACTCCTCGTAATTCCTAAGGAACACTCTCATTCCCTAGAGCTCAAAACTATCCTTTGAGGCTTAATTCCTTCCTTTTCTTATTCTTTGCTCTGTGTCAAACTATTGTGTTTCCTACAACATGGATGAAAACCTTCTTACAAGGGCTTCTTACAAGCCCTTCTTACTTACCACATGGAGCAAACATACACAGGAAAATCAAGTTAAAATCAATTTAGGTCGATATACACAGAGGTCCAAGACAAAGGGAACAGGAGACCCTCTTGTTGAGTAACAAGGTTCAGAGGTGATGTCCCTGCTTTCTGAACTCCTCAGGAAGCTTAGGTGTGGCTACATCCAGTTGTAGTCTTCGAGCTGGTCCATGGTTCATAACTAAAGGAATTAACTGCATGGGTTTCATCAGTATTAATTTAGCAAGGTCTCAGCAGTTTACTGAGGATCTCTTGTGAACAAGAGGTCTCTTCAGTTTGGGTGAAGAAGAATCTCTCAGTCTCAAATAAGGAATCTCAGGCCTTGAGAGGTGTCCCAGCTCAAGGGGAGAATCACTGGCATGCAGTCCAGTTGCAATTTATAGAGAACTCAAACTGGACACATCCAAAGATCTGTCGTTAGTGGAAAGCTCTTCCTGCTTCAAGGAGCAGCACTGAAAGGTTTCATGGCCAACAGGGAGATCAGGGCCATACAGCCACATTGCCTAGCAGGGGGAGCTCAGAGAAGGCTCACTTGGGCTGTCACATTCATGGGATACAGTACTTGTCTCACAGTCAAATTGTGCACCAAGGGAAGGGAATGCATGATACACCTTGTGTCCACAGTTTTCTCTGTTCCTTCATCAGTCAGTCTTGGTAAAACATCCACTCTTCACGTGTTAATCACGTTAGTCGACATTCCAAGCTCACATGCACCAACGTTCTTTGAGCCACTCTGCCCCTTTATGGACTTTCTTAGGGAATTCTTGGCCTGTGTCCCAGGCTTTTTCTCCTTTGGAGCCTCTACCAAATTACTGCTAGTTTGATTAAGGGGGTAAAGTGCATCCATCACCCTAGCTTGCCCACACACAATACAGAGATAACATCAAATCTCACGTGACGCATCTGACTTCTCCTGGATGGATGGAGGATGTCTGCTGGGTCAGATGGTTTGTTTCACCACCAGTTTTTTGGCATCCCTGAGCATAAACGACTTTCTGGGACTGTTTTTTTTCTGACTGTGTGCTAGTGTGAACATACCAACCATCCCTTGAGCTCTCTTGCTCTCTTCCATGGTAGATTTTTCAGTGGTCATGTTTTTAGTCAAATCTCTTCTGTCAGAGAAATATTAAATGTTTTACTGTTTCAGAAAAAAATCATTGATATGTGACTTCCTACTGTATTTGATTTCCTTTTGCTGCAGGGGAGTGAACTTGATATATGTTTAAGTTGTAGTCTTTTTTGGTCCTGTGTTTCTAGACTGCTTCTAACATCTCTGGACAATTAAATGAATGGATTTGCAGAGGCAAAATGGCTAGAAAAAATGTGTGGTATTCAATTAATTACTCACAATTACAACAATAATATATGTCAGAAGAGCCTGTTCCATACCAAAAATAGGATCAGGAAAAGGCAAACCTAAAACTCTCATGAGATGCTTTGAGTCCCTCAATATCAAAATCATTCACAGTTCATTGTTTGCCTTTACTTTTGTTTTCATTTTTCTCTTATGAAAATGAAAAGTAGGCAGTTAGTGTGAAAAAGTAATTGTTCTATCAGAATAAGTCTGTCAAAGAACAATTTCCATTTTCAAATCATACTCTTTCTATACCACTCTGACTTTGATTGCAACAAAGGAAATTTAATTCATATATGAGGAAACACTTAAGGAGGTTTGACATACACAGAAATAATGGGATTTGATAAGAGGTTAGAAAAGTAACCAGTGTAAATCAAAATAGGTGTAGGTCTTTCTGCCTTGGAACCAGGGAACCATTTTCTGAGGGTTTTTTGTTATTTTTCTGGAGCTAGCCAAACCAACTATCAGTACATCTCAGTAGTAATTATTCTACTAATACAGCAGAATCCACAAAAGATATTTGTGAAAGGTCTAAGGGTATAACTGTTTAATAACAGATTTATGATCAATCACCCTTTATAATAGATTATGGATGCAGTATTAGAGCAAATAATAGAGGATTTACACAAACCAAAAAGTCTGTAATTATCTAATTATACTAGAAGTTTGCTCTTTTTCCTATTTCACTATGGTGACACTACATCAAAGAATTTTTTTCTTCTTTTCTGAGTTATTTATTTATGTTTACAATGGCACTTACAAAATATCACATCTTGATCACCTGATCCAAGAAAAGTTAGGAAAAGGAGTGTTTTTTCATTACATTCCTAGTGCATCTCAGCTGTTCTGAACTGACTTGCCATAATTATACTGCTAAAAAAATCTATATATTAAGTAATAGCCTATGATGTTGATTAATTAATTTACCAGGTTTCAACAAGAATTAGAAACACACACAGAGGAAACAACAGTTTTCTGTTTGCACACTCTACTTGGATTTTTTTGTGCTCCACAGCTGCATCCTTTGAGTCCAGCAGGATCCTGCTCTATGTATAATTGCATATATAAAAAGTACAAAACTAGAAAACATCCAGCAGTTCCCCACTACTTAGAGATTTGAGTTGTTGTGGATGGGTTGTTGGGGTTTTTTTTAATCAAACCTGGGCATCCTATAACATAGGCTTTAGCCTATTGAGGAGGAAAGAATCTTGACACAAGAATTATGGTGAATATGTCTGAGCAGCATCTTCCAGACAGGCACAGGCCAGTTCTGACTGTTCTTCTATTCAATCATGTGCAAATCAACTCCAAACTGAAGCTATTTGCTTAGATTCTGCATCCAGCTAAATCTATCCCTTTTGCTTCTAATCAAGAAGTAGACATGAATGCAGAGAGAGGGGGAGCTGTTTGTGCCTGCAATCATATCTCATGTACCAGCTACAGCCTGATGATACAGGAGGTCACATAATTATATTTTTGTATGCCTCTCCCTGCAACAGAAAGTAATCAAAGAGGTTGTCTCTTAAATGAGCACATAAATCCATTTAAACATGAGAGTTTGATTAAACTTATGCAGCAATTCAAACACATAATCTAACAGGGAAACTCTGACACCTGTAATAAAAATCTGGTTAGCAAAGAAGCAAGAATTACTGGAAGGGGAATAAAACTGGAATATTATCAGCAACCACTCCCCATGTGGTAATTTAGTTCTTCTCCTTACTACAGCACAGAAAAATTCCCCAGCTCTCCATATCCGTGTAAAAACTAATATGTGAAGTGCAATCCTCTTTTCCCCCTGAATCTCCCAGAGTTAATCTGCAGTTTCCCATTAATAATACTTTGACTTTATCCCAGAGAGTAATTAATAATCAGTCCCAGGAACGGTTGGAGGTAGTTTACTTCCAGTAGAAATGTTTAACTACCAAAAATCTTGACATTTGCCTTTCACACCTCAAAGGCTCCATATGGGCATCACAATTCATGACAGAATGAAGTCATTGCACTCCACTACCAGTTTCAACCCAGTTTCATGTCTGTTCACAAATGCTACCACACTGCTCAAGAGACAGTTTAGAGACTGCAAAGTCAAAATAAGACATTCAGAGCAAAATTGATGTACAAATGTTCATCAAAGCTACGATGTCAGAAGTCTAAAATGGTTACATGTTTCAAATTAATATATTAGAGAGTTGTACCTTTGGAAAAAAGGAAACTTTATTATAACATGGGGAAAAAAACCCTCAGAAATCAACTTTTTGAGGTCTGTAAAGGACCATTCCACTGGACTGGAAATGTCTAGAGTATTTTTGAGTGACTATTCATATTATTTGGCAACCTTTAGCTAGATTAGGGTTCTAGGGAATAAGAAGAGAAATAATTAGTTTTAATAATTAAAGTTAAATGCATAAAAGTAGGTGGCTCCTAGACTTTTCCACTGCAGAGCAAGACCTTGCTTGTGCTCAGTGTCACACAAGGATTTCTTGCTGGAGAAAAGCCCATTGCAAAATACCCAGAGAGCACTCTGACAATGAGTCAAGTGGGATGCACTCAGACTCTCATTTCCATTAAAATCAGTGGCTAAACACCTCTGAGAATATGATGCTTATGGTTGATACCACTGATTAGAACAATAGCTGTCAATTGAGCCATGTTGAAAGGGCCATGCATTCTGGCATCCTGCACAACACAAGGCTTAGATTTAAATTATTGCTATTTTACCTTTCACACGTCATGCCTCTTGTCAACTCTAAAAAAGTAAATGAGAATCTGAATGCATTTTTCTTCAGCTTTGGGCCTCTGTCCTTTGGGCAGATGTTTAAAACCCTTTACTCTGAAATTGCTACTTGTGTGCCTCTAAGATGTATTCAGACCACCCCTGATCTCTCTCTCCTGTAGCCTGGGCAAATGAGCTAGAATCCAGGGTTTCATTCTGATATTTGCTCAACTCTTTGTAAC
Organism: Muscicapa striata striata; assembly: GCA_030060385.1. Lineage (NCBI taxonomy): Eukaryota > Metazoa > Chordata > Aves > Passeriformes > Muscicapidae > Muscicapa > Muscicapa striata. The sequence continues at coordinate 3,279,704 of JAREIS010000075.1, read as the reverse complement.
TAGTCTAAAGTTAAAGAATATTTTGTACGTATCTCTAGATATTTCACATTTTGGCAAATACCTGACAAGGAGAGCAGTTTGTAAAATGGTGTCTATTTCTAGCACTGTGTGCCAAATTGTTAAACAGTCATATCTGCCATCTATGGGTTTCTTAAGCAATCTTTGCCTCACTGATTGTGTTCTGAACATTATTTTATGCAAAAACCTAATGGTTCTTAATGGATAGTCTGCATTTATGACAATACTTATCTCCCTGTTTTTCAGTTTGGTGGTAGTGATGCCTTGGAGTTTACATGCAACACTTTCTATTATAAAACCAATAAAGCACAGACAGCTTATGAAAATTTTGCTCTTGTTCAATGTTTTGCATGCCAAATCATGCCCTTTGCCATGCTGCTTTTATGAAGTGGACAGGTTTATAAATAGAAAAGGAAATGGGCATAATCTACAGGAACCTTTTCTTTTTAAGACACTCTTCATTTTTTTAGCATAATGACCGGCTAGTTCACTTATTTTTCAAACTGTTTCTTGCCAAACATCTTGTATTTCCTCTCCTGGTGCAGACTTCTCTTAGTGAAAAAATAAAATAGCTCCTTCAGCTCCAGTTTTTAGCAAGACTTCGGTACCAAAATCGCACTCAGGTGTTTTTATAGTTTTGCTTAAGCATTTGCAGAAACATGAATCTCTCATGGATGGCAAAATGCACTCATTCTCTTTTCGCCATATCATTAAACAAAAATTTGATAATTATAATTAAAATTATTTCAAAGTTCAGGTTAAAATAACATTTTGATTAATTATGCACTGTTCCTTATTGTCATATTTTGACATTTCTTTTTTAGCCTTGTATTCCATAAGCAAATTAGCATGGAAGAAAAATCCTTAATAACTCTAAATAGAAACAATTTTCATAATCATTACTCTGGATGTGTTAAACTGTAAATATTTTTTGTTGTTCTTCTTGTTCATTTTTTCAGTTTCTGAACTATTCCATTGTTCAGGCTCAACGTCCCTTGCTTCATAAAACAATCTATCATACCCATTCTCTAAGAGACAAGACCTAAAGACTTCCTGCACCCACAGACGGGACAGTTCCTGATCATAAATAATTTGACTTTTTAATTTCTTTTTTAATTTACATTTTGATGAATTTACCGCTAATATGTAATAGAAGAAGAGGAGATAGAAGTTTCTGTGTTCTCAGCCACCAAGTTGAGTAAATGGGCTAGAAGAGAGGCCAGGCTGTTCTCAGCATCCATCTGTTTCCCATCAATGGGCAATGCAGCTGAACTGATTCAGTTATGCTGTGAAGCAGGGGACATTCAGAATTTGGCCTCCTGGTTCACAGAAAGTTCAGGAAGATTAGGAGGCAAGAAAGAAATTCCAGTTGGGAGTCATTGTTTCTGGAAGCACTATGAGGATTCAGCATACATGGAGTTTGACTGGAACACATTTCAGGGCACATCTGTAAGAGCAGTTTTCTTTCTGGCTCTGTTTGCAGGCTTCCTTGGACCCCAAGAGGCAACTCAGCAGGAATTGTGCATGGTTTTGTTCAAAAAGCACTCCTTGAGACTTCACTTCACTTTACTGTAGTGTATATCTAGTTAAACACATGGTCCAGGAAATTTCTCCATTTGCCACCTATAAGTTGCTTGGTGTTGAAAACTCGCTCTATGTAACAGCCAGATTAAAAGTCAAGAATCCCCACATTTCTAGTGTTTGCCTTCTTTGTGGTTTTTTAATTACATTTAGAATGCAGCTCTGAGGGCTGACGAGAGACCATAAACAACAATATTCATTCAACCTTGACAATCTTGTATTTAAATGGAAGCAAGCCCATGGGCAACAAAATACAACAATACCACCAAATCACATCAAAGAGTGCCTGTTAGTTAGGAGACTGCAAGGTAGGAAGGCAAATCCCTTGACAAAATACATAAGGTTTTTTTTTAAATGGGGAAAAAGACAGAGTCTCTCCCTTTTTCTTTCTATTTTTTTTTCTACTGAACCTAAATGCCACTTGAGAAGATTAGCACAAAAACAAAAAATTCACTTTACCAATGCAAACCCATTCCATTTTTTGCTCCAAGTCTCAGTACCCATGCATGGCTGAGAATGACAAATGAACAACATAAGAGGCTTTTCAATTATACATAACAGATAACCAAACATTTTTTGGGGGAAGCATGTTTAGTGGGAACAATAGGCAGGTAGATACAAACTAGATTGAGAACAAAATCCAAGTCTTTGTTGATTTTCTGCCACACTAAACAAATGAAGCATTCAATTAAAGCATGCTATAGACTAATTAATAGTCAGAGGAAGAAAACTACAAAAGCCCAAAGAAATAGTTTTTTTTCTTCAATTTCGACCAAAAAACTGAAGCAAAAGCTGAATGTCAATGCCTTTAAAGAAAAAGCAATAGAAAAAGCTGTCATATTGATTATCTCTGTTCTTTGCATGCCAAGAATTGTAAGCATTTATTTCAGACAGTAACCACTTCACACTAAACAGAATATGAGATTACACAAACAGTATTTTTAAAAATTACATGATTGATAAAGATAGAAATTAAATATAAGAAAAGTAAGATATCAAAAATGTCCAAACTAAAAAAGGAGAACCAACAATTACCAATATATTTAGACACTACACAAATAATGCAATTACCTAAATCTACAGGTAAATGTTGTCATTTAGTGTAATGACAAGTTAAGTAAATGTTTGTTGAAGGCAATTGTAATGATTGAAATAGCTTTCACTGAAAACAACATTAAGAGAAATTATTTTTGTTGTTAGCACTGCAAAAGCAAAATTAGTGAGAAAAATTTAAAAAAATCAGAGCCTTAAATAAATGGGAGATAATAGTGAAAATAAAGTTCTTCATAGAAATCAATTTATAAATTGAGATGAATCACAGTATTTGCTTTTGGAAAGTGAAAATAATTAAATACTAATTTTGGTTGTGGGTAATCAAATTAGCAAATGTCTTCTCTAAGTTTTCTATGGTTAGAATGTCCTCCAAAAGCTCTGTAAAAAGGAAACAGAAGGAAAACAAACTAATTAGGAAACAGAAAAGGAAAATTATGCTAGAAAGGTAATCACTCTTAAAAAACCATGTATTCCTTTTAGCTGTCCTCATTCACATTTTTTAAGAAATTAATGTAGTTTTTTTATAATATTACTAAATTCTTCTGACATACTATTGACTGAATGGAAAATGTTTTCCATCCATGGAAAATGTATTGGTCACCTTGACTACCAGTTTTTGAGCAGAACCTGATCACTACACTATGAGTGAAAATCATCTCCCAGGGCAAAAGCAATGCCAGCTTTTGCTTTTAAAGCCTAACTAATCTTTCATGTTGAATAGCAACATTATACCTAAGGCACTTGCAACAGCACAATACAAAAATAGCAAATCCAATTATTTATAAATAAGTAAATGTTAACATTTAAGTAGACCACACAACCCTCACATGTACTGAGTTTAATATATTCCTTGACTATGTTGTATGATTTAACAAAATTTCACGGACAGTTCCTTGTAGAAAGATTGATACAAAAAGCCCAGATTCATTTAAAAAAATCTCTACTGGCATTCTAATCCCATCTTTTATCATTTGCTACATTTCAGTGTGCAAGATAGAACATCTGAAAAAGTTGGCTGAATGGTTTCTTCTCAGAGCTCTGTTTGACCATATGGCACTGCCTCAGGGATGAATTCATTATGAGTGTACCTCAGAAATTCCCTAAAACTTACTTTTCTTTCATACTGAAAGTCACTGAAAAAATAATTGGGTGCCATCCTTGTACAAATACTGGATTACTAGTAATAAAATTGCAAATACTTACATATTTTTGATTTACCAATTTACAATTACAATGCCTTCTGCTTAAGAAAAACCTCTTCTCCTGCAAATGTTTCCTCTAGCCATCTGTTCCCAAAAGATCGTTGTTTGCTTTCTGATGACAGAGTAGTCTAACAGGTGCCTTTTCTGCAAAGTTCCAAGTTTGCACAGGGCATTGAAAATTACATGGAATAAAAATCTGGCCTAACAGTTCTACTGTGTAGCAAGAATCAAATGGCAGGCTAAATCCATGCTTACTTGTTGTGTTAAAGGTCATGGCTACATGCATCTGAGGTTTTGCCAAGTATTTAATATAGCTAATGAACTAGAGTTGGTGTATTCCTTGCATACTAGATGGAAAAAAAAGTGCATACTGTGAATATAGTATTTGTGTTTTTCTTGACCCTTCTGAGGTCACAGTTATCACTCACTCTTCTTCAACCAACATTACTGATCGTGTCTCCTCCTTGAAAGCCTGGACTATTTATAGAGCTCTTTACTGCTACAATTTCTAAATTTCTTACTCTCTTCACATGTTGTGAAAATACTGTTTATTTCCCAGAGTGCTCTTTTGAATTGAAGCACAGTGGGATGAGAACACATGCAATACGAGTGTTAAATTGGCTATAGTTTTTTCAAACACAGAACTGGAAAAATCATTGTAGCAAGTTTTTTGGGTGATAAGGTCATTTTCTGATTATTTTGCATTTTACAACCTTCAAACTAAAATAATCTACTGATTTAATGGTTCAATAAATAGAAATAATAAATTGTATGCAATGTGCTAACAGGGACTTTTTTTTTTATTTATGACATGCAATTCTAGCTGCTTTTTCATTGTAATTCATTGTGGTACAACTTTTTTGAAAATTGCATAGTAAAAAAAACCTTGAATAACTCATCGTCTCTTTCTGACATTTCCTATTCTTTTTCCTATTTCCTTTCCTATTTACATACCTTCCCTTCATAAAACAAAACATAAAATTTAAGAATTAACATTAGAAAAACTGATCTGCCTAGAATTTCAGTGATTTACGGTAAGGTAGGTGGCTTGTCAAGGGGCATTTTAATTTATTTCTCACCTCTTATCCCTTTTCTATATTCCCATAGCACCTTTTAGAATAAAACTCTGACAAATACTAACCTTCCTATTTCTTAAAACCGCGCATCCTCAAACATTCACTGTGCATTTATCAGTATCATCTCATCTCTGCTGAGCAGCAGAGAGACACTATGGCCAGGTCAAAAGTACAGGGAACACATCCCAAGCTCTGCTGCTGCTCCAGCTTGGCACTTACTGTGGTCCTGGAGGCTGAGAGCCCTGGGAGCTGCAGGTGGAACTTGAGGGCATGATGCTGTCCCTCACACACTCAGTCCCAGCCTTGTTGTGCTGGCTGGAGTGGCACTCACACCATCCCTGAGCAGAGGTGTTGGAAATCCTAGTAGGGATGTCCTGGAGTGTTAAGCTAATGTCTTTATTTTAGATAGAATCCCAGAATGGTTTGGGTTGGAAGGGACCTTAAAGACCATCTAGTTCTGACCCCCCTGCCGTGGGCAAGGAAATTCCACCAGGCAAGGTTGCTCAGAGCCCCATCCAGCCTGGCTGTGAACACTTCAAATGGTGGGGCATCCACAGCTTCTCTGACTAACCATTGTAAGTTCTGACTCTTCACTTCATTCTCAATTCAGACTTCTTCCAAACTTACTTGTTGCCTAAGGCTGAATGAAACTCTCTGTGCCTCCAGTGTGTTTATTTTCTCTGTAACCAAAATAAAATGCAAGCCTGAATCTATGGACTTTTCTGCATTAACTATTTATCACAGCTTATGGTACAGAATTTTCTGTGCATACAGTACATTGTTAGGCTGTGAAGCACAAGCACTGAAGGCCTTCACAACTTTAGAGGCACCTAATGAGTGTCTTCATGTGCAAAGCAGTGCAAAGAACCTGAATTCATAAGGTGAGTTCTGCCTGAACTTGAGTACTCCTGCAAGGACCTTAGCTAGTTATATTTGAAGAAGGTTATTCAAATGCTGCACAAATGCTGCACAAGGCAGGTTAAAAAAATAATAAACAAATGTTCTGCACTCCTGTGACACCAGCTGTCTTCTTGAGTTTATTCTATTTAATATTTCTGTGTATCATAGTGGCTCTCAGCAAGTTCAACTGGTCTAAAGAAAAGGAAGTTAAAGCAAACCTGTGTATGACCAAGGATGAAGAGTAAGAGTGAAACACTTCTTTCCTCCTTGAAAATCTGAAGGACACTCAAAGATGACGAATATACCTTCCACTTTTGAAGGTTTTTTTCTTTTTTCAGGTCCCCTCTCTTCTCACATGCTGCTAAGCTTTTCCTCGTCCAGTCATTATGTTCCAGGGATCCAAACAACTCTCACTGAAGTTGTCAAACTACTAATTGCTGGGGTTTGTGTTTTTACCAGTCCTGCTGCACACAGATGAACTAAACTCTCATTTCCTGAGCCTGAATTCACCTTTTCTGAAGCAGACTTAAGTTTTTCTTTGGTAGCCTGGAAGCAAACAAATTTTCTCAGTTTATACTGTTAAGAATATAATTCTGCTTTTGGGCATTGAAATATAATTGCTATTTAATAGATCCAAATGTGAAGTCTTTCCTGAGGGTAACTCACTTACTATTCCTTCCAATTTGCTTCAGCAATAGAGCCATCTACATCTTCATGGAATATTGTTAAAGCTCAGTACATTTTTTTTACCTTCATTACCTGAATTACATTTCTCCATAATGATCAGTTATGTTTATTCAGACTGGTACAGTTGGATTTTGATGCTGCTGAGTTCTCTCTACCTTGTTAACTTTCCAGTTCAGCCACCAGTTGTGTATTTAGTAGAGATGATAGGTTGAAGACAAAGACAGTGATAATGATCTTGATAGCAATAAACATACCATATCAACCTGAGTGTCTAAATACTATTTATAATGTAGCCCATGATGATTTACACACTCCTTCCAAATATAAGGAAGGGAGATTATAAAGAGGAGTAGCTGAAAAGATAATCCATACAGAATCCAAAGAGAATATTTTTCCTTTGATTGGGCAGGGTTTTTTTGTTTTTAGGGGGTTTTTTTATAAATGTTTCAAGAGATGGTGAATGATTTATTTTCAAGAGACCCTAATTCAAGGTTATGCCAATGAAACAACTGTCTTCCTCTTTGATTTAGATGTTCCAATCTTTCCCTTACGCAAAGACTGTGTTGGCTTCCTTTCCTTTATAAATAATCTTGCTCCCAGAGCTACCAGCAAACAGACTCACAAGTGGTTTCACTAGCAGGTAAGTGGAGGTTTACTAAATATATCTAATGTCACAAAGCCTCCTTGGAGAAATTAGTGAAATATGCAATATTATTGTGGAATGAGGTGCCATATTTCCTAATGTTCCCTGAAATCTTTAATCTTACAATCATTCTTCTTTAAAGCAAAATTCTGGCAGTGGTTTTATGCCACTTGTATGAAGACTGAGTAAGATGATCCTGTTTACCAATGGAAGAAGGTTTACAGTAGGAAAACTTCTATTGAAATGTTTCTTATCTTTTGTATACTGTTTTTCCTGTTTCAGCTGTCTGGTTTTTTTCACTGCATCAGCCAGAAGCCATACATCCCTAAAGACTTTCTAGCTTTCATCAATGGGTATTCTTTTGGGTCTGGACTGGGAATTATCTAAGGAGGGCTACATCTGCCGGGTATGGTTTTGTTGTATTCATTCTGTTCAGGGAGGCCAAATTCTGTTCTGACTTGCTCAAGTGCAAGTATTGAATAATTCCATCGATCTCTCTGACAGTTACAGACTTCTCAGACGACTGTGTGGTTTGCTGCACTCTAATTGCCAATACTTTTAGATTCTTAATCCTTTGTCAGTCTGCAGCACACAAGAGGGGAAGGCAAAGAACAGCAGCAGTATCTGTCTTGAAGCAGATAACCACAAATGAGGGCAGAGCAAATGTCTCTGCTTAACACATGTTGTTGTAGATACCTGAACTGATTATTTGTCCTTTGACTTGCCCTGTTAACTATTTCAGGCCAGAAGCAGAGGTCAAATTTCACCACATGCACACATACATGCACACACACATCCCCCCTATATATATACATGTAATTCTGTGATACCTGTGCAGAAGGGGAAATACCTGATCTGCCACAGCATCATTGCCATAGAGGTTCCACATGCTAGTGCATGGGAAAGGCAAGTTAAATAACATCAAACTAGACTAAAGCTTTATGTGGCCACTACTCCAAACACAAGTAGATTTTTACAGGCTTGGAGAATTTAGATTTGAGCCCTTCCACACTTGTTTACCTACTCATTCTGCCTCCCAGGTGTATGGAATGAAGATGGTTCTGAAAAGACAAATCTAAAGGAGGCATTTCTTCACCCTGCCCCCATTCTACAGGCTTCCCAGAGAGAATAACCATCTATGGAATTAATCTTTTAATCATTGTCTTTCCATTACTTTTACTTTTTTAGCATAAATGGATGTAAATATATTTGTTCAGTGGCAAGACAAAAAGCACAATAGCACTTTTAAGTAGCTCTCAGGAAAGAAGATGCTATATTTTTGATGTGTGTTTTTTTTCCAATGAGACATACCTAATACATACCATAAGATAATGCACTTAAACAGCAGGCTACATGCTCTAAATCCACATCCTTGTTTTCTGTAATTTAAAAATATTAAATATTACTCTAATGATACCATCTACTTTGACTATTATTTTGTTTGCAACTACTGGGGCAAACACAGCCAGAGAAAAAGACGGATGGCTCCTAAAAGAATAGCCAGGAGTGTTTCACTTCTTTCTTTAGAGCTGAAACACAGGACTTCTTTTTCAAAAAATAGTAATGTTTTTCTGTAAAGGAGATTTCCTTAATGCTTGTTGGTAACATTTTTGTGATGGCATTATTAATGGCAAACAGTGATTTACTGGCAAGTTTAAGAACAGAGCAATGGCCTCCAGAAATGTCACTTGAAGGCCTCTTGATTGATTTTACAAAGATCTCAAAGAACTATTTGCCCTGTGTTCAAGTCCAAGATAATTTTTCATTCTTTGTAGAAATTCAAAGCTTTATAGGCTTACAATTAATTTATTCTTGAAACAAATAGGAAAGAATAGTGTAAGAAAAGCCAACTAAAAAGTCTGGGGCACAATAACTAGTGTTTCAAAGAAACGTGAATCTTTCCACTACAATCTTAATAAAGAAACATATTTATAGGCATCGATAGCTGTAGCTTGTCACTCCAATGGCTTGAGACTGATCTGAGGGTGAAGGATGTGACCAAAGGTTATAAGTACATCACTTACAAAGCAATTACCTGCATCAGGCACAGAAAACTTGGTTTGGTTTGGTCTTTTGTTTTTTTTTTCTTTTTCTTTAGGTAGATTATGTTGTTAAAAATTACAACTAACTAATAATTGTATTTCTTAGTGTATCACAATAGTGGTATTTCTTAGTGTATCTCAACTTTACAAAGCAACAGAAGCTTTGCAAAGAGTGAGGCTCCACGTTTCAGAAAAAAACAACTCTCATGATCACATGTACTGTCCAGCAGCAAAGACAGGGGAAACCTTCACTGCAATTTCATTCCCTTCCCCAATAGCTGTGTATTAAATGACTTGCAGAAGTTCCCCTACCCAGGGCACGGTATCTTGTCTACACTGGTTGGAAGGATGCTCCAAAATGTAACTACTGAAAAAGGAAGCAAAACACCACTCAAAAGTGCATTAATGCATTTACAGCCCTTGATTTTCTACAGGTCCTAGTTTTAATCTCTACAGGTTACTCATTTGCAATAAATTGTCCACATACTTGCGAAGATTATTTCCCTAATGACTTGGTGAAATAAAGTTCACTAATGCCTTTGTGGACATTCTGTGTTTATGCCTTGTGACAAAACAAGTGTCTTTACATAACCCCTAACATTTTATGCAGCTTTTTTTAGTTCCAGGTACTTCAGCTAACAGCATAGCTTACAGTCTCAGAAATTGTATATGAAAAATGATATTGCCACAAGGAGTTAAAAAATTAGAAAATGCTTCCTGGGTTTTCAGCTTTAATTTCTTTTTCTTGCTGCCATTTTAATGGTTCTTGCCATCTCAATATTAACATCCTAAATAATACCTTCTTCTTCTCTCCTACTAAAGATCTATTTTGTTAAGGGTATTAAGAACTCAGTCCAGCTTTTTTTAAAACCTTTTTACTTTTCCTGCTTCTAGTGCCTTTGCTGAAACACCCAGAGCTATGCCTGTTTTGCATGAAGCTACACTCACACAATACAGAGAAATGTAATCCTAGCCAGTTTGTTTCTGCACAATTTAGCTGCTTTATTGCTTTTTTTTTTTTTTTTTTTTTTTTTTTTTTTTGGGGGAGGGTGGGGGGAGAGGGTTTGTTAGTTTGGGGGTTTTTTGTTTGGTTGGTTTTTTTAGGCAACAAAATCATGGCACAGTGAATATATCTAACCTTAAATATGAATAAGAAAATCTCTCCTGATTTTTCTTTATTCATAAAACAAGCACGTTATTGTCTTACTTTGGTGCTGATCTTAAGGGAAAAAGAAGGAGAAGCATCCATAAGAAATAAACCAAACATTCAAAAATTTTTCAGCTGTAATCTTTGCAAGATCTCCAGTCTGCTCAGTTTATGATTTGGTCAGAAAATGCTTTTATGAAGTTTTCAAAGTCAGGAAAAAAAGAGTCTCTTCAACACATACACACGTCTTACATTTAAAATTTCAGCAAGTATGATTTGCACCTTAATTTCACTCTAGAAATTATTTTTAAAAGGAAGTCACAGTTTTAATCATGTGAGTGAAATTTTGCTAGTAGTAACCCAATTGGTATATGTACAGCTTTAAATACAATAGTTTTTAATTACAATTTTAATTTTTTAATTACATTTATGCTTCCCTTTTTTGCTTACTTGCTCTTTTCTTCAAAAAGGCCATGTCTATCAATGTAAAGTCATTTCTAAGAAAGAAGTGACACTGAAATCATATGGGACATATATTCACTGTCCTGGTGCAGTAAATCACCAAGACCCACAGCAGTGAACACCCTTATACAAAAAAAGGTTTATTTAGGTCTGATGACAGTTCATGAGCTGGAGATTAGACACACAATGTTATGTAATGTCCTACTCCTGTGAAGAATCAGTATAGCTCTAATCAGTCTTTCATACCTGGCTAACACTATTTTCTTGAACACTAGAGGGAGATCAAAGCAAAAGAATAAATTACCTAACACAGCATGATTATTAATTGCAGTTGTTAATAAAATTTCAAAAGATTCTATGATGAAGATCCAGATATCATAGCACCTCAAATTTTCCTCATTGCTTTCACACATCCTTATTTGATATTGTTTTACCTACACTGTAATTTTAAAAAATAAAAGGAAAAAAGACAAAAATACTTAGAAGGAAAAGGATTCTATCAAAGCCACCAATAATGTATTCTGGTATATATTGGTTTTTCATACTAAATACATGGGGGAAGCTCGTGTTTCTGAAAGATCTTCCCTGGAAAGAGATCTTTCTGTTCCATCTCAGTGCCAGCAACTGAGATATTTCACATTCAGAAGTGAAAAATTCTGATTTCTGAAGGATTGAAACTAATGCTGTTACTCTTTTGCTGTCACAGCCACTCTCCTGCTCAGCGTCTGCTGAACAAAGTTTTTAACATATAATGCCTATTTTAAAATACAGACTTTCTTAGTTTTATATGAAGGAAAGTTATCAAATGTGCACCTTTTTACCACCTCCTTTACTGATGGGAGATACCAATGCTTTCAGGAGGATTCCCAAATAAAGGAACAATACTTAGACAATATCAAAGAACTGTTGCTGTTTAAGCAACTTTCTTGGATGCTTCCTGCACCATTTGGGTCTGCTTAATAGATGGTGAGAGATTTAAAATCAAGGTCATTTGAGGACAAATTAGCTATTTCCTTCAAGAGTTTAACATTTACAGCTGAGGATGTTTCACTTATGATCTGCTGATGTTCCTCAAACAGGCAGGTTTCTGTTTGGGCTTTTTTTTTTTGTACAGGTCATGCTGAGGTACCTTAAGCGTGGTCAATCTAGAAGCGAGTGAGATATTTCCAGTACTTTGAGAGAGACAGAAAAGCTGTGAGAAATAGAGAAGCTGACAGGGCCCTCAGGAGTCTGTATTTTCAGAGTGGTTCCTCTGACATAGTTACTTCTAATGACTGTAAAGAGCCATACTATGTGCAGGGCAAGGCAGGATGAGCCTTGGTATGCTATATCACTTGCTTGTTCAGGGTTAAGCCAGGCTGCCAGACAAAAAGAAATTCCCATTAGCACACATAGGGATCATCCTGTCCTTATAACTCACCTGCCTATAATGGATCCAGTCCTTCTTGTCCCCATGAAAGCCATTGTCTACCTACTAAAGACTAAAAAAGAGAGAAAAATGTTGCCAATTTTCTTGCTTTACAGCTTTAAAAGCTATGCCTCCACATCCATGTTTTTGAGTGGTTTGTTTCTTTCTTACATGCCAGAGCTATTTTGTGCAGTCCTAAATCTGAAGACACTACTCAGTACCCTTTCAGATTTTATTTACTGACAGCTATTTAGAGAGCAAATACATTTGGGGTGTCTACAATAAAGGAAAGTATGGTTTGCTATTAAAACAATATTAGATGCAAAAAGAAAAGCCCCTGGAAAATTATACTGTATTTAAGGTATATAATTTTTTAACCATATATTCTCACAATAGCTCACAGCTGAAATTACTTTTATTGCTATTGCAGCTGACCTTGCCAGTTTATTTAATATTTTGGCATTGAGGGAAATGTGTTGTTTATTTATTCAGTGAATTAAGTTTTCACACAATTAAAAAGGAAAAAATGTCAAGAGCAGACCTATTATTCCCAGACCTTTCAGATGCTAAGTCATCATATTTCTACTGCAGAGAAATTTGTATTTTAGTTATCAGTGGGCACAGGACACATGGGAGAGAGTGATGGTTTGTGCCCAAGGCTAATGCTCTGGACAATTGGGAGTTCCCAGCACCCTCAAGAGTATTCTCAGCCTAGCCACAAGATGAAGTACAGGGGCTGGAATTTAGCTGTGTGATATAAACCATGCAAACACACTTTCCAAGTAATGAGAGCATCATAAGGAGCCACATCATAATCATGGTGATTACCATTGTCAGACAATCTGATTTTGATTTGTTTCCTAGGATTGTACAATATTGTCAGTATAGTTTCTGGTCCTGGCTTCTATTCTCCCAGTTTGCTGCTTCATTTTCCTTTAGATAGCTATAAAACAAATAGAAATTGATGATAGTACTACAAATAGATGCATTTTTAGTCACTTTACTATTGCTATCTGCTCATTGCCCGTTATACCAGCTCAGGAGACTTCCTCCTGTTAGGTAAATAATGTTTCTGCATACCCAGTGTTACTGAGCTGTTGATTTCTCCATCCAGGACCCATTTAAACAAGAATGGGTTGAATTTTTTGCTGTTTTTGTTTTACAGCTACATATGTAAACGTGTTTCAGATTTTAAGAGTCTTTCATTGTCATTTATTGGTTTTTAACTGTTTTGCATTTCTTACTACAGTCAGGCAGATGTATTCTTAGACCGTGAATGACCTCAAAAAAGGCAAAATCCAAATAATTCAGCTCCTGATTGCCAGGAAAACCAGAATTGTGCCATATGGAATTTTTTTTTTTTTTTAATTTTTATATTGCCGTGTCCTTTCTGAAATGCAAACACTAGCTGGGAAAGGTTGATTTTGAAGTTACCTGCAAAAGACAAATCTGATGTATTTCAGAGAGTGAGTGGCACAAACCTTTTATCTGGACAGTACGACGACAGTACAAGCAAACTGGCAAGGTACTGACAGTGGATGGGAAATCTGTTGAATCCAAACTGTCTCTGGTAGTAACACAGGAGTGCAAACATTTTTTTTCACCTTTTATAATTGTGTGAAATTACTTTAGCTCTAATTTCTGTAAACAGTAGAAATATGCATCCAAGCTCCAAAGTGTCTTCTTTTCCCATTAGCTTTTAAGACACTCTTAAGAACCAACTACTGAAAGATGCCTCTGCCCAAGGGAAGGTGAAGATGAGATCATATGCCAAAGCCAGTAGTAAGGATTTTATTTAACAGCATATATGAGGTACAGAGATAGAAAGAAACAGAAAAAGGGCGAGAAGGGAAGAAAGAGAGAGATCAAGCAGAAGACAGTCACCACCCATGGATCCAGTAGAGTTATGTTGGTTCTTCTTCATCCTGGGATTCTTGGTGCTGGGGCCCCAAACTAATTTTTCTGGGGGTAGTACTGATGTTCACAACAGTTTTACCTCCCATGTGTAGTGTGCCTGCTCCTAAACTGCTTAGAACCACTAAACTACTTAATGCACACTACCTGGTAGATCAGTAGCAGTGAAAAGAATCCTGCAAGTGAGGAACTTACTCCAGATGTATGATATAATATCTGTTGTGCAGATCAAGCACTGGATTTATGACCCATGTAAAACACTGTATATACAGATATTTCTGTCTGGGATATCTGAGATGGAAATATGACTGTGCATATCACACTGAAGCATCAGAAAAGGAGATAATTCTGAAACAAAATGGTCTTTTTCTTGCTTTCCATTAACTGTTGGAAAAGAACATTAAGTGATGTAATTATTCAGTTTACTGTAAATGGACCAAAGCCGTTATAATTCTCTGCTCTTAGCTTATTACAAAGTTACTTTAAAATTATGATCAGCAGATGTAATATACCATGCCATTGGTAATATTATGTATTTTCAGTAAAGTAAACTTCGTGTTTTTCAGGTAGATTATTTCAACAATAAGACTGTATCAGCAAAGGAGCATTCCTGAAAAACAGTTTTGAAAAAATAGCAACTTAATAAACATGTTTGCCAGCTGATTCTCCTGCTTAAATCCTATTGAAATGAAGTTTTGTCTGAAGTGTCTGTGCTGACTTCCTATAAAGAATGAAAATTGTTAACAGAGGGCTAGATTAGAAATCATTAAAATTAACTGTCACTTAAGGTGAGAATAGAAAAAACATATAATTACAAAGACACTGTCAAGTTTCTTTCTCTTGTTAGTAACTCCTTCCATCACATACTGACAGATGGCCTAATTATCTCTGGGAATGTCCACACATGCTGGAGTGCAGTGTAGTTCCTTTTGTCCACTGCACAGCCTGTGTGTTCAGATATCTCAGGGTACTCTCCTGAATGCTTTCTCTTAAGAAATCTTGTTTCATCAAATTTGTGATGGCTGGTACCCCAAGTCTTGTTTGTACACAAAATAATTAAAACTTTTGATTTCTCCCTTTGAAACAGTAACTGTGTGTTATAATATTCAGCAACTCTGACTATGAGCCAATGTCCAAAGGAATTTCAAGATTTACTGATATGAAAGTGTCAAAGAAAGCTGGTTTAAACTTAAAAATAGAGGGGGAATTGTGAAATTGTAGATAGTTTAGTGCTTTAAAACCTTTTCAGTGAAAATATATCTTTAAAGAAAGGGACTTCCTGAATGTCAAAATTGCATCTGTGTTTCCCAAAACTGACTATGAAGATGATAAGAAAATCTCTTTCTTATCATTTATGGGTCATATTCAAACTAAATTAGTATCATATCAATTTATACATTAATAAAAAGAGTAAAAAGTCTCTTCCTTTAGAAAGATTCCTATATGCTTGGACGTAGTTTAGATTAGGATCATTATGGGGAAAGGAAAACATATCTAGACACCAAAATAATATTTGGGGGTTTAGATAGTTGTAAAATATAGACAAGAAAAGGTTGTACTTTGAATCTTAGAAATACATTAATAGAATCAAAAGACAGTTTCAATATAAATGAAAAAGAAGCCTCTCACTAATATCTAACATGCCTCTAAAAACATCAATATTTACAAATGTTCACATCTAATTTGAGGGTGTTTCATTAAGCCATCAACAGTGTGGAGGTAAACATGTTATTTTTCTGGACAAGAGTTTATCTTGACATTCTCTTTTTTTGTGCCTAATAATACTGAAAATCTGGTGAGAACTGCCAGGCTTTCTCAAAGCAAACAGCTGGGCCATTAAAGATTGCCAGACTCTTGAAGTCTGTCCGATTAGTTTTAGTAAATGTGGGATGCACACTAATAAAGAAAATTACACATATTTTTTTAAATTACTTTTACTCCAAAAGAGAATTTACACTTTGATTTTCTTTAAGGTTCAGTGAAGCCTTGAAGAGCTCTTATTTCATCCAATTGTTTCTCTCTATGGTGATTATACATGTACTTTTAACTGCAATAGATGATAGTTCAATTATCTATTTTTGCCTCATATGTGTGGTCAATTTCTTCTTATATTTATTTTTCTACATGTTTTATTGTAGGAGAAATTCCAGACATTTCAGTTAAGTCTTAAAAATGCTCCAGATGAAGGAGAGAGCCTTAACCAAAAGAAGAATGGTCTGATTTAGAGGTCAGCTTCAGAATAAAGCCAAACCTGAAAAAGAAGCAGCCCAGACTCTTTCCATGACCAGAAGAATGAGCACTGAGAGACCTTATGACTTAATTAAACACCTAGGGCAGACAAGCCTTCCATCCCTTGAAAACATAAGTGATTTTCCATTAAATATCACTGACTGCACCCAGGTTGTGGTGCCAGAGGAAGTTTTTTTCACTGTTGCTGCTGCTGGGATACTGGAAAATCTACTTATCCTAATTGCTGTTGTTAGAAATAAGAATTTACACTTGCCCATGTACTTCTTCATCTGCAGTTTAGCCATTTCAGACATGCTAGGTAGCTTGTACAAAACTCTGGAGAACATCTTCATCATCCTGTGCAAAATGGGATACCTGACACGCCACGGAGACTTTGAGAAAAAGCTGGATGATGCCATGGATTCCATGTTCATTCTGTCTTTGCTGGGGTCTATTTTCAGCTTGCTGGCTATTGCAGCAGACAGATACATCACCATCTTCTACGCTCTGCGGTACCACAACATCATGACACTGAGGAGGGCCTTGGTTATCCTGGCGATCATTTGGGCGTTCTGCGCCGGCAGCAGCATCGCCATTGCCCTCTTCTCCTACGAAGCAGCAACAGTCATTCCCTTCACCATCCTGTTCCCTTTGATGATGTTTTTCATACTCTGCCTCTATGTGCACATGTTCCTCCTGGCTCGATCTCACGCCAAGAAGATCGCCTCTGCTGCCCAGCAGCACCGTCCACCACAGAACTAACACGAAAGGCGCCATCACGCTGACTATTTTTCTTGGGGTTTTCCTTTGTTGTTGGGCCCCCTTTGTTCTTCACATCCTCTTAGCAAGGTTTTGCCCACATAACCCTTACTGTGCCTGCTACATGTCCATCTTCCACGTGAATGGGACACTCATAATGTGCAATGCCATCATCAACCCTATGATTTTTGCATTCCGAAGTCCAGAATTGCGGAGTACATTTAAGAAGATGTTCTACTGTTCCAGGTCAAACTGCAGCTGGTGACCACTTCATCAAGGAAGAAAATTATAGAAGCATTTATGGGGTGCTATGCAACAACAGTGTGGAGAGCCAAAAATACCAACAATTATACCCAAAACAATACTATGCTTGTATATACTGCCAGTGATTTTTCAGAGGGTTACCAAAGAATGAATAAAAAATAAATAAGCACACAAATCTTTGTCAACCAGACCTCCAAACTAAGCTAATTCTGCTGATAATTTTCATGCAAGGGAAAAAAAAAAAAAAAAACTAAACAAACGCCTTAACTATCTTTTGTCATTTCAGAAAAATCTAAACTAAAATCTGCATCCTGTTACATTACCCCAAATATGAGCCAATTCATTTTGTATCAATAATTTTAATTCAATGCATACACTACTTCAAAATTCTGTTGTTTAAAGTGAACATTTTTTTCTAAACCCTGCATTTGTATAAAAGTATATGGTTAAGTAGAAAACATGGACATGTAATTTTGCTGAAAAAGTGAACTCAAGGCACTTCTTTAACATCTAATCTCCCTAAAGTCATGCAATTAATGATCTCTAAGTTTTAAAAGCAGCATTTGGAGTCAGTCTAAAAGAATAGGATATTTTGATTTTAAAGCTATTTTTAGTCACTGAAGAGTTATTTCCAATATAAAGTTGTCATGCCAGCAAAGATCGGTTTTGAATTTTAAAACCCCTAAGCCAGGTCTTGACTAGGAGAGGGAATTTCTGACCTTGTCAGTGTCAGTTCTCTTCAATAAAATAATAAGCTCCACAGATAGTAAAAGCACTTGGATTCAACCATGACATGATCCCACAAAGAATTCCAAAAACATAATATCACAGATAAAATCAAAAACTTCCAAGGAAGTCAGCCACCTGGGTAAGGAAGCAACCAGCCAGTCTGGAAGGATGTTACAAAGCAGGTTGTAATTTAGAAACCCTTGTGAGAAAGTTTTGAATTGTTCCTGCCAAAATAATACAGAACTCACAAAACTTAAAGGCAGAATGGCCTTCAGCAGCAAAACAGCCCGAAGCCATCCAGAGTATATGGTGAGGAATCAATCTCACAATAATTCAAGGAAGACATTCAGCTGTGCTTGAGAGTAGTAGTAAGAGAATTTCAAGGTAATAGAGTATGGACAAACCACACAAATTCGGTTTATCTTGTGTTGAATAAGGGACAATAAAACTGAAAGCCTCTACAGAATTAATAAATTAGAAAAGAGATACTAAAATGAAAATTTTTCAAACCTATGCATTTATTGCAAAAAAAGTTCATCTATAAAATGCAAGTCTAGAAGGGAGCTCAGATATAATCACACATTTTATTTTAATAAGAATTTGTTTCATTTCCATCAAAAAACAGAATAAATGTAAAGCTGCACAGCAAGAAATTACTGTTAGGATTGGGGAGAAAAAAGAAAAACACATGCAATGTTAAAGAAAAGGCAAAACAAAGCATCTACAGTACTGCACTGCCCTGTGCTCACAAATAATGAACTTTAAAAATAATAAAAAATATTGGACAAAATATTGTGATTAAGACAGCCCTTATATATCATATATCATATATATAGCTAGTAAATATATATATACTGAAGATATATATAGTATATATACTATACATAAAATATATCTATAGTATATATACTAAATAGATATACTATATATAGAGAATATATATATAGAGAGAGAGAGAGAGAGAGAATATATATAGTATATATACTCTGCCATGCATGAATTATCAGCCAAATGTACCTTCCCTCAAAACATTATTTTCCATTTGCTTCCCTAATGCAGACATAGTTAAGACAGATAAATAGTCTCCATGTCAGGAAACACTGCATCTTGTAAGGAAGCCTACTCTAACTGTAGTCATGCAGAGACTCCATGTTCACAATGAGCTTAAATGTAAATGATTTGTACTATAAAAGGATTCATATCTCATAACATCTAAACACAGAAAAAGCCCTCCTTCAAGGGCAGAGCAAACTGCTCTCCAGTAACCCACTCTACCCCAAACCATCCCACTGCCTTTCCCAGCAGAATCCCCAGCCTCCAGCCACCCTTTTTCTGCAAAACTCAGAGCAGATGTGTTTTCCATCCAGCTCATTAAAACAGTAAGTCAGTAAGATTTTGGTAGGTTTTATCCCACATTGTTTTCTTTGACATTAAAGTATTTCTGCAGTTGCTGACATTGAATCTCAGATTGTCATGAGATCCAAGCGCTGTCTGGAACCTGTTCCCACCTCTTCTTACCAGAAATGAAGTGCCTGCTCTCTGTAGCCTACCTGGACTCATCTGTGCACACACTCAAATCACCCAAAACATCTCTTCCTGTCATGATGCCTGAGAAACATCCCAACTTACAGTTCAGGATTATGTCTTTATATTGGTGTAGACACTTGATGGCTCTTACTGTTATACTCTGTATCTAATACACAGACAACCAGCAAGACTGGGAAAAGGCTGCAAGGTAGAAAGATTGCAAATTATGAAAATTGCTTATTTCTCTCCAACTTTTTGCTAGAGACAATAGGATTTGCCATGTTCACTGTATAAATTTAAAAGAAATGATCATTTGCATTTGCAATACAGCTGAAATTTGTGTCTACAATATGAGATCTCCAGCTGAGCCTGGGGGTTACGTAAGGAGTTGATATAAAATTCAAAATACACATGTAAATTTTTTTCAGTTTGGCTAGTTATGATTAAATGAAGCATTCTTCTGAAACTATTTCCTTTCTGGGAAGAAAGAGTCAGGAAGAACACAAACTAAAATTGAATAAAAAGTTATTTTTAATTTTATTTAAATCTTTCTTCCAGAAAGATTTTAATTTTTCAGTCTGCCTGCATTTCTTGCATGCTAGTAGATGGGTAAATCTCTATGCATTATCTCCTAATTGGCTGTAAACTTGACTTGTATTTTAGTCATCCAGGGTCCAAGAAAGCTTCTCTGTCTTACATGCCAATGTCCCCATATATTTACCTATGTTGCTTTTTTAATAGATTCTTTAAACCATGATTTTTGAAGCTTTCATTGTATTGTGCTGAAGTTACTATTGAAATTCTCCCCTGGTATATTAACATGTAAAAGTGAAGACTTTTCTCAGATTTTGGAGCTTCCCTTCATCTGCCCAGCTTTAAAACTCAAATGTTTAGAAGCAGAATTGTACCTTAGATTTGGTAGAAAAAAAGTTCATTTTGGATTCTACCAGAAGATAATGAGCCTGAAACGAACATCCAGTTCTTTGAAAATCACAGGCAGTGCTACAATCAATGTTTCATTTGGAAGGGTCCACAGAACTTCACATGCCTGTGGCAACAAAACATTTCCCAGTCACTTACTGCAAAACCAAAGAAGAAAATCTCCTCTTCTGTTTTTGTTGTTTTGAACTGAACTTCATGTTCAGAAATAAAGTGAACAAATCTGATAAAGGCACTCAGGGGAATTAATTCCACTGAGTTGGTATGCCTGTGAAAGACAAACTTGCAGTTTGATTTTGTTCACAAATTAGCAAGACAAACACAGTTTACTAATGTGAAAATATAGTTCAGATCTAGTTTATTTATATGAGAAAAATCTTGTTTCAATGAATTATGGTTCTGGACAAGACTTTCAGAAAAATTGGTGCCTTGGACTCCTATCAGCAGAACAAATTTCAGTTTTTCAAACAAAACTACACTCTTCAAATGATACATTTATTCTAACAGAATTATTCCCAAGTAGGGCCTGTTTTTTTAATTCTGTCAAGGTAATTTCAACAGAGGGCTGCCCATTGTGTCTTTATCATTCAACAGCACTTTAATACAGCTTTATCTGAAGTGTCATTTCTCAGAAGACACAGTGCTGTTCTAAGACTCCAAAAAGAGGACAACTTAAAGTACAATTCTGAGTGTGACCACTAAACAAAAACTTCTCATGTCCACAGAAAGCAGTTTTCTTCTGTCCTCAAATCCCCTCACATCTGTAAGACAAAATCAGACTATCAAATAACTCTGGATAACCCATCTGGAGTACAAATGCTTAGTGAGTAACTAAAATTATTCATTGCTTTTGAGAATTGTGGGGTTTTTTTACATTAAGACTATGAGATGGGTTTGGCATTCCACATTCCATTGCATCATCAGCACCTTTACACTACCATTTATTACTACTTCAGCCCCTGAGCAGCTACCCCTAAACTTTGTAGTAACTACCTGGATAAAGACAGAGTTAGTCAAAAACCATTTGTAAATCAGTGGAGTTTCTCCATCCTTCTCATCCTCTGACAGCCTAACCAAGGATAGAGGAGATGGAGCACATGGCCTGGGTGAGCAGTTGTGTTGACATTTCAGCTGCAGTTAGCTGTACAGGGGGTCTCCAGGACAAAAAGACAGATTGCCCTGATGGACCCCAAAAGAGTCCCATGACCCCTGCAGTGCTCTAACTCTGACCTGGTGGTTACAAGGTCAAGTAATTAAAAACCACTTTCACAGTGTCTAAAGCTTCTCAGGAGGTTATCACATCATGAGAGCATTCAGCCCTGCAGGAAGTCTTGGTGTCAGAACAACACCACAAGGTATAATACAGCCTCTAAAAACAGCAAGAATTGTCTTCAGCCCCTTTAAAATCCTGTCACGTAGGTTTTTCTGGCTAATTGTCCCTGACAATTTAAATTTGGTCTCGGGATTTGGTGGCATTGAAAGTCTTGGGTAGATGTCTTCCAATTCAGAACTAGCTTCTTGGTCCAGGGACTCCAGCAGCTATTCACCTTCAAAATTAATTATTATTATCCATCATTCTAAATATGCATTTGAGCTTTCGTTTGGATTTTGAAGAGTGATCTACAGAGTTGCTTAATGCACCATTTCAGTCTCACAGACCATAGTCTTACATTTTCATTTACTTGAGAAATTAAACCACTGCCAAGTAATTTTGGAATCATATCAACCCCTGTGACAGCTAAACTCTTAACCACCAGTCTGTGCAATGAGGAAAAAAAGGGAGAGGGAAAAGGGCTTCAGCCCAGTATGGAGCAGCCCTGTGTCAGAGGGCAAGCTGAGAGGAACTGATGGAGGGAGGCCTCAGGGCTCTCATCTGCACTTTGCTGCCTCTCAGATCACAGCAGAGCCTTTGAAAGAAGGGAATTTGGATAAAAGGGATAAAAGGAGCTGCTCGCTCCTGGGTGAGCAGGAGGTGGAAAGAAGCTGGCTGGTTAATACGGGGCTGAGATTGGCAGTGTTTCCCATTAAAGGAGCTGGCACTAGGGGCAGTAAAAGCCTGAAAAGAGGTGATGGAGAGTAATAATTGAGCAAAATCAATTGTTCAGCTTTTTTTTTTGTACAGGGGGGTCTTCACTGAAGGTTTTGTCTGAGTGGCTCAGGGGCACAAGAAAGTTCATCACACGGAGGTGCCCCTGGGTTCCCAAGCTGGAAACAATTGCCACCAAAGTCAAGATCAGGTTTGGAGACACAAGGGTAGGGAAGAAAACAGTAATTTCTAAGACTGGATAGCACAGCGTGGAAGAAAGCAGCAGAGAGAAAGAAATGGGTGGATAGGACCTCTTCATTGCTCGCATTGCTTGGAAGAAGTGTGTAGAGCTGAGGAAGTAAAAATGAAAGAAAAATACTCATGGTCAGACAAACAGAAATGCTGAATTGAGTGAAAAGAGCAGAGATGTCCAGAACATGGTTTCTTTTTTTTTTGTTTTTTTTCAATAACAACCAAAAAATTGGTGCACCCATTTGATTTTGAGATCAAAGACACATTGAAGTCTTATTTCTTTGGATATGTGTAAATAAAGTGATACCATAACTCATGGAAGGAATTCAAAACAGGTCCTGAAGAATTTATAATGTAAACAGAGGTGAGAATTTATAATGTAAACAGGGGTGATGTTTGTGCTTTATGGCTTAATTATTAATTTATTTTTCATTTCCTTTCAAAAATGTTCAATTTCTTCCTTAAACCATCATCATAAAATTCTCTGTAATGATCCAGGTATCATGTCTGGAGGTCACTCATAACATAGTCAGATTAAGCGTGATGCTTCTGGTATTTCAAAAATAACCTGGTCATTTAAAATTTAAAACATATTTCACAGTCATTTGAATTTCAGATGTTGATGTTTCAAAAATATCTCATGCATTATATGCTTTACATCCACTCTATAACTAAACACCTTACAGTACACTTTCTTCAGCTGATTGTCCTTCCAGCAACTGAGGCATGAATGTAACATTTTGCTTTTATGTGAGTAAAATTACCTAATTTAATATCTGTACTGGCATTCACTAGTCTATTCAAATATTTGTCTTCTTATATTTGAAACAGAAAGTTTGAATCAAAGGCAGTACTGTGAAAAAAGAGGGTTAACCAAATGAAGGACTTTGGTGGAATTTGGTGCCTGAAACAGCAAGACCCACAGCTGCTTCTGTTTGCTCTGCAAGCGAAGGCACACAAGCTCAGATGACTCTTTGTATTACACTAAGCCTGTAATGGAGGATTTCTCCCCTACAGAAGAGAAATAAGTTTATTAAATCATCTTATATGCCCTGCAGCTAAGTTTGAAGAAGCACAGTCTTTCGGTTTAAGGGTTTGGAAAATGTTTTCCTGAGACAATGGGACAGGAAATGAGGGGGAAGCAAAAGGTCTTCTGAATTAAGTTAGCCTGCTCCTCCAGCCCTTCTGGATATATTAATGAAAAAGCCTTCCCCCTAAGGAATATGTCATACCAACTGGCAATGTTTTGAAACAAATACCTAAGATATGAGCCAGAAACAGCATTTGGCAGTTCAAAAATGCATCTGTTCTCTGAATGATACTTTCATATCAGTGTTTTTGGTCACAGATGAAGCAATATGAAAATGAAAGTGGTTTTACTTCAGACTAGTTTTAATCACATTGATTTCAAGCTGAGGTGCACTTTTTTGTCCTTTGGTGAATCTCTTCCAAAAAATATATTTGCTCAGGTCTGCTGAGTAAATCCTGGAAAGGTATCCTTGGCCTGGTTTGTGCACTTGACCAGTTACCAACTTCTGCACAGCAGACTGAAATGCAGATTGCCTTTGTGAGTTTGTGTCTCCAGGACACAGGTTCATGGATTAGGATAGCAGTGGGGAGAAGAGACTTTTTCCAAAGAGAGGAATTCTCTGCAGCACAGGGGGTGGCAGTCCCTCCAGGCTCTGAGAGGGGATATTGACAGGAGAAGCCACTCTAAGTGCACAAGCCTCTGCAGCAAAGCATGGCAGCCAGAGCTACAGGATGGGTGGCACACAGCAAAGTTGTCAACAAATGTAGCCTTTAGAGGAAAAAAGGCAAAGAAACCAACTGTGCAGTTTTACCACTGCTTTCTAGCAGCAGCAGAAATCATATCAGTTATCAAGAGAAAAATGTCAACCACTGCTGCACCTGGGATATTGTGGGTTGCAAGAAGTTGGCACAATAGCCAAGAAATAAGAAATGGGATAGGACTAATGACAAATATTACGAACTAAGTTTAAATTGTATATAATTGGTAAAAAAATTTAATTCTAACATACCTGCTTCAAACTTAGCAATCTGTGAACAATCTGAAGTTCACTCTGATTTTTGAAATATTTGGCTTTTGAATGATATTGTATCTGTTGTTGCCTGCATTAACTATAGTCCCTTTTATCCATCAGCAGTAGAGATATTTTGCTGCATTTCGAAAATAATTTTTTAAAAACTATACTGTGCACTTTCAAGGCCTATTCTTTTCTGCTAAATCTTCAATACCTTTTGTCAAGACCTGCTCACCCCTTTTTTGAGCTAGTTGCAAGAGAAAATTTTAAAGTTGCTCTCCTAGGCTAGTTATCTCAGGGTATTTTCTTGAACAACAATATTTAAATTTATTACAATAATATAAGCTGGAGTGAAGGTCCTCTGATTAAATAATGAAAAGGTCACATGTTGTGACCATGTGGAGGAAATGTTCTTTTAACAGGTAGGAGCTCCCCCATGCTTTCCTCCAAAAAAGCTAAGTGGGCCAGACTAAGAGTAGTTTCTGAGCTGCATTACAGGAAAAGCTACAAAACATTTCATCCCACCCTGACCACTGTGCCTAAAGTATCCCAAGAACTAGAAATTCTTTGTTGTCAGCACACACACACACACACACACCCCTCCACATACATCAGGTGCAGCTGAAAAAAAAATGTTCTTTAAAGGAATTAGTACATTAAATTAAAGTACAAAAATCTTTATTTGGCCAAAAGAAGACTGTATCAGGAAGCAGAAGCCAGAATGCAGCCAGCTTCTATTTCTGAGGAGGAAGTTAAGGAAAGAGAAGGTAAGGAACAAGCTGATCATATTCCAGGGAGGGAAGAAAACAACTGTGTCAAAGCCCAAACATGGTTTATCCTGCAAGAAAGAAGGTAAAGGTAAAAAATCCATGCCTACAGTAAACAGAGTGAATCGATTTGTTTTAGTACTTAGTGGTTTAGATTGAGTATTGTGTGTGTTTTTATGGGATTTTGGCCCCTCTTTATATCACAGGGGCTTTACTCTTCTTTTTACCAAAGATACACAGCAAGAGCAGTGGATATACTGTGTGGAATTTAACAGCCCATACAGTATCTTCCTTAAGGAATAGTAGCATCTCTTCAGGAGAAAACTGCTGTAGCAAAGCATAATGGTCAGAGTAAATAGCAGATATTTGAATAACACTTCCAAACATACACTTCCACAGGAGCAAATTAGCCATAATATATGGAAGGCAGTACCCACACTTCAGCCAGCTTTGCTTCCTCTCCATTCCCTGGTCTTGCTGTCTACATTTCAAATGTATGTGCACATGCTCAGAGTTTAGATCAAGATTCAGTGTGTCCTCTGCTGTCTTAAAATAAATTTGTGTATTATCCTTGGCACCTTTTATAGACAATTTGACAAGTTACCAGAACCACAGTTACATATACTTGAAACACAATTGTACCCATGCCCAAGGCTAAGCAGGCAGCAGCAAACAACAGGGAGAAGCAATGCAAGTAGATCCTTTTTGAAGACATGAGGAAATGATAAATTGACAACCCATGAGGACAAGAGAAACAACTGGCAAGGACTGCATGTCTTTCATGCTGATGCACAGCTTGCTTGAATCTCTCCTTAGTTTTTCAGCCCATGACCTTTGGATCTGTATACAGATGCCTGGTGTACAGTACCCTTTTGTTCTAGGAAAAATGTCTTACCCAACTATAGTTCTCAGCTGATTGCACAAGTTTCCTAATAAAGAAATGAGCTATTACACCAGTATGGCTGTAGGTCCCTTAGAAATGTCACAAGTGTCTGTTTTGCTGTAGGGGAAATTGGAAGGGCCAGAGGCACACATGCCCATGCAGAATCAGATCCAAAGAGAGTCTCTCAACAGAGGTTGTTACAGAGACCAGTCCTCTTGCCTTCATGAGCTGAGCTCTACATACCCTGAAAACAACTAAAAATAAATAGTAGGTGACTCTTTGACATTTAACTAATCACCTCATAATTTTGTCTCCACTTGTTTGACTGAGTTCTTGAACCACATATCTTGGCTGCCAGCATTATCTGCTTATCTCTGACATGGGATGAAGCTTCATAGAGCTGTTTCTACATGTGGACAAAATAGGAAGATTAACAATAGCCACCTAAAAAAATTTATCAGGAGGTTCAGATGTGTTTGATGAGCTGTCAGAATTTAGATCATCAACATGTGTCACTTGTCAGATGAGTAAAGGAAAGGATAGATAGAAGATTGATAGACAGACAGACAGACAGATAGATAAATAGATAAATAGATAAATAGATAAATAGATAAATAGATAGTGTTCCATCACTATTGAGCTATTTTGCACCTTCAGAAGAGAAGTTGGCCACTTGATAAAGCAGTACAAAAGCCTCAAAGACAGAAGCTGAGAAGTAAGAAAAAATACATTTTTGGGAAGGACAAACAGAAGCAGCCCAAATAACGATGCCAATTTGATCAAAGTACAAGGGACAATGACTATTTCCCACTAACAAATACATATGAAGGGCAGTGGTTGGTGGGAGGGGGATTAGGCAGAATCTCCTTACTACTATAGCTACAGCTTTTATTACAGGAAATATAATGCATTATTATACAAACAAAGGCAGTTTTCATGTTAGTGCCAAAGACAGTACTGCAGCCCAAGGAAAGGTCAAAAATTTCTCAAAATGAAAGCATAAAGCTAAGTCTGATACTTCATGCCTCATTTTGGAATAGCATTTTGTTTGCCAAAATGCAAGGGGCTGGCCACTTCTATTCATGGCTTTTACAAACAGGTGCTTCCCAATGTCTTGCTGCAGCCATTGGCTTTAAAAACACGACAATTTTGCAGTTCAAGGTAAGCACAGAATAATTTTATGCTCTCATCCATGACAGCAGTGGATTTAAAGCCAATGGAATGGAAAGAAATCCCTAGCACATTTTGCAGACAGGACATTACGTTGTCTGGCCTCTGAAAGCTCCAGTGATCAAAAATTTGTATCTCTTACAGAGGAAAAATCAAACAATTACAGTAATTAACCAATTAACCAATCTCCATCAAAGACAGTAACACATTCCCTTCTAGAAGACATATTTATTAACAGATGTGTCACGCTGGCAGGAGATGAAGCATTTTTCTTTATCTTTCACTGAAAGTCTTATTACATCTACTTAAATCAAAGGCTATCAGAAAACAATAACTTCTTTACTTCCTTTTTGCTATGTTGATTAAAGTAAAAAACTATTTCTCTACCTAGTCATGCTAGATTGAATCTAAGTGCTTACAACATTATCACCATGGCAGCTACATTCATAGTGTTCTTCATTACCTTCCCAGCCACTGCAACTGCTGTTTTGACAAATAGTGTATTAAAATTGCTCAAAAGGCTCTTCATAGATTAATTTTCTTGCTTATAAATTTACCTTTTGCCCAGATAATTAAAATACTGTTCTTCAAGGAAATTACTTTTCTTTCAAAAATCCTTTATTGAATTTATTTGTAAAAGCTGACAGCAAAAGGAAAATATTTTGAACAGAAACACTTCAAAATCAGTTGTTTGGTTGTCTTTTCTTTCACAAAGTAGAAAACTGTAAATGTTACTTGAGATGATAAATGGAACAAGGACATTTTGATAATGTGAAGGCAGATATCTTGGGGACAAAGGTTGGTAACCACAGTCCTCTTCATCTCTAGTAGTTGCATAACTAAAGATTTTGAAAGAGAGTAGAAAAACAAACCTAATAGTACTGCCAAAAAAAAAAAAAAGTTACTAAATTTGCAGAAAGCCAGAGTGAATAGTTACTAATTAGTCCCTTACCAGCCAGAGATAAATATCTCTGTTTCAGAGAAACGTGTTTCAGCTATTATTTATTATTATTATTATTATTATTATTATTATTATTATTATTATTATTACAGTGAGTAATTGAGGATTCACAGAGTGTGTTTGTAGGCAATGGAATAAATACATGCAGTGAGCTTCAGAGAGATGATGGCAAAGGAAAAATAGTAAACAGGCAGCTGGGAATATTGTGTCTTATCCTGGAAGAATCTGTGGCATGGTATCTTGCTGCTGACCAGCCTCCTCATTAGCTTTGTCTTGTTTAGGCACAACAGCAGTAAGATAATCTACTGTGCTTTCAGCTTTGTGTTTGTGTTCATGTTTCTTCCCACTCCTAATGTTCTCAAGGAGACACATTCTTTTGGCACATGTGGGATTCCAATGTACAGGCCTATGCTCCCACTTCAGCAGCCACTCCAGCTCTGATGCTTGAAGTCAGTCTTGAGTCACTGGAGAACTACACTCAGAGACCTTAAACTCCAACCCATGCAGACACATTGCTTCCCAAGCAATACATATCCCCTTCCTCTTACCTCTGTAGGATCCTAGTGAGATCCTAGCCCAGCTGGTGTCACAAGGGTAAAACCACACTCCTCACCTTCCCAAACAATTGTGCAACAGGAGACAGGGAGATGTTTCCTGCCAAGAGAGAGACATGTCTCCTTTCCATCTGAACAGACTGCCTAATACAGCATGAATGTTTCCATATGAGCCCACTATTTCTTGTATAGTAATGCACAGTATCCCAGCTTCTTGTGATCTTTGTACTTCCTGGTTTGAATCTTCCAGGCAAATGACTTACACGGGATAATCTTGTAGTGCCCTCTAGATTGCAAGGAATTCACATGGCCAGCATGTCTCTGTGCAGTAGCTGCCCACATGCTCTCAGACATGGCATGACATTGTCCACAGATGCATGTCCACTCACTCTGCTTTACTATACTTTGAGAGTGAGAGCTGGTTTTAGGTAGTACCTCAGCACATGAAACCAGAATTCCTTGCCTACAGAACTTGGTCCACATGTGGAAAAGGTTAGAGCATGCAGGGATAGAAGCATGCTGTCTAAGAAATGCAGACCTTCTTCCCCAAGCTGACATCTACCGGTGCCTTACTATATCATTCCAAGTGTCATATTATTGAGGGATCCATCCTGTTTCCCTCCAGAACTTACACCTGTTAAGCTTCTAATAGATATTCATCATTAATTCTGTTCTCTTTTAAACTGTTTTTGCACTACTTTAAAGCACCAGCTGACACTGGTGGAAAGGGAAACACAAACAACCTTCTCCCATCTGCAGCAACAGTCTCACTCTTCCACTCTAAATTTTCGTTTTCCCCAATCAAGTTAATACATGTCAGTATGACCTGCGGCAGGAAGGAAGGAAGGAAGGAAGGAAGGAAGGAAGGAAGGAAGGAAGGAAGGAAGGAAGGAAGGAAGGAAGGAAGGAAGGAAGGAAGGAAGGAAGGAAGGAAGGAAGGAAGGAAGGAAGGAAGGAAGGAAGGAAGGAAGGAAGGAAGGAAGGAAGGAAGGAAGGAAGGAAGGAAGGATTTTTTTCTAAAACTATGGAATTCACAAGTGGAGAATAAGCACAGTGTTCTAAATTCAGTCAGGGCCGTGCTTCCAGTAGCCTGATAGCAGCTGTGGATAAACTCCTTAAACTACTTGGCTCAATGACTCAAACAAGACCAAGAGAACTTAGGGGGAAAAAAAACAAAACAAAACAAACAAAACAAAACAAAAAAAAAAAAAAAACAACAACAACAACAACAAAAAAAAAAAAACAACAACAAAAAAAAAAAAAAAAACAAACAAACAAAAAAAAACAACTCCTATTTGCCATGATCCACCAAAGGAACCTGAAGCTGGCAAAGGAAGGTTGGTAACAAAAGCCATTGCTCTGCAGTCAGCAGGGGTGCAAACATGAATGGCTCAGGAAATTGCACATTCAACTGGTATAGAAAAAAAAACAACTCAAGAGCCACCATGCTGTAGTAGTAAAGTAGCCAGGAAAGGGTAAAACCATTTTTTACTTATGGGATAATAACATTTAAATTCCTCTAGTTCCCCTCAATTGTCAATAGATTTCACAAAAACATTTCAGCACCAAATCCACTGTAAAGAGACGTGATAAATAACTTGGCAAGGGCAGCACATGTTGCAAAAGAGAAGAAAGTGGGAAAATATGTCAGTCTCTCTGCATGTGCTGGGGTGCCATCAAATGCTATGTAAGACTACGATTTCTTAATAAAGAGATAGCTTTATTTTAAAAATATGAATAATTCAGAAGTTGTAAGTATATAATCTTCATTAACCTTGTCATAACAGGGCAATGAAAAGGAGAGAAAACAGAAAAGGGATGTAGTTCATTTATGATGGCCCTGCTATCCTTCCATGATTTCTGCTGTCCTGGTCAACCCATCACTTTCTCTACCTGTGCCTAAACTTTTTGAACCGTCTTTGACAACTTCACCTTTGATCACAGAGCTTTCAGTCACTTGAATTGCTCAAGCAGATCAAAACTGCTTGAAGGAAATTTCCTCCTTTTCTTTCAGCTTTTGCCAGAATGCCAGGTTGGAATGAACTCCAGTGTCATACCTTCAAAACAGCACAGGACTCTTGCAACCTGTGAAATGCCTCTGTCACCATTTTAGTCACGTTTCACTGAAGTTATATTCAGATTTTTATCTTCTTATTTCTGCACCTGTACAATCCCTCACCTCCAGCTGCACAATCAAGGCTTTGGGAGGAACAGAAACTCTTCTTTTGTCTCAGAATGCCACAAAGAGCTAGAGAATTCGGCAGAGTTTTGCAGAGATGTGCTCTCAGCACCCGGCGATATTTAGACCTGCAGCAGCATAATTTGCCTTACGAAATTATTCTTCTGCAGTTTTACTTCTAATAAATTCTTCAGAGGATCATGGTGATATCTGCAGCTCATGCACTGCAGGTTTCTAGGTAGAAGGGCAAGGCTTTTGCTTCTATGCAACACTTTTTCATCTCTGCTGGTTATGTATGAGTTCAGTCCTGCTCTGTTCTAAGCAGCCAGTTGTTGTGGGTGAGCTCAGACCCACACAACTCACTCACTTCCCTGCAGGTGTGGGCAGAGAATGGAGTGTAAAAGTATGGCAACGTGTGGGTTGAGATACAGAGTTTAACAGATGAAGTGAATATTGGACACACAAGGAAAGCAAAACAAGAATTCAATTACCACTGTCCACGGGCAGGCAGATGTTCAGCCTTCCCATCCCCAGGAAAGCAGGACCCTCTCACATCCGTGGCTTTTGAAGACAAACAGCATCTCTCTGAATGTTGCCCCTCTGTCCTTCTTTCCTTGAACATTTTTATCACTGAGCATGACACCACATGGTATGCAATGTCCCTCTGGCCAGGTGGGGTCAGCTGCTCCACCTGTGTCCCCTCACAGCTTCTTTTGCACCCTCAGCCTCCTCAGAGCTTAAGGAGCTCAAATGACCTTGCTGCTGTGTGAGCACTGATCAGCAATAACTAAAACATCAGTTTGCTGTCAGCACTGTTTTGGTCATCAATCCAAAACAGAATCATACAAGCCACTGTGAAGAAAACTGACCCAACCAAAAACTGTATGAAGAAATTACATTTGCTTCTGTTGTAGAAAGTGTAATCAATTAAAGCAAGCAAGCAAACAAACAAACCTAGTAAAAACTATCAGTAAACTTTAAAGGAGAAAATAAGAGTAACACCAGTAGGATCCTTAGTGTCACAAAATACCTAAGCTACCTTGAAGAAAGAGAAAATGTGGGAAAATATGTCATCAACTTTCCATTCAGATTATGGCTTTCTCATTGCTTTTAAAGATGAAACTTCAAATTCTAAGTAATTTATTGATTTTTCACATACATTTTTAGTAGATACTGTACAGTACAGTACTGTACAGTACTGTAGAGTACAACTGGACTAGTTACCAGATACAGCAGTAAATTATGTTAAAACAGACCCAGAAAGTGGTAGAAAAAAGATTGATTCATCCCCTTTTTGGAGAGGAGTGGTTAAAGCTTTTGGAGGTTTATATTTTGTGCTTACTCTTCTTTTACACAAAAAATAATTTGTTACAAATGGATGCTTTCTCATGAATGTAATAGACATGAGAATAAAAATGTTTTATTGTTTATATCTAATATGTTTGTTTTGCTCACTTCTGCTTTACAGAGACAATAGCTGAAGTGAACTTGTACAAAATCTCATTAGGTAAAAGTGGAGAAGCAGGATGTATATTCCTGTTTTTTCTCACAGTACTGTATCTTGTGTCCAGCTGGGACATTGGGAAGAGTTGAGAACCTGTACTTCCTCACTTGTCAAATGGAAAAAGCTGGGGCAAGACAGTCAAATACTTCTACAGAACAGAAATAAATGGTACAATCTTTTTGCTGTGACCATTAAGAGAATTGATTTTAATACTATTCAGGCAGTCTACAGGACCAATATTGGAATAAAGTGTATTTTTGAAGATTTGGGTTAGGATACACTGGCAGAAGTCCACAGCTCTAATCTAACCTAGCAGATATTCCTACAGCTGTCTAAAGCCTAGCCACGTTCTACTGCTGCCACATTCCTTTTCAAAGCTGCCATTTGTAGGAAATTATCTCTATCACATCCTCTTGAGAGTTATTTAACAGGTGTTAGCTGCTCACTGAAGCAGAATTATACAAAACTATAAGTTTCAAGTTTTCACCCTGTTTCCAGTCTTTAAAGAAAGATTGATCTTTATTGCATAATTCATCTCTCCAGAAAAGTCTCCTAGCTCCCTGCTTTGTAGAAACAAAGCAGTGAAATATCAAGTAATCCCATATTTCAATTTATGCAAAAGGGGATAAGCCTGAATGACTACAAATATTTTAAATCCAGTCCTTTAGAGCCAAAAATTCTCAGTGTAATTTTAAAGTTAAATCTTAACTGGCTTGTCATTATTGATTTTTCTGAGAAAAAGATAAGATGATACTCCTTCAGTGAGAACATCCTTTTAAAAGCATTTGCAGAAAAACAAAACTTGCACCATTTGTGCTCTTACAGAAGAGATGTCTTAGATACACACAGAGTTCACATATATATGAGTTCATATATATAACTTTCATACATAGGTTCATATATGTAACTTTCAAGGTATAAGATAGTCGTTGCATGGAAATGTTTTGATCCTGATAATTACAGAAGTAAATTTCTCTCCATGGAAATGAAAGTCTCTGTGTTGGACATTTTTATTGTAAACTCAAGTGATTATTGATAATCCTATGGTTTATGGAAAATCCAGAGTTCAAGTCTGTTAAGAAGAGACCCACAATGTCTTTCCCTTTTGGCAGCTATGGTTCAGATGTTTCTGTGACTGTTATGACATAAATAGGGCTTCTAGTTTAAAAAGTCTCTATCAAAAATTTGGGAAGGGACTTTATACAAGAGCATATAGTGACAGGATAAGGGGGAATGGCTTCAAACTGAAAGATGGTGGATACAGATTGGATATTAGGAAGAAATTCTTTACTGTGAGGGTGATGAGGCACAGGTTGCCCAGAGAAGCTGTGGCTGGGCCAGCCCTGGAAGTGTTCAAAGCCAGGCTGTGTAGGGCTTTGAGCAATCTGGTCTGGTGGGAGGTGTCCCTGCCCACAACAGGAACTAGGAACTAGTTCCTGTTGGAACTAGGTGGTTGTGAAGATCTCTTCCAATATGTACCATTCTGTAATTCTATGATCCTGTTCCAATGAGCAATACACCATGATCCAGCTGCAGACAAATGCTGCAATCTGGGAGGAAAACTCTACAGAGTAGATCAGGAAAAACAGCAGGTATTTCTTGGGAGTTTTGCCCTTTTAATCAAATCTATTCTGCCTACACTCTTCTTGAAACAACTGCAACTGACTCTAAGGGTTTCAGAAGCAAACCTGGGTTACAAAAATAAGATCAGCTTAAGTATATTACCAGAGGTGAAAAAAATTTTAGCATAGTGCAAGTCCAGTTTCCAGGCCAATTAGACACTTGGCATTGAATGGATAAAGAGGAACAATGGGATAAAGTGCTCTCGAGCTGCTACTTGTTGTAAATAGGCAAAATTACTTCCCATGGTGTCTCCCAACTAAGAAGGAGGGGCTGCACTTTCCATTTCCCTTCTCACCTGGCTGAGGGAAATGCATGACTATGAGATGACTGGAACAAAGAATCAAAATTCACTCCTTTTTTTTTGCCTTTGTCTTCTTGTGGTTGTGCAAGTTCTTTTATTCCCCCTATAGCCAGGCTGCAACTTTCAGTCTAAGTCACAAAAGGAGAAAAATCCTGCCTCATACAACCAGCCCACAAGTTGTTGAAGTAGAATGATGTGCAACGTGAAGCATCCCTCAGCATGATTCAAATAGTCTGTCTCTTCACCTCTCCACTCATTTAAAAAGCTTATTGTACTCCAGGAAATCTGTTGTTGTACTAAGAATGGGTGTTTAGAGATATTTTATGTCTAATGGGATTCTAGTGCTGAGATAGTCTTTGGAAAATTCTTACCCCGTATTTACTGCATTTTCACTCACTTTTAGTTTGAGAAAAAAAGGCTAAGGCATAATGGATTTTTCATTAGTTCATTTTCTTTTAAGTCAATTAAGATTAAAAAAACCTTAATCAGAATAATTTGAGGTTATAGTAAGAATTTTAAGGAAACAATCATCCAAGGGAAGAATATCTTCAGAGTCCCAGCAATGACTACCTTTGATTTTGTCTCTTAATTATAAATTATCACAGATTATATAAGGTGTATGAAAAATGAAGATCAGCATGATACCATCCATATAACTGGCAATTAATCATGTCTTTTAAAATTCTCCCTGTCTTTCATCTTTTGTAGAAGAAAACAAAAATGTTCCACCAGGGCACATCTGAAATGTGCTTCTTGCTTCTGAATACCCTGCCTGCTGCATAAGGACTCATGATACTTATTTACACATTTTCCAATCAACTTCTTAATCACAATCTTTGTATCTCACCACCCCTCACTGCTCCTCCCTATGCCAAACCCTATGACAAAAAGTCAAGGAGTCGGTAACTCCCAATCCCTGCTCTGCAGACAGAGAATCTGGCAAAACAGCCTGGATTGAGAGATCCCAAATGCATTTTATATGGACCTCAAACATATTTGAACTGGATCCACTGAAGAAGAAGATCTGAATAAACAGAAATTTGCATTGTGCAAGCACTAGCAATAAAGGGATCTGTTTGAAAATAATTTTTTAACCACTAGATTATGGGGCTACTAAAATGATATGCAGATGTCACACATGTTAGATTTACACAGGAATTTCCGCTCAAACCGAGTTAAATTTTAAGAATACACTTGCAAACTTCAGAACTGCTCTAGAACCCATAGTCAAATGCTTGTTTCTGAATTTATCCCAAATAAATTCTTCCATCTCATTCAGGAATTCTTCTTTCATTTATTTTTTACAATTTTATTTAAACTGGTTTTCATCCTGATGTTTGAACAGTTGTTTGAAATGACAGCTCATCCCTTCACTTGTGGGAATTTAAACAGGAACATTGGTGGATATGAATTTAAGGCAATTTTTACTATTCCCTTGCATTTTACCTCCTCCAACTTTTGTAATTCCATGCTACCTATATTAAATATTTTGGAAGCAAAACACATAAAAAGCCAAAGCCATAGATGATTAGAGGTGCAGTAACAATAATCACTGCAAAATAAGACTAAATAAAGCTAATCAAGGTTGATTCAAATAAGATTAAAAAATTACATGAAATTAAATTAATAAAATGGGTAATGTCACTGCTAGATCTGGATAAATTAATTTTAGCATATATTATTCCATTAATTTAATTCTTCTCTCTGTTTTGGGGGGAGTTTAATAAATTAATTTATTCCATCAATGTTTCTTAATTCAAGCAGAATTTTGTACAAAACTGCTTCACAGTTCAGGCTGGTTATTTGTACTGTGATTTCTTGCTCAATCTTATCATTAAATTTCATCAATTTCTTATGCTCTGGTCTTAATCTGAACTCATGAAAGCCTCTATCATGAACCTTCACATTTACAAATGTAGGAAGATTCCTTTTGGATCATATTTATTTACCCCTTAAGAAGACCAGAGTTATCACTGTTCACGTTCTTTCTTGGGAAAAAGAGCTGAATATCTGCTAAATTTTAATTAAAATTATTTCAAAATTTTAAGATCAGAATGGATTAAAACAATCCACCGGCCTGACTTTCATAATAAAGA
Organism: Muscicapa striata striata; assembly: GCA_030060385.1. Taxonomy (NCBI): domain Eukaryota; kingdom Metazoa; phylum Chordata; class Aves; order Passeriformes; family Muscicapidae; genus Muscicapa; species Muscicapa striata. Next base: position 3,242,766 of record JAREIS010000075.1, on the reverse strand, counting down.
CCATAAAAATCTCATCCTGTGATTTCTGCACCAAGGTGATTAGTGTATTAATTCCTCACTATGAACAATGCAATTTCAGCATGTTCTTCCTACTACTATTTTCAGAGCCTCTCAATTTATAATTTTAATGCAATAATGGCACCAGACATGAAAAGTTACATTTCCAAATGTCTGTGGAAAAAAAATACTTCATTGATTGTGCCTACATAGTCCTTTTACTTGTGTTTTCTTGCTTTATTCTAGCTCCAATATGAAGCATACACACTCTATGGAGAAATGACAGAGAAATGACAGAGAAATGACAGAGAGATGACAGAGAGATGACAGAGAGAGGACAGAGATTAATGACCCTTTGCAAAAACAAATTGTGTGATGAGTCATGTCATATCTTTAGGCACTTGAATTTTTCAAGCACAGAACATGAAGACAATGATCCAGCTAAGCAATTTACTCAGGATTTGTCTGCCTCTTGCACTGGGCCACAAAGATCTTTAAAGAAGCTCTAGACAAGCTGGTGCCAAGGCTGTGGGAAGCATAACACTGCTGGCACTGTCAGCAGACAGCTGTTACACCCAAAGACAACACCAAATTTTAGATGGCTAAATGACCTGAGGCCCTCAGTTGAGTCCATGTGCCATATTTTCCTTTGTTCTGCTGGGATATTGGGTGTATTAGCAGGATCTCCAGGCATGATTCCCCTGCCCCAAGGCATTAAGTATGCAGTCCTGCAGGAGCAGCCTGTTCTTATGAATTTGCTTGAACTGGAGACTAAATCAAGAATGCTGCCATAAAGCTACTGAACAGTGGATGCCAGTCAACTACAGATCTTTTCAAAGGCAAACTTGCAAACTGGAAAAATGTCCTCAAACTCTCTAACTGCAGATGGACTAAGGGGATTTTAAATCAAGTGCCTATGCATAAGGTGAGTAATCAAAGACAGCAGCCTTAGAAAACTCAGCTTGTTTTCATTCACCACTGATTGTCTCTTTCCCATAGGATGAATCCATTTCAAATCCAGTCTGTTTCTGCAGTCCAGAGGAACGTGTTGCTGTGCTTATTATGAGCTGCTATCAAAGTCCATGGTTACTTAAAGAACAGGTTCTCAGTTAACCCATAATATTACTAGCCTGGATGAGTAGATTGGCAAAAGAGTAAAACTGAAAAAAAATTACTCTGAGATTAGTTGAGTTGTTTAGAGAATGGTGTTAATAACACCAAGGTTGTGGTTTCAAACCCCATTTACTTAAGAGCTGGGCTCAGTGATCCTTGTAGGTCCCTTCCAACTCAGGATATTCTGTGAAACTATGAATTACAGCAGCTTCATCTGCAGCACTAGCAGAGGAACACTTGTAGAGGTCACAGAAATCTAAGCAGCAATAGCCTATTGCCCCCAACAAATTGGGGTCAAATATGCCTTAGTAAAGAAGTAGAAAGGATTTTTAAGTGAATCCTACCCTATGGACAAAAAATTATTTCTGCAGAATAAAAGTCATTTTCATTGATTTTGTAAATAACTCAAGTTGTAGCAAAATATTAGCTTAAAACTGTGGATGTCATTAACAAATCTCATCTAATTTCCATCTATTTTTCCATTTCAAAGGTAAGGAACAGCATTTAATATTCTAACTCATCCTTTTACAGAGAACTTTCAAATTCTCCCAGAAAATAACAGGGAGAATTTGACACAAGTTTCTGCCTTTGCCTTGTTTGTGGTTTTGCCAAGGCATTTGCACTACAAACAATATTTCAAGACTACCATCATCCTTTTAAAGTCCTCAAAATACAGCCTGAGCATGCCTCCTTCTGGAACTACTCAGCCCCACTACAGGCCAAAACTAAAAGAAGACAGATGTAAACATTCAAATTACAGTATCTGATGGGAATTATTAGGTTTAAGAATCATTAATTTGGCAAGTTGAGCTATGTTGGTTACTTCAGGCCTGAGGCACTTTGCTATCTGTGTGCAATCCTATCTCTGCCTTACAAAGTTTCTGTGTCTGAAATGTATTTTAACTGAAAGCAGATATTATGTACAAAATATATTTAGATTAAAACCTCCATAGGAAAGTGCAGAAACCCTTTAAGTACATCCTTTAAGGTGTGCTTCCCCTGTGGCCTGGCTTATTAGAAAAGGAATGCCAGTCTAATAAAACCTGACCTTACCTAAGAGCTGAGACAATTGATAACAGTAGCAGTAAATGTGACATCCTTAAGCCTTAAAATCCTCTCAGCTGTAACTGCTAAAACTAATTAATAAAGAAAATGAGTTGTATTTGGTTTGTTTTCAAAGGACTGTTCTAGTAAAGACAAGAGTTTCAGAGGACTAAGGATGCATTTAAGAGGGATTATTTGGGTGCAAAATGCTCTCAGTTCAAAAAAGCCCCCAGATACTTTTACCTTCTGAATGTCACAATGTCCTGCTCCCTATCCTTAACCTATGTTTTAGCAATGTATTTATTTGTTTATTCAAACAGTAGTGATCATAGCTTCAAGGATATTTCAGACCTGTTGCAAGGATGCCATTCACAGGCAATCAGCCATAGCTGAGAAACTGGAAGAAGAAGGAAAAAAAAGAAATGTTACTTAACCACAAAGGTATGAAATCAGTATTTTAGACCTCTACTTTCAAAAATATCTCATCTTTACCTCCATACCTGCACCCTCAGGACAATGCTATGCTTCTGCAAGTAATCTTTCAGCCATTGTTTGAGATTTCATTCATTAGTGTTTGAAAAATACTTTGAGACTCTCAGAAGGAAGATGCTACAGTATTCTACATATCTGCCTAATTATTTCTGGTCAGAAGTAATTATTTTTTCAGTTAAGCTGAAAGATCAAATATATAATTGAAAAATAAACTGCATAACAAAACACAACAAAAATAAAATTGAAGATGGTTAAATACTTTCCTATTTATTTATGGAGAAGGATTAGTATATCTCTTCCAAAATGCATGACTGCCAGGGCCACAGCCCTGGACATCCCCATCCAGGGCTGGGTGTAGATGAGGGGCACCTGCTGCAGACAGTGGTTTTAGGACAAGGTCTGGTAGCAGCCTCCCCAGGGTCTCTTATAAACTAGCTCTGCTACTTTACCACAGATTTCCTTCATTACTGTTAGCCCTATTCACGCCATTAGATGCTTTTGTTTTTTACCCAGCACCAAAAGCACTGGCTCTACACTGGCCATTATTAATTCAGCAAAGTTTTAAAGCATGTGTAGTGCTGGATGCTCAGCCTCCCTGCATCTTCACTTTGGTTCTTCCCCAAGAATTAAACCTTTCATTATTCAGCCCAGTTATTTATTACCCTCTTTAAAAATTCAGTGCAGTCTTCTAACTGACATTTTCAACAAAAGGTCATCTGAAATACACACAGTGTTCCTCATATTGCCTGCCTTCCCTCTAAAGGTCCACCAGAGATAATGTTATGTTTGTCATCCATTTACTCATTACATTGTGCAACAGGTCTTTGATCCCCGCTTGTCTGCATGCCAGGGCTGTCTCCCATGAGGTAGCTCTAGGGTGGCTTTCCTCTCTTCCATTCTCTTCCAATTAAGCTGGACATATTTTCAATATCCCCCACTCTAAATAGGAGTGTACAGTGTGTTGCTTAAAAATGCCACAGCTAAATTCAGTTATTAACTGCACATGTCTGTAGCACCAGGCAAAACCAAGGAGCTGCAGAAGGAGCTGGGAGTGAAAATTCACCTGTCAATTATACCCAAAATCCTTGCAACTTCCAGTTTTCTAGAAGCTGAGCACCTCTGCTTTGGACAGTAGGAACACCAAGAACTCACAGACCACAGATACCATCTTAAAAATTACTTCAGTCAAAATTAGTAAAAAATATGTTTCTCTTCTTGTTTCACCAATGGGTTGTTCAGCTTTATAGAGTGTAACTAAACCATCAGACACAATAAATACCATATTTTTCTTCACAAGGCTTTCCTTCAAAAATCCACCTCCAGATTCAGAGGTGGCCACACCAATGTCCCTTTTCAATGTGAAAACATGAATATTTAGCAGTTTCACTCTGAGATGAAAAACTTGGACTTCATTCAAGGATTTACATCCTACCTCTTCATTTTTCATGCACGTTATGCAGGGACATGAACTGTCATTGGAACTGCATTGAAATTCAAGTGATTCATCTCTTTTCTTTGCCATTTAAAAGGTAGACTATTCAAGCACCTGCTTTTCAAACTGTGAATACCAACCAGAGCACTTTAGATGAAAAGAAGTCAAAATTTTAACTTACCTTTTCCTAGTGGCTTAAGCAGATTCCATATGACATGACTTTGCAGAGACCTCCCCAGCCACAACCCTGGATCCTGGGGGCCCACCAAGATAGGTTCTTGGTCTGAGGAACATAATAAATAAATTTCTTTCTTGACACACTGATTTTCCACTAATGCTTAAAATTTTTTCTGTTTTCCTTTCTGAAGAAGAAGGAGCTTGGGAGGCACCATATCCTGAATTCATACTATATGACTTTGTGGGGAGAAGATGCCTTACAAGACACTTCAGTGGAATGGGATTCAGTCACACCTGGTGAAGGTCTTGCACACAGACTTTCAGCCAAGTTTCCAGCAACTCAGTGACTCTACTGCTCTAAAACTGAATTTGGCACAAGTGTGTGTAGCAGGACCCTTTTTAATGCAGCCTAGTCCCTCACAGTTGGAAAAGGCTGTTCATCTTTTGTAAGAGTCAAGTGTGAACTTAACACAGACTTAAAATTCTTGCTTGCCCAAGCTCCACCTCTTATCTACTACTCTGTGAGCAGACAGCAGGAATGTCCTCTTCTTTTTATAGTGGGAAAAGCTATTTTGAAAGAGCTACTTTTAGTTTCAGTGAAGTACCTCTGAGCTTAGGTCAATGTTGGCACTACTAATCATGATGTTGCTATATATTTAAAACAAGGTAAAGGTAGAGGAACCTTTCCTACTGTTCTTTGAATGGAAGAATATCCTGGACAGATTCCTCTGACTTTAAAATACTCAAGGAACCTCTGAAGCAGAAATAATAGCAAGGTCTACATAAGGCTATCCCAGCACTATGAACTGTGGGGATATAGAATATCAGGGACTCACATTCTGACCCAAAAATCATGCAAAGCATTTCAGAAAGAAGTTCAGAGCAAATAAAATGTATAATACAGAGATGGTAGTTACTCCTAGGGTCATAATTTCAGGGTAAGTGAAGGAGGCACAAAATTTCTCTGAAAAATAACAATGAAAAAGCTGATTCATGGGCAACTTTACTTATTGCCTGCCAAAAGCAATTGGTCCTGTTAAAAACTGGCAAACTAAAGAGAAAAATTAATCCCATTTTCTTTGTGGGTTTTTGTTTTGTCACTGTTAATTAAGGCATTTATGCAACAGAGCATCAAAAAAGTTCATTTGATGCCTTTACAAATCATCTGGAGCCAGCATACAAAGCTGATCATTCCATTTTCTCATCATGCTTTAATCAGGTGTAAAACCAGCCTAATTGAAAGGAGGGGAGTGGTGAATCACCATCTGGAGGTAGCTGTGCAGATTACATGCTTACCAGCCTTCCCAAGGAAATGATGAGCTTCCAGGGGAAGTTTGTGTCTGCACTTGGGATCCTCAGCCATGAAGGGCACGTCTGGGACACAAGGCCCCTCCAGCCCCTGTGGCCAGGCTTCCATCCCACCAGAGGTAAGGAAATGAAAGCTGTGTCCAGCAGATGAGTTCTGCTACAGAGAAAGGACACAGCCAAGGCATATACTTGGTCCTGGAAAAACAGAAACACCCCTAAACAATGTGGTTTTGGCATAAGCTTTGCATGGTCTTACCACCAAAAATGAAAGCTTTTTTAGAGAACAGAGAGCATTTGTTCCTAAGAGCATTTTAGAAAACTTGAAATTTTCCAAATTATAGAGTGTGTTGTACTAAATGGAAGTATATTGTTACATACTGCATAGACAACAAAAGAGGCAGCAGCATCTGGCACTGTGGAAATGTAGTTTTCATCTAGACCTGGATTATCGCTCGCTTGTCTGGCCCCTCTGAGCCAAAAACAGTATAACAGGTCTAGGAAAACAACATAATGACAATGTGAAGGTACCAGTAGAGATTAATTGGGCCAAGATTCTTATCTGGCAAAGATTAAATTTATAGAAGAATATAAGGGAGTAGGATAATGAATGTCACAGGGGAAATGAATGGTGACTAGTTATTTCTCTTCTTTACAACAGGGGGGCTAATTATTCCTTTCCTTTGCAATGTAAGGACTTTAGGGCATTGAAGAAAACTTGCAAGTAGATCTTTTATAGGAGAAAAAAAAACATTTTTCCACGCAACCTATCTAACTTGTGAAACAAGACATTGCAGATTAAAATAAAGAGATCCAAGAGTGATTAGTTAAATTTGTGTAAGACTCATTCATTTAGAGCTATTGGTCACAAATCTGTAAATGTAACCTGCTGTTCAAGTCCCCAAACCATAGCTTGCTAGGAGCTCTGCTGGTATTCCAGAGGATAACTAGACACAAGTCCAGACTTTACATAATGTCCCTAAAGAGCTGCCCTTTGTTTTGATGAAAACCCTTCAGTCTTTACTCAGCACAGCCACTCATGCATTCTTAGGGCTTTTTTAGGCAAGCTTCTCAAAAAGAAACTCTTGTGCGAATAATGCTTAGGGACCATAAGAATTTAACAAATTTACTAAATCTTCAGTTTAACTGGTGCTAGGGGGACTGTGTTCTATCACACTGATCTGCTATACTTTTCCAAACCTCAAGATGCAAAAAGTACTTGAGGTTTTTTCTTCTACTTTAGATTTTGACTGTTGCTAGTTTGTTCACAGGTAGAGGAAATACATGAGAAACACTGCAGATTGGGAAGAAGTGTAACAAGTAACAAATAACAGAAAGGTTAGAGAAAAAGGAGCTATACATTCTCACATACATTTAATCTGTTGATGTCATCTGTGATTGTACTTTACATTTGGGAGTAAGAACTGATGCAGACATGAATGTGAAAGGGTAGACACACACACCTCAGACTCTTCTGTTCTGTATGAAGAACAGATGGATCCAAGATACCCACAGCTCAGGTTGTAACACAGGATAAGATTAGAAAAGGAGAGAGAACATCTCACCTGGAGATAAACCAGCAGAGACTTATGCAGCTCCACCACAGCCTGCATGACTTTCTGTCCCTCATGTGAGGATCCCCACTTCCACATCCACATTCCCGAATCTTCCCCCCCCACCCCATCCCTAACAGGAAGGGCACTGTGCATGAAAACCAAGACACATGAATGCTGGGACCATCCTTTGCAATTCCTGAACACAGCAGTGGTCACCATGAATTGGCCTTTTGCACAAGAAGCTGATGAGCAGCAGAATAAGCATTTACTGAAAAATAGGCAGGAGAATCCACAACAAGACTTTGGAGTAAAACAGAATCCTTGAAGATTTCACAGAGCAGGCTGTGTGAGGGAGTTGAATTGTTTTCCCAAAGGTTTTAAACCTTTTCTGCCTTAAAGTTTGTGTATGCAGGAAATTACTGTGGTTTCTGCACTTATTTGTGCAGGATTCACAAAAAATTCAGCTCCAGTCTCCAGACTGACATTCTGAGTAGATTTTCTGAAGGGATAAGCCTAAGCAGCGGGAATGAATGTGCAACCTGCTCTCAGAAAAAGGGTCCACACTGTGTTAGAGGACTGCTGGACACTGCTTGCACAAGGGCTACAGACTGTAGTTTGTAGATCTGAAAACAATCATCCCTCCCAGCCCAGACTCAGCAGCACTGGTACTCAGTAATTAGAGCTTTTTGTGACAGATTTGTGCCCATTTGGGAAGCAGGATCGTGAACCTGGGACCACAAGCAACTTCCTTGCTCTATGCAGTTATTACCATTTTGTGTTACAGGAGATGCAAAGGCTCTTCAGGAAATCAGTACTTCCTAGAACCTTATTGTGGCCATGGAAAGGAGAAAGGATCCAGATTTTTTTCTTTTAACATTCCCTCTGATACTAATCTGCTTAAAATGCAGATGACTTCATAGAAGTTGATCTCACTTTCAGTAGAGAGTTGCTTATTAATACTTGCTTATTAAGAACTTTTAAATTTTGACACACGAGTTAGAAGCAGTGAAGTCTTCTGTCATCAAAGCAACAGTGGGCAATAGAAATTAGTTTTGGCACTTTGGGGCAGAAATAGTGTAATTTGACCCTTTTTTTTCCAGTGACTAAAGCTAACCCATAAATAACTGGCTAGATAAGCAAAAGTAGTGTCATCAGCTGTAGGGACATGGTGCAATGACAGTCTAGCAACTAATTTTTCATGACTGTCCTGTGACAACAAATTTCCTGCTTACACAATGCTGCCTTGTCCCAGTCTATCACAACACTCAGTGTTTTCCAGGCTCTGACAGAAATAAAGGTATGCTAGATGTTACTTTTATTCTGCAGCTAAATTGGAGAAAGAAACATATTAAAGCTTGTCATGGTCTCCCAGAGATACGTATTTGATATTCATTACTAGAGTTTAAGCAGCCTGTTTTGCAGGAACTGTTCTAGCCTGTTTTGAAAATGCTTTCATTTCACTTTCAAGTTGTTTCAGCTCCCCACCTGTAAAGCTTATAATGAAGATGTGACACTGACAACCAGGGAAACACAGATATGAATGTAAATACACTGTCTTAGTCTGTAACTCTCATTCAGAATGTTTCTTGAGAAGGCATCTGTTGAAATGAGACATGAAAGTCTGCAATGCAATATTCCCTCTGTGAATAATGTAGCAGAAACATTACAATAAATAACCAGAAATGTGGGGGTTTCCAGCAATCCAGTTTAATAGTTTCTTCATATATCTGTGTTTATACATCAGACTTCAAACAAAACAAAAGAGTAATATACAATTCAGGAAAATACCTAAAGCTATTAAAGTTTTGATTCCCCCTTAGTTGATTCACATTTATGTACAAAATTGTCTCATTTACAATACCCAGTGAAGATTTAATGATTTATTTACATCAGCTGGTGCCTTTCACTATGCAGTGGAACTGTCTCCTTTTGTCATTTACATTCATAGTTACAAGAGTCAACATTTGGAGTACATTTACAGATAGAATTAGAGAGATGGACTGAAACAAGGCAAGACTGTCACTACTGACCACTAACATTCTCTGAAATCCCATTTTCAGATATAGCTGAAGGAAGCCTCCAGCTCCTAGTGCATTGATATAATCAGTGTATCAGTCAGCATAATAAGGTATCTCCATTGAGAATAACATTCCCACTCATGTCAGAGGGAGATATATGTGAGCTGGGGGATAGTAAATTTTAAGCAGACAAAATGTATAACTGGTGCTAAAGGTGCACCTTACTTCTCCTGTCAGAGACCTTCTAAGCAAATGAAGACATAAAGCAGGCTGTAATTTTTCTTAACAAGAGATACAATTAGGAGGAAAAAAATATAATTTTATTATAATATGCAAACTGTCATAGAAAGACTGAATAATTTGGGTTGAAAGGCCTCTGTGGAGGTAATCTGCTCCTAGTGATTCAAAGCAGGGCCAGTTTCAAAGTTAGAGTCAACTTCCAATTTAGTACAGATTTTTCAGGACCACTTCCAGTCAAGTCCTAAATATCTCTAAGATGGATTTTGCACAACCATTGAGCCCCTGCTCACGTGTTTGACCACCCTTATGACAAAAAAATTCCTAAAACCCAGTAAGGGCTTTCACCCTGAAAGTATAACCTAACATTCATGGAATGAATCATAAACCTTCTATTGATAGACAAGAGTTTTACAGCATGTATAAGCCAAGTGAAACAAACATAATTTTTCCAGATTTCAGAAGGAAGAGTTCCTTTTTTCAAGATCTATTCAGATATCTAGTCAGTAGTTTACCACTTGAAATATTTTTATAACTTAAATCACACCACAAGATGTGCACCATTCATGGTCATCAAGAAATATCACAGTTGGACTTCCTCCCTCTTTTGTAAGCCCAGTATTTTGTACACTACACAGCTGTTGCAGAACAGCAGGTTTATGTAAGCATGTAAGTACTCACAAAAAAGGCATGAGGGTTTCAGCTGAGAATCATCTCAACTAAGAGGAAAACTTTGGGGGGCAAAAGTCAGGACTCTGTTGTAGCTACATGTGCCTGATGTTTTGAAATGCTTTTTTTGCCATCATCTGCCATACCTTTTGATTATCAAACTTGGTTTTTCTCTCCCAGCTTGAAAGATGCAATCTACAGTAACACAAGGTCTTCACAGCCAAAAGGCTCTTCTAATGTCTATACAAAGGCAGGCACTCACTCAATCTTTCCACCTCCACAAAACACTACACAGACATCTACAGGCTGTGCTCCCTTTGCTTCCCTAGCCCTGGCAAATAAAGAAAACAGACAAGCTAGAATCAGTTCAGTCTTCATATTCAGCCTTAAAATCCACCTGTGGTACATCTTGCTTCACAGTGGTTGGAACACATATAGTTATATATAACAAAGGGCAATATCCAGGCTGGGAAATCTCATGGTAACATTGACTCCTTACACAATACATATTTTATGGCAGTAACAGTCATGACTGGAATACAACAGTGCTGATATGTGCATGTATATTGATCATAACTGCTGACCAAGGTATGTGGAGCTTGATATTTGGAGCTACTTCTCTGATTTTATGTCTTCAGAAGGAAATAGCAAATAACTTCCTTGTTAATTCTGGGCATCAAAATAAGCCATTCTTGTTTTTATCTAGAGAGAGAAATTTATTTTTTTAATTTAGAGAGACAAATAACACCAAAAGAAACACATTGAGAGGCTAGTGGTTCGTTCACATGGCAGAACTCACTCATTGCATTTAGCAGAAATAAAAATCAGGTTTTCCCTGTATAATCCTCTTATAAATTCCAATCTTCAGTCAGGTAAATGAGATTCTAAATATTCTTTATCCCCATAATACTGTTGCACTGAGTAGCTCCAACCACCAGCATGAGAGAGGTGTGTGGAGGGAAAGAAATGAAATATCACATGTTAAGAAAGGGCTTCTGATTACTGCGGGAATCATGACAGCTGGCTGGAGAAAATGTTTCATAGGCATTTCACCAGAATTACAGGATGCAGGAAGATGTTGGCTTTCCATTCTCTTCCCTGGTTTGGTTTTGTTGTCTCAATACTTGTTTGATAACCCGCAGAGCATTCTCAGGCTATAGCAACAAATGATCTCTCTGAAGGTTTTCCTCATCTCCTGGCTGCGAAAGGCGTAGATCAAGGGGTCAATCACCGAGTTGCACATAATGAGAATGAGGTACATGTTGAAGTGAGACATGAAGCAAACACAGTAGAGGTTTTGAGGGCAGGAGATCATCAGGATGAGGTGAAGGAAGAATGGAGCCCAGCAAACAATGAAGATGCCAAGAAGCATAGTCAGAGTGATGGCTCCTTTCATACTGGTTCTTTGGCGGACAGAGTTGTACCCAGGCAAAGCAGCGATTTTCTTCACGTGAGTACGAGCCAGGAGGAACATGTGGATGTACAGTGAGACCATGAGGAACAACATGGTAAAAAACATAGTGATGAGACAAATGACCACGTAAGTTGACTCATAATAAAGGATGAAGATAATGCCACAGCCCGTGCAAAAGGTCCAGATGCATGCAATAATAAGCCCTGATCTTTTCACAGTCATGATGTTGTGATAACGCAGGGCATAGAAGATAGTGATATATCTGTCTACTGCTATAGCCAGCAAACTGCACATGGAAGCCACCACAGATATGCAGATCATGGAATCAAAGACATTGTCTATGTGGCGGACAAAGGCATCTTCCATAATGACGTGTTTATTGTTTATTAAGTATATGGTTATGGTCTCCCAAGCATTAGACACACTGACCAGCATGTCAGCCACTGCTAAACTGCAAACAAAAAAATACATGGGTGAGTGCAAGTTCTTGTTCTTAACTATTGCACATATGACTAAGATGTTTTCAAGGAGGCTTACAATGCCCAGAGTTAGGAACACCTCAGCTGCGATGACCACTTGCTCACATGGCAAGGACTTGCTCTTTGCAGTAGGCAGAGTAAAGTTGCTACTGAAGGCACTCAGGTTTAGTTCAGAAACATAGAATTGAGAGGACGTGTTCATCTCTGGGAGCTAACACGTTCTGTTCCTTCTGAAGGGCTTGCCAAGGAGTGTGGTAAATGCATTTTGCAAAAGGCAGAAGATCCTGCCTAAAAAGAAAAAATATACCATGAAGATTACAGGCAGAATTTGACAACATAAATACCAGCCATTTCTATTTAATTTGGCTTGTACATGTCCCAGCTCTTCCACACCAGATTCCTGCATTTATTCTAAATTAAACTTTGGTTGGCTCAGAGATTTACTACCTATCCTCACTCAGAAATTCAAAACTGGTAAAAAGATTAATGCACTCTTCATTCATAGGTTTTTTTATTCTATCTGGTTCCCTGGAATACTTCCCCAAAATTTCCTGGAAATTCTGCTGAAAAACAAACAAAAACCAGTTTTCCCAGTCCTAGCTCTCAGACCGCTGAAATGCAGGAGGATGTAGTATTAGGTCCAGCAGAAACTGCTCACTTGAATACAGTATAAAGAAGTTTCTATTATTGACACAATAAAGAATTGAATATTTTCAGTAAGAGATTTAAATGCTTTCCTGACCTTTGTACATTTAATTTGGCATGAACTGTATTATAAACAGTTTGTCTCTGCAGTGTTAACATGCTCATTTAAAAGCATGCTATTAAACACCTAATCAAGGAAAATCCATGCATTTCAGGATACACTAAGGTTACAGAATTGGTGTGGGTAGAATACTATTGTAAAACAAGTTTTCTCTTCCAAATCAAGAATATTTTATTCAATGATATTCTAGTAATGACAATATTTAGGGAAAGTTTTAAGTCATCACATTTTTAAAAAGGGAACATTTAGAGCTGATTGTCAGTGACTTGTTGCAAATGGAATTCAAAGCATATCATGCTAAACAATTTTCAGTTTTAAAAGGCCACTTTTTATTTGCAATCAAGAATTAACTGTACCTATTTACCAGAGCTGCTCCTTCAGCTGCTTTTCCTCTTCATTGTCTGCAATGTTTCCTCCAGAGAGCTGAAGTTTCAGCCCCCCTGACATCTGGGGCTGGGGACTCCTCGGTGGCAAAAGATGAAAAATAATAGAGGGAAAGGAATTAGTAAATCCATAGAGTCAAAGCTGACCACGTATAAATTACTTACTGTGCAACTGCCTTTTTATAGACTCCAAGCAATAATGACTTCAGTACTCAAAGTGTGGCTCCTCCTCCCCTTCTTTGCCCCTCTGGACTTCTCTTTCCACAGACCTCATAGCACAGCCTTGGGTTTTTACCACCATCTAGTGGCCTTCCCCTCTCTTTCTAACTGAACAGGGATTCTGATCTGAAATTCATTGTCAGCTTTCTATAATATTAAAGGGGGAAATGTACTAGACATGCTCCTTTCCTTTGTTTGTTTGTTCTCTTCGCTGTTTCTAGTTCACTGACAAAAAGTTCATTCTGCAATAGTACTCCAAAACAGGAGAAAAGACTATTATTGAAGTGGGAGGCTTATTACTGTTATAAGCATTTTTCTCATATTCAGCTTTGCTGTTTTTTTCAGAAATAAGAACCCCCACTGTTACAAAACTTAGAGAGCACACAGTCAAAGCCACCACACCACTAATAGAAAATATATTTAAATACTTTGTATTAAAACAATTGAACAAATAAACAGCTGTGTTCTGTACCCCTTGCTAGAATAGAGAATTCAATGTAGAAATGGAAGGAGCAGTTTATCACGCCAGGAGCCCAAGCTCCCCAAGATGAATGTGAATTCTCCCAGGGACCCAGGAGCTGTTTGTTAAACTCAGTGCTCAGTATTCCAGTGGCTGGAGTTCCTCTGTGGGTCTGGCAGTCAGGCAGCCAATGCTCCTTCTGGGCCTTACCCAAAATGTGGCAAAATCAGTTCAAGTGTTTAATAAATGGTCTCTGCTTCCAGGTGTAGGCTGGAGGATGCAAAGCACACACCTTCCTGACACTGCCAAATGCCCTTGTCCTTAGCTGCTAACCAGACAGTCAGATACCATGCAGGATTTGAAGTTTACTTGATACAGGAAGTTTCTACTTCTTCAAATCACCACTTTTCCACAATTTAGTGTGTTGAGGTTTTTTCATGTTGTATAACAGTTTCAAATGGTTCTTTTTCACCTACAGCATTTTTCTTAAAGTATCACCACCAACAAATCCCAATTTAATTGTTATATCCTGTGCCACTTTTGTGTTTTCAGTGTTCAAATAAGGTTTATCATTGAAAATAAGATAAAATCCTATTTCTAATTACAATATTCCACAGGAGGTTTCTCTATTGTCACTGCTAGCCTCACTCTAATCCTTCATTTTAGGCATGTAGAAACAACAGGGCCATTATATGAAATGCTTTTATCTACAAATAGTCCCTGCACCAAGGATGACAGTGAAAAGTATTTTTTTATCATTTTGAGTTAAATTGTTCTTTTAGCATTATAGAGTTATAGTCAGGAGATGAATTTTGCCTATCCCTTCTCTCCAGTACTGGAAAGAGAATCTAGATTATCACAAACTGGAGGTCACAAACTATGCTCAAGTGCCACTGTTGAGTCTGAGTGGGTAATGCCAGCTGCTAAAAACACACATTCTCTGCTGTATCTCACCTATGTGCCAGTTCTGAGCTCTTAGTTCTTTGCTGTGACCAAAATAAAAGAAAGATCATCTGCAGTTCTCTTTCTATTCTTTAATGTAAAGCATGTTTTTAGTAAATTTACCTTAGTTAACTTTGCTTATCTTTTGCATAGCTTTTGATTTTCCCATTGCAGATCCTGGAAGTCAGATCTCTAATAGTAAAATTTTACTTGTTCCTGTGTTATTACATCTAGCAAGAACTGTGCAAACATTGTACTCTTTCCCCTTCCAATTACTTATCTTGCAGTATCCCAACTTTTTGTTGTATATCATATTGTCTCTTGTTAAATTCTGTTCTTTCCATTTACAAATTCATCTGTATGTTCAGTTTAACAAAGTTCTTTGCAGACCAGCTTAAGTGCTTTGCAAAAGTTTTCAGTGTACCTGGTAGGGCTCGGCAAACCAGCCAATTGCAGGAAATAAATTACACATCAGACTGGGTGGCTTGGCTGTTATTCCTTAGAGCAATGCCAAGATTCTTACATATAAATTATGAATCAGCATTTGGATTCTTGTTCCACATGCCAGACACCACCCTACACCAAAAATATTCCCTTATTTACAAAGCTTGCAGAAAAATTGCCTGCCTGGAAACTGGATAGCAGTACAGATGCATTTTTTTTATGTTAGAGGATTAAATGAAAAATATACTTCCTTCCTCTCCACTCCTCACCCTCCAAAAAAGAGTGTTTTATCATTATATTGCTGCAGTAAGCAGCTCATTAGTGTTCCAGCTTGACGAGCAAGTAACTGAAGGGACATACAAACAGCAATGAGTCAAAGCAGGCAAATGTGTTATAAAGATTTGAAGTAAAGGGGTATGGGAGCAGATCTTTGGATTCTCCTGGGAAGAATCCAAGAGCAGCTTCCCAGCTGCAAGATTCCAGAATGAATAAGCTTGTCTTTCAGATGCTCATGCTCTCAATGTTATCTCCCTCAATCAAGAAATTTCTTTGGGTTCAGGAAGAGATTTAAGGTCCTACAGAAAGACATCCATGAATAGAAGAAAGAAGAAAAATAGGATTCTGGCAAAAAAAAGAAGTGTCAGGGCCTGTCTCAGTCCCATGCCATTCTTTTCAACTGTTTAGTGGTGAGAGAGAGCAGAAGCTACTCCAGATACATGTTTGTCTCTCAGGCTTTGTCAAAACCAGCAGGGAATTGCCACTTGCATGATAGCAAGATTCTGATTTTATCAATAAATGGATAAATGAGGCAAATGGAAGGACATGCTCCCAAGCTCCCAAGGAAGTTTCTTTAGAAGAGATGGTTACACTCAGATGAGTTCTGGTACTAGTCAATGCTAATCTTAACAGGTTCAGAGAAGAGTGTTAGTGATGTTAATAAAAATTTACCAAGCTTGTCTAGTGCTAATACATTTAAGCAATTCAACTCCAGTGTCTTTCTGTAGCTCTTTTTATCTATTTGATAAAAACACCTTTGTTCCACATAACATAACTGGGATTGATGCTCTTGGCCTATTTACTAAATCCCTATTCTGTCTAATTCTTGCCTATGTTGTCATCAGCATAATATTTCAAAGTCACAGAGAATCCTTCCAGACTGCTCCAAGAGATAACCTGTGGTTGAACCAAAAGGGAAGATCATGGCCTTCTCTGTATTCAAATCGCATGACAAATGTTCTTTAATTTCTCAGGCTGAGAAAACTGTTTGTCCTGGCCTGTGTGCTGAGTAGCCTTGTCTGAGCCCCATCAAGGTCCCCACTGTTAGCTCCTCAGCACTATAGTCAGTTAGCCTTTAGTAAAGACAGTCAATTAATTGAGATTTTTTTGTTAAAAAGTGATGACAGACTGTCGGTATTTCAGTCCCCGTGCCTGTCCAGGGGATGTCTGAAAGTCTAAAAGATAGACTTTGCAGTAAGCAGTGTCAAAGTGAATACTTTCTTTTACATCATGGCTCTAATCGTCAAATCAACATCAGATTTTTTCCCCCCTTTAAAAAAAGGAAGTCTGAAAAATGGCATCAAAATATCAAGCAATCTGTGTCCTGTTAAAGGGTAGGCTCAGCCATACTTAGTATGACTGCACTGGCACTTTTGGCCACCAATTCTTTCATATGAGTCCCTCAAAATGGTTTGAAAAAATCTCTGGCCACTCTCAATTAGTACCTCTCAGTGGCACTTCTTGCATTTGAGGTCAAAGCTGAGAAAGATGCAGTACAGTACAAAAGGGATTTAAGAAAGACTTCCCTTCTCCCCACCCAAACAAACAAACAAACCACAACAAGAAACAAGAATCACCAAATTATTTCAGTGGGAGGACATGCAAGCTCTGGTTCTGACGAAATTTGACCCTGAGCCAGTGCATGGATTAATCATTCAGCTAGAGGGATGGCAGATTTGTGTCTCCAAGAAATCACTTGCTATTGGATCAGTTGGGAAATCAACTTCTGCAAGAGCTAAGATGGACTATGCAATGGTTACTCAACTAAATTACATTTCTTCATTCCATCTCTAGTGGCTGATAAATAAAAAGAAAAGAAAATACTTGGCGTCTACAATTTTTATTGCTTTCTTTTGTTCAGCTCTTCATTAATTATAGGGTGGAGGTCAATGCTGGCTAAACACCACAGCCTTCAAAGTGGTGGATTCCTTCATCTTTGTAAAAGTGCTTATTAAAGATGTTGAATATTTACCATGCACATCAAATTCAATGGCTAATTGAAAGCAGGGGTTGAAATATTTCCTTTTGAGGATAAAAGACAAACCCCTCAAACTTCTGGGCAAAAAATTAAGCTTTAATCTTAAGGAAAAATACATTTTTTTTTTTCCTGTGAATCTGTACTTGAGATGCCAGCCTTCATGGCCTCCAGGGCTGACAGTCAGAAAACTCCAGCACTCTTCAAGAAATTCCCTGGGGACTGGAGAAGGAAGATATAATTGTCTAGATCTTTCACCAGAGCATGATAGGAGCTTCAGTTCCACATGTCCATGTAAGACACATTAATGGACCAGTAGTTTGGTACCACCCAAATAACATGGCCCTGGAGTTCTGGAGACTGTTTGTATTCCTTGTGCTCTCCTCTGGACATACAACACCAGTGCTGTAACTGAGATTTAAACAGCAAGGATTGCACTTCCTAGCATAACTCCAGTAATGTTGCATACAGCTACAGAACATGGCTCTGATTCCTAAAAACAAGTATACTTTTGTTGATATATCCTGGTTTGTCAATGATAAGCTCATACAAAAAATTTCCTGAATGCCAGCAGGGAACAATTAAAGTCTGAATACTTACAGATGCCCAAATTTGTAGCAAAGAATTAACCTCTCCAGGGGAAAAAAAAGGTTCAGGCAAAGTAGTAGCTATGTAGTAAATTTATATAAATGCAATTTTTTTTTTCAACAGAAAGTTAATCAAAATATTTAGATGAATTAGAACAATCAGGACAAAGATAACTTGCAAGTCTCTGACTTTTCTCCAGAGAATAAATTTGCAGAGAGAGCAAGTTCACAGGCTCTTATTCAAAAGATGAAACAAAAGGAGCCTCATTTTCAGCAATGAGAAAGAAACTTGGTCAGTATATACCTCAATTTTATGAACAAAATTAATATTGACCTGCAGGACCAACATTATCAAGTTCAATGATACCACCATTTCTGGTAAAAAAACAGGAAACACAAAGTATACTTCCCCATACAACACAAACTCAGGCTTAACAGTAGGACAGTTGGAGCTTTGCCTTAATACACAGTGAGAAGCAAACTAGAGAAAATCAATTATCACTTTGAGCGTGTTCAGATAGTCTGAGGTTTGCAATAAACTGGTGGTTTTGATGCTGAGTTAAAATTAACTGCCAGTAATGCAGTAACTATAGCCATGAGAAAACAGAACAGTAACTCAAGTAAACAGTCTTCTTTTTCAGGTTTACAAAAGTATGTTTTTAGCAGACTAAGCAAGACTAGGGAAACATTGCACTGCTTCTCAGTTATAAATAATACAATTATTAAAGTACAAAGGCAAATGAAAGTTTAATATTACAGCATTTATAAGAGAGATTATCTAATCAATGAATGAGATTTCCACCTCTTCATCTTCATTAGTCCTTCTAAATTTGTAAATTTGTCAGTAACTAGATGCAAGAAGAGTCTCTTTAAATTATTTTGAGATTATCACAGCAGGTTCATGAAGTGCCAGACAATAACAAGAATGACATGGGAATTGCTTGAGAAGCTATATCCTCTACAAGTTAGAGGATACAGTGAGAAGTAGTTCAGGACTCCTGAGTCTGTGGGGTAGATTTAATTTTTATCCTGATGGTTTGTGCTGGATTTAGCCCAGTGCAGAGTTTATGCCTTACAGTGGGATGATCAGTGCCTGACCTGGCACAGAACAGGGCAGACTGACAATAAGCACTGCCCTAAAGCATGACACTATCAAGTTAAGCTATCAAAATTGTTTAAAGAAATTAGAACTAGCTGAATGAGCCTGTGTTTCATCAGAGCTTTGCATCACAGCCAGATTCCTAACAGAGGATCAGAACATTAACACTGCAAATCCAAACTGCAGCTCCTACATCCTTTCTAGCTGTGATTCCTGCCAATTTTAATGTTGCAGGATAATGTGCCAACTACTTGCAATTGTGTTAATAAGGCTTTTTCCATGTGAATATGCATTCATTACACAGAGCCAATAACACCAAAATAGGATCTTTACCTTTTAGCCCTGACCATTTTTAAATGTTCTGCCAGCCCATTTTTATTTTATTCTTAACTTTTGATTTAGGTTTCTTGAAGTTGACCTAAAAAAGCATTGATTTTTTTTTTTATCCAAGAGGCATTTCAGGATAGATTTTCAATAACAGCAGAATGACTACTACTTTTGAGATTCAGCACATATGTTTGGGTCATTAAGTATTGACTTAAAGGCTAACTCCACCAAAGGAAATCTTTGCCAAATCACAGCCTTAGACACCAAAACCACTCTGCTACCTTAAATGCTTCTTACAAACACATAAAATAAATACAATTTACCTTACTTGTTGATGTGTTTGCTAGCAAACTGCATGTTATCAGGAGTACAGATGTATAGCAAATGCTTTTTGTATCTATCAAAGCACAGCCTGCTATCAAGGGCGAGAGCTCACTCAGATTAACTGAGAGCCAATTAGTAGACAAGGGCAATGACATGACCACCCCAACAGAAAGATAACATGATACCTGCACTCCTGCTCTCCTGACCCAGAACAAATCACATCATTTAGCTGCCTGAAAGACCATATACTTACTTATTTAAGAGGAAGATGAGCTGAGTGCTCTGAGGTTCATTGCAGTTTTGAACCTGGTGCTGACAGAACACATTGTCCAGAGAAGAAGGTCACTAATACCAGCTTGTCCTGTCTCAGAGGAGGCTCCTGATGACTGGCTGCTATTAAGAAATCATGACTTACACTTGTTTAATTCTCTTCCTTATCCAGAGAGCTCACTTTGGTGTAGACTCACCAAAAAGCATCTCCTACAGCAGTCTCATGGATGAACAATTCTTATTCCTTAGAAAGTGGGAGGCTTTGGAGTTGAAGCCCTGACTCCAAGGGGCACCACTGGCCTGGGTGAGAGCTGGGGCCCTGAGGTTGTTCAGTGAGTGGTAGGCATCTCCTTTACTGCTCAAGGCCATGCCTAAAGGGCTCAAATGCAGCTAGTGCTATATTTATTCTACCTACAATCCCAATCTCAGTAACCATGATAGAAAGCATGTCAGATGCAGCACAAGGGTTAAAAAGACCAGCTCTAGTAGCTTCCCACCTGTCCCAAGACACAGGGCAGCATCAAGTGAGCTCACCACGTGAGTGATGCTGGAACACCCAGCTGTAAATAATATTCCAAAGCCTTGAAGGCACACAATCATGAGAGGAAGATCAAGTTCCATTTCAGCTTCCACCATCTATTTCAAAACTGAAATATCAGCTAGAGATGTGACATCTTTGCCAAGAGAGTTTCACTGGCATACCTAGTTATACTTAAAGAGATAGAGATGTTTCTGTGTATAACATCTGTCTTTTTGGCTGTAAATGGTCAGAGCAGTACAACTACATCTCCAGCAAGTACAGGTTTGCATCTGGGGCAGGAGTGTTGGAAATCAGAAGCAGACAAACAAGAATTACGACTAATTTTGAAAGCCAGAGTTCTGCAGTTAAGGACAATGGCTTTTCACTAGGGTCTGATTGCTACTCTAGCAATTTTTTCCTATTTTTTTCCTATTTTTTTCCTATTTTTTTCAATTTATGCACCATATGTAAGGTGATAAGAGGTGAAGTATTGTATCTATGCCAGGAGCAGACATACATGTTGAAGACCAATTATCATAGGGATAAAGGATGAGAAATTAAAGGAACCCACAGAAATATATTCCACTGCCCCCACTGCAGATTTCTTTCATTAGTCCAAGTTAATTTTTCTGCTTCAATTAACATTTGGGAAGCCAGTGCCCTCTGCTTGATCTATAAGAGGAGTGGGCTTGTTTCTTAGTAATGGTATCAACAAACTAATAGTATTTTGCAGGTTTTCTGCAAATTCCAGGTTTCCTATTAGGTGAAATTTTACTGTTTGCTTTCAGTCAGCAGAAAAGTTTAAGCATACAAGATTTAAGCAATTTGTTACCTTTCCAAACCACGAAAGTCACATTGGGATTTTGCTATTAAAATCCAGTCAAAAAATTAGAAGATTTTAAGACAAAATTTTCTGAGCAATGGAAGATAGGCAACGGAAGATACCTCTTAATACATTTGCTTTAAGTTGTGAATTAGTAGCACGTCTAGTTCAACTGTTAATGGAAAAGAAAGCACAGTGACCTATCCTTCCACACAGAAATACTGACTGATTTCAGAGAAAGCAATGGAGCTCTCAGAATATCAGCAAGGCATAGGTTTCATGAAAATTCCATCTTTCAGCTTTGCACAGGAGCATTCTGCCCAGTCTTTAAAGCAATAATGGTAAATTTGGCCATAAGTAGTTCAAACCAATTTGTTTTCGAATATGACTTTTTCTCTTCAAGGGCATTTTGACCACAGATTAGGAAACTGTAAGTTTCAAGGAACAGATTCAAACAGATGAAAGAGAAATATTGCACTAAACAGGTTGCTGTGACCTCAGGTCTGAGAGAAGCCTTGTCCAGAAATCCACCCTGTTTGCCTCTCTGTGTTTCTTCACTATTATTAAAGGTCACTGCGGCAATATTTTACCCACAGAAGTTACTGGAAGTTGCCTTGGAAAACAGTCATGGAAAGTTACTCAAAACCACACTGAGGTTTTAGGTAAGATTTCATATCCTTGGGTACATGTGGCTGCTGTTATTACAGTGTAGAATTGTACAACCAAATATTCTCTTCAATAGTTGTTTGTTTTACTGGTGTTGAAGAAGTACTGCAGATCTTCTTCCTCATCTTCATTTTAGATTATACAACTTTTGGGGTTTAACCCCCGATGGCAACTAAACACCACACAGCTGCTTGCTCCCAGTAGGACAGGGGAGAGAACCAAAAGAGTAAAAGTGAGAAAATTCATGGGTTGATATGATAGTTTAACAGGGAAAGCAAAATCCCTACACATGCAAAGCAGAACAAGGAATTCAATCACCACTTCCCAAGGTCATTCACCACATCCCTCTGGTCAGTTGTGGTCAGCTTTCCTGGCTGTGTCCCCTCACACGTCTCTCAAGCCCCGTCCATCATCATTGCTGGCAAGGCAGTAGGAGAAGCAAAAAAGACCTTGACACCATGCAAGTGCTGCTCAGCAATAATGAAAATGTCCCTGAGTTATCAGACTGTTGCAACATACATTCAAAACATGTCCCCATACCTGCTCCTATGAAGAAAATTAACTCCGTGCCAGCCAAAACCAACACAATAATCCTGTGATTTTCTGCTCAGCAACTTCTAGTGAATGCATAAATGTAAAAGAAAAAATAACTGGATACTTCTTTTTTTCTCTTAGTTATCTTTGTTTCTTTAAGAATGTGTAATAAAAAGTGATGCAAGTCTGGCCAAAAAAATGTTTCTCACAAAGTCAGAAGTGAAAATAAAGTCTATTCCTGAAGTTGGAATGGCAATGAGTAAAGAAGTATCAAGGACAAATTTGCTACAGAACTGCCTACACGGCTGAAGTTAACACTGAACCCACATTACCGAACTCCCCCTAAAATTAGTTTCTTCTCTAAACTTATCAAAGGCAAGAAACTAAGTGATGCATTTCAAACAGCTACAGTAATTAGCACTTTTCCCATCCACTGTTAATTGCCTCCAAAATAACAAGTCATAATCATGCTGCACTCCAACTTGTTACTTCATTACACTAATTGAGCAGCCACCAAATTTTGAAACATAAAGTAATGCTCTGATAAACAAAATCTTCACTATATGCCACAAGTGTTTAATTGGGTCTCAAGGCAGCAAAAACTTATGCTGTGTAGCTATGATGAAGTAGATCACTGTAATGATTACATATATCAAGAAGAGGCATGTCTACAGAAGCTGTGAAAAATTGTCTTGTGTTACTACTCAGTGAGTGGAGCACAAACACATTATATAAAGGCAGTCACCAGCAATAATCTTGCCCTCAGCTTTGTAACTTACAGACTTCCAAACTTGGTCATCTTGCTATCATGTTGCTCCTTGTTTTGTGGCACACACTGCTGTTCAAATATCCACGTGCACAAATAAGTTTAGCAGCTAATGGAAGTAGCTTTATATACTCATTAATACTTGCCGGATTTTAAGAGGGATCTGATTTTCAAGGACTGCCAAAGAGGTCATCTTTAAAAAATCAGATCCATTAATATTAGTTTTAGTAAGGTGCCTTAAAATGTAATTTCTAAAATCAGTAGCTTCTTAAAATTCAGCTTTGTTGTACCATAGTGGGTTGGGCCTGACTAGCAACCAAAAATCCAGCCTGACATTTGCCCTACAATCCACTGCTATGGTATCTGAAGAAAATAGGTTAGAAGACTGATGGATCAAGATAATGGCATTTTAATAAGAAAATCAAAAGTGTTGCACACAGGCAAAGCAAAAATAATTTGTTCACCACTTCCCACTGGCAGCCAGATGTTCAACTTTTTACAGGAAAAGTGGGTCCCAGCATCCACAATGGTTATGGTTTAAAACAACCACCATAACAATCAGGACAACCACAAATGTCTTCCTCTGTTCCTCCTTTCCCCCAGCTTTTACTGCTGAGCTTGACATCGTATGGTGTGGGACATCCCTTTGGTCAGCTGGCCCAGCAGTGTCCCCTCACCCCTCTTGCCTATCCCCACCCTACTGGCCTTTGCAGGAGTGGTTTGGGAAGAAAACGGTGCTAGGATAGCACTGCTCAGCAGTGACCAAAACAATGGTGTGTTACCAGCACTGTTTTTGTCACAAATTCAAAGCACAGCTTCACTGATAGGAGCTCCATCCCAGTGTGACAGCAAGGAAAGACAATCAGGTCTTTTTGTTTGTCCTACACACACACACACACTCACTGTCTCTGATGGACAGTCTGATTCATCCCAAAGTAAGAACATCAGGTGGGAATTGCAGAAGGAACTGTCTGGAAGGTTGCATAATGAGTACATTTCAGAAATGGAGGAGCTGTGACGATTGTCTTTAGTACACATCTGTCTGCAAAAGTTTATAAAGTGATACTGGGCACTGGGACAACTGGGCAAACTGCTATCCCAAGGTTGCAGGCATCTTCTGGTGTATGCTTCCCTTGACAGGGATGTCTGCAGGGTACATCCAGCCTGAAGAGGTGGAACACTCAGTTTTAGATGGGTGAGTAAAAGTTTTGAGGTCTGATCACATACAGAGATAACATCCTAAAATAGTTCCTTAGGTGCTCTGTTTGTGTATTCTGCAAGGCCAAAGACCATGAAACTCTACATTTCTAGCCAAACCTGCTTGTATTACAATTTTCTAGACCTGCTTGTATTAGATACTGCCCTGGCAATAATTAGATACTGCATAAGCAATAAATCTAATCATAATCAGCCACATAATCAGTGTCATACTTCTCACACCTGACCAAGAGTCTTCTCCCTACCAATCTGTCACACCCAGCAAATTGTCACACCAATCTGTCACCCTGTACAAATACTTTACCAAATTTGATTTCTCCAGAATTCCTGTAGACTTTGGCAATACTGATTTGTCTTGTACTCTTTGTGCTATTCCATCTCCTTTTTTGGCATGTGTGCTGATTGCAAATCACCAGGCAATGCAAATAACTCTTCTATAATAAACAGTAAGATAATGACTTCAGAGTTCAGCCTGTGCAGAAGAGCAATTACAGTAAAATAATTTAGAATGCCTAAAATATTACAATATTGAACTTGGAAAATGCCTTCATCCTAACTAGAATATGTATTATAATGCTTAAGTATCACAGCTTAATTGTACAACCAGACAGTGGATTTCAACCTTTAAGAAAAGCTTTAACTATTAGGTTTTAGTACACCTTAATTCTATTAATCCTTGTCCCCCTTTCTCTGTCACCATTCAGGCTGATAGGAGCTCCATCTAGACCTTGTACCCAGGACATTCCTCTTTCTGGTAGCCAAGGGCTATACTTTAAAAGCTATTCTTCAGCATTACTTCAGTTTTAAGAGTGAGACTGCAGATGTCTAAAACTCTGCATTTGATTATGTAGTCAGCATCATGAAACACACATCTTCCTTTTTTTTTTTTTTTTTTTTAAAAAGCCCAATAAAAATTATAATTAGTGGGAATAATAGAATGTCTAAATTTTACTAGGATGGGCATTAGCACCTCGCAAAGCTGCACACAGGTCACAAAGCACCTTTCTTCCCTCACTTAATATACAGCCTTGGAAAAGTATGCTACACCTGTTAGTGTTCTGGATTGCTCAGTGTCATGGTGACCCTAAAGACAAGAAAAAAATTACCCTCTCCTGGGAAAATGCAGCCTTGGATTTGAGCAGTGTGGAACTCCAATGAAAAGCTGCTCTGAGGAAACCTGTCTCTGGTCTTGGGCAGACAAAGAGAGGACTGAGTAAAGAGAATACATTCTATCCTGGTGCCCCCAAGAGAAGCATCACTAGTTGTATCTCCACAAATCTTCCCACATGTGATACCACTCAGCAAAGTGACAAAGACAAGTATCAAAAGAGGACAAATCACCAGTTCAAGATTCACATCTGAGTAACCACCAGAATTAATATGACCATATGATGAGCCTGCATTCTGATTACATCCCATGTGGGCAAAATCAAGGAACAAGTTGAACTGTGAACTAGCTTGACAGAATAATTGTGCAGGCTGATAAAAAAAAAAACCACAGTTACAAACCACTTCCATATATTGTAAACCTCCCTCCTGAAAGAAGGTATAATGGCTCCACTAAAAAACTAAACACACTGAGAGTAGCAAAAATAGACCACCTCCAGCACAAGAAGACTTAATTGCATCAGTATTTCACAAGTGTTTCCTTGGTAGTATCAGAAACTGGAAAGGGCAGTGACTGCTCTAAACACAGCATACAATGAGTCCCAATTGCCATCTACTCCTGCTTCCCAGAGGTGTGTAACAAAATTTTACTCTTTTTACAGCATTTTCCACCCTGGACCCTACTGAGAACACTCAGAAGTTAAAACCTTAAAAGGAGCTTAGAAAGGCCAGGGATGAAAAAATCACAACTTCTTTAGAACCAAGGGCACACCCTAGATCTCTGTGGTCTCCTTGGAAATTCCAGCCCCTGATATTTTGGGAGCTGAAGAGAGGTATTGAAGAAGATAGACGATTCTTGCATTATAGAGTCTTTACATTATTACATTTAAAACTACTGTACTCACAATGCAATAGAATAGACATACACAGCCTAAATATACAATACTCACAGTGTTCCTGTTGCTATGAAAGGGAAAACTCCAAATGTGAGGCTCTGAAGCCTTTTGACTTAACTATCCTCCAGAACAGAGTCTGTATGAGACATGGACCACTCTGATGACTCACACTTCAAAAATTATTAAAGATTTTCAAGTAATGAGAATCCCCAAAATTAATGGTATCACGAAATGCAAATGGTTAATGTAAGAAACAGAATTTAAAGATATATTGAGCATGATTTTAAGGGTTGCAACAGCCACGTATGTCTTCTACTAATAAAACTTACAACATGATGTTATTTTGTCTTTCCCGTTACATCAGTGCTCTGATGTGATTAAGGAAATATCTGTTATTTTATGCTTGACTTATTTTCCTCTGTCAGACTGTGATTTGTCTGTGTCACTAATGGGTTTGTCTGTGAATTACAGCTTCTGGCAAATTCAGCTTCTGAATTTGCCTGAAATTCCCACATGATTTGGGAAACGCTTTCCAAGTGCTGACATATCATCTGGTTTCTAGCAATGGCAAGGAAAGCTTAGTGCTGAAACCAGCAAGGCAAGGGGTCAACTGACTTCTAAAAGAAGACAGCTAACAGTATAAAATGAACTTTCCAAAGTATATGTTTTTAGTTTGGAATCAGGTACAATGCATCCAATGTGGATATATCCAGGTTCTCCTGCACAGCAAAATAGGGGCAAGTTATAGAACATCATTAGAAAACTTCCTCTGACTGCAGTGTAGGTCAGACTGAAGCCTGGTCTTCATTTCATGTGGCTTTTCATCCCAAGAGCATGTGCTAAACAAAGGTCTTCAGCAAGTGTGAGGGGACTCAAGCTTAAATGTGCCCACAAACTTTGGGAAAAGTAAGTTGTTGACAGATATAATAATTTCAGAACTGAAAACAAATGGACTTCTATATTGGCATAGATCTACTGCAAAAATGCCTACAGGTTTACACTCCTTCCCTCTATAAAACTGTAGTTTGACCAGAGTTTTCCACAGTGCTGTGTACCAGGCACAACCTTGAATAAGCACATTTATTTCAGCTTTACAGAATTCTTATGGTTGTCACTACTTGGCATGGGAAGTGCTGCCTTCAAGCCTGAGACTACAGAAAAAGCCACATACTAAATATCAAGGAAACACCCTCTCCACTCATTTCCATGTGATCATGCTACCTTCACTTCTGCCATTTGAGGATGTCTTGCCTAAAGAAGGGATTTTCTTTCCAAGGACCAGTGAGCCTGCAGCCAGAGGAGACTGCCCTGCTGCAGTTACTCCACTTTTCAGTAACAAGCTGGAGATCAGCATATAAGCTTCAGCTGCAGACAAAGTAACTTGTGCTCCATGAAGCACCTCTCCTGGATTTATTTTTTCCCAATCAGAGTAAAAATTACAAATATCTTATGTTCTTCATTTAATAAAATGTTCATCAACTGAATAGATTATTGAATCATAATTTAAACTAAATTATCATTTAAAGTTACTGATCATTTCCTCTTTTCTGGCCTCTGGAAACAAATGAAAAGACTTAGACGAGGATTGGAAATAAAATTTTTTGAAAATATGAGATAAACTTTTGGTAATTTCATTTTTCCTTTTCCCACCCTGCTCCTATTTCTGTCAACAGAGAACATGGTTTGCCAACACTTTTTAATGCAAGGAAGGCTCTGGTCAAAAGCTACAACGTTTGGGCTGAAGAATGGCTCTCTTGGCCTGAATCTGTACGGGAACTGTCCAAAGAACCAAGTCAGAAACCAATTGCCTTGGGATAAAGGCATGCTGCAATTATATTCCATGGAGAACTGGATCTGAGAGAAACTCATTGTAACAAAGAAACAAGAGGAAATTTTAGACACACGATATCAGATCAGCTCTGTATACAAATGCAATCAATGCATAGGAATAGGACAGCAAGACAAGAACCAACCTGGACTTACCAATGGAATAATAACAGCTATAGGCAGAACAAAATGTTATGTTATAAAAAATGTTTCCTCCTTTATGGTACAAGCAGAAAAAAATGTGATGTTATAGGCATAAAAGCCAACAGCCAGCAGTTACAGCTGAATCAAATGGCTTTTAAATAATTCTCTGAGTGCTAAAGCACCAGAGTAACCCTGTTCCTCCTTACAAATTATTTTCTGGCAAAATCAGTCATCTTGACAGGAGAGCAGAAATATTTTTGTGTGCAACACCACACAAACCTTTGCTGAGTCACTTTTTGTCTCTATCAGCATACCAATTAATATCAGAATTCACTTACTTATTCATGTATTTGTACTAGCTCAGGATTTCCCAGACTCCTGAGCTCTTGCTGGTGGTCTGAATGTCCACCCTTCATTCTGCTGCCTGCCATACATCATTTTACAAATTGGTATAATTGCCCATCAGAGCACTGCCTGGCACATCTCATTAGCATTCTTTAATTACAGCAGGACTGAATGGCATGTCATTTACTTGTAAAAACTATTCACTGTATAATACAGAAGTGATTATAAGCTAATCTCAAAGCTCTGGCTTCAACTTGAACCTGACATTTTTACAGACATCTGTACCTCATTCTGGTAGTTCATGACAACACATTCCCCTGACAAAGCTGTTGCCTGTTAATAAGCAATTTGTTCTAATTCGTTATCTCACACTTTGTTAAGCATAGGGTAAACAAGGAGCTGGGAAATTCTTTTATTGCTTATTTGACTAGTAAGTAAATGTTCATGCTAATTTGAACTACTCTCTTAGTTCTTACTTTCTGATTCCAGTGTCTAAAAGGAAGTGTATATTTCAGCTGGAGTTATGTAAGTTTTGTACTACAAATATGAACATGTTCTGCCTGAGCGTTGGCCCCTTTGTTCGAGCTCTCATGCTGTCCCTTCTCCTTGCAGAAAATGATGGCAATGAAATAACTCTAGGGGAAAACAAAAACAAAAATAAAAAACCTCTTTTAGACTATACTTACTCTGCTCAACATAGCCTGAATAAACCCCTAGATCAGGATTCTCAAGGAGTTAGACACAGAAGAGGCAAAATGTGGGGAAAGCAAGAAAGATGGGAGAGTTAAAAAAAGAGGAAGGGTTTCTATAAGAATTTGGAGTCTGCTGAGCAGGTGTGTGGGAGTCAGGACTTCAAATCCAAATACTTAAAACTCTTCCTCTGTCCAGTTTCAGCAATCTAAAATGTCTGTATTATCAGCAATATGTAGAATCCTGTGCCAAGCTAGCCAAATAACAGAACAAAGTGTCACATCAAAGCACAAGGCTAAGTTGCAGAAACTTTTATTGGTCTTAGTGATTGATCTACAACCCTGTCATTGGTGTCTACATAAATCACCTTAGTTGATCAAAGCAAATTATGCTTTTAGATCTAATATGCTTAAGTCTAAAAATAGTTTCAAGGTGCCAAAAGTAAAACAAGTATTTTACTGTCTAAGTGCAAAGTCGAGATTAGCTGGGTTGTTTTGATTAATAAAAGAAAGAAAAATTACTATGTCCTCTAGGGAATAAATGCCATTTTTCATTTAGGCTAAGGAGAAATGTGGTTAGCCCCACTAGCTGAGTACAGAAATCCAGACTGTGAGTTAGTTTTTCTCCACCACATTGAGCACAGCCATCTTTATACTGGATGAAGTGGGCAATATTAACATCCTCAATCAATCAGGATTTGGTTTCATGCCCACATAGGAGGTTCAGCACACCAAATGGCTGAAAGGTGACCTTGTGAAAGATTAATTTTTCTTTTTGTAAGCCATACTTCAGTGTATAACTGAGAGATAGCTTCTAGGAAGGGCAGCTGTTAGAAGAAATAACACAATAAGCAAAACCAGATACCATCTGGAGAGAAATACATCTTCAGAAAAGGAAGAAAGATAATATTCACCTGATTTAAGACATTAAGTTTTAGGGGAAATTGCTACTCAGAGTGCAATGAGGTAATGTTCTCTGTTAACTGCCTCTGGCCTTGAATCTGAAAGCAGAATGTCATATTTTTCCCACTGCAGACAATTTATGGAAGATTCCTTGCCTGCTAAATCCAGAATGTTCACGTTGCTTTGTCATGCACATTCCCATCAAAATCTTGTTTGTACTGCAGGATCCATGTATTTTCCCACATGAAATTGGATGTGTTTCATACAATAGGAATTGATTATTTAAGGCAATGACCAGCAAAGGCTGAAATTCATTTTGAGTAAAACAGATAAATGGGCACTCGTTATTCTGCATAAAAATTTGAATGATCTCCTACAAAGCTAGAAAATTCATTTTATAAATAAATGTTTTTCTCCCCAAAATACTCTCACTATAAAAGTCTTAGTTACAAAAATTGAACTGATCAACTCACTCACAAAGGAAACTTGAAAAACATTCTTTCAGCATAGCATTTTATAGAAAATAGGGATCAATGAGGGAAAAGGAAACAGAAAAAAATTTTTTTCTTCTCTTCTGTTTATTGTAAAGTTTACTGGCCCACCCAGCACAAACCATTTTTAAGGCAAAACCTAATGAAGTTAGTCACTGAGACAGAAAAATTCTAGAGCAGGCTCCAGCTGTGATTCATGCACAGGTGCACAGACACTGCACATGTTCTTCATTAGTTACATCATCTTTGAAGTTAGCCCTAATTAACAACAACAACTATGACTAGAATTAAAAATTGCACTACAAATTAATTTTAGAACAAAAGAAAATAATTTAAGACACTGACTTTTCTGTCAGGCTGGATGTAGATGAAAGTCAGCTAAGAAATCAACATTTTGGACAGTTTTTCAAAAGTCTTTTAAAATGGAGCTATAAGATTCCATTGTTTAGTCTTGAGATTCCTAAATAATGCCACTAGAATGACAAGTTACAATGCAGCAGAATTAATGGACTTCTACCAGCATGACATTCTTCCCTCTCCTCTTTTCCTTCCTTAGAAAAGAGGGGCACAATTTTGCTTAGTGTATGAAAATACTGAAGGCAGTGGCCAATTCACACATTTCATTCCCATTTATCTCAGGAGCTGACAGAGACCTCTGAAAAGACAAAACATAAAACTTGCTCTTTTTGCCTTTTTTTTTTCTAATACGGTGCTAATGATTAGTAAAACAGCAATTCCATCTTCATCATGAGAATAATTTCATAAAGCAACAGTAATTTTATAGTATGTATTTCCATATACCCCTATTCCCCTGTACTGCTGGATGGGAGGAGGTAGAGAATTCAGGAGTGAAGTTGAACCCAGCAAGAAAGGAGGGAAGTTATTTGAAGATCTAGTTTTTCTCATTATAAATGAGAAATGCTTGAAATCCTTTAGCCCGGAGAACAGAAGGCTCCAGGGAGATATTATGAGGTCTTTCAATATTAAAAGAGGGCTTATAAAATAGGTGAAATTAGTTTTTCATCAGGGCCTGTAGCAAAAGGACAAGGTGTAACAGCTTTTAACTAAACAACCTGGTCAAGTGAAGTTGTCTCTGCCCACAGCAGGGAGGTTGGACTAGGTGATCTTTATTGGTGCCCTCTAACATGAACCAATCTGTGTATCTATGAAATAGTCAAAATATTCTCGCACAAAATAAAACATCAATTCATCTTTATTGGGGAACAAAATCGTAGTACTCGTGAAGGCAATGTCCATCCAGGGAGGGCAACATAGAAAACCATTGTCTTCTGATTTAAGGAGTGGTCTTCAGAGGATAATCCACCCTTGCACCTGTCTGCACAGCATGAAACATGCAAGTGTTATCACATCACAAGCTAGTGATACAACCCACAAGCAAAGAAACCCATCTCATTTAGTCATTGAGAGGTATGTCTTTGGGGCAGCTTAGGAGTGTCAGTTCTATTTGTGCTACATTTTATATAAAATTTACCTTAAATGGGCAAACTATGTAATCAGCCTCTTGATTACCACAGCTGGGATTCCATGGTTTTGCCTAAAAGCCTCCTGTGGGCTCAGACTCTGGGTAGCCAGCCCAGATCCCCCAGTTTCTGAGAGATAAAACAGCACACCATTATAATGAAGGTGCAGGTGCCCTGCACACTTGACAGCAGCCCATTTCTTCCCTGAGGCTGCTGTTAAGAGGAAGCAGTGGTTTGCTTCTAGCTGAAGAAACACTTAATTAAATCTTTTATAAATTATACAAAGAAGCCAAAAACTTTCCAATCCTGTAATTATTGTTATTTGTTCAGCTCACAGCTCTTTCATAAAGAAGCAGGCTTCAGTTCCAGATGTCTGTTGCAGAGATGTACATTGCAGGTGTCAGAGTGAACTAAAAAAAGAAACGACTACTTGAACCAAAGAATTCAGAATAATTCTGCTACCAGAAAATTACTGCTCCACAGAGATGTGTCCTTGGACTATAAAAATTAGAGACTTAAAAGCTGCATTTCTTTTATAAACCAAGGCTTTCTTTGTACTTATTATTTCATGTGTTTTTTTGTAGTTTAAAACCTACAGAGACTAGCCATTAAGTCAGAATAATTCCATCACTGTCCAGTTGGAAGTGAGTGGAAACTGAGAAGGAAGCTGTTACTGGTTGGGAGCTAGGAAGTCACCAGCTGAGTAGTCTTATTCCAAGACTGTGACAGTGCCATAAAAGTTAAGAACCAAGTGAGAAAGTATGACTCCAGCAATGTCAACATTGTTACTCTAAATCCCATGGTTCATGCCACTGCTAAGGGCAGTAAATTTCTAGTTTAATCACAATTAGTGATTAAATCAAACTTTCAGTAACACAGTTTCAGTGAATTCATACAATACTGTGACAAGCAGAGGGAGAGAGCTGCCCATTGAAACAACATGGCCTATTAACTG
The DNA here is from genome assembly GCA_030060385.1 of Muscicapa striata striata. Taxonomy (NCBI): domain Eukaryota; kingdom Metazoa; phylum Chordata; class Aves; order Passeriformes; family Muscicapidae; genus Muscicapa; species Muscicapa striata. Next base: position 3,209,396 of record JAREIS010000075.1, on the reverse strand, counting down.
AAAAATATCCTTTCCTTGGGTTTAAACTAATAACAGCGCAGTTCAGTCAGACCTGAAATGTTCAAGCACCTTATCCTGCAAATGGACCTCAGTTGCTGGGAGACACATTAACCCAGATAAAAAGACAGCAATGTTGAGAACCAGCTTTAATAAAATGAAGAAAGGATGACAGCTTCCATTAAAATGGCATTGGAAAGCCTTTAACTTAGCAAAACCTAATTGATCAAGTTAGCTTTTTTCCCCTTACTTCTGTTCTATAAGTAACAGAAACATTCAAGGCAGTACACAAATCTACGATGGGATATGCTGTGAGGGAGGTTAAGGGAAAGCCATTTCACCAGGACATCCATGTAAAATGAAGCTGCAAAAAACTAAACTTTAGTGACAATTGTTAGTTCAGTACACAGCATTCATAATCAGCACAAGGATTTCAGACCTTTTCTTTAACTCTCAGGTGAGATATTTTTCAAAAACCACTCAAACATTTGTTTCCATGTCTTTTGGCACTGGAATGACCTGATTTTTGTGCTTCAAATTCCTGGAAAATCAGGATGTTTATTTACATTCACAAATAACAATAACAGACGTTCATTTCCTCATTTCCATACAAACAGAAGTTCTAATTTGTGGCATACAAGGAACACCAGGAACTGAGATTACAAGATTACTGTTAATCCTGCTTAATATTAGACCCTGCTTCCTCCAGAAGCATTATTACCCTGGCAATAAGTGGACTGCAAAAGTGGATTTATTATTAGCGCCTTGATTACCCTGCAGATGTAACTCGTTGCTCTTCAGCCAAATGTTCCTGAAATTAACATTTTTCAATGTCTTCAAAAACACAGTTTAGCAATTAGGACACAGCATATAATTACTGTTTTTCATAAAAATAGATATTATACAAGAGAGTGCCTTATTAAATAGACTATGACTCAAAAGGAAAACACTCATAATCAAAGGACTGAGATGTTCATTATGTAAATTAAACTATTCAAGTGTTGTAACAAGAGAACATGCAGGATTTGCAGCACACCTGAAGGATGGGATGCCACCAAGAGGAATCTGGACAAGCTTGAGAAGTGGGCCCATGAGAATCTCTTGAGGGTCAAAACCCAGGGCAAAGTCCTGCCCCTGGGTCAGGATAACCTCCAGTATCAATACAGACTGGGAGATGAACAAATTGAGAGCAGCCCTGCCAAGAAGGACTTGGGGATTCTGCTGGATGAGAGGCTGGGCATGAGTCAGCAATATGTGCTAGGAGCCCAGAAAGCCAACAGAACCCTGGGCTGCATCCAAGCCAGTGTGGCCAGCAGGGAGGGGATTCTGCCCCTCTGCTCTGCTCTGGTGAGACCCCACCTGCAGTGCTGCATCCAGCCCTGGGGTGCCAGCACAGGAAGGACATGGACATGGACATGGACCTGTTGGTGCAAGTCCAGGGGAGAGCCACCAAGCTGACCATAGAGATGGAGCACCTCTCCTGGGATGAAAGGCTGAGAGTATTGGGATTGTTCAGCCTAGCAAAGAGCCTTTGGTGGGACCTAGTGCAGCCTTCCAGTACCCAAAAGGAGCCTACAAGAAAGATGGAGAGGGACTTTCTACAAGGGCATGTAGTGACAGAACAAGGGGAAATGCCTTCAAAGTGAGAGTAGATTTGAACTAGGTATTAGGAAGGTATTCTTTACTTTGGGAATGATGTGACACTGAAACAGGCTACCCAAAGTATTTGTGGGTGCCTCATCTCTGGAAATGCTCAAGCCCAGGCTGGATGGAGGTCTGCACAACCTATTCTAGTGAAAGGTGTTCCTGGCCATAGTAGGGAGGGTAGAACTAGATGATTTGTAAGGTCCCTTCCAAACAAAACCATTCTCAAAGTCTGTCTCCTTTAGTCAATCAACTACCTTTCACCAGGCAACACGGTTGCTTAAGCATTTGCTTGAAACTTAAGCATGAAACACAGCACATGCTTGTGTTTTGCAGCAATTTCTCCACTGGAGTGTGTAAGTCAAAAAAGCAAACTTCTACAATATAGCACTGATACCATACATTTTCTCCACAAATGCAGTTTCTCATTTCATTGGTTTTGCTATAAGGAACAATTACCTCTTCTTTACTACAGGGTCTTCATACATACATGTTCATGGCAAACTGAGGTGTTTCCTGCAGCGAGGAATCTACTTAACCTGAGCACAAAACAGTTTCTCAGCTCTGCTGGCCCTCCCCAGCAACTACATACTGACCCACTCAGTTACAGCACAGTTCTCAACTGTTTGCCATTAGGCAAGAAACCAGAGGAAAAGGTTACATGTTTTTTAGCTCCTATTCTCAAGTCATACATTTCACCATTTGGTTGATGGAAGAAAAAATGACCTACAAAGTTTAGTTGCCATTTCCGATTTTATTCTGTAAAGTGAATTTGAAAATGGAACCACTTAATTGGTGCAGCACCCAGTAGCACTCCTCCAATGTCTAAATTCAGGAGATTACCAAAATTCCTTCCACTGCAAAAAATCATCCTGCTCAGATGACCTTAGCACTCCCCCATCTTCTATATCTCATCAGCAGTCCTGAGAACCTAAATGCTCTGCTCATCTTTAATTGCTTCTCTAAAGTCATACATTTCTCCTGGGAAGACACATATTTATCAGGAAATGTTGCTGGGCTATGATCTTGCTGGAATCATGGAGAAATGATGAGATGACCTGTATGACTGGAGCCCTGCAATGAAGAGATTTTTTACAGGATAAGGACTAAAGAGATGACAAGTAGAGGTCGTGCTACAAGGCACCTCAACAGAGAGAAGTGGATGAGGTTCTCTATGACTGGAAGCAGCGTCCCATCTACAGCCCTGGACCTCAACAGCTACAGGAGGGATAACACAGCAAGATAAAAGCAATTAAGAAGGTTCCTGAAGAGCATCAATGACTTCCTGATCAAGGGATAGAGGAACCAGAGATGCTCTGTGGGACCTCATATTTCCAACAGGGAGCTTGTTGAAGATGTGAAGGTCAAAGGCAATCTTGGCTGCAGATACTGGAGTTTAATATCTGAGATGCATTAGCAGAGCAAAAGCCAAGCACAACATTGGTCCTCAGAAGAGCAGATGTTTGCCTCTTCAAAGGTCTGCATTGTAGAATCTGATTGGATAATGCCCTGGAGGAAAGGGGTTCAATAAAGCTGATTATTATTCAAAGATAATCTCCTCCAAGATCAAGAGAGGTCTATCCCCATGAATTGGAAGTCAGGCAAAAACACCAGGAGACCTGTGCAGATGAACAAGGAGCCCCTGACAAAATTCAGACACAAGAGGAAAGAATACAGGGGGTGGAAAGGCAGCTAACCTACTAGGAATATGCATTTAGGAGAGCCAAAAGCCTACCTGGAATTAAATCAGGCCAGAGATTTCCAAGGCAACAAGGGCTTCTATAAGTGTATGGATTAAAAAAAAAAGGAAGACTGGGAAAAAAGTGGAGAATTGGCAGGGGCACTTGTGCCACAGAGCATGGAAAAGGCAGAGATCCCAAATGCTTTCATCACCTCTGTCCTTAGAAGGAACAATGGCCTTTCAGGAATCTCAGGCCTAGGGACCAGAACCAAAGGTTGGAACATGGAAGATGTGTTCTCAGTTGAAAAGGATCAGATCAGGAAATACTCAAGCAAGTTAGACATGTGTAAGTCCATGGACCCTGGTGGGATACACCCACAAGTATGGAGGGAGATAACAGGTATCAATATGAGGCCACTCTCAAGGATCTTTGAATACTCATAGAAGTGTCCAAAGACTGGAGGAAAGCAAATGCTGCTCCTATCCTCAAGAAGGTCAAGGAAAACAATCCAGGGAACTACAGTACAACCATCTTCACCTCAATGAACAACAGATTGAATAAAAGGTACTGGAAATCATTGCCAGGCACATGAACAAGAAGAAAATTATCAGGAATAATCAGCATGGATACACCAAAGGGAAGTCATTCTTAGCCAACAGTACGAACTTCTATGAGAATATAAATGTCTGGCTTGATGATGGAAAAGCAGTGGATAGTCTACTTTAACACCATCTTGGATGCACAGTGAGGGGGGATTGCAAACTGTCTGAGTAGCCAGTCCCAGAGAGTGGTGACCAATGAAAAAAAGTCCATTTGGAGATCACCAACAGTGTATGCCAGGAGTTGATACTGGGTCTAATTGCATTCAAAATCCTGGAACATCTCTCATACAAGGAAAGGCTGGGAGATCTGGAGCCAGGAGAAGGCTCAGGGCAGTAATCTTATCAATGCATTCAAATACCCAAAGGGAGCTTGTGAAGTTGGGTCCAGGGCCTTCTCTGTGTGGCTAGTGACAGGGCAAGACGCAGTGGGCATACACTGAAACACAGCAAGTTCCCTCTGAACACCAGGAAACTTCTACTGTGTGAGTGAACAAGCACTGGCACAGGCTGCCCAATGAGGTTGTGGAGTCCTCACCATTTGAGCTGCTCAAAAGCTGTCTGGACAAGGTCCTGTGCAAGCAGCTCAGGGTGAACATGCTTGAGCAGGGTAGGGGTTGGACCAAATGACCTCCAGAGGTCCCTCCATACTCTATCATTATGATTACATGGCTGATGTGTTAAGATTCACTTAAAAGAGGAAAGACACACCACCGTATTCCCTCTGTTTTTATTCTTATTTCTTCCAAAAATAGCATAACAAGGTATTTTCAAATGAAATTTGATACAAGAAATCCAACAAAACTAGCTTTGATGCACACAAATTTCAAAGAAACATTTCAGCACTTCTAAAGTGCCATCATTCTTACCTATTTTCATGAGTACTAATTCTAGCAAACAAGAACATCTTGTCTTAATTTCAGCAGCAGAACTGACAGATTCTACTGCTTCAGTGAAGGTAAGAGGTGTTCTAGACAATAAAAAAAGTAGAAGTCATGGAGGACAGTAAAACCTTATTACAAGGGGAAAGCAATACAACTAAAAGCTTGTAATTTGACCATTTAAGTCTAAATAGAAATTTAAGTCTTAACAGATATGTTTTCTTCTAGGTTTGCTATAGCTTTTCAAAATACTCATATGTACCATCATAATTTCATCTCTACGTTAAATCTATTAGCTAACAGCAACCATCAGCTACTGTTAGCCCAAAACTGGAGGGGAAAAACATGAAGTATTCAGGCCTTCTCAGTAATGGGTGGCTACAAGCAGATGGAAAGTTGAGCAAACACTGCACAGAAATCCCTAAGCCAGCTCTAAGAGACTAACAAGCAGTTATGATGGTAGTTAGGCATAGTTCTGCCTGGTATCATTTGATTACACTGCCAAATAAATATGTGGCTCTAATTTGGGGATTGTTACCCATAGGTACCAGAGTGTGTATGTGCATACACAGCCCTCTCCTCCAGAGGGAACTGCTAGTATCCTCAAGTATTACACAGGCTCCCCTTTTAGTTCATGATCCATGCCATGACCATGTTTTTAATGCCTTAAGGCTGCAATGAGGTCCCCATCACCACCAACAGCTCATCCTATTGCTGAGCCCATTTGGAATTTTATGAAACAAGAAAGAAAGACATCCTAAGATCTGTCTAGTAAGTTTCAAGAAACACTAAAACTACTGAAAACTCAGAAGAGTCTTTAATACAATAAAAAATGTTCAGTAATCTAACTTAAGCAGCTGCTACTGATTACCACATAGCCTTATTTGGAAAACAAAGTAGAGATTTAAAACGTGAGAAATTGAGTACTTTCAGAGCAGTTTTGTACAGAACAAACTCCTTTAATCTTAAAAGCACCATGACGTGACACTACATATCAGCAAGCAGGAAAAACAAGAACATCATGGGATTTACCATGTAAACTACACCATGAATACCACTAAGGTAGATTTACAATGCAGGCTTGAGCACAGCACAGAGGTTCTCAAACTGACTCGGGTAATTTTTTGTTCTGCATGCAATATAGACATACCCTCTATGCTGAACAGATCTCATTATGAATTAACTGATCTCTGCAGCACAGTATTTAGGCCCTCATTCTGCATTATCAAAGTCAACATTCTTCCATCAACTTCAAAAAGTGCAGGTTCAGGCTTGTAATCACAAACATACTTCTACAAACAAAACATTTGTTTCTAACAAAGTTATGTGAGTTCAAACACAGGTTTTGAGAGTATGCAGATTGCTTACAAATGGTTAAAAAGACTGGTTCAGAATCTTTCTTATATACACACACACAAGTCCATCTGTCACAGACAGGCAATGTAACTCTGAATCACGAGCTTGCTCTAGTTTTTGGTAGTGTCCTGCACACGTCTGACAATTAAAAAATAAAAAATAAAAAAATAGTTGCCACAATGGATTTCTGATCATTCCAACTTGCACATGGATATGATCTCTTCTTGCTGCATCCAGTATGTGAAGTCTCACGGTTGCTTCTCAAATGCAAATACCAAGTAAATACCTAAAAAAGAAAATGGGATTATTTAAAGTTTCAGGTTTCTTGGTGACTTAACTATGTTTAAAAAAATGAACCTGGTTGATGTTATGCCCAAACAACCTCTTAGCAGATTACTGAAATTACAAAAGATCTTATGATTTTCCAGTGAATAACTCTAGCATTCCCCTCTAGTATAGTTTCACATGTTCTCAGAAATGTGAATGAAATTCATAAATTACTGTGCCATTTACATATAATGAACATTCACTAGCACATAAAGTCATATGCAAGTTAAGTTAAAAGGCTCCTTCATACACGCAGTAATAGACAATCAGGATTGATATTATTGACTTCATTTTTTAATTGAAAAATGAATGAATTAATGATACATATTATCAAATTTGCTCTCTTAAATGTTGATGGACAAAGATGGAATTTTAGCATTTTTTTAAGTCCAAAACAGTATGACTCTATTAATGGATACTCATACAGTCCACACTAGCACCCTTGGAAAACTCTTGGTTGGCATATAATCAATGGAGCTAAGCCAGATGCTCCTGTGTTCCATATCAACAGATATGTAAAACCAGTTACTTGAGACCACAGGTTTAATTAAACATTTATAGATTTCCAGTTGACTTCAACTTTTATTTTAATGAATGAGGTGCCATAGCTACTTGCAAATCTTCCAAGACAAGCTTATCAAGTATTCCTCAGCAACAATGCAAAGTTCCATGTGAGGAACAAGGTGTGCTTATACTCTTATCAGAGTATAATACTCCAAATGTTTCTGGAAAAATAGACTACTTAGGAAACTCAGTAATCACTGAACTTTTAAAGGTATAAATATTATTTTTAGGTAGGAAAAGGTATAAAATTAAATTAAAAGTCCCTCTCAGATAATTGAGATAATACTTCTAGATTGCTGGAATCTATGTCTACCTTGTAATTCATAGATTCAAAAATAAGATAATAATTTAAAAAAGCAGAGTGAAGATTTTTGTCACCTGTGCAGTAAATAGCAGTTTTGTTTTCAAACTACTAACACAACCAGTATAATGGCCTGCAAAAATGCAAATCCTGGTTGGCTGCACTTAGGCATTTCCCTCCCAATTTCTTGAGATGTGCACACTATATAATCTAGTCACACATATTTTGAATTACACAAATAACAACATCTTATTATATTTAAAATACAGACTTTCTTCCATGACTAACAGGCTACTTTACACACATTTCAAAGCAGTCATTCAGTCAATACTGTTTTCAAAACCATTACTTACTTGTTGCTTCCCATTCAGACTTACTCAAGGTTCCCTACAAGGGGACAAAAAACCCACAGTTTCAGCAAGAAATAAGGAAACAATAAAACACTGATTTAGCTCCATCTTTCACTGACCAATGTCTAACCACCCACAATGACTGGCTATTTAGGGACAAGAAAAGCATTACTGTAGACCACAGATATTTAGAACTCGACTATGATGGTCTGGAACTGGAAGACCCAGATAATGGAACATACCTAAATTAAACAGGTACAGGAGAATGGGCCAACAGTCTGTCTGTTGGTCTGGATGTCTCTGCAATGCAGAGCATGCCTGTGTCCATTACCACACACCAGGACATACAGTGTGACCTGACCTGGCTCCAGCTGCTGTTCAGACCGAGATGCCCAGTACTTGTGCAGAAGTCAGGAAAAGGCCCCATAGTAAAGGAAAGGCCCTAACACCATGATGCTGCCACCTTCCTCAGGAACACCTGCCTGCCTCCACCCAGCAACACCTCGCAGCTCACAGAAAGGCTATTTGCAAGAGACTAACTCTCACCCTCACTCACACATTCTGGAAAAACAGCCTGACTTCCAGCCTAGGAACTCCCAGCTCAGCTGATCAGATGAAAGCAGGGCAAGCCACAAATAAAAAGCTGCTGCTGTTTACCCCACCACTTAATGAAACATACGGCAACAATAAGAAGCTGATTTTCTGCTGTGCCCTCTCCATCCCCATCCAAGAAGTCCTCACCCATATGCTACCCACTGACCAAATGTGACCAAATAGTTCGCCTTTTGAAACAGCACGTGGCAACAAACATCTTTGGTCCCACTTGGCCAAAGCCAATGTCCTTATATCATGTTCTTAAGCCTACTTCTTAAAACAAGCATTTTTCTTTACAAAAATTTTTGAATTTCATATGTGGAGAGCAGGTTTCTTCTCTCTTTTGATGCAGGATTTTTATATACGCAGTAAGAGGACTACATCTTCAAGAACTCAGAATACGAAGAATAGATGAATCAATGATTTAAAAAAAAAACCAAAACAACAAAACCAAGTGGAAAAACTTTAAGCTGGAACTAATGCTTTAAATCAGTATTGTGAAGATCCAGAAATATAAGAAATTCCTCAAATTAAGAATAGTTAGAAAGAACAGCTGTCAAGTAAGATGGAAAAAATATCCTTTCCCTTCTGCATTATTACAGCTTTCTCAACAGCTACCAAATTAGGTGAATCCCTGAGTATGGGATATAGATTAGATGAACCCCTCAGTCTGGCAGCTCTACAATTTTTCACATGCAAAGACACTCATACCCACTTCACTGCAGTTGAAATGAAGAAGGCACCACAATTTGAAAGATCAGGACCTCAATTTTAAGATACCTATCTCTAGTGAAATATAAAGGAACTTACCAACGGTAACTTTGCCTTGCCATCTTTGATAAACTCTTTTGCATGCTCATAATCATCAGGTTTATCAGAAACAAGCCTGGAATCACCATGTGTAGAATATGGCTGGAGAACACAGAACAAAACACTGAGTAGTGAGATACATTCATCACTTTAAGTAAAGGGCTTGTTACAACACAGTCCACGAAGGAGTTCAGCAAGTCTTAAAAATATTTTAAATTTAGGTCTCTCCTTTACAGCATCCTCAAGAACAGGTCTGATGTTCCCTACTTACCAGAAAATATGACACCCAAGAAGTATACATTAAGTTTTATCTTACATTTCTAAAGTGGGGGAAACAGAGTGACTTTAAACACTCTCCTTCATGTACAGTTCATTAAGAGCATTACCCAGATATACCTTCTTTTACAAGAGCAACTATACCAGCATCTCTTCAGCAGAAGGACTAAGAAATGGGCAACTACAATTTCAAGCAGAACAACTAAAATGCCTCAATAACACACAAACTGTAAAAGAAGGATACAAAAGGTTCTTCAAAACTAAGATGTACTTATTAAGGATCCCAGTTACTAGTGATCTGTGTAAATAAATCTGCTTGCAAAAATTCAGTCCTCAGTTTTAAGTGGCCACAACCTTAAGATAGCTCTTACTTTCCTAAGAAGGAAGATGGCAAGTCAAAAGCTGTGTGTCTGTGCTACTGCAGGTCTGAGCCCATACACAGCACCATCACTTTCAGTCAACAAGTAAAGTCAAGTTGCAGTCTGTGACTCAGCTGAGTAAGTCACCAATTACTTGATTTGAGAGCTTTCTGCTGAAGAATTCTACTGTTTGAGGAAGGAAGGAAGGAAGGAAGCATAGAGAACTGCAAGTAAAACCAAAGCCTCAGAGGTGGCCTGGAAAAGTTTCTCTGATGCTGCTAAAGTTATCAAGGGTAAGAACCTGAGGATAAAAAAAACAGAAAAACATTGGGCAAAACCATATGCTCAGTTAGTACCATTTTCTTCTACGAACACAGACTGTCCTTTTATTCCTACAAAGATTCCTTTCTGTCTTTTCAATCAATACTCCTTGCACACAGATCTAGCTTTCAGTCTCTCTGCTGAGGAAGAAGTGGATTACAGTCACCACTATCTAACACTTGGCATGACTCTTGGGCTTCTGTTTCCTACTTCACAAAAACAGAAACTTGCCTCAATATTGAAATATTATCTTCAAAACTTGAATCTATGCTGCACCAAGGGAAGAGTGTGAGGAGGAAGAGGCAAAGAGTTATGAACAGACCACAATGGCCCTACCCCTGCAGAGGAAGGGAGAGGAGGTAGAAAGACCAGGAGAGAACAAATGAAGCTGAGCCTGGGAACAAGCAGTGGGTGGGACAAAGGTGTTTTTAGGCTTTCGTGTTTTTCACCTTTTTACTTTTTTTTTTTTCCGCAATGATTTAAATTAGCCTTCTCCAAGTTCAATCTGTTTTGTCTGTGACAGAAATTGCTAAGCAATCTCCTTGAATTTATCTTGACCCACAAGTTGTTTTTTTTTCTTTTTTCTCCCCCCATCCTGCTGGGAAGAGGAAACAAGAGTGCAGGTCAGTGGGTGTCTGGCTGCCAGTCAAGGTCAACAACTAGAGTCAAACTTTCAGCCCAGGAACTAAATGCTTTCTATTGGTAGCCCTTAATTAATTGCAAGATGTTCACAAAGGGAATTTCAATTATTGCACAAAAATTAATATGAGGTAAAATGCTATTAAAATCAAACAAATCAACTCTAAATTTACCTCCAAGGCCTGCATTCTCCTTAAGAGCATTTTATGCTCCTCATTCTTGATTTTTTCTTCATAGAATTCCCGAAATGTCATTTTGTAGACTAATTTCATACCATGCTTCTTTGCCATCCTGTCAAAATAATCAGCTTTATTAGGGAAGCCACAAAATTACTTCCAAAATTATTTCCAAAGGAACAATTTTAAGCCACAGTGACATCTTATGGTATTCACTAGGATTACACTTTTTTACAACTTTTTTCTCTTAGCAAAGACATTTAGATGAAAATAGCCGCAGTTCCATCACAAACTGTACTTATTTTTTTTTTAATTAGGACAACAAAAATCTACACAGAAGTAATTTACAAACATTTTAACAGAAAAGGTCTCTTCTCCTGAAAGACAGAAGTTCCATGTGGACTTCCAGAAAGGAAGTTCCATGTAGACACTTTTCCCTGAAGTATCTATAATGTCAAGATATTATAAATATATTTAGAGAATGTCTTTCTATTGTATTTACATCTCAATTATATGTAGACACTGTGAACATGCAACACTGAAGTCACAGCTGTCAGTGACAGATGCTGTTATTTTTCACAGACATCTACAAATAAAGTTGTTGAACAGGCTTGAAAGGAAAGCTTAATACTGTTTAACCATATTGAGCTTCAACGGCAGGAAAAAACCTAGTATGGAAAGATTTGTCAGTACCTCAGGATACAGCTGGCAAAACCAAATCTGAGGTCACACAGAAGTAACAGCAAAATATATGCTTACAGATGAAGATCACTTAAAGGAAGAAAAAGAATTCATCATAGCAAAAATCCTATGAACATCTAAGAAAAGGTGGAGAAGACAAGAAAGAGGCACCATGATGAAGAAGATACACAAGAAAGCTTACTGAAAGACTAAAAAAGGAGTAGAAAGAAACCTCTCAAAAAGTTACAATTAAAGAAGAAAAAGCTGACAATTCTAAAGTTTTGCTGACATATCCAATATATAAGATCAGATGTTCCCTTGTGAGACAGAGTTTAAGTCCTCACAGCTTCTGACCAGAGCACCTTCAACAGAGTTCAACGGACAGATTACAGTTGTGGATGGAAATGCAAGAAACCTCTGTATTTGAAGCAACAACAAAAAAATTAAGAACTGAAAAATATAGTAAGAAAGCCTAACCATAATTTTCTGCAAGCATTATGCAATGACGCATAAACTAAACAAATGTTTATTATGTTCCACATCTTTTATTGTATAATGAATTTAAAATTTAACTTACTCTTCCAGTAAGGGAAAGTAAACCAAAAACTCAGGGACATCAACCACTTCTTCCAAGTGAAAATCATACTTGCAGCCAAATAAGGGGTAGTCTCCTTTCTTTTCAAATTTCACATTGTACACATCATTCCCAAATGAATTTGTTTCTGAAGCTTCGAGTCTCTTTCTGTAGAATGAGATATAAATAAACATTTATTCACCAGTATTTAACAGGCAGAGAAAACTACACATAGGAAGCCTGAAAGCGTTTCTCCTGGTAATACCCAATGATCTCTCTAGTTTCCCACTTCCCTTATCTCGTAAAGCAATGAAACAATGAAATTAAGCAGCATACTGGGTTTTAACAGGTTATCATTCTCATACAACATACCAAGGACTAAATGGACCTAGAAGATGAACCTTTAGCCCAGTCACATGGACAACCTACATGGACAAGACAGGCTTCTGGAAACAACCACACAACCTTGACAGTTTTTCCCCAAGCTGTGGCCATTTTGACACTATTGCAATCATGAGACAGGGATGAAGTGTATGAAGGCCAATACTCTCTATCAGAAGAGCCATGAGGACAAGAGACAACGGTTAGAATTGCTTTACCTGTTTAAGTCAAGCCCACAAGGGAGATTTTTTTTTACTAGAATCCAAAATTGTTGCAAAAAAATTGCTTTTGTTTGCACAAACATATTGGAGCACTGCAAGAACACTTATCACTTAACAATGCTTCGTGTAGTTTTGGAAGACCAACAGGATGAAAGAGTACTTACACAAGTTCAAAGCTATTTGGAGTTGTGCCAATGAAATAACCTCCAGGAGAGAGGTTCCCACAAGCATTTTTAAGCATCATGTCAGCCTGCTCATATGTCTCAAATGAATAGTGGTAAACAAATTGACAGCTGCAAATGTCAAAGCGCATATCTGGATCACTGTACTTGGAAGACAAGAGATCCTGCAACAGATAAAAAAGAAAAAAAACTACAGAAACAAACACGATCCATTTAAATCTTCTAACAAATGTACTACTTCCATAATTCTTTCATTGAATTCTGTGAAGTTTCTCCTTTGAGCTCCCATTCCTTTACAAGTTCAACAAAGACAAAATGAAAAAAAAAATAAGCTCTCCCCTACACAGAAAACCATACACAACATTTAGAAAGAAAAAGAATACACAACATTTCAAAGTTATAATGTCCTCAATTTTTTTTTGTGTTGTCAAGTAACACTGCTACACCTGAAAGACTAAAACCCAAGGTTAGTTAACTTACAGTTTCCAGAAGTATTTACTGCTGGGGTTTTATAACTGGCCACCGTTTGCCTGGGAAAAAAACTCTGCAATAAAATGAATTTCAGTTTGCTAAGTCTTTGTAATAAAAACTGACCCATTAAACATTCACTTGAGAGGAGAAGGGGTTGTTTCAAATATAGTAGTTTGCCCTGCCCAACGAGTTGTATTTATCTGTCTGTATTCCCACCCATGTTTATCATCAACATACTGCTCCCGATCCCAGACCACATAACCAAAATCAGAAGAACTTGGAGCCCTTGGAATTTGTCAGGTTAAAGCTTACTTTTACCCTGTACTCAGCAGACATACAGAAAGACACAGGAAAACGAGAAAAAGAGGTGGGCAGAATTAAATTTTGCAGAATATACAACATTCATCATAGAGACCCCCAAAGTCAGGGAAATTAACTTTTGTGTGCAAGGACAGACAGAACAAAGCATGCAACATAAAATACATATGCATGTAAGACTGAGCTGTAAAAGCAACATGAAAATATCCCTTTCCTTCTTGGCCAAGTTTCTCCTCTCTCTACCAAGTCGGGAGATGACACGAACCTGCAACAGACTATTTCTCATAGAAGGAAAGGCAACCAAGAATTCATGCAAACCCTTTATGCAAGGCTGAGAACAGGTTCAGCTTTTCCACAGATATGCTGGAAACAAGTAGGTTTTGTCTCTCAATCTCCATCAGCAGGGTACTCTCAGCCTGCACTTCTAGAAAGCAAAAGCTGTTCTAGTTACAAGACTGTCTCCTAAGCCTCAGCCATGTATTCATCACTGCCTCCAGATAGTCTAAGAAACCACACTAGTTTTAAAGGTATCTATTATAGTAATCAAAATGCCACTAGAAAGAAAAAATTTTAAGTGTACAAGTCAAATCAGAAAAGGCCCTTCATTTATTCCAGCATTCACCAAAATAGTTTCCAACATCCCATGCTGTCTCACAGAACTCCAAAGTTAAACAGTCATTCTGTTCCCCCTGTCAAGTAAAAGACAGTGAAAGCAACAGATTTACCATCTGGAAAAGACATTCAGGCTTCAGCAATGTCACATTTTACAACAGCAGCAAAATGCACCTAAGTACATCTTAAGCAACCTTCCAGTAACCCCTATGGCTGATTCTCCTGGCAGTACAATAATCAAACCTTGAAAAAACATATACCCAAAATGTCACAGCACTACCAGAAAGAACATTAAATCTCCAAAATATTACAAAGCACAGGAACTGTACCTTGGTACTGTCTCCTTGTATGAATTCTGCATCAAAAATACGTTCATTATACCGACATCGGGATTTCATTTCTTCATAGCGGTGCTTGCACTGTTGCACAGAAATGTCAGCAATGTCTGTATATGGAAAGATAATGAGTACAATAAATGAAATTTTTTTAAGTGTGCACATTGCTCCCCAGACAAGAAAACTGGAATGATTTCTGGAACACAGAGGGTACAATATGGCAGGATAAAAAAATGATCTTCAGTTCCATTAAAACAGCTCAGTTCCCTGGGATTCTTAATATTCTTAAAAATTTAAAAGATGTTGAAATGCAGTATTTCTGCTATGTCACATCATGGGAATTTTTTCAAATTCCAAGACTGCTTCTTTCTCAGTCATTGAGTTTCTGACAATATGCAATAAATTTACCTAAGAACTTTGTAAGTAAATTGATTAAGTGTATTTGAATGCTGCCCACTGAATAATGCAAGAAAGAACTGTAAATATGAAGTACCCAAAATAATTCCCACTGAAAGAGTTTTAGGGAATTTTAGTACCTAATTAAATTTGGAGTTAAATAATACTTCCTCTAATTATCCTTGGGGTACTTTCTGAGAAAAGGGAAAATGGTATCATTCTCCCAACATCTAAGCCAATTATTCAGACAATATTTTTTTAATCAGCTTTCAGCTCTTCCCTGTTTCTGAGTCTGAAAATCTTTAGTTGATTGCAACACCCAAGACCATTTTTTCTCACAACATTGGGGGGTTTATTTGGTTTTTTAAATGCAACTCTCCCGTATGTGTTTCAGAACAATTAAAAATACTACGAGAGACTAGATGTGGGAGAAAAGACATAAAATAGAAAATGTCAGTCTTTTCCCCATGCCCCCTTTTTGCCCAAGGCAACCTGAGTTTCTTTAGTCATATCAGTTTTTATTTAGGAGTTGAACTGAAAGCTAAATATTGATGATTCTTATATTTCTGCTGGCAGTCAAGTCATATCTTCAGATTAAAAAACAAAAGACAACTTCTTGCACAAAAGGTTGACTGACTGGAAAAAAAAGAAATAATACAATACTGGAGATGTACTTGGTTTCCCATAAAACCTGATGTACTTTCCCTAGAAAGGTATCTTCTTACCAGTACAGACAAGTTTTTTAATTCTGCCTTTTTTCCATTTCAGTAAGTCTCCACCTTTCCCACATCCTAGATCCAAAACCGTTATATCACTCTTCTTCTGTCGTACCCGGTCTATAAATTCACCTAGAAAAACAAACACCAGGAGCATATAAACACACCTGCACCTAATCTCTGCAGTTGTATTGCACCTAAAAGCCTAAAGAACCAAAAGGGGTTGGGAATTTTAAAACACCTCAGACCTTACTTTGCCTATCAATCTTAATATTGCAAACTTAAATCTCTTTTCTTTCTAGAAGGATGAAAGGAGCCACAAACTTTTAAAACTGTGGAGAAGATTAATGTTTTCTGTGCTTAATATGCTGTGCATGTGACTTGACCGAGGCTCTGAACTGTCTCCCTGGCTAAGGCAAAACTGCACATGGCTAAACAACCACCCTGTACATGAGGAGGGACACAGAGTCCCTTTCATTAGCATTATAATGAAGGCAGATGTTATTTGAAAGTATGGGAAAGCCTTTTGCAAGTAGTAAAAGCCAATTAAATGCATCAGTCACAACATCTCCCAGTCACCTTACAAAAATGCATAATGTTTTTCACTCACTCTCCCAGGCCTTGCAATAACAGCAGCTATTCCTTTGCTGTCTTTCTACTCTACTTACACCAGTTACATTTTTTCTTCTCTCTCTCCACGCTGTCTAGATTGTCTCTGCTCTGACTGATGTTGGCATATTATGTAAAACATATCAGCATGCTAGCAACTTTTCTTCACAGTAGGAGACATGAAATATGTTTTGATACAACTGCTATAAAGCCACACTGCTGAAATTCTTTATGACAGAAAGGCTTCAACACACGCTTCAGGAACAGCTTTATAGAAACCTAAATATTGTTTCTAACTGCTCTGATACAACACAACAAAAAGCAGCATGCTAAGACAAATGGTGCCAACATCTCCTGGCACAGATCCCTCTTCATGAACCTTTGGTGCTGTGCTGATGATTCTTTTCTTTGTTGGCAGATATCTGATGGCATTGTTTCCTCAATTTGGAACTAATCTGTGGAACAGCAGGCTTTGCCTTTAAATAAAAACTCACTGATTCTTAAAGAACTACATCCTTTAGCTTTCTGTCTTTTTAACCATTGATTACAGGTAATATAAAAAATATTTATGTGTTCAAGCTTCCAGCAGAACTGCTTCACTCAGAACGGAGCAGAGACTGCTTTGGGAAAATGCCTCAAAAATTATTTGAGATAGATTGAGCTGCTCTTGTTTGAATCTAAGAACACTTAAATTATTTATGATTTAAAACTGTACTTTTCTCTTTAAAAATGTCACAGGGAAGGGTAGTTTCCAGTATGAACTTTTAAAGTCACTTTACTCTTAAAACTTAAGCATATGCTTGCCAACAATACAAAACACTATCACAGAGATTCAAAAGAAATATAAATATAGACACTTTATTGCAGCTGAAAAACTTACTATGTATTAAGAGACAAACTCAACACCAGAAAACACAAAAAGTTGTACTTTGATGCAAAAATTAGTTACATTTTAATCATGTCTGAGCAATCAGTTAAGGAAGCTTACCAATGAGGACACTCTTTGTCCAATTATTAAAGTTTCGGAGGTAGAATATGCGAGACTGGCTACGTTTTTCCAATCCAACTTCTTGAAGCTCATTATAATGTGCAGCTACAGCTTGCCCATGGCCAATCACATGCTGCAGAAAGGAAATCACACCACAGAAGGAACAGATTCAAGCAGTGAATTCTTTTTATTACTTTGTCATTTAATCAAAAGAGACATGTTCACTTCAAGTATTTAAGAAAGCAACCAAGCAATACTATGAAGAGCACTATCATCATAAAGAGATTTCCCATATCTGTCCTGGTATTGATGCCAATACTTCAATTATCACAGTAACACTCACAAATTTAATCCCCTTTTCAGTTCATTCAAGCAATTTTTGGATGATAGATGTTGCCCGGCATCTTTCCTTCACAGAAATACTTTCAGTTCTCTAATCCTCTCAACCACTCCCAAAGAACTCATTTTATTCTTTTTAAGTCTGGGACAGAAGAGTATGCTCCTTCTCAAGCAACTTTAAGCCTCTTCAAAGAGCCTGTTTCAGAAATTCAGTGTCTTCATCTGACAGAAGTGTATAAACTGCCAATTTAACCAAAATGCCAACTGGCTGATGCAGTCCAAGTGGATGACCCCACTGACAGAGCTTTAAACACATCATGATAAAGGAATGAGAGGAATCATTTGACAACATATTCCATCTAATGCTTAAGAGATAGCTGTAGAAATGTCTCTGATTTAGCCTTAACTCAAAATACTCCAAGAGATTTCTGTCCAGCTTTAGCTTTAAGTACTAAAAGACACTTCTCTTCCCCATTATGCAGAGAAGCAGTCTACATCCAGATACTATGCTCCCAACATTTCTTCACCTTGAAACTAATCTTCAACTATATACATGAAGTGAAAATAAATTATTAATAAAATCCAAAGTAACAGAATGGAGACAACCAGCATGGACTGAGGTACAAAAGCATTTGAAATAACAGTACAAACCAGAAGCCATTAAAAGCACTCCTAACAGTTCACTATAGAAGTCAATATCCCTGCATCACCCTATTCAAATAGCAGTTCCTCAAGGGAAAAGAAGGTTTAGCTGATATTTGTGATTATGTGAATTTCTTCAATGTTTCATATACTTTTGGTAACATTCAGAATGAACACAGCCTTACTTGTCTTAAATCTCTATAACCTCATCATCTGTTTATTACCACACTGGGCTACCCATACTAACATATTTTGACAACTTCTATTCTTTTTCAGGGTAAGAACAGATGGCTCCCTGAATGGCCACTGAAGGGGACAGAAGCTAGAACAGCTGACTTAGACAAGTGTGGGGGACATACTCATACAAATCATTAACATATCTCAGCTGCAAACAGCCATCAGCAACAACACCTAGATGGTGGCAGCTATGTTCAGTCATCTCTTCACACCCTTAGGCTACACAAACCCAATGTAGTTCTTGTTCATCTAAGCCTTATTTCCCCTTATTAAAAGGATAAAAGGGTTAATAATGTTTCTACCACAACAAAGGGCACTCTTTATTTTGCCAGACTGCTAAGCTGTGTATTAACATCCTGGGAAAATTCTGGGCAAAGAAACAAAACACTAGCTCAGACATTTTCAAATTATATTTAAATATCCCAAAAGGATGAACTAGACTGGATGTTAAAGCATCAGCTCCTACAAACTCATACATAAAAAAGGACAGCATCGTGTGAAACACTACCCTTTTCACCCCCCAGGTGGACATATAAAATGATATACATTTTCTGCTGCTTTTGTAGTCTTAAAACATAAAGAAGCACCTGTAAGTCTTTCATTGCTTCACTTTGCCAACAAACCACACTGAAATTATATTACAGAGGATGCAGTGTGTAGAGTTTTGCAAACTATGCAGTACCTCACCAAGGAAATAAAAAGACAAAATGACCTTATGGAAGAACTTCCTGAGTACAGGTAACTATACTAACACACAGATACACAACATACACTAGATCTGAGCTCAAGATATGGAACTTGGACTAATGCCAGTAAACCCTACACTACACTACCAAATTGCTACCACACAGATAATGGAACAGTCTTAGAATCAGATTAATCTAAGTATGTGCTGAGTTTATCATTCTAATTGCCAGCCCTCTTTCTCCTCTGTGAAGCCCAACATAACTTGTGCACCTGTTACTTCCCTAGGAAACATTTCCATACTTGGTGTTTTATGCTGGCTCACACATGTCTAGCATAAATATTTTCAATCTTTTCTTGAGCTAAGGCTTCGAAACAAGGATTTGAAAACAGCTCGAAACAAGGATTTGAAAACAGCTCGAAACAAAGGATACTCACTACTTTCTTAGAAGGCTCATCTTCAGAGTCTAAATTCTTTCTCTTTCTCTTTTCTCTCCCATCCTGATCACCACTATCAACTGGTTTTTCATTTTCAGTGGACTGATCTGTACCTGAAGCAGAACTATTGCCTTCACACCCAACACCTGAAGCTGACTCTAAAGCATGAGGTGTTTTCTCCACTTCTTCATCCAAATTCTTCTGTACTTGCTGTTCTTCTGTCTTGGTTACTTCAGACATTTTGACTGGTTCACTGATCAGAAGGGAAATCTAAAGGGAAAAGAAACAAACCACCAGGAATTTTCAGTGCTGAATTTTACTTACTCATGGTTACGATTGTGACTTTCAAACATAACATTTGCATTTCACCCTAGGCAACATACAGACTTCAAATTTAACCAGTTGTTTAATGAAGACAGCCCAATAAAATATGTGGAACTTAAAAGTACTCATTAACTAAGTTCAAATTAAGATAAATTGTTACTTTTTATTTTAGAGTCATTCTTACATATCTTTATTAACTCAACTGCCAAGTGGTTTTTTTCTCTGTCTCTTCCCATAAAAGGTAACCTACAAATCAATTTATGTTTAGAAACACAAACAGTTTCTATAAAATTAGTAAATTTGTTATTTAAACTGATGCTCTTAGAAATGGATGTCTTCAAATAAAAGATCAAGACGGGTTTTTATGAGCAGATTTTCTTAGCAGTTGTGGATTTTCCAGTTTACCAAGAATATCCACTATGCTCTGAGCTACTAATATGTGGAATATTCAGCTGCATCTGCATTTCCACATCTCCACCTCACAAATACCCACACAGGCTGCAGGACTGCAAACAACTGCCACAAAGCTCATTTAGTCTCCAGTACATCCCAGCCTTCTTTACACCACTGCTGGGAAGCAGAGCACCTACTTTTTAACAAGGCATGGGAGAGGGCAATTTAGCAACTCCTTTTTTGAAACAGTGGCCTAAATCAGCCCCCCCCTCAAAAAAAAAAAAAATTATATTCAAATCCACCGTATCCAAGCTCACCTCCTAATGAGGGCCAGAACATATCCACTGAGTGGGCCACTACACAGAGGCACCAGAGCAGCTTTCCTCAAAACAAATGGTATCAAAGTACAACTTATAAAAAAAAATTCTTCCACTACTGCGCAGCACCTGTCTTGGTTTGCGAAGCAGCAACAGGAACAGCAGACCCTTCCTTATCCTCACCCGGCTGTTCCAAGCAGATGTTTTGAAGGCCTAAACTGTGAAACGATCCGACTTTCACAACTAGCGATAGCAACCAAGTGTCCACAGGAAGCAGCAGCTCCTTCAGCAGGAGAGCTCAAAATGCCTGGAGCGATGTGGGAATGGCCCCGCCGGCCTCGGGACGCTCCCGCCCCCTCCCTTCTTCCTTCCCTCCTTTCCTTCCCTTCCCCCGCGACGCGGCCGGCAGGCCTCAGGGCCTCCGCTCCCGTTAACCGGGCGGCAGCGCCCGTCGCTTCTTTGCAGCCCTCCCGAGGGCCCCGGGCCCCCCTTCCCGCCGCCGGTGCGCCCGGAGCAGGGAAGGCGGCACGGAGGGCAGCCCTGCACGGACCCGGCCCGGCACTCACCCGGCTCAGCGCTCCGCCATCCCTGTTTGCGGAAGTGACGAACCCACAGGGTGGCGTCACGTCCGGGGACGGACTGCCGGGAAAGGGAGCGTGGAAAACCCGGCGGCGTGCGCGGTGTCTTGTGAGGAGCGGGGTTTGTTCAGCCTGCAGAAAAGGAGGCGCTGGGAGAGCCTCATCGCCCTCTACAGCTGCTGACAGGAGGTTGTAGTGAGTTAGGACCGGTTTCTTCACCGCGCCTGCACTGAGGAAATGGCCTTAACCTGAGAGAGGGGAGATTCCGATTAGATACTCGAACAACTTTTTCACTGTTGGGATGCTCAGGCGTTAGAATAGGTTGCCTGGGAAGGTGGTGGAGTCACCCTCCCTGGAGGTGTTTAAGAGACGTCTGGATCTGGCGCTGGGTGATTTGGGTTAGGGGATCACAGTGGCAGTGACCATTGGACAGGGTGGTCTTAAAGGTCACTTCCAGCCTTGGTTCTGTGAAAGGCGGCGGAGTCCGAGCCGCGGCAAAGGACTACAAGTCCCAGGGGGCCTTGCGAGAAGGGAGCGGTGCTCGCGCCTGCGCAGTGGGAGGGCGCCGCCGGGCCTGAAGGTGATGGTGGGGACGGGCGCCGCCGCACGTTGCGCGGGGCGGGCGGGCGGGAGCGGGGGGGTGTGACGGGAGCGGCCGTTGGTGGCACCGGCGCGTGCCCGCGGGGACCCGGAGGAGCGGCGCGGGCCCAGCACGAGGTACCGAGGGCGGGAGCGGCGGGACCCGCGGGATCGGGACGGATCCCCCACCGCCCCGGCTTGTGGGGGGCATTGGGCTGCTTTAGACAACGCCTTGTCCGGCGTTGGAGCGTGTCCGCCGCCATACGAGAAAGTGCGGTGGGAGATTTGTTTCTCGGTGGGGAGATGGCGCTGGGTGGGCCTGGTTGCTCCGTGGTGGGCTGCTGCTGCTGGGTGGAAGGGAAAGGATTTGGGGAAAGCATCTCAGGCTGTGACTTCCTCACGAAGGGCAGCGCCGATCCCGGCTCCCTTGTGCCCAGTGACAAGACGCAAGGGAACGGCACGAAACTGTGTCAGAGGAAGTTTAGGCTGGATGTTAGGCAAAGGTTCTTCACCCAGAGAGTGGCTGGGCACTGGAGCAGGCTCCCCAGGGAAGTGGTCACAGTTCAATAAGCGTTTGGCAATAGTCTCGATAACAAGGTTGTGATTCTTGGGATGTCCTGTGCAGGGCCAGGAGTCGATGGTCATTGGACTCCATGATCCTGATGGGTCCCTTCCGAGGATATTCCATGGTTCTCTGTTACCACTGAAGGACCGTGGGTGGCTCATGCCCCTTAAGGGGGTTCTCTTCCTAAACCTGTCTATAATAAAGACCTGTCTTGTCTTTTCAGAAAGCTTGAAGTGGCTGTACAAATATTTTAATGTCTAATGTTATGTTTCTCAGTAGTAATCTGCTCCTGTCAATTAAGGATATCCAGAGAGTCAGACAGAGAAGTCATCAGAATTTTCGTTAAGGCTGTTAAGTGAAACGTGGATCTATGTCAGCTATTACAAACTATAGTTCAGCCTCACTAATGTCTATTTCCTCTGTAAACTGTCCTGAAAGAGAAAACATTACTTTGGACAGTAGTACATGAAATGTCCTAGAATCCTGTACCAAAGCCAGTTCTTAAACTGAAAGTGTTCCTCAATTTACCCCAAGATGTCATTGATGTTACAAGTATAAACATGAAACGGTTTAGCAAAGTTTTGCTGCTTTGGGAAGAGATAGGGTGCAGCTTCCTCGTTTGGAATGTGTTTTGCTGCCTGTGCTTATATGACTTGCAGCTGCTTCTGTGTGGGAATTGCATGCACAGATGTCCCCACCATCCATCTTCTATGGGGGTGACAGCAGGTGTTTATCTCCTTTTCTGTTCAATGGCTGTTTGAGGTAAAAAGGGTATGACTGACCCTTGTGGCAGCGTTACTGAATTGCACTCACTGCCTAAGAAAAAAAAAAAAAAAATGATGATTTGGTTAGGTGGATATCAGGTGGCTTGCACATGGCAAAAACTGAGTAGGTTAAGGAGTATGTCAGGAATGTAAGACGTTACATTCCTTGTCTGGTGTGACTGTCTGCAGGTCTGCTCCGCAGGCTGTAGCAGCTGTAAAAAAAGTTTTGATCTGGTTTGGTTTTTAAAGGATTCTGTGTAGTTCTCCTGCTGTAGATGGTCTCTTCTGCAGGTAAACTGGCCCAGCTCTGTGTGTATGCTCCTAGATATCATTTAGAAACCGAAGGGAGTTTTTGATGTCCCCTAATGTCAGATAAGAGCCTCAGTTTGCGTCTTGGCACATTTCTGGATCTGTAGAGTTTTGTCTAGTCTTGAAGACAAGGGCATGAGAAATTCAACAACAAGAGAGGAAGAACACTGATTTTTAAAAATGTAAAACTGCTAATGGAATCTCAGCAAATTCCTTGTAATCAGTTTAGTCCTGCAGATTGGAAAGACAATCCAACATAGTTCTTTTTGTTGTTAAATCAGATAGTTGAACTTATTTTCAAAATTAGATGCTGAAGCAAATTCATCATCATCAATACTTCAGTATTAGGGATGGAATAAAATCACTGTAAGGACTTAGACCTGGGCCCAAAACCTGATGGAAATCTTCCTGTGCTACCAGGTCTAATCAGAATAGATCATAAGGACTTTACCTTGATATTCTGATAGGTAACTGCATAGTTCCATCACTTTAGATCAAAGGATCAAACTCGCGGTCTGAGATTCTTATGACTGTTATGTGCCCCTGGTGGCTTTTTTGACTTGAGACTAATGGATTATGCATTGTGACAATAACAACAACAAAAAGAGCATTGTTCAGGTTACAGAACTTTTTCTTAATTTTTGAGTCTTGAATCATGACACCTGAAAAACACACATCATTCTTTGTGTCCTTGTTGCTGTAATAAAATTCCAGTGAGAGTAAAAATGTTATTATTCAATTAAAAAAATCCTTATGATCTATTATGATTCTACTTTCCTAAATTTAGTTGAGTTTTGAAGGTACCAGTACAGGTGTGTTAAGTCTGACACACTTTGTCTATATTAATTTTTTTCCAAAAAATTATGATTTAAGCAGGAGCTGACAGGCCAGAGCAGTGTGCCTACTTAGGACTTTTTGTCTGGTAAGGACTGAGGCCACATCTTCTTTTAGGCACTAACGTTACACAATAGGATTTACTGTGGTTGGAGCTTTGTGCTTGCTCTAAAAATCTCCAACCCTTTATAGCCGAGTCCACTGGGCTACAAGTTTCCATCACTCAGTTTTCTTCTCATTCTCTTCAAACTAGCCACACGTTTTGTTATGTTTCCAGACATGACCATGCCCCTTCTAAGCAAGTTCATCTGAATGGTAAAGCCCTGTTTGTGCACATCAGAAAATGAAAGTGACACTTAGCTGGGCTATAAATTTTAATTCTGTGCATCTACTGTTTTATCTTGTCCCAAGATTGACCTTGACCCTGTGTAACAGTTCTTGTGTAAACAATACAAGAAGTTGTGTGGCTGTGATTGTGGCTTTGTAGAATGTTGTAGCAGATGATCACTCTGCAGCTCTTTAGGACTTGCCAAGTTTGTCCTTGAAGAGGGGGATTGGGGAAGGTAGTGGTGGTTAATACAGTCAGGTGCTCATAAACAAATTATAAAAAAATCAGTAGATTTTTTCCCAATGGACGTATTTTGTTGGTTGGAAATAAAAATGCATGAGTGGCTGCACAAGAATTCAGTGAGTCTCTTCCAAAAATGGCTGGTGTAAGATTTTAGTAAAACATGACAGCACCTATCTTTAACTGCAGTGGTAGTGCTTAGTCCCAGCATGTACCAGGTAGTTAACTATTCACTCTTAATATTTTGTGGCTTTAAAAACTGGCTTTGCTGATGTTAAAATTAGATGGCATCCTTTGCTTCTTGCTGTCTCAGGCCATTGGATAGTACTTTCTGATGAGGGGTGTTTCTGTGCTGAACCACAAGCCTTGCGCCTTCTTAGTGACAACTGGCAGAAAGCAGTGTGCTTGCAAAGGTCGCAGTGTTGCAATCACAGGATTCCTTTCTCACTCTGAATACAGCAGTGTTGTAATGCTGCTGCTTCAGACTGTGAGTGGGAATGTTATTAGGGTTCTATAGTGAAGTCTCATCAGAGCTCCTTCTGGTGTAAAGACACAACTCTCTGAATCTGATGAACTTTCAGAACTTGTAGATGGTGTCATTTTTGTTATTTGCATGTCCTCTGTGCAAGAAATTATGTGTAAGGCAGTAAATTGAATAGTGGACAAGAAGGTTTAGCCTCTCAGCAATCAAGACATTAACATAAGAACTGTTCATGTTCATTTGTAGAGATATTGAGAATGGCATTTACTGAAAATTAGATGAAGACTCTGGTTTTGAGTGTGTGTGTCTATGTTCTGTAAATGTTATGATCAGCCTCTTCACACATAATTTTTCAAGATATTTTGATTGATACTGCACATATTTCCCCATATGGAGAAATTTGAATTCACAACGGAGAATTCAACACTTACTTTGAATATTTAGAAAAGATTTATAGTGGAAGTGAATGTCTGCCAACAGTAATTCTGCTGAAAGATGAACGTTCCATGTTTCTTGCTGGGAAAAATGACAGCTTTTCAGTGTTTGAAAGTGTGAAATAAATGTGGTGAGAGAAGAAAAGAAAAAAATCTTGAACCCAATGCTTCCACTGTGAATTTTGTTTTTGCAGAAGCTGGAATTTTTTTTCCAGTTTCACGCTGGTTTACTTTAATTCCTACTTTGTTTCTGATTGTAAGGCTTCAGAATTCTTCCTTGAGAATGTTCTTTGGACATCTTTAGAAGCATTTTGGGTGAATTTGATGAGTAAAAGACTTGGGTACTTCAAGGTTATTGTTCTAAGTGTCTTATAAAATTTTTTACATAATATAATTTGCACTTAATGTCTTATTACAGATGGTACTGTTGCTTGCTGTTGGGTTATGGAAAGAAGAAACACAACAATGAGGCAAGACCTGTAAAGATCCAAGGTGGCAAAAATGGCGTTTTTCATGGCTAGAAAGGAAACAGGTTTGGTAGTCACTGTGGAAAGTGAGGCAGAAGGCTGTACAAAGCTGATTCTAAGATCTAAGCTTAAGCATATAAATTCAGTTTATAATTATTCAGTATGAAGTATTTGAATACCAAAGGTCGTATTCTGTGGTTTGGTGTGGTGGTTTGACTCTGGCTAGATGGCAGGTGCCCACCAAAGCTGCTCTATCCCTTTACTCCTCAGCTGGGCAGGGAAAAGAACATACAATGAAAGGCTCTTGAGTTGAGGTAAGGGCAGGGAAAGATCAGTCATTGCTTGCTGTCATGGGCAAAATAGATTCAATGTGGGGAAATTAGTTGACTTTATTACCAATCAAATCAGAGTACGGAAATGAGAGGTAAAACAAATCCTAAAAATTTCTTCCTGGCACTCCTCCTTCCTTACCGGGCTTAACTGTACTCCTATTTCTTTCCCTACTCTTCCTCTTGGTGGCACAGGACAGGGAATGGGGATTACAATCAGTTCATCACATGTCTCTGCCATTGCTTCCTCCACAGGGAGGACTGCTTCCCCTGCTGCAGCATAGGGTCCCCCCTGTGGAAGACAATCTTCCACAAACTTCTCCAACATGAGTCCTTCCCATGAGCTGCAGTTCTTCATGAACTGCTCCAGCGTGGGTCATTTTCCCCTGGGTGCAGTCCTCCAGGAGCAGCCTGTTCCAGTATGGATCCCCCATGGAATCACAAGTCCTCCCAGCAAACCTGCTCTAGCATGGACTCCTCTTGCCACAGGTCCTTACAGGATCTTCTCCAGTGTGGGTTTCCTACAGGTCACAGCCTCCTCCTGGCATCCAACTGCTCTGGCATGGGTTCTCCACAGGCTGCAGGTGGATCTCTGTTCCTCTCTGAACCTCTGTAGGCTGCAGGGACACAGCTCCCTCTGCACGGTCTGCATCACAGGCTGTGGCTTGTCTCAGCTCCTATGCCTGGAGCACCTCTCCCTCTGATTTCACCGACCTTGGTGTCTGCAGGGCTGTTCTCTCACATGTTCTCACTCTGGCCTCAATAACATCTGTGCAACAACTTTTTGTCCTTCTTAGCCATGTTGTCCCAGAGGCTCTGCCACCATCATTGATGGTGTCAGCCTTGGCCAGCAGTGAGTCTCTCTTGGAGCTGGCTGGCATTGGCTCTTTTAAACATGGGGGAAGCTTTTGGCAGCTTCTCAAAGAAACCACCCCTACAGCCCACCCTCCAGAACCTTGCTGCACAAACACAACAGATCCAGGCAAAAAGGCTGAACTTTGTGTTAGCACCTTCTCTTTTAGTAAAAATCACTGTATCTGCAGTGTGTCTCTAATTGTTTCATTACATTTTTCATGAATAAATATTTAATTACAATTCCAGAGACTTTAAAAATTAATTCTTGTAATCCACATTGTCTATATCAGTGACGTGCGAGTGACCAGAAAAACTATGAATTAAAAAGTGAGCTTGGCTACTAGAATCCATGTTGCAAGTAGCAGGAAGTCTTGAGGAAGATGTCAGTTTTTGGCAGCAACCTTTTGACTTTTATTAGTGACTCTGTTAGTTAAAGGAGATATGCAGTGCAGCTCTGAATTTCATCATAAAAGAAATATCTGAGCTCTGAACATAGAACTAATAGCCGTATTTCCAATGTGTTTCAGCATGTGTTAAAGTGTAGAGTCAGAACACTTGAGATCCTCAGTGGCAGTTGAAAGAGGCGAGGAATTTGTCAAATCAAATACCATGTACTATTAAGAGGGAAGATTCTAAGATTCCCAAGCAGTGTTTTGATGAAGTGTAGAAAGCTGATCTCTGTATTTGTTTGTTCATGTTTTAGCATCTAACCTGTCATTGGTTTGGTTGTGGGTTGTTGTTTTTTTTTCTGAGGGAGTTCAGAGTCATATGCAGGAAACTGCAGACCTGAGGCTTGCTTATGTAAAGTCCCTTTCCAGCCCCTGTTAGTTATCCATAGAAGCTTTCCACTGCTTTATAAACCACACCACTGCACACATACCCCTACATCCCCCACACCTGCATGGCAAGGGCCCTGTGGCTGAAAACCACAAGTGTTTTAGGAGGAATGAACTAATCATACCTTGGGAGATAAAAGGACAGAAGGATCTGTTAGGATTCAGAAAGTTATTACTGAAGTGGAATAGAAAGAGAATTGGATCCTATTTTGATCATTAGCCTAAAGTGGAAGGTAATGTGAAGAAGCAGATGAATACAGCCCTGCTTTGAACTAACATAAGGTTTTTTTAGCATAGATGTATAATATGCCTATTTTTAAGCTTGGTTAAAATCTATAGACATAATTTTTCTACCTTTCTGATTGCAGATGTGTCACATTGCAGAGTGACAAATGGACAAAAAATTCAAACCAGATAGCATTTTAAAAGCCAGATTTTTCCTCGGCATGTATCTATATTCTGAGAGACTCTGGAACTAATATAGAGGATGGTCCAGCAACACTTGTTGGATGGAATCATAGAGAGCAGAAACCTTTTGTAGTACTAGTATGAGTTGTACTTAGGTAAAAATTCAGTAGAGGGCAGAACGAAACTTGGGAAAGAGGGAACCAGCACTAACAGATGGAATAGCACCAGTTACTAAAAACAGTTCTGAAGAGCAGAAAGCACTACAGCTGATTGTGATCCTTTCTTTTACAAGCATTTGAGAGACAACATTCACATTTTCATGTAATGTGAATGCAATCTTAAGATCCAGTATTTCCATCACAGAGGAAAATGGAGTTACCATGGACATACTGACTCTGTGCAGATCAGCTGTTAAGGCTCCTGTTTAGCATTCCAAATGTATAATTCAACACACAGGCATTGCATTACGTTCTCCTGCTTTATTTGTCTTCTGAATTCAGTGTGCAGACTTTATACATTACTGCAATATCTTTTATTCTTCCTAAAACTACTTCTTCATGTCTTTTTTAATATTTGAGTATTAGAAGATTGTAGCAGTGAAGAGTACTCAATGTGTAAGGACTGATTTTGCTCAGGGTGTTTTAGCAAGAAGAGTAGTTTAGGTAAAATAAGGGTGACAAAGTTGTTGGCTTATCTCCACTTAGCAGTATTGAATTGTAATAATATGTATGATAAATTTTAAAAATTACAGCATAGAATTTACTAAGTGAAAATAGTATAGAGGTAGGGTGGGGCTAATGCTTTAGGGTCATTTGTGTGCAAGGGTTTAGTCTTTTATTTGTTTTAACATGATTTTACCAAGTTTTATTTTTGTGATTTATTTTGTATTACTTCTTTAACCTAAAATGTGATGTTCTATTTTTAGGCAGTTCTGAATGGTAGACAAAACTACACAGCTAATGATGCCCAAACTTCAAATTACAAGCAAGTTTCTTAGTTTAGAATGAGTAACAGATAGTTTGAATGACACTGCAAAAGTAGTAAAGGTTGAAATAGAAATTCTAAAGGTTCATTCATGAACTCAAGGTGCATACAAAGCATAAAAAGTCCCTATGCAGTGCCACTTTCCCATCTGTGGTTAGTTTCCATGCTGTGCCAACCCTTTGCAGTTACCAAGAGGTTTATAGTTTTATTTTACACTGAATTTAAGAAAAACAATGCTCTGCATGTACTGCACTAGTCTTACAGTGGTTTTAAAACATGTTCCAAAATTTTTAGGACACCCATATATGTTTTCACTTGTGATTTTCCTCTTTTGGTGTATAACCTTGGTAAAATCTGTTGGTTTTGGTTGGGTTTTTTTATATACTGTCAATGAATTGTCTAAAAGGACTATTTAAATCTGAAAACAAGCTTTGGGGTTTTTTATTATGTGTAGTAAAAATATGAGCAATGTGGTGGTGGTGGTTTATTAAACTGAGCTGCTTGGATGAGATCTCTGTATTTGCTTTTCATGTAGTCTGAAAGATGAGTTGAAAAGTATTTCTGAAAACTTGGTTTGTTTCCTTTCAAAATTCTTCTCTGTCTGCGACACACAATCCTCAAAGTTTTCTAGATTTTACATTAAATCTGACAAGAATGTAAATTAAGTCTCTGCTTCCATAGAAAGGTTCCTTGGGACTAGAAAAAGCTCATGGATTTTCATTGGGAACTCTCCTGTGGTATAATTAATGTTCTTTTTTTAAACAGTAATAGAACAAGTGAAAATGCTTTAAAGTCATCCATATTTACATATTGTGTCCAGAGTGTTTCTGGTATAACTGAGAAAATAATCCAGTGCTCTCTACATACATTATACCCTCAATTCCCTCAGGTGCTTTGTGACCTCTTTTATGAAACAACTTAACACTAAAGTTTTCACCATTAATTTAACACTAAAGTTTTTGCCATCTTTTATGCCCCCCCTCCTTCTCATATTTTAATTTTCTTGATAACTCAAAAAACATTAATTGTAACAGGGTGACCATTTTTATACAAATTATCCTGATGAAAGTTTCATCTGATACTATCTCTGGCATGTTTTCTCTTTTCCAGCAGTAAATATCCACAGCAGCCTTTGCCATACCTATATTGGTCAGGGTTGTTACTTCTGTGTTTTCCAAAGATCCTCTGGAATTTTTTTGGCATAGAATGTTAGCACACATCCAAAGCCATTGACTTTGTGACAGTCACATAAACCAGCTCTGTGGCATTTAAAATTCCTGAACTTTTGTTGCCCTCGGGAACAAAAAGCAAATCTGGTATCTACTTCCTAATTATCACTAGAAAGTAGAGTAAATGCAAGAGCTAGGATGCTCGTGCAGTATGTCAGATTTATGCCAAAGCTGATCTGAATTATAACAAAGTGCAGAAGCTTCCTAAATAAAACCTCCAGTGCTGCAATGAGAAGCTAATCTATATTGTTCTTTAAGAGGCCTCCCTTTATGTCAGAGGCCTTGTTAACACCTCACCATGAGACTGGGGTGCCTTCAGGAATTAAATGGATGTTTAAGAATCCCAGCCAGGACTTTGTCTTGAACAGCCAAGATCTCTACAGCTCAGTTTACAGTCCACTGGAGATCCTACTAAATAGTTAGCTGGGATGTGATAGTGCTGAAAAGGAGACTGTATCACAAGTGTTTGTATAGCATTTCATGGTTTCTGTAGCTAATATCTATTCAGTCACTGACCACATGGGATTCTTGGAGCAGAGAACTTGGAGTTATATTTGTCCTTAGAGAGATTTTTTTTTTTCCTTTGTGACGTTTTTAAGAGAAAACTAATAAGATGCTTTAAAACACCTTTCCCCCTGTCCCCACCCCACAGACAAGTGCTTTTCCACCTTGGTATCTGGAGCATGTACCTTCTTGTCCTTTCCTATACCTTTGCAGCATGATGCAGCAGCAGGAAAAATATTAAACACACTAAAATGAAGAAGTAACTTTAGAAAAGTCACTAGGTGCAATTGTGGGTAACATTCAGGTTACTGTCCTGACTTCTTTAGAATCTGAGTGGTTTTAACAACCTAAAGTTACAGGGGCAATTGTATAGTTTGTATAGCTCCAGTAATTTATTTGGGAAATATTATGCTTAGAGAAGGAATTTGTGTCTCAGATCTATAGGCTGACACACTTCCTGCTGCCTGTTGAATGCAGAAGGTATTAGGAACTTCCTTTCACTAATTGGCTTAAGTGACAAGTTTCTGTGTATTCATCTCATGTTTTAGAGGGATGAAAGTGGTAGTTTCATATTTATTTGGACCTTCAACCATAATTACTGTGCACTTTATCTGTCCTGTTAAAGATTTATTTGCATTGTTGAGCCAAATAGCTGAAGTATAACAATTGAGCAGCTGCATCCATCATCCCTTTAAAAATATTTGTTTCTTTAAAATGAATTTACAAATTATATGCTGTTTTAATCTGTTACTTTATTCCTGTGCCTTTTCTACATCATGCTGTAGTCATTATAATACTTCCCTCATCCCAGTGCTTCTGGATAGCAGTGTAATACCAAACATACCAACACTTCAAAGGATCTCTCCTTTGTTCATTTAAATAAGCAAAGCACATACCTGTGAAATACAGTAAGGTCATTAGGAAAATGTTGAGCTTGTTTCAAAAAAATGTGTTTTCTTTTATCCTCTCAAACATAAGCACTATCGTATCTTAGCCTTTCCTTATCTATCGAGCTATTGTGCTTCCCCACATTTTAAAGTGGAGGAATAAATAGTAAGCAGTTGTGCAGAATATCAGCTAGTCCCATACTGTCATCTTACAAGATGCAAAACCTTTTCAGGGTCTACTGTAGATGTTTAGGTAACATTCCTTTTGACCTGCCAGGTCATGGATCATGGAGAAAAAGGTCTTTAATTAATGACTTTCAAGTCCATCTGAGAATATAGGAACAAAAAGTGGCATGGAAAGTCTTTTAATACCCCCAGAACTTTCTCTGCTCTAAAGCCATTGGTGACATTCTATTTTTAAGTCTTACATGGTCCATGTAACTTGGTGAGCAAAGGTCTTGAAACTCATTTACTGATCTCAGCAGTGTTATGTGCTGCCCGAGGAGCATTGGACACAGTGGTGATCCACACTCAGGAGAATGGAGCCGTTTCCTGCCCCAGTGTTCTGCAGCCACTGCAGTGGGTCACAGGTGTTTGGACAGTGCTGGAATGCAAAACCTAGAAACGGTGCTCTGAGAAGTGCTACTGTAAATACAAGGAATGGAAAAATTCAGAAATGCTTGTTCAGCTTCTTAGTCCTGTGCTGAAGAATGAGCTCTTCCCAAGGCTGCTGGAATGCAGTGTCCTGTTAATAATATAAATGACTCAAAATTATGGTTTCCCTCATGCTGTATGGTGGCAATTTGCAAAGCTTTTTGGAACAGGTATTTTTCAATAGGGTACTGGTGAACAGTAGAAGTCTGACTCAAGACCCCCAGATTCCCAAGATGGATGCCTTCTGCTGGGTCTGCTGGTTGGATATTGAGAAACTCCACTTAGGGCAGATGCTCAGTGCTGGGTACTATTAGGGAGAGGGGAAAACAGTTCTCTGTGGAGAATGTTACCCTTCTGGAAAGAACTGTAAGTGGCAATAGGCAGGGAATGCAGTTGTCAAGTTCCAAGTTTGTTGTTACAGTTTCTATAAATCGGTTAAGTAGTTGGCATATGACAGAGTGCCATCTGAGCACTTGAGTTTTGCTGAGTGTTTTCACTACTTCTTGTTTAGAGAAGCAATAGCATTTAGATTTCAGAAGTAAGCAAGAATCTCTGCTTCTTGTAAAACTAGGGATATTACAAGCAGTTGCTGCTTCCAATGAAGTCTTAGAGAAAACTGAATCATGGAGGGCCAGTACCTGTAACCGATTCCCTGCTCCATGAGCAGCAGCAGCAGCACTTCTTGATTCCCACTGAGTTCGTAACTCAACAGGACAGAGTAACTGCTTCCTTATACAAAGACACAAGTATCTTTTTCCCGGTTGATGCAGTACCTCCTCTTAGTAGCATTTCAACCAAAGTGTATGTCTGTGTGTCACAAACAGCACAGAGGTTCCCAGGGAATTTGAAACCTGGGAATTCCTCTTTTCCCCACATCAAACATTGTAATTGTAGTAATTGCCATTAATTCAAGTACAACAGTAGCATAAAACTACCTAGAAAACATACAAATGGGAATGTTCCAACAGATGCATTTGGATTATGAAACTTTCCTCTCTTGGAAGAGAACAGTAATTCACAGTTGAAGAACTTCTAAAATTACACAGAAAATAATTGCCCATTAGTATGTCAGTATTCAAAAGGGAATTTACACCAATAAATTTTTCAGTTGCAAAAATAAAAGCAATGAATCTTCATAGGATTAATTTGCTGTTGTTGCTATTTTTCTAAATGTGCCCTTTTTTCACTTTAGCAGGGGCATCAATGTGTTCAAGACATATATTTGAAAGGTGGGGAACTAGTGGAAGAGTTGGAACTTTTTGAAGATACAGACCTTACCATATCTAGAAAGTAATAAAGGGTATGTATGATTTCACTTTTATTTTTTTGAACTTCCTGTGTTAGGAAATATTGATCATTTTCTGCAGCCTAGAAAAATTTACTACTAAAGCACCTGGCATATATCTAAGGCTACAGGTGAAGGGAAAGCAGATACAGTCTTTCAAATAAATTTGAATGATTTCTAGTTTGGATAAAGAATTGTGACAATTAAAAATGGAAAGGCTTTAGTAATAAACAGAACTTATAACGTGACTAACTTAAGTGGCAGTTGTTACATTAATTAGCATCACTTTTTTTTTTTTTTTTTTTTTTTTTTGGAAGGAAGGAATGTTAGTTCTGTAACTGCAACCACTGAATTAAGGAAAGAAAAAGAGTATTTCGTAGTTTCAAAGCATATATTTTGGGGGTAAAAATTATTTCTTGATGTCTATGCATGCAAAACTAAATTGCTTTCTTCTTTGTGGGGAAGCTCTCAATAGTTATTTCAAACTTTCAGGAGTAACTGGTAAGTATTCAAAATCGTAAAGTTAACTGGGTTATTCCACCATTTTAAAATATTCTTTGCGTTGCAACATTTGGAAAATTACAGTTCAGTTTTGCTCATGTTAATGTATAACATTTAACAGTATCTTCCCCCATCCTGACAGGTGTTACTTGCAGACTGTAAAGTTACATCTGTTACAATTTAGGTTATTGCTTGATTATTATTAATTATTTCTGTTGGGTTTTTTTTTTTTTAATTGTATTAAATTCTACTGAAAATAGTATAGAACATGAAAATTTTTACCAAAATTGAGAATGCACTGACACAAAAAAAAAAAAAAAAAAAATAATTAATTGCACTTACTTCAGTGAATTTATAATGCATTTAGGTATGCTCAAAGTATCACTCAAGTTATCAGATGCTACTGAAGTGAGGTTTAAGGGTAACTTTTCAATGGCTGTGCCAGGTTATGTAGATAAAAGCAGCAGATAGTAATAAGTTCTTAAGAATGTTTTTTAGGATTAGAGTGATCATTTTAGCAGTGAGGAGCAGGGTATGTTAAGTGAAGGGGCTATTTTAGTTCAGAATGCTGAAGTAATTAGAGAATTATTTCCTTAATTCTGAAAGGTAACTATTTCTGCAAAGAAAGATAAGGAAAACCTTTTTAAAGTAGAATAGAAAGCCATTTAAAATTTGAGAATTTAAAGTGGCATTGGAGCAATTGTCACACCATTGACATGCCGTTTTTTTACTCTTGTTTCTTCTTTATAGAAACTTCATCCACACTTCATCAAAATGCAGCGGAGTTTGTTACATTCTGCATCTCAGCTGGCACATGGGACGTGTTGGTTCTTCCCCCGCACCGGTGTCTTTCAGTGCTTAAAAGGACAGTCAGTATTGTCTAACGTGGGATGCAAAGTGATTCTGGCACTGGACCCTCCTAAACGATGTCTCCATGCAGGTGCAGCTCACTTTGCCTCAAAGAAAACTGCTTTTTCATCACAGCCAGCAGATGCTTCTCACAAAGTACCAGAAGAGAGAAGTTCTTTGCCTTTGGCCACTGATGCACTCAAGCAGAGCCCTGCAGAGTCAGATTCTTCAGAACCTGATCCATTACAAGACAAATCAATTAGTCTTGTTCAGAGATTCAAGAAAACTTTTAAGCAGTATGGGAAAGTCATGATTCCTGTGCACCTTGTGACTTCCACTGTATGGTTTGGATCCTTTTACTATGCAGCCATGAAGTAAGTTGATATTCTGTTGCAGTGTCCAATACCATGGTTGAATTGAGATCTACTAGTGAAAGGACACATAAATTATTGTTGCATGTTAGAAAGTGCCTTTATATTTAAAAGAGAAATGTGGCTTCATTTTTGACTAAAGCATAAATTAATATTGAAAGTATATAGGATTCATGAGAGTGTCATATACATATGATTACTATGCAGTTATTGTTGTATACCAGGTATGTTGCTAACATTTAAAGGAATGCTCGTCTCCAAAATGATGCATGGATGGAAACAGTATTGAAATTATTAGTAACCTCACAAAAGGTAAAAATAGGGATTTGGAATCCTGATTATGAATGGCTAGTTGAGATCTTTATAGACCTTTTCTTTTTTTTTTGCTCTTGGACTTCAGGGTATTTTACTGCTTCCTCCCTGCTTCATCCCCAGTTCTTCCTTGTAACTGGATTTTCACAGCTCACTTAGCTGTTCACAATCTATACGTGTCCCTTCCTTTTTTGTTTCTGTTCCCTGTCTTTGCTGCCATCCACTGAAAAAATTGCTACTGTAGACTATACTTTTTAATTGGAAATTAAATATTTGTGTGATTAAAAGAAAAAATATTAACTAAGTATTCTAATTTTAGTTTTTTTTAGTCACAGCATGTGCTAGATACCATTCTGGAAAATGGCTTTTATCAGAAAAAGCTACTACATCAATTATGAGCCACTAGTTTGCTAGTTCAGATGAAAGAGGTTTTATTTATGTGGGAATAGTTTGCTAAATATGAACAAATGTTTATCTCTGGACTGCTGGTGTTGTATATTTAATAATAGAAAGCATGAAACAACGACGGTTTGTGGTGGCAAGGATGGAACTCTGACATCAGAATGCCTTACTGCACAAGTGTTTGTTTTAGTTACTCTAACCAGCTGGCATAATTGCCCTTTCTGGGAGCTATAGATCCAAATGTCATTCTAAATTTAGCTCATGTCAGAGGAATAAAGGTCTTGAGCTATAAAAATATTTTGCTTTGGATGATTCAGGTTGATGCTTACATCCAGACGTTTCAGATTGAGGGAAGACTACTTTCCTTGAAACTCTCAAGCCTGCTGCTAAAGTAGGTATTTGGCAGATGAAAACAACTGAAATACTCAACTAGAAACTAATTAAACTAATTATAACAAAGCTTCAGTTTGTTATGCCACAGGAGCAGCACCCTCTTGAAGTGGAAAAATAACTTTCAGAATGACTGGTCATACAAGACTAAGCAGCAGTGCTTTATGAAATGGCGCAGTTAGTGCTGTGTTTCAGCTCCTACTAGGTCTCCATTTCCTACTCTGGGAAAAGGCCTTCAGTTTGTAGGTTCTAGTAACCTTTGGTAAATTACTGTCTGCTACTATTCCTGATGCTGAAGTGATTGCATGCTCAGAAGAATGCTTAAAGTATTAGATAGAAATGGATAATCCAAAATCTCTAAATATTGGAAACTCGGGTCTTCTATAACTGTGTGTAGCTTTCTTCTGTAATATAAAGATGAGCATTCTTTTCTCCTTTGGTGTTTCCCTGGATTTCAAATAGAAAGAAATCGTGATAGAAGCTCCCTACACCCATCTTGATGCCTTATATTGACACAGTAGAGCAACTGAGCACAAAGCCCTTGAAGTCTTGTCCATGTAAAATGTTGCTTCCTTTTCTTTTGCCACATTCCATATTTGATATATTTAGAAGTGAATGGAGAACATTGTCTGAAATTTTAAAAGGAAAAAAAGGTAATTTTAGGCAAAACAGAGCATGAAATTGAACATGCACAGCTGGAGCCTGAGTGGCTGTCTTACCACCATTACATCTATTTACCTCTAAACATAAACTGGGATACAGGTAAGTTAGTAACTATTCCACCTAACAGGGATAATATAAATGGGTCACCTTTTGAAATGCTGAAAAGAACATTAATTTTCCTGTGGTCAGAAACATAAATCCTCTAAGTATATTGCTTAGATAAAAAATCCATTTTGTTTCCAAATTATAAAGTTTGTGTAATAAAGAAATAGTACTCTAAATTACTGCTCAGGTTTCAAGTTCCCATTCAAGTTGCCAATGTTTTTCTCTTTTATAGTGGGGTGAATGTTGTTCCGTTCCTAGAATTGATTGGCTTACCAGACAGCATAGTAGACATCCTGAAAAATTCCCAGAGTGGAAATGCACTAACTGCATATGCGTTGTATAAAGTAAGTATAATTATAGTTTGTAGATAAGCTCTAAGTCTTTCCTGAACGAAACAGGGTTTACTTATTTACAGCAGAAAGAATTAATCCGTTTTCTTCAGTAGTTATATGTATTTAAGCATTCATTTTGTGGTAAAAATAGTCCCATGCAAGTTGATACGTGTTCCATGTTCCTTCAAGGAGTATATCTGTATTTCTAAAATAACTTCTTTGCTGCAGAGCTATTGCAGCCCTCTGAGATGACAGTTAAGTTAATAAGTTATTCTTCTGTATCCCTGACATAATTAGCAGGGACAAAGAGGTAAAGTCTAAACACCTCATTGAATTCCAGATAAAAGTACAGTTATTTTTATCCTCAATGAATTTTTGTCTTCCCCTGAATTGTCCATCACTCTTAAGTATTTTCATTGTGCATTTAAATTAATTACTTACATTCAGGTTTGGGTTTCCTTTTATTGCTTTATATGTGCAAAGTCTGTGTTAGGGAAACTTGAAGCATGTCAGACCATTCAAAAACAAGGTACAGTATTTGCTGTACATGCCACTCATTTGTTTTGTTTCCAACAGTGATGTGCTTCTTGCCTGTTTTCAAAGGGGTTACTTTTCAAAATAAAATGTGAAAGTATGATTCTTTCCAGTTTTTCCTGTGCCTAAAACAGACCAATAAATAAATATGTTTAAATATAAAGATGTTGTTATAGCTGGGAAATTAAGCAGTTTTGGAAAACAGTGTTTACATGCAGTCTCTTCTGAATTGCATCAAGATGCTGAATGCTTGTCCTACAAGCTGCCCAGGGAGGGTTTGTGTGTTGATCAGTTTTTTTAAGGGAAGTCTAATGTCCCTGCTGACTCTGACAAAATTATACTTTCAAGTAAAAGGTATGCATTTCTAGAGGATGCACTGTACGCTGGGTTATTTCCTTATAAATCAAAGATACCTTTAGAATCTGACACTGGTCAGAATAAATTATCAGCATGAAAAAATGCTTTCTGCTGGATGTTATTTTCCTGTTTTATCTATGTGGTGTGTTCTCTGGTTTCTTTAAGATTGCAACTCCTGCCAGATACACTGTGACTTTGGGAGGAACATCCGTCGCTGTTAAATACCTACGTAAGCACGGCTACATGTCCACACCACCACCAGTAAAGGAATACCTACAAGACAGGATGGGGGAAACAAAGGATAAAATTACGGAGAAGATGGAGGAAACAAAGGATAAAATTACGGAGAAGATGGGGGAAACAAAGGATAAAATTACAGAGAAGATGGGGGAAACAAAGGATAAAATTACGGAGAAGATACAAGAAACCAAAGATAAAGTTTCGTTTAAAAAAATAAAGGAGTAGGAGAGATGCTTCATTTTTGGATATAGCAAACTTAGCACTTTAACCCTTTGTGAGGCAGGATATGCAAAGTGCACTTCTGAGCTTTTTAATTTTTTTTTTTCTTTTTCCTTTTGTTTTTGCCCTTTGTCTGGAGACTACAATTGGTACATGGATTTGAAGATTAAAGTTCTTTGGGGAAGAGGTTGTGACAAAGTTTCAATTTACAGAAGGAAAAGTGAATCTCAGATTACAAGTTAACATGTCCCTTGGAAATAATGTTAATTACTCTTCTGTCTGTTTCTTTCCACACTCTCCTCCTCAAAATGAAGGCAGTTTCTGCCAAAAGCCACCACTCTGTTCTTCTCACATCACAGTGCACAGCCATAGTTCCTCTAGACTGAGCCTTCCATTAAATGAGAGCGAAGATTTCTCTACTGGGAAGAGCAGCATCTTTAGGTTTTTGGAGTATGTGGACCCAAGCTTCTTGAATCGTGACCATCTCTCAGTTTGGAGCAGACCATTGTCACTGATACTGCACATGAAGGAACTGGTGGATTAGCTACTCAGCAGGAATTAATTTACAATGGTTTCCTTGGCTTCTGCCAAGCTGCAGTGGTTTACAGGTTGAGACTATGAATCTTTCTTGGACAATGCATTTCTTCAGAAATCTCAAGCTGTAGGAAGATGAGTTCATATCACAGTAGACATACTGTCAAGTATACTTTGTTTCCTGAAGTTGATTTACAGTACAAAGTCATTAAATGAAATTAATCAATAATTGTATATTAAACACTAGGATTTGTTCATTGTGTTAAAGTTTACAAACCTACTCTATTTCATTCTTGAAACAAAAAAAAATTTGAAAGAGAAGTTTATTTGAGAAATTGCTATACTAAGGGGCTTTTTAAACACATGGAATGTTAGAGTTAAACCCCAAAGTTCCTCCTCCTCCTCCTCCTCAGACCTCAGTAAAACAATTTGACAAAAATAAGCATGATTTCTGAGGCAGTGATCACAGTCTATGAAACTTTTTTTCCCTAGATTAAGTCAAGCAAACACTTACTCATACCTGAAGGCTGAAATGCTGTCTCAGATGTCATAAAGGACTAAAGTTGAAACTCTTCTATTTGGCTGGGCAGGCAAACTTATCTCAGTTTTATTCAAATGTAGGCTAAATTGAAGTGTGTTTTTCATATTTCTACTACAGATCTCACTTTGGAGCAACTCAGCATGTGTAAGTTGTTTAACAAAGGTGCTTTTTTGCAGGGAGATACGGGGAAGCAACAGAGTTGGACCCTGAGCATTGCAATTGACTGGAGTGAAAAAATATAGCTGATGAAGTATCAGCTCTGCCCCACTGTCCTGTTTTTCTTCAAGTCACTGAGGGCTTCTCCGTGTTAAAGTGAGTTGAACTTCATTAACTTAATTGTGCAGGATTGATTACATACTTCTCTGCCTCTGCCCACATGTAAAATAGTAACTACAATCTAATGCCTACCTCACAGGGATGTTGTGAGGAATAATCATTGTCTATTCAGTGACCTGAAGATGTAAAGTGCCATGTTTCTGATAAATATTATTTAAAAAAAAAATTTCTGTGAACTCTTATATTGCTAAGTACTACTGTAGAACTAAGTTAATAGATGCTATTTTGTTTTTCTGTGTTAGTGTGCTTTTCCTTACTGTCCTCATGCACACATTCTTCTGATGCTGGCATTTGTTCTGATTTCCCACTTTTAGGGGCAGTGTTACTCATGTCCTGCAGGACCCTGCAAGGCCCAAAATGTGCTCCAGCAATTTTGCATGATCACTCTCAGTCTGGGGCCCCATATGGGACCCTTTCAGTGTGACTCACAGGATCCATCTCTTTACACATGGTAGGGATTGCACAGGGACACCTTGATGTCCTAGGTTGAGTTTTTAGTCCTTAGACATGTTAGAACTTGTTCATTACACCGCCTCTTCTTGCCCTTCCCCTTGTCCAGCTGGCCTGTGACCACTCCAGTGTTTATATGATCCATCTCTACTAATGCTAAGTGCAAAAGCTGATTGACTTGGAGTTGACTGTTCTGTGTGATCATTTCTGCAGCTGCAGGAACAGCTCACAGTGACTCTTGTGAAGTGCCTCCTCTGTGTAGGTGGTCAATTCTGCAGCATGGAGAAGCTTGAGGAGTTTCTGGGACAGCCACATCCTCCACCCAGCATGTCAATTAACAAAGCACTGAGTTATGTGGATCCATTTATACAAAGCAAGAGGGGAAATCTTCAAGACTTTGGAAGTCTGACCTGGAGTGCTTTTGTGACAATTAGTCACACGCTTGGTTGTACTGGTAACCTTTTCTCAAATTGGCCTTACATGGAACCTGTGCCTCATTAGTGCAGAGAGTGCCTGGGGAGTTTCCTGGGCTGCCCAGGGGGTGAGTGTACGGCCACTTGGAGCCCAGCAGGTACCCAGCTATGCTGCAGTTTTAACTAGGCTAAAGTTGACCTTCATCCTGTATCTCACTTCTAAATTTCTTGCCATGATACTAAGGTGCATTTCTTGTTAGTGACAGTCAGCCTTAGAGTGAGTCTGCATGGCTGGAAGCCAGGGGCCACCACCCTTTGGAGAGGCAGTGTGCCTGCACTGTGCTGGCACTGGGGCAAGCAAGGGGCACCTGGGGACAGCACAGGGTCTCCTTCTGGTACCCAGGCCAGCACAGCTGGCACACTCCTGTGGCAGCAGTGTCCCTTAAGGTGGAGCAGCATCAGTAGAACAGGGGAGCAGGTGCCATGGCCTGGGAAAGCAGTTTGGCTGCAGCATCAAGAGGCCCTGAGGCAGGCCACAAGTGACTCCAGCAAGGGAGTGAGTGCCCTGTGGGTGCCAGGAGTCCTTGGTGAGGTGGAAAGCCCAGACAAGCTCAGCAGCACCTGCCATTGGCCAAAGGACCAGGGTTAACAGGGCTTGCTTGCCTTTTCATCTCTCAGCTCAGCATCCTCATGGGAAAGGGCTGTCCCTTCAGGTTCTAGAGAGTGGTTGGGG
Organism: Muscicapa striata striata; assembly: GCA_030060385.1. Classification (NCBI taxonomy): domain Eukaryota; kingdom Metazoa; phylum Chordata; class Aves; order Passeriformes; family Muscicapidae; genus Muscicapa; species Muscicapa striata. Next base: position 3,166,830 of record JAREIS010000075.1, on the reverse strand, counting down.
TTGTGGGTCCCTCCACCTCTGCAAAGTTTCAGAAATCTGGTGAGACCAGGACTAAGACATCCATCACTATGTGTACAGCAGGGAAATGGCTGCTTTGGCAACCACTGCCAGCCAACAACCCCACTGCTGTCTGCTCCCTGCCTCACATGTGACACTGCTGCACAGCATTCCCAGGTCACAACCTGCAATGGGGCTGGACCTGAAACTGGGACAGTGCTCAGCTGCAGCCTGAGCAGGCTGGGCCCACAGCTAGCCATCCCAGGATGAGTCCAGAGTACATGCTGTGATCAAAGCAGGGATTCTGTGCCAAAACTGGGGCCCCGGGATGGAACTGGAGTAGATGTTAAGGTCCAAGCAGGGGGCAGATCTGAAATCACATCCCAAGATGGGACTGGAGCTGAAGTTGCAAACCAATGCATCACAAGTTACTGCTTGGCTTGGGCCTAAGCTGTGGCTCAAGATGGGGAGGAGACAAAGCCCCAAGCACTGTCCAAAGCCAAAATTGCAGCTGAAGGTGGGCCCAGAGTCAAGATAACATCCCTATTGGGCCTGGAACAAACATCATGGCCCAGTACCAGGACAAAACAGCAGTCACCACCTGAGGTACTACCAGAGCCAAAAAATTCATAACCCAAGAGGGGCTGGAACCAAAGCCCTGCAGTGGCCAGAGCCTACATTGCTGCTCAGACTGCTGTGGCACTCACTGTCTGAGCATGGACCAGAGCCAAATTTGGGTTGGAGGCAAGTAGTGGTCCAAGATAGGGCTGGAACTGAAGTTGATGCCTTAAGTCATATTTTTCAGATTCTGTACTCCATTAGTATATAACGCTGAACTTCATATAGAGCGTTAGCAAGTTCTCTTCATAGTTTAGTTAGACAAAACAATCCTTTTCCAGCCCAAGAACCAAGGTCACCATGGCAGCTTCAGGCCCCAAAATGTATAAACAAAAGTGAATTGGGGGGCAAACTGGGAGGATGGGACTTCATTACCTGAAGCTGTAATTGGACAATTAACCCCAATATGCAAATGGACCAAACTTAGAGAAGCATGAAAACTCATGACCTGTCATCCATCCTGGGTGTAGCCTCGGCCAGGCTCTTGTCCTGCCCAAGATGTATCCTTTGAAGGCCTTACAATAAATACCTACTTTATTTCTCTTACTCTGTCTAGCTTCTGTTCTAGGTAACCTCTCCAGATATCAAAGTCACAGGCAAGTATCGGGTCAGAGATGAAATCATGCCCAGAAATGCCACTGAGATGAAGCCACAGACCAACATGGGGCTACAGCCACAGCCACAACCTGCTATCCAGCCCTAGCCACAGTCACAGACCAAACAATTACTGAAGCTGAAGTAGCAACCTGATATTAGGCCAGACCTGTCTCAGAGGCTCAAAATGTGTCTAGAACTGAAATCATGGCCTGAAATTGCAATGGAGTTAAAGTCACATCTAGAGATGGGGCCAGAGCTAAAACCATGGCCCAAGATTTCCCCTAGAGCCAAAGTAACAGCCCAATAAATGACAAGGAACAAATCAGCAATGCAAACAGGGGCCAGACATGGTCTGAGATTGAGCAAGAGACAAAGATGCAGCAAAAATGGCACCACCACTGATGTTACAGCTCAGGATGGGGTTGGAGCTAAAATCACAGTCTGATACAGGGCTGGAGCCAAACTTGTGCCTTGAAATGGGGCCAGAGCCAAAGTCACAGGTCATTATGGGACTGCAGCAGAAGCCATGATCCTCACACGGGCTGGATCCAGAAGCTGAGCCGCTCATGGCCTCACAGTGGACAGGAGCTGAAGACATGGATCAAAAATATCAGTCATTGAACAGGGAACAGGGCTGAAATCACTGCCCAAGAAGTAAAAGTTGCAGCCTGAAATGGGCAAAAGCAGAAGTCATGAATCAAGCAAGGACCACTGGCAAAGTTGCAACAGGGTACCAAAGCAAAGACAAAGATGTGGATGGTGAGGTGGCCAGAGTCAAAGTCACAGCTTGACACAGGACTGAAGCTGAAGCAGCAGCCCAAGTAAGAGCTGTAATAGCCTCCAGTCAGGGCCAGAGCCAAAGCTGTGATCTTCCATCAAGCTGTTGGCAAAGCATCTGGCCAATATCGGCCAGAGATTAAGTCACAGCCCAAAACCAATCCAGAACCAAAACTGCAGTCAGAGATCAGGCTGGAGACAAAGCAGGAGCCCAGGATGGAAATTAAGCCAAATTTGTGGCCTGAGCAATAGCTTAAGCCGAAGTTGCAGATGAAGATGTGGCTGGAGACAATGTCACAAGCCAAGACTGGGCCAGAGCCAAAGCCATGGCCCAAATAGTGGCCAAGTCACAGCAGCCTCCTGAGGAGGGGTCAGACCCAAAGTCTGGGCAGACCCAAAGAAGCCACCTGAACAATGGCCAGGGCCAAAGTTACAGCTGAAGCAAAAATCTCGGCCCAGTGTTGAGCTGCAGTAGCAGCCTGAGGTGAGCCAGAGCTCAAATTGCTGCCATAGATTGGAGGAGATAAAATCTCACTCCAGTATCTCTAGAAAGCTAAGGTTAACAGCTCACTTGGCACCAGTCACAGCCCAAGCAGGGACCAGAGCCAAAGCTGCTGCCTGATACCAGGCAGAGCCCAAAGTCACAGAGAGGGGCAGAGCAGACATGGGAGCCTGAGCTGGAGCTGGAGATAGAGCCCTGTATCAGGCTGGGGACAAGCTCATGAGACCAGAATCAAAGCTGCGGCTCAGGATGGGTTCTGGAGCTGCAACCATTGCCAAAGATGGGACTGGAGACATGAGAGAGGCCCAGGATGGCTCCTGATCTCTACTCACAGCCTGAACAGACCTCCAACCTGCAGTCACAGCCTGAGGGACCAGAACCAAAATCACAGCCCAGCCAGGAGCCAGAGCTGAAGCCTGATACCAAGTTGGAGATGAAGAGACAGGGCCAAGGACAGGGGCTGGAGCCCAGCTCAAAGAGTGATATACAGCCAGAGCCAAACCAATGCTGGACTGGCACCCAAGCACTGCTCTGAAACAGGCAGGAGAAAAAGCTGCAGACCAAGATGGAGCTGAGTGGAAACGGCAGCTCAATATTGGGCCAAAGCTGAATTCATATCCTGAGCAGGACCCAGAGTCAAAATCATGGCCCAAGATGGGCCCAAAACCAAAGTCAGAGCCTGACAGAGGAACAGCTAAAGTCTCAGCCCAAGAGGAGCTGAAATCTTGGCCTAAGCAATGGTTGGAGCTGAAGCAATAGTGAAAATGGGGCCACTCAAAATAAGGGCCTGAACAAGCACCAGAACCAGTCATGGTTGAAATTTGTGCCCAAGCTGAAGGTGCAGCTGAGCCTTTTGAGCAGGGTTGGAGCCAGAGCTGTGACCCAATAACAGGCCAGAGCAAAAATAGTGACTGAGGATGGTACTGGAGCCAAACTTGAAAGAAATTCTTCTGATTGTGTCCCCTTCAGGGTGTCAGCTTAGGGCATTGCATCACATTCACCCTTGTTCATCACTTACCATCAGCAACAATAATAATTAGAGAATTGTAATTATCCCCTGGCAATTAGCTGCCTATTTTTATGATCTTCTTAAGTAGAAAGAATACATCTTGATTTCAAAAGCCTGCAGGGTAACATGTAGCATTAAGTTTGGGCTTGAGTTTGATGAATTGATTGGACAATCAGAGAGGAGGGAACACAGGGGAGGATACTCAGGCTTGTTCAGGAATAATGCCCAAACACGCTACAGTTCTTGAGTCAACTCCATTGCCAGTCAACTATCAAATAGTCTGTATCCTCCTCTCAAACTCATGCTGAATCAAGAATCTTATGTACTCTTGTAATCAGAATAAAGTCACAGAACTAATGTAATTTCCACTTGAAATGCTATGCTGAATCCATCAGAAATCCAGTTGGGATCCTACATTTGATATGAATCAAAACTGTACTGCTGGGAGGCTGGAAGGGGAATAGATCCAGCACTGGTAATTGCAATGTGCTGTCTTAATGACCTGAGCAGACACAGAGAGACAGCACAGGCTCCTTGTGAACACTACCTCAACCTGGCCCTTGTGCTCCCCTCTGGGGTCACAAAGCAGGTGCAGACAAAATCCAGCTCCACCATTAGGTTCTAAATACACGATCTGCAAGTTTACCACACAACTTTTTTTTTTTTTTTTTTTTCATTTCACATGGATTTGTTCATAGGTGCAAAAAGAGTTGCCAGACCTTGTGAGGACGTGGAGCTGAGAGAACATGAGAATGAGCAGTGATGCTGTACTTGCCCTTCAGCTGAATAGACTCTGCAGTAAATGGTACCAAGTACCCTCAGCTGGCACTGTCAAGCACTTCCACCAGCACATTTCCACCAGCTCTTCATCCAGGCACTGCCTGAGAGCAGCCTTGGAGCACCTTTCCCCCAAAAACAGGTTCCTGCACACAGCTGTGGCCTCTGGATACCTCCCAGATGTTGCAGCTGTGTTTAAATGCAGAAGGAGACCTTTGGATGCATTGTAGTGGAGAAAGGGAAATTTCTCAGCCTTGGCTAACTGATGACTAAATGATATGGCTAGCCAAATACCTGAATTTAGTTTTTGTCCTGGATTAGATTAGAAAAAGCCATGAAAATAAAGAGAACACAGTGTCATTTTATACAAGGAGTGCTCAAAGTTCTGCCTAATGTACTAACAGTGTATTTTCTATTGCTGGATTGCTGTGCACTAGCCCTCACACCTCTGCACAGCATGTACCCTATACAGACAATCTCCTTCAAGAAAAAGAAGTGCCAGTGCACAAGCAGCACTCAAGCTACAGCTGCATGCTTTACTCTGGAGTACAGTTTGACTGCAGACAGACACTTTACTTCTGTGTCACTGTCAGATGGTGATTTTAGTGCACCTGATGCCATTTCCCTGACAGAGCACAATTTTATAGTGAAGTGTCTGTTTGCCCTAGCGTATGGCAGGAGATAGCATGCATGTTATCTATAGGTATAATATACAGCATGGCTGTAGAAGCTGAGGGCTTGCCTGCTGAGTAGTTAATGCAGTTACCACTCAGCCACAGGGCTTTTCATGTTTGCCAATGCACCTCTTGCTGAAAAGCTGTGACACCCAGTACTGCACCAGTTAACCTCCCAAAACAAATAAAGTCTATCACTATCAGCACCCTTGATCTGCAGAAGGAGCGGGGTCAAAGAAACTAGACTGACTCTGCAGTCCCTCAGTCAAGCCTTACCTGTTAGGCTTTTCCTGACAATACATTAGTTGAAGGTACCAGCTCATCAACTTTTCCCCCAAGAGATATAAAGTTTGCAGCATAAGCAAATTTTATAGCACTTACAATCCTAACCCCATTGTCAGGAAAGAACTAGCTCCTATCCCTTTTGCTGCTGCCATAAACTCTGCTGAACAGCTACGCAAGCACACTTGTGCTTTTACATTTGACTTACATGTCTTCTTCACCAAGTAAAGCCAACCAGGGCAAACTTGGCTCAGCTCATGAAATATTCACAGCACTGTAACACAATTACACGTGTATGCATATACACAGGGACGTCTAATAAGTGGGAATGTTCTCACTGCTTTGAGATGAAAACGACTTTTTTCTTTTCCTCTTAGAATTTCTTGCTGCCCAGGGTTAAATGTAGGTCAAGCTGTCTGAGCCCATGTCTGTGGCACACAGAGCAGGATTAAACTGGAATTTTCCACTCAACTCAACTGTCAATCACTATAATGTCTGCAAATGTTAAATTAAGCTGGAATGATCTGGTGTTGGCACTGACGGGGGCTCAAGGGTGGCATTTTGGCCTCCATGAAAAAGATGCCCTCTTTCTCTGAACAAGGGGTGGCTATGTCCTGGCTGCTTCTCAAAGCCCTGCCAAACAGAAAATAGCTCTGTACAAGACAGTGGGATGTGTTGGAAGTGAGCAGAGGGAAAATATATCTTGCAAGGGGAGGGACTGGGAATGGTGGCGAGGGAAAGGTTATTCCCAGCATTGCCATAGGCTGTGCTGAGACCTGGCATGTACTTCTCGATGTGTGTTTCCTCATCTTTAAAATACTTCCAGCACCTTTCTGCTGCTGTTCTGCAACACACTTCAGAGTGGAAACCATTGAAGGATACAAAATATTTTATCTGATTTACAGATTAGCCCCTTTATTAAGGAGAGCCAGCCCTCAAATGTCCCCCTCTAGCCACTGCAGAGCATTGACTGGCTTAGCTTGTGGAGGGTATCCCTGGGATGGATCATGCAGTCCTGCCAAAATAAATAATGTATTTAAGGCAACTTGGAACAGCTAAAGCAAGCAGAAATTTACAGTTAAATAGTAACAACTGCAGCATACAGGTTCCCCTTATATTTTGGAACATTGTAGGGGCAAGTAGGGCTGCTAACTACACAGGACACTAAGAAACTCAGCTCATCAATTTTACCACATGTAAAGAATTCAGTTTTTCAGCTCTAATCCCCATTCTCAGGCTCTCAGGAGCAATCATTTGGCAGCCAGTCTGGAAAAAAAAATGTAGAAAACAAGAAAAAAAAAAATCATGCAAGTTTTTAGTTTTCTTAGTCAATGCTAGAGTTCTGCAAAAGCAGCACAATGCAAACTGCCCAGAAAACAGGGCATTGCCACAGTAGAAGCAAGCTATTAGAAGAGGATTCAGCAGTAAGGGTTTTAAAATGTGCATTTTAATTAGAACTCACTTAGAGCACAACCGATCAAAACAGTGATAATGAGAGAAGCCTAATTAATTTTTGTCTAAGTAACGAGTCTCATTACAGAGGGGTCTTTGGAAGAAAAGGGTTTGCAATGTTAAAAACAGGGTGTTTGTAATGAGACACAATACTGCTGGGAGCCTGCAAGCCAGACCTAGAGGTTTCACAGGACTGCAGCAGCCACTATATTAATCTTTCAGCAGAAAAAAAGTAACCCTACTGAGATGAGACATCCCATTTACAGCTGAGTTGCAACCATTGGCAGGGATATTAAAACACAATCAAACAGAATGGCATATTATAAACTAAATATAAATACAATTAAAACCAGATTAAGTTAAAGATCAAAGCAGGCTCAAAAATGCAGTTTCCAGGGAGTTCAGGGTTCAGACAGAAGAGAAGGAGCAGAAGCTTGGAGATAAGGACTAAGGAATTAGCAATTTTCTAAATAATAAAGAGGAATTAAAATGCTGTAGATAGAGGAGAGCAATCTCAGTGTGGTTATAGGAAAAATATATACGGTTACTTTTGACCCAAAAATAAATACTGTAGCATTTAAAGGACTAAGGCGTTTGAAAAGAACAGCAAGCAGCAAGGGGAGCCCTCCTGGTTCCTCTCTGAGTGGGATGTAAAGGCAGCTCCATAGCAGGGTGCCAGAGGTGGGGTGGACAATGGCTCCCACAGCAGACATCTTCCTGGAAAAGACCTGCAAGAAATCCCCAGGTTTGAAGTATCAAGCTCAGCATCACATTGCAGCAACACAGACATCAAACTCCAGCAAGCACAGGATAACTATGTTATTAATAATCATGCTAAATAAAGCATCACTTTATACACCTATGAACAGAAATTACCTGCTCTTTCCCAGTTTTGTTAGGCTTTAGTATGGCAAAGTGGCAGGTGTCAGGCAGGGATAATTTGATCTACCTTGCAAAGATCTGTATCACCAAAGACAAGTCTTTGAGCATTTCATGGGACCCTCCCATCTGGTTTCTTATTAACAGTATCATCCCTCTTTTCACCCCATTACTGGACCACAACTGCTCTTGTTTTAAGCACTGGCCAAAGCATGTCCCAGCTTTCTTAAAACAGGTTGTGACTCTCCCTCTCACAAGCTGTATTTTGAATCTCCATTTTTGCTTTTGCAGCTCAGTGCTTTGGGGGCATTGCTTATTCCTCTGCTGGTCAGTCAGCACTGCTGTGCCAGAGGCCATCACCAACAGCAGGGCTTTAAATGAGATTGAGGTGGGGTTGTTATCTTAAAGGAATTCACATCACAAGCTGGCTTAGCTTAAAGTGCCTGGACTTAGCTGCAGCGTGTGGCAGGCAGTCTCCTGCTGCAGCCCATCCTGTGGCACAGGCAGGGCAGAAACACCAGAACCATCCCAGCACTGAGCACCAGTGTGAGGGGCACAACGCTGATCCTAAACCCTCACCAGACAAACACTTCCCAGGGCCTCACATAATGCTCCCAGGACTGAGTCCTCTCAGATTCCTGAAAGATATGCTACCTGCTTGCCAGCAGCAAAACAGCAAGGGAAAAAGACAAGTATTCATTTTACCAAGGCCACTCTAGTGTTCTATGCTTTTGGTTTTTTTTTTCATTTCAAAGGGAAAATAAATCCAACAGGAGACAAATGCATTTAATAATTTTTAATAATTTTGTGCCATGGTTTAACCACAGCATATTAAGAACAAGCATAAAATCTGTATTTAAAACTAACAACAGCACTTAGAGCAACATCTTCCTTTAAAAGTATTGCAATAAACAGACCTTAGGTCTAAAAACTAGGACATCACCATTTGCTCAATTAAAAGAGTCAGATACACAACAGTTGAAATCTTTTTCTGTATATAACTGGGAGTTACAGTGGAAAATAAGCAACAAATTAATTGTGTTAAACAGAAAATAAAATTTAAAAAATAAAAAATAAAGCGAGCCAGGTTTGTCATAGCATCACATGAACAGCTATTGAGAAATTTCAATACAGTTGTAAAAAGACTTACTGTTTTTAATAGCATTGTTTTACAACAATAAATTTTAAAATAAAGATTAAATATTGTTAATAGTGCTGTACATATTTCAGAATAGCTTGAAAGAAAATGGACAAAAATAAGAGATGTGTTGAAAATGTGATCTTGAAAGTCACTATGCTGGAAATACAAAAAAAAAATTAAAATCCATACAGCAATAAAGCATTTTACACTGTAAATTAACTAGCAAGAAACAACAAAGAAAGGGTAACACTCTAAAAACAGGCATTAGATGGTTAATTTTGAGTGCAACAGCCTGACATACCATCATGAAATGCTCTGAGCACAGCAGCATTGGGCAGTTGAGAGTTATACAAAGATAAAACCCCTATTGACGCTTATGTAGTCTTTATATTATGAGTAGAAAAGCTTTGTTAAAGAATACTAAAGTGATTTTTTAAAAATTACTGTTATTATTGTTTTTGCTGTCCAGGTCTATAATGCCTGAGGCTCTTGTAACTTCTGCTCATAGTCCTTTTAAAATCTTGGCTGCCTGCTGTGCTTTGTGGTAAATGGAAAAGCATGAACACAGCTGTGAATACACTTAATAGATAGTCTGCTCTTTCCACTGCAGCTTCAAAGCAAATTAGTGCCTCTAAAAGGAGACATATTCGTGTTTGGTCCACTCAATATGCATGTTTTGTTATGATAAATCCTACTCTAGAATCCTCCAGCAGGAGGTTTACTCTCACAGCCTTCCTAGTGAAGGCCCGGGGTTTTTTGTCTGCTTTTTTTCCTTCATGCACAGAAGTGGTACTGCAGTGCAAACACAATTGTGAAGGTGGCCAGGCAAGGCACACTTCCACAACAATTACTCCACGCCCTGACAAACAATAAATGAATTAACAAGTGACAATCACGAAAATATGTGTATTTACCTACGGTACATGCCTACTGACAGAACAGCTCAACATACAGAAGGATGTGATGATACAAGCTACCTGTAAGGGCATGATGATGCAGAACTGGCCATAAAAAATTTAACACACTTTTTAAAAATAACAACAACAAAAAAAAAACCCAAAACAACAATGATCAACATTCAGATACAGGACTCCTGTGAGGGCTTTTAAAAAGACATTTACAGATAAAGGTGTAGATGCTTCAGGCTGACAGAGAAGCAGTGAAGGACTGTGCCCCAAGGCACCATCCCCCAGCATGATGGACTGGGTTGAAAGCCCACTCACACCAGAGGAAGCCCCCCACTGACTTCACCGGCCCCAGGCAAGGCCCCCTGAGTTTTAGCACAGCGCTTTGCTAATCATCTGAAAAACCAAACCAAAACGCCATCTCAAACACCTCCCAACACCTTGCTACCTTACATCTGTGGTTAAAGCCTGGCAAGTATAAAAAAGCTACATACAGACAGGAGTATCTATGGAAGGTTGGTTGGTATCCATCTGTGAGAGGATGAGTCTGTCACGGACCGATAAACTTTTATATCACCTACTGTCCTGGGATAGTTAGAACAAACAGTTTAGAAAAATAAGTACAGCATCTGCAAGTCCCTACACTAGAACTTCATGTTGAGTTTTCCTGAGGTATTTGCTTTACCAAAGAGCGTGCAGGAGCACGGGAATGGAGCGCCAAACACGGGGAGACGCCAGGGGAGAACCAAACTGCCAAGGAGCCTGGCAGGAAGCTGAAGTGTCAAATTATGTCCCACACCACTTCCCAGGTTGGGTTTGAACAGGTCTAAGCATTTCTCTAATCTTGAATATGAACCTGGGTCAAGCCATTGCTGTCAGAAGCCAACACAGCAGCAGAGCTGCCAACTCAAAGCTCTGCTCAAATCCTGCTTTCACCTCGCTACCGACTGCGGCCGTTCTTGTCCACCCTGCAGGAGCACAGGCCACCAGTGAGCCACCCTGCAGGAGCACAGGTCACCAGTGAGCCACCCTGCAGGAGCACAGGCCACCAGTGAGTCCATCCACACCCCAAGCCCAAGGGCAGTCTGCAGTGGCAGCATGGTGCACCAGCTGTGGGCACACAACAAGAGTTGGCTGTTGTCACAGAACTCTCATTGGCCTAGTTTTGACTTTGCAGGGATGGTTTGGGTCAGCTCCCATCTGTCTGAGTTTCACTTCAAATCTAGGATGTGATTAAAAAGGTTCAAAAAGTTTTAGCCCATTTCCAAGTTAAAAAAATTAAAAAAAGGTAATCAAGGAGAGTAATAAATAATGTATCTGCTGGAGAAGTAGTAACTAATACTGGTCCAACTCAGCAATAGCAAAGCAACAACCAAAACAAGAAGCATCTAGTTGCAAGGTTAAAGCTGTGGAGGTTTTGTTTGTTTTGTGATTTTTTCCTTTTTTTTTTTTTTAAAGTGACACATTAAAAGAAAAAAATCTTCACAGCAAAGATGCATCAAACGACTAATTGCTATACACAGGCTTGTCAAATAGGATTTGTTTAACCTTTTTCCCTTATGATATTATATTGATATTTAATAGGAAAATAAAATACATAGACTTTTTGTCATTTGTATGCATTAATTTGCAAACTTTCTTACAAAAAAAGGACCAAGCACAGATTGGCATTCACAAAGTCTATGCCATTTTTTCGTGTTAAAATTGGTATCATCTGTACACTATCTTACAGTATTAACAACATCTATTTGATTTTGTATGTTTGTTTGTTCTACCCATTGGGTAGGATATGTGCATAATATATTCAAGTTATACACAGCACCGTACAAAGAAAAAAAACAAAACATAACAAACCAGAAAAAAAGACAGACAACTGAAAAAGCACCATTTTAAGTGAGGCACAACAAAGGTGGGAGTGCAAGGCTTGATGCAAAGCCCCCTGAAGTTGGCAAGAGTCTTCCTACCAACTTCAGCAGGCTTTGGATCAGGCCCTCGAGTGCAGGGGGATTCCTATCTGCTCAGACCTGAACGTGAGGCACCTTAGTTGCTTACAAACTACGGACATGCAAACCTCCTCAAAATTATATCTAATAAGGACGTATCTAATTTATTAGTAAACCTACCACAGCAGACAGACAAGCACAAACCAAGGAGAGAAAGGAGGAAGAAAAGAGACAGCTTTGTCACCCACGAGATCCTACACACACCATGTTGTTTCAGAAAGCTCACGCACCAAACCACTTAAAACAGCAGCAGCAGCAGCAATATAGCAAAGAAAACAGCATCATCTCTGGCAACAAATCTGTCAGAGGGAAGGGGAATATATCTGTGTTACAGTTGTGGTTTTTTATCATTAATCAGCATAAAAAGGTAAGCTCTTTTATAGCTAGGAAGCAACACTAGCAATACCTGGGTTGCTTGTGTTCAGTCTAAAAACAGGAGAGACACCAGCAAGGCAGCAGTAAGAGCCGGGAGAGTTTGTGACACAGAATGGTCCTTGATTTCCCTTTCAAAAGTAGGATAATTGTACTGGGTGGTTACAAAAACAGCATTAGCACCCCTGAAATACATTTAATGCCAATGACAATTTCAAGGAAACACCAGTAGGCCCCTCCACTGCATGTCTGTGGTACTAAATAGTGCAGCAAAGCACTTCATCAAAACACCTACATTTCAGTTTGCTGGGAAGAGGCAACGCAGGTTTCATGTTGGTTTTGGAGGATGAAGTTAGTGGTGCAGCTTCTGTTTACTCCCCAGAGCTGTACCAAGAAAACTACTCCTTTTTTTTTGCTGGTGCAAGTGTGCCCAATGGCGCTTTTGCCAGCCCAACAATGCAATCAGAGGTGGCTCAAAAGGTAATTTACATCCCTAATTACTGAGGACAGGCTAGCAAATATATAAATGACAAGAAAAATTCTACCAACATTTTCAGTCAGCATACTCTCAAAACCTTAAATTTGAATTTCCTAACAAAACATACAGAACAGTTTTTGGGCAGAAACCTCTAAGATCAACACATCCTCACAAGGGACTTTTCCATGTTCTAAAAGGCCTTAACAGGACTCAACACAGTAAGACTGCCCCTTTCCAGGGATTGAAATGATTGACACAATTGGGGCTAGTGTAGGAGAAAAGTTGTAACTGTACTGGTTGGCAAGCAGGCAACACAGTGCAGGGAAAGACCAGATATGTGTAATTAAATTATGTCCAACAGCCTTTATCTAAAAAGCAAGGATGTAATCAAAAGCCAGACTTCATCTGAACCCACTGCACAGAAGGATCACTCGGTTCTCGTCATCAGCTAGTCTGAAAAAAACATGCTTATGAGGTTTAGGGTACACTAAGTATTATTTCCTTCCTGTACATCAATACATGAGGTCTGCATTGGGGTTATCCCAAAGCAAGAAGGTTTTTCAAAGCTCACCCAAAAGGAGAGAGAGCTGTTGGATGGAAGATGCACCAGCACACCAGGTGACAGGCAAGAACTGGTGCAGCAAGAAAGCCCCCTACTGATAAAAACATAGGTCATGACATTTACAGGACTGAAAAGCAAATATTCCTCATGCTTCCTGCTGTTTGACAAATAACCTGCATTCTTCCTGAGAGCACAACACAAAGCCATTTAGCACTTCTGGAAGGTGATCATGGAATAGCAACTGTACAGAGATAATCAAGGGGACAAGTTTGCATGCAGGTCTGTACAAGCATGGACATGACTCAACAGTAATGACCAGAGAGAACCTGTGAATACTCCTAAATACTTTCAAATGTGCCAGCAAGACTACTGTTTATCCTTAGGGAAAAAAAAAAAAGGCAAAGAAAAATATTGATGCACATCTATTTTTCACCAACTTAGTATTTTACTTTTCTTTGCCTACAAAATCAGGTTACCTTAGCTACCATGAGCTTTCAGGGATAGAGTCAGAGAAAGATTAGCAATCAATCTTCTACAAAGCATTCAAACATTCCTTATAGATTAGAGTGACAGTTTTAAGGTCCAATATCTCACTACCTGGCAGGGTTAGAAACAACTGCCTCAGACAGCACTGCTCCAGACAGCCTCCACATGGGGTTCTCCAGCAGGACAAGGATTTCTTCTCTATTGCAAAGAAGTGCATTCCTTAATAAACAATGCAATTCTGCTCCTTACCCATCCCTACATCCCGTTCACAAAAGCAAAAAAGAACTCTCAATGACACTTTTTTAAAAACTGTATCTGCAACAAGAACATTCAGCGATTTGGCATAACAGAAGCAGCTTCCAGCTAGGCCAAACCAGTGGAAGAAGTGGGAAAGCAGTTACAAAAAGCCAAATGAAGCACAGCTTAACCCATGGTTCCTGCAGATTCCATGAGTGCAGGAATGCAAACATCCTCCTCACTAGCCATCAGGAACTTGTACATGGGGTGTATGCTTGAGGTTTCATACTTCCAAGAGAAAATCATGCTGTAATAAAGTCCCATCAGCCAGAGACTGGCCCAAGTGCAGAGTTCATCAGTGACAAGACCAGGAGTAGCATAATTAAATCCTCCCTGATGAAAACATCCTATTATGCAAAGTCCTGTGAATTCTGCACGTGCCAGGAAAGGGATCTCAACACTGCACTGCTGGCTGGGTACCCCTCTTCCTATCCTTCACTCACATTTTTTTAAGCAGCATCACTCAGTCTGCTTGTCCACCACTGAGAGGAGCCCAACCACAACTGTGCTAGACAGAGGTACAGAATTAGAGCTAAGTGCCAAGTGCTCTATTGGTAAACTGGGAGAGAAACTGTTCTTCTCTTTTGCTACACCCCCTGCCTTTTCTAGCCCTGAAAGATCATACAAAAACACCAAAGATGGGGCATACTTAGCATCAAGAAGAGAGCTATGCCAAGACACATAAGGGAAAAATTAGTCTTTGCAGTAGGACAGAGGTCACAAAACTTTATTTCATAAAGGTGCATTTAGAAGAAAAAATAGTATTTTAACCTGAAAATCTCTAAAGGAATCACTATACTGAATTTTGGGAACACAAGTTACTGGGCAAAGTCAGAAGACGCAACCAGAACTCAAGCAAATATGATCCATCACATAGAAAACACCACACACATATTATGTGGGTTTTGTGCATGAGACATAAACCAGAGCATCAGTATGGAGGCAAAATCTACACAATTAATGTACAATGTTTGCAGAAATGTTTTATAATTTATACAAAGCTTCATTGAGTGGCTCTGGAACAGAGTCTATCAATTCTGGAAATTTCAAAGCTTGTCTTCCATAAATGCTTCATAGAATTAACTATCTTCAGAGTTCACCAATTTCTAAGCCTGCAAAGATTGACAGGGCTATCTAATTCTGGTATTTCTTTTACCATTCTGTTCTGTTACCAAGAGCAGATTCTCTACCATGCCAACAGAAGAAAAAAAAACAAAAGTGTTCCAACGTTATGCTGTTGACTGCCTTCCCACTGGAGAGCACTACTATTCATCAGAAAATAGCCTACTTACTGCTAAGAGGCCCCAAAACAGAAGATTGCAAGCTCACCTATAGCAAGCAAACTAGTCACTGCACTCCCAGAGCTGAGGTACTGTCAGCACATTACATCTGTGAAAGCAGAGCATGACATTAAGCCATTAGAGTGTCCAAAGGAGGGCAGTGAGGATGATGAAGGGTCCCAAGGGGAAGCCCTATGAGGAGTGGCTGAGGTTACTTTGTTTGTTCAGCCTGGAAGAGACTGAGGGGAGACCTCAGTGCAGTTACAGCTTCCTCATGAGGGAAAGAGGAGGGGCAGGCACTGATCTCTGCTCTGTGGTGACCAGCAACAGGATCCAAGGATATGGCTGGAAGCTGTGCCAGGGGCAGTTAAGATTGGGTACTAGGAAAAGGTTCTTCCCCCAGAGGGTGCCTGGGCACTGGAACAGGCTCCCCAGGGAAGTGATCACAGCACCAAGCCTGACAGAGTTCAAGAAGTATTTGGACAATGCTCTCAGGCACAGGGTGTGACTCTTGGGGATGGCCCTATGCAGGACAGGGAGCTGGACTCAATGATCCTGATGGGTCCCTTCCAACTCTGCTTATTCTCTGATTTTAGGATGAGAAGACAAAATAGCAAGGGGAGATGCAACTATTAGGTGAGCAAATACCAAGTTATTTTTAAACAAATCTCTTCTAAAGAATTGGAAAAGGCTGCATTTTCCATGCAGAAAAATTTTCTCAGCCAAGAAAAATTGAGAGACAGCATATTGGACAATGTTAATGGGAAGTATATAAATCCACTGGCATGCAGAGAGGGCAAAAGATCACAAAGGGCAGTTTATAAAGAAAGTATGTTTCCTAGAGGTGACTTTGAAGGCAACTTCAAGGCTCACTTTGCTGAGATCTGCACATGGGAAAAGTTGGTCTTTAACCAGCCCAAGCTCAGGGCCCAGTCAGGTGTGCTCTGCCACGACAACTGAGTTCCAGCTGTTCTCACCTGAAGGCTTCTTGGCCAAACAATCCTCATTTAGGCAACAGCACAGTATCTGTGTAGGCACACACATTCTCTGGCTTAAAGGCTCACTCCTCAAGTGACAAAAGTCAATGAAGACAAAACCAACATTTGCTGGCTTTATCTTCTGGTTGGGTTTTGTTTGTTTGTTTGTGGATTTTAACTAAGGATTATGCTCATAGGTTATTTGCAAAAATCTAACTTCACAGCTTTTACTCCCAGGAACCAGACAGTGACGAGAGACCCAGCTGACTGAAAGCCACCTAGTCATCTTCTAAATACCTGTCCTGTGGGTCTGAGAGGAAAAAAAATAAGCGAATCCCACCACACAATCTTTATCTCTCCCTTATACATATGATAAAATGCAGCTTTACTCTGCATTACCAGCATGACTCAGACCAAAATAACAATTACAGAGACAAATGGGGCTGTGTATTCAGACTAACAGTTATACAAATGTTTTCTGAACTAGAATAAAATCAAATTACCTTATGAAGCAAACAAATCTACACTGAGGCTCAAGAGACCCACACGTACACAGACACACACGCACACACACAGTTTTGGCATTAAAACTCTGCATAGATCAAAGATGCACTTCAGTTATCAGAGCCCCCCGTGTACAGAAGTCCTGCAGAAATCCAGCCTCCAGCCATGGGACCAGGGCATCAGTGCCCTTGGGGCACTCAGTGGCTGCTGCCTGCAACCAAGCACAAGGCTCAGGAAAATAGAAAAAAGTGAAAGGTCTTAAAGTGAAAAGGTCTATGACGCACTCATACACCTATATATTAGAAACTATTCAAGCTAAGACTAAATATTCTTACTTTTAAGTCCATTTCCAAAATGCATTTTAAGTGCAATTTGTGCTTTTTCATGTGCTTGTGATGCCACTATCACCCTTTACCAACTGAGTTCTAGCACTCTGTGTGCTTCCACATGGGAACAGCCAGTGCAGAAACACCCCACGTGCCACGACACAGGCAGGGAACACTTTCCAACTGCTCTCCAGGCCAGTATAGCAAAATTCAGGGCTTACAGACACTCGGTTGCATGCGAGTCACCTTTACCCACGAGCACAGTCCTGCTGGTGTCACACAGACATCGTGCACCCAGAAGGGTTTCCACAACAGGGCCCAGAGCAGAATGGTTTTTAGGGAGAATTCCTGGTGCTCCCACATCCCTCCAGGGATGCGGCAGGAGCTGGCACCACTGCCACCAGTGCTCTCAGTACTGCTGCAGAAACACCACGGGGGTTTGGCCACAAGGGCCCCCCCCTCACTCAACAGGATGGACCTCCAGGACTGAACCTCAGCACCTGAAAGGATGAAATGGAGAGCGAAAACCACAACAGTCTCACTTGAACAGCGCTGCAGGGGGAAACAAATCCCACCCCGCCTTTTCAAACCATTTATTGCATAATGTCATGATATGTGACTAAATACATTTCAGGCTACAGTGAGGACAAAAATCTCTATAATGGTAAGTACTGATGATATTGCATTATGAAAAGGAAAAGAATGGCAGCACTTAGAATCAATATAAATCAACTCAACTGGGAATTTTAGCTTTGCCATTTACGAAAGAAATCTTCTACACCGCAAAATAGCTAAACTTTAAAGTGATGGAAAATGCTGGGATTTCATATTTGCCTTCTTCCATCCAAAAGTCTCCAAGACACTTCATTGATACACTGTTATTTGAATGCAAATTATTGCAAAGACAAGTGTCCCTGTATTTTTTGAATTGTAAAAGTCAAGAGATGTTAGGCTAAGTCCTGTCCCCACCTTCTAGCAAACCCAGGGGGAGGGGGGCAAACTCCTCCAGATTACTTCTAGGGCTCTATCATTATTCCACAGGTGAAACAACAACATATAGAAGAACTTCACATAAAACAGTTCCCTCATATATATTTTTTTTTAAAACAGTAAGATAGTGCAACTTTTTAAAACACATTTATCACAACACAAATTAATTCCTTGCATTCATCTAAGTTCTCAACTTTATACCTTGGCACACAGAACAGGCATTTTGTTTCATATTTTAAAAAAATTCACACACTGGGAGAAAAAAAAAAGCAAACTGGCCAATTCTTCCCCCATTTATCTAGCAAAACCACCTTCCTCCTTCTGCCATTCAGTGAGTATAAAACAGGCTGTACAAGCCTCATTTCTGTGCTAAGTTAACTTTTAGAATTAAATAATTGAAATAGTTTATTAAAAAAAAATAATATATCCCCCCCCCAAAACACTGCTCGTAGACAAACTGAATGGAAGTTTGTATTTCTTTCAATCTGCTTTGCATGCAATTCCCCTGACAGGAATCAGAAACAAAGAACGGGTTTGCACGTTTGGTTTTACTCAGTTGTACCACGTGAAACGTAACAACACTGTGCGCCGGAGCACGGGGTCCTCCTCCACTGCCCTGCTGGCATCTCCCGTCTTCAGTCCCAACACTCCTGGGCCAGTAACCTAGACCAGGTTCCCTGCTTTCCGCTCCTGGCCTTTGCTGGGGACTATTGTGCTCTCTGAATTGTTCTGCTGAAACTGAAGTCTGCTCCCCCTCTGCGAGGAAGGAGGCATGTTGCTGTGCTGGTGATGGAAAAAAGAGGAGCCTGGGTAATGCCCCATGACCTCGCTGTACGTCGGGGGTGGTCCTTCCATCCTTCCATTACTGCTATAGTTGGTTGCACTTATGCCCGAGTTGCTGCTGGGTGGGCAGGGACCCCCATTGTACATGGAGACGTCTATCAAGTCGCTATCAAAAATGGTTCGGTTGGGCGGCGCCCTGACGGACTCGCGGTTGAGCTCCATCTGCTGCTCGGGGTCCCGGAGCTGCAGCGTGCACGGGCCCTGGTAGGGCGGCGGCTCCTCGCCGTCCGACAGGGAGATGGTGGGAGGCAGGTCGATCTCGTGCTGCATGTACGGGTACGTGGGCTGGAAGCGGCTGAAGCGGTCCCGCTGCATGAAGGACGGCGTGGTGAACCTGTCCCTGGACCTGGGGGCGTACATGATCTGAAACAGGAACAGAGACACGCGTGACTCCCCCTCTGCGCCAAGCGCTGCGAGTGCTCCAGCCTTTACAACCAGCTGGTAAAGCACAGAATGCTGCTTTGGCCACCTGTGTTAGAGGTCAAACCCAGCAGACACTGGGCACACGCGTGGCCACGTGCAGGCAGGGAAATGGCAGGAGGTGCAGGAAGGATCCAGTTCCAGCACACTTGAGAACAGCTGCACAAAGGAAGCCAAGACCCCACATGGCTCCTTCTGACATCAAAACATTCCAAGCAAAAAAAAAAAAAGATTCTGTTTCTGAAACCAGGAAATGAATTCTCTCTAGTCTTGATAATTGACTAGCTCTGCAACAATGTCCCAATACTGAATTTTGGCTGCAGTCTGAGCTTCCCTCTCCTACTCAGAGCTAATGCATCCCCAAAGAATTCAGATGGCCATTTTGGTACAATTTGTAAAGGCTCGGCGTATCTCACACCTTCACTAGAGTGTATCAAGTGTCCTCCTCCCCCTCAGTTCTCAGCCAGAACTCAGCCTCTGGGGAGAGCCTACAAAGCTTCTGCATTGTGATGGAAAATATGTCCCTGTATATTAAACCCTGGAGAAGGACAGGCTTTACAGAATGGAGAGTTCAAGATATTCTCTGAGGTGCTATTGTTCCTCACTTGGTCTATCCCAGATCTGGACAGACATAGCAGATTCTCAGATCTGGATCTATCAAATTGCTCTTCTCTTTTCTGGATCTCTGCAGGGTCTTCAACCTCCGACCCTCACAGATGCAGGGCCAACCACCAGGAAGTTCTGCTGCTTGTCACAGGACTGCTGGACCACTCAGCAATACGCCCACAAATTATTACATAGAAAAGGGATCTGTGCTGGCTGGAAGATGGGAGACACTGGTGATAGGATATGTCTTGCAAATCCAAGAAAGTTCAGGGACAAGAAGAACTGGTCTCCCAGCTTCCAATGAATACTCAGATTACTGAGCCACTGCAGGAAAGAGACACACCTCCACCACTTACTTGTGAATGCCTACTATGACACAGGGAGTTGCTGATGGAGATGAGGTGTCAGGTAGGCAGAATTCCATTCTTTTATGAAAAGGTCTCAGGAATTTATGAAATGCATGTTAAGGCAGGCTTAGATGACAGTGTGAACTACACTGAAAAAGCTCTCTTTACAAAAAATAGATGCATGTTTTTGAAAGGAACCAAATATATATTACAGCAAAAAAAAAAAAAAAAGAAAGCACTTGGTGAAGATAGGCAGAAATCTGTCAGTACCTCTGAAGCACCCTGGCGTGAAACCGAGCTTTCTGAAGGCCACAAGCACCCCTCCTGAAATGTGCAAGAAAACAACAAAAAGAGAAAAATTAATAGATCACATCACCACTCTGCCTCATTATCACAGCTCTTACCAGCAGTCATCTTCTAAGGACTGTCTCCAGGAGCTAAGGAAGCAACATCCCACCCCTTTTTTCCCAAGACATGAGCAAAGAGCAGCTCTGTTTCCAAGCAAGTCAAGCTTGGTCCATTTTGCAACTGCCAAGATGTCATCCACAGCACCCAGCCCCACAGGCCACAAGGATGCAGCAAGCTGGTGGTGGCTGAGAGAGTGTGGCAATGCATGGAGATGACAGCAGACACCTCAGCACCTGTGTGCTGAGCAGGTACCTGTCACCTCCCAAACCAGCAAGGGTGGCAAAGATCTGCCAGCCAGGATCCCCATTACACACCACAGGCAAAACAGCTCACAACAAAACCTGGCGTCTGTAATCTCAGTGAAGTGACAGACATACTAAACCCAGGGATAATCTGGTCAAAACTGTCAGCAGTTGCCCAATTCCCACCATAAACAGTAGTTAAAGCAGCTGAGGTTTCAACCCCTTCTCCAACCACCTTGTCAGGTCGAAATATTTTCTCTCTCAGGCCTTGAAATGCTGTTCTGACATAGTACCAGCACTAAAGGCAGAATTAAAGGGTGAAGAACAGTATGTCAGTAAGGGAAAGTAGTTTAAGGTGTATCATCATTTTTCTTCCCAATTAATTGTTTAGAATAGCAGTAACTCCCTCAATAAATTTATTTTATTGGAAAATTTTGGAACTGAAAGGACATATCAGAGCAGCTATAAAGCACAGAACTTCAATCTTGGCACACAAAGAGAAAATCAAAATATTGTATAGTCATGACTATTTTCTTTATGCTAATTCAAGTTTTACAGACATAAGAAATTTCAGGAACTGGAATGAAAATGCGTACTGTCCCCAAAAGCATTACCATGTATAGACTGCTTCCAAATCTTACTGTACTGCTTCTTCTCACAACAGCATCTTTCAACATATTTCAGATGTAAAAATAGACTCAACTAGATGTTCATCATGACACTCAGAGACCAAAAGCCTTCTGTGATCCTGTCAGGAGAGTCCACTGCAGAGGAAAGCTGCTCTAACAGGACTCTCCCACAGGATTCAGCTGCTAAGGGAAATGCTCTGAATAGCAAAGCTGGCACACTTCTCTCCGTAGCTTTAGAGAGCAAAGATAGAGAGAGGCTGACAATTGCAATTATTTACAACTTCCCAAGTATTCTCCTTTGCAAAGACATGGAAGACAAATCTTGTGCAATTCATGCATTTTAGTGACTAAATAAGGTTCTGTGAGTTGAATAAATTAACTGGAACTATACACATGCATATATATACAGACTTGTATACACATTCTTTTCCATTCCTTCAGTACCCAGGTGCTCTCATCTTGAAATATCTGAGGGTATGTTTGCACAATTAAAGGCATTCAGGTTATCGACAGTTGACCCAACGGGCTCCAAACCCATTGCAACTGTTTGTAAAACATACTAGTCAAAGTTCTCAATCAACTGTTCCTGAGTTCCAGGCTCAGAAGAGAGAAAAAAAGGCAAAACCAGTAAGCCAACCCAGAAATAAAATCTACCTCCACCACTCACACTACTTAAACTCCTTCATGAAAAGGAGTTGCTGATGAGGATGTGGAAATTACTTCCATCCTAGGGCCCATCTCCCCAAAGGCAAGCTGAGAGGGATGGTGCAGCATATGGAGAAAAACTCCTTGCATGGAGATGGAACAGGACCTGCTCACTGAGCCAAGACTCCCAGATCTGCTACCAGCCATGCCTAACAGAAATAACTTGTTAGAAGACAGGAGCTGCCTGTTGCTTCTACTGCTGATGCCTGAATCCCAGAGCAGTCAAAGGCCCTGCCTCGAGGCACTGCAGGTGCTGCAGGGATCCCACTGAGTGTAACCAGGGCACTGGGATAGTCACACCAAGATGAGACCAGAGGAGCCCAAAGCTCTCCCCACTCTGGGATAACTGCTTGAGAAGGTAAACAGCTTGGGATGCAGTTGAACTCTGAGCCTGTGAGATCCTCAGGATGCAACGATTTGTAACTATATCGTTCCTGTGACAGTATGTCCTACAGTTCACCTGCAGCACCCTTCCCTAAGGTTTCCCCCAGACAGAGCAGCAGAGTGAATAAATACTTTGGAGCAGCCAACCCCCAGCAAGATCTCTATCCCAGGACCAGAAGAACTCCCCAAGCAGATGGCTGGGTAACATGTGCTCAGCATGCCCACACTTGGAAACTACCAGGCTCACACATGTGCAGACCAACCTCACCAGCCTGGTCCAATGACACAGCACAGAATTCTCACCAAGGCCAGACTAACTGATCCAACACAGAATTTCTGCCCTCCTGAAATCACTGCATCTGCCACAGGAGACTTACTACCTACCTTTCTCAAGTCTTTATTTAAGAGAAATCTCCTTTCCCTGCATTGGGTAGATACCACCTAACCCTAGGGTTGGTGTCCACCAACTCCATTGATCTTGGCATAATGACAAGAAGTGCAGATAAGAAGAAAATGTTTGTTTCTTCTGTTGCAGAAGAAATACATCTCCATGACTACACTCCTCCACCCCAGATGTAGATTTAGGAAATAATGTGCTTGGGGACCACCCTGACCAATCTGGGGTGACTTATACTGAGAGAAAGTGTTAGCTCTTGCTCTCTGCTTACAGACCTTCCTTTGAAAGCTAGAATCCCTCCCCTGTGCTCATATCAGTGAAAATCAGATGAGAACTAAAGCATTTGTATTTATATTAGGGATTTGTACAAGCAGTTATCAGGTGTGTGCAAACAAGGCTAAACCTGAGCAAATGCAATTTACCCATATTTTGATGAGGGCAGTACACCATTTACCTGCTTCCTACAGACTGTTAAGATCTAGGTCACCTCAACTTCTTCAAGAGACTTCAGGCATGAGCTTCAATACTTAAAAGTAACAGGGAGAGAAAGCTTATGGATTCACTCCTTATAGCATATCCATTTTTAATATTGTTAGGCTTTGGAATGAAAATCCTATCACCTACCAATAACACCTAGCAAGAAAAAAATCTTAGGGATCCACCTCTGTCTTTTGCTGACCATTGCCATTTTTTGGTTTCACCATAATTTACAGAAATTATGTTTGTGATTAGGTTTTGAAATAGTAGCATCATTCAATAAATCCAGCTGAGTGATCACTTAATTATCTCATGGTGATGATTATTTAACTCAGTATTTAAGCTTAGGAGACTCCATAAACCTAGGATAATTTGCCATTTCATATTTTACAAAACTTTAGAGCTTCTAGAGTTAAACAGTGTAGGAAGATGACTTTTTGAGGACATTTTTAATCACTGGAGCACACACTGTCATCCAACTGCCTCAGCTGAGACCAGTCCATTGACAGCCAGCAAGAAAGACACTTACCAGAAGACTGATTTTTAACTCAGGAGAAAGTACAGGTAAAAATTTGCACTCATCAAAAAGTTTTCCTCAAACTGTAATACAGCAAAAGGATCCCTGTGCTTGTTAGAGCTGTGATACAGTTAATTTTCTCCAAGTAGCAAGTATGGGGCCATGTTTTGGATTTGTGAGGAGAACAGCGCTGATAACCGAGGGATATTTTCATTATTGCTGAATGGTGTTTACTCAGTCAGGGCCTTTTCTGCTCCTCATCTCACCCCACCACAGAGGAAGCCGGGGGTGCATGAGGAGCTGGGAGGGGACACAGCCTGGACAGCTGACCCCAACTGACCAAAGCGACATCCCAGACCATATGGCATCCTTATCAGTATGTAGAGCCAGGGGAAAAAGGAAAGGGGGACTTTGGGAGCAAAAGCATTTGTCTTCACAAGTCACTGCTACACACCACGGAACACCGATGCCCTGGAAATGGATGGACACATGCCTGTCTCTGGGAAGTGGTGAAGGAAATCCTTGTCTTGCTTCCCTGTTAAACTGTCTTGATCTCAGCCCACAAGTTCTCACTTCTACCCTCTGGATTTTCTCCCCCATCCTGCTGGGAGCAAGTGACTATGTGGTGTTTAGTTGCCAGCTGGGGTTAAACCATGACAATCCTGTATAATCCAAAGTTTTCTTTCTTCTTTTTTTTTTTTTTTTTTTTTTTTTGCTGTTAAGGAGATTTACAGGCTTTCTCCACTATTAAGTTTCTGCAAAATAGAACTCTGTCTGAAATAATGTTTTCTGAGAACCAAAAGTCAGTTTTTTACTTTCTAAAATGTATTACAATCATTAAGAAGGTCCCTCTTTTCCCCTTAACAAAGACTTTTATTTTATTTTTATTCAAAAATGGACACACACACTCAAATACACACACTTCTTTTGCAAATGAAGTGTTCCAGATAGCAGTGTAGTTTCTGATTTTGGCCCTAGGTGGTACATAACACCACATTAATGCAGTGGCTTGCTGAAAACACTCCAGGAAAGCACAGGGGCTCATTGCTCCCTTCCATTCCATCTTCCTGGGTGATACAGACCACCATAGCTTTGAAGCCAGCAACAAACACAAGCAAAACAAACTATTGAGCTGACCCAAACAAAATGATGAGTATTCCAGCAGGAGTGCTCATTCCTTTAAAAGCTATTCCTCAAAGGCAGGAAAGGTGACACTGTTTAACAGAGCAGTGCACAGTACCAAGGAGAAGTACTGGAGAATTAGGGAGAGAGCCAAATCTCTCACACATAATCTGCCTCCCTACACTTACTGCAATTATTCCTGTTACTTAATGCTTTAAAACTTTTATTTCCCCAACTTCACAGCACTTCATCACTTTAAGTAATCTCCATTTCATTCAGCTGAAGGGAGTAAGTACTATTATCTTTCCTCCTTTGTTTGGAGATGAAGCAAGCTGCCCAAGGTGACACGCTGAGTCAGGTGCCACCCAAGGCCAGCACTCCTCATTTCTAGTCCTACCTGCAGATTTCCTGGACAATACTGCCCTTACTAAACATATAATGACTTTACTGTGGGAGACTTCAAAGAGCAGCAGCCGAGCTCGCTGTCCCTCTTGGCAGCACGCCCCGAGGAGAGGCGAGCCCATGTCCCTCAAGGAGACAGCAGGAGAATACAGTGCACACCCAGCCCCTGCCAAATGATGACTGGCACAAACAAAAAGATTTGGCAAAGCAGGGTAGTCTACAGCACTCTCACTCTCTCCTGGCTGTAGACTGGGTTCTTGTTCCCAGTGGGACTTTCTTTCTTTTGCATATGTCAGTAAGAAAATGAGAATGAGTGGCCCAGGGACACCAGCAGGGAACAGACAGATTAATGCCAATGCCAGTAGGAAATAACTTAAAAGACCAGCAGGAAAGACTAACATTTGGAATTACTGACAAATCCCTCAGCTGTCAATATTATTGAGTATTTTCTGTCACCCTCCCGACATTCCCCCTTTATTCGGAAATAGCTGGTACAGGGCAGAGGGGAGTATTTTTTATAGCTGTGCTCCTGGAGCTTGGCATCCAAGACTGGCATTCCCAACACAGGTTCTAATGCAAGCTGACTAGCCTGAGCAGCAATGCTGCCCTCGATGCTGGGAGGCAGGGGTTGGTCAGGGTGAGCATCCTGTGTGATGGATGCAGGGATTTGCTGGCAGGAGTAGGCCTGGGGCAATCCAAGTGTTCAGCACTCATTCAACATCTACTTTATAAAAGAAGACAATGCAAAGACACCAGGATAGGGAAAAGGAATGAAATTAGCAACATCAGAAGCTCATTAAGTACCTCTCTGTAAGTCAGTTAATCTCCTTCCCCTCAACTTCCCTGTGGAAATCACTGGTGATGACACTAAGAGTTAATCATTGGGAAGCAAGATTTATATTTGTTTTGTCCCAGCAAACAGCAGAGTGCCACAGCAGCAGCTCAGCTGCAGCTACCTACATTCCAGCAGGATGGTTACCAGCAACAGTGCCCTCCCAATACAAGGTCAACAAAGGCACAGCCAGCAGCACTGCAACACAGATCTCCCCTTGGATATCAGGCACACAGACCCTGAGCACAGATGTGCCTTTCCAAGGCTGCCACATGGCTCTGCCCCAAAAATCCCCCAGCACTGCCAGTAGCATCAGTTGCTCCCACACAAGAGCTTCTGTTGTTTCAAAGCTAAGCAGCCCCTGGGCATGCTCCAGGTGTACTCCATAGCCTAGGGCTTTGGTATCCCTCTCAGGTGTTCTGCAACCCTTGGCTTGCTCCCAGCTGTGAAGCCCAACTCTGCTGATGGATAAGCCAGCAGCAGGAAACATCCAATATTTTATCCATGGTGATACAGACACTGTTCAGCACCTGGCAGGCTCACTCCAGGCTACTGCTCATGCCAACATGGTTATTGCTCAGCACCTTCCCACCTCTCATTATTATGAGACCAAAACTCTTATTTCTGCTAATGTTAAATAGGTTGGAATGTTTAATAGCCTCACTAGGAGAGGGCAGGGCTTGCCATGAGAGGGCAGGCAGCACCCTCAGCACGGCAGCAGAAGCACCCAGTGTTTGTCCTGCCCTTTGCTGTGATCTGCTTAAAGCCTTGGCACAATAACCAAGGTAATAAAATACCAAAGATCAGGGGAAAGACTGGAAGATGATACTCTAGAGGAATAAAGAGAAAAATAAAGAAAAAAAGATAATGATGAACTGGTGGTCACACAGGAAAGTGTACTTACAGAACAGGTATGTAACAACATTTAGTGTGCACTTGTCTAAGAGCAGCTTTTTTTTTTTTCCTACTACTAGTCCTTTTTTTTTTTTTTTTTAAAAAATTACCTCAAATGTTAACACTTGTGATTGCAGTGATTTCATCTTTTTAATATTTTAATTTCTGACATGGCCTGGAAGTTGAAATTCTCATTACCATCTTCTTCTATTTTTGTTTCATTTGAGGGTGTTTGTTTAGGGCTTTTTGTTTTTCTGTGTAACCATGAATAAGTTGGAAGAGAAAAAGAAATTCACTAATATCTATTATTTCATTATTTCTGATGCCTAACCCATGAGTTTTACAGGTGTGAGGCTGTAAAAAAGGCAGTAGATCATTTACCTGATCACTCCTATTACACTCTGTAGAAGAGCCAGAATAAGAGACCACTTGTTCAAGAGTTGGTCTTTATAAGGCCAGAAACCTGTGCAGATCAGCCACCACTCAGCTGGTGGAAGGCATGATTATCTAGAAATAGGACAGGCTTAAAGAAAACTGAAGGTAACAAAAGGATTAAAAGAAAAAAAGCTCCATCTGAATGGGAAAAGCTGGATTCTGCATTTTCATATAGCTCTACTACCTCAGTTATATGAAAGGGTGTTTACTTCAGAGTTCACTAAAGAACTAGCCAACAGTCAAATAATTTGCTTTACCATTTTCTTTCAAGAAACATGTCTTAATTTCCTCTATTTCCATTCACTATTTCCCTACCAAAAGAAGACTTAAGTCACAATAATATTTTCTTCAGACATTAGTGGTTAAAAAATATTTATAACTGCTTTCAGAGTCTATATACCATTAGAAAGTATTCCCTTGCAAGAAAATCCACTTGGATAGCATGTGCACACACAACAAGGCTTGTCTGGTAGAAAAAATGAATTTTGGAAGTGTACAACCAGAATCTCACCACTCACATTATCTATTATCTCGTGCAAGTCACCCCACTGTGGACAACGAGAACAGACTGGTCATTTGCTCACCCCTTATTTCAGTTTTCTGACCCTCATTCTCTGCACACTGCTTTTAAGGTTTGCAATGCACAGACAGTTTCTATCAGAATTTCCTTCTAACACCTGAGACAAAGAAAAATTCTAAGTTTTTGACATCTGAGCTCAGAGCTCTCTAAATCCCCATTCCCACAAGTATGACCTTCTAAGAAGAGCTGCAGCTTATCAGAAATTCAGATGAGTAACAGTGATGACAAACCTACACCACAGGCTTTTAGAAGAATTAGTAACTGGTTCTTGCCATTCCCTCATCAATTCCCATGAAGTGCTCACTTGGCCGTGATTATTGTTACTTAACTTATAATGGTGACATGGAACTGAAACCGAGGCAGTGTTTTAAAAATGATTTAATATCAGTTCTGGGTACTAAAGCAGCTCCCAAGTCCCTGCTGCCAAACTGCATGTTCTTCACAAGAAGGTGAAGTTTTCTCCCTTATGCTCAAGAGGAAAAAAAAAATACCACTGCCTCTGATAACAGACAATAGTAATGAACCATACAAAGGAAATAATGGGTTATTTCATGCATTTGACAGCTTACTACAGTTTAAAAAGATTTGTGAAGATGAAAATGCATTTCATTTATCTCAAACTATTTCATTTTGGGCATCTGTAGCAATTATAGCTAACATTTTTCAGACAGAATTGTGGTTCTTGAATTACAGTGTCCATTTCAAAGCAACATTCAAATTAATCTAGTCAATTTTTCCAGTCCTCAAGTCCATGAGGTTAAGGTTTGACAAGTTCCAGTTTCATGGGTAACCAAATTAGAGCTAAGCACTTGTACATTACTGAAGAGCCAGGCAATGAGGCAGCCTTGCCCTGGAGGCTGCAGAGGGAGGAAAGAGGAATTCACCCCAGCAAGATGGCACAGGTGATGTACTAAGAGAGCTCTGGGGGCCCTGCACTGGCACACTGCACAGCTGACTTTCAGGAGGGAGCTGCCAATTGCCAGGGAAGCAGCTCCACAGCAGCCACTACGGCATCTCTGTCTCCTTCCCTGTCAGTGCTGTCCCCCCCTGCTGAAATCTAACTGCAACAAAAAAAGCAAAAGCACAAAGCTGGCAATTAGTGTTCAGCCAGAGCAGTCCCCCAAGGCCTCTCACCATGACCTTGGCAGCTCCCTAAGAGCACAAAAAGAGAAAAAACATAAAACTGGAATGGATAAAAAGGTGAGACTGTGGAGTGAGAACTGGTGTAAACCATTATGAGATCATATCTCTCAGTTACAATCTGACTTTTTTTTTACAGCAAAATGGAGCTCTGAACTCAACACTGTTACCAGGAGTTCAATGCATCAAAAGGTGACTTCATAAATGGCTCCTTGGCCATCACTGTCAGCAAAGGGGCCAAGGGCACCACTCTGGGAAAAGCACATCAGAAGAAAGGACCTCCCTGCAACACCACAGGACACTTGTGTCCTCCAGGCATGGCTTGTGGGGGATGTCCCAAGGGCAGGGACACACTGTGGTTAACCCTCACAAGGTTAACCCAGCAAACTCCTGGCTCACAAGGCAAATCAGGTGCCCATTTACTTACTGTTGGGTTGACTAAATACAGTTTAACAAGTACTGACTGAGATTCCATCTTAAGCCCTTGACTCTGCAACAACACATCTTAAGCACTCCTGGTCCTTGGAGAGATCCTTTTCCTAGTCTCTTCTTGCTGTTTTAGTGAAACAAATATTACATTTTGCTGGGCCCTCACTGGGATAGTGGTTTTGATCCAGTGAACAGCCATGGCAGCTTCACAAAACAGTAGCAGCAATAAAACTCCAGGGTATCAGACAATATATGGAAAGTCATAACAATGTGTATTTCAAATCTTTGCACCCCAGCTAATCTCCATTCATTCCCCTTCCTCACTCCCCTCTCAAATTACAGCAGCAGCAAACACAATGTCACATCTAAGCCTCCAAATGCAAAATGAATACAGGCTACATAAAACATAGCAGGGTCTAAAAATAATCAAAGACAGCATCCCTTAAATTTGTATTCCGAATTTGTTTTCTACTGACAAATACAACTTAGGCAAAAGACCTAGCTACAGGGAGTATTAAAGGTGATATCAGAATTTTTCCCAGCAACTGCCTGTGCCAGAGCTCTTTGGGAAGCTTTGCTGCAGGCCCCCAGAGCACAAGGAAAAGGAGTTTGGTGCAAGGGGCTCTCACTCACCGTCTGCAGAGTCTCCTCCTGCCTCCTGCTTTGGCTCTGTCGGTTGATGAAGGAGCGTGTCGAGAGTTTGTAATGGTTCAACAAGCAGATGATCACTACCACCATAACAGTTATAACCACGATTATAATGATGATTTGAACAAACTCCAGTTCAGCTAAAACAAAGAAAAACAGGAAAATGTGTCATCAACACACAAAAGGTTAACCATCAAAGCAACAACTTGAAAAGACCCTCAATATTTCTCTGAGATTGATCTGGCTTGAGATAGTATTGCTGTCCATTCTGCAAAATTTTGTGAAGAAAACTGTTCTAAGAAGTATAAAAATTATTTAATTTATGCCAGAGCAAACTGATCAGCCCGAGTGGCTGAGTAGGTCAAAACAAAGAAGCTTCTTGGTGATCCTTCTCTGCAGCCTCCACAGGTAATAAACTCTTCAACATAAACACCACAAATGAGCCTCTTGGACAAAAAAAAATTTCACTGAACAAAAAAACTGAAGAAATCACAAACACACACAAACCCCACTCTATTTTAATAGTCACCTGTAATATCAATAGAGTTCAGAGGGCTCCATAAGCTTCAAAGCCTGAGAGAAATCAGGACACTTTGTCTAGTACACTACCCTTAATTTTTTTATCAAGTCAATAGCATAAAAGCTATTTAATTAGAGTGGAAAACTTTAAGCCTATTGAGTCTACATGCAGTGTCTTTTTCAATTACTACCTTTTTTCTAGCTAGTGTAACCCTAACTTTTCTAAGGCTTTCCCAGTCAGGTAAAAATCCAAAGAGCTCTGGTACTCTAAAACAAGATATGTTCCATCACGGTTAAAAATGAAACCGGGGCCTCGGTTGTTGCAAGAGATACAATTACAATGAACTCCGTCAGAATCCATCATCTTATCTGAAGCCCTGCCTATACCACAAATATTAAGTATATTTAGAAATGAGTGACTCTTGCACCCTTTTGGCTATACTGGAGCAGCAAGGATGAGCAATATAAGGGGGAAAATTGCCCTTTGGAGTTACTGAGTTGATGGTATTTCTATGGAAACTGCATTGCTCACAGGGGATGCTCTCATCTTGAAAGACAACTCCAGTTAATGGGATGAGGTCTTTGGTTGCTAGGCTGGTAGAAAAAGAAGCAGCTCAAGGTTCCTCAAAAGTACTTTCCAAAAGGGCTTTTTGGATGCAGAAACACGAACTTAGGGGAACTGATACTAAATTTCTGTTTTAAAAAGCTAACAAGGAGAGGTGACATGAAGATGAAAGGACAGAACAGCTATCAAAAAACAAGCCTCCTTCCCCCATCTCCAATCTGTAGCCACCCTCAGCTTTCTGTGTGACAGCAGAACACTTGTGCAGATGCAACACATCTGTGAAGCTGAGCTAGAAAAACGCCACTAAAACATAAAATCAAAGATGAACCTGCAGTGGACTTAAAGGAAACCCAAGGCGATTTCATTATTCTGAGACCTCCTACAAACAAAACCATCAGACCACAGGAGCTGCAAGTGTGCTGGTGCCAAGGTCCAGCTGTCTGTCACAAGCTGCCAGCAGGCACAGCTACACCACCAAAGTGCTGAGGGTCTGCAATCATCTCCTGAGGAGTAACTAAGCCTACTTAAGGCTAAGGAAAGAGTAAAGGGCAAAAACACGCTTATCACTTTATCACTCGTTGCTGTTAAGTACTTTTCACTCATCATTAAGACCACCAACATTTTCAAAGAACTTGGTTAGTCAGTGCTTTGCTATCAGCCCCACACGCAGGGCAGTGAGCTTTCTTCTTCCCCTCCCTTGCGTCACTGGGAGCTGACAATGTCGGCACCAAGAGATCAAAAAAGCCGGAAGAACAGAATTAATTAAAAAATAAACCCACCCAAACCACCGTTAAGTTAAAAGTCAGTTTTTCTTGGCTCAGAAACACAGAACATAGACTTTACACAGTTGACAATTTCTGCAATTCACATTCTGTGGCTACTGAAGTACTAAAGGGTTTCTTTATCCAAACTTTTTTTGGGTCCATGTCACACTTTAGACTGGAAACAGAGACTGTTGCTAAAGGGCAACATGCAAAATAAGCAATGTTGATTTAGGCTTTCCTAGAATGCACAGATGACTAGAATGACATGTTACTTCTCTATCTGCCAAGGGCAGAGTCTTCTAAATTTATTGAGACCCCTGCATTTTAATGGCAAGGGGCAGTACCTCTCCCTTAGAGATGCGGGGTTTAGTCTGTAAGCACTTCCCCTGGGAGGGAATAATTCGAAAATGTTTGACTAAAACATGGCCATACAATAAAGAAAATAAAAAAACCAGCACACAGCTGTGAGCACATGGGATTTCCCAGGTCCAGTTTACATTGTAAACACCAAACTGCAACAAAACACCTTACTGATGCTCAAGAGGATTTCCTTAATGGAAAGCAGGGGGAAAAGAAAGATATTTTTAAATCTCTTCCTCCTGAGTGACATTCCTGCTGCTCATTAGCAGTGAAAAGCAAGGCAGACTGCAGCAGCAGTCTGTATTTGCTGGCACTGATCAAGGCTATTTAAATAGTTCCCAGCGGCTGCTGACAGGCACTGGGTCACCCCGGCCCCCACCACGTCCCCTGCCCAACACCTGCCAGGCGGGAAGGGCCACCGCCTTCCAGACAGGCATCTCCTCCTGCCCGCTCTTCCTATTCATTTACTGGGGAAGAATTCGGGCAGAGCTCCAGCAACAGAAATGCTTTGGTTTTACTGCCCGAGCCTGTCACACTCATATATATCCATTTCTCTACGCGCAAGAAACAACATTTCTAATAAAAATTCTCCAGGGAAAAAAAAAAAAAAAAAAAAACCAAAAAAACCTTAAAACCAAGCACAATGTTTCAGGGTAAACGCCCAGCACGGAAAAGGCAACTAACTACACGTCGAACCAAACCACCTGCTCGGAAGAGCTCGAGAAGACAGACGATTTACAGCCCTAGCAATCAGCACCCACGGCAGACGGTCACCCCGAACCTTCCCGCACACAGCGCTCCCGGCGGGCCGGGCTGCGCGGGTCCCTGCCCCTGCGGACAGCCGGTACCTCTTTCCAACAACAGGTCTTTTAACCGCGCATCCTTCACCGCTGTCTTGTTGAGCCGCTCACTGGACATGCTCGCCTCCGCCGGGCGGGGGCTCAAGCCGCTCCGCCAGCCCCCGCGGCGGGCACCGCATCCCCGGCAGCCCCGGGCTCCATCCAGCGAGGTGCCGCGCTCAGGGAGGCCGCCAGGGAGCCTCCCGCCCGCGGCCGTCCCGGCGCCGGGAGCGCGGCTGCCGCCCCGCAGCCGGAGCGGGCGGGCACGGCCGGCACCGCCACCGGCCCCGGCACCGCCACCGGCCCCGGCCGCTCCCGCCCCGCCGTGCCCCGGCCGCGCGTGTGCGCGCACGCACGGACACCAGGGTCCCCGCCGGGCTCCGCGCCCGGGGCGAAACGTATTTAATTTGGGGAAAAAAAAATTCAAAACCCCAAACCACAACAACAACAGGCGGAAAAAAAAATTTAAAAGCAGTCGACCGGCGAGAACAAAAAGAACGGAAAGGCGCTGCCCCGCTGCTGGGCGAGCCCCCGGGAGGCGCGGCGCGCGGAGGAGGGAAGGAGGGATGCAGGAAGGTCCGTACCTGAGCCGCGCCGCCGCCGCCGCTCTTTAAGCCCGGCCCGGCGCGGCGCGCTCGGGGCGCCCCGGCTCCACCGCCTGCCCCGGCCCGCCCGCGCCTGCGCCGCGCCCGCGCCGCCCCCGCGCACGTGCCCGCGCCCCGCCCCGCCCCGCCCGCCGGCACGGGGCCGCGCGGAGCCGGACGCTCCCCCGGCCCGGGGCGCTTCACAGGGCGCGGGCACCCGCAGCTCGCCCCAGCGGCACACGGGCAGCGAGAGTGACCGGGGAGCCTCCCAGTGCGCGGCCGCGGGCCCCTTAGCCGGAGTTTCACGGGCAGTCGTGTCTGTGCGTGTGCGTAAAATGTTAGCGAGTCGCGTCCTGGAGCTATGCTGTAAAAAGTAACCATCAGAAGGAAAAGTGCCTGTAACCTCAAGTTAAAAAACAAAAAAATCTAGAGAAGGAGGGAAAGGAAGAACACTGGGCTCCAGCCGCATATGTGTTCCTTTGGCAGAACTCCCAGCTCCAGCAGTGCCTGCCTTCCCCTGAAGCCCTGTGCCTGCCAGTGAGCCCCTCTGCCTGCCCCAGAGCTCCCGTGCCTATCCCTAAACTCCTCTGCCTGCCCCAGAGCCCCCGTGCCTATCCCTAAACTCCTCTGCCTGCCCCTCTGGCTCCCCGGAACCCCTGTACCTGCCCAGCCCTGCCGCTGAGCCAGCCTCTCTGCCTGATGAGCACTGCCAGGTGGGTTCCTCATGCCGGTGCCACCCGTATTCCCGCTCAAAGAACCACGGTGGAATCCAGCAGCAGGGACTCAGGGCTGTCCCTGCTGCCCGTGCAGCGGAGCAGCACAGTCCCAGTGTCTCTGCCATGTTAGGAACACAGTAGCACCGTGTCCCTCAGCTCCCAGGATGTTCCTCCTGCACTGGCTTCACCACCATGGCCAAGACTCCTCCCGCTCCTAGTCACTGCTCAGGATTTGGCATCCCCAAAGCACTGACTGAGACCACTGTGTTTATGTGAACAAAAAAAGTGATTCACCCTCTGGTCCACGCTCGGCCAAGCCCTCGGAGCTCTGAAAGCAGAGGAGATGGGCTCCAGCGCTGGGGAGGCTCCATGCCCCTCTCCCAGCAGGCTGTGGCTGCCTCGGCTCGGCTCACAGCAGCACTGCTCTCCCCACACACAGCGCAGGCCCCCAGGACACTCTGGCACTGACCATGGGAGACAACCCACTGCTGCCCATGCCTTTCATGTTTTAAATCCCATGGACCAGCCTCAAATAAACAGATGCTCGAACTCAAAGAGCAAAAGCCAGGAGGAGAAAGAGGCTGAGAGGAGCGGCCCTGCTTACAGTCACCTATCAAGCTAGTGCTATGAAGAGCCAGGGGGTTAAAAATATTAGGGAGACATATCCTGCTATATATATCCACAGCATACAGCAGGGCCCCTCTCCTGCTTACAGGCTATCCCCACTGTCTGGATTTATTAAACTGTTGTTGACGTTTAGCTTGATACTGCAAGGTCCAAGGCCTCAATCCAAACACAACAGTCAAGCTGAGGGACAGTGATTGTGGGTGGTAAATAAATATCCTTTGAGAGTTCCTAGAAGAGCAGAACGAGTTTAAATTATATGTCAATGGAATGCTTTTGTGCAAATGGAGTATTAACCAAGTACAGCATTGTTACCAGCAGAGAGAAGTAATTCAGTACAGATAGCAGATGGGGAGCACCTTCAAAATTACAATCTGATTGTCCCTAAACTACTTTGAAAACAATTAGTTCAACAGACCAGACTTCTAAACGTGGCTGTTGTGTGGGCATACCCACTCCATGTGTACAGAGCTGCTGCTGAGGCCAATCACCTTCCTGTTGCAAACTCTTTGTTATCAAGGACTTTGAAAGACAAAGCTTCTGAGCCAAAGACTGACCTCCCCAACCTCATGTTTAAAATGAAAAGTTGGTTTCAGATGAGTTTGAAGACTACAAAGAAAGCAGAAAACAAACCAAATTAATATATTGGTATTAATGCTTCTCTGTTACTTTACTCACACAATGTTTAGAGCCCTCAGTTCCTGAAGTGCATTAACCCATGACATAAAATAATTGCTTTGGCAAGACTGGGGATTCAGCACATAGACTAACAACTAACACACTTTCCTCCCTCTCTAGCCCAACATCCACCAACTACTGTTGTACAAGTGCAGGCCCAATGACTGCAAAATGGTTAGAGGCTTATGTATCCATAAGCAGTGCACCTAATAAGCATCCTCAAGAATGTCCTCAGAACAATATTTGGCTCATCACTGATTAATTAAGAATTTATCACAAACTTTTTTATGTGAATGAAGCCCTGTGCCAGAGAGCCCATATAAGCTTCTCTGTCAACAAGAATGGGGGACCAGCTTCCTGCTAAAATTCCATGTAGCAGGTTCCACCATGACCTCTGAGCAGGGTGGCTGCTCTGGCATCAGGGCTGAAGCTCCTTAAGCAGGTTCTGGCACAAAGTCATAATGCTTCTCCACAGGCCATTACAAGTCTAGCATATTAATGATAAAACCAAGGGCTGGTTAAACTTGGTAACAGGTGAAATTTTATGAAGGACATGTTCACTGATCTGTCTCCTCAGATCGTTACTGGGAAAATGAAAGACTCATTCTGGAACCCACAAGAACAAAACCTGAATTTTTTATTTTACTGTTAGTAAAGATGTTAATCTCAAGTGTAAAGAAACAGTCATGCTTTGGTGACCAAAACTGCACAGATGCTGCTTTCTCAATATGAGTTTTGCATTTCTGCTACTTCTCCCTTATTTTCTCTGATTCTCTAAAGACATAAGTGACTGTGGGCAGGTTCTTGGCCAGCCCTTACTTTAAGAGAAAACACGCAGACTTGAAACTGGACAATAAGGGGGTGTTTCCTCCTGCCTGCAGCCAGCCCCTTGGGGTCACTCACTTGGGGAACCTGGACAGTGGGTGTGCATGCAGAGGTGCCTCACTCTCCCGGCACTGTCAAGCAACTTCAAGGCTTCAAGCAACTTCAGATGCACCCAGTGAATGCCCCATGCCCCCACCTCTCAAACTGCCATCACCTGGGGAAATTTTCACCTTTCTGATTAAATCTTTAAGTTTAAGCTTGTCAGAAAAAGATAGAGGAACAGCACCAACCGAGGGAAAGGAAAAGTGCTTTTCTCATAGGCAGTGAACTCAAGTAACTGATTTGCCAGCAGTATGTATCCAGATGTATTATGTTGTGTTTAATGTGATTAGGTGCAAGGAACAAGCAGATGGGAGCCCTGTAGAGAGATTAGCAACACAACCCAAAAGAAGTTGGTGGAGAGAACACAGTATTTAAGGCCTCTAAATTAACTCCCTGTTAAAGCTGTTCTTTACTCTGCAGTAATAGGAAGGATTAGGCAATTCATGCAGTCCTTCATATGCATAGTTAGTTGCACAGCCTCAATGATCCCTGTGCTGGCCACGCATGCAGTGGTTTGTTTTCCAGTACTGGAAGGAGGGTTCAATCAGGGACACTGAATTATAACATGCTGATTTAAAAGTAATCACCGTTTCAGACCTGACTAGCACTGGCTCTGTTTACACTGGCGAGTGAGAAAATCTACTTATGAATTATCCCCACTGCAGTTCTATTAGCCCTCACATGTTGGCTTGACATAGGCAATTTACAGTCCTTTCTTCCAGCAGGGTTAAATGGTACAGTGAGCATAATGCCCTGGCCCTGTTTACCCTGGAGATTACACTGCTGATAACTTCAGTGCTCCCCTGCCACTGCTGAAAAACAGGTACAGAATTTCCTGGTGCTGATGCCTGAGGAATGAGAAGCTCTGGGCAGGGAAAGGCAGCTGTAAATATGAGGAAGATAATCAGACTGGACTGTTCAGACCAGGAGAACATCCCCAAGGGGACAAAGTAACCAGGTGTCTGAGAACCAAATTTTCCCACCATTAGGGTGAATACTGTGATGCAGTGGCTTCCACGTGTTTTAATAATTGGCTACTTCAATCCTCCATTTAGTTCTGTCTCAAATTAGTGAACAAAATCAGCTGCGCTGAAAATACTGCACCTCCTTCCATCCTTAATTTTGATCACATTCCACAGCTTTTGTCACATTTTGAGCTCAAATCAACTAAGTGTAAAAATGAGCTATTTAAGTAAGAGAAAAGGCAAGAAAGGATCACAATACTGTTTGTTTGGGGTTTTTTTTAAATTCTGTTATTATTCAGAGCTCTCCCAGCAGTCCTTGCAATTAGTACCTGGTACTGGATTCTGTGGAGTCTCTGTTTGCAGCATGACTACCCTGCCTGAGCTCCCTGTGGTTTCCAGGCAATTCCCAGCAAGTACAGGAAAGAATCATCCCTCATTACTAATTTTTTTTTTTTTCTGTTCAAGCAGTAGCTAGAAGAAATGCACTAAGGACCACATTAAAAAGCTGAGAGATCACATCATGCATTATCCTGCCATAGGAATGGATTAAAGTTAAATGAGGGATAGAATTAGCATGGATGCTAGAATTAGGCATATGCAAAAATCCACCTCCAACACAAAACTGAAAGCCCTGTTGTAGAAGTATAGGTTGCTAAATAAGCTATTAGTGGTATTTTAAACACACAAAGAATGTTCATTCGTCCACTAAAGAACGTACTTCAGTTACAGAGAGTCTCCTGCCAGGTGGATTATTCGCTCCATAAATCTCAATTGC
Organism: Muscicapa striata striata; assembly: GCA_030060385.1. Taxonomy (NCBI): domain Eukaryota; kingdom Metazoa; phylum Chordata; class Aves; order Passeriformes; family Muscicapidae; genus Muscicapa; species Muscicapa striata. The sequence goes on along the minus strand of JAREIS010000075.1, from coordinate 3,128,172 downwards.
CAGCAAACTCCCTGGCAGCCAGGAAAAGAAAACAACAGGCACTCGAATGCAGGTTAACAGACTATCAAATATTTTAGTACTTTCTGACTAAGGTGTAATGCAAAGACTTCAGAAAGCTGGACAGTCCAGAAAGATCACAAGGAAACCCAGGAACCCTGCTCTAAAAAAAAATGTAACAATCTAAGGGCAAGACAGAACAGAGATAAGAAGGGAAAGCAGAACCAGAATTACAATGCAGTACTAAAAATACAAGTAGAATGTGAAGAGCTATATTTTATTTCTGACATTAATATAATCAGCTAAGTTAGAGATACAAAGCTCTGCCTCACTGATGGTGCTGTCTTGTACCTGAAAGTAAAGGATGAATAGAGAACCTGAAAAAAGTATCCAAAGAGGGGGGGAACAAAGGGAATCAACAGAATGCAAAATCTGAGATCAGAGTTGACATAAAAATAATGCTTTTAAAGAACTACAATGCCCATATAAGCTAGTGTTAATGTTTAAAAGTGAGCAAAGGAAAGACTTCAATACTGGTAAATGGATCTACATGCAAAACAAAGGAATTTGTTTTCTTTCATCCTGCAGTTTTCTTATCATTTGTCTTGCAGCATTTACATACATGCTGTCTGGATGTGTAATCATAAGGGAAATTAACCCTGGATAACCCCATGCTGCAGCACGTTTACAGAAATTGCTCTAGAGAAAACAACTCTAGGAATAAAATGAGGGATGTTCAAACCATCGGAAATCAAGTGAGTCACAGACACTATAGGTCTGAAGGATGGGAAAAATCTCTTTATGAGAACATGCCATTAAACATTACAATCAAGCATAAAATTGCTCTGCCACAGTATTTTGTTTTATTTGCATTGTTAAATTTCTTCTCCTAACAATAATGGATAGTTTATAGCACTAATGATTTATACAAAAGGAGCTGTGTAAATGCATCCCAAATGGGCGCCTTCTTAAGAACCACAGACTCAGTTTCCTTCAGCTTGATCGCAGATCGGTGACTCACACAAATTTCACATCTGCCTCAGGATACAATGGTTCAGCTTCTAACGAGGTTTCACGATGGATTAAGCTCCTATGGTGCAAGAGAGGTGTAAAAACTTATGCCAGTTTTAAAAGGCACAGTGCATTTCCACAAACTGCCATGCTGCAAGAACTATAGAGGCTCTCCTAATAACAACTGTTATCACATTACTAAGTTCATTACTTATGGCTTCTGCAGGCCCCTGTTAAAATAAATACATGGCTGGCATACAATTCATGTATGTCCATGCATAGAAACACAAATTTTCCCCAATAAATCAATGTAATTGATCACATTGTACAAGTATTTAAATGTGTCTGCAAAACACATTCACCTCATTTGCAGTGCACCCCCAAAAGAGGTGAGGATTGAGATTTTTGGTGGGCAAAATGATTTGGATTAGCTCTAGTTTATAACCCTCTTTATGATATAACAAAGTAATCTATTCCTAATCCACAGCATTCCAAAACAGTAAAGTCAGGCTCCCTCAAATCAGAAATTGGAAGAGTGACATAAAACATCCCTGTGGGATCCACCTAGATCTTATCTTTCCAGAGTGTCCTTGACTTTCATGTTAAAAATAAGGTATTTCTTCATGCTTGATCCCAGCAGCTGAAGCATTAAGAAAATAATTTCATTTAAGGCAAAATCTTGGGAAAGGACAACACTGGGAATAAGAATAAGAATCTAGTCAAGATTTCTTGGGCCAGCAAGAACGAGAATAACTGCAGATGAAAAGTACTCAGGTCATGGGGAAGTATCGGGAAGTTTGTAATGCACTTCTTTTCTGACTAATGGCCAAAGTGAGTGTGTGGGCTATAATCCTCAAGCAGGAGATGTGAGGAGGAAATAAGAGAAAAAATCCACAGAGAATGTCACTTGTCAGATGCTTCCTGCAGTTTTTCCATAACCACTTATCGGGATCCAGTTTCAACGCATCATCACAGGCACTCCTCAGCAAGCAGAAGCGTTTCTGTCACTTCCTTCAGACTGGAAAAGGAGTAAGACTTCCCAAAAATACACATCTTCTAGAAAAGAGGAAATTAAGTGAGCAAGCTCAGCACTCAATGGGAATGGGATACCTCACTGTTACTTGTGAAAAGCAGACCTCTGAGTAAACCACCAGTGAAACGACAACCACACTGCAGAAGCTACCAGGCTATTTTTACCACAGCAGAATATGTTATCTTTTCATTTTGTAGAAAGGCAATAAAAATTCATAAGATTCATGCTCTGCATTTAAAGAGAAAAGCTTGGTAATACAGCATTCAGCAGACCACATGGTTTTTAACATTACCATGAATGGTCTAAGTTCTTCAGTCTTCTGACATGTTCACAGGGATGGTGTTTACATTGACTTGTTCATAGTACATCATATCACATTTTAATGATTCAGTTCGCTCTGACAAAAGGAAACATCTGCCATAATTTTTTTCTTCCGTGAACTTTATCACAATTAAAAATCTGACGTTTCACCAGCCTGTGTGCCAACTGAGAGGAACGCCAAGTTCGGCACTTCCCGATACATACAAATGAGTGCGGCATGAATAGCTAGTACCAACAGCACCAAGCCATCACTGACTTGTCAGCTCTCACCACAAAAGAGAAGAAAGATCACAGTTTGTGGGCAATAATTTTATAATCTTGATCTGGTTTCCATATGACAGAGTGCAAGAGAGAGAAAGCAAAAAAAAAAAAAAAAAAAACAAAAAAAAAAAAAAGACCGTTTTGCAGCTCTGTGTGATGACAACATAAGATTCCCATGTCTTGCCCTATTGCAGCCAGAAAAATATTAAAGCAGCATGTCAAAACTGGCATAGCTTCTAAAAAAATGATTTCCAAACATTGCTTGATGGACAGCACCCTAGCAACTCGACACAAAGCTTAAATCTGCATCTATTTTACATAAAATGAGACCAATCCCACCCAATGCAATGACAGTATTCTCATTTTCAGCAAAATTAATGGCATCTATAAATTCAAGCCACTTCTGAGACACTACACATGACAGGAAGGCAGCTTGACCATTTACCATGAGGACCTTGTACCCTGTGTAAGGGCAGGCTAACTTCTGTATTTCCAGGCAGTTTAAATGACACTGTCATTTCAGGATGGAAGCCGAGAGCCAGAAACAAAACCAGCAGTCATGCAGTGCTAGCTCGTATGTGGAGTAGCAGAATTCCACTCTACTGTGATGTTACTGAGCCCAGGCAGTCGGAGGAATGGATGTTTCTGAACAGAATGCAGGACAGAGCTAGGATCTCAGTGATGCTTGAGAGTGTTTTCTAACACTGCTTCTCCATCCATTTTTTTCCCTGTAGCCCTAACATAATATTGGATCAGGTAGGATACAATTAAACTTGAAGTGTCTCATAGGAGGACTTCAGGCACCAAGAAAGGAAAAATGACCCTGCATACAGAATATACAAGACTGCATACAAGGTATGGCATAGATCCTTAGGGAGATGCATCATCTACTAGCTACAAGATGAGAATGAGACTGAGTTTCCTTAACTCTGTCACAGACCTGTTAGTGAGCTAAGGCAAGTCCCTTCAGCTCTTCCTGCTTGTCATCTGCATTCTTCTCTCTCTTGGTATCACAGCAGCACCTACACAGTGTTTCCACAGAGCACAGCCTCATTCACCTCAGCCTTCACATGCTGTCCACTAGCAGTACCATATATCATTTGGGCTGCTAAGCCACTTTTGAAGATGGTATGTGAGCACCTAAATCACAAAGGTGCATTTTCAAAATCTGCCCAGTGGTAAGTGGACGGGTGCCTTTTCCCAATTAGCAAGAGGCTGGTCCCAAGGGGCTGCAACGGTATTTTCCTGGGTGTGACAGCAAAAAATCCAAAATTTGCTTGAAAGCTTACCAGATGCACTGGAGAATGATAGCTAATGCATCTTACACTTGGTTGGCTGGTATTTTTGGATGGGAGGCTGCATTTCAAACTACTTCATCCTGTATCCCCACTCTGTACAACTGCATATCTGACATTGTACTGACACACCGGTAGCATTTTTGTGCTAAAGCCCACTAAAGAGATAACACTACACCCCATTTAGGTGGGGCAAGGATTTCTGGGTGAATTGACTTGTTGGAGAGGAAGTTTTGAGAGTAAGATAGTTAAGGGTCACAGAGAAACTGTGATCTCCTGTGCATGCATGCAGAGCAGGAAAAACACATCCACTCCCTCTCACTTCTCCAATTACCCCATTGGGGCAGCAAAACTACTGATGCTTCACATTTGGTGCAGCCCTAATTTTTAATATAAAATGTGGTTTTTCACTAGGATTAAGGTAAAGGGTCAAAACCAAATAAATCCAAGTTCTTATGCAGCCTTCAGGGAGAGGGCTAAGCTTTGTGCCCAGCCTAGGAGGGAATGCTGCCCACACAGCACACCTTCCAGACTGTCTCCAGGCAAAGCCAGGGCAGACAAAGCCTTCTGGAGAAGCAAAGGGCAGAGGGATCTCTCCATCATCCCTTCCAGTCTGGGATCAGGGGTCTCTGCCACACTTCTGATCCGCTGAGTTTTAAGTCAAAGCTGCAGAGAATTGGCCTGAGCCAGGCAAGCGTTTTACAGCGCTGCTCTGTGATCCCCTGCCACCGGCGCCGCTTCACACATTCGTGCAGTGATTCCAGAAACTGCCTTGACTGCTCACCCATTAGCTGTGAGGTGCGAGTCAGGTTTGCACTGCTGGGAGACAGGCTATTTTTACCACACTTAGGATGTGCTGTCACAACGTTAAATCCCAGTTGCAGATTTACCAAAAGCACTAAGGGGATTTGTCCGGGATTTCAGGATGCCAGCATCCTGATCTGCATAGCAGCTCAGACCAGGCTTTTTGCCATTCATAAGTCCCAGACAAATGACTCGTGAGAGCGTGCAGCTTGCCAGCACAGTGCATATCCAGCGAGCACGTGGGGTCTGGGATGGGTCTGGCAGCAGAGGCATGTGCTGGCCACCTGCACACGGCATCCCAGCCTCCCCCCGCGCTGCGTGCCAGGCTTCACCCAGCACCTGTGTGCGTGTGTGCACCCTCTCTTCATGCACCATGCCTGGGCACACCACACCACAGGACCACACAGGTGGCACGTGGGAAAGGCCTGGCCACGCAGCCCCTGCCCTCGGGCAGGGCAGTATTCACTCCCCGTACATCCCATGCCATTCCTGCTTTCTGTAGTCTCAACTAAGTGCAGCACAAACTTCCAGTTGCTTCCCTTATAAAGTTTACACCCTGCAGCAAGAGCTTCCCAGCCACCTCTGCCCTCAGGGATCCAATCCCCTGGCTGTAGTAGGTACTCAAAAGGGTCTCCTGGGAGAGATCACTGATGGCTCATGGATAAAGTCAGAAATATTGCCGTGTGACACTCAGGATGGTGAGGCTGAGGTGCTGCTGTATTTCTGCTGTATTTCCTGCCTTGAAAGCTGCATGTCATCATATCAGCACAGTTTTGCTAAGTGAATTAGAAAAGGCACACCCTTTCCAGAGTTTATCCTGGATTTTTTTTAGACACACTAAATACCTTGCTGTTAATGCATCTGGTTTCTGGTTTACACACCTAAGGCAGGAAGAAGGGAATTGCTCAAGCCAAAGTTGCGCATATAAGAAGCATGAATCTGTCATACAACCCAAACTGGCTCTCAGCTTCAATCTATCCTTTTTTGGGCAGAAACAGCTTAGATGTTTTGAATTTAACAAGACTGGTAATTTTTTTTTTTTTATTTCGTCTCACATTTCTTGCTCTGAAAGCTCAGACTATGACTTTTTGTTCATTGTAGGTGCCTTACAGCCAACTTCAGTCTGAACACCTTTAAAAATTTTCAGGAAGGTGGTTTTCTGTTTTGCTTTGGGGTTTGTTTTTTTTTGTTGTTTTGCTTTTGAGGTTTTGGGGAGGGCAGGGGGGAAGGGTTTAACTCTTAAAGAGTTGTCGTTCCCAGTTTTAGAGGTAGGAGCTGTGGTTCCCAGTGTTAAATCACAAAATTTTGAGGATCTGTTCTTCTGCTAAAAAAAAAGAAAAAAATTTCCTCTTTTTTCTTTTCTTTTAGCACAGTGTGAATTTTTGTCACATAAAGAACAGAGTCCCAGTTTCCAAAATGTTCATGTTTTATCTTTACTGCTATATTCCACTGTTTCTTCAGTTAATACTTTAACATCCTGCCTGAAACTGAAGCAGTTTTAGGTTCTCCATTGCCTACACATTTTGTGATTTCTAACACGACAGTTCTGTAACCCATTTGTTTTCTCAGTGCGTCTTTGAGCATCGCTTGTACTTCACAGTGCAGATGTCTAATGCAGATCAAGGCGGGTGCTGCAGCATATTCTGTTCCAAAAGACATCCCCACCTCCTCATTTGTTTTGCAACATGGCTATCAAAGCACTAAATAAATAACATAATAGTTAGCATTTATCCATTGTCTTACAAATTCTGCATGGTTTATACATGTTACCTAATTTCTTCACTCCTGTGGAATAGATACAGAGGTGATGTCTTTATAAAAATTGTGGATACAAAACAAGGTTATAGCTAAACTAAATAATCAGATCAAAGCCCTTTCTCAAATTTTTGAGGTCAAAAAAAATCCCATTTGTAAAGAAAAACACCCAAAAAAATTGTAGACCACCTCTTGCAAACAAATGAAATGTAGGCTAAAGTTTGATTGCAGCTTTTTCTCTGTGAGCCTCTAGCCCAAATCTGAAACCTGAGTTCTCTCCCTTTATTAAAGCTCACACCCACAGGCATGGCTCACTGGTCAATGCAATCTTCAGACTTTCCCATCTTGAACAATTTATTTTCAGGAACAAAGGCTGGAAGAGATCCAAACCCCCCGTGAGGACTGGCAGCAGCTCAGGATGCTGTCTAGGTGTGTCTGGCTTGCCCAACTAACAACTCTTTCCAGTTCCTCCATGCAGAGCACACTTGTGTTTCACCGTACTGCAGAAAGCCACCCATAAATTTCTATTCCCTCTTTTCTAAAAAGGACACCAGTTTCTCCCACTACATCCCCAGCTTTTTAGGCTGTCAGACACTTTGGGGTTTAGCTGGTGGCATCGAATTCAACAGCGAATGTATGGTTTAGAATTTACAGCTGGGAAAACAATTTCCCAAAATATCTGTATGAATGCAATGCAGAAATATGCCACATTATAACAGTGAGTATTCTTTCTCAAAGTGGAAGTGTTAAATTTCAAGCACAGCCCTGTGCCTCAGATGAGCCAAGAAACTTCTGAAATGAGTAGCAGGCCTTGCTCAGCACCCTGTGTGCAAAGCAGCCTTTTCCTGTCTGCTCCTCTTGCCCCTCCAGGTAGTCCTGGCACAGCAAAGTTTCTCAGCTGTGCTGTTAAGCCAAACCCCCCTCAACATTGTTATCAGAACAGTGTTTCCCAGCCGCTACCATCAAACTGTTAAATCCTGAAATGGGTCTATCTGAAGGTTATTTGTATCATAGAATCATTTAGGCTGGAAAAGACCTTTAAGATTATTGATTCCAAACACAAACTAATATTTCATGTGCAGAAACACATAGGGAAACAAACACTAATATCTAATAATCTGTTCAAACAGCAAGAAGTCACCCCCCTCCCCCTTCCCCATGCACAAAGCTGCAAAAATTAAATCCATAAGGGCATTTATAAAGAATATCTTATTTCGGGGAGAAAACAAAAGTGACTGACACTGTTATTTGTCAGTGCTGGTAAATAAATTTGCACGGCTTACAATGTTTACCCTGGAGTATAGCTGAAAGATCCATTTGTGCTGCATTAGAAACCCGCCTCAATGACAAACTTTAGCTCCCTGCTCTAGCAAAGCTGATGTATTGACTAGACAGGTAGATATTAGGTGCTCCGACTGTCTGGATGCTATGGAAATCATGCCGCATGCATCTGACCGTTGTCAGCGGCAGAAGACAAGCGCCGGCCTCATTCTTATTCCAGCCAGGAAAAAGGCCTCGTCTGCATTAGCCTTTTTACTGAAAGGCTGCCATATTTGTCAGTTCAGACGCATGTAAGATAAGCTCTTTCCCCGTTATCTAATATTTCACCAGGCAGTGGAAACGAAGGATAAGCAGAACCTAATAGTCTATGTGGGCAGGAGATCTTGAATGCTGTCAAGCTCAGCACAAGGCCTGGATGCCCTAGACAAGGGGAAGTTTACAGCAGAAGTTAATCACTTCATTTTGAAGAAAAACTCACAGGGATTTGGAGAAATGGCTAGGACTTATCCTGGCTACACAGCGAGCAAGGAGACAAGCGTAAAACCCTTAATGCAGCATTATACTCAGTGCCTTTCCCCTCTTGTAATGTAGGTACTGCTTGGCTAAAATTCCAGCCCAATCAAAGGGGATTAAAGAAGGCAGCTGAAAAACCGCTGCTTTTCTTAAGCAGCTGGAAAACAGAAAGGATGGAGAGACAGGGAGAAGCAAAATGAAAACGAAACTCTGCATTCTTGAAATGTCTTGGGCTGATCAGTCCCTTGTACAGCAACCAGCAGAAATGCCAAAAGTACTACTGCAGTCTGATTTACCTGCACTTATACACTCCAAAACTGCCCAAATTGCATGCAGAGTTGGCAACAACCTGACAAAGAGATCAGAAAGGCTCGTGCTCAGTCGCAGGACTCCCTGGCAAGCACATATCTTAACAGGCTTTTCTGCTGCATAATGTGAATACAACAGTGGTAAGCAAATTCTGAATAAAATTAAGATAGCCTGTTTCAGAGCTCACAGAGTAAGTCTGCTTTAACAGCATGTCTTCTTAAGAGATACACCACTTCAAACAGTAGTGACTATATCGTCACACTGCTGCCTTTTAATGCACTGACATGAGAATCCAACCATACTTGGTACAGCCCAAAGTATAAGCTTTACATATTGTTCTGGCTCACCCTGAATGGCCAAGCTATGCCCAAACAATTTTGTGGGGCTTTTTTCCATCTGGCAAAAGTGGAGGTTTTGGGCATAACTGTTCAGAGGTGCCCTGCCAAAATGCAAGTGACAGCCTTTAAGGGAAGGGTTATTACACGCGTGTAGGATGTGGTATCCAGCATCCCTCTGCTGCTTGTTCCCAATCCACTGCCCACACTTTAAACCACCACCTAAGTGACAAGGTGAGCTGTGCTCTGTGCATGGACTCCGAATGTCAACCCTGCACTTAATACCTCATGTGGTAACCAATAATAATTTTGACCCTCCTGGAGCCAACAACGCTTTGGCTGTCAGCAGCAGCAGTCCCAGGATAGCTGCTGTCAGCAGCGCCACACCACGTGTGCCTGCACGTGACAGCAGCTCTGCCGTGTCGCCCACCTGCTCCCACTGTGTGATGATGGGGACTGCACAAAGTCACAAGAAAACTATTCCCAGGGAGTCAAGTGCTCCTTGGCGTCAGCACTCGCCGTCCTCACGGAGTAGGCCAGCTGGGGGAAGACGCATGTGGCATGTGAGCCTGCAAGGGAAACAAAGCCTAGCCTGCGTCTAATTTTAGGTTTGGCAGCCCCGAGGATGTTCTGGGCTGTCTTTATCTTTGGCTTTTCCAACTCCTCTCCTTTAAGGTCATACCCTTAAAAGCTGTTGTGCTGCCTCTTGCTCCAGGTCTCCCTCCTTCCCCACATCAGCCCAGTCAGAAGGTGCAGCAGCATGAAAGCCCTGAGCTCCTGGAAAGCCTTCCTTTCAGCGACCTGGCATCCAGGGAAAAACCTTCCAGCCTGCCGGCTCAGCTGGGATAGAGAAGGGACGATCCCTCATGCTTTATTTCATCACCAGCTGGCTGCAAGGCTTTCTGAACCCCCTTGTCCTTGGCTAGGTCCTGAGTTTCTCTGCCTTTTTTCACGTGAACCTTGCAGTGTACTTTTTTTCCCCCCAATCATGTACATTAAGTACTTCATTGAAGGTGAATAAATCCCAGTTTCACGTTAATGTGAAAAGAATGGGAAGGTACCAGGAGCTGATGCCACATGGCCAAGCTCCATTTCCCATTATGGACTCCCTCAAACCCCAAAGCCTGTCCAACAGGACTCAGATTCACCCATTCCTCACAAAGGAGCAAGATGCCATAGGCTAGCTCTTTGCAGAAATTGCCAGGAGCTACAGGCAGGGTAACACCAGGTATCCTCCTGCCCTATGCAAGCTGCAAGCTGCCTGCTGCAGCATGCTGGGAGAGGAAAGTGATGCTGGACCACTGTCCCACATAGGAAAGCTGCTCATTCCCCAGGTGCCTCAGCCCAAGACTGATCCCACTATGTAGGGCCAGCTGCAAGGAGCACACACACAGCAGCAATGCTGCCAAGCCTGCACTCACAGCCCCAACATCCAGCAAAGCAGTATTCCATGTTCAGGGAGTCCAGAAATGCAAAACAAAGAGAAAAGCTAAAGTGGCTTTCCAAAATATTGTTGTTTCACTCCTAATTCCCTAAAATGGTGCAGGGATTTATTTAAAACCTGGAAGAAAAATTTAACCTAAAGATATCCCTTCATGCTTTACAGCATTCCATCTCTGGGGGTGTTTTCCAGCCATGCCCAGAGAATGCAGCAGGATGCCCACCATGACATCAGCACTGGGTCCCAGCCCCAGGGGCACTGTACAGCCCCCTGCCCACCTCTGGTAGGGCTGACAAAAATACCAGCTTCTGGAGGAAAGGGTCTATTGTGCAGGCATACACCATGACCTCTTACTTCACATCCAAGCTGCCACTCTGAAGCTTGCACAGAAATGAGTATCTTATTTTCTCTGCTTTTTTAGTATTTTTTTTTTCCGGGGGAAGGGGGAACCTTGATTAGATAGATGTGGCTACTTAAAAGCAGTCTCTAGCAAGTCCATTCTCCATTGAAACAACTGGGGCAGAATGGGTCTCTGTTAATGTTACATTTAGTCATTAAAAATGTGCATTTGTGATTCTAAAGACTGCTAGAGGCAAAACACAAGAGAGGGATACACACTCAGATTTACATTCTGTTTCCAGCCGGGGAGACTCAGTGAAACTAAAATTAACATCTCTACCTTTCATATGCATTTCTGGACAAACATACATTGAGCAATAACCACCACTGCTGTACACATTTGAATCCTCTTTCAGCAAAGACCTAAATGCCTTTTGAAAAACCTAAATAATTTAGCACTGTAATAGTATGAAGCGTGTTAAGACACTTTTATATACTACTACATCTAGCTCTTGGGTACATCACAGGAGATGTCATCTTAAAGGAGCAACATACAATGGCTTTGGGCAGAAAACCAGCTAACAGATCAAAAGAAAAAAAATACTTGCACTGGATGGGAAAATATCAAACAGGAATACTAGATAATCAAATAAAAATAGTACAAACTATACAGTGGCATCCTTAATTATGACTCACTACAAAGACTTTGGTTTCACATTTTGCCCAGGCCAGTTAAACAACACCTTGGTAAAACTAGTGCATTTTCACCATTTATTTGTATTACAGGAACATAAAGATCCTTCAATCAAGAATCATAACTTCAATGGCCTGAGCACTCACTGCACAATTAAAAAAAAGACAGCTCTAGGATTTTGAGGTCTGGAGCTATGACAAAGAAGATGACTTGCTTATGAAAAAGGAGGTGAGATTAAGGCGTAAAATGCTCACATCCACTGTAAAAAATTCTGGGTATTCTTAGCTCAACAGCTGCCTAGCCAAAAGAAAAACTAAAAAAAACCAAAAAAGTGGAAAGAAAACCAAAACCACTCCAAGGAAAGCCTTTTTAGGACTTTGACAGCAAATAGTCTTTCCCATGGATCAGTGTAAGGGGCCATTTACTGAATCACCAAGACAGTTTTCTGTTACACTGGGACAAACCCCCACAAAGACACATGCAGTAAATGCACAAGCAGACTAAAGGGATTAGAAGCAGAAATTGGCATTATATTTCTGTATTCCAAATTCTTCCTATTCTCTGTTTTTCTGATCAGTAAAAGAAACTGTAAAAACAAGGTCCAGATACTACCTGAAATAAAGCTGTTTCCTAATGTCCTATTACCTAACTTTTAATAGCATTGGTGTCTCAAAAAACAACACACACTAGGAAATAAATGCAGGTTTAAAAAACCCAAAAAGACCAACTATAAGCAAATTAAATAGATGGACACACAGTTCAAATTCTGTGGCCATTGGCTGGACCCAAGGCTCTCCTTCACCACCAGCAACTGGAAAGAACAAATCTTAAAGCTGTTGCATTTTTGTTTTATCACCCAATTTTTGCTCTGTTTCTAGGTTATGGGGATCAGAAACAGAAAACTATACCTGGTTTTCCTGTAACAGAAAACTATACCAGCTTTTCCTGTAACAGTCTGCAAATTTCACAGCCCATTTCAAATAACTTCTGGTAGATTTTTTTTCTTCCAGAGCTCCTTGGAGCAGGGAAGCTTTAATAATTTGCTCACACAGTGCCAAGCAGAATATGAAGATGAAAAAAGAGAGAGAAAAAAAAAGGATTCACCAACAAACTAAGCTTCCATGCTAAAAAGTGGAAAAACAAATTAAGGTGAGGGACTATATGAAAGTAAGGGGGTGAGATGAAATGGGCACCCACATGGATGCTCGGAAGTGATGATCCAATGGTCTCCTCTGATTTCACAGTTCAGGAGCTCCTGGCACAGTGCTGCCCTATCTGCAGCATCTCCATGCTGCAAAGAAGACTTTCCATCTACAACTCATTTATTAAAAAGTGGCTCTTTAGGCTATGATAATATAATAATTTACAGTGCTTAGGTTTACTCTGTGCTTTGTTGCTGAGGAGAGCAGAAACAAACTTACTGTTTTTCTTCTTCTACAGTGGTTTAAAAGCACAGCACAATTTCAAGGGCAGATCAAAGTTAGACTAATTATTTCCTTTCTGTATATCCCATAACTAAATGTAACAGGTCACTAGGGAAGGGTGAAACAAAAGATGAATGTATTTGCACACACTAACAGCAAACACCAAGAAACAAGGACATTATTTATATAATAAAAACATGCATAAGGGAAAACATCAAAGCCTATATTAAATATACAAACCACAAATATATCACCAATGGTGCCTAAATAACTAGGGAAATGAACTGGCTGCTCTCTTCTCCACACTTCACATTAAATATAACTGCTGAGGTGGTTATATCCTTCAAGAGCCTTTAGCACTACTGATGATGAAGGTTTGATAATTCTAGTATTGCCCACTTGATGTTAATCCCAAGACTACAAAAATACAGTGCCATTGTTTTCTATTGTTTAGAAACACTTGAGTTTACTCGGGCCATACCCAAAAAATTTGGGTTGCAGTCAGGAAGGCTAGAAACATGTTTTACTGTATTTTTTTCAATGAGACTTGACATTCTTATTATACAGTTCCAGGAATGGGAGTTTTAAAATACTCCAGCTATCATGAGAACTGAAGAGTGGTCAAGAATATAATTTGCGTGTAGAAACTTGCAAAAGCAAATAGCTTCTGCCCTGCATTAATTCCTCTCAAGGAAACTTTAACAGGCATATTCCACTTATGTTACTGTTCCTTTGTCCTTTTCCCAGGTTACTTCATCTGCCAGTTGAGAAATTGCAAGCTTTGAGACAAAAAAACACAAGTGTGTAACTCCACTGTTTTGTCTACTTGTCAGCAACAGCACAAGCAGCCTCCATGGCGTATCCTTAGCATTCCTACTTCCACCACAGCTCCAAAAATGTACAATGGCCCCAGCATACAGTGACTCCTCCAGACAGAACACAGCACACAGTGGCATCTGTCAGGCGTCAGGCCACTGTCCAACTTCTGTTAAGACCCATTAAATTTTCCATTATTCAGGACAGTTTTTGGTATAGGAGAACATGGCTCCTTGTTTTGGTTTTCCTGTGAAAACCATGTTCTTGGACAACATGTTTTTCAACACTCACTGAGTGAAGAGGTTCACTGGAACAGGAGGAGAAAATGATAGGGACCTTTTCAAGGCATGGAATTGGAGCTCTTCAGGGAAAGCCCTCTTGAACCAAAAGGTGGCACACAGGGAAGGTCCCTGAGCTGGACAGAGGTATGGTCACAGCTGCACGGGGCCACCCACCACCAGCAGCAGCTAGGCCTCCAGGAGTGGCAAAGAGTGCAGTTCTGCAGGAATAATACTTGGATATTTATTGCTCTTTTCTTTCATTCCTGGAGTAGCAGGAAGGTTGTTGCTGGGCTCACCTCCAGAGAAGGTTGCATGGATCAGGCTGACTGCAGATGTGAACACAGCCTGACATGCAGAGGTCTGAGTGGCCCACCTAAGTTTCTACAGTTAAAACCAGGGGCAATCCTGGACTCCTCCACCTCTACACACAAATAAAAGGCCTTTTATTTGCCTGACAGTGCTCTTTATTTGTTTCAGTGTGTGCCCTTTATTGTTCTTTGACTAAGAGTACAGATACGGGCATTTCTCACCCACACAGTACTCAAATGACTTTCAAACCTTTGTGTTAGCTTGTCATTTTTTGGTAGCTTTCACACCCCTATTGAAACAAAGCTTAGACAAACCCTGAAATGTAAGGATCTCTCCAGACATGTCTAGACTCTCAGTTCAACCAGGCACAATATTTCTGAACTCTCTAACCTTTATGGGAGGTGACCAAAGCCAGCTCAGACAGACTAAACTGACACACTGCCAGCTAATACCCTGAACACCTTAAAATGCAAATAGCTCTAATCTTATTAGAAATGATGCAATTCACCCTACCACAACAGCAAGAGGGGGCAGGGAAGCAAAAATACCATTCTTAGCAGAGGCTACAGTTCTCATCAGACAAACAAAATGATAAAATTTATGAATTACAGCCATTTGCAGTTAAAGGAGCCAAAGAATTAGGATTGATTTTTTTTAAATCCATATCGAGCCTGGTAAAAGACTATATCTAGGCTATGTGTGGGAGGTGAAGAACTGCCACCATCTCCCAAAGACATGACTAATACAAGATTTGGTAAGTCAGGATGACAATGCCGTCTTTCCTCATACTGTACAACTTGGATGAAGGCAAGTATGTAGGAAGGTAGCTATAACATGCCAGAGGAGGCTCAAGCTGTACCCAGCCACTCTAAGACAGGTATCTCACTAACTCAGATGGAGCCAACAATGTAGAAACAGCAAAAAAGCTCTTTGTAAGGCAGAGCTGTCATGTTCTCCTCCTTCCTACCTCCATTGTGGGACAGCAGGAAACCTGCACCACGTAATGGAGGAGCTGGGCACGTGTGAGCCAGTTCTACTTGGAAGAGGGATTGTGCCACTGATGTGGTGAGCCTTGCACACCACCTGATTCAAATTGCCTAAACCTTGCTCATTTACAACCTGTTAAAAGTACAGTCTTGACTTCTGAACATAAGGTAAATCACGACTGGTGAAAAGTTCCTTTTTCTGATGGGCTGCTTGTATCCAGCACCCTGGAAAAGTAATGCTGCCTTGGATTTCTGCATACTCTTCCAGCAAAAAAAATTCCAGATTCCTCCCAAAGACTTCCAAGTCCTGAATCTGTCCCTCAGTGAAAACACCTCAAGTGAGGCTGCCCACCTTGAAGCCCATGATGACATTTCCAGATACTGAATTCACTCCTTTTCCAGGGGCAGAAATGTATGACCAGCCAGGGCTATTAAAGCATAAAAAAGGCCACTGATAATGAACTGGTTTCTATCATGCTGTATCAGCCAACAAGCTGTGATGCAGTAGCACAAAAGCCTTTCAGCCATGCTAACAAGCAGAGGCACATGGGAGAAGGGACTGCTGGAGTTTTGGAAGCTATTTGCTGCGGTTATCTGCAACTGGTGTAGAGCAGCATGTACAGAGGGAGTGTGGCAACTTGACAGAAAGCGAGTAGCAAGCTGCTTCTCTTTTATTGCAGCTTTGCTCAGCTGGGTTGCCTTATGCAACCACCACAGGAGCAAATTCACCATGGGAGGCAAGAGGAAAAAGATTGATTTATCTTAAGCCCTGTAGAGCTCCATTCTCAGTTTTGCAAAGAGTGCAGCCCCAAAGCACAGATCCTATCACATGAAAGACCCGCCAAAAATAAAAACCCTAATAATTCTCTAAACTCTAGGGCATCATCAAACATAGTTTCCCTCCAGATCATGGATTACTGTTAAATTAGGACAAATCTCTTTTCAAGTGACATCTTGAAGTAAAACAAAACCAGCCACGCCACCGAAACCCAAATTAACCAAAAGCCCTACAGCCTCCTCTCACAACCAGACACATATCCATGTTTCTGTCTGTTCTGGATCATAAGATCATAAATATGAACCTATTCTCAGACAAGCATTCCCATGGCATAAAAAAAATTTGCTAACCAGTCTTCCATACTGAAACCCCTGGTTTAAGTCAGGTCACAAAAGAAAGGATGGAACAGTCTTTGTAAGTGAGCTAGGTTTTGCTACTCCTTTGATGGATTTGAGATTAGTGATGTGGTGATAGTCTGGCAGTCATCAAATAAAAGGCCAGCAGGATTGTCAGCAATTAGGGTAGACCTGTGAGGAACAGGCAGGATCTAGAAAAAATCCCCCATAATGAGACTAAAATTTGCCTGTGCCATGCCAGCTGGAAAGCAACTCTCTGCAGTGGCTGGTGGTCTTGTAAAGGGAATTTCAAAAACTGTGGACAGCACAACGAGCGCTGTCTCTCAAGTTGCACTGAGTCACAAAACTCATCAGTTCTATTAATAAAAAATGACATTTTGCCAGTGTGGGGCACTTAGAGCAAACCCTACTCCATGGTTTGTTACTCCTGCTTAGATAAGGGTCCAGCTGACCAGCTCTGCAGAGAACCTTGCATGGCTGCTGCTAGTTCAGTGCTAGCAATCTCAGACTAGTCAGTCTCCAACTTACTGCTGAGTGTCATGAAAGTCCCAAAATAGGCCATCGTTCCTATTACCATTCAGATTGCTTAATATTTCCTACAGGATCTGAGCATTGACATGGAACATTCTGGGCCTTTATGTTGGTTTTGGTCTCAAATGAGTTGGCGAACAAAATGTGAAATCTGAGTGAACAGTAGATCACCGGGACAGCAAGACAGGCGTTCCAGGATTCTCTTCACAGCCCTGCAGACTCCACAGAATTCAAAGACTCAAATGGCAACACTGTTGGAATAGGATAGTGTAAAAACGAGGGGCAGGGAGGCTTCCAGTTACAAGCCCCACCTTCAAATTGCTAGAAAGACTTAGGTCAGTCATTCCAAGTCCATAACCTAAGACCCCTAGTGCAGAGCTTCTCCCAAGGAAAGCATTTTGCTCACGTCTTTTGCTCCTGTTCTTTGGCTCTGGCCCCAGTACAGCGCTGCTGACTGTCTAACTCCCATCATCTGGCATGTGGAGACAGGAAATTGGAGAGGCACCACACTATTGGGAACAGCAGTGGTGCCAGCACAGCGACAAAGAAGTAGATGAGAGATCTCTTCTGCAACACCCCACAAGCACGTTCAGCAAACCCATGTGGACTACCACCTCTGTGCCACAGAGAAGGAAAAATATCACAAAAAAAAAAAAAAATCTGAACACTGAATCTGAAAGAAGACTTGGGAATTTTTGTACCATTTACCATTTTCCTTCACACTGCTAGCTCCCTGAGGTTACTGAGTGCAAGGGAGGGAAGGTAGATCAACCACAACTGCATGGCATGCACCACTGCATGTCAAAGACAGCATCAGAAAAACAACAGGAACCATTACAACCTTTAAGGGTTTTAAGCTGCTTCAACAGCTAGACCTCTGCCTTTGAAACCTGCCAGGGATGGCAGAACGCAGAGGAACCACGGTGGTCACAACATGAGGCAGAAAAGAGACCCAGGCACTTAGAAAACATCTGTGACACAAAATAAATTTTTTCACCCATTCAGGCCATTTTCTTGGCTCACCCTGCCAGCATCTATGAAAGCTACATAAGCCATTCTGATGCATACAGCACACACTGCAGCATTCAGTGCCCATGAACTGGCACAGCCCTGCCCAGAGCCACTGAGTCCTTCAGGCTGGAGTGGCCCTGGGAGGTGCCTCATTCCATGCTATGCCCAAAGCCAGGTCAGCAACAGAGTCCAGATCAGGCTGCAATTTATATTCTGCTGATCAGATCGACTGTTAAAAAATACCTTTAACTCATCAGGACAAGAAGGGAACTCCACTAACTTGAATGAATCCACTTCTAAAAGGCATTAAATTGGTATTGTTTGGGTCTAGGTAAGGCTGGCAAGGGTTTCTGAAAGCAGGACATCTTGGTCACTAAAAATACCTCTAGCATGAGAGCACTTTGACAGAGTTCATAAAGTGATGTGGGTAACTGTCTCTTACCCTTACACAGACCACATGTGCAAAGAAGCCCTCAGACAGTGCACTTTAGACCTGTCTCTAGGAAGGAACAAGCTACACCAGCAGAAATGTTTTTTTAAAATAATTTCATTTATCTTCCAGGTTCTGCTGGCACAGCTGAATGTGTTAGGAGAGTGATTTACGCACAACCCTTGCTGATGTACCATTTTCTAGTGCAGACTAAGCTGCAGTCATTAACTAAGAGAGAACTTCAGAGTAGAACAAGTTTAAAGGAGCTTCCCAACCAGTTCAGAAACATGCCAAGCAATTAATTTTTAGAAGCATAGCAAACAAGTCACTGATAAACACACAGCGTGGGTATTAAGACTACAAGCTGATGTGATACCTTAAAAACTCTGCAGGTGACATAAATTCATGTTTTCAAGTGAGCCAGTACTGTAACAGCTCTACTTACAGCCCACAAGCTTCCAGGGACAACACAGTAAATAGGAAATTTTTCTCTTTATTTAATTTAAACAGAAAAGTTCTCAAATCAGTCAATGAGTTATGTTTGTGCTACCAAGGTAAGCGATTCTCCAAACACACTAGGTTCAAAGCTGCAGCTTCCTCCTACATGTGGCATTCCTGAAACCTCACTGGAGTACTACATTTTTTTAGGAAATAATTACATACGCTTTCGTTATTTTACTTACTCTGCTCTGTTCTGATTCCAGAGGGTTTGTTTTCCCTTGCCCCAAATGATCCATTGCCACTTACACCAGCTAAAATTACACATAGCTGGCACTTACACTGAGAAATATGAAGAATAATTTTAAAAGTGATTTGCTTTTAAAGGCAAACCAGCAGTTACTAATCAGTTGACCTATTTCTACTCTAATTTACCACATTTAAAACACACAACCCAAAAAAATCCTCTACAGAATGAAAAACCACCTCAAAACTTAACTGGGCTAGAGAAAGACGTAAAGATGCCATTACCTACTAAATTTCCTAGGGGAAAGAAAATTGGTATTTAGAAATAAGATTAACTATAATAAAAAAGAAGAAAAGAAAAGCTTAGGGAAAAGATCCAGGTCATGAGGATGGTATTTCCAATTTTATTAAAGCTGCAATGCAACATTCCCAAGTTGAGAAAAACATGCTCCCTGCCCTCATGGCACTTCTACCACAGAAATGCCAGTGGCCATCTATCTCCTGTTCCAGTTCTTCGTGTCCCACACCTTCAAACCCAGGGACTGACTCTTCCAACCAAGCACGAGGTTTCCCATATGTCTGAAGGAAGACTGGCAGGACTCAAGACATTGCTTACAAAACCTGTCCCTATGGGTATCAGCCAGAGTGTCTATTTCACTGGCATCATTTATTTTCACCTATTTGTGCCTTTCCTTTTTTTTTTTTTTGTTTGTTTGTTTGCTTGCTTGCTTGCTTTTTGTGGTTTTTTTTAAATTCTTCCTCCTTGAGCAGGCCATAGAAAAAGCCTGATCAGTTTGCCCTCTTGTTTGCTGGCACAAATCCTGGTCCCAGTGCTGGGGCTGGCAAGATGCCTGTTGCTTTCAGTGGGAAGAGGATCAGGCCCAGTCCTGCAGATGTTACTCATGCAAGTAACTCAGCTCCACCCTTCATTTCTCACACCTCTCTATGCTCTGGTACTTAAAAAACAGGGACAACCTGGTCTCTTATGCCTTCTTGTCATTGTTACCTGATGCCCCTCAAAGCTCTCTGTGGGTAACACCCAGCATTTCACACCTGGTACTGCCAACACGAGGTCATTTGCAAGCAAATTCTGGTGGGAGCCATGCACCATCATCTTTATTTGTCAAGGACCATTGCTCTTCTGGTCTGTGGAAAGTGGAAAGTCAACAAAACCATCACGAATGCCGCAGCATTTGCTCACTCCTTTTAGAAGTCCCTGTTCCTGCAGTCATCTTTCTTCTTGAGAAACTTGGATTTCTTTTAAAAACTCAACTTTCCAGGTTCCCATAATTGCAGAGAATAGCCTGAAAATCTAGCTCCAGAGTTTCCCAAGAGAAAATAAAAAGCCAGTAAATAAATAAAAAGAACTGGAAATTTCTCTTGGTCAAATGTAATTTGTTGATTTTTCTTAACATCACTATTTTAAGCAATTCTCTCTCTTTTTGTTTTTGCTTTTGTTTTTTTTTTCTTCATGTCTTGGCAAATTATTTTTGAATGCTTTAGAATGGCAATTTGGTCTGAGCTAAATCCTGATTCAGATTGTCATCACCGAATAGTGAAAAAAAGTTTCTTCACCTGTTTGTCAGCATTATCCAACAATAATTAATTATATTTTATATATATCTTTTTTATAGTAATGCTTTAAACTCCTTTATTGGATTAGAGACATACTTGGGAAACAAAGTCCATTCCCAGTCTAGAAAGCCCTCAAGGCAACTAAGAGACTTGGATCTTATTTTATGCTTATGAAGCTGGTGTAGGAATTGTAAATATATACCTGTGAGACATTCTGGATTGGGAAAGAAAAGCTGACTGCCGCCCCTCCACAATTGGACAATCTACAAATCACCATGTAATTGGGCTTTAGTTGCAGACCTGTGAAATGTGCATTATCAGTATTTCCAACTCAAATAAAATGATGCTCATTAGAAAAATTTTTGGCTTGCATTATTTGAATACTCAAAATTGTTCTTCCCTAAGCAGAACTGAAAAACAAACAGGAATCTATTTTATTTTAATATATATGTCTACACATACAGGCAGTTTGGTTTTTTTTCTAACCACGCTTTGTGCCTTTAGGAGAGCAAGAAATGTGGCTTGGACAACTGCAGATGTCTAAGAAACTCTTACAATGCTTAAAGAGAAGGAAAGAAAGAAGTGAATTGTATTTGCTTAATGTCTATGTATTTTATACACGTGGGTGCAAGAACACATTAGCTGTAACCCCCACTTTGCATTGTGGACCTAAAAAAAAAAAAAAAATCCAGAGAGAAGAATGAGACTTTCAGTGCAGCTGGGTCAGCCTGTACCATGGGACCCGTGTCTGGCACTGGCATGGCCCAGCTGCACAAAGCATCTCCTGCCAGTGTCAAACCCAGCTGCTGTGAGCAAGGGCCATTGTGCAGTGGTCACAGTCTGGAGCAGCACAGCCCTGTCCTGCTCCTGCCACCTGGAACCACGCCTGCCCCAGAACAGCTCCTGCTTGCAGACTGGCACTGCCTGGAACCTCAGTGCTCCCAGAACTGATGACCCTCCACGCTCTGTATGCTTACAGCAGCACAAGAGGGGCTGGCCTGGCTGTGCTGGGCTCACCAGGGCAGAAATGCTTCCCCCAGCCCTCTAAAGAAACCCTCTGTGTTTTCCTCTGTACCCAGCCCTGACAGCCATCCTTCTCCACATCATAAAACAAGCTGCATCCGGAGAAAAAAATCACAAGGAGCTATTTCATATGATTTTTGGTCTCACCAGAATCTGTGCCTGAGGTTCCCAAAACACACCCATGAAGATCTCTGGATTGGCCTCTTAACAAAGTATATCACCACAGCAAAATGAAAATGCCATTGATTTAAATTTTTTGATGCCAGAAGTGAGAAGCAGGAGTTTGCAGAAAAGATTTTCATCAGCAGGGAATTAAACAAACTAACAAAAAATACTCATAACGACAGTGCAGTAAGTTTTGAGACAACTTGAATATAATACATTTGATTCCAGACCTAGTGCTGCCTGGCAAATAGGAAAAGTTGAAGCTATGTTGGAAAAGTCAGGTTTGAAAAACTAAGCTGGACTGTTCTGCCCACCCCACCAAGCTTTCTGGGTTTTTGCTGCAGTTTTCCATATTTTAAGGGAAAGGTTAGGAAGTTGTTATCCTGGACCTTTATGTGAAAAGTAGCAATGCCTGAAGAAAACATACTTTGGCTTTGGTGTACAGCAAGTGAGTGAAACTCAAGGACATACTTCTAAGAAAAATAATAGCAATGTGGACTGCTCTAGCCCATCAGGTGATGGAAAAAACAGCAAGCAAGTTTAAGGAACTGCCACTGCCATGAAAATAATAAGATGTTGCAGACAGGGGAAAAGATGGGACAAGATAAAAGTACCAGGAGAACATGGTGCTTTCAGGACTGACTCCAAGTTTCTACACTCTCAAAACATTCCCATGGATTAACACTAGCACACAGACCTTTACTCAGGATTTTAATACAGAACAAACAAATTCAAGAGTAAGGGTAGAAATTAAAAATTACCAAGGTTTTTTCCTTCTCAACGCTACCCCAAAGACTTCAGGTCTAATTTAAGCATAAAAGACATTTAATGCATTGAGGTGATTTCTTAATGGTGAACTATAATTTGGGGACAAAACAAAGACATTTGATTCTTCTGGAAAACACCTATTCCCTTTTAAAATGGCTGCAAAAAGCACCTGCTTGGAGTGTGCACAGACTGAGAATACTGCTTGTGTTTACAACACAAAAAAATAACACATCAGTTCATGCTGAGATGCCAGGAACTATCAACTGACCTCACTGTGACTGCACATGGAGGGATTTTCCGAAGAAAAACTTCAAAGAATTTTCAGATACTGAATGTGAGGTATAGTTTTGGTGGGTTTTTCATCCAGAAAGATCCAAATAATCTTTTTCTGGTTTGTTCCTGAATTTTAAATTAGATCAGGAAAAAAATTAAATTAGTAATTTCTTCCCACAGAGGACTTTTTTTGAGTGTTTTTGGAAAATGCTTACATTTAATCAAGTGTAGCCTTTCAACCAAACACTCCCTAGGATTAGGCCACTATTTACAGCTACACAGAGAAAATTTTGCAGTGCATGCAAATCCTTCCTCCCTAAACTGCTCAGCCTTCAGTAGGTTCAAGTAGTAACAGTCTGAGGACTTGAGGAACTGCAGGGCTGTGCAGTTCTGTAAAAAACAGCAAAAAGCCCCAACCAAACATGTGATAAAACTCTTTAATCCAATTCCCACATTTTGTTTTTCTCCTGTTACACATTCATGTTTCATATGATTTGGATTTTTTAATGCAGAGTAATCTGAGAGCATGATTCCATACTTCCATATCTTCTTTCAAAATTTTTTTTTCTGCTTCTCTATGTTTTTCTGGGAATATGGGCTAAGGAGAGGAGAACTCTTTACATCCACATGGCAACTGGACTCCAGTTTTGGTTTCTCCCATAATGGTTGGAATCAACGACAAGCTCAGTGGAAACAACTGAGTTATTTTGGTGGAAACTTCAAGAAAAAAAAAAATGGAAAAAAAAAAAAAAAAAGAACTAGGCTATTGCTTCACTACAGAAATAGATCAGTGATGTGTATTTATGCAGTGGCATTTTTCAACCATGAACTAATAAGAACATTCAGCTTGAATATTCCACAAATTCCTTAAGATCCTGCTGCCTGTTCCTGACACTAGTTCTTTGTAAAATTTAATGACTCCTTAAAAGAGAAAATGTCCATACCACCTGCTAGCATGAGTGAAAGCAGCCTAGGTAGACCCGGTCAAAAAAATTATACTGGAAACTTCCATGCATTCAGTGGGTTAATAAGTATCTTCTTGAACACACCAAGGGAAAAAACCCCAACCTGTTTAAAGACAAATTCCTGTCTTCTCCTCATAATCATCCCAACCCCCACCCCAACCCAAAAATGTGATTTACCAGAAGGAGCTCACAATGCTGCTCTGGCTGAGAAAGTACACTGAGAACTTCACAGGAAGCCCAAAATAGCCTGAAAAGAGGAAATGGGTGGGGGTGAGGTTCTTTCTTCTGCTCACAAAGGACTTCGCCAGCCGATATAGATCAAGTAAAAACAGTCCTGACATGCGGAGCGCACTTGGTGACAGTCCTCCCCTCTTTTCCCAGTCTGGTCTATTTTAAGATCACATCACAGGAAACTTGGCAGCTACATGTTTCCGAAAGTTGCCCCTGCCACTTCCACAAGTTCAAATCGTTTGTAAGGGCACAGCTCACAGCACAGAACATTCCGAGGGGACACAAAAGGTATTATCGAGCTACCGAAGGCAGGTCATTCAAAGAAAGAAGGCAACAATTGATAATTAAATGAAGCTGAAAACACCCTCGCTTTTCTGTCCCATATCACTGGTTTTTAAAGAAATGTAACATTTATATGAGCCATCCAAGTGCTGGCAGTGTTTGTGATGGATACTGTCTGTGAAGTCCTCTGCACCAAGATATTCAGTTGTGTGGGCTGTGTCCCTGACATTTTGTTAAGGACTTTCTCTCACCTTATTGTTTTTCCAGAAAATTTTAACACTGTTGGTTGCAAATTTAAAAAGGACACCTGTGTGTGTATGTGTGTGTGGTTTACACACACAGACACAACCAGGAACAAAGAACAATATGGTTGTTTCATGTCAAACTTCAACTCTGATTCCCATTAAGCATTGAGTAGGAGGAATGTTAATGGCACGGTCTGGTTGGAGAAACTGATGATAATTAGAATACTAACAAAAAAAGCAAAAGCACAAAAACGCTGCCAGAGCCTTCACCCTACATTATAAAATCATTCATATGTACAAAAGCAGCAATGGTGTATTTTCTGAAACTAGGAAAACAAACAGCAATTATAACTAATAATAAGCTCCTATGCCTCTATTATTTTATAACCATATTTTTTACAAATGCCAAAGTTTTCCAGTCCCCTTCTTCAGAGAACTAAGTTTCTGAGTAAACAGAGCTCAAAAAAAATTTTGGGAAAGATACACTACTTAACTTCAGCGGGTTAAAAGAGTCAAATAGATGTTTATTTCCATTTCTCAAAGTAATTTATTTCTGGATATGAGAAGAGCATTCTCATCCCCAAAAGTCAATTTTAAGATATCTGTAAATATAAAATACAGGTTCTGAAATTCAGTCTGTACAGGAACATGACTATTGGAACACCATAAACCAATCAAATCCTTTAGGCAATTTTAGGCAATCAAATACTATTAATAAACACCCAAAACCTAATATTGTCTATGAAGAAAGAGAGCAAGCCCTTGCTGCTTTATGATGAGCAAACCTACACAAAAGATTTCAGGGAATTTCATGAGGTTGGTATTTTGTCTTTCAGTGACATCTGCTTCAAAAGGAAGGCTACCAGAGGACAGGAGTATTAGATCTCCTCTTGCAAAGCTCACTCACTGCTCCCATGCTGCATATCACTGCCCCCTCATGCGAGGGCTCTGCTCAGCTTCCACACACAGACAGATTAGCTTAAATTGCTGTAAATAACTCCTACTTGCTATTCTTGAGCCCTTTATTCCAGGCTACTCTATATTCTTAAACTGTACCTGAGTCACCTTCATGTCTTACCCTTGTTGCTCTGGGAAACTTGAGGTTTAGTAAACAGGTTAAACAAATGAAAAGATTAGTCAGTATTGTGCTTCAGATGGATGCAAGATGAGACTACACTGAAAGCAAGTATATTAACAGAATTAACAAAGACATTTTTATAGAATCTAAATAGCATGTACTGTACAAAAAGAAACCACGTGCAAGTTTTGTGCTTGAGCCTTCTTGACCTGGTGTTGAAGACCATTACCAACACTGCCAGCTTACAGGGCAAACTGGGATCTTTGGTTGCCATACAGGCTAGGTGACACGGATGTTATGAGTTCCCTGTGACTGAAATTAAATAAATTGGAAGGAACTGAGATTAAGATGGCTGATATTATTATTTATGGAAGACAGAATAGCACAGTGTACTTACATTTACTCCTCACCATGTGTTAATGTGTATTGCTACATCAAACAGCATGAAATTCAATATACTAAAGTACTCTTCACTAAACAAAAGAAGTACTAAGGCAAGTTAAAGCAAGCTCATTTAAGAATGAATACTGACATTTAAGAAAGGCTTGAGATAACACCTCTTCACTCATTTTTCAGGTTTCCCTCCCTCAAACAAACATGCTAGTGACACTAGGGCATGACAAGACACCACCAGTTCAAACTCAAAGCCTACCAGGGGCAAAAACATTAGGTGGGAAGCAACATGATCCAACCAGTATGGCAATGGACAGGAAATCTACAGAGGCATGGAAGCAATCCAGTCTCTTCCATTCATCTCTGTACTTCTGTCACAATAAGTCCAACCCTCACACTTCCACTTCCCACTGGCCATGAAATAGGCCACAATAGATATTTATCTTTAAAAGCACTTTATAGATACTGCAGAAAAATTTTAAACAAGAACTTTGTATCCCTATGTCCTAGAAATAACTCTTCACATGAGGTGGCTTTACAGTCTTAGTTTCTCTATGTTCTGTGTGGTCTCTCATCATGAACATGTTCAGGTTCTGGTAATTACACCATCATCTCTACAGAGGGATCATCCATCATCTTGAACTGCTAACAACTCAGCATCCTCAAAACTGAGAACAGCAAAGGAAAGGATAGAATGATTTCTGCCCTGAAAATTAGCTGTTCTGAACAACAGAGAAAATACTTTGGATGTAAATCTGACCAAGCAGAACATAAACTGGTTAAGTTTTCAGGCTGAGGAACTGCAAACTGGCAGGAAACGTTTGTTGCCAATAACTTAGCCCTCTTAACAGCTTTCTGCTGCAGTCCTTCAGCTGTGAGATAAGGTGACTATTACAATCACTCTTTACACACGCAGAACCCACACAGAGCCAAAGAAGGCTTTCAAACTCAGTGATACCAAAGAAAGGAAACCCCCACACTGACACCAGTGCACGTAGCAGCACTGCACCCACAAGTGCTGCGGTGCCCACGCGCATCGTGCGGCCGTAACTGATTCAACTTTCGGGGGGTGATACAGCCAAAGGCTAGGTTGAGTAATAGGCACAGCAAGACAAACCCACAGCCCTGAGTACCAGCTGAAGGCATGTGCAAAAGCCAAGGGAAAAAAATGGCTGTGTCTACACAGTTGTAAAATCTGACTTGTGGAGACGCCATAAGCATGATGCATTCCTAGCCTTCAATATACAATTCTCACTCCTTGTTTTCCCTTATTCCCATGCCGTGCAGAACACTGTTTTATCTTCTGAGTTATCTGGACTGCCTTTTTTTTTTTAATGACATACAGTAATTTCATATAGTGGGCCACATTTTCAGAAGATCTCAGCATCCAGAAATGTTGAGCTTTAAAAGAGCTCAGCACACACATTTTCTGAATATATAATGACATATCTACACATCTGTCTTGTTCAAAAATCTAACCTTGGTAACCTTTCTGGAGATTACATCAACACACACAATAAGAAGAGTTGCTGAAAGCCCTCCCCACCCCTCCCACTTCTCCCATTAAAAGAAAACAAGAAAGTTTAAAATTATATTCTAGTTTTTAATAACAAGTAAAAGTTAAACCCCAAATCTGTCCTGGAACTCAAATGCATCTTTACAGCAAGTGGCAGTGAAATTCTTGCAGGGATGCCACCAGCTCTGTATAACAACTTTTATGGTGCCTCTAACCTTTTGAGCCTCTTGGTTAGCTCGAGGCACAGTTATAGCCATGTACCCTGCCAGTCTAGTGCTCACACATGTACACTCATTATTATAAATAATTTTTCTATAGCTTTTCAGAGATGCCCATCACTCTGCTTCCTGTTAGCTACTCAAGAAACAGCACATCCTCATAATCTCCAAAAACTAGGCCATAGAGACTTTGGCGCTGAGCCGATGCTCACTGGGGTGACATCTTCTGCTCATTTACAAAAGTCAAAGACTTCCAAAACCAAAGAATGGATCAGGATGGAATTATGTACACAGTGGTACTGCATCTACACATAAACATTAAAAGAAAAAAAAAATTTGGGTATTTTGAATATATTGGCAATCAAAAATGAAGCCCATCAGAGATATGTCTCAATGATGTGAAGGATCTGTTCAGCAGCTAGGAAGGATTTGTCAAGAACAGCCACTGTGGTAAATGCAAAGGAAGGTAGCATTGACCCCACCAGCTCAGCCCCAGGTGTGTTGGCAGGCTCAGCACAGGGGCTGTCAGCTGGGGAGGGCTGCCTGGGGCACCACTGAGAGAGGGGAAAGGCAGGTCCCAGGGGACACCTGCATCAGGAGCTCTTGGAAGGGATGAGCAGGTGCTCCAGGCAACTTGGTGAGCTGGGACACACTACTGAGCAGGGACTGAAACGGTGAAATGTGATGCCAGCAGACAAGGAGCGAAGGAGAAAATCTGGCAAGCCAGGATAGATACCACCGGCATTTCAGACAGGTGATGTCTGTCCACTCCTCTTTAGCCTGCCCTGTTTGGATTCCAGGATATCCATCTCCTGCTGATGGAAAATGGTTGGTGAAACAGGGTCCTCACTGCAGGCCTCACAGCTGGGGGCTTTCTCTGCCATTTCCCCTCTAGTTCTCTGGATGGGGAGAGAGTGTGGATTTAGGCAGCTTTGAGGAGCTGGTTGGAAGCCTTCAAATGGGGTGGGATGGGGGAGGGGAAGAGAAAGGGACTAAACAACCATTTAGTTATGAAATACCTACGTAGTAATCGAATTATTAATTATTAAACAGTACGAAGAATTTGGTTCATGCTCATTTATTGCCCATAGGTGACGGCTCAGGCTCGGCCCCATCTCTCTCCCTGAGCCCGGAGAAGGGCTGGATGAGGATGGATGAGGAAGGAGGGAGGGAGGGAGGGAGCCCCGCGGCAGCGAGAGCCGCTCCGGCCGGCGCCGGGGACACCTGCCGGGCACGGGCAGCGCCCCGCAGCCCCGGGCCGGCTTTTTCTGGAAACATGACAGCCGGGAACGGGAGGCGGCCGGGGGTGCCCGGCAGGACGCGGAGGCGCGACGTGGCGACTGTCGCTAGGGGAGTGACAACAGAGCGATCAACAGAGCGGCTGGGGCGCGGGGAGGCGCAGCCCGGCTTGGCAGCCCCTGTCCGCCAGCCCTGCCAGCCAGCCCGCACGGAAATAGCCGTGCCCGGCCAGCGCGGCCGCCCCTCCGCGCACGGGCTATTTCTGATCGGCCCGAGCAAGACTGAACTTGAATCGGGGCAGCGCGGCTGGTTTACAGCCGCTCTGAGAGCTGCCTGGCTTGGAGGAGCGGCCGGGCTCCCCAGCCGGCGCAGGAGCATCGCCCAGCGCAGGAGCATCTCCCGGTGCAGGAGCATCTCCCAGCACAGGAGCATCTCCCAGCGCAGGAGCATCTCCCGGTGCCAGAGCATCTCCCAGCACAGGAGCATCTCCCAGTGCCAGAGCATCTCCCAGCGCAGGAGCATCTCCCAGTGCAGGAGCATCTCCCAGCGCAGGAGCATCTCCCTGTGCAGGAGCATCTCCCAGCACAGGAGCATCTCCCAGCACAGGAGCATCTCCCAGTGCCAGAGCATCTCCCAGCACAGGAGCATCTCCCGGTGCAGGAGCATCTCCCAGTGCCAGAGCATCTCCCAGTGCCAGAGCATCTCCCAGCACAGGAGCATCTCCCAGCACAGGAGCATCTCCCAGTGCCAGAGCATCTCCCAGCGCAGGAGCATCTCCCTGTGCAGGAGCATCTCCCAGCGCAGGAGCATCTCCCAGCACATGAGCATCTCCCAGTGCAGGAGCATCTCCCAGAGTCAGAGCATCTCCCAGTGCAGGAGCATCTCCCAGTGCAGGAGCATCTCCCAGAGTCAGAGCATCTCCCAGCGCAGGAGCATCTCCCGGTGCAGGAGCATCTCCCAGTGCCAGAGCATCTCCCAGCACAGGAGCATCTCCCAGAGCAGGAGCATCTCCCAGCACAGGAGCATCTCCCAGCACAGGAGCATCTCCCAGCACAGGAGCATCTCCCTCTGCAGGAGCATCTCCCGGTGCCGGCAGTTCGGAGCGGGTCCCGCTGCCCGCCCGCAGCACAGCCCTGGCCCTGCCCCGAGCCGGCAGCGCTGTGCCCCTGGCCACGACTCCATCCCACAGCCTGCCAGCCCAGCACGGCCTGCCAGCCCTCTTACGAGAGGGCAGACAGGCGTTCTGGCCACAGAACTGGCTCTGGGATCTCCATCCTCTCTCCTGCATCCACTCCAAAAGCTGCTGTTCGAATCTAAGCCTCTGTACCTGGGCAGTGGGGATGCGCGACTAAGCCTGGCTTGCTTAAGCTCATGCTGCCACACTGTACCTTAGAAAATAAGGAATAGGTGGAATCCTCTCATTGAAAAATTAATGTTCTGAACTGCAGCAAATGCCTTGACAATCAAAGTTATGTTCCAGCAAAGCACTAACAATAATCTCCTACACTGCTGTGGCAAGGCCCTGAGTCATGAAACATATAATTTTTTTTTCTTGTTGAAAAGGAGAGGAAAGAATTAGGTTCATTTACTAAGCTTCCATAACTGCAAAAGATTGGGTACCTTTAAAAAAGAACAGTATTTCGATGCAAATATGAACCTATCACAAGCCTCCTGAAGCACATGCAGCATAAAGGCAGTATCACTGCAGAGAAGGTATCTGCTTTCAAGGGGATTTGCATTCTCATTGAATGCTGGACCAGGTCCAGACCAGCCGGAGGATAACCACCCTCTAACCTCCCTGTGGAGACTTACAGAGACGAGACTGAAGCAGTATCATTTCTGACAGAAATCAAATCCTGGCTACTGCACTGCTGGGAACACTACAGACAGGAAGGGAAAAAAATAGGGAGGAATTGGAATTAAAACAATTCTGTGAAGTTCATTTAGGTAATACCTTGTCAAAGACTTGATATGAGAACACACTGCATATTTACTGAATGAATGCAGAAGTGTCTTCTAGCATAAAATATAATTTTAACAAATAGAACATACAAATGTTAAAGCTGACTGGTAATAGAACATGGGCTCAGTTACATGCCTGGGTTAACCAAGCTAAATAATACATCTAGTCAAATCATACATGAAACCACAAAGAGAACTCAAAAAACACAATTTGTTCAAACTCTCATCAGTTCATATCACAGCATTAGTGTTTCAGAGGACAGGATAATTCCTAGTGACATGTCTCCAAAGAGTCAAAAACAAGGGACCTTAATGGAATGTTATGAATATTAGGATATTGCATTATGTGCTGGGCACATATTCAGTACTTCCTTCTTGATGTAATGCACCTAGAGACATAGATAAGAAAATCCCAGGACAGACTGATGAGCAGCTTCCAGGTATTCCCTATCTAGCTGGACTCATTCTGATGTAGGGGTAGAAACGTTTGAGAAGCCACACACAGTAAACTGGATCATAGAAATTGTAAGCAGTTTTGGAGTGCCAGCAAAGCACAGGAGGCTGCACAGGAATGGGGGCAGCAACCACTCAGTTCTGCCAATCTGGCCAATAAATGAGTAATCTTCATATATTGTGTTCAGGGCCAGTAAGCTCTAAGACTGTCCCAAAAGAAGAAGCATCTGAATTGTATCAGACCTACAGAGACCCTTAGCTGTGGCTGGACTGTCTGTGAAAATATAGAAAATATGTCTAGACTACAAGAAAATGTAATGCTTTACAATGTCCTAGTTGGCTTGTTTAAAATGCAATACTGGGAACCCAAATTACAGATATGCCATACCCAAAATTCAGACAGATATAAAACCATTACAAAAACATTGGGTGCAATTTATTTTTCAACTGATACCTAAATCTGTACTTCTTTAAGCCACAGTTTAAAATACTTCTCACTAGATTATTGGTTTTTTTTCAGTTTTGCAGCATTTGTAGCAGAAATATTAATATTGGTCTGAAGAATGCATGAAGAGAAACAGTCTGTCAACAAAAGCAACAGGAAGGGCAAGAGAGCAAAGTCAAGGAAAAAGCTCCAAAACATTTTGAGAACCATGGACACACTGAAAGCAATCTAACAGAGAAGAACTGAGGAATGTGGTGTTTGCACCACCAAAAAAATTGTGCCCTCAGAAGCCCACAGGATGGATTAGCAAAAGACCTGTGCCCTGACAGGGGGAGGGCAGCAGTGAGGTTGCACCTTGCTCTGTGTGCCCTTTCTTTTCCTGTTCACCCAAAAGGGAAGATGATGTAGCCAGGCAGACACCTACAGCAGGCAAACCCAGAAAACAGCCTGCACACTGAGATTCACCTAGGGTGAGGCAAGCAAGAATAAGAGGTGAAAGGATGGACCAAAAGAGTGTGTTTGATTGCCAAAAAGCAGGCCTACACAAAAAACAAGGCATCAAAGATGCACAAGTCAAGCAAAATGGTGAGAACTTGGTGGGTGTCCTTCAGGGACAAAACTGATGCTGGCCAGATCACTTATTGGGCACACATCTCTCAGCCCCTTCTTAAAAGCATGAGGGTTGTGAGAGTGGGAATGAAAATGATAAAAAGCAAGTGTGGGACAAACCAGTTTTGTTTAAAACAGATACCACCTTCTCTTTCCATAACATCTCTCTGAGGGTTTTTTTGCATTAATTTTCTTATGTTAACAAGTAACATGAGCTTCTCAAATAATCACTAGAACCTCAGAGTTGAAACTTTCAGAGAACTGCAGAATATACAAAAAATCACAAAAACTAGCAGGCAGTACTGCAAACAGTTTAACACACTAGCACATAAGAAGGCCAAGTGATGGAGAACCCCACTGCTGTTTATTTTACCTAGTTAATGATTTTTAAAGTACAATTTGCTCTATCGAAATGTTTAAAGAATGTTTGCTTAAAAATACCTCACTTTCTTTCCTGTTTTTAAATGTCCTCCTGGCATATTCAAAAGGGCTCCATGTAAGCCTCCATCAGTGCAAGTTAGAGGAGGTTTAGGATTTGATTGTATGTTAATTATTTGCATAGA
The DNA here is from genome assembly GCA_030060385.1 of Muscicapa striata striata. NCBI lineage: Eukaryota > Metazoa > Chordata > Aves > Passeriformes > Muscicapidae > Muscicapa > Muscicapa striata. The sequence goes on along the minus strand of JAREIS010000075.1, from coordinate 3,095,174 downwards.
GACATTTTCTGAAGAGACAGAGGAAGGAATATACAGTAATTGTGGCCTGCCTCCAAAAATGGGACAGATTTACCAGAGGGGACAGTACTTATAACATCAAGAGACCTGTCAGTGTTAGTGCTTTGCCATCACATGTCTGTGTGGGTTCTTTCTCTGCCTCCACATCCACAGAAATCTGGGGATGTTTGCCCAGGGAAGGCAGCTCTTCATCTGATACAGAATTCAGGAGCTAATGCAGTTTGCTATTACTTGAGCCAAACATTAGGAAAAGAAAAAAAAAAAAAAAAAAAAAGAAAGAAAGTAACAGGGCAATCTCACAGGAAAGAAAACCTGGAAGCTATTATAGATCAACAATTTCCTCACAGAATTAAAGCTGAGACTTACCTGAAAATAAACTGACTTTTATCCTGAAATGAATTGGTCCCACAGATTTGGGTGCAGAGGGTGCAGAGGGTGCAGAGGGTGAGTGTCACAACAATATAACTACAGTTGGGTAACCACTCTACTAATGCTGTAGTGCAGATCCTCACAGTACAAACCAGCTCTAAGATCTGGTCTCTCATTTCTGCACAAGAACATTTGGTGCATTTACAGGTGTGAGTCCTACCTAAATGCTTTACAGCAGCACACCTGCAATACAGACACCTCTACAGTTGTATAGAAGTTGCTCTGTGATGCAACACCCATGTGGGAATATTCTGATAGTGGACAGAGAAAATCAGTACTGAAATCAAACTGTTTCACATTATTTTCAAAATAATTTGTGCTGCAGAGTGCCTGCTTCCAAATGCTGGTTGCTCTTCAAGAACCAGTCGCTGTTTTCTGGGATTTATGACTGAAAGAATTAAAACCAAGGAAAACTAAAATAGATCTCCAAAGGATACTAATAGCTCCTTCAAGCTGTGCCACATTCTAGATCTTATTATTACAGTAAAATATTCTTAAGGTAGTAGATATGGCTTTATAAATTTAAACATTTTTTACCAAAAAGTAAATTGTAATTCATTATACAAATATCCCGCATTCCAAACAATGATCCATGCAAATGACAACTAGGTAATCATTTGCCCCATTTGTACATATATTTAAAGAGCAGCTGAAAATTCTGGCCACCGTAAATGTATGTGCATGCCACTGTTTTGCAAACGTGGGACTAATGCCCCAGAAACATTCAAATGCCCAGTGGCATCAGTGGGAATTGAGGGATTTCAGCATTTGGCAGAAGTGAGCCTTTTCTACATGTAGGTATAAACACATTTGCTTGCACATAGAGAGGTTTTGAATAAAACACAGATGGACAATAATTTCCTATTCATCTGGACATTCTCAGAGATTACACTCCTGACTATAGTTTTAATGTTAAAAATTAAGATCTGGTAATGCTTTAAACATAGTTAATTTATTTTCTAAGGATTCTGGATTGTGGTTCTCAGCAAATTAAGCAAACATATTTCCAGCCAGCAGACCAATCATGATATTAACTCTCTCACACTTGCCGATAACCTTTAAGGATGTTTTACTATTTATATCACAGCCATGAAAACACTCAAGAAGCACATTAATTAATAGTGATAATAAAAAATAAAGCCTTCAGTCACGCGTTCCATTCAGTCACTTGCACCCATATATTTTTAAAATGAACAAAATACATTTGCAGTTTGACAGGGAATTATTTTAGTATCCCTTAGAATCTCCTCTCACGTCTTTAGATGTCTGCCTTTCGCTCGCGCGGGCTGAAATGTCTAGACATCCAAATTAAGGAGTGACCAATCACTGACAGCCTGATCTCTGTGCGTACAAGGTCAGCACTACAGAGGCACACACGCTCACACGCACACATGCTGGCAGCAGGCAGCGCGCAGGAGACCTTTATTTGTGCACAAAAATATTGATGTTGCTAAGTGATACGCAGACAGCCGCTGGCCCCGAGTCTTTGTGTTTGTTTGTTTATTGCTGTGACTCCTTTCCCGAGTAAACAATGCAACGGTGATGCCGAGATGGAAGAGCCCGTCTAAATTAAAACTGCTATGGAACCTAATTTATTATGTCTGCATGGCATCAACCTATTGCTTTTTTTTTTTTTTTTTTTTTTTTTTTCCCCCATGATCTGGCTCTGTTAAGTCAGAAGGAAAAAAATTTAGGAGGAACTTCAAAGCACACGTGTCCTGAATGGTCCCAATCATTCTACTTTTCTTCAGTTAAACAATAAAAACAATTTATTAGCAAAGGTCCCTCTGCATCTTAAGCTTGCTGACACCACATTTAAAGATTTTTTTTATATTAAAATAAAGGTCCTGTATTAAATTCATATGTCTAGTCACTGGAATAAGGGGCAATCTGACAATACTATTTCATCATAGCACATAATAATAGGTAGAATTTCCTTATCTAAAGTTAAGATAGAATTTTGTTATCTGAAAATTCAGTCTAGTTGCATTCAGTTCAATCCCCCCAAAACGAACACACATGCACACACATAACTTTTTTGAGTCATCTCTAATTTGAAAAACTATCTTTTGTGATACTGAGAGTAGGTTTTCAGAAGTCCAGCTGTCCATAACAGGGGTCCTGAGTTTTCAAAATAAGTTAGCTTTCTTGACTTCAAGGGAGTCAGAGTCTGGAGAAGCTGGGTTTCCTTAATCACCTCCCCTGGCTGGTTTTCAAGGCTTGTGGGGTGTCCCAGCAGTGCTGCAGGCCCCCAAGCTTGTGAGCCCCTGATCCAATGGAGCTCCCAAGGGGAGGTGCCCGGGTGAGATCCTGGGGAGCTCTGCAAATGCAGGTCCCAGCCTTCACTGCACTGTCTGCAAACATGTTGGGAGGGAATTGGCCCAGTCTCCTCCTGAAAGTTTCCAGACTCACAGGAATTTTTACAGTCAACATGGCAGACCATTAGATTGCAAATCCTTTTTTTTCAACAAAAAAATATTTCACAGAGCTTTGGCATAACAGTGATGCCACTGAAGCCAGGCCACTCTCCCTCTCACCTACAGCAGTGCTACTGACACCTGGAAATATACAGAACATGTTATTAGGAAAAGGGTGAGTGTATCTGGACTTTGATTTTATTTTAGCAGCAAGTTACAAAGATGACAACAAATGGCAACTGGCTGTGGGAAGCACACCTTGAAGAGCGCTTTAAAACTTCTTACATCCTACTGGAACAGCAAAGACTGCCCAGCAATATAAAGATGAAAATGAGCTGAGAACTAACATAAAACAGTAATTCAGGTAACTTAGTTTTGGTTTCACTCTAGGTTCTTACAAGTCCTGTAATAAATCACAAGACAGCTGTTAACTTCTGGGCTTAATTGTTGTGCACATACCAGTTCTTCCCAGACTCTGTTTCTCCCTCTCCCAGTAATGCAACAGCCAGTCTACAAACCCAGTATTCTGCCAAGTGACTATATTTTGGATGTCTTGATACATAACTATACCCAAGCAGTGCTGCTCCAAACCATCTTCCATTCAGCCACCTGAACCAGACACAGCAACCATCAGTCCAGCAGGGACAGGACAGCTTAATCCCTTTCTCCCTACATGGGTAATTTGCTGGATGAGTCACCAGTCTTCTATCCCAGTTTGTCCATCTGTACAATGTTAATTGTAACAGTACTTCCCAAGCAAAAAGCACTGTTTTAGATTCCATAGATCAAACCCCAGAAATGTCCATGTTCTGGACAAAAGCAATTATTTGCCTTATTCCTGAGCTGCTTGCATGGCCAGCAGTGGGAGCAGACCATTCCTCCAGGAAGCAAAAGGTAAGTGTACTAATCCTTATTCACCCAATCAACACTTTTCATTAAAACATTATTTCTGAAGATGTGCTCTGGATAAATACTTCAGTTGAGGGGTGGCAAAAGAAGAGGGAAATGAGGACATAAATAAAACATGTTTTCATCAGAAAAGCTGTATGTTAATTAGAAATGTTCTTTTCTAAGAGACTTCTATTTGTAGGAAGAATGAGATGCTGCAAAGAACAAGCACTACATCGAAGGACCTGACTTGCCTTAAACTACAATATAATCTCTCAGGCAGTCAACACACACTGTGAAGAGCACATAATCACAAAGGAACTTATTTATATTGCTCTTCTTCCTCTTTTCTTAAGAAGCATTTTACATCTCACTAAAATTCTAATTGTCCTACTGAAAGTTCACGCTTCTGATTTTGTGCAGAGGAGGGAGCTTACTCACAAATAAACCTTTCAGGATGGAAAAGTGACAAGGAAGAAAAGATCAAGTCAGACAAGTATAACTGGAAACTCAGATGTAAAGATTTCAAATATTTCAAAAGATATCTTGATAGGTATATTCCCACCTCATTCCAAGCAAATAAGATTAGCATGTATTACTGAGAATTTTATGCCTCAGTAGAAAGCCCTAATTATATTTCACACTGCTCTGAAGATTCCTGTAATATACACACATCTTTAATGTGGAATTTTATACCCTATTTATAGCATATAGGCTCTTTTTGATATTATTACTTTTCTATGAAAGTTCCTTTGAAGTCAGGTAATTACCTTAAGCGAAATATTTAGCCTGTTGTGAGAACTGAACCATAAGATTTGTGTAGAACAAGTAAGTCATCATGTAGCTAAATAGAAAGGTTTCCGAGCCACAAGTGGGGATGGAAACATTAATTATGAAGACAAAGTCAAGCATGCATTTTAAAAGTAATTTAAAGGGAAAGCTGATAAATCTGTATGGTGCTACATCATGCTTCATTCATGTCCCTAAAGACTATTTGAGCTAAGCACCAAAGAGAGAAAGCATTTCATTACTAGTTACTATCCTTAGTAAAAGCCACAGACCTGGCCAGAGTCAGGCTGTAACTGTGAAGAGCTCAGGAGGAGTTGCTAAGATGGCTAATAATGATCTGCAAAATTTTATCCCTAACCAGAAATGGTGCATCATTAAAGACTTGTAAATCTCCACTCTTCCATATTAGATGAACAACTCTTTCTCTGCAAAGCTATGAATATCTTCAGTGGGATAAATCATGGAATCCAATTACATATGGTTACCATATATCAATATACAAAGTTATGTCACTTTTGTATAGCATTTGATCTAGGACTGAACCATGACCATTTTTATTTGACAGTAGAGTTTTAAAGAGACGTCATTTGTAGTGAGAAGTCACCAGCAGATTCCCCTCTTCACCTCCTCAGGCACAGTTCCTTGAAAATACCTAAAAGTACAGGATGCTAAAAAACTATGCCATATGGGTTTGCAATTTGTCATGCAAACGTTGTCCCTCATAAGCAATGCATAGCATAACATGTGAATTCAGAACCTCAAGATGTAAGAGAGCCATACATACTGTGCATACACTCCCTCACATACAACACAAAAAGCCAGTCGGGCAATGCAGGACCACAAAACCAATTTATTATCATTTTTTACAGGGGGAACAAATTCACCTAATCTGCTGCATCCAGACAGGTTTTCCCAAATGCATGTACTTCAGTAATCTGAGAATTAAAACCGCTGTTTCTCTTATATTTTTTGCCGCAGCAAAAGCTGAGCTTCATTTTAAGAATGCTTAATAAAACCAACACACATTAAAAACAGTCAGCAGGGAGTGCTGCAATTAGGTGCTTGCACAGTGCTTCCCTCTGTGCCTACATGCAAATAATTTTCATCTTATACGGGTTTTCAGTATGTTCATCATGGTGCTGCAGTAAGAGAGACCTCCTCCCTTTTTTGTTCATGTGAGATGTAAATGTAAGGCCATTGATTGCTTATTACCATTAGTTTATAGGAAAACTACTTGTAAATTGGCTAAAATATAAAGCTCCCCACTCCACGTGGGATCTTGTTATAGTCTAATTGAAGACACTGATACTGTGGTTTCATTCCCCCAAAACTTAGGGGTGAATGACTACGACTAAAAAGGAGGACAAGATATGGGTCCATAGGATACAAAATGCTGGAAGAAACATTTAAGATGACAGAAGGATCTACATAGATTATATGAAACATTTTCCTTTAAAGAATATAGAAATGCTATCGAGTATGTTGTTTTGGGGGGGCGAGAAGGGAATGTTTGGACTAATAAAGGCAATCATAGGGAAGATAGGCATAGAATATTGAGTTAGTCAGATGCAAAATTCACTCTGATTGCTGTGGGATTCTCTATATAAAGCTGGAGTCTACTGAGTCTACAGAATGCTTCGTGTTCCCAGCATAATTCCTTCCATCTGAATGAACGATGCTCAGCATTTAATAGGAGGCACTCTTCCATCGTGTAAAACTGGCTGCACATAACTTTGCTACAACGTCTGCAATTCTCTGTATTCATATCCTTTCTTCCCAGAGTAACCTGCTGAAGGGACTGCAGCACTTACATGAAAGAATCAGAACTGTCAGGAGGAAACTTTAGGAGGGAACAGGAGAAAGGCTCTGAACTGCAGGCACACAGAAGGGCTGAAGGAAGGAGGGACTTCTGGAGGTCATCTCATTCAACCTCCCCTGCTCAAGTAGGGCCACCCAGAGCCAATTGCTCACAGCTGTGTCTGGCTTCTTCTAGCCTTGCTCTGGCAAATGAGGGGCTCAGTTCGAGGGGAATAATTGTCTCACCTCACCCAGGGACACTACAGGACACAGTCCTTTCCTAAACCACTTCCACAGTGTCTCTTTTATGAAAAGTTCAACCTTTCTTTAAAGGCTTCCAGTCAGAGCCTGGTGGCATTTGACATCAGCTTTTCTGATGCCACAGTCTGACAAAGGAGAATTCCATTTTGTCAGAGTTTTGTTCCCATATCCTAGCCTGCAAACATAGCAAAATGTCTCTACCAAGACTGAGTATGCAAACAAACAAAAAAATGCTGCAAAAATATTCAGTGTGAAAGAAAGCCACACCCACTGTCTAGGTCTGTCCAAAGCCATCTTTTTAATGTATTTATATCCTCATGTTGCAGGTTTGTCGGTTTATTAATTGAAAATTTGTTCTGTGAGATTCTCTTGCACGTTCCTTACAGTCTTTATAAAGATATTCCTTGTGAATGCCTCGAGGTCACACTTAAAACCATGGTGTGAACTGTGCCAGACATGGAATTTGTGCAGGGGCCCGTGTGTGCTGTGTGCCCCTCCATGCAGAGCAGTGTTACACCTGGCCCTTCCCTTCCCTTCCCTTCCCTCCCTTCCCCCTTCCCTTCCCTTCCCTTCCCTTCCCTTCCCTTCCCTTCCCTTCCCTTCCCTTCCCTTCCCTTCCCTTCCCTTCCCTTCCCTTCCCTTCCCTTCCCAGCCGCCGTGTCTCCTCTCGGCCATGGCCGATTCCCACGATATGGCACGGCACAATTTAATCCGAGTTCAATCTGAGATTTCCAATGATGACTCCTTTGCTGACGCAAAAGTCTGCCAGCACACTGCCTCTCTACACACCTCTCACAATTCACTTCCCTCACTGGAGTGCCTTTGCAATCTTCCCTGGATCAAAACATTGCCGGTCTCTGCCTGCTGACAGCAGAGCGCTTTGTTTCTTTAGAGCTCTTCTGCAAAACAAAGTTGCAGTAACTTGGAAATAAAGGTGGTTTTAGGTTGTGTGATCTACCTGAAACGCCACTCAGGCAGTGAAACACTGGGAAAAAAAAAAAAAAAAAGTGTGGTTTTGGTTTGGTTTAAGGTTTTTCAGCTTTGATTCTTGTCAGTGCTACTAGTGCTTTCATTTAAATCAGTCTTGAAACAGTCTTGAAATCTTTTGTAAGAAATTTAAACTGACTGAAATGGAAAACTTACGCTGGCTCATCTGTATAGCCCCTCAGTTACAAAAAATCTTCAATAGAAAGTTGGAAAAATAAGAATACAAAGACATTTCTTGTAGCCATGCATGAAGCTGGAGAGAAAAACGGCCAAAAGCTAAGCAAAGACTCCCCCTTCTTTTCACTATCTTTATGATTTCTACCACCTTTTCTGCCTGAGCCTTTTCAGCTGGCTATCTGGGAGCATTCTGCAGAGAAGCTCCCACACTGCTGGATGTGTCTCTGCCTGTCCATGGCTGGGGATAAAACAGTTAAGTTCAGGAGCAAAGTGACAAGAGAGGCAGCAGCCTCCGGCAGCCATGAGAACAAACAATTTCTACAGACTAGAGGCTGAAATTTCAGAGGGAAATAATCCCAACTGTCATAGCCAGGTCAGAGAGCAGGGCCCCAGTGGCACTGGCTTGAGTTTTAAGGCAAAATGTTACTGGAGACATGTGTGGACCTGACTTTACCATCCTCTGAAGGGCCATAATAATGACATCCACATACCTGCAAGAGGTAATAAAACAAAGCAGGAATTCTGCCTGCACAAAATGTAAACATCAAAACAGATGGCGCAGTTATGTTAATCAGTTAACGTTTGCAGAGTGCTTTGAAGATGCAAAGCTCTGTAAAGGTACTAAATACTTACAGTCGTGTCTAGACATCATCAAGCTCATTTTTAGATTGCAACCTTTCCAGGCCAAACAGAGCCTCTCTGTATATGGTTGCACTTCTGTAGCAGGCTCCAGTCTCCAGGATGTATTTGCAAGAGAGGAATAGCAGAGGAGCAGCTCCTGGAGATGGAAAGCCCAAACCAACAGCTCCTGCTAAAGCAGCATGAAGTAGCACAGCACAGAGTAGGGCTGAACACCATCAGGTAATCAGATGGAAGTCAAAATATACTATACCAGATTTCACCAGAGAAATAGATGAAGATTGAGGCTGTCACAACAGATAATCCCTTAAAAAACAGTTTGCCATGATGGTGAGAGCTGTATACTTGCACTAACAAGCCCTGATGAGAAAAACCCAGCTTTGACAGAATAAACGATTTATGTAAACTTAACAGAGCTGTGAGAAGTGCAGTGGTAATCTTCATCACCCATAAACCAAGTATGGAATTTAACAAAGTGAGTTATGAACAATGAGATCACAGATTTTTTTTAAGGTTTGGGAAAAATCCATCTAGACCATTTCAAAACTCACACTTTTTATTTGCTCTAGGGAATGTGGAATGCAAATAAAATTAAACTCCAGGGGCTTATTCTGCAATAAGCAAGCCTTCTGTGTCAGATTGCCTTGCAACCTGACATTAAGAAAGATCTCAGAAACCTTTTCCACTCACATTTCTTCATCAGCTCAGACTTTAAATGGAGAAAGAAGTCTGGTGTTACACAAAAGGTGCAGACAGCTGAAACACGTAATCCTTATTCATACCCTAAAAATAGACCCAACTGACCACCCAGTGCATAACCCGTGCTACTGAGCATGGAATTAAAGTTGGAGATTTCAGTTCAGCTGCTAGCTTGGGGCTAGGTGAGGAGCTGGCATGTGGAGCCAGCTTCCAACCCCTCTGAAACAACCCCCCTGACCCATTCTGAGTCAAAATGTACAAGATCCATGGGGGAATAACATCTCTTTGCCTTGAACAGAAGCTCAACTCTGGTCATGTGGCTTGGAGTCAGGATAGAAAAGACTAAAGGAAGAGAGGTGTGTTTGTGTTTAGGAAATTGATATTTTTTACCCTAAAAAACCCCCACTTTTTATTTATTTACTTTATTTTATTTAAATCCTCAGTCTGGGGGGAAAGATGGCTTTATTCTTGTCCACATTTTTGAACCATCCCCCAAAATCTACTTTCTTACTGTGCTGGGGTCACATGCCAGGGGTCTGCAACTAACTCACTATTCCGATAAACAGCTGTATAACAAAAGTCCTGTGCTGTAGACTCACAAGAATACTAATGACAGGTAAGGTTATTTTCCTGCTTTTGAGGTTTTTGCCTATTTCCCAGCCTCTTCACTTCAGTTGTTAAACATTAATTTCTAAGCAGAAGAAAAGCTTTATTATCATTATAGCTCTTATTTCTCAATTTGTTCTCAAATAATTTCTGTCACCTTCCCAAAAAGAAAACTTTAATTGGAAATGGATTAAATTAATAAAAAAAACCTTGAATCCTTTGTACTGGCAGAGCACATTAAAGAGCAATGCCAACACCATACTGACTTCTTTCTTTCCAGGGAAAGCACTGCCTCTCCCTCTTTGTTTCAAACATGATGTATATATAATAAGTCAAATTTTCAGTCTCATCTTAACTGGGTTACCAACTTTCCTTGCCCATAATTTTGCATATGCTCAGATAATTATGTCCTGAAATTTGCAAATACAATTACTTGCTGACACACTTTGTTATCTGAATGATAAAGTATTTGATTGTATCCAGTGAAAACAATATTAAGACGGGGAAGCAAACGTGTTTTAGCAAACCTAATGCATGAACTTAAGCTTCTGTTGTTTTATGGAAACATGATCCTTTAACAGCATGTCTACACCCTGTACAGAAGTATTGTCTGGAGACCTTACATTAAAAGCAGGAAAGCCACATTGCTGCATTACCACATTTGCACTTGCATGGTAAGAAATACAGCTACTCAGGAACAATCACCTTTTCAGTTTTTTTAAAACAGAGAAGTTGGCTTGCATAAAAATCATCAAGTTAATCATGGCATATTAATGGAGTTACAAAATAACTAACAAAAAGATGCTGCCAAGTTAAACTAGTTTAGCATTCATATTGCATCTTGATATCTGTAGGTTCCCTACATGTGATTAAACTTCTTGATTCCTCTTCCTAAGAGAAAATTTGCAAAAAGTATTAAATAAGAACTCCGGATCAGAAGAGCAACTGTCAAGATATTGGGCTACAGTTTAGCAGAACTAAGAGGTTTTTGACTGACTTTAGTTAGATTTGTCAGTAACTTCTGAAACTACATTTATTTTTCATTAGTTCAAATTTAGCTATTCTTCTATCACTAAAATGGAATAAGAATTCCTTGAAACTGCACATTGGGTCTCTGAGAGGGCTGGCCCTGTCTCACCACAGTCTCACAAAGTTCTCGCTGGATTTCCCAGTGCTCACCATAAATGCAAACAAGTAACTGGAAAATCCAGATGGGGTTCAACTGTATTTCAAGAACAGTTATGACATAAGATACAGAGCTCAGAAATTATGCTGGGGAGATTACACTAACAACTCATTTTGGTTAGCAACTTACAGGAGAGACTGTGAAGTAGGGGTAAGCAGCCTGTCAATTACATTTAAAGATATTGTTAAGAAAACACAAATATTTTTTTTTTTAATGTCAGTGTACTTACAGGGTTTATCAGTAAGATCATGAAGAAAAATATTTTCATTAACAATATTATTCTCTGTGTTAGAACATACTGTCATCAATGGAAAAAACTACTTAGAGCCTGGAGTCATTTGTTTTAGGTCTTGAAAGTGGAACTGAATAAAAACACAGCCAAACACAGTAAGAGATATTTAATGAACTAATATTATATGGAATCAATCAAAATAACATGAGTTACCACTTCAAGCTATTTAAGAAATTGTGGCAGCACTTATATGAGGAGAGCTTAAACATTCTTTTTTTCTTTAATTTTCTCTAGTTTCAAAGCCTTCAGGGATTATATGCTTAAGCTTTTCTTTGCAACTGAGAGAGCTGGAAATTAACCTTTTTTACAGTGAGACCAAAATTCTTATAATCAGAAGCCTTGGAAGGCAGGTTTTGAAGAAAATGCAAATCAACATGTGACTACTAGGACGACTGTAAGAGCTGGTAACTATAATCCAGCAATGACAACGCACCACAGATTGGATATTAACTTTAGGAAGAATAAACCAGTGAAATTTCAGAGAAGTCTTGAACAGTGTCAGCCTCCAGCTGTAGTCCAGAGTGTCAGCACTGTGCTGGCCACACCAGAGACAGAGCACCACAGAGGTGCACAGTTAGAGGACAGGCAGCCACTGGAAGCTGCTCAGTATTTATGGCTGCACTTGACACCAGGGTTAATATGCAAGGGTCAACCCCACTGCTTTGTGCACCACAACCCCTCGGTGACAGTACTCAGCCATCCACACCTAAAGGCTCCAGCAGCTCGGGGGAAGCCTGCACTTCATCAGACCCCTTCATGGGACACATCCTACTTCAATCACACAGTCCTTGCCCACCAGGGACGAGCACAACACTTCTCCCCATGGGCTGCCAAGTGCTCCTCCTAAAACCAACCTGAACTCGTGTTTGTATTCCAGACTTTTGTTCCCACTGCAGCTATGCAGGATCAAAAGGTGTTTACTCCCTTGCCTTAGTAGGCTCCACACCACTTCAGGAAAATGTGCCAAGACGGCGGATCAGGGCTTTCATGTTGTTGTTGGAGCCTAAGGAGGGATGACACAGTGTGTTTACAGCTTCCAGCAGCTCTGAACTCTCCAGCTCCCTGGGCAGAAGAAACACAGTAACCATCACAGTCCCCTGATTACAGCTTGCATTTTGTTCAAATGTTCAAATCTTTGCAACATTTCTTTAGTACTCAATGCATCTTGACCAAAAGCTGTTCCAGAGTGCAGGCAAAAACAGTTGGAAAAATATTAAGCCTCTTCTTATGCAGTGAGAATAAAAATAAGAAAATACAGGCTGCACTCAATATAATAAATGTCTAAGAAATTCCTCTTTGAGTTGATACTTTGACTCTTCTAACTACATTCACAGAAGACAAATTATTTTGGCATATAGACATAAAAAATTGTGTCAACTCAAGTAAATGTTGTACCACAATTATCAGAAAATGTTATTTTGACCTTTTAAAAAATACAGTATTTTCAGCCTTTCACTCACTCTTAATTCTAAGAGCTGTACAACAGTCCTTGCAAGTTAGACACATATTTTTATTTTGCAGACAAGGAAACAGGGTAAAAATTTTAAGTGACTTCTCCAAACCATTACTAGACCTGAAGAAAATTTCAGAAGACCCCATCCTGTAACTTACATTTCCCATTAATCAACATTCCTGACAGAGTATGTAAGTATTAACTATCACCCCTATAAATGTTTACATTATATCTACTGAATGCCTACATAAGCTGAATAAATTGCAGCAAACTAATCTCTAACTGGGCTGCTTTCCTGTTGGGTCAGCATTACAGTCTAGGTCACCAAACAGCTGTAGGAGAACTGTCACAAGGAAGTGGGCAAGAACATGTGGCCGGAGGTAGAGAGCAAGACCAAGTGCAGACAGGGATAAAATTAGACACAGAGAGCAGACAGTGATCTAACAAATTCTTCTGGTTTAGCCACAGGGTCCTGTAGGGTTTTTTTTTATTCAGGTATAAAAACACAAAAATATGGGGCTGAAGAATTCACGTATTAACTAGCCCAACCCTCCTGCTCTAAGGTAAGAACAAGCACATGTACATTGCCCATGGCTGATGACTGTCTAAGCTGTTCTCACCTCTTGTGAGGATGTTGCATTGAGTAACCCTCAGGCAGCCACTGATGATGTTTTATCACCTCAGCAATAGAAAGATTGTATAGACTTTTAGCCTGAATCAGCTCTATGGGACATTAAATTGATTTCTTTGCTTCCTCTGGAAATTATGGCAAGCCATTGATTACTGATACTTAAATACTGACATTTTTCATATCAAAGACTTACATCCTTTCTGGTCTCCTTTTTTCCAATCTTTCCTCTATGGTTACCTATTTGAAATCTCTTATGATTCAGAACTTTCTCCACTTCAGTTTTGTGTCTTGAAGGGAGGAAACTAAAACCAAACACAGCATCCTTCTGATGAGGATCAGTACCAAACATAGCAGCAAAAGACTTCCATTGTCTGACAGCTGATTTATCCTTACATGCAACAGTATACACTGAGTGAATTCCAACAATATATTTTTATGTGGAGAATAAAATTAAAGATGATGCAAGGAAAGTCCCTGCTCTACTTTTGAAACAACATAATTATACACACATTCTCACACACATTATAATCTGGCTAGCTGCCTGTATGACCTACAAATTTCATTTCTTGTTAGGTACTTTTATTTATTCAATCTTCTTCATTGTTCATAAATGCTGTGTGCCATGACCTTGTCACTACAGTTAGGAGACTGTGTAGGAACATCCTGGATGAAACAAAAGTTGCACCTGTTAATAACTGCAAGGACTGTCCTTTCAGATGTGGCCTCTCCAGCCACTTCAGAGGAAAGAAATTTAAAAAGAGAGCAAGACTCCCAGCACCAAGGCTTCCAGTGAACAGAAAAGATGTGGACCAAGTGCCAAAGGTTCATTGCTGCCATGAGCTAACATAGATAGGTGTTTGAGAGCAGGTCTTTGTATTTTCATAAGGCTTCCCATACTGCACACTGCCAGTGGTCAGAGGGACTTGCATACACAGGTGTTTTCTGCCAACTTCATCTCTTTCTTTCAAAGACAGACCTGAAAGAACTGATAACTACAAGCTGCCAGAAAAATGGGAATCTGGAGAACTGTCTGCTTAAACTACTGGGTATATGGACTGATCAGCACTGGCTCTAATGCTCTTTGCCTTTTTCCAAATTATTTTTCAGGCAAATAAGTTCCTGGAAATACTTGACTGTAGTGGAAAACATCTGCATTTGCACAACTCAGGACAGGAAAGAGTGGCTGGACAGCTCAAGCTGAAGTCACCACCACTGACTCAAACGTGGAACCAGAGCCTTCAGTCCCTTTGGCCAGGCCTGAGAAATCCCAAAGAAAGAAGTCAGTTCAAACAAAACTTTTTATATCTCAAGAACCTGCAGACCCATTCATATCGATTATCTGAATATTGCAAACTACACGTTTTCTCATGACATGCTACACATGTTGGGCTTCATTCAAATTGTCTCTCATACCTCATCACAGCACAAGCAATCTAGAATGTTTTTGCAAATCAAGGCAATGGATTTCCCTTAATTTCAGCCAGAAGCTGTTGAAGCAGACCAATAAACAACAACAGTGCAGTTCCCACTGAGCTCCAAAAAAAGGTTGTAAATACATTTAACAACCTGCAGCATAAACACATCTTCTGCCTTTAACCACCAATTAATACCTTTCAGAAAGTGTTTTTGTTACATGTGTATTTGAAGAGAAGAAGGCTTTAAAGGACACAACTGAAATGCCTCTTTTTCCAATGGACATATCCACGCTCCCTGCTGCATTGCATCTCCCAGATGAATCAGCAATCCACAAATACCATCAGCTAACCAACTTTCTGAAAATGAGTTCAGTAATCAGTCTGATTAATTTAACATTTACGTATTTTAAATGGAAACGTTAACTTGGAGAATACGTGACAACTGGTGGAAGTCACAGAAGCCTGTAACTGTGTCTTGGTTGGCTTAAGGTATTTCCACAACACACTCCCACTGTGAGTACTTTAACTCAGATGTCTGAGTGGCCTGTGGTGTTTGACACATTGCTGGCTGTGGCACTGAGCTGAGGTTTCAAGGGTCCCACTCACGTGGACTCCCACCACAGGTGGCCGCCACAACTCTTTGTGCCACCACCCTACAAAACACATGGTTGAGCTGGTCCAGAACAACGAATAGCCCAGCATGGTTTTTCCTGTAGGGCTGTTTTTCCAGACAGATCTCTCCAGTGATGGCTCAGCAGTTCAGCCTTGCCAGCAGCCCTACTGCCAAAACCTCAGTGGTGGCAGGCACATGCAGAGCCAGAAGCTCTTGCTCTGGCTGTGCCAAGGAAGTCACTGTCTTACTGAGTTATGCTCTCAGGAGGCAGCAACCTCTAAAACCCCCTTGAGCTCAGCTAAGAGATGCCACCACAGTAGCATATATAATGTGCTGAGGCAGCTTCCAACTTAAAAAACACCAAATAAAAAATCAGACAGAAAAATCAACCTGAAATATTTAAAAAGAATGAAACCTGAGTTAAAAATTAAATTGTGTTTCTTTATAGCACTGTGGTACCTGGTGCTTCACCAAATCTGCAATTCATCCAAGAAGCACTGAGTTCATATAAAACGAAACCAATCATAGTCTTTGCCATCTTTACTAAAAGTGATGGGCTTCAGGAAACCATAACCCAGTGTTTGGGAGAAGAGTCCTTGAGGACACATCTCTAACCAAGAGATGCCAGCCAGGAGAGCTGGTGATGCAAGCCCCAGTGCCCCAGCGCAAGCCCCTGAGACCAGTCTACTGCAAAGTCTGGTTAAATTAAATCAAAGCCAAACGTCCCCTGTTGCTGGTGCAAAATGTCTCACATTCATCCCAAGTGACAACTGTGCCTTAGATTAAATCTCTGAAAAAACAGGATATGCTGGGGAAGAGCTGGTGTGCATCTGCCTGCCATTTCAACTCCACCTCCAGCTGGGGTAAGCAAGAGTCACTGGGAAGGTATTAACACTGTACTTCAGCCAGGACCATCCCCCAAGGATACAGAAGAAATTACTAACAAAGGAGACATCTGTTTATGCAGTGTGGAGTGTCACTGGGAAAACCATAGTTTTTGCTCCATACAAATCCACTTTTCTGTGTAAGATTGCAGATCTTGTTATAGTGCTGGACTCAGGCAGGCTGAAAGTCAGTGGTTGGATCAGGGGGGAGATTCTGGCATTAGTGGTCAGGCAGTTAGTGGGAAAATCACTTTCTTTCTATCTCTGTTTCCCTGACTCTGTCCTCATCTTCTATTTTTGCTTTTGTTTTGATTTTTTTTCTTTTCATTTCAACAAGTTGTGGCAAAGATTGAAGACTTCTGTGCAGCTGTTCAGCACTCAGGTTGCCTGGCCATTTTATGACTTGTTTTCTGTTCTACCTTGCCTTATTTCACAGTTTTCACTATTGCACAGCACTCTAGTCTCCAGAGAGTTTTTGTCCCTGTTTCTAATTGCAGTGCATGTAAAAGGTGCTAAGTTTTCAGTAAGAACAATAAACCACTAACAAACCCTGAAAGAAGAACTTGAAAATGTTTTTCCTTTAAGCAGAAATTAAATGATCGGGGGGAGTGGGGGAGAAACAAAGGCTGATCAGACAAGGTTTACAAAATCCCCTTCCAAAACAGAGTGCACTTACCTCAGTAAGGAAAACTGCCTCTGCCAGCTTTAAAGAAAACATTCGACCTTGGGCTTCCCCAAGCATCCCTGTCAGGCTACAAAAGTGTCTCTCTTCACCTCAGCTGATGCCTGTGCCTGCACAAAGTGGAAACTCCACCAAGCAAGAACAAGACACATGATTTGGGGCAAGCAGTGACTCCCCACATGAGGCTCTGCTGGGATGTGCAGTAGATCCAAGGAACTAGGAATAACCTGATTCACCTCCAGTTCCACCTCCATCTAGGAAAAGATCTTCAGGTAGGCACTGCACTGCAGCTCTTGTGTTTCCTCGGTTTTCCTAAGAGCTTTCTGTAGGTTCAACTACCTTTGACTCCAACCCACCCCACAGAAAGTACATGGTAATGAACTACAGCAGAACACCTTGTTCCATTGTAAATGTTTAACGTAGTCAGAAAACACCATGCAAAGAGTAATGAATCATGCAGCCACTACTGTTACATTGCAACTGAGGAGAAGATAGCTGGAAAGAAAAGATTTTACTACAGTTTGATTAGAGTGATGAGAAGTGCCTTAAAACAGGACAGCATGATTTGAAATGGTATTTGTGCAGTAACTAATACTATTTTCAGTGCAAGTGAGTGGAAACACAACCATGTGCAGCTGCAAAAAAATAAAAGTAATGTGCTTTGCTCCTGTCAGAAAACCTTCAAGAAAATTCTTTGTGCACTGGCAGAGAAGTCCTTTGGTTCTGTTTCAGTCAAAAGAAAAAGTCAGTTTTACACTGTGAAACAGCCCAAATTAATGCTTCTAAAGCACTGAGAGAAGGAAACATGGGAGGAAAAAAAGAGTTTGTGACAGTTTTTTGATTTTATTAGCTTAGGCATTGAGCTTCTGGAAAAGATGTACAAATTACTATCTACAGTGACATTACCTCAGCTACATATTTGTTAGAGAGGCTGAGCAGCAGAGTCTGGGAAAAGTGTGAACTATTTCTCCAAGTAACCTCTTGTCCGTCTGGCACATTTCAGGGGACAGAACGTCTGGGTCACATAGGAAAGAACTGCAGTCTCTGTGAACCTTGACAGAGCCATGTTGCAAGCTGCATGAACTGCTTCAAATGAGGTGGCTGTGGGGGAGGGGGAGTGCTACTCTAAATGTCTCACAAAAGCAATTAAAATGCTGTAAAGCTTCTAGAATAGGAGACTCGGCATTGCCAACCCTTGAAATTTTATTGCAAGTCTCATGATGCTCTATTTAAAGTCATAACTTTTGAAAACAACTGATTACCTTGGAATCAGCTGACATTAAGGAAGGCCTCCAGCAGAGCTTCCACAGAAGAGCCTGAAAAGCCCAAGCAGGCTACAAAGCCACAAGAAAATAACCTGTTTATTAAAGGCTCGTGATCTTTAAGCTGATCATGACTTTTACAGACTGGCTCATGGCTTTAACAGTTGGTGTAAGCCATATCAGAGAGGTGAAAAAGCCCCAACAAACCCTGCCTAAAAACTAAGCCTAAATGAATTCCTCAACAGCATGAGAAAATTGGCAGCAAGAATGGAAAGCTATCTCCGCATTGGCTCGCCTTTGAAAGTCTCTCAACCGAACAAAAGAACATAAATCTCATACTTCTCTAAATCAAAGGGTAATAATTAAAATCAGCAGAACTCCAGAACTACATTGGGTTTATGGAGCCATTCCCAGAAGCAAAGGTAATAAAAAGTGAAAAAGAAAAGAAGATCTCTGGCTTGTTGATTCCAGCACGATAGCTGGAGCCTGGCAGTCAGCTGCAAAATAGGTGCAGCAACTTCAGAAACAGGAGATGTGGGAGCTGGTAGAAAACAGATGGATAGTTTGCCTACTATGCCAGGGAAGGTTATTTTTTGCTGCTTCTACTTCCATCCACACAAATTATAATATACATCCTGTGGATGTTGACTGTGAGGGAAGTGGGGCGAGAGGATCAGGCTGCGGCCACAGCAGTGGGAGAGAACTATCAACACTCATCAAAGGAGCCTGGATGGGAAAAAAAACAGTCTTCAAGTAGGCCAGATCAAGATAACAGAGATGCAACGCCATGAATAAACTATCACTTCCACCTTTGCTACATTTATCTCTTCCTTCATCATTATTTCTCCACTCCCCCCCACCACTCCTTCAGATTTCCAAGTAAGACAGAACATCGAGATGTGCACTTTAATTTAAAAGGGAAGGCAAAGAGGAAGACACAAAGAGATTAAAGCAATCAGACTTACTCCTTGCTTGAAAGTTTTGTTTTTACAAAAGGGAGGTGGCTGGTGTGATTTAAGTCAACAGTGTTTTGTTAGGGTATCATTGCCGTGAGCAGTGGAGCACCTCTAGCCAAGAGCAGCTGAGCCTGCTGGTGAGAGCCACGCCAGAGACGGGAGCAAACAGGGCAGGGAAGTTCTTCCCATCCAGCCCATTTGGCACATCACCACGGAAGAGTAAGAACAGTGCCTTTCCCGCAGGAAAAGGGTCTGTTTATCTCTATTAGACACTGATAGGTATATCCTTTTCATAGTCCTCATCTCTGTGAAGCTGCTATCATGCCAAAAAACTGTTAACAATAAAAAGCACACTTTTTTCTAAGATGGAAATTAAAAATAGTTACAATCATACAAGGAATTCCTGGCAACTCTCAATGCCTGTTAGGTGTATCCCTGCTTAACTTGCTGCATGGAAATAATTTAGAGGTGGAAAGCCAGCCAGGCAACTCACAGGAGACTTGTAGCCCATATTTTTCTAGATTTTGGTCAATGTCTTATTTCCATTTGTTTTTAATATACCCATTATTCCTTTCAGACCAGCTAAGCTCTGCATCACTTTTGTTCATTCAGTTTAAAATCTGTTCCACACATACCAGAAAAAAACAAACAGAAAAAAAACTTTGGGGAATGAAGCACAGCTGCCATTGAAACTGCACTAACCTTTCCCAAAGCCAGTTTCCCTAGCACAGCACTCCTCTAGATAATGACCACAAAGCAGAAGGTTAGCAAGCCTGGTCTTCCTCATTTAAATGACCATTCATTTAAATGGCTAGAGGGAAACACAGATGCTGTCCTTAAGAGCCCATGGACACATGTCAGCCCCATGCCCAAGAGAGAGCCCAGCTTCAGCAGGGAGAAGAGACTAGGAAGGAGCAGTGGGATCTAGCCCAGCCTTTCATCCACCTGTCTTATGGTTAGCAAACCAGAGTGGCTCAGTTGAGAAGGGCTTGTGCCCCAACAAAACCTGTGTGAGGCACCTACTACCTTGTACTAGTGCTGATAAGCATTCCTGAAGCTCTGGCAGATGTTTTTACTTTGGGCCATCCCTGTCCCAAGCCCTGCCCCATCACCCTCTGAGAGCTGAGCTGCTCAGGGCTGGAGGGAAGGATGCAGTTTTCCAGCAGGTTTCCAGCAGCAGCTTCTGCAGGGCTGACAGCTGCTCTGCCCCAGCTGCAGAATTGAGTCTGCTATTCGAGTGCAGCTTAGCAAGGCTTTGAAAGGTTTAGCTTCACTAGCAACTGCTTGAGTCAGTCGCTGATCAGGCACGGAGAACTTTCCTCTGTGGAGACACCAGATGAATTGTTAGTTTACTGGACTCTGTAACCATTTGGAAGAGCTGGGATGGTGCCAGGCCCAAGCTCCGAAGTCAGGCTGGTGTGTTGCTTGCACAGTGCATGCTCATGCAACAACACAGTACAGACTGATAAATCACTGCATGAAATCTATTTATATGTGCCTGCTGAGATATATACTACCAGGTCAAAGCCTTGCATAAATGTAAATATTTAACAGTGAAACAGGGGTAAGACTGTGCCTGTACCAATATATTTCCAACTGAGGCTTTTGCATAAAACTTAGGCCAAATAAATGCTGCTCCCTGCTTTGCAGAATCTGAATTCTGTTGGTGATTAGTATTTGTTACTGAAAGATTCCATGTGCTATTTGAAGCTGGCAGTTACCAACAACTCCCTGCACACGGCAGTCCTCAGAGGAATGTGCTACCCTCTTTGATACTTCCTGAAGAGTCCCAGCTCTGTCCTGTGCTACAGAAGAGCAAAGACGAGGCAGAGGTAGGAAGGAACACGGCTCATCACACACGGTGCACACAGACGTGTCGTGCCCTACCAAGAACTGATAAAGCCGAAAGCAATTTTCATGTAAGTAGCTCAATACTACAGATAAAAATACACAAACGCATGCATTGCATAAAACTTTTCAAAGACTCTGTGTAGCTAGATATGAAATCAAATTAATGGCCAACACGATATTGTGTAAGCATAATTATCAAGATGATGGGATGTATTAAGATAATTTAAGGAATAGTAACAGGTTCGTAAATCTTGCCAGATATATTTATCAGATGGGAATATTTTGAAAACCTCACCAAACAAGCTCTGACTTTAGAAAGAGGAAGATTAGATTCTGCTGTTGCACATCTCCTACAAAAACAAAACAGAAAGGTCAAAGCAGTGTGCCTGACATAAATTGCACTTGGAAATTTCATTATGGATTGGCATGCACTCTATTCACAGCATCATCTAAAGTTACCTTCAGCCAGGAAATGAAAGATAAAAGCTTCCTCAATATTCAAGAAGTATAAAAGAAGGAAAACAGTATTTCAAGTGCAAAGCTGTCCAAAATGCTCAGTAAAATATATTCCATCTATGAAAATTAGGCTCTAGTCAAAGGAGTATTTAAGGACTGTTCTGCTTCCTAGCCTTCCCACAGGACCCAGCCATGCTTCCCAGGCACAGATCATGTCCTAACTCAGCACACAGCTTTAGCTCTAATAACATAACTGCAACTCCTTTTAGCCTGAGCTACACAGACAAAATTAAGCACGCCATAACTTAAGATTTAACAGTATTAAATTAATTCTTTAGCATAATTGTAACTGTAGATGATATAAGATTCAATTTTGCCCATAAAGTACCAAAGGAATTTTAGCATATCTTGGGCAATGATTAAATCACCTAGTAAGAAGAGAGCTTATGTCATACATAGTTTTAGTTAATATCCACACATACCATACTAGGACCTCTCTTATGCAACAAATTTTATTCCATTCCATGCTATGCTGTCAACAAAAATGTTTCAAGGCTTATTCTTTACAACATTTTAAGCCAAAAATAACTAAGTGCGTCATAGCTGCTACAGAATCAAGGAATATCTACACCTGTGCTTTTCTCCTCTAACAAAGCTGGAGAATGTGCGCTCTTCTGTGTGCTGATTAATGTGAAACAATAGGATGTCCATAACATCTTAAGTGAAACTTCTGCAGTCAGGGTTAGGATTCTGTTAATTCTTTGAATCTATTTTACTTCCAACCAAGTACTTTTGTTCATCTAAAATATTCAACAGTTAAGTAATATTTTTTTGAAGCAATCCTCTGTGCAATAGCTTGAGTCAGGTGTTTCACATGGTTTTAAAAAGTCATCTTATTTGAAATTTGGCCACATAATTTAACAGACCACCAACTCTATTTGAAAGGTGGAACTCTCTTCCAGGTTCTGTGAATTCCCCCCGCCCTTCCTCAGCTTCACAGATTCAAAACAGATGCCTTTCCATATGTTGTGAGGATTAGTATTTGTTTGCTATTTTGGGGATGAAAAATACCATAAAGCGTGTATCTTTATTCTAGGTGCACAGAGCCATACCATTCTAGGACTCTGCAATCTCTACAAAGTCTGACACTGGGCAACCTACAACTTGATCAAATCTAAACTAAAACAAGGCTTACTGGGCCTTGAGAAATACTACTGACTACTTTCATGAAAGGAAACACTTTTCCCTGCAATATGCAGATGACGGTAGAATTGGCTGCCGAGGGTAAAAATTTCACAAAGTGTATGATGACATCTGTACAGATCAAAAGGCTGTCCAGAGTTGCAACAGTTAAAAATTCAGCAAGAATATTAAGTGCCTGACTTCTGGGTTTAAGCCAATCATGATGAGAAATCAAGCTGAAGCTCAGTACAGAGCAGGTTTTTTTTTTGTTTTGTTGTTTTGTTTTTTTCCTTAAACCTTCCTCTAAAACTGTAATGATTCACTTATGGACAATTAAGGCAGATTTTCATTAGGTGGGATTTTCATTCCCATCCAGCTGTTTTATTGAGCCAAGGCTGCTCCAGAAAGAACATTCATCTCTGTAAGACCAACGCAGGACCAGTTCCAGACATACTGAAGGAAAGTATGACAAGTGCTCCATCACCTCTCCAGCAACCGTACAAGCTCTCAGTGGGAGCATGACACCCTGTAGCTCTGGCACCCAAGAAGGAGGCTCCCACTAAACGCACATTGGGAAAAGGTGGAGCACACCACATGGATCATGCTGGGCTGTCAGCTATCAGCTCCTGCTCAGCATAAGCCCTTTGGTGCTGTGGTGCAATCAGAGGGAAAGGGTGGGCCAGTTCAGGCACAGAGGCAAGCCCCGAGCTGAGCTCTGTGCCTTATGGTCCCTAAGGCAGCAGAGCTTGAGGAGGGCAGTGCACTAACACCCATGCACTTCTGCATGGAGTCAGTCCAATGGCCACCAGGCTGTACATAGCTCAGTGCTGATGACAAACGATGGCATTGCAGAAGAAATCTGGAAAAGATGTCAAGCCAGAAGGGGCTCTGCAGGGGGAAGAAGCTCTATTATTCTTGATTCCTCCTAATCTGCCACACAGGTAGTTGAGGTTGACTATTTGTGTGTGTAACTCCAGTGTGGGTTATCCACAACCTATTCACCCTGCCTCATTGCATAACATCTCCTCCTGCATCCTCTGACTGTACTACATGCTGAAATCTCCATCTTTTGTCTTTATGCACTTATGAAAGAGCTGTACACAAGCAGTGTGCTAAATGATTTACATGACTCACCAGGGATGAAGAGGGATTTGCAAGTAAAAAAGTATCATCGAGCTAGACAGATGGCTGTACTGCAGGGGTTATGGCTAAGGAAGAGGCAGTGGAGACTGATCAGAAAAGGGAGGTCCCGACCAACAAATTGTCAAGCACAGGTTTGGCAAAAACTGCTAGACTAGGGCAAGATTTACATAGGAGGCCATCCAGGTAATTTTAAGGTTGGATCCCTAGGCAAACACGTAGGCAAAGGACTGGAGAGGCTGCTTGTTAGATAAGGGTTAAGTATGCCAGTTTTGCCAGTATGCAAAGTCTGATGAATAAGCCTTGTTGCAGAGAGGGCTGCTAGCAAAAACTCCTTTCTCCAGCTGTGTAAGCCCTGCAGTCTCCTTGAAGAAACAAGATGAGCATTAAAAGGAAACCATCCAGTAATGTAAGTCAGAAGAATACCCTAACCTCATCACTGCCAAGTTTGTGCAGACACAACAGCAAGGAGACTTCTGAGAAGGATCCTGTAGTGCCCAAAGAACATGCCCCCAAAAGGGGCTTCCAAAAAAAACATTGGTGATGAAAGAACAAAGCTAAGGAAAGTTTGCTCATGTCACTCCGCTTCTAATCCTTCCACCAATTCCTCTTCCTCCATAACAAAACTCTAGCACATAAATTGCTTGCTTTTGCTTTCAAGACCTATTCATTTCCTACCTATCACATCTCATTTCTCACTGAAATATCAGCTCCTGTCTGATCAACCAGGGATGCCAACATTCATCACCAACTTCAGTGACAAGCTGGGACAACAATCTTTGCAGGAGCATTTGCCATGGATATGAGCAAGACTGTGTTTGTCAGGGCAAGAGAAAAGTACACAGCAGTAGTTGAAACATGAATTTTAGATGAGAAGGTGGATAGAAACAGAAGATGTTTTCAGAAAATTCTAATTTGTCTGAGACTCTTCTTAGACTCTTCCTACAGCTGTAATTCCACATATTCTCTTCCAAAATCAAAAAAAGGTTGTGTTCTGAGATTCTCATTACTTTTGCAGTCTTTCCTTGCTTTTGCCTTAATGTAAAAAAAAATCCATTGTTTTCTAAAGAAAGACAGCTACCCAAACAAGTATAATGAAAGGTAGTAAAACAATTATACAGAAAAAACAAGAGAATCCAAAATCTTAATAGAGACAGTAAAATTACTGCAGCAAATGCAGGACTGGATGAACTATGGACACATTGCATGGCAACAAACACCAGAAGACTTGCAGCTTTGGACTAAGTTTCAGGTTTAAGTCCCCACTTGAGTTGGAACTTGGCAAATACTTGAGACATCCAGAGAGCATTTAATGTGAAAAAAAGACAGATGTCAAGTACACTGCTGTAGCACTCTGCAAGGACTAAGTATTAATCTATCCCTTTGCCAAAAACTTCTAATTTACACTAAGAAGAGATAGTGTGAGGAGCAAGCAAAAAAATTATCATTGGCTCAGCACAAACCATACTAGGCCAACAAAAGTATTTCACTTGAAGATGAGAAATTACTTGCTGAAATTCTTCATACAGTTAGCACTTGACAGGGTTCTTTTGCCCCGAAATCATACACATCCGATGATAATTAATCTGCCAGCAGATCTGCCAGAATGGGCCTGACACAGCAGCTATTAGCAATGAAGCACAAAGATGAGAACCATCATTACAAGATGAGAACCAGCAAAGCCATCACGTCCTTCAGGACTGGCAAGGGGCCAGGTGAGGGTGGGCTCCCACCTAAGTACTGCACAGCCCACACCAAGACCACATAGGTCCAAACCAACAGGCACCATTTCAGCAAACAGAGCAAAATAAACTTTTGCAATCCATCTCATTAAAATATCAGTTCTTTGATGGGCAGAGACCCTCAGACAGGCAATGAGGTGCCAAGGATAATGGACACAATGCAAGAATTCAAGCGGACTAATCACTGCAAGAATGATCATCCAATTTTATAACCCAGTCTGTATTTGAGGAGTGTGTTGAAGTACAAGAGAAGGCTTTAATACCACCTTAACTGCAAGAAAGTAAATGTAAAATAATGTCTTCTTTGGCAGAGGAAGTAGGAGATCTGTTCCACATCATGGAAGAGTTGCTGGTTACCAAAAGGGCTTTTGACTGTGTGGAGTGAAAGAACTTTTCAAAACTCCTGAAGGGTATACACTGCTATTTAACTGCAAGCATGCTTTACTTCTGGATATACAAATTAAAAAAAAAAATCACGTTGTGGAATAGTTCTATTTCCTTACCATTTGAAGTACTTGAAAACATTGACTCTACTATTTCAAATTAAAATTTCTCCTGGGAGCAAATGACAAGAACTATACAGAGAAGAAAAAAAAACAACAAACAAACAAACAAACAACAAAAAAAACCCACAAAAAAAAAACCAAAAAAAACCTACAAAAAAAAAGTAAATAAAAACTAAAACAAAAACACAAAAAGCAATAATATGAGCAATCAAGTCTATAAAAATTGTATGATGCCAAAAGAATGCTGTAGCCACTCCAACATTCTGTTATTGATATTTAGAAGTTGGTTTGCTGAATCTAAAGATATTCAAATTAACCAAGTATTTGATGTCACTACTCTGCATTCCTGGGTTAACCAAATCTGAATGATAATTTAAAGTGAACAAAATAAAGCATGCCCTGATTAGGTAATGGATTATGAAGTACAATTAACATCACTCTTCAAAATAATGGTTCAAGTTCTCTTTGCTATAGAATTTCTGCTTGGTTCAGCAGGAAGGAGGGTTAGAAAAACATTTACAGCTCCCTACTTATTTGTCCAGCCTTGAAACACAGATAAGTCTCAAATTTGCTTTAACATGCAGCAGAAAGAAAAACTCAAAACATCCTTTCTCAGCTAAAGAGATGAAGTACTTAAACCACAGCTTCTTCCTGTCTCCACCATGCTGCATGAAAACAGCTGTGTCCTAGGATTTAGTGAGGATGGCATCAAGAGTAACTTCAAAATTTCCAAGAACAAATCTCCAAGATACAAAGCAAATAGCTGCCTGAGAAAATATTAAAAGCAGGATTAAAAACATGAAACTGCAAGCTTTTACATATTTTGTCCTTCTAGTTCCAAAACCAGAGAGCCTTACCCTTACAGAAAAGACAAACACATTGGGATATAAGAATGTATTGCACCAGACACAATTCAGGCGTGGCTGCTAAACCAACGAGGGTTCAACAGTCCATGGACAGGTAACACACACCTGTGCTTCTTTCCTCCTCAACAGGAGGAAAGAATATACCTCCATATACCACCAGCAGCAATTTTATCTGTTAAGCACCCCAAACCTGAAATGTGGCTTTAATAAAGTTGTTTTTTTTTTCTTTGTTTGTTTGTTTGTTTGTTTGTTTTCTCTCTAATACCAAACAAGCACTGCCTTGCTTCTCAGTAATTTAATACAATGCACTGGGCACTACTAATTTGTAATGGCAGTTTGTTTAAACAGAAGTAAAAATAATTAATGCACACACACACAAAGCTACTTTAGATTTCTTTTGGGAGTTTCTATTTGTACAATAGAAAACATACAGAATAAGATCCTAAAAAAAACATCTAAAGAAGATTACACAACTTACATTTGAAAGCAGAGCATTTTGTAAATTATTGTAAGGACATACACACTTTGCCCCTCTTCCTCTCTCTACCATTTAGCTTTCATAATATATATACATCAGATGCAATTCTAATACAGCACCATTCTCCAAACAAAAGGTAGACATTTGACTTAGAGGTATGGTTGAGAGAACATAACTACAGTTTAGGAGAAGTAAAAAAAAAAAAAAAAAAAATGGAAAGGATTCTAAGGCATTGTAAAAAGAAGCAATTTTAGAAAGCAGAAAAATTCAGAAATCAAGCTTGACATGAAATCTATATGTTTAAAGGCTGTGGAGATGAATAGCTGACAGAATAGAAACACCTTAACTCTGTTCTTTGGGGATGCCATTTACCCCACCTCTTTCTCCTCTAAAAATCTCTACAGAAAATGTAATAACCTCAAGAAACTGTTATGGAGGGAGGAAGCTGGTAAAGCTATTTCATTCATAGTAATTTCATGAAATTCTTTATAGCAAAAGGGCATATCAAGAAGGAAATCACAAAAGCGGTCAAAAAACTGTTTGATGCTTAAAAATCTGAGGCTGAAAACCCTATATAATTAAGAGGTGATAAAGTGGTAACCAGATGAATAATTTGGTATTTACTGTTTTAGGTGACAGAAAATAAATCGTGCCAATTATTTGCATTAATTCACAGTACAGAGCTTCCCCTTATCAAATTCTCCATCTCAGAATTGAAGGTGGAGGCATAAGATGCTGCAATCACCACTCCCTCATGCTTTCTTTGAGTACCCATTTGTAATGTAAATGATCTGTATGACACTGGAAAGCCGTGAGGTTTTTTTTTAAAAAAACTAAGTTTATCGTGCAGGATAACTGGGTAGAACTGCACTTCAACTACCTTCTTAGGTAGCAGTGGAAACCACAAACAGGAAATCAACATTCCAAGAAATGTTCTGCATGCCCCAACTTAATACCAAACATTTCATTTGCTTACTAACAGGCACCATCTGGACAAAGTAAGTTACATGGAAAGTTTGATGAAGGTCAGGAGATTGCTTGATGTTTCACTTCTACTTGGCAATAACCTGAAGCTGCCTGGCTACTCCTGGGAAATGAGTGCCCTGGAAGGGAACTCCATGCTGAACTGCTTCTCAGCTTCCCCAGCTAATTTATATCTGAAAGATCTTAACCAGTAGTTACTGCATTGTTCCTGATGCAATTTACTCCATTTCTCTTTTCTCAGATTTGTTTACAACATTATAATGAAAACTTTCAGCCCTTGATTTGCAAAGAGGAACTTGTATCTTTGAGGCCTCAAGTATTAAGAGCACTTCCAAAGAAACTCAACAAATATGTTTCTAAACAACTCATCCATATCATATTGTATATGGATGTAGATTTGCAAGTGCCTGGAACTCAGCAGGAATTTCAAATGCACAGGAACGAAGCGTGTTCTCAGCCTGCTGGTACCTACATATGTTGCTTCTGAAGAAGCTGATGATCCTGACTGGCATCAAACACTTCTCTCTCAGAGAGATATTGTCCATAACATTAGATACCAACCACCAACCATCCATCCTCATCATGATGCCTCATCATCGCTCCTTACAGGAAATGTTTGGTCTCAGAAAACACCAGCAAGGCACTGGCACTACCCCTGCAGTGACTCAGGAGGGGTTATCAGTTGCTGGCTCCTTTTGAAGGTCTTACTACAGTCTGAGCCATTCTTCTGTATATAACATTGATGTATATCAGTACCACCATTAGGTGATTTCAAAATTTCTTTTTGATGACTGTTTTTACTATCATCTTCTCAGCAAACAAATAATTAACTAATATTTTTTTAAAAATCAAGAACAGACAGACACTGTTTATTTATGTGGAGAAACATTTCAAGCTAGAAAATCTCGGAAGAAATGTTTAGTCTTATCTGCTGTTTATAGACTCACATCTTACCCTCTCTCCAGCTTTACTAATCTCTGGTACATATGCCACACCTCTGGACATGTGGTAGCATGAACATTACAGTGATGTGAACCCCTCTAAAGTCACATGTCTTACTATGACTCAAAACCTGTTAGAACTCCAATATCTGGCAACACAATTTCTCAGGCATTCTGATCCCTTTCCTGTTGAGAAGGGAAAGGCTTCCAGTCAGTCAGCAACAAAAGCACCTGGAATTGTCTCCTCCATTCCTGATGCATCTATCTCTCCTGGATTGCTTTCAGTGCTAAGGTGCTTTTTGCCCAGCATGGAGTGATGGCAGAGACTGCATCATAGTGAGCAAAATGATGCATCACAGATTCCATGGGGGACTGCAGACTAGCATGTGTGACACTGTGCCCAAGTGACGTGATTTTTGTGCAGTATTGCTTTGATAAGCAAATAAAAAAGACATAGGATATAAAGGTCTGCAAAACAGCTTCAATCCTTCCCTGGAACTTCAGCAATAAAGATAATTCACCATTTTACTGCTTCAGTCGTCAAATTTTATTACACTTTTGCTAGCATGTTAGCTAGCTAACACTCTGGGACTCAGTGATTTGATCCATGTTCAGCTTTTGAGCAAAGAAAAGGTGCAAATGTTAATACCTGTTACAGTCATTCCTCTCTACTCCCTCTTTGCCTGTGCCTGAGACTTCCAGAGCCTAAAACACATTTAACAAATGAAGAAAAGCATTTGCAAGACATGGGGTGGTCTGAAGACCCACCCACGAAAAACATTATGCACATAAACATGGGGCTACAGTCCCAACACTTTGCCTCTACAGTAATGGCACCAGTTTTCTGTTTTCAGAAGCAGAGCATTTGTCTTTGAAGTTTATGTCCCTCCCAATATGAGGTTTCTTCCAATTGCACTTGAGCGGATACCTTCTTTGGGTTTTGTTTTTTATCCCCCCTCCCCACCCCAGGGAGACTTTTCTCACTTCCAGACAGCATCAGTGGAGTCACAAGATCTTGTATTCAAACCTGAAACTACTGAAGTGAAGGCAGTGAGTGTGAACCCAATTGCAGATGCACATTTTTAATTTCATATGTATGATCACACACCACTGTCTTTGTATAAAGCAGAGAGGAGACATTTTGAGAGTAAATTTAAGATGTGGCCCTTCAGTTAAGTAGATGTGCCAAGCCAAAAGTCAGGTTGGAAAGTAGCAGGCCAATGTGATGTGACATTTCACCTTTCCCTCTATGCAGTCTTCCCCTATTCATGCATTAAAGGTTTATGTAACTGGATTTAAACATTACATAACATGTATGAACATATAATTCAACATTCACAGCTGGATCAAGTAAGTGCATGCATTACCAATGGTCTAACAGTAATTTTCTAATGGTTTTAGAGTTAAAAGCTCTGGAGTCCAACTTTAATGATGATTACACCCAGAACATAGGAAAACACAACTTCTTTATGTATCACTCCATCTGCCATTTTAGAAAGGGGGGTGAAATGATGTCAACCCCATGTTAAGCATTTTCATGGCAGTTAAATTGCTATTTGTGAATTATATTAAGAGCGTGAAGATGTTTCAATTAAACTTCTTAAACAGCCACATTCAACATATTATTTGTCTGTGTATCTGTCCTGGTACTCATTCAAAAAGCAGTGATTTGCACAAGTTCACAGTGGATAATCTTGGTCTGAGATCCAAAAAACCTCAGAAGGCTGGAAGTGACTCTTATTCAAGGTACCAAGTGTCAGGTTTGTATGACCACCAAAATACAAGCACATAGCTGTATCTATTCACATCTGCCTTTTTACTACATTCCTAGCATCACACAAGCTCTCTTACCTACTCTCAAACACTGCACGTTATAGAAAAACATTACTATAGGAAGCAGCTTCATCTTCCACTGATGCTAAACCACGTGACCCTTGTCTTTGGGGAATTCATTAAATCTTGTTGTAAGCAGTGTTTTGTTTGAGCAAGGGTAGTAGAGGGTATCCCACACAGAGCTGTGTGTACATGGGGTCAGATATACACTGTGAGTAGAGTGATATCTATGAACACTTTTAAGATTCTGAAAATTATTACTTATTAATTTTCCATAGATCAGAAAACTTTATTAAAAGTATGTTCTTCTCTTTACCTAACTTCCCACATTCACCTCTTAATTCAATTTATACTATTTTTAAGCATCTCTCATGGTACACTGCATTGCATCTTGAAAGATCAGAAAATATAGACTAAATAATGTCATGAATCAGCAGACTTGAAACAAGTCAGTGAGAAAAATGAAATCAGCATTTTGGGCAGCCCACTAGCAGAGGAAAGTTCCCTAAGGCTGAATCCTTTTCTTTCATACCATACTCTTATCACCTTCGAAAAATACTGCCAGCCTTTGGTTACAGCCAAGGCCAACTCCTGTTTCAGTAAATAAACTGGGCTTGCAGAATTCTCAATATGGCAACTAAGAAGAAAAACAGGCCCTGACTCCCCCCCCTTAATTCTTACTGATAGCACCACCATCTTAATGATTAGTAAGAGCTAAAGCATTTAGTACATTTTTTTTGTCTCCTCTTTGGAACATCTAAGTACATAGAATATTGCAAAACTATTTCAATTAAACTCTTGTTTCACTACCATAATATCACTTATTTAGCCATCCTTTCTGCCAATTTTTGAACCTTAAGAAAAAACCCCATTAAAAAAACTTCAACCTATTGTCCTTCAGTATCTGAGATACTAA
Organism: Muscicapa striata striata; assembly: GCA_030060385.1. Taxonomy (NCBI): domain Eukaryota; kingdom Metazoa; phylum Chordata; class Aves; order Passeriformes; family Muscicapidae; genus Muscicapa; species Muscicapa striata. The sequence goes on along the minus strand of JAREIS010000075.1, from coordinate 3,063,198 downwards.
AAATACAATCTCTGTTTTTAACTACAAGATATAGAAATGTGAACAAAAAGGAAAATCTACAATAGATACTGTGAATTGAAAATCAGCTAATCAGAACTACACCTGAAGGGTATTAGCAAGAAAAAAGCACCCTTGGACTCTCATATCTTTTCCCCCTCCTTCTGGCCCCAAACCCAAAGTAGCCAGAACATAGTATTTTGCTCCTAAATTGCCAATTCAAATCCATCTTTAATTGGTAATAACTGAAATGAATTGTCCCCTTGAAGGCTTTTTAGATTATGTTAAAGAAATCTGAGGTCCAAGTCTAGCTCCTGGAGCAAAGGTGACCACAACAGGGCCCTTGACAACTGATGCAACTTGGCAATGTCCTTTCCTGGCCTTTGTGAAGAGCTCTGAAATGTGCAGGCAAGGCATGCAGGCTGTTACTCAAACGCCTTTGCTATCGGAGAACGTGCAACTCTGAGGATACAAGCATGGCAGCATTCATTCACCCCACGTGTTCTTCTGAAGAGATGTTAGCATCACACAGGAGTCTGTGAGCAGCTGAACTAATGACATGTGGTTTCACCCAGAGCCTTCTGGTTCAGTAAGACACAAGCACTAAAAAAGAGCTCTTCCAGTAGCTGAAGCATCCATGTCATCCCCTTCTTGCCCACATGCTGATGCTGATTGGGCATGGGGCTCTTCCTGCAGCTTCTCATTCAAGGGGCTCACTAGCAAGGGCTCTCTTTCACCTGCTTCTCACTTTTGAAGAAACCATTCCATCTCTAAGACCCGCTCCTCTTTCAGGGAATTCTTACTTCCAAAATTGTTGCAAAGAGTGTGAAGCAGGCAATCAAACAGGTAAATAAATGGATGTCTACATATGCATACACATATGTGTGTACTTATGAACACAGGGTTCACAGACTGTCGCCAAATCCTTATTTCTTTGGGAATTTAAAACAGTGAAGAAATGTTTTGCAGTGGGTTTAGTACATAATTTTATTTAAGTGTCTGGAACATTACCAGAAAAAAATATCCAGAGCTTAGCAGCATCTGGTAAACACAGCACTGGGTTAAAAAGGCAGTTTGAGCTTTGTGAAGAATAAAAGTCAGCCGGAGCTCCTGGCTCAGTGGAGATGAGTGCTCAGTTTCCCTGTTCCCCAGCAGAGCAGCTGAGCATCTCTCCATGCAGCTGCAGGAGTCTCCTGACACTTGCTCCCTGTCTGTGCTGGACCACAAATAACATTACTGAGCACAAAGTGCACTCTCCCACTGCAAACAGCAGGACCACAGCAGCTGGGAATCAGCTGGAAATTTAGGATGTTGAGGATACTCTCCTCCCATGCAGCTCTCCCAGAGATCTGGATGTCACTGATGGAGTAGGGTAAACAAAGACTCAACAGGCTCTTCTCAGATTTCAGCCCTGCCTATTCCACTTTTGTCTGCAGTACAGTTTAATACAGTACATTTAAATATATTACAGTATTTAAATTTCTGCTATTCAACTTTATGCAAAAAACCTCTTCTCTTACAAAAGGCATGAAGGAAAGTCTTTGTGTTCTAGTGTAATGGGCCAAAAGACTTTGTTTATTTGGAGTTGCAGTTTTACCACTAAAAAAATAAGGAACTGGCAAAATCAAATTATCAATATCCAAAGTAGTGTATGATCAGAAATGCTGATAAGTGGATGAAAACAGTAAGCTAAGGAATTGTAGTTACATTGCATATACATTTGATAACTGCTAAAGATACTGCTGTTAAAAAAAAAGAAACAAAAAACAAATAATCTCTGTATTTTATTTATTTGTTCCTTATTGATTGATTGATTGTATATTACCTATTTATGTAGGTAAAACAGGATAGCTGTTATGTAATGGTACAATACCTTAGCGTAAATATCACTACGTAGTGAGCTCATACTATTTGTAAGGAAGTGGTAAAATAAAACATTTAAGTCAAGAAAATATAAAGAAATTACAGTTCAGGGAGGGAGTGGAGGCTCATGAGTTTATAATGATCAGGTGAAAGGATACATCTGCTTAATGCAAAGGTGCCACCACTCATACATTGAATCTAGGAGTCCAAGGCCACAAAGGATATATATTTAAGAGGAAGTAACTTACACAGTTCCAGCCCTGTTTTGTCATATTGACGCAGGCAGAGATTGCTGATAACCATGCCATGCTGCTGGCAACCTGCTACACGTCCAGTTTAGATGGAGATGTAAATTGTCAGGTCAAAAGATAAGCCACAGGACAACTTCTACATGCATCTACTTGTTGAGTAGAAGCAAAAGTGCATGCCAATAAGAAATGTGTAACCAGTGCCTTATACAGTTTTTTGTCTGAGCCCTGAAATTAAAAAGAAAACTTCCATTTGGAAAATACTGAAAAAAAAAAATTGTTCACTTTTGGACGATCACTGGTCGAAAAGCAGCACAGGTTGTGCTGGCACTGTACATCAATACTGAAATAACATAATATTTTCTGACACATCTTAAGCAATGGTGTTCTTTCTTTTGCCTTAAGTGAGGAAATATTCTGAAAAAAACCCCGAAGATTATGTTCTGCCTCTGTTTTCCCCTGAGAAAGATTTAGAGAGCAGTGTCATAACTCAATGTCCATTCTTCTCATCTGCAGATGACAGAATGGAAAATGCCACTTTATTTCAGAAATAAGCTACTTTTTTCTTCTTCTGTTAGTCATTCCTGCCTGCAGGCACAAGGGTTATGGAGATGACGCCTTCAAACTCGTGTTTAGAGTACTAGTGCTTCTCCCATCTGACAAGATAATGCATGCATACTGTGATAACTTAGGCAGCTCAATCTTCCAACACACTAGGTGGCCCTGATGCTATGGAAAATTTAGTTCTTAAATCAAGAAGCCAAATTATTTTTATAATTTAGGTACAAACTATCATAAAGAAACATCTTTGCAGTCTATTGGTACTTTCATAGAGAGGACAATCTGACTTTGCCAATCTCTATGCACTTCAAAAACCTGTCTGAAATGTCTTCGAGGTCTTCTGCCTACATCAACCTAGTTCAAGGGCACAGGAGAGTGCCCTTTGTTTGACTATGAAGTATTGGAGATACAGGAATGATGCAGACTTTGATTACCTTTTATATTTCAGAGGACAGAAAAAACAATTAGGTCAGAGACCTCCCTCAGATGCTTTGGTGAAATGCAGAGCTTTGACATAATTTACTGAGATCAAGCAAACATCTTTTTCCTTCTCTGCTCTAGAGGGCTATAACCTTCCACTGTTCTCTTGAGGAATGGCAGGGCACAGCTCCCCTTTTGCTGATGGCATGTCTTTTACACTACTGCCTCTTAAACCCTCACTGTAAAATGGTGCTGTTGTATCAAGATATTTAATGAAAACAACAACAAAATCCTCATAACCAAGGTTTCATGTTTGGTTCCCTATTCCTTTTGTGAGCTTTCTTCAACATTTCTGATGGAAATCTTAACTGCTGCTTAACCAATATGATAGCATTACAAATGAAAACATTCAGCTCTACCAATAACTAGAGACTGAAGATCCAATGTCCACTTCTGTGTTTTTGTAATGTCTTTAACCCTGCATCTGAAAGACAAAGGATTTTTTTTTCTTTAAAAGGTTTTTCTCCTCCTTTTAGACACTCAGGAGACAGCAACTTGCTGCTGTTTACCAAGGGAAAACTCCCATCCTGAAAAAGAACTCAGCCAATATATGGTTCTATTGGTCCTGGACTGTACATCTCCAGTCCCCACACCATTTACAGGAGAGTGAGGCATGTTTTGGCATACACTTTCTCAGAATTAGGACCAGTAAGTGTGAGGAGAAAAGTTACTTCCAGAGTTTGGCCACCCAGTAGAGCAGCTCCAGTAGAAGCTACATCTGTTCTGGCAGGATACAAGAAGGTAGAAGAGGTTAATCAGCCCAAACTTTTTCCTCATTGGGTAAGTTCCTTATCATTTTCAACAGTTGAGCAGACTGACATTTAGAAGTACATTCACTGATTAAAAGAGATAAGAAATCTACTGTATAAATACTACCCTTTTGGGGAATTACTTCAGATTTATGAACATCAAACCAGAAGAACAAGAGGCTTCATTTCACTGTGACTTTGCTGCATGTTTTCTTGATAATGCAAGCAATGGAGCCAAATAAAGAAAAAACACAAAGGTGATGGGGTGTCCAGCTTCATGCAGGTTTGAAATGGAAATACATGTATACATGGGAAAATATTGATGCCAACACCAAGGGAGAGTGACCTATGGACATCTGCAGCTCTTGAATTCACAAAGGCATTATTGTGAGGACTTGGACAAACCAGTAAGAGTGATACTGTATCCTGAAGTCCTTGAACCTTGCTGTGGAAAAAAGAGTAGCAGTAGCCAAGCAGGTGGATGCAAGAGTATGATGCTCTTTTAAAGTTGTTGCAACAAAAGCAACTGTTGTTTTTGCTGGAGGTTTTTTTTCCTTCACTTTTTTTTTTTCCCCTATTACTATTTTTATTACTACTTGTCAGACTACTTGTCTGAAATACATTATGAGGCTTAATTTTTTAAGGAATATACAGCATGCTGGGAGTCTGTGATAGAAGACACTCTACACAGGCCAACTATCATAATTATGCTATGATTTTACGCCCAGCAGGAAACTTATGATTTACCACCCAGGAACAAAGCTAAAGAAATGATCTAAGGTAGCCAATTAAAGTTTTCATAAAGAAACCCTCATCTATTCTCAAAACCCCAAAATCTCCTTTTATAGCACAATCCTCTTAGCACTTATCTCTCCCTTCCTCATTAATCCAGTTTCACCTAGCTGGCACCGACACATGCAGAGACGGGGAGGGAGATACACACACATATATATACACACTTTTTTCCCTTCTGTTCCTCTTGACCTTTCTGATTTGGTTCAGCATTTATACTAGCCCACCTGTCTGGCCAATCTCCCCTGCAACGTGCCCTTCAAGATGAAAAACATAGTTTGATAAGGCACGGTGACAAACCTTGCAGAGAGCAAGCGTGCGGGCAAAAGGGAGAGAAAGCAGTGAGGGAAATCACTTCTAAGCAGGATCTGCTGCTGCACAGCTAATCAGGCAGGTATTCAGTTGTTCACTCCTGCAGACTTGCTTAGCATAGAAATAGGCTGTCTGCCCAGGAAGATGAGGTAATGTCTAGGTTTAATGCCAATCTCTGTAACTGGCAGGACACATCGGGTAAATATTTCTGCTGCAGGAGACCACATTAATTTGATTTTGCTACCAATTTTCATTATTGTTATTATTTCTATTGCTATGAATATGCATGAGTTTACCTGCTAATGCTGAGGATGGAGGGGGCACAGGGCTCCAGGTGAGGCAGCCTTCACACTGCAGCACTGCTCTCCCCCCTCACACTCATTGCTGAACACTTTGTGCTTTCATCTTCTTTATGAAGGACCAGGCATTTGTCTGCTCAATTATCTCCTCCAGTCCATTTATGTAGTGTTAGATGCCATTTTCCACTCACAGCACGTGTTTTTTCACTCCTTATTGTAGCACAGAACGCACCTTCCATTCAGTGCTGCAATACTGTGGCCATCCACAAGTGCCTCTGATGCCAGCACTGCTCCCTACCTGCACATGAACACAGCCAGCTCTTCTCTCCAACTCTCAAACGTGAGCAAAACCTCCATCAAACAAAACTTCTCACAAAACACTGCCCAGCAAATAGGCAGAGAGATCTTTTCACCCTCTTTGCTCTCTTCCCAAGCAGAAAAGATCTTGAATGGTTAAAGTGAAAACATAAACAAGAAGTGAGGGTCAGTCTGTCCATCCCAGAGCTTCACAAACATAGCCAGGGCTCTAAAACTTCAGAGATGTTTGAAGTAAGTCAGGAGCATGAAAGCCTGCAAACAGTAGCAGAGAGAAGTGGAACAATCCTGCAGGAACAGCAACATGAATGAATTCTCCATTACATGGTGGCTCCAAAATGAGCAAAGAGTTGTGGAGGAAAGGTTTCATGATAAAAGAGAACATCAACTTATGGTCTGAGCAGAGAGTTGCAAACTAAGAATTGTCCAAAGTGACTAATTCTTGGCCTTAATCATGCTCTCATTTCTCTATCAATTAGACCAAAACCAACTATCTGCGCCTTAAAAAAAAAAAAAAAATCCCCCAAACTCTGCCCAAAATACCACATTTTCCATTTCTAGATCACTTGCTTTTGAGCTCTACAGTCTATTTGAAATTAATACCCTGAGGATACAGTAGTGCTTGTTGTAGGTTCATATTTGCTTAGAAACAGAGACAAGGGCAAAAATTTGGTTTTGGCAGCTATAAAAATATTCAAAGTTTTAATGTTGCTTTTATTCAATTGTAAAAGCCATAAATAAAAATATAAACAGGTATTTTCCTCCCTTTTCATGAGGTCTCTCCAGAGGAGCAGATTCCAACCACCTAAATACTCTCCATTATCAATTTTAAATCAGGTTTCTCAGCACAATGGATACACTTTTGAAGCTACCACACTCCAAGACAGTTCCATGCAAACTTGTTCCAGTCTGGAGAGACTGTGATAGCATGGAGCTCAGGTAGGAACACCCCTCTCCTCTAAGGGGGTCTGTCAGCCCCAGCTGTGGGACATGTTCACACTGTGACCAATTCCCTGGTCAGAACCCATCTGCAAGTCCCCAGTTCAGACCCACCATGCAGATTTTTGCATCTTGCCTCTCAAAACACTAATTTATATTTATATTTATATTTATATTTATATTTATATTTATATTTATATTTATATTTATATTTATATTTATATTCATTGCTGCGCACAATCATATGCATTTTGGGTAAAATCAAACATGTCTATTTTCTTCTGTTCAGAAGCTTACTGTGTTTAAAACAATCTTCTCAGTATTAAAACTGAACAAAATCTTTGAAAACTGCTAGCTTTTGCATTGATCTAAATGATGAAAACTTTTTCATTAAAACTACGTTTTTTCCTTGTCCAGCCTTTCATGTCTTGAATGTCAGCACATATTTTAAACATATAATATCAAAGAGGGTGAGGATATGTTTGAGTTCATTCTTTTACTTTTGATACCTGTATATTGATGAGTATTTCAGTTTAAAATCTGCTACCACTTGATATCAGCATCCCCACACTGAAAACAGCACTCCAGCTCTTCCCTCCATTCCTTTTTGCTTCAGGACATGACCTCTTTTCAAACCATGCTGTTCCATTTGGTTCCACCATAACCACTCCTTGCACCAGATTTAATTTAAAATACATGCTCTACCAGATTAAAGTAATATGCTTGCTTCTGTGGGGTTCAGCCAATCTAGGGCAGATGCAATACAGACTTACTCACTTTTACTATATCCATGTATTTCAAACAGGCTCTTTGTGGCTTCTTCTGAAGAAACTGCTCAGACATCACACTTATATTCCAAATTTGTTTCTGGTTCATTACTACCAGCAATTCAAAAACACAAAAGGAACATTTTATGTAAAGAAAGACTAAAATCTGCATGAACAAGAGAGACAGAAAGTGTCACCATTTGTTCCAGACAACTCTTTGTGGCAAACAGCAAGGAGAACTGAAATGGAGGAAACTTACAGAAGTCATCTGACCAAGGTGAGGCATGTGCTCTTTCCTCTCACGTGCACCAGATACCAAAGATACTTGACAAACCTGAGACAGAGAATGATCCAGGGACCTTTGTCAGAACTAGAAAGAAACGTGACTCTCTTTGACAAGAATGTGTGACTATTCCCAAGCTGACTACAAGCCAGAGCATGAAGAAAGAATCCCATTTTCAGGGATGGGCAGGCACAGAAATCCAGCTTGAAAGGGAAAACATCTCCCCTCACTATGAAGCATAGCTGAAATAAAATCTGCAATCTTGGGGGTACTGGGACCAAGACTCTTTGCCCAGCAAGCCTCAGCTACTTGAGCTGACAAGACAAAGGTAGTGTGCCCTGCACACTGCTTTTCCTGATAGGAATATGTTTTCATATTGCATATTGAAATGAGGCCATGCCCTGGCAAAAAAAAAAAAGACCAGCACGGATTTGACAGGTGAACACATTAAAATAAATTTTCAATATTTTGTAGCAGAAGAATGTGTCTGTTTAGAGAAAGGCTGGATATGCTGGCTGCAAAGCAGCAATGGTATCCAAGTTTTGGACATTACCAGATTGCACTGTACACCAAAGTGCTAACACATGTCCTCGCCTGCTTCCATTTGCTGCCAAAAACCCAACAAAACAGGTTCTCATCTCTAGGTCCCTCAAGGTAGCATGTTTTATAAGGGCCAATTCCATTTTAAAGTACTGGAATTATTTTCAGTAACTCCAGTTTTAAGCCATGATGTCACTGATAGACAGTAATCAAGGAGAGCTGCTTTTGAGTGCCAGTACCCTGACAGGTTGATGATACCTCAGTTTTATGCTCTTAAGTCCCTCATTCTCTCCTTCTGTATGAAAGCTCCCTTGAGAGGTTCTTAGCAGAGATTTAGCCACTTTCAGTTCCTATGCTTGAGACAAACTCCCATGACAAGATAAAAAGAAGACACAACTCTGACAAGATTCCTGCTGCAACACTTGGCCTTCCCAGGGATTCCCAGGCTCAATAAATTTTCATAATTATGTCAATAAAAAGAGTGTGTTTCTGAATTTATTTAATAAAATGATAGCAGCTTTGTACCACTTAAAGACAAAAAAAAAAACAAAAAAAAAACACAAGGAGAAAGAGGTGGAAAAATGAGTGTCCTAGGCAGAACCCAGCTCTGCAGAGAGTTAACACCCTGCACTGGAACAGGCCAAGTTTGAGACAAAACCCTGCTCCCAGGGTGTCCTGCCAAGGCAAGGAAAAGGAGCAGTGGGCATGCCACACTCTCGGTGACACTTAGTGGGTGCCAGCAGCCACAGCAGGAAAGCCATGGTCAGGTCTCTGTGATCACTGGGGTAGCTGTGACAACCAGATGAGGTGGCAGACAGCAGGGTACTTTTAGGATGCAGGAAAAACAAAAGGGTCTCTGCTTTGGCACTACATGGGAACTCACAGAGCTCCCCATCTGGAAAATGGGGATCAGGCAATTTTACTGAGCAAAGGTTTTGAGAGCTGGAAAAGGAGGTATGGGGGTACAACAGGAGCACAAGGAAAATTTAGTTTCAAACAAACCAACCAACAAACCAAACCAAAACCAAAACAACAAAACAACAACAACAACAACAACAACAACAAAACAAAACAAAACAAAAAAAAAAAAAAAAAAAAAAAAAAAAAAAAAAAAAAACACCCACCGAAAAATCCCCACCAAACTGGAATCAAGAAGATTTTGACAACAGGGTGTACTAAGGGCATCTACCACCAAACTAACTCAACAAATCTCACACATACCTCTAGGCTGATGTGAACTTTACACTCTCCCCTCCAATCTGCTGAAGAAATTCTCCCAAACCCCCTCAAAGTGGTGACAAGTACTCTTATTCCTGCTGGCTGCCAAACTTCTTTCCTCCCCCAACCTGTTAGAGCAGCAATGCGGGAAGAAGATAAAAGGGGAGGAAATAAAAGAGCCTCTAACATGGCTTTCCTAAATCAAAATCATTGAAGACCAAGTGGATGGATCTTTCCTGAGAAGGTTCTTATTTGCCAGGTTTTAATTGTGCATCATAACACCATGAGACCACAAAAAAAATTCAGCTTCCTTCAACTCAAACAGAAATCAGGCAGCTGAAGATTGTGAATTAAATAAATAACAAACAAAGAAAAGCTCTTTTTTTTTTTTTTAGTATTTAAATCTTTTCCAACATATGTTGTCTTGTAAAAAATATGTGAAATTTAAAACTTAAAAAAATTCTGTAATGAAATGTTTTGACAACTTAAAAATTGAAATACTGGAATACTTCCCTAAAAAATTATTTACCAAGCAGAAATTTTTGACAAGACTGAATTAGCTCTAAACTGTTTTTCTCAGCAAGCTTACACTTCACCTGCTCTGTGGTTCACACTCCTGTACAGTTTAGTTTCTCAGTCCATCTTCAAGATCAATTTTGCACCAGCAGGCCAGACTACATAAAAGTTCAGAGATCCACGAGAAAATTTGTATTGAGATTGGCCTGTTGGCTTTCAGAGCATCAAGACATCATTTAATTCTCACTGATGTTAGCACAAAAAGTCCAAAATTCAAATTGTTTCTTAATTTATTAACTTACTTTGTGGCAACTTCAAATACCAAACACAAGATATTTCCTAATTACTTCCTTCACATAAAGCCACATGTTTTGTTTAATCCTGAGGTTTTGTGAAAGCAATCAAACTGGTTTTCTACCATTCTTAAAAAATCCTACTACCTCTGATCTGTCACCACATATCCTAGATTTCAAACTTGTGAGGGGGCTTCTCTGAGATGCCCTTGAACTAGGAGCAAAATTCGGATCTGAGAAGGCTTCTTCACGTGTTTCTACCATGTGGATTTCCAGAATTACAATTTATTACTTCTTTAAAAAATGCCTTGATTGCTTCCTCGCCACATACTCCCAGCCCCTCTTTTGTGTTTCTCTGTTGTATCCTCTGGGTAGCAGACAAGCAAGAAAAAGCATTGCTGAGATTTTCACATAGCTAATCTTTATGAACCATCAGTGTTTTTGACAAGCCATTACCTACAAGCTATGGCTATTAACAGAGGAAAGACATTTTTCAACTACTTAAAGGATACAGCAACAGCTTAAAAAAACCCTGACAAGAACATTGTATGCATCACTCCAAAACTTTACAAAAGCCTGTATCATCCCCCAGCAATCTTAAGTCTATGGGGAATAATTTTTCTTTCTGTTCTACTTAAAGGCTTCAGGTTTGCACACACAGGCAGTAAAACCAGGCTCTTGCCAGAAGGTGAACAAGTTAATTCATTGGAAGTAGCAAGCCTGAAGTTGTTTATTAGGCTGATGGAGACATTTGTTTTCTGAAAGCAGTAAAAAACAAACTAATTTTTTGTCAACATGGAGCTCTAATTTTCAAAAGGACATTGACAACTATACCTCGTATTAATTACCTTTGCACTAATGAATTAATTCAAAAGGTGCAATAGGAAAGAATATTAGATTATTTTAGTCCCTTTTCCAATTTCCCTTGTCCTTCCACAGATCTGTGTGCCTCCCCTTGCCCAGTGCCTGAAGGTAACACACGTAGCAAAGGATGGACACAGCGATGAGTTACCACCAGGCAAATTCTGGCTTCAGTAGAACCAGCCCGACTGATCTGGCACCATTTCAGCTCAGAGAAGATCATATGAAGAAAAAATGTGAATGATGCTTTCAGCCACCCACCTGTGCCCACTCGTGACACTGTTTGCTCACACTACCCACGCCGCAGCGCGCGGATCGGTGCCAAATTACCACCTCTGAGAGAAAGTGCCAAGTGGAAAGTTCCCCAACTGCTCCAGAACAGTGTGGCTTAACACCAAAACACCTCAGCACACAACAACCTTCCTCATTGCTGACCACATTTATTTCCTACACGCTTATAGACTATCACATTCTTCACTCCTGTTTTCCATAACAGCTCATGATACCGTCCCTTCTCGAGAATCTTCAGTGGAACCCAGCGTGTGACAGGAGGATCACAGACATCTAAGGTCCAGCTTAGCCTTGTGAGGTTACTGCCATTGAGCTGGGATGGCTGAAGCAAAGTCAGGCTTTCATCTGGTGGAAATGCACTGAAATTTACTCTTTAAATAGAGCATATTGTAGGCTGCTGTTATGTCTCAGGTCTTTCACTACTATGATATGTGTTTGTTAAACCCATTTTTTAACACAGTGAGCTCACCAAAGTCTTCATTTAAAATAAAATGGTTTCCACTGACAATCAAACTGCTATAGCCCTTAGGACCAGAATGGAAGTCTCATCAGCATCTCAGACGTGGAAAGCTACATCTGCAACCTCCCCAAATATCAGATCACTGTTGTTTGGGGGGTTTATTTCACTTTGTTATGTCCAGGAGAACACAGACAGGGGTTTTTATTTCCCATTTTCACTGAATATACATTCTCGTGTCAGCCAAAGTGAAAGCTAACACAGTTGGAATATACTAAATGTCAATATTTAATCTGGCCTTTCCTTTCCAATTTTTTACACCACAATGCATCATCTCAGCATGATTAATCACAACTCTTCTGTTGCTTTCCCCAAACCAACCTGAGGCATTTTTGTTGCTAGGTAATGTTTTGTTGTGAGCTGTCCTCCCAACTGTAGGAAAGATTAAGAGATCTCAGATGGAACCAAAGACAGCATGCTAGCAATCACAGCTGAAAGATGCTTGCACTTGACATCTTGAGATGGGAACAACATGTCTATTGTTTGGAGCCATCAGTCCTTTGCTATAACATATGACAGACAAAACCACTTACCTTGTCAAGAATTGGGAACCTTGTCAAGAAGTCGTTTGTACTGATTGGATAAACAAAAAGGGGAATCTGGAGAAGCAGGTTCATGAAAGAAACAGAATGTCCTAGAAATGGCCCATATTCACCGTTACATTCCAGAGAAAAAAGGAGCTCTCCATCTACTTTAACTGGTCCCAGGAGGATCCAATACTCATAACGAAATCTTGCATTGGCCTCAAGCTTCCACAGCAGCTTTTATAAGAATACAATGCATGGCTGCCAAGGGAGTGGGTTTAGCCAGAAAAAAGAGTGTTTTGGCCAAGACATTCCTCCATCTGACTAATCCTTGGCTTTCCAAGAGCCTGTTAGAGCCACTGGCAGCTGATTCAAAAAGCCTAACACCTTTTTAGTCCCAACTTATATGAGATAATATTTCAGCAGCCCCAAATCAGACAAACATGCAGTCATGCTGCATACTTCCTCCAGACTTCAACTATTCCTTTGCCTGACCATGAAATTTATTCTAAAATACTCTTTTTTTTCTTTTTCTTTTTTTTTTTTCAAGGATCAGCATTCTTATTAGCACATTTACAAAAACACATAGCCATATCTCCGAGTTTCCCAGCAATACCCTTGGCAGAAATAAAGGAAGCCAGACTGATAGAAGAGTTATAATCCAAAATTACCATGCTGTATTCTTTGCCAAAGGGTAATTTGTCAATGCAGTTGACAAATTGAAAAAGGGGAACATTTTTAGTGCCAACCCCAGAAAACAGCAGAAGTGAAAAACAATGCTCAATCCCTCACTGAAAATATCACCATATAGCCTATAAGATAAAGAGGGGAAATATACAGGAAGGAAAAGAAACACTGCATTAAGGAACCTAACTCCCTAATCTTATATTCTTTAAGACTATCCGAGTGAAGAGAAACACAATTTGCTTTTTCCCAGTTAACAAGCTAGTTGTGCATTCTGGTGGCACCAAGGCTCCCATCAGAGATCCTTTTGTACTAGGCACTGTAAAAGCACTTACTAAAAGGACAGACACCCCCAATGGCTTTATTATCTAGAATAAATAAATTACCATGACTTACAAATGAATTCTCTAGTAGGGTAGGTAATTAAAACCTGGAAAGGTTGCCACGTGGTACTGACCATCACATGGAGTCTTGAAGATTTTATTTCTCTCTAAAAAATACATTTTCAACTAACTTACAGGAAAAACAAAATGCCTAACTCCTAACATGGAAGGTCAAGCCGAATAATTACAGTGATCAGTTCTGCCCCTTGAATCCATGACCCCCCCGATTCAATCTCTCACTGTATTAAACCAAAGGCAGATAATTAACAGTACCACACACTCAGCTGCTGCTAATACCCACTGTTCTGCATAAGGAAACAACGACAAGCACAGTTTAGACCTTTGTCCACCAGGCAGGAGTGCATCCCAGTTTTACTTTCTTCTGCACATTAGAGCAAAGTGCTACACCACAACAAGAGCTACTGGACAGGATGGAACAATATTCCACAGTAACACCAATAATTTTACTTCTTCGTTGCTTAACCTCATGGGTGTTACGGCTGTACCTGGGTATGTTGGTTATGTTGTACCTGTTTATCCCCCAGATCTGGAACACTACAGGAATTTTCCTGCACTGGTCTAAAGACACATTTGCTTCCTTTTTTAGCAAAGTCTGTGAATCACTCAGTTCAAGCCTGTATCTCAGCTTATCCAGATGGGCATATGAAAAGTTTTGATGTGATCTCTGTTCTGACTTCTTTTCTGAATGTGGCATGCAACAATTTATTCCAAGTAACACCTCTGGTGTCAATATTATGAACACTATATACATGGTGTTCCACAGCCTTTTACATCCTCAAACTAGTCAATTTAATGTAGTCCTTCAGGCCCTAAACTCTGTAAGGTTGATAAAATGGCTTCTCCATGAGCAAAGGGCACCAGACGCATTCTTTTCTACCATCCATAATTCTTACTTTCAGTTTAATTAATACTAAACGGCTTAATCTTCATTATATATCTCACTGTGTCTATGCAACTGCCTTGGCTACTGGGAAGCACTAAGCTACTTGTCCCCAGTGACTTCCTAATGAACTGTGTTCTCCTACTGCACGTCTGAGAGCTTCTCTCCCTTTATTCTCTCCCTTTATTATTTACAGACCCACGTGCACAGGTGGTCATAAACAATGTACTACATCTATACATAATTCATATGACATATTAACCAAACTCATAAACGCAGAGTAACCTTAAAATAAAATTGATTTTTTCAAAACAGTGTTCTCATGAATAAATACGAATCTCTGTGAGACATTTCACTCCCTTAGGCCCCCAAAACCTTCCTGGACCACAGCAGAGGAAAAGCTGCAATATGACCTTCAGGATTATACTGGGTTTTGTTATTGCAGCTTTAAGAAAGCTGGCAGACTTGCTTGCCACATCCCACACCCTTCCCACATCCCTGCCAGTTGTCTTGAAGAGTGAAGTCAAATTAACCTTAAAAAGCTGAAGTAGTTGGCCAGCAGCTGTGGAAATACTAAAAACAAGGAACGGTTCAGCCAGCCAAATCACTTCATTTCCTCAGGCAACAGCAAAGAGAAAATGGAAGAGGTAAAAAACCTTTAGGACATGGGGGACTTTGGGTGTATATATATATTTGTGCTGGAAGTACTCCCTTCCTGAATCAGAGAAGGGAAACAGATAAGAGAAGCAGGTGTTTCAGGTTAAAAGAACATAAAAACCCCAAGCAAAACCACCACTCTCAAAATTCAGCAGTTCTTCCTTCTTTGCTTGAAAGTCATTGACCAAGTATGACTTTTATTATGCTCCTATTCTAGCTTGAATTCCAGACATGATACAAAGCACAGAGAAAACAAACTCACTTGTATCAAAGAAAAACAAAACCAAAACCCAACAACTCACATAACCACCACTTTTTGAAACAGTTCTGCTTATAAAACATTAAGGGAATAATCATTTGTGTCCAAGTGCCATTTGAACTGGCATTGCTACCCAGAAACACTGCCCAGTATAATCTGTAAGACAGATCCTAACCTTCAGGGATATTTTAATCATCACAACCATCCATGGTTATCAGCTCAAATTATATGTCCACCCCTAAAATGTTTTTCAAGGAGAGTTCAGTGTTCTGGCACTAGTTTTAGGGCATGCATTTTATGACACAACAAGTAGATACAAGTCTAAGAGGACCACGACATTTTCAAAATGGCATAAGCATGCCACCCTACTATAAAATATAATAAAAATCTACATCAGATCAGTGCAGGGGCTAAAGTTTTGTGCAGAGCAGACATCTGCTGGCAATCACCACCAGCACAGATCCTGGTTGAACACTGCAGTAGGAACATCTTAGGTGCTATTTGTCCCATCGTTTATGCTGGTTTCAAGCCTAAGAAAGCTCCATCAGGGCAAATAGCAGCTTTCCCTCAAAATCAAAAAATCCACCCAAACCAGTCCACTCTATATTGCTACTCAGGACAGCTACACCTGAGTTATTCAGCCTCTCTCACTG
Source organism: Muscicapa striata striata (assembly GCA_030060385.1). Classification (NCBI taxonomy): domain Eukaryota; kingdom Metazoa; phylum Chordata; class Aves; order Passeriformes; family Muscicapidae; genus Muscicapa; species Muscicapa striata. The sequence goes on along the minus strand of JAREIS010000075.1, from coordinate 3,047,296 downwards.
GTCCAGAGAGAAGCAAAGAGAAAGACCAGACAGCTCCAGAGAGAGAACCTTCAGGACAGCCCAGGCACTCTCTACAGGAGTGCAATTATCCAGATCTGACTCATCTCATGTCTGCAGTTCAGCCGCTTGCACTGCACTTTACTGTAACTGCCACCTTAAAAAACCCACCAAACCAAACCAAACCAAACCAACCCCCTTTCAGCTGCAGATAGGCATCATCTGCTTAATATAATCATATCACTCCTTTCCAAACTCGAGAGATGAAAGGCTTCCCTTTCCAAAAGCTGTGAGACAGCAAATTAAACGCTGTGATAAAAGAAGGTTCCGATCAGCAGGTGCCTCCTGTGCTGGCAGCAGGCAGAGGTACTCCTGTCTGTCAGCAAACAGGCAGCCCCCAGACAATGAGGGCTCCCACCTTGGGGCCTCTGCCAGAAACTCTATCACCACCAGTATCGAGTAGCTGACAGCACACAGCAGATTGCCCGAAGGTCACCCAACATTTACCTTATGGTTAAAAGCCAAAATGAGATTATCCCCATGGATGCCACCTAATAAACACACACAGCACGCTGTAAGGGATGCCAGCGTGTCGGAGTGATAACACCCGCAGCGCTTGCACAGGCTGGCAGGAGGGGAGCACCAAGAAGGAGCCTGCTCAGCCCCTTTGGGAGGAACTCTGGACAGCCCCACTGCACACTTTATGGCCCATGCATTGTGCTTTGCTTTTTAAAGCATTGCCCTGTGCACAGGCTGAGTGGAATCACCTGGACTGCCTCAGTGTACCCAAAACAGCGCTGCTTCTTTGCAGCAGGAACTTTGTTACGTGGGTATTTCAGCTGAGGTCTACAGATTGGCACGAGAGTTATTACACAGAAATCCCATGCAGCAGACACTTAAAATGTGGGCAGTCTGATGCCTTAATTTTTAGCTTTCATATTTTCCAGATTCTGTACTGCCTTAGTCTGTGACTCTGAGGTTTATATAGAGCGTTAGCAAGTTCTCTTCACAATTTAGTTAGACAAAACAATCCTTTTCCAGCCCAAGAACCAAGGACACCGTTGCAGCTTCAGGCCCAAGAAGTGTAAACAACAGCAAATTGAGGACAGCAACCTGGGAGGATGTGACTTCATAACTTGAAGCTGCAAATGTAAATGGACCAAAACTTATAAAAGTGTGAAAACTCATGACTGGTTGTCCATCTTGCATCCATCTTGGGTTCATTTTGGGCACAGCCTGGCCAGACTCTTGTACACTTCAAAGGTGTATCCTTTGAAGGCCTTTTAAAAAATACCTATTTTATTCTCTTAACAATGCCTCTGTTCCAGGTCAGCCTCTTTAGGCATCAAGTCCTCAGAAAAACAACTTTGCTATCAGAATGAGCACTGTGGAAAAGCTCACTTTGCACAGACTCCAAAGGTATTATTTTTAAAAATAAAGAGAAAGGGAAAAAAACATCCATCAAAGTAAGAGGAAAAGCATACAGAAACTATGGGGAAAGGGCGGATATGAGATTGTTTGGGGGTTTTTTGTTTGTTTTTCAGTTGCAAATATAATTTTTATGATTATTCATGTATATAAAAAACAAGTAACAAGTGGATACCATGCCAGGAAGAGATATTGCTTCACAACAATTCAGTAAGTTACTGTCATAGACAAAACCATTCAGCACAAACCACATGCTCAAAAGTCCAGATCACAAAACCTCCCAGTTTCTGCATAAGGCACCTTTTATTCTGAAACCTCCTCTGCCATCCCAATGTGCCAGTTTGTGGAAACACCACCAGAAAAATAAATAATCCTGCTGGCAGCTCAGGATCAGATCAGTTGAACATGTCTAACTGCCCCTGGGAAATCCTCTCTCTACGAATTATTGAGAGATAGTTTCTCAGTTGTCTAAGTAATTTTAGGTGCAGCCTCTCAGGTTCTCAGCAGCCATTAAAGGCAGACAGTACTAGTCAAAAAAAAAAATTTAGAATCATGCCCATATTTTTAGCAAATGCCTTTTTAAAACAATTGGCAGTTTGAATTTGTTGCCTCACAACATCAGGTAAACAAACGTCACACCTCACACCCACTAATAATGAGCTGACTTCACCTATTCAGTGGACAAACATTTGTGTGGCCCCAAGAATATCCCACTGTTCACCCTACACCAGCAAAAAGCACCATATGGCCTACTATATTGGTGTCATATCTAATTTCTGAAATTATGTAGGGCACTCTTTCAGAGAAGTAGGTCGCTGTGATATTTTGGATGCAAAGGTCTTCCACTCTTGGAGATCTGAATCAAACTTTCATGTAAGCACAGTGCTTGTTGCTATGACATAACTGCAGGCTTGTTTATGTTATGAATACTGTGTAATGAAGTCTGCATGCAGTCTCCTCTATTCTGGGATTGAAAGTACTTTGACTTATGAATTATGGCAAACATTTTCAGTCTGGGTATCTGCTGTCACAGGAACTATTTAGAAGGCAGTGGGGCAGAAAGGCGTGCACAAGGGGAAGGTGCTCAAGGACGTGATCAAAGGAACAAGAGTACTACTCAAAAAGCAAACTCACCAAAATAAAAAAGTGCAGGAGGTAGAATGTTCCTTACATTCCTCTCTGCTTAAGCTAGGACTATTCCTAGTAGCCCCCTGCCCGTCTCCAAACTAAACTTCTAACTGTGCCTAGGAGTCACTGATCTGACTCAGTACTGACATCAGTCTCTGAATACACATTAATTTAATTTGAGACAATACACCAAGCCATCACTATTACTTCCCTTCCCTACGGCTGGCACAGCCCTCTAGTCCTCCCAAAGGAGCAGGGTATTACCAGAGCAGGAAACATTGGCATAACCTTTCACAGTTAATTTGCTCTTAGACCTCAGTGCAGGAAAGAAATATTTGGGCATGTATCATAACCCTAATTTCTGCACCCGAGGTGGCAAAGGGAGCAGCTCTGCTCTACACAAATGCTTTTGGGTACTGATCAGAAGCTCAGAGACATTGAGATAGGTTAACATTTTCTGTTACAACTTGCATGCTCCCATTCCCAGAATATAGATGTGGAAAAGAGTAATCGTCCTTCTCCAGCTGATTCCCTCACAAGGGCAGTAAATGCCTCAACAGGGTAACTTCACCTGCCGAGTCATGGGTGAGTCTTGGCACAGTTGGTATCCTCCTCTGACCAAGCCAGTATTTTTACTCTTCACAGAAATGTCTGCAACTTCATTTTAAATGAAGTTCAAAAATTGTGAATTACTTCAAGTGGGTAATGGAGAAGAAGTAAAAAAAAAAAGAGACAGATCAAGATAAAGGCTACTTAAATATCATTCTATAGCTTTAAGAAATAATTCTTCAGGAACATGGAAAGAACACTACTTTGGAGTGGAAAATTCCACATGACAGCATTAATTGCTCTACCTGAGAACATAAAAATAATTTAGCCCGGCTTCTGGTCTCAGATTGGAGAAAAAAAAAAAATTAATAAAACTGAGCCACAGTACAAATTTCTTTTCACAAGGAAAAAGTACTGATTTTCTTTTCCTCCAGAAAGTAATTTTTTCTCATATTTTCCTTGAGTTTGTAATAAAAGGCAGTGGAACTAAATATCTAGTCTGTCTAGGAAAACAAAGCCAGGTGTCAGAAAGGCCACAAAACTCTATAAAATTGTTTTCAAAATGGAAGTTACGAAGAGATTAACTACATGGTGTGCTCTAGGAGGGAAAAATAATGGAAGGACTAAAGCTACATTCAATGAAGAAAGAAAAAACAGTCACACTATCAAAGGGCAAACCATCACTCAGACCTACTTCAGGGTTTGGGAATTCAAACACTGCTGAAGGATTGTCTCCCAGGTGCAGGCAACACCCCTGAGCAGCCAAACTCCAGTCACATTGCACACAACCACACTCATCCCACCACTGCCTGCATCTCCATAAGCTGACCTTCCCAAAGATGCTTTTTCAGGAGAATCTGTCTGTGCTTCTGGCCATTCAAAGTAGGGGGCCAAAATGGTAGGGAGGCTTTGAAGGATAAATGACCCTCAAGTTACTTGGCCTCACCTGTGTCCTCACTGCAAGGTGGCTGCAATACAGGTCTCAGTGAACAACAGGAGCCGAGCCCTTGGCTCTCCATCCTGCCTCCAAGAAATTAGTCTGCCTGAGGACAAAGCACCAACTAACTACACTGAGAAAATTTTATGCATAGATAAGAGCAAAGCTAAGAGCAACACCCAAGAAACCAAGCTAAGCCAGAACATGGAGTGCTGAAGAGGTTGAATCCAAATCAAAAGGAAAAAACATTTCCTCCTGGTAGTCACCTTTTTATAGCAGAAATAAACATACAGAGCATCTTTAACAATAGCTCCAAAATCAGGACAGAATTCTTATGAGAGGCTGAGTAAACCAGGAAGAACTCACTGGCAGAGATTTGCATTCAGCTGGAGGAAAATCAAAACAAAATGTTGGTATAGTGTAAGTTGGGTGCTAGAGGGGTGCCAGAGGTCCCCATAAGGTACTGAGGTACACTGACTGAAGCATTTAATAGAATACCACTTCCACTATCATACTTTCTCAAAGTCAAACTAGAAAGCTACCTTAGAACAGAATTTATCTTCATGAACAAGACTCTGTGCCGCCTCTGGTGATTTGCATATTGTCTGCATTGTTTGCCAAATGCCATCAACAACCTTTCAAGGCCATTTAAAATTGGTAACTTGCTATATCTGTTTTAAATTAGCTGTGCAGGTGTATATGGGTTCTTTGGAAAAGTGGTTCAGCTTAAGGGGGGGAGAGCAAAGCCTTTAGTAAAATCGTAATAACTGGAAGATAGACATGCATTTGGAAAAAACCAAAGCAAGAGAACGACCTTGAGTTGCAAGTCCAAGCAAGCTAAGTAAAAAAAGCCCCAAAGTGCATTTTGCTGTCAGCCTCTATGGGCCAAATCATGAGAGGTACTGCAGCAAGTGTTTATTTGCCAGGGACAGCAGTTACACAAGGCCCCCTTCCTCTCCTGCTGCCTTACGTAAGCTTCCCTGTCTAGACACAAGCTTGACTTTGACAGAACATGCTGGTCCTACATTTTTCCCGGGACTTTCCTCACCATCTGGAAGCTACAGGGGAACAACAATGCACTCAACAGCCACTCTGCCTCCCCTCAGCTGTTACATAAAAAGTCTAGGCTCTTAAAGCACTCAGTGGAGGATGAAGAGAGTAAAAATCTAACTGCTTGGATTTAATTTCTTACTTCAGTGATATTTTCAAGAGGTTTAGCTGTCATGCCAACACAGACAAGAACCAATATTCCTCAGTAACTTCTGCAAATAAAAAACAGAATCTGGATCAGCCTTAAAAATAAACACAGAGCAAGGGAAAAAAGGAAAAGAGGAGTAATAAAGGACAAGGAAACTACACGTAAGCAGGTTATATATAAATTGTTTTATATAAAACACCTTCTATACCCCACATACTTTTTGAATGCTTCCTGGCAATAACAAATGGCATTTTGTTCTCTGGAAAATAATACAGCCTAAATCAATGACATGTTGAACTCTAATACAAGAATGCACTGAACGAGTTTGGTTGAGGTCACAATAATACCTTTGTTAAAATACAAGCTAAAATGCCATCTTTTACTGGAGTTCTGAGAGAATCCAGCACCCTAAAAATTGGGGTAGAAGAGCATCTATTAGACATCAGGAATTGGTCACAGTTCATGCCCCAAGTTCTGTTGTCCTTTGACTCAAAACACAGACAAAAACAAAAAAGAAAAACACCAAATCCAATATTCACAGCTACTGAAATTTTGTTTTCTGGTAGAAAACAAACAAGGAAAAAAGATAACAAAGTTGATCTCTTAGTTGAAAACACTTGGGCATCCCTTCAGCTTTTGTCTGGGCATTGTTTGACCAATGCTTGCCCATCCTGACCCAGTGGTCTGATATGAGTCAGCCTGTGCTCAAACAGGTGCAGCAGGAAATATAATTTTGCATACCTTAACAAATTTCTAGATGCTAGCCAAAAACTCAAATCCAAATTGGATTCTGAAAATTATCCTCTGGAGCCTGTGCACAGCAAGGCAAATATTATTTGAGACAGGCCATACAATTAAAAAAAAAAATAATGCTGTAGCTGTAAGTGCCTTGTTAGTGGAGCTCGGCAGCAATGGGGAATTGATCAAGTTGGCTGTCACCAGTGGGAACTGCTATAAAGGCTTTTGGCAGAGGGACTGGGATGGGATGATGAAGTATTTGCTTAACTAAGGAAAAGGAAAATAGTAATGTTTAATAAAATATATATTAAAGGATATTCACAAACATGGTTCATGGCAACCCTATAAACTTGCAAATTTTCTGCTGTGACACAGGAGGTCTGAAGGATCTGATGAAAGGTGAAACAAAAAGCATTTTATTCTTATGCATGTATAATAAATAACATCCTTGGTTTTTGTAAGAAGCCAGTTAAAAACTGTTTGGCATCTCCCAAGATTCCTCCTCTTTGATCTCTCTGCCAAGATGATCCATACTAAACGAAGAAGCAGAGCTTACACTATATATCTGTCACTAAGATTCAGGCGAGGCATTGGGAGAGGCATCAGGAAGGCACATCATGACATTTTCACCTATGTCATTTTTGCAAATTAAGGCAGAGCTTGCTGTACAAGGAAGAGGAGGACAAAACACCTCTGTGTGCAAGAGCTGTTAAGTAATGGATGAATAATGTAGAACAATATGATTAAACAAAATGCCATTGTTCGCTTACATATGTGGAAGAAGGGGGTATATAATCACATGAACTGTCCTGGTCACAAAGAAGAAGAGAAGGGTGCAAGTGCTTTGACTGCCAACATGAAACTTCCATCATCCACCCCAAACTGCCAGGGTCCATATCAGATGTGCTTCTTGGTTATAATCCCCCATTAAACACTGATAGTCTCAGCACAGCCATCTCAGGAGAACAAGGAAATGAAGGAAAGAAGAGTACAAGTGATCCTGTAACAGGAATGTAAGCCAGATGTGGACACACTGGCCTGTTTATTCTCACTGGCAACTTCACAGCTGTACAGTAGCCAGGGACAGTCGGTACTTGCCACCACAAAGAAATGTAGAGAAACTTATTTAAGGAACAATAAAACTGAAGTTAAATAAATGATGGACATACCTTAATTATTCTGCATATAGCCAAAGAAAATGTCTGGCCATATAGCTCTTAAAAAAAAAAAAACAAAACAAAAAAAAAACGTGATGAACTAGCAAGATCTGAATGTTCGTAAGAATTATGAGATGGAAGTGAAAAGCCAAATATATCCTGTATCAGCATCGGCTTGAACAGTATTAAAATTGCTGCGAGTGGATAGTGTTTCAACAGCCTGCATGAGATCTCACCTCTCTGTGCATTGTACAAGTGCCCACAGCACAAAGCCATCAGCCCAGCTGGCACTCTGACTGTTACAGCAAGGAAGTCAATAGTTCTACCTGACCCGAGCACCAAAGACATAAAAGGTATTTGCTGCCGAGACACTAATGCTGGGCAAGCTCGTAGTAGCAGCGTCCATATGTTCTATCCACTGAAGTACTGCCAACAACAAATACTCAAGAATATGAGTCAGATGCCGTAAAATTCCACATTTGGCATAAAACCAGACATTTCTTTTAGCAAATAATGGACTTCATCATTTTATTTCCTTCTAATTTCTGAGCATTTACAGCTTCTAAACATTTTTCAGGAATGTTAGGAATGCACTCTTCAAATGCAAGAGCTGAAATCTTCCCGAAATCCCAGGATGCTAGCAGACAGGCTTTCCAATAGAAAAGAAACATAAACCATGAGAAAAGATGAAAATCAGAAATTTAGCAACACTTTTGCACAAGCAACGTCAAGATCATCATCCACAGAAAGTCAAGAGGACAGGAGTGCATATCCTTGCCTGAAGTGCAGAGTTCAGAGCCAATAACCCATTTTAACTAAGGCTGCTTCAGCTCTTGTACAATAAGTGATTTACAGTCACTTCTTGAACAATGTGTGATTTTGACACTGAAATTTCACATTGCCATTGTAGGTTTAGAAGGAGGATTGCAGTTCTGCATGCAAGCACACAACTGAGTTATACTTACTTGCTCTCACTGGGGGGAAAAGAAAAATGAACAACAAGTTTTTCTTTTAAAGGGAACTGTAGGTCAAACAGACTTTTAGTTTTGGAAACACATTTCTTATGAAAGCACTAAATGTTCAGAAGGCATCACACCACACCCAGGTAAGCATCATCATTCTAGGGATCACCAGATCTCTCTCTGCCAGCCCCACTGCACAACCCCCCAACCTTCCTTGGTGGGCCAAAAGAGTTCATTCTTCACTCTCAATCAACACTTCTTCAGTCTGACAAACCCAAATCTTGTAAAACTCAATTAAATAACCTGTTATTGAAGAGAGCTGATGTCTCTCCTGTGAAGATGTGCTACGACTTGGCTAACTTAGATCTCTGTGACTCAGAGTTGGGAAATCTGCAGTTTCACAGGACAGTGTCCCTTTAAATAACTGTTTCTTCTTGGTTTAATTAAGCTGTGTATTTACTTTAAAGAACATTTCTTCACTTCAGAGTCAACAGAGTACTGTGAATTATTCCTCAGTGATTTCTCATCATGCAGACAGAAGTGCTTCCACAGAGGCAGTGGGTGTGCAGCAAGTCAGCTGGTTATCACCTCCCGTGGGAGCTGCTCTCCTGGAAGCTCCCGCCCAGCAGAGCGGACACTGAGGACCTCCCAAGCAGTGACCCAGGGGCTCTCTGTTGCTCAACAGTTGATGCCACTGATTTCATTCACAAAGAGATTCAGTGAGACAGAACAATTTGGTTCTCTTCATCCTTGTACCAGCAATGCTACCGCTGTGTAGTGAACAAAAGCCAAACTATGACTATGTCTGATCAGTTATTAGCAAGTCCACTTCTCCCCTCCTCTCCCCGCCCAACACAAGCTATTTCCTCTATTATTCATTACCCCCATTCTCTGTGGTCAGGCCCAGGCAGAGAAGGGACAGAAGGAGAGAACAAACAAACTTGGGGAAAAGCAATGGTAAGAGTGGCCACTTGTGGACTACATAAAAGCCTGAAAGACTGGCTTTAGGGTCCAGCTACCCTGTGCATGCTGCCTCTTACAGACCACCTTGAGGGCACTTCCCATTTGCCACCCCAAGTGCTGCCCACCTCAGCATCCAGCAGCTGCAGGAGCATGGTCATCCCAAGGCTCTTCTGGTGGCAAACTACCCATGGCAGCTTGGGATGTGGAGGGATGGCTACGGGTGGGACCACGGCACATCCCTGCAAGCTGCAGCCCCACGGATCTGCAGTCACAGAACCAGGTCTGAGTCTGAGCTGGATTCACATCAAGCAGCTGGGCTGGAGCTCAGCTTCTCCAATCTCCTCTTCTTCCAGAGCCTCAGCCCACGCAGGTATCTCTGCGCCCGTCACAATTAGAACTCCAAATTGCCAGGCAGGCATGGCAGTGACAAATCCCTCTCCGTGCCTTTACACTCCCCTCAGCCTTTGCCAGATCCAGCAGAGCCTGTGAGATGCAAATGCTTTCACACCTACATGTTTTGTTTAATCAACCACAGATGCTCAGATTGATTGAGCAGTGATTTGCATAGATTAGCATGATGTCAGTATTTATAATACAGCAGGAATATTATGCCAAAATCCACCCCTGAGGAGGTACCTACTCACTAACTAAACTAATAATTGGATGGAGTTTATATCAGAAAAAGAGACTGAAATTAAAAACTGAGGATCTTCAAGTCAGATTGACCAGATTTCCTCAATCTTCTTCCCTCTTGTGGATTTCTTTCTTCTTATCTGTCTGGTGACATTGGAGATTTTCCTCCACACCTTCCCTATAACAACTACAACAGCTGTCGAGGCTGTCACTGTGACCAGATCTACCTTAAGTAAAGAAGATATACAGTGCAAAGTGGGTGTTTCTACACATTGTAATTATTACCCTCCTTGGAGCTAGTTGTGGGTAGAGATCATAAATTTTCCTATTAAAATATTTATGTTCTAACAAGAGTGAAAAAGAAAATGGAAATCATTTCCAAATTCAGTTTAAAATCACCAAGAGTTGGACAAAACAGGTCCGAAATCTAAGAGTGTTTTGCAAATAAAAACTCAGCGTTTAAACAAGACCCAGTTTCAGAAAAATAGAAATTGTTAACATTTCTAAGCAGCACTAATCATTTTTCTCCTGGCCTAAAATACAGATAGCTACAAGATTCACTTTTGTATTTCAGTAATTTATAGGGTGACTAACTTTATTTAAAAAAAAAAATTAAAATACCCATACTATATAACTCAAGAAGATGAACAAGAGAATTAAATTAAGTGCTGCATGCTTTTCTGGAATTTAAGATAAACTTCTTTTTTTTAAATATAGTGATAACAGTGAGTACAGATTACTTGAGACAGGCAATAATCCCCATTTTGCCATATAAGAAATTAATACCTATATAACAGCCAGCCCTAGCAAACATCTATTACAACAGCAGGGTAGAGAACTTCACTTGCATTGCGAAGCAGTTACCATGACCAAAGGAGGCAAGTATAGTCAGCTGTCAGGAGATACAAGTTCTACAAACAGCAACACAAACCCCATGTACTTCAAAGAATAAATCAGATGTCTTTTTGCAGAGCTTCAGAGCAACTGGCAACATTACTACCACTGTACTGACATAGAAAACTAAAGGGTTTTGTTCCCCCCGGAGTTTCAAAATAAAATTTGGCACTGACTTATCTATTTTACTGTGTGTTGCCAATGACCAATCTATTTTTCCCCTTCTTTTTTTTTTTTTCCCCTCCTTTTCAAAAGAGCAGCCCAGGAGCACATTTCAAACATTATACCACCAGTAGGCACCAAAATCCAGAACCAAACAATGTAGTTCAGGATTACTGTCATGGCACATTACCTACAATTTCTTTTCTTTTTCCTTCCTTTGTTTACCTCCTCAGAGGATGACAAATAGTTTCCAGAGAACTGAAAACTAGCTTGGGGTTGAAAAACCTATGTAACTTGTTTTGAAACCCAAATGTAACTTGTATTCTGGTAAGGCTGAATAGATCTCTCACTTTTGCATCTGAAGGTTAAGAGTAGTACAGACACATTTTGTCTTCTCAACTGTTCTTTCTTTTATGTATTTAATAGTAAACTTAGTGAATCAACAGTTATTTCAGAGTGTATTTTATCTATGCCTATTTAGGTTTTACTGTAAGATGCTGCCCAGTTCAGTGCCCTAGCACTCACCTAATCTAACCATTCCTGGCAGTTACAATTACTGACTGATTTTACTGCCCTCTTGCAGAGGCTTTGTACCAAGATGTTTGTTTTCCCCCTTCTTTTACATGAAAGCTTTAATATTTCTAAGAGTAGCAAATTTTTAAACAGGATTTTAGCCGGCAATTTAAATGTACATTTTGCTCTTATTAATTTTTTGAGCATCTGCATGCACTGATGAATCTCCCCATAATTCCATTAGAGAAAGAAAAGCTATTAATAAACCAAAAGCAAAGAATATATGAACAAAAAAATTAAATGGAAAAAAGATCCTCAAATACAAAATCCTGTCCCCAAACATCAGGATTAACATTTAGAAGGTGCACAAATTCTTGAGGAAAACAAGCAGGATAGGAAAGGACTCTGGGTACAGGGATGCCAGCAGGAAAAGCATGAATTCACTCACTGTTTCTGAAGTACATGAATATGCACTTTCCTGTCTATAAATTGACCAATTTACCATTTGGAAAAGGCAAAGTGATAATTAATGTACAAGGTTAAAGAGAAAGGAAAGAAAAACAAAGTCTTTCAAGAATGCAGCAAGACAATTTTCTGCCTGCGGCTACATTAGCCAGAATAAGAATGTCCACTGTACAAGATCTCATTTCATGCATGAATGCAGCTCTGGGTCACAGCTCTACGCTCTCTCGCTCTGAAGCTTCCCCATTCACGCCTCTACCCCAGCCTAAAATACTGCTATTTATAAATTGCTTGCAAAACTGGTATCCCATCAGCCTCACAGGTTTTATAAACAAATGTTTCTGTCTAATCTGATACTGAATTTGTAACATTTTTCAACCAGGAGCAGTAAACAAGATGATGCAGAAGGCCATTACTTCCAGATTCAGGCACAATGTTATTGACAGATGAAAAATTGCTCCCATTTTTGCCTGCAGAATTAAGAACTCTGCTGGAACAAAATGAAAACTCCTTCCAATTTCCATTAACAATTTTTTTTTCCATTAATGACAGAACTCAGGGTCGTTTTTGGGAAGCCATCCTCCTCAAGGCCAATTAAGATACAGTTTATCAGGACAAACAGTGTTATTTTTTTCTATTTCAGTTTAGGAACAGCAAAATTGTTCAAGTATGTCCTACATTACATCCTGGGGAGTTGAATTCTGTTGAAATAAAATGAGGGCAGATGCCAGACTCCAGAACAACAATTTCAGGGCCGACTTACACAGGACAGCATAGTAACATATATAAGCAATTAATTACGTTGGACTTTTTAATCCACATTAGCACAGCATTTTCCTAGACAAATGCAATTATGCTTCTGATACTTAATAAGCTTTGTGAGGTATCTCAGCAATCTTGACTGTGTCCACACGGACACATCTTCTGATGTTAGCTTGTATAAACACACTGATTCACAAGTTTCAGCCATCAGTGGACAGTCTGAATATGCAAATCAGGCACAAGCCAAGAGGGAAGACAAAATAAATCCAGTACGAACTTGCTCTGTGCACCTGTGGAATTGCTATGACTGCAAGCCTGATAAGCTGCAAATAACAGTTTTATCTGTCTAGACTAAAGGTTTAGATTGGCTTGCAATCAACTGCTTCAAATAAGGCAAATCTTTGGAAAAGAAAGATGAACAAGAAGAGAGAAAAATGAGTATACAATAACTCCTTTAAAGATATGGCATAGCTTCATGGAATCACAGACTGGTTGAAGCTGGGAGAGACCTCTGGAGGTCTTCTAGTCCAAACCACCCTGTTAAGCAAGGCCACCCAGAGCTAGTGGTCTGAGCTGTGTCCAGGCAGCCTCTGAATAATCCCAAGGACAGATTCCCCAGTCTCCCTGGACAGCCTGTGCCAGTGCTCAGGCACAGTGAAAAAAAGCATTTTCTTATGTTCAGGGAGAACCTCCTTCTTTTCAGCTTGTGCTCACTGCTTCTGGTCCTGTCACTGGGAAGCACCTGGCTGCATCTCCTGTACACCCTTCCTTCAATTAATTTACACTGATGACACCCCCTGAGCCTCCTGCTCTCCAGCCTGAGCAGTCCCAGCTCTCTCAGCCTTTCCTCATAGGAGAGATGCTCATCATCATCTTCTCAGTCCTTTGCTGGATTCTGCCTGGTAGCTCCAGATCTCTCTTCTACTGGGGATCACTAAAAGATTTTTTCCAAAAGACACTTTTCTCAAAAGACATTTTTTAAGTATGAAAGTAGTAGATTTCTCCAAATTCAAACTAGCAAAGAGTAAAGATTTACTTGGGGTGGGTAATAAAATTCCTTTTCCCACCCAAAGATATTAAGCTTTTTTGTTTTAAGGGGACAATACTACTATTAGACCTACAAAAACCCATAGAAGTCTCTAAACAAAACTGTTGATGCATACTGAGAGATATAATTTATACATATCTTTTTCACACAATTTATAGCTGTCTTCTAGAAAAGGCTTGAAAATTACTAAAAAGGAAAGTTTATTAAATTGTTTACTGTTCAAATACATTCTGAGGCAAAAATAAATGCCTTGCCAGCTGGTGTTCCTGGGCTCTGTGCAAAGAAGCAGTGTTCAACACTTATCTCATAGGACCCAAAATTCTTCTTTCTGACTTTTTTTTCCCCCTAAACCATCAGTTGTTTTTTTTTTCCCAACATTTCCTCTTTAAAAAAGCAAGATCAATAAATAAATTATTGATGTAGCTGTTTGCATAATGTCATCAGCATTGTGGGAGAGCACAAAGAGTTCCTTGAACTATCCCTCACTGCCCAGGGCAACTCAGCTGGGAGCAGTGCCACAGGAGGGAGCAGACCCTGTTATGTCCCAGGCCTGAAACCTTAGGTGCCCAAGCTCTTTAAACAGGGAGCTTCCCTAACCCTTTCAAAGTCCTGGTTCCTGAATCTTGAAAGAAGAAGGAGACGGGAAATAGGAGGGAAAACACTTATGCTTTCCTCTGAAACCAAAGGCAGGATATCCACTCTTAAACTACTCCTGTGCACAAACTTTTCCAGTCTATGTTGGGGAAAAGTAACAGCAAAAACACACTAATCTTGTTGTGGCTTACTAGGATGTTATTTATAACACACTTCAAAATTTTGGAAGGTTGTATTACAGAGGAGTTGCATTGTCTATTGTTTTACAAGCAGGTGCAGGAAACTCAAGCAGAGCCAACATGCTCACTGAAAAAACCCAAAACAAGCAAAAACCAGAAATCTCTGGGTTGTTGAACTTTTTTTTTTTTTTTTTTTAACTTATTCTCACCTATTTAGCAAATGTTGATATGCCATAAATTAACATTTATTAAGCAGAAATGGAGACACCATCCCATTGTCCTTATGTTTTTTGGGAAACTCCAAACTTACCTAAAATTATTCTTTCTGGATGACTTAAGATTATTGAAGACATGTAACTCAAAGCAGCTTTGATAGGGGAGGGCAATTTTTTTGCAATAGTCTGCTCTCTGTACATCAAAGCAGAGACCAGAAATCTTCTTGATTTTCTGAACAGAAAAGTAATAGAAAATTGTGGACATTCTTTCTTTCTTTCTCACCCAAAAACAGGAGTCACCTTTTGAACACATCTCATCTCACTGGGGAGGGCATTCCTTAGGTCCTACAAAGCAGAGAAATCCAAGCACAAACGATCCAACAGTACAAACACCATGAACAAGAAAGAAGTCTGTATTTTAGTCTAGGTGAAAAAACACTGACTTCAAGAAACAGATATTGAACAACCACAACATAATTATCAGACAGCTGCCAATTCTGAATGGGATGCTTTTTTGATCTTGCACATTAGCAGCCAAAACTGTGCTTAATTTTAGCGTTAGGTCAGGTAGTCAAACACAAAGCCTGTCTGGGGAAGCTATATTTATGTACCACTTATCTGTTCTTCCCCTCAGAAAATTCATTATCCAGTCTTCCTTCCTGCTTAACCTTAACCTCCACTTCCAAAAAAGTACCAAATTCTGCTTACACAGTGTTCTTTATAATTAGACACAAATTGTTGAAGATGTTCAATTATAACATTTTCTGCTCTAGCATCTAAAAACTCTGGATATTAATAAAAGCTTTAATCATCCTGAAAAAAATACTATGCTATCACAATTCTATTCCGTTTTAAATTCCTCTGAGCAGACAGAAATATGAAGACCGATATATTAATTACTACTACTTACATAGCCATCATTCTGTGAATTTCAGAAGCTGGATTACAACAGTCTTACAGTGTTTAAAATACCTCTGTCAATTAAGTTTTCATGGTGTTGGATACAGTAGAGCTTATTTTATACTGCACTATATTTTTATTATCTTATATATCAGTTAGAAAATTAAATATACTATAATACAGTATTTTATGTGGATATTAATTTTGTTCACATGTACACACCATACAAGAAATGTGCATATGTGAATGCATGTCCGTATATGCACATGAACAGGCAAAAGAGGCATTCATATCTTTAGTAGCCTTTGATAGGTAATGTACACACCAGCCCAGTGAAATTCCTTAAATTATCTGGCCGAAGTTTTAAGTACCAGTCTGACAGAAACATGTTGCAACACAAATATATCAATTACCATGTAAAGCTAAAACAACCTACCAAACCACTGGCTGTGGCTAACAGAGATTGCATGACATGCAAAGTGTCCAAAAACTGTTCTTTAATTTCTGAAGATTTTTCCATATTAATATACATTTTTAACCCAATATAGGCATTGAGGGAGTTTGTTGTCTTTATATTTTAAGTACACATTGCCTTGTTTTTTTCTCTCTTGTTACAAACCTCTCTCCTTTAATTCTGCTGTCTGCTAGCAGTTCAGTCTCCCATTCTCATTTTCCTTCTTTTGGTCACTGTCACTCGTCAACAAAATTTACCTACTAACCTGCTTGCTGATGTTGGCCTTTTCCAGGAATATGTGCATGCCTGTACAAGGAACTTAAACAAAATGAAAAAAAAAAAAAAGCAAATTTCCTGGAAATCTGCTAAATCAGTTTGTCCCTCATGCAAAGTCCCTTCAGTTACACAAAGACATCCAGTATAGAGTCCTGCCAGATAAACTCAACCTCTGTCCTTTACTCTTTCACATCAAGTGGCTTTTTCCCTTACCAGGTTCTGCTTCCACAGACTCAGGCTTGGAAGTTATCTATGGCACTGCTGGCATTCTGGAAGATGTTTGTGTCATGGTTTAGGGTAAATTGTGGGAGGAAACTTTTGAAGGGTTTTAGTAAGCAGTTCCAATGGGTAAATACAGGAATGGATCACTGAATGCTGGAGAAACTTCATGTTCCCTATTTAAGGGAAGCCTTGCTACCTGGTTTTTTACACTTACTTCAGGAGCTTCTGGGCTTCTTCCCCTTTTGTTTCTCTGCTGCACACTGGCTCTGAGCATTAACAAGGGCAGACTGTTAACAAGAGCAGCTGTTCAAGGGCCAGCTATGTTTTCTTGCTTTTCAATATAGCTCTCTAGTTTTCCTCCAACCCGCATGTTTTAGGTTGGAGAAAATGGTTTTCATAATGGCTTCCGTAGGAGATGATTCTAAACCTAAACCAGAAGGTTTCTAATTTAACACATGCTCTTTGTTTTCTTTCCATGAAAAAAAATTAAAAGGGTGTTAGATCTACAACTGGACAGTCACTGGTGGATGAGGGGTGGGAAAGTAACAGATCCAAAAGACTGAGTGCCCCTTTCCCAGGCACCAAGAACATCACACCCAATATGAAGATACTCAGTGCTTCTGAAAATAGTTGGAACACATGCATGACCCAATGAAAATGAGGGGTGCAGTGACATCATGTGATTGGGCACATTTCTATTTCCAGCAAAGAGCTTTACATCCCAACTAGCACTCTATAGATCATAATCACACCTCCAACATGAAAACATTTTCCCTGCTATGTGATGAACATATCACAATTTACCATTTTAGGTAATTTGGGTATTTTTATGTCAATACAGGCTTCAAAATCCTAAACAAAAAGCTTTTAGTCTTCCTATTTAGCTCAGAATACATAGACTTAAAAAACAACCTAGTTTACATGTTTACATCATTGGTCCCATTTTCTTTTAACAAATGTTTACCTGACCAGAATATTATTTTTTTAAACAACAGAGAATTAGGACAAAAAGTCCAAACTTGAGAACTCAACAAAGCAATAAAAAAAATGAGGCTCCAAGACAAGCCAACAAGAATCTTGGGGCACTTCACATGGAAGGCTCTTTGGGAGATGATTTTCGTAATACTCATTCTTTGTTCCAAAGGCATTTTTTCCCAGTACTCTTGTATGCAAGCAGTTTTGTTCTAAAGTGTAGATTTTACCTTCTTAAAGTCAGCAATGAAAAAACAAACAAACAAAAAAAAACCCACCAAAAATACCCAAAACAACCCCCTCCCCAAAAAAAACCAACCCACAGAAGAAATTATAACCTGTAAATACTGAAGTGCAGCTGTTCAAGCAAGAGGTGAAAGATTACACTTCTTACACTTCTCAGGCAGCAAAACTAGTCTGTGCTAAATCGATGTAGCAAAAAAACCATGCCATATCTCCTTGTAATCAGCTTAAGGAGGCAGATCTAAAGAGATAAATGAAAGCCAAACAACATAGATCCAATGGACTTTTCCAAGGAAAAAAACCCAAAAAAAAAAAAAAAAAAAAACAAAAAAAAAAAAAAAAAACAAAAAAAAAAAAAAAAAAAAAAAAAAAAAAACACAAACAAACAAACAAACAAACAAAAACACCAAAAAAAAACCCCACCAAACTAAACCAAACACAAACAAACAAAAACCCAGAAGAAATCGGCTGTGTTCATTTTATTGAAAAACTTTAGGAAGTATTCAAAGAAGCCAATATTCAGGTTGTTTATTTTCTGGACTGAATGACTAAAACTACCAAACTGGAACACTCTGATGGAGGCATGGTGTAGAGAGTATAAACCTACTTCTTTGTGAGCAGTGAGGAGGACCTAAATCCAATCACACTTAATATTAATTAAAATTAGTTTTTTACTTTGTTTATAGTAGTATTTAGTTTATCTTAATTGTGTTGTCGTTTTGTGTAAATGAACTTCATCTGACATGTTCTAAATTTTTTTTATTAGTCTTTTCTTCTCATGCCCTTTTCAACTTAGCAGTTTAGTTAATATCTATTTCTAGGAATAAGAGAATCTTTGAGAATTTAAATAAACATGCTGAATGAAGCCTGTTTCTGAGAAGACCTTTAACTACACACCAGGCTTCAGTGGAGTTTCATTTCCTAGAGTACAAATCTCTCCTTGAGCTTGCTGTAACATCTGACTTATCACTGGGAATGTAGATAGTTTACATTATGTTTTGTGGAAAAAATTATAGAACTCAGCTCAAGTTAATACAGACCCAAATGACATTCTCAAAAAAAAAAAAAAAAAAAAAAAAAAAAAAAACTTAAGCTTCCAGAAAATAGCTCTTTGTGACAAACTGGGTACGTTTTCAGCAGATTCCAGCTCTATGGAGCCTTTCAGTAAACACTGAACACTCTGCAGTCCCTTCCAGCACACTGTGGAGACTGCCTCTTACTAAGGGGATAATATAAGTTTAAATAACAATAAAATTTATAAATAAGATATAAATCTTTTAAAGCTGGAACTGGTCATTACACAGTGGCAAATTCATACAAAGTAACCCTGTGACCTGACATGGGTCTATGAAGTCCAGACTTTGACCCTGAACTGGTTCCTGAAAACTCTTCCTACAGCATTCATGTGGGATGATTTTAAAGAACAGGAGAGTGGAAAGGGAAGAGAGAAAGGAGAATGGAAAAGGGAACCAAACTTCCAGATATTTTTTTCATTAAAATCCACATGGTTCAAAAACCTGGGGTACAACACAGGACAGGATTACAATTCAGCAGAGACAGTATGAATACTTCTTTGTTCATTTTATTCTTATATATTTTGCCCCAAAGAACAGAAGCAATACTGTTAGACTGGAATATGTCACCAAACTTGATTCTTTCATCTGAAACTAAAGTCTAAATTACTTCTTTTATCTTCCTTGCTGCCTCATTGTCCCTTTCCAAGTGCCTGAATGAAAGAAAGGAAGCTCAAAGCTGTCAGCAGACACTGTAACACCCACACTTTGACCAGAAGGAGTTGGATTGATTTGGCAAAAAGGATTTTAGGAGGCAAAACATCAAAGGATGGCAGGATGCAAGAAGAAGGAGGGGAGATCACTGGCTAGTTCCATCCTTGGCATCAACTGAATCAAAGACGGACTAAGCCATATTTCATGAGCTCCTTTCACTTTTCCTCAGCAATGGGAAGCTGAAAAAAGTAAATATGATGCAGTGGGAGGAAGCATTTTACTTTAGTACTTTCACCTACAAGCATGAATTCAAGTCCTCACAACTAGTACCAGCCTGCTATGTACCATCATCCATATTTTCTGCATGTTTGTTTTCAGCATCAGTTCAAGTTGGCAGTGTATCTGTTCACTAAGATATACACTGACCTACAATCAGCAAACTCTCACATCCTTTTCTTCCAACCCAGAACTTGCTGAAGCTTACCCAATATATAGATTTGCTGTGATGTGGATTAACTACACCAAGCAATGCTTTAAAAGAGCCTCCTTCATGCCACCAGGTCCCAATTTTGCTAGTCTGTATGTCCATATTAAATAGGCCTCCCTGGATGTGTTCTGTACACCTAATTCCCAATTTCTTTTGAAATTAAAATGAAAAAGTAGCAATCTCTTGTACTATATTTGCTGAAGTAACTGAAGACATGAAGGAATTTGCACTACAAACACCAATACTATAAAAACACAGCTTCCTCCACATTCATGCTATTTAACCTTCCTCCAATGGTGGCAATCTCTTAACTTATCTTTTTCCTAGTCCTTAGGCCCATCAGCTCTGTCAAAGGAGCTGCAGCTGAACCAGAGCATACACACACTGCCATGTCCCTGGTATTTAATCTGCCAGTCATCCACAGGTCTGAAATATATTCAACACTTGAAAGATTTTTTTCTTTTTTTTAATACTTAAGCATATTTACTACATTTAGTACTTACGAACTTAACAGACAGGATGAATCATTAGATATCTGGCAGAGCTAAATAAACAAAGCTTCTTTCAATGTGAGGTTCTTCCCACCCAGCCATGTCAAAGGGCCCCAGACAACTTCAGTTATAGGTCTTTTTAATCACTGCCTAATTTAGGAGTGAAAGCAACAATGCCATGTAAGAAAGAACAAGGTCTACTTTCACCAACCTGAGCTGAGACACGACATATGAGCAATTAGGAACCTAATCCTGTAGCATTTAATTTCCCAATTGCCTTTACAGGGTGTTTAAAACAATGGATTATTGCTTTGTGTTCTCTTCATGAAACACTGACAGTACCATCAGTTGTTCCAAATGCCCTGTACCTGAATAAACGGGATTTGTGGTGCTCCACCTGGAACAGCATTCTCACTACCAAGATGCTCCTGCAAACCCAGGACCATGAGGGCTCCTGCAGACACAGTAGGAACCAGGGATTTACAGTGAAGTGACTTGAGGACAAGCAGCAGGAAGGGCAGCTGGCTCCCACGTGCAGGCAGCGAGTTTCGGATGGCAATAGCTGCGCAAGGCAGGGCGATGGCTTTGGGAACTCCAGCAGCTTCTTCTTCCCACAACCTGCCACACCTCCTGCCTTCTTCCCACCTACTGACTCGTCAGGCAGCCTCACTCTGCCTACCACAAGTTGTCCATCTTCCAGTCTCTCTACTAAATCTCACCCCATCTGTTCACTCTCAGGATAGTACTGTCCCTGTTTCTCCATCCTTCATGGACACACCTAGAAAGCCCAGGTGTTTTTTCTGAGGATTGTCACTGTTGAAGCAAGTCAATGTAGCATTTTGTGGAAGCCTCAACTCTTTTAAGGATCCTCCTCCAGACAATGTATACTACAGACATGTAATGTAACAAATTAAAAGCTCTGTCAGAACACAAATACTCCTATAAACAGTGAAAATACTTCACAAATCTGCAGCGCATTGTAAGCACTTCATGTCCATGAAACATATTTTATCCATATCTAACTTCAATACACTGCCAAAGGGCAGCAATTAGCCTGTGAAGAAATCTAATGGAGGCTACAAAGTCAAGACGGGGCTTTAATTCCTGTTGGAAAAATAAAATATTGACAAGATTCAAAGGTCACCAGTAGGATTTAGAGACCAATGCTGATGCCTTCAGGAGAGCAAGCGATTCAGTCACGTAAAAAACAAACACCTCTCCAACTGAAAGGATAAGATGATTGCCCTTATTTGTATTCAAGAATATTTAGAAGACCTCTACCCAGCCCTCTACCAAAGATATGAAAAAAACCCAAAACACTATTCTGCCATCTTCAAACACTTGTGTATTTGTAGCTGTTTTCATTTCTATTTTCCAGTGTTGGTGGTCAGCCAGCTCTCTTTCACAAACACTATACTTCATCACAGAGCGAGGCACTGTTGGCAAGAAAATATTATGCCGTGTGAAATAGAAGGGGTTTTTTAAAGATTAACAGTTTACGAATGTAGGTGATGTGGTATCATCACCTATACCTGTCCATTTGGAAGTAGCACTTTAAATCCCGGTTTCCAACACACAGTGCCCTGCCTTCCCTGTTTCCCTCAGAGTAATGTTTTATCACTGGATCATGGATAGATGCAGCTTCATGCACAAAATGAGGAGGAAAAAGCAAAGTATTTTTTCTGATATTTTCTTTTGGTTTTAACTAACATAAGTAGATCACTAAGAAAATCCCAATAACTGTATTTCTTTTTCAGATTTGTGTGATGATCAAAGACTTTTAAACCTCAAAAACCTATTTCACATCTGCAGATTTCTAGCAGTTGGTGGCCCCACTCTGGAATTAGATTTTCTCTGGAAAATCACCTCTGCAGTTTGTTGTTTTTTTTTTCCTCCCCCACTGGTCGACAACTATAATTAATTAGAAGAGAGGTGTGTGTCTGTCTGTCTGTCTGAATAATGGAATGAGACACAGCTGGTAAAACTAGCAAAGCATAAATGTAATGTCTTGACCACTTGTTGCTATTACAAAATCCTATGGCATTTTTCCCTTGTGTATTAGTCTTGCAATGGGGATAAATAATTACATTCTGTCTGCTTAAATCCTCAGCTTAAATAGCTACTATAGTCACATATAGAACACATTTGTGTGTCTAGCTCCTACTTAAATGACTTAACTGCTGTTGAAATCAGGGCCAAATATACCTTTTGACTGTGGCTTATATATGACATAATTAAAGAAAACAATTTCTATAAAAAGCCTATGCAGTCTGTAGTTTACTAATGTAATTTTTCTATTTAGCTGGGAAAAAAAAAAAAAACCAACACATTCCCTAGAACAACCAGTTATCCGCCTGGTTAAAAATACACCATAAAGTCTGTAATTGCTCTTTTTCAGTCAGAGACCACCAGTATAATGAAAATGCACTCTGCAAGCAAGTTTCTAATGCTGAAATATTATTTCATCTTTTCACTAGAGAGGCCAAAAATTAGAAATACTAAAAGAAAATAAAACCTAACTGATATGCTTCAAAGCACTAAGTTCAGTTAGTTGCAGAATGGAGAAAGGAATCCCATTAATTATTATTGCTATAATTTAAACCAGCTCAGTATATTGAAAAGTACTGCAAAATTTGGTATCTGTGGGTGCAATTCAAAGGTCTCTGAAATCCATTTTTATTGTGCATAAACATTTTTGTACACAATTATTATCATAACAAATGATGACTTTATAGAATCCATACTAGAAAGTGTGGCCAAGTATATAACTGAAGTGTTCCAGGCAATATGGAGAAACAGTTGTGCTCACATAGAAATTAGGCTCTCCGACAGAGATCTCTAAAGCCCCATTTGTACTTGAAAGACATGTCTCTTGTTTCGCTTTATTCTTTGCTAGCCAACAAATATCTCATCTGTATTCTGCAAAATACACCTTTCAACTGTGGGAGGAAAAACAATGTTTTAGCATTCTGTGGGGAGGGAAGATAAGCAGGGGGAGAAGGGGAGGGGGAAAGAGGGATTATTTCCCCAGTTACCTGGAAGATTAGAAACACTCTTCTAATTCACAGGCTTTTTCATATGGATAATGAAGGAAGTTGTTCCAGGAAAGCGTGAGAAATGTTTTACAAATGCAAAAACTGGATTAGAGAAAAATCATCTCTGCATTTATGTTCTGGCATCACATTCAGAGTCGTTCTTTCTGATCTACAGATGTGCCTTTTACCTGGAATACAGCACAGTATAGAGGAGCAGATAATTTATAACCCCAGTGTGGCAACACTAATTGTGCTGTCTGCTACCGCCTGTTCCTATAGTGATGTGTGATACTGAAATGTACCTCAGATCTGGACTTCACAAAAGAAAAAAGTCTGTTCTAAGAATATATGTTCACATGTGTGCATGCATGCATGATGTTTTAGGACATATAGCAACTGGAAATACTAATGCTTTGCATCAAAATTCTTAAGAGGTAATACAACAAAACATAAATTTCAGATAAATAGCAATAGTTTTCCAAAGGAACCACTTGTCACATAGGTAATATTATCGCAGCTATGGCAGCTCAGAAATTGGCTTCTCTTTGCTGACTCATCACTGAAAGGGGTACAGTGAGAATCACCAAGGGGATAGTTTGAAGTTGAGATGGCACACACTGGGTTCATTAGCATGACAGGAAGCAAAATGGATGAGTCAGATTTCCTCTCCAGTGTTAACCCAAGCGCTGGCCCTTCAAGGGCACAGAAAGCTGACGGCCCTACACTTACAGCAATCTACACCAAGAAATTAATCTGTTGGAACCAGGAAGTTCTAGACACATCACTTCCCAAACAGTTTTAATTGAAGCATGGTACTTATGGTACTGAGCAGTGACTGAGACAAGTGTGAAAACCAGCTGCAGGAGTGCGCTCAAGCAATCGCACAAACACCAACGTTATCCAACATTCCAGGCACTAATTAGCAGGCGGATGGTATCTGACTAATAGCTGCCTGGTGCATGTATGACCACACATCTGTTTCCCACCTCTCTGCATCACTCTGCATGTTCACAGCCTACACACATTTCTCTCCAAAAGTCCTCATTAATGGAGAGCTCATGTTGCAACAGGCAGAGAAACTGTTATCACCTCCTACAAGAAGAGAAGACCTGCAAGTGCTGTCCACTAATGTTGGGCATTTACAGATGGAGTTCAGTACATCGTGTTTAAGGAGCAGACATTTCTGAGGGTCTGGTTTATTAACTGCATGAGTGAATGGACAGAAGGGCTGTAGGAAACTTCAAAGAATCAAATACCAATCTATATTGCAACACATTTAATTCTAATCCTTGCTTGCTTAAACTGGCTTCCTTTGCAATTCCTAGTAAACTCTTGCCATCAGCGTGCTCTCCTGTGCTGGAGATGTGCTCAACACCCCTCCCAGGGCTACAGCACGGTGTGCAATAGGGAATCCACAGTTTTCACTTGTTGAGCAACTCAGTGTGCCAGCCTCACTAGATAACCACCTTCTATGAAAGACAGATACACAAGACAGTGGAGATTTCTGCGTTATAAGATAGGACAGAGGGTTCTTACACGCAATATCAGTAATTACTTAAGTCAGGGAAACTGCACATAAGGATTTTGATCATAACTGCCATGAGGAGTATTACAAGCCACTCGCTATGGACTTTAGTTTCACATCACACTTAGGAACCCACAGGCAGTCTTCCAGGATAAAGATGTTCAGTTCTCCAAAAGAATGAGAAAATGTCCTGCCAAGCTCTCAACGTGATCTTGTAGCTAGAAATTAACTGAATGCCTGAAACTTCAGCCTTATATATTTCTTAACGCCTACCCCCTGGATAGATTACAGACAAGTGGGCTCAGTGCTGAGAGGCTTCCTTTCTTTAAGTATTGCTAAATCCTGGCCTCCAAAGCATTGCATGGTAATGAGGCATACAGCCTAAAGACAGAAAGGGTGAAAAGATTTCTTTCGTATCAGCTTTGAATTGTACTAAATGATCTTCTAATCTTATCACACACACCAAGTGCCTGAGCCACCTCTGTTCCACACCCATAGTTCTGTGCACCTTTTTATTTCCCCACCCTTTACTGAGACTCGAAAGCAAAATGACTCCAAAATATTTGGGCTCTATACATATCCAGGTCTGTTCACAGCTTCTTTTTGTTTTCTTCTTATGTTTTCTACATCCACAATACGTTTTTGTGCTGAAGCAACACAACATTCTAAATAAAGGTTAAATGTTGATTTATGTAGCAGCATCATAACATTTCGCATCCTATTTTTATTGACTCAAAATACTTCATCTGACCACAACTATATTCTCTAAAGAGATCTTCATTCAGCTTTTCATAGTGATGCTTTTTAGTGGTCCTTTTCCTTAAATTACACAATTAATTAGGACCTAATAAAATGTATTAATACTTTGCCCTCCAGTATGAATTACTTGCATTAATCAAGATTGAATTTCATCCATCATTCTGTTGACTGCTGACCTCGTTTGATTAAATCCTTCCAAAGTTCTTTTTCAAACTTCACTAACATACAACCAAACATCATTACCTTGCATTACATTCACCATGTTTTAGGATATTCTGCTTCAGTTGTGGAATTACAGTTGACTGATGACTCTCTCCTCATCTTTTGTCTCTAATCACATTTAATGCAAATTATGTACCCGCTTTTTATGTACCCACTTAGAAACTATCTAGCATATCCATTTCCTTGCTGCCATCATACAAGTGAAAAATTAAATATACATGTATTAATAATGGGCAGTATGTGTTGATGTTAATGTACAACACAAAGCACATACCTTCAATTTTTTTAATGCCCTCTGTCAGTATAATTCCACTTTTATCCAGTATAATACCCATTTTCTGAGACTATTACAGCTTAACGTCCCTTTTCATGTTTTTCAACCACATAAAAATTTCATCTTCTTTTATTACTTCTGCAAAGTAGATGAACATCATTATCTCAATCTTTTAAATAAGGAAATTCAGAAAGAAAACAAAGAATTATTTCTTCAGGATTGTACAGGAAGCTGGTGGCAGAGATGTCAAACAAACTAGGAACTGGTGGAAAGATCTATTCACTAATTGACAAGTCTTCCATTCCTCATATCATATCTCAGTCCTTCCTTTAATTTTCTAACATCAGTGAAATTTATTTTCCTTACACATTATCTAAGATGCTTGTCAAAAGGGGACATGGTTTGAAACCTGTGTTCTACACTGCAGCAAATTTATTTGCTGGAGGAGCACCACCAGCCCTGAATACTCAGTTGACCAGTTGACTGATCACCTACATTGTAATAGCCTATCAAAAGTGACAGATATTTACAGTGAGGGATGTATCTTATTACAAAAAAAAGCCACATGCACCTTTCCTGCTGGTAATTAAACAAGCTAGTACCTTGGGGGGGGGGGGTGGGAAGAAGAGGTTTGCAACATAATGATCCCCATCAATGTCTAGCAAATCTTCGACTGGTACAAAAGGTAATTTCTTCAGGAATATCCAAATCTGCTGGAAGTAAGTCAAGATAATTTTCTACTGAAAGAGCTGAAAGGTTCCACAATAAAGCAGTATCATTCTCATTAGCTGCAAAGCACTGACCACCAAGGAAGAGCATGACCATTTGAAATGCCATGAGGTCAGCGCCAGGCTGAGGCACCGCAGTGGAATACAGGCCACTGTGACTGTTCTCCAGGAGACTATTGACTCTTCTCTGGGAAAGACCAGGAGCTGGGCTTTACATCAGACTGTGGCTCTACAGTTTCTCAAAGCAAACAGTTTATTCTGGCCAGATGAGCTCGGTTTTGAAACCAACAACAATAAAACTATCTGAAATCTAGTAGGAGAGGTGGAGTATGAACTATCCAAGAACTGGAACACCAATCCCCATCACCAAACACAGGGGTACACTGATTCTTACAGAACCCCCTATTTGAATAAAGATGGCCCTAGCCCAACCAGCCTCAGTCATAACAATTTGTTAACACATTTGTTATCTTAGACCACAGAAAAGAACATTCTAACTCTCAGCAAAATATCAAAGAAAGGAAGATTGTTTTGGAGGACTGTACTGCCAAGAACACAATAACATCACCATCAGACCCCATACATTTGTTTATTACATTCAACACAAGCGCTGGATGAACATCTGCACTGTAAAAATAAAGCCCATTAGCTCCTTCAGCTTGTTAGCATATTTTAATACTGTGATCACAGCTTTCTATTTCTATCAAAGTGCTACTAGGTGTCAGACTCAGTATTCACATAATGCGTCACTATTATCTGTACCCCCCTAGATCCCTCATGTGTCTTGCTTTCATGAAACTATCACAGTGATACCGAACAGAAGGAAAGAAGAAGGAGAAAACTGAGAAGGAAGGAATAAACTATCAGTGTAGCAATAGTGCTGGAAAGATAAGCAGACTGGTGATCTTATCATGAACAATGCTGTGTTCAATACATCTCTAGCACCTTAGACTGCATTGTTAAGTTAGAAAAGTCATCTAACACACACAAAACACAATTGATTTAACAACTCACTATCCTGATCTGTTTTCTGCTAGCTCCTAACAGTAACTCAGTATAAAGATTTGGATCCACTGTCTCATTTATGTTCCAAATAGAATGTGAAATTCTCTTTTAGTCTTGATTTTAAGCCTTAACCCGCAATTAAAAGAACAGTTGTTTTTAAGCAAAGATAGAAATACCAATTTGTGTTTTCATAGAAGCTGAGTACAGATATTTCTATGTTGCTGGTTTTTTTCTTAACTCTAACCAGTCTGTATTCACTCCCCAGGTTTGCACACAACATGCATGTATATAAAACAAAAATAAGCACAAGTCTGCTCTAAGATACACGTGTACTCCCACGGTATCTGATGCCTGTGTGCTACAGTCACAGGTGACAACTGTGTTTTCTACGTGCAGTAGGATTTGTGAGTGCATTTGTTTTCTTAAACAGCCAAGACAAATTTAAGCCTGCAAGATGAACTTCGTTCACCATTAAATATAAAGCTGTCACACAGTCCACAAATCCTGACTAAAAAACCCGCAACATCACTCAGAAAATAACAGCCAACATAGAGAAATTAAAAGTCCCCGTTCCTCACAAAATAAGTGAAAAGACCCAAGCAAATAGTCTTTCCAGTTTACATGAATTCAGCACCCTCTAGCTCGTGTCCTACATTCAGAATGCCTTAACATGAAAAGTATGTGCTGCATACAGAAGAAGCCAACGGTGCCCACACATCTACTGGTTAGTGAAGGGTTGGTGGATCTTCGCTTTTTCTCACACTGCAGAAATGAGGCGTCTTCTCTTTATCCCAATTCATGCCCTTTCTAAATGCTGAATTCTCTTCAGAGGACATAAATCCCGTGCTCTTCATGCAAAGCAGTGCAGCATTCCTCCAAGGAAACAGGTTTACTGGGAAAAGCACAACTGTTTATCTAATTTACTTTTTCACTTAGCATCTGCAACTGGCTAGTGCTAGATTTGATGGTGAGCTAGCTGGGCCTTTGATCTGACCCAGGAGAGCTGTTCCTATGTAGTAATTTAACTAGCTAACATTATTCCAATAAAGCCCATGACTTAAGCCAAGCTGGATTTGGTTATCAAAATGGTGTATTGCATTGTACTAGCCTGGGTTCAGTCCAAAAGAGCCCGAGCCCATGGATGGTCCCTAGAGACCCATTCTGATGCTTCACTGTTCTGTTTCATTTTTCTATTGCAAAAAGTGACAAATAATGAGATTTTCAGAATTACAGAAAAGGGGGAAAGCGACTGTCAGTTCTTAATTCCCAAACTCTTTTGTAGTCAGGGAAAGGTCTATTAGCATATACTTTAGAAGGACAGGGACTAAGGCAGAGTCAAGGATATGCCACCACTGAACAGAGCCACTTGTACCTCTCTCTGCGTTTGTGAAGGCACAAGAGTTTGCACAGTTGAGCTGAGAACAGAATTAAGGACATGACACCAGCCAAAATAAAGTGGAAGTTTCTCAGAGTTCATCAGAGCCAGACCAGTCTCCAACACAACTCCTGTGTGCCTGCACAAACACTTGCACAGGAACAAGAGATGGAGCAACCACAAGAGGCAACAGTGGCTTGTGCCACTTTCAAGCACTTGCAAAACTGCAGAGAGCATAAGGGTTTCCAGTCTGAGAAAAATAGCTACACACTAATTACCAAAGCAACATGCCTTGGTGTAAGAGTGCAAAGTTTCTCTGATCTGCCTCACCATCATCAGAGACTGAGACCCTGGGACCCCACCACTCACTCTGGACCTGAGTTCTGGTGGATGTTTGCCAAGGACTCTTTGAAGGACTGTTTGGAGCTTGCTACGCTACACTGCTCTCGAAGGTATTGGCTGTAGCATTCTGTTTACTCAACAAGGCTCCCCACAGGTGTGAGAACAATAGGCTGTTCAGGCCTGGCGTACCCCGTGTTTGTCCCATGACAAGGACTGTTTGGTGGCCATGAGCTTGCCGTGCTCTGCTCTGGAGCAGTTTTGCCGGCGATCATGTACTGTTCCCACCTGCCTTCACAGAGCGCTAGCCTCCACATACAATAGTCCATAAATCTTCCCACCTTTTGGCCAGAGGCCACTTGCTCTGGAAAGGACTATAAAGTGACTTTCTCGACCGAAGACCTCTGAGATCTCCCCAACGGCCGGACATTCTATTGGCTGGCTCCACGAAGATTCGTCGGACCGTTGGTAGCTATTCCCCCCTGGACCCTTTTCTTTCTCTCTCTCTCTCTCTTTCTCTTTCTCTCTCTCTCCCTCTATCGCAGCTTTTGATTTGGCACTCAATAAAAGTGCATTTCTGCAAAGGTAAACTGGTTTTGTCCCCTGTGTATCTTTTGCACTCTGAGATCCCTAAAAAAGAACCTTTCACGACCCCTGCCCTAACTGGGCGGACCGTGACACTTGGTTAAATGTTGTAATTTGATAACCTGAGGTATAAGGAAGGATTCACATACCCTGTCATCTTCCGGTTTATCCCAGAATTCCTACTATCCCCTGACCTTCCCTAAGTGACCTTGAAGCACATTAAGTTCTGTATCCTGATTCCCAAGCCCCCGTGTCCCTACCCCATTGGCTGGCAGCCAAAACCACTCCCCATCCCCCGTTCCCTGAAGACCAGATTCCCAGAGGGGCTCTGCCTCTTTTTCCAGCCACATCACCGCCAAGAATAAACTACGTAAAAGAGCCTCTCTTGCATTCCCTTTCTCATCCATGCAAAGATACTTTGTCTGATCTTATATTAATTAGGAAAGGACACAGTAATCATTTGCAGTTAAACACTATATGACATGGAAAAACACAATTTCACTCACTATACAGACCACTCTAGAGATCACTGAAAAGCCTGGATTTCTTTGAGCACGATGCTGTATGATAATTTACATAGGAACTT
Organism: Muscicapa striata striata; assembly: GCA_030060385.1. Classification (NCBI taxonomy): domain Eukaryota; kingdom Metazoa; phylum Chordata; class Aves; order Passeriformes; family Muscicapidae; genus Muscicapa; species Muscicapa striata. The sequence goes on along the minus strand of JAREIS010000075.1, from coordinate 3,016,572 downwards.
CAGACAGAAGTATTTCAGTGTGCATGTATTCATAACACAACTTACACAGTAACTCCGAATTCACCTTGATCTCAGTTGTTACTTTACAGCAGCAGATGAGCCTGCTTAAGAAAAATTAAGGTGGTTCATTTCATCAGGAAGATGAAGAATTTCTGGAAATAAATGGTCAGATACACATCCACAGAATGAAAAGCAATCAAACATCACAGTCTGCAACATTCTTAGAGAACAAAGGTGATCTAGTCTGACTTTATGTCCCTTTCTTGTGAGGATTTTTTTAAACATTTTTTTATTAAACCTTCACAAAACACTTTAAACTATGAAAAGATATAAGTTATTCTCATACTGCCTAAGCACCTGAACAGTTTTCAATGCTGTATAGAAGAAATAGTTCCCAATGGCTCCTCCAGGCTTGTGGTAGCCAAGTGCAAATGCAGTGCTCCTCTTAATGAGTATTTACTAGCAATAACCAATGTGAATTGATGATGGGGAAAGCTGTGGCTGTAGAATTCACACAGTAAGATTTCAGAACTGCATCTGAAACTTCCAGAGTTTTAGCTGGACAGTGTCTACTGCACAGTACAGTGTGACCCCTGCAAATGAAAATGTAGCGAGGAAGGGCAGCAATGGACAACACTTGCTAATGTGGACTGAAAATAAAAGTAACAGAAGTTGCTCAGTTACACCCTATATGATGTCTGATGTCATGTTCAAGCACCTACTACTAGGTATATGCGAAATAATGTCTGAAAATAATTATCTCACAGTTTATTCTCTTTCCAGGGGGAGGATCTTGCCTGTGGTATGAGACTGCACCGCAGTTTTCATACCCAAGTTTTACACCCGCATTGATGAAATTACGCTACCATGAGCTTCTGGTGGAGAACCAGTGTGTAAAAAGGGCACCCCAGAGTGTGTTGGAGGTCATTTCCCAGCCTCACACAGATACAAGAGGAGCTCTGATGACTTGAACAGCAAAGTGCATCTGTAAGGTATAGATAGTCTCATCATGCCTGGCAGCACTGCTCTGAGATTCCCAACCTGAAGCTTAATCACCTTCTCAGATACATAAAAATCAGTCCTTGAACAATGATTTTATTATACAGTACACTTTGAGAGCTTGCAATTCCCTTTTGCATCTGTAAGAAATCAGTAGCCAAAAAAGGGGCCGGAAAAATCACAAGGATTACCCAACATGATCGTGCTGAGCAATAACATTTAGTAATGGGTGAAGTCTAAAAGTTAACAGGAATTGAAGGAGAGGCGAATGAAATCCATGAAGAGCAAACACAAAACAACTTTAAATAACATTTTTTCTAGATCTTGATTAAATGTGATGCAAAAGAATAACATACTTTGAGAATGAACAAAATAGCATTTCAGAGCTACTGAGATTCCCACATTTTCATCTGCACAGTATTTTGAGTTTTTCTTTCTCTCATTAACTGTAAATATATGATAATATTCAGCTGGAAACTTAGTGAAATGGAAATTCCTTACCAGGAGCCGAGTTCAGCCCTGTTTGTAAGCAGATGCAAATACCTGATTTTGTACCAGCACATTTCATGGTTGTTATTGGCCACATATGTGTGTGTGTCTCTGGCTTGTCCAAGTCACTCATAGTGTAAGGCCTTAGTGTAAGGATAGATAAACTCCAGCATTACTGAATGCCACTGCAGTCTTGTTACAGCATTCATGGGACCAGGATTCTATTTCATTTATTAAAATCCCGGGAATACAGTATTTTTTAAAATACACACAAAATTTTAAGAAAAGAATATACAGAAGTCATTTTAATGTTTTGTTCTTTTTCAAATTTTCAAGATCGTATTTATTGCTAATGTTCCATAATGTGCTTTAAAAATATGCAGGGATGAAATTATTTCAAAACAAAGCATGGAACCTGATTACAGCACTTCAAGAAACATGACTGCACTCTAGGAAAACCAATTGGATTTTCTAAATAAAAATATCTATCTAGTATTTAGTGACATATACACAGAACTAAAATCCAGAGTGCTATGATTTATTCTGTAATCTGAACCCCAGAGAACCTCCTGCTTTTTAAACAAGTTAGCATATGTATCAAATTGAGTTTTTGTTAAAACTCTGCTGGTCAAAAAATATTTATCGCGCCATCTACATTAGAAATATCCTCATCACTGATTGTGCCTGGTGACAAAGAAGGGACAAGTAACAGCATGAGAGATCACTAAACAGCACAAGACCTGCCCTAGGCTGTGGGTCTCACCTGGTAACCACAGCTTCTCCTTTCCAAAGGCACGCTCACGAAAACTCATCTTAACAGCAGGGACACAGGGAGCCCCGGGTAGGGAAACAGAGGAATCCTTCTGAACAAGTGGCCAAATAAAGAAAACATCAGCAAGTAAATAAGCATTTTTCAGCGTATACTGTGACTAAAGCAATTGCTAAACACAGGTGACCGTGTAGTTTTTTAAAGCATGTGCTTCGTGGCCAGATGATGACTCTCCCAGTCCACCCCCTCCCGAACTCTAGTCCCAGCTAAAGCAGCCCCCAGTGCCCAGGCAGATGCGGCTGAAATCAATGCTGCTGTAAGAGCATCCCTCTCCTGTGCTGCTGTAAGAGCATCCCTCTCCTCTGCCCCCAAAACCCGGATCAGGCAGGCTCGAGCCGGGCTCGCAGCATCGGCCCAGATCGCTGGCGGAGAGGGGAGCACGTCCTGACTTTCCCCAGTCACTTAAGCCGGCGTCTCACTGCTTGTCCTTAGAGACCACAGCTCCACTCAGGCAGAGAGCGTCTAGACAGTATTCATGATCCATCTGTCTGGCACAGCCAGGCTGATGACAAACTCTATTAGAGCCGAAACAATTTTTTTTTTTCCCCTGCTCTTCCCTCCTCCCATCTCCCTTTTCCTCCGAGAAGCAGTAATCTGACACTGAAAATTACTATCATTGTTGCAATGCTCAAAATAGCAGTGCCAGACTTTCATTAACATCAACGCTAGACTGCTAAATATTTAAAGAAATGGATAAATTTCACCTGAAGTGGGACAGCCCGGCACACATGAAAGCAGAAGCACAATCAAAATGTAAATCTAAGTGATTGTTTTTATCCGCACAAATTCGGTGTCACAGTCAGAGGGGGATGCCAAAGGTCTCTTTAAACAAAATATTTTCCTTTGATTGAGCTTTTTGTTTTTAAAACAGAATCATTCTCCAACCCCCTGCAGATCCCTACAAAGCTCAGAGCTGACAGCAGTAGGTGGGGGTGGTGAAAGGGAGAGCTATATATTTGATTTGTTTGGGTTTTTTTACCTTGCAGAGGAAAATGAACTCCTACAGCAAACTCTTCTATGCCAAAACAGCCATGACACATCACCTCCATCAAGGCTGACAACTTGAAATTTGATGTAGACATAATTTGCACATGACAAGAAGGATTTGTTCTCACTTATTTTATTCTTCTGTAAATTCTCAAGCATGTCAATATTTGTGTTTGATATGCCTAAGAACACATACAGATCACAGGAAAGACCACTACCTGTACTGTTTTCCACCAAACAATTAAAGCCACTGAAATCTCCACCACCACAGCCCTTCTCAATAAGACATGACTTGGACACTGCAGTCTGCAGACAACAGACTACACTTCCCATTTCAAAATCTAATTTACTTTTAGCAGGACAAGGCAGGCTGATCGTTTGTTGTGAAACAAAGGGAAATGCTCAAGCAAATGAACTGTGTCCTTCTAGAGGCAGGCACATTGTTTCAGTTCTTTGGATCCAAATTCTCCAGGTCACATGGAGTGGCAAGCTGCTGCCAAGGCCAAGTCTGCAATGTTTAAAATCCTACTCTTTGCCTCATTTTTCCTATCATGGGTTTGTGCTGTTAAATACACCCTTGACCTCCAAGTAGTCTTAAAAGAACAATCATCTCCATTATCTCAATCAGTAAGTCTTTACAGATGATGGAAACAAAAACAAGCAGCCCTACTGAAAGCTGGCACGGGCTATGCACAAGGCAACCTGCAGTAGCACTGCTCCAACATGCATCACCAAACTGCATCCCAGTGTAAACCAAGCAAGCTGATACCTTAACATGTTCACATGTTCAACACCTCAGCATGTATTTTGATCAACTTGCTGGACTGCAGCTTGTGCCATCTAAAATCAGACTCTGACACACCTTGGGTTTTCCCAGCTGTCCTCCAATTTCTCTGCTATACAGAGTGAATCGCCCACACAGCAGCATAAGGCAGCCCTACCTATAAATCAGCAAAGGAAAATTAAGACAACCAAAGGGCTTCAGAGATACACATTTTGTTTTCCTTTGCACAGGTGAGACATTGAGTTCAGTAGCAACATTTTTACAAGGGCCTGTAGTGATAGGACAAGGGGGAACAGCCTGAACGAGAACAGGTTTTAGATTATGTAGCAGAAAGAAATCTTTTTCTGTGAGAGTGATAAGACACTGGAAAAGGCTGCCCAGAGAAATTGTGGGTGCCCCATCCTTAGAAGTGTTCAAGGCCAGGTTGGATGGGGCTTTAAAGCAACCTGTTCCAGTAAAAGGTGTCCCTGCCCACAGCAGGAGGGTTGGAACTAGATGATCTTTAGGGTCCCTTCCAGTCCCAACCATTCTCTGATTTAAAAGACTGAATTACCAGTTAGCACACTGGAGCCATATAAGAATGGCAAGGAGAGAGGAACACCAGATCAGAGGGATGTGAACTCCTCTAACACAGTAAGATAGCATCTCCTATAATCATGAGATCCAGGGGGCAGGTCACCCACAAAAAATATCTTTCTTTGCCATTGCCCATGCCACTTAACTAAACTGAACACAAAGCTCCAACAAGACATTCTGGATTTGGCTGCTGGCAAGAACACAAATGAGAAATGCTTCAGCAGCTGGGAAATATGGGGTACCACAGCATGGCACATACTGCTTAAATAAACTAAAAGAGAATTTTCATATGAAAATTTATTTATTTAGACATTGTTTGGGGGCAGTCTGTGTATTACTCTGAAATGAGATTAATATTTTTTTCATCACAGGAGGATAGAAGGTTTGAATAAAGCATGACAAAGGGATTCTTTGAACAAACAGCAGAGTGGAAGGCATACTGCTTGTAGTGATGATGTGCTGTATGTAAAGGCAAGGGCAGTCCCAGGGAGAAAGAGGATACCTTGCTTGGATTTTAACCAGCACAAACTAATAAGGGGCTCCTTTCAACAGTTTCTTTCCCATTCAAGACCTGCACACAAGCAAGAAGATGCAAGAACAGAGCTTATATATAACACTAACTAGAAAGAAATACCTGGTTTAATATTCCTCAAGTGATTTTTTTTTAAAATACTAATTTTCTTCTTATTGAGCTGTATTACTGTCTTGTTACTAATCAGAGAGCAATGAATGTATGTACTTCTGTGTTGAAAGGCAGGCTGCTCAGCTGGGACATTTCAAGAGCATACATACACTCTGGTGTACTCTGGTAGGTATCCCCATTAAAATCATTGAGCAAAAGCATGCACACATTTCTTAATTCAACATGTCATCCCTCTAAGGCCTGGGGACCTCACTTCAGCAAGTATTCTAAAAGCATTTTTTCAAAGCTGGAATAAGCCAACACAACTGATGTGTCCATAATAATTTTGTTTCCTATTACCAACTGGCACTGATCTCTACCATGCAGTAGTCTCTTTAACAGCCAGAACATGGTAAACATAATGGTTGCATTATTTTTGTCTGGCTTTGATCTTCTTTTTCTCTTTGTTTCACCATTAGGATCCTGTTTCACTGGAATTTAGTCTTTTTACCAAAGTCCCTTTATTTAACAGAACTTGTCACATACAATTGCAATGAAAAATGTCCCTATTGCAATGAAAAAGTACAGTCACTGCCAATATCCCCAAATGCAACACTTATCTGCCACAAGGTGAGCAAAAAGTTAAACATTTCCAAATGCTCCTAGCAATGCATCCAGTATTTCCTCTACAAACTCCTCATTTCCAATATTGTTGCAAAATCAGCAAATACAGTTTTTTCAAGACTGTTTATGTAATTACCCCACTGCCCTCTGCACTTGGGAGATCTCAAGTAGTAGGGCTATTGGACACCATATTTTAGAAGCAGTCAGAAAAAATGAACAACTCTTACAGATTTAAGGAAACATAATTCATGTGAACAAACTCGGGGAAGGGTTGTTTTGTTTGTTGAGTGGTTTTCTAACACCCATAGCTAGGTGGTAACAGCCCTCACAGCTGTAAAAGGCTGACTGCAGGAGGAAGCTGACTATCTTTCTCCAAGTCCACTGGAAAGTAAGAAAAATGCTGCCAACTTGCACAACTTTGCAGAGACAGGATCAAGAAATGCACCAACTGCAACTCTCAGGAAAGCAGTGGGGAACCTTTCACTGAAGGTTTTCCAGGGACACATTTTGTTTGGTTTGGTCAGCATGAACTGAAAGTGGTTGGAGGCTCAGGGGATGACTCACCGGCTGACCAGGCAGGACTGTCTTCATGATCTGCAGCAAGACTGGAGGGGACAGATGTGACTTAGGGGAGGACCAGGAAGTTTGCAGATCCTGATCAAACAAGTAACAATTTCTGGAGTCCAAAAGCCTTTTGAGAAGATGCCAAGATGACACTTGGTTACTGCATGGCTGTCACCAGCACAGAGGGGTACTGCAAAAACTCCAGCACCCTCATTGTCAGACCTCAGGATGAAGAAGAGTTTGGGAGTTACACCTTAGAGGCCCCACCATGGAACTCACAGGGTGCCAGCTGTGCAGGGCCACCACCTGTGATGCCACAACTACTGCTCATCACCAAAGCCCTTCCCTCCATCTGCTACCACTGCGATTTTTGGGGCCACTTTTGGACAAACAGTTGTGCTAGCTTGGTTTAAGAGAAGAGCTGGACAGTATCCCAGTAAAAAAAAAATCCTCTATTTGAACTTTACAGATGTACAAGTTTTGCATGAATATATACTAAAATGTAACTTTTTTACAATTCAGAAGCCAAAGTCTTGGGCAAACATGACATTTTGATTTGGACCCATCGCCAAAGCCTATGTCTTGTCCTGGGAAAGAGTTCCACTCAAGACCAAACAAATTAAAACAAAAATAAAGTGAAATAGCCTAAATGAATACATAGGTCATTATTATTATTTCAAAGCCACTGAAATCACTGCAGAGGCACCAAAGTAACACAAAGTACAAGATTTAAACAATTTAGATTATAGATTTAGGAACATGTTCACTTGGAGATCAGAGGGTACAGGAGGACAGGCATGTATCCAACACCTGACTTCATCTTCTGTCCTGCTTAGAGCCCCATGCATTAATTAGAAAAATCACAGATATATGCTGCTCATAATTGCTATTACTAATAACAACTAATAACTAATAACAACATAACAAAACAGATGGTCCTAAGACATAGTCACAACCAGAAGTGACACAGAATACTGACGGATGTCAGCATGGGCAGAACAAAACCATTTGGAAAGCAGAAGTAATGTAACACACTTCTATTGTACCTGTGTATAAGAAACCTTATTGGAAAATGTATCACCCATCCAGAAAGCTGAATTGTGGTTTAAAAATAAATTATTGCACAAGAAACAAAAGCAAAAGCAAAGTTTGATTTCCATGTACATGACTGAGGGCAAAGCACTAAGAAAGCAATTGTAGTGATAAACTCTGTCACTGTGTGTGCAATATTTATGCACTGAAGAATAGCAACTAAAGCTATTTCAAATATATACCTACAAAGGGCAGTAACCTACCACATGATCTCGGCACCAATAAAGCTAACAGGAATGATCAACAGCAAAATTATAAGTTTCTTGATAGTCTTAATAGTATATAAAGACTCTTACACAGACAGAGCATGGAATATTTTGTAGAATGTTGGAAAACAAATATTTAATTATGCTTTCTCAGAGGCCACATATGATCCATATGACAGTAACCACAATGTCCGTAGCACAAACTCCCTTGGAATAATTACAAATATCCATGTTTAGAATCCTGGGGAAAGTTTGTCACAAATCCCTGCCAGTTCAGAGAAAAAGAGTGTTTACCTTCTCTGTCTCATACTCCTTTGAAATCATACTGCACATTAAGTTTCCAGAAAGACTGATTTCTGAGGCAAACAGACATATTTGACATACATACATACATGGATGCACACAAGGAGCCAATACTCACAGCTAAAGATGCCTGGAGGTGGATGCTCTGTTACAAGCAGGCAGTTCTCTTCATCACTGTTATCCCCACAGTCATTCTGTTGGTTACAAATCAGTGAACCAAGATACAAGCATTTACCACTGGCGCAGGTGAATTTGCACTCTGAAAGGCAAAAAAGAAAACAAAACAAAAATTTGTGAGAAAACTGATGCCTACCCTTCTTCAGTGCTAAAATGAAAATATTCTTCAAGTAGATGCTATAATGCTGAATGGGTCTTTGGCATTTCAACATCAAAACAAACAATTTTGTCCTTACAGCATTGCATGTATAAATATATACATGATGCATTCCTGATCACCAGAATCAAACCACTAGTAAACCAGATCTACCACTTGGTAAAATTCACCTTTTTTAATAATAAGGAATATGTTTTGCAGCTCATGTTGATTGCAGTTCACTTTGGACAAAGACTGTGTACTCAAATATGTTTGTGTGGCACCTTGCATACTTGGGGCTGGACAGCACTATTAATAAAAATAGTGATTGTCTCACATTAAAAAAAAACTTGCATTAGCTGTAAGCCAACAGTATAGTTTGTAACCAGGAACAACCCTGTCCAGACACAGACAATTACTCCTTAACTACCTTCCCAAAGCCATTTTGTCAGTCTCCCACCTAATTACAATCAAGTACTTGATGTCTGCACATTGAAATCCCACATGCTAGTGTTCTTTAAAAGTTAGTAAACTTCTAAAATGCCTATAAGTTGTCTGCATGCTAAATGCAGGCATGATGTAGCTTTTACACTTTGTTTTTACAAAAAAAAAAAAAACAACAATTTCCCCTAAATATAATTCTGTCATGAGAACAATTCCTATGAGACCAAGTATACTTTATATGAAGTACTGGAGATATAATTAGGAAATGTTCACAAAAATATACACACAATTATGAAAAGCTTTCTCACTAGACTTGTTCCGAAGTCAAATACACGTATAGAACAGAGAACACATATCTAGACAAATTAAAATTTAATGATTGCGCTACTAGTATGTTGACAGATTCTGGTGATTGCCATTCACAAGCAGAGGCAAAACAAACAGAATTAGAAACTCTCACAAGCAGTTTATTAAAGGAGTGCCATTCCCTGAACCCTGGGCTTCCCTAAGACTGCAGCATGGCTTGGCTGATTCTGCTCGAGAGAGATGATTCTGCAGCAAAGAGACAGAATTTGTTCATCTTCAACAGTATCAGCAAAAGATTTTGCTTTAATCTTAACTTTGTCTGAACTGAAACAACAGGACCTCCAATTCTAAAACATCCCCTAAATCAGCTACTGGGGTGTGACACTCACATGTGTCTGTTGTGTAGTGCAAGGATGGTAATAGCAAAGGAGAGGAAAAAGAGATTGAGAAAGGGAGTGAATTCATTTTCATTTTTCATTTGCTTTATAGATAAAAGCAATTTACAGACTTCACTCTGAACACTTTTCAAGAATATTAATGATATTTTGGTATACGTACCAGCAAGAACTTGCTGCAATAAAAACTGTATGCATAAATATGTGTAACATATAAAATGTTACCTAAGAATATAAATAGAAGGTATGAAATGCAAGGAAAACAAGCATTTCCTGTGGGGAAAAAAACTGATTTATTTCGTTTGGTGAAAGTGTACATATAAAATAAGTGTTTGCCTAAATGAAGTCCTCAAATATAAGCTTTTTCAGTCCCTGACCTATTAAAACTGTAGAATAAAATACTGTACAAACAAATTATTTTCTTCTGTTTGTTACTCTGTTCTTCTCTGCTACAACAAAGAACTGAAGAGGCATTGAAGGGCTTAGATTCTTTTTGAGTATAGACTATTTAAAAAATCATAATCAAATTAAGTAAGCCTTTGAAACCCATGGAACTGAAAAGGTCATTAACAATTACTTTTGGAAAGGAGACTTAAAAGACCATGCTCAATATTAGCAATCTGATAATTGCATTGCTTTAGGACTTATTCCTGCAATATTATGAAGAAACTGGAACAAGAAATGAACAAAGCTGTCTTGGAAGGTTAGAAAAGTTGCCTTGAAAGAATTCAAAGTTTCCAGGTATCTTAAATGAAAAATATAACACAGGGTTAAGTTAGAGTGGTAAAAAACATAATGCTTCTATTAGAAAGAATCAATCACCATATTGCAGTTAGAATATTGGCATACTACTTTGGCTAACTTTTACTGCCTTCCTGTGCCTTTGTGTTGAGTCCCAATGTAATGTTTTCCATGCTTCCTTCCCCCATGGCCGATATAAAATGCTAAAGCAAGATGTCAAGTCAAAAGCAGTTAAAGCTAAGAACTCAAGCTGTCTGTTTGTCACCAGATTATACAGTTTTCACACAAAAGACTAGGCAGAGCATTAAATTCTTCATAGCTATATTAAAGCCTTAAAGTTCTGGGGTTTAACTAACATTATCATAAGAGAACAACCAGAATAAATGATTTGGGATTTAAGGTGGGACGGGGAGGGTTGTCATAGAGTACTGACCACACTGAAATTTGGAATCAAAAAGCAGACTCAATCAAATTTTCTTGAATAGTATTAATGCTACTACCTCATTTCCACAGACGTGTGAAAATAGCCATTGTGAAGGTGCATTAAAAAAAGAGTCATGAGGCCTCTTGTCCCCTTTCAGATGTGCCCACATTGACTGGGAGATTGTTCACAACACCAGGGGAATTCTGTGTTGATTTGAAAATGAGGCATATTGTCAAAAATCATGTTGCCTTCTGATCTCCCACCAAATCTATTTGCCAAGAAAGCATTGGTCCTCTGCTGGCCCTGGCTGGGATGGAGTTAACTTTCTTCATAACAGACCTTAGGGTGGCTATTTGGATTTGTGATCCACATAGTCAGTGTTGGACAGTGTTGTGGGACAGTGTTAATGTCACAACAATATTTTTGGTTAGTGCTGAGCAGTGCCTGCATATCAATGAGGCTTTCTCTTTTTCTCACTCTGCAAAAGTAACATCTAAATCTAACAAAATGTAATATCTAATGGAGGACACAAAATTGCATAATCACATTCTGTTGAAGTCTGAAAGAAATATTCTAAGAAAAAAATGTATAGCAGGAATAATATAAATTAATTGAACAGATTATTCTATGAAAATACAGATACTTCTGACCATAGAATATACTTAGGACCTGGTATTTGCAACATGTGAACAAAAATTCAGTACCTTAAATTAGTTTGCTTAGTGAATGCATTTGAACAGTGTGTGCTTTTACTAAAACCAGAGAAGAACCCTTCCTTGTAAAGCAAAATGGACCAAAGTCAGGTTGAGGGAGGTAGTAAAAGCAAATATTAGAGTATTGTCAAACTGAAATAAACCTGCAGAGCTCTGTACCAAAATACAAGGAGTGACCTCAAAACTCTCTGATCAGGGAATCCAGACCAGTCCAGACTAAACCTACGTGCCTAATGACACAGCAGAGAGTCCTTTCCAGTACAAAGTCTTGAACTTGGCTTGTCTAGACAAGACTGGGGGGAAAAGATCCTGTTCTGAAAACAAGCCAGCATGATCCTTCTTTCATGAATAATGTTTCAAAGCTAGACAGTTTCCCTTTTCATTTTCAAGTGGCAATTAGTGAAACATCAGTCAGTTGGCCAGCAAGGCTCTGACTAGAGCTAAACCTGAAGCAAGATGACAGCTACTGCAGGTTGAAAAATATCAACCCTTCTTATAATTATGTCTTACTATGTTCATAATTATGTCTGGAGCATACTTTAAAAATCTATCTTTATGATACAGTGATTTTTCAACATAAAATTTTAATAAACATACTTCCAGGTAGAACTTGACTATCTTGAAAAAAATGGAATACTAAGAATACTATTACAAACATTTCCTATTTTTACAAACTGAATGCAAGTAGTATAAAAAGTATATTGCACACATATTCAAGGTAGATGCTTGTATGGATAAAATTCTCTATGATTACCAATTAATATATGACTGCATTTCAAATAGTTCCAAAGAGTTGATTGAAGGTTATTTCTTTTGCTACAGCAAAAGATGGATTTGCCTCATGATACAAAAAAACTACTCTGATCAAATTTTATATTGTGAAATGCAAGACCTGATATATCGGGATGTGCCTAGCCAACAAGATAATTTTATCCTTGCATTCAACTTAATTCTTTTAGACTTCATTTACACTTGACTTCATCCATATGAACAGCATTCCCATTGTTTTGTCATCCCACTTACTGTAGGGCATTTTTAATTATAGCTAAGTGCTGTTTGTTTTCCTAATGTAAGCCCAACCACAGGCCAAGGAAAAAAAGCAACAAAGTGTCATATTGAAAAAATATGGTGGTTTAGGCCACTGTTATGATGCATGTCACAGCTGCTTATTTAACGGGTCTGAGATGATAATCTGACCCAAGGGCAGAATTCTCTTCCATCCATTCAAATAAAAAATAAAAAACTGTATATGCAGGCAGTGATTTCAAACTGCTGTGACTAAACCGTAGCAATGCAGTTCAAACACACGAAATGAAATCGTAAGTGATGCCTGGGACTTCACCAGAGTGGAAAGGCACTCTCCCAAAATCCAGCAGACTGGCAGGTGCCTGGGCAGCTCAGCCAGCAGAGGGTGATCAAATACCCTGCTGAAGTCATGGCAATGGAAGGGAAGGATCTCTTTGCCTCCGGGTGGGTGGACCTAGATCTCCAGAATAAAGGTTTAATTTCTAATTTCTTATGTAAATACGCCATTTTAAGTACAGCATCATACTTCTTCATACTCCTGCTCATATTGCAGCATGTAAGAGCCCAGAAGAAAACATGTTTAAAGGGCACCATCACCTGTTATAAGGATAATAAGAGGCAGAAGCAGTAAATTGGGGAGGGTGGGAGGAACCACACTTCACTAGAGATTAAAGCAATACAAACCACAAATACCAGAGTCAGTACAATAAAATCCTGTTCAGCCTCTCATAAACATCTCTCTGTGTATTATTTTTAATATTGTAGATTGTAGCTTTATAATGGGAAGTAAATCATAAATAGGAGACATGCACACAAAGGAGCATGTTTATTTGGGAAAAAGCTTGGTTAATAAGGAAGATGGCAGGCTGCCATGCGATCTAATAAACCTCCATTGGTGCAGGGAAGGGAGGGATAAATAGGTCTCTACACAACAAAAAAAGCACTTCACAGAAAGAATGCCAAGCAGCACACCAACAAAAATGAAAGCAGATCAGCTTGTGCAGGGTAAGAAGGAGAGCTGTAGCCACGGTCAGACCTGTCCTCAGTGCCCACAGCCCCACGCAGGACCAAGGGTGAGGCTGCTCCCGGAGCCACACAACGTGGAGACACAGACCTTCTCTGCCCAGGGAGATTACAACCCTAAAACCAGGCTCACTGAAAGATTGCTGCTGGTTCACAACCAGTCTCATCTGCTCTTACAGTCCCCCATGCTCTCTTGTTTATCCAGCAATTATCTTTTCATCTACTTCTTAAGGCAAAGCCTGGAGCTATGCCCTTTAACGAGTTACTATTTATGTCAGCAGCTATGTCAGCAGCTAAAGGAAGCAAACACAATATTCTTGCACACAGGTAGCGAAATCCGCTGCTCAGTTCACCAGTTCAGGGCATTAGGACATTTCACAAAGCTTACCTTAATTAATAGCAGAAATTAAATTACCCCAGATGTCTTGGGGGTAACCAGAAGAGCTCCTTTATTTTGAGATTGGCCAGTGAAGTTAGTTTTTGCCTGTGATCTTTCTTCGCTATTTTTATTTATTTATTTATTTATTTATATTTTTATATATATTTATATATGTATGTATGTATGCATATCTATATATTCACTGCCTCTGGTGTGACAATGAAGAGAGAGCCACTGGGGCGTTAAGAAAAGAGTTTTTATCAACACTGGAAACTAAATTCAGGAGACTCACTGTCACTGAGCCACCATCCTGCCCATGCAGCAAGTCTCCACAGCTTTGCTCTGGGGACCAGCAGCAACCCTGAGCATGTCCCCTTAGGAACAAGACAACAGTTCCCATCACAGCACTCATCACTAATGGACAAAGCCTCTCCGAGGTGATCTCAAAGACTGTCAAGCTCACACAAATTGCCAGTTCTGCCAGCACAAAGAAAAGCCAATAAAGGAAAGCCTCTTCTATTGCTACCTTCATAAATGATTTGTTCTATTTATCACCTACCTTCCCATAAAAAAGCAAGGCAGTATAAATATGGGGTTCCATTTTCTGCCCTTCTACCCATTTGCTTTTCCTGGAATGGCAATGTTCTGCCTGCTTATGCGCACAGAAAACTGAAATGCCAGGACTTCCCAACAAAAGTCAAGAACTGTGTCTCCTTCTCCTCGTTCATGTGACGATCCTTCACATCCTTTACATCCCTGCTAAAGCCCTCTGACACCCTCTGTGGCCACAAAGCTTCATCCTTCTATATGGAAACATCCCTCCAGCTGCGTGTGCCCGGCGCTCCCGGCACAGGAACTGGTGCCAGTGCCAACAGCTCAGCCGAGTCACAGCTTGACACTGACCCAGGATCCCCTTGGTCAGAGCCCCCAGCCACAAGGACACAGCAGGCAGGCACTCACTCTACCTTTTGGGAAGAAATATCCTGTGAGGAGGGATGGGTTTCCAAGAGCCAAGGGACCCTGCAGGAGTCTCTGCTGGCTGTGCATTTCTATAAGCACTAGCAAAGTTTTCCAAGTATGGGGAAGGGGGGAAGGAGCATTGGTGACTCAACTAATGACACTCTCACTTTCAGTCAAGAAATCACACGAGGAGACGATTAGACATACATTAAGCATGTACCTTATAATTTTTGTCACGCAAAATGTCATTATCATGGGCAAGTGCAGGTAAGAAGGGTATGTGCAAATGAGATTTTCTTAACATCTCATCCTCCTTAATCATAATTCAAAGAATTCTTGAATTATGGTAAATATTTTAAAATTATCTTAGTTGGTGTTCATCTTAAGAAATCTTTAATAATCACAAGCAGTGCCACTTACCAGACTTGTAGAGTACTGCATATGTAGAGGAATATAAAATTTAAAAATCACATTACTGCAGCAGCTTCTTGTTTTTTCTTTGGAATATTGTTTGCTTAACAAACAGCTCAAGAGAAGACCATTTTATTGGGCAACTTCCTAAAGTTTGAATCCGCAAATACAGATTACAGATTACAGTATCTGAATATATCTGAAATACAGATTAAACCATGTCCCTTCACAAATGCCTCAGTTTGCAGTCCTAAAACCAGGCCCAGATAAAGACACACAACAGTCACTGCAACACCCAAGGATTATCTGGGGTTGGGGAATTTGGTTTGATTGGTAGGAAAAAGTGTTGTCTTTATGTTTTTTGTTGTTAAATTAGGTTTACATTAAGACTGTGACCCCTGTAAGGCAGGAACTGTTTTAAGTTAGCTCTTCTAGAAGGTATTGAAGTACAGAACAAACAGCATTCTTATCTGAAATGGTATAACAGTCCTGAATCAAGGAAGGATCTGAGAACTGACCCAAGAACTGGACTTTTCATAAAAACAATACATAATGCACGCAAACATATACTGTGTTTCAGGTGGCTGTTCAGATGTCAGCCTAATACTGATGACAGTACCCTTTTTTCTTATGTCTTCCTGGGCACAATGTGCAGAAAATACAAGAGAAATTAATGCATTTACAGTGTGTCAAGATGCAGGACAGTTATGGAGTTTCCACTGTAACAAGAGTTCAGTGGACAACAGTGTTCTTTCATTTCTCAATGGCATTTGAATTGTGCAATGTGAGTAATGAAAATTCTGTTATCATCTGGATCATGTTCTCTGATCCACACCTGCAAAGATTTGTGTGTTCCTGCAGTAAATACCTTGTCACTGTTAGATTTTGTACTTTCAAAGCAATTTTAACTAAAGTCCAATTATCTAAGAAGTGTCTAACTCAGTTCACTGAGCCTCAGCGTTCACATAAAAATATTACTAAAATTATACCTAGATTACAAGGAAATAGATTGCTCTAAGTGTTTTGCACCATACAGCATAGACAAAGGCTTTACAAACTAGTACTGTCTTGTATCAATTATTACTAAACTCTTCCCTCCTTATTCATCTCTATCTAAAAAATGAGTCACACATTCTATTCACCTTAGTACTTTTCCCAGAAGACCGGGGTTTTTTGGCTAAGCCTTTTAAACAAAATAATACCTTTCTACCTTCCTTTATTCTTCCTTTTTACCAATTGCCATGAACACTTCCTCTCAGGTATGTATTGCACTGTAAATGTATACAGACTCCCACATATATGCATTTCCATATAGTGGAACTGGTATTCATTTGGTCTGCCCTAATATTTTCCACTATAAATAAATACCTTGGAGAATCCCTCCCATGTTCCCTGCATGCAGCAGGTCCAAGCCGTACTGGGACAGCAGGGGAAGAGGCAGATGAACTGCAGTGGGGAAGGGAGGTGAGTGAGCCCTGCTCCCCCTTGCTTTTACACAAGATTTCCACTTCACTTCCAGGTACAGCCAAGTTCAGCCATCACAACAACCACCAGGTGCTCCTCCTCTGTCCATAAGTGCTCCCAACACCAAGTGCATGAGACAGAGAGACACAAAGAAGAAATGTAAACACAGACCCAGTATTTTATGCTTTGAGAATGCCTCATTTAGCAACCTATGCAGCATAGTTTCAATGAAGATTATTTCAAACTACAATTATGAGATTTTGTTTAAGCATCAGCAACATATTTGACCACGAAGCAGATATTTAACCAAGATTATTTAACTATTTCCATGGCCAAAGTGTTTACAAAGCAGACTGAGCTGAAATCACTGATAAAGGCATCCCAAAGAAATGTCTACCAACTTCGATCTCTCTGTTGTTGCAACAGTATCATTTTAAAATGGATAGTGTGTTTGGGACAGTGCATTTCAGGCTGTGAATGTGAACATACTATTAACATGATGTTGGATGGTGCTGAGCCTATCCTTGCACCATGCATTATCTTGGGTAACTTTATGGTACAGAAAACCAAAGCACATCACTTCCCCAATCCACACTAAGCTTTGCAGATACACTGAGTGTTTAAGTGAAAAAGTACCTAATAAGTAGGCACAGGCCTAACACAATGCAAAATGTGAATACAAACAGAGGCTCTTGTTCACAAGCTCAGGCCACAACTATGTTGCATGTGATAACCAACAAAAACAAAGCTGGAGCACTGTGTCCCCATAACCGAGTGCTTTTGGCTGGCACTGCTGCCCAGTGACAGCTGGGTAGGGCATGGCACAGCCTTCCAATGGCATCAGCTGTGGTTCACATCCATGTGCCTACACTCCTCTGGAAAGAGACACAGAAACTAAGGAGGCTTCTGACAGGTCTGCTTGAATCAGGGGGACCACCTGACCCAAGCTAAGTGTTGGCATGGTGAGGAGGGAAAGACTAGAGTGGGGCATCCAGGGAGGACTGATGGTGCCTGGGTGTCCAGGTGTGACAGTAAGGGCTTGTCTTCACATCAACATATCTGGCTTGGGTGAAGCCACACAGCCTGGCACCCTCTTGGCAGAGCTGGCTTTGAGAAGTTAGCCACGCTTGTCCCTTCCTAAACACAGTTTTGCAAAAGGAGATCACTCTAGTGGCCACCAGTGTACACTGTACCAATACACCTGAGCAGTGCCCACCTGCCAGGCACACAGCCAGCTGTGACCTGGGCTTGGGGCACCACTGATGCTTGAAGCTGGCTTTTCTGACAAAACATGCTTCACACTTGAGATCCAAGCAGCACTTGATGTACAAACCACACCCCAAAACTCTGGCACATTACCTCATGCCTACAGCTGTTGTGGACATGATTTCTGTCTGTGGTTTATCTTAATATGCTGGACTGGAAACTACTGTGGTTGACATGCAGATCAGTCATGCCAGCCTTGAGACAGCAACATCTGTCAGAGAGGCAGTGCAGGCAGCCAATAGCAATAACCATTTCAGACATCTGATTTAAACCTGCCACTGCATATCTGTCAGAAGCCCCACAGAATTTTTTGGGTGGGGACAAGAGAGGGGCCTGGGATAAATCTCTGGTTACAGCACAAGCTATCAGTGTATCGATGACAAGTTAAAGCATGTTAAAAATTGTACAAATGATGTGCTGAACACAGAGAACCCCCAAAATCCTACCAGCCATGAAAGAGAATTAACAGCCAGAACACTGAAAACTCAAGAACAACTAATTGTAACTGTAGGCAAGGTAGTTTGTAATATTGTACCAGCTCATTATTAATAATCTGTTCAAATATGGTGATAATTTTATGTTTTTATAAGTCAAGATAATTGAACTGAGGTCAGTTTCATAGCACTGTTCCCTCCTCAGAATATTTCAAATAAGAAGCTCACAGGAAAGCTCCAGTTAATACAAAGCTGCTCATTTTCAAGCAACAACAAAGGAACAAAGTATTTGTTACAGCTTCCTAATAACCCTCTAATTTAGGCTTCTTATGCTTAAAAATTATTGAGACACTAAGAAACACAATCTATATGGATTCATTTTCCTTGTCACTAGGAGGTATTTCTTTAAAACACATCTTACTATTGAATGCTACACTAACACACAAAAAATACTTCTCCAGAAAAGAGACCAGTCTAAAATTCAGGATGCAAATTAAGAATATTTTATAATCTGCAGGCACTGCATTCAGACAGATGACTATAAAAAGAATGATCATCAAGAAACACAAAAGAAGTCAAACAGCTACCAGTACTAGGTAAAGAACAATCTAGCACACAAATCTTTGGAAATCAAATTCAAAGGTGAGTGAAATTCTACAGCAGTGGACTCCCTGATTTTCTCCTAGTCCAGTTCTCACATACTTACTGAGACATAACAAAGGCTACAATTAAATAAGCACTGTGAACACATTAGTCCATTCTAATGTTTGTGTATCTAATCTGCTGTTTTTAAGGTCTGAGCTGAGATGTGGCTTCCAGCATGCAAATATCATCTGTTCTACAAAATATTAAACAAAGAACATTCACCTGAAGTAGTTCAGCAAAAGCTTAAACAAACCCCTTGTATTTTGTGTTACAGTGGATCAGGAGTTACCTAGAAAAGTTGTAATTAACAGCAGTGGGGAAATAATAACTGATATTTTATACTCTTTTCATACTTCAGGAAGTAACTGTCTTTGAGTTAACAGTAAATTATTTAAAAGTACTCTACTACCTAAGAGACAGAAGCAGTGATGGCAGGACAACACACCCTGATAAAAAGTCATTTAAAAGGGTAGGAAGTTCCCTCCATTAATGTATCAGGATTATAAAATATGTAAGAAAAATGTTGTTAAATGACCTATGCATAAGGGGATTTTGTGAAGTTCACCTATTTTAAACAGCAAACAAACACTTTAATACTTACTGGTATATGGCATGCAGTCATCAAAGCCTTCAAAATGGGATTAACCATTTTAAAAAGATGAGCATGTTTGTAACAGATATGCACTTATAACAGCAATAACTTACAGTCTTCAGAACATATTGCTGTTGTTAAACTCATAGCTGAGATGGTAGCACATTTGAGAGAAGAATACAGTTTGGGTTTAAACATACTTTCTAGAGCTCCAAATATGACCTCACACACTCAGTTTTATTTTTGTCAAAGCTTAAAATACAGAATGAAAAAACCTTATTCTGCAAGCACATACTAAGCAGACCATTAATAAAAGAAAAATTACATTCTCTTGTGAGTAAAACACCAACATTCACACGATGCGACACAGCAGAGTATCTGAGTACTCTTCTTGAAAGGCAAAATTTTGGTAGAGCTGCTGTAAGCTGACATGAATACAGTTTGTTTTGAGGAACACTGTTCCTCAATGTTATTCCTCAGGATGCTATCTTTGATTTCCATGGCAATTTCTTGGGAATACAGCTGTAGGGTGCTGTTCTTAAAAAAACTTAAATAACTAAGGGCAAACACCCTAAATGCCAGGTATTTGAGAGACACTCACAAAGGAACAGCTGAAGAAAAGAATTTACTCTATTTCAGATTTCCAAATAGAACATTAGGGTCCTTCAGAGAATCACCAAACTACAGGTTTTTGGAAGCATAATTCCATCAGACAAAAATTGGGTAAAAATTAATTCTATTTGGTGACATCAGTGATGGAAGGAATTCACATACTTAGACTGTCTACAAAGTAGCATTAAAATTGTAAGCACTGAAGAAATGGGCAGTGGATGTGGAAGGCTAGGCATCTTTCTAATAATATGCTGATGTTTGGTAGGTCTGTCTCATTTTGACATTTTGGGGGCTAATCACTTGTATTTTAATGATAACTCACTTCACTGAATTCAGCCCCTAAACATGTATTTTAAATAACTTGCTCACTATTTTCTAAGGTGACCTATATATGTTAAGATTGTGGAAAGATACTGTAAATATATAGAGATATAGGAAGGAAAAGGAAGACTAAAAAATAAGAGAGGAATGTTTTGCTCCTTCTTATTTTTTTATAGAACATTAAGTATTTCATTCTTTCATATTACAAGTACCTAGAGATGAGAGAGGACTACTCCTTAAATCACTTTAAAACTCTCTAGATAATATCTTCAACTTTAATGGGGCTTCACATATTTATTTCACTTAAAGCTTATTTATATCACATGCCTAGCAATCAGCAGCCTACATCTTGTCTTTTGCATAAAGATTTCTCCAAGTGTCTTCAAAATATTTTTTCTCTCAAGCTACATATCAACAGCAAAACAAGGAAAGAATAATCTGACTTTAAAAAGAATCTTACCAGTGCTCTTTTCTTATAAAATAATTTCCTTTTTTACAACATATAGGCAAGTACCTTGCAAAGAAATAAAAGCAAACAAAAAAAATTCAATCTTTCCATATTCTTTCCTTACTAAGTTCACCTTTGATTCATGTACCATTATAAAAAGAGATATGTACTTTCACATGAATAACAGCAAATGCAAAGTAGGAATTGTAGGACAAGGTTTGAAGCAAAATTTGGCCTAATATATATTGACCTGGGGATTCCTTCACAGAGTGCTCAGTCTGTGAATTATTTCATACTTCTTAAGCACAAGGACAACAAAGAGTTCAAAATCTCAGTGCAGAACCATCATTAAAAAAGCATTGGCTTGCTTTTTTTTTTTTTTTTTTTTTTTTTTTTTTCACGAGTCAATATGAAATTTATTTTTTATTTTAAACACAGTATCATCTGATTTTGAATCCATGTATCAACAATATATTATATAACATACGATGTGATTAGGCAATGCAGGTTGCAAAGGCACATTCCAAAAACACACAGAATAGTCCAGCCAGACTGTACTACAATACCCCAGCTTCTGTTTTAATACTTGATGTCTGCATACAAACCAGCAGGCCAAACAAGAAGATTGGCCTGAATTATTTTCATATAATATTCAGGAGAAAAGAGATTTGCTGGCTGCTGTACAAGGGAGCTGCCTGCCATACTGCACTATTACATTTGCAAAGCATGCAAGACTCAAGTCCTATAAAGAACATGGAGCAGCAGGAAAGGAATGCATAACACTGTGTACCAAAAGATCCAGGGGGAAAAACTGTTATGCTGTCTGAAGTAATAGTTCTAGAAATTTTTCTTCCAGTAAAGTTACAGAAGGTTTTGTAAGATCTTGAAAGAAAAACGTTACAATTCTTTTCTTAACTGCAGTTTTCCCAGTCTACATGACACTGAGCAAGCTACTTGGGATCTTCTCAGCATACCTAGAATTGTAATAATAATAATAATAATAATAATAATAATAATAATAATAATAATAATAATAATAATAATAATGATAATGATGTCACTACTGCTGTGAAATGATGTAGATATGTAAAGCTCATGGTGACTGTAAGAAGGAAGGTATTGAGCCAAACTGAGCAACATTACCATGTGTCTCAGTGTAAAGGAAAATACCTATTGATTAGTAATTTTAACAATTTTCTAGTTCCATTAGTTTTTTTCAAATCCTATCCTTAATGCATGTCTGTTACCTGCACAGATTTTCTTAATGGAAACTGTTTCTGTTGGGCAACCAGACAGCTATGAGATATAATGCTCTTGCTCACTTCCATTTAATCCAAACATTTATC
This sequence comes from Muscicapa striata striata, assembly GCA_030060385.1. NCBI lineage: Eukaryota > Metazoa > Chordata > Aves > Passeriformes > Muscicapidae > Muscicapa > Muscicapa striata. The sequence continues at coordinate 2,994,234 of JAREIS010000075.1, read as the reverse complement.
TATAAAGACAAAGTAAACCAAAACAGTTTTATGTCCCATTTTGCATAACAAGCCACTTATTTTTTTGTTCAGACATGGTTTCAAGCATCTCTATTCAGCCAGCTACAGAGAACAATTATTCAGTACATAACTAGCACTGCTTTGGTGGTCAGTGGAGCTTTACCATGTTTATCTTTTATTTATTATAGAACACCTGAAGAAGAAGCCCTGAGCAGTATGCTCTTAGAAAACTAATCCAGATTCTTGCTTCCCAGGATCTAGTCTCTGTTCTCAGTGAAGGCAATAATAAAGCAGCACTTCATTACAAGATCAAGATTTCAATGAGGAAGAATGATTATAAATTTCTTGCACCAATATACAATGATGTCTTTGTTCTCAGTGACATCTCCCCTAAATATTTCAAATTGAAGTAGTCAGAAATGTGAAAAAATGCTCTACCTCTGCATGAAAGACATGAATACTAGCAGGGTATATGAGGCATCCTAAGGATGGAAAGCTGCCATAGGCTGTGTCAAAAATACTGTGCATCACAGTCTGTGTCAATTGTCCATGACCCTGTCACCTCTCCACCCTGGAGGCCATGAAATTGGGCCTGTCTGAGACAGCTATCATTTTCTGATAGATCTGGGAACAGTTCAGAACATTAAAAATTATTGCAATGTTAAATTACTAATTTATGAGAAAGGCGTGAAGGTTTGAAAGAACTGCTCAGAGATTTCTGCTGAATCTGAAAAAGGTTTTGAAGAATAATAAAAATAAAAGCACAATTAGTGGACAACTGAATCTAGCTACAGATTGCCTTTGGTTTATTATTCCACTCCCCAGTATCTTAGGGAAGGATAATTTTAAGAACTACACATGAACAGAGACCAGTAACTCTTGTTTTAACAGCTACTAAAACCTGAACAGCCATTTTATTTTATTGCCAGTTCAGCCACTAGTATCAAAGGGTCAAGGGCTCAAGTTCACTTCCCTTTGACACTGTGTATTCAGTCACAAACTCAGCCATGATAATACTTCTCTCAAGAGCCCAATTTCAACTGGACAGCACTAGGATCATAACAGGAATTTCAACAGGATATAGGACTACAAAACAGGGACCATGCTTTTCTGTGACTGCATGCAGCCCTACACCCTACTGACACTCCCCAGCTCAGGTGAACAAGCAGTGCCCAGTGCTGATGGAAAGGGGTCTCCTCTGCAGTAGCAGTCACAGTTAGTGCAGATGTACTTGCAGTATATGACAGATCCAGGTGCTCCTCCCAGTTCTCCTTTTCCAGAAAAATGAGCAGGATAATTAAGCATGTTTGGATTTACTGAGCTGGCAGATTTAGTACTGAAGGAGAACACCTTGTGCAGTAAGCAAAGTCCTGATGCATGCTACATTACCTGCAGGGCAAGAGGAGACAGCCTTATTTGTGTCAGCTTCCCCTCCATCCTGCATCCAGAGATTTCCCTGCCTTCTCCTGCCATGCAGAAAACTCCCTTATAATACAGAAGTTTTCAGTCCAATCTAATATTGATAAGGTCATAGTTTTGCTGGCAATGCCAGTTAGCTTCTGAAAGTGAGTTTCATGTATGTGTTTTTCCTTCCTTTTCATTACAGGTGGCCAACAGACATTAATTCCTCCAGAATTAAAACTAATTCAATCTTTAAAGTATTCCCAACTGGTTTTTTAAGGAATCACATGCACACACAAATCAGTGCCAAACATAATGAAAAGGCAAAAGAAGATTTTGTGGGCTGTGGAATTGCCATGGCTGTTTTTTTGCCATTATAGAAATAATGCACATTATATAAAAATGTCATAGAGAAACTGCTGCACTCAGTGTGAAAAGCAAACATTTTAAAAATTGATTAAAAGTCTACCATTGATATTAGCATATTATTTTACAATGTCATAAATTATTACATGTAAAATTAAACAGAAAGGTAAATTTTGAGTTTCTTAGAAGTCCTCAGTCTATCTGCACTTAGCACCTTAGACATCTCTTCCTTATAATTGATATTTCTCTCTTTTTCTTGGGTATCTCCTTCCTTGTGAAATGTAAAATCTACCATATGCTTGCTGTAAAACTCTAGTTTCAGAAAATTTTTCAAGGTTTCAGCCTATCGCTTCAATAATAAAACTAAAAAGTTACTACAGAAAAAAGGGCTATTTTAGCATTAAAACTTCCTTTCTAAGAAAAATTTGCAGTTTTATGGGGCAGTAGTGAGAAAATTTTAAATGCCAAATGTGCTGAAGTAAGTTGCAAAAAGCCATCACCAAGAAAACCTTCTCATATGGTGGCTCATGTAAGGTCTCCATGTACTCTTTATTAAAAAAAAAAATTAGGTTAAAGAGTAACACATGATGTCAAAGCCCAGAATCTAGGATTTCAAGAACCACAACCCATTTCTGCTCCTACTGGTGCTAAGTTTTCATCACTTTACACACATTTCAATCACAAATACTTGCATACCTTGTTGCTGCACAAGGGAAAGTGTTAGATGGCATAAGCAGAGCCCCCTTAGACAGTCTGATGGCAGAAAATTTCTAACTAAAGCCTACAAATCCCGATTTTGTAAGAAGGCTCCTTACACATGATCTGTGCTCTTAGAGGAAGAGATGTGGTCTTAAAAGAAGATAAAAATTTTGCTCTTTTTCAAAATGTGTTGTAACTCAACACACACCCCCCCACACACACCAGGGATCTTTAACCACTTACTCCTCAGCATAGCTCATCCACAGAAAGCACTGCAGACAGCTTGGTCAGGTCTTGGCAAGCCCACTGAAGGCAGCAGAAGCCTGTCTGTCCAGCTGTAAGCTGGAACAAGAGGGTTGTGATGGCTTCCAGTAGAGCCTCCTGTTTGACTGCTGCTCCCTCTCCATGGGGAAGAGGGAAAACACAGCCAGGCTCCCAGGCTACCACCTGGACCACAACCCCTGAGAGGACATGGGGAGTCTTATCCAGAGGCTCTTCTCTTTTGGAATGATCACCAGGACAAGGTGAGAAATGGGGGACATGCACAGAGCAGCTGCCAGGAAACTTCTGGTCCATATATTGAATCCCTTGTGTGCCCTTCCATTGGTCCCAAAAAATCTTCATGTGGCAAAGTTACAATGTAGGAATGTAGGCAGAGCTCCGAGAGGAGCCAGGGATCAGAAAGTAGGAGGAACATTCAAACTGACAGAAAACTGCAAATGCTACAAAGAAGAAAGTGACTAACCTGCTCTAGGAAAATTCCCCTCACAAGGATGCAAAGCTGTATGGTGTGTCCCTGAAGCCAAGGTGATTTGGCTGAGGAGCATGAAACCAAGCTTTAAATAGATTGCTTGCATCACATATGACAGGCCACAAAATAAATGCTTTGGCTACCAATAAGGTCTGTAGAGAAGTCTGAGGGATGGGAACAACAGAAAAAAACTGAAAAGCAAATCACAGGCTCAACTGCTTCATCAGGTTTTTAGCACAACTTGATTTGAGCTTAGGTAAAAGAGTCAGCCCTTCTGGCTATACCCAGAGAAAGAAAATGTGAAGGGAGAACAAAGTGAAATGGCTGCAAATAACTTTAATTCAGGCACTTCAAAGAAAATAAGGATATGTATCCTGAATGGCAAAGGCTGAAATTACTAAGCTGTGGTTTATTGTAGACATGGCAGTTTAATCAAGGTAAGCTTTATAAAGAGACAGGTTATCTTTTAATTGATCAACAGATACAAGTGGAAAAAAACAGGCAACATTTGGAGCTTGCAGACCTGTCATTCGGGATCTTTCTCAAAGACCTGAAGAAGGAGTTGCAATGCACTTGGATTGTCTATTTTCACCAACTAAGTCAGATGATCTAATAAAAGAAACTACCACCTCCTATAATTTATGCCTTGTAGAAAGTACTGATATAGGGATGTATAGCTCCACATGATATATTTCACAGCAAATGGAACAGCTCTTCTCAGTAACAAGAATACCCATGAGATCATCAGACTTGCAATGTCTTCCAAAGTCAGCCTAAGTGATTACAGGGAAACTGAATCTCCAGATATCTAACAACAAAGTCCAGCAGAATAAATCTAAGGATGAACATTTCATTTCACACACACTGTGAAGCCACACACCTGCTAATACCAATATCTAAACTCTAAATCATATGCAATTTACTCTTCATGACACCTACAACAGTCAGTAAGGAAAAGACTCAGGGTCATTAAGAAAGTAACCACTACAAATTTCAATGACATTATCACAGGAAGTAAAAAACAGTCATCTTTTTTTCCAGAGAAATCACAGTGAAACAAAGCAATGTTATTACCACTGGGAACCAAAAACTAAAGTTATGGCTATCTCCAGAATGAAAATTGTCATAGCTTTTCCAATCACCTTTATTTTAGCCTTTGTTCCTTCAATTTTTATTAATTTCTTGTTTCAATGTAAAAATATTTGCTATTTAAGGTGCAGTTTGAATTCTGTGTAGTTCTTTCTAATATACAAACTCAGACAGCTAAACTTAACTGATTATTACTTGCCCAGAATACAGAAATCTATAAGGAGATATTTTAACCCAAATAACATCTTGTGAAATCTGCTTCTGTTGTGAAACTTGACAGAAGAAAGAAAAAATCCCAACAGTGTTACTTTCAACTAAGCTGAAGAACAAACTGAAAGTTTGGAAGGGAAGGGTTATTGTCTCACTTCACATCAAACTATTTAGTCATTCATAGCCAACAACAATATCAGTGGCAAGGTAAGAATATTCTCACTATGTTAGAACATCTGTACAATGGTGAGAGAATAATTTCCACAGTGGACCAGAGCAGTAATGTATCTTCCCCTATATATCTGAATCTTTATAACACTATGAAACTTGAAAGACTCTTTTCTAAATGGACATATTTTCCAATTTTGTCTCTTCTGTTAGATGCATTTAGCAAAACTAAGTGTTCTTAACAACTGCTCAAGTTTCACTAAAATGGGATCTCTTGTATTATTTACACAAAGACTACATTATTCTTTATTTCATTTCTAGTTTCCAAAGAACAGTCTTGAAAGATTCAAGTACAATAAAGGCATCAGGGTCCGCAGATATTCTACACATCACCCTCATAGTTTAAGTTGCACTTTTGAAACCTCGTAACAGTCATAAGATCTTGGCAATATTACATAATATTAATCAATAAAAGAATTCACTTTGGAATGCCTTTGTAAAATTATTTCTATTTTTATATCTCAAGGATTACTGCTGCACTCAATTTAACGATTCATTACTACCACAGAAGTAAAATGAACATGTGAGGTTAACAGCTATAGCTATTAACTGTAACCTAACCAGCATTATACTGCATAATTGATCAACTTTCTTCAAGAATAATATTCAGGAAAAGGGAATTACTACCACCATCTCTATAAATAGTACAGAAAGCCTGGGGCAAGTGTGTGGGATAACAGCAAAGACAAGAGAAAGGAAAATGGGAGCGCACCAAGAGTTTATTTATAAATATCTGGGAACTCATTGCTTGGCATCATGTAATGTCTACACAGTCTCACATTGATCTAACTTTTAGACTGTGGATCTATATTTAAGAACATAAAAACTAAGAATGAGCACACTAGACTTCTGACACTCTTCCCAAAAATGAATGTAGCTCTTTCCCAGTTGAAACTGTTTCAAGACTGTCACTACAGAGATAAGATTTCCAGAGTCTGTTCACTGTACAAGTATTTAAGTTTGTTCCCTGTACAAGTATTTTTCTAATCCAGTGTTGGCAGAACTTCAGTGTGGTTGAAATGACAGCAATCACTGTTAGAAGAATCATCTTAACCACTGTACGAACATCTAATTTTATCTTCAGCTTTACCTTCCGCAACCATCACAAGTCAGGCTTTGATGTTCTTCTGTCTCTCCAAGAACATTCTATCCAGGTGGCAGGCTCGAGCACTATTTCCTTCAGGATGGAATTCCACAAGTCCAGTTCAGTTTTAAATATTGTCCCTAGGTCTCACTTCTCTTTCCTTCTATCTCACATTAACATATCCAGCATCTCATTGCCTCTTCATAAGGTCACAGGTACTCAATGGCTGGAAAAAAGCAATTTCACTTTCTCTAACCTCCTGTTAGCAGGAGGCTACCACCTACTCTGGTAACAACAAAGCTGTCTTGTGAGCTGAACCACAGTGCCATGAATGAGGACAACTGGGGGATTTTGCTCACAATCACATTACTAATTGTGATTAGCAATTGCTTTGTGAAAGCAAAATGCTAATATGGCAACAGTCAATTTTAGTTGCATGAGAATTTTCTCCCTGTTGGTTGTCCATTTCTGGTTCTAATGCTGTTTTGTTTATATAGCAGAAGATGTCCCCTAGCAAACTGAAGAATCTTGAATGCTTATTTAGAGATTTCCTGGAGGTGAAGAGCTCATATGCCTGAATACTTGTGGGGTTTGGCATCTTCTTTGTTTGCCTTCCAAACAGACCACTAGTTGTAGTATGAAACTGAATCTTTCCACAAAACCTGCCATTTTGTCCTTCAGATAAACCAAGTCACATAAAACCCAGGACCTTCTGAAACTCTTCAAATTATGTCTTAAGATACCACATCAAGTCTGATCCATAAGTGTATAAAGCAACAAACCAATGTGCCCACCTGAATTACACTAATGAAATTATATTTTGCATTTAAAGACCTTTGAAAAAGAAGTGACACTAATATGGCCAGCTTTATTTGTATTTATCTCACTATATTTTGTTCTCATAAATTTCAATAATCCTACTCTGTAGTTGGCAATTCAATGACAGGTTTTTTTAAAGCCTTTAAGTAATACCTCATATACTTTGAGCAGTCTGGTATCCCAGCATCTCCTTCTTCCCAATGCACAATTAATACTTGCAGATGAGAAGGGTTGTTTATGTCACATATTTTACAGGCAGCTGTAATTCTCCTTCAGAGAAATTCTTTCCAGCACTGCTGGCATAAAGCAAGCCTGCAGTTTCCACCAGAAATCTTACCAGCTTACATTCTTCTCTGTGGCAGCAGGTAAACAGTACAAAGACACAGCAGAGAAAATATGAGAGAATAGTGCATTAGGTACATTAGTACTTTTGGTTATGACCTCACCCTTCACACTGGGTATAAATTCAGAGGCTGTAACTTTAGTCCTCAGGTCTGCTGAGCTCCCAGCTCACCTCACATCAATACTGCATCTGTGTCTCAGCTGCCTACATGTAAACACTAGACAGCAACACTTATTTTTTCTGCTTCTATCTTGTCTTTTTTAGGTGCTGAGGTTTTAAAAGGAGCTGTCCTTCGCTGTTTTGGCACAGCAGGGTCCTCATCTTAGTTGAAGGTTCTTTAGTGAAACGCTGATCACTACAAACAGGAGTCATGCTTGAGAGAACATTATCTTGCTTATCTCAAAAAGTAGAATAACATGGTTTTAAAGCTGTGACATACTTGAAAGATTGTACAAAAGCCACTAAGTCAATGCAATGGCACTTTCTCCATGCATACACTAGAGAAGCCCCTGAATAAAAACATCTTCAAGAACTTGTTGCCTTTCTTGTTTGGGCTTATCCCTATTTCTTTGATTACGCAGAAGCTGTCCAACAATTTATATAAACAGCAGTGGTTTGGGCACAAGGGTTATGATTGCTACAGATGTCACCTACTTCCTGAGATAAGAAGAGTGAGGCTTTTCTGAACTTACTCTTGCGTTGTTGTGGCAGGTCAAGTGTCTCTTCTAATTCTCGCTCTGAGCAACTGGAAGCAGATATTATCCTGAAAGTATTTCTTTTGAGATAAACAAATCAAGAATAATAAAGATCACAAAGAGGAAAAATGGAGATTCATGCCCAAATTCCAATTTTTTCGTTTAAATCAAGGACTGACTGAGTGCACAGACAGGCTGGGAATCTATCTTCAGCCAGTATAAATTACTGGTTTGTATAGTCTGAGCCTCCAGGATAAACAGACAATTCTTAAACATTTCATATGCAAGCCAGTCTTCCAGGCTTTTCTGAAGCCATTACTTTGTCCTGAGTCTACCTACCAGCACCTCAGCATATGCACACCTACAGCACAGGCTGTCAGCACTGTCAGCCATCAAATGGCATTGAACAAAGTTATTTTACCCACTAACAACATAGACAAATTTATCCTCAGAGGCATGGATTGAAGGTGCTGCTTAGATACTGGCTCTAGAGTAGGATTCCTCTTGGGCGTTTTCATCATGAAAAGGCTTCATTGTTAACTCCTCACCACTCAAACAAAATTTCCTCTACTCTGGCCCTTAAATCAGAAGGGACTGACTTTCTTGTGAAGAAAGTGAGAAAGCTAAGGACACAGCAGGATAGAAATTTTTAAGAAAAAAAAAATCAAACCCCACAATATATGAAACACATAGTGCTCAGTCTGTTCTCCATTGCTAACAGATTGTTAATCCTGAGAGAGCATGGAGACAGACCTGTGGCTGTGAAGAACAGGGAGAGTGTCCAAACTTGCTATGCACGTACTGATATATCTGCTTAAACTCCTGGGAAACTCATCTTCATGGCTTTCAAAGAAAGTTTAAGGAATCAGCAAGCCAAACTACTGGGCATAGGCAAATGATAGTGGAGTGACCATAATAAATTATAGTAGAAAGGATTCAACTACGATACAGAGGAATTTTGGTTTGCTATCAAACTCCAAGTCCCTGGGCTCCAGATACCGTCAAAGCCCTCCTGCTTGAAGCCCCTTGGTTGAGAAATCAGCAGAAGCATAGCCTTGGAAAAGATGGGTCTCAGAAAGCAGCAATTGTATTACAGGTATATCATAGTGTTGTGACACATTCTCACAGGGAAAAGAGTGTCTTTGGGTGTTTCCAAGAGGCTGGAAGAGCTTGAAGGCTACAGCACATTAGCAAGCAATGGTCTTACTAGAAACTGAACATTTTGGTTATTCACTGCTGCCGAGGGCTGAGCAGAAATTAAAAGGGTGTGAGCATCCCTCCAGAAAGGTTTTGGAGCAGAGGCTGGGCAGCCCATGGGGAGAAGAGCTGGGAGAGGCGCAGCGTGGGGGCACGGCTGGGTGGATCGTGCTGCTCCCCAATGAAGTGCTGCTGCTCAGAAAGCCAAGCCCCAGCATGAGATGCGGCACCGGAACACACACTCGGAGGAAGGACTGTGCCCATCCATAAACCCAAACCAAACACACACAAGAAAAGGAAGTTAATACCTGTGCCTCCTGGCCTCTTTTGCTAAAAAGCAAAAGGTTGTAAATATCAGAGAAGTGAATGCAGCATTTAATCTGTATACAGGGTATTACCTTCTCCTCAGTAATTTTAGGCTTTTCCACCACATTTATCCTGTAATGTCAAATACTTTCACTTCTCTGTTTATCCAGACTGCATGCAGTCTCTGATTTGTAAAGGCATTACTACAGCATAGAGCAAAGAAACATAACACTAATCCACACTACTTATTTTATGGTAAAAGAAAACTGAGAGGATGTCAAGTCAAATGGACTTACTTGATATTACAGAAAAACCAAACAGCAAAACATTAGACCAAAATTTCACCTCACGTCAAGACAAGTGCATGGGAATATCCCGCATCATTTTTACATGAATAAAACTAGGTTTTTTCTAACAACGTTTGTTTCCAGTTAGCCACTGTATCTCTTTAGCTTCCAACAAGGCACAGTCAAGTGCTTCAGCAGCTTTGCACTGATTTGGGGTTTAGGCTTCCTCTTTTAGCACCTTTAAATCTGTAACAAAATGCATTTCTAGCCTGCCTCACACTGCAGCTCTGAGACAAGGAGGCAGCCCTGTTCCCACTGCTGGAGACCACCAGCAGCAAAAGGTAAAAGGTCATGGGCACAACCAGACTGCCAGTTTTCTCCTAGGAAAAAAACAAACAAACAAACAAACAAGCAAAAAAAAAAAAAAAAACACACACAAAAAAACCCCAAAACAAAACAAAAACAAACAAACAAACAAAAAAAAAACCTGTCCACCTAATTAATTAGAAGGAATTAACAGAAAGCATACACTGCCAACTTAACAATTGATTTTCACGACTTTTTATTTTCTGAGTTTTACTTGAGGGACGATGCATGCATTTTGTCCTTTCAAAAAAATCTTCCTTTTTATTATGATTAAACACTGATACATAGCATATTTACAGCTAAATTTATTGTCATATTCAGTCTGGAATTGGCCATTTGGCTAAGCTGTACCACATGAAGGCACCGTGACACGTACTATTAAGAAATGAGAAATGGCAGATGGGCATTTCCAAAGAACCATCAGCTTTGCAAATGGCTATGCTACAGCTGAATATCATCTGCTAAAAATGGTTATCAAAGGTGAGGATCCAGGCTTAACATCCTCCCTGAACATGCTGGAGCATTTCCTCCCACTTTGGGAAAAAGTTTGCCATTTCCAGCAATATGCTACTTCATAAAATAATTTTAATAATAACATTGGCCAAGATATTTCTCTCAATTTGAACCTTCTTTTGCCCTGGTGTGCCCAAACCACTGCTTTTCATTTGGCTCTGGATTGTCAGAACAAGGGCCCATGCACATGCACCCAAAACTTCACCTAGACTGAAAATTATAGGGTGTCTAATTGGAATTTAAATTAAATCAAATATGAACAAAAATTTAAAATATTTTTTTCTATATTCCCACATCAGACTAAGTAGGATGTTGCTTGATATGAATAGTGTTATATGATACAGTAGTCTGCAATTCCAGATCTGTGGAGGATCCTTTTCCAAGTCCAGTGACCCTCAAGTTGCTTCACACAACACCACACCACTGCACTTCCTCTGGAGTCTCACTGGCTTCTTTTCTGCCTTTTTTTGACTGCCATTCATTGAGCTCCAGGTGGCTTCACATGGCAAGGCACCGTCTGGTAAGGACAGCCACCCAAACTGTCCCTATTATCAAGTGGAAAAGGATGCAGAACTCCACAAACAAACAAACAGGGAAGGAGGTCTTGTACCCCAGTTAAATATAAATTTGAAAAGAGAAGCATTAAAAATGTTAAATCCTTGGCCTGTGTGACATGCCCCTCTCTTTCCATAAGGACTGCCATAGTTCAAAAGCAAGGCAGCACCTGGCCAGATGGAGATTAAACAGTTCTCCAACCAGACATTTTGAGGAGAACTACCCATTTTCTTGAGGCAAAAGGAAACAAAGAAGAAAACACAGTATTTCACCTACATAAAGTTTATGTAGTTTGGGATCAAAACTTAAAAGCCAGCCTTCTAGGCTTGAAGAAAAACCTAAAGAAGAAAGCATTCTTGTTCTAATCACTGATCATGAGGACAACAGAAGAACTATGCTGTGACCAAAAGGTATCACTCTCAGGTGGCAACAGTGCTCTCAAATTAATTTTCACAGTTTCACACTCTTCTGTAATTCTATTAAAGTTTTTAACCCTGGAGAGAGACTTCCAAACAATGCAACACAGTACTTAAAACAGTACTGCAGAATGCTACTGAATGTAACATATTTAGATGGCAAACTCTTAGAAACTATGGTTATATCTTCTTTCATGTACTTTTCTTGAGAATACTATCTGTACTCCCAAAATTGCTTACCCTAAATAAAATATCTAAGGAATACAATGGAATGTAATCTTTTACTATCTGTGTGCTGAGTAAGGGGCATTGCAAAAAAGCAATCTGTTTCTCCCAAGAACAAAGAGACAGTCAGAGTTGTCTGTGAGTGACACAGTAACCTTGAAAATTCATAAAATAAGAATGCAATTGTTAAGAAAATCACAGACATTTTAGTAAGGCCAGACCAGTTTCATGAAGAATATGAAAACAAAACTGGAACAGAGGAGGTGAGAATTCTCTGCTACATATTCAAGATGAATTTTTTAATGAAATGTTTATCTGTACTTGAAAATCATGCAAATAATGACAGCAGCAATGTGGGAGACCTGTATTAATGTATAAATTAATTTCCAACTCTTTTCAATATTAATTATACTATATACTTAATAGAAACATTTCAAACCTGTTTTTCTGTTTTACATTGAGCCTCAATTATAATTCTGAGGAAGAAGGCTACCTTCAGCAGCAGATATACCAGTTACATATCAGTTTTGCTCATAATAAAGAAAACAACCTCAGGGGATTGTTGATTTGGCTTTGCCCTATTTTTGGTGATTCTTTAAAATTACCTTTTAAATATGCTTACCATCTAAGAGTGGCAAAAGTGTTTCTTAAAATACTTGCACACTGTGAAACGGAAGAATGGATGCAGCATTTCTTAACATTAAAATATTTCTATACAAATTGCACAGACATAGAAACATGTCACACCCCCAAATATAAGATGTCTAAACAAGGCCAAGCTATAAGGAAAGCAATGGAGTAATACTCCAGCAAAAGGAGAGTTAATACTTTAAACACCCACGACTCCTAATCTATTTTTTATCAATTATTCCAAGAGCTCAACAGAATCTACTTAAAAACTGAGATGATAGAGTAGCACAGGTGGGTTACTAACTTTAAAATGTACATTTATTATCCAGGGAACCAGCAATAAGAGCATCATTTTTACAGAAAAGTCAGGCTGGAAGTGCTCTCATGAAGTCCATTCCCCTGCCCCAGGGCAAAATCAACTATACATAAACCATTCCTGACAGATATTTGTCTAACTTGTTCTTAAAAACCTTCAGTGACAGAGACTTTGCAACCTCCCTAGGCAATCGGCTGCAGTCCTTAACTATCCTCACCATTAGAAAGATTTTCCTAATGTCTAACCTCAATCTCTCCACTACAGTAAGCCTGACTGCTACTTTGTGCTCTATCCCCAGCAGAACTGGAAAACAGTTTCTATTACTTTACTCTTTACATGAAATTTCCATATATTTTTAAATGGTTATTGCTTCTTCCCTCATTCTCCCATTCCCTAAATGCATGATAGCCAACTAGGTCATATGCAACCTGCTGGAGCAATTTATCTGGTCTCCCATGTAGTCTCCTCAAGGAGCCTCCCTGTTCTGGCCCTGCCACCCCTATACCAGAGACATCTCCACCCAAAAGGCAGGGAGAGAAGCAAAACAGGGTGCAGGGAGAGAAGGCAAACTGGATGGCAGCCTCTCAGATTGCCCTCCTGCAAAGAAAGGTCCCACAAACACCAGCAGAAGCCACTGTGGAAGAGATTTGAAGTCAGGAAAGATATTCACCCCAGAAAAGAGCAGGTGAAGAGAGGAAGGGTTGAGCATAGAAAAGAGGGAGAGGCTCCTACACAGCCTGGAATTAGCTTGCAGTTAGTTGTCTGGAAGTGGGAAAGGTCTGGAAACAAAGGTGGAAAGCAGCAAAAAGCAGGACGATTACCAGAAGGGTAGGGAATTTGGAAGAGAAGTGAAACCAAATGTACAAATGGGGAGGGATAGCACCTCAAACAGAGATGGGGGATGTTGGCATTGGTGGGAGCAGAGGCAAAGAGAGGTTGGGACAGCATGAAACACAGGAAGAAATGCAACATCATCCTGCATGCCAGGAAATACAGCACAGAGGTGGGGACACTGGAGAAGCTTCACCAAGTTGTGCTTCTGGGAGCATGAGGATATCTTCTAACAGATGAATTCTCCTTCTCTGCTAAAGCAGGGCCTGTGGGAGTACCAGCCAAGCTGAGGAGCTGCTCCTTGGGAGTAACCTGGTCTCTGGATATGGGCCAAGGTCAGGCTTCGGTGACAATGACTTTCAGACATGAGGCTGCGAGGGATTATGCGAGGGATTTGAGGGTGCCATCACTTTCACAGGGAAAGGTGTGAGGGAGAAGATATGCAGCTATGACAGAATGGGATCAGGAGATGACAGGAAAAGTCAGTGCTAGACTGAAGGGCAGGGGCCCACTGCACAGAGCAACCTCTTACTATTTATTCTGGTTTCCATAGTGCCAGAACTAATAATCCCTCCAGCAGTGCTGAGGGTCACAGGGCAGGAATGCCTCTGAGTCAGCCCAGGTCTGACAGAGCTTGTGCTGAGATGGAGTTAATAAAATCTTGATGAACCTAGGCTGACCTTGCAAGGTCAGGAGGCTTCATACATGGAGTCCTAATCTGTCCCACAGTGTTCCCATTATCCTTTGATCATCCTGGATGTCTCTGTGCCACACACTCCCCAGCGATGGAGAGCAGACTTCAGGATCACACTGTTCTCCTAAATGAGCACTCAAAACACACACTCTGAAAGTGCCTGATTTTAAAAACAGACCTTGGCTGTCCAGAATCTCCAGCAGTGTTATCCCAGCACTGGCATGGCACTAAGAGTGGCCAATGCAGAAGGTGCAGAACTTCATGTGCAAGCAAGGAGGACCTTCTGACCATCACACCAAAGCACTGCTGCATCACGGCCACGTCTTGTCATGCAGCTCAGTGCATCAGACACGCCCTGACACAAATCTGCACTGCTCCTGGGAACCTAGGAAAAAAATCCTCACAAAGTTTGAGAGTCACTGCTCTAGTCTGAAAAAGACCCTTTTTCCAGTTCCCAAGAGTCATGCTGTCTAGACCTCTGGCCACCCATTCTGCCCTTCTCTGGATGCTTCCAACAGGCCCACAGAGAGCTGTTCGGAGCAGAAACAGCCACACAAATGCCAAGTAGAGTGGAAAAATTATTTTGCAGGCAGACTCCTGTCCATATATTTTAGCATAATATTCATGGCATAGTACTGTTGATTCATAGCCATTTTCTGAACTCTTGCAACTGTCCATCTGTTTTCTGCAGACCTGGTGTCTCACCACTTATTCTACATTTTGATTTGCACAGCTGATTATTCCTGTTGAACCACAATTTAAAACTTGTCCTTGATGAACTGCATCATATTTATTTAAGATCAGTTCTCCAATATATCACATTAATTTTGAATTCTAATCCTGTGCTCAGAGGGTTTACATCCTCCCCCTGGTTGGTGTCATCTGGAAATTTTGCATGCAGATTCTATCTAAATCATTAATTAAAATATTGAATATTTTCTGGCAATTCAGGGCAGAATTCCACTTGACAGATCTTTCTGGTTTGACTGCAAATCACTTGTAATTATTCTGAGAAGAGCTTTCCAGCCAACTGTGTACCCACCTTGTGGCTCATTGTGCCACCTTGTTTATGAGAAGCTGAAAAGACTTCCAAAAATCAAAATACATTATTTATCTCCATACAGGAAAATTAGACTCCGCTGACAAGGTACCTTCTGGAGAAAAAAATCAATGCAAATTCATTTATCATATTACTATCTACAGGCTAATTATTAAAAAAAAAAAAATCAGTTGACTATTTGATTCAAACTTTTTTCCCCACAAACATAAGATAAGCTAGCTGCTCCAAAGGGGACAGGGAAGGACCCAGAAGAGTTTATATGTAGGTGCAGTGTTTGCTCTTTCACAGATGTTGTGAACCTAAACTGTCCTCCAAATGTTCTCCAGTGGAGCCACTAATTGCTCAGAGATTGCTTCAGCTATTTCACTCTATGTTGAAGAGATAATTTAATAAACTCCATCTTGTTCTAAAGCACCCATTATCCTATCTCATTAGTTTATAACCTCTGCTTTTCCTGATCTAGTTGGAATTCTTACCTTTCCCAAGGTCACAGTTCTCCTGCCACTTGATTACAGATCACCCTTTTAGGCAAAGAATGATACAAAAAATTACATTAACTGCTCAATCCTCTCTGCACCATCGGATCATGAGGTTTTTAACTGACATTTTGTATTTCCCTGTCAACTAGAAGCCCAGAAACTGGGTCTTCCTCTTATTACTACTGAGAATGTAGTATGTTTCTTTGTTACCATGCCCATTATTACTTGTTCTGTGAACTGGCCGACCTGACTTGATGCTCTCATTTTTCTCATCTTCCTTCACACTCATCTTCAGTAACATATCTAGTTTCCACCTTCTGTATGAGTCCAGATCATACAATTTTATCTCTTCTTATTCTTTTTTACTGGAATGCCATTCATCTGGGCTTTTTATACCCTTTATTATGACTGAGAAAGAAAAAGTTATTTCCTTTAAACATTGCCAGAATTTCTCAGGTTAATATCCCAAGAAACATTACCTATCAGTTCTATGAGCTCAATGCAATCTACATTCTTGCATACTATTGCTTTTATTTTAAAATTCTCTCTTCTCACTTTCTAAGAAAGACAAACTCACTTTTTCCTGATTGCTACCACTCAAACAGCATTTTACTATCATAGGCTCAGCCATCTCTCTCCTAATCAAGCCTAGGAGCACTTCCCTTCCACTGCTCTTTCTACATTCTGTAATCCTGAACCTATTATAATCACATGATCTATTGAGTTTAGTATTTAGCCCATAAAGTGAAAATAGTTGAAACATTTGCTATTGTTTGGTAATACATGATAAAATGACTGGGCGAGCCCATCTCTTGGGACAAGAGTCACCTGGAAAATAGGGAATCTTTGGCAGCAGAGCCAGTAAAATGAGCATACAGACAGGATCAAAATATCTCCTAGCCATAACTGTAAACCCTTCCAGGCCACAGCAATTAGCAAAGTGGAAAGGAGGTTTAGGAAATACTTCAACCATGACTACACAGAGGCACTGTCCTCCCAGGCTTCTTTTGCCAGCACTCTGGTCAGCTGTAAATTGAAATTATTACTCTGGTTGTTGCAATAGCTGCAATCACTTAGCATGTCCAGATTCAGTGTTGACACAACAGAGGCTTCAGATATCAAAGCTTTTTTTGTACAATTAGCTTCCTTCTCATGTGGCCATGCCCCCTCTGCTGCTAGCAGATACTGTTCTCTCCTACAGCTAAACTGGTACTCCAACAAAACAAAAGGAACACTACAGCAAGGATCAGAGGAGAGGAGCAACCATATGCACCTGCCATTCTCTTTGCAATTCCTAAATTAGCATAACACAGTCCAGTGGATTTCTCTGAGAAATATGTATCTACCTGTTGTTTATTATTGCTGAGTACATCATATGAATCTAACAAGGAATAAAAAAGATCTCCAAAATGTAAATACAGATATCAATTTGATACAAGTTGGAAGTTTTGTCCTCATGCAAAGAAAGTATAATTCAACCTGTTTCCTTAATAAGTCTACTGAATGTATGGACCTTAATGTTTAATAATTCTTTAATATAGCTGCCAAGATTTGAATATGTTGATTAACATCTTTACCTAAGGGCAATTTCAAAGAAATATAAGAATTTCTTACAGGAGACCAAGCAACCTTCATGCCATTAATTCTCTAGAATAGGTCTGAATCTTCTGGGTTGCAGTCTGACTCTTGTCCTGGGCTTTTAGGGACCCCAGTTTCATCTCTCTGAATTTTATGCAGCTCTGCTTGCCCGGTCTTTTCCATCCAGCAGCAGTCATGAGGTTACCAGCTTTCCAACACACCCCTGCCCAAGCACCCTGGTCACAGTGCCAACTTCTGGAAGCTAAGGGATAGCAGGCACAGTGGAAGAAGAGTGTAAAACTGGACAGAAAATAGCAAAATATAATATAATATTGCAAAAGAGTGTTAGAAATAATAGGGTTTCCAGCAAAGGAGAGAGGCAGGGTAAGGAAGAGAGCAGATATCTTCACAGTTGGGAATTCTGGTGGAAACCAAAAGAGTGACAAAAACTCCTAGGAAAGAGCTGAGGACTGGCAGAGAGCAGCAAGGACAAACAGGACAAGAACAGTGGGGAGCTTTAGGAGTGTGCTGCTGGCTAGACAGAGGAAGGAGAGCCCTGCGGTTGTCCCAGGCTTCCCATCTCCCATCAGCACCGGAGCACATGTGGAGGAGAGCTTCCTGTTTCCTTCCTTCCGTGTCTCACTGACATGCACAGAAACCAGACTGTAAATCAAAGCAAGGCAACAGAGACAGTTCAGAGCTGCACCACCACTCCAAATCACTGAGCTGGTGCAGACAGCCGGACACAGAACCACTCCCCACTGCAGGCAAAACAACTTCTAAAGGCAAATATTTTATGTTAGAAAAATAAAGGTCTTGCACACCACTGCACACCGTGGTTCTAATCCATTATCTAGACCTACTAAAACAAGAGCAATATCCAGTTGATTTTCTACACATTTTTTGCTGCATCTCAGCTGGCTGGCAGACATGGAAACAAAGCAGGATTTGCTCATCCTCTTTTCCTCCTCCCACCTCTCAAATCAGAAACAATCCCATACAGAGAAAGCACTAGATGAACTCCAGCAGACTTTACACTAGAGGGAGCTTTCCTCAGAAAGTCCCACCACTGCAACATCCTCTTTCCCATTACATTATTTTCAATCCAGCTACAGAGAAATACACCAGACTGAGGTGTTACCATTTAAACTCTCCAGTTTAGACAGTTCAAGCATTGCAGCAGGTCAGTGGTGCAGAGGGAGGAGTACAAAGAGAGGGTATCTGTCAAGTTCTACCCAGAGATGCGCTCCAGCACAGAAGATAAAGCTCAACACTGACAGGTTGCTGAGAAGCCTCTTGACATGAACCATGTCCATCCTGCAGCCTCACCAAACTCCTGTGTTGAGCAGAAGAGCAACTTTACAGACTACATTTTATAGTAGACCCAAGGGACCACTCATGGTTAAGCTGTTAATGAGTACTTTAACGAGGAAAGCTGAGATAAACCTTCCCCAAGGCTCGTGGCCACCCATTTCTGAAGGCTGAAAGATGGACAGTTGTGTTCCTCATTGCTAATACAGAGTTGAACTGGTCTTCAAGTGAATTGTTTCAAAATACTATTTAAAAGTACTACAAGATGCTAATCATAGTCAAGGACCTATTCATTTTCTAAACTACAGTAAATTGTCCCAAGAATATGAGCAGAACTAGAACAGAAATCCTTACCTGTGAAAGCATTTGTGGCCTGAAAACCAGCTTCCTGCATACTGCTCTTCCAGAGAAGCTTGAGATTCCCGTCTCAACCTGTCCTTACTGGAGACAACTGCTGAGCTTGTTGCTGTCAAGTCACTTCCATCTTAACTCGTCAGAGTCCATTTCTCTTTCCATTCCTGTATGTGGCACCATCCAGTTCCCACCTGTTCCCAGGTCTTTCGATGGGTAAGCAGAAGGGATCTGCACTGAACCTAAGCAGAAGTGCTGGACAGTCCCATCAGCCAGCCAGCCAGAGGATTTGTGCCATGATGAATGTGAAAATGAAGCAAATTGCCTGTCAAGAGTTCTTTTCCCTTTTACAATTAAGTTCTAATCCTGTGTTCATCCAGCACCATTTTTTCAGGTCTCGGCCAATGGTGACGTTCAATTGTCTCTCCTCTCTTGTGTTCCTCTCCCCTCAGGCAAGCTCACTGAGAAATTAAAAAAGAAGAGATTATGTTTCCTGATGACCTGTAGCAACACTAAAATTAACAGACTCCAGGGAACAAAAACCCAAAATACATTATCAGGGATTGATTGTACACATTAAAGGAGATCTTCAGAAGGCAAATCTTGCGATTTTGCTGAGATGCAAAGTGTGACCACACAGCTCTTTGAAGTGCAAAGAGGAACAGTGCTGAGGGTGTCATATGCATCTCTGAGAACATGATATGATTTACATTTCAAAAGCCATATTTAGCAGAGATGGGGGCAGCAATACAATAACAAAATTGCAGTTAAAAGAGAAAAGGAAAAATACTCAAGGCTCTCAAGTCTAGTCTATTCAAAACCACAGTGAAATTATTAGCATTTTATATAGCTGCTTCCCTCCTTTTCTGGAGCAGGCAAAGAGAGAGTGTGCCAACACTACATATGCCATTCTTACAGTCTTCTGCGGTTAAAAACCTCTGCATTTCTTCCTTTTGATTACCAAACTTTGTATGTCTTGCTGTCGATTATCTTTTAAAAATCCCAATTGTAACACAGATGACACAATTCAGATGCCTTCAGACATCCAGTGAGGTTAAAAACACCCACAGGCTACACAGCAGAAAGGTGGTCACATTTTTCTGGATACTGCTACTTCTATATAGCATGGATACTTGCAGCTCACTGAAAACTACACTTTATTCCACGTCCAGCTTTTAAAAACTAGGATACAATAACTTTAATGGGGTGAAAGCAAACAGCAGATGGGCACATGTTTAAGGAAATTATTTTAGAAAACGTGGAAGAAAGAAAAGAGGACTTGGAGGAAACCCAACTTGCCCTAGCCACCCTGTTCCTCATGTAATGATGCTTGGCTCACTGTCTCCCAGCTCAGTGGCACAGGCAGGTTGAAAACATATCTGTGATGATCTCATGACCTACTAATGGGTTTTAGATGATGAGTCTAGCCAGGGCTGCAATACTGGATTGACCCAAGGTCCACCTGATGGAGCAGCCCATGTCAGAGTATGGCAGTGCCAGCAGCCACTGCTTTGCAGAACAGTGCAAGTCCCAGCTCAGGGAGCAGGTGGGAATAATGCACTGCTTGCTCCCCAGCCCCACTTCACCTTCACCCTGATCTGAAAGACCTAGAGATGAGCTTACATCTGCAGCACAAGGCTGAATATCCCAGAGAGTCCAAAACTGCAGAGAAGATTCTCATGCTCCTTGGAGTACAGTCAGGCAGGCTTTAAGGGTTTCATTAGGGACCCACCTTGGGTGAGGAACAAAAAGGATCTCTCCTTAAGCGTGCCACTGACACCAAGTCAGCCTGACACCTGATGACTGTCATTCTCCTTGCAGCACAGTGAATGAAAGCTAGCTGCTAGCAAAGATGAATCTTAGTGGTATTGCTTTTTCTCCCTGATTTTGTTATGCCACTATTACTGAAGAACACATGTTTTTGTCTCAACACACAGCACAGGAATGACTGATTAGTTACTTGTACTCAAATCTAGTCATTTGCATTCAGACCAAATAAGGTTACAGAATAGATTTTAAATGTTTTCCCCATTTCTTACCCAAACCTAATAGAGAAAAAGTGGAAATTAAGAGGGAGGAAAAAAAATGCGTAGTATCTTTTATCAGAAAACACTACATAAACAGTGTTCAAAAAGCCATTATTCCTGAATATTATATAGGTCCTTGAGATACTTTTTCAACCCTTTGAAGTGCTCTATGCAACTGATAACAATTTCAAATGAGGCTATTTTATTCTAAAATATATACAACAGAGCAAGTATAATATACATACACAGCAGTATATAGTTCTTTTGGGTCTTATCATTGTGCTAATTAATCTATAATATATATATAATGACTATAGGTGAATGCTGCACTCATTTCCCAAGTTTTTTTCTCTAGAGGCCTGAGTTTCCTCTATATCTATAAGAGGAGGTCCATATTTGCATTTACATTTTCAGTCTTGTAACTTTTGATTTTGGTTAATAATCCAAAACTGTGATGCTTCTATTTTCAACATTTTCATTTCACATCTTAGAGATGCTCAAGAGATGTGCAATAATAAGTTACCATCCAGGGAAATTCTCCCATTTTTATTTCTATATATTAGATGTAATAAACTTCTAATTCTTAAAAGAATAAAGTATTTTCACTTTACTGGACATTAATATTTTATTAAAAGAATAATTATTCTCTACATCTTCAACAGTTCTGCTGAATTAGTTAAGAATGTAGTAGTGCTGAAGAAATGCTACAACACAGGCACTTCCAGTAACCAGCTCTTCCTCAGATAGAAAGATGTAATTTTAAAAACATTTCAAGACATTGAAACATTTAGAGAGTTCATTCAGACCTCAATATTTAAAGGATAGTGCACTGCATCAGGTGTAAGTCCTTCCTTAAAGACTCACGTGAAAGTAGATGCCAGTATCTCTGGATTGCCCTAAGTGAGCATTTTCTATCACTGCAAAAGTGCTCTTCTCCTGTGCCAGGTAACAAACTCAGAGGTGGCAGGCAGGGTGGAAGGAACTGGAGCAGGCTATTGAGGCAAGCCTGTGCAGTGCTCAGCACATTGTAACAATTCAAAACCAAGTTCAGTACTTACAAAACACTTCCACCTTACAGCTACATGGGCTATTTGATGATCCTTGTCATTAGGCAGACTTTAATCAATCCCATTTGCACGATTTCAGGTTTCTCAGATTACAAATGCATCCAAGTGAAGATGACAAAGCACCCCAAATGATATCCACAGCAAGTAAGTGAAAATTCCACTTAAAACAGCATGTAGAGCTAAAACCTTCCTATTGTACTTCACATTATCCAGAAATTTTCCACTAAAGTTGAGCTTATGTTTAAAGAGGAGGAGGTTTGTGTTTGTTTCCCAACACACTGGCATGTTTGCATGCATGGAATGGGTCAGGACCTCTGCTGACACATTTCAGTATGGCTGAGCCAACTCCAGAGAAGACATGTGTTTATCCTTTTGTACCAGAGTGGTGCAGAAATGCTGAACCAACCTGCTAAAGGGCCCAAAAAGTGAAAATACGTATCTAAAAAGGAGAGAATAAACAATACTGATAGAACTTTAATAAGGTGTGATCTTTGATGTAATTATTTCACAACCTGCAGAGACCCCAGTGGGAATTGATTAGATGGCAAGAGAAAACGTGCACTAGAAAGACTAGAGATTTTCTCTTTGCTCCATCTGTTGCCTCCTTTCCAATAGCAACAAGAACTCTGCTTCCACTTCTGCTTTCCTTCATCCACTGCAGTGTTTTGAGAGTCTCAGAGCAAACCACTGTGCTGTATAAATATGTAGCTTAAGGATTTTTGGCTACTATGCACTTACGCAATGAAATCTCTAGAAGAAAATTCAAATCCATTTGTTTTCATCCTCTTCACTTTTCTCAGATTTGGTCCTGAGAAAGACACCACAATCTGAACCTCACATGAATTGCAAGCAGAAAGTATTCTGTCTATTTAACACCTCATGTGACTTACACATTCTCACAGTATATTTAGCTAGCAAACCTGTTACTTCCATTTTCTAAACATTTAAAGATGCCAAAGGGTTATGGCAAAAAAGAATCTGAGGAAAAAGTAAGCAAAGAGTATAATTAAATTCTGCATTAATATCTCCATTTTATGAAGTATTATGCAACCATCAGCCAGGACAAGACTGGAGGAACTTGGTCTGAAAGAAGAAGTGAAATACTGCTTTTTCCAAGACTGATATTTCTGTAACATCTTGAAAAACTCAAAAGCAGTGGCTGACATGTAAATGCCGCAAATTGTTGGGGTTTTTTTTTTTGTTGTTTGGAGAGGGGATTTTTCCATTTCCTTTCACTATATAAAGTCTGCTTCTCTGACCCATGCTTCAGTTCCCACACAGGCTTTAAGAACTCACTCAATGTGTTGCCAGAAGTGCTACGGCCATGGGAAACACTTCCTGTGATAGCCCTTGGCATCCTTTGGGATGCTAAAGGACAGCATTTCACTGAGGTGTGTAACACATTTCCTAACAGGAGTATCTGTACAGGAAGCCCACGCATTCACATTTTTAAGAAAGTTACCGAACAGTTTGTGAGCAGCGCTTTAAATTAAATTAATCAGGGGAGGGCTCATGCTTGGATTTCTCACTTTGAACGGGTGTAAAAGGGGAGAGGGCTGGAGCTAGCCTGCCTGCTCTCACTGTGGTCCCTGCAGAAGGCAGGTGCCAACAGGAGCAGACCCCAGCAGGGGCTCGGAGCTGCCGGCACCGACCCGCTCCGTGGATGAAAGGCGGAAAGAAGCACAGCTGGCTGAGCTGGCAGCACGACTCCAGCTCCACGGGAGATTTAAATGCATCCCCAAGGAAAAAAAGTCTCCTGACTGAAACCCACACAAGTACTGAACTATCCACTTAGCTGAAGTAAGGCCTATACTCCCCATAGGTTATGGCAGCACAGACTTGGATATTTCTCTAAGAAGTTTAAAGTTAGAAAAACACTTCCAACATTTTGTTTTTATTGAACTGGGTTTTTCAAAATGTCTTTTAAAGTTTGCTAAAGCCATTTAAAATGAAGCTCTTGTGCACACATATAGCTCACCTCTCCAGCTCCTTTTGGATTTCACAAGTTTTCCAGGCTTTGATTTTGCTTCTCATAGAGATACTAAAGTAGATAAATTAATAGCGACCAATGGTGCCTAATCTTTTTCAGTGATAAGTCCTGCATTTTACTGTGTGATCTTCATTTATTTTATTATATTTACTTCTTTCTGTAATTTGTCTTCCTTCCAAGATAGCATTGCAACAGTGCTAAGTAAATCTGGAAATACTATGCTCCATAACTCAAAGACCACTTTAAAAACTCAGGGGGACTTTCACTGGAGACCATACACAAATCAAGCAGAAAACCAGATGTTCCAAATATGTTTATCTAAGCGCATCTTTCTCTCTCTCATGCATACACACATATAATTTGTTTTTATGTTCAATCTTCAATATTTGCATAGGTCAGCTGTGAGTTTTTAGACAGCTGCTGTATTTTACTTTTTTGGTGCATTTCAGTGACATAAAAACTGAGTTTGTATGTTAAGTTATGTTATACACATTTATATTCCTACAGATATTATCAGATACTTTTAAGCTTGTCAAGGAATTGTGTCCAAGCTTCTTCTTACAAGTGTTACAGCACTCCCTAAATTGGGGCAAATGGAGGACAAGCAAAGCAAGGTGGTCTTTATCAGCTGAAGCAGAAAACAGGTCTTGTGAAGAGGGCACATGGCCAAACCCCAGCAGTGTTTTCTCTAGGCTCTTAAAAAAATGTTCTATAAGGCAAAATACATCACAAACACCAGCACACACTGCAAAAAACATTGCAGACAAGATCCAGGTAAAAAGGAAAAGGATGACTGTTTCAGTACAGACACTTCTCCTCTTCCTCCTCCTGTTTATTTCTTTCTGGAAGAAAAGAAGCAACAAACTGAAGAAATGGTAAAAAAATTGGTCTGCCTGGTAGCTTCATGCTGAAGTAAATAGCCTCTGGTAATCATATAGAAAGTAGTATTTCCCAGAATCACAGAATATGCCAAGTTGGAAGAAGAATTATCAAGTCCAGCTCCAGGCCCTGCACAGCACCATCCCCAAGAGTCACGCCATGTGTCCAAGAGCACTGTCCAAACAGTTCTTGAACTCAGGCAGCCTTGGTGCTATGACCACTTTCTTGGGAAGCCCTTTCACATAGGAAGAAATCCTGTAAATAACTGATAACACAAACAAACATGCCACATTCTCTTCCATCCATCTTGTTAAGTGAAATAATTTAATTCTCTACTTTCTATCTCTGCAAACAAACTAAGGAGCCATATATTTTACCATAGCTTGCTGACAGAATGCAGTCAGTGGAAAACTTTACTAAGATCTCCATGGCAAGCTACTGGATTTGGATGAGATAATGATTAGGAGAAATTGTACAAGCTGTGTTATGCAGTGCAAGTAAGAAGATCGCATTGTTTCTTTTTGGAACTTAATAAAACTATAATTACCAGAATCTGTCATAAGAAACCATTAATCATGCTGCTTTATGAACCTGACCAGTCAAGGAAAAAACTGAGCTCTGAATTTTATTTGCCAAAATAACAAAAGGTAGTAAGAGCAGAATCCAGTCTTCTTTCAGAGGAACAAAGGGTCACTATTTGAATTTGAAGAAGGCTGGCAAAAGCAAAGATTACACTGAGCAGATTGAGAAAAATATGATAAATTTTTGACTGGTGTTTCTGTAACTTGTTTGAGAAATGAGCAGTAGTCAGAAACCATGGGAATTCTGCATATCTCAAGACTGTGAGTATCCAATATACAGCTACAATCCAAAGAGCATTTAGCAACCCTGCATGCCACTGGAAAAACTGTGGCTGAGAATCAGAGCTGCAGAACCTGACTACACTGACAAGCAGCAGTAGGACAGGGAAGTTACTAATTTAACCCTGCTATGCCACAGTGGATGTGTGAGCAAGGAGGGGACACCTTAGGAGGACACAACACGGCCACTGCTGATCTGCTGTCAGACTATCATCATTGTGGAGCTGAGCATAAGATGAGACACATTTCTCTCCTTCTCCACTCCCACAGAAACCCACTGCTGCTTCGACAAAATCTTTCTTCTGGCTCCCTTTCACCTCATCTTGAGAACTCACCACACAGACATACTCACTGTATGTTGTTTATAAGCTCTCCATTTGCCAAGCTCCTGGCTTTTTATCAGCCAACACAAGCTCCCCAAGCTCTTTATTTAGGCTTTTAGGTGTAACAGGAGCACATGGTTATTTGCCATCTCTGTGCTTTTCTGTTGCATAATAAAAGCAAATGGGAAGTATTTCTTTTCTGGAGCAAATTACAATTATGTCATACTTGCCCATCATCCCCAGAAGATCCAATGTCAGGCTTCCCCTCTCCACTGACACATTTTCTGGGCAAGGGCATCACATCCACCAAAATAATAGGTGCACAGATGATAGCAGCTTCTCCCACTGCATTGATTAGAGCAGCCAAAACTCCTATTACACACAATGAAGGTACATACACACACAATGAAGATACATACACACACATACCGACTTGGCACAAAAAAGTCAGCCTTGTATAGATCTAGTTAAGCTGCACTTTGTATCTGAAGGCAGAAATATCTGCACATTGCTCTGGAAAGAAAACATAGAAGACAGTATCTCTCATGTGAAAATCTCAGGCATCTTATGGACACAGAATGGCAGAGTCCTCCCACAGTACAGGGGACCACGGAAGTAAAAATATATGGGAATCTAAAAATTAAGGGGTTAATAAGAATTACTCAAAATTATTCAAATTTCAGTCAAAACAGGGTAGATTTGAAAAAGCACAACACTATGCTCATTTTGACAAATGCAAAATGCAGAAGAGCACAGTTCTAATTGTAATGAAAAAAGAACTGATGCTGAAGAGACGGGTGAGGAAGCTGCTGGAGAACGAAACTACTGTCCTGTAGTATAAAACTATTACCTGCACAGCACTGGGGTTTGCTGCACATAACTCTGGGAAGTGAGTGTGCACAGCCAATCTCAAGAAGGACATAGCATCCTGTGCACCTGGGCCATGACCAAAGAAAATCCTCTTCTGCTGAGGAGTCAGACGTGAGTTATACAATTGAATTAGCAAAAACTGACACCATATTATTTGAAGAAACATTGACAAAAATGTCCAAACTCTCTGGAATGCTGTATCAGTCAGTGCAATGAACATCCATCTGCTGTGAGCAGCAGCTCACAGGGCAGGAGGGCAAGGAAAGCAAGAGCAAAGTCCACTAGCATTTTATGCACATTACTGCACAAAGCTAGTTCTAGCTTCCTGTGAATCAAGCCATGCCACAAAACTTCATTTGGTTTATTGACAGTATCTCAGGAGCCAACATCATCTGCATGCTGCATGAAGAAATGCAAATAGAACATTATCCAGACAAGAAAAACCCAATTTGAAGAAAATGTTGACAGCACTGAGCACATCACTACAGGGTGTTCCCAGCACTACTTGGAGCAGCACAGGAAACTCAGGCATTCTGCAAAGCAACTGCATCTGTGCAGTGCAGTCTTATGTGTATGCCTCTCCCAGCCTAAAGAAGGCATGCAACTATTTCTGACTGCACAGATCAACTTCACTTCCAGTACCATAGAAAACTTAAAAAGATGTATGGCTGTATCCAGAAGGGCCCCTTGTTACAATAAACACCCAAAACTTCTACAGAAGGGCACCAGATTTTGGATGACTGAGAAATCCTGAGGTTTGCTGATGCACACTCTACCATTTTTTTCACACTAAACTACAACCACCTAAATGAAGTAGTAAGAGTTTTAAATTCCTGTTTGCCTCCATTAAGACCAGGTCTCCATTTTAACAAAACTGTTATATTTAAATTGCATCTCCACCATTATATTACAGCTGAGCTCTGAACTTAATGGAACAATCCAGAAATCCAAACCATTGCTTCAACATGGGTCTCCCACTGGTCTGCTTTTTCAGAGGATCCACTTGAATGTTATCCTCAGAATTATATCAGATAACAACAAGATTAATATGTATCAGAATATGTATACCCAAGCAAAAATTTCTCCTGCACCCACAGTGGTTTTGCCTATGCCAGACTAAGGAAAACAAACTCTGCCTTATTATTCAGTAATCCAGGTAACACTGAAGAAAGTGCTCTTTCAGCATTTTAAAGGTGTGTGCTTTTGAGCCCCACAGTCAATGGGGCATAAAAAATTGCCTCAGCAAGTCTTAGCTACACCTAACAACATAATTTTACTCCAACCTTCAACACATAAATGAGAAAAGGAACAAAAAAATGGGTTAGCATTTCTTGTATTTTTCTTGGACTTAGTACACTAGACTTCATGTTTCTGGACATGTTATCTGATCTCCCTGGGCTTCAGATCCAGTCAAAAAAGTACATATAACTTCTACCTGTGGATTAAGGAGCCATAAAAAGCTTAGGGAACAGAAGTGTTACTGGTAAAACAGACAGAAAATGCTAAAGCAGAGCTTTGATTAATTTGATTTTGTTCTCAAGAGAGTATATGATTCTGCCAAAATCCAAACCAACTCTATTAGCACTGTAAAATCATGCCAAAGAAACACTTTAAAATAAGTTAGAGTCAATCATTCTTTATTTCCAGGTAATACCAGCCATACATACTCTGCTTTAAAGTCTGACCTTCAAAAAATCTACTGGAAAACTGCTCACAAAACTCACAAAAATTCACATGAAAAGCACATCTGGGAAGCAGCATCCTGAGGTGATCAGCTAAATCTCATGTCCCAGAAAACCACACAGTTCATTCTCTCCAATTCTCCATTGCTCAACATACAAAAAGCAAAGAGGGGTTTTGTTTTTTTTCCCGTGCTTGAAGGACAGCTTTTTACATAAACAAACTGCATAAAGGCATGGGAAGCAATGCTGTTACCAGTTAAATCTGTGAAATTCCTCAGAAGTTCTTGCTTAGCACGAATATAAGAGAATCTCAACTCACTTCAGCTTTAATTCATAAAGCATTCCTAATCCTAACTGGCAAAACCAAACAATTCATTAAAAATACCATGTTTGTGTTTGTGCAATCTAGTGCCCTATTTATTTTCTACCAATGTTTTTTAACAATAGATATGTTTTAACATGCCCTTGTTGTATTTTAAAATCATTCTTGGTATGCTCACATACAGGGTCTAGATGCAACTGAGACCTATAACTGCAAGGAACTGAAGAAGTGTGTTACTAACACAGCACTGACAGATCTTTCTTTAGCAACAGGGAGAGGAGGCTGACCAAACACCTCAAAAATTAGTATTCTTATGAAGGAAAATTGGGCTGGTTTGTTTTTCTCAAGCCAACATCCCATTCAACTATTCCCACACGATCCATGCATACCATACCTTAGCTTTGTTTTGTGTTTTACAGTAGCCTTTAAAGTACAAATCCACAACTTTTATTTTCAAATGTCCATGAGATTACCTGTGCAGTATTTCAAGCCTACCTTTCAGTCCTCTTCCCCACCATCACAACCCTCCTCAATAAAGACAAATTCCTTTAGGAAGGGCCAGCAAAGTCATAATTTATAAATTATTACGAACTGCAATTAAAGTTTCACTGCCACAAACAGAAGCACTGCAATCTCGTATTAGAAGAAAATAATGATCTCTGCAGATGAACAAGTCTTGTTCAGTTATGGAGCTGCAGCTTTGTACTTCCCAGCTGTTAACCTATTATCAGTCTTACTATAAAAACAAAGAATACTTTCTGCCTTTCCACTCCACTCCCCTCCCCGCTTTAAAACAAGTGGAAAACGTAATGAGTCTGACTTTGTGCCTTTGATAATTAAGCCTCCAATATCATGGAATTTGTTCTAACATGAGCATCTGCTTGCTGCACTGCAGCCCTACAGCTAAGAAAGCATTTGACTTATTAATAAAATACAATAAAGAACTGAACATCTGGGTGGGAGAGATTCACAGAAAGAGAGAAGCTTGTTTTCTTCTCAAATATTCAGGAGATAGCAAAGCTAATCCAAATAAAACATACTTTTTCTGTTGAGGAAGCAGCTGGAATCAATGATGCTGGTTATTCTTATTGCACTATATCCTGCTGTAAGAAACAAACAGAGGGGAAAGCAGGAAAATCCCTCCTGTAATAATTTACCACATAGTTAAAAGCTCCTGATAGTGCTCCATTCCCATGCCCAAGGAACAGGCAGATGGGTACACATAAGCTCTTTCTGCTAACAGCGCTGGCAGAAAAGGGCTTCGTATCAACACTTCAAATACTGAAAAGAGAAAACAGGACAAAAATAAAACAAGAAACACTAAGATCCCAGAAGAGTTAAATAGCTAGAATTTTGGATCAACAATTTGAGCATCTTATATAACATAGTTCATCATATGGTACCCAGTCACTCATGCATCAAGAGCAGAAACTGGGTTAACTACAAAATTTCTCAGAAACAAACTGAAACCTCGATTTTAAAACACTTCTAAATGTGCCAGATACTTCAGTACACTGTTCAAAGTTAATTACCATCAAACTAAATATCTGTTCTTCGCGTTCTTTTTAAATGCAAAATCCGTGGGGCTGTATGCAGATCCTGCAAATGGCACTCACTTTCTGTAAGGCTATGCAGTATTTCTTCACACCCCTGGGCTAGGGGAACATGAAGGTGCCAAAAAACCTTTCTGAAGGAGGATGGTCATCACAGAACCCACAGGTAAACTGGAATCTTCCATTTGGCAGTGATGCACAGACTTGACAGCATCACCCTACCTCCAGCTGAAAGGCATACACCCCATGCCCTGGGGACCACTGCCTGCCCTCCCAGCAGAAAAACATTAAGGGCTACTGTCACTGAGGGGACAATCCCAGAGGAACTGCATCAGGTCTGTCTTCCTATGGCAAATGGAAGAATTACTTTTCTGAGTCCCAGTTTTCGGAAGGAGTAGGTTGCTACCTAGTACATGCATAAGCTAGCAAGACGGACCCTGATTTATCTAGATATTCTTCTGCCTCTTCTTATCTCTTCTAGCTTAAAACTCCTTGTCTTGTGTTTGTTGGTGTTTTGTTCTTAAACAAGATGCAAGAAAAAGCAACCAAAACAATGTGCAATATCTGTGCCCTACCATGATGACAGAACTAAAACCAAACTGACCAACTCTGTTACGTTAATTCAGTACATATTATGAATTAGTAATGGACCACTTTTAGCCATATGTATCTCCACAATTTTAAAAGCCAAAGGTTTTGCTACTGTTTGCATCACTTTATATATCAAAATATGTTAATGTAAACCCTATTTTCTATCTGTTGAGGCTTCATGACAAGACTGAAGCTCCACATTTATTTTAGCATTCAGAAAAGGCTCTGGGCTTTTTTATGAAAATCATACAGAACTCACAAGGAAAAAAGAAATCAAATATGCATTTGCAGAGAGAGAGATGTGGATTTTTAACAAATAACCAAACCAAATTTACATTGTATCCAGAAGCAAACATCAAAAACTCCAGTTCAGAGGGGTACTTTTTTAGAAACACAATCACTTCAGGAAACTATTAAAATAGCACAAACTTAAAAGCAGTATTGGCAAAAACTGAATGTAGTTCAATTCCTGTTTCCAACTCAATACCTTTTTTTTGCACACATATGCTGTGCCTTCCATACTCAGCTGCATAACATAAACCACCAAACTGCACTTATGACAAGCCTGAACTGACGATGCCAAATTTTAATTGAAACAAATGAGAGAAGTTGGGCAACATAAGCATTTTATGGGAAGTTAGCAGCAGTCACAGCTGGGATAAACTTCCACCCCTACAAGTGAGAAAGGGATCTAGTTTCCGCCTGTTATTTTAATCCTTCCTTCAAAAAAAACCAGACAAATCTGCTAAATTAAATAAGCAAAAAACACTGTAAATGAACAGTCTGACAAGTGGTGACTTCAGGAAAAAAGTTATCTTCTCCCTCTTAATGAATTAAAATACATTCCTTCTCCCAATTCAGAGTAGCTTTCCTGCAGCCTTTTTATGTCAGCAACTTGCAACAACCTCTTGTCACTGTAAGTGCTACGCAAAATGTCTCTGAAAATTATTGGTGAATTTGTGTACACACAAATGTGTAAATGTCTTTGTACAAAGCCCTGGATGGAAACCATGCCTGCCGTAAATTCTCTTCTAGAGCACTTCACGGCATCACTGTAGAAGTTTTGCTGCTTAAAGAGAAGACTAATTTACACTGAAAGAAAAATCACCTCACAAGAATATGAGCCAGTCCTCCTTCAGGTAGTTTTGCTGCAATTAGTAAAACAATTTTTACGTAAAATGAATGGAATAGAGACAAAGTAGACCTAAAAAAACATCAGGAATTAAACACACAGCATTCAAATTAAATATCTATTAGCGATACCTCAAATCTAATTTATAAAATCCAGACTTTTCTCTGTTATTGCAGTTAGGTGGATAAAAATTTCCCTACCTCACTGTTACACCTGCTTCTTAGGAAAGCATGCTCGTGGATGGCTGTCAGCCATAGCACTGTCAAAAACCGTTTGTTATACTTGGTTTTGGGAAAGCAAAAAGATCATCTGAGATTGACAAGGGTAAATCTGTCTCTTTCCAACTGGTTCTTGACTTCTTGGATGAGCTCATCAGTAAAACATCCCTGTTTATAATAGTCATGTGGTCCACAGAGAACTGCATCACAATTATGGATGTCACTAAAAAGTCACAGTCTTATATTTTCAAATGTATTATGCAAATGTAAGTAAATGTATTTATTTCTGCAACCAGCTGAATCATAGCAGAAGTAAACTTACAGTTTTGTTTCCTTACTGAATTTTTAAACTTCAAATCTCACATACAATCTATGCAATCAGCTGCACAGAAAAGTATCTCTATAATGACAGTGAAACTGTAAAATGTAACTGCTGCACCTATTCCCCTTGGGAATGCTGAAGATGCTGGGCAAATGCCCTCTGCTCACATCATTAAAACAAACAAAGCCATTGTCATGAAACCATTTACTGTGCAGAAACTTTATAAGCTCTTCTATTATCTTTTATAGCTTAATTTGAGCACCAAGAATCTCTAGAGTGCTTTGAGCACACTAATAAGAGACACTTGACAAAGTTTATCATTATTACTGTACAGTCTACGTCAGCTCATTACGTTCAAGTTTGGGGGTTTTATTTTTAAAAATTTTCCTCAGCCCAAGACTTGAATTTTCCATGAATGATAAAGGTGGTGGTGGTTCCCAAGGTCTCTGTCACAGCACTGCTCAAGTTCATTTTCCATAGTGCTTTAAGAGCCCATTATTAATAAAACTGCTGAAAGAATCTTCTCTGAAGTCATGAGGCACCAGACCTTGCCTGCACTGCTATTTCCCTCACTAAAATCAGGGGCTACTAGACGTGCTACTAGAAATTAAGAAAACAATACTGGAAGTGGCAGCTGGCAAACAAGGGAATGTTTCACTTTTTAAACACACTCCAGTGTTTCATGCAGTACTCTGGCTACTTAAATACCTTAGAGCTTACATCAATCTTTATCCCATAAGTAAAGCTGATCCTGATCTGGATTCAGTCATTTGAGGGGTTTGAAGACAGGCATGGAGGAACACACAGGCACCAGACTGATAGCAGCAGCTTTCACCAGCACCACAACAATCCCTCAGGTCCTTTCCTGCTTCTCTGACAAAACCTCTGTGCAGGTGGATGCCCTAACACAGCAGTGACAGAATAAAGGTCCACAACTGGGATGGTTTGGTTTAGCCCCTGAGGGCTAAAAATCCACTTTCCCTGGGGTCAATTCCATGTTGGCTTTCCCAAGGCTGGTGCAGCTCAGTGCCCAGGTGGGAAACACAGGTGAGACCAAGGGCTGGGTCACCCAACTCCACCCAGCTCCCACTGGGAAGGATCCATAGGGATCAGTGGGGACCTGCTGTTTCTGAAGCCCTCCCCAGAGATGTCCACCTAGATGTGGACACAACCTGTAACACAGCACAAGACACTTAGCCAAGCCCTCATGTGATTGATGACTACAGCACGTCAGAAGCACCACTGCAATGCTTTTGGCAGAATTTTCCCAATGTCTGATGCTGTGCATGGCTGGTGTATTCCTGTAGGATGCCAGATCTTGGCCTAAATCTGCAAACAAACTATTTCAAGCAAATCAGCCACACAAAGTGTTTTTCAAATCATGCTTCACTTTGTTAACAAATACTGGCTGTCAACACTCTTCCATGCTTCCAGGCTCTTTTTTCCTTAATGCTGCATCCCAAGACATTAATCACATTGGATTTCTCCCAAAAGGGGTACAAGAAGGGACAGAAAGTTCATGCAGGTTTGCTGGACCATCAAAGACATGTAACATTTTTCTCTTTTCTTAAACAGTAAAAATCATTATTTAAACTTCCATTTCTTCATAGAACTTCTTTGAATAGAATTTATTTACTCAATTAGATCTAAAACCCAAGTTCCTAAACAAATAAATGATTGCTTAAGTATGATGATGTGCAATTACTATCCTTAATTTACTTGCCAGAACATTAACTCATTTTTAACTATGAAATCTTACTAAATCATTTTTGAGACAGTTAAATGCAAAGAATTTTTTCCTCTATTTCTACCCAGATCCTTGTATACTCAAGAGAATGCAGTTGATTCCAAAAAATTAAGAAATCTTAATCTCTTTACAATCAAGAAATAGAAATAAAAACTAGAAAGGCAGCCTTTTTCTAGTTTGAGTCTGATAAGGCTTGCAAAATTTCTCCATGGGCTCTGATACTGTCAAACAGTGGAGTCACATCAGTCTCATGTTGATGAAAGCATCATGAAACATTTCTTTTTCTGTTCAAACCCTTGAAGACACAGTATAGAAAACATTATTAAGATGTTCAAATCATGTTCCTAAAAATGATTGTGTCGTCCCCAGTCCAATTGGGAATATGTACTAAGCTAATCAAACTGACAGGTGTTGCAGCAGAATTCAAGACAACCAAATCCTGTTCCTGGAGCCCAGCAGTCCAGAAGCTCAGACTTTTTCATATTGGCAATGTCTTCCCAGTACTCCTCAACACAGCATTTATTTTACACAATTTGTGCTTTTCTCAGAGTCCCAGATAAAAAAGCTTTCAGAAATGAAATATCAATGTCTGAAACTGCTTTTTTTTCCTTGTCCTCCGAATATTGCCTCAATCTTAGTTAACAACTCTGTTGAAACCCTGCTTTGACAGGAGAACCATGTACCCCCTCAGGGGCTTTTAACAGAGTTCTTTATTGCATCAGTTAGATGTGGGTACACTTAGGTGAGACAAGGAACACTCTACTTAGTATTTACTGGTAGCACCGGAAAGTTAAAATGCAAAAATCAAATTTCTGCCCAATTTCTAAATAAGCAAGGACAAGAAACTTCTCAAAAAACGTTTGCCAGAGTACTTCCTTTTCACAAATGCAAAACATGCTCTATATTAATCCCATTATTGTAAACCGTGGAGCCATTCTGACTAAAATAAAACACACCGGAATGCAGGCAGCCAGCATGGAAAACTTCAGTCCAAAAGTTAAAGACATGTGAAATAATATGCAGCTGAAAACAATCATACAATAGCAAATATTTAATAAAGAGCAGTAGTTAGATTACACACAGTTGTTTTACAGTATGTGCATGTGTATAGTTCACACACATTCCCCTCTCACTTTGGAAGCCTGAAGATTAGCAAATTTTCCCTGGAAAACTTCTACAAGAAGTAGTTCCCCTAATACCAAAACTTTCATTAATAATACAGAAAAAGGAATGCCAAGAATATGAGTGCAAATCCTTAGGCAGTAAGCAAGGTAGTTACCAAGACATTATTCTTATATGAACACACACAAGCCATCCAAACATGCACCAAGGGTCCATGATCTGTTTACAATTAAATCTGATGCATTTCCTTGTATGTGTAAAATATATATGTGAAAGACTTGAAATCTCTGAGTTTAAAAGCCTGTTCCTGTCTAGTTGGGACATTCAAGGAGATCTCCAAATCTCAGAAGAGGAGGCCTCCCCAAAGATGTTTTCCAGAAAAAAAGAACATACAAGGAACAACACTAATGCATTGTAACACTAATATAATCTATTACAAGGCTATGCAAAAAATTTTAAAAACTAATTTAATGTGGTAAGAGGGTAGTTCTTTGCTCCCAGTGGATGTGGATGTAAAACAATCTCCAGAGTATTGCCTGTGCACTTTCAGGAGCTATCACCAAGACCACTGTGGTTACCAGCCACCTTGCAGGCACTGTATCTTCTACTCTCCCAGAACAAGAGTAGGAGATAATGCAGGCTTGACAACTTCTGCCTGCTTGTAGGGTGAAAGCAGGCATAGATGCTGTCATGATTATGTGGTGTCGGCATGACAACAAAATTAATGCAGAGTCCACTAACCAAAGACAACAAACTTTCAAATTTCAACATGTGAATTTGTTCTGCTTAGAAAAGTGGGGGAAACAGGATCCTCCGCAGCTTGTCAAAAGAAAGGGCAAATACTTTTCTGTCTCCTCGAGCTGTCTTCTCATGAGGTTAGTCATAAGAGAGCTCTGCTAGAGCACAGTTTCACCTAAAACAGATGAAAAACCCACCAAAGCCAGTCACCCACAGTGACTCTGCCTTGTACGTCCACTCCAGCCACACTGGGAGAAGGGAGTGTGGGTAGGACATGGGCTGGAGCAAAAGTGTTTCTTGAGACTTCCATGGTCTGTCAGAAACAGATAATAGGAGGATGCTAAAATGCAGAAGTTGCCTTGCTAGTCCTCTTTAAGGCCAAAATAAACCTTAGCACACAGAAAAAAAAAATCATTACTTTATTAGGCATATTTTTAATGAACTGATTGCTCAGGCTTTTAGAGCTCATAGTCAAGCAATTCTTGACAAATGTGATGGATAAAAACTAAAGAATTTCAAACAAATCAATATATCAACCAGGAAAGTCATAACCAAATATGCAATAGCAGACTCTGCTAAACTCAGTGACTAACTACTTATTGCTGCCACCTAAATTTGACTTGTTAATCATGCCTTGTTGTTTTAAACCAGAGTCTGATTAACAGCTTTCAGGTTAGTGTTTAAGCTCACAACATTAGGTCAAATGCAGTTAACGGAGCAAGTTTCTTCATGTTAAGGAGGATGAAAACATTTTTCCTGTAGAAGGTACAGCCTCTGGCTACCTCCAAATTATAGAAAAACTACAAAAAAACAATTTAAAATAAAACATACTAGTGAGTATGTTACTGAAGATCCAGTAGAGACCATCTGAAATTGCCTAGAGGAAAATTGCTTAACTAAAAATACTTGCTGAGGTGAAACAAGCCATCTTTGCTCCAAATGTAAAACCACCTCCTGACAGCTCTCCAGGCGGAGTAGGAGAGTTAAGAAATACAATTCAGCTTTGAAGGGTATGATCTCTCAGGGTTTGTGGAAAGCTGTTTTAGATAAATTATGAAAGAAAGGAGTAGCAGAGATGAAGGTAAGGCAAGAACAGAGCAAAATAACCAAGCCAAAATGGTTTGCAACAGCCAAGGAAAATACCTTTTATCAAAAACTACAGGACAATCCCCAGTAAGAGCTATTTCCCCTAGCAGCGATGAACAGCAGAAATTATCATCATGAGCATTGCTTTCTAACCTTGTTGGCTGATCAAGCTGCTGCATTTTCCTCAGAAAACTTCAACTTCTCTAGTTTCTCCTCATGGAATGAGAAATGGTTTTAAGCCTTTCACTAAGAAAGTAAAGGGAAAATCCATGAGGACTTTTTCACCCTGTCCTTGCAGCAGCTGTGCATTCAGCAGAGGGGACAGGGAGTCAGGGCCACCATCCACAGAGTGGGTTTGTACCCTTCTCTTCATGGACTCACACAGGTCACTCTGCAGATTTGGTCCAGATACCACTGGGACCACCTTTGGGACAGCTGCTCCTTTCCCATTTCCCCAGGATGTGTTCCAGCTGCACTGGAACTCAGTCCCAGCTGGACACAGCACCCCCCACTGCTCTGTCCTCCTTAAGAGCAATAAGGGTTAATGATTCCCAGGCTCAAAGCACGTCTCTCTGAGTGGTGACTGTGAAGGTCCCACAAGCAGACTATTCCTCCCTGCCTTGCCAGAGCCAACTGGTGGCAGGGCTTGTGTTTTGTCCCAGGAGTGTTCAAATGCAGAGCTTAGGAACAAGCTGTAAGGGATTTCTTCCAGTGCTGCAGTCTTCATGATGGGTTGGGTTACATTCCTCAATAACCCCTCTACACAAAGTACGAGAGCTGAGAGCTCTGCCTTCATCAAAACAAGAAAACAATGAAGGCAGAACCTCCGCTTTGGTTTTGTAAATCTTTTGATGAGTCATCATGTAGCCTGAACTAAAACCAAAACTCTATGTTGCCAAGTCACTTAAAGACTAAATACAAGAAAGGTCTTTGTTGTACAAAATGTGATTACTTGAATAGGGATAATATGAAGAGCTCGTCTATTTTGGATTAACACTTCTAATACTTTGTTCCAAGAGAACCAATTCCTTTTAAAGGAAACGTAAATAGACATTAAAAGGTTGTCAAACTGGAGAGGTGTTTATTAGTGCATCATAAATAAAAACAATTGTTAATTGAACACAGTAAGCATTCACTTCTGTAAAACTCAACCTGATTTAACTTAGTAGTATTGTCTGGAGAGAGATGTGACTTAGTTTGAAGAAGAGTAAATATATTTTATTTTAAAAAGGATGTAAAGTTTATGAGACAGATGTATTATATACTTTTCAAATATGAACTAGGGGTTTGGTTTACTTTTTAACCTTGCACTGGATTTTAAGTGTCCCACGTGTCATGAAATTTTGCCCTCACCTCATTCAATGGGAATTTTACTAATAACTTCACTTTGAGTAGAATTTTACCTAGGGGACCCACATTCATTTCATAATTTTATAAGTAAACCCAAGAGTATTATATCTTATACAATGAGGACAGAGCTTGAAGAAATCAGTAGATCTTCCATTTTATGCATTTTTCAAGCATGGATACTCTAAATACACTAAGACTTAGGGTAGCACTGTGTATATTTACTTTAGTTTTCAGCCAAGGATGACAACAAACTCCTAAGCTTTATCTTCTCATAATCAAATGCAAACCTTTCTAAAACATTTGGCGTGTTTCATCTGAGCATAAAAAGGTTTGCAAAACTACATTACTTCAAACTCCTATCACAAATTACAACTTCATATTCACTATGGAAACAGACTTTGAGCTCACTTGAGAAATAACTCAGTCATAAGGATTTAACTCCCTGCGCTATTCATTAAAAATAATTATTCACTGCGCAAAGGCTTGGTGCTGAGCGAGTGAACGGTCAGGCTGGAGAATTCCCTTTAGCCGTGGAACAGACACCTCAGATGCACCAAAGGTGCCTTTCCTCACCCAGCCCCCTTTATTGCTCAGCTAGAAAGACTATCTGTGGAATAAGATGAGACTTCAGACACTCATTTAGTTCCCCACTCCTATATTGGCTTTTCCGATAGGAGCACTGATTACTGGCAGACAATAATGATTTTTGTAACACAAACGTGTGCCACAGAAAACAGACTGACATCAAATTAATGGCATGTATCTCACTATTAAGCAGGTATCAAATAGAAAATATTTTTTAAACTGCTAATAAACCTAAATTCTTACTGAAAATTTAGCCAATAGAAACACCAAAAGCTTTATAAATCCACAAATGAGATGCTCCTCAATACCCTTTGGAAATAAAAGAAAAACATTTCTTTTTAAAATTAAATAATCAAACTACTCTTAGGCAAAGCTCTAACTAAGGTATGAACATACAGAACTCCAAATTATGTTAGTTATTGGTCTCACTGTAACAATAACTCAGCCATATTGCCCACAAGCAGCAATTAATTAAATTTAATAAGGAATGCTAGGAGTTGTTCCTGTTTTTAAAATCCCAGTCAGGGCCCTAAACAATGCTGCCTT
This sequence comes from Muscicapa striata striata, assembly GCA_030060385.1. Classification (NCBI taxonomy): domain Eukaryota; kingdom Metazoa; phylum Chordata; class Aves; order Passeriformes; family Muscicapidae; genus Muscicapa; species Muscicapa striata. The sequence continues at coordinate 2,954,424 of JAREIS010000075.1, read as the reverse complement.
TCTTATTCCAATTTTCAAATGTTTAAAGATCCAATTGAACAAAATCATCTTCAATGTTGGAGAAAATCCCAATGCATAAAAAGTCACTTAAGTGCTCTATTAAATAAACCAACCAAATATAAATGGCAGAGGAAATGTCAGTTTTTAACAGGTTACTGAATACCTCCTTTCAAGAATAGAAATATAATTTATCCTTAATAACACGCACAGAAGTTTTTCCCCATCACTAAACTCTGAATCAGGAATTCACTGAGGATTAAAAAGCAAACATTAGAAAATACAAATTTAGTGTGCTGAAAGTTCTCTATTCACTTCTATGCATGCAGAAGATTTTCCCTCTTTCTTTCCAGTGAAGAGGAGGGTGATCTTAAAAAGCCTGGAATTATTTTCCTCTCTTTAGTATTTGAATATGAAATATCATCATACAACAGAAAGCCAAGGGAAAAAAATCAAGCATTATATTGGTCCATAGTACCCATCTAATTTCCTGGCAACTACAGGACAAGTGATAAATGGGAAACCAACAAAATTTTTCCAACTGCCTTTTAGAAAAGCACATTACCTGAAAAGACAGTGCAAAAAAATAGTGCCTAGTGCTCTCAGAAAAAGTGACCAAGGATCAAGTTAAAGGAGTAACATCACAAATTACTGCCTTCTGAATAAAAGTTAAGAAGTAACTGGTCATAAACAACCATAAAACTACCAAGAGAGGGACCAGGGTATACCATCAACATTTGGAAGACAGGTTAATTTAATCAGCACAAAAAATCCATCACACTGGAAAACCATTTGATTAAACCAGTGTATTACATCTTTACATTGCGATTTCTATAACCTGACATTGTAAAACTCTCATCTGCTTCCTCACTTTTGCTTATTATCAATGCCATCAACATTATGCTAAGACAGAGAAGTTTAACTAGCTTTGCAGAATTACTACAGAAAGCACTATAGCCACATAAATTCCATTGGTCTACTCCAGACTGGGAAAAAAAATCTGAAATAAACAGGTAAAAATGGCAAACGGTAAGGCTGGATTTATAAGAACTGACAACTATCTCTCCTGACAACTTTCTAGGTTTGCTACAATTTGGTCCCAAATTCTGAGGATTTTCAAGCCATATTTCAACATATTCCACATAGGAAATTCTACATCAGATTCAAAATCTTTTTCAAATTCCAGGTGGAGCTTTAGCACTTTTTACTTGTTCTTTGAGGAAAATGTCTACAAAACTGGCTAGGACCTATATTTGCAAAATCTGCTTATGAAGGCAATCATTCCTATTCAAGACTATGGCAGAGTTCCAGATGCTTAGAGTATAAAACAGGAACTCTAGTGAAATGAAAGGTCAACGAACCCTGCATTCCCAAGGAATGGAAGGACTGAAAGAGCTTTATAGCAGCAAGTACCTCAGGAAGGATGCCCTTGCTGTCAAATGCCCTTGCACACAGGCGCTGAACTCATCTTCTCCCAGCACTGTCAGGAGCCACAGGTTCCTCTAGATTCTGGGTTTCCTTCCCATGCCACCAAAAAACAACATTTACCCTAAAGGAATGACTTTTTAAAGAAAGCAGCTCATAGACAATCTCTTTCAATCAGAAAGGCTGAGAAGAAAAGAAAGAGGAAGAAGGCAGACGAGTATTTTCCGGCCATATTTCCCTTTGTTGGAAGCTCGTGTGCTCCCCTCAGTGCAGATCCCCTCCTGCCTATTCAGCCTGGGGACCAGCATGCCAGCAGCAATCAGTAAATAAAAAAACTGACTCCCAACTGCACATGTTATTTGCAGCTCAATAAAAAATAATGCTGGGTCTTTGACACGTGTTTATATAACACCTAATATAAAAGGCTTGTTTCTCATGAATAAATATGTGGTGCAGGCAAAGTCTGGAAGCATTTTCCAACTAAGAAAATAAAATCTGTGAAGTCTAAACTCCAATTCAAATTTCTCCTAAGGTTTTTAGACCTAGGGTTCAAGTTTGAGACCATATGCAATTAAAACGAAGCAGACTTGCCAAAATAAGCATATTTTGTGATGCAGTGATCTTGACTGATTGGGTTTGTTTATTTATGCTTACACAGAATTTGGTAAACTGCGACAAGTGTCTCAGCTAATGCAAGACAGATTCATCCACCTGGAAACAACCAGTATTTTAATATATATTGATGAAAATGTTTTTACAGTAAACAGTAGTCTTTCCTACTGGTTGCACTAGTTATTGTAGAGCTTTATATGGCTTAATCTCATCATGCAGCTTCTTCTTATCACACACTACAGTGATAATACTTGAAAAATTAATGTTATAGCACTTCAATCTTTATTATTCTCTACAGTTTGGAGTGACCTGCCTCTTTATAAATAACCCAAATACTGTGTGCACTTAATTTGCTATCACCATAGTAATTTTTTCAAAGGATGACTCAAATTCTTATTCCAAAATTAAATGCATTTTTTCAGTCAAGTCTCTCTTGTGGCACTAGAGCACTGGACAAAGTTTTTATTCAAAAATTCCTTTCTTCTTCATGAAAACATCATTACAGCAATCATAATAATCCTTTCTTTAACATGAAACACTAAACCTTATATAAGATGTGTTTACAACATTTACTACCTTGTTAATTCTTTTGTTCAAGGAGCAGGCATTTGCTATGACACAGAGTCTGTCATTCTCATCAACTCAGTGATTCATCTGCCTTTCCTACACTTATCTTCCAACCTGTCTTCCCTAATTTTTTGTTTCACTTATCACTGTTTTGGTACTGCTCTCCCTCTTTAGGTTCTGAACCAAGCTTTTTCCCTTTCACTATATAAGGTCTAATGTTTGAAAAGCTTTTGAGCATTGACCATTTGTGATACTGTGACTCATTTCTGTAATGAATACTGTTTCCTACAAAAGAAACCTAGTGTTACTTGCCAAATAACTATAAAGAGTTAACTTATCCAGGTGTTAGAATGTAGGATGCAGGGAAACAGACATACAGGAGCAGTGGTTAGCACTTGTAGGAAGGCAGGGTAGTCTCTGGTGCCCATGTCATGCTCCACTGCTTTGCTTATAACCAGCAAAAATCCCTAATCAAGAACCGCAACAAATAATTTTTCAGATGGATAAAGGGACATCCTTGAAGGTCTAGGACAGTTCATGAAAGACTCACACCCTGCAGCCCCGGCCTGTGTGTGCTACCGTGGATTTTGGCAGGACTAGCAGGCATCTAAAATCCTGTTCAGCTGGCTCCTGGCTTTTCAACTGGACAACATCCTTTCCTGGAAGAAGTTCCTTGGGTCACTATAGTCACTGGAAGTCTCAGCTACTAAAGTAAAGATACATGCAACTAAAACCCAGGTCTGGAACAGGGTGAATTCCCTGATACAAGGGAAGGAGCACTAGAAAGTTCTGTTAGGTCTGACCATTTTGGATAAATACAAATACACTGCTTTAATTAAACATCCTATATATAGGTGTTTGCTTTGTTCAGCTGCTCTCTATAATAAACATTCCTTCTTTTCCAGAAATGTGGATATTTTCATGGCTGCTGTTTTTACATGGAGAGCTGTAGCACACACATTATCTTCTTTCTTCTCTCCCTCACAGACACTTCCAACAGAACTTCCAACATGCAGAAACTACTGGAATAATGAGATTTCCAGTCTCAATTTTATTTTCATATGCTAACATAAAAATAATACCACACTATTGCTCTCACTCTGCCATTATATGTGGTCCCATATTTTTTAGTTTTAAACCAAAAGACCTCTGAAAGATAACACCCATAACTCTAAGTTTTCAAACCCCAAAACCCTTCAGAAACACTTCCCACATGGCTGGCTGGCACTCTTGATCAGTGACAAACTGATGATTGCACAAGAGGTTAGTCGCAGGACACTTTATTTTTTTTCTTTAAAATAATCCTGGCATCACAGAATTTCACACTTTTCTGAAATATTTGCCATCCAAAACCCACTGGACAAGCCTACACTACCTTCAGCTTCATTACTTCTTCAATCTGAAATGCAGGCTCACAGACATACTTAACTAAAGACACTGCTGAAGATTATCTCATTAAAAGCAATACTATACTTATTTTATCTTACCCTTTTTTATTGAGACAATTTATCTACACTACCATCTTTGCTTCATCAAACAGTATTTTTTAGAAGTTCAGAATCAGTTCGGTGGGATTCTGTCTTGCACTGCAGTCACTCAATTTATATCTGCTCAAAAAACTACTGTCAGAAAACAGAGCAGTTACTTGCAGGGCCTCTACTCTGTCTAACACAGAACAATCCCAGAAACACAAGCACCTTTACACAGGTAATTTTTACACATCTTTCAGATGGCATTAAACCCCCATCTAATACTCACTAAATTCCTAGGGCTAAGGTAAATCAGAGAGAACTACAGATGAACTGTAGTCTCAGGACTTTTAGAGAACATCACTTTTTACTAGCCACCATAAAGTCAGAGGAGACTTTCTGCTTTCCACACAGACAAGTGGTACTAGATTTTCAACTGGATTATGGATTACGAAGCAGTGAATCCTGACACTTTTGAAGTTAAATTTCAAAGATGCACCTACAATACCAAAGATAATTGTTTGAGACTTTGATACTTTCAATAAATATTCTGTGAAGAAAGCTATAAGCGCTGAATGCCCTGAACATGTTACCACTTTTTTTCTTTCTAATATTAAAGCTATTGAAAGAGTTGGGGTGAGGAAGCAAACAAAAAATACATTTCTGTTTCACAAATTCCAGCTAAAACAGACCTTAGGAGGATATGGCCTTGGCCCATCTGCCTCTCTGATGCTCCAGCAGAACATAAAAATGGTTGGAGAGCTCAGGAGAAAGTCCAAATTATCCAAATGCCTGAGGCTGTAAGATGTTCTGCAGTAGAAGTAATACCATCAAAAACCACAACTAACATTACCTTGTTAGCCACAGAAGACTTTTTTCTACTCTTTTGTCTCCTGAAATGACAACTGAGAACCACAAACTTTCTGGCAAGGATCACAAAATATAGATAAGTGTAACAACATGAGAAGAGCTTTGGAACACAGATGAAAAGAAGGAACAGATGCAGAGCAGGTGCCTGCTCTGTGCTTATAAAATGATGGTTTTCTGGGGTCACTACTGAAATAACAGAAACCTGAAGCAGAACACAAATCCTCAGAAGATTCCCCTCTTGAGCTTTCAGACATCAAATGTAAGATTTCAAGCATTCACTGTTACTAGGTAAAGCCCAAGGGCCAACTAATTCAGGGAATGACCAAAAATGCTTGTGGCATTCTTTTTCAGAGCCGACCTATGGAGATCACAAATCCCAAGAATGGTTGCTGCTTCTATCACTGAGGAGTGTCTGATATGACAATTACCTAAAACTCCTACCAGGCACCACAGTCCCATATCCTCCCTTGCTGGTAGGCCCATGAAAGACCAGCACAACCTCTGAGCCACAGGCTGTCCTAACTCAGATGTGCTCAGTAACAACTTCATTTATTAGAAACCAAGGCAGATTGAGCCACCTGACACATCTTCATCACAAAATCTTGTTGAACATCTTCACATGCCCAATAATGATTTGCCTCATATTTGAGCTTTTCTAAATCACATGAGGTGCTTTAAGCTGCATGAGAGGACATGTGAAGAAGCAGAATGCTCCCATCAACTCTGCAAAGACACTCCCTTCAGATGAAGTTTGTGCCATGAAAGCGACTGTTTTGAGGATCTAACTTAGACATTATGTTAATGACTATCTCTGGTCTGCCCAAGGGAGCCTGAAGAGTTTTATCTCCTGAAGAAACAGAGACCATCTACTAGCACACTGCACCTATCCCTGTCATTAAGTGCCACAGTTGATGTACCTCTTGACAAGTCACACAATGCAGGACACAAAACATCACAGCTGTGGCTGCAGTGCTTGTCCCATCACCCAGGGCCATGAGATGTTGCAAGCTCACATGGCCCTCCTAGAAACCTTTTTTTTTAACCTTGTGTTTCTGATAGATCACCTCTAAATGCACCTGCACAAATCCACTTATTCTTCAACTTTCTTCAGTTGATATGCAAGAAGGAAACCTCCAGTACCCCTGACAGAAATTGCCAAGCAGAGAATCCCCATAAACTTTTAGCAGCCTCTTTCACCTGCTGAAAAGATCATCTCCTCCTTGAACTTGGGTACCAGAGGACAAAAATCCTTGAAGTCTTCAACAGCTGCTTATCACTGTAAGTCAACAGGGGAAACTTAGAAGCAAGGGAGAGAGTTTTCAAAAGGAATGGATACTATTTTATGATACTTTGCAGTCGGTGGTGGTAAGAACGACTAATGGCTTTCAAATGCTTTAACAAAACCTATGTTTCACCTAGATTTTCCCCAGAACAAAGTTGTGTTCTTACATGGCAGAGGTGCATGGTGAGATCCTGGTGATCTAAGGATCTGATGACTAAGAACAACAATACCCCAATCAAGAAACACAGAAGTATTTTTTGGAGCTGAAAGCTTATGCAGAGAAGTTTCAGCAGCTCAGCAACTTCCTAGTATCTGGCTCTCACTGAGCACAGCAAGATGAATCACCATGTTCTGCAGAAGAGATCTTTATTCTCTCCCCACACAAGATTAAGACCTTTCTCTAAATCTTTTTTAGAGGAATGTGTTGTGTGGCAATATGGAACTGGCTGCCTGTAACTTTACAAACTACTATTGGCAAAAAAGGAAAATCACTTGTATCAATGTACGAGTGGCATAGAAACATGCATACGATGATATCCACTAGCAGATATGCCTACAGAATCACAGCATCAGAGAATATCCTGAGTTGGAAAGGACCCATAAGGATCATCCAGTCCAGCTCCTGGCCCTGAACAGGACAACCCCAAAAATCACACCATGAGCCTGAAAGCATCATATTTCTTGGCTGCTCTTAAAGGCAGTCATAAAGTATTCATCTCTGTGAATATTTGTGCATAAAAAACTTGTGGATACCTACAGGTAATGTAATTAAAGGGCTTCCAGAGAAATTGTTTATGAGCAGAAAATCATCACAGCCAGCATCTAACCAGCCAACTGCTTGAATAATACTGACCTCAAACACTCCTGCTACCACACACAGCAATACCTAAAATAATTTTCCCCTTTCTCTCCTGTTATTTTTCTCCCTAGTAAAACATCAGTTCTTTATTCCTGCAGTAAACAGCAAGGGCAAACAACTGGCTTTTTCATCAAAACACAACAGTGCCAGGTAACTAAAAGCACCCACATTTCACATTTTCAGATCACAATAATAAAACTGTACTTGACTGTTACCTGCTGCCAGAATTCAAGCTTACAAAACAACACACAGTCACATACACATTAGTTAAAATATGAAACATGCTTTTTTCTTCTAATCTTGCCATTTATTTGCTAGAAATGGCCCCAGTTCCCAGGTCATGTCTCCTTATCATTACTACAACAACAAAAAAAGCTGCCAGCAAACAAGTACAAAGATTTTAAAACTAAAACTGACTACAGGGAAGTGCAAGCTTCCTGCAGCTGCTTAAAAAGGTTTTGTTTCATACTGTGGTCTTATCGGGACACTGTCACCTCAACTCTGCTAAATCCAGTAATTTGAAATTAATTTTTTGTTCGTTTGTTTTTGTTTTTTGGTTTTGTTTTGTTTTTTTCCTGGTCTGTTTGTTTGTTTTAATATCCACACCCAGTCCAACTAATTTGCAGTTATAACTTGCCAGGAGCAAGGAATTTAGTCACATGTGAATGGAAAAGCATCTAGCAAATGAAAACAAATTAACCTATTTCCAACTGTGCCTAAGTTGTACTACTTCATTTTCACAGAAAATCTTTACAACAAGCACAGAAATTCCAGTAACATTAAGGGTAGGGATAGGAGAACAAAACTGGGTAAAGGTTTTGCATCACTTGGCTGCTGTGCTTAGGTAGGTCGACATCAATAATTTCCAGGATGGGTCCAGAGGCAGTTAATTCTTAACAGCAAGTCCAAATGTTGTATGCAGAGGAAACTAGTTTCATACACTTGGAAGATTGACATTTGAAATATCAATAAGCTTCCTTTCCCTTGAGAATAACATAGCTGTGTTTTGCTGGCATTGCAAATTCCTTGAACAATTATCTGATCAGGGATTAACAAAGAAAAAATGTAAAAATTAAGCATGCTGATCAGTCACTGCTGTCCATTACCCTGCAATGGAAACATTTGCATTTGGCTTCAGGAAAGTATCATCCACTTTGTGGGTGTATCATGGAAATCCATCTGTTGTCCCATGAATTTAGTAATCCTCATGGAGTCATTCCTCACTTCTGATGGAAACAGTTAATTGATTAGAGATACATTGTCATTAACATGTAATCATGGCTACAAAATTATCCATGCTTTGTAAGTAGTCCATATTTTACCTCCTTATTTTTTAAATACTGACTTGGGTTGAATAAAGGAGACCAAAAAAAAAAAAAAAAAAAAAAAAACAAAAACAACCAAAAAAACCAAAACAAACAAACAAAAAAAAAACCCACCAAAAAAAAAAAACAAAACAAAAAAAAAGGCAGCAAATTCAAGAAACCCATGCACGAAAAACAGTATTTAAAGATTACTGTTAGTCTAGAAAGTATTAAAAGGGGGGACATAAACATTTAGTTCAGGTCTGGTTAAACGATTTCCTGGCTTGTCATTAAAGAAGAGATTTTCTGAGAGGCCAAAGAAGACAGTCTTGGAAGTTAAGCACAAAACTGGGCATTCAGACAAGTCTTTTTCTTGCCTGATTCTGGGTGGGTTCATTTGACCTCTGGCAGCCGACATAAGTCAGTTTATCAAAAAGAGTAACTAAATTGGGGTACTCAGTCTGAAAGATTTAAAGCCTGACAGAGGTGCTGAATCCTGTAGTTCAAACCTGAGTGAGCACAAGGTAAGAGCACAAGATTTCTCTTTAAGTCAAAGCCTCCCTCTGAAGCTTGGCACCAGGAGCTGATGCCCAAAATAGACTCTGTGAAAAATGTTAGCCTGAATTTCCCTTTCCCTCAGCCTGAGCTCTTCAAACTGTCATCTGATGTGAAGTAAAAATGAAAATTATAAAGTATATTATTAAATGCTTTAGATGTTGCTTGGAAAGAATGAAGTTTTATTTTGTGCAAAGCTATAGCTTCTATACCAGTTTGGCTGCAGAGGGTGGATAGTTGAAGCAAAAAGTAAACTGGCTGCAGAAACAGAAATAGGGGAACATCCTTACCATTTGCACTGGACTCCATCTATTCTGTGACAGACAGACAGACTGCTTTTCACCACTCTATGATATGTCTGGCAACTTGAATGTGCCAGCCTGCTGTGTTTATTATTGGGGTGTCAGACAACGATGTACAGACAATTGTCTAAAGCAAGCCATTTCCCTTTTGTTTACTCCCCTCTACATTCTTGCTCCAAACAAATTAAGAACAAATTAACAACTCCTACTTTTAATAAGGAATTTTTATTTTTCCTTATAGCATGGGTTCTCAATTCAGACAATAATTTCACTAAATCAGTGGTCATTCAAAAATGGTACAAACAGCTCAGGGCACATAGCTTAAGAATAACTCCACACAAACGCTAAAAAAAAAACTGTATTGCTATATTCATACATGCTCAAGATAATTCAACTTTACAGTTTTGACATCTGTAGCTTATTAGTCTCCTAAGTATGTAAAAACACCATTGGCATTTTTCATATTGCAAGTGTCTGGAGATAATGGCCGTGCAGATTTTGTACAGAACGGTGCAAATAAACTTGCCAAACTTTCATCATCACTCCTTCGGAAACTCTGAGGGGGCCGATTAAATTGGCATTTTGTTTGACATGTACACAGAATGTGCTTAGCATGCAGAACAAGAATGGCAATAAACCTTGTCTTAACAGCTGTGTTATTTTAGCTAATGATAAACATGTATCTAAAGCCACATATCACCACAACTTGAATTGGTGAGAAAAGCTCAGTCACCCCATGGAAAGAGAGGCCATCACAACAGAGGAAGTTGTTCATTTATTCCTTACTATGCAATTAATTGTCTTACCAATAAACACAAATACAAAAACAGTTGTTCTAAATTAAGTAAATTATCATTGTAGCTTATATTCTGTCTCTGACCTTGCTGCATTTATTCTTCACCGACTCACTCCTACCCACGGGCACATGTGTGCAATTACCACTGATCTCAGTGGAAGCTGTGATTGCATAACTGAGCAAAGTTTATTTTCCAGAAAGTTTCCTTACAGTCAGAGGGCTTTGAAGGGCCAAAAAGCTTTTTTGCAATCATTGTGGCTCATTCCATTGTGACTGCATTTGAAATGCAAAATATCTTGACATGTGAAATGCAGATGTTACCAAGCAAGACAGCATATTGATTTGGATAAGCCATTTAATTTTGACAAACTGCCAAAACAACAATAAAAGAATGGCAAACCTGAAATATTGGAGATTTCAGCAGCAGCCTATAATGAACAGGGAGACAATGAGTCCCCGGCAACCTCTAGGAAGGGATCGATGCTCTCCGTGGAACTGCAGTGACTGGGAATTTCAGACAGTACCCTTCGATTTTCTCTGAAATCTTATCTTTACAAAGTAAACAAACACGAGATAATAACCTTTAAACTTTCCACAGCCATTCATAAGGGGATTTGGTACTGCAGAACAGCAGCAGACATTCAATATCAGTCTCTGTTCAATCCATGGTACCCTGTGTATCACAAAACTCCCTTTTTTAAAAGGCACAGGTTGCAATTCCCAAAACCATGGCACTTTAAAAAATAATAAAATAATCAGGGTGCCTCACAACAATTTTCCAGTTTTTTTCTGGATTAAATTTATCGTATCACACACTGAGTCTGCAATTTGAAGCCTTAAAAAAACCACTAAATACTATCAAAAACATTGCAAAAAATCAATACCTAAGTTTCTAAATGGGAAAAATTACCATTATTCTCATCATTAAAAAAAAAAAAAAAAAAAAACAAAAAAAAAAAAAAAAAACCACAACAAAACTTGGGTCAAATTTTAAGATACCTAATTTTTTATGTAACTGCAATCAATCTTAGTTTGGTTCCTATGTTCATAAATACCTGAAGCAAGCCAACTATGACAGAGCTTTTAAAGAGCATGTGCTGAAAAACTACTGGACTCTACAGATATGTTAACTAAATATTTTAAAACATCCTCAAAACTAGGTTAATAGCTACATAAAAGCAGAATTTTTCAAACCCAGCTTTACACATCCATCTTCACTGAATTAAAAAAAGAAGATATTTTACTTTAAAGGCTGGCAAATGGCTTCTAATTCCTTGGAAACAACAGCATTTAGACTACATTACCTCCATATCTTCTTCAATCATAATTGTATAATTTCATTACTTGGAGATAGAAAAAGAATAAGAGGTAAGTGCTGCTACATTACTCCCTGTATTATTTTTTACAGCAATTTGCAGGACATCAAGAGTAAACATAGCACTTTACAAACCACATAAGAAAGGTCATTACTCCAGAGAGCTTACAACTACAGCAAACAAATCAAGTCCAATAACCCTTCCATTCAAAGGAGATATGAGGACATTCCTCTTTAACATATTAGTGTATCATCATTAAAGGTATCCCCAAGTCAAGCAGCACCAAAAATTGACAAAAAGGGGCACACTTTTCTCCTTGCCCTTCCTTACTCTCAATGGGGATCTTGTAAACAGCAGGCAGATCCATACCAACTCAATTCTCCATCACAGGCACAGAAGGGAAGGCATGGAAACACACTGTGCCAGAGACACAAGGGACACCTGTCAAAAGAAGTCCCTTTTCTTTATTAATTTATTTGATTAAAAAAATCTAGTCCTTAATGCTCACTGCTGAGGTGCACACTCCTTTCAATTGAAGGAATCCGTTCCTCCATAACCCAGAAATTTCCTTCCTGGCTTGTGCATCATCATCAAACTCCTCCTGCTACTTTTGAGTGACACATTCTGTAAATCCTCACCTGCTACTGTCTACATGTTACCAGAATTTTCCCCACACTTAAGAAAGCAAGAAAGCTTGAAAAAAACTGTGAGGGGACAAATACAACCTTCCATAGGCGGGACACATTTAAACCTCTAGGTGTGAGTGGTAGCTCAAAGGTCAGTGGTTAAGGAGGTCATCTGGAGCTCGAGCAGAGCCCTCCAGGAAGAAAAAGGGTGGGAAAAGTAGGAGCAGTAGCTTAATGTATGAGACAAAATAATGTTCAGTCTAGAAATAAAATACTTCCTCAAAATTATGTTTTAATCCTATTTTTCTTTCTGCCACCACCCCCAAATTCAACCCTACTTTCCACCCAAAAAAACCACTGGAGAAGTCTACGATTTAGCTAAGTGAGAAAAAGTGAGAAAAAAAACCAGGCATTGCAAACACCAGTAAAGAGAAGGTAAAAATACTCAATATCTTCAGCATCAGTCAATTCCCAACAGTAATTTTTAGGAAAAAATTTTTACTCAAAAAGATGTTCCTTTTAAGAAGTGATTTCCCGAGATCACTGTCAGACTTACCAAATATAAAGGTTTTTTATAATTGATTAACATAAATCATCTCTTTCTATACCCACTGCAGACAATTAATTTTACATTATTAATCAGTATGAACAAAAGGTGGCTATCAATTAGCATGGTGCTTTCTTTGAAAGATGTATAGCTGATAATTAATAAGGTATCAATACAACAAGGTCTCAGTTGTAACTGTCAATTGCTTGCCCATTCATTAAAAAATCATTCCTGTGTTACTTGAGCATGACTATAAACCTGAATATGAAGTGGCACATTATTGTCTGACCTCCTGCTAATCCAACTGCCCAGCCTGCACTGCTAGAAGAAAATTACTGAAGATGTTTGCTGTTGCTAACTCAGGAAAATGTCTGGAAAAATTAATACTGGGGATGGCTTTTGTTTAACAAAAGCAAATATAGATGTGCTGCATTTCCCTAGCAATTTCCCATCCTAATGCTTAGAGAAGAGGGAAGATAATTTACCAGGTGTACACACAATCTTAGCTGAATTACAAAAAGACTGGAATGAAAAGAGGAAGCTGCTGAAATGCAAGGGGAAAAAAACAACCCACATGTAGGTGAAGAATCAAATAGCTTAGCTTGATAGTATGGGAGACCAATTAAGAGCCTGGATCAGTCAATCAACACAGGGAGTAAAGTTCTCCTGGACTACATTCAAGCTGACCAACTGACCCATGCTAGGTAGAAGTGTCTTACTTTCAGTACACCCAAATATTCTTCTCTAGACTTGCCATCTAGTCAAGCGTACACCCAGCATGTACCCACACTAGATTTTATTTGCAACTTACTTCTGTAAATTCAAATTATTTTCAGGATCTTTGTCCTGACTGTTATCTAGTCTATACTATTTTTGTAAGTTTTTAGGTTTTAAATCAAATTTATTCCCATTAGACAGTATTCTTCAAACACGGAGTAAGTGAAGCAAAGTGGCATGGTTTATTGAGTTTTCCAATGAAGCATATAACAAGAATTTTGGGAAAAAAATTGTATCTAGCCACATGGGGCACTGTTAGGAAGATACTTTATTTACTTTTACTATAAACTAATGTCAGGTTTTATTTTGCTGATGTCCTAAATTTTTAAACATTTTTAAATGCCGGGTTTAACTAACTGTCATGTGAGTAAAAGCTATGGTCAAACATAGTCATGTGTGATACACCAAGCCATGAGTCATGTGAATTATCATTTTTATGTCCCAATGCACTCAGTGAGACATCATGTCCTGGGAGAAAGAGAGAGTTTGGTTCTATTTGATTTTTAATTTGTATTCTTAAGCAAAAAGAACATTTTAAGAGTTGACAAAATCAAGCCTTCCCCTTGCCCTCATAGTCTCAATCCTTCAGATGGTTAAGGCTGGATGAGGCCCAAGCCATCCATGATCCAGCATTGCTCCCCAAAAATGCCAGAGAGCAGACTTTTTGAGCAGGGGAAAATAAGAGCACTGGAGATGCTGGTGGCTCTTCCAGTGGGTTTTCTAAGAGCAGAAGACTTCAAAGACAGAGCACAAATGCTAAATAAGCACCCAAGTGCATTAGAAACAGCATTTGGCAGCTGAAGCTAGAATGACCTACTGTAGCACAGACCTAACAGAAATGCAAGGTGCTGCAAGTCTAAGCAGTTGCACTAGAGAAGGTTTAGATTTGATTTTAGAAAAATTTCTTCACTGAAAGGGTGGTCAGGCACTGGAATCACCATCCCAGGAAGTATTCAAAAAACATGTAGATGAGGTGCTTAAGGATATGGTTTAGTGGTAGACTTGTCAGTCCTGGATTAATGGTTGGATTAATTGATCTTAGAGGTCCTTCCCAACCTTAACAATTCTCTTCTATGGAGGGAGATCCCTAAACTTTATTTACATACACAAGGAAGGACTGTCCTACAGGAAGCCAGGCATCTTGTGGTTTGCACAGTACCTAAATCATCCAGTACCTACTTTGTGAGTGTTTGAGATTAAACTTCCTTTCATCAGTGAAGCAGCAGCTGTGACCACAATCAGAGCCTCAGAAAATGTAAAGGTAAGATACTAAACTTGTAATTACCCAACCTACCAGTCTTTGACAGGCATCAGGAATGGAAAAATCAAAGCCAAACAAAACACTGTGACACTGGGCAGTGGCTTGCCTAACTTAAATAAGCAACAACCATGCACAGAAACAATCAGTGAAGTATTTGCTTGAAAGATGAACTCATCTATCCTTTAAATGCCTAGCAATGAAAATAGTGGCTGAACATAAGAACAAATATTACTTAAACATACTCCTAGAAGCGGACTCAGAATGCTTTTCCTTTTTAAGCAAACATTTAGAGAACAGACCATTCTGGGGAATCAGAACTTCTAAGCTAACCAAGCAGGGTGAAGGAACAGTTATTCATGGAGAAATAAAATAGGAAACAAAAGGAGGAAGAGCATTTCCTCTTTGCAGGGTCTCGCTTCAGACTGTAGTCCCATAAAGTACAGTGAAGAGATAAAACCTTTTCCTCACTAATTAGGAAACGTCCCTTCTTTAGAAGAAAAAAAAAAATGCCAGATCATCTAGAACTCAGAGATTTAGGTCGGAAATGACACAGTCTGCATAATGGACACATAGTTTTGTAAATAATTAAGTCCAGGATGAGAGGCAATCTACAAACACAAGTATCCTGCAAGACAACAGTTGACAAGTCTGATATATTGCATTACAGCTAAAAGTTACTTGAAGATTTTCTTTTTTTTAGTGATATCAACACATGTAAGCTTTACACATACATGTTTTATGGAAAGTGTTTAAGAATAACCAGGTCTCAAATAAAATCGCAAGAGAATCATTGAAATTATGCTTTAGTTACATCTATTTCCTATTTAATGTTACATACACAAATTATACACCATGCTCACAATATTTTCTGAATGATATTAAATATTAAAAGCCTTAGAGAAACAAAAGGCATAAGGCTTTAAATAAGAGGGGAGTTTCAAATGCTACTGTAAAATGTAACATTAAAAAAAATTATAAGGTAGTTGGTATTTTTGTTTTGTATTGTTTTGAAATGCGTTCATCCACTAGTGAAAGTAACTACTGACTTTGCTTGGTAAGTAGTCCTAGGTAACTACCAGGACTCACTGCAAGAAATGGAAGAGTTTTCCTCATTAGAAGGCAAAGAAACACAGGAAGCCTGGAAATGAGAATAAGGCAATTCCAGAACAGGTAACACACTTTAAGGGATGCTGCAGTAGGCAAGACTCAAAATCAAGTCTTAATGTATGACAACCATCCTAACTCAAAGAGTCGGTTAAGTAAAGCTTTAAAGCTTTCAGTGTTTGCTTTTCTTTCCCACTGCCTAATTTCAGATGCTTTATCAGCCCTGTTGATTCTACCCATTAAAGTGTGGAATTTGAGATTGCAAAGAAGAACAGAGAGTTTCAGAGCGGCGTCCAGCCCCACGCGAGAAGGTCGCAGTAGCTAACCTCAGCAGACATGACCTTTACAAAGCAGTGTTATTCATCCTCTGCTCGTGGGCGCTTTGACATATTAGCACTTTGTGACATCTCCAGGCAGTATTTTATCAGCAGGGCCCATCCAGGCATGATGTGCACTTTCACAGTGCATTAGCATATCCAGAGGAGGAGCACCGCAGACCGAAACAGCCTTTCCTTGTAGGACAGAGCTGAAGTGTGAAACATCATCACCGACATCCTCACTGACACCCAGGAGCTCTTCTGCATATCCAAAATTCATAAGCATGTAAAACCTAGCACTGCATAGTGAAGAGAATAATTTCCAGAGCACCTTGCCTGTTAGTACATTAGTCTTTGATATAGCTCTTATATTCCGAAGAGCTCATCATCTTAACTTTTTCCTTCTTACCTTGCATGTTAAGAAAATACTGGTCTATATTCTACATACAAACTGAATGCTGAAATTTGAAAAGAAAATAAATGTCTTTGACGATGTAAACAGAAGCCTTGCTTCTCACCTTACATCTGTACTGACCAGAAGTAACCCCAGTGAAATCAGTCAGCACAGGTATACAAAGAGAGCGAATCTGGTCCAAAGAGTAACACAACCCTTTGCACACAGACGCAACTCAATAGAACAAAGAGCTGAAGAACTGATCTGAGGTCACCAGAAAGATGGCAGAGCAGTCTGTAAGAGATTTCTCCTTAATCAAGGACCAGCTTTGCACTCAGTGTCTCTGGTGGCCGCTGAATCCTGGTCACCTGAGCAGGGGATTCCCGCAGTACAAAAACTCCTGCATTGCTCAAATCGCAAACAGCAATCCACAGCTACTCTAAACCATTTTGGAGCTTCGGGTGTAAAACTAGACTCAGACTTAGCTAGTTATTACTAAAAACATTTCAAGCTGCTTCAAAATATAACTTTCAAATTTTAGTAATGAAAAATTGTCCTTTCTCTTCCCTGTTTTATTAAACATAGCAAATGAGCAGAAACTTGGGCTACAAGCCCTTGGATCTGACCACTTGTGCCAATGTCTGACTGCCTTCACCACTTCCTGAAACACACTGCAGGCATTCCTGAGGAAAGACTAGTTTTGACTTCGTTGTCACACTTTTGTTAACTTAAGACAACATAGATCACTGCTTGAAAAGGCAGGACAGCAGGCATTCATTAAAGTATTAGGATGAGAAATTTGGTTTAATAGTTACAATATTGAGACACACTCTTTTGGATGTGGATGTGTTTTTTTCAGGAACATGCATTACTAGTAACCCAAGAGGTTCTTCTTAAATAATAGATGTTAAACAGGGCAGAAGAATTTCATATTACAAACAGAGGCAACTGACTGTATCCCAAGTGTAACTGTGCTTCTCAAGGGATTTGCACCAAGAATTTACCTACTTAGTTTAACATTTTTATAACCAACCCTCCTATTATAAAATCTAACTTTTATAAAAGGCATTTATAGCATCATATCACAGTAGGATACATTTCACTCAATTCTGCAGTCAGAAAGGATCGTGTTTATATTATAAAATTTTGGCTAATGTTACATAGAGAAACCAACCTTTATCTGCATAAATCAATTCAAAATAAATATTGCAAGCTAATGTTCCATGTGCTTTTTTCTGCATCTTTGTCTTCAGGCTTGAGCACTAGGTGATGAAGAAGTTTATCTTGTACATAAGACATGCCACTAGCATTAATCTACTCCCTCCCCAAAACATCAACAAAAGGAGCTATGGGTCATTGAGCCAAAAAATTAAATGCTGAAATGTACATCCAACAACATTACCCTTCACTAGCAGATACTCTGTGGAGAAAAAAAAGCCAAACAAATACAATTCGAATGTCTAGCCAAAAGGAAACATTCTGAAATGAACAAGCTGAAATTCAGTCCCACTCTTCAGGATCAAAAGTATCTTGTTACAGCTTCAAATCTTCCGTATCGTCTGCTTAAGCACAGCTAGAACATGTGCAGAAAATTTATGACATTTTATCATGGTTGGCTTGGGGAAAGGAAGAGGTTTTTCTGTGAGATCAAGAGCAGGAAATTATTAGCTTTTTTCCTTCAGCTTTTCCACACACATGCTCTTCTACTGCTAACAGAGCAGTCATTTTGTCCATAGAAAACTGACTGACCAAAGCAGTACTAAATTAAGGTTAGGCCCCACTTATAAACAGGCTTCCACTTCAGTGAAAGGTAGGCAATTTTCCACTCAAATTCCAGTCCATATTTGAACTGTAGGTTTGCACTTTATGATCTTCAAGCACCATGTATAAGACAAAGTGTTAGTGCAGTCTAAAGAAAAATTTAAAAACTTGTAATTGTACTATGTTACCTCCTACTACTATTTTACTTTACAGGCCCTCTCCTTAAGGGGGAGAGGGGAGACTGGGACACAGAGGAAAAAGCTTAATTAAATAATAAAAAAAATAAATTATTTTCCCAATCAAATTCCTCATGATTTTATCAAAGGGAAAAAGACTGCATTTTAAAAATATGTGTTTGCTAAAAGCTGTCTCTGTAGTGTTCTCAGTTCACCAATTATTCATCCAGCGACTCAAGTCAAAGCTCAAGGCAGCAGGCTAAGAACAGGACATCACCAATCTCACAGGAAAACAGAAATGGAAAACATTTTGAGGAAACGTTGGGGAAAATATAACACTTGCTAACTAAAAGGAAAACAGAAAGATCAAACACAGTCACCATACAGTTCATCCTTTTCTAAGCCCAGTAGGGATTTAAAAGAGAGAATTTAAAGTTATTCCTTCATATTGAACTGGACAAAGCTGTGAGCAACTTCATTGTAGTTTGAAATGGATTTAGGATAATTGCTGTCCAGAAAATTGATAGTTGGAATGGCTCTAAGCACAAAACCACAAGTGTCCTTTAGTCACTGAATAGGAAAGAGCTGAAAGACATCATACAACATTTCAGGTAGCTACAGAGAAATAGAAGGAAAAATAGGTACAAATACTTGTAACTAAAATACACTTACCAAAAAAATATATCTAGGCCTGGAGTCATTAAAAGGATGAATTCATGAGAATATTTTTAATATATTAAAATTACTTTCAATTTATCCACCAAAGAAGACCGGAAACAATAATCAAGGAATGGATGAAAGAAAACACACATATACTCAGCATCATTTAAACAGTTATGGTAAATAGAATAAAATTTTGCTAGGCAATGCTGCAAGATATGCTATCAAACTTACACTTCTACTACCCACACTGGAATATTTTTAATCGCTGGAAGGATAAATCCTGGGCACAACATAGGAAAAGAGAAAGCAGAATATTCAACATTTGAAATGAAAAAAAAATTATCATCCAGTCTATTTTCCTAATTAGTATTTCAGTATCTAATGCACTTAAGTTCAGGCTGGAGACAAGCAATTCTCATTGCCTGCTCTCCAAAATAATCAGATCTGTACATTTCTTTTTCTTAGAATTCCCTTTTAAATACAAATTACTTGTGATATATTTCCCCTTGCACATAGTAATATAGTAATGTGCTTCTATATAATCCGCCTTTGATCTACAAGTTTGACACGGATTCTTTAAATTAGACTAGTATTTTAGAAAAAGAAACAGCTTTGAAAGATGTATCATTTTTCCAGACAATTCCAACAGATACAAGCTTTGGACTTCATGATTAACAAAACCAAACTTCAGCTGTATTAAGATGAAATCCAAATCTAGTATTTCACATTCCATCAAGAAGATGCAAAGGAAGAAGAACCAGTAGAAATACCTCTCTGCATGTATAAAAGCCATCCCACCACCACTACCAATCTCCTTTGGTCACATTAACTGCCAAGCAGCTGCATCCCCACCAAAAAATCTTAGTCAGACTGATCTCAGTTTACTAGAATTTTTCAGTGGACAAGAACTTTGGCAGCAGTCTGTTGTAGCTCATACAAATATTTTAATTTCCCAAAAGAAAATGAAAATGAAAACATCTCTCTGGCAATTAATAAACAGTTCAATATAAAATATTAATGTGCCTTCAAACACTGATTATTTAGAATTCTTTTTTGCGAGCGCGTTGAAATTTGAAGTTCATTTTGCACTAAGTGTGCTTATTTCAGTCTAAGCAAGAAGACTGGCTATAAGCCAGCAACTGCAAATTTAAATTAAACTAAACCAAAAAATCATAGTAAATTTTTTTAAGTCCTGTATTTTAAGTGTCTCTCTCTCTCTCTCTCTAACTTAATCCTCAACATTATAATTAGAAATTTTAGAACAAAGACCTTATGCTGAAACACAAGTTCTTCATCTTCCAAGGTTGTTCCTTGGTATTGTTTTTTTATAGATACTGTTTATGTCGCACACTGTCAGTGCATGGCAAAGGCTGCTATTACAGCCTGGAACACTCCACCAGTGAATGCAAGCCCAGTGAGCCCCCAAGAACTGCCCAGCAGCTGCAGTTTAATAAAGCAAGAGTCATGCCCTGATGGCCAAGGCTTCATTTAAGAAACAATAAAACACATGAGCAAGAGTTTTTCTGAGTTTTAAGTTAAGGGGGGAAAAAAAAAACCACCTTTCTTTTGAAAACCTAGTAAGTCTAAAGCACACTAAAAATAAAAACCAGAAAGCTGGCAACAGAGTAAATTTTTATAGCAGAAGTGTAGAATTAAAGCAAGAGCATTCTAATTTACCTACATCTAAAAGAGCCTCCTCAGAACCATGAAAACTCTATCAAGTGATAATTTGTTGAGTGCGCTTTAGCACTGCAATTTGTATTTAATTACAGTTCCACAGTTATTCCTTATTTAAGCTATAATGCTCTCCATGCATCTTACAAGTTTTATTGCATACCAAGGGAAGAAAACCTTGCTTCTTCAATCACCAGAAGGGCAGCAAAATTGCCCAGGTAGTCACTACTACATTACAGAAATGGCATTTTTAAATATTACTTTCATATACTTTGACTGAAATTCATACATCACCTGAAATCAATGAAGATTTAATCAAAAGTTTAATTTGCATCTTAAGTCTAAGCCTGCAATAATAATTTAGTATCACTGAAAATGTAATCAATTTCATAGGTGATAACAAGGGGGCAAAGGGTAATATCATAAAAACAGAGCAACTGCCATTCAATCCTTTGGGATTCTTTAGATCCTGCTGTGCTAGATACTTTTGTTTTATTTAATCAAGTAACTTCAAACAACAGCCACAGCTATATGCTTCAGAAACAAATCAAGGCACATCGGTCTGCACAGTATAAAACTTTCCTCCCTTCACTGATTTTAGGCATTTGCTAAGCCTTGAAGCACAAGATTTTGTGTCTCTTCCACAGAAGAAAACTCTCGGGATTTCTGAAGTAACTGGCATTAATGTTAGTATTTCCTATTCCAATGACGTCTCTTGTTTGTTAGGGAGGAGAACATGATCCACACAGCAGCACATATGAGGTATGGAAGATACACAGTGTTCACATAAACGCATTCAACTGATCAGCTACCCAAAAATTAAAACAACTATTAACAATGAGGAAAAGTTCCAAGTTCAGAAAAATCTCAAATTACATTTTTCAGTTCTGCAAGACTGCAATTTCTTCCAAATAACAAAAATGCTGATGAATACGCACTGAACTGAATTTAACACAAAACCACTACTCTGAACTTAGTAATACAGAACTCTGAACACTCAGTAATACAGAGAAAAACACACAGATAAAACCAAGAAAAATTAGGGAAAGCATAAGGTCTCATAACAACAGAAGAGAAATATCCCCTGCTCCTTCATCACGTTTCCCTTACAAGACCACATCAGTCCTTCTTGCTCTAAACCAAACCCCATTTCAAAGCAAACTTTTCTACCATTAGGCTGTCGTCAGTCAAGCTGTGCTCTGCTACAAAGAGTACTGCCCTTTTTAAAAAAATTGAAGCCAAAATACCAGGTCCTGTGAATTTTCATTATAACGGAGATCAAAGTCTTAAGGTCTTGAGCCTCATCACACAAACAAAGCCACATCATCAAATAAAATAAAACCCAAAGTAGGCAAAAGAAACAGCTAGTTCATGAGACAATAATAAATTTCTAAAAGCACACTAGGTGCAGATCTATGTCTGGAAATAGTTGCCAGCTACAGGATTTCCATTTTGTACTGAAGTTCAAAACTTCAGTTCAAAACTTCCCTGATCTATGTGCCAAGTTGTATAGGAAAACCAGAAAGCTTCGGTTGTCTCTAATATACATCTGCCATAACTAAAAATTTATGCTGCTAAAATATCACGGATGCCACAACAAAGTTGTTTTTCATGTGTAGGCAGTGAGGGTCTAAGTCATGTGGATACCTCTACCCACCTACATCTGGGAGACCTTTCAGCATTCTTAAAGCAGATGTCATCATGCCTAACATTCAGGCTATATGGAAGATTATCACTGTACTGACCGTATGGTTGAGGAGCTGTAAAATGAGATCAAAATTAAAGGTAAACAGGAAAGATTTACTATTCTTTCATATTTAAAGTTATTTTTTTAAACCGAAGTCTTTGTAAGATTTGCCTGTTAAACCTCAGAAATCTCACTGCTCTGTGACATTGCTGACCCACTGTGGACCACTGAGCATTTATGCAAGAAATCCTTTCTTTTGTCATGTTTTGGATATTGGCTTTTGTCACATGTGTGCAAACACGCTCTTCTGAACTAGCTTAGACAAAAAGGCAGACCAGCTTGCTAGAGTGAAGGAGTCTAAGTGGTGCTGACTTTTTCACATTTCAAATGCAAATTATTTATTCAACTACACAATGCCAAGTCATTAAAAAAAACTCTATAAAATACATTTCCTCAGCTAACCCTTTTCTAAGTACAGAATGGAGCAACTAAATTAAAATACTACCTAAAAATGTTATTTTCTTAGTACTTAAGGCAAGTAAATTAAGGTTTATACAAGGTCATTTGCAGAATAAATATAAAACCAGTATTAAATAGCAACAGCTTCTTCCAAAATGCCTAGTGATGCTTCTTCCTCTGATTAAATGAACGTGATACAAATACATGCACATAATTCTAAATCAGCTAAAGTCTTAAACACTTTTTCCATTAGAATAGTATCCATAATTCCAATAAACTGTAAAAACAACATTTATGAAGCAATAATAATGCATGCAGAAACTGTGCCTATCTATATTTTCTAAGCTTTTATATTAAGATTTGACCTAAAACTTACATCAATTAAGAGAGTAGATATTCAAATGCTTACTATAAACAATGAAACCAGCATCTTTCCAAAACCAGAATTTTGGAAAGAAAACAGAAATTATCATTTTGTGGCTACAGTACTCTAACACACACTTTCAATAAAGACTGCAGAGGAAGAGACTGGAACACCCCAAGTTATCACAGTCCATCTGTAAATATTACAGAGTCATTGCTTTATAAGCAAATAAACTGCATTTCCAAAGACAGAACAAAAACTACACACTGTCTGAAGTTATTAAATGACAACACAACACAGTGAGTTAGTTAAGCTTTGTGACGTCATGAATCTTCGGTATTTTGTCCCTGCTGCTTTTTCTCTCCCCAGAACCAAACTGAGAAATGTCTGGATATGAATGTGAGTTCACATTTTCTTTCATATGTATTACCTGAGGACCAAATATTCAAGAGAGCCTGCAATTTGCTGGGATAAATGCAGAAAATGTGTTTTTCAGCCACACATATTCAAACCACTGCTTTCTTTATCAACTTTAATAGAAGTGTTGATGCATCTGAGACCTTTACACAAAAAGATACAAGCTGACAGCTGTAGCAAAAATACAAGAGGCACGGCTGGTATTAGAAACATGGATGTGAATTGGATTTTTCAAGATGATCCTTCATTAAGTGCCAATTTTAGTTTTGCAATCCAGAAGGGAACATCATACCAAATTCAGGGGCTAAGCTCTGCAATACAGCTGAACATTTGTCTTCTGTAATCATGATGTCCTGTGCTTTTTAAGATTTACACTAATTTAACTAGAAAAGGTCACACAACTGAAAACATTCATGATTTGGGAAAAGACTTCACAACAAAATATTTCCTGTCTATCACTAATCTTCTGTACACAGTAACTGTCACTTTGATAAAGTGTCTCTGTCAGCCTGCTTGTGATTATGCACAAGAAGCTTCAGCCTTTATCTGCTGGAAGAGTTCATGAGCTGTTTCTTGCAAACCTCAGTGCTACAGAGCTACAAAAGAGAGGAAGAGGAAGCAAAACCCAGCACTCCTTAGGATTATTCTGTCATCTGTTCAGGAAACAATTTCTTTGTATTTTAAGAACTTTAGATTTAACTTAAGGATTTCAGTATTGAAATTCCAGAATAAAAATATGTCTGTATTTACACAGATTGGAAAAAGAGGAGACAGAAAAAACTACCTTGGTTCTAATCCCAATCTTTGAAGATTAGCTGCAGTGTGATCTGAAGTTCTTATGTCTCTCTTTCCTCATGGGTTGTCTGATAATATTGTTATTCTTCCAATGTTTGAAACCTTAAGACCCTCTATAGAGGGTCCAATCCTTCCTCATCCCATATAGCACCTTGAAAAAAATGGAACCAGAAAGCATTAATTTTGTCTTAGATACTGACAACAGACAGTGAAAATGCCCTTAAATGCTTCTGCATTTACAGATAATTGGTGAGAAACTGATCTGTCTTTTGTTTAGTTAGGAATTTGAAAAGATGTTGAGGTTGAGCCTTATGTCCTGAAGTCCATCCTGAATCTGAAAATTCTCTAGGCATAACCTAGAAAGCTGCTCCCCCTCTGAATCTCTTCTCCAACTTTTCTGATTATGTAGAAAATCTTTTTTTCCCCAACCTCCTTTTCCTCAGGTATTTAATGGGTGATTTGAAAGAAATAAAAGGATGAAGACAAAAAGGTTCCTACCCTTCACATCACAGTGACTGCATAGGATCAGGAGGAAAGCCCGCATTGCAGCACAATTCCATCAAACCCTTGGGCCTTTCACAGGCTGCATAAATGCCTTACTATTGCTGGAGGAGGTGAAAAAAACTGCAAAAATCAAAAAAAAAAATACAATCTAACTAGCCTGAGAACAGTGGGCTTAAGAGTATGTGTTCATTCAGCAAAGACGCAGACAGAGCAGGTGAAAATAAAATGCTTTCAGAACCTTTCACAATCTATTTCTGGATCAAGTTCTCAGCTTCATATGGTTTTCTGCCACTTTGAACTACACCTTAATGTAGCTCCCTCTTCAAACAGTATTCAGTATAGCAGACACAAAGGAAAACTACAGGAAGTACCAAAAACCCCCCACAACTAGATATGAACCCAAGTGCATGTGTTGTTGCCATTCAACCCAGAACCAGGAAGTTTTTCCCAGGGAAACAAACCTCAACTTAAACAACTCTTACCTGCTGCACAACATAAAAATGAAACTCCAAAAATCAAGCACCTTGTGTAAGGAAACCATATCCTCAAGTGGAGGAACTAACATACATATAATAGAATATACCAGAAATCTCCAATAAACTCACTTCCAAGACAGCCATGCCATAGCTCTCTTTCAACAAAACCCAACAATCAGACTAAAGCTACATTCATTTCCCTTCTCATACACAGGCTTTCAGGATATATTCCTCTTTTGTCCCAGTCCTCATCTTTTCCCTTTTCCATTAGGACACCGCAGATTGCAAAGGCAAAGAGGAAGTATGCCTGAGCCAAAAGAATTTTCAGTCTAAAGAAAACTGGTACAAAATGAACTTCAGAACTGCAAGTTAAGAGGAAGTTGGTCAAATTCAGTGTTCAGAAAATAGAGGATAAGCTTTTCTGTGGGAAAGCTTCTCCATAGTAACTAAAACTGCAATCTGAGCATTGACTCCCTGTCAAAAATGCCCTCAACATAAAAACAAAGTACAAAAGCCTCTCAAAAGCAACAGCTTTCAATGACCCAAAAAAGAGGACAAAAGGAGGTTCCTCGAAGCATATACAATTTCTCTGCTGCTGATCTATTTTACTAGTAAGGTACAACAGAAAAAAAAATATAACAAAAGATTAAGCAGATATTTAACACATACTAGGTAACATTATTATGGCAATTAGTAAATTGGTGGTAGTGCTTCACCAGCAAGAGGTAGGACCAATGCAGGTGACTCTCAGCATTACAATTAGGGATCAGAGAAGTGTTCATCCTTTAAAACTGCTTAGCTTTAAAAATTAGTCTGTATTTTTTCATGCCAAGTCTCTCTCTTGTCTTAATTTTTAAGGTATTTTAATTTCAGTCAGAACAACTCATTTGTTTCACAAAGGAAGAGAGAAAAATATCTTGTTTAGTCCCTGTTAAAAAGACGGGCTCTATAAAAAAAGTTCCAAAGACTGGTGTTTCCAAGAAAGGGTCTGGGGTAGTTTTGGATAAAGAACATACCTTCTGTGACCCTCAGGATAATTTCAAAATACATCTCACACATCTTTCAAAAGATCTAGATTGCTCATATCCTTTAAAATACAGCCGATGTCCTAAAAGGGTCTGATCCAACCAATCATTCCTTCTTTCCCACCCCACAAGAAGGAACCCTGAAGAAACGTACACCACCATGGAGAGCACAGTCCAAGGAAGCAGTTGCCACAACTATGGCTGCCTCCTGTAAGCATCAGGACAAGGTATCATCAGAACTTAAATTTTTGCAAATATACGTAGTAAGGAATCTGCTTTTAAAGTACAGGGGACTGTTTCTAACACTGGAGACCAAAATTCTAGGTGAACAATGTTTTAAGGATTTATGTGAGCAAACATTTCAGGCACTAAAGCACTGCACCCTGATAAAGTGTAAATCTATCCAGAGTGATCACATTGTGCTTTGAGGCTTTTCTTAGGATTACAGCATAAAAGAAACACCACACACATGCCAGTCACCAGGCCACCATGGGAATAAGAGGCACAGCCACTACCATTAACCTGGCACATCCTACAGAACACACCACAGAAACAAGGACAGCAGGCAGAGTTAGACTGCACCTCCAATTTGCCTTTGCCTCCCTTCTGAAAGGAGGTGATGAGCATGAAAAAAACCTGTTACTGTCATTTATTCCAACCATAAAAACCATAGTAAAAAGCATAGTAAATGATAGGGACAAATGAACTGTGGCCAAGAACACTCCATTAAGTTGGCACTCTGAAAGTCTCATGGTTTCTTTTTGCTTAACATTTTGTACATTGCAGCAAGTTGCCCTAATACAATACAGCTCAGATTCCTACATTTCCAAGGGCTCATTAAATTAGCATAGGTAAATATGAACATTTTCATATGCAATTAAAGACAAATATTCAGAAGTGCAAGTGAAAATAAAATAACATCTGACCCTGTACTTAAAATACAAGGAATAATAACCTTGATTCATTAATATCACTGAAAAATAAATTAGATGCTCATAAATTAGATATCTCCTGAACAATCCAGAATTTTCACCCAAAATGTTAGGGGATAATGTGGAGAGAAATTCTTTCCACTTATTATGAAACTGAAAACAAAGAAAAAAAAAATACCACACCACAGGCCACTGCATTTTTCCCAAGATCATTAAATGCAATCTTAAAACAACTACCAGCCTTCAAAGGATTTTCTCTACCCTAGCTGAAAGCAGGACAGAAACTTTCCTATTTTTTCTCGAAGCAATTTTTGCAACTGATTTAATTTGAAAACTTCCTAATTGAAAACATTATCAGAGCCAAGAAGAAAATGTGATGCAGCATAAAATCATGCAAAATCAATTAAATTGATATAATTGTCAATACATCAATTTTTTCAACAAAAGTCTGTCTCCCCCATATTAAGAAACTACAAAATAAAATCTTGATGAATTTTCCTTAAAAATCCATGATCTTTTCCTGCTCTGTACAATTTGTAATAAATTATCCTCAGCTCCTAAATAGTTCATTCCTGGGAGACTGGTTTCAGTTTCAGGATTGCAACTGTGTGGTAAGTGCTTCTCTTTCTGTTGTTTTCCATTTCTAAACGTAGGCTTTGATCCCCTTGGTCTTGCTGGTGGAACAGTCGCCTCACACACACAGTCTCTCTTTGAAGCCTTCCAACAGTGCCAAGAAAGAAGCAGGCTATGGCAGCAGGCTCAGTATTCTCTGGTTATGCAACAGATTAGATCACTATCAACAAAACTGGATGCCTCCAGCAGAGAAGAGAAATGGGGAATTGGAGAGCAAGTTTTTTCTTTACTTTTTGAATTAAGGGTGGCTGCTTGGTCAGTTTGAAAGGAGGAAAAAGTTACCTGCAATTATGAGCTGGTCAGATCAGAGAAGATTACATGCCAGTGAAAAGCTCCATAATAAATATTACTGTCACATTTATCACTCAGTTCTGTTCCTTCCTTGGCACGAAAGTTTTCCCATTCGTTGTGTAATGCAAAAGAAATATTTGGCTCAAACCAATGCCAATAATTTAAGAAGTCTGATTTAGCCACATGGATTTCATTCCCCCTAGATGAATGACCATGTGCCAACAGGATGCAGAAGAGTCTGCATTCTCACATACCTGCAGACAATCTGTGCTTCTTATCTATGATATATTCATTTACCCACAGCCTATGCATGTGGATATCCTACACATCTGTCACATTTCTGTCTTCTCTAGTTGCTCCAACAACTTTTTTATCATCAATTAAAGATATTTCACTTCAGAATTTCACTTCAGTTAAAGGATAAAGCACTTTCTGATTGGGCATGCAGTGGAGATAGGCTTTTTGAGTCTTCATATACAGCAGAAAAATACATACTTCAATTTCTTAAGGGAATGCCTTGTACAGCTTCATCTTATAGATAATTTGCTGAAGAAGTGCTATGCTGCATGAAACAAATCCCTCAAGTCATGTTCTGACAATTAGTGTATAGTGAGGAGGAGAGATTAGAGATATCGAACAGATTAAACAATTTACTGTTTGTATATAAAATTCAGTCACCGACACTTACAAATGCATGCAAATAAAACCAAAAGGCTTTGAGAATCCTAACTAAAAGTTTTATAGCTTCTACAAAAGACATTAAGAGTATTTACTGGTTATAGGGAAAAAAGTAAGTTCAAAACAGTTTAACAGAGAGAAAAACTATATGATTGCTCTTAATAAGAAAGAATATTCTTATAGTGTTTCAATGTGTTAATTCTAGATTACTAGAAATTTGTAAACTTAGCACTACAGAAGTTGAGTTTTGCTTTTCAAGTTCCTAGAAAACAAGCACTAAAAGTATTGTGCATCTGGTTATATTACAAGATGAATGTAACATTAAAAATAACATTACCCAATAAAAGAAGGGTTATTAATAATGGCAGAAGTCACATGATTAGTGTAATTTGTGTACAAATGCATATTATCATGAGATCATCAGTAGCTTAAAGGAAAACTAGAAATCAGAAGCTCTGTGTTTTGGGCTTTATTTGCAGGAGATACTTTCCAGACATGAGATTACTCTCTTTTTTTTTTTATTTTTTAAAATTTCTTACACATCTGGAAAAGAATAGGTCAAAGAAATTAGGAGCATAATAACGAGTTCTTAGTATTCACTTGTTGCTTGTTTGATATAATCACTGAAGAATCAGAAAGCATGTTCTCCTGTCTCTCTTAAGCAATCATACAACATTTTATTGTATGACGTGACCCTTTAGAAGCACAGACCTAAATAAAATCAGGTGTTTAGCTGGACTGCCCTCATCTCTATCTTTATCCCACAGTCAATAATAACTAAAAACGACATACGAAAAAAATAACTGGCATTCCCCCCCAAAATCAAGCCAGAAGAAAAATCACTGATGAGTCAAGCTAGTCTCTAAGTGGGACACAAAGTATGATTCATAAGTCGTTGCTCCGGGTTTAATTCTTTAGAGAAAAAAAGCTCCATCAATAACATAAGACAGAAACTAAAAGTTTCATTAGAAAAACATTACATTAAATTCACTGTGTCTTTTCACTCTGAATATTTCTGTTATGTGTGCTCACCACAAGGGTTTGAAGCCATAACCAGTAACCTTAAGCAGCTCCTGCAGGCAGTGAAATCTTGCAGAGGACACTGAGTGTCCTGGGCCACATTCCTGAGTTGTCTTCTACACAGCTGCAGGGCACAAGCTCTGTGTCCACCACTGGGGCAAAGGGAATGGGACCTTTCTGACTGAAACCACAACAGAAGACCAACTGTGGCTCAACTCAGTCATTGCCAGCATCAAATTTATCAAGGCAGATGAGATTCACTAAAGCTGCCTAATTTGCCCTTTCTTTTATTTTTTTCAAACGCAGTATTTAGGTAAACTGGACTACAGCACTAAAAAAAGGAGGTGAGTCCAATGAGATGATGGCAGAAGAACCAAGAATAACAAGAAGCACCACCACTACTTTCAGACAATAGATCAAATACTAAGCACTATGTCAAAATTACCTCTGGGCCACAGCTTTTGTAGCAAATTGGGTTGTCAAGGGCATTCCCTCTCCTCTGCATTGCATATTCATCTCATGTCTTTCTTTCAGCCCACACCCAAAAACAGAGGCTTTGTGCAGTAATCCCATTTTAGACCCAAAGGCCTACATTTATGACAAGAATATTTTAAATATTTAAAGTATAGTAGAATATATACACAAGTCTAAAACAATAAAGAAACAAAAAATAAAGACCAGAGAGCCTTTCTCATTAAGGAGGTAATAATATAGTAAAGGTATCTATAAAAACCCTCTTTCAAAACCCCGTATGACCTTGCTGTTGATTCACATCCTTCAAGCTGACCACTGAAAAATCATAAAGTAATATTCATTTTCCCCCATGTTCACAGCAGTTCAAGCTACAGCTCTGACACTGGAAACAGACTGGCACAATATTTTCTTTTTATCTTTAACCTCAGCTATGAAAAATGTGAGATATAAAAAAAAAAATTAAAAGCCATGCTGCTATTGGACATTTTGCAATTTAATCATACATCATACCTGTACTGCAGGAAATAAGCAGCACAAAAAACAAGATTAACTACTAAAATGTAGCTGGATTTAAATGTATGCTGCTTTCCCCTGTACTGTCAGGCCTTTAAAGGAAGATTATCAAAGGCACTCCAGTCACTGTGATGTGAAGACAGAATAAGTGAGCTCAACCTTGAGTTCTCCCTTCGTATTTCATGGCATTTTTTTCTTTAGTATTTTTAAATCATCCAAACAGTAAGTTATAACATGGCCACTACTGAATACACATGCTTTTGAATAGGATGATGAAAATTACTTAAATGAATGTCTTTTGGCTTATGTGCTCATTTACATTCCCCTCAGGAATACTGCATTAGCAATGTCACTGCTATGAACAAGTAGGTGACATATCAATAACTATCATCTATTAATAAATACTTCACTCATTCTATGAGGTTAATCTTCATATGCACCCATGAGGCAGGAAATTACAGTCAGTATTTCCCCTGGGGATGCTAAAGTCATGTTATAGACTGTCCTACTCCATGCAGTGATGCAGGTGTCAAAGCCATAAGTAACAAACTGTCAGAGACCCTGCCTCCTAATCCTACATGCTAATCACTGAATTTTGCCCATCTGATGAAGGAAACTATAAGAATCATGCCTGTCTTATCATAACTGAAATGTAAAATTGACATTTATTAAAAGCTGTTAGAAACTTAAACTTACCATTAAAAGGGGAAACAATGAAACCCCCATGATTTATCTACTGGTATTTTCTTCACCTTCCAAGGACATGTATGTGATAAATGCTACAAAGTTACTGCTCCCTCAGACTAACACAGACCTTCATATAAAATAAACCTCTCTTATAAGGAACTTGAGAATTTTTCTCTGTCTAAATTCATTGACTTCTCTTTATCTGGCTCCTAGCCCTCAAATACTCCCTGGAATGTGAACAGAACACTTATGATATGAGATACTGATATTGTTGCCAAGAAAAGCAGGAGAAATACTGAGTTTAAAAAAAAAAAAGAGGGAACTGTTTCGTTGAACAACACAAATTCACTGCTCATTTCCCTAGTTTGTTTCTAATAAAATTAATAAGGCAATGAGTAGGTAGGCACTCCTCTGCTTCTACAAGAGTGTAGTGATTGCCTTCAGAAAGGGAAAACTCCTGTGGTACTCACAAGCTGCAAGAGCATTGTAAAAGTAAGATTCTATCCATATGTTAAATGTTTACTTCCAGCACATGTGTCTTAGCTCAGTAAATGCTTTTAAACTTACCAGTACACTGACTTGAAGAGGTCTCTTTAAAACTAGTAGGAATTGTATGAACAAATCCCTTAACAAGCTTTCAGATCTCTACCCATAAGAAAAATTAGGTTGCAAATCTTGCAAGATTTCAAGGAATCTGAAATGCCACTTGTCCAAACCCCCCTCATGACATCTACCTTCAATGTGTGCAGCAATGCATTTCTGTTATCACCCAGCATCCAGGAGGTGAGAATGTGAGAAATAGAGAAGTTCTAATGAATTTTTAAAAACCAGTTAGGAGCTCAGCATGGAGATTTGAGTGGGTTCAGGGGTTTGTGAAGGTTTCTTCCATCTCAATTGTCAACTGTCTGCTCGTGCTGAACATACTGACGAGGAAATCCTCAGAGCATGCAGCAGCCCACGGCAGGAATGTACGTCATTGGGAATGTTCCAAAAAAAAACGTTGGTAACTGAAGAGTTCTTTCCACAAGTTCCTTAGGATGAAAGGAAATTGATGTGACAGGTTCTGGTAAGCACAGACAATGCCTCTTCTCTGCATTACCTCACCCAAGAACACCCATTTGCTCATTTTTGAGCTGACTGAAAGACCAGCTTCTTCTAGTACAGCTGTTTCCTCCTACAGGGAAGACTCATTTCCACTGCTGCTCTAACAATTAGAAGACAACACTAATCACTGCAAGTACTGCAGGCGTGTATACCCCATCACACACACACAAAACACTGCTCACTCCTACCATGAATTTCCAGCTTAAAGGAGCAACCAATCTGCATAAAGTCTTGAACACAGCTCTCATAGCATATTCTTCCTTAAGAGCTAGGCCTATACAAATGTTATTAAAAGCAAAGGAAAGGGGCCGGATTACCAGTGGAATCATGTAAGTTATGGAAACCATACAAGCAAATGTCAGTCTTGAAACAAAAGACTAATTTAACAATCCTCCATATAGGCAAAAAAGCAACAAGTAACATATTCCTTGAAGAAAAACACTCCTCGTAAGCTTGAAAGCAAGACTAAACTGAAAATACAGGATTAAGTACTTCACCTTGTTTTGTGGGAAGTTTCACTGAGCACAACAGGAATATTCCTGTGTGCTTTATACAAGGGTGTTTACAGGACAAGACCGAATTGCTGAGCCATTATTTTACTCGTGGCTCAGGAATAATTCCAAAGCAAACATGAGAGAGAATACAGCAACATATATTTTCAAAATTAATCAAATGTATAATAAATTTTAAGCAATTAAATTTTGAACTTCATTGAGGTCACCAAAGTTCAGCTCTAGCCCCAGTCAACCATCAAGATTAATTACTGCCTCACTGCTAGTCAGTACTGACAGACAAGTAACCTCAAAGTCACTATCACACAGCTCAAGAGCTAAATACTTCTTCCAAAAGTAAATATTTCCAGAAAACAAAACCCTGCATATTGCTGATAGTACAAATAAGCAAACAATGCAGGAAGTGAATGCTTTTCTGCTCTAAATACAACATTTTTCCAAAAAGGGATATATTTGCTCATATGTGAGAAAGGAGAATGAAGGTAGAGGTCCCTTACCTTTATTTCCACTGGGTACCACATGGAAGCGGTAAACCACTAAAGTGAATGTTCTGGAATCTCACATTCATTCCCCTATCTCACGAGTCAAATCATTTTTATCTTCTAAAAAAATTTATTCTATGCTTATGAGTGTGCACAACACTTAAGATTCATGTTTTGTCTCATCTTTTAAATTCTTGCTTAGAAACTACCTCTTAAAATTTCCATAGTACTTCTGGCTGTGGAAATAAACAACTTCTCTTGTGTCAATGTCAATTTGATATGACCTCCCCCAAAAGCAAGCCAATAAAAAAAAAATACGATATTTAGAAGATGCATGTGTTCATGATGAGAAGCTCAAGAGAGTTATCTTCTCTTCATTTATGAGAAATTCTAAAATTTGAGCCATCCAGTATAAGAAAAGAAACAACTTCTAACAAGAAGAATTTAATCTACCCAAAATCCTCCTCAAGGGTCTCCAGAGAACCAGGACAACCCAGTGTTTCATGGCACAGACTCCAAACCACTGAAGCAAGCACAAGCTAGATGGGAAGAGTTAAATAAAGCAGCTAAAATTCAGCAGCATCCGAGCTATTGCAGATTACGGTTACTGTAACCTACACTGGGTGTCCTCTGCATAAGCACCAGTGTGACTTTGTGGACTGCTGAGACTCAGTCTGTTGCAACTGGCATAAGTTGCCACAGGCGAGTAATCACAAGAAACTGACCTTGGCAAAAGCACATTTTACACTTCACTGCTGTTCAACTGTGTTATACTAAAGAGAGAGCAAGTGAGCACAAGCAGAAGGGGGAGGGACACAGAACAAAGGGGGATAGCATAAAAGTGAACATAGCCATTTTCAGCTTTACCTGCTTTTAAGATTTTAGGAAGGTATATTACATCCCCAATGCCCATCACAACCTACAGGTAGTTACATCAATTCTGCATGGTATCATTTTTAAACGGTCAGGGTCTGAAAAGACTTTTTTTTTTGGCAGGGGGAGGAGAAGGAAAGAAGACTAAATACTAAATTAGAAATTAGTATTAAAAAAAAAATATCCTGACAAGGAGGAGGGAAGTATAGAAGACAATTACAACTCCACATTTTCCTACCACTGGATTAATGCACAAATGAGGATTTTTAAATTGTTCTTTTCTCCTGTTTGGCTACACCTGTTGAGAGTACATTTTTGAATCAGCTGCAGCTAATAAAGCCTAAATGTATTCCATGAGGTGTGCAGCAACATGTCTTAGTCCTAATTTTCAGTATTTCAGCTCAACCTTAACTTCAGCTCTCAACAGCCCAGCAGCAATTTGCAGGAACTGGTAAAATCCCCACTGCTGCACATACAGATGTGTCTGGCTTTTCTCAACCACCTTTGGTCTCTGATGGTTTGAATCAGTTATTTCCTGTAAAATATTTTTTTTAGTTTCTGCATTACTTTTCTTTGGTATTGACTACTGCATCTCCAAAGAAAAAGGACCTGGCAGAGCAAGATGGCACAGGATCCCATCATTAGTGCTAACCCACATCCTGCCCAAATTTTACAGCAAGTTTAACACAAGGATCTAACCTTGAGAGTATGCTGGGTTTCCAGGACATTCACTGGCTGAAGCAAAACATGCAGAAGCTTTGTACAAGTTCCAAAATACCAAATCACTCTCCACTTGGGAAGTGTACAAGGTATGCAAGTCTAGACAAAATAAAATGAGACCACATGCATTTTGGATCTGCTTCCTTACCACTCTTAGGTCAGTGACCTAAGGACTCAATGCAGCTTCTCTTCCAGATCTTGAAGTCTTTTCTCCTGTGTAGACAGTTTCTCTATTCCTCATCTGGTTCCATAAATAACTCAAAACCCTGCTACAAAAGCCAGCCTTTGTTCCTCTCAAATGTGCAAACCCTTCACATCTCTGTCTGCACAATCCCTCTATTAATCTCGTCCTCTGTCTCAGTCCCCTAAATGTCATTACTACCAGCAAGCAAAGTGGCTTTTTTTGGACGCTGCCATGTTGTTACCTTGAACCATTCCCATCTGACAGAGTCTCATCATGGTATAATGACCTCCCCTGTCACTGGCCAGGGAGATACAAGACTCAGCCCTGACAGCAGATGGCTGATTCACACACACTGACGC
This sequence comes from Muscicapa striata striata, assembly GCA_030060385.1. Lineage (NCBI taxonomy): Eukaryota > Metazoa > Chordata > Aves > Passeriformes > Muscicapidae > Muscicapa > Muscicapa striata. The sequence continues at coordinate 2,918,581 of JAREIS010000075.1, read as the reverse complement.
TCAGCGACTCAACAATTATACGATCACGCTTAGCCTATAAATTATGAAAACTGCAATTCTATGAAGCATGACCTAAAATTTCAAGGGACTGAAGTATTTCCAAGTCTGAACTTCAGATCTGGGTCAAAAAGGTGTCAGCTGTGGATCTGCAGAATTTTAATCATCTCATCAGACTGTAGCTCTCTCCCACAAATACATGGTGTTTGTAGGGCCCACAGGCGTGCTTCCTGACACTGAGGCAGGATTCTGCCACAGAGGGCTGGATGGGCCACAAAAATACTCACTGCTTCTGTGAAGTGTGTGAGAAACTCCCCTAGGGTCTAGACAGAGAGTAAATTGATGTCTGCCACATTTTTCTGACTGCACTTGGGCACAAAATAGACTTATTAAAATTTTTATTTACCAAGTCCTGTAGTAATTAGTTGTAGCAGATAGAAAAAGATAAAATGGAAAGGGCACAGTAGTTCTGCAACAACTTCTGTGGGCCCTCAGGCTTGGCTACCTATTTACAATGACACACAGCAAAAGAAAGAAAAGGGTGACAAAAAAAATACCTGAAGGGTACTCATATCCACAGGAAGAGCAAATCTTTGTTTATACTAGGCCAAAAGTAAGCAGATATTTATATTACACAAGAGCACCCTCAGTTGAATGTAATGATTTGACATCTCTTACTTCAACGCATATCCTAAACAACAGGTCATTGAATTAGTCTCTATCTGCAGCTCCCTCTGGGTCTCCCAAACCACACCATATTTTAAAGTGCATGTGTCAATCAGTATTGCTTGAGTCATTTGACTTTATAGTTCACTAGCTAGGATCTCATTCTCAAGTAATTTTACTCATCAGGCAGAACAAAAACATTACCTGGGACTTCCCCATCCATACAAGTAATTACCATGCTGGATACAGTGAGCATCTCCCTTCTCTTTCCTCTTCCTTCCCCACTTCCTCCATATAAGAGAATTGGTTGAAACCAATACATTTCCATGAAACGCACAAGGGCTGATAAATCAAAATCTTTTAACATATATATATACACACATATATATAGATATGTATCTATACAAAGTATCCAAAAGATGACGATTCTGTGGTGTAGTATGGTTGAAATGTTACTAGATTATTGCTCTACAGGCAAAAGATTAGTTTGTTTGAAATACATTTACCTTTCTCAAGGTGTTTCAGAAAGAAGACTTGTCTAGTTTAAATTCATCCAATACAACATAATGATATCCTTGAAGTCCAGAGAGTCAGGAGAGTCTTGCTTTTCCTTCTAGTTGTGAATACTGAGTGTGATCTACAAGAAAAAGAAAGTGGGGGAAAAGTTTGGCAGGTAATCCTTTATCTTTTCAATGGGTCAGTATTTTCAAAATCCTTACAGAAAATGGCCCCAACAGCAGAAGTTCAATCAATCAATCAATCAAACAATTGCTACTTGGTTTCCAGAAAGAATTCAAAGCAGATTTATTTTTCCATGTCAAATATTCTGTCTCTCTTTTCTGTCTTAAACATGAAGATATTAGAGTGAAAGGTGTGATTTCCTCTCCCCATTTAAAAAAAAAAAAAAAACAAAACAAAACAAAACAAAAAAACTTGCAATGTACACTTTCCATTTTCGGCTATAAATTTAAATTTACCATTGGAGAATGTATAACTTTTTGTTAGAACCTACGGAAGAGAAAGGCTACAGTTTCTCTGATGTGAAGTGCTAATACACAAAGCCAGTAGCAACTCCTGAAACAGAACTAAAACCACGAAAAACATAAAATACCCTTTTCTCCCACTAGACACTTGAATTAATCAACAGCTATTGGTGAATAAGTACTCAGCAGCTTTGTTGAATAAGCATGTTTTAGTCTAGAAACAGCTGTGACAAGTTCACCAAATTTTATTCTCTGCATTGTCCTGCTGCCTCTGGAGTTTCCACTTTTCAAGGGAATGTAACTTTTCCTGGACAGCATGTTGAGCCCGTAATTTTGCAGATACTCATTGGGTATAGTATCAGCTCAGTTCTTCTAGTTCTTTCAGTAAGAGGAAGCAAACTCACAAAAGCTTTGCCTGAGATTTCACAGGCATGTGTGTGCCTCTCTCTCAGTACCCAGGCCGACGTGCCAATATGTAGGATTAAACTTTTTCCAAGGTTGAATAAGCCACCATCTGTCTATCTTGTGTGGTGCTGTGCGCCATCCGGGAGACTTGTCCCTTAGAGCATGTTTCTACCATATGTCACTCCTGAGTGATCAGTTATGCCAAGACATTTGGGAAAAAATGACTAAGTCGAGCTGGAAAACCCTTTCCGAATTCCGGAGGAGGTTTGCCAAGCCTGTATTTGCAAATAACTTTGCAGCCACTGGTTTTTGCATATATTGTGTGTAACAATAAATTATAACTTTTACCCAGACAGACACCAGGTACCTGCCCTCCACTGCCCAGAACTCAGGGACTTTTTAATAAGCCAAGGGATTCTAGTATGACATATCTCTAGGAAAAATACAAGAAACTTTTACAGCAACTTTTACAATCACTAACTTAGTAAAAAAAAATTTAAAAAAAAAAAAAAAAAAACAGATTATAAGAATATATTTCAAGAAAGACTCAGTTCATTATTTTAAAGCCATAACAAACCAGTAATTTCTTCAGAATACTCAACTGAAAATACCTAAGGCAACTGAATGCAAGGCTTTTTCCTTATAGTAATCATCTAACAATGACCATTTAAAGTGCTCACCTGCACACAGTGCGATCACCTAAACCAAATGTTAAACTGCTGATACAGTTCCTGCAATTAGAATTTGTCTAATAAAGAATATGACTCTATCCTATTTTAGATTTAAAGAACCATTTTATGTTCCAATTCCTCAATTATTAAATTAAAACTCAAGCCAGCATCATTCTTATGGCCAGCTCAAGGCTGCTCATTTACATAACTGACTTTCAAGGGCACTTGGTTACACAGCAATTAATACCAGCAAAAAATGTACCAGATCTGCAACCTAATGTTAAGAAAGACATTCTTGGGAACATTAAAAGAAGAAAGAAATTAGTAAGTCGTGATTACAGCCTCCCTGAGTAAGATTATCATTGAAAGGAAATATATTCCCTAAGGACAACCAGAGAAATATTAAATATGAAAAGACAAATTACAGAATTATTACATTTAGTGACAAAAGTGAGATGAAGAGCAATACTAAAGTCCAAGAGAGAATATCGACCTCTGTGTTTTGCCTTCAGAATTTGGACAATCATTGAAAAAGAGGAAGACGTGAAACAAGGCTTCACTACAGCCCACTGAGATTTGTAAAACAAAACACAAGAAAAAGCTGAAAAAGGTCATGCTAGACAAAGAAAACCGCTACTGAAAAAAGGTTATTATTAAAGGAAAATGAGGTAAATTATCACCTCAGAATGGATTATGGTTTTTTTTTCATGTATCTAATTTAACTGTCTCCTTATGCACATAGAGTGAAACTTGAAAAGGTGAGGATGTTGGTAACAAATTGGACTACCAAGGAAAGAAAGCCTCCTACTGCAACATGGACTTGCTGAATGGAGAGAAGAGAGGAAAATAAATATAGACCAGCTAGGCAGATCTGGACTACTTGCATATGTAACACACCTAATGATATTGAAGCCAGCATATTTTCTGAAAGGCTCAGCTCCTTCCTGGCCCACTCTGACAGCCTGAGGCATTCACACTGTTGAGCCAAGAGAGACTGGAGAGGCTGGTTCTACAGCACCAACTTTCTGCTAACAATTCTTATTCCAATGAGAGACCTTTAGGGTAACCTACACCTGCTCTAATGTCCTCCTTGCTTCCTGCATCCACCTATAGGCCTAAATATTCTTCCCTTCAGGATGAAATGTGATCTGCACATGAGACTGACCAACTCAGATGGGGACAAGAGGGGAGGAAGGAAATTCATCAAAGTTGCCAATTAAGAAAATTCTTATTCTGGAAAAGAATTTGTGCTATGAAGCTGGTCAACAGCTTCCTCACAGAAGGAGCAGTCATGCAGCTTCTGCACTGTCATCTCTTGCCAGAGCTACAGCAGAAACAAGAGCTTCTCTTACAACAAGCATCGTGGAGATCCACGCATATCAGGAAGGAAAAACTATGGAGCAACGTAAAGGGAGAAAACACTGAACCATGGACAGACTAAAATTTTTCTTTCCTTTTAATTTCAGCTTGGGGAGGCTCAGATCCATCACCCATTTGTCCCACACCAGTGCAGACATCTAAACAGGAATCTTATCACTCTTTGGAAATATGATGCTTTTTAATTTGGTTTAATCACTAGGACTTCCTTGGAAATTCCTGGCACACACAGGCTGTTTTCTTTTGTGTTCCACTTCAAGCATGTACTAAGCCTCACCACACTCTGTTGTTCTCATGAACTTTTTAGGGAACTCTCAATTCTCCTGGAATTCAAAAGCTCAGGATTCCAATAATCACATGCAAACCCATTCCTCTAGGAATAAATTGACTCTATGGCACAACTAAATGTTTCTGTCACACAAATGCAAAACTTAACTGAAATGTCTGCTGATAAATACAAGACTACGACACCTCAAAGGCAGAACCTGTGAAATTTATTTCCATTGGAAACCTCATTTAGAGGGTATGAGGATAGAGACAGTGTTTAAAGACAAGAAGGGCTCTTCAATCACAAGTCCAAAAAGAGTTTCTATGCCCTCTGAGCTACCCATCTGCAGGGTATTTCATATATTCCCACAATCATTCCTCAGTGGAGACTGTGGGCCCTACTTGGCAAGGCTATTTTATTTCAGTGACCATGATGTAAAGGAGAAAACACAGGTTGATGGGAAGCTATGGGATGTCACTAAAAACTGCCAAGTCCCCTAATATAAAGTCCATTCTGCAAAGGCTATGGTACTGCAACATAAAAAGAGTTTGTTTTTCAAAAATATTAATGCAATATTAAAACAATACACAATCTCTTTTCTAATGAACAACCAGTACTCATAAAGTAACTCAAAGACAATCTCTCTGTGCCATGTGAAAGAAGTTTGGAGTTACCTTTGCTAGTGGTGCCAAAAGAGGGATTGTCGAGGCAGAGATAAGGCTTGCTTTTTCCAATTGCACAGAAAAAGCAGTTTTCTTCACGTAGCTTTCCTCTTCCTCACTTCCCCCTCCTCCACACAAAACCCAAGAAAAGCTGCCATTGCTTTAGGTCAAAGGAAAAGCAAGCCCAGCTGCCGTAAGCCAAACAACGTACAGGTTTGCTATCTCCCCTGCTGTTTTGGCTCGAGCTCTTCAGACTGGAAAATTCAGAAGCACGATCTCCCAAGCTCTATAAATGCCAGAACCATCTAAGAGGAAAATAGGACAAGGCCACCCCCAGGCAAGTTTGTACTAAAATCTGCTGGCTGCAAGGCAAAAATACAGTAAACATCACATAGGGACAGACTGCTCCTCAGAAAATATTCCACAAGAACAATATAGCTTCCAAAGAAAGGCTGCGCTAAAGGGACTTCTGGAGGGGAAAAAAATGCAATGTTTTAAAATCCTTGTGAGGAGTTAGCAAGCTAATGGCACACTCAACGACAAATTGTTTGACAGGCAACATGCTTTTGACATTAATCCAAAGAAGAAATGTAAAAGCGACATTGAATGTTCTCTACAAAGTGGTAACAAATTGGGTATCCTAGAATAGTTCTGCACTTCACTAAGGAAATTTTGCTTTTGTCTTAACAATTGACTACATGGAACAAAACAAGTAATAACAAGCAATTAATCATCAATATCACCACCCTGTCTTTTCAGGAAGGACAATTTAAGTTAAATTTTTGCAGTCCTTGAGAGATGAACTTTGCAGCTGATTACAGTATGTTTTAACGTGCTCTATACTGACTCAACCTTGAAAAACAAGCCAAAAACAGAAGTTGAAACATCCTTTTTCCTGTGTAGCTCCAATTTGCAGTACCAAGAAGCTAAACAACATGCTCTCCACCAGATGGCTGAAATAAAAAGAACACTCCTTCTGATTAATTAGGAAACAAATGAATCTTCTGTTAGCACAACAAGTTACCATCAGGAAACCTGGGTTCCCATTAAACTTTGATATTTGTGCTTTCTCTGCAACTGTGTTCAAGACCATCCTCAGATTTGTCTCTCATTTCAGAAGCAAAGTGTTACACACCAGTCCATCACACACAAGTATCACACCAGCCACTGCATAACCAAAAGGGCTACTGGCCCTTATCACAGACTACTAACACCATAATTTTCCTAAGAGAGAAAGCATCCCTCACAGTAGGAACAAATTAAGGTCTCCTAGCGCTGTGAGGAGAATTGACGAGTAAAAGCACACGTCCCTTGCCAGGGTTCAGTGAGCAGTGGAGGCTCATGCGCACACCCGAGCTCTCCAGCTGGTCCTGGAAACGGAAATCCCCAGAGCAGATCTAGTACAAGGAGCAAGGATGTGACAGCCCAAGCAGCAGAGGCCAGCCCATGGTTCCCTGCCAAGGGGGGGCTGCCAAGGATGACTGTGAAGATCTCAAGTGAAGGTTCAGGATACAGTGCAGGCACTGGGGATGGAGGGGGGTGATGGTATAAAGCACCAGAACTTGCACAGGAGATGTGTGAGTGTGTGAATACAATGTTTGCTGCTACTGAGGTGAGTGACTCTAGGAAGAAGGAAACTGAGCTTACCTGACACAGGAAGGTGCAGGTAAAAGCTCTTGGTACTGTCATTATTCTTCTGTTTTCTTTGCATGAACAACTGCTTCACTGCACCAAACCTTAAAGAAGGACCATTTCAGAAGCTGGCTGTGGGAAAGAACCCACCATGTTTCAGGCGTAAAGGACAATTTCGCCTTCTTTACTGATAACATGTGTGCCTAAAGAGGCACAATGCCTCAGTGAGAATCCAGGACTGCCAACCAACCCACACCTCTATAATTTAGAGTATTTCTCCTATGTGCACAACTGAAGTTCTCAAACAGGTTGAGTGTGTTATTTTCTAAGGCTAAAGGGAATGGTGGAGGCATTTATTACAAATTAAATCTAAGTCTCCTTTTTAAAATCCAAGTAAAGGGGTTTTATCCTATTAAGTAATTGAGAAAGCTCTGAGACCTGAATAAGAAAACCCAAAAACACTTCTCCACACATTACAAAAGGGCTTCAATAATTCTATATATATAGGTATGCCATTTAATTATGCTAAATGACTGTATCTCATTTTTCCTTATAGGCTGGTGATAGTTAGGTACTCTGGGAAATACAAGGATACACAAAAGTGCCAAAGAGCACAGAAGACACTAATATTTCAGAGTGCATGCACCTATCCATTACATCCCACACACAATTACAAAAAATTTACAAAAATTACTATTTTCTGAGCCTTTACAGTTAGAAAATGAATCCACGTAAAATTTCAGCAAATACAATATTCTCTGGCACACTGTTCCACTTTTTTTCTGTTTGCTTACACTTTACTTGATGCCTCCTATAAGACTTGTGTTGGAAGAGACAGTGAACAATTAAACCTCTGTACCCTCTCCCCACCACTCACAACACTGAAGACCTCAAAAATATCTTCCAATGTCTCTTCTTCTCAGGATAAAGAATCCCTGCTTCCTGCGGACACAAGCCTTTCCTCATCTCTTAAAAATTCTGCTTTTTCCAAAATTTTCTCATCATTGTTTCTGAGCTGAGGGACCTGAACTGCACGTGATACAAGATGCTGGTGAGCTATGAACATAAAAATTGGCAAAAAGGATGCCATCTCTTCAATTCTCTCTTCCTTTATTAATATTTCCCCGTATTTGATTTATTTTCTGATCAGTGTAGAGTAGTGAGCTCCTGTTTTACACTGCTGTTTTTCATAACCTGGTAACTGACTCACACAAGGTAACAGCTCAAAACTCACCATTTTTTAGTGGAATTACCATCATTTTTTCCCTATGTAGACCACTTTATCTGCACTGAATTTTATCTGCTTTTCCACTGCTCAGCCACCCAGCCATGTCAGTCACTCCTCCAGTTCTTCATGGTTCACTTCAACCTTACTACTACAAGCAAGTTACTATCATCACTTTCTCACTTCATCAACAAGCTCCTTTCCAGTGTACAATTTATGGGCTGGATGCATCCCAGTCCAACTACTCTGGTGACTGAGAACCACTTATTCCTACCTTATTCTTCCCATCTTCTACCCATGTATTAGCCCATGGCATGACCCTCTTTAAGCACTGCTGCAGGTTTCTGTCTGCATGGAACATTGTCAAATACCTCTGAATGCCATCCAAATATTTCTCATTCACCTACATATTCACCCCCCCAGAGGGCTTCTTCAGATACTTTGAAAGGTGGTATTCCCCTTCATAAAAGAAAAGTTGACTCTTCCCACAGAGCTTGTATTCATCTTGGTAATATGTCTGAATATACTGCATTATGAAGTAGATAGTATCCTTGTAATTGACAAATTCTACATCTTTGCAGACAAGATGTTGAGGAACAAGTAATGTCATTTTCTGCCTTTTGATTAAAAAAAAATCCATAAGCATTTTTATATTTTGAACCCAAATATCCAGGGAATTTAAAGTAACACCTCTCTCCTTTATATATGCCTATAACTAAGCAATAGCACAAGCACAACAGCAACAATTTCTCCTCTTATAACTCTTCCATGAAGACAAGACTTTATTCAATCTTGTAACAATTTTTAACCTGAGGATCAACAAGAAAGTAAATTTTTTTAAAAATATATTTTCCTGCTGTCTACCAGATGTGTAAGACTGCCAGTAACTGCATAGCAACAGAAAATTTTCTGAGTCAGCAAGCTACAGCTTCTCCCAAGTTTTCTCCTTGATTTTAAGCAAATTGCTACTATTCTTTACTAGATTAATTGACTAATATTCATCCCCCTAGTGGCCCAGTTTTGCTGACCATTAAGTTAATGGTGCAGGGAATAATGTCTTTCCAGCCTTCTAACCTGGCTGTTTCCTCCTAGCCTACCACAAAGGGCATGGGTACACTCACCTGAATTCTGAAAAGATACGACAATGATTTGAGTTAGCCATGGGAAACTGATTCCACTTACTCCCATATGTTCCTGCATTAACAGTAGCCACAGCCCAACTCCTAAATTATGGTCTGAAACCTGCAATGATTCCTCTCATAGAAGTTCTCTCCTAACATTTATCCTAGCACTATTTGTGACACCCTCAGCTTCTTTGATATCACCAATTCCAGACTCTGTAACCGGCTCATTAGTGTGAAGAGTGGCCAGAAGCTCTAAAAGCACAAGACACAAGATGGGTTCTGGCACCCTCAATTTACATTACACCTCACACCAAATAACTATGTCGTCATCAAGCTAAAAAGACCAAAACCACACAATGGAAAATTTCAACAAAGTGTGGCTTCATCATTAAAATCACTATTTGAGCTTTTTTTGTTGGTCTCATTATACAGAGAAGCAGAGAGCTCTGTAAACAGATTTGCTTAGTTTCCGTGTCTGTTGCCAAATTTCCATCCTGTGGAACCAATTTTAAACAGAAAAAAGTGTCTCTTCCCATCCTCTGCTCCTTGGTGTCATTCTTACTAAGGACACAGAGTAAAAAATGAAATGAACTAGTCACAGAGGGGCTCAAATCCAAATGTTAACTTTTTTAATTGTCAAAAAAATTCAGATCACTTTGATCCGTAAGTCTCTTTCTTGCAGCTATGGAAAGTTTTTAAACGGAAGGTTGCCAACAATGACTTTGTTATAAACTAGAGTTCACAGTTGTTTTTATGGAATTTCGTCTCAGTAACTTTTAGCTCAGCAGTTCTCATGAAAATATTTCCAAACCACCAACTTGGCTAAATATTTCCAGTAAAGCAAAATAATCCCTAGCTCCTAAATACAACTCTACTTCTTTTTTTAACTTCACTTTATCCTTCAGAAAACTAGTACAGTTTTAAGTATGGGAATGACAGGGGAGAAAGGAGACAAAAAAAAAAATCTAAGAACTTCAAGCAGCCTCTCATACCTCTGGGTCATAGCAGATGCAAGACTGGAAATCGAGATGAGATTTGGGAAATAATCCCCACATATACACAGGTATTAATAGCAACAGCAAATAAAACCAAAATGAACACTGCAATTTGAAATAGTGCAGTACTTGCCTAGCAGAAACCTCTCAAATAAATTCAGCCATTGTTAGCCCATGCTCACTGACAGAATTTCCACACCAACATAAAGAACATCCTAAATGGGAAAGAAAATCTGATGGGCTTTGTATTGCCATTTTGTTTAGTTCTTTCAAAGAGGGGGTGTAAAGGAATCATTTATTATAACCCTTTTCGTATCCATCAGATGTTGCATGTTTTATGTAACTATAACACATTTGGCAAACTCTTCCTACCTACCCATATGCTAGGGAAAAGCTCAAACTGCGCAAGAAAAACCTTTCCTCACAAAGCAAATTTCCTCGTAGAGAGGAACTGTGAGTTGGACCAAGGCCTCCAAGATCTCCAGGCCCTCTCTCTCCACAAGGACTGATACTTCCACAGAACCTAGGAGTCATGTACCTACCTCCCTGGGAAGTAGAACTATCTGTGCTGTGCTCTATTTCTCTATATATGCAGAAATAGCAGTTGCACTGGATCATTCCACACACAGACCACAACACAGATGCAGCACAACCAAGGCAAGCCCTCATCCATGCCCCTACAATGGCTCTTTCAGAATGCGAGTGCCAGATGTGTTGGCACAACTGGCCAGTGCCATCCATCACCAGTGGCCAGGCACATTCCCCAATGCAGAATAAAAGGACCCTGACATGCACAACTCCACCACAGACTCCAGGGCAGCCAGCTGGGCATGAGGGCTTACCCCAGGGGCCAGTCCACATGGGATGCACTGTTCTGCATGCAACAACCCTTGGTCTTTCCCCTCAAGCACAAGAGGCCCTTACCTCTGATCCTGAACTCAAACCTCATCCGTCATATTTACGAGACCAAAATTTGCAAGCTCCATGAGTAGTCCTGAAACTGGTATCTTCCAGCTTTTCCCTACAGTACACAGGGGAAATGGCAGCAGCTGTGATGAGTGGGAGCTGCCACCAAAATACCCCAGCAGAGGAAGGAGAGGAGTGTATGGAGAACACGTAGGAAGCTGTGGAGAAACAGAAGAGGGTACGGCACAAAGCACTTATAGCACAACTTGACAGAAAAACAAACCACCCTCAAACAATGGGGCTAAAAAAGAAATGGCAGTGAGGAAGATGATGAGTCCAGGTGAAGAATGGGGGAGGCTGTTCAAGGCAACCAAAAAGGATCTTCCTTCTTTGTTCATCCTTAAAACACAATTAAAATTTAGAATTTTAGAAATAGATTTGCAGAGAAAACTGATAATGCATTTCACTCACCAGAACTTTCACCTACAATCTATCTATGCAATTTAAAAATGTTTTCAACTAAAAACATTTGCTAATTAAATACTTCACATAAATGTCAAACAGTTGCATTATCTTGGCAAATATGTGCCACAAAAAGCAACCTCACTATAAGATTCATATATTTTACTAGGTTCTACAGTGAGACTAAGCAGGAAATACCCTTTGCCTTCAAACTTGTGTGGGACTTTTCAAACTGCAGATAGACCAATTACTTTATCTAACAGGATCATCCAGTCAAGTTTTGTTGCTGGCTTTGTTTGGAGAGCTGCTTCACTACACTTTAGGGACTCTTGAGTCGCAGAAAAAATGTCTGTAACTCAAGTACATAGGCACAGCTTAAAACTGTGATGCACTTGTGCTAACAGGAACTCAGGCAGCCTTTGACTGCAGCAGTTGTGGCAGGGTCTCTGCAAGAGAAGATCCGAGGTCACTGTTTTGAAGGCAAAAAGTGAGTGGTCAAGTGACCAAAGGGGGGAGGCTGCAACAGGGTGTTTCACTGCATCTGGAGAAAAGAGTGCTAAACTCATCCATGAAACAAGAACAGAAAAGGGATGTAGGAGATTAAAAGATACAGCACTTGTTTTTTTAGTCTAGGGAATTAACCCTGCAAAAGTATGACGGAATCAGGATGGAACGGACAGAAGGATAAGAGTAGGCTGCATGAGAGACCTGCAGGAGAGTTGCCCTGACTTCAATAGGTTTTGACCAGTCTTACCCGTGCTTTACATTGTCACTGCAAAGAAAATGGGAAGCAAATCCTTGTACCACCCTTCTGGCCCACCTGAATGCAGCTGCAGCACTAGATCTGAACCTGATGGGCAACAGCAATTTTCTGTGACAGGACAGGGAGAAAGGCATTCATTTGTCAACTAAAAGGGACTGGAACTGCCTATTACCTTCAAGTCTTGCCTGCTATTTCTAACAGGGTACAAAGGCACTGGATATTAATGTTTAGAAACCAAACCAGGTAAGCAAGCGCACAGGAAAAAACATTAGGTTTTCTGAGTGCTAGCTGATGCCATACCAAGCATGGGTTTTATTTTACAAAATGAAAATTTACATATCAAATTGTTTCAAACAGCTAATAAATGCCTCCAGAAGCACAGAGTGGTTTATACACCTGAAAATTATAGACACTTCTGGATATCAATTTTCTGAGATTCCTTTTTTTGGTCCACTGCTCTACAAACAAAATGCACACTGATGGAAATGCACAGATGGCCAAAAATATTCCTGCTTCACAAATATACCAGTACAGTAGATGGATTACATAAAACTCTCAAACTTTCTAGAACTCTCAAGTACACTGTGTGTATTATGCTTGCTTAGAATAGTGATAATGCAGCAAGTAATCCCAGTGTTGTCTTAAAACATGCACAGAAAACAAATGTATCAACTCACCACTGATTTTCAAACAGAACTATTTAATCTTTGCTAAAGTAAGCATGAAGAATATAAATTAAGGCATCTTTACACATACACTGAATCTCTTCTCTAACCAATTTATGATCCTGTTCCCAATTAGGCTTAAAGCTACTAATTTTTTTTAAGGTATGTTTTGGGTTTCTGTGGCAAGATTTTGGTAGCAGAGGGGCTACAAGGGTGGTTTCTCTGAGAAGCTGCCAGCAGCTTCTCCTGTGTCTTACAGAGCCAATGCCAGCTGGCTCCAAGACAGACCCCGCACTGGCCAAGGCCAAGCTCAGCAGTGATGGTGTAGCACCTTTGCAACAGTGTATTAAAGAAGGGGGGAGGGAAATTCTGCAATTTCAGCCAGAGTGAAAAGATGTGAGAGAAGCATCCCTGCAGATATTAAGGTCAGTGAAGAAGGAGGGGCAGGAGATGTTTCAAGTACAGGAGCTGAGCCAGCCAGCAGCCTGTGATGCAGACCAGGGTGAGGTAGCTGTGTCCCTGTGGCTCATGGAGGACCACAGTGGAACAAGAGCCACCTGCAGCCAGGGGATGCCCAAAAGAAGAAGGGAAGCTGTGGGAAGCCCACTCTGGAGCAGGCTCCTGGCAGGACTTGTGGATGCATGGACAGAGGAGGCTACACTGGAGAAACAGGAGAAGGGTGTGAGGAGACCTCTCCCTGAGGAGGAAGGAGCAGCAGAAACAATACGTGATGAATGGACCACAACCTCCATTCCCTCTTCTCCCATGCCACTTAGGAGGAGGAGGTAGAGAATACAGGAGTGAAGTTGAGTTTAGAAGAAGGGAGGAGTAAGGGTGTAAGAACCAGTTTTTATTTTTCATTACCTTTCTCTGATTTGATTGGTAGTGCATTACTTCCCCCAAATCAGGTCTGTTTTGCCCATGAAGGTAGTTGCTGAATGATCTCACCCCGCTTTTATCTCAACCCATTAGCCTTTTACCATTATTTTCTCCCTCCTTTCCAGCCAAGAAGAGGAGTGGTAAAGCAGCTTTGTGGACACCTGGCATCCAGCCAGGGTCAATCCACCCCAAAAAGTCCAAAATTATTTCAGAAACAAAGGTCTCAGCCCTATACACTAAGGCCAGCCCTAAGGAGAATCACATTCTCCTGTGTCTTGACCAGGCTGGGTGGGGTTTTGAACAACCTGGTCTACCAAGAGGCGTCTCTGTACACAGCAGAGGGTCAGAACTAGATGATCTTCAAGGTTCTTTCCAGCCCAAACCATTGTATGATTCTATAACTTAACAAGTTTTCCTTTCAAGAGTCCTCATGTGTAGGAGTCTGTGCTTTGAACGCCTCCTAAAAGCAATCAACTTTACTGAAAGGAACTCAGAATGTCCAAGAGCTACACAAGGCACTGTAGGAGAAACGCTGGCAACAAATCATTTTCACATGTGTATTGTACACTTCTAACTAAATATTGCTAAATAAAAAGGCAAAAGCAAAGAAAGCAAAATACTCAACCAAAAATATTTTTAAAGAAAATTGTAGGAAAAAAATATACTTACTTGTCAAACTGTCTGCAGTTACTCTAGAATTTTCCCACATGCACCCATTATGAAATTTTTAACACAACTCTATCTCAGCACATAAAAAATACTCCCATTACACTTGACATACTATATTAACTATTTGATATGCATATATTACCAATATTCTGCACAGTACATCAGGTATATTGTACACTTTCTCCTACTCTGCTCCAAAAGATCTTTCCCAATAAGGCTGTCACAGCACCATCTCATGACTTGTACATTTTACTAATCTGTAGTGAAAGAAGCAGAATGCAAACACAATAATTTTAACTGTCCACATTTCTACTATTTGACAGCGTGCGTCCTAATGTGACTCCACGCATCCCTTTAAAACATCAAAAGTGTATTCATGCTTCCTTAACACCTATGTGTCAGATCATTTTGGTTATGGTTTTCAATATATAAGCAATGCTTCACATGCATGTAGAATGTCACCTATGACTTAGTGGAGACTGTCAAGTGTTACATGTTGCAACTTCCACCCTCCAAGGAAGAAAGGAACATGTATTTACAGTTGCGTGCAGGGCTGAACTCTTCTTTGAGACAGAGAAGAAAAATTACACACTCTACTAAAAAAGTAGAATAAAAGGAATTTACCAATTATGCGCCTAATCTTCCCCTTTGTAGCTGCATTAAGGTTGTTTCAGGAGCAGGGAGCACAGTGTGCCGTGAAAACTCCAATCCACTATGTCACGATACTTCACCACGTTTCTAAGTTCTGCAGCTTATGCAAGCTCCCAGATCTTCCGCATAATACTTACTCATCCAGCTGGAGAAAACACAAATAATCTAAAGAACCAATAATATACACGATTTACATAACACACCCGTGGAAGGAGCCCAATGAATTGCAGCAAGGCTGAGGCTGTGAGGCGTCTGAGTCGCCAGCTGAGCACCTTGCATCGCGTGTGCTTGTGGCCCTATCACTCCTCTGAGACACAGCCAGAGCATCTGCACAGGAGGGACCTGCTTGACCTGTTAGGGCTCAGATTTAGTTCATATCACACCATTTACACTGTTTCCTAGCATTTGCCTCACAGCAGACGCTATCCCAGGAAAAACCTACCACCAATTGCCACTGACTGCTGGGGAAAGGTAACTCCATTTGACTGAGACAGTGAGTGACCCAACTTAACAGAGGCACCAGTGACAATGAGGGAGTGACAGTCACTAGGGATAGAAGAAATCAAATCACATGGGAGAAAATAATTCGCTTCCTGTACATGTAGTATTTTCTCTTAAGTGCCTTCATCTTAAAGAGCATAACTGTTAAAACCACCTAAACATAAAAAGTGATTTGCTGGTAACCACATCTGAATTTTTCAGTATAAAAATCTAAACCAGAGATCTTAAAATGATACCAGCTTCTAGAAGATCAGAGTTCCATCTGATTTGTTTTAACCTACCAGTAAGAGTTTATTTGCTCTTATCACATCATTTTCATGTTTGTCTTTTCTGACGTTCATTTAACAACTTGCATTATTTTGATGTTCATTTAACAAACAGGTCCAGACAGCTACTTTCCTTTTCCTGTCACCAGGATTCTGCTAAGCAGCAGGGGTAAAATCATTACAAGACAATAAGGAAACAGAAGTTACTAGACAGATTTCAGCAGCTTAATATATGGAACTGCTTGCAATTTAGTCAGTAGTTAGGACTGATTATGATAATTTAACTGTTGCTGTTATACCAACACAACTCCCAGTGACAGAAACATCTATGACATGGAGAATCAAGTGAGGGAGAAGGGGCAAGAATAGAAGAAATGTGAAAATCCCAAGAAAAAGGGAAAATAGCAGATTCACAAAGCTTTGGAAACTGCAAATGCAGGCAGTGAACTGAAAACTTATTTTATAAAAACACAGACTGTTTTTCTAGACAGCTAAATATTTTTGTTAATGGATAACACTTCCTTAATATGTAATTTCTACATGGTAACACTGAAATAAGGAAATGGTGGGGGGGAAACAAAGCAAGCATCATATACAAAAATTGCCAGTTTCTGTCCACAGCCATCTTTCCCTTCTCTGGTCTGTTGTGGAGCATCCACAGCATTAAACAGAAAGAAGGCTGTAACTAGAAGCTTAAATATGACAGGATACAGATACTTGCCTTCCATGCACACTGTCATTGTGAATTAGGCATGAGTTGACAAGCTAAAGACCTGGCTTGCAGTCTCATCATTCAATCATCCATCCAATCTCATCAATTGAGCAAGGCAGTAACACATGTCCCCTCCAGCTTAAATGACAGCAAAACTGTGGGTTGTAATCACAGGTCATCTTCAAACGACACTTATCATTAAGGATGGTTTTGGTCCGAATCAATTTTTATTGAGAATTACTCTAATACAATACTTCTCTTTGCTTCTTTTAACCCTTGCATTTAATACTGCTTAGAAGAACATTTCAAAATTATAATTTCATCATTTTCTAGGAATAAGATAACAGCAAATGACATAAAGTAGAAATCAAAATTAGTCATTTGCAGTCCGAAAACTCTGACAAAAATAAGGTCACCTACATGAACTTCCACAACTGAATCTTTAGCTAGCATTAATCTATGGTGTCCCAGTTGCAGTCTAGACTATTTTAACCATGTAGAAGCTGTCTCAAATTACCTGAACACAAAAACTTGAAAAATAAATCAAAATGTAAATGACAGCATTAAGTATCCTTTAAAAAATAAAACAGTTCCACATTTACATGTGGCATCTAAAGTTTTCCTAACACATAAAATACATTCTTTTTCTACATTTGTCAAATCAAGATTTTGTTCTTTATTTCTCTCCTACAAAGGAGTTGTCTTCTCTTTTTATGGACATTGAGCAGCAATTCTGGACTAAGTTAGCTGAGTGTGATCTGAAAGGATACTGATGGAGCCAATGGAAAAACAACAGAAGAAAAGTTATATTTCTGTACAGGGTATAGAAAGGGTAGAAGTAAAGTGAGAATCTTCAGAGAGAGGATAGGCTAATTTGGAGCTCATTTACTTGTTTTTGAACACCAAGGATTCTTTAACAAAAAAGATCCAACAGACACCACAGCAGCATCTCTGATTTTCAACTAGTCAGAGAAATATAATCAAATCTCTATTAACACAATTTGCTTTGTAATAGTTTAGAACAGCTGAGGATCTGCCTTGCAGGTAACAGGAAATTTATTTGTTTGTTTTCTCACATCACTAGACAGGATGTGCACATGGCCCAAATTTTACCAAGCTTAAATGAAATTCTAACCACCAGGCACAGATACTTCATCACAATTTTATTTTTCTCTATGGCACCCTCACCACCTCCCCTGGCCTATCAATCTCAAACATTTGATAACAGCTATAGAAAATACAGTATTAGACTTCTGTGACAGCATAAAAACACTGCCAAAAATTTATTATCAGAAAATGTGTTTTAAAATTTGTATTTTTAAAATTTGCACCCAGTGAACAGCTAAATTTTTCCACCACTGACAGAAATTTTCCACCACTGACAGAAATGTGTTTATCCAAGCAAAAGTAAGGAACAGCTTTTAGATAAGGATATATCATAGGCTCATAAAATAGTTTGTATAGGAAAGAACCCTAAGAGGTGATCTGGTCCAATTCCCCTACCATGGGCAGGGACATCTTCAGCCACATCACACTGCTCAGAATCCCATCCAACCTGACCTTAGACGTTTTAAAGGCTGGGACAGCATCCACCACACTTCTTTTAGTGACCTCTGCAGTGTTTTACCACCCTCAGAAGTAAAAAAATTCTTTCTTATATCTGATCTAAACTGTCCCTCCTTCCATTTAAAGCCATTGTCCCTTGTCCTGTCACTACAGACCCTTGTAAACACAAGTCCCTCTCCAGCTCTCTTGCAGGCCCCTTTCAAGTACTGGAAGGTGCTCCAAGGTTTTCCTGGAGTCTTCTCCAGGCTGAAAAGCCCCAGCTCTCTCAGCCTGTTTGCACAGAAGAGGAACTCCAGCCCCCTGAGCATCTTCGTGGCCTCCTCTGGACTCACAGGTCCATGTTCTTATGTTGGGAACCCCAAAGCTGAACCCAGTACTCCAGGTGGGGTCTCAAGAGCAGAGCAGAGTACATCTATCTATGCGTATAAACACACACACACACACACACACACACACAGAGTCTTACAAATGACTGCAATTTCAAAAAGATTACTATTATATTTTAAACAATTCATATTTTCACTACAGCGATGTTATAAATGATCCTGTATTTCCCAAAAATTAGAATACCAGAACTGATGGAGGAGCTGACCATGCAATCTGGCTCTTCTGCTAGTTCTCCTATCCAGCCTGGATGCATCCTTTGCAGTTGATCTTTGAGCAAAAAGCCTAAATTTCAAAGGATTTTCAACAAAATATTTCTGTTTTTTTCCACAACTGAGTGTTGGAAAGATGCAACATACAGACAATTATTTACTCTCCCTAGGTTTATATCAAGTACAACTAGCTTCAGTTTGTGCAGAAAGATCAGTGTGGCAAACAGTTCAGTCAAGGAAGAGTTCTTATACCAAAAATCACACTAAAAATTATTTTAAATGCTAAAAGTCAGAAGATAAGGAACAGTTTAAAGCTGAACTTCCTTTGTGTTAGAAGAGCTTTAGGCTGCAACTTAATTATTCCAAAAGCTTTAAAAAAAAAAAAAGAAAGAAAGAAAAAAAGAAGAGGCTAAGTGCATACAGAACAAATCAAGTACTTTGGGATAAACACAACAGACTTGATCATTTGTATTTATTTATTTTTATTCAAGCTCTAACTCATACTACATATTCTCAAAGTTATCTTTTTATTTAATCTTTGGCCAAATACACTTTCTTTCCTCACTGAGATAAAATATTTTCATTACAGTTTTCAAGCTGGGGACAAAGAGTACTAAAACTTATTGATATTATCAAAAAAGGAAACTCCTAAACCAAGAATTACAAAATAACTTGGAAAATTAATCCAGATGTCCAAGAACAACAGTAAAACTAACCAAGGGAGTGTCCATGAAAAATGAACAATCAGAAAAATACTACCTTTGGTATATTCTTGATGACAACAAGCTTCATGAAATCCCTAAGGAATGGCAGATATTCTGTAATTCCTTCCAGTCACTTATTTATAATTAATTTAAAATGTGAATAGGAGACTTCCACTGTCAGAGCTGCACTGCTTCTGTGTAAAGGCCATGTATCCAACCAGGGATAGCAGAAATGGTTGTGTTCCCCACAGTTAATATAATCACCATCTCACCACACTGGTATGGAAGCCCTGACCTGGTGGTTCTTTGTGGTGCAACACTTTTTGTAAGCAGCAAAAGACCTGCTGAGTGTCAGATAAAAAGAATGTCATCCATAACAGCTCCAGCCACACATGAAGCACGGTCTCCCCTATGACAAAGCAAACCCAAAAGTCAGAAGGCACACAAGGTACGTCACAGGCAGGTCTTTGTATGACGTTCCCACTGAGAATCCTGTAGCAATATTAAAAAGAAGGGAATTCAACTTTGCAACTGGTTAAAGAAAGAGTAACCTTGAACCTACATACCACCCTCAACTACTTTTTTTTTTCTGAGACAGTGCTTAGTTAGAAGGATTTCATGTTCAAGGTGACAGACTAGCAGTAATGAAATGTGGACTTTTTCACTTCAAAATCACAAGCAACAACACAGCAAACTTCTCACACTGTCCAGTTCAATTTCTTTCTCACTTAATTATAAATCAGGAGTAATTCCAGTACAATTAAGTTACATCAGAGGCTGACAAGAGAAGTAGCAGTCTGTCTACACCACGACACAGGGGAAAGATGGCTGCTCTCCCACCACAGCCATTCATTTTTAGCCTCCAAGAACATTAGCCCATTACAACTGCACTAATGACCAGAGCCACTCAATCAAAGAGCAATTAAAGTTCTGCAAAATTAAAGTCCTGAAGTCCAATCTTGCTTTTTAGGAAAGTACCTTAATGAGCAATGTAAAGACAAGCCTCAGAGCAAGAGCTCTCCAGCCTTCCTTTTTAAACTGACACAAGAGCCACAAGGAGAGGGAAGGAGGGACAGTCTGCAAGGACCCCGCTGCTGGAGAAGAGTCCCCAAGGGTGGTTGTGGTCTTTCTCACCAGGCTCCTGCTTCTAGCATTCCCTTTGGCAAACACCCAACATTTGCTGGATAAAATGAGAATATTCCTTTTTCATTTTTTTATTTGCTCCTCCACAGCAATAGAACTAACCTCAAATTTAATTCCCCCTTTTCATTGCAGAAGGAACAAAATGCTCTGGTGAGCTAACCCCAGTGTCCAACATCCACTCCAGAACCAAGCAAGACATCAGACATAAGGTCAGAGTTTTCAGGCATAGACTGAGTGTAAATAACTACAGTGAAAGTCACATATAACCAAGGTTCCTTCATTTCTGAATATCTTTTAATAGTATCTACACTTTCTCAGTCATTGACTACTCCTGTCTTCAGGATTTGGTTTATCCATCAGTTTCTCCACATGCACCTTAGACCTTCAGCATCCTCTCAGTTAACTTCTTCTTTGTTCTGCTCTGTTCATTTTCCTGTCACTTACTGCTTCTCTTTAGCTCTTCACTACACAGAGCAGCTCCACAGTCTCTCTCTCTAGAGAGAGTCACCACCTCACTCACGTTTTACTCACAGCAAAATGAACCTAATTCTTACCCAGTCATGGACCAGGCACTGTAGAGTGTCTTGGAGACTGATCCAGTTTTACAAGCAGAGTGCAGACTGGCACTGGGACAACAGACCTGGAGCACAGGAGGGGAAGAGAAGCAAGCCAAGACAAGCAGGGAGGCAGACACAACCCATATTCTTTTGGGGGCTCTCTGTACTGCACAGATGTTGCCTTATGCAGCTCATCATGGGAAGCAGCGTGTGAACAAGAAGCCTGGTGCTTCAGAGACTTCAGGGAAAGGCTACCCAACTACTGGAATGCAGCTGAATAAAAAACCAGAATGTACAGGAGAACAATTTGTAATGGAAATACAGATTAGAGGTCAGAGGGCTAAGAAAATGCCATAGGCTGCATCACAGCAGACATAGTTTCAATACTTAAAAATTTGTATGTTTTTACTGTCATTGGGGAAAATAAACTTGAAGCGACCAGCACGTGACTGAGTATGATTAAGGACAAAAGTTTGAGCTGTACAAATCCGAACAAGTCACCTTCACAGAGTGGTGGCTGCTGCAAACCTGAGTTGCAAGGTGGGTTGGCACTTTCCAAGGAAACTCAGGGATAGACAGTTCCTCCCTGCATTGCATTTACAACAAAAAGCCACAACCTCAACATGAGATTGTATTTTACGTCAGTACCCAAAAGGCACTGTGGAACCTTCAGTTTGTACTTCAGTATTCCTTCTCCCTTTGTTACAATCACAGAGGATAGGACACACCCCTGGATCTGATCCATCCAAAACCACATGCATCATCTATATTCCTAACAATGTTTATTGACATTTTGATGGGACCACCCTCAATAAACACAAGAACAAAGACAAATTACTTATTAGTCCATGTGACAGATGCACAGAAGTCTGCCTTAACTAGCCATTCCAGATCCATTTCCACTTTTTATAAGACAGCATGTGTTCTTGTTACTTACTAGGAGTAATCACACAGGTTACTGGGTAACTTTACAGCAACATGTTTGCATTCTTTCTTTCTTGGTCTAACTCTCCGGCAATGTTTCTTTCTGCATTTATCCTGATGACTTTAAGTGAAATAATTCTACTAGCCTAGCCATTTCCTCTGTCAAACAGCAAAAATCCAAGTGTTTCTGGATTCAGCAAGTCTGAAAACCACAGGGA
The DNA here is from genome assembly GCA_030060385.1 of Muscicapa striata striata. Lineage (NCBI taxonomy): Eukaryota > Metazoa > Chordata > Aves > Passeriformes > Muscicapidae > Muscicapa > Muscicapa striata. The sequence continues at coordinate 2,896,394 of JAREIS010000075.1, read as the reverse complement.
CTGGCAAATCACAGTTCCCTGCAGCATAAAGTTGACAAATAGCATGGGAGGAAGAGTTAGAAACTATGTATCTTTTCAGCTGCATCCCAAGTACCTTACATGGAAGCCTAGCCTCACTGAGCTCACCAGCATTTTATGGAACAACTCAAACAAAAGGGGATGTATTTACATCTATTTTAAGTCAGTTGTTAAAAAACACCATCCGCTGCTGTCATGCAGTATGGTAGGGAAAATTATTTTTCCATAGTTATTCTTCACATCACTCTTTCCTCAACTTACTTCTAAACCCAGGTACTTGCAGTTGTTGACACAATTAAACAACCATTTTTATAGACCTGGTCCCATAGTGAGTAATCTTTAAAGGCTCCCTGTTTCTAAATAGGTTCTTTTATTGTTATTTTTCTTATAAATTCCTCCTGCTACCTCCTGCGGGTTTTTTACATGCAGACAAGACCTAGGACCCTTGGAGGGACATTTTCCAGAGACAACTGAGAGCTCTGTGCTCATGTACATCTGGGGCAGATTGAGATCACAGAACACACACAAAGGTGTTCCCAAAGTGCCAACAGTGAGTTTCAAGCATTGAGAAACCATCCTTTAAGTACAGTTCATTCTCTTAAGATACTTCCAAGTGAAACATACCATGCTAGCCCACTGGATGGGACTGGCTTCAGCAGCAGAGCCTGTTTGATAGATTCCCACCCCAGCTGGCCCTTCCACCCCCAGCCCACAGACTGCCGACCATTCCTCCCCTTCCCGCACTCAGTCGTGCCTCCACAGCCACATACAGGGCTGCAGTCAAAGTGCAGGCTGGAATGATCTGCATTAACAGTAACTCCCTTCCTACTCCCACTGGGAGGTTTAATCTAAATCCAGACCATCTCAGTAACCCACTTTGAAGTGCAGCACTGCAACCTCTGTCCTGGCACAGCCCCAGCAATAGTCAACCACCACATGTCAACTCTTCCCTCCAAGGCAGTCATGAATGGGTGAGACCTCACCACTGAGACAACAGTGATCATCTTCTTTCCTAAATTCTTGCTCAGGAAAACTTCCAACTGGTCCACTGCACCTGAAAAGCTTTCCAGATCAAATAACTAGTCCAAAGCAGATAACCAGTATGGAAAATTTCCAATTTCCAGCTCCTACGTGAGAGAGCTACAAACAACTGAAATAGTCTGAATTAACTGAAAACAGGCAACCTCAGCTATGGATACTCAGTCTTCACTATAATTTGGGCACATTATACTAATTTTTATTCAATGGGATTTTATGTTTTTGCACTTTTCTTTCTCCTGAAGATCACTAGGAAGTGTTTTATACAGTTTAATATTATAGACACCTTTAATCTAGAAAGTATTCTCTCAAACTGATACCTGTCCTAAGGGCACAGAAGGTAAAGTACTAAGCATAACCAGAAGATTCAAGTTCTTTTTCCATACAACCTAGTTATTTTGATTAAAGCACTAAGGTCTTACGCATCACAACAGTCCAAAGAGTGATCTACAGAAATGAAAGATGAGAAATTCTATTCAAGAGAATGCTATTCACTTGCTCCTCTTGTTGAATGCATACTTTAACATCTGTCCAAACAATAGGGAAAGCAACCATTCAAATCTTTCCTGGTTCATTTCAAATCTTTTGCAAGGGAGAAATAAAAAACATTATGGTTATCCTCCAGAAATAAAAGAATGGAAATTCAAAACCTCCACGTCTTACCATCAGCTTCACAGTCTTGACTACTGCCTTTCTCTTCATAACATCTCCAGATTTAAGACAGACATTTCAAGAAAGCACAAGAAAATCTGTTACCTTTCTACCACGAATTTAAATGAAAAGACATTCCAGTCTGAGCAGCACATCCCCAAAGCAACTCCTGCCTCTGCAAATTTATGCAAAATAATTTCCAGAGATTACTCGTGTTGCAGTAGATTAGAACTACTGCACTAATATGCCTTTGGGCTACTTCTCTGAACAACAGTAGTTTTGCAGAAGAGTCTTCCATTTCAGGTTCAAAAGAACACACCACAAAAGAGGGTTTATCAGATTGCATCCAAGGTTTCAATCACTCAATCAAGTTTCAATCAACGGGGACACACAGAAGTGAGGACAGCTAGTCTGAGACAAACACCACTAGTGTAAGACCACACCCCAATCACCTCCAATGTTACATGGTAGATGAATAATGTTTTTCTGAACAAAGGCATTCTGCAATTAAAGGGACTCTCTCAGAACTCATCTTTCACAGTTCCAGCAGAGTAGTGATGTTACCAGCATGTGATTTTAAATACAATGTCCATTCTCTCACTAATAGTTAAAAAAATAGATTGTACTGTTAAATCTTTCCTTTAAAACCACAGATGGAACCACATGAAGCAAGCTTGTCCAAACTCATTTACACTAACTCCCACTCCACTCCAAAATGCAGCCCACAGAGGATGTCTTTAATGCTGTGTAACAGTTCTTTCCCTCCACTCCACAAAAATCCTGTAGGTAACCAAAGAGTCTTCCTGGGTTTTTGTGCCTTAACTGAACATGACATTTACATGTGATTTTTGCTACAAATTCTTCATGCTACTTCCTCTAAAGCAACCCTATATGCAGAGGAACAATTTAATGCTGAGCCAGAACTGCTGTTTCTCTTCAGAATGAGGACCAGAACTTCAGTTCCATGTTTTGAGGTCTATTCACACCCTGGTAAGAATGCTCTGGTAAGAATCACTAGCACAGCAGAAGTGCTGGGGAGTTATCTGGCTCTTCTGGGAAAAAAAATAGAGATAAAAACCTAATATTCTCTATTATAAAAGTTTGTATATTGTTCATATTGTTGTCACATATTGCAATGCAAATAAAGAGTCATCTGTGAAGCAAACTAGCACCAAAAAAACCTCATTTTATCACAGAAAAAAGTAGCATCAAAAATAGATACAGATGAAGTCTACTGTAAAAGTGTTGTGCCATGGTGAAGTCTAAGCTCCTCATGCTACAGATCCAAAACATATTTGTGTTTGAGGTCAGCTCTCAAACTCAAAAACAAGTTTGAATTTTGTAAGAATTTTTATGTATTTGGACTTTTGGATGCTTTAGTTATCTATTATTAGGTGGAGTTTAGTTGTCAAGACAACAGTTTCCACTTCTATGAAATGCCTGAACTGTCAGCAAAATGTAACATTCAATATCAAAAGGTCACCAGATTGGTCATGTCTACAGCCAGGAAATAAGAGTATCTCCTGAGGGTAAGGCCAGGCTGCCACCAGAACAATGGCAATCAAACACAAGGAGACCTGGATATTTCTGAATTATCCATCCTGGAAAAAGAAGGATTCAAGAAGCAACTTACCCCACACAAGATCTGCTGCCCTGCTGGGCTTTTGTGCTGTGCATTACTACAATGGCCACTCCAAAGCAGAGTATTGTGTGTGTGACGTAACTGCTGAACATACACATTTCAACAGAGAAAAACTGGACTTTACATATCAGTGATATCTTAGGATACAGTAAAAAACACCCCAAAAAACACCATAAAGCAACGAAATCCTGTTATCCAAGAACTGATAGTCAAAGGAACACAGAAGTTAGGTACTGAACATATTCCATTGCAGAAATGTAGGAGAGAAAGGAAAATGCTCCCAAAATTAGGTCAAGCCCGACAATATGAAAGTGTGATCAGACACTTAGAATTTTTTTTTCCTTTTTTTTTAATATGTGATGTAAGCATGATAGCAATAAACATATTACAACATGAGCCACATCCAAAATCTATAACTCAGAAGGTTGCTCTATGCCCACAAGTCACCACTGGGAAACCCTGCCAACATGCAGCTTAGTTTTTATAAAACCAAGTACCTTAGGATCACATCTATTTTCCTTATACTTTATATTTTCCCTCTCACATTAAGTATTTTATATCAAGAAAAAAAAGCTAATTAATTAAAAAAGAAAAAAAAAACAACAACAACAAAAAATCAGACTCCTAAAAGTCCCAGATTCTTCACTGTGTGACTGCTTGTGTGTACACAGGCAAAATAACACACAACTCCTTGGCAGGCAGGGGTAATGTGCTCCCTCTTACTACTCACCTTCAGCTTTACATGAGCCACAAGTTGAGGCAACAGCAGAACCATCTTCCCAAAGCACTCTTCCCACCCAACTGGTGTTCATTCAGCACAGGGAAAAAAGGACACAGGGAAGGATACTCAAAGGCAACTATGCACAGAGTACTCGAAAGGACTGAGAACCAGCTAGCATTAGTCTCTTCACTTTAGAGATCCATGTGACTAATTTTTTCTTTATATATAATGTGTGTCTCCATGCATATACAGCTCCCCTACGCAGTCATCTCCTGCCTTTTATCTTCTTGTCTCTCTAAATAACTTTAATGCTTTAACGAATTCTTTAACTTAAGAGAGAGCAACTGTATCCTAACCCAAACCTCAGAAGCAATCCTTTCCCTTGGATGGGATGCTTCCCAAATACTTGCTGTACTTAGTCAGAACATTTATTTTGTTGCAAGAACAGCTGGGAATAAATTACTGAAAGTATCAATATCAGCTCCTGTTAACTCAGTTTGCAGGGAACCAGAATAGCTCACTGGCAAGAAAATTCAGTGGAGAGGGAAAGACAAGGAGAGAAAGGAAGAACAGAACATCAATATACAAATAACCTCCTCAGTGTGTCATCCTGAGGGACACATGGGGAAGTTATCTGGCAAATTAGAAAACAGTCCTCTTGGACAAAAGGCACTTTTGTCAAATTAGCATTTCCTGGGATGTAAGAGTATTGTTGCCTTCATACCTACGTTGGAACAGCTCCTCAGCTCAGTAAAGGCATCAGACACTCCTTCACCAGATTTAAATCTTCTGACCTTTCTTTTTCAGGCACTATGCTTTTATTTTTATGGCACAGGTTATTTTCAACATATGGAAAAGTAACCTGACTTCTGAACCAGTCATGTCTTTGCATTAAACTGGGCCAGTGATAATCTATTTAGAAATGTTTCTTTTCTTTAGGTTTATATATTTACTTCCAACCACAGCTTGAAACCTACACATCATAAGGAAGGTTACAGTTACCTGGGTAGCTGTTGTTCTTAATTATCATTTCATATTAAGACTTACAGAATATATTTTTCTTTTTTATTGTTGTTAATGGTTATTATTGCTTTCAATATCTTTGATAATACATGGTAAACATCATACAAAAATTCATCATTTCAACATTTGACATAGCAATTTGATACCTAGCAATAAAACAAGGTTTTTAGATTGCTCAAAATATACCAATTCCTAAGCCTGAGCAATAAACAACATTGTCACATGACATATCCCTGTGGTCCTGGTTTTAGAAGAGAAGATTTTTTTCCGTCTGAAAAGTTAATCATCTTGCTTTGTATCTGGCACAACATGTAAGAAAAATCAACAAAGTCTGTGAACACTGCTAAAATTACCCTGCTAACATTTCCCTTTCAAATAGCCACAGTCAAAAGATTACCTGTAGGCTGGGATCCTTCTACTAACCTGAAGTTAGACAGTTGTTTTTTTTTTCTTACACACACCCCAAATCCTAAAGTACCAAGATGAGCATTCCTAAAGCTTTGTACAGCACAAATCTTGATGTGTGCAATAACTCTCCTCACATCAAAAGGACCTATATTTGCACAGACACAATATGCAGTCACTTAAAACATAAGGACATTTTCCCCCTCACAGACATGAACAGAAGTTCAAATTTGAATATATCCCACACTTCTAGCTACAAACACAGACTTGGGTATAAAAGGAGAATCCGTATTGAGAGTAGTCAACACGTTTTCTTGGTTATAATCTCACTTGAGAACCATTCTCTTGCCAATGAACACAGCCAGCCATCAATATCAGCCCAGGGCTCCTGCAGAGTTAGTACCAGTAAATTTGCTTTCCTGGAAATCATATCTGGGAAGTACTTAATTTAACCTCAGTCATCTGGTAAGCTAGAAAGAACTGGGAAGGGAGGAAAATAATGTTTTATAAAAAATTAAAATAAAATACATAAAAAGTACTGATCAGGGAAAACACTTTAATGTGTATTTGTTGATAATCACATTTCCATCTCTTCTCCTCTCCCTGTTTTCTTGACAACTGTTAACCTAGATTTAGGAACAGGAAGAGGCCACTGGAGAGTTCTATGCTCTCTTCTTTAATGCAGAATTCAAACCACAGGATCAAACTATTCTCTTGCAGTGAAATAAGCATTGGCTGTTAACATTCACGTCTGACCCCTTTTGCAGTTTTTAATGAAAATGAGAGCAAAGTTGGTGGCAAACAAGTGGCAAAATTTGCCACTTTTCTGCCATCATAGCAAAATTTCTTGCAGTAGGAGGATGACATAAAACCTCCATCCCATACAGAGCCCATAAATTACCTACTCAAGAAGGCTATTTAAATATTCAGAAAATCAAATTCAGACTTGGTACCCAGGAAACACTTACTTACTAAGCCTAGGTTCCCAAATGAAGAAATGGATTGAGAAATAGTCTGAACAACAGTGACAAGATCTAGAAGCCATCTTGGTGGCTCTGGGTGACAGATGACAGTCAAGGCCAGTGTGCTGGTTTTGGCTGGGGCAGAGTTAATTTTTGTCACAGTGTCTGGTATGGGGCTGTGTTTTTGATTTGTGATGAACACAGGGTTGATAATACAGAGATGTTTTTGTTGCTGCTGAGCAGGGCTTACACAGAGCCAGGGCCTTTTCTGCTTTGGTACTGCCATGCTGGTGAGGAAACTGGGGGTGCTTGGGAGGAGACAGAGCCAGGACAGGTGATCCAAACTGACCCAAGGGATATTCCAGACCACATGGCATCATGTTCAGTATAGAAAGGGGGGAATAAGGGGGAAGGAGAGCACATTTGGATTGATGGAGTTTGCCTTCTCCAGTCACCCTTACCTGTGATGGGGCCCTGCTCTCCTGGAGATGGCTGAACACCTGCATGCCCACGGGATGCAGGGAATTCATTCCGGGTTTTGCTCTGCTTGTATGGACAGCTTTCATTTTCCCTATTAAACTGTCTTGATCTCAACCCACAAGTTCAGCTTTCACCCTTCTGATTCTCTCCCCAGTCCCACTGGTAGGGGAGTAAGCAAGGGGCTTTTTGGGGTTAAACCATAAAAACCAGCCAGTTTAATTAAATAATAAGGGACAGGAAATGGAGTCTTATCCCTTCCTTAAACTTCTGAGATAGCATGAATCTAACAGCTGCTCATGCAAAAAGAAGAAGAGAAGTAATTTTTTTTTGTAAAATCATTAGAAGCCTCTGCAATATATACTTCATGTTGGGTTGTTGGGTGGGGGTTTTTTAAGTCCTTGCCACAGTTCATAGTAGATTTCAAGAATTCTTGAATTTTCACTTCAACTTTTCTATATGCTAATTAACGTAATTATATGCATAATAAGTATATTTTGGGTTTTTATTATTCATATTTCTCTACTCCAATTCATCAGTAACTTCCAGTTATATGGGACATTGTATTTGTATCATTTACCTTTTACAGCCTCTCTAAAAAGAAGATGGAAAACATGAATAAAATGCATAATTTTTTTATTTAACATTAACAGATAAAATTATGTTTTCATGCAAGCATCATAATGAATAATTGCACAACAATTATTCTTAATTACAAAAAATGAAAAAAAAAAATATTTAATGGCCAGCTCTTTGCAAGACTACTTGACACTACAAAGGGAATATGGTGTTCACAGCATAGCCACAAAACCAGTACAGAGGAGACTGCACAAGGGTACTCATTCCCCTTTAATCAGACTCTAATCTGATGGGTTTACATTCTGACATAGTTTTGGTGAACACAGACATACCTAATTAAAACATGACTTGTTTATCCAGCAGCACATAAGGTTTTGACTGCAAAAGTGATGTTCACAAAACAAATGCACCCTGTAGTATGTAATTTGCTTTGATATGAAAAACCTTGAACAAAAAAATTATACCGTGCCAGCAATCAGACAGCTAAAATGAAATGTAAAAGGTGGCTAATTGCTTCAGTACTTGAAAACAAAGTCAGTGTTTAGGTATCATTTACCATGTCTAGTAAGTCAGACTTTGATGTGATAACTCACTACTGAAGTCACACATTGTGTCCATCCTTAATTGTGTATTGGAGGTTTAGCCCCTGCTGATCCAAGTTGATATGAGGCTCCTGGATTTGACAGCATTCAGGCCTGTTCACATGTTCAAGCCAAAGTAACTTTTTAGGCAAAAGTCAAAGCCAGTCTTTTCCACTTATTTTCTAAGCTTTTTTAATTTTTTTTTTAATTTAAGTAGCATAAAGGCTATACCACAAAACAGTGCCAAACAGAAACCACGCAGCACAAGAACTTTCAGGTATCAATGTAGATCCCTATTTTCCTTATTCTGAGTATCCAAATACAAAGATAGGACTAAAAACTCTACCACTGTGAGATCCAAGCAACGGGCATTCCAGAAATTATTCCAGAAAGATGTACCACCATTCTATATTCCCTTTTTTATCATTATGTGCTAAAACTCTACCTCAGTATACAAAAACCAAATTGAATAATTTGAATAACTGATTACTTCAGTAGCTGTCAAGCACAGAATCTTTTGAAACACAGCACTTCTGTATCACTGGACAGGAATATTTAGCGACAAGGAAAACATTCTCACCCATGTATATGAAGTGCTGGAAGAAGGAAAACACTTGGCTAATGGGACAAAGACCGGACACAGCCAGTGCTGGTCCTTCAGAAAAAAAAACGTCTTTTGGTTTTCTGTTAGTCTCAATTCTAAGTGAACAGAAACAAAGTGGGTTCAAAATGGTTCTGTATAAATCTCCTTCCATTAAGCTACACAGGATTAGCAGCAAGTAAACAGAACTGGGAAATCAACAGTAGGAGATACCAAAAAAAAAATAGTCAGGTCTTGCACAGTATCTGTACGAAATGTAAGAAATTAAGAAATTAAGGTTAATATTTCTGGCTATAGAGTTGGACAAACATGCCCAACACCCAAGATAAATCAGGAAGATGCCCCATCATTTCTATACATTAATATATTCTCTTACATGGTAAAATAAATACAAAGAGGAGTGAAGCAATGGAAAAAAATGAAGCTTCAAAACAACTGAGTTTTAATAATATCCCTAATCAAGTTCCAAATTTGCAGTGGAAATGCAAAGAAAGTTAAGGTACTTAAAAAAATTCAAACACAGAACAAATAAATATAACTAAGACAAAGTAAAGAAGCTCTTCCCAAACAAGAAGTTATCAGCTCTTCTCAGAAAAACTTCTGCAGATCTGTTTTCCATCAAAAAATCCAATACATCAAAACAGAAATATTTCCTGCAAAGTACCCTTTGATAACACCAATAATAATAAAAAAAAAAACTGAAACAGGCACTTTTAAAGGTAGAAATTTATAAAACTTCATACATTTATGACTTCTAATTATTTTTTTAATTTTATTATGCATGGTATCATACAAGACTAAAAAAATGCACTAATCCAATGCAAATATAATTTCTGTGGAAAAGTACAAAAATGCTTTTTTCATTCTGTTTTAATCAAGTTTTGATCCTGTAAGCTTTACAGCAAGATGTAAAATCCCCTTCTATCAAAAAGTTTAATCAAAGTTACTTTAACCAGAGTTACCTCTATGAGGACTTCTTTGTTTTTATAAGGTGATATGGAAAAGACACTTTTATTTAGTGATGGATAGTAGCCCTGTGACAAAAGGAATACAAATAAATATATGTAAGTTTATATCAGTGAAGAATTGTCAGCTGTTTCCCTTCTCAGAAGGACAACTATAACATTCTTTAATTATTTAGAACATCTCAAGGAAATAAAAGTGTTGCTTACTTTAAACACATGCAGCAGTCTTCAGATACCCTTAACATAGTCACTCCCTGCCATTTTCAGCTAGAATTGTCTCAACTTTGGTTTTTTTGGCACTTACTTAGCATCTTTAGAAGTAAGATTCTCCTTTTTCATACTTTCTTTTTCTTCCATCTGACCTTTACTGCACTTCTGCCCAAACAGAAGCAATTCAAAACATACGAAAATACTCAGCTTTGAAAATTAAGATCTAAATAACAATTTCTAGATTCAAAAGTATTTCTTCAGAAAAGCCTTAGTCCCGTTACTGCAGATTGGACTAGAACTCCAGAAGGTTCCTTCTGACCTCAATTATTCTACAATTCTCTTTGTAGCATTAAAGGATGAAGCAAAAGTGAGTACAGTTCACCTCTTCAATCTCTACAATCCTCTGTGGAATTGTCCTGATTTCACTTTCACCTACTTTTTCAGCTTAGAACTGCTAATATGCTCGCACATACACACACATTAAAAAAAAAATTTAAAACTCTATTTAGGACTGGTATTGACTACTAATTATTTGTTTCCTTGAAGTTTTTGTAAGTGTTTGTATCCATACTCTCAGGTAAAATTTACCAAACTCAGTAGACAGTCCCATGTTAGCTTCAATCCATATTCAGAAAAAACTGTGACAGTGTCTCAATCCCCACTGAAATCCATGTGAAGCTGCATGTAAACTCCCTTGCAAGACATGGATGAAGATTTACTGGATCCAATTGTACAGTGGTCTAAATATACATTAGCATCTTTCCACATAAAATTCATTATTTTCCCTCAACATAGATTAATATAATTGCCATTAACACAAAACATTCTTTTCATCTAAATTTGCATTTCTCTTGTTGTTTTGTCCCCTTCTCAAATCAAGTCTGTCTCACAGACAGATTAGAAATTAGTCAACCAAGAATTTGCAACAGTGACTTGACCTCTTTGGACTACAAAAAGACAAAACAGTGGGATAGAGTGATTGAAAGGTTAAGAAATCAATGACAGTCAGTCCCAGTGTGCTCTATTTTACCTCAGTATGAATGTGATGCTTACAGAGTTGGTCTTCCCACAGTATATTTCCAGCACAATTCCTGGAGATGTGACTTTTCGCAGGGCCATCTGAGATGGCAAGTATCTAGAACACGTATGTTGAGGATCGTGCACCCTCAGTCCCAAACATCACTTCCATGAAAGCCACTGAGTGCAATAATCATGTAGTTTATTCTGTGTAGCTGGGCAAAATGCTTACTGTGACAATTCCAGCTCTGCCCACGGTGGCAGGAGGAAATCTTCACACAGCCCCGTGTGCTAAAATAATACCCTAAAGCAGTGCCAGCATGATTGGATTTCCCCATGCAGCTCAGGTCACCCGGGCCTCGTGCCTTTGCTGATCCCTTGGCCAGCAGACACCTGCCCTGCACAGGAGCTGCATCCCAGCAACGCGCTCACTCGGAATTTGGGAGTGCAGCATCCCAGGGTAGATCCATAGATCAAACCCATCGAGCCACAGACTTCCTGACATTCTCCAGAGCGGGCAGGTTTTTCTTCCCAGAGCAGAGAGAGTTTGGTATTAATTTGAACAGGGAGGAAAGCTGGAGTCTGCTCTGCAGAAACATCGAGTCAAATAAATACGTCATTAAGCTAACTAGCTACAGGATTGTCTAGCAGATGGATGACATCTTGGTTGCTAGTGGAACACTTTTCTATAGCCTTGTTTGAGGCAGACACATATGGCTCTCCCAAGCATTGATGCAAGCTCCCAGATGGACTAGATCATTGCTGACACCTTATTATAAATCCTAGAGATGAAAGAAGGGAGCACAATTTTTGAATCACAACACAGGACTCTAAAATATTCAGGCTTCCTAAAAATCAAATTTACAACAGAATATCTTAACTTCTTTATGTTGAAAGAAGCTATTTCTAACCAGGAACAGAAAATAGGGCAAAATGCTGCATCAAGAAAGACTAGAAGAGCCTTGAGGATGCTTAAAAAAACAGATGATCCTTAATGTAAATGTATATCATAACTACATATATGGAGTTACAAATATTACAGTTCTAAAGATGCAAAAAATTATCTGCTGTGCAGCTGTTACTGACACCAAAGAGTTTCCATATGGAATTTCTTGATTGGAGTGGAAGGGGAAAGGAAAGAAGAGGAAGCCACTTAGACATTACAGATGCATCTCTGAAATGTCTGTACCCTAAAGGACAAGAAGAAAAAGAAAAAAAAGTGAGAGAGATGTCTAGCCACAGGAGTAACATGAGAACTACCAGAACTATGTGGGAGATTGGGAGATAGCAGAACCAGTTGCACATAGTACTTGGCTTTTTGTAGGTGTCAGGGACACTCAAGAACATCTCAAGTACACAAGGGTAATACAATACATTTTACACATCAAGGTCAGAGGCAGGAAAAATACTCTTTTGACACTTTTACACTGTGATACTTAACATCCATAATAATTTGACTCTTAAACAACCAAATGGGAGACTCAAAGTGTGGGGAAGACAACTTGCTATGTATTTTCTCTCTAAATGTCTGCTATACCATGTAAACTAAGAAAGTTTGAGACTGTTATAACTCTGTGACAAAAGTTTTCCATTTCAAAAGCAAACCAACTCGCTGACTCTGGGAGTAGGTCAAGAACTCTACATTCATGAGAGAGATTCTTAAGCTGCTAAAATTGATCTGTCTCTACTGCAATGGCCATAATCTTAATTAGCATGCAAACATCTTGGAACAATCAGCTAAATGTGGGACAGCTAATACAGCATAACACTGCCTCTTATTTTTTCAGACAAGCAACTGCACTTTCAGTATCTTCAACGATAAAAGAATTCCAATGCATTGAATTCAGATGGCTCCCAAGTTTTCCTTCACAGCTTTTAGTCTGGCTGTTATCTTCTTGATCAACAGAAAGTTCAGAAGATTTTTTCTTACAGGGAGAATACAGCAATCCCTGAATTAACTAGCAAAATACAATATTTAATTTAAAAAAATATATCCTAATCTCTACCTCCATCACATCATGCAGCTCAAGAGAAATGTCCAGGAAAACTGTCGATTTTGGGTCACTTACAAAAGAGTGTGGGAAGAACTGGATGTCCAGCTATGCACACTGCATCTGCAACTACTTCAACTGGATGTTCCTCTTCTCTGCAGCACAGCTCCTGCCAGGAGGCAAGTTCAGCTCCCTTCTTTCTCAGATCCCTGAATAATATATGCTTCACTGCTCGTTTCAATGTTTCGGAATAGAGAAGCTTCAGGATATTCTTTCCTGTATGTAAGTCTTCCTATGCAAGACAGAGGTAACTGCAACTTGCAAACCTCTGTGGTAAAGGCTGACATGAAAAGGGGTCAATTAAAGACTTTAGAGGTTTGGGTTCTCCTGAGGTGCTCCATCAGATGAACTCCAGATTGAAAAGAAAGGGGAAGAGAGATATTAATTGGCATCCACAAAAGCATTATAAAACACAGCTCCAACTAGAACCAGACAGTTTCTGGGCTCACAAAACACACAAACCCCATAAAACTCAAAATTTCCCACTGAAGCTGAAGGCTTCGGTTTTAAAACTGTCAAACAGAACTTTTTTTTTCTTAGTTTTAATGTTTAAAAGACTGACAGTTTCAAAAGTTAGATACAGAGGATTACTGCAGGTCCCCAATATGAGACGAGTACATGAGGGATTTCATCAGCCCCTGACTTTGCAGCAGACATTTCTTGCAGGCTATCCAATGAAAGCACATGTTCCTAGAAACACAGCATTCCTTGGTCACAAAGTGGGATCCTTGGCAGTTGATCTCTGCGACAAAGACCATGAAAACACCAGGCCTCTGGCCAAAACAAGTTCATCAGGAATCAAAGAGAAGTTGCGTCTTATTTTGATTTCAGTCTAAGTCTGTCAGGTCTAAAATATTTGCAATGAAATATCCCAATTTCAGTGAAGTGCCATTTTCTGTGTAAATTACATCCACTTGAAAGTTTGTAATTAGGTCCATCTAAGATGCCTCTTAGCAGCAGCATCATGAAAACTGATCAATAACAAGCAACATGGAGGAAAGTTGAGGTAAATGAAGTACACTGTAAAACAATGAAGTTGCAGCATGGTAAACAGCTATGTCAAGAGCCTCTCAGTCATGGACAGATAGGTTTAGATCACTGTAATTTAACTTACATTCTGAATAACATTCTCCATCAGATGAGAACATTAAATGACCTTTGATTGATTCAAATTAAATATATAAGGCTGTTCTATATTCAATAGAGCATTCACACACAAGTTTAACATATCCTAACATACACATCCTGACCCAACACTTGAAGTGCTTTGCTCTGGTGTCTCCATGTAGACATGATTAAAGGCTTTCATCTCCAATGACTACCAATACCCAGGGGAGAACAAGGAATTGGAAAAGGCAGAGTCTGTTGCAGGTTGCATATTCAACTGAAGAAAGAGTTCAGCATTTCAAAAGATACTTCCAGAATACCTTGCACACCTCACCCCCACTCTGCAAACTAAAGAGGTCCTCTTATTCCTCTCTATACTTCTTTTAATTCCTTTTGGTTTGCTCTGCTTTTAGGTAATTTCAAACAAAATTATAAATCATTAACCACGTACTTTTTTAACTCATTACTGTGCATTATCAGCACTAACACATCAGCACTGCGGTATTTCTTTCTCGAAATTTACGTATTTGCCCAACCACTCCCTATGAGAGAAAGGAGACCGGGCAACATAGGTTGTTGGAGCTTTCTGCTGTAGAAACTTGACATTATTCCAGCTGTTTTCTTCAAAAGGCTGTAAAGAACAGAACAGCAGTTTTCACCTACAGCTGCAAGTCAGAATCATCATCTCTGTAGCCAATGTGAGTGAGTTCCTCTTGCAGCTGAGGTTTATCTCCCTAATCCTTGGTACATTAATCCCTACACTAATAAGTTAGACCACTCTTGTTACCAATCTAATAAGGCTCAGTAAGAATAAAAATATTTGTAAAATGCTTTGATGAGAAAGCTTTGCCATAAGGTGCTAAGTAGAACAGGTCAGATAAAGCACACATTTGACAAACACTGGCAGTATTTCTGTTCATCAACAGATGGTTGCTTTAAAAAAAAAAAATATTATTATAAGCTATGTGAAAGTAGCCACCAAACAGTACCTGTATTCATCATTATGCAAGCTGCTTTAATTGGACAGATATCACATGTTAGAGGCTTCCCAATTAAATAAGGATAACTCATACTTTAGGACATTTTAAGTGAAAATAGGGTACTTGCAACTCGCTAATCTCAAATGTGCTGTTTCTCAAAGCCTGCTAGAAAGGTTATTACAGCAGCAAGAGGAACATGAGAGGGTCACAAAACATCTGCATTGGAAATATCCACAGAACTCTCTTCCACCTCACTTCTAATACCTATATAAGTTTGATGAGGAATTATAGTCAACACAAACCTTTTGTAAAACAAAACATCTACACATGAACTGCACTGGCCAACAGATGCCACTAGTCAGCCCAAGTCTAACTTTTATATGCAATCTCTAATTTAGGAGTCCTGAACTTTATCTGCACGCATTTCTACAAACATTCAATTTAATTTTGCTTAGCCCTACTTAAGGAAAACCTACAAAACCAGTCATCCATTGAGGTGAAACTGTAAGGGAAGAGCACGCATAAATGTAATATCTCACCAAAGGCGCCAGTTCAACAGCGATGGGGATTAAGGTGGGTTTCTTATAAGCGTTCCTTACATTTTCTCCCCCACACCCTCTCCTGTGCTCCTCAACTCTGGCCCATGGGGCAAAAGCTGGAGAACTCAGTTTTGTCCTTTGAAAATCCCAAGAAACCAAGGCAGACATCAGCTGACATTCTGTATAACACAGGCCCAAATACGCTCTATGGATTAGCATCACTTCACTCAGTAACTAATGGCTGAGCAGAAGCAGAAAGTGAAGCAACACCTTTTACGCCCAACAGTTTAAGAAATACTGTTACATCTAGGCAATTACATATATTAAGTACATCCCAACTAGATACAGGATTAACAGACTCGTAGTAATTCTTGCTTCATGTGTCATTAACACCTAATGGAATGTTCAGAGGTGTTTACAAGCCCAAAGTAATAATGGATCACTCTTAATTAATGCACAGTAAAAACTTCATGAAAGTCTCAGTGGAAGAAGGCTGTTAAAGAAATTGCTTCATATCTCAGTCACAGACTGCCCCCTCCATTCCCTCTATGGAATGGAGAACAAGTAGGTTACAGGTGTGAGAAACCAAAATAATAGGCTCAGCCACACAACACAAAGAGATAATTAAGAAAGTGTCAAAGATTATTTCTTTCCAATAATATTTGAAAAGTTGAAGAGTGGAACTTGTGTTTAAAAAACAGAGTACTGTACTGTTTGAAGATTCTTCAAGTACTGGTGCTGAAAATTGAAGATGAAACACAGTATCCTTATAATGGCATATGCTAGATAATATGAGTCAACGCTCAACACTTATTTTAGAATTCTAAGTACATTTCAGGTTTTATCCAGAAGAAAACACTATTTTCCAGTCTCTTCTCAATATGAGAGAGATTCTAGATCTTATTTTACTAAGCATTAACATTTGCTTTAACAGAAATCCTATGAGAATTCTGTACTGTCCTCTAAAATCACAACTTAAATATACTCAGTTTGTCCAAGGTTATGACAGAATCATTCAAACCTCAAGGTATTTCTCATACAACCATGCAAAAAAAGCACATTGTCCCCAAAGGTTAGTACATCTTTTACAATTTCAGAACATAGAAACTAAATTAAATACTGTGTTTAAAAAGAATTGAAATTTCCAAATTCACCTTTTATGGGCAATAAAAATTCACTATCATGACTACATTTTTTCAGAAGCAAATTTATTACCAGTTTTTAACAAAAAAGAGCACCAGGGTGTTTGGCATGGAAGAAATCAAGAACACCAGCAGATGGAAAGACAAAGACATTCCAAGAGACACTTCATCAACCTGCTCCATTCTCATGTGCAGCATTTCAGCACTGTATTTTTCTAGGCAATACTGTCCTGCCTTTTAGAGATAATGCTAAACACATGCTCTATTAAAAACATGGGTACAATGTCCAACACCCTCTTTTTGTTTTCCCTGTCCTATAGATATCCAGGAGACAACATCAACACAGAAAAAACTTTGCAAAGACCCCCACACAACTGGCAAAAACTTGTCCTTTTATCCACTGCTACCAGCATCGAAGTCCAGTATTTCCATTCCTCAACTCACCTTAATGAAACCAAACATAATGAAACAGGAGCATCTGGATTTCAATTTAGTCCTACCCAACCATACTCATCAAGTAGGTGCAACTATTCTAATGAGTAGAATTCCTCTAAAGAGGAACAGCTCTCCAAAATGGTGAAATACACGACTGAAAACTGTACTGAAGAACAGGTAACAAGCAGACATATTTCCAAATTCAGCTATGTGCAAAAAATACTCCTATTAGAATTGTTTTGGATTAAAAAATTATTTCCAGTCATGCCTACCAACCAAATGTCTATTTATAAATTTGTCTATAGATGACTAATGTTTTTCTGGGTAGGTAACGGAGAGACTAAACCCTGGGAAAAAAATGTTGAAAATTTTCACACTTTAAATATCTGAGATAATGCTCAGTTCAGAATATAACTAAGTTTGCTCAGCCAGACTTTAAGACTAAACATCTGATTCAACACAAACCAATATATTCTGGTTTTAATGGCACTCTTGTGGAAAAATACCTCATCTGGGTAAATTACTGATTATTTTCAGTTATCTAGCCATCAAAGAATCTATTACACCTGCAATTCTACTTAACATGTAGAAAAACGTAAGCTCAGCAGAATCAGGCAGAGCCCCCACCACAGGTTTACACTGAGCAGAGGTGATCTAGCAGCAGTGATTTATCTATGCCTGTATCCATGTAACTTTAACAGCTTTTCTGTGTGGATGCTGGCAATTGCTGACTTCCATTGTCCCCCAAATTATCTAACAACATTTTCAAATGCTTTTCAGTTTTAGCAGATAATAAAACATAAAATCACTATCATATCCATCCTTTTTTGGTGCTCTCCTCAAAAAACTAACCTCCCTAACTCATAAACTGCTCTCCTAATAAAACTGTATTTCTGTGAGAACACAGTCTCTCCATTTGAAGGATCTAGACTCCTGTGGTAAGGGTTTCTGATCAGTTTCTCTGCAAAATGCAGACATTAAAAATAAATTATGGGTGTGTATGTGTCGCCTTCCCAGCCCTCTCCCCACCGCATGCACTTCCACCCCCAGCTCCTTTGCTGGTTTTCATGCAGATTTGTGCCAGACATTCAGCATCCTCATTAAGTGGTGTCTGGCAACCTTCCTAAGCTTTAGTGGGTTCTGGGAATGCCAATATATTAACCAGAGGACTTTTTGCATACCCTGGAGAGATTTTTATTCTAGAAAAGTCAACCATTTGGCACCAAGAAAACTTCCTTCAAATCTAGGAAAGCTCTCCATTGGCAATAAGAAGAAAAAATGCATTTACATTCTTCTTCATTTCTGTCTCCTACCTGAAAGAAAAGTTTGATGTAGAACAAGATCATTCAAACACACTTTAAAAGGTCAATGTGTTCTCTGTAGGATTTTAGAGAAAAGAACAACAGATATGAACAACACAGACACAGCACAACATCAAGAAAATTATTCATTTTCAGTCCCTTGTCTTTTGTGACCAGAATAATCAGGTAGATTAAATTTACTAATTATTACACTGAGTGATAATGAATGGTGATATGGGTGCTTGAAAATTTCCACTGCTTAACTAAACAATAAGAAAAAGCATTTAGTAAAATGCATCTACATTTAGCACACTGCAAATATGCTAAATCAAAGCATATACTACAGAAATGCATACATTAAATAAATATAGATGAGAAATACCAAGACATTCTGCCAGCATGAAATACAGGACACGCTGTAATGTCAGGCTCTTATTCACCTGCAAGCATTCTTTCTACTGCTGTCCCCTTAGAGTTACTATTATTCAACTGACAGCCTCAGAACTAAGCAAATAAAACTCTCTGAGAGGAAAAAGAAAATCACATTTCTTTTTCAAATATGAGGTTCAAAAGAACACAATGGAAAAAAGAAAGGCTCATGGCTTTTCTTCACTTGAATATTCTGCCCATGCAGCATATAGAGAAAGTTAAAGTACACTGGACAAATGTGTCATTTCAAGATCATTTCTTCAGGCTTGTGTACCCAGAGAATTCAATTCATTTCAAGAAGTAATCTGCTACCATATAGATATCACTACCCATTATTATTATAAGTTTCTTCAAACTGACATCTACTTCAAATTCATCATCTTTCTTTGTGCAAAAAATTGCCAGGCTCCTGACACCAGCTCCAAAACACCATGGTCCCTTTATCATGGCCAATTAGAACCAGAGATTCAGCAAGAATCAATTAAAATCAATTCCATTTAAATGTTTTAGTGTACTAAGATTATGTTTGGTGTGAAAGAAATTTTTAGCTATCTAGGCTGCCTTTGCTTAGATATCAACCTTCTAGGCAAGACAGCTATTCTTAAAAATAGCTGTCAACTGAGAAAAGAAAATGTATATGCATGAATCATTTCACTACAGGGTTGGATTCCCAGCAACTGATGCACCACTGTTCTGGCACCAGTGCCTTTAACGAGCAGCTGATACTAGATTGGTGCCATTGAAGAATTTCACGGTTACCACAGAACCAATCTGCAGAAAAATTCATCTCCAAACTCCTAGAAGTATTTGCATTCTCTAACTGGCAATGCACTTGCAGGGAGCTGTTCTGAACCATGAAAAACCAGGCAAGGAAAAAAAAAAAACTTTTCCAAGACCACTCACAAGTTAAGTGCAATAACCATATCTCCTGATGCAAGAGTTGTTGGACAGGCACACACTTTTTAACACTTCATTTCTCTTAGAGACTACACTAAGTTAAAATACTTTTAAGGTATTTCTCTATTATTTTAATAATTATTTACTTCTTTCTATCCACATTTGGAAAGTATTCCTAATTATTTCAGACAGTGTCATTGACATAAAACTAGCTCTTGGTGGAAAGGCAGCACTAGACAGGGTACTTCAGGGTGGCTGAAAAAGAACTAAATTTTGGCCAAGAAAATCAGAGAGAAAACTTTCAATTCCCTCTTCCCCATAACCCACTCTTGCAAAAATGCACCTTCAATTCAGGGAAAACTAACAGTTCCTGGTTTCAAGTCTCGCTTTAATGTTCTGTGCAAAGAAAATTGCATTTTATCTACTTAAAAATAACAAAAGGCCAGGTTAGTTCTAAATTCCTAGGTTAAGCTACAGCCCAATGGCTGTAATCTTACCACATTTAATACAACTATGCCTCAATCCTGGATCTCAACTTACTTCTACTTCTACAAGTTTTCTTGTAACAAGTCTAAGGTCCTGAAGACTGAAAACTTCATCAGCCAAATGCTGCCTAGTGCCTGTAATGTTTCAGTTAACAAAAACCAATGATCTGAAATATTGTGTCTCACATTGTTAACTCCTTCTGCATTACACACTGATCACCATTTAGGCCCACTCTGGCATCTGAATTTACTGGAGAATATTGATGTGCCTTATGCATACGCAACAACAATCTTCACATACCTGAGTTGGAACAAACCGTGCTGGTATAAACACTGATTATACGAAAAGATGTGTTTCTACTTCTATACATAACTGAAGAGAGTTGACACGTTCCAGTTTGAATTCTCCTCATGCTGGTCATTTGTGTATCACAGTAACTTAATACCTGGTGCTAAAACGTCAGTACAAACATAGATGTTCAGATTACCATCTCTATCTCAGCTAATATGGACATGGGGACATTGATTAGGCTGCCTCCCACCAGTGCACTGGTTTTCCAGCAGAACTTCCCCTTTCATTTACAGCCACTAAGCCATAATATTTATGTGTTCATTAGTGGAATCAAACACGTGTGCACCATGCACAGTAATTAAATTCAACTCAAGGATGCACTGTAAGTTAGAGAGCTCTGGATCACTGCAAAGAATAGGTTTCCCAAAACATTTTCCTAGAAATGAAATTGAAAAGCAGAACTGAAGTTTTGTCTAACCAAAAAACCCAGGTGTTGAAGGACCAGCAAGAACACTGTCCCTACTTAGGCAGCATTTATGTTCTTACCTCATCTATGACTACTGGTAATTGTCCCTTAGGCTTTCTTACTGGCAAAAACTCTCTCCCTTTTTGGCCAGCTTCAGATTTATGATGCTGGAGACACTTCACTCTTCATGCTACATGATGCACCTCACAAGTCCACAAATATTTTAATGTTTTTGGTCTGGAAGCACAGACAAGCCTCTTAAAGGAGCTTTCCACCCTGACAGGGAGACGTCTATGTTTTTACACTAACAAACTCACACAACCATCATTTGCTATTCAGAAAAGGTTCTGAATCCCACTAAAATCTGCATCACTCTAGGTGTTAAGATCGCCCAAGAAAACAGAAGTTACTTTTGCATTTTTCCTGCTTCCTGTTTGTTCTTTGCTGCACTTAAATCTACACACAACGGTGTGCCTACCTCTTCAGCAAGCATCGAAACATAGCCTACGCATAACTACCTACCCACCTACATGACAGAAAACCTGGCACACCATTCAGAAATTTAGGATGCCCATATTCACTGCAAACAATGCAGACAGGCGTCTGATACAGGCAGGCAAGGCTAGACTTCTGCTAATAAACTTTTTTTGTAAGAGGGAAAAAAAAAAAAAGTCACTTCATCAAATATAGGTCACTGGTGCGTGAGCCCGGCAGCCGCACTGCCGCTGTGCCTTCCTGCCAAAGTTGCCCGCCCGGCGCCGGGCATCCCCGCCGGGCTCTCCCGGCAGCCGGGCTGCGGCACCAGCCCCGACCGAGCGGCCGCACGGAGCCCGGTACCGGCCCCGGAGCGGCCGGGAGGACGTGCCGCGCTCCCCGCGCCCCCCGGCGCCCTGCCCGCCGCCGCGGCTCCGCAGCCCCGCTCGCCCCGCCTGTCCTGCGGAGCCCAGGGCTCTCCCGTCCGGGCTGTCGCTCCGGCTGCTTGCCGGGCCGGCCGGGGCAGGACGGCGGCGGGCGGCAGCGGCGCTCCCGGAGCCCCAGCCAGCCCCCGCGACCAAGCGGTACCTGTCACGCTGCCCTCGCCCCGACCGGCGCCCCCACCTGCCCCCAGGTGCGGCGGAGGACGCGCTCAGCCCGGCCCCGGCCGGGCACTGCCCCCGCCGCGGCACGGAGGGTGGGCGAGCGCCGCCGGAGCCCCCCGGCAGCCGCCGCCTCGTCCCCCGCACGCTGCCAGACCTCCAACTCGGGCCTCCCACACTTTCTCCGGCACTTTCCGCCGCGGCGCCCCCGGCCGCCCCCGGCCCCGCCGCGCCGGGCGGCACTCACCTCCCGCCGGCCCCCGCCGCTCGCCCCCGCGCCGCGCTGGCCTCCTCCGGAGCGCCTCGCCTCCTCCCCCTGCCTGTCTCCGGCAGCCGCTCTCCCTGCGCCGAGGCTGTGCCTGCCTCCAACTCATCCCCAGCCTCTCCTCCTCCCCCGCCCTGCCCGCCCCGCTGGCTGCCGCCTGTCTGCAGCGAGTCTGGCTCCGGCGGGCGGGCGCGGGGCCGGCGGCGGGGGCGGGCGGAGCGGGGAGGGGAGGCGGCGCTCCCGCCCGGCCCCGCAGCCCACACTGACACCTGCCGGGTGGATGTGCGCGGGACCGGGCCCGGCAGCGGCGGGGGGCCCCGAGTGCCGCCCGGGACTCGCCTTCGGGGAGAGAAACCTGATAAGGTTCTGCAGGGGCAAGGGCAAGGTCCTGCCCCTGGGGAGGAATGACCTCAAGTACCAGCACAGGCTGGGGGCTGACCTTCTAGAGAGCAGCACTGTGGAGAAGGACCTGAGAGTCGTGGTGGGTGACAAGTTGGCCGTGAGCTGGTAGAGTGTCCTTGCAGCCAGGAGAGCCAATGGGATCCTGGGGTGCATTGGGAACTGTGGCCTGCAGGTTGAAAGAGGTCACTACTTGGTACTGGTGAGGCCACATCTGCAGTGCTGTGTCCACTTCTGGGCTCCTCAGTACAAAAAAGACAAGGAGCTACTGTAGGGGGTCCAGCAGAGGCGACAAAGACCAAACATCTCTCTTATGAGGAGAGACTGTTGGAGCTGGGCCTGTTTAGTCTGGAGAACACTGAGGGGATCTCATCATTACATATAAACATCTCAAAGGAGGGTGTCGAGAGGATGGTGCCAGGCTCTTTTCTGTGGTGCCCAGGATGAGGAGCAATGGCCATAAACTAAAAAAGAAGTTTCACTTCAACATGAGGAAAACTTCTTTACCTTGAGGGTGGCAGAGCACTGGAGCAGACTGTGCCAGGAGGTCTGGAGTCTCCCTCTCTGGAGACACTCAAACCCTACCTGGATGTGTTCCTGTCTCACCTGCTCTAGCAGACCCTGCCTTGGCTGGGGTTTGGGCCAGATCATCTCCAGAGGTCCCTTCCAGCCCTAAGGCTCTGTGAGCTGCTCTGTTGTGTGGGAATGGCCGTGCTCAGAGACTCGTGGCAAAGGCATCCCCAGTGTCCATGGGGCAGCCCCACCACACACCCACCAGCCCTCAGGCAGCCCCTGCACCTCTGTAAAGGTCAGGACTGGCACAGGGTGGGGAAAACAAAAAAAACGTACATTTTGCCCCATGCAGAATGAGAAAATTTTTAACTTTTCGAAAAATGTTGCAAGACAGGAAAACCCAGTTCGCGTCAGGGCCCAGCAGGCACGAACCCAAGGCAGCTTCTGCCTTGCCTGTATTCACTTGCAGGCACGATCCATTCCAGGCTCAGTAATGCAGGCCCACACAGAACTGCCAAGCATTCGCTAGCCCTTGGCCTCTCCCTATCCCTGTTAATATCCTTTGGGATGTAGGCCTGTATGGATTGTCCAGTAAAATGGCCACCTTAATCTCAACTATGCCCAAATCACCTGGGAACAAGTACAGCAACTAAAGTTGCCAATGTTTAAAGGCAGGAATATTTACACATTCCATTCTCACAGAAATAAAGAAATCCCTGTTTCTGGGAGCACTGGAACAGATCACCCAAAGAGGTTGGGGAGTCTCCCTCACTGGAGATATTCAAGCATCATCTGGACACAATCCTGTGCAATGTGCTCTGGGATGACCCTGCCTGGGCAGGGAGGCTGGACAAGATGACTCACTCACTGTGGTCCCTTTCAACTTGACCCATTCTGTGATTTCTGTTCATTTAGAGAATGAGCCTCAGTTCATATTCCCATCCACAATGTACTCTGAAGACTTTTCCCTTCCCAGTTATGCCTATAAGCCTAAGAATGAAGAGGATAAATAGCAGGTAACATGAGGAAGTGTAAACGTTGCTAACTTTAAGTATGTGCATGTTTGATTCAAATGTGCCTGTTTCACTTTCTGCCTCACCTCTTCCAAATTTCAGGTTGGAAGGAAGATGTAAGTCTGCTTGAAGGAGCCAGGAATCTGCCAAACCCAGAATCCAGAGGACCAAGCTATTAAGATTGTGAAGGTGATGGCCTGAAGTTGGTGCTGTGGGTCACCATATGACTGAAAAAGATTACTTCCAAAACAGAGAAACAGTCAGAACAGCAATGAAAGATTATTTCAGAAAACATAGTTTGGATTAAGCCACAAGGAGCCAAAGGAACATCAAACACTACAGAAAGGAAGAGCTTCCAGTAATATGGATAATTACTGGGGCTCCTTGTCCTGAAAGCTGCAAAAATCATCAAGAGGTCACAGGGTTAACCTATAACTTGGTATTTATAATTAATTTATTTATAATCTAACAAACTGGGAGAAACTTGATTTTAATTTTGCTCTGTAGTTAGCCACCAAGAGTCAAGTGCTCCATTTCCAAAAGTGTCCTGTTAATCTGTATATACTTCATAAAAAATTAGTCTGACACACTTCAGCTGTATTCCCTTCAATGACTTCTCAAGAAATACCAGTCATTCAATTCCATCAAGAGAGTCTTCCCATGTGCAGAGGAATATCCTAACTCATGGAAAATCTTTTAAAGCGTAGCAAAATCACCTACCAAGTAACAAATTATTTCTATACAATACCTCTTGAGTGAAGAGATTCGCCTGACAGCAATTTGGGATATTTTGGGCACGTAGGAGGAGGAGGACAGCAAAAACTGATGAAAATGCATAGACATGCTCAGAAAGCATTGTGATGGATGCACGTCTGGAAAGTGAAATACTGAGAACACTCTATGCTGATGATACCCTTGCTCCTATCCAAGATGTCTCTGGAAGACAGAACCTGCAACCTAACATACTGGCACCTGCCAGGGGACAACATTTCCTCAGGTATACAAATTCCTTTACCTTTTAAGCACCAAAATTTCCATTCAGAGTTCTGTGTCTTGCTCCACTTAAACGTGTCTGAAGAATGTCAATATTTCTGAAGCTTAGAGAGACAGTTAAAGGGGAGTGTTAACATTTTTTCCCTGACAAAGTTATAAATCATAGGAGAACTTGGAGTTGTGTAGAGGTTTCACCATAAAGAGAATCCCAGGGAGAGTTTGGTTATATGAAGAAACTTATCTTAAGAAAATAAAAAAAGAAAATCCCAACACCTCTTCAGTGAAAGCCATACTCACAGTATGATGATATTGGGTTGTTATATCCATAAGGCTGCACAGACATCCTGACTGTTTCTTTCCTGGATAAAAAAGTGAAAATTCTTATAATTTATTTAAGGCGTAGACAGATCTGTGTATTATTTTCATTTTTTTATCTTCCTCTCTAAACACAGCAATGGTATAGTTAATAATTGGACTGTTTGGGGTTTTGTGGGGGATTTTTACTACTTTATTGTTGATCTGATGGTAAAAGTGACTTCAGTGTTACTGGCAGACAACAAGGCACTACACCTAAGGGTGTAGCTAACAACAGAAGCCCCTGCTGTGTCCAGAACTCCAGTACAAAAACCAAGGCAACCTGGCAGAAAGAATCTCTACAGTAAATACTTGGCCCAATCATGCTATTAGATGTGGTAGGAGATACAGAGTCTAGTGAAGCACTTAGGTCTGAATGTCCATATCCATCCCTGGTGGGCCCCTTTCCTGGGCTTGTTACACATGCTGTAACTGCTATCACTTCTTCCTTCCCAGTCTGGCAGTCTGCAAGACATGCTGCACTGCTAGGCAGGAAGTCAGTGGGGAAAGCAACTATTTGAACAATTATACTGAGAAGAACAAATTTGAATCCAGGGACAGGGAGGCTGTTGGTTTTAGTTACTGGTGACTCATCTTGTTTCCCACCAGGAAGCCACAGATCAGTGTATTTCAAGTATTGCTGATTCCTATTATCTGTTACACTGGGAGAACAAGGAGGAAGAAATTAAAAACACTCAAACCACAGTAAGAACACAGCTAAATAACATATGGGCACATCATAAACCAGCCTTGCTAAACCACACATAAAAGTGTGCTACAAATAAAATACCTAAAACTAGTCAGAAGACTATTTGGTAGGGTTTGTTGCAGGTCATCCAGATTCTTCTCCCAGCTGTCCACCACGAGCAGATAAGCACTGCTCATAATTCTAAACCTGGGGCTGTTTTGCAAAAAAAAAAAAAAAAAAAATAGACTGCAGCCTTACTGGGAACCCTGCAGTACACCGGGACAGAACACAGCTTCCAAAAATCCCCACTCAATCTAGCCTCAGGGGTGAGGAGCAGGGCTTGGTTTTGGTGGTTTGGTGGCGTTTTTTGAGATTTATTATCATGGGAGAGTCTAGTGAGGGAAGCATTACGACAGAGAAAAACATGACAATTCTGTCTTACAAAAGCCAGTAAGTTATATTCTTTCTCTTGGATGATGCCTAAAAAGGTCATTCATTCCAAGGGTTTCCACTCTCCTTCCTGATTAGACTAACCAGAGTACACCAGGGGAGAAAATTTCTATCTTAGGCAATTTATGGAACTGATGGGAAGCAATCAAATCTCTTCAGAATTTTAAAAATCAGTAACATACAAAAAAACATGCCATAGGCTTGCCATTATGGTTTTGGCCATTTTGAAGGTAAAAGGTCTGTTAAATATTTTAGGAAAAGACTCTGAAATTTTCCAAAATGGTTCAAGATCTTAATTAAAATTCTAATGTTTCAGTTGCACAGGGATGGAGGCCTCAGTCTGCCCTGGGCTTCAGAGAGGTGCAGGGCCTTGACACACACCTCAGTGCTCCAGCAGATGGGATTAGTGTAGAGCCAGACCCAGGTCCCAGACTGTATTTCCAACATGTCACAGTGGTGTCAAACTGTGTCACTCCAGTGAGCGCACTGTCCACCTTGTATGCCTTGTTAAGTAAGTGCTAGGTATGAAAGCAATGACAAGGGGGAAAATGGATGTAAGGATGGCAGCACAAGAAAGATTACTTATAATATTTTCCTGCTGTAGAAATTCTCTGCCTGTTCTAGTCATTCACTGAAGTTAGACTCCAGCTCGTTTGTTGTTCCTGGGTGCACACACATACACACACTCATTCTGCAATGTGTTGTTCATCTGCCAATTCCACCCACACACCTGCAGACCCCATCACTAGATGTCAATCTCAGTTTTAGATAATCCCACATATCATAAGAGATGTTTAGGTTTTCTTGTAGTGATGGACATAACTAAAAAAGGTTTTCATGCTAAATAAAATGTAATGTCAGACTGCAAACTCAGTAAGCACTATAAATATCAGAAGCACCCCAAGACTCTCCACACTGTAACAGCAGCAACATCACCCTCTTTTTCTACAAGGAGGCCTAAAGCAAAAAAGTTCACAATGAGTGAGCACAGATCAAGTTGCCAGATCTACCTTCAGCTTCTGCTAAATCAGCCAAGAAAGGTATGATGCCAAAACTCTCTGCAAGGAGCCAAGCAAAAGGGGGCGGAATCAAATTGTATCTCATAAGATAATACCATGTACATTACCATAACAGAGAAATTACACACCCTATGTAAGAGGGCCTGGGCTCAATAATGTATGTAGCAATTAGACAACAATTGATCACCAAATAAGAAATGAATTCTTGTTATAACATGGCTGTTCTACAGGATGTGCTCCGTTGTCATGAATTTACAAGCAATTTACAAATAGGTATGTTTTCAGCTTCACAAAATAAAGTCTTTGCCACATGAAAGGTACAAGATTTTTGTTTATAATACCATTTCCCAAATATATTTTTAATATCTTTCCCAAGTCTCAGACTGATTTAGTTGGAGGACAAATCTCAATTTCCCATCATATAGATACAGAATTTAAGTTATAAAAGAAATATGATTTGCTTTAAGAATGCACTGTGAGAACAGGCATAATTGGGAACTGATCCAAATTCTCCTGGTTTATTCTATGGTGTTCTGTCTACTAGATCACAAAGCAGCTATTCACTGCTTGTTATTCTACACTTCGTGATTTAATGTACTACCAAAACCCCCTTTTTCTCCAAAAACATTTCCAGAATTACTTTCTTAGCTAGTAGTCCTACTGCACTGGCTTACCTCAGTTGTGAGTAAGTAATTGGTTTGCAAAGCACTTGTAAATGAAAGAATTGACAAATATTGTTGGAAAAGATCCTCTTTTCAGGTTCCCATCAGAAATCCCACTGACTTCAGTAGAATAGAAATGATCAGACTCATTTTACACACACACACAGAAAACCTACAGAAAAAGTGTTCAATAAACAGTGTGTTGCCCACCTACAACATCAAATGAAGCCATGAAGAACTCCAAAACCTTGAAAAGTGTTGCATGAAGAAAGGGATATTGTATGACAGGAATGCATAATAGGACTGATAACCAAGAACAGCATCATCATCTTATGTTTAATGGTGAAATCAGTACTACAATCTACAACCTTGTGGTTTACGTTCACTAATATCACAACTCCTATTCAGCTGCCCATCTTCCTACCTTTCATAACCTTCCCAATAATTGGATACATCCACATGTGTTTAAAAGCCACTCCATTCTTCTTCAGGTCTTAGAATATTTCTCTCTTTCTATTGATAGAAAGAATATTAGAATAAGAATATTTTTATCTTTCAAAAAACTCACTCATTTTTGGAAATAAGGACCATTTTCACTGCTTCCATGGTTCAGTACAGAGGCATCTGGTCAATGCTTAAACTTTAAAATATATTTACATTTGTTTTAAGAACCCTACCTTTCCAATAAAGTTCTTCTGGTTCTGCCCTTCAACTCTTCCAAAAGATAAAGCTGCAGAGCTCTGAGAGCTTCCCTTACTACAACTCTCCTCCTTTTCTCTTTCTTGGGTTTGTTTGGTTGTTTTGGGTTTGGGTTTTTTTTGCCTCTGATTTTGGACTTCTTTTCAACTAAAGCCTTTGCATTAATGCAGCATTGAAAAATCTGAAGGTTTTGCCCTCATAGAAGACAACTAAACTAAAGCAAATAGGTTGGACAGACAACACTAATCAAATTGCATATATTGTCATATAGTATAGTAGATGAATGTTTTTCATGCCTAATAGGAACATCACTTTCAGGGACCCCAGACTAACCACTTAATCAGATATCCATATTGTCCATAATAAGCACAAGTGGAACCTGCCTGCTTTGCTTCATCTGCTGCTCTAAGCAAATGCATTTTTTCATGTCTGGAAAAATGTTTTCACAATTGATTACAGAAATACTGCAAGTTAGACTGTTATATTATTCCCTTCTAGGTAACTCCTCCCAAAGGGGTCTTAGGAACCGTCCTCTCTGCTCTTTCTTGTTAAATGAATCCCAGTGACTTTTTTTATCCTCCCCAATGTTTTTACATATCACCTGTAATATATTTTTAATACTGAAAATCTGCATAGCATGCAGTTGTTTAATGCTTTCCATTAAAGGCCCTCAAAGCATTTTGTTATCACTAATCAGTTCAATCTCACCAACCCAGGCGTACACAAGCATTATTCCTATTCTGTAGACAAGAAAACAACTACAGAGAGTCCTGAGTGGCAGAATTCATTCCTGCATTTAAACTCCAACCACTAAATCACAAACCATTTGCAAAAAGACAGACTGTTCTCTAATGCTCAGATCTGTAGGACTTCATTAACAGGAGTTCCTCCAATAACTTGCCGTGTCTTCTCTCAGATACTTCCTTAGCTACTCATTTATTGGCAGGTTACCTACAGATGCTAACACACCATACAGACACCAAGAACAGAGGCCAATAGAAAATAAGCTATTGAAAAGGCACTTTCCCAGTTATTTTAGCATCAGTTTAACAAGTTGCAAAAGTGCAAAATACATAAAAGCTACAAATTTTTACATATTTTTCCTTTAACATACTGTTTACTCCTTGGGCCACTATCTTCAGCATTCTTCACTGACAGCTGAATTACTTTAAACAAGACAGTACTGGGAAAAAATATTCAGAGCATGTGAAAGGAAAAAAGAGTTTTTACATCTCAAAATCTTAACTTCAAAGCTCTATTTTATCTTTATAGGTACCATCCTAACAGGTCATACATACATCTCCCAAGTGAGTGTTAGAAGTATTGAGATGTGCCCTGTCACGTTGAGAAAATAATACCTCCGTTCAGATGTTTAACATAATGAGATGCATGAAACCCTCCTGAATTTCTCTCTCAAATCTATGGAGTGGGAAACTACTATGTTCCAGGATAGTCTTCTGCAACTGATTAGAAATCGTACAGATTATATACTGTGTAACACAGACTTCCACAAGTGAACCAGTTTTTTTTCTGATACAATATTAACATTTGCAGAAATATGAGTCAAATTACACTGTGAAATTAACCTCTACTTTTGTTTATTTTCTGTTATTATCTACAGTAGTTTGACTTTCATTGCATAGAATGGAAACTGCTTAAAGGATGTATCAGCAATACATATGGAAAGAATCTCCCCTTGGTAGAAACTTTGCCTCACTTGTGCAGATTAACATTGTGTTCTTGTTCAGAATCATATTGGCTACACCACACTCGATCAGTAGGAATTCATGAATGAATTGTCACAAGTTAAGATAGGATGTCGAATTTACTATAAATCAGTTAATCTTCAGTTGTTTTCTCTAAAATGTATACTATGCCCCCGCAGAACATGCAAAAGAAGTTGGTCCTTAACCAAGAAAATAAACGTCTTGGAATTGGCTCATACTGACCTGACAATAACAATTTGCATGCAGGCGGTTAATGCAAAACAGCTGACTTGGAGTAATTTCCTTAGAATGAGGAGTTAGAGACTGAGCAGGTTATTCGTGTATGTAAATTCTCAATATACATGCACTTACATTATGTCAGACAGTCTGGCAACATTTTGATAAAATACAGCTACACCTGAATCTTATGCCAATCTAAGTTACCTTGTTTCCAGAAAATTTCACTTCTTCAAGCTATGTCTTTCTGGCAAGGTGAAAATGTGTGAAATAATGTCCTTGTTCCTCAAACTTGAGACTTTTCATCACTGTGCAAAAAGGGCACATAAATATCTGCTTATGGTTTATTTGTGGCTAAGCCATTCACAGTCTTTTAGCACATTACTATCCCAAACTTCAAACCTCGACAACTCTAAGGCAAAGCCTGTGCCTGCTTTCAGGTTTTAGAAATAATTTCTTAGGGATTATTTGTTTAATCATTATGGCTTTTTAGTGCTATTTATTTATTTCTCTGCTGTACTCACTTTGTTACTTTGAAAGCATGAAAGATGAGCAACAACAAAATTTGAATTACACCCCATGCAGCGAGGCCACGCAGAGACCTCAGAGCAGGCAAACAGGCACAATGTTATCTCCAATCCCTTTCTCCCTCCCAGTATCTGCCCTTCTGCTGGGGGCAAGGCAGCAGAGCAAAGAAGATATTGTTCTGTTCAACCCCATTCCTGGCACCGCAGCCCGACAGCAGCATGGAAATCTTGGCAGGGAACACCGGTGCCGGGGCCCCTTGAACACTTGCATGGGGCACGCAGCCAGAGGCTGCCCAGCTGCTGCTGGAAGGGGCTCCAAGTCACCCTCTCACCTACTGAGCCTCTCTGCTTCCACAAACCACCCACCCATATGGTGAGAACTGGAGCCATACCAAGGAGACTTCTCCCCATCCACGAGTCCTTCTATTAACTGGTATAGGCTCTACTTGGTAGTTAAATGCAATGATCCAGGCACAGGCTGGATGCTGAATTCATTTAAAGAGGCCTCAGAATCATGTCTGCTACCAGAAATAAAACTAAAACCACTTTGGAGTCAGTATAGCTGTGATTTCTCTGTTCCTAAAGAGAATTACATGAGCATAGGAATTTATTTGTCAGTGGGCAGTCTCAGCTTTGTACTAGACATATGATTTTATATGAAATCCAGATGTCATTTAGAACAGTGTCAAAAGTCAGACTAAAATTAGTATTCATTGAATGAGTTTTTAAAAGAAAAAATATGCTCTGCAGCTTAAAGAAAGAAATGTAAAAATATCTCACTCATGTATTTCTCTTCGCACTGTCAATGGGGTTTCTGTTGTACAAATATATAAATCTAAAGAATCAAGAATGAAAATACTTTCCTTGTTTCTGTTCAGATATGGCTTATAACTTGGGATCAAATTATGAGTCACAGTAGTTCCCCTGGAGTACAGAACTGTCCCCCACTACTCTTTGATTTATATGCACAAAATCTACCTACATGAAAAATCTTGAAAAGACCAAGATGAGTTCTCTACATTTATTTAGCAAACAATTGAAATTACTTTCAACAGTCTTAAGTTTACTTAGGCAATACCAGAACTCTCTGCACACTAGCCTACTAGTCAGTATAAGCAGGAAAAAAGCCCAAAATACTGCTTATTTTGTTTTGAGACAGCCACACCAAAGCTCTACCTACCACTCTACAGAGTGAGTTCACCTTCATGCCATGCTGTGCCTACCCAAATTGTAGCAGTCACCCACTTTCACTGAATAAAATGGTGCTTTATTTGTAAAGATGTAAATAAAGCTCTCTTTGTTCATGAAAGATCGCTATTCTTTTCAGCAAAAGGCATGATCTCATCATTCTGATATAATTGTCCCATTAATTGCATGAAAAGAAACTTTGCATTGCCACAGCTGAGACAGATCACTCTAGCAGGTGAATTTGAGAGTCTAGAGGGATGTTTACAATTTACCTCATCAGCAGGAAGAAGAATATGTGTCATTTAGCTATTCCCTAAGGGCGAGAAAGAAAGCAAAATCAGCATGGGGCTAGGCTGACATCGAGATGCCATTCAAAGAGTATCCAGACCCAACAATGTCTCAGCTTCATAATAAGCCTTTTACCATCAGTTTGCCCTCGGTTGCATTGCAAAATTCCATTTCAGAACGGGATTAAAGATATCTTTTAGTCAGGAACATTCCATTGCACCTTCAGGAACACCCATTTACATTAATGGCTGGTGTTGATATTTTCGGCTGCATGTTCTGCAAAAACATACTTCATGTAGCTTTTTGATCAATTGCAGGTTTCTGGTTAAAAATGTTTACATCTGTGCATCACAGCAAGGAAAATTTCAGAAAGAAAATATTATTATATTTTGGGGGTTTTGTTTTGTTTTTTAAAGAAGAAAATGTTATGGTCATACAATAAATACATTTCTCTGTTGTAATAGAGAGTACCATTCAATATAGATTTTTGAGCTACAGATTTTTTTCAAATCACTCTTCCTTCCAGAGTTCTAAACAAAGTGAATAAAAGGTGATCAGACACAATAGCTGTATGAAAGAAAAATCCTTTCTTTCAGATGCATCTCAGTAAGTAGTCTCAGCAACCTAACACTTACTCTTGAACTGAGAGAGTACTTGAATCATTTCTAAAACAAACATTGTGAGAGTCAGCTACAATAGACACGGTGTTACCCTTCAGTGCTTTGAGAGTTTCAATTTATTGAGACTGACAATTACAGAAGCTTGATGCTGAAATAGCAGTACTGACCCAGGGAGGTGGTGGAGTCACCATCCCTGGATATGTTTAAAAAAGGACTGGATGTGGCACTCAGTGCTGTGGTCTAGTTGAGGTGTTAGGGCATGAGTTGGTCTCAATGATCTTGAAGGTCTCTTCCAACCTAGTGATTCTGTGATCTGGATGCAAGAATGCTGTATTAAGAAACCATCATGTTCTCTAAGTCCCACTAGGAAGACCAAGGTCCTCGTAAGAATACACTGTTCTTGGTGATTAAAGCCAGAAATTCAGGAATGTGGAGTTACAAGATTAGACCTGTATCCTAAGCACTACAGAAGGCAAGATCAAGTAAAACCATCTCCACTACAGGTCCTTCTACTTCTCCCTGTTGGATATAGTGGTGCACATTTCACACAATGCCAGAACAGGTCAACAGACTTTTTACCTTTCCTCCAGCTCATTCTCTCATGGCCCTAAGATTGCAGTTCCATCCTTGCACTCACATCACTGCTACCTGGATTTCACTTAAAATATCCAGTTTGCCTTTTTGGTTTAAGTGTGTGTCTGACTTCCCAGGTATGGCTGTTTTATCTACTTTTGACCTCTTGGATTTTGGGACAAATACATCTTCATCTTCAACAGGAAGATCCATCTGAGAGACCATATATCAGTCTGACCTGCTAGAGATTAGGCCTGTCATATTAACATAGAAAATGGACCTCATCCTATCCCCAGATAATCAAGTAAGGCAAATTCTTGGCAAAAGGAACCATAAATTGCCTCCTTTAGATATCATTATTTATAAAGTTTCATATCCTGAGATACATTAACTAGGCTGAGCACTGTGGAGTTCTTCCTCTGCAGAGAGGAAGTATGGCCTCCCACACTAATAAGTCCTCAACTCATGCATCTCAATGAACAAATGCTATAGCAACTCCCACAGTACCACATTAACTCAAAAGCACCTTAGGACAACCTCCATGTTAGCATTTCAGCATATATGAACCAGATTCCTGAGAAAGCAGGTTTTCAATAACTGTAGTGCACTCCAGGGCATTGACAGACCCCCACAAGTGTCTGGTGTTGCTCCTGCAGCAGCTGTACCCCATTTTGTTGCCATTATGGGATGAGAGCATCTGGATTTCAACCCAATTTCATCAAGGAATGGCACCTGTAGGTGAGCTGGTCCTTAGTCAAGCTGACAAAGGCATCCTCATACTCAGCATCATTGTTCCAAGCTGGCCTGCTTTCCACTCCAGCATGTCTTTCTGACTTGAACAGGCTCTAAACACTGACACCCTGCTCTCAGGCACATGCCTGTAGAAGGGAGCAGATCAGCAGCATGGGTGGCTCCTGGCTGTGGAAGTGTCAGAAGCAGCTTTTGCAGGGTGAGGGGTGTCTACAAGACCCCCGCCCCTGCAGCAGATATGCTTGCTTCCACCCAAGTTTTGGAATAACTAATTTATCTCAAGAAACTCCTCCAGCTCAGAAGAGGTTACAACCTCCAGCCGCCTGTCATCACCCTTCTGCTTGAGATTATCTGCTGGAGGGGCTCTTATTACAAATGTTCCACAATCTGTTGCCTTCAAAGAGAACCAAGCTAGCTTTAAAAAAAAAAAAAAAAAAAAAAAAGAAGAAAGAAAAAAAAAAGTATTTTCAACCTAATTTTGACAGACAAGTTAGAAAATGACAACATGCACTACGAACAGATCTGAGATGATGATAATCACCAGCTGAAAAGATGGTGACAGGCAGCTGAGGGGCAGTTACCTCCTCTGAAAATATAGCAAGATCCAGGCAGTAACTTCTGTCCACAACTTCATTAGACTACAGTTTTGTCTTCTAAAACACAGCTTATTTTCTATACATTGCTAGAATAAAGAAAAATTATTTCTCATCTGCATAGTTAAAGCTAACATCTTCTATTTAATCCACCAACAATATTCCTTCTGCACAGCCAAGTGTTAAAGTATATAGACTCTTCCCAAAATCATTTTTTAATGACCTGTCGAATGAATCAACATTTTTCTATTTGTCTCATTCTATACCACACTACAAAAAAAAAAAAAAAAATCATTTTTCATGTTACAAATGCAAGCTCCATGTTAGTATACAAATTTCTCTTTCATTCTACACTCATATGTGCTTTTGCAATGACACAAAATAAATTCCATCTTTCTACAAAAGAGTGGATAAGGAACTCCATGCCATTAAAAAGCCCCCACAATAACCTCCTTACTGAAGCAATGCAGGAGAATCTCACCTAGACCCTTCCTAAGAAGGTAACATCATGCTGCAGCATAGCTCTTTTCATGTCTGGTGATGCTAGTGATTATTCTTCTTGTGAGTAATCCTGTATTGCTATAGCAGTTCTGGGAAACCTCAGCTCTTCTGGGGGAGGGTCCTGTTTGTTTAAAGTTTGGAGGGGATATTTCTTTTTTTAAACTCAAACATCTTTTTGTGTTTGCAGCAGTACTGAAAAGCCCAACAGACTAGTTCCATAAAAGCCACACAGGGATGCCTGGAGCCTTGGCAGTAATTCCTCTGAGGACTCCAGGGGTGATCACAACAGAGAGGGGTAGACAGAAGCTGTAGAGCCTTTGCAAGAAATAGGTAGCATATGCAAGAAGCTTTGAAATAACTTCCTAACATACATCAACTGCCTAACATGGATTGACTGGCCCCAGAAAAAGCTATGCAGTTGTGAAGGAGCAGCAGACGACTTTTGGGGAATCAAAAAATTTGCCTGCATTAAATGATTTATACAAGTAAATGGTGAGATTAAGCACCAACTGTTCCTCTAGGTATGCAAGTGCTTTCAAAATTTCATTCCACCATTTAATTTACTTGATTTCTAAAAATGCCAAGCCTCTTCAATCAGTACTCAACTATACAATGGGTTGTTAATCTGTAAACCAGCATTATTTCCAGTGTAAATTTTAGGCTCACAGTTGGTTTTTTCACAATTAAAACCAGGTTAGAATCTTCATTTCATGATCTCAGATTATGCTCACACCCTGTTCACACACATCTTGCTTTCTGTTTTGTCACAAGGACAACACAGCTTAGACACTTTTTACTACCGCTTCTTTACTTTCATTAAATTATTTTAGCTTTCTAATTAATGTAATATTTATTCAAATTACAGCTATTGTCAACAACCAAGTGCATAAAAATTTTCTTTTCTTCTTTTTGACTCCCTAGAGAAAAAGCTAAGAGACTAGTGAATACATAGTTTTAAAATTTAAAACTAAAACCATTAAAAGTTAATGCTGTTAGTCCTTTTCTTCCATAGTTATTCATACCAAATATGCCACTTTTCCAAGACCATGAAGTATATAAGGTAAGCTTCCAAAAGGCATGATTTTGTGAGAGCTTCTTAGAGGTAACATCTGTTTAAAGCAGTAGAAAATGAACTTAAACAGTTCACTAAAATTTTTTTTGTCAAGTCATGTCTAGATTTCATTAAATTAATCTCTCCTAGCAATTTCTTTCCTAACACTCAGCAATACAATTTAGAAAGGAAAGCATATTTGTTCAAGAGAGGCTTGAAACAGAACACAAGGTCCAAATATTCTTGAATTTTGGAAAGTCTACTCCACACTGTTGTCTTTATTTACACTGGAAGAGAAAGACAGAGAAAACTGTGAGAAGTTGTAGCAATATCAAAATGAGGACATTTTAATACTTTGCCTTTGTGCCCTGTGTTTCCTGTAGAGAAAACAAATCAAGAAATCACTCCAGTACCGAAAAAACACTGCAACGAAAATGTAAAACCCACAATGCAATACTAAAATTTCCTAAAACCTACAGTACAGACTGTCAGACAATTCACAGGGTGACACATCGTGATTTACCTGAAAGGTGGGTTAAATTACAAGCCTTGGTTGTTTTGGCATTGCCTTCCCTTTCTGTGGAGGTCCTGGTCTCCAAACATTGATAGATAGCATCAACAGGAGCAAACTGAAGCTCTGAGCTGATTTTCACACAATTGCTGAAAACCTGTAAGATAAAGGGGAAGAACCACTGAAGAAAAGATGACTGAGACAGAAAAAAAAATCTGCAATATGAGGACACAAGATATTTCTTTCTGAATAGAGAAATTCCACTTGCCTAGCTATCATCCTTAACTATGAACCAACTTTCAAAGACCATTTCTCTCTAGTACTCATGAGTCATTTTCTAACATCGTGTCTTTGGCAGCTTGAAGCATTTTGAAAGTGCAAAGCAAATAAAATTGCTTTTAATGCACTCATAAGAGGGTACTTCAGGTTTTTTAAAAGCCATTTTTTCTCTATCTTTTAGCTGCTAGGAGGCTTTAAATGGGACCCCTGTAGGTTTTTGTCTGTAAACCATACGAGAGCATAAAAGCTTGGAAAACTTGCAGAGATTCTGAAGCAGGTTCACACAGCTTCATTGAAACTGTGTGTGGTTTTGAAGCTCACCAGGGCTCTACTCACCAGGAACCATTTAAAATTGCCAACTTATGAAGTAGATTTAAAACTCATAAAGGATTATGATGAAAACCTAAGACTTATTTTGTAGGCTTCTAGCTTGAAGAAAAAAAAAAAAAAAACATTCTGTAAATAGGGAGGAATGGGTTTTCATTCTCTAAAGGTTTTGAGGTATTGTTTCTTTGAAAACATACAGGAGCCTGAAAAAGGGATCAGAATAACCTCTGTAAACACAGCCTGAATTAACCTGCACCAAAGTGATTTACCTGTATCAAAAGAATCAAACTGATCAATCCATTATAGCAACACATGGTGGCTCAACTCTCCTAAAAGCACTTGCAGGATGGTTACAATCAAAATGCGTCAAATCTTTCCATCTTTGGAGATTACTCTTCTCAACCCACTTTACTATCAATCAGAACAGCCAGCAAGAAAAGAAGGCTTGGAAAACCACCATAAATACCATGAGAAATAAGAAACTACTTTCATTTATATGAAGAATCAGTCAAAGAAGATTGCATGACTCATACTGTTCTCTATTTTGTATTGTAAGGTTTATTAAGACTTGGTGTTGCAAAAGAAAATGGAAAAATGTTGGTTTGAATGGCAAGGGAGAATGAAAATTTATCAAAATAGGGTCTAATATAGCATTTTCTTCTTTCTGTATATATACAGCCATCTTTGAAGGCTCTGAAAGTTCTGTGAGCAAAGATTGCCAGACTGGGTTTTTACTTCAGTCAACACAGAAACTAGCAAGATCCCAAGATGTTAATGGACAGAAATGAAACTGCTTTCCATGTTTTCTGATAGCAAGCAGTACAGTAGAGGATGTTTGATACTATTTAAATTTGTTGTGGGACTCATTTTTCCACTAGTGATTGCTTTTGGCTTTTATACTCATTACTTATAAATTTTATACTCATTAGTAATAAAGAATACTCAACAGTCCTGTTGCAGTGCCAGGAAATCAATGTCACTGTTCACTAGGGTCATAAAGAACCCAGGGTTGGTCATAGAAGTTTATTTTTCCACAGTCACAACCAGACATGGAATTAATTCCTAACTTGGGAAGCTCTACGTAACAATTCTTCTGCTAATATATAATACACCAAAAGTTGTTGACATTTTTTTCCTACTTGGATTGGAATTCATTGGCCCACAAATAATGTATTTGTGATATATGAGCCCTTGCACAAGAGCAGGGAGGAAGTAAACATCTGCAGTTTCCACAGTCCTTACAGTAGCTGAGGTTTTTAAGAGCTTCCAGATAGTGACTGGGTGCTTAAAAGATGGGAAGGAGGAAGGGATGGGAGAGGAGGAGGAGAGGAGAGGGAGAGGAGAGGAGAGACCTCAAATGTAGGGAGGAAGAAAACATAGGAGAGGGAGAGGAGAGGACAGGGAGAGGGAAGTTTCAGGGAAGTTTCAGGGAGAGGGAAGGGAGAGGAGGGAGGGAGGGAGAGGGAGAGGGAAGGGAGAGGGAAGGAAAGGAGGAGAAGGGAGAGGGAGAGGGAGGGGAGAGGAGAGGAGAGGAGAGGAGAGGGAGAGGAAGGAGAGGAGAGGGAGGGGGAGAGGAGAGGGAGGGAGGGAGAGGAGAGGGAGAGGAAAGGGAGAGGAGAGGAGAGGAAGGGAGGGAGAGGAGAGGAAGGAGAGGAAGTTTCAAGGAAGGGAAGGGAAGTTTCAGGGAAGTTTCAGGGAAGTTTCAGGGAAGGGAAGTTTCAGGGAAGTTTCAGGGAAGGGAAGTTTCAGGGAAGGGAAGTTTCTTAAGGGTAAGTAGCAATTCTGAAGCATCGCATCAATACGGCAAAAGGGTAATGTAAACAGATACTCAAGTAGTCTGTTAAAAAAAAAAAAAGTGAGAGAGAAGGAGGAGAGGTACTATTCAAGTACTACTCAAAGAGAGCCAAGTCTGGAAGAGCACAGCCCATGGCTGGCATCTTAGTATTTCTTTTCCACTAGACTGATTTGAAGAAAATCCCTGCAAAGAAGCTTTCATAAGATGGCATTTTTGTGATTCAGTATAGCACCAATATTCCTTTTGAGTTTTATAACTGTTCCTAGAACATTCTTGGCAATGAATTTAAACTTTTTGAAAGAGGTCGCATTTCACTGTAAATGGTTATCTGGTATTCTCAACACAAAATAAGCATTTGAATATTTATTGTGAGCACACTGCATTTTAGGGAGAACACACAAAGATTCTTACTACAATTATCTTGTTCCAGCTTTAATATATTAGCTGTCACCTCTTTAATGGATCTTGTGAGAAAGGAAAGTTTCTTTCTTTAACTCCCTTTTCCCCCTGAACGCAATTACCACCTCATTCAGAGCTCTTTGTGTCCACCTAATCTCTCTGATTATGTCTCTGACACCGCCACAATACTACATGACTGACATACCTGACAGCTGTGACTAGTGACAGAACACTCACAATGCAAACCAGCTCTATGCAGGATGAGTATTACCTACCGCCAGCCTCCCAGAACAAACATGGAAGGAAGGTAAAAGGGGTGGGGGCATTTCACCACCAGCCTAACCCCTACCGATTTTGCCTCCTTTTAGAGCCAAACAGCATTGACAAGCAGAGCCTCTTTGTACATACCTATCTAATGAACCAATTGTTGGATGAATACAAAAGCACACCCATTAGTATTTTAATTTTTAATTTATAGAGTGGAAAATGCATGTTTGGAGACCTGACTTACAAGCAGGACTTGATGGATCATTTTGTCTAGCTCCAGCCCTTTTATGCTTCTCTGGGTGATAACTCCCAGCTGGTGCTTCACTGTCTGCTTTAGGCAGGTGGCTATAGAGGAGAATCTGTGAGGAAAGACATACCTGAAAATGTCATTCCCAGACAACAAACTGCCCCTGGAATCAAGGACAAACTGTCTGAGAATTCAGCATTTTGAGCCATAAAGACATGAATTTGTGTTACAAAAAATTGCCAAGTACAGCAATGGCAGTAATGGCAGTAATGAATACACTAATCAGGAAAAATATTAGAATGTTTTATAAAGAGTCTTATACTTTAAAATTCCATGGTTTTAAGTAGTATTTATACTTTAAAAGCTTCAGCTTGTCAGCACCGACTACCTTTTCCCCCATTAAAAAAATAAAAGAAAATTTTGAGGATAGGGATAAAGCTGATTATTCAGAACAAACAATTTAGTTGCATCTTTCTGAGCTTTGGAGCAGCTCTAGAAATTACATATTCCTAGAATCAGAGAGAAGGTGCAAAAATTTAAAAAAAAAAAAAAAAAAAAAAAACAAAAAAACAAAAAAAAAAAAAAAAAAACAAAAAAACAGAATATTTTTGTGTAGAAGTCTAGAGCCAAAAAGTGCCACCCAAGCATCCAATTTTCAAAGATGATCAGATAATATTAACAGAAAATTTATCGAAGTGCATTAGACTAATCTAATTTGCATCTAAAAACTGCTCATGTAAGACTGCCCTCCAACAATCATACAAAAAAAATAAAACATCCAGGATTGAGGGCCTGAGCTTAGGAAAGTTGTGTGGTCAAACACTATGTTATCGAAAGCAGAATTTTAATTTTCTGTCTTAACTTTCTTATGCTGCAAGTTAGTTGTTTATACTACTAATATAGATTTAGCACATTGCATTAAGTTTGAAAATATTTCAAGAGCAGTTTTAGCAAATTAATAAAACGTCTAAAGAAAATCCTCTTTTTACTCCACCATGTTTCAGCTTGCAACACTTCTGTACTTGAAGTTATCACTCCATAGGAACCTGAAGGCAGATTGCACATTACTTGATGTATCAATGAACTAATACTGTGCTCTAAAGGCAAAAAATTGTAACTGTTATAAGAACATTGAGAAAAATATTTTCTATTGTTAATGCCAATTCAAATTTTCAAATGGGAATCTAGAAACAATATTCTACTTAACTGGCAAATTTGGGGAGAAAATTGGTATGATCACTACCACTTAAAAAATTATTAATAGTCAGCTTTCTTACTGAATATGAGGCATCATGGCAGGCAGGTGGATCCTTCACCCAAATATTTGATATTTGTCATTCAGATAAAAAGATGGATATTCTTCATTTATGCTATACAATGAAAGCAGTAAGGCATGAACTTCTGTTACCTGGACGTTTTTCTGAAACAAGGTAGAACAAGATAGCTGTGACTAAAAGTCAGGATACTCAATTACAGTACCAGGAACAACTGATCTTATGTCACCTGTCTACTCCCTCACTGGTTTCCAAGGGCTTTTGTTCCCAGAATGCCTTTTCTCATTTCCAGAGATGCTGCAATATAGAAAGCCAACATGCTTCACGTATGTAAGATACATAACTACTAACCTCATGGTGAACTTTTTTACCCCCCAACTCCTCCACAAATCATAGGAGCAAGAATATACCAGCATCTTACCTATCAGGCATTCCTACAACAGAAATGCCCAGAGTATTTAGTACTCTCTTTCAAAAGGCCAGCACTGCCCTCAGTAATTTACCTTATGTATCAAAAAACACTCACAAAATTCTCTTCACCATTTTAAGCTTTTATATAATCAAAATAATCTTCTTGACAGCCAGGCCTTGATATGCACCTATACAAGGTTTTCTGAACACTAATTAGTTTCAGATGCCAGGGCAACAATCTCCAAAACACACTGAAGCACGTGTATGGAATGTATTATAGCTCCATTTGTAGTCAATGATGTGAAAACTTTACAAAGCTCTTGAATAATTATGATTACTAATATCCCAATTAGGTTGAACAGGTACACAGACATTCTTAATGATTTTTTAAAAATAATTTATTTCTGAATTTCCTCTCTGACTGGTCTTAAAATCAACAAGTAAGATGACTGTAATTAAAAAGACATCATTTCAGGTTTGTTTGGGATTTTTTTAAGTTTGTTGCTTCAGGCGTTTGAGTCAATCTTGCCAGTCTGGGACAAAAGATTGCATCCAACAACAC
Source organism: Muscicapa striata striata (assembly GCA_030060385.1). Taxonomy (NCBI): domain Eukaryota; kingdom Metazoa; phylum Chordata; class Aves; order Passeriformes; family Muscicapidae; genus Muscicapa; species Muscicapa striata. Next base: position 2,853,143 of record JAREIS010000075.1, on the reverse strand, counting down.
AAGAAAACTGAAAAAAGTTTCAAAGTTGTCAAAGATGAAAATGAGAAAAGAATTATATCTGAAGTTAATTCTGCTTACTTTATTAAAAGTATTACAGCTTAAAATCTTAATCAAACCAAATTCTGGACAGAATTGTGCTATTTTTCTGTATCCCTAAAAGAAGTAGACAGAAATCAGGACTTCTTCACAGTAAGCACTGGACAAATTGAAGTAAGATCGTCTTGACTACAAAAGTTCATTATATAAATAAACCATGGGGAAAGAAGCAATCTCATTTTATGGAGCAGTGATGGAACAAGTTTGAAGTGACTGCAAAAAAAAATCATAGAAGTGAAAGAAACATAGTGGGCTGCAAACCCAAGGTACCAAATAATTCATATCACCTGCAAATCAGGATTCTCTTGGATGAGGACAGGCCATTTGCTCATACTTAGATGCGTTTCACCCGTACATATTTACATATTTATGCACACAAGCATAGTTCACCAGAGTATCCACAGCAGCATATTCTGCATCCTTTTCCTCCCTTACATCCAATGCAGGAGAAAACAGGAAAAAATGCATAACCATTGTTCTCAATTCTTCTCATCTCAAGAACTCAAGAAAAGCCCATAACAGAAGCGTGAACAGAGTCACAGACAGCAGCAGACCTACCACAGGAACAGGACACAAAGACAATTCTGAATTTACATCAAATACTTAATTATCTAAAGTCAGGGCTTCTCATTGTAATTCAAAGACAGCTTAGTCTTTTTCCCAGATTTGGAAGAGACTTCCAATTGTGCTTCTAAAACTGAACAGACATAGGTTTTTGCCCACCAATGTCTTTCTCACATGAAGCAGCCAAGCCTGTTGAGGTAAGGCAGTAGGAAGAAGATTCCCTCTATTAAAATACTGTATTCAGAAGTACAATGACATCACATCAGTAAAGGAAACATGGAATGTCTGGGCAGAAAGTGGGCAAAAGGAACATAGTCACAGTACCACACAGACAGGAACTTACATGTTGGGAGAATAAGACTTCGCATCTCTCGTTTAATTTCTTTTAACAAATCTTCACTTCCTGCTTTCCATACTGCTGAGAAACAGCAGCTTTAGTATACTTTCACTTAACACTGATGGCATATACCAAAGGCAATGCAGAGGGTACTCCAAGATTTCCTCCCTGCTTTTTCACATTTCAGTTGTTTGAAAATTCTGCTAAAGCAACAACCTGCTACTAAAATGAATTTCATCCCACTCCTACCAACCTGAAAAAGGGAATAATGTACATATGCTATGACAGAACAATGCTGTCAAAAACCTGTACTTCTATCTTAAAGCAACTTTGGCCATACAGCTCCATGCTACAAAAACAGAATTGAAGACAGAGCCAAAGGCTACAAACAGTATGATATTTGAACAGTCATGATGGTGCAGTCCCAGGTGACTGAAAAAGGGGAAACATTACACCCATTTTTTTAAAAGGAAGAGCCCAAGAACTACTGACCCATCAGCCTCATATCTGTGCCCGCGAAAATCATGAACAGCTCCTCCTAGAAGCTATGCTAAAACACATGGAGTACAGGGAGGTGACTTGAGACAGGCAGCAGCTTTCATCAAAGAGAAATGCTGTCTAACCAACCTGATGGCCTTCTACTATGGAGTGAATACATCAGTGAGCAAGGGAAGGGTTACAAACATTATCTTGACTCTTTAAAGCCTCTGACACAGTCCTGCACAACATCCTTGTCTCTAAATGGGAGAGATGTGGATTTGATGGGTGGGCTTTAACTGGCTAAGAAATTGGTTGGATGGTCACATCCAGAGGGTAATGATTAATGGCTCAGAGTCCCAAGGGGCACCAGTGACAATGGTGTCCCTCAAAGATCCATACTGGGACCAGTGTTATTTAGTGTCTTCATTAATGATACTGAAGAAGGGATTGAGTGCACCCTCAGCAGGTTTGCAGATGACACCAAGCTGAGCAGTGCAGCTGACACACCTGAAGGATGGGATAGCAGCCAGAGGGACCTGGACAAGCTTGAGAAGTGGGCACATGGGAGTCTCCTGAGGTTTAACAAGACCAAGTGCAAAGGGCTGCATTTGGGTCAGAGCAGCCCCTGGTATCACTCACAGGAATGAACAGATCAAGAGCAGCCCTGCCAAGGACAGCTTGGGGTGCTGGTGAGAGAGAGGCTGCACAGGTGCTGGCAATGTGCACTTGGAGCACAGAAAGCCAGTTATATCCTGGGCACAGGTTGCCCAGAGCAGTGGAAAACATCCTATCCATGGAAACAAAATTTCAGGTCAGATTGGATTGGGCTCTGAACAACCTGGTCTAGTTAGAGTTGCTCCTGTCCATGGCAGGGGTGGTGGACAAGATAACCTTTAAAGTTCCCTTCCAACCCAAGCTACTCTATGATTCTATGACATGGTAGCAATAGGTGAGGAGATAGTGGAACTGTTGTTTCATGACCCCTATAGTATAAGAACTGGAGACTACTCAATTAAATCAGAAATAATCCAGTTTCTCACAGAAAAAACAAATTTTGTTGTGAACAGTGAACTGTGGAAACAGTACCAAAAGGGTTAAAAACCATGAACAGATGAATTCACAAAAAAAGGCATAGGTGGGATTCTACCTTCTTATTCATCTGGTGGAAAATACTGAGGAAATGGAATTGAACCAGTAAGCAGACATTTTTCAAAGTAACATCTTGGTTGACTTTCAAAGACAGAATACTGGATAAGATGCATGGTTCTGGACGGCTGAAGGCACTATTGCTCATGTTAAAATGTACATTGTTTTTATATTGTTACAGTTTAAAACAATCCTTATGCCTGCCACTGAACTGTGGAAAAAGGTAGGGGCTGATTGTCAGATCCCAGCGTTACCTCATGAAAACGTGGTATCAGCAGGTCAGCTTCTAGACTGCAATGCCTCCCCTGTTCCCTCACAGCCCCCCAAAAATTTAGCATTGTCTAAGAGGAGACAGCTTGATCCCTTACCTACAGCAAAGAATCCTCTAAAACAGACAGAAATCAGGTAGAATCAACTGTTTACATATGGATTTTATTTCTGAATTTACAATGCTTAAAATAAAATATATCCGTATCTAGCTATTTCTAATAAATGCAAAAATACAAAACTTCCATTTGCTTCAAAAGTGCAGAAACATAAATTATAAAATGATAACTTTAAAACATACAATGTTATTTCTCAATGTTTTTAGTATCAAAACAGATTTGTAAAACAAGCACCATAATTTATCTTACAGAAGACTTTTCATCAAAGCAGCATCACAGGGCAAAACAAGTAGGACATTAGTATGGAAATGTAGTAGCAAATCTTTGCATATTTTAAATGGTATGAACTGTTATAAATTCTTATAAGCAGTTACAAACTGGTTCTGACTATTTGTTTGCAATAGCTTTACCATATAGTCGAATATTAATTGGGCCATATTTGTTTGTCAGCACAACGAAGACATCTTCAAATACTCCTTCTGCCTTTGGCTTGAACTGGACTGGCACAGCGATGTAATGATAGGATCTAAAAAGATAATTATGAGCATAATCACTGTTAATAAACAAGCACATACTACCTGATTATCATTGTTAATAAACAAGTAAATAAACAGACAAATCCTTGTCTAGTTTGGATTTTCACCAAAATGGTATACTGGATGTGCACTGGATCATCAAGTTTATTTTTATAGATTTATTATCTATTTTTCTTCTAAAGGACTTTGATCTTCAAGGCCATTTTTTCCTTCTAATTATACAAAGTAATACAATACTTCATTGCTGGTTTACCTCAATAAGTTTTGTCTGTCTCTTGGCAATATTGACAGCGCATAAACTTTATTTAGAGCAAAATTACTACACTTCTTCCTTCAAACATCACACAAGTACACTAAAATTTCCAACTCTTTTTTGAAATTCATGCATTTGAAGTTACTAATTTCCATTACTTCTAATTGCCTCCACATTAAGAAATATTTTGCTGAATTATTGTAAATCAGTGTGTCTGTCCTCAAACAGCATTTTAGAAATTTTACAGTTTTTTACATAATTCCTCTTCTATTTGGATTAAGTTAAAACATACCAAATGTAATGGGTGTTAATTGTCAAAAGCTTAGACTGAATTATTTTAAAGACTGAATTATTTTAAAATACAAGCTGTACAAGCAATAGCTGAAAATTCTGAGTGGCGGTCTATTGGATTCCATGGCATCCAATAGAAATATCCAGTAGTGAAACAGGTAGCAGTTACAGCCACATACTGAAATAAGCAGAAAAGAAAAAGACAGTTTTGTTTGCTTTTTTGGCTATACCTTCCATTTTCTTTCCTTAACAGTGTATAGTATTATCCAAAGTCTTCTGAAATATGCTTATTTCCCCTACTTCTTCTGTGTTCCTACCTTTCCATACTCCTTTTCTCTACACTAATCCAACCTATCATAATTAGTCTGTACTTTTACACTTCTGCTCTACCCCTTACCTATATTTGAAATCATAATATCTGCCCTACACACAATTGTAATTTTCTAGTATCACCCTTAGTGCTGAAGTAACCACACCAGCATTTTTTTTTTAAACAATGTCCTGGTCAATGAAATAAGAGGACACAGAGTTAGAATAAAGACTGGGATGGTACTATATTTTGTTAATCAGGTTAATACAAAAATAAAGTACTAATTGCACCATAGTAAACTACAATCAACAGTGCACCAATAGAATACAATTGAATCAGAGTTTCATGTCTCATACTCGACTACCAAGTGTTGTGTAACAAATCTGGCGGTGTCTGTCTTTTTAACCATCTATGATATACAGGCTGAAGATATTTACTCAGCTCATTTTTTAAAGAAATCAATTTTTTAAAGTGAAGGACATCAGTATGACTAATCTGCAACATGCATTATGTTAGAAAGTATAAATTTTAGTAGGAACAGAGTGTGAAGCTGCATATAACTAGGCCACCGGAAAATTTATAGCAGTAAAAGTAAATTCAGTAGAAAGCCAGAAGAGATGCAGAAGTCTGTATCATCTCCAAAATAATAAATGTATGCTCCCTGATATATTACATAACACTTACTCAAAAAGAACAATATGACCATACTCAAACTTACACTATATCGAAAAGTTAACAGTAAGTTAGGTACTGCTCTTTCAAAAAGATGGCCACATCTGGCTGTCAAATATTAATTTCCAGAATATGTACCATCTGACCTCAATGGTACTGAGGCAGAGCAGTTTCTTAGCAAATGACAGCTGTATTAAATTTCTCTTGATCTCCAAATTCAGGTGTCCGTTTGGCAGGTGCTAAACCAAATCAAGCAAAGTCAAGCAAATCTTGTGATTTGTGCTTGGTGATCACAAATGGGAGAGCACTATGCTGACTTCAGAGAAACTATTTTTTTAAAATATAGGAAAAGTTGGTATTTATAACCAAAGAAAAAACTGCCAAAGTTACTAGGGAAAAAAACGTAGACTGACTTTTAAACTTGTTAAGTCTACTTTAGATAAATGTAGTAGGGGTTGATAATCTCTTGCAGATAATGTACCAAATAGTTTTTACAGCATTCCTCAAAAATATTTTTGAAATATCGAAGTGTCTTCTAGTGAAGTTACTTATTTTTCGTCAGGAATGAGTAAATCAAGTTATCCTGTCCTTTGCTGCTCTACAGCCTCACACAGATGTAGCTACTTGTCTTTATTTGGACAGATCTTATCCTGGTCACTACTCCCATTAAAAAACACCCTTCTGGTGCCACCTCATGTGAAACATTTAATAAAAAGATGGCATTTCAGCTGAAGCACTAACACAAGCCTAAGAGGAGCTACAACACTTGGCACTGAAAAGTGGCTTTCCAAATACCTTGAATACCTCTGGCTAACACCACTACAGCCCTGTGTGATAAATGTGGAGCAGATTAGGATGCAGAATATCTAACTCCATTTACAATTTCCTCACAACTTCTGCTCTCTATACCCTTAGCTTTCCTGTGTTTAAAATAGGAACCTGTTTAAACACTGAGAATGTATGCTTTACCACTTCAATGAAATGGTTGCATTTCTGCTTCCTGACAATCCCACTGTTGCAGATGAGCATGTCAGATGCTGCACTTCTTGAAGAAATGACTAATACTACTGTCACATGCTTGTTGTAATGAACTCCACAGTTGACTGGGTTTATTTTCAAGGACTGCTATCACTAGATTAAAAATTTCTTTTATGCAGGTAAAATGCTGAAATAGTATGACCAGACAATTCCAGTGGCTGCTCAAATCTTGTGTTTGCAGGGAATCTGTGATGCAGCTCTGCAGGTTTGTCAAATTAGAAGCAAGATTAAGGCAATTTGCTTGGTCTGTTGTGCAGAAAGTATAAATGGAAGGAATGACTTGATTGTGCACAGCATGCCAAATGGTTACATGAAGCATTAGGCTTAACATTAAAAGCAGTAGCACTGTTAGAAACAATTTGCAGGGGAGAAATTGGCAGATGCAGAAATAACTGTGTGGGCTCATTCTGCTTCGAACAGAGATTAGAGAGTACAGTTTAGGAAAAAAAAAAAGAAAAGAAACCCAACCAAAAAAAAAAAAAAAAAACCCCTCACATCCCCCCAAGCTGGTTACTACAAACAAAAGCATCCAGGATATTTATATGTACATTTTAGCCCTGTACATATACAGAAGGTATTTATCTTACTGAATTACTTGGTTAATTTTTTTGATAGGAGAGAATGTTAGCATATGCATTACTCACCTTAGCAAGTATTTTGAGTGCTTGATGTAGAAAGGCTCTCTGGGATTTACAAATTTCAGCTGTAATTTAATACACAATGCTTGAAAGTGCACGATATTTAAGCCCATCATATTCAATTTATGACATGCATAAGATAAATCAGGTCACTTACAAATACATCTTTACACAGATCCAGGGTTTAAAAATATAGAATGCCCACATTTGTGAACAGTAAAGGGAAAAAAATGTTATTTCAGTATTTTAATGGAGTTAAAAAATAAAATCAGTAAATCAAAATAATAACAAACCTATGCAAACTATGATCTACTATACTTTCCAATTTATATATTACAAATACACTCAGTTATTCAGTCAGACAAAACAGAAAAACTGCACATCAAAATTCTTCAAATATTGACTTTTGGAACTAGCAAACTAAGCCATGTACTACTGCAATCTTTGCCAAGAGTAGAAGATAATAAAACTGCAGGTGAAGTCTGTCAAACTTACCACGTGTCTCATAGGGGAATTATTCCGCAAGTGGACCTTTAATGTGGATGTTTCCCCAGCTCTGGTTAGAGGAAAAACGTAGACATCTTCTGGTGCATATACTCCTTTAATGGCCTCTTTTTGTCTGATTTGAAAAAGGGATTTAAGATATTAACATTTATGATTGTGTATATGGACTGCATACTTGAAGTAAAAGGGATGTTTTCTGAGAATAAATCAGGAAAAATGGAAAGATCCAGAAAACATCAATTCTCTCACCTTAAGTTTTATAGGCAAGATATTTTAGCCAGAAAGAATAAAAAAGCATTGATGTGGCATAAATATACAGGAATGTACTTATATGCATTTTCATAGTCTGAATTTTTCCCCCATATGCTTTACCAGATACCTAGAGTCTTATCCAAGATTGCAGGTTTAACCAAACATTTTACTCTCCTGCCATATTAACATCATCCCATAGTAAAAGAATTGACAATTAGCTTAAGACTGAACAGCCAGGTTAAGACATGCAGTACTGTGGTTTTCTCACAATTGACTTTATAGTCAATTGGGGTGTCCAAAAGCAAATATACAAAAAGTATACAAAATTCTAATGCCAATACCAGTTCATTTACCACAGCATGTCATCACTACACAACTTAGAAACTCAAATGAAAATAAAAAGTATGGAAGATTAAACAATACAAAGCCACTAAGAGGTTTTGGCAAGTCTATTTTATACAGCTGCTTATTCTAACACAGAATCATAGGATCATTCAGGTCAGAAGATACTCAGATGGTCTCTAGTTCAACCTCTTGCTCCAGTCAGGGTCAGATGTGAGGTCAGAGCAAGCTGTCCAGTTAAATCCCAAAAACCTTTGGGCACAGAGACTGCACAGACTCTCTGTGAAGCCTGTTCCACCACACAGACAGGAAAAATGGTTTTGGTTGTGGGATTGGGTTCTACTCCCATACCCTTTTACCCAGCTGCAGACACACTCTTGTCAGGTTTGGTCCCTACATACCTTATTCTTTTTGGTTGTCCTTCAGTGCAAGCTTTCCTTTCCGGTAAAACTGGAAGCTCAGTTTTTTTAAGGGCACTTGGAAAAGATCTCACAACTGGTGTTTCTTTTTCTGCTTTAGTACTCTATTGGAATAACCAGAGAAGACTGTAAAATTCAAGTTCAAAAGTACTTAAGCATTCAGGAATGTAAGTCATTCCCCTTACCCAATCCAAGATGTTTTATTTAAAGAATAATCTTTCAGGAGCATCAGAGTCTGGATCACTGAGATGGAAGTAATAATTTAGGAAGACTACATCAACAAGCTTCTGTGCTTTAGGAATACTTATTTATTACAAGACAGCTCACAACAAACTAGCAGCACAGGTGGAATCTCAAAAAGGCTGCAAGCAACAAAGATTTTACTAAAAGCCAAAATACCACTCACTTCCTCTGCAAATATTATGCCTATATGCCTCAGGAGCAACCACGTTGGCCAAACAACTGCTTAGAAAGAAGGAAGACACAACTCAACATTATAATCTGAATTCTCAAAACAGAAAAAAGCTTTGTAATAATTTTGTATTATGAACAATATATCCTTCTCAAAGAAAGGCCTCTCCAGAGAGGCATAATCAGATAATGTACTCTATAGCATTTTCTGCAGTCAGAAATTAGGCCTAAGTATCTATCATCACCAAGACCCCCATTTAGGGTATTCTAACACAAGGAGACCAGATCACCCAATGGGAATAATTGGACAAATAACCAACTTCAAATTCTGCGTTGCTTAATGAATCTTGCCAGATATTCTTTGGAGTCCCCTTGGGTCACAATATCTTAAACAAAGTTAAAGAACCAAAAGAACCTCCTACACTTATGGTTGTACAACATTATGTCAATTTTTGAAATGGTGCTGACGTTTTAGACAAGTAGTTGATTCCCTGACGCAGGGAAAATGAAAAAAATAGATTCATCTTCAATAGAGCTGCTATGACAAACTTGTCTTTTAGACATTCATTTCTTCTATTGAAAGAGCTGCTAATCAGTCTGTCAGAAATAGCAGCAGCCATTAAAAAAAAATCTTAACTTTAAATAATATATTTTTCAGTTGCAAACTGAAAAATGAACCCATGAACCCCAGTAGAACCCAATAAAGACAAAAAAGGATTAGGATTTGCATGTGTCTTGTTTCAAGAGGTTTTATTTTTCCACATATTGAAAAACAATGGGCGTCATGCCTCTTATTCAAATTCTAATTTATCAAAAGGCAAGTTGACTGCATGAGAATAAGGTACATTATTGAGAATGATCAGAAGTTACCTCAGTCTTTATAATGGTATCTTGAAATACTGCTTGCTTTACCACAGCCTGTACTGACTTCTGCTGTTTCAAATGAGAGCAGTATATTAACACTCCAAATGGTTACAATTGAGTGCTGCAGTTCCAAAGACACCTCAGAACACAGAAATTTGTAAAGTTTGAAAATTTGAATTATTTTGTTCAGAGTTTAAAAAGGTTTTCCCTCTTCTCACTTCTGAGATACACATCAACAATGAAGCTTTGTGCTGCTGATACTTTTAAATGTATTTAATGTTACTTATGTACATTACTTAACTTTTCAAAGTACATAAACCACGTAAATTAAAAAATGGCAAGCATTCAACATTTGTAGTATCTTCAAAAACGAGCAGGGGTTCTTTACAAAGTCCTTAACTTTCTACGTGCTAAAGGAGCAGTCAGGACTTGGATGCTGCCTCAGCCCTGTGGCAGGTGCTTGCTAGTTCACCCAGAAGGGACCAACAGTTAGACCCAAATACCAGAACAAGACTCCTGTGCACAGTACTCATTCTCAGCTCAATGACCTTCAAAGAGGCCCCTGAAGCAACCCCCAGCAGCAGGAACAAATGTTCCTCAGGAAAAGAAAAAACTAAAGTTTGAATGACTAGCACCAAGAGGCTGGGGCAGCAGAGCACAGAGGGACTCCCTCCTTCCTTTGTCTCTGGGACTGGTTTTGGAGACATGACGATCTGAACTCCTGACTATAGCTTCCAATGGCGAGGACTGCAAACACATGTAGAGCATAATCAAAATTACAGTTAATTAATTTGTTAGGAAACAGATTAAAGTGGTATGTGCCACTGATTTTCCTAACTTAATGTTGTTCTTTTAGTTCCTCCCTGAGCTCTTCCAAATTTTTAATTTCTTCTGAAGTGGTTCTATAAATAAACACCACTCAGTCACTCTGAATGACAGTCAGTCACTCTTCCCATTTCATTCTATCAAAAGTCACATTAACCACAGCTGTAGCCCCCTGCCTCAGCAAAACCACCAGATTCCAAGTCCTTTTCAAAGGTTTAGTAACACTGTGTAAACTCTTGATCCCAAGAAGGTAACAGATCCACTTGTCTTCTCAACTAAAAGCTGCAACACTAAATATTCAGTGTTGATCCCTCTTCTGAACAGATGCATAGTTCCCTACCTAGTTGATAAATACAGTACTTCCTTTTCAAACCTTTCTGAAAATGATCGTGACATGCATTTCAAGTATTTTCTAAAAACTTTTTTCCTCAGTGCAGAGATGCTATAAATACCTAATTGTTAACAGCTTTGAAAAAAATCAAGAACAAATCTGACACAGTAGTTCAAAAACATTAATATCAAGCTATGCCGCTCAAAGATTTACACAGATCTGACAATTAGTCACGCTTTAAGGAGAGAAGACTTTAAAACTTTAGAGTTCTGTTAAAGAATTAATCTTTTCCACATTTCAACTAGCTTTAAATGATATAGATGTTTTCTTCATTTTCAGGAAAATTGACCAAATAATTCGATGAAAGCTTAATAAAAAACTCTCTAAAACCAAACATTATACAGTACTCTCATGCCAAAAATCAGAAGTTATTTAATATAAACCTTTTTTCAACACAATTAATTTGGAAAGAACAAGGAACGTACAAAACAAATGTAAGGTACCTCAGCAAGAAGGATAAGTAAGGTTCCTACTCCTGAAGCATGCTTAGTACTCTAAAGAAAGATCCCAAATCTTTGTGTGGACTTCTTAGAAAAATTAAGTCAAACCTTCTAAAGAGGACAGCAAAGCATATATAGCAATCATGCCATATTGAATGTACAAAGCCCTTCACATTCAGCTTATTTAATTAATCATTAGAATTAATTCTTCCTTATGGTAATAAATCCTCTGTCCTATGTAAATTTCTCTTCTACAGATGGGATAAGAAGTAAGGTAAGGAGAGAGAGCACAGAAAACCAGTTGCAACTCCCAACCCATTTCTTCCATGCCTTACCATAAAGTTTGAGCTGAGGAACAACAGGGGAGCAAAGGAGAGCTCAAACCCAATTGGTCCCATGTATAAATTTCACAATTATCACCACCTACATTGTAACTCTGATAAATACTGAAGCAGGTTTTATTAGAGACACAAATACCCATCTCCAAGATGGATATCAGAAAATTCCAAAACTGCATTAAGTATTATAGCAAAGGTCAGTTACTTCATTGTTTACTTACAAAAAATAAAACTGACAAACAAAAAACAAAACAAAAATTATAGAAACATCTTTGTCTAAAAAAACAATTCCTCTAGAATAAAATTTGTTTCTACGCTCTCAGAGCTAAATAAAGTTTTATATCATAAATGGCAAAAGATAATGCATTATCACATAAAGAAGAGGGTGCTTTTGTAATATAAGAAAAAAAAATGCAATTTCGCCCAGCAAAAATACTAGCAGGGTTGAGGTTTTTTCCAGAATACACCAATGTATATACAAAAGAGTACAGTAAAATCAAGATGTTATCACAAATTTGTGCTCGAGACAGTGTTTATAGCTTTTATATACTCACATTTCCAGAAAGCTGAATTTTTAATCTGCGTTTCCTACTCGGATTTTCAACTGAGTAATACTCAAGGTCCCAGAACTGCGAGTACTCTCCTTTATCTCTAGGTGAAAAGATTACAGCAACCTACCAAGAAAAAAAAAAAAAAAAAAAAAAAAAAAAATTTTGCAGAACACTAATGATCTTCAGAATCTTCATATCTTCACAATTTTACCTCTACAAAGTTGTGGTTCAGCCAGCACAAAATTTAGACACTACAGAACACACATGGCACACACAGGTGATCTTGCAGAAAACTATACAACCAGCTAGTCCTCCTTTGCCCACAAGTGGAAAAAATGGGATGAAATATGTTGTGCAAGCAATCTTGAAAAAAATTTGAGTTCAGATAATCTGCTTTAAGCAAAGTCAGCAAGTGCTGGCACAATTATTTCTGCTAGTAAAATGGAGAGAAAGGGGACCAGGAAGGGAAATATGTTCACATGGAAAAAACTTCCTTTATCTGGCAACTATGTTGTGAACAACTCAACTCCTCCAGCTCCAAATCTGTAAGCTACAATTATTAGAAGGACTGAAATTTAAACCAACTTGCAAGCTATGAATTTGACCATCCTTAAAGGTCACCTGGGTAACAAAGGCTTGTCTCCATATGCTGTACCAGGTTAATTCAAGAACAAACTTGCATTATTTTCAGAACTCAGGTTGAGGGGAAAAGAGAAAGAGAGGAGCAGATTAGAATAGACCACAACAACTATATTTAATTAGCAAACATCATATTCACTGCAAAAAAATAGCTAATCATGATAGCACTGTACCTTATCTCCAGCCCATAGCCTGGCATGCCAATGATGTAAATGTTATTCAAACAGGCCTGAAACTAGGATTGCTAAGGCAAATACAATTGTTTAAATTCAAATAATGGCCTGCAATACTATGACATTACTATGAAACTGGACAGGAATAAGTTTTTTATTATCTGTAAACAGATAATGGTAAACAAATTGCATCTTTATGTAAATACTGTCATAATTAGCCATAACAATGAAAAGATAGGTGTTAATGAAGATGAAAAGATAAAACTCAAGTAGCATTTTGAGAGGAGATGAGGGAGGAAAGACCTTTACAAACCCATTCAGTCTATCCGTGAATGTGCTTTATAATTGTTGTTATGAAACCCTCTACTGGCCAGGAGATAAAATTGCAAGTCAAATGAAACCAACTTTAGGAACAGACAACTGTTCTTGAACAAGTACAGCAAGAATGTTCCAAGGACGGGAATCAGGTGCATATATTAACTTTGTAACAACCCAGAATTATTTTACAATGTTTTACTGGAATTTTATAATAACAAAATAATTTAAAATAATTTTCTGTTCTAAAATAATTTGTCCTTAAAAACCCCCAAACAGTAACACAAATACTCCACCACTTTGAAATCAAGCTACTTCGATTGCATGAATTCTTAGAATCAACTGCTCTGAATTGAGCTCATACAGACTACCTGATACACTCCAGAATCCAGTACTAAAAGGGCAACATTTTATCATTATCAAACAAAATTTACTTCTCATTTAAGATCATATTTTACAATTGAGATACACATGTATGCCTAAAATACTTATAAATGTTTACCTTCTCTTGTCCATGAACTTCGAGAGTACCAGAAACATGGGAAAATCCAAAAGAGGAGTAAGGAACCCTACAAACACAACCACTTCTATCCACATCCTGCAAATAAATTTATGAGTCAGGTTCAGAAGAGAAAGGAAAAAAATAGCCTGAAACCACACAATACACCCCCCCACACACCCCCCTTGCAGAAGACTAAGGAAAACACACCAAATTAAGCTGATTTTAAGTGAAGAATTGATATTGACTCCCTAAATGCAAATTAATAAAGACTTAAACTACTAAACAGTTGTGGTCAGTCACCACAACTACTGACTGATAGCTCAGAGGTGGTGCACTAGCTGGAACATAACATACTCAATCCCAAGTGGTACTGGTAAGAGTGCTACATAACCATTTTTTATCATTTCACAAAAATAGACCATAATAATAATTCTATCATGAAATCAGAAATCATCACAGCATTTCAGACTATAAAAAAATAGGGAAGCATTTACAAATATCAACAGCTAGGCACAGGTAACAGCACTGTAATAAAAACATCCTTGACATAACTCAAATTTCTGCAGAGATACCATGCACAGTGCAATTTCAGCAGCACAAGCATGGAACAAGACAAGTCTGGCATTCTGCAGCCAAAAAGAGACACCTATCTTACATTTATTTATGCTTGATTACTTAATGCAATCTGGATGATGATACTGTATGAGCACAAGCAAACTCTGGAAAGCAGTAAGTGAAGCAGAAACTCTACCACAGAGCACTGATTGATTCACAGTCAGGAGCGCATTAGGGATGAAAAAAAGGAGCAAAGCATTTCCCTGATATGGACTGAGGGGAAAAAAACTTTTGTAACTGAGGTCATGCTCAAATATATATTCTTTCTTGAGAGGCAGCATGGAGAGAGAAGTTAAAATCCAGGGATTTGCACAAAATTCCCAAAGCAAGCATTCACTCACTTTAACATAGGGTGGTGCAAAAGATGACAATATCCACTTCAGATTTTCATTCCCTTTATTCTCCATTTCCAGGTAACTCTCTAAAAGAGAAATATCAGACCAGTACACTAAACATACTTGTTCAAGTATCCCTGGTGCAAAGAGTTAAGCTGAACACAAGTTTAGTGAAAATAGTTTTCATTATAACAAGTCTCATGAACAGACTCAAACAAAGCACACTGTCATAAAATTTGTAAAAGCTTATACACAAGAAATTTAGACTCGACCAAAAAAAAAAAAACCAAAAGATATCCTTCCCAAGACATTATTTGATCATTCAGAGTCAAAACTCTGAGAGTATTCCAGTCTGGGACCAAATAAAGTACCAAAAATTCTGTTTTGTTATTCAGCATACGTATAAATTCATGTCTTTTGGCAAGAATTAATAGGACAAGATCATCTCAGTCTGGAATAGCACTTTAAAAAGCTTAGCTGCAGACATACATTATATAGGAAATTTATAAACACCAAAAGCATTATATTAGAATCTTTTCATAACTTTAGCCAAAAAAACCCAGATATAATTGATAAATTAAGCCTTGGTAGCCCTCAAGTCTGCTGGAAAAAAATTATGTCAATGGACCATTAAAAAAACCTTTACCTAAAAAAAGTAAGTACTACAAAAAAACCCTGATATCTAGATAATAGAATGAGAGTTCCCCAGAGTTAGTTTGAGAATTTTAAACATTACTGGAATTAAAGGTACAGGCCAAGCATTTCAGACTTCATTATCTACACTGTCCTCCTCGATCACGATGTACCAAGACAAGGACAACCAGCCCCATAGCTGATAACTCCTATTGCTCCTATTTAGGAAGAGCATTTATTTCCCTGCTAAAGACAGACAGACTGGTCGCATATCTTATGGGCATAAGTGCAGATGAGAATGGATCTACTGCAAAGGTGCATTGAGTCAAAAGAGTTTCAAGTAGACAGAGTAGCCTTTTCATACTCTTTTCCAGGCACAGTGTAGCTGCATTCATCATAGTGGTTTAAAACCACTCAAAGTAATTGATGTGCCTGTATGCAAACCTATCTGTGGAAAAAAAGGTGTGACTATACTGCATTTGGGGAACTTAAAAAAAAAAAAAAAAAAAAAAAAAAAAGGGAGAGCGTTTCAAACTTAAGGCAGAAGTGGGAAACTGGTCATTCACACTGAACCAAAGTCAAGGCACTAAAGTTCCCAAACATGCAATACAATAAACAAAGCCTCTGAACACAAGATACTACAGATGTTATAATTAATAACTAATTCCTCTTACCTGAGCTTTGACCAGGTCTTGTTTTAGGAAAAACAATGTTTCTGTTCTTTATTGCCATTTCTGCTAGAGAGAGCCTGGGGAGAGGCTTTGGCACATCAACAGTAGGATTTTCAGACTGTGGGGTAATTACATCACATCTTCTACATGGAAAGTCTGATCCAGACACGCTCTGTGTGACAGCTTCTTGAATAAGCACTTTAATAAGCTTTTGCACAATTTGGAGAAAAGCAAAGTTTTAAACAGTGAATATTGATATATTAACAAGTCCAACCATTTAGCTCTATTATCTTGAGCTACAAGAGTTTATGTTCAGCTTTACATTTCAACAGAGGAAACCTCTCATATATTAAATCAGCAGGTTTAAAGATTCCAGGACAAGTTCAATTCAGGAGAAAAGGAATATTCACTGAAAATTTGCTATCTAGGCATTTTAATTCAAAAGGAATAATATTTTCAAATAGTTTAACTGACAATTCCTACAACATTCTCTGTTGCAATAATGAAAACAGAGCAGCCTCATTCAGAAAAAGCTTGTGTTCACTTCTGCTACATAATTAGCAACTTTAAAAGTCTCAATTAATGCTAGCAAAATCTTAGCATACTTTTTGCTAATTTGGAGAGGTAGCAAATAAATGACAAAAGCATTATTAACTACCAGATTTCTTATAATTTGATGGGTTTTGCTACATTCTCTACACTTGTCTAGTAGATTTCTTAAATCCTTTTCTCATATTGTAGAACATAACAGTTAACCATGTGCAGTCACCATTTCCTTCTCATCAACTTCCCTGCTTGTTTGGGTTTTTCGAAGGCAGTTTCCAACTCTGTATCATGCCTCACATTTCCCTCCATGCAAAAGGAAAGGAGATACACTTTTATCCTTTCAATGTCTATTTCTCTCTCCATGCATTGTTACAAATAAGCCAAAACACACACTGACTATAAAATAAAGAAAAAAAGTCTTTTTCTTTAGAAGGGATTACCAAGGAGTCTTTCTGCTCTTACAGAGGAAAAAGGAAAACTTTCTATGCCTCAATCAGGGAAATGTCTTGGATTAAAATCCATGAGGAGGCAGAACCTGTTCTAGACATTGTTTATCACAGACCTGTCATCCAGAAGGTCAATTTTACCTTAAGGGACCTCAAAAGGAGCTATGTTGACTTGTCCAATAATCTCTTCTAACTTCTTTTATTTTAGATGTACACTACTTTTATGTGTGCACATCTACATATCTATATTTAGCATTTTAGAAAACTGTGCATAAGGCACTGGTGGGTGCAATTTTGTTGGAAATCCAGTTAGTAGTTCATACCATAGTATTTCTTCAGAGATTAATTAACTAAAAATTGTGGTTTACAAAATGGCATCATACTTTTCGTTTTAGTTCTCTGAGAACTTTAAAAAGAATAATGGAAGTTGACAGAGCTGCTGACTCAAATCTAAAAGCTTTTAGCAACTTTATATGACTTGACAAAGTAAAATAAAAAGCTGCAATCCGAAGTCTCAAGTAAACCACATACCTTGAGTCCATTATCACAATGGATATAGATTAGGCCACTCCAAGGAATTAATGCAGGCCTTGTGGCAAGAGACGGATTAGGACTCACTAGAATTAGTGTACTGCCCCTAAAAAATAAATAAATGAAAAATAAATAAATAAATAAAGTAGCATGATTCTCATACTAGAATCAGTATCTACAACATTTGTCACCAGCCCACCCAAAAAGGGATGCACAAGGGATACAGATAAAATAAGATGCTCTACAGAGCATCTTCAAATTTTAGGTATTCAGATACGCGATATATTTAGCTTTAATGGCCATGATCCCAGGATCTTCTTCCACCATCACAGAGAAAGCAGATCACCTCTTTTTGTGGCCTAGCTCAGTTCAAGAATTCTGCATGCTCCAGCCATCACAGTGCAGAGTATAAAATATTCTGGCTGGCTCCTGTTCTGACAGGTTGACTGCCCTTGGCACTGTGAGGAGATGGTCATGAAAAATAGAAAACTGGGCAAGTGTAGCTTGCTGTGCTTAAGTCAGCTGTTGCCATGGGTTTGCTTCCTACTTGCAGACCTCTGTTCTTGATCCAAACTACTTACTTGGACCCAAAATGTGAGGATTCTGCCCACTCTTTTCCAGGGAACACATTTTAAAATTCTACACTGCAAGAAAATTGCTTGCAGAAGGCCTTCAATACCTTCTTTTTAAGAAATCATCCAGACAATCCTGAATTTGGGGTATGAGATACTCAGTACATCCTTACTTTCAGAGACACTGGAAAGCCGTTCATTATTACTGCTTTTTGAGACTGCTTTTCTTGGCACTGATTGAATCTGAAATGAATGGCAAATATCCTAGCCCTTCCATGGAACTCTATTTTGTTCTCACTACTGATGAAAGTTTCCCAGAAATTTACATCTACATGAATATGAGGTTAAGTGCTTAAAATGCAATTGGTGAGGCAGGAAGAGGAGAGGCAGGAGGGGCAGGAGGGGCAGGAGGGGCAGGAGGGGCAGGAGGGGCAGGAGGGGCAGGAGGGGCAGGAGAGAGAGTATGTTTGGGCAAACATCTTCAAAGTTAAAGCAGCTACTGAAATATAGTTCTGAAACCAAAACCTATTTTTTGGTGGGAGACTTTCTTTTTGTAAGAGGAGAATAGTTTAATAACAGGATCTTAAAGCTGTTCTGAACTGAACCTTAAAAAAACACCAGAAATTTAGAAGGGAGAGGTGAGCATAAATTATGGAAGTCTTTGCTGCCGTGTGTGAAAAGTCTCATATACATATACAGTGATATTACGACTACTTTTCCAAAAAAACACTAATTAAGGCATGGGCAAGCTGACACTGGCTTATCATTTTCATACCTACAGATACTGAGAAGCCAACGGTTGAATGGCAAAACCCAGTTTTCTCAAAAAAAAAAAAAAAATCCCAAAATCAAGTTGTGAGGAATATCAGCACATTTGCTAAAGAAAGCACTAAATGCCCAGAAGAGAAGCCTTCTATAAGAACTGTTATTTTGGGGGCTGTTTCTTGGTTATGGGAAGGGAGGAAGTGTTTGTTTTTGAATGCACAGCTAAATTTTAAACAAAAAACTACTGTGAAAAGAGATTTCTAAAGCTTCAGCTTCACTGGCCATTCAGCTCCTTGAAAATTATGCACTAATAATAGCACTTCCCGGCACAGAAAATTCCTGGCATCAAGGTAATTATACATATGACAGAAGAACATTCCCATTATACACAAATGTAAAAGGATAAGATCCTAAAAAAAGCTAGATTTGCACGTAAGTTGACAAAAATTCTATACCTGGGAACTAAAATAGTTTCAGGGTACAGCCTAAGCAAACTAAAGTAAATTCCTAAAAAAAAAGTAAAATTAAAATAAAACTAAAATAAAAAAACAAACACTTAAACTAAAAAAAAAAAAAAAAATTCCTCCAAAACCTCACCACGCTTTCACACGTAAAGGAATTTATGGAAATATATTTACTCTGGTTCAACAGTTCCATGCTGTGGGGTTATAGTAAGGCAATGAGCTGGCCATGAAAGTTCAAATGTCAACGTTCTATTGGAATTGCTGAGAATTTGTACACGTCTAGTATCTGCTGCTTCACCTGTAACACAAAAAAAACCCCACATACAAAAATTCACAAAAATGCCCATGATACAGAGATGCAGCAATGAAAATAAAGTATTTTATGCCCTAATTTTACCTTCACATTACTTTAAAATCTTCATAGGTATGCAGTGCATTCTGTATGTATGCATAGAGCACATTACCCCTGATAACTTATCCAAAACTGTGTTCAAATCAAGTCTGCATGAAGATTACTGGCCAACCCACACTTACAAACATCTTATGCAGTACAGTTATCTTAATACTGAAGTGGCTATTTCATTAACTTCAAAAAATACTTACCAATAGAAGGAGATGTCAAAGTCAAATACTCAGGTGTAACAATCCAAGTCTGTTGAGCATCTGATTTTTTCTGAACCAGATCTTTAGCTTTTGCAGATAGAGAAGTACCCTGAGGCCCTTTAACAGGAAGAACGTCCAAAGTTGCAGCAGTATGTCTGACAAAGTTCTCAGACCTGAAAACAAGATTGCATTAAGCAAAAGCAGTAAAAAATATCTCATTAGTAATTATAATAGCCTACTCTTAGTATTTCTCAAAATTTTATTAATAAACTACAATACTTTTTACATGGGCCCTCAATTTAATTCAATTTTCCATTAAGTAAAAAACAATCCAGCAGCTATATCAGGATCAGCTTTTGCACAGAATGTTTGGAATGTACCATTTAGAGTAAGAGCAACTAAAACAATTATCTTCAGAACACAATAATATAAAATAATTTGAATAAAACATACACAGAGAAAACAAGTACTGCATAGAGAAATAAAGCAAGGCAAGTTGAGTTTCACAGCATGCTATGCAACACATTCTGGAAATCAGGAGCAACCTGTGGAGATGACCCAGTCCAACACCTCTGCACAAAGGAGAGTCAGCTACAGAAGGTTATTCAGGACACTGACCAGCCAGGTTTTTCATCTTCAGAGATGAAAACTTCACAGCCACTCTGAGCAACCTGTTCCAAAGTCTAACCACTCTCACAAAAAAAAAAAATAATTATATACATGTAATTACTAATTATGGTACCAGTACCTGTCCAATTCCAAATGGAGTCCAGGAGACTGCTGAAAGCTATCCTGATCACAAGTGGAATATCCAACCACAGAAAGGAGAACCTTTTGCATACGTGCATAGAAAAGATGTATATCATTTGTCCCTCGTGGGAAATCACATACTAAAAATGAGAGTAATAGAACAATTCCAGTAAGAAAACTTCTAAAATACTCAGAAGTTACACCACAGAGATTTAAGACATAGACCTAGTTAATAATCCATCAGCTAAGAAATCCTAGATCACTCCAAAAGTACTTCCTGCAAATTTAGTTATCAGGTGTAGCTCAACACTAACATCAAATACAATATATAAATCTGAATATGCACCGATTCAAAACTTTTCATTATAAGATATAACAGATGTCACACATTAAAAAAAAAATTAAAATATTATCATATAGTTTCCACCTTTATACAAATGCTATATACTAATTTCATTCTATGCCAAATTAGAGTTTTACTTTTTTCTCTAACACTGGCCTGACAACTTCAATGGATACAGCTTCACCAGGATTTCACCCCAGCTGACTGATAAATAAAAATCTTTACTTTTCCAAGTAAAGACAGTACGTAATTCATAGGGAAAGAAACAGACCACATTTCTTCAGGTGTAGTAGCCCTAAAACAGCAAGTAATTCCATATGTGACTATACCTCAAGAATAGGATTTTACCATCAATTTGTTCATAACACTTATGGGATTGAACAGTTGCAGGGGCAGGTGCTTTAAGGAACCCTCTACAATATATTGTATTATTATCGATGCATTCCTTACTAAAAAGCAGAAGAAAAAGCTGTTAAATTTAGGAAGGAAAAAATATATATATTTTGGTGTCAGCCAAGTTGTCTGCCTCTCAATTTTCAAATATATCTGTGTACAACAAATCGAATCTTTCTCAACAGTTAAAAAGGCAAATACTTTCCAAATAAACTCAGCATTTTTAATGCTCTAATATTTACAGACTGGGGTTTCATGTTGCTAGGAGAAAAGTACAGAAAATAATTTAAATAAATAGATACTGAATGAAAAAAAGCAAATTCTGTTGTGATCGGTTGACCCTGGCTGGATGCCAGATGTCCACCAAAGCCATTCTATCATCCTCCTCAGCTGAACTGGGGAAAGAAAACACAACAAAGCTTTGCCCAATAAAACTGTTCAAATTCAAAACTTTTCTTCTAAATTTATTTTTAAAATAGTGAAAAAGTAACTAGGATTCAAGCCAAAAGCACATTTGCCATATGAAAACAAGTATTATATTTTTCTTTTAAGAAGTCAGTCTTACCTTCTGTCACAAGCTGCTCCCCTTGAAATTCTTCATCAAATACAGCATTTCTCAATAAGTTGTTTTCTGGGATTATGCGTTTTTGTACTTCAGGTTTATACATCACAGCTCTGTTAGAGATAAACAGGAGTCATTAAATTAAACAAAGTACTAGAAACAACAAATTTAAAAGATAAGAATTGTAAGAATCAAGCATAATTTTCACTTCCCTTCCTGACTACAGCAAACTCAAATCTGGGAGCCTTCATTTAAAACTGAAGTCTTTTCACAGTCTTAAAATGGTTAAAGAAATACCTGCTCTATTGCTGCAGAGTAAAAGGAAACACTGAAATAATGGTTACCATATGTCTGTCTTTCCATACTTGCTCTCTGCTGTCAGTCACACCTACCTAGATTTCTGATAAGTACATCAGGCATCTGAGTGATGTTTCAATCACCACAGGAAGCAGGAGAATGCTATTTTGGTTACAAGTGAAAGTCTTTTGAGAGGAAAAACTGACTAGAGGCAGCAGGTGCCAGCCAACAGCAGGAACACAGAGCCAAGGAGCGTAACTTCCAACAGAATAGAAAAGACTGGGAGGCACAGGGATATAAATAGTCCTGGGAAAAATGGGAAGCTACAGGTCAGCAAGAGGAAATCTGGCACTCAGATAAGGTCAGAGCCATGGAGGAGGAAATAATACCTAAGCACTACTAACTCTCAGTCTAAGCTACCTACCAAGCTGCTGACTATATATAATTTTGGAGTAAGGAACTTGGGGCACAAGTTGGCAGATGAGGCAGAGTACTCATTTTGCATTCCTGCCCCTAAGTCCCAAATCATATTCTCATTCTAGTGCACAATTACAGAATGGGGTTGGACTGGCTTAGAGAACTCAATTATTGCAAGACATACACATCTCTTTCAAGGAAGATTTCAGAGAACCACCCACCAAGAAACAACCACCTAGACCACTATTTTCAAGAGCAATATGCCAGCCTGCAGACTAATAAAATCTGCAAGTCATTTTGTATACATAACAACATCCAGAATCTGAATTTTAAAAGTTTCCAATAATACCTATGTAATTCTATTGAGCTTCTAGATGGGTTTTCTGTTGATCTGTAGACCAAAACTGTTCCCTTAAGTACTTCAGTCCTTTAAGGAGGATTCCAAGATAGTGAGCATTGCCTCACACAAAACAAATCATACCAAAAATCAGGAACAAGCATCTTCTAAGATATTTAAAATAAGCCAGTTTTCTGTCAAGGTTAGGAACTCAGCTATTCCATAAGTTTTTTATTCAAAGTCGTACAGTTAAATTCAGCTGCATTTAATACTTCATTTGGATAAGAATATACACAATGACTTTCACACAATGTCAGGCAATGACATTTAAAAGCAATAACGAAATAATGCTGTTTTGAAGTTTTGCACTGAATTATGATCATCAGCACCTTAGTGCTCTACCTAGTTTTAACATTCTGCAGTACACTATACTCCACAGAAAAGTCACAAGTGCCACTCAGGTCACTGAAACCAGAGTATGCAATTTCTGTGCATTTGAGTTATACAAACTGAAATGCAGAATAACATGGCCACTATTTAAGATCAGCAAGGTATTTTCAACAAGTTTCCTTAGTGTATCGTGAGCCTATGTGGATGTTACTTTTTTCATATACATATCTACTCAAACACATTCTTGGTCAACAGAATTCAGCAAACAAAGGCATGAACCTTGTTTGAAACTTAATACTCCTGTATATCAGTATTCTTCTTCACACGAGCCTTTTCTTTAAAAATTAAAGTTCCATACACATTAGAAAGACACATTAGAGAACACAGATCTCTTTCAATACAAAAAAGAAAACATTTCCCCAAAACCCAACATACGTGAATTTAAGAAATTTAAAATAGAATTAAATACTTAACTAGGATTGTAGCTACAGTATGTAAGCAAAGCTGTAAATGAACAAGCCCTCATCAACAACTTACAGATGCAAGGCTTAATAAATCTCTATATATCATCACCATCTTTCAGTTTGTTCTTGCTCGTTTTGGAAACATGTTAAAAAAACACTTGTGGCAGCACATACCCCTAGCTTTAACTTCTTATTAAATATCTATCTGTTACAATAGCAAAGCACATTTTACCTGCGATACTGCTGCCTAGAAACCTCATCTCCCCAAAAAAAACATACTGTCGACACCAACATGCTTGGATGGAAGTTCATTTCCACTGGATTCCATACTACAGTAATCACCTGATAAAATAAATAGACAACACACTGAGGAAAAAAAAAATCTTACTGTTTGTATTAATATTTGGAATAAGTCAACAGATTACTACAATATGAGTGAAACAGGACATAAAAATTAGGTGAGATTTTAATAAAGAATGAGTCAGACATTTTCACTGATAACATTTAATTTAAATTAATAAAATTTGCTCAGAACAAAGCACTGTACTTACTTCATGTGTTCCTTCTCTTAGTACAAACTTCTCTGGAGACACTGTCATAACCTCAGGATCCATCACTGTTCTTGTCTGAAGGTTTCCCAAGCACAGCGCCTTAACATAGGCAGCCCGGGAACCTGTGTTTCTCACATGGAAGGAAGCTTTCTGTAATCTTGCAGACAATGATCCTTCCAGTGTAACCATGAAGCTATCTGACAATTTTTTAACATTTTCTAAAATTATATTGCTTGTTCCTCCATATCCAGATAACGGTATCTGGGAGAGAAAAAAGTCCATCACCAAAAAAACAGTACTTCAAGTGAAAAAAGCTTTTTAGTAAAAAAAAAAAAAAAAAAATGTACAACTATGGTAAACTATATAAAGCTACAGAAAAACAAATGAAACTGTTAAAAATGCGAACTGAAAAGCCTAAATTTACTCAATCATTTTCAAGTTCTACTCTTAAGTTCATTTAAGACCTACCTATAGAACAAGACAAGTTCAGATTTTTTAACACTTCTAGAGTTAAAAATCTTAGGCTACTTTTAATATAGTACATAAAATATTTTGTCCTTCATAAAGGAAATAATTGCATGCAAAATTGATACTAATGTTCAAAGCATAAAATGTAGTGCCCATATGATTTTAAGAAGCATACAGATACCCATAATATGTACCTTGAATTTTCAGGTTTTTGACAGAAACAGCTATTCAGTGCTAGATTTTCCATAATT
Source organism: Muscicapa striata striata (assembly GCA_030060385.1). Taxonomy (NCBI): domain Eukaryota; kingdom Metazoa; phylum Chordata; class Aves; order Passeriformes; family Muscicapidae; genus Muscicapa; species Muscicapa striata. Next base: position 2,828,026 of record JAREIS010000075.1, on the reverse strand, counting down.
AAGAAAAAAGTACATTTAAAATTTTTAGAAGTTATGTTGGAACTCTTACAGTAAATTTAATTCCTGGCTTTGTTCGAATCCCCAGATGTTTGATTTCCAGTTTTGCAAAGCAGCAAGTTACTCGAGTGGGTGTAAACATCAGGTATATGTTAGTATCTTCTTTGGGATGCATTTTGAGTTCCCAGCTACTGGTTAAGCGTTCTTCTGATCCAAATATACTTTGCAGCTATAAAAACAGACATCAGAACTGAAAGACTAAAATAGGCAAAAACATAGCAGTAAAACTTACTACACTTGGAAGGAAGAATTAACATCTTCAAATTCCACATTAACTTCTTTGACAATGGCATATTTAAAATTGCAATGCTTAATATGCAATGAAAACTACAAAGTCCAAGATACTTTATATTCCCATAATGAACATTTCGATGCCTCTCAGTTTAGACAAACTTTTTTGTCCTCCATCCCCAACCAGTCAAGGCTGAACTTTACCAGCACTACATTAATTCTCTGTCAGTATAAGATCTTAGATTAAAAAAGGCTGAACATTTGAGGGGAAAAAAGGGATATAAGTCAATGCAGGTAACGTATCAAAAAGACCCATTAGCTATGGTAATTCCTAAAGACTAATTCCAGTTTTCCTATCCTCATCTACACTGTCCTGCAAGAAGGGCCACTGGAGTGATGGATCACTCCACCAAATACTGATTCTGTTGTGATACAGCAGCTTAGAGAGCCGTAAGCTGAGCTCCAGTTTGCTGCAGAACTCTTATTTCAGTGGCTTCCAAGGATGTCAGTGTCTCTTAAGCTCTGCTACCACACTCATCTTGGCAGTCTCAAAACAATTGCACAGCCTGCTAACAGTTCAGGGCAAAAACATTTTCATTACAATCATCGCCTGGTAACTGCAATAAACACTAAAGAGAATTTCAATGACAGCCACCTGAAAGCAGTCGTGATCCTGGCCTCTTATCAACAATCTTAAATGCTGGACTTCAGATGGAGAGTCATTTCTTAGAATTAGCTTCTTCTGTCTGAAAAATATGTTTGGTTAGATTTTATAGCAAATACAAATTAACTGCATCTATTAATTCATGGAAACAATGGAACTGGGACTGTCAATTTTGAAGAAATTTAATGGGGAAAAAAAACACCTCTTGGAACAATAGAAAGTTATTTCTGTATTGTCTAACTTACACACCCTACAATGCTATACACCACAACAAATGAACACTCATATAGCAAAACAATCCCCAAATATACATATATATATATTAAATACATATATATATATATATATATATTTCCTGAAATTCAAGTACTGTACTTAACAGCCTGAAATTTCAAAGAAACCAGCAACTGTATTAATACAAAAACTCCCTAAAAATCCCCACTTCAGGACACAGTTATGATGGGATTACCCAGAGACACTTAATTATGCAGAAACCAAGTCCTGTGAGTAGTCTGGCTCAGATTCACTGGAACAGTTGTAAAGAACTAAATTCAAAATAACTTTTCCTTTTCATGGACTTCTCAATGTAATAGCAACACAAAGTTACAGTCACTTGACAGAATCAGGTTGACTGAATTTTTGTATTTTCTCTGTGATACATCCAAGCATTGACCAGGCTGCTGGTAGTCAGAGCTTTCCTCAGCAGAGGTAGGAAATATCTCCAGCAAAAGCAAGTGCCTTTGGCATTTAACAAGTCAAAAAATATTGACAGATGAATTTGACAAGCCTTAAAATTGCAACAACATAAGAGAATAGATCATGCAGTTGGAATCAAAGAGAGAACAAAACCTCTATCAACACTGGCAGACACTCTTTTGTACTCTGTTGAAACAAAATTACAGAAATAATTTCAGCTTCCTAAAACCAAGGGTTCATTAAAACTGTTTTACAGGGTAAACAGAAAATAAAAAGACAGCAACATACAGGAAGGAAGCAACAATTCCCAAACAACAAATACCCAAAACTACTGTTAGAAGCACACTACCTTAACAAACCAGAAAAACAGAAACAGCTATCAGAAACAGGTCTTGGCTACAAACATGGATTGTTTTTAAGCCACATAAGAACATCATTAGATTCCTCAAAAAGTTCAGTATCAACCAACAGAGGATTAGTCCTTCAAGAAATAACTACTAGTTAGTTATAACTACTACAAGTTCAGAGATATGCAGAACTTGCAGACTTTACATATAAAAGAAGCAAAGAATATCCTGACAATTAGGAACAGTTTTACTAAAGCATAGAATACTGAGCCTGTAGGTTTGCAACAAAAAAAGTGAAGACAAGTAGTAATCTGAAGGATAAAGTAATTCATAATTAGGGGCAAAACAGATTCTCCATCGCTAAAAGTTTTAAGATTGAAACATTCAAATCAATTAAGGGATGTTCAACAGTTTATGCTATTCAGATGGTTAAATTACATTACACAGATTGGATTCTTTTTGTTGTAATGGATTACATAATGAAGCATAATTAATCTCTAGCAAGAAATAGGTATCAAAAGAACCAAAAGAATTTTTCTATCAATTTAATTGAAAAATACTTTTCTCCTCATTTCTACTTACATGATACACTAAACTTACAGAATCAGATATTTTAATCATAACTAGAGTCCTCAAGAATACACAAAGCTTGAATAAGATCAGTTTGTTTTCAAAACTTTCTTGCACAAGAAAAGTAATTGTAATATACTGCTTCTTTCACTTGAGGCATAGAACAAATCAATGCAAATTATCAATGTGAGTAGGAAATTTTACTTCAAATAAGTAAATGCAATATCAAATACTTAACTGGATATTCTATATGAATGGCTGTCCAACTTATACTTACACTGACGATCCAAGTGATACTGCTCCCCAGGCAATGAACTGCTTATTGGAGAGGATAGGTGGAATGTCTGAGCACTCAGCAGCTGTAGACACAGGTCTGTTTTTCCCAGATTCTACTTCACCTTTTATCATCACTTCGAACTGAGGCCCAGATGGCAGCACAAGGATTTTCAAAATACTTTAAAAATAAAAAAAATAAATTTAAATCCCACAACAGAACAAGATTAGCTGATGAAATCAAAACATAACTGAAAAAATATTAGATAGGCATTTTTAAAACTACCTTCTTAAGGCAAAAATACAAATACTTCTTTTTAGTTTATGACAAAGGCCAGCTTTAGGCATAGCCCTACATTTAAATCCTTTGGGCTCTAAATACATATGCCACATGAACCTCACAGAGTTTTCTGAAGTATTTCATCTGGAAATCATTCAGATAAATATTTTAGAGGCTACAGCTCAGCAAAGTATTTTTTGTCCACACTAATTTCTAATTATTTTGACAGACTAATTTTAGAAAGAAACTCTGGCTATAGATTAAAGAGATGCCTTTTGAATGCCATGAGAAACTCCATTGAATTTTTACAGGTGTGAGATACCCAGGAGCACCAAGGAAGGAAATCTAGCTTTTAAATAAAAGCCTGAAATATTTCCTATAGCACAGACAGACTAAGTCAAGAAAAAAAACTCAAGACCCTCCATTCCAGCTGTCAGTGAATCCCTATGATGTCTGCTGACAAAGCCCTGAATCCCATCAGCAGGGAACATGGACCCTCATTACTGCCGTTAGTTTGTTAGTCTTTTGGCAGCACTTTGACGTAGACTACAAAGTTTCCAATCCAGAGTACCTCAAGCCTGTAAAAATTCAACCAATCCAATAGGATCATACTGTCACTAGCACAGAACTTCTCATTGTTTAATTTAAATGCACTGAGGAGGCCTGGTTAAGCTAGCTAGTGAAGGTGAACATATTTTGAAGATATTCCTTTGTCCATTCTTGCTCTATCACAGCAGAAACTGGAAATCATGTAACAAGAGAGGAAAGGCTACACTGGAGAAATGAGTCAGATCTCTGTCATTGCCAAAAACTCTCACATTACATCTTAATTGTCACTTGAACCACACAAATTTGTTTTGCAGAATGAAGTTCAACAGGCCCCAATGAGCAAAACTATGCATGTTTCTTCCATCTGCAAAAGAAACATGTACATTGGTGTTGAACAGAACAAACTTTTATCTGATTACAGCAGACAAATTAATACTTACGATCTTGATCTGTTCTTGAGTTTTTTCACATGTAAAATAGAAATAACATTTCCTTTGCCTCAGCAGAGAAAGAGAAGCAACTCAAGGAGCTGCTGAAGGCAAGTATTTTGACATTTTATTGTACTTTAGAAATAACTATCATATTGAGGGCCTCAGAGAATTACTCCATTTATTTACACTAAACAAGTCTTAGAATATTTCTTGATGGGAAATATTACCTATTCATTCAGCCATATACACCTGAAGAGGTAAATAATCGACAGAAAAGGTGAACCTCAGCAAAAACACTTTTGTAATAGATGAGAGCCCTCATGAAAACAACTGAAGACAGAGTCTCTTGTACAGGTAAAACTTTTAATTTGTTCGTTACCTTAAAGTCAAAAGTAGTTCAGTTTAACCCATGCAGCACAGAATCAGTTATATTACCTTTCTGTAGTTGTTGCGCTTTTTGGAAAAAACTGGACAGTCACAACTTGTTCTTTTCCAGGTAAAAGGAAAAGGTCCTCAGGTTCAACAGCAAAGCAGCTGTCCTGATCTGATGTCTGAAAGCAGCCAAGAGCAAAAGGGAGGGTTAGTTACCTATTTTAAGTGATTAAACACTTCTACAATATGTAATAGAATTTGGTTGTGCACCTGTTGTACCTGCAGTTCAGACAACTTGAATACACCTGGAGTCTTCAAAACTTTATCAATTAACCCAGTATCATCACTTAATGTGGCATTTGTGATAGTGGTCGTATATCCTATTTCCATGGCCTCTGATCCTAGAAATGATGGGCTAACAAATATTTTTGTAAAATGGAACCTTCTGTCGACTTTGAAATGCAAGTTTCAAATGTGTTTGTTTATATTTCAGACTGAAGCCATATTTTCCACAGATTCTCAAAAAGGTCAAGTAAAGACATTGCATATCTGAAAAGAACTCACTTTGAGTTGGCAGATATACACTTAAACCTAATGCAGTTTTGTTAGAAAATACAGATGTTTCCCAATGCTAATATTCATCTTTGCCTTAAGCAGGCTTTACTCTACCAGCTACATAACATCTGCTGTGCAGCACAAGCTTCACTACTTTTACATATATAACAAGTATTTTAGTCAAAATTTAGTGAAAATCACAAAGGTATGTTTTTTGTAACAAATAAAACTGAAGTTGAGCAAAAGAACACCCATATGCTTTTTCCAGAAAGTAAGTTAATCTCTTGGCCGTTTTTCGTTCCGTTTATGTAAACTTGTAAAACTTCTGTCAAACCACAGAGCTGAGTTAAAATCCCAAGGCTCAGCTCTAGCTTCAATACAATACGAACAGCACAAAAATCATGATTTGAAGAGGGAAAAGCCAACCTACCTTAACTTTCAAATGTACACTAATGTTTCCAGCATTTTCCAATGGCAGCTGCTGTTTGACTGTTGAACCCACACTAGTAGACAGATGTATTTTCTGCAAAAATTAAGTAAGTATATGTATATATATATATACACAGACATAATAAAACCAAACATTACAAAAGTGGGAGGCTAGGAGAAGCAAACTGTTCTTGTAATACAGTTTGTAAATATTCACAAACCTGTAAGCCCTTTGGAATATGTATCCTTGCTGTTCCAGCTCTTGCTCTGACAGAAATACTTTTAATCACAGTGCTAGGTCCTGGACTATCCACTTCCACATCCACTCTTGCCAGGAACTCCTCTGTTGGACCCAAGGAATCTAAGAATGAGCAGCAAAAGTAAGCAAGTCTGCCAACAGCAAAAGCCATTCCTATGGATGCATGTATCACTTCAGCTACTCTTCAATCTTAACATACTCATGTGGTGATAATAACAGCAGCTCTCCCATTACTCCTACAACATTTTCTTCCTCTTTTAAATAAAGTCTCACAGGACCTTATTTAGGAGTTTAAAAGCTTGAATTTTTGTCAAACACGCTGAACTTGTCACTAATGCAAACAAAAATCCCCATCCTACCACATCAGCCAAACTAGCTGATATATGTAATATTCAGACAGAGATATCCTGCCTCCTACAGTTACTAAAAATTAATATGATACCTGAAATATTAGCTCACACAAACAAAACATGGTTTCAAGATTGCAGCCTGTTCCTGCAATTCTAACACATTAAAAGTCAAATCTGTTTCAGTTGAAATGAAAATCAAGTTACTTTACCTGAACAAGAAATTTGTTTCTTAGGTGCATGGAACAGAACCCAAACTGTTAAAGCTTCAGGATCCTGAAAAAGAAATTAGTTGACTCACCTTATGGAAGGAAGAAAATTATTGAGAGGAGAAAACAAACAAACCCACCCACAAAACTTAAACAGGCAGAAGTGCACTGCCCAAAAATCATGACTGTGAATTCAAATATTCAGCACTGTCATTTCAGACAGCAAGCAAAAAGAAGAATCGGCCAACTACAAACTACTCACTTGCCCATCATAGCTTGCATGTATCACATGATTTAAAACTGATGGAGCTGCTGTTTGAGAAACTGCATCCATTTGTTCATTAGAAGTATTAACAGGTTCCTTGGAAAAGGTGAAGCACCGCCAGGCTACTGCATTCTGTCAAAAAAAAAAAAAATTATAAGTATTAAATCTTTATTTGCCACTAACAGCAATTGCTGACCAAGCTGAGAAATGCAAGTTCTTCTTGAATGATCCAACTAGTTTGGAAAAAAATAATCAAAAATTAAGCTGTAGTTTTGGTAAGAATATGATAGTCCAGCACACTCTCTAAAAAGAATAGGAAATCCTTTTTGCAGCAAAAGGGGACAAGCAGAGTCTGGTTACTTAAGCCTTCAAGGAATTTGGTTGTTCAAAACCAAACATTACCAGTCCCCAAGACAACCTGATCCACCTTAACATAAGGCAAATCCTTTCTTGTTCCCCTGCATAAGAAAACAAGGCCAGCTCTCCCCAGAGCACAAATCAGAAGTCAGCCCAGCCAAAACTGTGAAAACTGCATTGCCAGAGATGCAGAGAGGACCACACTGTAGCCCCTCAGGCTACAGGTTTTTTTCTAGTGGGAGACAAAGCAGATAGAGAGGAGTCCTGCTCTTGCTCCTGCAGAGGAAGAGGGAGTATGTTAAACTTGCTAGCAGAAAGCTTGGCTGCTTGTTTGAACAGTCAGCTGTTCCATTTGAATAGTAGAATATGACTTCAGCTTCTCGGAGAGAAGGAGAAAGCTTCCAAGGAAAGGTTTAGGCAACACAACCCTTTTTCTAGCTGTTTCTCTGTGCTATCAAAGCAAGCACCAGAGGCAGAATCTCACTAGTAAGCTATAAAAAGTTACCAACAGAAATGAAACAAAACGCCACACATCTATCCCAGAAGCATTTTTGTTGGTACCATTACAGCAGAATCAGATTACAACCCTAAAAAAGCTATTTATTTCCTGACTAACAAAAGATTTTTTGGGAATCTTACATCTAGTGTCCAAGATATATTTCTTAACGATATGTAACATAAAGTGTTTGGGTATCAAAATTCAGTATCACAAGATGTTAACTCTCTCATACAGAAGTTTACTGTACTTACTGCATTAATGATAAGTCTAATTGGCATAAAAGCATGGGTTTTGTTGATGAGTTTTAGGGGAAGAGCCTTCCAACTGCCAAAAGGCAAGTCACCAAAATCCAGGCAATCTTTTCCTGTTTCCACCTGGTTTTAAAACAAAGCAGAACTTAGAAGAAAGGAAAACCTTCAAAACACACTACCCTACAAAAGTACCAGGAAAGAAAGGATGTTACTCACCTATTCCATCCTCTTAACCCTATATCCACATATAATACAGACCTCCTACCATGGGTAGGAGTCTAAGAATCATGTTTTCTTTGCTATTAGAAGGGGTTATAGCCAATTGGCTATCTCCCATGCATTTTGCCTCAATCAAGCCAATCTTAGTGCAATGTTCATCCACCAAAATCCAGCAAACAATCAAGTTATTTTGGATAATTCAAATTAAAAGTAAGTTTAAACCACGATTGTTGCTAGCAAGTAAGAAATGTCAGTTTTAGATAGTTAAAAACTCATTCCAGCAAGTTAAAAGTTAAGAAAATAACTAAGGGGCAGTTAACTTTTACTAGTTTTAAAACACTTAAGTGTCATGATCTGCAGTAAAATACAGCTTTTATTTGGTACTTTTTCCAATGTCAAGAATGCAACAACATGCAGAGATTGAGCACAGGGTTTAAATTTTATTTGAACATGACACAAGTTTAAACTATATACTATGAAGAACACAGAGAATGGACAACATATAAAAGAACAAAAAAAATGCATTAAAAGTAAATAAAAATTATGGAAGCAACATAAAAAATTATATCCATTCCTGTGCACTCATTACTTCAAAACATAAATTAGCCCAAAGGAAGTTAAAAGACTACCATAAATGAAAAAAAAAAAAAATGTTAGCTGAGGCTGATGACTGAAAATTTTACTTTTATCAACCATAACACAAACCACCATGTAATTTGTTCAGACACCTCCAAAAGCCCTTTTCTGCCTGTCCATACTCTTAAATCTAAAACTATATGAAGCCAGATTTAATGTCATATTATTAATGATTGTTCTTCTTGATAAGACACAAGACAAAAGCACTTTACACATGCATTTACTTTTAATTTTTAATTAAATTAGTCCAAAATAAGAAAACATTCTCTACAATCATAAACAAGCTACAGGTAGTAAGAAACCAAGTCAAAGCCTAGATGAGGTAAAAAAAAAAGAAATCCTTACAATTGGAAATAAATACTTTTTGTTAAATTAAATGCCCAATCCAACACAGCAGCTATCTTGTAAGCATCAGATGTTTAAGGTCTTGCACAGTCTTTTAACAATTAAAAAGTAATGCATTTCAACTTATTCTCTCCACACAGAATCTTCCATTTCCAGCTAGCTGCTTTTCCACAGCTGGAACTTCCCAGATAGCAATAAGCTTTTCAAAAATGTTCTTATTTTCCCACTCAAAACATATGAAATTCCAGGTTTCTTTGAGGAACAACTTTGCAATCCTATTATTTTCTAGTGACATTAAATTATTCACAAAACTGCAACAACAAAAGACCCACAATAAGCAGCAACTTACTTCTAAATTAGGATTTTCAGCAACTGCTGTCAGAACTACCCTGCTTGCCAAAGCCTCTGACTGAACGATTGTCTCGGCATCTGCAGAAACTGGCCAAGATGATACATTGAGGATACACTGGAAGATCCCCGAATGGGAAGGTAAGAAAAGTATTTTCAGGTCATTGGTAGAATAGGGTCCCACAATGGTTTTGTTCTTGAAAACAAGACATTGATATTTCATAGGATCCATCTGAAAAACAAAATACCTGTCATTTTCAAAGAGGCCTTCTACCAGAAGAAATTTTTCTTTCCAAATACCACATTTATCTGGAACCACTGCTTAACCCAAACATTTTGTATATATTTTTCCTTTATTTAATTAATGTATCTTCATATCCATGGCCCATTTGCATCCTGCTCAACAGCAGGCCTTTTCTTTTAATTTAAACAGAAGTCAGACTGAAAATTGCTGAGGCTTTTTCGACTATCTAGTGAAAGATTGACATGGGGAAAGTTAATAAGTAAAATCCTGATTTTTGAGAAAGAACAGCAGTGTATCTCAGAGTTGACTGAAAAAAAATTGGTTTTAATCACGCTGTGCAAACAATTGCATATATTTATTCATAGGAACAACTGTAAACCAATTTCTTTTTAAAAATCACCTCTTGGTACAACAGAATCACTGTTTACAGGAGCTGCATAAAAGCCCTGTGATGCTGATTAAAAAATTATGCAACAAACCCTTATTCTCATACAAACACACGTATATATATATAAGCACATGGAATTGTGGCTTGATGTTCTTTAAAGAGGTGGAGAAAACAAGATTAAAACCAGAAATCATACTCTGGAAAGACACATGCTACATCTGCTGGAAGAATATACCTGAGGGATGTGAGCAGAATTTCTAAGATTTATAAGCTGCAATATTTAAAGCAAAGCATTGTCTGCTATTCCTCAGTAACATGGACCAAATAAAAACATCAAGAACTGTATTTAAAAAAAAGTGTATGTAGCTTCATACAAGCTACAACTGAACTGAACTGTGGACAATGCTTCATAGTTTCAACATATTAGCTAGACAAAGAGCAGTCTACCAAAAACTAATAAGAACAGAAATAACATCTAACCAAAGATAAAGAAGTATCAAACTGCCACAAGCTCAGCATATGCTATGCTTGTTCGGTTGTTATATTCTTCTCTACTAAGTGCACTCATCAATAAAATAAATTAAAACATTCTAATGGACTGATTGAATCTAACTTATTCTCAAGTTCTCAAGATACTTTACCGCTGGAACAATTACTATGATAACAGAAGTACACAAAATTTAACAAAATTGAAGTGCAAGACAGCCAACAAGCTACCTACAGCCCACAGAACAACCCAGCTAGCTTGAAGCCTGCTCCAAATATTTCTCATTTTCCATCACCAAAGATCACCTGATTTCAAGAAAAAGAGGAGCAAACTACCAAAAATGTTTTAGCAGTAACAGTCCTCAGCATGGATGTTTTCTGGCCTCAGGCTGACTTTTCATGCATACAAAAAGGTGGGAATGAAAAACTCAAGCCTTGCACATGTCATGCACGCATAACAATTCTACAGACCAATCACCTTGTGTTGCATTTACCTTACTTGTTGGAGGAAGTCAGGTGACCTGCCTAAAGAAAGTAGCACTGCTTTTGTGCATATTAACTATAAAACAGGGGGGAAAAAATCACAAATCTGTAAAGAGAGCCTTAATTGTACATCTGGTATCTGGTAAGATTATGGTATTATTCAGCTTTATAAAATAAGAACTCTTACCTTTTCCCCATTAACTGAAACACTGAGTATTCCAATGTTGACCTGCAACCACCTGTCACTTGGATTATAAAGGCTAAGAACTGTCTGAGATGCAATTCCCACACAACAGGCATTAGAGAACTTCAGTTCTTCTGGTACTTTTATATGTCCTTTGGAAGAAAATATGCTCCTGTTAGTTACAAGTACTCAGAAGTAAATCAGCACTCAGGCTGCCACCAAGTTTGTGAACTCATCTGACAAATGGCTCATTATGGAAGGAAATGTTTGACTCCTATATTTCTCATAAGAATGTTTTTCCACAAACATGAAATTTGAAATTTCGATCATTTCCCATTTGCACCTTAAAGTTCCACTGTGACAAAAATAAATACTTATGGACATGGCACATTCCATACAGACCCACAAAGTGGATATATACACCTGTTATAAAGCACTTGGTGGTCACAATTTAATCAGTACTAGCTCAACTCGAAAAATTTGAACATTACTACTACAAAATCTTGTTAGTAAGGAGTAGGTAAGGAGTATTTCACTATTTTAAAATGGACTAACAAGATCAATGATTTGGAACAATCAATAAACAAGCTCTAAACTGTCACAGATTCACATCTTCAACCCCACTAGCTTGGCATTTAGGCTGAAAGAATTAGCCAGAAAATAGTATAGCAAAAAACAACTAACAAGATTGCAGGTTAAAATAAGGTTTTAAAATTTAATAGTAATTTGTATTGCTTAGGTTGAGAGTTAAGTCTAGATGCCAAGTAAGAAAAAAGACAAAAGACACTTGGTAGCTTGTCTTTCCTTTCATAAGCAGCAAACAGTTTCAACCGTCCATGGAGTTCAAACTTCTTATGAGTTTTGGCCTTCACTGACTGCTAATACCAAATTAGGTTGGAAATAGAAATGTCCTCTACTTTCCAGATTTAAAAAATTGAATTTCAAGAGCATGATTTCTCTTGCCTAGTTTGAATTGCAGCTAGGATTTCTCTTCCTCCTATGAAAGGTAGTTCTAGATTCTTTACACAATCACAGAACTATTTAATATTGAAGAATGCTGAAATTCTTCTAAATTATGGGAAATGTTGTTTAAGACAATTAGAGGAGCTGTAAGAATAGACACTGAATTCAGAGAACATGATCAAGCAAGAAAAAATAATAATAAGGTTTGCATAAACAATAATTTACATTTAGTACCATTTTCATTTTATTTACTATAACATAAGCAACATCACAATCACCATTCCTGTCCACAGCTGTATTTCAAACACACTGTAAAAAACACACTTACCAATACCAGGTGACTTGGACAGCTGCCATTCACTTCTGCCAGCTCCAAGAGGTTGTCCAGTACATGGTTTTATATTTAACATATTATTGTTCCATGAAGTACAGTGTGGATTATAAAGTGAAGATGCACCCAAAAAGCCAGGACCAACATTTGGACCTGAAGGAATTCCTAACATAAGTGGATTCTCAACATGTCCTGTTGGGATACCAGAACAAGGAAGCCCTGCTGGAAGGCCAAAACCTGCAGAGTTGCAGCCATGAAACTGAGACAGAACTGCATTTCCTGCAGGTTGTACAGTTCCCTGATGCTGTTGTGCAAATGGAGTTGCTGCAAGCAAGGTGGGGACAGAAGAAGAAATTGCTTGACTCTCAGAGGTAGTGATATGGGATTTAACAGTTGATAGATGAACATACTGTTCAGCAGATGAGTTTTGATTGCATGGCAAACAGGTGTTTAATCCAGAATAAACAGGTAATATATTCAGAGATGGTAATCCTTGTCTCTGTGCTTTGCTTGTTTGATCCTGACACACTTCTTGTGCATCAACAGTAGCAGAAAGTGGTGGAAAGGTACAGAGTTTACTTTGCAAAGCTGATTTAACGTGGTCTAGCTCTTCATGATTTGCTGGTACATTTGAAGGAATAAATGGAAGCTGCTTTCCATTCTTCAGAAAACCTTCATTGGCCAGTTCTTGGTCCAGTACATTATGAGGTTTTCTTTGAAGACCAGCAAGTTCATTTCCTTCTCGTTTCTGGTCAATACTAAGTACTTCTTTTCTATTCCTCTGACATGAGTGATTTTCTAGATTTTCTTTTGTATGTTCCTGTGGAGGAATTGGGCTGGCCTGAATTATTGTTGTGCTCAGTTCACCAGCATTTTCAACCTAGTAAATAAATACAGCATGCAGTATTACACATCTTAAAAAAACAACAGAGTACATAAGACACACCTAATTCTGGTACCGCCTGTTCAGGAAACTTTCCTGTCCAATCATTACTGGTATTGCCATCCACTATAAATAATCAAGTTTGTCTTGTCTGAAGTTTTACTTTTGTAGTTGTGACTCTTCACCCTGAAAAAGAAAACCTGCAGCTTCAACCTGTCTGCCATCCTAAAGACACATGCTACTAGGTCTGGCTGACATGGAGTTGATTTTCTTCACAGCGGTCTCCGTAGTACTGTATTTTTAAATCTGTGTTCAAAACAGCCTTGGTAACGCACCAGACACACTAGCCAGATTAAAAAAAAAACCAAACCAAACAATTGAATGGCCTTGGACCAAATCACTAACTAAAAAGGATTTGAGATGCATGAAAATGCATTGATACAAACATTTTCTTTGGGCACTCACACAAAGAAATCACTGAAGCCCAGGGACCTGCCCTTTTGATAGGAATGGTATAGCTGGAATGAGCACTTATATTAACACAGACATGCATGTAAGTCAGAAATGTTCTTCAAGTTTTATCTGTCTGTTTTTTAAAGCTCCATCCACAATTCCACACACTTTGGAAGGGGAGAGATGTAGCATAGATTCCAGATTCCAAGGAATGCATAAATTCAGATAAAAGATTGCCAGTTATTTTAATCAGCATAAGACTTCAAGTCTGAACACAAATTTCACCCTCAGCATACATTCTTTTCTAAACCAGTAAAAACAGTCAAAATGACAGTCAGAGGTGGAAAAATCACAGTTTCAGTCCTGAAAATGTAGTACAAGCTACATTATGTATTTATAAACATTTCTCCAGGAAAAAAAAAAAACAAACAAACAAAAAAAAAAAAACCAAACAGGAAAAGTATTCTACTAACAGTTGAATAGTTGAACAGTTGAAGCTGAACAGCAAGGGAGCCTTAGGTGTGATGAAAGCAAGAGAGATCCTCCAAAATACTACAGGAATACCACACCACTTTCCAAGAACAGAATGACTTAATGAGAAATTACAGAAGAAAAAAAAAAAAGGAAAAATACATCAAGTCTAACTTTTTCAAAAGTTCCTAGTTCTTGGATTGTTTTACTGTATTTACTAGAGTGTGTGCATTTAGCACAGCTGATACCCAAATTCAAATTTCTGAAACTCAGAAGCTGGAAACAAGAAGAATAGCTTTTCCCAATGCACAGCATATCCTCAACTGTTTCAAAACCCTTAGAGCTTCTCTAATTTAGAATTACTTTGACCCGTAAATTTTGGTTTAGGGGCAAAGGAGAGGTGCTGTTTTGTGTTTCTTACCCAGTGTGTCCCGGGGTTATGTATCACTGCTGAGTTCTTACGGGCACTGCCAGATGGAGAGACATAGGTTAACCTGCTCATGCTTGGACTCGAGTAAACAGACTGAGGTAGCACATTCTCTTTGCAAGGAGATTCCTGACAATGTGAAGGGCAAGAAAAGTCCATTTCAAATCTGAAAAAGAGATTCAAAATATGCCAGTGTTAAAATCTATGTTTTTAATGCTGACCTCAAGAAAATCAATGTTACACATTACCTATACTATTCTAAAAGTCAACTAAATGAGCTGTTCTTTTTAATGAAGTCAGTAGAAATGAGAAATCAGCTCTCAATTAACCTTTATGACTTCTGGCTTTGGTGTATATAAAACACATTTTCGTTCTATATAAATCCACATAGGTAAATCAGAGTTACACAGCTGAATTCAAATGCTAAGGCCACAGAAACAACATAATTTATTAAAATATGTGAATCAATATACTTGTATCTAACTAGATTAAAAGTAAAATAAAATCATTTAACCTCTCAGGCATCATACATCAGTTTTCTACTCACTGCTGAGATTTTCTTCATTTTAAACACCTGAAAACACAGGATCTCTCGGCACTGTGTTCAACAAGACAAGCTAACATGACAACCATCAAAGTCACTGACAATTTTAACTGGAGATCTTAGTAGCTATATAACATGCCTGCAAAAATACATCTACTCCTGCACATACTAATTTCCGAGAAATGCCAGACAGCCTGTACTTCTAATAACACATACAAACACAAACTGTAGTTAAATACCAAACAATGAACTTAAAAGTTAAGTCAGGGACATCAGTTGCCTCATCTTCTTATGAGACTGCACACAACCTTTAGCTACTGGCTCATGTTTGTGTTTAAGACTACAGAATAAATTTGGTTGCAATTTTATGACACTTAGTGCTGTGGAAGTTAATTTAATATTGTTCTTTCAGTTGCTAGGAAAACCTTAAACCTTGGATACAAGCATGAAAATACAAAATAGTCAAAAGCAATACAAGTATTTCTACCCATCCTCTCCCACAACAAGCCATGATAGAAATCAGAGAACCAAATGTAGCAAAATATTTCTAAGTTTAAAAAGCACATCTCCATTGGTCTACACAATGTCCAGCTTAGTGTATAATGAAGTCTTAGCCTAATAAAGATCTTCTATAAATCTGGATCACAGTCAACATTCAAACTAACACATGATCCCTCAACAATCCTCGTGAAGCACTAATTCTTATAACCTGCACCAAGAAACTTACCCTGAAAATGCTGTTCCAGAAGTGTCACTAGGAGAAGAGTGAATCAAAGGTGAAGTTGAAGGTCTGAAGCTACACTGCTCACCCTCCGGAGCTAAGTCACATTCAGGCAGAATGGGTTTATGCTCTGGCAAATAAATTTTAAACACCATGTTTATTTAGGAATAGGAAACAAGTTTACTGTTAAGAAAAGCTTTTTCAACAACTAACTGCATTTATATAGATTTACTTACCAGTACTATTCTGGGAAGTTGGGGAGAGCTTCTCAAAAGTTACATGTTTTGCATTCCCACCACAAGGAGTACTGGCATCCTTGCTTCTCTTCTCTATATTTTGCTTCCTCTCATCATTGTTCAATTTCTGCACAGGCTTGGCTGTTGTAGGATTTAGTGAGACGTATTTACTGGATTGCTTGGCAGGTTTTACGTTGCTGAGGGATGGAGTATTTCCTGCACCTCCCTCTACCATATTAGATAGTTTAGGAAAAGCATTAGGTGCTTGATCTAATGTTTCTCTGTCTTCCCTTATACTACATGTATTAGTGAGATTGCTGCTCTGGTAAGCAAGCAGATTTCGCTGTGCCACTTCTATTTTTGCTGCTGAGAGAATTCCATATGTGTGCGCTTCATTTCCATTAAGTGTCTCTGATCTAATATCAGCATCCATTGTCTGTAAATGTTTACCATTTACCAAATCTGTCAACTTTTCTGAATATTGAACATTATCTGCAATTTCATCTCCATGGCTGGGAATACCAGACAGACTAGAAAAATTCTGATTGTCACTTTCTTCATTAAGATAATCAAGCAATCGCTTCTTTATTCCTCGCTGTTTGCTATGATTATTCATCAAGTCCTCTGCAAGAGCATCCTTATGTTTATCTTTATCCAGTAAAAAGGTATCAGATGCAAGGTTCTGGACAGATGCTTCATGTTTCACAACGCTCTCGTATTCACCTTCACATCTGTTCTCATCTGTTTTTTTGAGGTATTTTTCCATATCAAATGCACTGTTCTCCTCATTGCTGGATAATACCTCATTAGCAGAGAGTTCAGCTTCTTTAACAACCCCAGGAAGGACACGTGTTCTTTTATTCTTATTGGAGAGTTCCATCATCATAGCAGCTAGCTGGGAAGGTTCAGCACTGGAGGAAGCATTAGCAATAGCA
This sequence comes from Muscicapa striata striata, assembly GCA_030060385.1. Lineage (NCBI taxonomy): Eukaryota > Metazoa > Chordata > Aves > Passeriformes > Muscicapidae > Muscicapa > Muscicapa striata. The sequence continues at coordinate 2,811,088 of JAREIS010000075.1, read as the reverse complement.
TTTGCAATTGTGCTGATACTCAAGACAGAGTCAGAATGATTAGACAAGCCATCCTCAAACTTGCTTTTATGAATTCCATCCTACAACAAAACAAAATGAGTTAAACACCACACTAAAAAAATTTGTCAGTGTTTTGTTTCTTGTTTGCATTTCAGGATATGGCAATATATTAACATTCTTCATTGACGCATTTTTAAATACCTGTCTAGAAGGAACACTGAAATAGAGATTATCCTCATTGTCTTCATTTTTTAAGTCCACTTCACAAAGGCTTTTCTAGATTAAGAAAGTATTGCCCACTAGGAAGCCTTAGTTCTTGTGAAACTTTTAAAATCCTAAAATGCTTTTAGTTCAGTTGAATGAATGGGAGTAAAATTCTATCAGGGACAAAGAGCAGAGAAGTTACCATGACCAAATATAGAGTAACTTCGAAATTATCTTTAAATCATCTGCCTCTACAGAGAGAAGACATAGCTATTCCTACAGCTTTTTCTATTGCAAGTCTGATTTCTTCTTTAGTTTTCACATTGGCTAGTCTTAGCAAAGGGCACGGAGTAGGTAGACAGTTATATCCAGTGTCCAGTTTCTTTAAGTCTCTCTCACATGGACACAGACTCAGGAAGAAGTGAAAACACCTGTCCTCTGTAGATACGCATGCATCACCTCACAACACCTCATTAAAAGACAGACAAAGCATGGAGCAGACAGGTACACCATGACTGGACCGAAAACAAGCTGAACTGCCAGGCTCAAAGGGTAGATGAGCAGCACCAAGTCTCCATCAGGAGGCCAGTCACTCACTGGTAGAGTATCCTGGGGATCAAGACAGGGGCCAGCACTGTTCAACAACTTCGCTAATGATGTGGATGATTGGGCAAAGTGCATCTTCAGCAAGTTCCATCATCACACAAAATTGGGAGGTGTGGCTGATACACCAGGAGAGTCAGCTGTCATTCAGAGAGACCTCAACAGGACAGAAAGATGGGCTGAGAAGTTCAAAGGGAAATTCCAAGACCAGCACTTAAGGAGGAATAACTCCAGGCCCCTATACAGGCCCTGGGCCAACCAGTTGAAAAGCAACGTGGCAGAAAAGGACTTGAGGGTCCTGGTAGATAGGAAGTTGACCACAAGCCAGGCAAAGAAGCTCAGCAGCATCCTGGGCTGCATTAGAAGGAGCTTTGCCAGCAGGCTTCAGGAGGTGACACAGGCAGGAAAGTAGGTATCAAGGACTACAAAACTAACAAGACAGTTTTTTCAGACTCACGCCATGTTCATATTCTTAAGTTCTATCAACTAAAAGATTTTATTCCAATGCTAAAGTTAAGTTGTTTCACTAAAAAAATAGAAGGGGAAGACACAGCTGAAATTCAGAAACTTGGTCACAGAACATCAACAGCCTATGAGTCTCTGAAAAACTATGGGCTGACAGACTGATCAATTCCAAAAGTGAAGTTGGAAGAAAAAGGAAAATGACATTGTGATAGTAACACCTGACTTACTACAGGATTATGTCATTCTAATGAAACTATCCTAACAAACAAGGGCACCTACTAGGATTTGAAGGATACATGTAAAAAGCAGTGAGCTGATATGAAAGTCCAAATTCAGCTGTATTCAAAGAATAATAATTGGAGTAATTTGATTTTTGTTTCAGTTCAATTTGTTTTAGTTTCCAGTGCTTTAAAGAAAAATACAAAATAAATACCTTTGCTTTACTTTTGGTAGCATCTTCTGTATTAATATTTTCATGGATTCCAGCAGCAGTATCCAGTCTATGCCCTGAACCTTCAGGGGTGGTAAAATTTGCATGTTCTCTTGTTTGTGCTTCTAAGTCATCTAACAACAACAATAACAAAAAAGTAATTAATGTACAGCAAGGAAATGGTCTAAAAACCCACATTCTTGGGATACACATGCTCCCTTAATGCCCCATAGAAAAAAAGAGCTGTTCTATAACTACCTGAAAGCACCTCCTCAGACATCTGTGAAATCTCTTGGCCGATGTCCCCTCCTGTTAAATCAGATCTCCTTAGCAAGGAAACAGGCTGCCTTTTCTTCGGGGACATAATATGGTAACCAAAAGATGGCTAGAAAAAATATCCCAGAATACAGCATGAGTAAATTTAATAATTAACAAGCAGCTTCAATGCACTTGCAAAGCAGTTTTGGCCCGCAGTGCTTGCTTGGTATACCCCTCATACCACAAAGAAATAACATGTGCCTCCTAGCATTACAAATGCCTAATCTAAACACATACACTACTTCCCATACATACATAAAATAAACTAACAACTGGCTGGCTGAGCCCCAGCTAGTGACTAAGTACCACACAGTTGTTTGCTCATTCCCCACCTCCTCCCAACAGAAAGGATTGGAGAGAACAGGTAAACCTCACGGGTTGAGGTAAGAGCAGTTTAATAACTGACACAAGATATAAATTATAATAGTGGTAATGAAAAGGAAGGAAAGGGGAATAACACCCAAGAGAAACAAGTGATGCACAATACAAAATTGCCACTGGACACAGATCAATACCCAGCTGTGCCTGAACAGTGATCCATGACTGCCAGCCAACTCCCCCCAGTTTATAGACTGAGCAGGATGTTTTATGATACAGAATATTCCTTTGGTCAGTTTGGGTCAGCTGTCCTGGCCATGCTCCCTCATTTTCTTGTGCACCTGCTTCACTGGCAGAACATGAGATACTGAAAGGTCCTTGATTTAAAGTAAGCACTACTTAGCAACAACCAAAACATCAGTGTGTTATCAACATTATTCTCATACTAAGTCCAAAACACAGGACTGTACTAACTGCTACAAAGAAAACTATCCCAACTGAAATCAGGACACAACTTACTTATACCAGTTACTCAAAATATAGAAATAAAGCACATATGCTGACATCATCTCTGCCTGGAGGCATGGTCTGCCACTATATCTTGGAATGCTTAGGACAAACTCTAATTCTGCCAACTCCAACAATTCCTCATGACACAAGTGAATTATACAAGTACGTGTGAATGACAACTTCTTCCCATTGTACACACTGCCCCACCTTCATTTTTTGCCTGAAAGATAGATGAGACACTATCTACCAACAGCAGAAGAGAGAAGTGCCAGGTATCCAACAGTTACAAGAAGTATACAGATGTTGTAAGTTAGATGCAATCCAGATGATTACATTTTTATCGAAGTTGGGCATTGCCCAGATAGCACATCAACTGTCAGTAGCCATTCAGAGATGCCCTTGCTGTTCAAATACCCTTGTCTGAACAGCATTTCATTCAACTGTGTGGATTTGCTGGGACCTCCAACATGTCTCCTGTATATGGTATTTTCTCCCTCTAATCCTACACATAATTAGTTCCTGAGCAAAAGGTGAAGATCAACACTCAACAGTAACACCAGCCAGCACTACACATCAGAAATTCCTGTTGGAAACCAGTCAACCTACACCTGTACCACACAGAGCATTTCCTTCCTAAATCAATTTAGAAAATTAGCTGTGAGAAAGAACTGGTTACAAAATAACAAAATTAGTGCTAGTTGTTGCTTGTCTGTCCTTTCCTTGTTTCTCAATATTAACATTGAGATACATACCCGTTTCACATTACTGCCTCCACCCAGACATCCAAGAGCTTCGGATCTCTGACCAAAGAACTCCCCCAAAGACAAACGTAAATAGCTGGCATCTTTATGAAGAACGAAGCTATTAGCAGATTTCCACGAAGTATTTGCTAATTCAGATGCATTTGGGCTGCCTACTTTTCCTGCCTGCGGACAAAGAGATTTCAGAAGTTCCAACTTGTAAATAAATTAGAAAACTATTTTACATTGAGGGCATTAGTTACCTGCACAAGTCTGTGCGCTTTCTCAAATTCTTCCTCATCTTGTGCAATCATAGCTGCTGCTTCAGCTTAAAACCAAAGAGAACATTTATTAAAATAAGGCAAAAGTTACTGAGTAATGTCATTACTATTTGTCGTCATTAAACTCAATTTGATGGAAAGTTATCGCACATATAATTCTAGACCTGAGAGTCTGGGACACACTAGGAGTTATTCAACCCCATTTCGGTGAGAAAAGTTACATGAAATCAGTTTTAAAGGAGTACTTGCTCGATCTTTAGAAGTCAAATTAAAATCAGCAGTTAGTTAATTAACTTTGTGGTGAATAAAGCAAGTTTCTAACAGCCTTAACTTCAAGTTAAATTATAACTTTTTTATAGGTTATGGTACCCATATCAGCTATAACTAAGCATCATATGGCTAACTTGGATCAAACCTTTACTATATTAGCGGTTGAAAATTTTTTCCATTGAGGTGGTACCTTTGAATTGGAGCAATACTGGCCTGTACCAGTTCATAAGAAACACATGCAAATGAACAGGCCAAATCAACTAACACTTAAGAATCCCTTCACCAAAATGTTGTGAAAAACTGATCAAGAGATACTACTACCATCTGATTGCAATATTAATGCATCACTAAGCTCATCAAAACTTGAAAGACACAGGGCCTTGTACACAGAGCATCCCTAGGCATAGAGGGCACAGGACAAAAGCCTGTGGATGCAAACTTGTGAGGTGAATACACATGCTGTCCATAAAATCACTCATGGGAAGTCACATACTCTGAGGAAAGAAACAAAGTTGGAATATATCTTTAATGAGCAATCCAAATTAATCTCCTGAATGCAACCTGGCACCATCAATGACACACTGTTATATCCAGTTGAACTCTAAGTCAGTAGCAGTTCTTTATTTTCTCCGTGAGCCCTACAGCCTCCAGAGACTTTCTGAAGCATCCAACACTGTCAAGTGAGCACTCCTGCACAATTCCACACAAGAACACACTGTGGGAACATTTGTTGACAGAGAGACATGTCATAAATGAGACTCCAAAGAATCAGATGTAATATGTCCTTTCTGTCCTTACAAATAAAATTTCTTCTGCTGTCAAACACCACTGCAGATAGACAAGCAGACCAGCAGTCAGAAAAATGCCAACCATGTGGAGTCTGTCAGTGTTTTATCATCTATCCTACAAAGAGGTAAGCCCATTGACTTGAAAGCAGTAGTGCTTAAAAATCTATCAGGTGGAAAAACCTAAGTAACCTTGGAAAAATTGAAAACAGTCAAATATTCTAATCACTCAACAACTCAAGTCTAAGATTCAGAAAGTGTCTGAAATATAATGGCTTTTGAAAAATTATGGAAGAGTTACTGACATAGTAGATGGGAAAGTGTCTCCCAAATTATATGATATTTACTTGAACCATCAGAAAACCACTACAGTGTTGAAAAACATTATTTCAACCAGTCAACCCTGTTTGATTACCCATTCAAAATAAACAGTGTTAGACAGCCTTCGCTTTGAAAGAAAACCACCTTGAATGAACCATGGGCATCTTGAGAATACATTAGCCCATCTACATGTCAGCTTTAGAACCTAGAAGAGATTAGGAGAAATGCTGTTGCACACACTGCTTGAATCTCTTATAAAACAGATGAGCAGATGACATTTTGGGGCTAAGGAATCAATTTGTCTATGGCACTACATGTGTATTATCCATGCCCGTAAGACAAATATACAGACTCTCATGAAGATCAGTCTGACTTAGCTTAAGGATAATAAACAACCTCTTCAGTAAACAGAGGTTCAAAAAGCCTGGAATTCAAGGGAAGATGAGAGTACTAAAGCCCCTCAACAAGCTCCAAATTTTTCAGTAGCAGTACCATTTTTCAGCACCAAAACATTCCCAAGGGACTTCACAAAAAAAAAAAAAAAATCAGTAGCTAGCCAACACAACACTTTCAAGTCTCTCAAATTTTGATACTATTCACATTCTATTTGATTTTGTAGCAATTCCTCATTGATAATTATTTCCCTGTTTATAAGCATCATGCAACACAAAATTATTCTTCTCCTTTTTTTGCAAGAAAGGATAACAATCATTAAAGTCCAAAGGAAAAAACTGGAAGTGAGAGGAGTTGCTTTAGCTCATACAATAGGTACTTCTTGTTTTGTCTTAAAACACTCTTCATGGGAAAAGTAGGAAACACAGAAAGAAGCTATGAACTATAAACAATGTTATCACTACAAAATACTAGCAGCATCAGCTTTCAAATAAATTGTAGTATCTAAAACCTGGAGTCTTTCCAACACCAAATACTGATCTGTTTAAGTGAAAAAAAAAAAAAAAAAGGAAGAAAGTTTAATTAACATTATTACAGACGACAAGAGTCAACTAAAAAAGATGATTACATACAGCCACTGACGAACTCCTCATTTCTTTTATCATCTTCAGACATATTTAAATCTTGTTCTTCATCAAATGCAGTATAATATGCAAGATCAGTCACCCATTTGCCCTCCTCATTTTGATAGACAACGCTGTGTGGTAAATCACCTAAAAGATACATTAAATGCTACATTATGGATTAAAATAAAAAAGGATATGGTGAAAGTTGCTGCAAGCTCAAGTTGCTGCAACTGCACACCTAAACTCATTTCATCAGCAAATAAGTAACAGTTAAGCACAACATACAACAATCAGTGTTTCTGAAAACAAAAGCAAGTCAGAATTAATTCATGCTATGCTGGTTTTTATTACCAATCCCTGTAACTAAATAAAAATGCCTAGCTTACAATTTTATTTCCTTTTCCATGCAACGGAGTACAGGCACAATCACATAGCCAGGTTTAATGTAAAGATAGGTTGTATGTAATGCATCCTACCTTTGTCTGTTGTAGCTAAACTTAAATTCTCACAGCTGTCCCCAGCTGGAGAGAGGTAAGTATCAGGAAGACCAACTTTACATTGAGTTGCATCTGCCTGAGGTGCATTTGCGCTAGGAACTTCAGAAGTGGTGTCATGTCCCAAAAATCCTCTTGCTGTGTGTAGCACTTCTGCATCAGAAGAAGCAGCCTGACAGACAGAGGACTCATCTCCTTGCTTTGGAAGGACATCTGAGACATCAGCATTATGGCTGTCCATGCACTGGAGGTACTGGGTATCTAATCGCAACTCAGCAGCCGTGCGGGAATCCAGCACATCCCCAGCAGTCACGGAATTCTTTTAAAACAATAATAATTTGAAAAGTGTCAGAAGAACAGTTATTAACTGTGTGTACTAAAAGTTATAGATACAAAACAGTCCAGACTGACTATGTTTGAAAAACAGGCCTAAAACCAAAGTGGCATTATTAATTTTTTGTAAAGGAAGGTTGGGTTGTTAGCTGAAGATCTAACAAGTTTTCAAAAACACTGCCATCTTCTACTACAGTCTTACTCTACATGAATAATAGGAATTTAAATGGCAATTTCATACCATTTGTTTTGCTGCTCTGGACAGCGTCTCTTTTTGCACAGGACATCCAGTTATCCCTTCACTTTGTGAATCTTCATCACTAGCATTTCCAGAATCTATTCCAGTCACAGCCCCATAAGTGGCAGAATCCTGAAAGTTCTTCTTTAAATAAAAAATATAAAATACTTAGGATCCACAAGAATAGACACACAAAAGGAAAAAAAATATAAAACAGGGCCTTCTAGAATATTAAAAAATTCTCTAGTAGAAAAGAGATTCATGACACTTTGTTAACTCATATGACACTGCCATAGCCACTAGCACCTCTAGTTAGCCTCTACCACCAAGGACAATAGCTCCTGGCTATGTCTATCCATGGATGTGCCTCCAAGGGTGTACATATCAAGAGGGAAAAATCTCTTCTTATTCCTACTACATCCTCTCATTCCCTTTGATATGGATAATGTGTTATTCCCTTTTCCCAATAGCTGACCCATTGTTGGATGAGGGCTCCAGCTCAGACTCAGAGCCCTTTGTACCTACCCTACTGTCTATCTACAAGGCAGTGAAGCAGGGACATCTTGCATAGAGAAGCCCTGAAAGCAGACCTCTGTTATTCTCACTCTTAAAACAACTCATCCCTTCCTTCCTGCACTGCTGTAACAAATTCCAACCTATCCAAACTACTTGCACAGGGTTAATATCACTTCCTACATAGCTTGGAAACTCTGATGTCAGAAGGGAAATTTCTGTAATTTCAGAAGCTGCAGTTTAACTGTTTAAATCAATCACACTTCTCCACTCTGGTCAAGCATAGGAGTGCCAGGATCACATTGACTGTTACAAAGCCAAGAAAATGGAAAGGCACTTAATCCCTGGCAACCTGTTTGGAATGGAGCAAACTGTGGCTCAAACGCAAACCACAAGCCAGCCTGTTGCTGCCCTACACTTTACTTCCACCCATTTACCAATTATTTAAAAGAATCATTGACTTTCATGGAAAGACAAGTCTTTGTGTTGCTATAAACTTAATAATACCTTGGACATTGCAATCCAAGGTGAAAAAAAATTTAAAAGATTATTTATAAACTCATTGTACAATAAAAAAATAAGTGCCAGCATGTTGCCTTAATAGCTATAGAAATAAAAAAATGAAACCAAAAAATAGTTAAAACTAACTCTGTTTAAATATACCAGCAAATATAAGCACTGAAAGTTTAACATGTTTAAGAGCCATTGGGCATGCTGAGCTTTGAACTTTAAACCTACTTGTAATAAGACATTTTCAGAAAGCTTCAGTGCTGCACAACATTCTGAGAGTTTCTGCAGATTGGTGTCTCTTCTTATAATTTCTGGTCGCATCAGCTGCTCAAAATATGCTTCTAGTTGGTTATCGAAGAATTCTCCATCATCAATATCATCATCTATGAAAAGAGAAGAAAATATTTCTACTCAGCAAACTATTAACTTAATTCTTATAAGCTTAACTCTCAAGTGAAGTTATGCAACAAGAAAGAACAAAACTTCAAAAGACAGTCACGACTTATGTAGATGCCATGGGAGAAATGCACTAGCCTACTTTACTGCAAGGGTACTTCATCCCACAACAGTAAACCTAATGATAACTCTGCCTTCCTCATTGGTACATCCAAGAACATGCCCTGTCATCCTTCATGTCATGGGCAAAGTCAGCTGCATTCATGAAGAAGAGCATGTTTGTCCTTCTGCAGCAGCCACTGGAAGGGCACAAAAAGTTCTCAACTCCTAGTGATACAGAACTCATGCTCTCACTTTTATGCCTGCAGGCAAATGACTTCCAACTTGAATGTCACCCCATACACACAGTATCTAAAGAGAGCTGAACCCAAACTCAAGTAAAAGTCTGTTTTAACTTCGTGAGTGTGTTCTTCACCACAGAATTTTATCTCTACTAACCTGAACTTAAAATTCAGGTAGCGTTACCAATTCATTAAATCAATGCCCATTTTGCCACCTATATCTTTGATTCACAGTAATTGACGACTGTTGTTTAATTTTTTAGATTAGAATTCCAATTGTGATCTTCTCTGACAAATTCCATAGCTGCCTACTCCTGTTGCAATTTTAAAACAGTCAGTTTTCTAAATACCAGTTTTCATTAATATTGTTATACTACTTTTTAATCAAGCACAATCTGATATTAAATACTTAAGCAAAACAGAATCTTTCTACTCAAGTATGCAATAACACTGAGTCAGAATTACAGAATCAGCTATCAAGAGTTATAAACACACCTACCAGTGGAATCTTCATCTGTGCTTAGAAGAGATGAGAGTTTCTCATTCTCCAAAAAACTGGAAAGGCTATTGCTAAGATGAACACTCGACTTAGCACCTTCTACCAGCTTTTCAGAAGATTCAGATGGACCAACCTGTGAAAAGCATCCATAAAGAAATATTACTAGAAATTACTATTATATGAATTCAGTTAATAAAAAATAATTAATAAGGTTAATAATATTGCAAAACTCCGCGTGCACTTTTTTTTTACTTATCCCAGGAAACACTCTAGTTCCAATGGACTTTGCCTGCTAGCTTCCAGAATGGATGCATGCAAGAAATTGGGAATCATAAAAGGCGAAGAGCAAAAAAGCATCTGAAGGACACCAAACTTAAGAGACCGCAAAATAAAAAATTAAACATTGCATTAAAGAGTTTACACTTGAAAAAACTGATCCATTGAGCTGCAACCCCAACTTAAATGTACAAAGATACCTCTCAGTAGTTTCCTATTGCTGTTAAAACACAGCTTCTTCAGAAATTGTACACATAGATCCAACCTTTATTGGAAATTTCTCCAAACGAGCACACTGAATTACTCAAAAAGTAATATTTCAGCTGAATCTAGCTTACAGCAAATACTCTATTTTTCTATAGCTGAATGATTTTTTTAAAACAACATGACATAATGTCTGGTATGGATTTAGTCTCACATTCTTTGTAATGAATAGATTATTTCTGACAAACAGCAAAATAAGTCCAAGTTCAGAAAGTAAAGAATTTGAAAGGAAAATTAATTATGGTTTTCAGAAGACAACCAGCAAGCATTCAACTGCAAATTACCACTGTGGCACCTACAAAAATCAAATGACTACAAAAAAATAAAATCAAAATACTAGGTGACACATTAAGGAGTATGTATTGGACAGCATTTGGCTGCAGCCTGATGCGTGTTTTCTATAGGGAACAGGTGACTTCCCATTCCTGTCTGCATTGTATCTCTGTGCCCAAAACTCTTAGCATCTCTAACACAGTAGATAAAAATGGGTGAAGCATAGCCCTACCTGTCAATACCAGCAGCTATTTGCTAGCTCTGGATTGTCTACTTCAATTTCCAAAAGCACTATAAAAAATTCCTCTAAAGATGCTTCACTAAGATAGACTACAACTGGGATAAAATGCGAGCTTCTGACAGTGACAAATAACTACCAGACAGCAGAGGCTAGGAGCAAACAACAGTTTTCACAACTGAGGAAGATTAGATGGAGTCATGTTCACATGGTACTAATTAAGTCATCTGCAAAATGAAGACAGCCATGCCAGCACCTTTACAAACTTAAGGTATACACCATATAAGACAATAAACACAGTACCATTCCCTCCCTCCTCCTCTCACAGAATTAAGTCTATTAGAAGATTAATAGCAGAAAACATTTAATTTCACTGTATTTGGAAAAGCTTTTACCTTGCTGCTCTTAATATCTGGAAGAAAACATATTCCAGTTGGCAAATCTGAAACATAAAGTGGTTTAAGCAGTATTTTAGTAATATTACACGAGAACATAACAAGTGCTGACTATTCTCTAAGGTTAAACTGAGCTTCTGGAAGGTCTTGGCATACACCATAGAAACAATCCAAACAGATAACCACAACACTAAACCTTGTACATTCTTATGACAGTGATCTAAAGGATCTTGTTGAAAAGGTAGAGCTTCATCAGGGCTAGAACTCTAAAAATTATGAAAATTGTTTACTGCCTTAAGGATTTCCACAAGGTAGCACAAGAAAGTAAGGAGTTCCAGTTTGTACTAGCAGGAAGAGGAATAAGTGTTCCACTGTTGCATTCCACCTACTGGACCAATTCTTGTTTTGGATCATTTTAAGCAGCTTCCACTTGTCTGTGTGCTATATCCACACATAATCCAGGTGCAAGCCCCACATGACAGAGAACAGTTTTGACTTGCACACACAGATTTTAGCAAAAAGGGTTTGTAATTCTTCAGTAATAGGTGTGAATAAAAGAATTTTCAAACAACAATTTCTAAGTTAAAATCAAGTAACTAAATCTGAATGGCCACTACTAAGTCCAAACACTGGGCAGTTTCAGCTTTCCAAAGCATCACCCTTTCGTTGCCAGTTACTGCCACTTCCTCAAGACTACAGTAACAAATGACTGAAGCCAACATTTCCCTATTAGAAGTGTTTTTCAGTAATTGAGTCTATTTATATTACAGGTGACAGTACTTTCTAATTGAACATGTTATGTGTCAAAATTATTATTTGACAAATACCTATATGAATACTCAAAGCTTGGAAAAGATAATGTCTAGAAGTATATATTTACTTACAGGACAAGTAGAACTTATTCACAGACCTGGAATTAGCAAAAACCCCAAGCAAGCTTAATATCAGTAGCCATGCTATTAAAATAAGTTTGGGAATATTCTTTTGCTTCCACTACTCTACACAGACTTCAGAAAAAGTATAATTTCCACAGCAAGTATTCAAAACTATTTTTTCACGCATAACCTCACTAAAAGAGCATGCTTCCAACACCTACAGCAGCAATTAAAGACACCTATTACAGGGTGGAATAGGGCAAGAGAAGAGATGCTAGTTAAAACAAACCTTACAGCCTTACACTTACTGAAATAGAAGTGGTAGAGAACAAGCTACATACACTTCTTCCCCAAAGTTCCTGGAACTAAGTCAGATAGTTAATGGCATTCTATTTATGGTACTATATAGCAAACATTATTTTCACCAACTTGCTCTATCGCTTTTTACTTTCAGGAGAAGTCCGAGAACATAACAACCACAAGCTTTCTCTGTTTTCAGTTTGCTCAAATCCAAGAGATTTTTTTTTTTCAAAACCCATTTATAATCTGCCACAAAAGAATGAAAGGGTCCAAAGAAGACATCTGTAACATAAAAAGCTAATTACAGTGACAACAGGTACACAATTTTTCTCAAAATTTAATACCTTCCAATCGCTCAAGTGGCAAAATTTCACGTAAGGTACCTTGACCATGATTTGAATGTTCAATGACATTCTGAGCTTCCTTTACTGAGTGGGATTCTTTCAAATTAACACAAGGTGGCTGAGGTTCTTCAATTTGCGTAGCAATTTCCCTAGAAAGAGAATTATTTCAATTAAAAATTAGTAAGTCACACAGACCATCATCTCTCGTGATAAAGATTTGATAAATTCTCCAATTGCTTTGTCTCAGACTGTTGCTTCCAATACAGGATAGATTCTAGAGACCTGTCATTTTACAATAAAAGAATACATATCAAAATTACAAGGACTTCAGTTTAACAATCTAAACTGTGACACAAATAGTGAAATTTCATGCAAAATATGCCTCTCTATCTATTTGTTCCACTCTTTCATTTCTGTAAAAAGAGGGAAAAGTATAAGGACCAAAGGATCTACTCTGGCCAAGTTCCATGATCCATTTGAGACCAAGTCAAACACTAGACAAGATTTCATGAAGTCCACAATATCATCAAGCCTTTTGTTACACTAAATAAGGAACCAAATTATAAAAAACATGAGTTACTGAAATTGCATGTAGCTAAATAACAGCTTTTGTAATTATGCAGGAAAGTTATCCTTCACTTCTGGTTACAGAATATCCATGCAGGCTTATAAACTAATCATGCCAGATGTTAAAATTTCATACTTTTGCTTCAATATTTTAGATAAATGAAACTAACATTTGAAATTCTAAAACACAACTATTCCATGCTCTGTTTTGTTTCCTTACTTGAGCACAATCAAGACACTGATTCCTCTCAAATCTTATACTCTTTGTTCTGATAGGGATATACTGCCTACAGTGCAATTTTATCAGTGAGAAAGGCACACAGTGCAGTTTCTGTCACAACAGGAGCACATTTGGCCTTGGTTAGAATAATCTATGCAACAGCTTCCAACACTTCCACTGCTCAGCAATGCTTTCTCAAGTGTATCACTAATACTAATTATTTCCTAAGAAATACCAATCACTGACGCTACAAGGAAGGCAAATTTAATAGAAACTGTTGCTCTTTTCTGTATGCAAACTGCTTGATACTTATTCAAAACATACTTATAGCAGTGCAAAATGCTATTCAGACACATGATGTGAACCAGAAACACCAACTTAATTATAGATTATGTAAAGCAAACTAGGTAAATACAAGGCTATATTCAGGCAAGTCAATTAAATAATCATGCTCAGGACATTTTTAATTAGTGTGACAACAAAACAAAATCTCACAGTCTAGAAAACATCCCTTCTGAAGATTCATTCCTGTCACATACATGAAGTCCAATTAGTCAATCAAACAGCAGAATGCTGCACAGACTAAGTGGCATCAATCCCTGCAGAGGGTGCTTCCATGTGGCCTAGAACTATGCCTCTCCAGAAAACATGGAGGAGCTGTTTTTGTAGGAAAAGCTGCCCAGGCTGCCAAACACTCTAAGCTAAAAGGCCAACACACAGCTGAGCTCTCCAATTACTGCAGGCCAGCAGTAAAAGCTGCTGTTTTCAACTCTGCAACTCAGTTCTGAAGTAGCCCATAATTAGCCACATAGTACATATTAATCTACATACTAACTTACTGGTATCTGCATTTTAGGACAGAATTAGATTTTAACTACATCACTTACATGTCATCATGAAAGCAGAGGGCAAATCTTTCCACTGGCTCAGGATGTGACTGACTGCTGTGAGCAGATCCAGATAGAGGTGAATGCTTTCCTTCCAAATAGGATGCACAATCATCAGGAAGCCTGTAAATGTGGGGTGGAACAACACACATCAGAGTCATTCTAATATGTACTGCTCCCATTTTCCAAAAAATTGGAGGGGAAAAACTCATATGGATGACTACTTATTTCTTGTAAATTAAGTTATTCCAGTATTTTAGCTAATCTGTATTAGAAATACACATATGTATCCTGAGTGTTCCTCTCCAGTCTTCTTTAACTCTTTAGAGAAATACCACACTACAGTTTTTAGTGGCTAGCAGTGTCCTTCTGGAACACACACTTCTGGAAAGACAGGGTATTAAAGTCTCATCTTACTTGTTGTTAAGTAACAGGACAGGAGTTAAGTGCTTCAAATTGTTACTCTTTGCTCTACTCCTTGCTGAGCAAGTTTTAGTTCTTATACATAACACTAGCTCATACACTTTCTAAAAGGAACCAGATTCAGGTAAGTTCAGTGAACAGTTAACAGAGAGCAAAATGTAAAAAATGTATTACTCTCTAAACAACTTCAAACTCAAGTATAGTAAGCTGAAGAACTGAGTTAAAAGAGACTTGACTGCTACAGTCTAAAAATTCAATTACTTTTTAAGGGCAATTTTTGCAAGTGTTAAGAATTGTACTAGCTACAAATTAAGCGCAAATTTTACACTGGTAAATACAGACAATCCTATGTCTGCTGATTACTGAGATACTGATTGGCAAAGAGTTTTATTACTGACCAGGTAATCTGTGAAATTAATTTTTGCTCAGAGTTAAATGCTTCAACTGTTTGTGGTTTTTTATATTACAGAGCGGCACTTACTGAGACCCTCACCTGTCATCACCGCCCGCTTGGCTCCTGACAAGAGTGGAGGCCGCCACAGGTAACCCCGGGTTGGAAACGGTGACGTTCTCAAAGACCACACTCGCGCTGCTGTTCAAGGAATGGCCCAAGTAGCTCGGGAACGTCTCGTCCGCGATATTCCTGAAGTCTTCCATTATCCTGCACACGCTGCCTGGAACAGCACTCGGCCCGGCAACACCATCAGCCCCGGCCGGGCAGCACCTGCAAGCAGGACCCAAACAGCTTCACACTTACACGAGGCTAGGGCGGGTGTTTCCCAGGGGAACGGGCGCGAGGGGCTGATATCATGGGTGTATTTTGTCTCGCGTATTTGCTTTCAGGCCGGCCAGGCTTGGATCCCCATACCAGCGAGTAGCTTCCAGGGAGAGGGCTGCTGAACATCCCGCCCGACCGTGCTGTCCCCCGTCCTACCTAAAAAAAAAAAAAAAAAAGCTTCATTCGGATTAACTCGTGACGTTTTTATAATCCCGGCTTTGTTTTGTGTCCTGTTTTTGCCATCTGAATCAGTTAGATGAGGCTGAGAAATAGAAGAAATAGAAATAGTTAGGGTTGGAAGGGACCTCTGGAGTTCCTCCAGTCCCACCTCCACGCCGAGGCGGGGTCACCTGGAGCAGGTGACTCACTCCGAGTGGGATTTGGATGTCCCCGGAGAGGGAGACTCCACGACCTCCCTGGGCAGCCTGTCCCAGTGCTCTGCCACCCTCAGCATGAAGTTCTTTCTCGTGTTGAGGTGAAACTCCTTGTGTTCTAGTTTATGTACAGAACTTGGAAAATTTCATTTCCATGCTGAAGCGTATGTGTCACCTTATTTTTAAGTAGAGGATGTGAGCAGGTGCCTTCCGAACACGTGTGTGTGTGCGCATATGAAAACTTCAACAGATCAAACCCAGTGCTGTCCAGGACGTTTTCACAATGTATTTCTACAGTTGTATTCCTGGTATGGAAAGTACAAAAATCTACGACAGTGAAAATCCATATTTGTCATAGTCAGAAATTCATACTGGTTCAAATATGTTCAAAACAAAACCAAACAACAACAAAAGCAAAACCACCACAGCACAAACCACACACACAAAACCAAAGAAAAACAAAACTACCAAAGCCATCTCATGGCTTCAACTTCTAATCCTGGCAGTTCAAACTGAGATGTGCTTGAAGCACAGAAGCAGTAGAAGGGCTATTGCAGGTATTCTTTCAGAAGAAAAAAGATTGCAGCCTTTAGAAGTGCTGGATACATTTAAAATATCGTGAGTACCTGCTGTAATTATCCTTTTCAAAGCCCTTCTATAATCTTGCCTCCCAGAGTTCTACTGCCTATGTCTGAGAGTTCACATCCTGCACAGAAGTACAGTTCACAGGCTTGAGTCAAGGGAATAGAGGGAAGCATGAGTCTGAGGAAGCAGAGGTGGAAAGTCAGGGATGTGGATCAAAGGGTCCTGGTCTGGAGAGAGGTCAATACAAAATAGCAGGCAGGGGGCAAGGCAAGCATCAGCCACAAAACCAGCCTGAGTTCATTTGCTGAGGTTAAAGTACTTGGCCACTGAGCTCTAACACGACTTGTTTGCACTGACACTTACAGCATGTTTCCATTAGGAAGAAGTGTGACTGGAATTAGAATATCTAATAATAACACATGTTCATCACAGAGGAAAATAATGTGACCATGCTGAGTAAACTATTAACAATGCACTACTAGAAGCTGCAAAAAATTGTCATTACTGTAACTGGGTAATCTGTGACCTCTTCAAGGGTTAAGAGAGGAATTTGCAAATGTCTCAACACTTCAAAACTATGTTCTGTTCCTTGCATACTCAGAAACAGTTTGTTCTAGTTTAGGAATGTATCCCAGTGTAATAGTGTTGGTAATTTTTTAAATTATTCATTCTCCCTCAGAGGAATAGTTACTTGCCACCTGCCATTTCAGCATTATCTTTTAATCATGTAACATTTCTGTTTACCATACAAAGTTGGCATGGTTTTGTGTTAACTTTTCCTGGTAAAGGTTGTTTTTTTTTTCCTTCCACACTTCTATTCCAGTTAGCTGGAAAGCAAGCAACCTCACTCCACATATGTTCAGCAAGCACATTCTAACACCAGTGTACCTCATGAGTTTTTAAATTAAAATTTGATCCCTCTGAGAGAAATAAAGAAACAAATGTGGTGGATCTGAGCAAATGAAGTTTTCAGAATACAAGTAAAATGCACAGGAACCTGTCACTTGGGAAAAATACAAGTTGCCCTCTCCTTTACCTCATAGTAGTGGTCTAGTCCACTGGGAAAAAGGGTACGTCCATTTTGAATTACATTGAAATATACTATTACACTTCAGGTTTCTGCTGCACAAAGTCCTCCTCTTTCTTTGCTCTCTCCAGGATCTGCCCAACAAACTCAGCAATCCCTTCCTGTGCAGTAACACTACTCCTGGGCAATACCATGCACTCTTTGTCCAGCATTATCTTCCTGCCTGTCTTGCACCAGTCTGAGTCAGTGCCAACACGCTGGTCCACAGCAGTGATGTTCCTGTGCTGACACATCAGAAGAGACATTTTGACATTTTTCAAGCAGCACTTTTCAAAATGTCCTGATTTCATTCAATCATTGGAAAAGAATTTAGAGGTAATGTGAAACCCAACACCTCTAGCAGTCTCCACAGACCTTCAGCACACCCACGGGAAAAGTCAGAGCACAACTTGTGGCACAGACCAGGAATATTGCAGCTGCACATCAAGAATGGCACAAAAGCGTAACTGGGAGTGGACACCTGAATCAAAAAACCACCTTCATCAGAAACCTATTTAAAAAGGAAAAGGTTAATTACAAGGAAAAACATACAAATACAGACCTTTCAGAACAAGTTTATTAGTCAACCACAATTATAAAATTTAAATATTTATTCAGCAAGATGGAAAAATCTTAGGTAACCAAACATTTCAAATTATTTTGCCGCAGTATACACAGGAATGGTTTTGTTTCTTTAACAAGGTGATCCAACATCATTCTTCACTCACAAGTGTCTTAAAGGCATGTCTAATTTTGACAATGTGTTTCACATGTAAATGCAGTATACAAAAAGAAAAAATTAAAGACCATACTAAACTGATTTCAAAAAGGAGAAAAAAAAAAAAACAAAGAAAACAGGACAGGCACATTGAAGTCACCTACTCCATAAAGAGCTCATGGCTAATACTCTTCATATATGTTGCCAAAATTCAAAGGATACAAATTAAAATGGTCTTTGATACACAAATAACATGTTCTAAATTATTTTTGTTTTGCAAAACATGCATAAAGTTCCCACATTTTTAAAAAAGTCTTCTGTACCAGAGAAGGGATACAAAGGCAGCCAGAAATGGAAGCATCCACAAATACCAGAATAAGGCCCTTCATAATTTATTTAAAGTAACATATTAAACCCCTTCATTCTCAGGTAAAAGATTAAGAGGCCGAGATACACATCGTCTGCGAGGGTGAGGATACTGGAGGTTGGCAGTGTCAGCATCACAAGACTGCTCTATCAGAGGAGGAGGAGGAAGGAGCTGGGCATGACTGGACCATCTCGATCCAGCCCGTGGGGAATCCAGAGGGGGAAAGAAATACCTGAAACAATTAAGAAAGGAACAAAACACCAAAACAAAAAACCAAACCAAATCAAACAAAACAAAACAAAACAAAAAAAAAAAAAACAAAACAAGAAAAGAAGAGAAAGGTAGTAAATACAAGGAGAACCAAAGGGGAGAAAAGACATGCTGGAAAAAAAAAAGGCTTTAGTATATCCATGCCAAAACCAATAGAACATAATAGCAGAAATCAAGGCTTGTAATTCAAAACAAGACAAATCTGGAAACCCTTCTTTAAAGCAAAATAATAGTCTTTTCCACTGAAATTCATTGAAAATAATACCATAGTCAAAATCCTAGTATACATTTTTACAAAAGAATGGATTGCTTTGGAAGTCAAAAGGGGGGTGTCGTACAGTTATTACCAGGCTTTCATTCTCCCAGAATTACTGTGATTTGTTAACAGCTTTCAGTAGTGCTTTGTTTGTGACACAAAATATACATTAAATATTATCAAAGTACATTTGCTGCATATGCATCTAATTCAGATTAACTTCACAGTATTTCTAGAATAGACGTAAAAACATCACTGTTAATTATTAACATTAATGATATACATTTACAGAGAATAACTACCTTCAATGAAACACAGTCTTTGTATCTATTTACATATTTCTGCAAAATCCTCAGTGTAAATTCAAGATTCCTGATGAATGCAAGATTCAGAATTATGCCACTTCATGTCATTTTGCTGCTGTTTTTATTAGAACTTACCCGTAACACTTGTGCATTTTAATTTAACTATATTACGCTTTCTGTCTTGTTTACAGTTCTGTGGACTTACATCAAAAAACAGCTATCAGTTTATTAATGAAAGTATGGGACAATTAACAACAAGCTACATTTTGGTTTATATCTCTGTATGGCTAAAGTGTTTGCATTTTTCAAGGATACTATGTTTAGAGAATTTAAATATTCCACGCAATTGTAATTATTACCATAAGAATGTACAAATATGTAACGGAAAAAGTACTTCTTTTAGGATGAAGTATGACAGTACTTACAAACATTTATTTGAAGTCATACCAAAGAATATAAGTGAAGCAATACCAAAATACTAAAAGCCATCATCTGTACAATTGTCAAAACAGTTTTCTTACTCCTTTGAACTAACAGTTGCATATATTACAAAACAGTTACAACCTTGTTATGTTTAGGAATCTTAATCAAATACTGAACACTCTAAAATGCAAAACAAATTGGTTCTCAAAACAATTTTAATCAAAGTTATTGTAATGACCATTTCCCTCCTCCCACCCAATCAAGGACAAAAATTCTTGTTTTTAATCATGAACTAACTTTTAATTTGACAAGCTTTCAAAAATACGTTCTGATGGAAGTTTTGGAGTTTGGGGGGTTGTTTATGGTTTTTTTCCAAACAAGATGCCTCTCCAAGTATTTTTCTATCAGGTGTTCCATCAGTATCAAACTGTGCAGGCTAGTACAAAAAACGCACACAACATGCTTTAAAAAGGCTTTTTGAACAGCATTTAGTAGTTAGCAGGCTGCTGGTGTCTTGGGAGAGGTCAAACGGCGCTGGGGAAGGGAAAAAGGAGTTCGTTTTCCATTCCTGTGTGCATGCAACAAGCAGCAAAACACCAAAGTTACTCCAGTTAGCTTGGTATCAGCTCTGCTTTCTGTTAAAAAGGACATAATACAAATGGAGAATGGAAATTGTATCATAAATCTAGACACACAATTACATCAACATAATAATACACCCCTACTGGTTTATTTCCTAACAATCTACATCACATATTCTGAAATTTATTTTGATTTTGGCCACAGTGCTTTTATAATCTTTTTTAGATCTGCCTGTGCTATAGCTGTTTAAGTGTTTAAACATACAGACATGAAACATAGCATATACAGCCAGAGACAAAATAAGTTATGTGTAGGATACCTATTTAGTCAAATGTCAATGCATAAATCTTTATCAGCATGTTAACACTAACACAGAAGTAAACTGTGCTTACTCGATTCAGGACAGTATCATTACAGAAAAAAAGCATGTAGTAAAGTGTTTATCTTTTATAATAAGGCTCAACCCTAGGACAAGACAGAGTATGTCTGGAAATTCCACAGCCACTGACTTAATTCTGGAAATAACATTGTGTTACAAATCGGAGGCAAGAATCATTTTTTAAAAACCAAAACAAAACACCTTCCAAAATACAGAGCAATCAAGGGAATAGAAAAATAATGCTAGAAGTTTCAGTTTCACAAATGGCTTAGCACCAAGTTCAGGGACAGGAGAAGAGGCACCAGTGGGGTGGGGACAGTTAGTCTTGGTGGTAGCACAATCTTAGATAAGGAGACTGTGAAACCACACCCTATGCTAAAGAGCTGTAAGACAGCCTGCATTTCCCCACAGGAGCCCAAGCAAATACAGCTACACAGCTCTGGATATACCATTTCCAAGGCAGGGCCGCCTTTTACTTGCTACACTACAAGCAGAACCTGGAACCATGACCAATATCATACTGCTGCCCTTTCTTGTAGGGACCAGGCCCATTACCACCTCTTGTGCTCTCATTTATCTTGTGAGGAAAATGTCAAACCTGTTCTCTGTTCAACAGGGTTAGGAATCCTGAACTGTCATTCAGGATCATTCAGGTGCTACTCTACAAAAGCAAACTTTACTGGCAAGCATTGCAAACTGGAAAAAACTCCACATGAGCAGCTGAACATGGATGGAAAAGAAACTATCCCAAGGCATATAAAACAAAGGTGGCCACAAAACTTGGAAACTGTTGCCAGAAAATCTGGCCACATCTCATCCTTATACAAGACTTAAAATTCTATAAAGCTGATTGTACACACTGCACTATACAGATGCAAGACTCAGTCTATTCCTATATTTGACTGTGCACAAATGAAAATGCTTTTTCAGAAGAGGCAATAAAAATGACCAACTAAACAGCGACTATTACAGAATAAAAACCTAACAGAGATTAACAGATGCAAATTATCTGCAATATGAATGCCATATGAGGAAAGTTTTAGAAACCACAAATGTTTTATTCAATTGATGCTACACATCTGCAAAAACCAAGTAAACTAATACTGACATTTGATTGTTGAAACCATATGTTATGAAGTAACTCTTCTTCCTTCCCTTCTGCTACATTATCCCAGAGAAAAACCAAATTTGTTGCTGGTATTTTTGCTTCACTTTTAAACATGTATCTAAAACAAAAGGGCAGTTACACACCAGTAGTTTGAAGCTTCTCCTTTGAAACTATTTCAGAAACTTTGTTTTTAATAATATGAAAGGACTAAAAATGAAAAGTTATTTACATTGCTTATTTATACAGACTGATTCAATATGACTTACTGTTTTGTTCATTTTCCTTTTAACACTGGCATAACAGACAAATCACAGAGCAAAACCAGAAGAGCTACTCATGCAATGAATAACAGTACATTTTAAAAACATGTAAAACAAATATGAGAGCTAAATGAAATTAAGAAGATTCAGAGAAAAGACTATTTACTGAATATCAGTCTCTCTACTAATTAACCTACCTGCTGGCAGAAGATCCATTTAGTGAATTCTGCAGACTTGTATTGGCTGAACCTAGAGAGGCATTAAAAATTCCCTGCTGAGAACTACCATTCACCGGACTCCCATTACCTTTCAGTATACCAGTACACTTCCAGTTGTCCATGTAATTAGCTGCAAACAAAGATATATAGAAACAATTAGTTTCTCTTCTGAAGCTTGGCTTTCACTACAAATATGTTTCAACTGCCCCACACGTGGTGTGAATCAGAACTGAACTTCAATACCAATATATAAATTCCAAACAACTAGGATCTGGCCCTTTAGCTGCCTGATATTCTCTGCCTGTCCATAATTTAAAACTCCATTTCCACTATTACAATACTAAGGAACAAATAAGAATATGTAAGAAAACTACCAGTGGGTTTTTCTTGTTGTTGTGGGGATTTTTTTGTTGTTGCTTGTTTGGTTCATGGAGGGGGGTGCATGTATTTGTTTTCTTTTTTAAAAATGTAAACAGAAAAAAGCTATTTGCCTGGACATTGTGACTGAGTGTAGATTTTTTTTGTTTAGCAGCAGGAAAAGATCTATCTTACTTTTTAAAATGACAACTTCATGTAGCTCTAGTCTGGTGAAACAATTCCAGGGTACAGTAACAAAACTATTCACAGCAGCCTAAATCATGCAAGTATTCCAGTACAGGAAGTTATTTCTGAATTCTGTTTTTCTTAAACATAAACAGAAATATAGAAAAATACCCATCTTTCATAAATCTAAAATGGATTATGTTTTGAGTAAAATTTCTCAAGCAATTCAGCAGACTACAAAGTTAATGTGTTTCAGATGGATGACCTTACCCTTCCAGAGCCTAACACAGCCATCATCACCAGAGGAGGCAAGCACTGTGCCTGTGATATTCCAGCTCACTCGCCACACCTGGGAGTTGTGATTATCAAACTGTGCCACAATATGAATTTCAAATTTTGTCAATCCTCCTGATGAAGTCAATTCTTTCCTGTTTAAGAGAAAAGTGACAGTTCTGCACACAACTGTTCAAAGGTCTGGGATTGAACATGATGTCAGAGAGAACTACATCTTTCTAATATTAACTGTTACTAGATTAAGTATTCAGACAAAATTAGACTTGCTCACCATCTTGTCACCTTAAAAATCAGGTTGCTAAAAACAATCCTGCATACATTATTACTTTTGTTTTGCAGTGACTATTTGAACAAGATTGTATAATATGCATCACATCACACCAAATCATCTTCCTCTTAAGCTCACCTTAGAGGTTTTAGTGTGAAAATTCGTACGTCTTTGGTTGCCACAGCCAAGATGTGGAAGGATCTTCCCAGATTTGGAGCAAATGCAATATCATGTACAGGATCCGTGACTGTCATCAGAGCTTCTGCTTTTGCATATTTCCTGTACGGTGCAAGAAATTAATCTTTAATGCCATGAAAACTGCCAGTGATGCAAATTATATAAACCAGGTGGAGTGGAAATGGGAAAAAGGGTTGAGGATACATGATAAGACTTGCAAAAATAAAAGTATATTTTTAACATAAATTTAGACAAAAATTTCAAGCAGATTTTTTCAGAAATTGAATCTATCAGATACAGTAGCCACTAAGTACAGTATGCTACAGTATTGTAAATCATACAACTAAGCAAGAATTGCAGTACAAAGAACATTTTTGTCTACAATTGGAAAAGGGAAATGAAAAGTAATATTCCATTCACAAATCTAATGGGAATTTGCATCTCAGTAGCTTACTAAATTTTCCAGCTTTTAAGCAGACCACTGTCTGCCTCCTCTGCTGTACGATAAGCACATATTCCGTTTTCTTAGTAAGTTACAGTAACTTTATTGTTAATGCATGGAGAGCATGGCCTGAAGCTGGGCATAAAATCCACAGAACACTCTGGCTCCTTTCCCACATCGATCACTCCCAATCAAACACAATTTCTCTGTTATCATTTGATTGGACGTGGTGGTGCACAAACTTCCTAGCCTTTTCTGGTTCTGTGACTGTACAACATGAACTTCAACAGATCATGAGCAATTCACAGCACTTTCTGTCATTACAATCATGCCTTTAAAATCTTTGTAATAAGGCTTTCAACAAAACAGTGCCTGGTGCAACACAATTCAAATTCCAATTGTTAACTTCCTTGTGCAAAATTGAACATATAATTTAGTAGACACAGAAACAGCAACTCTCCCTTTAAAGTGCTGGTAAGAACACCAACATTTCTGCATTGACATTGAATAAAACTATCAATATAATTTCGGTTAACATCAGTTACCATTCTGGAGTCTCCCTCTCTTTCCCCACCCAATGGATCAGAGATAAAATTAACCTATTACTATTATTTACTACTCCACTCCACATCTAATGATAGGAATAAAAGGCCATATATTATAAACAATTTCATGATCCCACAAACATTATATATTGTTATTTAGCATACCTGGTATTTTCATTATATTCATAAATTTGAACCTTAGCCAGTATATTTGGGCTGTTGTCATCACTTCCTACAGCTATCATTGGAGAATGTGCTCGAGAGCTAAAAGGTGAAAACAAATACCATTACATTTACATATTATATATATAATATTAATATATAATATTTCCCATAGGAAGTACATCAAGCCATTTGATAAATTTCAAACACATTATCTATAGATAAAACAAAACACCACCCCAGAATATCACAAGGAAAAAATCACAAAGAAACTCGAGTTAAATGCTATTCAGTTACCACTATCTTCACTCTGTTGTTTTGAAAGCCCACTTTATACACTCCCTAAGGTGAAATCATTACAAACATTATTTAGCAATTCAAGACTATGTTCTCTGAGAGAAGAATTGACTTTCTGTAATAGACTGCAGTCTAGTATTTACCAAAAGTTTAATGGACTCTTTGCAGTGCTTTTAATGATTTAGTGATATTTCATTCAGATTTTGGAAGATAAATCACATGAGCTAAATGTAGATGAATTCTAGTTTTTAAATCAACTTTTATCCAATCCCATGCATTAAAGTGAATGCCTGTACTCTGAACCTTCAGCACAGACTACTGCTAGTGAATAGAAGAGTAACTGGATCAGCAGGACACAACACTGTGTCCACAGGGAAAGCCATTAAGTGCTTCTGGACAAACAGAAAGCAGTTCAGCTTTGAATGGTTTTTCCCTTCCTGTTACAGTCCTGTTACAGCAAATATTTTAGTAACATACCTTGAAGGATTCCAAGAAATACAACTGCAGCTGAGCTTACATGAGATTTCATGCTGCAGTGACCACTGGCTGAGGTTCATCACATCTGGAGCTTCATAGATCCTTACAACTCCATCTGCTGAACAGGTTGCTAACATAAGACCCATGTGCTTGGGAGCGAACTTCACATCTGTAACAGATGTCCTACTGTCTACTAGAGTGGTCCTCTTGACCTGCAAAGGAATTTCCACCAAAAAAAATTATTCCCTAAGGAATGCTAATCAAAGCCTGACAGCACCATTTCACAGGATTGCTTACATCTTCCACTAAAAAATCCCCCCTCTAACTTTTCTGTTGTTTGAAAGATGAGCAATAACAGCCAATGTTGTTTCAAATGATCTCTTATCAAAGAAAAACCCAACTTTAACTCTACTGTAGGTGGGAATTCCTATCTGCAAGTTGCTTGCCAGGGAACATCTTACTATGAAACACTGATAATAGTGACACTAATTGGCCAGAATGAAGCCAGTTAAGTGTTTTCCTCAAATGTTTTAAAAATACTTACTTTGTGTTGGAATGTTGCCACAAATGAACAAAAGACAGCCAAAATCAGAAACTTTATAGCTACAGAAAAGAAGTCTCACCCAGTGACTTTGGCCACGGAGTTTATCATTTGACTCTCCCACTATTTCTTCCCATACAGCTGCTGTTCTATCAAACGAGCAGGAAGCCAGGACCTGCCCAAATTCGGGATGGGCCCATGTCACACGCCATACTGATCCACTATGTGTCTGCAAGATAACATCAAAACACTGTAGAGAAGCAAACTTACTGTGTTAGGCCAAGGAACCATCTATTTTCATGACTTTCTGAAGAAGAGAATTCTAGAAAGTAGTAACACTGTTCCTTTGAAACCTACATGTCACAACAGAAACAGATGGGACTCCTGATTCTTTACGTGGGCAAGCTAATCTTTAATGTTGCAGCCTATTTTTATAAAGTTTTCTAAGACCTTGTGTTTAACTCCAATTGGTTCATAACTTTCTTGCCACTCAATTTATCAGTTAGTAAATAGCATTTTACATGTTCATCAAATTTCTCTATTCCTGGAGAGTTTACATATTTTGTTCACTGATTTCTATGGGACAGATTTTTTGTTTTTGTAGGTGCGAATGGTTTTGTTACTAGAATAGATTATTGTGCTAAGTGATTCTCATTTTCATAATTTTTTTACATGGGAACTTACAAGCTAGCTGTTAGCTCAGCTGGAGTAGCAGGGCCCAAACCATGTTTTATAAGGCCTTTCTTTTATAATAACTCTACCTATATGCAATACCTATGTTCTTTTATAGAAAGTTACATAGCAGTTGTTGCAGTTCTTTATTCCACACAGCACTGCAAAGTTGTTGCTCTAAGTGTTTAAAATGCAATTATTACAACTGTATTTCAAGGCATTATTTATTACAACCTTAAGTTGCAAAATATGATTTGGTCTTGATGCAAACAGTACACTATTGTTCTCAATCAAATTTCAGCCATTACCATGTTCCCTTCTAGCTTGCCTGTACTTTTCAAAAGCACTTGCAGAGCATTATTAATCTTCTTTTTAATATGAAGCTCCTCTTTCATACCTAGGCAACATTCCTGTCTTAGAGAAGGAGAATTCAAAAGTCTCCCTTGCATTGCCATTTACAGGGATGAATGCATTGTGGTCCTATTAAATACAAGTTTAAGAACAATTCAGAAGCTGAATGCACTAATTATCCAGATGAAGCAGAGCCTCTATGACACAGTTCTCTGAAAGATTTTGGAGAACAAAAAGCAGAGGTCAGATGTTGTAACATTTAATAGCCATACATGTTGATTTAATTTCCCCCCTTTATTTTTTTTAAGTCTTGCTACATGCAAAAGGAAATATTCAATTAAAAATTAAGGTACTGTTTTCTACTCCCTGAACACCAGTCACTGGTAATGTTTACTGATACTAGTCTGGCAACAGAACTAGGTACTAACAAGAGCAGATTGCATGTTGGTATCTGCTTTAACGAGAGGCACTGTAGATTTTTCATAAAAGCTAAGAAAAAGTATTTTATATAAGACATACAGAATCTACATGAAACCAAAAGCCTTTCTACTCTAAAATTCAGCAGAAATGAAGCATGTTGCTCCAAAAACAAAGGAGAAATTATAGTTACAGCTATGTAATTTTTACAAGTACAAACCTTCCAGCTGGCAGTGCAGTGCCAATCTCCATTTTCACTTTTGTCCCAGACCTATTGAGAAATCAAAATACAATTATACAATTTGTAAATAAAGCTTACTGATTAATACTTTAAAGACACAGCTACATGTATATATGTAATTTTAAAAATATATACACACACACCCTTACTAAACATTTTCATCCAGGACACACCTGATTAGTACAAAATTGCACTTCACTCAACTCTGAAAATATCTCTATTACAAGCAGGGAGAAGAGGCACTGCCTGCAAAACCCACTATTGTATGACTTATATCTCTTTTTAAACAGTAAATTACATAGAAGAAAAATTATTACAATTCCCAATACTTCATTCACTTTGTTCCAAGAGTACACTGTTCTGCTTCATTCTAGATCCCCCAGCATCCTCACGTGCTCAGCTCTGGCTGCAAAACCCTCATGCAGCTCCCAGCACTCATCCCAAAAGCAGAGCAGGGCAGTAAAATATACATCAGGATGGTGGGGGAACAGATCTTGTTTCTTTCTATGAGATTTCTGCCTTGATTTATAACCACATGCAAGTCACTGAACCTTCCCCTCTCTTGACTTCCCACACATCTTTATGAGTTTTTTACTGAAAAAATATGTAGAAAGTCATGAAGATAACCAAATTAAAGACACCACCTGACACCCACTCCTGTTTGTCACTCATTCACTTTAAAGCTGTACTAAAAGCCCCCTCTCGTCTGCAACTCTGAATCTCTAACACAAGCTGGGTCATGCTGTCCCTCCGCTTGGAGGAAAACCTCTGAACAGCCTCATAAAGGATTCAGTTATTACTGGAAAGTAACATTACACTGCTAAAGAACATAGTTTCGGTGTTCAACCCACCTCCTGGCACATCTTTTTTAAGAACTGTACACTCTAGGTAGTCAGTCCAAACCAAAGATCCCCGTGGCTTTGGCTTACTTTCTGGGGGGACCGTATTACTGTGGTTGGTTATTTGCTTTTTAGTCTGTGGTCAGGGAGAAAGTTCCTTGTTCTTAAGCCAAATCTACATATAACACAGCTTTCTACGAAAAAAGCGACTTTCTCAACCATTTATCTGGACTTAACAACAAACATAACTGCTCTCTGCAAATTAGAGTTCTTAAATCTATCCATGGGACTCCCGAACATTTGCCCCTCTTCTCATTATGCACAAAAAAAGGGAAAAACGAATCAACTTTTCTCTGAAGTAAACATAAAATGCCACTTTATTTCCTCGAAATGGATGTAAAAATTAAGGCTTCTAGTAATCTACACTTTCCCCAATATGCCAGGGCACACACTGAACACTCTGGCTTTTTGCTTACTGGCACTTCACCTTCTTCCCACGACAAATACACATTATCGGCACTACATTACGAAGCAGCAGTTTCTCTCTAAATATTCTTTAACAAATGCAGATTTTCAGCCGAGTAAACAAAAGAAGCAGCACGGCTGCAGGCACAGCAGTCGGGAATGTTTTCCCTGCCGCAGCAATGGCTCGGAAGCGGGGTCCCCGTGCTCACACGCGTTAGCGCACACAAACACAAACAAAAACACAACGTGCACTGTGGGCGAAAGCCGCCCGCCCCCAGCGCCCGACACCGCACCGGCACCTCCCACGGGCCGAGCCCTCGGCTGCGCCCCGGCCCGGCCCGACCCGCAGCCCGGTAGGCCGCGCACGCCCGGCGCCGCGACACTCGCCCAGCGCCAGGCCTGGCGGCTCCCCGCTCACCTTGACGCTCTGGTCGCTGGAGCAGGTGGCCATGCGGCGCCCGTGGAAGTCGAAGGACACATCGTGGATGAGGTCGCGGTGATCCGCGGCGATGCTGCGCGCCACGAACATCCCGCCGCGGCCGCCACGCGCGCGCGCGCCTCACGCGGCGGGCGGGGCGGGGCTGGGGGCGGGGCCGCGGCCGCGCGCAGCCGCCGGGGCCCGCCGAGCACCCGAGGGGCTGGTCCGCGCGTGCGCACTTCTTCCCACGGCTGGGACGGGGCGGGATCTGTCTGGATGGGCCGGGCTGGGAGCGTGGTGGGGATAGAGTCGGTCGCTGGGGGTCGGGGAGGTGAGGGAAGTTATCCCGCTGCCGCTCCTGACTGCGGCACGTGCCCCGGCAGTGACAGGACGAGAATACCTAACCTCGAGCTGCAGCAGGGGAGGTTGAGGTTGGACATTAGGAGGAGTTTCTTCTCCGGAAAGGTGGCTCGGTATCGAAATGGGCGGGCCAGAGGGATGGTGGAGTCACCGTCCCTGGAGGTGCTTAAGGAAGGACTGGACGTATCACTTGGTGTACCTGGTGGTGTTCGGTCACAGTTCGGACTCGGTGATCTCGGAGGTCTTTTCCAGCCGAACTGCTCCTGGGGTTCTGTGTGGATGCCAGCCCGGGGCCGCTCAGCGCTCGGCTGTGCCCACAGCGCCGAAATCGCGTCCCGTAGCGAATCCGAAAAGCTGCGGAGGTCGCTGTGATAGTGCAAATCAGCAAACAGACGCTCAGCGGCGCTGTGTGATGTACTGCACTTATTCCGTAATGATTTACTCTATTAATGAGCCCTGCCTGATGAGGTGGGCTGCCTTGTGGTGCGAAGGAATGTGAGACCTGCGTCCGTGTCGGGGAAAGATTTGGGAGGATGAAGTGTGGCCGACAGTGCAGGCGGGGAAGGAATCCCCGGACAGGTTGAGAAACTCCTATGAGGAAAGGCTAAGAAAATTGAGATTGCTCAGTCTGGAAAAGAGATGGCTTAAGGGTGACCTAATTGTGGCCTTTCTAGTACCTGAAGGGAGCCTACAAGAAAGACGGAGAGACACTTTTTACAAGGGTACGTAGTGACAGAGCAAGGGAAAATGGTTTCAAACTGAGAATAGATTCAGCTTAGATATTAGGAATGGGTGAGGGTGGTGAAGCACTGGAACAGGCTGCCCAGGGAAGCTGTAGATTCCCCATTCCTGGAAGTGTTCAAGACCAGGCTGGATGGTGCTTTGAGCCGGGTCTAGGAAAGATGTCCCTGTCCATGGCAGGGGGGTGGATGGTCTTTAAGGTCCTTTCCAATCCAGGCTGTCCAATGATTCAAAGTGAGACACGACGGGTGTTGGATAAGATCCAGACTATGAAGTAGAAGCAGCGCAACAGAGCCTGGCATGTGCTAGAAAACACATCAGGAGTGACTGAGCTCTGAGCGGGAGCTGTGGACCGGGAATGACTGGTCTGTAGTCAGAGGCTGTGCAAAATAAATGAACTACAGCAGATAGAGACTCTTGAGGGCTCAATACTTTCACCCCTGACCTACCACCTTTCAAGGAGCCCCTCACTAGAAGAAGCACACACTTCCAGTTTGTATCCTGCAGTATCCGCTTGCAAACGGGGTCATGCAGCTCACAGTGCCAATACCTTTTAAATACCGTTCGTTTGTTGTATCACTGAGCACAAGACTGTCACAGCATCTTGTTTTTAAGGAATGTTTCATCTGAAAGCTGTGTTATTTACTGACTATTCTGAAGATAGCTACAATAGCAGACAAGTATTAGCAAAGAGAAAATAATTCCTGCACTGTATTCCAAATAGCAATAATGCCGTCAGTAGATTTAAGAGAAAAAAAAAATTATGATCATGTCAATAAATACTAAAACCAAATACATTCGTATTTAATTAGTTTATATTTCAGGTCCAAAACAGTATTGAAGTCATCAGAACACACCCAGTGCCTTAAAGCTATCATCCAGTTTTCAAACCATATATTAAGTAAAAAGGGGAAAGGATTAAATTCCCTGAAACCAGATATATTCAAATTCTCTGGATTCAAGTCAGATTCAGACTTTTTCTAGAGGATTTTTGGTAACCACAGCTTTAACAGAAAATTAGTTTTAACATTTTTGAAAAGGTTCTTGCTTCTCACTACCTCATTTAAAATTTTCATGTTCATGGCAATGAGTCTATTTCTGTACATTCAGTGAAGAGAATTTTTTCAGACATGTCCAAATTCTTGGCAGAATCATAAAGAAACTGTTACATGCTTGTGAATAAACCTGACAGTTTGATACTTAATGCATTTATTTTGGCAAACTGCAAACTACATTCAGTAGGGACAGATGGAGGTGCTGTTAGCACATTCCAGAGGGATCCCTTTACTCTTTCTGCATAACCTGCATGCAAAATATGCAAGTATTTAGCACCCTAATGCATGCGTTTCATTGGTAGCCCTTATATTAAGAGTAGATATGGTGGTTCCCAAATGTGATAAGGAAATAGATAGAAAATAATAGATTTAGATAAATTACAACAAGCCTGGACTTGAAGGTACACCATGACTTTCAAATGCTAGAATTGATTACTTTAGTGATATTGGGTAAGGAAAAGTTAACATGTTGAAAATTTTTTTTGTCCAAGTACAGCAAATATGATAAAAATTGTTTTCAATTACAGAGGATTAAAATTGTGGAAGAATTTAGAAGAAAAATTGCCAGCTGTTTTTATATTCCTGTCCAAGTTGGCCAATGATAGTTTTAAAATTGTATTTTTAAAATACTACAGAACTAAATCTAAATGGATAACAACAGCTGGAGCTGAAAAAAAGAATTTGCAAGAAAATTGACAGGAAAATTTAGATATCTAAGACTGACCTATTTATATTATAGTAGAGAAATTTAGTTGGAATTTGTAAATAGGAGAAAACTTGCAAAGCATTTTAAAAAATGAGGAGCTAATGAAAGGAAGAGGTTAACATTTTCTCATTTCTGAAGATAAACTGATATTGCACAATCCTTCTCCTGGAGGGAACCTCACTCTGGTCTAGGGCAATAGTACAAATACCCTTTCCCCCCCCTGCAATCACTTTGGAAGTTGAAATTTCAGTATTTTTTAAACAATGGCTAAATTTTAGGTAATGCAATAGAAGAAGAAAGCGAATGTGATTGTAACTCTTTCAGTGCTGTAATTAGAAAGGTAGTAAGTTTTCCATGCTATTCTCATATGCAAAAAAAAAAAAAAAAAAAAAAAAAAAAAAAAAAAAGGCAACACCCCCCTCCCCAAAAAAATAGTAGTAATTTTTAGATTGTAGTAGTATGTATTTAGATTGCAAAGGAGGAAGGATTGCTAAAGATTTTTTTTTAAATCTTTCAGCATAATTAGAGACATGTGTACTTTGAAACTTCAGTTATTGCTTCATTCAAACAGCTGGAGAGACAGTGCCTAATGAAAACATTAAAGCTGACTTATAAGTTCTTTAGTCTGTGGTGGTGTATCTGAACAGTCGATTTTATTAGCTATTTGGGGAAATGTCTTTTACTGTAAACCACTGACCATGTTTATAAAAAATAGCATTTTTTTTAGAACAATCGCTTCCAGTCAGTAATTCAGCTGTCAAAACCCAATTCTTTTGCAATATTAGTAATGTAATGATTTTGTTGAGACTTGAGTATTTTTCAACTAGTGAATGAATATTTTTCACCTGCATCAAATTTAGTTTATTTCTTCAGCCAGTAATATCAGTATAGTTGGAGCAGGGAAAAATTGTCAGATTCACAAATAATTGGCATCAATCATTTTCATTTGAACAACATATAAATATGTAAATGTATCACAAATGCCCATTTTGACCTAAAATGTTTGTTTTCTCTGACAACTCACAAAATTTGTACACTTCAAGTCAAGATCAGGCTTTATTTTAAACATTTTGGTTTGGTCAGTAAGCAAAAAAACCAAACCAAACCAAAACAAACCACCCAAACAACTATATTTTTTTATACATGTACACGCACACAAATATTTGTCCATTTTTAAATACAACCATCCTCTGACCTCATTCCCTAGATTCAAAGCAAGTTACGGCCGTTTAGATTTATTTAGAAACCGGGTCCAAAATAATCACTTACAATAAAAAATCCAGGAAACATGGGTGATTGTCATCCCAGAATCTTAGTTTATTGTGATGTCTGGTTTCAGTTAGTACCCAGGAATTAGATAAATACATTTTCCTCATGCAGGCTATTGTATCAGGTGTTTTCTGTTAGTAGAAAGGCTGACACAGAATGAAGGTTCAATAGAGGAAACACTTCATAGTGAAACATCAGAATTAGCAAAGAGATGAGAGGACAAGATACAGCCTTTGTAAAGGCAAGTAGTCATTAAATAGACAGCCAATTAGGATGGAAGGCATCCAGTCTAATAAAGAGGCATTCCCATTTTCTGGGAAATGAAACAACACTCATTTAAACTCTTTTAAATGGCCAGAATATCTCTCGCATTAAAAGTAAGAAAAAATTTGTTGAATGAGATCAAATCTCTCTGGACCTCTTCAGGAAGATTTCAAATGTTACCAAAAATTTGGCTATAAAAGCTAACATACTACATCAAAAGAGGGATTTTCCAATGATGTAACATGAACACAAGTAATCTTGGACCTCCGAAGTCTTGACATCTGGGGTAGTATGGTAAATCAGATGGAAATAATATGAACAGTATGTGAGCACTTTCCTTTTGCTTCCTCACTTTCCTAGATTGAAGGACAGGTGTCTGCCAATAATGGCAGAAGCTTCTCTTTGAAATAGAGAATGTAAACCCCCTCCCTCCAAATTATTATAATTTTGAAATTAAGGGCCTCTCAGGCAAAGATAGGGGAATTAGGAATAACAATTCTTTACTAGGAAAATTAAAATAGAAATACAGTACTACAGAAAACAATCCCAACCCTGTCAGAGTCAGAATACAACCTGACACCTTGTCAGTCAGGGTGTTGGTAGCAGTCTGATCAAATGGTGACTACAGTCCCCTGCAGTGGCAGGTGTGGTTCAGCTGAAGCAGTGCTCCTGTAGAAGGGTGCAGTTTTCCTCCAAAGGTCCGGTGATGATGTGGAAAGGTCTGGTGTTCCTCTGGAATCCAGTGGAAAGATGGATAACTTGCTGTTCAAAATCTCAGTTTTTATCTAGGTAGGAAAGACTTGGTTCTTCACCCTGGCTGGAGCATCTCCCAATGGGATGATGTAATTTTATCAATGGGACTTAATGGGCCAGCAGCAGATATCTTCCTGGAGGGAGGATGGGTTGTGGAAAAGAAAAAGGTGATTGCCCTATCTTGTCTTAAAGATGGCCCATTAGCAGATAGTATGTGCCACAGAGATAAGGAAATCACTACCCTACTCGGCTTCAAACAGATGGTGATAGAATACACATTTCTGGCCACATCAACCCAACACACTCACCTAGGTCTAATTTCTATGTTATTAATAAATACATCAATTTCTTTCTGTCTTAATCTAGATGAAATTAATAACAAATTCAAGACTACTGCCTAGTGAGACATTCCCCTTTGAATGCTGCAACAAATTCAGAAAACAAGACACTTAGTGCTGAAAATGCAGCTCCCTGCTGCATCTCCAGAGTATCCAGAGGGTTATAAAGTTGGTGCACGAAGGGACAATCCCCACTGCACAGCAGTGGTTGGCAGCCACCATGGCTAAGTTAGGGGGGCACAAGCATCTGCTGCTGATGGTAACCAGAACACCCTGTGCCATGTAGCAAGATAATGGGAAGCATGCTGGAACTTAAGGGAACCACAGGAAGTTTGCACTTTCCAGTGAACTGAACTGTGAACTAGGATTCAGCTACCAGCTAACCTTGGAGAATCCCTCTTGCAGCTGAGTAGTAAGGAAAAACATTCTGTTGGTGGTGAGAGTGTGCATGAGTGGAAAAGACAGTTGGATTTTAACGTAACTATTTGCATAATGATGTGCAGAGGAAGATCATTCAACTATGACAATCCTGGCACATATTTTTTAACATTTTGATTCAGTATTATATCTTGATTGAATTAAATTGAACCACAGCACAGAAGAAGTAAAAGCATCTATAATAAGGTTCATTTTTCCCTTTTGACACAGTAGGCCAATTTTATTCTCAATTCGACTGTATAAAACTGCATAACTTAATTTATTTCTGCTGGAAGTCCAGTGTAACTGTATTAGCATTGGTAGAGATATTCTCATTCAAAATGACTATAACTGCCATTGCTTTAAATTAAAAGGAAATATGGTTGGTACTTTCCTTTTCCCCCTTTTGACTACCTTCTTCAAGTAAAAGATACTTTTGCCTGTAGAGAGAGATTTTATAAAATTCAAAAGCCTACCAAAAAGAAAGTAAATAATGGACGGTACTCATTAAGCATGTTTGTATCAGCATGGAATAGAGGGTGAGGAAGCCTGTTTAAAATGGCTACAACTGTTACATGCTTCAGTCATGTCTGCACTAGAAGCTGGTCTGTTAGTGTCAATCATGGATTATCATGCCAACAGCAAACAGCTTTCAGCAGAGTTAAAGGTTTCATTCCTGACAACCTTTTAGAATATTATTTTTGGCAAGGAAGACCTGCCTGACCCTGTGAAGTCCACACAGTTTTTTGTACAATGCTTTCCTTAACTTAAGAACTGGATTCACATCAATTAATAATATTTCACAATTAATATTATTATATATCCTGGATGGCAATGTGGAAATACAAAGTGCTGTTATTGAGCAATCAGATTCAGGGAAAAAATCTGGTAAACTCAGTCATTTAGGAGGTTGCTTAGCTTTGATAATCTGAGGCTTAAAACTTGGAAAGAGTTTGAAAATGTTGGCGAGTGATTTTGAATGTGTAACAAAAGTGTCATACAAACTGGAAATCTAAAGGTGGACATTTCAGAGGAAAGCATGCATAATCACAGCAGTGTGTGAAAGATGGGGGTTGAATTCTTGTTCAGGAAAAAGAATACTAGCAATTACTGTTATGAAAAGTAAGACAAATTAAGAGGATCACTAACCAAGTATGACTGGGCAATCATGGCAAGAAATTAATAGCAAAATATTATTTTTAGGGCAAAAATTAGGGCAAAGTCCCCAAGCCTTTATGTAAGTAACCTGAGAGTAAAACAGGCACTTAAAGCAGAACAATGAACCTTTAAGTGTCACCCTGCTTTGTTGCTGCTGCTGCTGCAGAACAGGTTCCACTTAGAAACTGTTATTCATTTTGCAAGGAGCTCAATAGAATGTCCCAAACTGAATTAAAAACTTATTGTTTTATTAAAAAAAACCAAAAAAAACCCAAAACCAAAACAAAACCAAAAAAACAAAACAAAAAAAACCCCACCCAGGACTATTAGAAAGATGCAAGAAAAAAAAAAAGATAAGTTCCAACTCTATAAAATTATCTTTTACCACATAATGTAAAAAAGAGTACAGGAAGACAAAGTAAGCAAAATAGTAATTATTAGAAATGACAGTCGAGCAAAGCAGTTACTCAGTCATGATCAAATATAGCTGTGGCAGGACATAAAGTTGAGTTAAGGAGAAGCAGAAGTGGTGTTATATATAAGTAAGTGGCTTATGGATGGGAAACTGTTCTGAGTCATATGAATGTGCAAAGAAATGTAAGGGAAAATTTGAATGACAAGTTGACAAGCAATATAACTGACAGCTAGGAAGGGAATACTGATAGCTTCATAACAGATGAATATGAAGGTTGATCTCAGATGGTATAATTACATCAGAGCTATCTTTAAATTAGTGATCTTAAGTTGGGAAATAGAAACAGCTTGTAGGAGAAAAAGCAGAAAATAGTTGGCCCTGAGAGTTTTCACAATAAGAACAGACAGAAAAGTCTAAAGTTAGCAGTGGTGGCTTTCCTCCGTCTGTTTTGGAGTGTGGAAAGTAACATCAGAAGTAGAAAGCAGGGTATGAATGCTGACAAAGTTACCAGTTAAATAATTTTTGCAGACTAAAATTATGATAGAATATCAAATGCATTATTATAGCTGTTGCTTACAGAACAGTTATGAGTGCTTGTTTATAGGCTGAGGAAGCCTTTAATGGTTTTACTGTTGGGTGGTAACACGAATCTTTCACCACTTATAAAAAGATTTCACAGCACCACTGATTATCACAGTAATATTTAGTGATTTGGACTGTGGGGTCAGGTAGGGTTTCAGGAAGGACTTCTGCCTTCTAGATTCCATAGCCTGTCAGTGACCTCAGAGTTTCCTTCATTTCCTTCAGCAGTTTGCTCATGAAGGGGGAGAGCAGGTGCTGCAGCCTTTCCTCTTCACCATGGATGGAGCTGCAGGGTGGCAGTCCTGCTCTGTGGGGACAGAGGCAGAGGCACAGCTGTGGTGGGCCACAGAAAGCAGGGCTGTGCCACGGCACACATGGTAGCATTTGATGCCAGATACACATCATGATGCCATCCATTCTGAATGTGACAGTTCCATTTACTACAGGTATACCTCGAGATTATTATCTCCTTTATTTGGAATTTTTCTTTCTCATATATTTGAAGTGAGCATACAACTTGATGTGATCTGCTAAATAGATTGGAAGATTTCAAGTAGCTTATTCCTGGAGCTGACTCGAAGCTTCTCCATGTACAGGAAAATTTGAATTTTGTAGCATTACTAGAGTCTGTACAAAAGAATGTAAAGGTTGTAGAAGGAGCATGTGCATGAAGAAGAGCATGGAGGAAAGAGGAGAGGGAGGTGTAGGGAGATCCATTGTCAGGAGGGGAGGGAGGTGTAGGGAGATCCATTGTCAAGACTATTCAGCAAGGTTTGGGGTGACCAGGAGTAGAATTAAGACGCCTACTTCATCAGTCACTGGATCTCAGCTCTCCAGTCTCTAGTTTCAGGAGATTGTTCCTCTCCTTGCCCACACTCACCTCTCAAGCAGCAAACATCTCCTCATTCACACCTCCTCCACTGCTTCCAGGGCTCAGCTGCTATAGCAAAGGAAGGGGCAGAAATAGGACTGGCTCAGAAGGTCAGGTTTGCTACTCTTGTTGATGCATACTCACCCTTAGACTGAGTATAAAACACACACAAATACAATGTAACATATACATCCGTACAGTATAAAAGTACAAATTACTTAGGTTGAGCAAGTTTACTGTCAGAAGGTAGAGATCGGTTGCTCACATGATAGGAACAGCTCAAGTACATGGTCTTTCTATCCACAGGAGAAAGGCCTTGGCAGAGGAAAGAGCAGAACTTGCCTGCTCTTTATTGGGGCCTCTGTGCCAACCTGCATACAGAGGCAATCTGCCTACATTGCCTATACCTGCAGCTGGCCCTGCTGTTTTCTGTTCAAATAAAATCAAAACTCTAAATTTAAAATGGAAACCTCAGCAATATCTTTAAGGATTTCTTTCTCATTTGGAAAAAGAAGACTAAATATTTGTATTCGGACATAATATCCAAATATTTGTCTGATACCAATCTGTATCTATAGTGCAGCAGAGCTGGTACAATGCAGTTTGAAGGATGATAACAACAAGTGAAGTATTTACTATGGCAGTAACTTGCTTATTACTCATCATGATTGATAATTTTGTTGTTAGTGAGTGTAACAAACATGCTTCATTAAAATGCTATTTAGCTATAATAGGCTAAAGAGCTTTTGAAATCAGTGTTTTAGGAAAACCACATATTCCCCAAACACAATAGGATTACCCATTCTAAAAAAAAAAATTACTTAAGCAGCTGTACAGGAACATTAACATATCTTTGCATCTACAAGCAGAGCATCTTAACAAACTCAGAGTCCATCCCAAAACCAGTCTTATACTTCAGTCTTGCAGCAAAATAATAATTCTTAGAACCATTTTTGTGTATCTAAAAGTAGATGCATAAGAAATAAGGACCTATTATGTGCTCTGGGGGTAAAAGGAACCTCAACTAGGGCAAATTGTTGTACCTACAGGCAGCTTCAGACTTCAAGGAATATTTCTGGAACGGCATAACCAAGATTTTCAAAATGTTACATGATACTTCAGTCTCTTCTTATGAAGAATAGACCCCATTTCTCTATCCCAGATTTCAAATTAAATTTCCACAAGGTGTATGGGGAGACTATAGATATGAAATCACATATTTAGGGATGCCATATGCTATATATAGTTTATATATAATCGTGAGGCATAACAAGACAGAGTAAATTTAACTAAGGAACAGTCTGGAGGCATAGTCCAGATAATATATATCAGTAAATTTTAATTGGGCAATGCTAGAGTAATTTTCTGTTTGATCACCATTAGGAGAAGCTAAACTTATCTGTCTAGGGAGGTCTCAGACTCCAGTACAGAGAACACAAAAAGGCACCCTAGAGATGTGCTGAGCACTCCTCCTCCCTCTGACATTTCTAAAAGGAAATGTGATTAATTTATTCTGACAATAATAATAGTTCATTGTTTCCAAAGTATTTGAAACATCTGGATTAAGAACATGTAATGAAATCCCGGACAAGATTCCAGGGGAAGCATACTTGAATTTCTGGAAGACACATGACTACCAAAGCTAATTTCCCATTCACTGGAAATTTTGAAAATGTTTTGTTGTGCTCAGTTAAGGCTTATCCTCTGCCCATTAAATTCTCTCTAGCAAAAATGCTGCCTTACTGTCAGATGTGAGAGTGCACTCCCTTTAAAGAGAAAATGTACTGTGACTTCATACTAATCAGCCACTTTATTCATCTTATGTCTCAATTCAGCAATGTTCTTAGGTCGTAGTCATAACAAGGAGAGCTTCCCAACAGGAACTGCTATGAGGACAGATTGCTCAAGAGAATTATTAGATGCAGTAAAGAATTTATATAATTTTTAAATGTTATTGTGTAAATTGTAAAGGTTTACATATTTTTAATTAAATTATTTCTAAATATTGGAATTTCACTGTTGCAAGAGAAGAATCAAATCTGTGTGTTGTTAAGTCTCTTTTCTACAGTCTTGTACAAATTAGCATGGTTAGTTGGCCTTACAGGAATAAAAGATTTTTGCATTGTGACAGAAATTTAAACTGAAAACTCAAGGCTCATGCCAAAGCAAACACAGCCCAAATCTGAGAAAGCATCCACCATATGAACATGCTGAAAAAAGTACTTGAGTATTTTAAGAAATGTTCACATCGTGCCTTAGGATTAATGGCACTTTGAACATTCCCACTCAGCTCTGCTGAGGAGGCGTATTAGCAACTGCTGTACCGGGGATGCTCCTTTCAGCCAAGGTCAAGTAAGTTACACTAATTGCCAGCAACTGCTTTCTGGCCTAGGTAACCCGTTGATACATCGTGAAGGTAACAGTGTATGCCTAAAAGAATTTCTACCCTCGCAGCTTATTCAACATTTCCCCTACCTTTATGCTTTTGAAGAAGCTGAAATAAAACTATTTCAGATGTATGTGTCTTTGGTGAGTGCCTTATGTACCATGCCTAAGTGCGGAGCATCTGTTCTGAGCCCCTGCCCTTGAGCTATCTGAAATACAAAGAAAATACCCAGTACTTTGAAGTGCTTCATGGGAGGACAGCAGGAGCAGAGGATATTTATATACACAAGTATTATGCACAAAGTATAAGCATACAAATGGAACACTGAACAGTGTACAGAGACTACTTAACCACCATCTGCTGACTTGCACAGATTAGTGGAAGCAAATATATTATTTCCATTTCCCCCCTAATAATGCTATATTCTGATGAAAGAAGTAAACTTCCGAGAGTTAATCATGCAGTTATCTGCATGATCATTAAAAGTATCTGCCTTACTTTTAATAGAACTATTTTAAAATTATCAAGAAAAATGTAATTCAGCACTTGAGAATTTTAGCTAATTTAATTTCTATCACATTGTGTTAGAATGGTAGATTTAAAGATATATATTTATGAAATTCCCATTAGAAAAAATTTTATAAAAAGCTGTGCATATAAGTTTCCAGTTAGAGTAACCAGAGAGCCGTAACTTACAGCATAGATTTCATTATTCTGATTAATTATCAAACCTGTTAATGACTCACTCCTCTGTGTTAACAAAGCATCCTCACTTCTTCCTCTCTCAGGAAAGTGAGAGGTAAAAGAAAGAGAAGGGAAAGCTTTAATGTCAACCTGAAAAGTATATATATTTATGTTTCAGAAGTGTAATCATTGCATGGTTTCATTGGAACCTCCTGTCTAAAGATATTCAGGATTTATTCCACTTGCTGTGACAGAATTGTGCAAATGCAATAGTAATATTACACACTGTTGATGCATATTTGACAGCAAAATTAGCTGTAATGACTGATGCAGTTACTTCCTTCAGTTGTTTCCTCATCCTGCTTTCCAAGGTTGCTGAAACTCTGGAAAATAGGTGAGAGTTATCCTTACCACTTTTTCTGAGACAAAGAAATACTGTCATCACACAATTTGTGATGTTCCCCAGAGAAAACCTTAGGACAAAGACTGTGCATGTGGCAGTTTCACAAACAATGTATTCCACTTCTCATTCACCATTGCTGCTGGCATATTGTTCCTCATATGGCATTTACTAACCAAAATATATTCTGAATCTAGAAATTAGATTGTGCATTTATAACTTCTGATAACAGTATCTATAAGGTGTTACCAATATATTGAGAAGCAATGGGAAATCTGGACTGTTCTGATTATGATATAAATGTTAATGTAACAACCTCTTAGGGAATGCAGATAATAGGCTTGTGGCAGTCATATTTCCTAATCCCCTCCCCACAGTATCATTTTCAGGAATCTAGTCACCAGATTCAATTAAATGTTCTTTCTTAAGTAAGAAAAACAAAAGGGAAATCTGAGATTGTCTTTCTTGAGCACAAAACAAACAAAAAACCCCAAACATCTTTGGTTTTGCTCTGTATCTTACCTTTCCTGCTCAGTGCCTCAGAGGGGGCTGGTATGAAGAAAGCATCCATCTTGGACAATGAAAATTAATTTCAAGTGAATAGAGCTTCCAAAATTAGTGTAAGAGAATGGGAGCTAGAAGCTGCCTGAGATGTTGAAGTGACCCTGTGGAATTATTTCTTGACAAACACAATTTAAATAATATACTTTGTTTCTTTATCTCTTTGTAACACTTTTTCCTTATTGCAAATCTATGTTCAAAAGTTTGCCGCTAAAGAACTTGGAAAGTTCTGCTTGAGGAGTGGTACCATGAGGTTTTTAAAAGGAAAATAGTGTCTTTTAGTGATGTCTCTTTGCACACAGTGAGAGAGTAGAAGAAAAAAAAATTAAAATGTATAAAATTTAAAAGATCAGAGAGTTTCATACATCCATTTTGATACCAGACACGTTCTGCACAAGGGCACTTTTCTCCCTGGGTTGTTAATTCCCGTAAGTGGTCATGTCATGACTTGAACTGCTGGAACTATTCCACTGGCTAAAATAAGATGTTAAAGACCTTGACAGCATTCCAATTGGAAAACGTGTGTTATGGGTCCTTCTTCCAGTACATTACATTCGGTTTTTCTTTTCTTTGAGAAAACAAACAAATTGGCTTAGCAGTTACAGCCCATTTGTATGCCACAAGGGTATGAATTAGAGGTTTGAAAAGTCTGGACCAAAGGAAGTATAGCATACATTCAAAAGCTCTATAATACTTGTTATGCAAAATACCTTTTTAAGACTCTTTAGTGGATTAATTTCAAAGACATTTTTATAAGAGACATTATCAAATTTAAAAAGGAAAGATGAATGTTACATGCATTACTAATTTGTTTTTGTTAGGAAATCATACTGCCTGAAAAATTAACAATTTCTTCATGGCTCTTTGCCACCTACAGGCAAAATCTATTTTCCTCCTTGCTTTTTGATTTACTTTGAAGGTAAAAAGAGAGGTACATTGATTATCACAGTCCTGCCTTGCCAAGTAAGTGCAGCAATGTGAATTTTGCTGTAGTGTTCCATGGCCCTTACAAGATCCAGTGCCTTTCCACAGTGACACAAATGTGAACACCTTGTTCTCTATAACATACCAAAGGACATCTCAGCAGGCAAAATGAGCCGCACACACATGGAACTCTGCCATCAAAACAGTGACTCAGAGAATGTGGCTCCTACAGGGCTGCTCATTATCTCAACAGGACAAGCTTCTACGGGAAATTGTATGAAATTCGATATATTAACGTCAACCTAAGAACAAGCAAAGATCTCACAAATCCTGCACAGACCTACCTCTACTATCACTGGAAAGACAGAAATAATTATTTAATATATGTTAAAGACTCACCACCACATGGTAAATTTTAATATCTATGAACTTGGTAACAATACGATCTTTTAAATCACTATTAGAGTGAGTAGCACAAGAAAATCCTTTCCTATTATTTGCACTTCAGGTTGTCTAATGCGGAAGCATAAATTACAAGCATGGATTACAATCTGAATACTCTTGTTTTAAAATATTGGGGAAAAAAAAAACCAAACCAAAAACAATTCAGAGATTGTTACACCCACAGAAGTAGTCATAATTGCTTTGTTCTGATGCTGGAAAAAGA
This sequence comes from Muscicapa striata striata, assembly GCA_030060385.1. Classification (NCBI taxonomy): domain Eukaryota; kingdom Metazoa; phylum Chordata; class Aves; order Passeriformes; family Muscicapidae; genus Muscicapa; species Muscicapa striata. The sequence continues at coordinate 2,767,049 of JAREIS010000075.1, read as the reverse complement.
AAAACTGGAATATAAAACTGAGAATACAAATTTATAATAGAAACATTTACTGTTACTTCTCAGGAGAAAGTCTTCTTCTGCTAAAGGGGTATTTTCTTCCCAGAACTTCTCCTAGCGAACAACAGTGGTCTGGTGCATCACAGTCTTTCCAGCTATAATTCAGAAAATGACCTTAATTTTGTAATTTGGAAGGTAAGCTTGAATATAGCTTGAATATAGATGAAGATATATATAATCAAGCATGGAAACCACTAAAATAAAGAATCTGTGCTAGAAACAAGTTAAAAGATCATGATACTATGACTTCACAATTGTAAGAGAACTTGAGTGAAAGACTCACTGGACAGCATAAAGAACTGTTCCAAAACAGTTTCTAGAACTGCTTCTTAACCATTATGCCATCATGTAAAGTAATGCTTTGGAATAATAGCTGTGAGATTAGAAATGGTCTAAGCAGGGAACAGCCCTCTTCAGTCTGTGAGGCAATTTTGAAGTTTAACAAACCCACAATCTCCAAACAAACTTTCAATGTGAAAACTCTGTGTCAGCTATACTCTGTGTTAGGCGATTACTATAGACGCCATTTCTAGCAAAAATTTACCTTCTGACCAGGGCTATGGAGTGACACTAAGCCTAATCAGAGTTTCTCACTTGCAAATGATTATTTCAATAAATGCCACTGTAGCTAGGGGTGAAAAGGAAAGAGGGACAGAAAGTCAAGTAATATACACAGACAATCCCCAGCAAGCAAGATCCTCTCTATGAGTGAGAAAAATAATCACTCAGAGTCATCTTTCTCTTGGCAACTGGCTCTTTTCTTCTTCCCGTAGCTGTACCCAACACCCCCTGCATTGACTCATAGGCATTAGGCTTTGTGGCTGACTGCACATCCCAGCTTAGGTTGCTGGAAGGGCTGTTTCAGAAAGCCACAGCAGAGCCTAAAGTTGTTCTATCCCTCAGACATCCTGGCTGGCTGCCTTTTCTGCCAGCTGGTGTGTCCATTCACTCGTGACAGCACTTCTGCCAGTTACCCTTTTCTTTTCATACTCCACAATTATTTCAGCTTCACCATGGGAGTCCAGTGCCATACAGACTGGCACAAATCCCTAGACTGTGAAACAGACTTCCTAGATAGTTCTTAATATTTCCTTTCTTCCTTGGCCATGGATTTCTTCTACATAGAACTCCAGACAACAGTTTGGGCATTGTATAGCCTGGGCACAGCTGTAGGGTCCTTCTCTTCCGTAATCCCATCACCTTTACTACAGAGCTGGTTTTTATCAGACACTGGACATTAGGATCCCACTGTTGTGGGTTTCTGACTGGTGTGAAAGACCTCCTGAGCTGAAAGCAAATCTGTTTGAGGCCCTTGAACTCAAACTTCTGTTTGAGGCCCTTTTTGTTGCTGCTACAAGGACCTGCATTTTGCTACATGCATTTTGAAAGGTTTGCTACGGGGGGGTTTGGGTATTTTCTTCCCCCCCCACCCTCCCCACCCCCCTGCTTGTTGTATGCTAGAATACAATTTTGAACAGGGGAAGGAAAGCAATAATACAGCTGAGGAAAAGGTATTTGTACCAACACCCACTTTCAGTAACAACAATTTTAATGTTCACTTGAGCAAGGAATACAGCTTCCAAAAGTCTGAAATACAAAAAGTGCACTGCAAATGCACATAAAGAATGAAACCTGTTTTATCCTGACCACTGGACCTTTTCATTCAGCTTCTCCTACTCCCTACCAGATACCAGAAGAGTGGCCAGCCTTCTGGGTTTCAAGTCCTATCCAGTTCATCGGGGAAGGGAGGATCCTCTTCTCCTTTAGGCCTTGGGCTATAAGACATAGATCAGGAATTATATGTTCTCCTCCTTTCACATTGTGGCAAGCTTAAGCACATTACAGCTCTCTTCCTTAACAGGTAAAATTGATGTGGCGTGTATTTGTGAATAAAACCACCTCAGGGAAGAATTTGTTCTTCATCTACCAATATCTAAAATGGTTCTCAGAAAAGCAGCACAAACCAGATCATTTCCAATAAATGGTGCTTAAGTAGTTCCAGTGAATGACCCAAAAAAAGTACACACAGAGGAACAAACACTTAGTCTGTTCCAGACTGGTACTAAAATAATTGTTCAGCCAAGGTCACTGGACAAAAACATTTAAAATTAAGTTGATTGGTCTTCATGGGCACCAAAGTCAAAATTTTGAAATCAATACTGCTGTGGATACCAACTGCTTTGGGATGACTGTTTTGTCAGCACAGCAATGGGCTTCTCAAATTACCAGAGACTTTAATTTATAAACCTTGCCTGCTTGTGTTTATACTAAGACAGAAAACACTACAATATACTAGACTTCACAACAACTGTGTTATCCCTCTCTGCATGTCTCTTGTGGTCTTAAGGGCTTATGACTTTATGTAGTACTTCATCAGGATTTGGCTAATACAGCTAATACAGAATGGGAGTATACTATTGGCAACACAATAAAGTTTTCTAACAAGCATAATTGGTTTATATTGTATATACAGTTTTCCTTCACAGACCATTAGCAATACAGTCTTGGGCCTATCCTGGGCTCAGATCCTAAAAGCCAGAGAACTGTTGCTGCATTTTCAGCATATTTGCACTAAAAAAAAAAGCAACCCAAAACTAGACTGTAGCAATTTCTTCAGAAATCTCTAGTTTACAAGTTATTGCTTTTCTAAGCTAGCTCTAAATCACAATTAATAAACATTTTTAGCTTTCCATGAGACATCTCTAGTCACTGATCAGCTTTAGAGATTCTAAATGCAGCTGCTACCATAAAACTTCCTTTCCTAACCACACAATTACGTTGCTGTCCCAGTATGAACTAAATCTCCAAATATCACAAGCACAAGTGAAAAGCACATCATGTCTTAAATGTTATAAATACAGGTCAGTCAACAAGCTTATATACAGGGAAAAGCCTACCAAATACTAAAATCAGTGAAGAAGGTATCTATTTTAATTTCTTCATTAAAATACTTTGTTTGGCAGACAGCTTCTATGTACCTATTTAATTTCTTACACCCAGCTTGTGCAATATACGTTTTCTGATGTAAAGAACAATTGTATTGATTGAATTAAAATAAATCTATTTCAAATGAAAACAAATCATTAGCTTAAGGATGGGCACTTGGACTCTTTTCTGTACTCTTGAATCATAAACACAATTCACAAATGTTTTCTTATTTGCTTGTTTCATAACGGATCATACAGGGAACACTAATTAGCTAGAGAGCACCTGTAGAACTACAGACATAGCCTAGGCCTCAGTCATGCAGGCAGAAAAATCCAAGAAAGCCATTCCCTATATTGATTTATTTCAAAGCTTGAACCCGTAGTTCAAGAAAATCTTGTGCAACATTTCCTTGAGTTACTTAGGAAAAACTTGTTGTGAACTTACTGATCCATGCTGTCCCATCTGCTGTGCTTTAAAGGCATCACACAGTCCCATGGTGTCCAGGACACCAGCTTTTCTTCCAGGACTTGGAGGAGCACATGAGCCAGTGGACTTGGTGCATTGTGTGGAAATGCAGGAGTATTCACTGAGAGGTACTCAAAATCAAAATTCAGAAATAATAGTTGTTGTTGTTGTGCTTAAACATCAGGTGAGGCCCACAGGAGGCAGGGGGCTGCACATGGGTCTGCAGTGATAGCACATGGGGAGCCAGAGACAGTACGGCCACACTCAGCATTGTGACATTGGTTATCACAGGGGCTGTGGATCACAGCCATATGGTTCTCTTCTATATGACTTGTAAGAGATCTTAAAGATCCTCTAGTTCCAACCCCTCTGCATTGGGCAGGGACACATTCCAGTAGACCAGGTTGCTCAAAGCTCCATACAACCTGGCTGTGAACACTTTGAGGGATGGGGCATCCACAACTTCACTGTGCAACCTGTTCCAGGGTCTCACCACCCTCTGAGCAAAGAACTTTCTCCTAATACCTATCTTAAACCTACTGTCATTATAAGGCCATTCATCCTTGTCCTGTCACTACATGCCCTTCTGAAAAGTGTCTATCCATCTTTCTTGTAGGCTTCTTTTGGGTTCTGGAAGGCCGTGAATAGGTCACCCCTGAGCCTTCTCTTTCTCAGGCTGAACAATCCCAATTCTCTTAACCTTTCCTCATAAGAGAGGGACTGCATTCATCTGATCAATTTGTTGGCCCTTCTCTGGACTCTTTCCAGCAGGTCGATATCCTTCCTGTGCTGGGGAATCCAGAGCTGGATGCAGCACTGCAGGTGGGGCCTCACAAGAGCAGAGCAGATCGGGAATCCCACGATGTGGTTGGCTTTCTGGGCTGCAAGCACACACTGCTGGCTCATGTCCTGCCCCTCACTCACCAGCACCTCCAAGTGCTTCGTGGCAGGGCTGCTCTCCACCTGTTCAGGCTCTAGTCTGTATTGACACTGGGGTTTGACCTGCTCACTGGGTCTCTTTAAACCTCATGAAGTTCCCGTGGGTCCACTTCTCGAGCTTGTCCGGGTCCATGCCATCCCTCCGGACGGCATCCTGTCCTTCAGCTGTCAGTCAGAGCACAGCCGACACGCCCAGCCCCTGCCCGTGTGTACGGCCAGGGCCGGGGTCGGGCTCTCTGAGGGGCCCAGGGCAGCGGGGCCGTGGGGGCCGAGCTGAGGGAAGCGGGTGGGCCGCGCTGCAGGGCGGAGGCCCCTCGGGCGTGGGAGGGAGCAGATACAAATCTCTCTAGGGAAACCTCCCAGGCCGCTTTAAGGGTGGGGGAGAGCCCGGCACGGAAAGGGTGGGCTAGGAGTTAAGGTTCGGGATAGGAACCCGCCGGAGAGAAGACGGCGGCGGGGCCGAGGGCGGGACTGTCAGGGGAGGCACTGTAACCTCTCACAAAACGGGGAAGGTTGGAAGGGATCACCTGATCCAGCCTCCCTGCTCAAGTGGGGTCATCCTAGAACACATCTCACAGAATGTCGTCCAAACGGTTCTTGAATATTTGCACCGAGGGAAACCCCACAGCCTCTCTGGGCAATCTGTTCCAGTGCGAAGTTCCAGGTGGAACTTCGTGTGCATCAGTTCTGCCGTGGCCTCTTGTCCCATTGCTTGGCACCACCGAGAAGAGCCTGGCTCCGTCCTCTTGGCGCCCTCCCTTCAGACACCCACACTGATGGCACATAGTTCCCCTTTGTGGCACAAATTCACACATTTTTAACGCTCCGATTTACCCAGAGACCTGTGCTGAGCCACGAGGCGCCTCCCGCCCGCCCGGGGCCGCAGCCTGGTGTCCCCAGCAGCCCGCGCAGCGCAGCCCCCTCTGACCCGGCCCGACCCTCGGCTGTGCCCGGCGTCTCCCGGAGCCGCCCCCTAAGGGACTTTCTGTCCCAGTGAGGCAATCGCTGCGGGACGCGTCATTTCTGCTTTCGGGATGGCGAGCCTCGCCGTGATTTGTCTGTCCGACTTGTTCGTGTCTCCGCACTTCTGCTTTTCGGAACCAGCAGCTCCCGGCGGGGCACATCGCCGGGGGTGCGGCGCTGAACTGGGCTGGGGACTCGCCGGCGGCTGGAAAAGCTCATGCACCCTTCGGGGGCTGTGTCCGCTCAGTGACATCGGCACAGCGATGCAGCACTACAGGCTGAGGGCGGAGCGGCTGCAAAACGGCCCAGTGGAAAAGGACCAGTGGTCAACGGCAGCTGAACTTGGCAGAGTGTGGAGGTGGCCAAGAAGGCCAGTGGCATCCTATCTTGCATCAGCAATAGTGTGGCCAGCAGGACCAGGGTAGGGATTTTCCCTCTGCACGCACTTTGATGAGGCTGCACCTCGAATACTGAGTTCAGTTCCGGAGCCCTCAGTTCAGGAAGGACATGGAGGTTCTGGAGCGTCTCCCGAGTAGGGCAATGAAGCTGGTGAAGGTCCGGAGTACATGTCCTGTGGGGAGCAGCTGAGGTAGCTGAGGATGTTTAGCCTGGAGAAGGGGCGGCTCAGGGGTGACCTTATCGCTCTCTACAACTGCCTGAAAGCAGCTTGTGGCCGGGTGGGGGTCTGTCTCTTGTCCCAGGCAAACAGCGACAGGACCAAAGGACATGGCCTCAGGCTGCGCCAAGGGATGTTCAGGCTGGATATTAGGAAGAAATTACTCAGGGTGATTAAATGCTGGGACGGACTGCCCAGGGAGGCGATGGACTCACCGTGCCTGGGGGTGTTTAAAGAAGGACGTGGCACTTAGTGCCATGGTCCAGTTGCCGTCCTTATATGTTCGGCCACAGGTTGGACTCAATGATCTCGGAGATCTTTTGCAACCGAACCGAGTCCGTGATTTTTGTGACAACAAAAGCTCGGTGGCCGTTTGGAGACCGAAGCCCCGGGCCCTGCCGAGCCCCCGCGACACCTGAGCGCGGCCGCGGCCCCGCCCCCCGCCGGACCAGTGACGTCACCCCAGGTGCTTCCCGCCTCCTCCTCCCGGGGAGGCGTGACCGTCACGGCCCTCGGTGGGCGGGGCCAGGGCCGCGCATGCGCCCGGCGCCGGCTGCGGGACACCCGGTCGCGAGCGTATGTGCGCGCCCGCTGCTCCCGTGAGGCGGGGGGCTGCGCGCGAGCCGTCGCGAGCTCGCCGCTCGGCCTCCTGCGGACAGGCACGCGCGCCTTGGCGGCCGCTGCGGCCGCCGCCATCATGTCCGCCGCTATCGAGCAGGAGTTCCAGGAGATCGACGCCACGAACGACTGGCAGGCGCGTTATCTGGTGAGCCGAGCGGCGTGGTCGGCTCCAGCCGGAGAGCAACTGGGAGGGAGGGAGGAAGGCCGAGGGAAAGAGACCCGCGGGCCGGCAGCGGCCGTGCCCAGTGTGCGGCTCCGCCGCTGCCTCGGCATCGCGGAGAGCGGAAGTCGCTGGGCCAACTCGACTCTCGCCCTCAGGTGCGGGCAGCGGAGCCGTGGGCAAGCGCTGCGCATGCGCGCACCGGGCGGGCCTGGGAGGGCGGTGGCGCGCAGGCGCGGGGCGGGGCGCGGGCTTGGGCTCGGCGGCGGCTCTCGGTCCGCGCTGCCCTCGGGGCGCAACTGAGCGGGGCCCGGGCCGAGCCGGGGCAGCCGCCCTGGGACTCCCAGGGCTTGCGCGCCGTGTGGGAAGCTGTGCCCGACAGTACGGATTCGGCCGAGGCTTCAGTGCCCGTGCTCCTCCGCGGGTTCGTGCGGCTCCTCAGCGCCCGTTCCCCCTGCCTTGGCCAGCTCGGCGTCTGCTGTGGGGGACCCTGCGCGAGTGCCACTTAATAAAATATAGTATTTGTAGTTGGATCTTTTTAAAACTAAATTAAGAACTTTCAAGAACAGTCAATTCTATGAAACAGACATTATGTATCAGCTGGTATCACTAGAGCAGTTACTTAAGCCTGCAAGTATTTTATGGCACTCTTTCAAGTGAGGAAAGGGAACCAAGCCCCAAAGTTTCCTTTATTGACTTCAAATTATGCTTTTTCTCTGTTAAATTAGCAATTTATTTGATCTGTATGTGATTCAAGTACAGTATCTCTACTGCAGTATTTCAGATGTTGCAGTTTTGGATAGATCTGTATTACATAGAGGTAGCATCTGGCACCAAGCCTGCCAGAACTCAAGAAGAGATCGGACAATGCTTTCAGGCATATGGTGTGGATCTTTGGGATATTCTATGCTGGGTCAGGAGTTGGACTCGATGATCTTTGTGGGTCCCTTCCAGGTCAGGGCATGCTGTGATTCTGTGTGATGGCTGGATGTTATGTGGGAAAACTGATTTTAGATTTAGTCATTAAACTTCCTTTTTAGCAAGCCTACCCTCCCCCGCCATCACTGTAGAAGTGTTTCTAGCTATTTTAATGTTTCTTTACCAAAGTATGAGTCTGTTTCTGTGCACTGATGGTGCAGGTGCTTTTAAGATGCTAAATCGTTGCATCCTGTTACTGAGTAATACAAAATTTACCTTTCATGGGAACTTGGGTGTGAATGCCTGCCAGAACCATTCGTTTCTATGTGCAAGCTCCCAAAGCTTGTCAGCCATGTAAACAAGAGAAGTTCCAGTGTGCTGCATCAAAATAAAAAACCTAATAGATCAAGAGGTTTTTGTACAAATATTCAAAGTATTGGTGCTTGGTAGTTGCTGCTCCATGTTGTGATTTATGTTCTTTGCAGATTGGCAGTCCGTTTTAAAGAAAGGTCATGCAACCAATGCTAAAAATTGGAGCTTGCTTTTGTACGTTATATTTCCGCTGATGCCCTGACTGTGTTCATTGTCTGGGAATAGACTTAGACTGTTTAGGAAGTTAGAAGACAAAGATAGTAGGAACATTGAGAAGGCCAAAGAATGCTCAGTTGTAATACGAAGTTTAAATGCCCTTTGGGACATAATGGTCAAATGTAGCAACATAATCTAAAAACAGAAAGAGAATTCAAACTAAAATATTGATAATTCTGTGCTGTGCAACATTTCTTCTGAGACAGCATCAATACAGAGATATAAAGACAGAGTAGAATACATTGAAGCCCATTTTCAGTTTTCTACATAAGCTAATTCTGTATATCTTAGTGAAGTTGTAGAAAAGGTGCACTCAGGGAAGAAATCAATAAAGCAGAACATTCAGAACATGTGAACTGTAGGTCCTTAAAATAGTGCGTGAGTCTGAATATCTCACAGATTATTAGAGGGTTTGTATTAATGCTGAGAGAAAACAGGCTTTGATTCACATTGATATTTGTGACTCTAGAATTCTTCGTATTGGTTCACGTTTAACTACAACTGGGTGGGATGAGCTGTCAACCAACCAAGAATAATCCTATGGCTCTTAATAGTAGCCATAAAATCATTAATTGGTTCACTTACCTTTGTGAGGTTTTACACTGCAAGTCTCTTTAAAGGAGCCAGCAGAATACTTCTGTTGCAACTGAGTCCCTTATTGCTTTGGGAGATAATGTGCAGGTGAACTGTAAGCATAATAAATATCTGGGGTTAGGGGTTTTTGCCCTTTGATCCTGATGCATCAGTTGCTTGTCAGATGATGCTTGCATTGGGTAGTTTTAGCCAAATGTGGGAAAACCGAAGTGGTAGCAGTTTGGCCATGAATGAGATGCGTCTTCTGAATGAAAATGACACTGGGACAGTAAAAGTTGGTTTAAAAAATGTTAGTTATTAATAATTTTGCTTAATTAATAGTATGTGTAGAACACAAATCTTTATCAGGTTGCTGGCTACAAGTTAATTATTTATTTTCTTTTTAAGGAAATCCGACATAAATCCAGTGATTACCCTCACAGAGTTGCAAAGTATCCAGAAAACAGAAATCGAAACAGATACAGAGATGTTAGTCCATGTGAGTATCTTTTCTGCAATCATTGCAGTAAACTTACTAGACCTTCTCTTACCCTGTTGACACTGGAGGTGATAAATCATGGTCATTGCAAATTTTGCATTTTATTTATTTCTGTAGGCATGTCTCTTGTGATAAATGCGGGATTTTTGGTAACATACATACAAATGTGTATAACAGGAGAGAGAAAAGTCTGTGTGTTAAACTCATTGTGCTGAATGGTGAATGAGAGATGGCTGCAAATCATAGGTATTAGTGTATAGGTAAATTTTTGTGAGCTGCAGAGTAATGTTTTAGAGATATTTTTTCTCATAGGGAAGTTATTTGTTTAATAGTGCTTTATTTGTTGTAAAAAAATGGGTGTCGAGGCTAAGTTAATAGGCCTAGACTAGCAGAAATGTTTTCTTTATGGACTGAGTGACTCTGCGCATTTTTAAGATGGTGTGGATAAATTCCACTCGATTTCTACTGATGCTTTAAAAAATGCTTGAGATTTTGTTGGTTTTGCCTTTATAGTAAGTAAGGAAGGTATAGAATGCTTTGTACTCCTACTAATTGCCATAAAATGGTCTTTTTTACATAATGATCTTATGTCTCATGTGAAAAAAACCTTTTTTTAAAACCAGCTGCTCTGCTACAGAGATGTTGTGGGCTTCTTTTCATTAGCATTTTACTTCAGAAATTCTAAGCCAAAATTATTGCAAAAAGATACGTGAGCTACAGATAGCTTATGCAGCTTTAATTTTTTTGCAGTGTATTAAAGTTGGGACACATAACGAAGTTTCCCAGAGTACTGAAGGGTCCTAAAAACCACCTTGTTACTGGATCTAGAGTTTTTGAAGGGTTGCTGGTATACTGGGGCTTTTTGTTTGAGAGCCTGATCTGAATACCTATTGTACGATTTGGAGAAGTGCTGAGCTCCTTGTTTCCAGTTGAAAGTTGTGGTGACAGCATGTGCATAGCACTTCTCAAAATGGCACAGAAAGGGTCTTGGATTGAGTCACACCAGTCAGATGCAGAGCTGCTCCTTAGGCTGCTGCCAGGATGCTCTCCTGGCACAGTGGATTCCTACCAAATGGGTTCAGTCTGGCATGGTGCTGAACCCATGTGCTGCACACTGGTGAAACTGAACTTGGGAATTCAGTGCAGGGCCTCCTTCCTGTGTCTGCTTGGCATTCCATTGGAGGAGTGTCCAGCGCTGCAGAAGATAGCTTGGATGAGGCAAGGCTCACTGACTTTCACTGTAGGCTTAGGAAATGGAGCCAGGCCTCTAGTGGACACATGTTGGTCTGTGCAGAGGCACTTGGGTGTCCCAGCTTTGCTGTCCTGTTGCAGCACAGCATTAGCATCTTATTGGTGCTGAAAGAGATGTTTGATTCACTTTCTGTTTTGTACCTAAGTTACAATGGGGATTGTAAGACAAGAAGGCAGGAAATGAGATTTCAACCCAGAAGTCACAGGTTCTAGTCCTGGGTCTAACGTCCTATACAGTTTCCATGTCAGAAGCTGCATCTGTGCATTTATCTACTGTTTCTCCTGTACATTAATGTAATTGATGCAGAGAGGGAAGATTTTCTTTCAAACTGTGCTTTTTTCTTTTTAAAAATAGTGTTTCTAAAATAAAGAAAAATATATTGTACTATATAAGTAGTATCTAATAATGTCTCCAGTAATACCTTTCGGATGTGACTTGTATGCATTTCCTGCAGTTATTTGGAGCTCAATATTTTCCTTAATCATGGCATGCCTTTTATAATAGTAAAGAGCATCAAACACCTTTGCCTTAGTCATGGCAAAGCCTGCTTCTGAAATGCATGTTTAGACAGTAGAAAAAAATATAAATGATTGTATTAATTCCTGGAACAAGTGCAAAAGCAGAGAGAGGTAAAATCTAGTATTGAAGTAGTAGTTGGGCTCAGGAAAAGGCTAGAGCTGTTAAACTCTGACATAAATTATTACATGATGAATGAACTGAATAAGATGGTGTAGTTTATGAAGAATTTGTCAGTTTTTAGCGTTTATGAAAGAAAGATGGTTTGAATTGGTCCACCTAGGTAGCTTGCAGAACTGGGCACTAGAAACAAAGCTGTATCAGCAGAACAGAGCAAAATACTGTGTTTGAACTAGTTAATTCCTCCTGAATTTTGTGTTTTCAAATATTACTAATAATTGCTTCAGTAAGAACAATGAGAGTCAGGAGTAGGAAGAGACCAGGACGGAAGTGTACAATAAGTAAGATTTCAAGGTAGCAATGCGTGAGTTTCAGTGCGTAAGGATAAAAGCTGTGTGTTTTGGTCACTGTGGTAGACACATCTAATTGTGGTGCATGTGTGCAAGGACCTGGCATTGCAGAAATGCAAGGCAACTCAGTCTCACACAGTCTTGACGTCTCAGTCCTTTACTTTGCAAATTTTGCTCCTTTTAAACAGTGTTTAGATGAAAAACATGTGATACTAATATTCTCAAGTAGTCAAAGGCCTTCAGAACCAGGACTTTTAAGGTCTAGCTACTTAATCATACTGTAAGACATAATTTAAAGAAAGATTTTTATTTCTCCAAAAGTAATGAGAAAATAGTTTGTTAACTGTGGTAACTGCCAAGACAGTCTAAAATCTGAGGTGGTGTGTCTGCAAGAGGAAATGCAAAGATTGTTCAATTTTATGGGAAATAGGTAAATTATGAGTCCAGGAAAAAATACTTTGGGTTGGTTTGCCCCATTTCAGCTGTGATACCTGGGACAAGTACTGAAACAAGCTTGTGTCTGTTACATACATTTCTAGATAAAAAGTAATTTCTGTTTGCTGGGAAAGGTTAATCATCTCTGTCCATTACAGTTGAGTTTCATAAGTATTTTTGTTAGTGTCAGTTTTTGTTGGCTAAGTTTTTGTTGGTTTGGTAAAAGTGCTCAAGAATTATTACCTAGCTGAAAAAATAGTCTTGTAGTTAGATATTAGTCTAGAATAGGCAGAAGAGTATTTTGGCTTCATAGTACTGAAACAGGAAGTTAATCTGAAATAGGTTTGGTTTGACAGCCAGTCATTTCCGGACAGATGAAACCATTTCTCAGAAAATGTTCTTAACAGAAGAAAGTAACTTGTGAGGTTGTTATTCTTTATTAATAATTTTAATGTAGCTCCAAAGATTTCTGTCATTAACTTTTCTTCTAAATCTTTTTCTTGGTTGTTATCAGAGGAGTTTAGTGTCTCAGATTGACTGTAAACACCTTTAGAGCTGAGTTCTCAGATTTACAGGCAAGGAGGAAATCCCCTCAGCAAAATCGGCAGCATTTTTTTTACCTTTTGCTTTTGAAGGGTAGACGGGGGTTTATGCAGTTTTGTCTTCAGCCTTCCTTTGTAATATGGCGTACAGCTCAAGAACTTGGGTCATCTGAGCATTTTTGCTGATAGATTATGTTGCTTTTGGAAGATCTTGCAAGATAGTGATTTGTCATGTTTTCTTCCTGTGGTCCTGACTAGATTTTGTGTCAGATCTTTCTAAACCACAGGCTTTCAGTTGGCATAGAGTACAGGAGGGGAACATGAAGAGTATTTTGCTTTACCAGGAGCAGAGTTGGAGCTGATTTGAATGGTTTTACACATGGTGCTGATTAATTATCGTTGCAGGAATGTTCCCTTTTTGTCCTGCGTTTCAAATGTATGTGCTGAGATCAGGGAAATGTTCAGACCAAAATAAGCTTGCTGCATTTCTTGTCCATATTAGAAGCTGACACTGATGATTTTTATGACATAGTCTAATGATTCTCTAAAACATTTTACCATGTGAAGCATTGTAAAACTCAATGTGCTGTTGAGTTTGGAGATGCTTATTTCTTTGGGGTTGGGGAAGAGGGGAATTTTATAGCACATGCTGATCTAAACTTGAATGTGCCTTAAGACTATTTTCCATGGTCCTGTTTACAAGTGTAGGATGCTGTGCAGCAGTGACATGTATATTTCGGTGTGAATACATTTCAGTGGTGAGCTAGACTATGACCAATAGGATGGCATTCATTGTGTATAACCAGTGACAGGGTGGTGAGGAAAAGTAATTTTGTCTTTCCTTTGCCTTAGGCTACCTCTGAAACTTGGGACTAGTCTAGTGACAGAGTATTGCAATTTGAATAATTTAGCAGCTCAAATACACTAGATTTAGATGTGTGAAATGGAAGGGATTTGTTGGTAGGCGGGAAAGGTCAGGCAGGGTCACTGGGATGGCTTGTGGCTGCATGTTTTATTTATGACTTTCTTTAATCCACTAAGTAGCATTTCTCCTTCCTCTGTTCTTAATAGCTCTTTATTTGGGGGACCAGAGACATCTCTTGGATAAAAGATAGTTTTTAAGTTATGCAGTGTTTTAGAAACACAATTGTTTTATAATGAAAACCTTTCATTAACCAGCTGCAAGAACAGTGTGGTGTAAAATGCCAAATATTTTGTATCTTGGTTTTAACTGGATCTGTCATTTTCTGTGAAGCAGGGAGTGAGCAGATTGATGAGCATTGTGAAGTCTTGACATTATTTGATGCATGAGAAGTATTGCCAGTGGGACAGGGTTTCACTGGAAATGGGTAATCAGAGTTTGCTTATCTCAGACAGGGTCATTCTGGGAGTGTTTTTTTTCTCAGTGCAGGAGCCAGAATGAGAATAATTTTGAAGGTTTCCACTTCCTTTTCAGGCTGCATACTTTGTTGAAATAGGGGAATTAGCACTTCAGAAAATGAGCACTGTATTTTAGCTGCTGTGGGCATGGCAACACATAAGATAAGTCTTATCTGAAAGATAGGTTTATCATTCATATAAATCTAAGTACTTTGTAACTGGAAATTATATACATACGGGAAATACATTACAGCTAACTCACTGTCAAAAGTTGGCTTGCTTCAGTTAATTCAGAAGAGCAGGCCAGGGTTTGAATGAGGTTTCTAGGTCATTGTGTCCTTTAAGAACCTCATCCCTTGAAAGAAGGGAAATCAATATATTCTAGTGGGTTTTTTTTTTTGTCCCGTGGTCTGTCTGCCAGGGTACTTGCAAGATCTCCTCTGCTTTAGTTGGGGAGGAAGAGGGAGGCTGTCTGTGCATAGAATTAGTTATTAAAGGGACTTTAACAAAAACAATTTGCAGAAGTTTGTTTGTCACTTTGTCTTACAAAGCAGAATTTATAAGAAGGAAAAAATGAATCTGAGAGTGTAAGGATTAGAGTAGGAAACCTCCTTAGAGGCTGCAGTTCTTTGCCTCTGGCAGCAGTACAGCAGCTGCTGCTGGGTGACTAAACTGTTAACTGTGCTTGCTTGCGTCACCTTTCCGAGAACACTGGTACCGGTATGTGTGATTTACTATAACAAGATCTTAAGTTTTTCCTGTTGGCAAATGACATGTAATATTTACAGAGGTCTTGGTTTCTTTCCAGTAGAAACATTTCAGATAAAGTGATACATGAAAGGAAAAAGTAATGCTTTCCTATCCCGGCAAAATAATACAAAGAGATAATTTTGCTTTAAAATGCACATGTGTCTTAATTTTGCTGTGTCTTGGCTTTGATAATATATTTTTTTCTTCACACAGGGGTATCGTAAATCTTTTAAGACTCCTGAAAGTTAAGATGCTGTTGCCTTACAACTGGAATGCTAATGAAAACAGCTTAACCCAGTGTATTTCTCATGCTTTTATATAAAAAATAAATTTTCAGCACTTTTCTGTTCTCTGCATGTTCGTATGTCACTGTATATAAAAGCCAGGAGCTAAGGGAGGTAGGGCAACAGCCCTAAATTTGAGTGCTTCAGCAGCAGCAAAACAGTTCTACTTTACTGTTGACTTCTTTACTTGAATCCAACAAAACAGGATCATCTTCAGCAGTTGCCAGTTGCAGATAGATGAGGGAGAATGTAAAGGCATATCAAGACCTTGTAAATGTACATTTTTCAAGTTTCCAAACACATTGAAAATATTCATATTAAATCATACAAGCAGTCTGTAGAACAAGAGTCTAATTCAGTAACTGTTTTTTGATTGTCATCAGCTTTTTGCCTGTCCATTTTATTTGGTTTATATTTATGGATTTCTGAGATAAGCCTTGTGCTGCACAGGCTGGCTGTGAGTTCAGCTATTGTAGTTGTGCTGAATTTGATATTTTGTAGCTGCTAATGTCAAAGCTCTTGGCTTTGTGTGTTTCCCAAAATGTTTGTCTAAAGGAACTGAGCCTTTGGTGCAAAGATGGGTGGGCTGGCATTTTAACAGCAGTCTGGCCCCTGATTGAGTTTTGTGGGTTAGACTAGGTGAATTTAGTTTTAAAAACTGGTATTGCGTTGTAATTCACTCTGCTGTCAGTTTCCTTATGGAATCTCTTCCATCTCTTTTTGAAATCTGTTGAAGTTTCTTAAATTAATTTTAGTTTGCTGTTTTTTATTTACTCTTCTTAGTCTGCTAGGTGTTGAGCTTCAGGAGGTTTACAGTCAGGTGAATCTCGTTTTCTGGCATGTAGTTGTGTAAAATTTTAAATTAAAAGTACTGTTTATTTAATACAGTGACCAATAAATGGCTGAAGGATTACTTACTGGGAACAAGTCTGATTACCTAAATGTTTTTTAGACGTTCATAAATCAGATACTAAAAGGTTATAGGAACAACCACAATGACTCTTTATTATGCAGTTTTTTAGTTTGACAATATGATAATCTTTCTCATATTAATGGTAGAATTTTAAACAGAGTCCTTTGCTTGCCTCTGCCATAAACAGAGGAATTGTCAGTCTTGTTTGTGCAATTTTGAGATAAAAAGTTAGTTAGATTAGGCTTCATTTAATTTGATGATTTATCGTTGAAAATTTTTGGGTTTGCATGTGCCTTTTTAGTATTTTTATGTTGTGTAATATTAGACAATAGCTTTGATGGAAAATGAAATTGATCAAAGCCTGGCTTGAATTACTGCAAGTAGATTTTATTGGGGCTTTTTTAGCTGTGTGACCTTAACTTTGATTCTACATCAACCTTTGAAACTTCACTAAAAATCTTGGAATTTTGAACTTAGGAAGTAATGCAGTGGAGTGATCTGGTGTGATAGGGCAGTGACTGGTTGGTCAGCTCTGGTGTGAATTCTGGTGCTGTTGTATTAAGGAAATGCAGCTGTTGAGGGATGACTGTGAGGACCTTTAGGCCTGTGTGGGAGGGTTATTTTGTTTGGTTGGGTTTTTTTAAAGAAAAATAGGTATTCCAGATTTCTGAGCAGATTCTATTAATAGCTGCTTGGAATTACTCTGATGGAATGCTGAGGGGAGAATAGGACAGTTACCAAAGTTATGTGAGAAATAAGTTTCAATGGTATTTGTAGTTTGCTGTTTCGGTCATTCTGCAGAATTTAGTTCTAGTTGCTTGTCAGACCTAAACTTGCCTGTTAGAGAGTATTCATTGAGAGGGACACATCATTAATTCTTAATTTTCTTTGAATTTTAGATGATCACAGTCGTGTAAAACTCCAGAACACTGAGAATGACTATATCAATGCCAGCCTAGTGGTCATAGAAGAAGCCCAGAGATACTATATTCTAACACAGGTAAGTAGTACAATTACTGGGTTATAACAGGGATTGAGACTCCAGGGAGGGGGTTTTGTACAGTTGTAATTTGTATTTGGATTGTTTCTTGTCTCCATGAATTACAGGTATCTCATATTAGCTGCCAGTGTGATGTAGTTGCAAACAGATTATTTTATGTTTTGAGAAAAGCTAACGGGGATATTGAAGTCATTTACTGCATATGAAGCTTCTCAAATATTTCTTGCTCTTTTCTTCAGTTCTTTTGTAAATACAATACTACTTTGTTACAACAATACTTCTACCCCTTAATCCATCTTGTACCTTCTGAGCATTCCTGCAGTAGCTTTTCTTCTAACAGTACAATCGTATTGATGCTTAAACCAAAATATCTCTTCCCTGAGTTCTTAATGTTTTGTTGTTTGTATTTGTTTGTTTGTTTGTTTTTTTCTTAAAAAACCCCAGCCCTTTTAAGTCCTGGGATGATCTATGCAGTGTGGCTACTTTCTTGCCTGCCATTTCTATCATTCTATTAATAATTTGTTTGAATTTAAGACAAAAGGTTTTTCCTGTTTCCCACAGTGCACTATTAACTGTGCTCAAACACTGCTTTGCCTATACATTCTCATGGCTATTTTTGTATTTTTTGCTGCGCAGGGTCCACTACCTAATACATGTTGTCACTTTTGGCTAATGGTATGGCAACAACAAACCAAAGCAGTTGTCATGCTGAACAGGATTGTTGAAAAAGAATCGGTAAGTGACGTTAGGCCTAGAGTTGAGAAATAAGCCACACAGTTTTAATACGGTTGAACAACGTTTGATTGTTACATTAGAAGAACTAACGAACATTCTCACTGTTGTGCAGTATAATGTGTATTTAATATAATACTGAAGTGAGGGAGCTAAGACATACAGTAAAAAAATAGTATCTAGCAAATGTAGATCCAGAAAGGTGAAAGTAACATTCTGGGAAACTGATAGAACTGTGAGGAGTAGAGGCAGTGTAAGATGTTCCTAGGATGAAATGGAAGCTTGGAAAACAAGTATCTTTAGATTAATTCTTCTAAATGTAATGGAGTAGTATATTTGTACAGTGTATAGAGATGTTAGCTGTAAGGCAATGAAGGCAGACTGGTGCCCAAGAACTGTTGAATTGATCTAGTTATTTTTGATTGTTTAAAACCAGTGGCATAAATGCAGAGTGCATAAATCTTCTGTTATGATGTAATTTTTCTGCTCCTGTGCCTAAAAGCATTGCAGATTTTTGTAATAAATGCATGTCATTTGAGGTTTGTAGTTTTTTGGTTTTTTTCAGTGCAGATCAGTGAAAAAACTTTGACAGATCTGTTAAAAAGTCATCTATTTTCTTGTGCAAAATTTTCCTACAGAAAGTTTGAGTGCAAAGCAAGAGGAATACAAGACAAAGAATAGTTTTGCATTGGTTTGTTCGTTCATTCTTTTGTTTCACTAGAACCTTCCATTATTCAGCAAGCCTGGGTAGAACTGGGTGTGATAGATGTTCTTTAAATGTGCAGGTCTGCAAGTCAGAAACAAAGGAGGGAAATGCTGAAATAGCTGAGCAGAGAGCTCAGTTCCCTGTAGAGAAGTAGAGGAGGGAGAGGGAAGGCTTAAGATGTATCTCAAGACATGTTAGCCGTGTGATGAAAGAAGGCATAAACACATAAAGCTGGAATGCATAACAGCCACTGAAACAGTTGTAGTAACTTGGCTGTAAACATTGTGGACTTTTAGAATTCCTCAAAGTGGGAGCAGGTATTGAGTCTACTGTATGAACAATGTGGTCTCAGAATCTGCGCATGCAAAGCTCAAGATACTAGGATATTTAATAAAGTTTTTCTTTTTTTTTTTTTTCCCTCCTTTTTCTTTCTCTTTTAAAAAATCCATTAGGTGAAGTGTGCACAATACTGGCCAACAAAAGAAGAGGAAGTTATGACATTCAGTGAAACAGGTTTCCGTGTGAGACTAGTGTCCGAAGACGTCAAATCCTATTACACAGTGCATCTACTGCAATTAGAAAATATCAACGTAAGCTTGTCTCAGTCTGTTGCAGCTCCTATTCATGAGCTTAAGTATATCATGAGAACTGCTTAGAATGATGTCACTTCAGGTTTGAGTGAGCTTTTACACTGGAAATGTTAATGCACATTGCTTCTGAGAATGTCAAAGATGTTTTTGTGGAAATAAGCAAGTGATTTAGACCTCAGTCTATATATTAGGCGAGATAACATCTTTGGCATTTGTATACTTGTATTTTCCATTTGGCAGTACTTTAACATGCTGAATTCTTAATGATGGTAGTGGTGATTCTAAGAGGAGCAGTAAGAATTAACTTACAGGCAGGAGCACAAGAGTGGAAAATTCTGATTTGAATATCAGAAACCTGACTAATTACTGATTTGTTTTTAGTGGAACTTGAGTTTTCCGTGTAATTTAGTCCAGCTGTCTTAAGTTTTTGAGGGGAGGGGTGATTACCACCTATAGATAGGTAACTTTATCTCCTCTTGCTTACCTGCCCTTTTGCTCTACAGGATCAACCATCCTTTTCTCTTAAAAATTAAGCACTTTGACAATTTAAGCAAGTTAAGCTCAAAAAAATTGTTCCTGGCCTGAGCTTGGGTTGGAATTTGCTTCTTCTGTTTCAGAGTGGAAGACAGAATTGAAGAGCTTGTCTGTTTGTTCCAGCTATGTCTTGTAAGATAATCTCTCTCCATATAAATCTTGCCTTATATTAATTAAAAATTATAGTATGGCAAGTTTTCAAGGTTATCTTTGTCAGACAGTTTGGGGAAGGAAAGCTTGAAGATGTTCTGCATGTTGTTTTATACAACTGTTGATATATTTGTTCCCAAATATTTGAATTTGTAGTAACTATTCTGAGATAATATGCATTAATTCATAACCTTCCTCATGAGATCAATGTGATAAAACTTGGCATGTTGTTCCTTGGTGTTCTCCATTTTAGAAAAGCTTTATGAAGTATTGTCCTGCTGACCTGAAGAAATTTCTCTTTAGTAATTTGTTTATTGACAGCAAAGGCAAAAGAAAGATGAGTAATGCTGGCTAGCTAGTGCTTGAATAAGAACAACTTTTCCTTTTGGAAAGCTGAGACAAGTTTTCCTTACTTCAAAAAAGGCTTCTCTGTGGAATTGTTTGGCTGATGTTGGTGCTTACTTTTAAACTTTCTATTTTCAAAGGATAAAATTTTCTTTACTTGTGTATGTTGAGCATAACATTAATGGGAAAATGCAGAAATGCCTCAAGGAACAGCACCGTGTATACTGTAGTAGACTTTTGAGTTGGAGCTATTGAGCACTTAAATTTCTGGGTTTGTTTTGGACCAGCAGTGCAGGCCTGTCAGCACTGTACAGAATTTCCTGTGTGACAGCAAACCCAGGACAGTCATACAAATCAGTTTCACAAATACTTACCAGTTTTTCTGTAATGAAATTTTATTTTATCTAGCACTCTGGTAAGGCTCCATGAACATTTACTCCAAAGCACAATTTTTGTAGAAGAAGCAGAACATACTTGGTTACTCAAGCAAAAACAGCTGCATAGTTTCTAGTCTAACACTGTCAATGTTACATACAGCCTTTTGTAAGAATTTGATAATTATACCATAAAACTTGTGGGAACTGAGTATTCACAGTAACTTGAAATGTGAGCTTAACTGTGTTTATGTAAGTTATTCTGGAGGGGCCTTTGGTGGAGGCAGAGTATAAGACATTTAGCCACTCAGTGCCTGGAATATAGGATGACTCATGAACGAAATATACTCTGAATGCCAAGAATACTTAAATTTTAGTATTTCCTTGAAAACAGAGAGAACCAAGGTTGCCTTTACAATGCAACCATTCTGAGCTCAAGTAAGTTTGTCTTACTGCAGCAAATCTTTTTAAGATGAAATATGGGTACATGAGGAGTAAAGTGTTTGTTTATGTTGTTACCAATGAAACAACCTCTGAATATTTGATTAGTCTTGTAGTTGCTTTTGTTAAAGATTACTTATAAATACAAGTGGGATTGGGGGCTGTTCTTTTTCAGGATTATATCAAGGCATTTGTTTGATTTTTTTTATCTGTTCTAGGAAACAATTTTTGTTCTTGGAGCTATCATAGTCCAGTAAAGCTTTGAAGAGAAAATAGTGTTTATTGGTATCTTTCCAAAAGCTTTGAAAATATTCCCAATGTTCTTTGTTTTGCTGGTGATTATTTTAGATTTTCTTTTTAAGGTTTTTTTTTTTTGTTTTTTTTGTTTGTTTGTTTGTTTTGTTTTGTTTTGTTTTGTTTTTTGTTTTTTTTTGGCCTGTCCCAGTCTGCATTTTAGAATACAGGCATTTGATTCTGCTTTTCCACCATGGTTCATTTTGTATACTCCATGGGTTTGTTGGTGTCAATTGTCAGCTCTTCTGAAATTTGAGTGCTGCTTTCTACAGTAATAGCTCAGATTCAGAACTGTCCCTTAATAAAGACCTAGTGTGAAGGCTTCCACCAACCAGTGTCCCTTGGAAAATAAGGGTAGAAAGAAGAGACTGTGCTCATGTTAAAATTTTGTAATCAATTTATGTGTGAAGCTATTGAATAGCTGTTATTTGAAGCAAAGTCTCCCAGCTTATTGGAGAAGTGATAGCGAGGTGTATGAAAGCCTATTGTTAAATCTATAAAATCACTTTTTTGCAACAGTGTTGCAGGAGAATTGTTAGATTTGACATCTGACTTGGGAAAGACTCCACCATGTGTTGAATATGTATTTTTACATTATTCTTTATTGTTGCTTTTAGCATTTTTTTTTCCTTAATGTCACAACTTTATGTATTGGTCTTTAGAGAATGAAAACTTTGTTTTCAGTAATTTCTGGTGTGGCAACCCAGATATCCTGAGAAAGATATAGTGTGACACATAATGAATTCTTACAAGCAAAACTACTGCACAGGTACCGAGGAATTCAGACAAGCTATGTGAGGGCAAATGAACATTGGATCCTTGGGGAAACCAGGGATTGCTTGGATGAGGAAATGGATCAATAGAACTTGAAATTTTTGAATATATCTCAAACTGGGTTTCTGGAAGTAAGAATACAGCAGTAGGAGGAGAGGTTTGCGAAGAAAATATTTGTTGAGGGAGAAATGAACTAAATTTGATGTGACATTGGTAGTGTAATATTTCAGAGTGAGGACCATTAATAAATCCCGAGTGGAATCTTGAGTCCTCCACAAATAGCAAATATTTGGAAAAACCTATTAGTAAAATGGATTCTCAACTTAGTACCAAGCTTCTGTGTGGCTGTGACTATCAGATTAAGGTAATGCAAGACTGCTTAGTGGACCTAACTAGCTGATCCTGTGGATGAACCAGAATGTTTGTGATAATTATTTGGCCCCCTTATCCTGAGGGCCCTTTTAATTTAAATTTTTGAAAACATTTTGGCCATCATGAATGAGCAAATAGAGGAGGTGCTGGTAGAAGTTGATTTATGATTTTGAATTTCAGTTTGTAGAATATTGCTATTATAGCATGCCTTTTCATTTTTATATGATCAAATTAGTTGTTAATGAACTTAAGGCATGTTCATTAAATACGGGACCACTGTAGGGTTGTAGGTATGTTATGTCTTCATATATTTGACCATTTCAATTTCACTTTGATTATGGCTTTTATAAGGAGTGTGTGAAACTTGACAGACCAGCGTTTTTTCATCTTCCCCTGTTTTACTTGACTCTGAAGGCACCAACTTAACCTTTGAGCATTTTGGTAGTGTCTTATTCGTATTCAAACTCTCAGGTGACTGAACAATCTGAAGTTGCTCTTGAGATTTTTGCTGCTTTTTGTTTTGAGTGATTGGATGGTCACTTGAAAAAGGTTATGGCAAGGCTTGTTTTGCTGGAATCTCATGGAATATTCCTTTTCTGCTCGAGTCCTCATGTGGATCTCTGGAACTTGGAGCTTGTGCATTGATTGTCCTTTGATTATACTATTGGTGTTTCCAGTAGTCAGTGCAGAGCTGTGCAGTGTGGTGGCATCTTTACAAGTTCATCAGGTTTAGCTATCTTGGTTATTTATGGAAAGCTTATCCCAGTAGTTTGTAAAACTTCCATACTTTGAGTAATTAAAAAAAATAGTTGTTAAAGTGTTGTCCTATGATTATTCAAGGGTTTTGTTTGTTTGTTTGTTTGGGGTTTTTTGGTAGCTAGTCTTAGAGAATAAATCTCGGAAAATTGTATTGTGGTTACCATAGAACCAAGCTGGTTTTCAGATACCATGCAGAATATGTCCCTTGTGTATAACATAAAATTTTATATTGCTGCCTGAGTCTTGAAGTCCAGGGGTTTTTATTTTAAAAGATTAGCTAGTTTCCTGGTAACACTTCAAATTAAATTAGTTGTTATTTAAGTTTGAATTTTTGTCCATCAACAGTTGTGAATCAAAATCCAGACCTCTTCTCGTAACAGTCCCACGTCACTTCATGCAAGTGCTTCATGGCTCAGTGACTGGGAGTTGTTTAAGAAAGGGTGGTACAGATCCTCACAAAGGCAGTGTTTCAGCTGTACAGCTTGACTGCCAAGCACCACTTGAAAGAGCCATTCTGTTTAAGAGAGCAATGTGGGAGGTTTGAAATACTCAAATGGGATTTGGCTGTAGGATTAGAGACTGTGTATTCAAAGATGACCAGCTGGTTCCAGTGCCTTGCAATGGGACTCTGGTAGAGAGATGAAGAGACTAGGTATTTTTATAATGAGCTGAAGGGATGGAAAATCATGGGATGGATGAAGCCTTCATACAAGAAAGGAAAGGAAAAAAAAATGTAATTCTATGGGTTAGAGCAGAGTGACATGTACAATAGCACTGTTTCATCTCTCTTTTAGAAATAACTATTTCAGATTAATGTATAAGTAGGGTGACGCTTAGCCATACTTGATTTGTTTTCCTTAGAAGATGCCAGTGCTTGTTATGGATGGGATTGGGGTAGAAAACTCACAAAAAAGAACCCCTCAACCAAACAAAAGCCCATACAAACAAATGCCACAGGTCACCTTTTTTGAGGTGACAAAAATCAAATGAAAAAAAAAGACATTTTTGCCCTCTTGAGGTGTAAGGGATGCTTTCATCTGGAATGCTCTTTCAGAATCTGGAAGTATTAAATTGATTAAATTAATTGAAATATCAATTACCACCTACAAAGACCATCTAGATTTACAAGAAGCAACTTCATCCTTTACTTAGCATGTCCATTTAGCTCACCTCTCCAGTTTTCTTCTTAATTTTGTTTCTAAAGTGATGAATTATTTTTCTTAGAAATAGAGGAAATTGCTTAAGTGTTACTTACAGATTTCTTAAGAAAAAAAATGTGTCTCTTCATGATTTTTAAACAAACAGGTCATTCAGTTCATTTGTGTATTAATTTACTAGTTGAAAAACTAGGTACAGAAGAGCAGTAGGAGAAAATATGCAAACTCTTTTGCTTTGCTGCAGACAAAGGGAAGTCCCAGCATATTTTTATGATTTAGGGCCTGATACTCCTTTTTTTCCCTATGAAATCTTATCACAAACTCATTTTCCCAACATCGTAGATTACACTTTGCTGTCCTTGTTGAGCACCTAGCCAAAAGACAAAATATTTTTTTCTGCATCTGAGACTGACTGGTGGAGTCATGTTAATATCCACTGTTTTCTATGAAAGTATTGGCAGTCTTGCAGAATCAGGCATTGAAGGCAAAAGACAAGTTGGGAGACTATTTTTGTTACTGTGGAAACCATGAAATGGATTCTTTTAGTTTCACAAAGGAATTTCAGAAGTTCTCTCATAAGAAGTAGAAACAGAGCATGAAGAACAGATGAAGAACAGTAGAATTTATTTTAATTTCATGGCTGTATTTTACTGTTGTTGAAGAAGAAAATGAGTTTTTCTGAACTACATTGATTTTAAATCTTTTTGTGTTCAAACTTTGCCAAGATTTATGTAGGTTTCAGTCTGTGGAAAATTAAATAACTGAAATAATAAAGTATAACTGCATTCATTAAACATTAAATAAATTATAATTATTTTATTAAATAAAATTATAAATAAATTATTAAAAAACCCAGAACATTTCTAAAATTCCTGAGCTAAAATCAGTGATCATTTTTTCTCAGAATCACCATGGCAAGGAGTAGCATTTAACAGCAGGTCTGGAATAAGTTCCATAAAAATATGATCCAAATTTCATATACATACTCTCTTGCTGTCATTTCAGTACTTGCAGTTAGTGGTTCTGTTAGGTTAACAGAGTGGATCTAAAGTCAGCTGTATGATTTTGCTAGACATCCTTCTGTATGGGTTTTATAGCCTTTTCCAGGAAGGAATGCTTCCTACTACTCTCAGTAATGTGGTTAGTATGAAGGAGATGTAATATCTCTTGGCATTAAAACTTGCTCTAAGCAAGAATGCTGAGCATGTACAATGTTGACATGGGATTTTTCAGTCATGTTAATTCTAGCTGTCTAGTAACTGCTGTCAGCCATTGAACTGTATTATTGGTAGACAAAGATATTTGGGACTAAGTAGTAAAGCAAGCTAAACATAATATTGGAAATTTGAGAAGAAGAAAAAAATGTGTTTGGTAATAATTGCAAAGGAGAAAATCACCAACTCAGATAAAACTCTTCAGCGTGCACTGTTGGTTGTCATCCAGCTTGAAGCAAGTTACTGGGTTGTTTGTCTCAGTGGGAGGTTTAAAATAGAAAATAGCTGTTGATTGAGATTGGGGAAATGTGCACTAACTGAGCCAAAGAGGAATGCTTTCTAGTTTTAGTGTTTGTTTTTACTTCTAGAGTGGCGAGTCCAGGATGATCTCTCATTTTCATTATACTACATGGCCAGACTTTGGAGTTCCTGAATCCCCAGCTTCATTTCTGAACTTCCTGTTTAAAGTCAGAGAATCTGGCTCACTGAGTCCTGAACACGGACCTGCAGTAGTTCACTGCAGTGCGGGAATAGGACGTTCTGGCACGTTTTCATTAGTAGATACCTGTCTTGTTCTGGTAAGTGTTTGCATCTTCTCTGTAACCCCTTCCCTTCTCCTGACACCCTGCCAACCTTCCCAATATGGGCTTTTTGTTCAGAAGGCTTAAAAACATTGAAGTTAATGACATTCCAGTGGAAATTTAAATAAATTAAGACATCATGCTTTTTTTTTTTCAACACTTATTTTGATGTCAGAAACACAGCTCTTGAAATGCATTTTCAAATCCCTCTTGAAGTACCCCAGGACAATTATATATTCTCAAAGCTTCCTGGAAAGTAAATTGTAAACATTCTTTTCCTTTTACATAAGATGTGCTTTGAAAAGGTTGAGAATTGGTTGGTTTTTTTTCATATGAAAAAGGCTTGTGAATATATATTGGGATGATTGAATCTGTAAAACTTTTTCTCCAGAGCCCTTTTCTTAAGCATGCAGAAAAATTGTTATTGTTACCTGAACTAGGATGAGAACTCAGGCTTGCTCCTCATTCTCCTGCAGTGTGTAGTGGATGGAAGGTGGTGCAGAATTTCCCCTGCTGTGCAGCCCCCTGGGTAGCGGGGCTTGGTAGCCAGTTCCAGTGCCACATGGATGTATAGATTATTTTGCTTACTTAGTGGACTGCATCATCTATAATTGCTCATGTCATGAATGAACCTTGAATGTTAAATAATATTTTAAATAAATCAAAATTTTTGTTGGACTTGAAAGTCCAAGCACAGAGTTTTCTTTTTGTGCTTGGTAATAGTGAAAGGGACAGCACAGGTTTAACTGGAATAGGATTTCAATTAAATTACAAGAGATGCATTTTCTGGTTTGGTAAGATCCTCTCAACTTACTTTTTCGTTGTGTCTTTTTACTTCAGTTTTTCTTTGGTTTTATGCATTTAGAAAAACATAGGGATGTATTTTGATGCAAATGTACTTCAAAAACACCCTGTGAATGCAGTGTGGGGACAAGTGTGTGCATTGCTTGTGTTTGGGGCTCTGCTTTAAATGAGGAAATTTCTGCCATAGTCAGTCAGTCTGAACTGCTGTTCTATTTAGAAGCAGTAGGAAATATTACTTTACAGCTCTGATTTTTACCATCTTATTTCAACATCCAAATACAAGCCTGAATAAAATTGAGCATATCTAAATGTCTTAATTTTCAGACTTAATATCAGGGTACTAATTTACATGATCCTTGATTTGTTCATAGTAAGTTTTCATTAGATGTTTTGCATTTTTCTTTCAAAAACAAATTAGGAACAATTTGAGATGTTAATCTTCCATATAACTAAAAGAAGCATAATATGGAGAAATTAATTTTTAGATTTAATTTTATGACTAATTTTATTTGTAATTATTTTTATATACCTTTGACACTTTCAATGTGACTTGCTTTACAGATGGAGAAAAAAGATCCATTTTCTGTAGATATTAAGAAGGTATTACTGGATATGAGAAAATATCGAATGGGACTTATTCAGACTCCTGATCAACTAAGATTTTCATATATGGCTGTAATAGAAGGAGCAAAATTTATAATGGGGGATTCAACTATACAGGTAAATATTTGGCTCCATGTATTTGAACAGCAGATTGCAACAGTAGTAAAAAATAAGCTCCAGACTATTTTAAAAAATGTAATTTTGTGGGATTTAAATAATTAGCGTTTTTCAGTAGATGCCCAGGAGGTATCAAAGAGTATCTGTTCAGTGCCTTCTATCAAACTAAACTTTTAACCCTGTGTATATGTCCCCTCTTAGATAAAATATAAAAAGAATTTGTCTGTCCATATGTTAAAAAAAAAAAAAAGTTCAATTGATGTTTTCAAAACTAAAAAGGGAAAGTAATGCTCAGTATCACTTTGAAGATAGCAAGGATTTTAGGAATTCCTTGATCTTTGCTATTTTACTAGCAGATAAGTTGCCTGATGCTGCAGATAGTATTTATTGGTAAAGTTGCCTTGTTTCTTCATAGCCTTTAAAATTTATGTTACAGTTAGTACAGTCTAGCCAAATATAATGATTTTGGGTGCAGAGAGATTACCAAATCTCACTTTTTTCAGCATGGCTTGCAGACATAACAGCTTGCAGCTTTGTTAGGTGTCTGGGACTAGGTGGGAGGGAGAGCTGGGACGAGAGGCTTTGAAACACATTTAACTCTGCTTTCATATGTTAGGGCTTTTTTATTTTGTGATTTCTTAAAATCATGAATAGAGCAGATGAGCTAAAACACATTTCTGTTCTTTGTGGTATTAGTGATAGTGTGATTCTTCTCTTTAACAAATGTTTCTTGACTTGGTGTGTAACCAAAGAAATAATTTTACACAACTGCTAGATAGTGCGCTGCTGGTCTGACACCTGTGCCATATGTTTAGAGGACTTGATAATTCATCTTAATGCTAACAGCAGCTTAGTCTCTTCATGTTTCTGGTCATATGAGGAATATTGTATCGAGTAATATTTTTCTGCTTTGTTTTTTTTAAAAAAAACATACTCTAAACTGAGCAGCTCTGGTTCCCACACTCACCCATTTAGATAACAGGATTTCTTACTTCTGGATACAAGGGAGCATTGTCAACTCAGAATACTGCTTGTCATGTTCAAGTGTGTTAATCATAGTAAGAGGATCCCTAGGAAGGCACACTTCTCCTTTGTTCCCTTTTTTTTGTTATTATTGTTCAGATGGTCTTCCTTAAATCAGTGTTTCCTGCAGTGTAGGCATTTGTCCTGGTGCTTCTGTCTTTAGGCCTCAGCATTATGTGCAGAAAATCAATTGGCAGTGCTCAAATGAACAGTTGTGCTCTTCAGAGTGCGAGAGATACTCCCTTCTCTGCTAGTGATAGAGGGCCTGAAGTTACTGTACTCCTCTCTTATTTAATGTTAGCCAAATGTTCGTCTCTGATGTATCCTTGGATTTTGGAAGTCAGTAAACTGTGCAAACACAACTTTCACTTGCAGTGGAGGAGTTTATTGTTAAAACTCATTTTGCCAGCAGTCTATTTATAAATAGCTGTTTTTTTATATCATGCTCTAAGTTTGATATTTAGTTTAGACTAGCATTCTTGAAATCATATAATGAACAGGAGTCTATTTCTTGTTTTGGAAGATGCAATTTTCAGTCCATCTACCTTATCGTAGACTTTTAAAAGTAACTGATTTTTTTCCTACAAGATATTAGATGTCTCTATGGACACTGGCTGATTCGTGTGAGAAAATAAGTGATTGTGTTTTAGGGCTGATTCTTTAGCTTCCTGTGCACTTTTTAGGGTTCTTTTCTGCATGAAATTCTGTTGTAGCAAGTCCTTCAGACTACTTATCATTAGGACAAGCTACCCATTAGGACAGAGATCTAGCAAAACAGGTTTACTTCCAATTTCTTTTTTCTTCCATCTCATTTCAGATTACTTCTCAAAACAAGGTGAATAACTGTTTTATGATGCAGTAGATCTCTTGGCTAATGGGCCACTAGGTGAAATAGTAGGAATAGATAACTTTTTGTTAAATTTTTCCAGTTCTCTCTTTTTAGGCAGTTCTTGTATACAAGGTCCTATTGTATTTTAAAAGCCATAGAAGGTAAGAGCACAGCACAGGCCTGTAGCAAGTAGAGGGAGATGGGAAGTGCTGGGCAGTGCAGGATTTTTTAAGACAGGATGCTGCCTAATTGTGGAGCTGCTGTGGACAATACAAACCCTGAAGGTAGACACCTCATGCGTTTGCAGTGGCACCATCCTGGAAAAACAGAAAAAAGGATTGTTGATGGTTGTTGGAGAAGGCACATCTTGACCTAGCTTTATCTAGCATCTTCATCTAGCAATTTTTTTTTCTTGATCTGGTAGTTCCTTTAATCTACTTCTGTGACTGTTCTTTTGGAAGACATCTTGGCAAGGAGGCCCTTTAATATTAGGGGAATGTTTGAAATATGTTCTCCTTGTTTTCAGAAACGGTGGAAGGAGCTCTCTAAGGAGGACCAAGCGCCAAGTTCCGAGCAGTCTCCTCCACACCCAACCAAAATAACTACAGAGAAGTACAATGGGAACAGCATAGTCCTGGAGAACAAAGATCAGATGGAGAAAATAAACACTGACCTGTCCACTAAAGTTCAAGATATCACAGATGGGAACATTGAAAAGTAGGCAAGATAATGAAACTTTTAAAAGGCAGATACACTCTCAAAAGGCTGAATTATTGTCTGCTTTTCTTATTGTAAAAAACATACAAGATCTTTCTGCCGTAACAAGGGAGAACAAGTGGTATTTGACTGTCTTATTTAATGATTTTAAAAATACCCTCAGTGATTCCTTATGGTATGGTTTTACTGTTCAGAAGTCAAGAGAAGAAAAGCAAATGTCTCCAACTGAATCAGCTAGACCTCACACTTTGAAAGCATTTTCTTAACCGATTGTCAATGAACTCCACTGTGAAGTGTGAATAGTGTGTCCTAAAATTGTCCAGCATAATTTCATACTGATTTTTAAATACAGTGCTAACTTATGTTTCAAACAATACATGGTTCCTCAGAAATACAAAGGTTTTATCACATACCACTTTCTGTGTATTGTGAAATGGTATCATTGGAGCCATGTCTGCTTATGTTAAATCTGCCTGCTGTGTGAGGTTCCTTTGTTTTAGCCATGTCAGGTGAATTTGCCTTTCTTTAGGAGTGCTGATGCCTCAGCTGGGAGGCACTGTGTCACTTGGGCCTTCCCACATGTGGGTTGCCAAATGTTGATCGATAGCCAGAGATCTAGAAACTGGGCTAGGGCTGTGCCAAGCTGAGCCATGTGGTGCACAGATGGAGGCAGGGTCTGTCCCAAAGGGCTGCAGCCTGAGACCAGACACAGCAGTTCAGTGTAGACAGGCTGGAATTCCAAAATAACAGCTGGCTCACCAAATGCCCCAGTGAGTTTCTTCTGTCTTCATGAGTGTTTTGAGAGAGAATGATAGCAATTCTGTAGATGTTTGAAGGAGCCTCTCCTCACAAGGAATGAGGGTATGGGTTTTGTTAGAAGTCAATCAAAGTTGGTTTTTTTTGGTGAGTTACACTGTCTTAGAGATTGAGGGCACTTCTGGAGACACAAATTTCAAGGTCATCCTGCTAGTGATCTCAGGTTTATTGTGTCCTTTATCAAGATCTGGTTTGCATCCTGAGATGAGTACTATTAAACCTGCAGGCAGCTGTGAGTAGGGGTTGGAGTCAGTGTATCATTGATGCTGGTGTGAACGCTGCAGTGGAGGCAGCCTTTAAATACTGTGACACTTGCACGTGGTACCTAGCATTGCATGTAAAGGCAGCCTCCACACAAAACAGTCACCAAAAGGGGCACACGCAGCGGTGAAAGATTCAGCTCAGATAATATAACTAATTCTGTTCTTGTAGATTAGGTACTGTGTACATCTTTACATGTGTCTTTAACTTGTTTGTGGGGCTTCACTGTCTGAAACTCTACATCTAGGTGGTTAAAACATAATAAAAGATTGCTTGGTTTGGATTTTAGATACTGCTGCCGTATGCTACTGGTGGGTTAACTATTGGGAGTGTTGGAAAGAGGTTTGTTTTAATATTAGAATAGCATTTTTTCCTGTTCTTCAGTGTAAGAGTCACCTTTTTTTCTTTTTAAGTTCTTCTGTCCGAAAACGACTGCGGGAGGATAGAAGAGCAAACACAGCACAGAAGTTGGAGCAGTTGAAGCAGAAGCTAAAGGAGACTGAAAGAAAAAGAAAAAGGTGGTTATACTGGAAAGCTATTCTCACTAAGATTGGGTTTGGTACACTGATTTTAATTGGTGCTTATTCTTGCTGGAAAATGTATCTTCAAGAACATTCCTTTGTAAGTGAACAGTAAGTGTGACTGCTCCAACAGATAATTTTGCTGGAAGGTAATGAGTAGGGATGTGACTTTAAGCATAAACTCCTTATTCCTGGAATGGGTACAGACTGTTACATACAGTAGAGAAGTGATGTAAACTTGATCTCATGTCGACATCTCAGGACTTTCCACTGCAGGTACTTAGAAAAATGAACCGCTGCCCCCCCCACAGAATTGATGGTTTTTGTTTTAATATGAGCAGGTACAAACTCGCTGCAACTGTTTATATACTTTTTAAAATGGTGTTCTACCAGATCTTGAACAAATGCTGAACCATGGAGGTTTAGCTACTGAAGGCTGTCTGGATTTAAATTTACATGCCTGACATAAGCAATAAACAGTGTTGTATCATTTACATTATTAATGCAAAGAAGTTATCCTTAAATATGTGTAATGTGTAATGTACTAGTGACATGAACATAAACATTTTATATTCTTATGACCTAGGATAAATATATTTTATAATTGCATATTTAATCTTTTTGTAGTTCACTGTACTTTTAAAAACTCAGTTTGTACAAATTTCTGACCAAAAGAATTTCATTTTGAAACTAAATGTAATTATAATTTGTGCATGAAAAGAATAGTGCAACCATTCCCCATATTTGACTCTCCAGTTTGAAATGAGCAGCTAGGGGTCTGATGAAGCACTTGCCAATTTCTACTCTGTTAATATGCATTCCTTATTTATTTTTTTTGTAGTTTTCATTATTTAAGTAAGACTTGGATTTTTTTAAAGGCTTTTGAGAACTTAGCCCCCACTGAAAGTTATACTGTTGATTATTGTATTCAGACTTCAGCTACAGTTTGAAGGCAAATCTTGTTCAAGTTCTGACATTCCATTAAATGTAAAACATGTTTGCGTGTCTATAGATTGTAATTGTTAGAAAGAATAAAATTAATTCATCAGTAATAGTTGTAGAAAACACATCAAAGGAAACAGTGGCTCTTACAGAAAAGTAATGTTGGTAGTGTTCTGCCATACCCAGTGTTTTCAGCTGTATGAGCCACTTTGGTAGCTTCACAAAGTCTAGAACTGCTTTTCAGGTTCCCCAGCACTGTAATAGAGACATGCTAGTAAAACACTTGATGACTAATATTTTGGGAGTATCTGTGCTACAGCCCCTGTGAACTTATTGAGCACTCCCTTTCCATTATTTGGGTAGTAACACTTTCTAGATAGTAATTCAACACAAACCACTTTCTGCTCTGTAAATTACCTTTGAAGACACAGATGGTATATGACTGAATGTAGTTGTTCAAGCTGGGATCTAGTAATTTGTAGGATTGGATTGTACTTTGAAACGGGAATTTTATTTATTCAAGCATTGCCTTGTTGGGTAACTTCAGAGAAGTTATGTTTTCTCCTTCTGTTTTCTAAGCTTGTTTGTTTTCTGTTGGGTGTGGGGTCTTGGGGGTTTTCTTCCACCCCCCTCCCCCATTTTGTAAAGCACTTCTTAGATTTACTGCTGAAAAATACTCAAAGAGCTGGATGATTTTTTGCTCCTTTATCAAAGGGATTGACGTCAAAGTTTTCCAGTACGTCCAAGCTTGGTAGTCACATATGAGGCATGGGGCCCAATTACTCTGACACTTACTACACAAAGCTAAGTACAGCTTACTCTTTAAAATTCACATTTTGCAATAGCTGATACTATTCTGGACTACGCTGTTTGTATAGTAAACAAATGCTGAAGGGTCTGGATGAGGAAAACAGGTGTAGTTTCATGGAGTACTGGATTCGGGAAGTTGTGCGTCAGTAGAACAAGACAATTTGTTCCATGGCATAGCTGGCCAACTGTGCAGCTCAAATAGCAAAATACTGCTGGGACGTAGCACAGGCAGGCAGCTCATATTTTAAGACATTTCACAATTTTTACAACCACAGTAACTTTTAGCCAGCAAGAAGACTGTCAAAGGTTTTTTTTTTTTCCTTTAAATTGAGGACAGGTTTTTCAGTATCAGCTATAACTGATAGTAGGTGTAAATGTATGTGCCTTATAAAGATATTTTGGTTATGGAAAAATAAATGGAATGTAATTTAAATGCTTTTGTAACAGAAGTATTCCAGATTTTATTCTAGATACTTAAAAGCAGCTAAGGAAAAAGTGCAGGCAAAACTTGGACTGATACCACACTGTCATTTATTGCCCTTCTTTTGGCATGAGGATTTCCTGGGCTACCAGTGTCCTACAGGCACAGAGCTCTAACTGCAGCTTGTCAAGTTGTCACTTCATTTTTTTTTCCTGATTCCATCTTCTAAATTCTGGCTTTTCGGTTTTCTTGATCTGAGTAATCATTCCTCAGTTCAGGGTGGGGCAGGGCAGGGGCCAGCCAATTCAGATCACCTCATACTGTTACCTTCTTGATGCAATAAAGCAGGACTTGCACATTCAGCAGTTGTTCTGTAAGAGTTTGGTTCTGTGATTGCAAGTACCTTGGGAGTCTTAAATGTTAATAATTTAGAGAGGATGAACCAAGCCTTGGACTGTTCAAAACTATTTTGAACAGTGAATTGTTCATGATAGTATGAGAATAGTAAGGAAAATCAAATGATTGGTCTCTTTGTACATTCCAGGAAATAATTTGGATAAAAATCTTCTTTCTGGTCCATCACTAATCCTTAAAACCTAAAATCTGGAGGATTGTTTTCATTGCTGCACACTAAGCCCTTGTGATTCTTTGTTATTCTGGAAGATTTAAATTTGCAGCAGTTTTGCACAGCTTGGATGTTAAATAGGAACAAATATGGACCAAAATGAAGAACTGTCTATCCCAGTCACCTCTATCATAGGAAATGCTTAAAAGAGTAAAATTGAAGGACATGCATTCTGACCCATCTCTTCTCCCGCTCCTCGATTTCTGGCAAACTGCTGGCTAGTTCCAAACATGCTACTTCTAAAATGTCCTTGGGCTCTATTCAAAATGTTACTGTGTTGGTTTTTCCCCTCTTCTCTGGAAATGCGTGAGTTGAAATATTTGATGCATAGTGGGCATCTCTGATTAAACAATGTTTTACTCTCAGATGAACACTTGTGTACAAATTATGCACATTTTCATAAAAAAATACCTAGCAAACATTTGGACCTTCACTGCAAAGGGTTTGCAAGATTGGAATTAATCCTCTAGGTTTCCTATTTGTGTTCTTAGTGCAGGGACAGTCCACTTAGTGACGGTACATCTGTATTTTCCTTGAAATGTATTTAGTAAAATAATTTTATTCCGTGTGAAATAGCAATTTGGAAGAAACCTCTATATTTGCTATGGAAATGACATGTTGCCAGTGAAATGTGGCTTATTCTGTTAAACCTTGAGTAATATGGTTTACTGACATCAGTTTATATCTCCCTGAAAAGGGAAGAGGCATAAATGTGTATGCATGTATGTGTGACTGGATCATGCAGGTGATGAAAAAGCCTGGTTAGCTTTATGTTTCATATGAATGTAAACCAAATTATTTAGTTTGCTGTTAGGCATTATACTAAAACCTGAGACACTTGAGGACTGCATGAGAAACTAAATTAACAATGATGAAAGAGGAAGTCTTCTAGAGGGCCAAGTGGCTTAAGCCAGAGGACTGTATTTGCAAAGGTGATGTGACACACAGTAGTCTTCCTGGGCCTTTTTGTTTGCCCCCAAAGTTTTAAGTCAGTCTTTAATTTTTATGTACAAAAAATAAACGTGTTCAAAATTGCATCTCTGTCTGAGTCTTTATTTAAATTGGAAGGATAAATACTTGGAAGCCCTCTTTCAGTGTGTCATAACTGGTGGAGGAAAGCTGCTTTATGAATCAGTGTAGTGCTTGCAGAACTCAGGCGCATTTCACTTGTAGTAGCTTGGGGGTGTGGTGCTGTGAACACCGAGGTCTCTTTCTGTGGAGTAGAGCCTTCTCTTGCCTAAGAACAAAATGTCCAGTGCTGGGGCGTCTTTTTCACTACAGGAAATTTTTGCCTAGAAACAGTTACTTTCGAGCCACTGTAGCAGGATTGGCTTCCAAAGCTGTGGGAGGTGGTGTGTTTTGAGATGTAGCCTGCCATAGTCCCTCTGAGGCCCAAGGAGACTTCTGCAGTGCTTGTGTTTAAATGTGTGAGGAAGTGGTTTGCTGGACTGAGACCTGTACTTGAAACTCTCCAGCAAGGATGTGCCTTATACTGTAACATGGAAATACGTTTTGGAAAAGCAGCGGCTTTCCAAGAGTACTTGCTCAGAGGCAGTAGTTGCTCCAGGGAACACATGAAGCTGTTTGGTGTTGACAGTGAGCTGCAAAGCCACTGTCAGCTCTTAGCTTTTTTTTTTTTATTGTTGCTTTTTTATCCCCGTACTCTGTACTGAATCGGTGACTTTCTTTTGGTTGTATGTCGCAGGCCGAGATTGACTGACACCTAAGCCTTCGAGACTTGTGAATATTCTGCAGCTATAAACTGCAAATTATTGACATGCAAAGCAAGACATGACCCCCCCTCTTCGGGAACAAAAAGTGAGGTCTGTTAAGTACCAAGAAGACCTCAGTTATCTGTTTACAGCGTAAACTGCACCGAGGGGATGAAGACCACCAGCAGCGTGTGCTACTTTGCAAAACAAAATAATTTACCATCTTGTGTTTTTATAATTGCCTGTATTAATGTAGAAAGATGTAAAAGAAATAAATTAGGAAGTATTTTGTTTTGTACTGCCATTCTTATTGTATTTTTATACTTTTTGGCAGCATTAAATATTTTTTTAAATTGATGATGTGCTGTTGTGTGCGCGTTATGTTAGGGAGAACCTGTTAAGAGTGTGTGTTGTGGAAAAAGAAGGGTTTTGCCTTAAGGTTTCCTGATACCTGTCTTAACTGGAAAATGGCAAAATTAGAATGTGCTTTATGCAGGTACTTTCATTAATGCTAAGTATTGTAGTTTGATTTAGGAGGAACTCTTGCACATTTGTTTTGTAATACACCATTAAGAATATTATTTTATTAATCTGACCAGTTGGTTTGGTAATTCTTTTTATGTTTGCTATGAAATATGCACAAAATGTTCTGAGTAACTTTGGGACAGAAAAGTGTTCTGTTGGTGATGCTTTAAAGGGAGGAAAGAGGGAAAACCTGAACTCTCTTGACCCATGGTCCTGTGTAGTTAATTGGAGCTGAGGAACAAAAAGCGCACAGAAATCAGTGGTGTGTGTAATTAAACAGGTTTTGGATTGTGCCATTGCTGTGTGTTCTATGTACGGTATTTTCCTTCACGTCTCCCACCTTCTGTCAGTATCCTCATTGACACAGTCAGGGTGGATTGGAAATGGGTAAGCCAGAGTGCTACTTAAAGGAGTTCTTCCAATGAGTTCTGCAGGGTTTCCAGCCCTGTGCCTTCTGTAACAGAGCTGATCTCAATTCTGCACTTGTTCTCTTACGGTTTCAGGTAAACCTTAACTCACAAAACTCTATATAAACTGGCATGTGGTTGGGTTTTACATGGAATTTGCACCTTGCATATTTTTGTAACAGGTTTTTGTACAGTCATATAGTTACTGAAAGTGAAGTGGGGGGGAATCTAGGCCAACTGAGGCAATTTTTGCTAAAAAAGGCAGCAGCCTGAAATCTTATCAGAACTTGGTCTTAAGACCCATTCACGAAAGCAGTCATATTCAGAGTTGTGTTGAAGTTGAAGGGGAAGCTGAAGCATGGGAGTGCTATTTCTTGAGCTAAAGACACACTTGACACCATTCTGAAATAGTCTAAATTGCCAGTCTGATTTGTCCAAATTTTTTTTCCCTTACGTGATTACCATTGTTCTGAGCCTGTGCGGGAGGAGAAAACAACATTGTTACTTGACTCAGTTTTCATTTTCAAGTTGGTGCAGCTGTGAAACTAGGAGTGTTTATAGCAAGAGATCAAGCTCTGCCAAAACACTGGAACAAACCCTGCTATTGTTGATTACAGGAATAGGGCCTGTTTATACCTCTTGGGTCATCTTTGGATAAGGCTTTCAGCTGTTCATGCCTTTTACCTTTAGCTATAGTTTAGGTTTTCATTATTTTCCCCCTCTTGGAGTTGAGTAAGCATGCAGTACATGACTACTGGAAATGTGCATGTGCCTTATTATTCTACCTGCTGCTGTCACATGGTACTAGTTTATCTTGTGGGGCACAGTCAGCTGAATATCCTAATAAAAATGCTGATTGCCCTTAGTTTTTAAATGGTTTTTGGCTACTGAGAGGCTGGAATAAAGTCATCAGCCAACTTGATGAATTGGCAAAGGAGATCAAGATAGAGAGGCTTTGTTGGGTTTTGTTGAGTGCTGTCTTGTGACAGAAGTCTTGCTTTCTGATCTGTATACTTGTTTGGTTATTTCTATACAGGCGCCAATTCTTGACTGCTGTTGTGAAATTATTTAAAAAGGTGAAGGAAGGGGAGAGAAAGGACCAAGTTAGTGTGTGACTGTAGCCTTTAAAGAAATGGAGTTAAAATGATCAGACGTGTGAAAGGCATTTTTTTCCAAATGAAGAAGCTGTGATTTACTAAATTTTTTTCTCCATGTTCAAGGGCAGTGTTGCAGAGGTGTTTTTATATTTGCTAGTCATCTGAACAGCAGGGCAAAGGCGCAGCCTCGTCCTGCAGGAAGGTTTTGGTGTGTGCAGGGGCTGTGCTTGCCTGTCCCGGGCACTGGAGTCAGGAGCGGCTCAGGGCCAAGGGCAGCTCTGCCTGTGGAACTGCGGGTCTTGGAGAAGCTGCATTCTTGTTCCTCTCACAAGGATCGGGCTGCCCTCTACCTTCTTCACAGGGAACAGGAAAGCCCTGAGGATTTTCTCTTTCAGCAAGTACTCCCAGTGTTCTCCTTTTCCCTTCTCAAAGTTTTGCTCGGCTGCGCCACTTTAGGAGGTAGTGAACATCTATGGCTCACTTAAGAAAAATACTGTGAAGCAAATAACACCCCTTTCATTGCTTCTGTCTGGTCCTTCAGTCCATCAAGGCTTAATTTGTTCTCCTGCTCTATACACACCTCGTAGTTACTTGGCTCAGTTTGAATATCGTTATTTTTCTAACTAGTTTTAGGTTTATCAGACTTGCCTTGTGCTACATGTAGTCTTTTGTCTGCATTCCCTGACTGCATCTGCATTTTGACTCACCAGCCTACCAGTCTGGATACCTGTGGGAACACCTAAAAACGTATTTTGGTTAATTCTCACTTTTCAACTCTAGAACTGACCATCTTGCATCCATGATTTAAAGTTGTTTCTAAATCAGCTGATATGACTAAGCACTTCCAAAAGGTCAAATTTGATCATAGCTAAATACTATAGTGCAACAGGTACCATCACAAACATTGAACACGTGAACTTTGTCACACAACTGCTATCTCAGACTAAGCCTGCAAAATACACGGATACCAGACTGCCTGATACCAGTCAAGGTTCCCTGATTCCTTTGTATTTCAGAGCACTATATTCATATTCAGCCTAAGAAAGCTCATTGACCTAGAAAGCTTTCTAGGTCATCTAGGTTTCAGCATCTTAGCAGCTTCTGGAAATGGTATGGAAGCCTGGAAAAGAGAAGGCTCAGGGGTAACCTAATTATGGCCTCCCAGTTCCCAGAGGGACCCTACAAGAGAGAGCTGGAGAAGGACTTTTTACAAGGGCACGTAATGAAAGGATAAAGGGAAATGGCTTCAAACAGAGTAGGTTTTGGTTGCATACTAGGAAGAAATTTTTTACTGTGACAGTGGTGAGGCACAGACTCAGGCTGCCCAGAAAAGTTGTAGATGTCTCATCCCTGGAAGTGTTTAAGACCAGGGTGGCTGGGGCTCTGAGCAACCTGGTCTAGTGGAGGGTGTCCCTGCCTAGAGCAATGGGGTCGGAACTAGAGGGTCTTCAGGATCCCTTCCAACCCACACTGTTCTATGAATATATGCAGACAGAAAATACAGAACAGCTGTTACACTGCTTGCAGTCTCCCCAGTTGAAGCTATCACAATAGCATTAGGAAAAGAAGGCAAAACCAGATTGCTTCTCATCTTCACT
Organism: Muscicapa striata striata; assembly: GCA_030060385.1. Taxonomy (NCBI): domain Eukaryota; kingdom Metazoa; phylum Chordata; class Aves; order Passeriformes; family Muscicapidae; genus Muscicapa; species Muscicapa striata. The sequence continues at coordinate 2,727,329 of JAREIS010000075.1, read as the reverse complement.
TACCTCACCTGGAAGTCTTGGAAAAAAAGTTAAGATCCCCAGTTGTCATGGAAGTGGAGGGTTTTACCTTCCAAGAAAATCCATGCGTACACATCACTCTCAGTTCTCAGCTGCATTAAAAAGGAGCACCTTAAGCTTGTCCATGGCAGTAACACTTAACCAGGGGAAAAGGTTTCTTAAAAAATATTTTATTAGAAAAAACTTCCAACCAAAGTTACTCAATAAACAACTGTACAAAATATATTTCTTTGGTGAGTTTGTGAAAATTACCTTAATTTCTTTTGCTGCCTACATACACAAAAGGAATTTTTCTTAAATAAAGCATTTATGGTGACACCAAAGCAAGCTGTTGCTCTTTGGCAATTACTGTGTAATCACCACCTCAAGGGACACCTGTAACCGCAGAGACTCACAGTTCAGAGCTGATCAGAAGAGGGCAGGAGGGAGACCGTTGCCAAAAAGTAAGCGCCAAGAACTTGGTATCTTCCACTGTGAAGAAGGATCTGTGGAATTGTTGCTCTGTAACAAACCCAGAATAATTAAGTAGTAATGGTGTAACTGGCACAGGTATTAAAATAATGGGCAGCAGTACAGGTGTCAGTGTCACAGTGGGTTACTTTAGAGAAGAGCACTGGAAGAGAGAACTCAATCAAACCTTTACACAATTTTTGCCCACACCTGTCAAACAAAAGAACTGGTGTTCAGAATTGTTTTTTCAGATGGGGAAACTTGCAGTGAGATTTTAATACAAAATCTATTTTATTTGGCATATTCTTGATGACCAAGAGCCAAAATAAACCCATCTGGACTCAAAAAAATGAAAATAATGGATATAAAATATGAAAGCAAGAACTTTAATCAAATAGTACTTACTTCATTTTTAATTAGCTGGAGCCATTCATTAAGATAGTTAATGAGAACAAATGCATCAGGGATGTTGTCTCCTTCTGAGCAAAATTTCAGAAGAACTGCCATTTGGATTCCCTCTGAACAGCTGCAACAAAAATGAGCACGCATTTGTATTTAATTTTTAGATCCATAACAATTACATTTATGTATAAATATATATAAATATACAGAGCAGCAGTAATATGCATGTAACTTGTGAAAAGCCAAAACCAAAAATGAAAAATGTATGGATATATGTATATTTTTTTCCTCTCCAGTTTTCCTTGATCACATTTGCACTTCATGCTCTTTTGCTTAATCTTGAATTTGTTCTTTACTTTCCAAAGCAAGAATCCTACATCTTGGGAGAGTATTAAGGCCTTTTACATACTTAATTTGCATATTTGTGCTGGTGAGGTGTCTACACACATCCTTTGATACAATCACTCCTTATCTTTCTGTGTATTTTAAACCAGCAGTTTTGCAGGTTGCGTATCACTACTTCACTCAGAATATGCTCAATTTTTAATTTAGATATTAAGATGGTTATTTTAAAATTTTTTACCTCACAACCTGGCAGGTCTTTTCTTTTGCAATTCTGTATTGTTTCCATATGGAAGTCAGTACAAAGGTAAGCATGGCATTAGTAACTCTGCTGCTGTTGAATGCAATAGTGTGGTCAGATGTCAAAAGTAATAATTAAAAAATAATAAGTCAATTTTCCAGCTGACACAACACATCTTTTGCAGAACAGCACTGTTGTGCTATAAATGAGTATTAGTTTCTAAAATTCAAAAATTCAGCTTTCAGTACAACTTCTGATGCATGCACCTTTTCACAAAACCCCCACACCTAATTTTTTTGCTGGCCCTGAAATCTTAACTCATTCATGGTGCTCAGAATTGTTTGTGGGTTTTGGGGTTTTTTTATATAACTGACGATGGAACAATTTGCCTCAGGAAACAGTTTTAGTTAAAGTAGCACAGGTACAGGAATTCTACTATTCACAAATTGTGGTTTGGATAATATCAGATACCAGACTGATTGTGATCATAACTGTAAAGACTTCATTATTTTTCATTAGTCTATTCCCTTATATTTTTATCTTATTCTAACTTTGTGATCCAGAACTCCCTACTTCTCTTCCACTTAATAATGGGCCTGACCTGGAAGAAATTCTGTTCCTATAAAGCCCTATTCAATAAAAAGAAGGACTTTTCATTTCCTATAACAATATTAGTTTATAAGATAATTTTACCAAGTACTAAAAACAAGACCTTCGATATCTTTCTGACTAATCTTTAGGTAACTCACCTCTCAGTAAACAATAGTTTTGTGATGCCACCCCCAGGTATATGCAGAATTTTGTCTGTATCACTTATTCCAGGGTAAGCTGCTACTCTTTCCATTTCTTTCCAGTTTAGCTCCTTCATGCGGCCTCCAACTGCTTTCTCCAGATCAGGTGTGAGCAGGTAGCGCAGTGGTGTCCTAGAAACAAGCCAAGGATGCATTCAGTCTGCCAAGGAAGGAAGGACACTGCCCCAGTTACCCCTTGTGGCAGCCAGAAGGTGCAAGCACCAAGCACCGAGCACCTGCAGGGAGGAATTGCTCTGACATTCTCTCCTTCTTCAGATCAAAGTCTGAAAGTAAGTCTGTGGCCTCAAAACTGTAAAAACTACTCAGTTTTCTGCCACAAATAGAACTTAGGTACCCTTTAAGGGGCTCAAATAACTGGCAAGTGCCAAATGCATATGCCAAGCACATACTGAGTATGGTTGTAAAAATAATTTACAAATAAAATGTGCTTTTTCTTCCTTCAGATAGGAGGTGATTAATTCAAAATCTGTTAGGGTAAACTTGGGACTTCACCATGATACAGTATTTCTAATAAGCTCACACTACTAATACATTCAGATTTTACTCAAGTTAAAAGTATTTTCTGAATGCATTACCCTCACTCTTTGGTAAATCTGCTATAAGGGAATTGTTCTGTGATGCTGAGGGGGCTGGAAGGGTTTAAATCACAACTTACGACTTAAACCTCATCAAATAACCATCAGTCCCTCGTTTCAATCCATGTTAGCTGGCCATCCTGCAATTATATGGATCTATAACTATGTCTGGGATGTGCATAGATCTAAACTTCCTCTGCAGCCCTGTGCATTTATAGAGCCTGAGGATAAAAACTACTGAAATACTGGTTTTATTTGCAGAAATAAAATTTTGTTTCTTGTTAAATCACCAATTATGATGGCCTCATCCAGCAAGAAATGACTGTTTTTTGGATGGGTAATATCTAGTAAAAAAATATTGCAATTGCAGCCTTGCAGTTGCCTCCCAACAAATGATAACTAGTAACTTCCTATTAAAAAAAAAACAAACAACAACAACTTACTGTATCAAAGAAAACCTTTCAAATGCAGAATGATGACAAAGAGGTCATAAATGAACCACTACTGCAATCAACTATTAAAAATCTAACCTGTGACCTGTATGTCAGCAGTTAATCCCTGACATTGCCTGCAGCCACAAGCAGTTAAAATTCAGGCAATGCAGGTCAAGTGCAATTTGCTTACAGCTTTTCACTTGATCAGTACTTTTGACAGTAGTAACCCAGCAAATTCATTGACTAATCCTGTATATTACATCATGTTTTAATACCATACTAAGCGTTTTATGACCAATGCACACATGCAAGCAAAAGTACCTTGCCCATAGTACTCAGTACATGGAAGAAGAGGGAAATATGTCAGTCAAAAAAGCCCCAGAAACATCAGTTAGGTCTTTTAGGGACACAAACATACCCCAGAAGCTGCTCATCATCACGCTGGTACGCGTGGCTGCTGGACAGAAGGACAACCCTGGCACATTTGCTGCTCTTCACCCAAGAAAGCAGGCTTTCACAGAATGGCCTGTACTTGTTCTTTACACAAAGACAGAGACAAAAAAGTGAAAAATTTAATGTGTCCTTAACAATACTAGGTGTTATATGTCATGTTTAGCAGTGATGTGAATTATTCATCATATCCATTTAGTCTTCAGCCCCAGATACATTATTAGAAAGCAGAGAACTGCCCTGGTAGTTTATAATTCTACTGCCATGTAGAATTATAAGAATTATCATTAAGACCATGTCAACAACAACAGTACCACCTGTCTTGTGTGCCACTGATACCAAAGGAAAAGCTTTAGAGCAAGATGGGATGGCAAGATCACACAGTATTTTCTGTTCAGTTTTTTTTCTGTCACGGCATTCTGCTTATTTTAAATTACAACACTATCCAGTTAATGAGTAATACTAAATTCCTCATTTTTACCAAATGAATGCTGTTAAAATGAATATAGAATACTATGAAATAATTAAATTGGCATGACACAAAAAAGAACAAAGCTATTAAAAAGAATACACAAAACCAATAAATGTAAAGGGAAAAAAATAAACAGACAAAACCCAGACCATTTTGTACTTTCATGACTCTTAATAACTAAGGAGACATTTACACTAAAATCTAACAACACAGGCAGCTGTTGTGGGGCTTGGAAAAACAAAAGCAAAATCTTAACCCTTAATGAATGCAGAAATCAGTAAAACTGTAACAACTGCAGAAGGTGTTACAACATGAAGTAGAAAAATACTTTTGCCAGGCCACTTAATATTTGCCAGCAGAATTATTCAAACCAAACAGTGAAGTAAGAACAATCAATGAACATACATACCTTTATAAAAGGTGACCTGATCTGCAGAACTACAAGTTTCTTTGAAGGTAAGGAGTATACTACAAGAAGAAATCATAAAGTCTTGTTAAGCAGAAACTTAAGAGGAAGAGATCTGGGTTTAAATATATCAAGAATTATCCAATTAAAAACTTCAGGATAGTAAACCTTTAGCTATCAATTCATACAGGAAAGCCTGATAACATCCACTGTGTTAAAAACACACATTTCTGTGCTTTGTATTTTCATCAGATTTAGTTTCAGTTGTACAAAATTCAAGGATTGAATTATGAAAGATATATGAAGATTTGCCCCCTGTAATGATTCTGATAATGTATGCATCTTTGCAAAGTCAAACACATTATTCTGAGATTTCTGTGATTTAAGAGGGTAAAAGAAATAAAATTAAACACAATGTATTGTATTGATCAATGATCAGTGTAGGAAAAGAAACTAAGAATTTGTAAGGGGAGTGGGAGAAACATTACACAGGGGAAAAGGCAAAGGTATGTAGGAAGAAGAAGAGTGGATAAGTATCATTCTAAATCAGAAATTCAACTTGTATTCCAATAATTTATTTTAAGTATGTGCACATGTGATACTGCTTTGGATTAACACTATTGAGAGTTTTGGCTGCACTGCAATATGGCTCAAATTCAGTATTTCTTACTGATTCCAAATGTCAAATTTGTTTTCCAAAAACAGGAACAGTTTCCTCCATGAAGTGTAAATAGATTCCTATCTGTAGGTTTCTGCAGCTATTATTTCTTACCTTAATTTAAGCGCATCACCAAAATGGAAAACAACAAAAAAAGTAAATATGATGTCCTTGCATCTTATGCCTCCTGCAAATACCTTCAGCATTCAATACCCACCTTCAGCATTTATACTCAGCTCTGTTGAGTTTTCCTCTGCTGTTGCATATGGGTTATTTCCAACCATTGGCACCAGGCAATCGGTGTAGAAGTAACCAACTTTAGTCATGTCAAGTGTGGAAATCACCAGATCTATTGCCAACTGACCGACATTTCCCACGGACACTGCTGGCTGAAGGAACAGAATGAACCCAATTACAGCGTGCTTTGTGGATGGCAGAAGGTGCTCTTCAAATAGTGAAAGCTTAAATTCCTTAAAATCTGTTCAAACATGATTTCTAAAAGTGGCTGCTCATCCTCTGGCAAAGATGACTATTTCCTACCAGGAGAATTGGTAAATACAGAATTTGGTCCCTGTCTGACAAAAAACACCCTGGCCATTTCTGTGAATAATTGTGTTTCACTGTAAATGGAAAGAACAGCTTGGAAACTTATCTCCTTCCCCACATTTTTTGATTGAGAGTAGGTAAAAGCCACTCAAGCAACTGATGTGAGACTGGCAAACCTCACACGATCCCCAAAGGCAACTCTGGTATTACATATTAAGCCTCTAAATCTCAGACTGACCCATAGACAAGAGTAGGTTGTTTTTAATTTTTTTAAGGATGAAAATGATAAGGGTGCCCTTAAATGAATTTCATAGGAATTGCTGTGGGTTATCATCAATCGAGGCAGATACTGACCTAATATGGAAAGAGAAAGTCAAGAGTCTGTGTCCTTCCAAAGAAACTATTACAGGAAGACAACCATATAACATTCGGTTGCTTTCCTCTAATCTAGAATCAAATCTAAGAGGATTTGGGGCTGTCAGAGGTGGAGGGGGCCGGGGCACACTGAGTGTCCCCATGTCCCCACTGCCCGGCGGTGCCAGGAGCAGCTCGGCAGCGACGCGCTTGTTTCCTGCCGCTCGTCAGCTGACCGGGAATAGCTTCCTGCGCAGCCTGCACAGTCATCCCGGCTGGGCAGCCCTGCCTGGGAAGCGATGGGGTGCTTCCCTGCAGCTAACCCACCAAGGGGGCAGAAATGACGGCGTTTGCCCTCCGCAGCCTGCGCTGGAGCGCTCGTCCCACACCGACATCGTCACACCACGTGTGAAGGCGACAAAAACACTTCCTAAAACAATCCCAACCCGAGATTTAAATGTAGAAGAATGATTTTTTTTTTTTTAACATTGGAAATATTTATATATTGCATCCAAATGAAAAAAAAAAAAAAATCCTAATTTTCTACTGCAGTGGCAACCCACGGGTGCTGCAAATCCGGTAAAAGCACATAGGGCGTATTAATTTTTAGAGCAACAGCATATAGCTATAGCTCCGCAATAGCATATAGCTATTAAATAAAAATAAAATATAAAATATAGCTGTTGCAGCTGGGCACAGATCGTCTTGACAGGGGCAAACCAGGAGTTCTGAGGAGGGAGAAGTTGACAGAAGCGGAGAAGACCGCGCCAAGCTCTGCTGCAGACAGAGCCCTCCAAACCCTCTTTTCCTCGGCACATCCCACCCACACCGCCTGCCCTGCGCCTTCTCCGCTTATCCCACGGCCAAGTACCCAGCGACGACCCCCGGCAGGACACGGAGAGACACCAGAGCCCCCCGTGTCCCGCCCCGCAGGAGCGGAGCCGAGCCCTCAGCACAGGGCTGACCCCTCAAACCCACCGAGGGCGGGGAAAAGGTAAGCAGGAGCGTGACTCACCATGAGCAGAGTGAAGCCTTTAAAGTCGGGGGCGGCAGAGCCCCCGCCGCGGTCGCACGGAACGAACATGCCGGCCGGGAAGGGAAGAGAGAAGCAGGTGGCGAAGAAAGAATGGAAGGAAGGAAGGAAAGGAGGGAGGGAAGGAAGGAAGGAAGCGGGCCGCGGACGCGGCGCCCACGTGCCGCCGCCAGGGGGCGGTGCCGGCGCTGCCCGCGCTCGCTGCGAGGCGGTTGGGGCTCGTTCCCGGCCGGCTCCGCCATGTCGCTGCCGCCGGAGAAAGCCTCGGAGCTGAAGCAGATCATCCACCAGCAGCTGCTCAAGGTGGGACTGGCGCCGCGGCCCGGCGCCGGAGAGGCCTCCCCTGGCCCTCAGGGGGCTGTCCCGGGCCCCGTGCCGGTGTCACCCCGTGCCGGTGTCACCCCGCCGCTGGCGGCGGCAGCGCCCGCTGAGGCGGTGGCGGCGCGCGCGCCCGCTCTGTCGCCCCGCTTTGTTTTCCCAGCTTGCAGGTGCTTTCCAGGCTCTGCTTTGTCGTTTTCTTGTTGCTTTTTTGGGCGAGGGTCTTGAACTGACGGGGAAATAAGTAAGGGGGCTGTAACTCCTATATCGCGTGTTAGCGCAGTGGTGAATATTCGTACCTGTGACACGGGAGAACGGGGTTCTTGGAGCGAGTCCAGAGGAGGCCAACAAGATGGTTAGAGGGAGGCAGCACCTCTGCTTCGAGAAAAGGCTCGAACTGGGAACTGGGAGAGCTGGGATCGTGCAGCCTGGAGAAGAGAAGGCTCGGTGGAGACTTTATAGCAGCCTTCCAGTACCTGAAGAGAGCCTGCCTTCAGAAAGAAAGAGACAGACTTTTTACCAGGACATGTAGTGATAGGACAAGGGGAGATGGATTCAAACTGAAAGAGAACAGGTTTAGATTAGATATTAGGAAGAATTTTTCACTGTGATGGGTGCTGAGGGACTGGAACAGTTTGCGCAGAGAAGCTGTGGATTCCCATCCCTGGAAGTGTTCAAGGCCAGGCTGTGTGAGGCTCTGAGTGACCGGGTCTAGTGGAAGGTGTCCCTGCCCACGGCCGGGGCTCTGGAATGAGATGAAGGTGGTTTCCAACAAGGTCATTCTGTGATTTTATTTCAGGTACCGGTGGCTGTATCCTTAATATCCTTTCAGTATGAGAATCAGCTCTATGAATCCCATCTGCTTTCACAGCTCGTATGATGGGGCAGACATTCTCAGACATCCCTTTGAGTGCAGAAAAAGCTTGCAGGGGAGATCTACTACTTTTGTGCCTTACCTGAATAAAACCATATTTTTCCCTTAAGAAATAAGGAACTATTATATTAAGCCTGAATTTTCAGGGAAAAATTATTAGTATTGTACTAAGCTTGAATTTTGAGAAGTTAGAACAATGGCCATTTTGTAATCGATGGATTTGCAGACCTTTTTGTAAGGAAGGAAATTCAAGATGGGTTGCTGTAAAAGACCAGTGAAAATGCCTAGGTTTTGTATGCTTGTAATTTTTTTTTTTTACTGGGAGAGCTGCTTTTGTTAGATAGTGGCTCATTTGAATAGTTCTGGAAGAATCAATATTTATGGTGTAGTTATTTCTGTGTTCCTAGGAAAACACTCTTAGCATTACAGACTTAATTGGTAAGTTGTGCCTGCTGCCATACAGAGAGCTGGTGTTTGTAACACACAATGAATTTTCTTTCAGATGGATGTCCACGGGAGAATACGAGAAGTTCTTGCTGAGACTATACGAGAAGAGCTGGCACCTGAGCATCAGCAATTGTCCACAGAAGATCTGATAAAAGCCCTAAGACAGCGGGGAATCATTGATGATGTTATGAAGGAACTTAAATTTGTAACTGTGAGTAGCTTTTGAGGAGGAGAAGTATTTCTACTTGTTCCTCTTACTGATGTGTTTTGACAAAGTGAAACTATGCTGCTTCTGGAGGTCTGTAAGGATGTTACTGATTTGAGACATTATAGGAGCAGAAAAGATTAATGCACATGCTGCAGTTGGTTTGGTGATAATACTGCACTGAAAATATTTGTTCCATTTTAGAAGGGAGCATACCTAAGGAATGGCATTCAGATGAAATAGAGAATCCTTTAATTTTTAGAAGACTGTGGTAAGAGCACTGTTGCATCCTTTGACTCCTTAAAAAGTCTTAATTGTAATTCCAGGATGTGAAAGAAACGGAGAGGACTTTGGCTCCAAAACCATCAACACATTTTGTTGACAGAGAACCACCAGTTTTGAAAAAAAGTATGTTTCTTGTTTATTTAAATGTTTGGATCATAGTTTTGAAACAAATTTGAAGTCTGTGATTTTTGCGCTCTGAATTAGTAGTCCAGTATGAAGGCATAAAGGTGGATGTTTCTTCTGCTTATCCGCAGGGAGTAAACTCATATAGCAATCAATGTTGCATTAAATATTATTTACTATTATTATTTAATTTACATTAAGATAACTTCCATATATTTTAAAATCACTTTCTCCTATGCACGTTTCAAAGAAGTTTCTTTTTTTGCTAGTCTCCTGTTATTTAGCTGATATTTAACAAATTAAGGTTTCTAAGATCTGTTTGTAGTCTCTTCATTTTTATTGCTACACTTTACAGCTAACATTGACCCAACACGGAGGTATCTTTACCTTCAGGTTTTGGGTGGAAAAGCTTTTCTGGACCATCTTCAGGAACCAGAGCCTCTGCCTGGCCAGATCTGTTCTACCTTCACTCTGTGTTTATATTTTCGAAACCAGCGCTTCCGTTCCAAACCTGTACCCTGTGCCTGTGAGCCAGATTTTCAAGATGGTTTTCTACTTGAAATACACAAGGATAGCCTAGGTAAGGAATATTGCGAGTTTAAAGCTGATGCTATTGGGATATTTTCTGACCTGAGATTTAGTATGAAATATGTTTGATATTATTTAGTGGATTTCTTCCCTGGTTTTTGTCACGTTTTCCTGAGGAAATTGATTACACAATTGAGGTTATGCCACTTGTAGATCTTTCTCTGCTCTTGCTCTTTTCCTTCTTTTTCACTCTAAAATAACTTGAAATTGACCAACTTTATCCATCCTTAAACGTTAATTCCATTTTAATTTTTTATGTATCTGAACTAGTTGCATTGCAGTACTCAACTACAAAAATCATTTTATCTTCTCCGTAATCTCACTGTAGCTCTGTCCTTAAATGAGTATGGTTTTAGAGATGGGACCATTGCTTACACCTCTGGACTCAAGAAATTTTTCTTTATACTTATTACATACATTGCATTTTGTAGCATTTTAAAGTTCTGAGGAGAACTTGGGATGATAATATATATTCTTGCTGTCTTATTTTGATTTGATAATGGCAGGTGATGCAAGTAAGATGGTGGATGCAACCACTATGTTATCTATATGTGATCCAGTACATATGGTTCTGATCAAGACAGACACATTTGGTGAGACCACTCTGGTAGCATCCTATTTCTTGGAGTGGAGGTCTATCTTGGCTGCAGAGAACGGCGTAACAAATGTTGCTGTGGAACTCCTGGGTGTAGGTAAGGATAAAAAATAAGCATGTTATGATGACTTAAAATACTGGGTACTGAGCTTGCTTACAAGCTTAAAGCAGTATTTTTGGTCTAGTTAATTTTTTTCTTCAATTCAGAAGTAACTGTAAAGTATCCATAGAAAATGCCTAGAAGATTTAATGGTCAGATTTTTCTGTTACCAAGCTGCTAAAAATGAGTATTCCATATCCCGTGTAAAAATGGTCCTCATGTCTGGGAATTCCCACTGTTGATTATCTGCAAAATCTGGTTATCAGAATTAAATCAACCAAACAAAAATCCAGTTGTTCATCTCCAGGAAAATACCTGATCAGTGCACAGGGGAGTAAAGTCCAGCTTGTGTGCCTTGGATAGCAAACTAACAATTGCTGGAGAAAGGAATCTCTGCTCTGCTCCATTTTATCCTTGTAGCTGGAAACCTGTTTTCTGAATGGCTTGGTTTAGATGCTTAGCAATTAGTACACATATATTTTTGTGTATCATTTGTCCTCAGTCCTCCTCTCAGGAGTTACAATCCAAATTTTTAGGATAAGATTTAGTGAATAAAGACTAGATCTCTCATTACTTCCTACAAGACTTTTTACAAAAGCAGGCAATGACAAGACAAGGGGGGATGGGTTGAAACTGAATGAGCATAGATTTAGGTTAGATATTAGGAAGAAATTCTTTCCTGTGAGGGTGGTGAGGCACTGGAACAGGTTGCCCAGAGAAGCTGTGGATACCATATCCTGAGAAGTGTTCAAGGCCAGGTTGGATGGAACTCTGAACAATGTGACTTTGTGGCAGGTATCCCTGCCCATGGCAGGGGGATTGGAACTAGGTGATGTCTTAGATCCCATCCAACCTAGGCCATTCTCATTTTAATTTTCTATAATGACTTGGAAATGCATAGCAAATAAGTTGAGTTTAATTCTCTGATGGGTGATGAAACAAGTTAAATTTAATTCTCATTAGCTTTTTTTCCAAGTAATAAAGTATTAATCCAATAAATCCAGTGCTTTTTCTCCTTTTCAAAATCCTGTCATTGTACAAAATGCATCAAGGACATCAAAGGATGCTGCCATCTCAGATAAACAGATAAACTATTATGTGAGGCTTCCATTGCTTCTATTGCTTATGAATCCATCCGTAATCTGTTTTGTAATGCTTATTGTTCATGTGATCTAACATTTTCAGCATTAGGCAACAACATTAAATTGAGGGGGTTGGTTGTTTGTTTTTTTGGGGAGTTTTTTTAAAGTTGATTTATCTCTTTATATGACAACCAGGGTCCTTCATAATGATCTGTGTCCTGGGGGAAGATGAACTTCAGTTATTTCCAACTATTTAAATTTGAGCTGCTTGTGTAATCAGTAGAAGTAGGCACATTTACAATGTGTGATTCTCTTACTGGATTTTAGATGCCTATTCTAGACATTTCTAGAATACCATTCTAGAATTCATCTCATATGTCCCAGTACAGGCTGCAAATAGGGCCTTGGATAATTGTCTGGGATGTACACACCTGTGCTTTTTTTCATCATATAATGCTTTCTTACGGCCTTATTTGAGTTTAAATTTAAATAAAGATTCTTAATTTGCCTATCTTTAAAGAAGTTTAGTTACTTTTTGTGATTATATAAGGTTAACATACATATTTTAGTGGTTTGCCCCTGCCTGGCTGAAATAGTCTAAGCAAATTAAATATGAGAGAACTGATGAAAATTTATTTTATTTCAAAGGTACAGAATCAAAGGTTTCTGTTGGTGTTTTAAACATCAGACTGGAAATGTATCCGCGTCTTAATAAGACACTTTCTTCAGAAATAATTAGTACTCAAGTAAGTATTTTCTGGGAGGGCTAACTTATTTTTTTGTTGGTGGGGAAGCTTGGTATAGAGCTGTAGCTGTTGAGAACTGTGGGGTTTTTGAACGTTTAATACGTCTCTTTTTTTCCTTTTAAATTTAAATATAATTACCTTTTAAAAACTACATTGTCTGTACTGAACATTGCTCAAAATATTACTGTCACAGGTTTTTCTAATTACTTATATCAAAACCTCTGAAGAAAAAAGAAAGATGTGATATACCTAATTTTCTTCAGGTAGTATATATGTTTTCTTGCTCTTTCCCATGTGAAGCAGTAATTTCAAGTTAGCTATTCTGTTTGGAAGGCCAGTAAATGCCTGAAGGTGCATGCAGATATTCTCCTGCACATTAAAATCTTTCTGTGCAATCCTTCTGTGCAGAAATGCATTACTTAAAATGAACAGTACTTCAGTCAAGCCTAATATGTTAACCTACAAACAAGAAATACAACTTGAAGTTTTTCTTAATTGGATTTCCATTTAAAAATACTATGGATTTGCATGACACACTTAAAATGTTAAGCTTTATTTTACATATACCAGGATGTGGTGTTAATGTAATTACTGAATATGGAATTTTCTCCTGTTTGGAATTAGTATGTGTAGGATTGGTTTTGTTTTTCCTACCTACAGTTCACTTTGGAACGTCAGAAAACAGCAGAAAAAGAGCGTTTATTTCTGGTGTATGCTAAGCAGTGGTGGAGAGAATACCTGCAGATCAGGCCTACCCACAACACGAGGCTGGTAAAGATCTTTGCACAGGTTCGTCAATTTTACGAACAGACTAACCCTTTCTTTAAGTTATCTTTTTATTTTATTTTGAACTTTATGTGTGTGTGAAATCTGTATAGATTTATGATGTGCGTATGTTCAGGTCATGGCTAAATGTCGTGTATCATGCAAAAAAAAAGAATTTGTAGGGACTGAGTTTGTCTACTGAAGCTTAATAGAATGATGCAGACAGGAGAGTTTCTCTGAGTACCTCTGAAGTACCAAGTGAAAAAGCCTGCTTAGTCTTGTCCTTGAATACTCACAAATGGCAGAGACTTAGGTGATCTGTACAAACTACTTCAGATAAATTTTGTACCAGATAAAACAGTTACAAAAAATGGACTTCCTAGATCTATTAGAGCACATCCTCAAAATATTTGAACTCTGTGTGGTCTGCAAAGCAATCTCTCTGGTTTATGTCACTCAACAACTACAGTCATAATTACTAGAGTCTGATGAATTACTGTATCAGTTGCTCCTCAGTACTTGTTCCTCAGTAAAAGGAATGGTATGATCCTTGCATTTTTCATGCTATGAATTCACCCTGCATAGTGGCAATTTTCCTACCACAGTAACTTCTTATCTCAGAGGAGTGTCCTGAAGCAATCTGTGCCTCCTCTTTGATGAGGCAACAGCTTCCCTTCTGGCTGTGCTTGAGTGTGCAGTAGTGATGTGAACTTCCAAATCCCAGCTAGCAGCTGAGCCTCCACCCTCTCACTCTCTCACTCCACATCCATGGGATGGGAGCAAGAATAAAAAGGGAAAAGCAAGGAAAAGTTTATGGGTTGAGATAAATGTGGTTTAATAAATGAAAGAAGGAAAGAAAAGAAGAATGGGAAAACAGTGATGCAGAGACAGTCACTCACCCTCCCAGAGCAGACAGATACCCCAATAGTCTCCAAGCAGGGGCAAGTTTAGAAAAAGTCTGTTCCCCACTGTTTTTATTGCTGAGCATGGAATATCCTGTTGGTCAGGTCAGCTTTCCTGGCTCTGTTCCCTTCCAGCTTTTTGTCCACTGAACCTACAACTGTGTGGTGGCAGAATGAGAAGCAGAAGTGGTGTGATGCTATAGAAGCCCCGCTCGCAGCGCTGTTTTGGTGACAAATCTGAAACATACCACTATGAGCACTGCTGTGAAGAAAACAAATTCCCTTCCAAATAGACCCAATACAAAGGCTTGAGGGTTTCAGGGCAGGGTATAAAGAGAAACAAGTCTATAATTAAATAGGATAGGAACTAGGGCCCTGCTAGATCAGTATATAGAGCTTTTCTTGAGTCTCCCATTGGCCATAGCAAATCTTAGTAAAACTTCTGGGAACAGAAATGAGTTTTTTAGATTAGTTTGATAATTTAGTTACCATCAAATTTTAGATGAGTAATGCAGAAACAGGCATTATATATATGAGACAATATTAAAAAATAAATCCTGCCTCTGGGGTTTTTTAAAATTGCTTTTGAGCTGTGAAATAGTTTTCAACAGGATTCCAGTTAGCCTCAAAAAAACTTACTTTTTTTTTTCTATCAACTTGCTGGAAAAGCATGGCAAAACCTTAACAGTGAAAGTATGTGACTACAGTAAAAATATGGGACCATGATTTCCTGAAGCTGCAGAGATTTAAAAGGCTTTGATCCCTTTTAAAAATACATGAGCATAAAAGTACCAATTTAGCCCAGTGAGGAACTGAAGACATCTATGCTTCTTGAAATAGTTTTAATATATGATAATCATAGTACCTGCCTGCAGCATGTAATAAAACAGACCTTTTTTAAAGTGATCTTATTTTTTTCATTTTTACAAGAACTTAGAAAATATTGATATTACTCCTTAATTTAGATCTAGTTACTAGGTCTAGTTGCTTAATACATCTAGTTAATTTTGACTAATTTTTATTTCTTGCTGTTATGAAAGGAGGTATTCAAATTCAAAGCAAATAGACACTGCTTAAACTCTAGAATCAGTTGCTGAATGTTTAATGCTTTTGGGGAAAGGTTTTTTTTGGGGTCGTTGTGGAATTTGGTGTGTGAGATTTTGTTCTGGCTTGTTTTTATACTTGATGATAATGTGGAAATTGAAAGTGAGTAGAGCATGAACAGTTCCTCACCCGTTTGAGAGGATTAATTGCAGCCTGTGCTGTTCCTGGTGTTCAGACATTTAGTCCACAATGCCCTGTGAGGGACAGAGCCAGAATGAAATTTGTGATGTCTCTAAATGAGTTGTCGTAATGGTGTTGTGTCCCAGTTCTGGAGGTATTTTCATGTCTTACTGTTTCTGAGTGATACTTATTCCAGGGAGGATAATACATCCCAGAGGAAAAAAGTCTAAGTTAAGATTAACATTTTGGGAGCCTTGCACAGCTGTCAAATAACCAACCCCATTTGGGCTGTCCAGGATGAGAACGGCGTGAACCGGCCGGTGTGTTCGTACGTGAGACCTCTGCGGGCGGGGCGGCTGCTGGACACGCCCAGGCAGGCGGCGCGCTTCGTCAGCGTCCTGGGCCACGAGAGAGCCGCGCTCATCGGCGGCGGCGGCGGCAAGCAGGAGCAGTGGTGCACGCTGCTCGCCTTCCTCTGCACCAGCAAGGTGCGTGACACGGCCCCTTGGCTGCGGGGGAGGCGTCCTGCTCTAACCGCGGGCAGGAGCTTAGAACAGGCTGAGAGTACACGCATTTGGAAGGTTCTGTTACAGTCGTGCTTGAGGAGAAACAGGTGTAAATAGTAGGCAAGAAGGCTTTGGAGCAGACTTCCTTTACTATTGAAGTTGAGGTATTTGTCAGTGCATCTCTTTGACACTGAAACTGCTTCTCTTCTGTTGCTTTTCTAAGAGCACATGTTATCATCCAGTGAATCCCTGCTACTGTGCAAGACACTAGTTAAAATTCTGAGCTAATCCAGGAAGAGTAGAAAAAGTCTCTTTAGTCTCTTGTCTCTTTTGCTGATTTGGTAGGGTTTTTTTGTCGTATGTTTTTGTTGGTTTTTTTGTGTGTGTGTGTGTCTATTTTTTGTTGTTTTGATTTGTTTTTGTTTAATAGATGGGCTGAAGTATGCTGACAGTTTTTATGTTCCATTTTTGCAAGATAGGAATTTGCACTGGAAGATTCAGCCTAGTTCTTGGTGGTCTGACACTTGTATCATATGACTATAATAAGCAAAACAAATTGTAGCTGGTTCTGGTTTATAGCTCTTCTGTTTTATGAGCAGAAGTAACAGTGATAATTTCTGATGCGTCATTGGAGTGATCAGGACTTTTCATTGCTATGGAGATACTTCTGCCTTCAAAAATAACATCGCTGATGTGTTTGCATTTAAAAGATGTGTTCAGGGCAGGAGGAGCTATATCCCAGATTTTAGATCTGCCTCCAAGACCACTTAGGCATTGGCTGTTGTCTCTGAATATCTGATGATGCCTAGGTGCTGTATAAAGGCAGCTCTGGCTACCCACTGGATTTCAGATGTAGGTGACAGTAGGGACTTTGAGGACCGCTGTGTTTCGAGGCACAGAGAAAAGTGTTCCTTCAAGCAGAAGTGGAAAGCTGTATGGAAAATAACTGAATTTAGCCTCTGAGACACCAGCTAGATAATTATTTTTCTTGTGGAGAGTGATACAGTATTATTAAAATAACACAGGTTCACTACAAACTTGTTTAAGCTTACTTTTCTGCATATTTCCTTTTTATGCTGTGGTAGGGCAAGATTGTATTGTCTTGATACATCCAAGATCTCTGAATTTTACATTTTCAACATTCTGAATAATTATTTGACTGAAGAGCCTTACTGTTCTGCTTCTGAATGCTGTACTTTGTGTTATGAGGCCTTCATTGTTTGAGCAATTTTTGTTCTTACTTTACAGCTCACATTTGTAAAGAACTCAAGAGACAAAGGATATTAGGCATTGCATTTGGAAATTGTTTTCTGTGCATTATCAGTGGTAGTAATGTGTTTATGAGATAAATGTTTTTCTGACTGAAGGAAAAAACAGCTGCACATGATTCCCAGCTGTTTTAAAGTTAGATCTGTGAGGGACCCTGTTTTATCTTTGTCTAGTTTCTGAAGCTTTACAGCACATTCAAGAAAATGAAATACCAGTAGAATTACAATTTATTAAATGAAAATTTTCCTAACTCTGTAAAAAAAAAAAAAATATATATAATTTCTAGTCTTGCCTGAGATGTTTGTCTTATGTATATTTTTATATTTAATTAGAACATTGATTTTGTTGTTGCAGATCAATAGATTCTGGTTTTGGGTTACTTGGAGGTATCTTTATAATCATGTTTCCCAGTGTTAATCATACACTATACTTGAACAAACAGTATCAACATCATCAGTGTATGTCATTAGAACATGCATTTTTAACTCATTTATTCTATTTCAGAAAACTAAAACTTATCTATTTTAAATGGTAAAATCCTGACTTTTGATACATGCTTTAGATAAGTAGGAGAAAAACATGACTTGTTAAATGGTGGCTTGAGAAATACCACTATTTTCTTTCTTTAAGGTTTTATCCATGCCTAATACTCAAAACAGCTCATTAGTATTTATTGTCTAGGGTGATTGTGAAGACCATGCTAACCTTCTGTGCAGTCTTCTTCTTGGGTTTGGATTGGAAGCCTTTGTGTGTGTTGGAACAAAAGCAAAAGGAGTCCCCCATACTTGGGTAATGACTTATGGGTCTGATGGAACAATTACTTTTTGGGAGAGCTTAACAGGACATAGGTGAGTAAAAAGAATACAAGAAAACGGAACAATGTATATTGAGGTTTGTGTAGGATATTTTTGGTGTCGTGGGTTTTTAAAAAATCTTTGTACCCTGTCATGTAATCCAGGTGATGTTTGTCTTTAAATCTTTTTTCTGTCTACTGCTTTTGCTTGGAAAATAACTTATTCAGCATGAGGAGAAGTATTTAAGCAGTTTGTAGTGTATCAGTGTCTTTAATACTTTATGGTAACTGTTTTGTGTCTTATGGCAGCTGGTTGCCATCAATGCTATCATTGCCATCATTTGTAAAGGAGATTAAATCTGACATGGTTGTTTAGGAACCTGTACTTTTTGCTTGATTTCATCAGTGAAATCAGTGTTGCATTACTTTTTTTCCCCCTGTAGAAATCTAAGTTTTCTGAGATTTTCTCTTGATTTGAGCCATTTGAGAAGGACACATGTGGTTGTTTGGCGTACTAAGCTTCAGGAACATGTTCTTTCCAGTGTTCAAAACAAGCAGTTCTGTTTTGCCACTGTTTGTATGTCCTGTGATTAGCATTTGCAGATGTATTTCTCCAAATGTGATGAAACACAGGGAAACTGTATAAGCATGTTCTTATAGTTGCAAAATTTATCTGCTTGATTAAGCAGCTTATTTTTCTAGATTTGAAGACTAAATTGACTAAAAGACTAATTGATGGCAAACTTGGTTTGTATTTTTAAAGGAAAAATGGCTATACTTATCCCATCTAAATATTTTTACCTTGCCTTGAAATAAGTTGTATTAATAAGAAATTGTATATTTTTGACTAGGTACATCCACAGACCTATCAACCCTGATGACCCTCCCCTAGTTGAACAACCCAAGCCACTGTATCCATATCGCACAATAGGTTGTATCTTCAACCATCAGAAGTTCTTTGGAAA
Organism: Muscicapa striata striata; assembly: GCA_030060385.1. Classification (NCBI taxonomy): domain Eukaryota; kingdom Metazoa; phylum Chordata; class Aves; order Passeriformes; family Muscicapidae; genus Muscicapa; species Muscicapa striata. The sequence continues at coordinate 2,708,349 of JAREIS010000075.1, read as the reverse complement.
TTGTCAACCCTCTGATGCCGTGGAGCTGTGTGTGTTTGACCTGCATGATGAATCTAAATGGAAACCCATGAGTGGAGAAGCAATAAAATCTATATGTCCTCCTGGAGCAACATCTTCAGTTCCTCCTTTTCCTCCTCTGTGTGCTTCTACAATAGATGCTGCTGTAACAAGCAACGAGATAGAAGTGCAGCTGAGGATACTGGTCTCTGAACACAGAAAGGTGAGAAGGATTGGCAGTGACCTGTAATGGTAATAGAGGTTAATGTGTTAATTGTATACTTGTTTTGGATAGCCATTTGTTAGTTGACATACTTGTATCTTTGCAATGTGTATTCCATCAGCTTTTGCAGAAATGTGATATGGGAAAAGTGAATCAACTGAAAAAATGTTTGGGAAGACTGTAGTGAGCTAGTTTAGACATCATACTTACTATTATGTGCAGTGGTGATCTGTAGCCTCGTGTGTGGGCTCTTCCCCCCACCCTGCCTTTGCCCCTCATTCTGTGTCTGTGATCTTCAGCTTACTGGCACCTGCAGACCACCCATGTGAGTGGTCTCTGAAAGCACCAGGGAGATGAAATCTGGTTGTTACTTGGCTTTGCCAGTCCAGCACAAATGTTTCTGGTTTCTAGATAAAAGCAGGCTTTCAGCTTTTGTGATCTTACTCTGACTGCTTTACAAAATTGGAGATATTTTTAGAAGTTAAATTTGTCCTTTATCAGGATTTTTACACAGTATAATGTGCCAGAAATTATACTTTCTGTTCTGGACATGATATTTTAATGATATTTTAAGTCCCTGTTAGCTTAAGTCTGTTTTTAATGATGTTTTTTGAATATTTATGTTTTTTTCTCCCCACACGATGCTCAACCTCTAGGGTGGCAAAGTAATTCTCATAATATGAGTCTCATGCAGTATTGTATACATACATGGCAGATTTTTCTACTTCTTTGCATTTGGGATGGTAGGGGGAAGGTGCACATATGTAGTGGAATGATGGATGGTAGAAAGAGGGTGCCTTTGTGTTTTGGGGAGCTGTTGTGTATCGGTTTTTCAGAAGGGGTTTCCATGAGACATTTGAAAAAATGTCAGGTGACTCTTAGTTGGTTTTTTCTGTATTTTTGCTGTGTGTTTATGCATATCTTACATTTCATGCAGAGATACCGTAGCTGAAACATCTGTTTTCAATTCTGCAGGTCTAATGTTTAAGTCTAATAGTTTAACTTCATTCATTGATCAATGTTTGATGCTTGTGGTGTCACTTACTTCTGGTGGTGGTGTTTGCTTCTCCCAGTTGGTGTGTGAGTTAGTACAAAAATCTCACTGCTTCATGAGTTCACTGCCATTAACTATCAATATAAAGATTCTTGTATTTATTTGAATCTATATAGTAGGCAAATTTAGGCATATCCTGATGTACCTTCTGCTCAGTTATCATTGTTCTGTGACTTGCCTCCCAGGATCTTGGCCTTTCTACTGTTTGGGATGACCATCTCTCCTATCTGCTGTCACCAGCATTAGCAGCCTATGAGCTTGAACGCACAACAGGTGTTTCTGCAGGAAATGAAGAGTTTCAGGATTCCGTAAGGAGAGCGGTACCTGATGGTCACACCTTCAAAGGGTTTCCCATCCATTTTGTGCACAGAAATGCCAGGAGAGCATTTGCCACGTGTCTTCGGTAAGTCTAAATGTAAAGATGTAAAGATACAGATATATGTTAAAACTAAATAGTAATCCTTAATTGCTAATTGCAACTCATTTTTAATAATGAATTTTAAAGAAAATTAATTTCCTTAGGTTAGAACTGGAGGAAGAGTGGTGTGGTATGTGTAATGGATCATGGGGTACAGAGCTTTGAGGTTACATTGGTGTTTCAGTGGTGATAGACTTCTTGTGTATTGAATTGAAGAACGTGGAGTTAATTTAATTTTGCTGCACTTGTTAAAAATGATCAGCAGTTGTGTCATTTTCCTGCAAGGCGACAGCCCTCGTGCTATAGAACAGTATTATTATTTGTAATGACAGACTCATGATGTTCATTGATACTTAAATGCTAGTCACACTTTAAAAAAATTGCACTCTGTAATTAAAAGTTTTAACAATGTCTTAGGATTGTCTGTTAACAGTGTGTTTCTTTTTGTCATATAGGTCTCCTTTTTGTGAAGAAATAATCTGTTGTAGGGGAGACCAGGTGCGACTTGCAGTTCGTGTGCGAGTGTTTACGTACCCTGAATCTGCGTGTGCTGTTTGGATCATGTTTGCTTGTAAATACCGCTCTGTCCTTTGAAAAAAACCCAAATTATTCATACCTTTTTAGCTCTGCAAAATAATGTATGTGGGTGAAAAATTATTCCATTAAAAACTAAGATAGTATTTTATATAAATGCCACTGATTTTGAACACCACAATGTGTGTATTGTATTGAAGGGGATTGTGTACACAGAAATGATTGTATTTATAAAGAGAATTTATTCTTTTTAATAAAAGTTGCTTTTTATATATATAGGAATGTGAGTCAAGTTACTAAAACATGCAAAAAATACTGGCTTGTTTTTTGCAGTTCTGAATTGGTGTAAGAATTTATTTAGAAGTAGGTTGGCTTTACCTTTGGCAGGGTAAGAGACTCTGTTCTACCTCTGCTTTCCCTGTAGTGTACAGGGTGTACTTTGTGAGTGACTGAGATCCAGAAATACTGGTGTTTAAGCACATGTCCTTCAGACAACAAAATTTATTTCTGCCTCTCGTGGATCTAACATTCTGCATTCAGCTTCTGAGAGCAGTTCAGTCAGATAAAGGTAATCTTGATGATCTGTGAATATAATATATATGGATTTATTTTTTAAATATACATTAATACTTGGATACCTGAAGATCTATTAATTTAATAATTTATGGATTCATTTTTGAAAATATATATTAAGGCTTGGGTACCTGAAAATGCAAATAGCTATGATGGGTTAGATAAAGTAGTTAAACCTGATGCATTTTTCCTCATTACCGTAAGAAGTTTCTGAGGTAAAAGTTGTAGCCAGGCCATTTTGCTTGACAACCAACCATTCATGATTTAGTCTAATTCTCAGATCTGTACTTAATTACCCATGTGTGGTTTTGTCTGTCTTAAACCTGTGGGTGATGATTTTGCTGAGTATATTTAAGTTTTTATGCTCTGCAAAATAGCAGGCAGCTGGGCTTACTGACTTTTTTTCCTACCATACCTTTCAGTTTTTTTCCTGTGTAGACTCCAGGCATCTCTTCTTGAGGCTGGAACACCTGAAACTGATTGGTTTCTTCTGTAGAAGCCATTATTTGTTGGTGATAGCCCATCACTGGCTCCTTTGGTTCTACTTGTAAGAAAGAGCTAACTCTTTCTGCTGGTGCTGGAGCAAAAAAATTACCTGATCCTAAAGAATCTTGCAACACATACAGCAGGAGTTTGCATTTTGCATGTGCGTTTAATCAGCAGTGTGGCAGCGTGACACCATTTTTGTCTTTTTTCTTCAAGTGTTAAACGCTTCCTACAGCAGCACTGAGGATTTTTAAATTTAGGACTCTAATAGTACATTATGTACTTACTGGCCCTGCTGCTAACTTTACAAGTCTGGTTTTGTGTTATCTTTGATTTTATACCAGAAAGATGGAAGTGCATTCGTTTGCCTCTTATACAGCATACAGGATGCTGATAAGAGCTTCACAAGTGCCATTTCTCCCCCAATTTCCTTGTATCTAAATGGAGCCTGAAAGGCTGGATCGTATTGCATGGTGAATATCGCAAAATTTAACAGTGTTATTTAAGTACCAGTTGTATCTTATATGCACTGCTATATGCTACACAAGAGGAAAGAGGAATAGAGCAGCTGGAAGTGGAATGAAGAGAGGGGAGCTGGAGGTGGAATGGGGAGAGGGGAGCTGGAAGTGGAATGGGGAGAGGGGAGCTGGAGGTGGAATGGAGAGAGGGGAGCTGGAAGTGGAATGGGGAGAGGGGAGCTGGAAGTGGAATGGGGAGAGGGGAGCTGGCTGTTTGGAGCCGGCGGCGAGGGCCCTGCCCAGGTGCAGTACCGCTCGTGTACGGCAGGGGGCACTCCCGGCGCTCTCCCTCACGTCCTCGCGGCTCCCAGCGGATCAGGTACGAATGGGAGATTCTGAGTTTCCTTTCACATCTGAGAGGTACAACTCTGGAGAGAAACGCCGCCTGTTCCGTGTGAACTCCAGCTTATTTAATCTCTTGTTTTTCTGCGTGGAAGTGCTCGTTTGCCTGGGGCGAAGCTGGCATGAAGGGCTGTGCTCTTCAGACGATTCCCCTGCTCCCTTTCCAGACTGGGCTGGTTTAACTCTGCTAGCGTCCCCGGGAGCTTTCCCGGAGGAAGTGTTTGCTTGGGGAGGCCAGACCCTGGAACTGAAAGGCACTCGCCCTCCTGCTGTGAAAGCGGAGACCTGCTAATAGGTTTCGCTGTGTCCGTGATGGCGCGGGTTGGTGTCAGGCGTTTAACACTTGGGGGTGCAGGGAGTGCCATCCATCCCGCGTCCCGCCGGCAGCTGTTTGTTTCTGGGGGTGCTGGTTACCGACACCCGGCGCAGAAGCAGCGGCCCGAGGGCTGTGGGATCGGTGTCTGTCGGTGTCCCGGGCGGAGGCGGAGGCCGAGCGGGCGGCCGGCGATGCAGGCGCCGGTTGCCGTGGCAGCCCCGAGTGGATCCTCCCGCCGCCGCCGTGGCGGCCTTGCCGGCAGGGGCGCTGCGGCGGCGGGCGGCGCCGCGCGGCGGGGGCGGGCGAGGACGAGGACGCCATTGCGTTGCTATGAGCTGTCGCTCCCCCGGCGGCGGCAGCGGGCGGACCGGGCGCCGATCCTGTGCCTGCCTTCCTCCTGACTCCTGCCTGTTTCCTGGCTCCTGCTGCCTGCCGCGCGGGCCGGGCTGTCCGTCCGGCGGCCTGGTGGCACTAGCGGGGCGGAGAGGATGAGCACGGAGGGACCGGGCGGCAGCAGCAGCAGCACGAGCGGCAGCAGCAGCATCAGCGCACGCAGCAGCATCAGCAGCCGCTGCCGCGGCGGCGGGGCCGGTCACTGAGCGAGGAGCTCCGCGGCGGACGCAGGGCATGGAGCCCCAGCCCGGCGCCTCCCGCCCGGCCGCCGAGGAGGAGGAGGACGGCGGCGGCGGGTCCGGCGGGCAGCCGGAGGCGCTGTCGCTGGAGGAGATCCTCCGGCTCTACAACCAGCCCATCAACGAGGAGCAGGCGTGGGCCGTGTGTTACCAGTGCTGCGCCTCGCTGCGAGCCCGCGCCCGCCGCGGAGAGACCCCCGCCGCCAGGCTGGGGGCGGCGGCCGCGCAGCTCCGCGTCTGGCGGGACGGCGCCGTCACCCTGGAGCAGGACGAGCCCGACCGGCAGCCCCCGCCCGCCGCAGGTAAGGCCGAGGGCCGCCGCCGGCGCCCACCCCGCGCAGCCCCCCGCGGCGGCGGCCGGGCCCGTCTCCTTCAGCCTTTGTCCGGGACGTGAGGGTTCTTCCCGTCTGAGGGTCGCGGCGGGCGAGCGCCCTGCTCCTCGGTCGCGCCGGGGGCTGAGGGCTCTGCGTGTGTGTGTCCCTGCGGCATCTCGGTGTCGTGCGTGGGAAGGTAGAACCCCTCTCCTGGGATGCGATCGCCTGCGTGCGGGCACGGGCAGGCGGATGCGGGTTCAGTGTTTTATAATTGCGTCGTCTCTCCTGGTGCGTAATCGATGCCGTGCCATCCGCACACCGGGAGTGCCGCTCTTGCGGGCTCCCTGCTCTTCGGGCTCCTCCGGCCGGGCCGTGCATCCCGCAGGGGCTCCCGGAGCACCTTGGCATCAAAAGGCATCTATTAGATACAGATCCATTTAGATGTGTGCTGACACTAAGTAAGTGAGAAAGCCGTGTACGGGGGCTTAGCACCTACCATCTGTTTCGCTAAAATACCCAGGAAAGCGTATTTTGAATTGGAAAGGAAAACGAGGGCGTATGTCTGATTCTCAGCCTTTCAAAGCTTCTGATTTTAAACGTGGAAAGCAGTATTTTTTTTTTTTTTAAATTGTTGTAAGTACAGCTCAATTTCTGAAAAGAAATCAAAGATGGGCAGCAGAGGGATGTGGTCGATACATAATGGTATTCCCCAGCACCAGCGTAGTCCACATTCAACGTCACAGAATTTTCCGGGAAAACAGAGGTTTCAGCATTTTAAAGCTGTGTGAATCAGAAGGCAGTGGTAAATTCACAAAATGGGATTAATGGAGCCCTCAGTATTTAGAGCACGAATATTATGCCTGGTGTTACAATTTAATGAAGCCTTTTGATACAGTGCCTGTCTGAAAAGTCTTTTGGCAGAGACTTGCAGTAATCCAGTTTGGAGCTAGTGGTACATGCAAATATCAAAATATATTTAGTGGAAGAAAGGATATAATTGAGTTCTGCAATTTTAATGAGTCTAATAATGACTTCCATTTAAATGCGATCTGGTGTGCTTTTAAAATTGTTTAAAAAACCAGGTCTTTGTAATGTTAATTAAATGCCAGACTAACGCCCAGAAGTTCCAGGAAAATGTTCTCCTGACCAAGGCATCTGCATGTCACAAGCTCATGGAAGAGTTCTGTGTTGCATGTCGTGTGCTGCTTTTGCTTACAGTCTTTTGAGATGACATTAAGACCTTTTCCTTTTTCTTTCATATTGAAGGAAATACATTCGTTTACTATGTATTTCTTCATTTTGTGGCTTTTTTTCTTGCACTTGGTGGACTTACACTATTTCCTCTTATGGTGTATTGTTACTGGCTGTAGGAGGGTGTTAAATATACTTTTAATGCTACAGCTTTACTGTGAAAACGTTTCAGTCAGCGTGTGCTAACCTGTGTATGTTGATACTACATCTAAATTTTTGGATGGATGAGATTTTTTTTTTTAGTATTCCAGCCCTGTCTATTTTTCTTTTTTTTTTTTTCACCTTATTAGTATATGCATTATTTTGTATAACACTACGTGTGTGTGCTTTTATCTTGAGAATCTTACGAGAGTGTGTATATCTATCACAACAAAGATAACCAGTCTGTTAAGACCTCCCAGGAAAGCAGAAGGCAGGAGCTATGTCGGGGGGAGTACCCCCTCCAGTGACTATGATAGAAAAAGGGAGGCGGGGATTTTTCTGCCAGCTGTGCATTCCTAAAACATCACCGGTGAACCTGCTTTTCCATCAGCTGCAGGCTGGTAGGTGCCTGGATTTGAAAAGAGGCAGGATTCCTCCTGGGGTCCTCTCCCTGCCACTGGCCTTCCTCATCTACCTAGCTTTGAATAGACTTTGGAAACAGATGCCGCTCAGCCTCCAAGCTTCCACAAGGGATTTTGTGTGTTCTCTGATTTGTGAAACCTGGAGCAGGTTTTCACTGGAAATTGTTAAATATGTAATACACTGAATGTTGGGAATTCACTATACTGAATACTGAGGAGCTGACAGAAGGCTTGCTTCGCTTTGGTATCTTTTGAGCTGTTCCTGTTCTTTTCCTTATTGCTCACTGCATTCTCTCTGGGTGATGATTAATGAGCTTCCTCAGCCAGTTACAGCTTGAGTCTCTGGAATGGGTATTTGTTTGTAGGCTCCTGTATTCTCTCTGCACCAGTGGAAGCTTAGGAAGAAGCAGTGCCCTGGCTCTGTGGCCTGGGGAGCAGAACAACGCAACAGGCCCTGAAGCTGTATGGTCACAGTAATTTTACTTTCAAGATACAAATTGAAGTTCTCTGGGAAAGAAGTACTGATTATGTAGAAACTGATGGTACTTTTCCAAAGCAGTTTCTTGTGAAACAGTTTTCCAGTTCATACTCAATACTTGAAATGCCAAGTAACAATACATAGAAATTGAAGAAAAACATCCTTGAGATCGGAAGGAGATGAGTTTCGCTGATAGTGGGGCAGAAAAATGCCCTTGGAGTTGAATCTCAGTCCTTAAACAAAACCAGAGACTGATTTTCAGATCTTTCAAGTTTCCCCTGTGTGATCTATTAATATTTCATTATCTTAAAAAAAAATATAAGGTTTTGGTTAAAAAGGAGTAAAAAGATGAAGGATGAAAATGCTGCCCAGTGTTCATTTTCATGTCACCATTGATATCACCTGAATCCCTGACAAGAGGAGGATCGGGAAGGATTCCTGCTAATTGTTTTCCTGCCTTTGTGTTTCAGACAATTTAGATTTAAATGACTGTGTCAGGAGGTTTGTCAGAGCAATAGGGGTTCTGTGGGTTAACGCTGAGTTGTAAAAGCTGGTTCGTTCTAGCAATACATAAAAAACGTATAGGTATAGGTTGTGCATAGGTTTGGATAATTCACAGGAACAAATATTGGCTGTTATTTTCTGTTTTAATAAACAACAGAGTCCTGTGTGGGCAAATAAAGGAATCCTGAAGAATGGTGTCTTTGGGTAGTGAACATTCGGGCTTTGTCCAGGATTGTGGCAGATGATGTGATCAGTCACGCCTGTCAGTGGGGCTTGCGTGAAGTCAGGAGCAAACCCAGTTGTGCCACAGAGTTTGCTCTAGAGATAGATGCACATGAAGGCATATTTTTATGGAGCAGTGCAAACCTTTGTATTTTTCAGCACCAAAGTAAGAAAGAAAGAAGGTTTTGCATGAGTGTGCAAAATAAGCGTAAAGCTCACTGTGGTTGTCTTAGTGTGGATCATTGTCTGACATCTAAATACCACAGAAGTGTGGGTTTCTTCAAAATACCCATGGTGAAATTGGAGATACAGTGTAGAATTTATTTTAACTAATGGATGCTTTAGCAATCTTTGTTACTTGCAATTTATATGAAAGAGCATCCAGTAAAATGCCAGATGCAATAAAAATTAACTTCTGAACCAGCTAAAATGTTTGGGCTAAACACGGGGTTTGACTCCTCCAAGCTCTCTTCTTACAAGAAGAACCACGTTTACACATGTTTTTTATAAACTTGAAGCAATAATGAAATGATAGATACAGGAGCAGAAAACCTGCACAAGAGCTGGCAGTTGACATCATGCCCAGGATCCAGGGGCACCAGGATACTGCAGGGCGCCGGAGGCAGTTCCATTGGGGTTGTGTCATTGCTGCAAGCTGGATAAGGAGCTCTCGCTTTCCAGCACAGAGGCTGTGCCACGTCTTTCCCAGAGGTGAGAAACAGAACAGTTTTGGGGTGAGTAGGCTTGGTAAAAGGAGGGTTTTCCCTGCATGTTTTGTTAGTGCCAGACCCCTGGCTTAGCAAAGGCAGCAACCAGCTTTGGGCATTGCACTGAGCTCCTGAAGAGGAACAGCCACAAGGATCTCAGAAAGTGGCAAAGAAGAGCATTTTGAACACCGAGTTGGGCTCGCTTCCAGCTGTTGGCTTTGAGGGCTGGCATGAATGTGGCACTCCTCGGTCTTCCATTTCCCTCCTGAGACCCTGAACTGTGGGTTGTGTCAGTGGCCCTTCTTTTGCCTTGTCTTCCAGCCCTAGGAGAGAAAGCACACAGGGAGAT